>OY728151.1:440560671-443336867 GCA_963277665.1 Viscum album | reverse complement strand
GGTCTTCTTTTGGTCCGGTTTCTTCTTGTTTCATACTTTGGTAGAGCATAGTAATGGTTTCATGGGGGGTGGGGGGTGTCTGGGGGTGGGGGGGGGGGGGGTTCCAAGGGGTAGGGGTGTCTAGGGGTGGTGGTGGCCAAGGGGTTAGGGGTGCTATCCATGGAGGGTGGGAGGGTCTAGGGGGGGGGCTATCCAAGGGGGTGGCTGTTGTCCAGGGGGTGGGGGATGTCTAGGGGGTTGGGGTGTCCAGGGTGTGGGGGGGGGGGTGTCCAAGACGGTTGGGTGTCAGGGGGGTGTCCAGTGGGTGGGGAGGTTTCCAAGGGTGTGGGGGGGGGGGGGGGGGGTTCAGGGGTGGGGGTGTCCAGGGGTGGGGGGATGTCGAGGGGGTGGGGATGTCCAGGGGTGGGGGGATTCCTAGGGGGTGGGAGGGTGTCCAGGGGGGTGGGAGAGTGTCTAGGGGGGTGGGGTCTCTCTAGGGGGTGGGGGTGTCTAGGGGTGGGCGTGTGTCCAGAGGGTGGGGGTTGTCTTGTGGGGTGGGGTGGTGTCCAGTGGCTAGGAGGGTGTCTAGGGGGAGGGGGGATGTCCAGGGGGTGGGAGTGTGTCCTGTGGGAGGGGGTGTCCAGGGGGGTGGGGGGGGATGTCCAGTGGGGTTGGGTGGTGTTCAGTGGGGGGGGGGTGGGGCTGTCCAGGGGGGTGGGAGGGTGTCCGAGGGGGGGGGGGTGTCCAGTGGGGTGGGGTTGTGTCCAGTGGGTGGGAGGCTATCCAGGGGATGGGTGAGATGTATAGGGTGTGGGGGGCTATCCAAGGGGGTAGGGGGTGTCCAGTGGGTGTGGGATGTCCAGTGGGTGGGAGGGTGTCCATGGGTGGCGGTGGGGGGGGGGGGTGTTCAGGGGGTGTGGGTGGGGGATTGCAGGTGGTGGGAGGGTGTCTAGAGGGTAGGGGTGTCTAGGGAGTGGGGGCTTTCCAAGGGGGTAGGGGTTGTCTAGTGGGGGTGGGTGGGCTATCTAGTGGTTTTGGTTTGTTTTCTGCTTGTTTCAAGTTTTCTTTGGTAGCACATATTAATGGTTGAACTGTATTATTAAAAAAATAGGTTTTTCCATCAGTTATAAAATAACCAGTGTAATAAATGCATGGGAATGTTTTTTTATGTCAGTTATTAAATAACCGATGTAGTATGTATGTTTTCACATCGGTTATTTTTTAACCGACATGAAAAACCGATTTTCAGACTGGTTTATCATGTTGGTTATGAAAATAATTGATGTGATAACCTTGTTTTTCATAATGAGTTTCTAATAATAAAATTGAAAAACCCTTTAGAAGGGTTTTTTATTATGTCATTTATTTACTAATAGATGAAGTAAACTACATATTATGTCAGTTATTTAAAAACCGACGTAATAAATCATGACTATGAATCATTTTCCACTTCAGTTGTTTAGGAACCGATGTGAAAATGGATTAGGATTTCTATTATTTACATCTGTTTTAAAATAACTGATATAAAAAACTTTATTTATAATGTCCTCTGTAATAACATGGGCAAAAAACCGACATAAAAAATATTTTTTTCACTAGTGTATCTCTCAAATCAGAAATTCCTTGTAATTACCCTTTGGAGCATAAAACGTATTTCCCTTGAAGAGAAACCCATTATTCATAGAATAATCCTCCAAAAATTCATTATGAAATTAGATTAAAATAGATTTTAACTCCATATCATGCTGATAATCTTCTTTTATAATCTAAAATCCAAGAATTTTAGCATCTATAATTTTAAGTAATTCCTACCTTGGTGATAAAGCTTCCACCATATGGGTATCTTTCCATTTTTTTATTATGGAACAAACGAAAATTCATGCATGAATTCCACCCAAATTTCATTCCTCGAACTCATCTTTTTATGACTATTGATAAATATTAATGCTTGATGGTCATAATGAAGAAAAAATATTTTGGTCTCAAAAAATGAGACCAAGGATCTAGGGATCTCACAATTTAATAAAATTTCTTATCCTAGGTTCTTTAATACATCCATGAATCATTATACTTTTCACAAAAATATGAAATGGAACAATTTATTTGTATTAGAACAATGATGATCCCAACTCCACATATATCACACTCCACATCAATGACTTGATCAAAACCTGGTAATTCCATAAACGATGGTTGCCATAAATTTTTATTAATGATTTCAAATGCTTCAGTATATTCATTTGACCACCAAATTTATCCATTTTAAAAGAATTAGGTGATAGGTTCCATGATTGTGATGAAATTGGAAACAAACCGACGATAAAAATATTTGAAACCATAAAAACTTAATACTTCTATAATGGTTTTTGATGTTGATATGAACCTGATTACTTATAATTTTGATTGATCCACCACGATTCCTTTATTTGATATCACATATCTCAAAAATAACTCTTACATTAAAAATAACTCACAATTTTACAACTTTCCATAAATATTTAATTCCCATAGATTTCCAAATACCTATTGAAGATTATTCCTATAGATATCAACATCCTTGTTGTAAATAAAAATATCATCCAAGTAAACAACCAAAAATACCAAAAAATTATTTTATAACTTCATTCATGAGTCACATGAAAATTCTCAGAGAATTTGAGAGGATTAATGGTATGAATAACCACTCGATAAACCCACCTTTGGTTTTGAATGTCATTTTACAATCATCCCCATCCTTAATTAAAATCTGGTGGTACCCACTCTGAAGATAAACCTTCAAAAATATAAATTTCATATGTTATTCATCGATCATGTCATCGAGTCGTCGAATGAGATACCTATATTTGATAGTAATATTATTGATATCTCAACTACAAAAACACATGTGATACATACCATGTTTCTTAATCACTAATAATTATAGAATATAATATAGCCTCTTGCTTGGACTTGTAAAGCATCAATCCATCAATTCATCCACTTTCTTATGAAATTACTTCGATTCCCAAGGATTACACCGATATGATAGTTTATTAGGAAACTGTTCACCAGGTATAAGATCAATTTGGTTTTAAATACCTCTATGGGTGGTTGTCCACCTATAAGATCATTCGGAAAACTCATTATATTCCTTAATCAAAGGAAGAGCTGATAGAGGGTGGGGAGTCTTCTCCTCATGGAATTACTTTTCTGTCATAAATAATGAGAAAAAGGATTTTTATGGTCTTTTTTATCTACTTGATATTTATTGATAATTTTTATGATCTTTGGTATAAAATTTCTTGAAAAAATTGGGATTTCTTCAAAAGAGAAAGTAAATATTCTTTTCCCTTGATCGAAAGGAATATGTGTTCTTTCTCCCATAATATTTCACCTCCCTATCAAAATTCCATAGAATTACCAAAAAAAGTAACAAAAATCCATACAAATAACATCACACAATACCTTATCAACATAGTTTTTAACAATTAAAAATGAAATCAGATCATGTTTGTTGACTTGGAGTGTATTCTCATTGTTCAACCCTTGCTGTTTGTAAGACTGAGGATGATTATGAGTTTGAAACCTCAATTTCTCAAATATTTCTATTGAGGAAACATTTTAACAACTCCCAATATCGATAATAATTATGCATAACCACTAATTTATGGTAGAATTAGTTTGGAATAAGTTTTTATTGTTGATCATATTTAGTGTATATTTGAGTTTTCAAAACTATTCATAGCACAAGCATGTTACCCACACCAGATTCTTCCACAACATGATCTTAATTTTTAGTTTATTTAAAACCATATTAATCCTATTTGATTTCATTTTAAAATTTTTGACCTCCTTTATAGTTAAAATTCTATTTTTTGGGTAATTTTACTAAAATTGAACATACCCAATACCTTTGAAACACATTTAATTCCCACGTTCAAAGGATTGGGATTTCCCTTTTGGTTGTTCTATATCTTTCTCTTTCCATTTATCCAACAACTTTTTTACTTACAAATTCCTTCAATAGAACAACATAATTATTAATATAAATACCTTTACAAAAATATGTAACTCTATTGTAGTTCTTGATCACCATTTCCATTATGGTTCGCTTTTTTCCACCTTGATATCCAACTTGAAAATATCATCACGAAAACAGAACGATTTTAACTCCAATGAATGTAAAATTTTTTCATTTAATAACACAAAAACATGAAATCATTTTCTATTTGGGCTCTAGAAGTTCTCATTACATCAATGAATGACTAAACATCAAAATTTACTCTTTAACAAACATATATTTTTGACACAATCTATTAATTTGAAAATAAATCACTTGATTATAATTATTGGCCATAAATCATCTACTAAAAGGTTTTTCAACATCTTCTATGAGTTTATTTTGTCTTTTCCACCACGATCCCACTGTATCATCATATTTTCCCACTAAAGAAATTTTTAATCATTAAATTTTATAATATATCATTTGATAAAATCATAAATTCAATGAATAGTTCTATTTACCACATTTAATTTAGGAAATTATCTACATTTATACTCCTGAAAAAATCTGAAATTTCAATATTTAATCCTATTTAAATATGTTCATCTTTTATTATTCTTCACATATCCACCTTTGAATTACTAGAATCCTCACCATTTGTATGATCTTCATAAAATGGTGTCTAATTGAACCTATTTTGTAGATATGGATGTATGAGAAGGAAATTTTATGGAGGGGAATCATATATCTATTCCCTCAAAAGTTGATAAATTTCATCACTAATTTGAGTAATTAGTGATTTTAGATATGCATTTCCTATTTACCATGGATTAGTATGAGTAGAAAATATGTTTTTTCAAGACATGGTTGATAGAGCATACTCATAGAAACTGAACATCTAAAATCGAATGGATACGTCACCAAAAGAACAAAATGGGTAAATGAAGATAAAGCTATGAAATTTATCCCAATGACCAAATATAAACGCAAATTCTACCTACCATGGGTTATTCAAGTGTGGAGACTTAGTTAGAAACAATGGAGATGAACCACCAATTTGAAGAAAATAGAAGAAGATAATGATATAATGTTATAACGCGTGATTCAAAATTCATTGGAATCAAGTTCAACCATTAAAAATGAGTGAAAATACATTTTAAATTCAAAATAAAGAGGTAATAATGACCTAAATAGAATTACAAGGAATTGAGGCACTAAAATGACACCCAAAGGCATAAAAAACATTCCCATTATAATTAATGACACCACTAACTTAATTTGAGAAATTAATTATCTTTTAGGTAGTGGGTTTATTAGGGTTAAATGTGCCATCATTTTACTTATTATTCATCAGTTTTTAAGGGGTTGTTAGCTGGATGTTAGGATGGATAGTTAGTTAGCTGGATATTATGGAGGTTATATGGACGGTTTTAATATAAAATAGGGTGTTGGCCATCAATGTGGTTAGGATAAATCCTTTTAAATTAAAAAAAGGTTTACAATGGTACCATGGAATGAAAAAAAAGCTATTGGGTCTAGGATTTAAAAAATTTCCATCTATAGATTGATGAAACCTCATCATCCTTGGTGATCCTTCCACTAGTAGAGGTCTGGGGATATTGCTTGAATTATCAAAGCACAAAAAATAAATCCAAAAAATTAACTTGATTGAATAAAATCATGCAAAACAAAAGATCTTAATTAGTGACCATCACTCAAAGGATCTGAGTATGAAACCCTCTAGTTATTCAACACATGCTTTAAGAATCTATGTGTATGTCATTTGTTCAATTCTAGGTGCCTGTGTGGAGAACCAATAATTCCTTCAATGTTGCGGTTATCACCTTGATCCCATACCTTAAATTTGAAGAGATTTTCTTGTATTGATCGCTCAGATAGAGCCTTTGTATCTCTATTATGTGAGAGGAGACAAGAGATCTCAATCCATTGGAATGAAAATTCTTGAAGAAATGAGCCCCTCTCAAATTATATAGTGGATGTCCAAATACAGGGATAATATTCCCTGACCCCCTGTATATTTAATGTCCACTAAATAATTATCAAAGGACTAGTTAGGATGAACTAACTGGATCATAAATATAATTTTAATATTATCACATACTTGTAATGTATAATAAATATATTACGTGATAATATTGATTCATTTAATTGACTTGTAAATCCCACTAATTTTAAATGAACCTAGAATATTAAAATAATATTCATTCATATAATATTTTTGCACACATTCACTCAATACCTTGTGAATACATTTAATGAATAGATTTTGTCCAATTCTTCTATACTTGAATAATAATGTATTTATTTTTTATCATTATTCAATAAAACTTGGAAAAAACTCATTCCTCATGGTGGGGCCTACCATTTTCTATAAACATATTCACATGAAGTGGAAAAATTATTTAATATGCTATTATGTGTGACCCTCTAGGCCCTTATATCGGTAGTAGTGAATAATAATTCAAAGAAAAGGATAGGAATTTAAGAACCCGTCATGGACTCTATAGAGACATGGAATAGTCATAACAATAAGAACCATCCTATGAACATACACTCTGTAAGATAATATCCATTTAGTATGATCTCTCATAAAGTAGGATGCACAACTTGTGTCATCACCCATTATTTCATTATTATTTTTCGATATAACTAAAATGACAAAGAATCAAATACCATGGGCACTAAATTATGAAGGTACTACCATAGTGATCATCTAGAAATGATATATCACATCCTCAACTCAGAAGAAAAAAATTATATCTTGATCATTGAACCAATTTCATACTTTCAAAGATTCACTCTATACAAGATACCCCTACAAAACTTAATTTCCACATTTTTTCCTTTAATTAAGGTACATCATCAAATGGAACACATTGATAATGATCAAAAGTTAGGAGACTAATACTAATGTTCATAGATAGGAAAAACCAATTACACCCAAAACATGTAGTGTTCCTATTAGATGGTCTTCTCTCATGATCACATCTACTCATAAAAACCATGTGAAAACATTATGAGAATAAGTATAAATTATTATGAGCCAAACACAACTGATAATCACATATTATTTGTGTTCTTTTAGAATGATTTATATATACCATAGGAAAGAAATTTTAGATTACTATCATGATTTCTATAGGTTCTCATTAAAGTCTAGGAACTTCTATAAACATTTGATATAAAATGTAATCTAAGGACATTACCATAAATATAGTGGGTGAAGAAGCATCAATAATATTATGGTAAGATAGAAAGATGTATATATCAGAATGTAAACATGTAATGGGAACCAAAGTATAGACACAATTTGGTTCTATGGAACCTGACTACAACACCCCCACTTTCACTAGAGACAAATTTTAACAAGTCCCAATCCACTATATCTAATATGAGAACATGATTTAGATGAAATATGGATATTCTTAGGGGGTCTGCCACCCAATCCTATGTGGAAACTTTACTAAATAATACTTTACCTATCTGAGTAAAATCCAACAAGATATAAAATTTTATAAGTATATTATTTTCCACTAATATGACATGGGGTCCTTGGAAATCACTACTACTGTAGTATTATCACAATAAAATGGAATAGGGTCTGCACTACTAGGAATAAAACCAATTTATTAAAAAAATATCTGTATTGAATCCACTTCTTTGACTACATTATAATTTGAAATATACTCAGATTTTTCTATAGAATTGGTGACCATATGTCTCTTTTAGATTCTCCAGCTTAGAACACCATCATTCATGAAAAAGTCATGGCCTAACATCGATTTCAGATCATCATGAACTGTTTGTAATCTAATAGTAGTGTATCCTCTCACTAATAATTCCTCATATACTCTATACAGCTCGAATATATCATTTTTATGACTCAAGTACTCTAGGATCATTTTTACGACTTCCCAATGTAGGTATCCTGGATTAGATTGATATCTACCCAGTATGATTAAAAAAGGAAATATCAGTCCAAGTATATAACCTAACAGAAATGCTCTGTAGTGGGATCTCTCAAATGATATTTAGTTTTGGGTTGTTTTAGGTGCTGTAGAGTGGCTGACCAATGTTGTCTTTCAAAGGATAAAGTAATTCAAGACACCATATTGTAGGTATTTTGAAAATAAAATTAAATAAATCATGCACAATACATAAAAGGATGGGGGGTTGTTTATTGTTTATAAAACTAGACTAATTTTTCTTTAATAATATTAATTTTTTTTGTTTTTAATTTTTGAAATGATGTTCGATTAAAAAGACTCAACAAGAATATTTTTTTTGAAAATATTTTATAACGAATAATCGATATAACTATAAAACTTCACTAAATTATTTATCATTATCATTTAAATAAATATACACCTAATTAGGATCCCTTAATTTTATAAAAATTGAAGCCTACTAGAATTAAATTACCCACCAAGATGAAATTAATTAAACCCTAGCCAGCTTTGAAACATGCAATCGCAACACCCTGCTTTGATTAATGTTCTAAATCTAGATTATGGTCAATGGTAAATTAAGGCATATATAAATTCTAGAAAATGGGGATGAATTTTGTTTATGGATTATATGTTAACTCTAAAAATTTATCCCATGGTATTTTTTACCGATTAAGTTTTCACTCTAACAATTTACAAAAATATGAACCTCACGTGTTTTTGTGTTAATTGTTAAATTGATTACATAGTTTATTATAATTAAAAAACTCAATTAATGAATCATATTAAGTGAATTAAAGTATCTCATTGATTAAAAATAAATTAATGAATAAGTTAATAGGTATATCGATTACTAAAAAGAACTATTCTTCGATGGGCGGTGTAGTAATTGTAGAATCGTTTTGCATTCGCAAGGGGTTATAAAGGGTTAAACCCAATATTGTTTCTACTCATGAATTATAAACCAAAGATGAAGATTAATATAAGAATAAAATTTAAAATAATAGAAGAAATTGAAGATAAAATAAAATTTTATTGAAATTAAAACAACATTACAACACAGAAGAGGAAAATAAGAGAAATTTGGAGGAGATCCTAGCTTGGTAGCTTCACTCATTAAATTTTGAATTGAAATAGTATAGAACCAATTATACTCTGATAACAATACCCTAATTCACGTCCTAACCCCTCAAAATGAGAAAAAAACAATTTATCGAGTGGAGGGGAGGCTAGGTCTAAAGTGGTTTCAAATGTGAATGGGAATTCTCAGCCCAATATTTTAATCCAATTGCACTAACCATTTGACCTCAAAAAGCGTGAATAAACTATACTTTTAGAAGTATTATTTTTTAGAAAATGTGTCTTGGATATATTCTAAAAATATGGGTCTATTAAAAGAACTTATGAAGATTTTATAGCCCAAATATAGAACTGATGTCCAATCTGGCGAGTTCATCCCAACTTTGACTTCATGGACCATTTGCACCAACCAAATGCATGATTTAGCTCCGATGTCCTAAACAAAAGTTGTATCTCATTATGTCCTGAAAAAATTTAAAAAAATTTATTTTCAAATAATACGTATTAAAATATTTATGTCTGAAATTCTATAAAAAATTTTAAATGGAAAAACTTGAATTTTCATCAAATATTCAAATTAATGATATAATCCCAATTATTGCATAAATGAACACATTTTCCAAAATTTTACGAAATTATATCATTTATTATCAATAAAATATTCAATAAAAATATTTTTTATCAACACTCCCACAATTACCCATTTGCACTATTGGGTAAAACCTCATATAATATATTTGAAAAAAATTGTGACAAGATATGAATATTCAATTTTCTCAATCCACAGTGAAAATATAGGCAATGTAAGAATCCCATAAAGAGTTAATATCAATAAATTTTAAATCCATTGTCTCATAAATTATTTCAAAACAAAATACAGTGAGATTCATAACAGTAGTCATTGTGAAATAAGTCATGGGTTTACCACACCATTGATTCCTCATGTGTGTGTGCTCCAACCATTCCAATATTATAAACCCACCCTTTATTTAGTATATTCAGTTCAAGTAAAACAATTATTCTTACCTGGATTAATTTACCAAACCTTTTCAATATTCCATTGCAGTCGAATTTCAAGACCCCCTCACTTATGTATTCCCAAAATTCAAACTTAAGATCCCAACCTAGATATCCCCATATGTTGTACATTTAATCACTACCCTCATTTATTCTTATTTTTTGTTTTTTTTCAAGTTTCACTTAGAAAAAATCCGCTACTAAACACTCAAACCATGTTTTATCTCCTCACAAAACTAATTGTAATAGTTATAACAAGATCAAAGGTCCATGAAGAGTGGTTTCTGAACTGTCCAAGACACAACCCATATTTTTTTGAGGGTGTAAAACAAATAGATAACACGTACACATGCATAGTTCAATTCAGTACTATAATGAAACCAATCAGAAGAGAAATGAACATATGGATCCACCAATGAATTTTTTACCTTACTTGACTATACAATCAATTGAGTAGGAAAAATTTCACATGTCATGGTTGAGTGAAAATTTGTGTGGAGAAATCATTGAAAAAATTTACCATGAATAAATATCACAAATAATAATGTCAAAATCTAAAATGTTTTATAATGAAACAACCATTCATATCATCGATGAATTCACATTTTCTAAAAGTCATCCATTGATGATGAAATCTTACCCATGCTTATATTTTTACCAATAAATTTTGAAAAGATGTGTTTTCCATATGTTCCACATGATAATGTTACGTGATATATTTGTTTTCATCATTCTTTTATTGATTTTTGTTGTTTTTTTTCAGGTTTTTTAAATTTTAACCAAAAACATAATAGAAAATACCCACAAAACACAAAAATGAAATTCCTAAATGTATACCCCAAAATGTTTTCCCCTCCCCCACACTTAAAATATTGAATTGTACTCAATGTGAACCTATGAGATGATATATGCACATGAAATGTATAATTTTAAATTGAGAAAAAAATATAATACTAAAAGGGTTAGGAACAGCTTGACATGCTCAAGTGATGATGGGGTCATGCAGTGTGATGAAATCCACTGCATTAGTAGAAAGTCCCTAAATGTATTTATTCAAACATTTCCCATTGACTATAAGGCTTATTCATATTTCCTCGTGTGTGATCTCCATTGCATCATAAAGAAAAACATTAGATATAATATAAGAAACTAACCATATAGAACACAACTTATCCGACATCAACTTCGGTCGTGAACTATTGAAATGGACTTTCTCTCAAACATGAAACTCTCTTTTCAAGATCATTTTCTCATGAGCTGCTTTTGATCATTCCTTGTAGAGCCTTTTGTACTCATATGAAGATAATAGAATCTCCCCATGCTCTTGAATTTACATCTTCCATTGAATTCAATCTTGGGCCAAATCCATGTTGCATTTTTTTTATAGCTAAATATGCCCAATGTTAAACATCCACAGGGAGATAACATGCTTTCCCAAAAAAATCGAAATGGGGACATACCAATGGGTGTTTTTTATGCTTTCCTATAAGCCCATAGCACATCATCCAAGAACTTTCTCCTATCCTTCATATTCACTAGCACAGTTTTCTCCAAAATTTGTTTCAACTATCGATTTGAAACCTCAACATGGCCATTTATTTGGGGGTGGTATGGTGTTGATGTTTTGTGTGTCACCCCATTCTTCTGAAGGAGGGAAGAAAAATTCCAATTGTAGAAGTGTGTCTCGGGGTCATTAATGATGGCCTTTGATACTCCAAAACTACAAAAAATATATGTCTTGACAAAGTCTACTACAAAATGAGAATCATCAGTCATTGTGGCCTTAGCCTCTACACATTTAATCACATAATCAAAAACAAAAAAAATATATTGCAAAACAAAGGAACCTGGAAAAGGAACCATAAAATTGAGGCCCCACACATCCAAAATATAACAAAATAGTATGGGTTATTGGGGAATATCATGTCTCATAGAAATGTTCCCAGTGTGTTGGCAATGAGGGCATGACTTACAAAACACAAGGGATTCATGGAATAAGCTAGGCCAATATAATATAGAGTTTAATACTTTCCTAGATGTCTATTGGGATCCAAATTGTCCACCACAAGCAAGTGTATGACAAAAATGTAAAACAGACTCAAACTCATGATTTGGTACACACCTTCTAATAACATGATCACTACATATTCACCATAGGTATGGATTATCCCAAACATAAAATCTAGAATCACTATTTAATTTTTAGACTTGGTGTTTCTTTAAATTTGCAGGGATTTCAGAGGCAGCAAGGTAGTTAACTAATTTAGCATACCAAGGATGCGTACCTGAGAGTTCATAACGATTATCATTGGGGAAAGTGTCCTGAAGTGGTAACTATTTCAAGGCGTCATCCTCTAGTGTGTGTGTGTTATCCTACTCATGTGGTCCTCCACCAATTTTTCTAACCCCTTATTTCCTTTACCTAGATGTAAAATTCTTGAAGGGGGATCATCCATTGGATAAGTATGGGATTTTCATCTAGCATCTTCAAGATGTAACTCAGAGCTGCATGGTTAGAAAAAACAACTACTATGGAGCCCAATAAATATAAACAGAATTTATCTAAAGCAAATATGACAATAAGAAACTCCTTTTATGTGATTTTTTAATTTTATTGGGACGAATCCAATGTATTTGAAGCATAGGTGATCACATGTTAATGTCCCCCACCCTCTGAGATAAGACAGCTCAAACCAAAACATTGGAGGCATCACACATAAGGTCAAATGGAAGCTCCCACTATGGAGGTTTTATGATAGGTGGGGTGGTCAAACATTGTTTTAGCTCATCAAAGGAATTCCTGTAAGAAACATCAAACACAAAATCAGAATCCTTTTGAAGTAATCTTGATATAGAAAAAACAATATTATTAAAATCTTTGATGAAGCGTCAATAAAATCATGCATTCCTTAGAAAAGATCTAACATCCCACACACAAGAAGGATAGGGTAAGGATTAAATAATATCTACCTAAGATCAATCAACCTCTATCCCATGCTTTGACACTACATGACCTCATACAATTCCAAACTCAAACCTAAAATTTCACTTTTCAAATTTCAAGACTAGATCCTTATCAATACAACGATTCAAAACCTTTCCCAAACTACTGATACAATATTCAAATGAAGAAACATACACTTTAAAATCATCCATAAATACCTCTATGTAGTTCACAATAAAATCAAAATAAATACTCACCATGCATCTCTCGAAGGTACCTGGGCCATTGCAAAGTACAAATGGATTCCTTCGATAAGAAAACGTACCCAATGGACAAGTAAATGTTGACTTCTCCTGATCCTAAGGTGAAATAAAAACTTGAAAATATCCTGAAAATCCATCCAAGAAACAATAGTGTGTTTTCCCAACTAGTCTCTCAAGCATCTAATCAATAAATAGGAGGGGGAAACGATCCTTGTGAGTATATTGATATAGTTTCCTATAATCAATCAACACACACAAATTATTTTTCACCCTCATTGGAACTAAGTCATCATTCTAATTTTTAATAGCAGTAACACCACTTTTATTGGGCCCAACCTGAATAGGACTCGCCCACTAGAAATCTGAAATGGGATAAATTATACTTCACTGGGGAAATTATTCAACCTTGTTTTTAACGACTTATAGAAGGGTTGGATTGAGTCTCATTTTTGGCTGCCTAACCAATTTATCCCCATCCTCCAAAATAATGCTATGCATGAAAATGGAGGGGTTAATACCTAATATGTCAGCCAAGGTACATTAAATTGCCCTGATGATCTCCATCAAAAGATTCTAAAGTTTTTATTCATGTCTAAAAGGAATATTATTAGCAATTATAATAGGTAATATCTCACTACTTATGAAGTATGATTATTTTAGATTTGGTGTAAATGGATTAAGTTCTAGTGTAGGGGGGTGGTCTATTGATAGAGACATCACAAGAACTAAAATACGTGCACAAAGAGAATCAGTATCAAAATAGACATCATCACAATCATAAAATAAAACATCAAATCCATAAGAATACTCAACAGAAAAGTCATAATCAGAGTTCACATGATCCAAATCGGAATATGATTCCATTTCAAAATCAAATATAAGAGAGTTTTGTGCATTAGAAATAGGCGTGTAAGTACTCTTATACATAAAATTAGAACCAATTATCATAATTTCCCTAATCATAGGACAAACAAATTCCATGGGGTTTTTACATGATGGTTCAAAATGAGAGATAACAAAAGTAGAATGGTCCTCTGAGGGAACTTCATAGAGTCCATAACATTAAATATCACAACTTCATCTCCAAATTCCATGGAATGTGTACCCGAATTGACATTTATGACAGTTTTTGTGGTTTTGAGGTAGGTACTACCTAAGATAATGGGAGCATGAGAACAAACCTAATCATCCTCCATGTTAAGCACATAGAAATCTACTTGAAAGATCATGTATCTTACATGGAAAAGTACATCCTCAAGGACTCCTACTTGATATGTTCTAGCTCAATTTTCCAACTACACCACAATTCTCATCAGCCTCAACTCACCTACCTGTAAGGAAGAAAAAACAGAGTGAGGCATTACATTTATGGAATCTCTTAAATCAAACAAAGCATCAGAAATGTATAACTCCTCTATGGTCCATGGGATGGTGACTGCCCCCCAATTCATGCACTTTTTTTGCATTTCTAGAGTCTGTGTAATGAGTAATGACACATTACTTCCAATATTGATCCTCTCATTTCCCTTGAGCCGTATTCTATTGGTACAAAGTTCTTTTAAAAATTTGGCATACCTTGGGATTTTTTTAATGTCTTCAAGGAAAGGGTTGTTGATCTCCAAAATCTTGAATGTATCCAAAACTTCTTTTTTTTCATATCCTCTTCATACATATTTTTGTTTTTAATAACTCTATATGGAAAAGGAAGGGGTTTAGAAGTAATAACATTAATCCTTTTATTACCTTTATCTTTCTTCTTAGGTTTATCATCAGTAGGTATGGAATGGGGATTTTCTAGAGTTGAGGTTAATCCAGGTGGTCTGATAGGTGCAAATATATCATTTGTTTTATTCCCACTTCTCAATGTGATGGCACTAAGATTACTCTTGGGATTTTGAGTAGGTTGGGAAGGTAGATTTCCAGAATTCTTACTTACCAATTCATGGAGGGCAGTGGAAATTTGGCTCATTTGATTCTTCAACTCCCTCTGCTCTGAACCTTGATTCTTCATCTCATTTTGTTGATTAAGAACAATTTGATTCAAAATATCATTAGTGTTAGAATATACCATAGGTGGGGGATTCACTTATTTCTACCTTGTTGATTCTTGGGATTCAAATCTTCTTTTGAGGTTGTTGGAAGCCCTACTCGTAAGGCGGAGGCTAATAGAAGTTTTTTTTGAAGATGGGGCCTTTGTTGTTGTCCAAATCCATACCTCATGTCTGATTGATCCTTCAACCCTTGGTTGTATGTCAGAGAAAATGAATCAAGATTCTTTTGGGGATATGGTTGTTTTTTCTGCTGTAGATATGGTCTCTTAAGAAATACCGCTGTACAATCATCTATTTCTTATAGTTGGGGGAAACAGTAAGTTTGGTGGATTGTATAAGGGAAAATTCCATAAGGCCTTGAAGAATTGGGTTGGTATGTCTTTTTATCCAAAGAAATATTCCTCACCAAAGTGTTCAATTCTTCCAACTTGGTATCAATTAAATTACTCTAAAGAGAATAAGGAATTTTCTGATGTACTCCCCTGACATGCGGTGTACCTCTATCGCCAAATTGTTGGGAGTTTTGGGCCATTTGGTCATTCAATTCCTGTGCAGATACTGGTGTCTTTTCCACCAATGCTCCTCCTGCCACATTATCCACCATGATTCTTTCCATAAGTGTGAGTCCTTTATATAAGTATTGTATGAGGAGTTTCTCACTAATTTGGTGATGTGGGAAGCTTTCACCCAACTTCTTGAATCTCTCCCAGTACTCATACATTTACTCCCCTTGGGCTTGAATGATCCCATATATCTCTTTTCAAATTGATATGGTCCTTGATTATAGATGAAATATCTGCAAGAAAAGATGTTTCAAATCATTCTAACAAGATAGATCTTCAAGTTTTAAATAATACATCCAATATTTTGCAGCTCCATCAAGTGGAAGTGGGAATGACCTTAGTCTGATTTGATCTTCAGATACCTTTCTTTGTTTCAGGGTTGAGAAAAAAAAAATTAAATTATTTAAGGATTTTATTGGGATCCTCAACAGATAAGAACTGAAATTTTGGAAGTAGGTGAATTAACCCAGATTTCAGTTCAAAGTCTGATTTGAGATTTGGTTATGCAATGTAATTTGTTTGATAATTAATATCAGGTTCAACCAATTATCGAATGGTTATATTAAGTTAATTTCCATTATTTTTATCCATTGGATCTTGTTTAATGTTTTAATTTGAAATACTACCAATTTTAATGTTCTGGGAGTGGAGGAATTCTCCAACTAGTTGAATGTTGAAACATCCCATAGATCGAGTATGTCTGATTCAAGCCCGAAGGCTACGTTAAATCTCAAGGTCAAGATCTTAAAGATCCTAAATATTGGTTCATGTCGTAAATCTAATAAAAATGAAAATAATGAAAGTGGACCATAGTGAAATAAAAATCAGAATTTTGAGTTGATGGGTCAAAATGAAAATGAAGAAAAAAAACAAAGAAGAAAAATTCAGATTGGGTAAAGAAGGAAGAAATAAGAGTAGAAGAGAATAAAATGTAATAAAAAATAAATAACTAAAATTGGTTGAAATAATTACTTCCCTCCTCGGAAATGACTCCAATTTTAAAGTTTTTTTCGTGGTCACTCTCAAATGATATTCAGTTTTAGGTTATTTTAGGTGCATCAGAGTGGCTGACCACGGTCGTCTCTCATAGGAGGAAGTAATTCAAGACAACATAATGAAGGTATTTTGAAAACAAAATTAAATAACTTGCAAACACTACATTAAATTATGGGGTTTTTTTATAAACTAGAAGAAGTTTACTGGAAGAATATTGCATGTTTTTATTTTTAATTTTTGAAATGATGTTTGATTAAGAAGACAAAACAAGAAGATGTCTTTTTGAAAATATTTTAAAAGGAATAATCAATCTAACTATACCTATTAACTCAATTAGTTATCAATATCATTGAAATAAATATCCGCCTAATTATGATCCCTTAATTTGTTAACCCCTGAACCCTACGATACATAAATTAACCACCAGGTTGAAATTAATCAAACCCTTGGCCAGCTTTGAAACATGGAATCGCAGAAGAAAACATTGATTAATGATTAAAATATAGCTTATGGTAACTGGTAAATTTATACACATATTCATTCTAGAAAATGAGGATGAATGTTTTTGAGGGATTATATTTGGACTCTAAAAATTTATCCCGTGTGGTAATCTTTAACGATTAAGTTTTCACTCTCACAATTTACACAAATCTCAACCTCGTGTGTTTTTGTGTTAATTGTTAAATTGATTAATTAGTTTTCTAAAATTTAAAAACTAAATTCATGAATCATATTAATTGAATTAAGTTAGCTCATTTATTCACAATAAATGATTGAAGAAGGTAAGAGGTAGATTGACTGCTAAATAGAACAATTCTTCCATGGGCGGTGTAGTCATCGTTGAAACGTTTTGCATTTGAAAGGGGATAGAAATGGTATAACCCATTATTGTTTCTACCCTTCAATTCCAGAACAAAGAGAAATATTATGATAAAAAGAAAATTGAAAATAACAGAATAAATGGAAGGGAAACTAAATGTTTATTGAATGCACAACAAAATTAAAACAATGAAGAGGAAAAGAAGATCATTTTGGAAGAAATCCTAGCTTGGTAGATTCCCTCCTCCAATTATGAATTGAAATGGTATATAAACACTTATCCTCTGATACCAATCTCATAATTCACGTACCAACCCATCCATATGAGAAAATAACATTTTATAGAGTGGAGGGGAGGCTAGGTTCAAATAGGTTTTAAGTTTGAATGGGGAATCTCGGTCAAATATTTTAAGCCAACTTGAAACACCCATTAGACCTCCGAAATATGTGAATAAACTGTCGTTTCTAAAATTTGATTTGTGGGAAAATGAGTCTTCAAGCTCCTCTCAAAAGTTTTCCCTAATCCAAGTAGGTATGAAGAAGTTATGTCCCAATTACATAACTAATGTCCAATCTGGTGAGTCTAGCCCAACTTTAACTTCATGGCCCATTTTCACTGACCAAATGCATGACTTAGATTCAATTTACCAATTGAAAGTTGTATCCCATTAATTTATGAACATATTTACAAAATTTTATTTTCAAATAATACATATCAAAATATTTATGCTCGAAACTCTACAGTGAATTTTAAAGGGTAAAACTAGAATTTTCATCAAATTTTCAAATGAATTATATAATCCCAAATATTTCATAAAAGAACACATTTACCATAATTTTAGGAAATTATATCATTTATTATCAAAAAAATATTCAGTAAAACGTGTTTTATCCCCAACATACAAGATAGATCCCAATTCCGTGTAATAATGTATTATAATAAACCTTTAAATCTCCTATAATGTTTGTAGATACATTTTCTTGGATAGATTGATACCATCTGGAATTAAAAAAAATCCTCTCTTGGATTTCTCCATAATGTACCTTTTATGTAACTTATCAATATTTTTACATTGAAATTTCTAAAATAGCCTTTGATATCTAGATCTATAGTTCTAGATCCCTATAATATAGGCTTTTTTTACCTAATTCCTTTATATAGAATCATTCATTCAAAAAAATATTATCTAACTATAAGGATTGAACTTTATTTACCATAATTAATATCTCTTCAACATATAATACAAGGATCATGATAGAATTCCCATTAACCATATTATGGACACATAGATCACTTTCATTCAGGATAAAAAAAATTATCTTACAGACTCATCAAAACAAACATTCCAGGATTAAGAATCTTGATTCAATGCATAAATTCATCTCTACAGCATTACCACTTTATGAGAATTATTTTACGTAACAAACCCTTCAGTTTGAGGTTGTATATATATCTTATAACACACCAAAATTTTTTCGGGTCTAATATTCTTAAATAAACTCAATTTATTCGATTTCTTATGTTTCATTAAACACTGTGCTTAAATAAACCATGATAAACTATTAAATATTGACATGACCATTTGAATAGAAATGTGATCATTATGAATAGTAATGTGACCGTTAGGAATATTAATATGGCCATTAGAATAACAACCTCACCTATAGAAGAATAAATAAAATTTATGTAACTTATAAAATAATATATGACATATTTATATCAAATAATTGGTAAATAAATGTTTAATAAATGATCAATTAAGTGTTTGTATTTTTGTGATACATAAATGTTTATTTACAATTTTATAATTAATATAAATATTTAAAATAAAAATTATTTTCACAAAATAGATTCATAAATTAGTATTTTTTTGTCTAATTATTATAAGATAATTTTTTGAGAACTTAATTAATTTTTCAAAGTGTCAAAAAATTAGTTATAATTTCAAAATCACTAATTTTTTAATAAATGAATATTTCAATAAAATATTAAAATTTTCATATTTATTTAATTATTTTCAAAAAATGGAGTCTATTTTTCAAATCTATATGTCAAAAAATGGTTTGGGTGAGTTTTATGTATTTTTAAGAATTAATTGAATATTTGCGGAATAGTGATATATGGTAATTTACAGTATTAGCTTAATACATGAATTATTGAATCATGGAGGATGTAAGAACCATTATTTCTAACTTACATGAACTAGTTACTATTTTTGGTCATAATAATCATAAATATTGATTGTCTTGGTCCAAAATAACAAACTAATGAATAAAATAATCAAAAACACCCCTATCCTCCCACTATAAATACCACCCATCAACACCTCTTCCCCTCACACCTTATATGATTTGGAGATATTTTATATTCTATCCAATTCCTCTACCAAAAATATTTCCTATATATTTGACTTGTTCATATCACCGAAATTCCTATCCCAAGTTCATTAAGGAGGTTCTCAAGGAGACGATATACAAGAGGTTAAATCATCTTTATTTCTCTATTATATTATATTATATTATTTTATTTTATTATCCTATCCTTACCACCTCTACAAAAAATTCCTGATAATTAAATTATATTATATATACTGGATAATATTATATTAATGGAATATCTATAATCAAACACCTTCTCCTCTCTCTTTTATTCTAAAAATGAAAATATCATGCGAGATGTGTTGTTTTACCATAATCGTGGATGATATATTTTTATTTTACAATAGCAAATTCAAGGATGGTCATAAAATAATTATTATGGTAAAATAAGATTTTATTATACATATTATATGTTGTATAATGTTCTGGAACCAATATATAAGCATGATATTATATAAAATGATATCAATTTTTGATGGTCGTAAAGACTGCCAAAATAAATTAAATAATTTTCATTAATGTTTTATCTAATTAATCATCCTCATAATATATAAAAAATGATATATAATATCATTTAAAATTACTTAAGTTCATTAATGATATATAATGTCAATTCTATATAATTATTCCCATTTTACATGAACTTCCACACTTGTATACATGTTAACGGATCATGAATATGAAGAAAAAAACACTCTTATAAGGTTGAAATTGAATCATATAACTCATGAAAAAGGCCACTCATGAACTTACTAAAATTATAATAAATAAAATAGATGTATAAAAGGTTCTGAATTATGTAATTAATGAATATAATTTGATTATACAGGACATTAAGAAAAAGTGCAGAATGCTTTCAAACATAAGTTAAGGGACATCATCTCAATTTTCATTTCATTAAGGCTTACATGGTATTGTGCACCTAAATTTTTTTATTTTGTGTATCTACTACCTATTTGAGATCATTTTTCATTAGAAAATATTTTTTATAAATATTCATATTTATTGTATGGTTAATATGATTATTGTCTAAGCTGTATACCATTTTTCTAAATATGGTGTTTACGCTGAATGTTATTTTCAATAGGGAAAATATTGATTAATCTGTATCTTCTACTCAATAAATATATTTTGATGAGTCATATTGTTCATTAATTTAATCAATTTATTAATAATGATTTGGATTTATAGTGATGGGTGGGTCTCAACATTATATACCCCCTCAATGCATCAAAAGGTCTTAAGAGATAAAATAGTCAGTAACAAAGCCTTCACATTTGTTTCCAATAATAATCATATGGGTTTATACCCACATAAAAAACAGCTTATGAAAGGTCTTAATGATAGTAGTTATTTATCTAGATATATGATGTCCAATAATTAAGTATTTTCCTAATTTAGTATTTAATTATTACTTTTCTTGATATTTTCACTATGAAAAAAATCTATGGATTCATTTTCATTCATAGTTTATTGATTAAATGAGTTTCGAGTCATTTACCTTGCCATATTGATTATATATTATTAACTTTTCTTCAGTTATTATTGATTCATGTAACGCTTACTGAGAATTTTAGGTCAACATTTTTTCTTCTTCCCTAGTTTGTGAAGATGAAATCATTGAATAAGTTTCAAGGAAGAAGTTAATTTTCCTTTGTTATGTTCAATTTTTAATTACCAATGTAATAAGGGAACCGTGTATATTTCTAGTTATTCAATACTACTAAACTGATCAATCCTTGTTGATGTGACCTCTTGTATCAGTTCCATAGTATTAACATAACCACTGAATCTCGGCAACCAGGGTTGGGATTGTTATAGTTTTTATGAGAGTAAGTTTAGTAGAAACCTTGGTAAATAGATGTTAAGTCAACATTATAATTATAATAATTCCATATAGCTAATATATGGATTAATAACCATGATTATTATGAGAATACATAGTGCATTCCATTATTTAGTGATGGAACCTAATGAATGAATGGGAATCAATACCCATAGACAATGTAGGTATTTCCCCACCAAGAAAGTCAACACAATTAGAGTTGGAGTTGATAAGGTCATGAGCATATTAGAACATATTACTCAAGATATTAGGAATTACCATACTATACCTTTTTTGGATCATTTCATGCTACAAGAAAACCCCATATTTTAGTGAGACTAATAATTCAATAGTAGCTGAGTAGTGGATCAAGTCCCATGAAAAGATATTTATGGAATTGGGGTGTAATGAAATTGAAAAGGAAGTATTAGGGGTATATTTCGTCCAAAGTGATGCTAATCAATGCTGGCCATTGATCCAAAAATACTTTGGAGGAAGATGAAAAGAATAAATATAACGTAAATATTTTAAAGAAACATTCTTCAAAAAATATTTTCCTTGAGAGAAATGAACTCAAATGAAAATAAAATTTCATAAATTAAAGAAAATGGAAGAAGGCAGTGTTTTAGAGTATGAGGATACCTTCACAAGACTATCATGGTATGCTACAGATTATATACATGATTCAGAAAGAAATACTGATCATTTATTTAAAGGTCTTAATCCATGTATCATAATGGAATTAGATTCTCAATCATTTTCATCATATGATGAAATAGTATCAAGCACCATGAAAATGAAGAAGGAATTTTCTAAATCCTATATGTCTAAGGGAAATAATGTGAAGAAGAGGTCTTTTGATTACTATGGAAAATGTAAATATTCAACGAAGAAGAGGAGAATGGAGCAATTCACATTATATAAAAATTGGGGAAAGATTAATTATGGGAAATTATTGAATTTTATGGGAGTTTTTTATAAGTATAGAGAAAAGGTTCATCGAAATAATTAATGAAAAGGGAATAAAAAAACCAATGATGTTAAATGGTTCAGCTGTAATGATATAGGGAATTATTCAAATCAATTTCCCAAGAATCAAGGGAAACTACCACAGAATATCCCAAGGGTATATGGTAAAGATTATATAATCACCACAACTAAAGTAGTACCTAATAAGGTATTGGCAGGTAAATAAATTCTATCTTGAAATTTAGATAATACTTTATTTTATTATGGATCATGATACTCATTTATATCTACATAGTTTTCTAATAAAATTAGACATTTACCTCTTTATATAATAAGGGATTTATCCCTCATAACTCCTAAGGGAAGTCGCATTGTAACAAAAATGTGTTGGTCAGTCCCCATTACAACACATAATCATTTTTTAGTTTCTAACCTTATCATTATACCTATGGTTGAATTTGAGATAATCCTCAGTATAGACTAGCTTTCAAAATATGATGTGAAAACTTATTTCCATAATAAGAGAATTTCAATTTGTGAGGAAGATGTAGAATCCATTATCTTTATATAAGAAAATTCAGTATCAAATTCTTATCTATATCCACCCGAGTAGCTCTACTAAATGAAATTCTTGGGATGTAAGAGAAAAAACATCTAGGGATGTTGAAAGTAATCTTAAAATTGAGGATGTACCAATTATATAGGAATAAATTGATGTATTTCATGAGGAATTACTTGGACACCCCGAAAGCATGAAGTTGAGTTTACCATTGATTTAATCCCTAATTCAAGACCAATATCTAAGACTCATTATATAATGGAAATGTGGAATTAGTGGAAGTGAATAAAAAACTATATGAGTTGAGTAATAAGGGGGTTTTCCCCTAGTGTTAGTCAATGGGGATCCTACGTTCTCTTTGTTTAGAAGAAATATTGATACTTGAGGTTGTGAATTAGTTCTAGAGAAATAAATTCTATTACAATAAAGAACAGGTATCCTCTTCCTCACATTGATTATTTATTTGATCAACTTCACAGATATCAATATTTTTTGAAGATAGAACTTCATTCTGTATGACATCAATTGGGAGTAAAGAAGAAAGATATTCCGAATAAAGTTTTTCTGATGAGGTATGGAAATTATGAGTATACAGTTATGCCATTTCGATTGACTAATTAACCCAATGATTACATATATTTAATGAACATAGTATTCAAGTAATATCATGATGATTTTTTATTCATTGATAATATCGTAGTGTATTGTAAAATCTATGAAGACCATGATAATCACCTGTGGATTATTCTTGCGATGCTCAAAAGTAAATAGTTATATGGTAAGTTTTAGTGACTGTGAATTCTAGATTTAGGAAATTTACTTTCTTGGAAATATTATCTATAAAAATAGAATCTCAATTAATCCTATAAAAACTATGGAAATACAAGAATTTTCTATGCCAAAAAACATAATCCAGGTATATAGTTTCATTATTTTAGCATGTTTTTATCGACATTTAATTCATTTTTTAGAGATTGGATAACCCATTAACCATGATCACACATAAATGGGTTATGTTCATATGGAAAATATAATGTGAAGAGTGTTTTAAAAAATCTAATATAAGATTATTCAATTCTCTAATTTCTACTATACCATCCGAAAATGATGGGTTTTTTTATATATAGTGACGTGTTAAAGAAAGGATTTTTTTTGTTTCCATATCCAAAATGGTAAATTTATTACACATGAATCATGGTGGTTCATGAATCCTAAACAAAATTATCCAACTCACGATCTTGAGTAAGTAGTCAAAATCATTTCTTGGATTATATAAAAAAACTATCTCTATGGTGAAATATGAGAGACATATATAGATCAAAAGAGTTTTAAATACTTTTTTATATTGAAATAACACAACATTTTGAAAAGATGATGGATCAAGTTACTCAAATATTATGATTTATAAAAGCATTACCACCCATGAAGTGAAAATAGGGTAGAAGATGCATTAATAATGAAAGATCATGAAATTCTAACACAAATTAGGACTGAGAAAGATCTTATGTTCATGAATTTAGTAAAGATAGATATGGGAATCATCAATACTTATTCAAATGATTTCTAAAACATCTTTAGAGTATAAGAAAAAAAATTATCAATCTCATGATGTGAATTTTTAAAATATGAATAAAGACGTTAAGGATGGAAGATTGGAAGAATTTGTGTATATGGGTGGAATTATAAAATTTAGAAAGAGGTTATGTGTTTAATAAATACTTGATATAAAAAAAAGAACTATTAGATGATGCTAATTGCTCAGATTTCTCTATACACCCTAATATAAATAAGATGTATATGGATCTGAAGGAACAATTTTGATGGAATAATATGAAGCGGGAAATTGGAGACTTTGTTTCCAGATGCCTAGTTTTTCAATAAGGGAATGATTAGAGACAAAATCATATAGGATACATGAAACCTCCACCTATTAATATATGGAAGTTGGATGAAATTACTATGGATATAATTAATATATTACCAAAGAACCCTAGAAATAAGGATACAATATGAGTTATTGTTGATCAATTTAAAAAATTTGCACATTTTATTATTATAAGAGAAGATTTAACTACTGAGTTCCTTGAAGAAATCTATATTAATGAAGTTGAAAGTCTTAATTTTGTACCACTATTGACTGTTTTTTATTAAGATACCCATTTTACATAAAAATTCCAGAAGAGTCTATTGAGGGATTTAGATTCTGAGCTTCATTTGAGAACAAATTATCACCCTTAAACTGACATACAGCCTAAAACAACTATTCAAACATTATAATACATGTTGAAATAATGTTCACATGAATTTCAAGGTATGTTTGATCAATATTTTCATTTTGTAGAGTTTTCTTACAATAATAGTTTACATTCTACTATTCAAATGGCAACATAAGAAGAATTATATTGGAAGAGATATCATACTATTACATGTTAGGATGTTGTTGGTGAGGGAAAATTTATTGGACCAAGACTTATTTATGAGACAAAAATAAAGGTAAATACTATTTAATCTCATATTAAAGCATATCAAATTAAGAAAAAGGTTTATACTAAAAATTGAAGAAAAGATTTGGAATTTCAAGTGAGAGATCATATCTTTCTAAAAGTATCTCCATGGAAGGGTATTATAAGGTTTAGTAAGAAAGGGAAGATGATCTAAAGAAACATTGAACAATTAGAAATTATGGAAAAATGGAGTTTTATCTTACAAACTAGAAATTCCACAAAGTATCTCCAATGTAAATTATGTGTTCTATATATCATTGTTAAAGAAGTAAATGCAAGACCCAATGCATTTACTCACCCAAGAATAAATATAAGTGGAACCAAATTTTTATTAATGTGACGATCCTATAAATATTCTAGAAAAAAGAGAGCTAGTATTGAAAAATTAGACGACTCTATTGGTAAAATTTCTTTAGAGAAACCCTAAAATGGAAGAATCAATGTGAAAACCTAAGGATATTATGAAGAAGAACCATACTCGTAAGTTTAGAAAACCATATTCATGAAAAACGTCAATGATGAAATTTTGGTAGGAGAGAAGAATATAACACCCCAAAAGTTTATGAAACATATTTTCTTAAATAAATTCAATTTATTCAATAGATTTTTTTAACTGATGTGCCAATCTTAAATGAAGCGTGATATAATATAAAATATTAAAATGACATTTGGAATAGTAATGTGTCTAATTGAAATAGTAAAGTGATCATTTTTATTAGTAATGTGGCTATTGGAATAACAACCTAAAATATGAAAGTATAAATAAAATTTAGGTATCTAACAAAGGAAAATATGATATAATTATTTTTTATAATAATTAAATAAATGTTTTAAAAATGGTAAATTAAGGTTTGGTATTTTTTTAAAACAAAAATGTTTTTTACAATTTTATAAATAATTTAATTATTTAAAATAAAATTTATTTTCATAAAATATATTCATAAATCAATATTTTGTTGTTTAATATTAAAAGATAATTTAATGAGAGCTTAATTATTTTTTCAAAGTGTCATAAAAGAAGTTATAATTTTAAAATTGATATTTCTTGGTTAAATGATTATTTTAATTAAATTTTTTTATTATATTTAGAAAATTATTTTAAACCAATTCAGTTCATTTTTGAAATCTAAATATCAAAAAATGGTTTGGGTGATTTTTTTGAATTTTTCTAAAATTGTTATTTTTTTGTGAATAGTGAAATACGGTTATTCGAGGTATTAGCTAAATAGATGAATTATTGAGTTATGGATGATGTATTTAAGATGTAAGAACCATTATTTAGAAATCACATGAACTAGTTGAATGTTCCGGGTACAGTGGAAGCATTGTTGGGATGACAACCAACGTTGATTTTTACCATGATTAATGATTATTCTAGTTTCAATATGTCGATGAACGCCAGTCTCCATGGAATTTAATCAAAGATTTAGATAAATAAGAAAGAGTCCCGAAATCTTTAGAGAGGATATTTCTCATCATGTTTATAATTAATTTAATTGATTTCATAAAGAATAATAATACCCGGATCTTTGGTATTTTTATTCATTGATAATGTTGATCATCTGGAATGAAACTTTTGAATTATCCCATTGCTCTTGTAAGGATCCAAACAAGAATACCTCTATTGGTGATCCACACGTTCTTCGATGGCCTCCGATCAACACCGCTCATTCTCCGGGTGCTAGCTCAGTGAAGCGAGTGTCTTGTGTATATCATTCTTGATTGATTATTCTTCACCCTTGGAGAACATCTCTCATTCATGAGAGGGGAGAGAAGAGAATATGAGAGAGAAATTGTTTGGCTCAATAATTCTCAATTCACCAAGTGTGTGGTGTGGTGTATGGAACAATAGGCATAGTTGCCAACTTATACACTTGGAATTTCAGTTAAAATATTTAATTTCATAGAAACAATTAAATACATTCATAAAATTAGATAAAACCTATGTATTTTATAATAATACCATGGCATTATTTGTGGTTCACCAACTTGCACAAAATGGAATTATAAATAAAATTCTGTGTCACAATATAATAACATTGTTATTTTAATTTATGCCAAGTAGTTAAATAATTATTTACCGTCTTACAAATAATTATTTTACTACCAGACCAACCTTGGTCCACTCGAACTCCACTTCCATTTATTGGACACCCCAATAAATAAATAAATAATGTATTCTCTTGAATGAATATTTTTTTAACCAACTAGTAAATAAATATTTATTAAATATTCAATAAAATAAATAAATATTTTTTATTTAATTTATGCGATCATTTTAACATATGTAAAATTATTCCATGGTCTTGAGAATAATATTTATTTCATTAATTAAATTCAAATAGAATTTAAGAGAGACCACCAAAAACACTTAGTGTGTGACCCTCCAGGATTATTTCTCATTGGCATTAGGTGGGATTGCCTAAAGTCCAAGTGTACTGCCTAGAAACGGGTCAAGGCACCCAAGAGAAAGAACATAAAGTCACAACAACAACATCCATATATGAATGATCACTGTGTAATATAATCCCCTAATCGTAGTATCTCATCAAGAAAGATTCATGATTGTGTCATCAACTTTTATGGTTGATACGTCGTTCTTTGACTACCTGAAAAAACTCATCGTTACACCATGGCCAGGGAATTTCGCACGACGATTATATTTCAATCAAAGGTCCAAGATATCAAATTCCATAAATTGAATGGTAAAATACTTACTCGACTTATCCATTAATAACATTCCACTCATGACGCACCCCACATACCCTACTTCTCGCCAACTGCCTGCATGACGGTTTTCATCAGTAAATCATAGTGCACGAGTCGTGAAACATAATATTGATATTCTTAAAGTCTAAGGATTATTACACATGCTCACAGATATAAATATCTTATGACAATAAAACAAGAAAAATTCATACTAGCAGGTCTATTCTCATAATCTTTTATCTTGGAGATTACCAAGTGCAATCTTCAAGAGAGGAAGTCTCATCTGCTTACGTGTACATGAACATGATGGTCTTCTTTCTATGTGTCCCATAATAGTATGTCATCCAACCAAAAAACTATATTTAAGAATATTATAATAGCATTTCAAGGTTCTCATCATAGCGGGGAACTTCCATGACCTTATCAATGCCACAAATAATCTATGACATTATTACATTAGAGTCATGCAGAACAATGAATAATATGTAATAATACATTAAATATCCATGTAATCAAAGTAAAACTAGTTGGTTTTAGGACACCAACTCTTATAAACTCCGACCTCGACTAGATCCAACTACCTATGAATTTCAGTTCGTTAGACCTTACATGATGATCATGTTTCTGCTGAGTCAAGGCTTTAGTTAAGGGGTACACCACATTGTCTTCTGTGGAAATACTATTCACTTAAACTTCACCTCCATAAGAAAAATCCATCAAGAGATGATACTTATGAAGTATGTGTTTCATCCTCTGATGTGACCTTGGATCTTTTTCGAGAGCCACCACTATTGTATTATCACAGTACAGTGTCCTGGGATTTTTACTGCTAGGTATCACATGTATCACCTAGATGAAGCTTCGCATTCAAATTACTTCTTTAGCTGCCTCAGAAGCTGCAATATACTCAGATTCTACTATAGAATCTACGACTACAGTCTGATTTGAGCTCTTCCATATCACTACACCATCATTCAAAGTTAATATATATCCATTTTGCGACATCATGTCATCTTGATCAGTCTGGAAACTAGAATCTTCATATCCTTTGATGACTAGTTCCTCATCTCCTCCATAAACTGGGAACATATCCATAGTATGCCTCAGATACTTTAGGATAGTCTTGACTGCCATCCAATGGCAGTCACCTGGGTCAGCTTGATATCTACCTACCACACTCAATGTATAGGTGAAATCCGGCCAAGTACATAGCATGACATACCTGACTAACCCAATCACTGATGTGTATGGAGTACTTGACATTATCTTTCTTTCCTCATGTGTATGAGGACACATTTTCATGGAAAGATGAATGCCATGTGATTCTAGAAACAATCCCTCTTGTATTGTTCCATACTAAATATCTTCAGTATCTTATCAATGTATGTACTTTGACTTAGGCCTAGAAATCTCTTGGATCTATCACGATGGATCTTGATCCCAAGAATATACAACACCTCACCTAAGGGATTCATGGAGAAGCATTTATTCAACCATTCCTTAATATATTGTAAGACTAGTATCTCATTTCCAATAATTAATATTTCATCAACATATACTATTAGGAAAATGACTGCACTCCCACTAAACTATTTGTAGACACAAGGCTCACATTCATTCTTGATAAAACCAAATTATTTTATGGCTTAATCAAAATGAATGTTCCATGACCTAGATGCTTTCTTTAATCCATTAATGGATATTTTCAAGTTTCATACCTTATTGGAATCTTTTGGAGTCACAAAACCTTTAGGTTGTGTCTTGTAGACATCTTCATGAAGGTTCCCATTAAGGAATGATATTTTGAGATCCATTTTCAAAATATCAAAGTCATAGTAAGCCGTAATGGCATGTAGAATTCTGATGGATTTAAGCATTGTAACTGGTGAGAAGGTTTCATCATAGTCAATTCCTTGATGTTGTTTGATCCATTTTTCCACCAGTTGTGCCTTATAGGGATTGACTTGTCCTTCCATGTCCAGTTTCTTCTTGAATACCCATTTGAAACCAACAGGATTTACATCAACTGGAGGATCTACTAAAATCCATACTTGGTTTTGGTACATGGAATCCATTTTAGAATTCATGGCTTCTTCCCACATGGAAACATCTGTTCCACTTACTTCTTCCTTGTAGGTTAAAGGATCATTAATATCAACTAAAAATGAGTTCCCATCCTTGGTAACTAGAAAACCATACCGTTCTGGTTCTCTAACCTCTCTTCTACTCCTACGCAGTACTTGTGTCTCTGGAAATGATTCTTCATCCACAGGGCTTTGTGGAATCTGTTCCTATACCAAATCTTGTGTATCTTGAGACTCGACTTCATCTAAGTCTATCTTGCTCCCACTATCTCTTTTGGATATGTGATCCCTCTCAAGGAATATGGCGTGTCTTTCCACTATAACCTTTTTGTCTGAGGGGTTGTATAGGTAATATCCCCTTGTTTCCTTAGGGTATCCTATAAAGGTACACTTTTTGACTCAGGGTGACAGTATTCCACCTGAAGAGGCCTTAAAAAATTCTTTTCTACCCCACACATGTATATTCGATAGCATGGATTTTCTTCCACTATAGAACTAATATGGAAAACTATTTATCGATTTAGTTGGTACTTGGTTTAGTATGTGTGCCGCTATTTGTAACGCATACTCCCAAAAGGATAATGGAATACATTTATGACTCATAATTGATATCACCATGTCCAAAATGGTGTGGTTCCTCCTTTCACTTACACCATTCCATTGTGGTGTGGAAGGAGGATTCAGTTGGGACAGGATCAAAAAATCGTGAAAGTAATCAATGAAGTCTTAACTAATATATTCCCCATCTCACTATGAGAGGAGTTTCTTAATATTTATACCAAGCTGGTTCTCAACTTCATTCTTGTATTCCTTGAACTTATCAAATGAATATGACTTATACCTCATAAAGTAGATATATTCATATCTTCTAAAATCATCATTACAAGTTTTGAAGTATGAGTACCCACCCCTTTATTCAACTGGAAAAGGTTTACACACATTAGTATGAACCAATTCAAGAAGATATTTAGCCCTTTAACTTTTCCCCCCCAAATGGGGATTTGGTCATTTTTACTTGTAAAATTGCATGACATACATGATGTGGTTTTAGTTCAAAAGAATCTAAATATCCATATTTATGTAACTTTTTGATCATTTATCATTTAAATGACCTTGGAATTGATGCCAAAGTTGGGTGTGGTATGATTCATGTAAAGTATCTTTTTCATAAATTATCATTACATGGTTTGTGTAATATAACACATAAAGACCATTGTATAAATGTTACCCACCAATACAAATGCTATCTTTATAAAAGAAGCAACATTCATTTTCAAAATTGAAAACAAATCCATCTATATCAAGTGTGGATACAAAAATTATGTTTTTGGTTACTGAAGGCACATAAAAACAACACTTTTACACCAAGATCATCCTAGTTGGAAACATGAGGTTGTAGTCCCTAACATCTACAATAGCAAGTCAGGATCCATTGGCTGCTCATAGATCTACCTCCCCTCGATCAATCTTCCTGAATCTTTTTGGTTACTGTATTTGGATACATATTTCTGCACCAAAATCTGTATCTAATAAAAAATCTGTAGAAACATATTGACTGGATTCGATAACAAGAGCACCTGACGCTTCCCCTTACTTCGTAGGCCGGGTGCAGTTCTTCTTCCAGTGACCCCTCTTTTCACATGAGAAAGAAACAACCTTTTATTCCCTTTCCCCCCTTAGATATTCCTTTTCTTGGAAGGCTATGAAGAATATTTGGGCTTAAAGCTATTCTATTTCCCTTTCAACTTATTCACCATAAGGACAAAAGGCTTTTCACACTTCATATCTGTGTCCACTTGGCGTATGAGGATGAGAAGATCAGATAAAGAATTTTCAATGTTTTTTATATTGAAATTGACAACAAAGTTAGAGAATCTATGAGGGAGTGATGAGAGAATGAGATCAGTTTTTATTTCTTCAAGGAGTTTAAATCCTAGAACCTAGATATTCTCAATATAGACAATGATCTTGACTACATGAGGCCCAGCTGGGCCACCTTCTCCAAGATTACTCTGAAAGAGTGCCTTAGAGTTCTCAGAACTTCATGTCTTTCTCTCTCTTTGTAAAGAACACATAAGTTCTCGAGCATGCTATAAGCATCCATGTTTTCAAGAGACTTCATGTGCTCACTAGATATTGATTATAACATCAAACATTGAACATCGACTACATCGTTCATATGTTTCTCATAGACCAATAAATCCTCATCACTCACCTCTTTGGGAGGAGGATCAGGTAATGCTGACTCCAGCACGTAAGACTTCCATTCGTGGTGTAGGATAACCTGAAGTCATCTAAACCATTATTAGAAGTTACTTTCGGTGATGATTTTGTCTTTATATAGAATTTATCACAATGATAGTGTGGTTGAAAAGCTTGTCATTTTTATTCTACAATTAAAAGAGAAAATCATTAGTACATTCATGATTACATTTTATGAGAATTTTTTTTATTAAGTCTCCCTCTATTTTATCAAGTACAAATGTCCATAACCATTGAACTCAAAATGCACATTTTCCATGACATTATAGTGGAAAGGATCCATATTACCCTTCGCATAACCCCAAAAGGGTTGGTCAAGCTATTAGAAGGTATTTAAGAAGGTAGGACTTTGCCAACTGTGGGCTTGCGTTCCATTATCTGTTGAGTGGATTCCCCAATTCTGAAATCATGACTTTGGATTTACTCAAATCACACCTCCAATATTAAAACAAGTCTAGTAAGGGATACTCCTCCTGATTTAATGTGGTTAAGTCAAATCAAAACCTTTCATAAGGGATTCTTGTATAAAATTATGTGTCCCAACAAGGGTTGGTGAAACACATAGTTTTATTGATTTTTTTCTTAATCAAGTAATGGAAGGCTTGGTCTGAATTAATATTTTATTTGAGGGAATTTTATATCTTATGAATTAATTGGTTATTATCACATGATTTTTAATATTAAGTGGAACTTAATCAAGTGTTTAACCATGTCATAATAATATTTGCACATAATATTGGTTTATTTTAGTTCCATCTTGTATGCTTGTTTAATTCATTAATTATGTGATTGTAAAAACACATCCATAATGATAAACCATGCGAATGATAGAAATATAATATTGTAAATGGAATTATCATGAGCTTTTCTATTGGTTAGTTTTTCTAATGGTTGATAAACTAACCTTGGACTAGGGGAGAGACACCTTGAACCTTATGGGTTCATGTTTAAAGATTCCACCTGTGCACCTATGTATCTCATGGGATTGGTTTCTTATCAGGTCCATCTTGAACTACCTCAACTATCATGGGAGTTACATCCATTACATATTCACTTTTTTTAACTCACATGTAGGTGAGGGGTAAAAGGGGGTTTTACAAAAAATAAACCTTGGGCAAGCAGACCCTATGTATTAATGAGGATAAGGATTGCAGGAAAACAAAATTAATTCATGAAAATAAATTAAAAGAAACCATCCACATAGAAAGTTCTAGGTCTATCTCCTGGTCATCTATACATGAAACGATATTTACACATAAATAAAACTAGAAATCAATTCTTTAATCACTCTTGTTAATGATAAATCACGCTCGAATCAATTAATTATCATATTTAATTAATCAATCATTTTATCTTAAACCTTTTTATAAATTTCAAAGATACTTTCATCCATCATAATTTTAAACAAATAAATTCATTTAAAATTTTATTTGTACGGAACATGTACATTGGAGGAAACCAAGTGAATTCCTATTCATAACTACCCAATGAGTAGAAATGCACATTATGTAGATGTTAAATTTAAAACATATATATATAACACCTATAACGTGTTGTGACTCAACTTTATGCCCACATGATAGTACAAGTCTTAAGGTTTTGTATAATATAATAATTTTTTTAATAAATCTATGTAATTTGGATGAGTACATGATTTGTAGTTCCAACTACTTGGTGTGTACTATTGATCACCGTCCATCTGAAGTAAACACTTGTAGAAACAACATGTGAGGGAACTTTAGAAATCTTCAGAGTACACGACATGTCCAGTGGGACATAGGCCATGTAGTTCCACATTAAATGCTCTCTGGCCAAGAAAGACATGTATGGGGTACACGGTCCAACCCTAACCCAAAGGGACTACACGTTGTGTCCATTGGGCCACCCAATGTGTAATCTAGAAACTGCGTGCCACCCGTTTCTGGTCAACACACAGAGTCATTTAAGACATAGAAAGACTCCAACACATGAATTGGTTTGGCAGACTAGTTCAATGCATTGAAACTTGAATTTACGGTGTATAGTACAGAATACATGCCATGTGTTCTAGTGTTGTATGGCCAGGAGGCTTTGGCATCTCTAGATGTGATCATCTATTTTATTTTAATCAAAATTAAAAGAAAAGACCATTTCTGTAAGGTGAATGTGAAACAAAAAAGGTGGAATAGATCTCCAGATTCAGATTTTCAGAACGATTAACATGAATTGAAACAACTAAATCATTAAATGCGTAAGTCATAAATGACATATTTAAATAATTATAAACTATTATGTAGTCGTGTAACCGTTTAGATACCACTTGAAGGTTCTGGGCGCAGCGGAAGCATGGTCGGGATAACACCCAACATAAATTTCTTCCATGATCAATGATTATTCTTGGATCAATATGAAGATGAACGCTAGTCTCCCAAGAATATAATCAAAGATTTAGATAAATAAGAATGTTGCCCAAAACCATTAAAGAGGATCTTTCACATCATGTTTATAATTAATTTATTTAATTTCATAAAGAAAAATAATACCTGGTTCTTTGGAATTTTTCTTTGTTGATGTTGTTGATTGTATGGAATGACCCTTCCAGATTATATCATTGCACTTGTAAAGATCCAAACTAGAATCCCTCTATAGGTGATCCTAAATTTCTCCAATAGACACTGATTGACACCACTCGTTCTCCTGGTGCTACCGTGGAGAAGCGACTGGTTTGTGTCGGACATTATTGATTGCTTGTTCTGCAGCCTTTAAGAACATATCTCATTCCTGAGAGGGGAGAGAAGAGTATTTGAGAGAGAAATTGTTTGGCTCAACAATTCTCAATTCACTAGGTGTGTGGTGTGGTGTATGGCACAATAGGTGTACTTGATAATTTATATACATGGAATTTTAGTTAAAATATTTAATAGCATAGAAACAATTAAATACATTCATGAACTTAGAGAAAACCCATGAATTTAATAATAATATCGTGTCATTATTTATTGTGCACAAACTTGCGCAAAAAAGAATTATAAATAAAATTCTCCATCACAAAATAACAGCAGTGTTATTTTAATTTGTGCCAACTAGTTAAATAAATATTTACCGTCTTGTAAATAATTATTTTACTACCAGACCATCCTGGGTCCGCTCGAACTCCACTTTCATTTATTGACACCCAAATAAATAAATAAATAATTTATTCTCTTAAATAAATATTTTATTTTTCAAACTTGAAAATAAATATTTATTAAATATTCAATAAATAAATAAATATATTTTATTTAATTTATGAGATCATTTTAACCAGAATAAAATTATTCCTTGGTCTTGAGAATAATATTTATTTCATTAATTGAATTCAAATATAATTTAACCAAGACCACAAAAAACACTTAGTGTGTGACCCTCTAGGATTCTTTCTCATTGTCATTAGACAGGCTTGCCTAAAGTCCAAAAGTATTGTCTAGAAATGGGTCAATGCACCCAAGAGAAAGAACGTAAAGTCACAAAAATGGAATCCAAAAACAAATGATCACTGTGTAATATATTCCCTATGTCTCAATATCTCATCAAGAAGGTTTCCTGATTATGTCATCAACTTTTATGCTTGATACGTCGTTATTTGACAACCTGAAATAAACTCATCATTACACCTTGGCCTTGGAATTTCTTGTGAAGGTTATATTTTAATCAAAGAGAAAAGATATAAAATTCCATAAATGGAAGTGAAAATTCCTTCCTCTACTTATCCATTAATAACATTCCACTCATGACACAACCTACTTTTCGCCTACTGCCTGTGTGATATTTTTCGTTTGTAAGTCATAGTGCGGGACTCGTGATACGTATTAGTGATAATATCAAATTCTAAGGATAATTACACATTCTCATAGATAAAAATATCTAATGTCACTAAAAAATGTAGAATTCCTACTAGCGGGTCTGTTCTCATAATCTCTTATCTTGGATGTTACCAAGTCTGAACTTAATGAGAGGAAGTCTCATTTTCTTATGAGTACTCGCACCCGACAGCCTGCATGCTATGTGTCCCATAATAGTATTTCATCCAACTATAGAACTATATTTAAGAATATTTTTATAGAATTTCAAGGTTCTTGTCATAGTGGGGAACTGCCATGACCTTATCAACACAAAAAATACTCTGGGACATTATTACATCATAGTCATGGAGAACAGTGAACAATATGTAATAATAAATTAAAGATCCATGTAATTAAAGTAGAAATAGTTTATCCTAATACAACAAATATTATATTATTTAATATACTTGTTCACAATAATTATTAGTTTTGATATTCTTGAGCCAAAATAACATACTAATGAATAAAATAATAAAAAACACCCCTCTCCTCCTACTATAAATACCACCCCTCACCACCTATTCTCCTAACACCTTATAAGATTTGGATATTGCTTATATTTTTATCAATTCCTCTCAAAAACCTATTCCCCATGTCTTAGTTTTATTGGTTTCCCCAAAAGACAAAATTAATTTTCCTTAAGGAGGATCTCCAGAAGACACTATACCATAGGTAAAATCCACTTTCATTCTCCTTATTTTTATTTTATTTTATTATCTTTTCCATACCTCTTATATCCAAAAAGTAATGATAACTCTAGTATATTATATATACTATTATTTTATTATGTTAATGTAATATTCATCATCAAACCCCTTCTCCTCTCCCTTTTATTCAAAAAAATGAAAACATCATCCATGATGTGTCAATTTACTACCATCATGGACAATGAATTTTAATTTTACATTACCGCCTTCAAGGATGGACATAAAACCGTTATTATGGGTATATCAGATTTTAAAATACATATTATATGTTAGATAATTTTCAAGAACCAATATGTACACATGATATTAAATAAAATGATATAAGTTCGTGATGGTTGTAAAAACTGACAAAACAAATTAAATCATTTACATTAAAATTTTATCTAATGAATAGTACTCATACTGTATAACCAAATGATATATAATATCATTTAAGATTTTATAAGTTCATTAATTACATAAAATTTAAATTTTAGATAATTATTCCCATTTTATGTGAACTTCTATACTTATATACAAGTGAACAGATCATGAAAACTATAAAAATGAACAATCCCAGACTGATGAAATTAAATATTATAACTAATCAAAAATTCCACAATGAACTTAATAAAATTATAAAAATCAAATAAATGTGTAAAATGTTTTGAATTCTATATTTAATGAATATAATATGATTATCTAATACATTAAAAACATGTGCAGAACACATTTGTACACAAGATAAGGGACTTCGCCTCAATTTCCATTTCATTGAGTCTGACATGGTATTGTGCAAGTAATAATTTTTATGTATCATATATAATACCATTTGAGGTCATTTTCCATTTGAAATTATATTTATCTTAAATATCCATATTTATTGTATCATTATTATGATTATTGTCTAAGTCATATACCATCTTTTTAGTTATGATGTTTAACGTGAACGTTATTTTTAACTGGGGAAATATTGATTAATCAATATACTCTACTCAATAAAGATATTTTGATGAGGAATATTGTTCATGAATAAAATCTTTGTATGAAGAATTATTTGGACATGTAGTGATGTGTGGGCCCTATATTATATATCCCCTAGGTGCATCGAAAGGAATCATGAGACAAAATAGTTGGTGAAAAACCCTTTACGTTTATTTCCAAGAAGAATCAGATTGGTTTATACCATCATAGAAAATCCATATTGTAAAAGGTCTTGATGGTGGTGGTTAATGTTCCAGATACATGATGTATAATAATTATTCATTTTCTTCATTCATTACTCACTTATTACATTCCAGGATATTTTCACTATGATGAAATCTATGGATGCATTTTCATTCTCAGTTTATTGATATAATTTGTTTTTTAGTTATTTATCTTTCCATAATGACTATGAATTATAGAATTTTCTTCACTCATTATGTATTAATGTTACCCTTATTGATCATTTGAGGTCACTCTATTATTTATTTTCATTCTCTATGTTTTGAAGGTGAAATCTTTGAATAATTTTCAAGGAAAAAGATTATTTTCTTTTATTATGTTCTATGTTTAATTACCAAATAAGGGATCTATATATGTATCTAGTAATTCAAGACTACTAAACTGATTTATTTTCGATGATGTTATATTTTGTATCTATTTCATTATAATAAAATAACCACAAACTCTAGGCTATTGGGGTTGGAGTTGTTACACCTCTTCATCCAAATTCTAATTTATAGAAGCATTTTTTTACATTTATTTTCCAAATTTCATAATCATATAATGTTTATATTGAAAGTGACATTAGGATTGGTTTTAGCATCACTACTAGTGAAAACATTTCATAAAGTTTTCTGTCTTGACCTTCATGTCTAGGTTTTTCTTAAGTACCCATTTTCACCAAATGATTTTTACATTATATGGAAGGACTAAAAAAATAAAATCTTGATTTTGGTACATGTAATATGTCTATAAATGCATGGAATATTTCCATTTAGTAGAATCCTTTCCTTCTAGTACTTCCCTATAGGATATAGGTTCATCATCGTCCAAGATTAATATATCACCAAACTTTGTGATAGGAAAACCGTAACAATCTGGTTATCTAACCTATAGAGTTGACCTAGGTAGTAATTATTTCATGGGAACATATTCATCTCCTACAGTATCTTGTAGAGAACTTTTATATTCTAACTATTATTTAGTTGGAGCATAAGCATCATCAAATTAAATCTTTCTCCAACTATTTCCGTTAGAAAATTTTACCATTTTTAGAAACATGGATTATATTTTCAAAATCACTTTTATATATAAAGGGTTATATAGGTAATATCCTTTAGTTTGTTTAAGAAAAACTAAAAAAATTCAGTTCATGATTCTGGACTCTAATTTGTCCCTAGGTATATTCTTGAAAAAAATGACACATCCTTGTACCCATATGTGTGACAGTTTTGGTTTATTTTCACACCATAACTAATATAAAATCCCATTTTTCACATTAGTTGGTACTATTTTAAGAATATATGCCACTGTTTTCAAGGAGTATCCCCAAAAGTATAATGGATGAGTTTATTGACTCATTATTGACTTGAAAATGTCTATAAGGGTCTGATTCCTCCTATCACTCAAACCATTCCACTATGGTGTATGAGGTGATGTGATTTGGGATACAATCCCATACTACTTTAAGTGATTAATGAAATCCTAGATATGATACACTCCACCTCAGTCTGAATGGAGTGACTTAATATTCTGACCAAGCTATTTTATACTTAATACTGGTATTCCTTAAAATTATAAATAGAATATAACTAATATCACATTAATCAGATATAAAAATACATACTATATTCATTATTAAATGTAATGGAGTATAAAAAACCACCCCTTTTCTCTATTGTAAATAGGCCACATACATCGATCTGAATTAATCCCAATAATTTAGTGGATCTTACTCCCTTCCAAGGAAAGGATTATTTGTTTATTTTCCCTTATAAACAATCATAACATACATCTTGGGGATTTAACATAACTGAGTCTAAACACCTTTCTTGATGTAATTTTTTAACCGCTTCTCATTTATATGGCCATGTCTGATGTTCCATAGGTAGGTGTTGTATGAGTCATATTCACTAGTTTTTTCATTTATTATCATTTCCCGATTTTCTAGTTCAATTATATACAATACATTGTTATGATGTATCATACCATAACACATTGTTTATTTATAAAAGAGACACCATTTATTTCAAAACTTGAAATACAATCCCATGGTGTCCAGACTTGCCATATATATTACTTTTCTGGTTACTGAAAAAATATAATAACATTTACATAATACAAGAAGAAAACCACTAGGCAATGTTAGATGATAAACTCTAATACCCACGACTGCTAGACTCACACCATTCATGGATATAAGATCCACCTTACCTTTTAAATATTTTAAAATCTAAATGGTTTCGGTATATGAATAAAAATTTGTGTGCCACAGGTTGTATCCAATACCAAAATTATAGATAATGACATATAAAATTCAATTTTAAAAATACTTGAGGTGGAAGTGTTTCGTTTATTATTATTCATAGATCTAATGTTATTATTCTAGTGTAAATTAATTACACATAGAAATCATAAAAAATATTTCTCATTTTACTACCTCTATATATATGGATTTTTGGAAGGATGGTGCATTTTTTTGTTTGGCTAAGACATAACCTTAGACCCCTTATCCTTTCCCATCCTTCTATTTTTCACCATATAAATTGATGAGTTAGTATTGTTCGTATCCTTGTAATCTTAGAGAACTAAATAAGAAAGGTTTGGGAGTGATGTTATCAAGTTATTCACGTTTTAATTAACAATGAAAGTCTTGATTCTCGATGGTAAAGAAGAAATAATGTGACATGTGGCTAGTTCATGGTTCAGTTTGAAACTAAGGGATTTAATTGGCTCGATGTACAGTATCATCTTGAGTACAATTGGTCCTTCTTGATTACCTTATGCTAGCTTGATCCTATATAGTACACTAAATATTTCATAACATTATTTCCTTTCTCTCTCCTAATATAATTCTTAGAGATGAGTCAGTATGTTGTAGGCATCCTTGTCCTCATACATTTGTTTGAAACTTACTATACATAGATGAGAACATGATACACATTACATATAGTTCATACATTATATGTTTTTTTACATTTATCTTTATCCACATTTGTTGATCTTTTAGGTGGCCTAGTAGGAAGTGAGTAGTGTTGAACATAAAGATTCCTCTATTGGAATATTACTATGTGAATGTGCATGTACCACTCATTAAAGTTATGTCCAGTTAAAATATTTTCATTATTGAGTCACAATGATAATGTTCAAGAGTTTTTGGTGATTTATATGCTATTTAAAAAAATAAACATTATTATTTAGCATCTTATCTTTATTACCAATTTAGAAATTATTGATTCATTAGTAAAATCCTTAAATAACTCCCCTTATTTTATCGATCTTTAGTATCCCTTACAACTAGTTTTTGAATACTCTATCATAAAAGCAATATATTAAAAAGGATCCTTGAAATTTATCATCATAGTATATAAGCTCAGACTACACCACTACATGTAGAGTTTCCAGGTAGGACCTAGGCTGGCCAACCACATTGACATGATGTTCCTTGATAAATTGAGTAGCGTCCCAATTTATCAGAATTGTAAACTTGATTTACTCAATGCTTTAACTCTAAGGGGTAACATGCTAGATTTAGATACATGTATGTTAACACATTTAGTTAATTTAACCCATTACTCTCATAATAATTCTGTGGTAGTAGGATAAACCATCAACTTTAGAGGATGGGAACCCCGTACAGTAGTTTTGATCAAATGTAAACAATGAATGGCATTCATGACTTGTTATTTTCCGAGGGTTTTTAATATTTCTTGAAAAATATAATACATTTCTATTAAATATGTTCATACTATTTTTTCATGTGCACAAATAAACATGCATTAATAGAAAAAACATTCATTACATCTTCACAAATATTATCTATTTATTATTTTATGTGTTCTCACTACAAATATACACATGCATACAATTATAAAGAGTTCATAAAGAAAATAAATTACCCAATTGGTCATGAACAACTTATATTAGTTGATCCATTTAAACTCAATGGATAAACCATTACATTGGTGTTTCATACTTGAGTCGAATCTTAACTCGTATCAGAACTCTCCCCCAGTCCAGCATATTCACTTCATATCTAGAGTACTGAATCATCCTTGTGTGATCAATGTTTTACATTAGTATCATCAATAATGAAAATTTAGTCACACAAAGTTGAGGGGATCTTGGGAACCCTAATATACCTATATGTAAGAATAGACATGCATTCTATTATACAAATTGAATTAAAAAATTATACGCATACCATAATAGAATGAACTAGTTATTACAATCATCTCATGAAGGTAACAAATAATCAAATAAAATTAATCTATACATACATAGGATTGGTCAGTTCTCAAGAACAGTCAAGGGGTAAAAAAATCACAATAAAATTAAATTTTAGTAAATTTAATGTCAAGTGATATTAAATAAAATAAATAAAATAATTTAAATTCAAATAATTTAGTTATGATCGGTATCATAATAAATTTTATTTTTAATTATAATATTAAATGAATAAATTTATTTAATTTTAGATAATAAAAAAAATTATTTTCATTATAAAAATTATTTTTTTATATCCTCAAAAATTTAATAAATTAATTTTGAATATTTAATAAAAATTTCTAGGCCCTAGAACCTTGCTCAGGCCCATTTCAGATCGGGTCGAAACCCCAAAAATAGGTTTTGGGCCTGGAAAAGCTTGTTTAGTGTTGTTCTGGGTTCGGCAGACCCACCCTGACCCATTCTGGGTCGTGAAGAACCTCCTTAGACCATTTCAATGTGGATCGGGCCCAACAATGACTATGGGAACCATTCAATCACCTGATATGGGTAGGGGGAACAATAGGTGGGGTCCCAAACAAGGGTGGTCACACTCCTCAGTTAGACTAGTTCACTATGGTGTAGTGGCTAGTTATAGGCATTGCTGATTGGATAAAAAAATTGCTGGGGGTTCTTGGTATGATATTTGGTATCGGTGTCCTAGGTGAGAAGATGGGATAAGGACTCATAGGAAGTGTGTACGGGGTTAGATATAGAAAAAGCTGACACACTGATAAGAGGAGGTGGCTTGGCAAGATTTAGTGACCCAGATGGTAGTGGTGGTGACTAGGGTTTGCAGTAGGCTACACTTTTTTGGTGTGGGGGGGTGTTTGTGTCTTCCTAAAGAATCTTATCCCCATTTTTTATTATAAAATTGTTTTCTTAATATATTGACAGTGAGATGAGTGGATGCCTCACTACAAAAACATTATATTACTTTGTTAGTTTTTTGGACTACACCCCTTTACCACCTATAGCCATTCATTTTTTTAAGGTTAATAATAAAATTTTGAAAAGAAATATAATATTATTTTTTAATCATAATTTGTTTCTAATGTTAATGTTGTTCAAATCTCAAAAAATGGGAGTAAATTTATCCACCAGAATCTGACCACATCTGGATGGAATAAACTAGAGGTCATCTGATGCATCTTTGACCACCACATCGAAGTAACTAGAAATCCTATCACACATTAGAGTCTGATTTTGGGTATATATATACACATTCTTCAAAATATATAACTAAAAAACTTATTTTGATCTGTAATTTGTTTTCTAGATAGTAGTAACATGGCTGTTTGAAAATGGATTGATGCATGGTCAAATCTGTTGGGACCGAATTAAAAAATTATAATTAATTTTATAAAAAATAACTATTTTTAGATCCTAAAATTCATGTGGATGATCTGATACCAGTTTATTATACAAAGGCACACAATGGAAGTTTTTGGGCTAGGTATTTAAAATTTTTACATCACCATAGTGATGAAATTCTATCATCTCTAGTGATTCGAGCATTATTAGAGTTTTAAAGATCTTTCATGAATTATAATAGCACAAAAATTTAAACATAGTAGTTACATTATTATAATTGAATAATTCATGGAAACAACTCTCTATTGACAATCGTTGCTCAAAGGATCTGTGACTGAACTCTTATAGATCACCGGCACATGATTCAAGAATTTGTGTGCACGTCATTTTTTTAATTATGGGTTCTAGTGAAAATTTTCAATTTTTTCATTGATGTTTTGATAACGACCTCAATCATATGACTTCGATTCATGAAGGTATTCTTAGATTAATTGCTCGAGCATATCCATTCTCTCTCTAGGATGTGGGAGGTGAGTGTAGCACTCAAACTTTTGGAATAAAAAGTCTTCAGAAAATTATCTCCTCTTAACTTATATGATGGATTTCTAAAATACCTGAATTGGGTTCCCCAGACCCCTGTTTATTTAATTTCCACCAAATAAAAAATAAATTAATATTTATTAAAAAATAATTATATCATAAAAATCATTTATATTTTATTAATTAAATGTAATATATGTTAAATATATTACAATATAAACCTATTTTATTAACTTGGAACATAATTTCAGCTAATGTTAAACGATCCTTTAATACTAAACTAATATTCATTTGTATAAAAATTTTCCCCATATTTACTTAATACCTTGTGAATAAATTTTAAAAATAAATTCAACAAAACTATTTTATATTTGAATAATAATGAATTTATATATTTATCGATGATCAAAAACATTTGGCCAACTCTTGAACCCTGTGGTACGACTCACAATGTCCTATATAACTATTTAATAGAATATGGTAGATTCATGAATACGCTATCACATGTGACCAACTAGGAAATTATCTCAATAACATTTAATAACAATTAAAAGACTAATAGTGGAATATAGTAACCCATCAAGTACCATAAAAAGATAAGGATTAGTCATAGCAATGAAAACCATCCTATGAACACACACTATGTAATATAATCACTTTGTCTCACTATATCTCATAAAGAGAGATGGAAAAGTTGTGTCATCATAAATTACATATTTATTAATTTTTATATTACTAGAAAGACATGCCTTCACCTACCACGATCATGGATTTATGAAGGTACTACCATCCGGATTATCCAGGCCTGAGATATCACTTCCATAAATCACAATACAAAAATTCAATATTGAACATTAAACCAATGTAATAACACTAACGATGCACCCAAAAGTCTACCATTCAATGAATTTATTGACAAGGTTTCTGAATTTCATTAACGTGACATTCTGCACCCAATTTCCCAGAATCTGGTTGGCCACATGGCCTCCAGCACATCTCCCCGAATGCTAGAGGCTGCTGACCTGTAGCGAGGGCCTTGGGTGTGTCCATGGGAAGACTCTGAATTTATTACCTGAGGGGAACACATTGGATAGATAAAATAAAAGGTAAACAGTGGAAGTATAAAAAACCATATAGATCAACCAAAGCAGATAGGAATGATAAATAACAGAAGAAATTGATAATCATATACAAAAGATGATGAAACATGTCATATTTTTATGAAATTGGAAAACATGTATTCAAGGAAGTAGGTATTACATGATATATAAAATAAAAAAAAAGGAATAAAAAAACTATCCAAGCATCCCAAGCTCCATCTTGGTAATCTAGTACCTAGATCTATTCTAATGAAAGCAAGAAATCAAGTCTCCAAGGCGGAATGATTCCCTTTGTACACACCTCCTTATATGTAATCTTCTCGGGAATCAATGGTGGCCGAAATAATGTGTAAGATAAATCTGAGTAGGCCACCACAAACAATGTTTATAACATCCAGTCCGCGTATTATAAATTGAAATAGTGTACTAGCATGCATATGTTAAATCAATGTAGTTCAATAATTTAAATACCCAAGTACCCACTTCAGCCTCGGTTGGTATTTGAACACGTAACCATTCAATTAATTATTTATGTTCGAGTTTATATATGTATTTCACATAAGATATAACCATCACTAACATCATAACATTATAATAATAATAAAATAATAGTGATACGACAAGGCATCCAACAGTAATTATGATAACATAGGATCCAAGATAAAAAAAAAGGAATCCATGATGAAAATAATAATGAAATTGATCAAAGGTAATAACCAAGGAGTCCATGAACTCAGGGGATGATCCAACTCAATATTAACCTATATCATGTATGTAATAGCAATTTCGTAATCCAAGGGTCATCACCAAAGGAATTCCGCAAAAATGTAATTCTAACTGAGTCCAAGGAAAACATCCAATGTTAAATGAGATAAGCAATGACTAGGGCCAAGGGTATATCCAAATATACTCATGTTCGTAGACATCATGTTGAATCCAAGGAGTGTATCAAAGGATTTATAATAGTAATAATAATTTAGGGATCCTATGATTTCATACCTAGAATCAACAAGTAGATAAGGACCGGGTTCCAAGATGGGTATCAACTTTAGCAACTGACATCCTTGAATCATAATATAATCCATGAGTACTCAGGGTATTCCCTATGTATTCCAAGGTAAGCTCTAGTTTGATCACTCCTATAATAGTTTCAAGGTCCATATCCAATATGCACGTTCTATTTAGTTTATTTAAAAAAATAGGCCATGTAATATTCATGACATTTAATAATTCATTTGGTTTAACCTGCTGCCTTTCATTAATAGGATAAAGCTAAGGTACGTAAAAATATTCATTAATTTCTATAATTCATAATAAATTTATAACTTTTACTCAAATACATTACATAAAACATTGAAAGGTGTGATACGACATAAAACCATGACACTTAAATACATTCAATTTGGCCAAGTCATATACATTGAATAATTTCCAATTTAACCATTTAAACATTAATTAATTAATGAGAACAGTTTAATTAGAAGGGTAATGTAAAACTAACATATTCAAGGCATAGTAAAAACCAATTCAAATGTCATTTAATTATGAAAGAGCTTTCCATTAGCAAGGTCAATCTAATGAACACCTAAACTATGGTGCATACACATATAAAAACCTCAAAAAGAAATTATTATGGGAAAAAATATAATTGGGGTTGACAACATAGAGGTTTTAACCTCTATCAACATGAAAAAGAATATAAAAAAGGGTCTTATATAATGGTTATAATTACTATAATCAAGGAAGGTAAATTTAACAGGCCACGCCAAATGAAATTGGTGCACGTACAACACCGAAAATTTATAAAATGACAAAACATGGGGGATGAGTTATAGGCCACCTACCTTGTACTCAATGTATCTAATCATCCATTATCTTCCACTATTTTGGCTTATATTGGAAGAGATATAAAGAATGGATCAACTCCCTTAAAATAGGTCATATGAGTATACATCTAAATATCATCATCTATATAAAGAAGAATAAAGAATGGCTAAAAAGGAATCACGATCTTACAGATGCACATCCAGCATAATGAAAAATGATAGAATTGGAGTTCAAATGATTATCCAGGATAAAAAACTATCAAAATATCTCAACGGGGCTCAAAATAGGGGGAGGAGACTTACTGCCTGTTGGAGAGAAAATAAAAGGAAGAGAGAAGATTAAACATTTCATTAAGAATTATTTGGTAATTTTTTCCAAAAAAAGGGTCACATGGTTTGGCCATATGGCTGGAAAAATCATGTATCATCCATGATCCATCTACTACTCTAATGGGGGACCTACATATTTAGGCCACACAGTTATAGATACCATATTCCATCCATGAAAAACACATATGATAAAAATTTGGCAGTTTTTGCATGGGTGTGTGGCCCCTGGAACATAGTTAGGGAAAACCATGAACCTTAATTAACCCTACTATCCAACCCCATGTGGTTAGGAGAGCCCATGTGGCCTGGTTCACATAGTTTATACTAACCATGATGCCTAGGATTTTTTTTCACCAGATGGGGTTTCAAGTTCCGAACAAGGCTTAAAAACCAAAAACCTATATAACCTCATTAAGAATCTGTATTAGGTACAAAAAATATAATTAGAATTAATTTAAAAGTACATATACTGGAGTGAAAAATTGGGTTCTTATGGCCTTCCACCTTAAAGAAACTCATCCCCAAGTTCACCTTCAAAGGGTGGTGAAACACTATACGAGAAAAAATATGGACACTAGGCATGTTCATCTACCTCCCACTCCCATTTATGGTCCTGTACAAGAATGTTCCCCAATATAATCCATACTAAATAGAAAAACTATCTTGAGGGATCCATTGTGCTATGGTCAATTATGCGTATAGGATAATCCTAAAAAAAATAGCATCTAGATCATTTTCCTCAAGATCAAAATTATAAGATTGGCCGAATGATTCCATTAAAGTTGTGAAATGTCAAAGATGTTTTGATTTTCATGATACATCTAATTTAGTAGCAATTAATAGGATATCAGACCAATTCTCTATGAGATGTCAAATTGAACTACATTTATAGGATACAACTTCTCTTGTCTCTGTATCCATCTATGCCCAAGCCTGGGTGTTACCCGATTGAAAACAAAATTCCTGACCTCGAACTCTATAGGTCATCAATGGTGATCAACATAATATTTCTATCTAGAATGAAGAGTATACATACACCTACTAATCTTATGAACCTACTCTAATTTCTTTTATATGAGATGAGGACCTAGTAGCATAGCCTCTCCAACCTTTAACCTGCATAGGGGTAAAAGATGTGACCTAACGTACAAGGCCTCAAAAGGAGCCTTCTAAATCATCACCAAAAATTTAATATTTTAGGGTAAATTTATGAGAGGGATATGTTTTTAGTATGAACCAATGAAATAAATTATTATTTATCGGAGCATGTCCTCTAACCCCTGTATTATTCATTTCAAGTTTCCATCCGTCTGAGAGTGAAAAAATGTTCTTTGAAGAACTAGTGTACCGATAGATTTTTGCATCCCCTGCTAGGAATTGTGTTTTTAAATGAGAATAAAAACTTGAAATGATAGTATGAGATACCTCATTTAGTCATGTTATGTCATATACAAACAATATTCCGATCTCGTCAATTGAGAATGTCTAATGGATAATAATTATGTAGTACACTTTCATCAGTCTATCAATGAATACACAAACATAATTTCTTCCTTGATGAGACCTTATTAATCTGACTACAATTCCATAGAAACATCTTAACATTTATATTCTTAGACAGTAAGAATCTTTAATAGGCTTATTGGTTTCTCGGGCACTTCCTTCACTGGTTGATAGGCTAAACACCAAGTAATTAAACCTATTCTCTGACATTTAATCCAAGGAAACAAATATTAGTATATCATATATTGATACATCTTGGTGATGGTTTGATGAAATTCCCATAGAGAAGTGTGGAAATCTTGAATCAGTTATCATCTTATATATGTAGGAACCCACCCACATCCATGAAAATGGACAATGTTGTATCTTCACATAGACCAATCTAGAGCCTGTTCATCTCCTGAAATACTCTCTTGATGAATCTAGCCTCCAGGATATGAACACTTCTTACTCTTCACTTATCAAGGAGGGATGAGGTAACCGTCAAGGCTAAGAGATAAGACTGCTCATGAATATCAAGAAAATATAGATGAATCCCAGAAAATAGGGACATAAATTTCCACTCATCATTGGCCTCTTTTATTTCATGTGCCCGATTTTTCTAACTTAGCACATCCGCTACCACATTATCCTTTCTAGTCTATAGGTAAGCTCAAAATCGAAGGACTGTAGATATTCGACCAATCTTCACTGTATGAGATTAAATTCTTGATGTGTAAAAATATATTTAAGGATATTTTCTTCTTTATACACCTAAAATCATTCATCCATGATATAGTGTCTCCATAAATGCAAATAATGGATAACTGCTACTAGATAAAGGTTGCGTGTCTTGTAATTTTGGTCATGAGGCCTCAACTAGTAAGATCCATATGAAAAAAATCTATCCTCCTACATCTGCACTGCACCTATTCCAATGCAATATGCATCACAGAATACTACATATCCCCTTCCAATATCCTTAATAATCATAATAGGTGTAGAGAAAATCCCCCTTTGTGATTATAAAAGGAAATCTCACACTTTTTTATAATATAAACATGACAACAATTTTTGTAAGACCGGTAAGAGGTGAATCAAGGCATAATAAGTCTTGTATTAAATTACTATAATATTCTTCCATCCCCAAGAAACTATGTTTATCAAACAATTTCTCGGGATTCTCCTAGAAAACAACATCACTTACTATCTATGGGTCAACATATACCTATGATTCTAATTTAATATGACCCAAGAAATGATTTTTGTTGATCTAGGAGTGGCACTTAGTATGGTTGGGATAAGGAATATGCACTCTCAGTCTACTCATAGTGATATAATTGTGATAGGAATGGTCATATGTGTTTGATAGTACACAATGATATATTCCACAAATACAATGACAAAAGAATCCCGATAGTGATGAAATACCCTGTTTATGAAATCCCTGAAAATGGAATGCATGTTCCTAAGAGCGAATGACATAATGAGATAGTAATATCTACCATAACCGCTACAAAAAATAGTATAAGGTGTGTCTACTTTCCTGACTCACAACTAATGATAACCCAATCACATGTAAATATTAGAAAACAACCTAGCTCCTCATAGCCATCCAAATAGAACATTTATTCAAAAAGTTGATACCCATTATTGACCGTAAGCTGGTTGAATAGTTTGTAATCCCTGCATAGATGAGGGGTCCCATATCTTGGTGAAAATCACATGAGAACCCCAAGAGGAAGTGATAGGATATATAATGATTTTGTCTTATAAATAATTCTATTTCGGCTTCATCTCCTAGAGCTTGGTTGGTTCCATCCTATATGAAAAGATGGAAAATAATGATGTGCTTAGAACAATATTAATTGTAAAACCTATCTCTCTCTCTTAGGAGGTAAACCAAAAAAATCATCGGGAAAGACATCCCTGAAATAATCTATTACTTGAGGAAAATGTTTCATGTCTACTTTCTACTACTCCCTGAAGAGACCAAGAATCTAGAAATCCACTTCACATAGACCATGATTCTTAGGTCCATCTCTATCATCTTTGACATTCCACTCACCATTGTGTAGATAACTACCTCACTCTAGTGATGTAAAAGATACCCTATGGTGATAACTGTATAAAAAGGCATCATACAGGACCCAACAATCCATCCTAATAATGATATTGAATCCTTTCATCTTGATAAAAATTAGGTCCGATAAGAAAGGGTAAATTCCTACCCCTAGGGGATAGTCCCTGTATTGACATATTTCCTCTAACCATACTCTCAATGGTGTATCCAATGTTATTACACAATAGAAATACTATATTTTAATCCCATGAATTTACAGAATAAATAAAGATATGAAGGAGTGAGAATCAACTGTATCAAATAAAGAAGATAATATATTTGAGGATAATAGAATAGTATCTCGTACTGTAGAGAGAACTGCACTCTGATCCATGAGTATCATATATAAATCATGCATAAGGTCTGATCTGTGACCCAGTGTAACAACTAGACTACCATAATCAAGACTACTATTCCAGCTCTAATGATAATTGGAATTATGGCTACTATGACCATGACCTCCTCCTTGTCCAATAATATCGGTGCTACTCCTACTCCTCTCCTGATGTGGTGTAAAAGAACTATCCCCAGAAGGTGGATCTAATTCAGATCCTCTTCTACTAGGAGAAAATGGAAAGGTTTGACAAAATCTTTGAAGGTGCCCCATATAGCTGAAATCCCAGCCCTACAGAGGGTCTCTATCACACCGTTCTTTATAAGCGCTTTTAATCCACATTGATGATATACCATAAAGTTATCAGTAAAAGTACTCTAGCAACCAGTTCCCTGATGAGAAACCTCAAGGGAACAATTACTACTATGTGAAGAACAATTGGCATGCCGTGGAATTGATCCTCTATGACTGGCACTATCACCTTCCCACAGGGTTTTCTTAGAGATAAGAGATTAATTGACTATCTTAGAGAAGGTGGGTAGGAGAAATACATTCACCTGAGTATGGATGTCATATTGGAACCCTTCTTCAATGTGTCTAGCATGCGAAATCTTATCACCACCTAGAAGTGGTGAAAATTAATACAAGTCAGTGAAACTCGCTGAATAATCCATGAATGATATAAAACCATATTCTATATGAATGAAATTTCTTTCTTATTATAATTTCAGAATCTGAGGGAAGGGGTAATCGTACAACGAATTTTGAAAGTCATCCCAGATCGTACACTTATGGTGACCAGCCTGGGTAATTACATCCCGCCAGTGCTTGGTCAAATCCTACAGAATATATGTAAGAAGATTGAACCTTTGATATGGATACATATCTAGATTCTCAAAGAAAAAAAGTGTTATCTCCATCCAAGAATCAGAATAATGTCGACCCCCATCCCCTAAAAAAGTGGTGGGATGCTACTGCTGGAACACATGTATTAGATCTAGCATCATTGGTGCAGGTCTTAGAGCACTTTTCATGGACTGTGTCCGAAATAGGAAACAACCACTAATATGAGTTTCAGTGAACAGATCTGGTATAATTATAAGTTCCTCATGTGGAACTCATAGTGGTATGGATGGTAGCTTAGGGCCGACCACGTCTGAAGTATGGTTATCTCCACCATCCTAGATCATGAAATGGGGACTTCATGGAATATTTGTTCTACAAATTCTATGGACAAGCCTAAAAACATGTTTTTAAGCCTATTATTAAAAAAAAGAATATGATCCTAAGGAAATTGATCACTGCCCCTGGTATACTACCGCAACTACCTACTTATAAGGCTAGGTACTAGTAAGTGCTCATGTTTAATTATAGGGGTTTGAGTAGGTGAAATGTCAATATTACTTTACCTCTTTATTTAATGGAAAAAATGTCATATTAAGTTGTATTACAATTTTACAGTATTCATTTTCCTATTTCCATATATCAAAGCTCATTTAAAATGGATTTTCATTCCTAGTTAATCAAGGACCATACACCATATCACTGAAATCAACAGCCAATTAATTACAATCTAATAAATCGACTAAAGAAATTACCTATTGCAACCCGAAAGGACCCATAATCCTCTTGAATTGAAACTAGAAATCACTCAATCATAGCCAAAGAGAAATATAGGATTAATATAACTATCATAGAATCACTCAATAATCATAGGGAAAACAATCATTGTAATAAGATAAATTCTCTTATATGGCATGGAAATATGCTTGGCATGTGAATTATAGGTGACTAAAATGATTCATGTAACAATGATATTTTCCATCATATCATCAGGATAAAGATGAAATGAAATACTCTATCAGAATAATAATAATAATAGTAACTATCACATAGCATGTGCATCACCCAATTGTGAATATATATCAACTGTAATATGAAAAATAAGGACAATAAATTTAATTCCAAAAACTGAACATTTACCCCGAACATGGGGTAGGTACCCACAAGAATGGATTTTAACAAAGTTCTAATAACTCATAATCTCCTATAAATTGTATCCAAATAGTAAATAAAGAAAGTAGACCATTGATACCACATTATGACATCCAGAACCCAGGACTTGAGTCTGGTTGGACACATGACCTCAAGCTTATATATTCGAATGCTAGAGGCTACAGACAAGTAGAGAGGGCCTTGGGCGTTACTATGGGAAGACTATGCACACATTAAAAGAGTGGAACACATAAGATAGATATTATATTATGTAAATAATATAAGCATAAAAAACTATATGGAACATCAGATGTAGACAGAAATGATAAATAACTAAATAAACTTATAATCATTTAAACAACCTCATGACACATTTCATGTATCTATAAAATTGGAAAACCAGGATACAAGTAAAAAATGTAATACATTGTATAAAAAATAAGGAAAAATAAATCCAAAAAATATCTAAGAATATAAAGTCTCATATCAGTCATCTTCTACCCAGATCTTTCCTAATTCAAGCATGAAATCAAGTGTCCAAACCAGGATGGTTCCCTCTATCAACACCTATATACATTTAATCTTCCCGGGCACCAATGCTAGCCCATATAGGGTATGCAATAAATTTTAGTAGGCCCACACCAATAGTATTTATAACATCCAGTCCATGTAATATAAACTGAAACAATGTGCAAGCATGCATATGTAAAAGTAAAAAAGTATAATAACATAAACACCCATGTACTTGCTTCAACCTCATCTTACATCTGAAAATGTAACCACTCCATTAATTATTTATGTTACATTTTATATATGTATGTCATGCAAGTTATAACAAGAACTAACATGCTGATAATACAACAATAATGATGGATTTGTGATACAACAAAGCATCCAATTGTAATTGTCATAAGAGAGGATCCAAGGTAAAAACCAAGGCATCCACAATGAAAATAAAAATGAAATGGATCCAAGGTAATAACTAAGGCATCCATGAACTTAGGGGTCAATACAACTCATTATTAACTTATAGAATGTATTTAAGGGTATGTGTGCACTCCATGGGGAATCACCCAAGGCATTCCAAAATAATGTAAATCTAGCCGATTACAAGGAAATCATCTAAGATAAAATGGGATAATCAATGACTAGGCCCAAGAGTGTATCCATGGTGCCTTATGTCTGTATAGGTCACACTAGATCTAGGGAGTGTATACAAGGAATCCTAATAGAAATACTAGTTGAGGGATCTAGTAATGCCATACCAGAAATCCATAAGTAGACAAATATCGAGTTACAAGGTCAGTTTCAACCTTGGAAACCGACATCCTTGAATCGAAATGGTGTCCATGATTCGTCACGGATTCCCTCGGGAATCCAAGGTGAGACCGAGTTTGAAAACTCCTATAATAGTGTCCTGATCCATATGCAATAAGAACCGTTTATTTAATTAATTTAATAAAATATGCAATTTAATAATAATACTATTTAAGAATTCTTTTGGTTCAAGCTGTTTCCTCTCATTAATGTGACAAGGATAAGTGACCTAAAACCATTCAATTAATTTATATAATTCATAATAAATTTTTTAGATTCACCCCACTACCTTCCATTAGACATGAAAAGGTTTTCTATAGATGTTTATCCAATACATTTTATTAAAATCAATTTTCCAAAGTCATATACACATTATACTTTCTAATTTTACCATTTAAACATTAATTGATTAATTAGAACACTTACTATAGAAGGGTCATGTTTCACTAACATATTCAAGGTATAGTGAAAAAAGTCCATACAAATTTAATTTTGTAAGGGCTTACCATTATCATGGTCAATCCAAATCACACAGGAATGATGGTAAAAATGCACATAAATAACCTCAAAAGGCATAATTAAGGGAAACCCCCTACTCTAGGTGGATAGAGTTGAGGTCGTAAAATCAAATTACATGAATAAAATATATTAAAAGGGTATCATAACATGGTTATAATGACTAAAAGAAAGGAATGTTAATTTAATAAGCCAAGCCCGATAAAATCAGTGCTTTCAAAACAAAAATATATATAAAATGATGAATGTTGAGTGATGGATTATGGAACACCAACCTTATACTCATATGAATCTTCTCATCCGGTGTCAGCCTATAGTTTGGGATGGATTGGAATGTATTTGAATAATAAATCAAACCCTTACGAATGGGGAATATGAGCCTTAATTTAAATTGTGTCATCAATAGAGATAAGAGTGATGAATGGATAAAAATGAATTGAGATCTTATTGATACACATCCAACATGATTAACATGAATTGATTCATATTTTAGAAGGATATCTAGGATATGAAACTATAAAAAGATCTCAAAGGGGCCCAAAAGGGGAGGATGAGACTTTAATATCCATTTGAGACAAAATAAATGGATGGGATATGTTTAAAAATTTAATTTAGGGAAATTAGGAATTTTTTTTCCAAAAATAGGGGTTTCATGGTTCGGATGCACAATTGGCCAAATTGTGAACAAATCGTGCGCCATCTTCTATGCTAAGGGGGGGGGCACATTGTTAGACCATATAGTTATAGAAACAAGTACCAACTATGAAAAAACCTATACTCTAATGTCTATAGTTTTTTCCCAGGTGTGAATCCTATAACGTATGGGTAGGGAAAATAATTATCCTTGCTGCACCCTACTATCCAACCCTGCACAGTTAAGAGAGACCATACAGGATGGGGTGCACGGTTTCTACTAACTGTGCATCCCAGGGTTATTCTACACTTTTCACAGTTCCAAGCTCCAAATAAGTCCCAAACACCCCCAAAACCTATATAACATAATTAGGAATCTTGTTAGGTCTAACATAAAAAATTAGATGGCATTTAAATGGATACATACCTGAGTAAAAACATGTTATTATAGTAAAATTACGTGATCAAATGACTGAAATTGGTAATGATCTCTACTCAGGAGACCAAAAAACAATTTAATAGAAAAGAAAAAACAAATGACACTCATAAATTGTGGTGTTATATTAGTTGGAATTCCCTCTTCATCTCATTTACTCTAGATCACCATGTATGAATATCAAAAGAATAAGTCTCAATGATTATGCTCCCCCATCACACAACATCTGTGTCTTGTCAGTATGATCTATCTGGACAATATGACATAAATTTAAGATTATTGTCATTGCATCTCAAGGTTCTCATTATATCATAAGAACCTCAATAACATTTTGACACATCATGTAATTTTAGAAAATTACTATAAATAAAGTGGACACAGAAGTATCAAAACTATTCTGGTAAAATAAAAACATGTTTATATCAAACTATAACCAGTTAACTGAAAGAAATATACATAAAAAATCATTGTATAGGGAACAATATTAAATAGTTTCTTGGAATACTGGTCCATGGGAGGTCTTATCTAAGGCCCTGTGGAAGATTTTTTTTAAGTTTTGGTTCTCTTCCTTCTCCCCTACTTACTATAATTAAATTTATTTTCTATTCTTATGGAAATATAAGCAATTCGGTGGTGTTTTCCATGTTTTTCATTTAATTTCTTACACACCATTTAGGAAAGAACCTAACAATTGGGATTTTATTAAGAGATATTATAATAGAGAGGAACTAAAGAAGGCATGTCACATTAATAGAGGGTTGATCATTGAGAAAATTACATTTTTTATCATTTGATGTTTCTAGAGGGAGGAAATCAAGAAAGAAATTCCTGATGTTAGAAAAAAGAGACGATGTTCACATAGCAAATTTTGTTTCAACCATGGTAGGTAAAATTGAAATTTGAGAGGAATGAAATCACTAGGAGTGATTGTTTTGGTCACTAGAAATAAATATAATTTTCTATTGAGTAATGTTGGATGAGTATATCAATAGACTACCCCTGAGGTTTTAACATTTGTGAGGCGATGTGGATGCTATTAGAGATAGATGTTGTTAGTCAATTTTTTGTGTTGTTGCTATGGTTATGTTTTCTAATGAGTGGTGAAGATGAATGCATCGTGAAATAAATTAATTCTATCATGATCTCTCTCTTATTTATAATACCACTGGAATGGAGTTATGTCATCTTACATCAGAGGAAACAAGTTTGAAACTGCAACGTTTATTTAATGCATAGATTATGCCATTACCAGAGCTCCATATTTTAATGAATGTATTTGTTGAGTTGTGGGAGGAGAATGTGAAGTAGGACTAATAAAAAAAAGTCATTTTTGGCACAAATATTGATGCATAGGTAGAATTTGAAAGGAATGGAAAAGGTATCCTTATATACTACTCTTAATGATAAAGAAAATTACTTCACTCTTGGATAAAGTGGAATGGTTTTTCATTTGGAGAAACAAATATTCACTACTAATATATTTGAAAATAATACAGAAGATAACACTGATATTCTTAAAGAATTAGTTGTAGGTTATACAGAGGGAGTTAATCTAGAAATAGATAGATTTGTTGATATGAATATGGGAGATGGAATATTTCATGTCTGGTTGCGCTACGAGTAAAGCGATATTTCCACTAGCAGTGCATATCATGTTTTTCAAATGATGGGTGAAATATCTACTAGAGATTATGCCTACAAGATGGATTAAATAATTTTTAAGGATCAAAGGCCTGCATAGGTGACATGATATTTTTTCCAACCAGTCATGTGGCCACCGATTTCTCTACTTTTAGACATTGATAAGGTGGAGTAAGGTTGTAAATAGGGTACCACTAAAGCTAGGTTACAAGGGTTGTGTGTATTAACTACTATGTCAGCATAAAAAACATACAAAAAATGTCTAAAAAAAATTATAAACAGTTTCATGTCTGCTTAGTACACCTCTAATACCCCCAATAAGGGCTTCTATTTCAGTGAGTAAAAGGGGCTTTCCATTCTAGATCCCCTTTGGGGACAAAGTGGTTATTTTGTGGGGAGACAATGTTAGGTAGTGGGGTTGTTAGTGTGCAATGTGATGTCTTTTTTTACTTCCCATTCATTAGTTTATAGATGGGTTTTAGCTGGATTTGGGGTTGGTAGTTGGGTAGCTGGAAGTTGGTGTGGTGAGTTGGTTGGGTGGACTATTAAATAGGGGATTAGCCATGTATATGGGGAGGATGAATAATTTTACATTTTAGTAAGGTTTCTAGGTGGAATAGACATTATGAGGTCTTGGATGAGGCTATATGGAATTGTTCTTCCAAGGAGTGGTTTTATTTATTCTCCCATACCTATTATAATTCCATTTCATTTTTTGTCTTCCAGAAATATACATGAGCCATAACTATATTCTTGTTTTTATTATTCTTTAATACAAACCAATTAAGAAAGAACCTAACATTTTTAATGATACTTTTTAGTATGTTATCTATCCTCTTTAATATGATTCTTCAAATTTCATTCCATTTCATTGGATATGTCATTTTGGGATCCAAATATTTATTTGTATCTCACCATTTTGTAAGACATCATGAAGTTTTAGATGGTACAATTAGAATAACAAATGGGATTGAAATTCTTATCAGGACCAAAGTTATTTTGATTTAGTTAAATTTGATCTATATAACACATGCTACTACCTAATGGTTAACCAATACATTATGGTCCCCATTATATTTTTTACCAAAATAAAAAAACCTCAGGCCATGCATTCACACACAACATAGCATAACACATAATGAAAAAACAACACATATCAAGAAAGAGTATGGGAAACTACACCCAAACAAGTGATCATAACAAATAATGATCTCATGGGATACACACACAGACACATGAAATCGACAATAATATGGATCTCATGGGATATACACGTTAAATCAATGTAAAAGAGTCGATTTATACAGGGGATATACATAACAAAAAACCTCCTATCTTAATCTTGTAGATGCCAAATGGTAGTAGCCACCTAGAGTCATAACCTGAATAAAACCCAGTATCTATGGATCTATAGATCCAATCCCAATTGATTATAAATGATATTCTAGAATAAGATTCCAGAAGAACATGAAAAGGGATTGAATTTAATTTGTCTTACCCAACAAGATCCACTTCCAATGGTTGATATAGATTCATTTTTTAGAGAACGAAATTCATAATAGATCTAGGCTCTGATCTTTCAGAGATCCATTAATCTTCTATTAGATCACATAGTAATCTATAGATCTGTCCAAAACATCCTAGATCTATAATTCATCCCAATAGAAAGAGTAGATATTTAACGTCACAAGAATAATATGGAACAATAATCAAATAGATTGAATTCTCATGGCCCTAAGAGAAATAGGATAGATTAAGAGAGATAACAAATAATGGGAAAAAATAATCACATACATTGAATTATCGCAAAATCATGCCTCATTATTTAATATAATTAGACATTTATGGGATAATAATCACCAAAGAACATCACTATAGTCCATTTTTCAATAACCCTACATGTAGGGGGAAGATAGAGAAGTTTTGGGTGGGGGGATTTGGCATTAAAAATAAATTATAATTATAATTAAAACAACACAAATGATTTGGTTCCATATTTTATCAAAAGTATTTTCAATTTTGTATGGATCCATTCCTCTTCTTAGAACCCGCATGGTTTGGTAAACAATACACCAACCATTGTTTTTCCTCTGTCCCAAGCCACACGTTTTTAGGGAATGTCACATGGTTTTCATTAGTAGTGCACCACCCAATCATGTTCCCTCATAAAGGCCTCTAAAAACCTCCAAAACCATCTAGAATTTACCTGAAACTTCACTCAACCAAATCATGACATAACACACTCAAAATGGATAAATGGTGTAAAGTAACTAAAAAGTGTCATCCATCACAACCTTTCCCAATAAGTAATTTTCATCGTTGATAAGTGTCTCTAGAGTTCCTACTAAAAAATAAGGAACAATAATCAAATATCTTGAATTCTCATGGCCCTAAGATAAAGAGGAAATATTTAGAGAGATAAAAAATAATGGGAAAAATCATCACATATATTGAATTATCACAAAAGAGTGCCTCATGATCAAATATAGTTAGAGATTAAAGGGATAATAATCACAAATAAACACCACTATAGTCTATTTTTTCAATATCCCTAGGTGTTGGGAGATGAATAACGAGTTTTGGGGAGGATTGGTTTTTAAAACTCAATTTTAATTTTAATTAAAACTCCAAAAATTATTTGGTTCCACAGTTTACCGAAACCATTTTCCAATTTTGTATGGATCCAAGACACTTCTTGGAACCCACATGGTTTGGTAAATTTTGCACCAACCATGGTTTTTCCTCTTTTCTAAGCCAAATGTTTTTTGGGTAATGTCACATGGTTTCCATTAAAAGTGCACCACCCAATCATGTACCCTCACAAAGGCCTCTAAAAACTCAAAACCATCTAGAATATACTTGTTACTTCACTCAACAAAATCATGATATAAAACAATCAGAAGTTAAAATTTTTGTAATGTAACTAAAAAGTGACATCCATTATAACCTTCCCCAATAAGGACATCTCATCATTGATAAGTGCCTCTAGTGGTCCAACTCAACAAACGTAGGCCATTGATCTTATAAATCACATTCTTTATCTCATGTCTCCTATTGGATTCGGCAATGTGGATACAAATAAAAAAAATTGGAACTATATTCCCCTCAATAACTTCTCACTATAGACCACAATCCATACTGATCACTCCACAAATGATACATTAGGTTACAACTCAACATTCTCACTATTGATCACCCATGATAGATTATGATCATACCTATGAAGCTGAGAGACCTGGAACATTTTATTCATGCCTCGATATCATGGAGGAATATTAAATCAGTAATAAACTATTAAAACACCATTGGTGATCTAATAAAATCCCACAAACCATGGTTCTATACCCCCTTACCACCAGAAATGATGATTCTCCAACCAAGATGAACCCCACAAGAAAACATAGTCTCCCACTGTGAACTCCAATATCCATATCCTCTACTCATAATGTGATTTTTATCTAGTATAAGAGGTAACCAAATTATTTTGAATCAATTGTAGTATCCAGACCAAACTCACCAAGACCTATCATGGGACAGTAGTAAGCCAAGGTTGACACCCCAAGGCACCTCTACTATGTAAGGGGATGGAAACAATCACAAAGCATAAATATAACTGAAATTGGATTCCTTATCCAAAATTATATGTATGCACAGACAAAACCAACTCAATGAAATAGTGAATAGATTTAGTGATGTATAAAATGTAGAGAGTATAAACATTGAATATAATAACCTCTAAGAAAAACAAAAAGAATAGTGGATTAAAGTAAAATATATAAAATTGAAAAATATATGCCTAATAAAAAATAAGGAGCCAACCTAAAAGAAAATGGAAAAAGGGAAAGACAAAAGATATCCTAGATCAAAATATCTTATATTGACCACGAAACATGGAAAGAAACACCAAGTATCCCTTTTCTTTACTGATGCCAAGTCCACTATGATCACCACCAATCTATTTGTCATCTGCATAGGACAAAAAATGTGTGGGAATTACCCGTACAGGGGTGAATATACACATATCCAGTAAGATTACCCAAAAATCAAGAGGGAAGAAATAAATAAAAAAATGTTACCTCAAACCATAAAAAAGATGGAAAAGAAACCAAACCTTAGATTTTCTCCCAAAGAAACCCATGAAAAAAGTGAAAATGGGATCTCCATCTCCACAACCAGATAAGAACAAAAAGTTTTCTTATAACACCAAAGGTCCCATCTCTGATGCTAAACACCATGCACAACCACATCAAAAATTGGGTGAAGGGTATGATCCTAGGTAGTGCATAGTGAAACTGAGGTAGCACTATATACTATCCATCTATCTCACACACACTGAAAAATGAGTATAGAGGTTTAACACCTCATCATTTAATAGAAAAACCAAGGGAGCACTACTTCAATAGTGGACCCTCTCTTTAACTATTCTGAAATATATGGATTCCAATATGAAGATAGAGGATCCAATCCCTATATAATGTTGAGTATTTACATATAAATATGTAACAAGGATATGGGGGACCCATTGACTAGAGAGATATAGGACTATCAACCCCAAAAACACTCTAATGATCACACATAAACACTAGCACCATCTCAGAGTCACTAAAAGAAGCATCCCACTTATATCACCATGTGTCATACCTCTATGGCTAAAATTACAGGCACCATTTCTTTATATGTGGAAAACTAATCAGTATAGGCTACTTTTAGGAAAAAATATAGTTTCTTAAGAAAGTGATATTCAAGGTAAAAGTTCCCCAAAACATACAATACATGTAAATGAGGTCACATGGCATGTGACTCTGCCTAAAAACCTAGGCGTGTCCTCCCCTGGACATGGCTGGGCCATCCATGTTAAACTACACAGTGTGTACATGGTGTCACATAGTGCTTACATTCAACTAGGGTATTGGTCATGTATACTTAGTACATAGATGAATTATCCAAGTACATATAAATGACGTTTACCTCATGGTACACAACGTTTTTGACCACATGAGGTCCTGGGCTTATACCTTTGGGACACGAGTCAGCTTGCTAGGTAAAATCACATGATGTGTTTGCCTAGCCACCTGAACTGTGATATTTTACATGGCTTGAAACCCCAGATTCCATAGGAACTATGATGCACAACATGCATTCTTCAAGATACATGGCTTGTAGTCAGGTTTTTTCACACATAATGAAGTATTTCTTCACATGGATGTGAGATCCAACGATTTCTCTACCTTCCTATATAGCTAACCTGCTTGAATCCATCATAAAAAAGGTTAAATCATCTTATTGTAGATTAATGGCCTCTAGTGGATTGAAATTGGAACTCTTCTCTCCCTTGGGGTATCCACTGCATCACCCATCACCATATGGGGTCTGAATACATGATTACATCACCCACATCACATAACACACCATGATCCATATGTAAAAAAACTGATCCCTATATCATTCATGAATCTATCATGGATTAGGGGGTTCAATCATGCTCAAATCTAGCCCCACAATGTCAAATCTCCAACCCTATGGGCCTATGATGAAGAACTCAAATGAATGTGGTGAGAATAAAACAAAAAAAATTATGGTCTTCATTAGCCAATGTGATCTAGACCAATAACTATAAACTATATAATCCAATGATGTGATATATAGGCATAATAAAGATAAAATATCTGGTCCATGAACACCAAATATTACCAATATCATGTGAAGACGGTAAATAAAAGATAAAAAAAATAAGAAACCCATGGTTGTAAAATAAAAAGAAGGAAAATAAATCCAAAAAAATATGTACCCTACCTGAAGAAAAGATTGATCATTGGTGAGGAATGTGTCTGCTAATGATGAAGGTGGAGATCCTACTGTGTTAATAATTTTCCTCATTATTCTCCTGGAGTTTTATTGACGATCGTTGTTCCTGATTTACGAATTCTAAAAAAGATGTCTTCCTTAGTAATCTCATAGGTTTATGTAGCTGAACCAGATATTTTTTAAAAATGATATTTAAATATACATATAATTAGGTTTATTTCCTTAAATAAATTAAACAAATAAATTATTTAATTCACTTAATGCACCTTCCAGTAACTTTCCTCAACCAAACACTTTACTCTAATAAAATTTTTCTCATGCTCAGGGTAAATCTCACATTTTAGAAACAACCGTGGTCCCATGTTTCCAATCTGAGGTTCTGATCAATGATAAAACCATTTTATTCAAAAAATATTCATGTGTGTGATTAAATATATACTAATATTTTTAATATATCAATTATAGGGTCCTATGAAACCTTATACACATTAGTAACTTTGAGGAAAAATCCATAGATATATATATAAATATTCAAAGAACCAAACCAATACACCTAGAGTAATTACATGAATCCTATTAGAGGTCTCCTATAACATACTTGGAATAATGAAAACTTCCTCACCCATCCCATGTCAAAAAAATGGTGATCAACATGATCAACCCTAAAGAATATCAAAGGGTTCCATATGAATCAATGGATGTAAACTGTTATTATATATAAACCCCACTTAGGCTAGATGATCTTTCCCATCTCCAATAAAGTCTAGAACTCTTTCCCAAAGAATATTCTCTATGATATTAATTTCAATATTTGGTTTCCCTCCACACTATAGATGATACACTAAACCCAGTTTTAACTAAGTCCCTGAAGACATCTATATGCCCTACCAAAATTACGATGTAAAATTCATGTAATTATCTAATAAGATATGATAAAAACACCATAAATCAAGACAATATCCCTTACATAAATAAAGAATAATTAATCACTGAGTGAGTATTTCAGATTGGAAACAACTTTTCCACTTTAATTTACTAATCATTTATTACACAAATAACATCTCAACTTCTCAGGTTTCTAAGAAAACCCTATCATGAAATCCATCACAACATCATCCCACTTCTACAAAGGAACAATAAGTGGTTTAAGAATTACTCTTGTTCATTGAAACTCTTAATTGATTTTGTAATATTTAAGGAAATGATAGATGAATCGTGTGATGTCTCTCTTCCTTCCCAACAACTAAAATAATTTCTTAATATCCTGATACATATTCATTGAACAAGGGATCATTTCATAACTAATAGTTATGAGATTCTCTCATCGAATCTTACCTCATGGTAGCCGAAACTAATACTCTCCCATGACTGAAGATCGCATGGTAACCATCCATCAAACAATATGGAACTGGGTCACTTTCCTCCAACAGTTCTTTTATCACTAACCATCCAAGATTCGACTCATGTATTCTATTTTATTGGTCCACCAATATAAACATGATAAAAAAGGAAGAATATTCAATCAACCATAGTATATAGATGCATTAACCAACCATTTATCAAAAAATACCACCAACCACCATTCCCCCTTTAATGGTCTCTCTCCAAGCTCTTGCATTTTCCCGCCGACACCATTTGAAACAACATTACCTTTTAATGGGGTATAATCCTTCTCAATGTAAAAGTTATGAAGATACTCCAACCCAAACCTTTATCATAGATTCAAATTCCACTAAGAGAATAAAAAAATATATTTTGGTCTATATATATGATAAATATCTCAACAAATATAAAATACCACTGACACCATAGAGAATGGACCATAGATGTCAACTCAAAGTCATTCGTAGTGTAGTTCCACTCATGGGGTTATAGCTTGAGAGACCCATGAGCTACCACCCAATCCATCTACATTATTACAACCCCTTAACCAAAAAATGATAAATTTAAATAAACTATATATACTCTCCTAGGATCTGTTAATGTTTGGATCAATGATTTCATAAATCTCTTATTCAGATCCAAAAATGAATCTTCACATTGATCTTTCTAGTAAAACTTAACCTCCTTCCTGATAATTTGGGTTATATTAATGACCAAACAAGAGAAGTCCTGAATGAACCATCAATAATACATAGTTAAAACAAGGAAGATAAAAATTCCAAACATTTTTATAGTGTTTTCCCAAGATACCATGACCTCTATATTCTCTAGATCTATATAAATTCTCTCCTAAAATATTAAATTCTGAAAAAAAAACAAACCTCCTGGTACTATAAGTGACACTTTGATATACTTAAATAGATCTCAAGTGATAAAATTATAGTCAACACAATCTTAAAGTGACTACATTTCATCTCCAAGGTCTATGAGTGTATATAGATATCATCAAAAACAACACAATGAAGGAGCCAAGATATTAATGAAAGATTATGTTCAAGATAGTCCTGAAAATCATTGGTGAAGTTTTCAACTTGAAAGGAATTAAAAGAAAATCATACTATCAGTATATGTTCCTAAACATTTTCTTAGGAATATCCTCATATCTGACCTAAATTTTTTGGTAGCCTAATCATAGGTCAATCTTTAGAGAATAATATGGCATCCTATAACCGATCAAATAATTCATCAATCATTGAAAATGAGTATATATTATAAATAGTCACTTGATTTATCTTCCTTTAATTCATATATAACCATAGAGTACTATATTCTTTCTTTGAAAACAATACTGGATCACCCCAGGGAGATGTACACAGTCTGCTAAATCCCTTTACCTCTAAATCCTTGACCTATACCTTAAGATTATTTAACATTCAAGATTTTATATGATATGGAAAAATCTATATAGTTTTTTCTCCAGACACGAGTTCAATATCAAAGTTAATAGCTTTATTTTGAGGGAGACTTATGAAATCACTTAGAAAAATATCATGGTGACAGTATACCACTAGAGGGAAATAAGAGGAAGACATTACTTGATCTACTAGAATAATAATGCCCACTACCAACATTGTAATCGGTCTAAATTGACTCAGGTTCAAACTCATTATTACTGATCCAACATCCCATTCACTAGTCAAAAAAAAACTTATGTTAGTTAAATGTAATAAGGTATAATTGTCTCGTATAACAGTCGATGTGAATTAGATAACTGGTCAACGAGTCTATGATGAAAATCACATCGACACTTTTCATATTGAAGGTCATAAAATCCCAAAAATATCTATGACCAAAAATCACTAGAGTATATTCTGGGGATTTCTAGAGGCTATCCACTATATTTCCAATGGGTGTTTTAATATAAACAACATTGAAGATAAAATTATTAGTGAGTCAATTATAGTAACAATTTTAGTATATATAAACAAATTATATGCTTTCATATCAAATAAATTAGAAGAAAGAGTAGCAGTAATCATGATCGTACCTTTAAAAGTATATGTTCTCTCTTAGATATCAATTGGAAATTGGTCTACTACATAAACTGCACTTTCATATTCTCTATGGGATTTCTACTCAGGCACATAACTCACATGGGCCACCAATTTCTATGGAGTTAGAGTTTATTGCTAAGGACTCCAACTAGATCCCAAGGTCACAATGTTCCTTTGTCTTGCACCCATATAAGAACCGGTCTATATTTCCCTAAAGAACTATTAAAGTTTTCCTATTTTTTAAAACTGATTACAGTTGTTCTGTGATATAATGATTTTTTTTATTTTTCCCACTCAACCCATAGTTGAAACACCAGGTACCTCATCATCTCATAAAGGGGAATAATGAAATTTTACTCTACTTTGATTTCCTATCAGCTCCCTACTACAAATCAACACTATTCCTATTATTGATTCCAGAAGAGGCACCCACTGTAACACCTTGGGGTTTTGGGAAATATTTTTATCAGATAAATTTAAATTTTCAATAATTTTTTTACATGTAACACCGAGTTTAAACAATCCACACTATACTATTAAAATATTATTATTTATGATAGTTACAACCTATCCGTTTAATTTGAGGGTATAAATAAGATTAAATAATTTATGAAATATATATACATTTCCTACTAAATATAAATTTATTGATAAATTCATATTAAATAATCTCCCAATTTTTAATAAAGTCATTTTATTCTTAAAAAATATGATTTATTCAAAAAAATATTTTAATTGATTTTTGTATGAAAATATTATGATTAGTGACTAGAAATTTCAGAAATTTTATTTTATAAAATGAAACTCGTTTTTGAAATCTAAATAATAAAATAATCTTAGGATGTATTTTTGGGAATATTATGAAAAGATCAACTTTCCAGAGAATAGTAAAAAAATGGTAATTTAATTGAAAACTATATGTAAAAAGTTCCATTTTATTATAAAATGGTTTGATAGTGAATTTTTTTATTATATTTTAAATAATCTAATTTTTCCCACTGAAATATATTTAATGTTTTAATTTAGTATAAAAACATTTTAGTAGGTAAAATGATATTTTCTTGAAAAATAGTTTTTATACGTGGAATGTATTTTTAAATTAATAAATTAAAATATTCTTTATTGGTGAATGAATTTAATTAAAGGTTTATATTATATACTCAATAAAATGTTTTAACATTCATCTAATATTTCTCTAGACATGGGATAGAAATAATACATATTTTATTCTTAAAAATGGTTCTTTTTCTATAATGATGTTTTTATCACATTTTGTGTACTTAATTTAATAATAATATATGCCATTTATATGTATTTAATATGATAAAATGAATTAAACATTTAAATTCTGAAGGAATAAATTTGGTAAATAGGCCACTTTATTTTTTTTTGTAAATATTGATAATAACTGTGGTAGATTTTATCACCTTGATAAAAGTTAAATCAGGTTAATCTAGTTCAAAACAAAGTGATATGCCTATAATTTTTTCATCGGATTACTTATTTGATAGAGGAAATTTTACCCTTATCACCAAAGACTTTAATTTTATTAGTTTAAGGTACAATTATCCAATAAAGTGACTAGTACATTTTTGAAATCAAAAAAAATTACAAAATGTAACAATCTCTATTTCAAATAACTTCTATGTGTAAAAATATTGAAACAATTAAGTTATTAATGAATATAAGTGTCAATTATGAGACTAATAAATTTTTTTAATGATATAAATTTATTTGAAATTTTTATTAATTATATTATGACTCTAATTTTTTATGAAACATCGATGAAATATTTCATTAGTTAATAAATATTTATAAAAATTAATTTAAAAATATTAAAGTAAATATTATTTGAGAGAGTTAATGTGTTCCATGAATTATATAGTTGAATATAAAAAATTATTATTGTGATAAAATATTATCTTATAATTAAAACATTTCATTTAGGTCTTTAAACGAATAGTATCTAAATATAAAATAATGATATTTTAAAAGAATAATATTTTCTTAGATAACATAAAAAACCAAATAAATTTAAATTAAGAAAATGGGGGAAAAACTATGATTGAAAATTTCACCCCATTTGTGATTATAGGCTATTTGGAACCATTTAGCTTGCGATTGTATGAATTATAGTCTATTATTTTAAGAAATTACAAGGGTTCCCCTTATAATGACCCATACTTTACATACATGGTTATTACATAAAAATTGAAGCATAATTATTACAACATATAAAAAAACCATGAAAGGACCGTATAAGTATAGTGTCTTTAGAAACTGGGAAACATAAACAACTGGTTAATAAATCATCTACGTTGTCTCCCATTTATTTCGTCATATCTATAGTTCCTTTTTGGCATATCCTACTTAATATCCTTCTTCCTGACCTGGGTAAGAGAAAACATACAAAAGGGTGAGCTCAAATTCTCAGTAAGGGTAAACAAAAGAAATATCAAACATATCATATTCATAAGAACATAACATTTTGAAAAATCTTATCCTGCAAAAGAGATCATAACATGGGATAAATTATAGAAGTGAAATGTAATCCAAATAATCATAACTTAAAACATGAATCTTTCTGGAAAACACACATAATAATAGAAAATCATTTCTTAGTAGTCAAGACTCATTCCCAAGACTATCTTAGTGGATAAAGTCCATTTTTGAACCGAGTTCACTCCTCGTTTCAGTCCTGTTTCACCGAACCGGTTTAACATGCCGTTCCAGCCATGTCTATCTCATGAGATATAAATCTTTACCCATTTCATTGGAGGGAGATATAGGTCCCACCCATCTCATAATGGTACCATTTTTATGTGTGCCACAAAATCATAAATCATATATCATTGCATAACCCATGTAATAAAAATGGGATTCTTAAACATCGTGACATCATAAAACAATTCATATAAGATAAAGGAATTCATAAAAACAATTCCATCACAACATAATCAAATCAGTGTAATAATAGGGATAGAAATAAAACCCTACATTATTTTAGATGGAAAATAATTTTGATAAAACACTCGAACTCCATTCTTGAGGAAAATATCCTTTCTACATCAAAAACATTTTTCCTTTCTTAACATGTCATACAATTTTAATCTAAAAGAAGTTGATTAAAAATAAACTTCAAAAATTTTAAAGGAAAATTCATGGAAATAATGTTATAATAATCCATTCATGCCGTATAAGTTAAAACATTCTTCTCGTACTTATGTCAGAAAAGTCAAAAAGTACTTCGTATAAAAAACGACAAAAGATTCCGTTCATATCTTTTACTAAAAACTCACCGAAGGGTAAAATTGGATTTAAAAATTTTTAGGAGGATATAAATAATATTACATATTGAGGAAAACATGGATGTGGATGATAAATATTTCCCAGTAAATTTTGAAGTATAAACAATCTCGGATAAAAATTGAGATTGCGAGATTGTCCCTTACCTCAAGTCCGATTTGGTTCGTAAGTGTCCGAAACTCTTGTATAATGATTTGAATAATTTCATTGACTTATTCCAGAATCATAATTATTTTTATTATATCATATATGGTCATATTCTTGCCTTCTTATTAGTAATATCTCATTGCTACTTGTTATTCAGGTGTTTATTGCTTTATCTTCGTATGTATTTTTTGTCGAATAAATTCTTATTCCTCTTTTTATGTTATAGACACCTCATTTCCAGAATTTTATTAGTTTAATATATATCATATTTATTCATTCAATTCATTTATATAATCATTATGCAATGAATATCATGTATAAAGAGTCGCATCACATCGTGGAGACGGTATTCCGTACGTACGCACGAGCGATGATATCGTTCCCATGAATGTGGAATTGTATTGGAGTGCATGTATAATATTTCAGAATCAATATCAATTTACAATAATCATATATAGTCATTAATTACACCATTATACCCATCCAAGTAAGGTGGTGGTGGAAAATAGATTACACCACGGCGTGGAGACGGTATTCCGTACGTACGCACGCGTGGTGATTCCGTTTTCCATAGGATGGATAGATGGTGAAATAGGGTTGTTTAATACTTATAATAACATATAAGTATACGAGTGATACTGATGTTATTACTTAATAATGAAAAAACTCAAGAAGAATAAGTAGAAGAAGAAATAAAGTTGAAAGAATCGGTAACAGACATCACCTCTTCTTTGAAGCGCCTCTCTGAGACCAATTCTTAGGGCACTAAAAGTGGTCTTTGAAGAATACCAGGACCTCTATAATGTTTCTAGGGAAGTGGGGAAGTGAAATGGTTAGGGGTTGGCCGAGCTTGAAGGCTCATATTGGTGTGAGGAGGAGAGGTAGGAGGTGCCCTTTTATAAGGGAGGAGAGGTGCACCTTTGGAAATATAAGAAATATTAGTTTATATTAAATTCCAACCCTACTTAAAAGCATTCAAAATGACTCATATCCGAATATTAGATGATATAGGGTTGTAATATCATGAAACAATAAAATTTAGACATGTTCGGAATTTATTTTAAACATTATCATCTTGATTTATCCTTATTTATCAATTTAATTTTATTTGTGATAATAATATTCTAAATTTAACATTATTATAAATAATTACATATGTGTTGTGAATTTTCCATAATTTGACACTTTATAACATTTTAGACGATATAAATTTTAATTTATAATTTTTAAATATTTGTGTGATTTTTAAACAATTTTATAATACGGTATTTTTATAAAATAACAATAGTGTCAATTTTGACACTATTCATTTATTTGTATTTAAATAAAATATATACAGAAGATATGTTCTAAATAAAAGCTTTAATAGATTCATAAAATGTCATATGTATCTAGAAAATTAGTGGAGCACATTAAATAGTTGATATAATATTTATTTTATTATTTTTAAAAACATTTATTTGATATTTTAATTAATAAAATAATTTCAACATCACTATTGTGTGATAATTAATGATACCTATTTAATACCTAAAAATTCTTAATAAATTCATATGATGTATATAATTGTATTATATTTCTGAAGACTATTCATGTTTGAAGTTTCATTAAGTATATCACTAAATTAAAATTATTATACTTATAAGTTTTAAGAAAGTGACATGTTGTCACTTTCTTTGGTTTTAATAATAATTAAATTATTTTCATGGAAAAAAGTCCATTAAATGAATCTAATCCAACCCTTAGGTGATATGGGTCTACTTTTAGTCATCCAATATGATTTTTTCAGGTGTTAGGGTAATTTTATAATCTTATATTTACCCTTAATTACCCGATTTACCTCTAACTATGGTAAATAAAATTTCCCGTAGTTACTATTCATAATGCCCAAAAATAAAAAGTATCCTATTAACATAATTTGGACCCACTGATTCCAAATATGGAATCCATTTTTAAAAATTCAAAACACATAGGTTTCAGTAATTAATTTAAAATTAATCCCATTGTTAAGAAAACGGGTTTTAGAAGTTAAAACATTACCAAAGATTGAAATATTTTTACCTATGAATTTAATGTGAAATTAATGATAATGAGATACATTATATTAAATGGTAAAAATATATTCTATTTATACTTTAAAATTATTCAATATTATAATTTAACCATAAAAATTATCTCAATGAAAAAAGTTGTTTTTAATTAAAAATTAGCATATTGTTACTATTCATCAAAATATGAAAGTTATGAGAAAAATATCAAAAATTTCTCCAAAGTAAATTTTTATATCCTGATTCCAAAGAAGAATTTTATTTTTTCAAATTTAACTTATAAACATGTCAAAAACTAGATTTAATGTGGGTGCTCCATCAAAAGGCGGCAAAACTGCATTTTTTGAAAAATACTTATTTTACCCAAAAAATTTATTTTGTTCTCTTACCATGTTCTAAAAAATTTGTAAGATGAATAATAATGTTATAAAATTAAAAATGTAGTTAATACTATTCATAATGGCTAGTCCATAATAATATATCGTTGTTTAGTGAAACTTGGTATTGCGTACTACACACGCTATCGAGGAAGGTCGTGATTGCGAGTAATGCAAGCCAAGTCAGTATTGTGCATTGTGAAAGATTCCTTTGGTGTTGCGTATAACATAAGACATAAAAAATATTTCTCATAAAATATCAGGGTGTTACATTCTACCCCCCTTAAAAGGAATTTCGCCCTCGAAATTCGTCACTTAATTACAAACAAATGAGGATACCTCTCCCTCATAATATTCTCAAGTTCCCATGTAGCTTCTTTTAATTGGTGGTTCCTCCATAAAACTTTCACCAAGAGAGTGGTCTTGCTTCGAGGGTCTTTTCCCTACGATCCAGAATCTCTATCGGTTGTTCTTCATAAGAAAGATCTTGTTATAAAGGTACAACTTCTGAGCTGAGTACATGTGAAGGATCAGGTATGTACTTTCTCAGGAGAGATACATGGAACACGTCGTGAACTTCAGAGAGATTCGGTGGAAGCGCCAATCGGTAAGCATCCTTCCCAATACGATCTAGTATTTCTAAAGGACCGATATACCTAGGGCTCAACTATCCCTTCTTTCCAAATCTCATTACTCTCTTCCAAGGAGATATTCGTAAGAACACTTTATCACCCACTTCAAACTCTTGGTCTTTTCTTCGGTTATCGGCATAACTTTTTTGTCGACTCTGAGCTGCTCTTATGTGTTGTTGAATTGATATGACCTTTTCTACCATCTCATCGACAAGATCAGGTCCTAATAGCTTTCTTTCCCTAACTTCATCCCTGCAAGTTGGAGTCATGTATTAATTTCTATAGAGAGATTCATTAGGATCCATATGAATACTGGGGTGAAAGCTATTATTATAAGAAAATTCCACAAAAGGTAGGTGTTGATCCCAACCACATTTGAAATCCATAGAGAAAGCTCTCAACATATCTTCTAGAGTTTGAATTTTCCTCTCAGACTGAACCTCTGTCTGAGGATGATAAGCAGTGCTGAAACTCAACTCTGTATCTAGAGTATGCTGAAGACTTCGCCAGAACTTTGAGGTAAACCTTGGATCCCGATCAGATATAATAGAAAGTGGTACTCCATGCAATCTTACCACTTCCTTCACATATATCCTGGCAAGATGATCAAGAGAAAAATATTCTCTAATATAAATGAAGGGGGCTGACTTTGTAAGACGATCAACTATGACCCAGATAACATTATTTACTTTGGATGTTTTAGGATGTCCAGTGAAAAAGTCCATAGTGATGTTTTCCCATTTCCATTCGGGTATAAGTAATGGTTGTAACATCCCCTTAGACTTCTGTCTCTCAGCTTTAACTTGGTGACAAACCAAGCATCAAGAGACATATTTAGCAACATCTCTTTTCATGCCATCCCACCATAAGTACTCTTTCAGGTCCCTATACATCTTCGTGCTTCCAGGATGAATAGAGAATGAAGAACTATGAGCCTCATCCAGCAGCTCCTTCTTTAATTCTGGGATGGGAGTAACAAAAACCTGATTCCTGAACTTTATTATCCCATCACAATCAATGTTGAATTCAGAAATAATTCTCACCTACTTTTGTAACTCTACATCTTCTTTCTGTGCCTCTTTAATCTTCACATGTACAGATGGTTGAACATTCATTTGAGAAAGATACGATTTTCCCCTTCCATTATAATTCCAAGATCCATCCTTTGTAAATCCATAAATATTGGATCTTTTGTGATCCTCATCATGGATAAACTGGCATGGTCTTGTCGACTTAATGCATCTGCCCCCTTGTTTGCTTTCCCAGGGTGGTAATGAAGTGAGCAGTCATAATCCTTAATCAGCTCCAACCATCTTCTTTGGCGCATATTCAGCTCCTTTTGAGTGAAAATATACTTTAAACTTTTATGATCAGTATAAATATCACACCTTTCTCCATAAAGATAATTCCTCTAAATCTTTAATACAAAGATTACCGCAGCTAACTCCAAATCATGTGTTGGTTAATTTTTCTCATGGATTTTCAACTGTCATGAGGCATAACCTATCACCATATCATTTTGCATGAGAACACACCCCAGTCCCTTCTTGGATGAATCACTGTAGATCACAAACCTTTCTCCACTGCAGGGTAGTGTGAGCATAGGTGCACTGGCTAACCTTCTTTTTAGCTCTTTGAAATTTTCTTCACATTCCTCCGTCCAAACAAACTTAACTCCTTTCCGAGTCAGCTTGGTGAGTGGGTTAGATAACCTTGAAAATTCTTTCACAAAACGTCGGTAATATCCAGCCAAACCAAGAAAACTTCAGATCTTAGTTACTGTTGATGGTCTCGACCATATTTCGATAACCTCTGTTTTTGCTGGATCCACAGATATCCCCTCTTTTGAGATTATGTGACCCAAGAATGCCACTTTTTGAAGCCAAAATTCACACTTGGTAAATTTGGCATAAATCTTATCCTTTTTTAGGGTATTTAATACAATTCTCAAGTGATCTTCATGTTATTCCTTTCTCTTTTAATAGACAAGAATATCATCTATAATGACTACCACAAACTGATCAAGATAGTCCTTAAAGACTCTATTCATAAGATCCATGATGATAGATGGGGAATTAGTAAGACCAAATGGAATCACTATAAATTCATAGTGTCCATACCTTGTATGGAAAGATGTCTTTGGTATATCCTCCCTTTTGACCCTTAATTGATGATACCCTGAACGAAGATCAATCTTAGAAAAGTATTGAGCTCCGTGTAGTTGGTCAAATAGTTCATCAATGCGTGGGAGAGGATATTTGTTATTGATAGTGATTTTGTTAAGTTTTCGATAATCAATGTAGAGTCTCATCGATCCATATTTATTCTTAACAAACAGAACAGGTGCTCCCCAAGGTGACACACTAGGGCGTATGAATCCTTTATCAAGATTCTCTTGGAGTTGCTTCTTCAATTCCTGCAACTCAATTGGGGCCATTCTATAAGGTGTCTTTGAAATAGGCAAAGCACCCGGTACGAGTTCTATTGAAAACTCGACTTCGCGATTTGGTGGAAGACCTGACAATTCCTCTAGAAAGACATCATCAAATTCCCGTACAATGGGAATATTCTTAATCGTGAGTTTCTCACCAACCATTTGAGATAAATAACCTTCATTTAGTGGAATCAAGACCCATAAGATGGATGAAATTTCCACCGGAAGGTTATGTTCATCCTTGCATCGATTGACGATCATAGATTTATATGGAATATGAAATGTGACTTCCCTTCTTTGGAAATTGATATGAGATCCATATAAATAAATACAATCCATGCCATGAATCACATCAAATTCCACTACAGGAAGGATCACAAGATTTGCAGGAAGCACTTTCCCACAAACTTCAATCAGAGAAGAATTGTAAACTTTTGATGCGACTGTTGTGCCATTAGGAGTTGTCACAACCAACTCAACATATATTTGTTGAGGTAGTATGGAGATACCCATAGAAAATTCTTCAGAAATAAAAGAGTGGGTGGATCGAGAATCAAATAAAACATTTTATACTTTAGAGTGGATGGTAAGTGTACCTCTCACTACTTCGTTGTCGTACTCCACATCACCGATAGTAATTGCATGTGACTTTCCTTTGTCTTTGGCCTTAAGGGTTTGTTGATGTCGATAATCATCATGAACCCTGGGATTTGGGCATTGATTGGAATAATGCCCCATCTCCTTGCACTTGAATCATTGAAGTGTAGTAGGTTCATTCTGTGTATCCCTTCTTTTTCTTGCATCATTAGACATCTTCTTCCCATTATTTCGACATTCAATTGCCCGATGACCCTCTTTTCCACACTTATAACATTTTCTTGTCCCCTTAAGACAATTTCCTGCATGTTTCTTTCCACACTCTGAGCATAAGGGAAAACTCATATTCTTTTCAGTGTGGGCTTTATATTTTCCTTTGAATTCCATTTTTCTCTTCTTATCAAACCCATGTGATTGATGGGTTACACCAATCTCCATCTCAACCTTGAGATCACATCGAACAATTTCCTCGTAGCTATTGAAGTCCCTTATGGCTAACGCCCTTCGAAGACTTGGTTTTAAGCCACTAAAGAATCGATCGATCTTACTCTCAGGTTGGATAATAATTCCGGAAGCATACCTTGAAAGTCTTGTAAAATTTTCTTCATAGGTACCAACAGATTCATCATCCTTTTGCTTCAGTTCAAGAAACTCCTTCTCCATCTTTGTTCGAAGAATACGAGGGAAATACTTACTGAAAAATAAGTTCTTGAAATTTTCCCATTACATGGACTCAATTTCATCCCTTTCCCTCATATTCTTAATAAGATTCCACCATTGATCAGAATCACCTTCCAAACGATATACTGCTAAGATGACTTTATCATGTTCAGAACATTGAAGAACTGAAAATATCTTTTCAGTGGTACTGATCCATTGTCCAGCCACTAATGGAATAAAAGACCCACTGAATGAAGGTGGACGCTGCCTCGTGAAGGATTCAACAGAATGTTGCTCTTTCATTTGATCGTTTGGATTTACTGCATGATTCATAGCTTGAGAAAGTTGTGTGAGCATGGCTAGAAGATTTTGCATTCCAGCTCCCATAACGTTTGGTTGCTCAGGTGGACAATCATTGCATTGCCCGTCACATTCCGCATTAACATGGTTCCTTAGGGTTCCATCCATTGACTAAAACCAAGAAGAATAGTGTGAGAAACACTAATTATAATAGGAAAACCACATAATCAAGAATAAAATTTCACACTTAAGGTCTTATCATAGGTTGTTCATGGCCATTTCTAAAACACTAAGATTGTGTTCTATGCTTAGACATAGCCTTAGGTTTCTTACTAAGGATTTCACATCCTTGTTTCCAAAGGTTGACTATACCTTTCCTCTGATACCAACTATAATGACCCATAATTTACATACATGGTTATTACTTCAAAATTGAAGCATACTTATTACAATATATAACAAAACCATGAAAGGACCGTATATGTATAGTGTCTTTAGAAACTGGAAAACATAAACAACTGGTTCATAAATCTTCTACGTTGTCTCCCATTTATTTCATCATATCTAGAGTTCCTTTTTGGCATATCCTACTTAATATCCTTATTCCTGACCTGGGGAAGAGAAAACATACAAAAGGGTGAGCTCAAATGCTCAGAAAGGGTAAACAAAAGAAATATCAAACATATCATATTCATAAGAACAAAACATTTTGAAAAATATTATCCTGCAAAAGAGATCATAACATGGGATAAATCATAGAAGTGAAATGTAATCCCAATAATCATAACCTAAAACATGAAGCTTTGTGGATTACACACATAACCATAGAAAATAATTTCTTAGTAGTCAAGACTCATTTCCAAGACTATCTTAGTGGACAAAGTCCATTTCTGAACCGAGTTCACTCCTTGTTTCAGTCCTGTTTCACTGAACCAGTTTAACCTGTCGTTCCTGCCATGTCTCTCTCATGAGATATAAATCTTTACCCAATGCATTGGTGGGATATATAGGTCCCACCCATCTCATAATGATACCATTTTTATGTGTTCCACAAAATCATAAATCACACATCATTGCATAACCCATGTAATAAAAATGGGATTCTTAAACATCGTGACATCATAAAACAATTCGTATAAGATAAATGAATTCATAAAAATAATTCCATCTCAACATAATCAAATCAATGTAATAATAGGGATAGAAACAGAACCCTACATTATCTTAGATGGAAAATAATTTTGATAAAACACTCGAACTCCATTCTTGAGGAAAATATCCATTCTACTTCAAAAACATTTTTCCTTTCTTAACATGTCATACAATTTTAAACTAAAAGAAGTTGATTAAAAAGAAACTTGAAAACTTGTAAAGGAATCTTCTTGGAAATAATGTTTTAAAAATCCATTCATTCCGTATAAGTTAAAACATTATTCTCGTACTTATGTCGGAAAAGTCAAAAAGTACCTAGTACGAAAAACGACAAAAGATTACTTTCATATCTTTTAATAAAAACTCACTGAAGGGGAAAATTGGATTTAAAAAATTGTTGGATCATATAAATAATATTACATATTGAGGAAACATGGATGTGGATAATAAATATTCCCCAATAAATTTTGATGTATAAACAATCTCGGATAAAAATTGAGATTGTGAGATTGTACCTTACCTCATGTCCGATTTTATTCGTAAGTGTCCGAACCTCCTGTATAATGATTTAAATAATGTAATTGACTTATTCCAGAATCATAATTATTTTTATGATATCATATATGGTCATATTATTAGATTCTTATTAGTAATATCTCATTTCCACTTGTCATTCGGGTGTTTATTGCTTTATGTTCATATGTGTGTTTTGTCAAATAAATTCTTATTCCTCTTTTTATGTTATAGAAACCTAATTTAAATAAGGTTATTAGTGTAATATATGTCATATTTATTCATTAAATTCATTTATATAATCATTATTCAATGAAGATCATGTAGAACGAGTCGCATCACATCGTGGAGACGATATTCCGTACGTACGCATGAGCGATGATATCGTTCCCATGATTGTGGAATTGTATTGGAGTGTATGTATACTATTTCAGAATCAATATCACTTTACAATAATCATATATAGTCATTATTTACACCATTATACCCATCCAATTTAGGTGGTTGTGGAAAATAGATTACACCACAGTGTGGAGACGGTATTCCGTACCTACGCACGCGGGGTGATTTCATTTTCCGTAGGATGGATAGATGGTGAAATAGGGTTGTTTCATACTTATAATAACATATCAGTATATGAGTGATACTGATGTTATTACTTAATAATGAAACAACTAAATAAGAATAAGTAGAAGAAGAAATAAATTTGAAAAATCGGTAACGGACATTACCTCTTCTTTGAAGCTCCTCTTTGAGACCTCCTCTTAGGGCACTAAAATTGGTCTTTGAAGAAGACCAGGACCTCTAGGATGTTTCTAGGGAAGTGAAGAAGTGAAATGGGCAGGGGTTTGCCATGCTTGAAGGCTCAAATTTGTGTGAGGAGGAGAGGGAGGAGGTTCCCTTTTATAAGGGAGGAGAGGGGCACCTTTGGAAATATAAGAAATATTAGTTTATATTAAATCCTAACCCTACATAAAAACTTCCAAAATGACTCATATACGAATATTAGATGAGATAGGGTTTTATTATCATCAACCAATTAAATTTAGACATGTTAGGAATTTATTTTAAACATTATCATCTTGATTTATCCTTATTTATCAATTCAAGTTTATTTGTGGTAATAATATTATAAATTATAAATTTTTATAAATAATTACATATGTGTTGTGAATTTTCAATTATTTGATACTTTATGACATTTTATAACATATAAGTTTAATTAATAATTTTTAAATATTTTTGTGATTTTTAAACAATTTTATAATATGTTATTTTTATAAAATAACAATAGTGTCAATTTTGACACTATTCATTTATTTGTATTTAAATAAAATATATACAGAATATATGTTCAAAATAAAAGATTTAATAGATTCATAAAATGTCATATGTGTCTAGAAAATTATTGGAGCACATTAAATAGTTCATATAATATTTATTTTAATACTTTTAAAACCATTTATTTGATATTTTAATTAATAAAATAATTTCAACATCACTATTGTGTCATAATTAATGATAATTATTTAATCCCTAAAAATTCTAAATAAATTCATATGATGTAGATAATTGTATAATATTTCTTTAGACTATTCATGTTTGAAGGTTCATTAAGTTTATCACTAAATTAAAATTATTATACATATAAGAATTAAGAAAGTGACATGTTGTCACTTTCTTTGGTTTTAATAATAATTAAATTATTTTCATGGACAAAAGTTCATTAAATGAATCTAATCAGACCCTTAGGTGATATGGGTCGACTTTTAGTCATCCAATAGGATGTTTTCAGGTGTTAGGGTAATTTTATAATCTTATATATACCCTTAATTACCCGATTTACCTTTAACTATGGTAAATAAAATTTGCCGTAGTTACTATTCATAAAGCCCAAAAATAAAAAGTAGCCTATTAACATAATTTGGACCCACTGATTCCAAATATTGAATCCATTTTTCAAAATTCAAAACACATAGGTTGCAGTAATTAATTTCAAATTAATCCCATTGTTAAGAAAATGGGTTTTAGAAGTTAAAACATTACCAAAGATTGAAATGTTTTTACCTATGAATTCAATGTGAAATTAATGCTAATCACATACATTATATTAAATGGTAAAAATATATTATATTTATACTTTAAAATATTTAAATATTATAATTTAACCATATAAATTATCTCAATGAAAAAGTTATTTTTAATAAAAAATTAGCGTATTTTTACTATTCATCAAAATATGAAAGTTATGAGAAAAATATCAAAAATTTCTCCAAAGTAAATTTTTATATCCTGATTCCAAAGAAGAATTTTATTTTGTCAAATAGAAATTATAAACATGTCAATGACTAGATTTAATGTGGGTGCGCCATCAAAAGGCGACAAAACTGCATTTTTTTTAAAATATTTATTTTACCCGAAAAATTTATTTTGTTCTCTTACCATGTTCTAGAAAATGCGTAAGACGAATAATAATGTTATAAAATTCAAAATGTCATTAATACTATTCATAACAGCTAACCCATAATAATATATCATTGTTTAGTGTCACCTGGTATTGCGTACTACACACACTATTGAGGAAGGTCGTGATTGCGTGTAATGCAAGCCAAGTCAGTATTGTGCGTTTTGAAAGATTCCTTTAGTGTTGTGTATAACATAAGACATAAAAAAAATTTCTCATAAAATCTCAGGGTGTTACACCCCTCCCCTCACTTATAAAAAAAACCTATCCTTTCTCTTATTCACATCACATTGAGCCTTATATCTCAACCATATTATATAAACTTATCTTCTCCACATCCCTAGAAAAATTCTACAGGTATTGGTATTTTCAAAAGACCAACTATAAGATACTTAAGAGGAGGTCTAGAGGAGTTCTTTCCAAGAATAGGTGATCTACTTAACCAATAACTTTATTTTATACTATTCATTACCACAAATAAATCTATGGTATTTATAATAAAACAATAAAGTTAGTATTCCCAATATTAAAAAATGTTATAATGATTATGAAAACACCATTATACACCATCTTTCACATCAAATGAGAAGTGAGATTAGTGCTCGTGCGTAAGTAGGACTCACCATCTCTCAATAATGATATAATTATTTTTAATCACCATATTTTATAGATGGATATTATGTTAAATATTTATATACGATATTTATTACATAATTATATTTTTTTAATGATAATATCATGTCTACCTTCTCACCATCCAATAATTTGGTAAACAATAATGTTTCATATTCTTACCTGTGGACTACCACATCCATGAAGCGATGCGATTTTTTTAATTTATATTATACTTGGATGGTAATAGGATTAATTTGATGAATATATATGATATAATAATTATTTTTACATATGAATTATTATTTAATTTTTCTTCATTATATCCTTCAAAAAATGGAAACATCTTTCAATCATGCATTCTACCTATCATCTCTATGAATGGTGTAATTAATTTTTCTATAATTAATTATTATTAATGTATATATATAATGAATTTATATTATTTTTATACCCTGAATAATATTTTTTAAATAATGGAACCATGGTTAATGTATAAGGACTGAGATTTCTGAACTGAAACTTTCATGGAAATTGAAGCAGTTATCATATAGAACAGTCATTTTAATAAAAAAATTATTAATAAAAGGGTGATAAGATGTCATAAATAAATAATAAATTGTATTAAAGATACATATATGATTATTAAAAACATTTATAATAAATCTATATTTATTATACCAGAGGTTTGAACGTGAATGATGAAAGATCATACATGAGGTAAGGGGTTTTTATTTCAATCCTATTTTAATCAGGATTGCTTATAATTTAATTTATATTGGGTAAATTATATAATAATTTTGTAATTAATCGCATTCATTTTATTCTAATTTGGTTATTTCTTTAGATTATCATTGTTCCTTTAATTTTCATCACTTTATTTATTTTATAGATTAAAATAGTGTTTTTAAGGATATTTTTCATCATTTGTTTCTTCAGTTGATTTTTTTCTTATATATCCATGTTTTTTAAAAAAAATGTTTCAAATAAGGTTTTTAATATTAACATATGATTTTAAAATCATTTTCCCATTTTTCTATTTTTTAAATAATGGCTTGGATGTAATTATGTTTGTCATTTTACAAATGAGTTAATTTGTGACTTTTCTGATAAAATTGTGAAAGGAATGTGTTTTTAAATTTATATGGAATGAACAAATATTCTTACAGATACAACTAATTTAGTTTGAATATTCCTTTTTAATTTTACAAGGTTCTTTTCAAATAAATTTTTTTCCTTTATAATTTCAAAGGTTTTTTAAATTTGTGATTCCAAAAGTGAAAGGTTATTTTCCTCAAGAATGATTTTATAATATTTGAATGGATTTCTATATTCATAAATGAAAAAAACTGTTGATTTAAGTTATTCTTTCCTATTTATATAATCCAAGGATACCATCCTTATTATTTTTCTGGATTGTTTAGGAATATTATGAGATAATGTTTATGAAACCCAATTATTTTCCATGGGTTATTCTATGATGAGATTTTTATGAAACCCATTTCTTTTCATGGGTTATGTTATGATGAATTATTTATGACATTTAAGAACACATATAATTGATTTTAATGATGTGAAGGCTGGGAACTATTTATCTATATAACTCATTGGGAAATGATAGATAACTCATGAGATAAATATGTTATATGTGATCCTGATTTCATGTTCGCAATTTTTATCATGGGCCTAACTTTCATCTCCATAGCATTATTCATGGAAATGGATTCCATGTCTATAAGTTTTTTCATGGACCTAGATTTCATGTTCATAAGAATTTTGTTGACCTAGTTTTATTTCCATTAGTTTATATGAGCTTCAGGTTTCATTTCAATTACATAATGAGTTAACATATTGTCTATTTATATTTTTTCAGAATGTTATAAGCCTATGTGTATGACATAAAATAATGTCGTAAGATAATGTTATTCTTTCATGACTCATTTTATTTTATTCCTTATGATTCATTTATTATGAACTATCAATATTTGTACCATGACCAAAGATTATGATATTTGATATATAGGTTATGGTTTTCAATTGTTAAGCCCATGTTCTCATACACTAATTCTCATGTTATGATTATGTGATCATTGATATCCCCCTTTATTTCACTTATTGAGAATATGAGCTAACCCTTTATTATGTCTCCATTTCTCAAGTAATGATTAAAGGTTTTAATAATGATATGTCTTATAAGGGTGATAGTTATGATAAAATTAATGAGAGACTCTTATGAACCTATTTTTATATGTTCATGTTTGTAGACATACTAGGCCTATATGATTATTGGATGGATCGTTATGTTATACTATTAATATCCATATATTAAGTTCTAATATATATGAATGAAATTTATGGGTTGTTATACCCACTGAAGCATTTGGATGCCCACCGGGAGATGCACTAAGGGATAAAAAGAAATAACAACTATATCCTGCTTCATACCATTCTCTATCATCAGTGACATATAATGAACCTTTGGATATGTCATCAGGTCAAAGCTCATGACTTGATGCCTGAAATTTGGAAAATGGTAAATCATAAAATTTCTATCATTCTATCCCTTATTCTTTTCCAAAAGTGTGGTGAAGAGAAGAAACTCCATGAAATGATTGGAGTAGGAAGTTAATGATTTTTTCACCAACTAAAGCACCGTAAACTATTACGCATTTACTAGTTTCAATATATATGGGATGAACTCATTATATAATAGATTCTTGAAGGTATCCCATGTAAGGCCCTCACATGTTATTTCCTGGTTGATGACACCCCACAACCACCTAGAGGGTCCTTAAAGCATGAAAACAACCAACTTTACCCATCGATTATCTAGGATCTTTACTATATTAAAGTTAACCTCAATGATGTCAATCCATTCCTCAATATCCTAAGGGACTCTAATTCCCTAGAAAGATAGAGGATATTATAACAAAAAGTCTTGGGAATAATTAAACATTTCACTTGTAATTCCTCTTTCTTGAATCAATAATATATAGAACATTAAAAAATGAAGAAGTTATATCACTTGAACAACATGAGAGGGAACAAGGGAATGATCAGTTTCATCCTCTTATCTATCAGCAACAGAACAAGAACATCCGCCCATTTGAGGTCATTCTAGTCTAATTCTAAAAAAGATCCCCTATGATGTATTCTAGGAGACATTTTTGGTAATTCCAAATGAATTCTCATAACAACTATATATAATTATGTAAGAAATTAACTCAAGTAGTTTATAAGACCAAACAAGGGATTTTTATGAGAAGACCCATCGTAGGTGGATACCTATGAGGATAATTCATTTCCCCTCCTAGCATTACCTAAGGAAAATTAATTATCCTCAATACCTACAAGTTAGTCACAGTCATATAGACACACACTCACACACACACACACACACACGGAAAGCATTTTTGAGTTCAATCAATCAACAACATCATCATATAGTATATCAAAAAAGATAATGAATAGATAATGAAATTTGATTAAATGTAATACCAAGGATAAGAAACATTTATATATGAAATGTGATCCTATAGGCCTATTCCTGATGCATGAATACATAAAAATACCATAAACTGAAATGATTAAACATATTTTGGATCATCATGAAACTATAAATCCATAATTGTAACATCAATCCCATCACTGGTAACTCAGAGGTATATCACAAAATAGATGTCTATGCACTTACATGCCCCCATTCTCGAGATACACATTTATTAACTCTTATCCACCTTTCCCCAAACATAGAAAATATGAAAATAAAAGGAAAACCTAATTTTATACCACTTTGTAGTGATCTGAACTGAACCACCGAGTTCATGTCGGGTACTACATGACCGCATGTACTCCTCCTCATACACAATAGGTTTTCTACTAACATTGAGGGTTCGAATATTACATTGGGGAGACTGTACCCTCAATATTAAAATTAACAAATCAATAGAATGTCATGAAAAGTATAATAATTTAAAAGGTCATAGTGAGACTAAATAATAACAGTGCTATAATAGATGAAATTTTAGGTATAATAGATTCATTCAATACAAAATAGCCAAGGACCCCCAATGTGGCATGTCAAACTAGAATATATGAGAGAAATAGAAAATCAAATAAATACATTGTGAAATCCTCATCAATTCTATCCGGGTATCACCTCCAGACACCAAGCTTCATCACTTCAACATCCTATCACTAGGCCCTTATCCTTTCCCAGATCCTTGATGAAGAAGTTTCCATAAGAATCGAGATGGACATGAATGGTGAGATTATAATCCTAGTAAGACACCGCCAATATGTTTGTAACCTAAGTTCACATGAATAGTTGGTGTATGTCATGATAATTGAAAATGATCAAGAAAAAATATCGATAATGTATCCAGTGTCCATGTTCTAAAAAAGTCGTGATGAACCCTGACCATCAATATTATGCATCCATGCTAGAAGAACAATAATAATTGAAAGAATTACCTTTGGTCGGATATAGGACAACCTCATGTATCCCTATGTATCCATAAGGTCCACAAGTCACGATCTAGGATAGAAGTCCCTGGATCACCATCTCTATTAAGGGAAATTCTCTAAGGCCATCATTCCCCATCTCAATTACGGGTCAAGCCACAAGGCCATCAGACATCATCTCTACCCCAGTTCAGGCCTCAAGGCCATCAACCCTACCTCATGTCTCAATCCATCATCGTATGTTTCATATTCTCCCCATCTAATGGTTAAACATGACACTATGGTACACCTACCATTTTCTACCATAAGAACAATCTTCATATGATATACATTCAAACACAACAGGAAATAACACATAAGGGAACAACAGATCTTATCAATAATGAGTCTTAGTAACCACCCACACAAATGAAATAATAATTAATAAAGGTCTCATGGGATACACACATACACACATGCAATCTATATCAACATGTCTGTCCACTTGGTAAGAATCTTTCAGCCACAAGTGCATTGATTCCAAACAATAGTATCTATAAAGAGGCATAACCCAAATCAAGTCTTTCTACTAAAGATCTGCATAACAAAACCCAATTAACTAAAAATATGAATTTGGAAAAATATTAATGATGAATAACATGATAAAGGCTTGAATTCTATTATTCTTACCAAACATGACCTATCATCAACAATAAATTTAGACCCATTTTTGAGGTATGAAAAAAATCTCAATAGATTTAAGCCCTAAAACTTCAAAAATACAAGAACTATCTATTAGACAACAAATGAATACATAAATATTTACATAAAAACCCATACCTATGATTCATCCCGAGAGAAAGAGGAATGTTTTGGAGAGATTAAGAACAAATAAGAATTACCAAATATCATGAATTCTCTTAGGCCCCAGACACTAGATCCTCTGTAACTACTATTTGAAGGGAATAGAATTTACAAAAAACACCACTAGAGTTTATAGGTTTTAAATATTTTTTCACATGAGCAAGAATGCGAAAATTCAAGGAGGTTCATAATCTAATACTAAATTTTCAGATTAATTAATGCTTTCTGTATGGTTTGATTTCATGATTTATTATATTGTTCACTAATTGTATGATACTCTCTGCCTCTACTTGCCACCTGAATAGTTTGGATTCATGGTTTGGTAAACCATGTAACAACCATGCTTTTAACTATGTATTGAGGTGCACAGTTTTCTAGGGAATGTCACAAGGTTATATCTAACCCTGATCTACCCACTTCTCTTCTCTAACAAGCTCCATGATTTCCTAGGGAGAACCACATAACTTATCTTACCATGTGATCCATGTGTACCCCATTAATGGACTTTAAAAACTTCCAAAACCATCCAGACGCTGCTCAAGATTTTATCTAAAAAATTTATAACTCAAAAAAACTTAAAAAAGATATCAATGCAAGGTGTAAGGTACCTAAAAATTCTATACAATTGCATGTTGGACTCAAAAAATCGTTGGTGAAAAGGGAGTAATAACCACACACTGATATATATTACTAGTTCCTCGTTGATGAAGAGGGAGTACTGACCACATGTTGATCCAGAGGAATTTCACCCAATGTATATGGGGGAGTACCAAACATTGGAATAAAATAATACATGGGACTTTCACTCTATGAAAATATACCTCTAGGGGAGTAATATCTATGTGAATGCTCTCAAGAAAAGACCCGATCTTTAAATTTTTCCATATGAAGCTAAATATTAAAACATCTCATCCCCATTTAGAAAGGACCTCTGATAGTTAATCAGACTATGCCATTGAAATCACATGTATACTTACTTAGGAAAATCTTTCTATTTATTTAAAATGTTGATTTAATAATAATGATAAATTTCACCGTATGATGAATGAGTGGTGTTACATGGAGGGACCCAAGGCTTGTACCATGAGTAAAATTTATGTATCACATATTAATTAGGGATTATCCATCTAGATTCGATGATCTAGATGCATAAGATAGACCATCAATCCGAAATCAACATAATAATACATAAGATAAACAATAATTTATAATAATAAAAAATGTAGAATATCATATTCTGGAGGAAAGACACTTACACCACCCCCTTTTATTCAATATCATGGAAACCATATTTTTTTATTTTACTATTATTATTTTTATACATAATATTATAAAGTTTCCCTACGTTTAGATTATCCACATATTTGGATTCTTCTTCCTATGACTTTATATGTGAAGGTAATCCCTTCACTTCCCCTATCATCCAATGATGAAAACAACATCGACCATGTGTGGAATCCCTGCCGCATTCCATCATGCCTCGCTTGGAACACCCTGATACTACATCACACCACTTATAATTTCCTAGTTTTGTGTGTGTAAGATTTTTTAATATTTCTATGAATAATTTCTAGATCCATACGCTAAGGCCACATGAGATTCTGAGGCCTGGTAAAATGAATTTATTTTTTGAAATATATTAATTATTTTAATATCACACATAGACAGTTTTCTTAAAAATTTAAAATAAATCCCAAAAAGTGTCTCATATCAAAAATCTGAGGTCACTATTGAGTTTAGAACATGATTTTTACCCTAGAAATGAAATAATATTTTTCGGCATCGGGTGTCTGGTAAACATGCTATCACCGAAAATAAATTAAAATAAAATAATTGACTTATTTATTATATTTTATAGATGCAGTGACCTAACCTCTCCTTATTAAATATGATATTAGAAAAAAAATTTAAGGGTAGCCTCATAACCTTATTGATTGATAAATATAGCTTTTAGGATCATTAGCATACATCGAGATCACAGATCTAAGGATCGATCTTTGGCAATTGGTGTTCCAAAGGAAAACAATGATCTCACCATCGACAATGATTTAGATTTTTTCTTCATAAATGATCAGTCCAATTTGAGGTAGGATATTTTTTTGTAGGTTTATACTCATTTTTTATCCCATGATAGGTGTGAATCGATCAGATTATATATTTATTCTCATATCAATTATTTTGTGGGTGTGGGCTATTTTCAGGATTTGGGGATAATAATTTTTTTTTGTTCACTGAATGTTATAGCTCCTCATTCATCTTTATTACAATAATTTTCTGAATCCAAAATCAACAAATTCAGGGTTTTCCCCCACATTTATGTTTCATGGTTTTCTTTCTCCATTATTTGTGCACTCATCATGGAGTTTCTATTTTTCCAATGATTTGATGTATACTCGGTGAATTGAAGGACCTCAGAGCACCTTGAGAGGAGAGGGATGAAGTAGGGTGTAAATTTTTTCTTTTAAAGTGAAAGATATTGTTCCCAAATTTCTAGTAACTTGTTAATATTGTATGGTGGATTAAAACAGTAATAAAATAACCACATGTAGATTTAACACACAACACTTTTATTTGGTTCACCACTAAGGAATACATATAAGGATCATACACAGAAAGTGTGTTGATTGTACCAAAATACACTAATCTTCAATAGTTTTGGAGTTTAATAGTTTTTACATAGTCACTTTTTATTGAGTGCACTGCCTTTACCATGATTTAGGTATAGCACACTGTGTTCATCCGTTCACTTTCAACGACTCTCCCTTGATCACTACTTTGAGAGATGTCTAACTCATTTTATCAACTTGGAGGGCACTTCAATGATTTGTAATTATAGTATTTATCTCTATACATCATGAGACTCTTCTTTCATTGAAAGCCTGAGTTGATGCACATTGAAAACCCTATTCACTTAAAATTGATATCCAAAAACTCCTAATCTCAAAGCTCTTTCACGAAGCTCCTTCAAAAATATCACTCCTTCACAATGATCTGTCCTTCAAAATGCTCAATACTAATCAAAGCACACTACTTTGTAAGGCACACTAATTATCAAAGCTCCTTCTTATTTTCATAAAAACCTTCTGTCCTAAAGCACACTACCTTCGCCGAACAACCTTCCATCACGACGCTCATTGAGTAAATATGGAACAAACCGTCTTTGCGAATTACTCAATAATTAGAAGAACTAACTTCGATCAATACTAGAATATACTTTTTGAAAACATCATACTTTCTTAAAAAACAGTTTCATGGAGCACCCCTTACTTCACAAAATTAGAGTTATTACATACTTTGTTTGAAAAGTTCATGTCAAACAAAGAGGGGTATCCTTTTATTTTCAGGCTCAACCAATCGCAGAGATCCACTACCTTTAGTGCATATTATGACTCATCCAAAAAATATTTCTGGTGCTTCTTCTTTCCCAAAGCACTACAAAAAATTGACTTCGTCTTGATGCTCTCTCTCAAACCCTTTTCACCACCACAATTCTCCAACTCTCATAACCTCAGAGACCGTCATCACCGATTTTGATGCCCTTCATAATCATAGATCAAACTGTCTTAATTCTTTAATACTTTGTGAAATGCAATTCCTGAATCCCAACTTCAAAAAACTGATTCATTTTCCATATTTTCATAAGGAATTCTAGAAAAAAAACTTTTCGCAATGCTTTCCATTATCCAAAATTTGGACCCCAAAAATTTGTCAAACATTGGGAAATGACGCCACCTTCAATACTTCTTATGGATTGAACTGTACGATCCATTTCATTATAATCTCCTTGACCATCCATAAGGGTATTGACAAAAACACAAAACAAAATCCATTTTTAGTAAATAATATCTTTGGTTTTAACATGAATTACCATTTTGAAATCGGCATTTGGCATAATAGGTAATTATTTTTAGTTAAGAATGTGGATTTGGTGATAGAGTTGTGGTATTAAGCTATAAAAACTAATCAATATATGGTTCATGAGTTTTCTTCATGTTTTTTGCAAGTGAGATGGATGAGGCATGACAACGGTGGTTCTAGGCCACCAGATTCAGATAGAATCTGACCAGTGGTGGAAAATATGTTTGATTAACCTCATATAATGATCATACAGTACGACTCTAGGTGGAATAGTGGCTGAAAACCACTCAAGAAAACACATGAATGTTTGGTAATTTCTGTGAAATTTCTGACTACATGGTGTGTAGTCTAATAAACAAACACCATGCACTCCTTTCTCTATGGTGATATGGTTTCAAAAAATAATAAGTAAAACATGATGTGTGACTCATGTCACACATAGTGGGACCATTAAATTACTAGTTAGGCATGTATAGAGAGGACACTACCTGGAGGATGGATAGTGTTGCATGCCATGTGGGACATTCTACACACCATGTACAACCTGATAGATGGCTTGACATGTGCCAGTATTACACACCCAAGAGAATGTGTGGTCCTACATTCCCTATATGTAAATACACACAACATGTACTTAAGAATGTACATGGTAATGGGAAGGCTACATGAAGGGTGTCATCCTAGACTTCTACTTGTCGTGTTCCCTTGGGACACACTGTGTTTTGATAAAAAGTACATATTGAGTGGGAATGAGATAGAAGAACTACCTGGCTTAGTGATACACATCATGTAACACCAAATAAACAATGTGTACTCCTTTGAGGATGGTTTGGATTCCAATTTCTTCATAGATCAACCTCGTTGAGAGATTCTATGATCTTCCTTTGACTATTATCAGTTGAGTGTGTTCCCTAGATCTATTTTTCAAGGGTTAGTATAGAATCTCATCCTACAATTAGGATAGTTATCCCTTCAATGAAACTTATTGGATAGATTTTTTGGAATCCTTCTATGGGGCCGAGAGTGAGATCCTCTTTGATCATCTTACCCTAGGTGAGGTTCTTGATATCATCATAAACATCACTACATGGGTGTCAATCCTCTACATAGTGGGTTATTATAGATTGATTTTTTGTTATACCCCATGTATTTGGGAGTGATCATAATTTTTTATCATTTTATTCATAATTTTATCATATACATCCTATGGTGATACCCGATGAGAAATACATCTCGAATATATTCCATCAGTCATATCTGAATCATGGACTATGTCTCTTAGAATGAGCATTATATAGAACCTTCAAGAAGAAATACTAGAATGGAATTATAGTTGCGACTTTATGTTTGGATAGTGTATCTTTATTTAGTATATATGGACATTATTATTGTAAGTTTTGTAGGAATATACCTATATAGGGATGACTGTTACTATTTATGCTTTATGATTGGTTATTTTGGGGGTGTCCTACTAAGTATTATTATACTCATGCCTACGAGGTCCTTTTCGGCACGTGTCGTGGTTTATAAAGATGATAAAACATTTTTGTAGAGTCCATGGTATATTATGAGAATGTGGAGCCATGTTTAGGCTAGACAAACTAATATGTATACCTGTATTGCATTTGACAACAGTCCCCTCTTCTTGAGAAAGTAAGACTTTACTTTCCAGTTTTGGTTGGGCTTGTAATTATCCAATTGTTTCAATACATTACATTTCATCATACTCTAGTTGTAGGATTATTGTTATATGCATGTATTTTTATTAGTTGTTTTACATCTCTTCATTATATGGGATTTGATGTTTGTGTGTGTGTACATGTACATTTTTCTAATGCATCTTATGTGTGTGATATTTCTTCGTGGAGATAGTCACCATCCTCTAACCTATTGGAGGGGGATTGGGATAGTTATGTATCATGCCTCATTAGGTCGAGTCATGAAATAATGATATCATAGGGTTACTTATCTTGAAGTGTTTTGAAACTGCCTGGTTTTAGGATCGTAGTTTGGAGTTTTTATTTTTCAAGATGTGAAGATTGATTTGGGAACAATGATGAAAATGTTAAAGTCTTTCAAGATTGGATCCCAGGATAAGGTGTCTAGTGTTGCTGCGGTGACTAACATATCTATTTTCTAGGACCTTTATAACCTTCTCATTGACTCTATATAATTAGACACTGTTAGTAGGGAAAACATTGGTACATGCATCATATAGAAATGAGTTTTGACTTCCATTCCCTTATTGAGTCACCTAACCAGATATACTCAGTGATCATGGTATATCTTGATAATCTTAATGATTCCAATATAAAGATATCTAGCAACAATTCTGATATATTTTCATGATGATGACCAAATGAGTGATGAGTTTTTAGTTTAGGGACCAATCATGAGGTGTTTTTCTCCAGGCGGGAACCAAGAAGTGAAACCCTATTTAGCAACATGTGGATCCTTTTTGGGGTCATGAAGATGATCATTCACATGATGAGCATTCAATATCTCCAATAAGATAAGACGATGGTACATATAGCCTTGGTGTGTCCTACATGTTCCAAAAATGATAATCATTATGGTTCCATGATGATACATGACCTCAGGTGGTAGACATTTGACATGAGGCAGCAGTTCGAGTTTTAGTGTGTGAAAATCTCAAATGATTTGATGGTTGTGATTATGAACCATTTTTTCTATGGATCAGATTTTTTATTTGGTGGTACAATAAGATTACACACCTTTATAGAGTGGGAATCATGGGTTCTAGAGTTAGAGATGGCCTAAGTTATATGGTGGTACAAACCCATTTCTTAGTTAGTAGAGGATTGGCATGATCCTGTGGTGTGAATGTCCCAATTGGATGAGATACCTCCTTGTTGATGGTTTAGGAGGATAGAATTATCTAGGGTGATGCTAGGAATTGGTAGAGTCTTTGTTGGTTATGAGTATCTATTTCCCCTATGTTTGACGTTTTCGATTCTTTATGGTTTCAGAAAAGTACCTGGTTATGGTAAACATGTGGGATAGAGAAAGAATGAGTTCTATGTTATAAAAAATCTCAAAGTATTTGAGTGTAGTTTGAGGTATGAAATGTGTCTTAACTGCCCCATTTTTATTTTTCACATAGAGCTGTGGGACACTTTTATTTGAGTGTATCCCCTATTCGAGACCTAGGTCACAAGTTTATCCCAGTTTTGATGACCTTTTTTTTGATTCTCATGAAGAGAGGGTCAATTATTGTACACATCCACTAATAGTGTGATTTGTCTTTGAGAGAAAATATAGATCCTCACAAGTAATCTCTTCATTATAGTGGTGAGAACCTAAACTGTTTTCCATAGTATGGATTGGTTTCCTACTATCAATTCTTAGATGTTTCTACTGACGAGAATAGTAGTACTTCTAGTTTGTTGGGACAAAGGTTTCCTTTTGATAACGAGTGATCCCAAGAAGACTAGAATGATCACATGTGTCAGCTTTTATGACGGACTTCCTATCATCTAGCTACAGACACATTTGGAACAGTAGATTCTATAATTCTCTGTTCCCATGATGGTGTAAGAGTATGAGGGAATCCTTTTTAATGGTGTTCTAGTTTTTACTCAAAATCGAGAGTTGGATTTCATCATATACTCATATCAGGGATAAACCAATATTTTCACTAGCATATTAAATGAACTCATGTATCTGTGAGAGATAGAGGTTTGTTTGGAGGATTCTTCTGAGCTGGGGCTTCATAAGACATAGTTGTTTTTCATAGGTATCCCTATGCTATTTTATTGAGAGGAAGATGAGTGATTGAGGTTGGGCGTGGATTTTTGTCACTTGGACTAGGTGACATGAGGGAAAGTATCCAATATTGGGAATCGATGACCTCTTCAGCCTATGGATGGAGGAAAAGTATATCTTATATTTTGATCATGGGATGGGTTACCACCAACTCTAGGTTTGAGAGGTGGATGTACCGAGAATGGATTACTAGAGCCACTTCTATTTTTTTGAGTCCTTGGTCATACCCTTTAGCATGTTGAATTCAATAATAAAGTTTGTGAGACATGTGATCTAGATCATTAACCTATCTTGGATCAATTGGTGGTAGTATACTGGAATGGTACCCTTAGGTCCTCAACATATTTGATAGTGCATGCGTGGTATAGGAGGATGTCAATAGAAATGATCCATGAGTGATAGTCATATGGAATCTCTTAAGGAGTTAGTCATTAGATTATGTATTCCTAGGAGTAGGAGTGATAGTTGAACCTAAATATTTTTAGGTGACATGACCTTGAGAGCCACCGATGATATGAAAATTGAAGAATATGCTCATATATAGGATTTCCGTCCAGTTTTTGATGAGCGAGGTGGTGTATTTGTTAACCTATTTTCAAATGAACCCTTTGTAGTTGAAAAATTTCTGGGTGAGGATGGTGTAGCGTACCTCGAGTCGATGGTTTTTACCCCTTTTCTTTTTTATAATGTTAGGGAGGTACGAATTGGGAATATCGACTGGGAGATCTTGTGTGATATGGTATCCATTGGATACATTCCTTATAGAATTCCTTGAAGGAGGAAATCTAATCATCTTTTTCTAGGTACGAATGTTGATTTTGTTCATAATGGGAGAATAGGTTCTAAGGAGGTTTTTTCCCTTATCTATATATCTAGTTAAGGTGAGGATATATTGGGATATCTTATCATCCGTAGGGAAGCCAATATAGATTCATTAAGTATTTATGTTATACTTTTTAGTCTCTCTTATATGAGGTGGATGATCAACAAAGATTTGTGGAGAGTTGGGACACTTGTGAAGGCATCAATTAGTTCAATTTCGTAGAATTCCCTCTATGATCATTGAAAATTGTGATGCTTCTACCATGGAATGATTTGGGAGAGGATGAATGATGCTTTTGGGGGATCAGTTGCTGTTGGACATAGTGTTTTACCCAAACCAACTCTCTAGGTAAAAAATTGGAATGATAAGGTTCTGGTTAACATGCTTCAGTTTTTCATGTTAGTAATGAGCCACCATTTTGAGGATTGTCTACCATCGGTGGGGTTTGTGTATCATGATCATTACCACTCCACCACTGGATTATCATATTTTCAAGGCCATGTTTTTAATACCTTGCAGGAAACTGTTATTCTGGTTGGAGCCAGTGGGTAATGATCTATAGTTCATAGACTTGGTGCAAGTGATGGTTGAAAAGGGTACAGTTCATCTAGGATAGGAGTATGACTGTCGAGTAAACACCAGGAGTCCTTAGTGGCATGATGATGGAGGCCTTTAATGTTTTTTAGTTACAAATATTTCTCTAGGGTTTTAGGTTATCTATGATAATATCAGGACCAATCTTTTCTCACTGATATGTCGGGTTAGCAAGGTGGTGTGACACATAACCCAGAGGTCACAATACTTATTGGTTGATTTTGTTTCTTTACTTGTAACAAATAATGAGGTATGTGCATGAATCCTTGAATTATATCAACCTATGTGAGATAGGCTATGAGAGTAGAGATTTCTTTTCAAGCATTCGATAATGTTATGGATGGGTAAAGGAAATAACCTTAATGGAAAGTTGTTATTCGCATTAGGTGAGTGTGTGATGATAGTGAAAGAAACCTTTGGTATAGTTCATGGGGGCAGGAGACCTAGTTTATGGCTTAGTATCCCCACATTTTTCTTAGTTTTGTCTTTTTGGGGATGAAAATCCTTGAAATAGGGAATAATTAAGTGTCATGTTTTTTTTCATTTAAGAATTTTTAATATTTCTATGAATATTTCCTGATCTAAGGAACGAGACAACATTGGATTTCGAGGCATGGTGTGCCCAAAATTAATTTTTAAAATATATTTACAATATTAACATCATGTGTTTCCATTTTTACTAAATTTTTTAATTACTCCCAAAAAGAGTATCAGATTGGAAATCCAAGATAACTTTTGAGTTCATAACATGGGTTTTACCCTTGGTTTGATATTAGATTTTTTTCACAACCGTACATTTGGTTAAAGTTCAATCATGGGAAAATAATATAAATAAACAAATTGAATTATTTATTTTATTTCATTGACATAGTGACCTAAAATCTCTTGTTTAAATATAATTTTATGAAAAATTAGAAAGGGTAGCCTCATAACCATGAAAATTGAAAAGGATAGAATGAAGGATTATTATAGGACATAAATATTACAGATTAAAAAATTGATATTTGGCTATTGGTGTGACAAAGGAAAACAAGGATATCACATACCAATTCTAAGTGATGATAAAGACTATAAATATTGAGGAGGATAAACCATAATTGGGCATAGTTGGTGGTGTTTCAGACCACTAAATTGGAGAAGGATTCTCACCATACATGTGGGATATGTTGGGGTTGATTAACTTGATATGGAAAATTATCGATGTGGTTGTGCATTGGGTTTCATTAGTATTTTGAGATGGTGGTTGGTAAAGGTTTTGTATGACCATGGGTGTTATGTAATGGTATGTGGAAATTTCTTTGGGGCATTGTGATTTATATGAAATGATAGTGTCATGTGATACAAAATTGTTTGGAATGTTGAGGGAACTTTTGATATGATAGATTATCGATGCATTGATCCAATAAAGGTACTATACACTTAGTATCAACATCCATACACCAAAAACATATACATGTTTGAACAAAATCCCAAAAAATATACATTGGAAATAAATAATAATAAATGTTATAAAAATGGCATTATATGTGTCATAGATTTACATAAGAAAATAAACCAAGAACCCCCAATTTGGAACATTAATCAATGTATTAGAAATAAACAGAAAAATAAGTAAAGGCAATGAAACATCTATATAGAATGCTTCCCAACACAATATTTATCCCTATAATCCATCTCCTCCGCAAACTACTATTGAACCCTTACCCTTACCTTGATCCATAGTCATGAAGTCTGTTTGTGCATCGAGATTCCCATATAGGGTATGATTATAACCCAATATAACACCACAAAATGCATCATAATCATAAGTGAACAAACAAATGAAGTTTGTTTCCCTAAAACAAGTAAATGTGCAAGAAAATGATACTTAGACATGTATCGAGTGATCATGTGTTAATCAAGCCTCTATGAACCCTGAAGGAACCTACTCAGGTACCATAATGGAAGAGTAGTAACAACTATTTGTTTCATGATTCATATCATGATCATGAACTACTCATTAAATGGATAGTCTAGAGTTCATGTTCTAAATTTTTGGAAAGATCCTCACCTGAAATTATGGTCTAGATATACTCCACCTATAAGATCAGTATCCTAATTCATTCATCCAGCCATAACTACAAGGTTTTTTGATTCACATGATGGTACACTCACTAGACACCTATTGAATCTTGAGGATGAACTCAATAAAACTGAATAAATTTCACATAAACTTAACATGTCCATCTTCAATTCATACCATCAATAAAACATACCTCTCACCATAACTTATACCATCGACTCCATGATCATCACACACCAACTGATACTTTTTAATTGGTGTTCATCATGTTCCAAATCATTGATCTATACCTTTTCACATGTCTAATAACTATCTACAAGCCATTCAATATAAAAATACTCACTATCATGCCATACGATAGTTTTTAGCTTACATTCCTATACCCATTCCCCCAATAAGGAAACAACTAGTCACCTATGAGAAAACTATTATCTTAATACTAATAGAATTTTTTCAAGAAGATATAATAAATCAAAAATGTGGAAAAACATAAAAAATAATAATATCAAATTTTCATGTAAATATTATTATTGTAACACACACTCACACACACACACACACACCCATATGAACATTAACCAAGAAGCGGTCTCACAAGCTACACACACGTGTCAATCATATCATATGAAAAAATAGTTCCAATTTTCAATACACATACTCTATTTAAAATCATGATAAAAAATATATAAAAACCCCTATAGGATATGGAACATCCCACCTCAAGTGTGTCGATATTGACGTCAAGATTCATCAGGATCCGATTTACAAATGTTATCCACACACAAACCAAATATAGCTGTATTCTATGGGCCCCAGTAACTAATTCCAATACAACATAAAAAGGGTTTTTTAATGAGATTCAAGAAGGGAATATTTCCAATAGGTTATAGCCATATTAGTTACCCAAAAATAACTGCCATTAAAGGTTGACCTAGGTTCGGTCGAATGAAGTGAACTCATCACTCACAGAAATTGAGACTAGAGTAGAGATATAAAGATCACAATGATTTTAGTTCAACAAGAAGAATCATGATAAGGAAGATATCACCCAATAAAATAACTAAAATTTGGAATTTCTTCCAACGTTTCAACCTAGATTCACATAGACATCATTTGGATATGATGAAAAATCAAGTAGAGTAGGAAGATTCAACTAATATATGAAAAAACAATGTCAAAACTAAATTAAATGATATGTATTGAAAATAAAATGTGTTTCCCTTTTAATATTAATAAAACAAAAAAGGTTTAGTGTCCATTTAAAATTTTTATGAGTCCATCACCATGATGTGGTGATTCCTACCATGGATGTGGTGGCCTCAAACATGCACAATCCTAGTAAGCTGACAAAACCACCCTGCAAAAAATATTTCCAAGGCCTTTCTTATTTTGGACTCACCACATCCTTCGCCAGGGTGTGGTGAGACCAATATATCTTGGGCCCAAATGAGGACTCATATTGTTACACACCTAATACCATGTCCAGCCGTGGGCATTTTGATCAATATATTTCACAAAACGTCCTCAAGACATAAAATGACCTATTCCGTGGTGTGGTCCCACCCTTGGTGTTAATTAAAAAAAAATCATGTTTAAGACACCAAGAAACTCCAAATCAACCCAAATCCATGATTAAAAATTACAAGGCTCGAAAAACCTTTTATAATATATGACACTTAAATTAGTATACCTTGTATAAAAGGTTGTTATAACTCTCCCCTCTAACAACTTATCTTCCTTGAGAAGTGCCTCTAGAGGTACAAATGAAACAACTTAGACCATTGTTCTTGTACATAGAACTCTCTCTCACAATAATCCCCCCATGTATAACCATACGTCAATAAAATTCCAAAAAGTGGTACAACCTTTCCCCTCATCACTTTCTATCTTTGTTCCAAAATCAATACTCTAAACTTTTCAAATGATGAATCTAGTGCCAAATCAATATACTCACAGTCAATCACATGCAAATAATTCATCTTGTACCACCATATTTGATAGATGTGGAATAAATTATTAACTCCTCAGAATCGTGGAGAAGTTCTAGTTGGAAAACAATACTCTGATATTCTCAGTGATGTAAAATGGTCCCATAAACTACTATGACAACTTCCCTTACTTATATAGATGACTATTCCACAACGTAGGTGATGAATATAAGAAAACCTGATCACCCACAATGAACTCCAAAGTTTGTATCCTTTGGATAGAATATGATCATCATCAACTATGAGAAATCACTTACTGCTTATTTATTAATTGTTACATCTCAAAGGCCTCCTACACCATACTCATCCCAATAAATTATGCCACTCCTGACTCATGTCAACACAGTGGTGAGTGACACAACTAATCGTTAAGATCCTCAATATGTTATATTTAGATCAATGTCTAGAAATTTTCATTGCAGGAAACCTCCATAAATTCTATATCATCATTCCATGATCCATCTAAGTATTATACACGTTCTCAAAACATATCCTCAAAGATCTATATTTCCTCTATGACATTCCATTAGTCTTTAGATGATACATTGTACTTAGTTTTAACTGAGTACCCAAGGCCATTCCCAAGGCCTTCCAAAATTGTAATGTATAATTCATTTCCCTATTTGATACAATATGCTAAGAAAATCAATGTTTTTATACAATATCCTAGAAATACATATTTACGAACTCATAAATATAAGGAGCCTATCAAATCGACAAGAAGTGTGAAACATTGATCATCTAATCCAGTATCATATAAAAAAAATATCAACATCTCCGGGTCCTATGAAACCCCATCATAAAGTCTATATTCAGCTCATAACACTTATACAGATGCATGGTATGTGTATGAAGATATCCTCCTAGTCGTTGGTTCTCTTCCATGATCCTCTAACAAGTTACTAAATGTTTGACGATGTCAATGACATCGCTCTTCATTATTGACTACTAGAAGTTTCTCATGATATCATGATACATCAATGTCAATCCGGAGTATAGCAACCTCTACAAGGAATGAGTGTTCCTAAACAATTATTATATCATGGATTTTTTAACCTAAATTATTATATGGACATATATAATGTCATCATGGTCTATGGAACATCTTAAAACTCGGTCACTTCCTACTAACCCTTCTTACATTACTAAAAATTTGGAATCTGACACAAAGCTGGTCTTTACCCAGTCCACTTATGATGAAGTGACAACCAAGGGAGAAACATTTATTACCCCTCAGTCCTAAAGTTCATCCACCAACTTTCTATCCAATAAGATCTTCAATCACTATTCCTTATATGAGGTTTTCTGTCAGCGATCATTCATTTTCCATTTGAGAAAATATACAATGACATTACTTTTCCCTAGATCATAATCCATATCAAAAGAATAGGTATAATGATACTCCATCAAATTAATATATTAGAGATTCATGTATCACTATGAGAAGATGTAATAAAATATATTGTGGTTCATATATATATCAAATCTTCCACTAAAGAGGTAATTACAACCAAAATTTGGAGAATGGACTAAAAATTCCAATCAAAATTCATGCATCAGGTAGTTCTGATCATAGGGGCATAGCTAACAACACCCATTAGATACTACCTGATTCATATACATCAACAAAAATCCAAAATCAACACTTGAGGCATCATATTAAATCACATATCATATCCTAGGCATGGGTATGGACAAAATCAATGTTATTGTCAATATACTATTCAGATCCAGGAATACCTCTTCACACTAGTCTTAACACTCAAACATCACTCCCTTTTTGGTAATCCCAGTCAGGGATGCTATCAAAAATGAGATATTATCTATGAAATATATATTATAATAATATAAACTATGAAAACTTCTTATCTCAATCACATTTATAGTGGCTTCCCAAGACATAACAAACTCTACCTTCTCCATATTGCTTGAAATCTCCTCCATAAAAATCATATGACCCAAGAAAAATACCTCCTAGATATAAAAGTAACACTTTGAGAGATAGTCATGGATATGATTTTATCAAAGTGTACGTAGTAGAATATAAATTCTCTAGACTCAATATCTAATATCTATGAGTATATGAGGATATCATTAATGAAAACCACAACGAAAGAGTCAATATATGAGAGGATGATCCTGTTTATGGGATCCATGAACACTTATAGTGATTTTTTCAATCTGAAGGGCATGTAATGGTACACATACCACATGTATCTACTATTGAATTCTATCAAAGAATATCCTTATCTCTGACCAATAATTGGTTGTATTCTAATCATAGGTTGATCATGTAGAACCACCGATCTCCCTAAAACTAATCAAACAAGTCATTGATATTAAAAAATGGATATCTATTATTCATCGTCACTTGGTTCCGCATCTTATAGTCTATAACTAATCGAAAACAAAATTACACCGTTATGAAAAAAGCACCAAATCCGGAGATGGAGATACATTCAGTTAAATGAAACAATTCTCCACATATTCTTCGAGATTCCTTTTAAGTTCCTTAAACGCAACAATCCCCATATGATATAGTGAAATTTTTATAGGTTTCATTCCTAGTGTAAGTTCGATCTCAAAATCAATCCAACATTCAGGATGGAGTCCTAAGAAATCATTTAGAAAGAAGTCTTGAAAAAATACCACTACATGAGGAGAAGAACTGGAAGATATTACTGGCTCCTCCATAAGATCCAAGCCTTACACCTTTACCATAATAGCTTATAATTGGTATCAAGTCTAGTCCCATCCCTCCTACACTAACATCCAATTGACTAGTTACCCCAAAATTATCTACTATAGGCACAATAATGTATACTTATCTCTGATAGTAGCCAATGTTTTCCCAATAACATGTAAGAAAAATCATGCCAAAGATCACATTAAATATTTTCATGTTATGGATCATAAAGTAAAATATATTTACCTAGCCAAAAAATACAATGAGACATTCTAGTATTATTTAGATATGACCCAATTTCTTCACCATGATTCTATCAAGAGAGAGAAACTACGAAGACAAAATGATCAACAAGTCTAGTCCAACAATATATAAGAGAAAATATGGAAAAAATAAGAATCTCCTGTAATCCAAAAAGAAGAAGAAATCATAATGGTAAAAAATAACTCAAACAATTGATGGTACCTCTCCATTATTAGATGGAACCTGGCCTACTATAGAAACTCTTCTTACCTCAACTCCACAATATTAACCCTATGTTTCATGACTCAATATGGGAATTATGGTCTATAGAGTATGATTATGCTACTAAGGACCCTAACCTACACCTTAAGATTCCATCCTTGAGTCCTTGTGAACCAATTTATATCAATAATAATGCAAGTGACCCATATTCCTCCACCAATGAGACTCCCTATCCAGATTTCCACATGATATACTAAAGTAACCCTCTTCCCATAGTTATAGAATTTGTTGAATTCCCATCCAAAGTGTTGAAAAATGATCCCATGATATACTATACCTACTTTTACCTACCCTGGAGTGTGTCCCATACATTCATATTCTTACTACTAGAAGTGGATCCCACATCATCACCAAAGAACCCACTCACTAGACTCGTGAAGGATGATATAACTAATACCACATTTTCCTCCTCTTGAACCATCTCAATCATCTGGGTCTTCATAACACCTTAGATTATATCATTAGGTTGAAACTCCCAAACTCATTACTCTAATCAAGATAACGGATAATCTCTAATTTTTGAGCCTTCCATTCCCCTTTTTCATATAATGGAGGAGTGAAGCGTAGCATTTATATAAAATGAGAAGGGTAAAATGATAATGATTTTGATCCCTAATAAATCCATATAAACTCCTAGTAATAAAATATCGTTATCTTATCTTGGAAGAACTACTTGAATAATAGATTCTTGAAGGTCATCCATGTAATACCCTCACGCATCATTTCCTTGTTCATGACACCCTATTACCTTCTAGAGGGTCCCTAAAGCATGAAAACAACAAAATTTACCCATATTTTCTTCATTGGCTCCATTAGGTCAAAGATACTCTTGATTATGTCAGTCTAATCCTAAACATTATATGGGCCACTAGTTCCCTAGAACAATCTAGGATACAAGAGTTTGATATCCCAAGAATAACTGAGTATTTTTTTGAAACTCCTCTGCCTTGATCTAGAATAAATCGGTAAACTATGAGATAGAGTGATTACTCCACATGAACCACACATGAAGGTACATTATTGTCTTCTTTAGTGGGAGTAGTCTGACCTTATTCTGTCAGTATTCCCTTTAGGCATCTTTTAGGATACATTATATTTAATTCAAAATATACTGTTATATCACCTATAATATTTTGATTAATATAATAAGCTTATAATTTTATGGGCACACACATGGGACTTCTATGGAATATTATGTTAAGAGGCTACTAAAAACATGAAGGCATAAATCTACTAGCACTACCCAAGACTCAAGAAGAGTTTTTCACACCTACATGTTATTCATAATCACATATACATGACAATAGGCATGCTCAAGCTCAAATAATTCAAATTTCAATAAATTATATCACTGAATCACAAAGAAAAGATCACAGAATTTAATCAAATGAACTACAATGAATAATAAAAAGCATTTATATATGTGAAATGTTATCCAAAATTCCTATTCATGATGCATTAACACAAAAAAATCATATAAAATTTAACAACTCATAATACTAAGTATCATCATGAAACCCTAAAACCATAACTGTAACAATGGTCCCTTTATAGGTAACTCATATGTTAATCACATAAGAGTGGTATTGGAAATTATGTGAATTTCCTACCATAGTTTCACATATCCTATATACTTTCAACCATACCCAAATCATATTCAAGAATAATTAAAAGGAAAACCACATTTAAAACTACTTTGTAATTCCCTTACCTGAATCACTGAGTCTGAGATGATGTGTCACATGACCTTATGTGCATCTCCCCACATGCAAGAGGTTAACAACTAGCAGCAGGAGTATGAATGATGAAAGGATGAGACTGTACTCTCACTATCAATATCCATACACCAAAAACATAAAAAATTATTGACAAAATCCCATAAAATATAAACAAGAAATAAAATATAATAAATAATATAACAGTTGGCTTACCATGTATCATAGAGCCACGTAGATAATAATCCAATGACTTATAATGTGGTGGGTCAACCAAAGTATAAGAAAGTAATTAAAAAAGAACTAAAGATATTGTAACATATATAAAAAATCCATCCCAACACTACATCTATCTCCATGATCCATCACCTCAATAACATGATGTAAATCCCTTTCCATTACCAAGATCACTGATCAGTAAGTCTAGATGAAAATAATGATGCATGTATAGAGTGTGAGTATAACCTAGTAGAAAACCACAAAAACATCCTCATCATTAGTGGACATAGAAAATATGTTCATGACAATAAAATAAGTAAATATGCAACAAAATGATATAAATCATCTGTCGATCAATCATTCATTGACTTAGAAACTAAGAACCATTTCTATATGTACTTCGACACCAAGGTAGAAGAGTAGTCCAAACTTTTAGTCGCGTGACTGAAATCATTCCAATATGTCACATATGAATCAACTCACTAAACTTTCATACTATTGTCATTGTTACACCTTTAAATAATGATCATTCCCCACCTTTAATGGTTACTCATGTTCTAAATTTTGGACTAGCCATAGGGCTCATCCAACCATCCATATACTCATGGTTTTCATCATCACATGATGGTAATCCCACTAGGAACCCATCAACTCTTAAAGACTAACTCAATGTAGTGGGGTCAATTAAACATCAGCTCAATGTGTCCATCTCTGACTCATACCATCAACAAAACATAAATCTCACCACGAATCATACCATAGGATCAAAAATCATTTCACCCTAACCTGTATAATCATCATGGTTTGCATCATGTTTTGAATCATGGATATTTAAATCTATGAATGTCTATTCAACATCGATAAGTCATTCCATATCAAAACACTCACCATAATTCTATCTAATTGTCACTGTTCTATAATCCTATATCCATTACCCCCAATAAGGAAATAACTAGGAGCCTTTGATAAAACTACTATCTTGACACTTGTATCAATGTTTCCACATTCTACTCAATATCCACCACATGTCTTGATATAGTAAATCACAAAATGACATGCCCAATAATTTTCCAAAGATCTAACATGCAAGTAAATTTCTTGTAATTCAATATGATATATTTGTCAATGCAACAATGGTGTATAAAAAAAGGCTTAATAAACAATAATAAAAGGAAGAGACATAATTTTTTGAATCATTTATGAAAACTTCCAGGAAATTATCATGTTAATTAGAAAAAATACTCAACATAAAATTCCGAATTCTAATAATATCACTACATAAACTAAATTGTGTGCTAATATATGAAATTATTTTTAATGAATAGGCAAATGTTTAATTTTATTTATCCTCAATGGATATATGGATTTTAATATAACCTATATAGTTATTAAGAAAACAATAATGGCACTTACCAACCATGCATTCTATTTTTTTAAAATAAAGGTTTTGGAAAGTTTTATTTTCACATGGATTGATTTTTTCAACAAAAGTAGATAAAAATTGACCAACTATTTTTCACATGTGTTTGAAAAAATTCATTCTTTTCATTTGGAAATATTGTAATTATTGTTTTCATAGGCATACATTCTAATAGGATAGCACATTTATTGTTAGATATGAGACATATGATCCCAAAAACAATTAATTTACCAATATCCATTTTTACCACTATAAGGAGGGTGAGCCCCAGTTGGAATTGATCTTTCTTTATGAGTTTATAGTCATCCTTTAAGAATATATTGTTAATGAAAATAGATAGGATAATATTAGGAATATCAACCAACACCCATCCTATCACATTTTTATACTCTCTTAAAAGGTTTAATAGTTTCAATTCATACTCTAAAGAGTGGTTATTAGAAATAATTGTTGGTAATGAGTCAATAACCTCAATATAGAAATATTTTAAATTAGGTGGAATTTGTTTTGATGTTAGCACCATTATTTATGTATTTAGGGAAGGTATTTGAGGGGTGTGAGTTCAATTATACTATCTATATACTCATATATATACTCTATAGAATAAGAATTATTGGAAATGAGACTTTAAAAATCATTGACTGTCATGTTACATTATTATAAAGAAAACTAATCAATTAAAATTTCAAATCCAATCTTATGAAGACCCAAAAAACACTCAAAACATGAATTATAACCCAAATAATCAAAGATAAAATAATAGGAAGAATTAGAATATGGGTTAAGGAAATAATGTTGAGTGTGTGTTTCTCATTTTGAAGCACTTCCATACAATATATAAGAAGATTAGAATTATCCTCAAATGGATGTTTCCTTACAACAAGGATAATTAAACTTAAATTTTCTCCCCCCAAACTCCGTTGAAAATATTTCATTTCGAAAATTGATTATTTTTTTTTTAAAGAAATTTTATTCTATGTATGAGAGGATCCTTACAAAGACCCAATACATTTAAAAATTTTATTACTTTATTTTTAACATCAAAATCCTTTAAATTATAATCCAAAAATCATAAGGCATAGTGTCTTTTTAAGACTAGTGTTATAATACATCAAAGTGAGACTAAAATAAAACATTATTTTTTCTCCATAAAGAGATCCTAAAACAACATGGGATAATAGGGGGACTACATAGAAAAAATGGGTCATCTAAAAAATCCCAGTAAGGGAATAATCATGATAAGAAATCATAACTTTTGCATTAAAATTTATAAATGATATCATAAAAGTGAAGGATTAAGAATAATTACATGAGATCATAACATAAAAAACATGGTATCTTAAGATCATTTCATAATAAGAAATTTTTAAGCAATATATAATACAAAAAACATGATTCAATTCTAAAATAGAAGATAATATAAAATGGTGGATAATATCCCATAATATATTATGTTTATTCCCTAATCAAATACAAGACGCCTCATGAAACTGAATGTTTACGCAATGAGTTGGAGATGTATCTAGGTGAACATATCAGAACATGTTTATGACAATGTGTTCCCCAAAAAATAATTAAATCATTCATAATGATTAAAAATAAGAATTACACATGAAAATAAAATGGGACACATAATCTTTTCTCATACGGTAAGTAAAAAAATTCAGAGTGAAGGAATTTGAGAGAGAACATAAGGCATGTATTACCCCATCAAAGTATAGTATAATAATACAGGTATATATTTGGTAGGTATATATACAAATTTTATTATAAATCCATAACATCTAAGGTTATTGGTATTAAAGAAAATGTATATAAGATATTACATGGAATACTTGTTCCGATAAACACCCTTTTCACCTTGAAATAACTTCTTCAAAATCTAAACATTTACAAAATAATATATAAAAAACATTCAATAAAAAATAAAAATGGAAAATTTTAAAGTAAGGATTATGGAATTTAGTGGTCCTGATAGTGGGTAATTTTATACATGTCATATAATTTTAAAAATATTTCCTTTCAAACTATTGTAAAAAGGTAAAAAGTGAATCATTTAGAAAATGAAAATAATATTCCATTAAAATATTTTATTAAAATTAAAAAATGGTTCAAAATTTATTCAATATTTAATTTAGAAATTTTCCAAAAAATTTCTAAAAATATTTCTTGAAAACATGGTTATGGAAGAAAGATCATTTTCAACCGAAGGGAAAAATAAAGTAGTATTTTTTTAAAAGCAGTTTCCAAATAATTTTGAGTAAAAAAGAGTTTAAGTGGTAATATTACATGAATAAATTATGAATTTATGAAGGGGAATAAAATGAAAGTGTTTATTTATAAAAAAATCAAATAAATTATTTTAATGTAAATTCAGGATTAAAAAATCTTTATTAATATTAGATTCAAACACAAACCCTTTATATCTTCGGTAACTTTTTAATCATAAATTAACATGAATGAAGTAGATGAATTGTATATTAAAATATAATTATGTATGAATTATTCATAGTATAATATGTAATGGGGAAATTTATATATCATATAAATGAAATAAGATGCATAAAAGAACATGTGTCTCATAAAAGGATGTTTTGAGACAAAACCCTTACATCAAGTCAAAAAATATTTGTGTATGTATTTTATGTCCTGTATAAAAACTTATATCAATAATATATTTTCCTAATTATATTATACATGTTTAATTACTTATACATAAACTATATTCTTCATTTATTTTAATGACATGTTTAATTATATAACCAGTTACTTCCACATAGGGTGCTTTGAGAATACTCAGTTCATAATTTCAAAATGGAATTATGTGTTGACCATGGTTAAAGGGTTATTTATTTAATCATGTCAAAAATAAAATTCCTAAAATATTTAATTTCTTTACATAAATTATTATTTTAAAAATAACCACGAATTTTAGTTATGAAAAATAAACATTGTTACAATCATGGAGATGATAGGTCGTACGTACACATGTGTAACACTTCCATTTTTGGATGATCATGATGGAAAGAGGGTAAATATTTTGTTATACTTATATAGTGATTATTATATCACAAATATTATTATATTACATAAAATACACAAACATATTCCATACATGTGGTGTGGTAATAAAAAATGAATCACATCACTTCATGAGGTAGTAGTCCACTATACACATGAACAATGTTATCATTTTCAATGGATGGTAAAGTAAGAAGCTATATGATATATTATATCTGAATAATGGTTAATATATAATTATTATCATATATATATATATATTAAATCCATCTTCATTAATATACATTATATGAGATGATGGAAAATTAATTACATGAGTTCTTGAGGTGGTAGTCCTCTGTACACAAGAATGGGGTTTTCATTTCTCATTTGATAGAAGTGGAGACAAATTTAAGTTATTACATTAACCTAATAAAAATATTTGAACAACCCTTATTTTTTATAACACACGTAGACATGATTTGTTACATAATATTTTCACATGAAAAAACATAGAATATTGAGAGGTCTAGTGTCTTTGGGGCTTATGAACATTACATAATGACTCAAAACATGAAACACAACATCTTTATCGAAAAATTCCTTTACATGACCACTACATTCCCTCGCAATTAGAATTACATGGGGAAAACTAAGGAAATTCATAAAAAAGGGTGATCTATAAATCCCAGTAAGGGAGTACACAATTCATATAATGAAGAATAAAATACATGTTTGGAAATAGGCATATCAATGGAGCATAAAAGAAACATGAACTTAAAGTCATGATAACATGGAAATGTGGCAACAACACTTAACATGGTATTGGAATGAGCCAAAGATCATTACACATGGAGAATGAGTAAAAAACTCATTTAAATTTAATTATCATGAGTAAAACGTCATTGCACTTGAATTATCATGATACTAAACTCTACCCAATGCATTGGAGTTCTATCAGGGCTCACCCTAAGTAAATATGTCATTTCATGGATAAGTGTGCCACATGGATCATTTAAAATGAATTTATAAAACATACAAATTTATTACAAGATAAAGGAATGTGGAATTCATACACGAAACTATATAATCAATAAGTAAATGTGCACAAAGGTGAATACGCTTGATAGATAAATGGGAATGATATTCACTACACAATGACTTTGGCTTGGAAAATCATGGTGCAATTTTGGCAGCATAACGACGTGACATAAAAGTTCCTAAAAATGGATGATGAGAGTGGAAGGGGTGTCTCATCATATTTAAATGAAATTTACAATAATTGTGGTCATATAAGAAGATGTACCAATATATGTAATATAATTTATATTTTTAATACAAAATGATTTCTTGAATGTAAATGAGGTGAGTGAAATCCCTTACGGAATTTCGACATGGTAACAGGTGTACTTGGGAGGAATTAATAAGAGATAAAGGGGAATATTATCATTAAAACATAAGGATGGATGTATGGGGGAGGTGATAAATCATACATAAACATTTTTAATTTAATATAAAATGGAATTTCTATTTAATGAAATTTGGGAAAAATTGAGAAATGAAGAAATATTTTACTTGGATGTGTGATCCAAAAGGATTGAGAGGGGATTGAGAAAGAAATATTGAAAGATTAGATCTCCTTGGGTGGATTCTAGAGTGGGGAGGGAAGGGGTTGGTTGAGCTCCAAATACTTGGAGTGAAGAGGTAGTGGGAGCTTGGGTGGGTTTATGTAGGAAAGGAGAAGGAATTATTTATTATTTAGGTTTGGGTCACAACACATTAAACTAATCCAAACCACAAACCAGCCCATGTTTTTTTCAATAGGGTGTGGAAAAAAATATTTTATAAGGCCAATGGCCTAACGTCTTAAAATAATATTAATGTTTATGTAAAGGTGAGTCACACTCTCTAGGAAATCAATTTCAAAAGCTAAAATGTCTTATAAGTCTTGGAGGGTCCCCTATAGCTTTGAAAAATAAATCAAACAAACCTAAAGACAAATTATTTTACTGTTAAAACATATATTGGCCGAAAATAATGTTTATATTATTTTATTACATCACTATTGGGTCACTATGATGTCATAAAACACATTATATATTTAAATTGTTTTTGATTTTTACCCAAAAATTTGACTGCCTCAGAAAATTATGAAAAATTCACTGTTGGATAATTTTGTCATCCTGATTCCAAAAATCATATTAATTTTATCCAAATAATTTTATAAATATGTTAATTTTTAGTTTTAAAATAAAAACCATAATATATTTAAAATTCATGGTTTTTGATAAAAACATATTTCAAACCATAGTAAAATTACAATTGTATTCATAAAATTTATACGATCATTTTTACATAATAAAATTTAATTTAATCATAATAATATTTTATTAAAATAATATTTAATTCAGAAATCCATTAATTTATCAAAGTATATTCATTATTTTAATATTAACTAAAAATAATATTTGTGCTTAAAAAAGTATTTAATAAGTTACAATAATAAAATTAATGTACATTTTTTATTATATACAAAAATAATACACATAATAATAGTACTATGGTCTTGTTACATAACCTCTTATAACACCCGCATAAGACCAAAGGGTATGAAATGCAATGATGACCGACTCTTTGGGTGGTTCAGATAACATTGCTCGAGTGGTATTCTCTAACAACTTCCACTTCTCCCATAGGTGGTTCCATTCGAGCATACCATGTTGAAGCTCAGTTTGGGAATAGTCAAGAGCGAATCCCAATGACGCCACCTTCTTTCTATGTTTCGACTAATGGGATTCATATGGGGAAAGTCTTCTGGATGAGGCCATCTCTTTCTTTGTCTGAGTAAATTGGATTTGTTAAATCCCTCTATTTATAATAATCATGTGATCAGAATTCGATGGATATATTAAAAATAACCTCAATTCAAAATGTCATTTTGAAATCCAAAAACATAAATCCAAAGAATTGCATATGTTATATAACCATTTTACATAATTATACATTTAATTAGATCAAGAAGAATTTCCATTATTAAAAGTATGGATCATTACAATGATTCCCCCGTAAGAAATTTCACCCTTGAAATATCATTTTCCCAGAGTAAAATAGATGCAGGTAACTCTGATTCAGCACTTCCTCTGATTCCCACATTGTTTCTTCAAACATGTGGTTTCTCCACAACACCTTGATGAGGGGCATTGTATAATTTCATAGAACATTTTCTCTACAGTCTTATATTTTCTCTAGTTACTCCTCGTAAGAAAGACCATTATCTGAATATACTACCTCTGAAGAGAGTACATGTGAAGGGTATGTTATGCACATTTTTAAGAGGGATACATGAAATACATCATGTACTTTATCCATGGTAGGTTGAATTTCTACTCGATAGGCCATATCCCCGACACAATCAAGAATATAAAAGGGTACGACATACCTAGGACTTAAATTCCCTTTCTTTCCACACCTCATAACCTTCTCCCATCGAGATTTGTATAAAAATACCATGTATCCAACATTGTACTCATGGTCTCGTCAGCAGTTATCTGCATTACTCTTCTATTTTCATTGGGCTGCCTTGATATGCTTATGAATGTTTTTCACCTTCTCTACCATTTCTTTGACCATTTATGGTCCTAATAGCCTATTCTCACCAACTTCATTCCAACACACTAGTGTTCTGTACCTTTTCCCATAATGGTCTTCATATAGTTCCATTCAGATGATCAAGTGGAAAATGATAGTGTAGGAAAATTCAACCGTTGGAAGATGTTGGTCATGTCCTCCTTTTGAGTCCATAGAAAATGATCATAAAATATCATCATGTTTCTGAATTGTTTGCTCAGATTGGCCCCCAGTTTGAGGGTGATAGGCCGTACTAAAGTTCAGTTCAGTACTTAGAATATATTGGAGACTTTTCCAGATCATCGAGGTAAATCTTGGATCACGATCGGATAAAATAGATAGTGGTAATCCAGGTAGACATACCACTTCTTTGATGTAAATCCATGCAATTTTATCCAATGACAAGTCCTATAGAATTGCGATAAAGTGAGTTTTCTTCATAAGACGAACTACAACGACCCATATAGCATTATTTCCTCCGGATGTCCTTATAAGTCTAGTGACATTGTCAATGGTAATGTTGTCCCACTTCCATGTTGGTATGGGTAGTGTTTTCATCATCCTTTTAGATCTCTTCCTCTCTTCCTTCACTTTCTGACATACCAGACACTTTGATGTATATTCCACAATCTCTCTTTTCATATTGTCCCCCAAAAGTTTTCTCAGAGATCCTGATACATCTTTGTGCTCCCTGGGTGAATAGAGAAGGTTGAGCTATGTGCGTCATGCAGAAGATCCTTCTTATCTTTGGATCATATGGTACACAAAATCATGACCCAAATCTTACAATTACATCCTTGTTAACCATGAACTCTGAGGATTTCTTATTTCTGATAGCTTCCACCCTTTTCAAAATTTCCACATCCATTCTTTGAGAATCCTTTATTTTCTCCATTAGGGAGGTTAAAAAATCATTTGGAAAAGTATTGATGATGATCCTCCCTTAATGATTCCCATGTCCATCCTTTGAAAATATAATAAGATTGTACGCTTTTATATTATCATCATTGATAAAGATACATTATCCATTCTACTTAGATCATTCACCACATTGTTTTCATTACCGGGATAGTAGTGGATTGAGAAGTCATAATCCCAGATGAGTTCTATCCATCTTTGTTGGTGAATATTAAGATATTTTTATGTGAATATATATTTGAGGCTCTTGTAATAAGTATATATCTCAAACTTTTCACCATAGAGATAATGCCGCCATATTTTCAATGAAAATAACACAGCCACAAAACAAAGATCATGTGTGGGGTGGTTTTTCTTAAGTATTTTTAGTTTCCTTGAGGCATAGGCTATCACTCTATCATTTTGCATCAACACACCACCTAGGACCTTCAACGAATCATCACTAAATACCACAAAAACTTCTCCCCTCATGGGTAATGTGAGCCCGAACATAGTGATAATCCTTATTTTTTAATCCTTGAAGAACTCTTTGCATTCATCACTCCAAGAAAACATTACTCCCTTCCAAGTTATCTAGGTAAGAGGGTTGTAGAATAAGGAAAAATTTCTCACAAATCGGTGATAATATTTAACTAAACCTAAGAAGCTAAAAATATCCATTACCGATGTTGTAAAGACCTGTAAATTTCAAGGAACTTTTTTTCTTAATTTCTTTGGAATTTTACGAGTGCGCTGTTTCTGACGGCACCTGATTCCGAGGCCCGGTGTGCCCGGGATCTTTTTCCAAAGTTTAGCTCGGGTATGTTCAGTGAATGAACGAGTAGGTTTTCCTAACTTTTGAACAGGTGCTCGGAATCGAAATCCGAGGGCACCGATGAAACCACATCGCTGGTAATTTCTTAGGAAGACTTTTCCTGGAGTTTCCTTTGCTCGGGAGGAGACGTTAAAAATGTGTGGAATAAAAATAAAATTATTTTACAATTTATTTTTATTTCTTTATCGATGGATAAGCATTTTGCAAAAGGAAGATGCAAGAATGTTGGGGTGGGGCCCACACGAACCCCCACTTCCTTCAATTTCCCCAACACCCCATTATTTTTCCCTCTATCAATTAGTTTTCAACTCCCCCACATTAATTTACATGCCAATAAAATGCCTCATTAATTGAACAATGCACGTTAATTAATTGGTGAATTCAATTTGATTTTCAAATGAATGTTGGCATGTGTGTGTGTGAATAAAATAAGACCTTGACAAGGTCTTATTTTATTGATGGAGGATTCTTTGTGTGGAACAAAGAAGAGAACTCTTGAACTCTGAAGAACATCTTCTTCCTCGTCGAAGAACGCAAAGAACGCCGAGTCTGTGACGAAGAACTCCATCACCGCAAGGGGAGATCGTCGTACCGTCTCCTCTCCTCTCCGCAGCAAGTGAGAGATGCCTTCCTCAGAGAGCGTCGACGCGTCACATCCTTCATCGGGCGAACACCGATGATGCTTACAGAGCCTCATTCTGCGACACTGTCTTCCACGATGTCTTTTTCCCATGATGATCCTCGTTCGACGACTTCTTCGAGTTAGGGGTTTTGTTTTGTGTTCGTGATTATTCTTTTTCCATCCAATGTTAAAATATTATCCAATTTATATTGAATTAATGGGAGGAGGTCCGACCGCACAAACACAACCGTTCCTCCTCCCCCCTTTGTTGATGTTCTTCGTTGCGGTTTGGGATGAAGGCAGTGCGGGGCAACGACACCACGCGGGGACGAGGAATTTTACCGCGACAAAGGAGAGCGGTGCCATCGGGTTGCGCCGTTGATGCTGAAGGGGGCCGCAGTGGAGGGGTGTGGTGCCGTTGCGCCGCTCCGGTCAGACAAGGACGCGGCTTAAAGCCGCCGCGGTCCAAGGAGGGGCGGCCGGAACTGCCAGCCGCCGGCACTTCGGAGGGGCGGGACAGCGGGGTCCCGCGGCGGCACCCCCGGCCGGCCAGCCGGGCCTGCCATTTCGGAATAGCCGGGGGTCGTAACCCCAGGCCAACCAAGAGGCGGCCCCCCCTCATGCGGGACGTTTATTCAATCAAGGTGGGGGGGTCAGTGCCCCCCTCCGCATTCCGCTCGGCCAAACAGCCCAGCCGCTGGCCACACGGGCCGCACCCGCGACATGCCCGACCAGCCGGGCCGGGCCAGGCCACCCGCGCCTGCTGGGCCGGGCTGTGCCAGCTGGACCAGGCCGCGCCCTGATGGGCCGGACCCGGACCCCGGTCGGTTCGACCTGGTTCTGGCCGCCCAGGGGGTCTTGAGCCAGGTCGGTCCGGGCCCAAAACCCCCCTAAATCCGGATAGGTTCGTTTAAATGCCCGTAACATGGGATACAAACCTAAGATTGACACACCGTAAGTTGGGATGAGATCCTTGGATTCAGGTAGTCGTTTCTTTATATTACAGTCAAGGTTTAGGAGAACTTTTGGTATGGCCGGGTTTGTTCGAACATGAAACCAACCGGGCCCTCGGAGCGGAAACACTTATAACTTGAGCTCCAGACGTCTGATTGACGTGCCGTCGACTTTGTTGGTTTCCTCTTAGTGAGACAGAACTTTTGGCTTAATCCGCTCGAGGTTTGGATGCAGTCGGAGTACAGTCGGGTTGGTTTTGACTTAAAAACCGACCGGGCCCCTAGGCCGAAAAAGCAAATAACTCTCAGACCGGGCGTCCGATTGAGGCGCCGTCTGTCACGTTGAGTTCTTTTGTCGAGACGGAACGTTGGGATAAATCAAATCTGGACTACGTGTTAGTTGATATATCAACCCCCTTGGCTCATGGAGCGGACCCTCCCGGAATCGAGCATGTTGTGTGCGGGAACCCTAGAGCTTGCTGCGACTGCGACGACGATGACGACTGCAATGAAATCCTCTGTGGGCTCGGCAGCGACGACGACTGCACTGAAATCCTCTATGGGTTCGGCAGCGATGAAGACCATAATGAAATCCTCCATGGGTTCGACGGTGATGACTACTGTTCTTGTATCCTATGTGGGTCCGATAGTACTACTGTTCTTGTATCCTATGTGGGTCCGGAAGTATTTGACTCTATACTTGTATCCTACATGGGTCCGACAGAGTAGCCGGTCTTGTATCCTTTGTGGGTCTGACAGCTTAGCTGGTCTTGTATCCTATGTGGGTCTGAAAGTTTAGATGAATCAGTGGCTACATCTGATCATCTCTATCATCTTACGAAGAAGTATACTTGTGTGAGATGAGTCTTGAATTTCAATCATTATCTTTGATAAGATTGACTAGCTATCCTAAGTGGATTGGATTGTGTTATCTTGTGTGGATCGGTTGTGCTATCATGTGTGGACTAGATCTAACTTGGGCTCAGATGTTGGAGCTGAACCGAAATTGATGACTTAGGTATATGTAAGAGCATATACCTAAGTAGAGTTGGTTGTTACTTAGTGTTTGTATATTTCATTTGTGGATTATTCTTTGTGGATTCTGGGAGACCTTCGAGGGTCTCAGGGTCCCTACTGAGTAGCGTATACTCACCCCTGCATGGGCTATGCCCGCACTACGTTGTGTTGGATGCAGATGACGGACATCGTTGATCATGGTTGAGGCTTGTGGAGCAAGTTAGTACCTTGAGGTGGACCACTGGGCATGACGTACACAGAGCGGATGGCTGGACCCGAGGAGTTGAGGAGGCTATCTGTACCTACTCTTTAGGTGGGATTTCCAGTGGATGGCTCGATGTTACTGCTTTACTTTTCAGTTTCTTTACTTTCTTTTCAGTTGTACTTTACTTTAGTAGGGTTTGTATTCTAGCCCATTTACTTCCAGCACTTACAGTTGTACCTAGTTTACTTAGTGTTTACTTCATCATTCTTACTTTGTGGTGTTTGTTTACTTTATAAAGGAATTTCCATCCCTTTTTATCGGGATTTACGTCTTGGTGCTAGTCTCCAGCCCCTGGCCTATGGAAGGCGGGCTTGGGGTATTCACGGAATCGGTCCTGAGGGTGGGTCGTGACAAATTGGTATCAGAGAGAGGTTCAGTTCTACCGCAGAACTGAGGACTGTAATATTTCTTCTATGTGAATCAATAGTGTTAATGGTATTGACTGTGGTTATCATTCCAGGGTGTAACACCCCAAGCTTCTACGGTACGCTTCTCTTTGAATAATGTGATAGCGTGTGTTGTACGCAACACCGAGTTCTAACACACCATAACTAATCAAACTAGCCGTTATGAATAGTAACACCTACTTTTTGAAATTATATATATTTTATATTTGAAAATTGACTTCATTTTTGGACTCGGAATATCGAATTTAGCCTAAGGTAAAATTTTGGTACATTTCGGATAACTTTCATATTTTGATGAATAGTGAAAATTACTAAGTTTTAATTAAAAACAACTTTTTTAATCAAAATAATTAATAGTGATAAATTATGAATTTGAGTGGTTTTAAAGTATATTTAGAATATATTTTTACCATTTAATATAATTTTGGTCATTGGACATAATTTTACAATTAAACCGAACATAAACAAGTGTCAATCTTTTGATAGTTATTATCTCTTAAAAACACGCTTTTTGTTTTGACAGCGGGAATTAATTTTAAATTAATTTCTGCCACTTCTGTGTTTTGAATTTAGGAAAATGGATTCCATATTTGGAATCAGGATTTTCAAATTGTGTAAATAGGTAACTTTTATTTTTAGACATTTTGAATAATTACTGCGGTAAATATTTTATTTACCATGGTTAAGGGTAAATCCGGTAAATAAGGGTTAAAAAATAATATTATAATAATACTAAATTACCCTAAAACGTGTCTTAATCCTATTGGTTGATACATGGTCGACCATGGGAATCTTTGGGTCTATTTTGGGACCCCATGGATCCACTTGTAAGTGATAATGACACTTTATTTTAATTAAGTTAAAATGAATACAAAAATGACACAAGCATATATCTTTTAGAAAAACAATTGTTACATAGGGTTATATATGTTGGCTTTTAGATTATAAATATTCATTAGAAATATAAAAGGATTTCCTACATAATGATATTTTATTTATAATTTTTAGACATTAAATAATTTATTTTATTTATGACACAATAATGATGCAGTAATTACTATAATAGTGAAAAATTAAAATAATTGATATTATAAATACCCAAATAAATATAATATGAAACTTTTAATGAATTAAAATAATTTTCTAGGATAATATGATATATCAGGATTGATTTAATTGACTTTTTTCGAAGTAATCAATCTGTTATGAGTTTCAAAAAAATCAACTATTGAATAGTGTCAAAATTGACAAAAAAGAGTTCTTAAAACAAATATTATATTCTTAATTGATATTAAATTCCTAAAAATCTAATGTTCGGCCAAGAGACTTATATCATGATAGGTTAATCATTAATGGACCACTTGGGGGTCTCTTGGATGTATATAGTATGTTTATAAACCATATTATATAAAAATACAAAGAGACATTGTAAAAGTGAAACTAATTAACTTAGAGTTAATACTTAAAGATAAGGTTAATATAAGTACCCAAACCTGTCTAAATTATATTGGTTGAGTGGTTTTCGACCTATCCCCACCTTAACCTTTTAATAATCAACTTTGGAGCCATTAGAAACCGAATATGAATTTATTATAAATTAATATTTCTAGCTTTTCCAAGGGTGCCCCTCACCCCTCTTATAAAAGGGCACTCCTCCTTCTCATTTCTTCACACCTTAAAAGCCTTTTAGTTCGGCCAAACTCTGCCCAAATACTCTCCCAACATCCCTCACTACAACCTAGAGGACTTATTTTCATCATAATGCCAACCTAAGGAGCCCTTTTGATCAAATCAAAAGGAAGAACCCGAAGAAGAGGTAATGATTTCACCACCCTTCTCCAAGTTCATTTCATCTTCCACTTCCTCTTTCTTTGTTCTTACCATTATAAAATAATAACTCCAGTATCTTACATATACTGTGATGTTATTATAAATATGGTACAACCATATTCAGTATTCTATCCACCCTTTGAATAACATGTCACCATACGTGCGTACGTACGGCTTACCGTCTCCACGTCGTGGTGTAATTGTTATTCAATATATTATTATTTGGATGGGTATAATAATGATGTGTAAATCATGTAAATAATAAATATAACATGTTAATGATTCTTTATATATGATATACCATCCATTTATATATTATTTTAATATCAAAAGAATGATATTGTCGCTCGTGCGTACGTACGGACTACCGTCTCCACGAACGCGATGAGATTCATTCTCCATCGTATCCATTCAAGTATAATTATCATTTGATGATTTAAAAATGATGTTTAAGGATTGGATATCATTCTGGATATGAATAAGATACAACAACCATGGATTATGTAACAAAACATATAAAAGAAAATGAGTAAGTTAACTCCCAAAACGACGATAATTCTAAGATATTATTAACAAATCAATGTTAAAAGATCATATATGATATCATATTAATATATATGATTCTTGTATAATTTAATAACAAATATTTCACCATTATACAGGAGGTTAACCTACCCCAACCAAGGAAAAGTACAAGGTAAGGGGTTTTCATCTCACTCCTTATTTCCGTGAGATTCATGCCATATTGCCACCATCACCTTTTGTGTGGTGTATGTACTGCCCATAGTTATATTCTTTGTGTAATACACTCTAATTTATGTGTATTTACATTTTAATTGTATGATACCTCTTTTATGGGTTGTATGTTTCATTATTTACCAAATTGGTAAGGGTTTACGTTACAACCTCTTCATTATCCAAGGTTGTTTATACGTAATAATCTACTGGGATCTCTTTATCATCCACATCCATGTTTCTTAAAAATGCATTTCAAAACATTTTTACTATTTACTAGAATATGAGTTAAAGTCATTTATACCCTTTTTGACTTTTATAAGTGGTTTATAAAGGAATCTTTCGGTCGTTTTCAAAACAAGGTCCTTTTTAACCTTTTCGACAGAATTAAGGTAAGAATGTTTTTTTTACTTATACGGCGAGTGCGGCTATTTTCCGCCGTTATAAAATCTTCAAAGCTTCCCTTACAAGCTTATAAGAACATTTTCAAAGAAAATGTTTTATTTTATATGGATTTTAAATTATTTCAAAATAAAAGGAGATATTTCTTTAAAAAGAATTTTGATTTCATCTATGTCAACATCCTTTGATGGATTTTTAAGATTATTTGAAGTTGATTTATTATGATACAAAACTTCTATATTGTATTGAAGGTTTTTTGATATGTTTGACTGTGGATGTGCTATTTTTATACCATTCATAGTTTATGGTGAAAGTATTGACATTTCGTATGCTAGTTTTAATACGAATGTTTATGTTATGTTTAAACCTTTTCATATGGGAATGCATTGGACTTAATATGTGACGGGTGGAGCCCGCTATAGCTCCTCGATGCATCAGTAGGTCTCATGAGACAAACTAGTGTCTTGGGACAAGGCCTTTACAAAATCGTATTTGTAGTCTTGGCACGAGGCCTTGACTATGTGGTTATGATAGTCTGGCATTATGCATTCCAACATTATGAAAGTGGTTATTGATTTTTGCATGTGATTATTCGATTAGTAGAATATCCATGTGAATAAGTAAATGGCATTATTTCATTTTATTTATGCCATACCATGTTGAAAGTTCATATTTAAAAGGCTTTTGTTTTAGTTATACATTGCCTTAAATGTTTATTCTTATTTATGAAAGTTTCCGCTATATTGTTATCCTTACTGGGCATTTGAGCTCACCTCTTTTCTATGTTTTATTTTTCCAGGATGTGAAGAAGTAAGTTATGAATGACCTGCAGGGATTTTATGAGGGGTTAATAGTGTGGATTGTGGAAACATTATGTTGTTGTAGTAGTTTTTCATTTTATGATGTAATGTAAAACTTATGAATATATCTAGTGTTTCCAAGGCTACTAAACCAATCGGTCTTTCGAGATTTGATCTTTCTTGTGATCATGCCAATGTTATGTAATAATGCACCGACTCTGGGTAACTGGGGTCGGGGCGTTACAGTTGGTATCAGAGGAAGTTTAGTACAAACCTTGGAAGCTAGATTTAGATAAACTCTGATTAGAGCACGTAGACCTAAGATGAACTTTGAGGATTAGTATATAAGAACTTCCTAGAATTTTGGTATTGTAGAGATTTTGTGAGTTTTCCAAGCAATACATCCCTGTCTGGATATGAGCAGGTAGAGGCGGCTCTGGCACAGATGTACCTAGGGGTAAAACCCGAAAACACCGCTTTGAGCTAGACTCGAACGGGAACTGGTGCACGACAACGGGCCTTGCTGCACTCTTGGTTACGACACTCCCGGGGGATATGCTTAGGATAACTCTCATTTTCTTTACAAATCATTTTGAAGGGATTATGAGTATATACTTCCTCAAAGAAAACATTCTTACGATTATGGATTATATCCATAAATAGTTCAATTTATGCTAAGTGTTTTATAAGTATGGGATTATGTATTTTGATTCATAAATTGATCTAGTTTTTGCCATTGTTTAGAAATGGCGCCTAGTGGAAGAAATGGAAACCGTATCAAAGCACACACTCCATGTAGGGATTTCCCTCCTACTCAAGATAATTATAGTGGGGCTGGTGATGCAACTGGTGCTGATCAGCTAATCACCATACTGGGACAACTTACTCAGGTTATGAATAATAACCTTACCCGTATGGAGCACCCTGATCCGCAACGTGGAGGATCAATGTTAGATCGATTCATGAGGCAACAACCACCAACGTTCAATGGGAATACAAATCCCTTAGTAGCTGAGCAATGGATATTTTCCCTAGAGAAAATATTTCAGGCTTTGGGGAGCAGTGAAAGGGAAAAAGTTATCATGGCAGTTTACCGCCTCACTGGAGATGCTGATCAATGGTGGTCATTGATTAAAAATACGAAGGAAGATTATGAAGTATCAAATATGGAATGGAGGGAGTTCAAAGATCTGTTTTTAGAAAAATACTTCCCTCGCGACCATCGAGCAGATATGGAAAGGCAATTTCTGAGTCTGAGACAAAAGGAGGATGAGAATGTCACAAAGTATGAGGCTAACTTTACAAGGTTAGCGAGGTACGCTGGTGATTATATTCGTAACCCAAGAAGTAAGATTGATCGTTTCTTTGATGGGTTAAAACCATTTCTCCGTCGAGCATTAGTCTCACAATCCTTTTCATCGTACGAAGACATTGTCTCATGTGCTATCAAGACCGAAAAGGAATTCTCTAAGTCTTATGACTTTAAAGCAAAGCAAGAGAAGAAGAGACCTGCTGATCAATCTGGGAATGGAAATAAGGGGAAGAAGGGAAAGGTTGAATATCCATCTTGTGGTAAATGCGGGAAGAAACATCCTGGTACTTGCTTGAAGGGAATGGGAGTCTGTTACAAGTGTGGTGAAAAAGGCCACCAAGCTCATGATTGCAAGGGGAAGAAGGAAGCTACCAACGTTCAGTGCTATAATTGCAGGGAGATGGGGCATTATGCAAATGCATGTCCTAAGCGTCAGGAGAACTTACCTCAGAAAAGGCCAAGGGATCAAGGCCAGGCTTATGCTATCACTACTGCTGAGGTAGATGCTCCGAAAGACGTGGTGGCAGGTAATTTAATGGTTTCCTCAAGTTTAGCAAATACATTATTTGATTCTGGATCATCTCATTGTTTCATATCTTCCCAGTTTGCTAAGAAAATTAGATATTTCCAATTTGATTTAATAAGGGAGTTGTCAGTTAAAACTCCTAAGGGAAGTATCGTTGCAACAAAGTTTTGTGAATCAGTCCCCATTAGAGCACATAAATTTTCTTTATCAGCTGATTTCGTCGTCATACCTATGATTGAGTTTGATATAATCCTCGGTATGGACTGGCTTTCGGACTATGATGCGAAGATTTATTGTAAGAAGAAAGAGGTTACGATTCTTGATGATAATGATAAGGAGCACCTTATTTTTAGAGCAGAATCGTCACCACCTAATTCTAATTTAGATCCACCCCCAGTAGCTCAACTTAATTCAATTATTGGGGAGGAAGAGAATGAAATAACTGTCGGTGAGGAAAGGAATGTTCAAATAGAGGATGTACCTGTTGTGAAAGAATTTGTAGATGTATTTCTGGAAGATTTACCTGGACATCCTCCAGAACGAGAAGTTGAGTTTTCTATTGATTTGATTCCTGGATCAAGGCCTATATCGAAGACCCCTTATAGAATGGCCACTGTAGAGTTAGTCGAACTAAAGAAACAACTAGAGGAATTGAGTAATAAGGGATTTATTCGCCCTAGTGTTTCTCCATGGGGAGCCCCTGTTCTTTTTGTTAAAAAGAAAGATGGATCTATGAGGTTATGTATCGACTACAGGGAGATCAATGCTATAACGATAAAGAAAAAGTATCCCCTACCTCGTATTGATGATTTATTTGACCAACTGCATGGAGCTCAATACTTTTCAAAGATTTACCTTCGATCTGGATACCATCAGTTGTGTGTGAAGAAGGAAGACATTCCGAAGACAGCATTTCGAACCAGGTACGGGCATTACGAGTTTACTGTAATGCCGTTTGGATTGACTAATGCACCCTCTGTATTCATGGATCTAATGAATAGAGTTTTCAAGGAGTATCTCGATGAATTTGTGGTGGTATTTATTGATGATATCTTGGTATACTCCAAAACCTACGAAGATCATGAAAATCACTTGCGCATTATCTTGAAGACTCTGAGGAGGCATGAATTATATGGGAAGTTTAGCAAGTGTGAATTCTGGCTTCAGGAGATTTCTTTTCTTGGACATATTGTCTCTAAAGATGGAATCTCTGTTGATCCTTCTAAGACCAAGGCAATCCAAGAATGGCCAGCACCTACGAGTATAACTGAGGTACGTTGTTTTATTGGTTTGGCAGGTTATTATCGACGTTTCGTCCAGAATTTTGCCCGATTGGCTAACCCATTAACGAAGCTCACACGTAAAGGGGTTAAATTTGTTTGGAAAAAAGAGTGTGAAGAATGTTTCGAAGAACTGAAGAGAAGATTAGTCAATGCTCCTATATTGACTCTACCATCGGGGAATGATGGGTTCGTTATTTATAGTGATGCATCGAAGAAAGGACTTGGATGTGTCCTTATGAAGAATGATAGAGTTATTGCCTATGCATCACGACAGTTGAAAATTCATGAAAAAAACTATCCTACTCATGATCTCGAGTTAGCAGCAGTGATCTTTGCTTTGAAGATATGGAGGCACTACCTCTATGGTGAAAAATGTGAGATTTATACTGATCACAAGAGTTTGAAGTATATTTTCTCACAAAAAGAACTCAACATGAGGCAAAGGAGATGGCTTGAATTACTCAAGGATTAAGATTGTACGATACAATACCACCCAGGGAAGGAAAACAAGGTGGCAGATGCTTTGAGTAGAAATGACCATGGAGTTTTGAACAATATGAGAATTGAAAGGGATCCAATTTTCATGGATCTAGTGAAGATGGACATGGGAATAACCAGGGAAGGTGAAACATCAATGCTTTTTCAAATGGTTGCCAAACCAACTTTACTAGAAAGGATTAAGAGTTCTCAGACCGATGATGAAGAATTCCAAAAGAAGATTAAAGCTGTGAATGATGGGAGATTGAGAGACTTTGTGTATGAAGATGGAATTTTGAAATTCGGGAAGAGACTTTGTGTTCCCAATTTACCTGATCTAAAAAGGGAATTGCTAGATGATGCTCATAGTTCCAATTTCTCTATACACCCTGGGAGCACCAAAATGTATAGAGATTTGAAGGAACATTTTTGGTGGGACAAAATGAAGAGGGAGATTGCTGATTTTGTGTCAAGATGTATGGTTTGTCAACAAGTGAAAGCTGGAAGGCAACAGCCTGGAGGAGTCATGAAACCTTTTCCCATACCGGAGTGGAAATGGGACAATATTACGATGGACTTTGTCATGGGGCTACCAAAGACTCCTAGAAGGAACGATGCAATATGGGTTATTGTTGATCGTCTTACCAAGTCAGCACATTTTCTTGCGATAAGAGAAGATCTACCCCTGGAACGTCTAGCAAGACTATACATTAATGAAGTTGTGAGACTTCATGGAGTACCCCTATCGATTGTTTCTGATCGTGATCCCCGTTTTACTTCAAGATTTTGGAAAAGTCTTCAGAAATCCCTGGATACTGAACTTCATTTGAGCACTGCTTACCACCCTCAGACAGACGGACAATCAGAACGGACTATTCAAACCTTAGAAGACATGTTGAGATCTTGCTCACTTGACTTTCAGGGTATGTGGGATCAATATTTACCTTTGGTAGAATTTTCCTATAACAATAGCTTCCATTCGAGTATTCAGATGGCACCATATGAAGCGTTATATGGAAAGAGATGTCTTACACCAACCTGTTGGGATGACATTGGTGAAAGAAAACTTGTAGGCCCAGAACTGGTGGAGGAAACGGTGGAAAAGGTGAAAGTAATCCAAAATCACATCAAAGCATCTCAAAGTAGGCAGAAGAGCTATGCCGATAATCGAAGGAAGGATTTGGAATTTCAAGTCGGTGATCATGTTTTTCTGAAGGTATCTCCGTGGAAGGGAGTCATACGTTTTGGTAAGAAAGGTAAATTGAGTCCCAGGTACATCGGACCTTTCGAAATTCTAGAACGAATTGGGGTTGTAGCTTACCGATTGTCAATGCCGCCAAGTCTCTCCAAAGTTCACGATGTGTTCCACGTATCTCTATTGAGGAAATACATGCCTGATCCGACGCATGTAATCACCTATGAGGAATTAGAACTGGAACCCGATCTGTCTTATTGCGAAGAGCCTGTCAAGATTCTTGATACGAGAGAACAAGTGCTGAGAAACCGGACGAAGCGTCTGGTAAAAGTTTTGTGGAGAAACCATAAGATGGAAGAGGCAACGTGGGAACCCGAGGAACTTATGATGAAGAACCACCCGAGTCTTTTTATGCAGTAATACCCTAGAAATTGCGAGGACGCAATTATTTTAAGGAGGGGAGAATGTAACACCCCAAGCTTATACGGTACGCTTCTCTTTGAATAATGTGATAGCGTGTGTTGTACACAACACCGAGTTCTAACACACCATAACTAATCAAACTAGCCGTTATGAATAGTAACACCTACTTTTTGAAATTATATATATTTTATATTTGAAAATTGACTTCATTTTTGGATTCGGAATATCGAATTTAGCGAAAGGTGAAATTTTGGTACATTTCGGATAACTTTCATATTTTGATGAATAGTGAAAATTACTAAGTTTTAATTAAAAACAACTTTTTTAATCAAAATAATTAATAGTGATAAATTATGAATTTGAGTGGTTTTAAAGTATATTTAGAATATATTTTTACCATTTAATATAATGTTGGTCATTGGACATAATTTTACAATTAAACCGAACATAAACAAGTGTCAATCTTTTGATAGTTATTATCTCTTAAAAACACGCTTTTTGTTTTGACAGCGGGAATTAATTTTAAATTAATTTCTGCCACTTCTGTGTTTTGAATTTAGGAAAATGGATTCCATATTTGTAATCAGGATGCTCAAATTGTGTAAATAGGTAACTTTTATTTTTAAACATTTTGAATAATTACTGCGGTAAATATTTTATTTACCATGGTTAAGGGTAAATCCGGTAAATAAGGGTTAAAAAATAATATTATAATAATACTAAATTACCCTAAAACGTGTCTTAACCATATTGGTTGATACATGGTCGACCATGGGAATCTTTGGGTCTATTTTGGGACCCCATGGATCCACTTGTAAGTGATAATGACACTTTATTTTAATTAAGTTAAAATGAATACAAAAATGACACAAGCATATATCTTTTAGAAAAACAATTGTTACATAGGGTTATATGTGTTGGATTTTAGATTATAAATATTCATTAGAAAGCTAAAAAGATTTCCTACATAATGCGATTTTATTTATAATTTTTAGACATTAAATAATTTATTTTATGTATGACACAATAATGATGCAGTAATTACTATAATAGTGAAAAATTAAAATAATTGATATTATAAATACCCAAATAAATATAATATGAAACTTTTAATGAATTAAACTAATTTTATTGGATACTATGATATATTAGGATTGATTTAATTGACTTTGTTCGAAGTAATCAATCTGTTATGAGTTTCACAAAAATCAACTATTGAATAGTGTCAAAATTGACATAAAAGAGTTCTTAAAACAAATATTATATTCTTAATTGATATTAAATTCCTAACAATCTAAGGTTCGGCCAAGAGACTTATATCATGATAGGTTAATCATTAATGGACCACGTGGGGGTCTCTTGGATGTATATAGTATGTTTATTAACCATATTATATAAAAATTCAAAGAGACATTGTAAAAGTGAAACTAATTAACTTAGAGTTAATACTTAAAGATAAGGTTAATATAAGTACCCAAACCTGTCTAAATTCTATTGGTTTAGTGGTTTTCGACCTATCCCCACCTTAACCTTTGAATAATCAACTTTGGAGCCATTAGAAACCGAATATGAATTTATTATAAATTAATATTTCTAGCTTTTCCAAGGGTGCCCCTCACCCCTCTTATAAAAGGGCACTCCTCCTTCTCATTTCTTAACACCTTAAAAGCCTTTTGGTTCGGCCAAACTCTGCCCAAATACTCTCCCAACATCCCTAACTACAACCTAGAGGACTTATTTTGATCAGAAAGCCAACCTAAGGAGCCCTTTTGATCAAATCAAAAGGAAGAACCCGAAGAAGAGGTAATGATTTCACCACCCTTCTCCAAGTTCATTTCTTCTTCCACTTCCTCTTTCTTTGTTCTTACCATTCTAAAATAATAACTCTAGTATCTTACATATACTGTGATGTTATTATAAATATGGTACAACCATATTCAGTATTCTATCCACCCTTTGAATAACATGTCACCATACGTGCGTACGTACGGCTTACCGTCTCCACGTCGTGGTGTAATTGTTATTCAATATATTATTATTTGGATGGGTATAATAATTATGTGTAACTCATGTAAATAATAAATATAACATGTTAATGATTCTGTATATATGATATACCATCCATTTATATATTATTTTAATATCAAAATAATGATATTGTCGCTCGTGCGTACGTACGGACTACCGTCTCCACGAACGCGATGAGATTCATTCTCCATCGTATCCATTCAAGTATAATTATCATTTGATGATTTAAAAATGATGTTGAAGGACTGGATATCATTCTGGATATGAATAAGATACAACAACCATGGCTTATGTAACAAAACATATAAAAGAAAATGAGTAAGTTAACTCCCGAAACGACGATAATTCTAAGATATTATTAACAAATCAATGTTAAAAGACCATATATGATATCATATTAATATATATGATTCTTGTATAATTTAATAACAACTATTTCACCATTATACAGGTGGTTAACCTACCCCAACCAAGGAAAAGTACAAGGTAAGGGGTTTTCATCTCACTCCTTATTTCCGTGAGATTCATGCCATATTGCCACCATCACCTTTTGTGTGGTGTATGTACTGCCCATAATTATATTCTTTGTGTAATACACTCTAATTTATGTGTATTTACATATTAATTGTATGATACCTCTTTTATGGGTTGTATGTTTCATAATTTACCAAATTGTTAAGGGTTTACTTTACAACCTCTTCATTATCCAAGGTTGTTTATACGTAATAATCTACTGGGATCTCTTTATCATCCACATCCATGTTTCTTAAAAATGCATTTCAAAACATTTTTACTATTTACTAGAATTTGAGTTAAAGTCATTTATACCCTTTTTGACTTTTATAAGTGGTTTATAAAGGAATCTTTCGGTTGTTTTCAAAACAAGGTCCTTTTTAACCTTTTCGACAGAATTAAGGTAAGAATGTTTTTTTACTTATACGGCGAGTGCGGATATTTTCCGCCGTTATAAAATCTTCAAAGCTTCCCTTACAAGCTTATAAGAATATTTTCAAAGAAAATTTTTTATTTTATATGGATCTTAAATTATTTCAAAATAAAAGGAGATATTTCTTTAAAAAGAATTTTGATTTCATCTATGTCAACATCCTTTGATGGATTTTTAAGATTATTTGAAGTTGATTTATTATGATACAAAACTTCTATATTGTATTGAAGGTTTTTTGATATGTTTGACTGTGGATGTGCTATTTTTATACCATTCATAGTTTATGGTGAAAGTATTGACATTTCGTATGCTATTTTTAATACGAATGTTTATGTTATGTTTAAACCTTTTCATATGGGAATGCATTGGACTTAATATGTGACGGGTGGAGCCCGCTATAGCTCCTTGATGCATCAGTAGGTCTCATGAGACAAACTAGTGTCTTGGCACAAGGCCTTGACAAAATCTTATTTGTAGTCTTGGCACGAGGCCTTGACAATGTGGTTATGATAGTCTGGCATTATGCATTCCAACATTGTGAAAGTGGTTATTGATTTTTGCATGTGATTATTCGATTAGTAGAATATCCATGTGAATAAGTAAATGGCATTATTTCATTTTATTTATGCCATACCATGTTGAAAGTTCATATTTAAAAGGCTTTTGTTTTAGTTATACATTGCCTTAAATGTTTATTCTTATTTATGAAAGTTTCCGCTATATTGTTATCCTTACTGGGCATTTGAGCTCACCCCTTTTCTATGTTTTATTTTTCCAGGATGTGAAGAAGTAAGTTATGAATGACCTGCAGGGATTTTATGAGGGGTTAATAGTGTGGATTGTGGAAACATTATGTTGTTGTAGTAGTTTTTCAATTTATGATGTAATGTAAAACTTATGAATATATCTAGTGTTTCCAAGGCTACTAAACCAATCGGTCTTTCGAGATTTGATCTTTCTTGTGATCATGCCAATGTTATTTAATAATGCACCGACTCTGGGTAACTGGGGTCGGGGCGTTACACAGGGAGTCTAGTGTTGGTGCGGTGGCCGACGTATCCATACACCAGGACCCTGAATTCTAATTTTCGACTCACTACACGAAAACATTGATTGCATGTGTGTTTCAAAAGTTTTCATTGTGATTACGTGGTTTTAGCTCATCAGGTATACTGTATTGACCGTGGCGCACCTGTTTCTTTTTAGGATGGATCCACGATGGCAGCCAGCTAGGGTTCAGAGCTTTGTGCGAGACGACAACCCACCGAGCGACGAGGCCTCTATGCATGTCCCTTTTACAGCGGAGGCACCGTCGGTACCTCTACCCACCAAGCCACCGATGCCACCAGCCCCAGCCGCTGAGAGTGCACGTCGCCTTAGTGCACTGCATGAGTTTCAGCGTTAGAGACCGCCCAAGTTCCGTGGGGAGATGGACCCTCAAGCAGCTGAGGATTGGCTGGAGGCTATTGTTCGAGTTTTCAGGTTAGTGGGGACACCAACTGACCTCATGGTGATCCTTGCAGCGAGCCTCCTGCATGCGGTAGCAGGCAGATGGTGGAGCCTGATGCTCTAGGTGCACGAAGAGGCATCTCTCTTCTGGATGGACATTGAGAGCCTCTTCCACTCAGAGTTCATCCCAGCCACCCTACGTGCGGTGCACATTCAAGAGCTACTATAGCTATGACAGGGCAGCATGACGGTAGCCCAGTACTCGACGAGATTTATCGATCTCTCGCGCTCTTCGACGGACATGGTACATGACCCATTATTTCGGGCTAGGACCTTTGAGCAGGGATTGAGGCATGAGATCAGGGAATCTATGATCTCCCTCAGCATTCCAACGCAGGATAGAGTATTGGAAAGATCCCTTCTCATAGAGAGCTTCCTTGTTGAGCCTTCACCAGCAGCGAGACCTACCGCAGGGCGGTACGTAGCTGAGTCGTCTGTAGCTGGTAGTCAACGGGTGTCACAGGGGTCCAGGAGGGCCAGACTGTCTGGAAAACGACCTCAAGACACTGGCTCAGAGGTGCGGGGCACACGGCGCAGATCCAGCCTTCCGAGGAGCAGACAGTGCTATGCATGTGGCAGGCAAGGGCACATGGCTCGTGACTGCCTGACCCACCAAGCAGAGGAGCAACATACGGTTGAGGGACCACCCATGTAGAGCCAGAGGGTTGACCGTGGCGGTCTGTAGGGAGCATGTGGATGAGGTAGAGGAGACGACCGAGCAGTAGGTGGTGGGAAGCGCTTTAAGGCTTTACCACCACCACCACCAGGAGGTCCACCCCAACCATAGGGAGTTGGCGGGCAGAGGCAGGCTCAGCTTCAGGCAGTAGAGGCCTACAACCACGGCACACTAGAGATGATTCGAGGTACTATTTGTGTCTAATCCACCCTTTATGTAGTTATTATAGACACATGAGAGTGTCATTCTTTCATTTCCGCTTCCCTTTTTCGGAGCTCAGAGATTCTGACGGAGCCGTTGGCTCGATCCTTACGGCTAGAGACTCCTACGGGAGCAGACTTGGCGATTATGCACTGGTTCCGGCAGTGTGAGCTTACTCTAGGAGGCGAGAGATTCGACTAGGATCTTCTTGTAGTGGTGTCGAGGCCTTACGACATCATCTTGGGTATGGAACGGTTATCTACAGTCCATGCTCAGATCGACTGTATTAGGCGCAAGGTGCGGTGTGTCCGCACCGACATGAGCAAGTTCACCTTCACCGGTGAGAAGGGAGCCTTTGTAGCGTAGGATGAACTCATGCATAGGAGAGGACAATAGACCACTCATCAGTTGGCTAGCCTCATCCTAGGAGCAGTTGACGTGCGGAGTCTGAGTTTTCCTATAGTGGTGGATCAGTATGGAGATGTTTTTCCTGGCGACGTTCCAAGACTACATCCTCGCAGATAGGTAGACTTTTATATTGACCTATACCCTGGGACATCCCCGATATCCACTTCAGCATATCGGATGGCCCCCGTAGAGCTTCGAGAGCTACGGGTACATCGGGAGGACTTGCAGGGCAAGGGATTAATCCGACCTAGTGTGTCACCCTAGGCTTCCCCGATTTTGTTCTCCAAGAAGGAAGACAGAAGCTTGTGACTGTGTGTCGATTATTGTCACCTAAAATAGGTGACCGTGAGGATCAAGTATCCACTACCGAGGATTGACGAACTCTTCGATCAGCTCAAGGGAGCACGGTGGTTCTCGAAGATAGACCTCGGGTCAGGATATCATCAACTCAGAGTTCAGGATGAGGACGTGTAGAAGAAGGCCTTCAGATGTCGGTATGGCCAATATGAGTTATTGGTTATGCCTTTCAGTGTAACCAACACTCCAGCAGTGTTCATGAGTTTCATGAACATGATCTTTCATCCATACCTTGATCGATTTGTCGTGGTCTTCATCGACGACATATTGATATACTTGACCACTGAGGAGGAGCACACCTACCACTTATAGGTTGTACTAGACACACTACAAGAACACCAGCTTTATGGTAAGCTATCGAAGTTTCAGTTCTGGTTACGTGAGTTCCACTTCTTGGGACACGTCATCTTTGAGGTGGGAGTTGCGGTGGATCCTACAAAGATCGAGGAAGTGCTAGCTTGGGATCCACCCATGAGCGTAACAGAGGTGAAGAGTTTCTTGGGGATAGATGGGTACTACCAGAGATTTGTGCCAGACTTCTCCAAATTTGTGGCACCACTTTCATATTTGACGAAGAAGGGGAAACCCTTCATATGGTCAGAGATATGTCAGCAGAGCTTTGAGGAGCTGAGAAAGAGATTGACCAGCGCACCTATCTTGAGGCTACCAGAGGAGGGAGTGGGGTACGTAGTATACTGCGATGCATCAGGGACAGGACTCGAATGTGTCCTGATGCAGGAGCGGGCAATGATCGCCTATAGATCACATTAGTTGAGGCAGCATGAGCAGAACTACACTACCCATGACCTGGAGTTAGTAGTAGTGGTCTTTGCTCTGAAGATGTGGCGACACTATGTGATGGGTGAGTGCTTTATAGTCTACTCTGACCACCAAAGTCTCAGGTACATCTTCTTGTAGAAGGACCTGAACCTGAGACAATGGCGATGGCTTGAGTTCCTCGAGGACTATGACATTGATATATTCTATAATCCTAGAAAGGGGAACGTAGTAACCGATGCTCTCAACAGGAAGACGAGCATTCAACTAATTGGGGAGGCAACGAAGGAGCTAGCCTCTTTGTAGATATCCTTCGTGGATAGGGATGGAGCATCATTTATTCTGTCACTCACAGTCACCCCTCAACTACTGCAGTGGGTCAGAGAGGTACAGCGTGGGGACGTTGATTATGAGACAGGTGGTTCACAGATTTCCGCAGGACAGGAACCTGATGGTTTTTCTATGGGAGGAGAGCACGTCATCCTTTTCAGAGGACGTACCATGGTACCAGATGCTTTACAGGAGGAGTTGTTGAGAGAGTTTCACACTTCCCCTTTTGTGGTATATCCATGAGTGGTTAAGATGTACCTGGATCTCAGACGATATCACTGGTGGCCGGGTATAAAGAAGGTTGTGGCAGAGTTCATTTCTCGATGCCTCACCTGCCAGCAGGTAATGGCGGAGCACCAGGTACCGGTAGGCTTGGTACACCCCTTGGAGGTCCCTGAGTGGAAGTGGGATGGGATATCTACGGATTTCGTGACTTTACTTCCACGCACTTCCAGAGGTCACAACTCCATTTGGGTGATTGTTGACCAACTCACCAAGTCGGCCCACTTCTTACCCATCAGAGATCAGGGCTCAGTGGAGAGCTTGGGACACCTCTACGTTCAAGATATCGTACAGCTTCATGGTGTGCCATCATCCATCATATCCGATCGAGATGATCACTTTACTTCTCAACTTTGGAAGGGGTTGTAGGAGGAATTCAGGATGCAACTACGTATGAGCACCGCCTTCCACCCTCAGACGGATGGTCAGATAGAGAGGACCATTCAGACTCTCAAGGACATGCTCTGTGCATGTGTCCTCAACTTTAGTCGCAGTTGGGAGGATCACCTACCCTTGGTGGAGTTGGCGTACAACAACAGCTACCACTCCACCATCATGATGGAACCATACGAGGCATTGTACGGTCGACCATGCAGATCACCGCTGTGCTAGACAGACCCTCGGGAGTCAGCACTTGTGGGACCGGAGATAGTCCAGGCTGCGAAAGAGAAGGTCCAGGTCATCCAGGAGTTGATGAGGACAGCTCAGATCTGACAGAAGTCTTATGCTGACAGGAGGTGGAGACCACTGTAGTTTGAGGATGGCAACCATGTTTTCTTGCGGGTCTCACCTCGACGTGGATTACATGGATTTGGTCAGGGCGACAAGTTATCTCCATGCTTCATTGGACCATTCCAGGTTCTCAGCAGGATATGCAAGGTGGCTTATCACTTGGCTCTACCACCTCAGTTGCACTGGGTTCACGACGTCTTCCACGTATCTTAGCTGAGGAGATACGTGCACGACGTGATGCATATAATCGACCATGGGGAGTTGGACATTGACGATGGGGGGACTTTTGCGGAGGTCCCGGTGGAGATCGAGGATCAAGAGGAGCGGGTCCTATGTGGACGGTCTATTCCTCTAGTGCGCATCAGGTGGCGGCACGGGAACCTCCGGGAGAGCACCTAGGAGCAGGAGGCTCAGATGCGTGCTCAGTACCCTCATTTGTTTCCATAGTTTGTGATGTATCTTTATGGGGACGTAAAGCCCTGAGGTGGGAGTAATGTAAAGGCCTGTAAATTTCAAGGAAATTTTTTTCCTAATTTATTTTGAATTTTACGAGTGCGTTGTTTCTGACAGCACCTGATTTCGAGGCCCGGTGTGCCCGGAATCTTTTTCCGAAGTTTAGCTCGGGTACGTTTGGTGAACGAACGAGCGGGTTTTCCTAACTTTTGAACCGGTGCTCGGAATCGAAATCCTAGGGCACCGATGAAACCGCAACACCGATAATTTATTAGGAAGACTTTTCCTGGAGTTTCGTTTGCTCGGGAGGAGATGTTAAAAATGTATGGAATAAAAATAAAATTGTTTTAGAATTTATTTTTATTTCTTTATAGATAGATAAGCGTTGTGGAAAAGTAAGATGCAAGGATGTTGGGGTGGGGCCCACACGATCCCCCACCTCCTTCAATTTCCCCAACACCCATTAATTTCCCCTCTATAAATTAGTTTTCAACTCCTCCACATTAGTTTACATGCCAATAAAACACCTCATTAATTGAACAATGCACATTAATTAATTCGTGAATTCAATTTGATTTTCAAATGAATGTTTGCATGTGTGTGTATGAATAAAATAAGACAAGGTCTTATTTTATTGTTGGCGGATTCGTTGTGTGGAACAAAGAATATAACTCTTGCGCTCTGAAGAACATCTTCTTCCTCGTTGAAGAAAGCGAAGAACGCCGAGTCTACGACGAAGAACTCTATCACCGCAAGGGGAGATCATCGTACCGTCTCCTCTCCTCTCCGTAGCCAGTGAGAGACGCCTTCTTCGGAGAATGACGATGCGCCACATCCTTCATCGGGCTAACACCGACGATGCTTATGGAGCCTCGTTCAGTGACACCATCTTCCGCGCCATCTTTTTCTGGCGACGATCCTCGTTCGACGACTTCTTCAAGGTAGGGGTTTGTTTTTGTGTTCGTGATTATTCTTTTGCCATCCGACGTTAAAATCTTATCTGCTTGCTATCGAATTAACAAGAGGAGGTCGGACCGCACAAACACGATCGTTCCTCCTCCCCTTTGTTGATGTTCTTCATTGCGGTTTGGGACGAAGGCGGCGTGGTGCAATGGCACCACGTGGGGATGAGGAATTTTACTACGGAAAAGGAGCGTGGCGCCGTCGCGCCGCGCTGTTGAGGCCGAAGGTGGTCATGGCCGGAATGGGGCCGTGGCGGAGGGGCGCGGCGCCGTCGTGCCGCGCCGGACGAACAAGGCCGCGGCGGTGGAAGGAGGGCCGGCCGGAACCGCCGGCTGCCGGCACTTCAGTGGGGTGGGACCGTGGGGTCCCGCAGCGGCAGCACCGGTCAGCCAGTAGGGTCGGCCGTTTCGGAAGAACCGGGGGTCGTAACCCCCGGATATCCAGAAGGTGGGCCCCCATCATGGGGGCTGTTTCTTCAATCAAGGGGGGCAGTGATCCCCACCGCATTCCGCTCGGCCAAACGGCCGAGCCGCTGGCCACACGAGCCGCGCCCGAGACAGGCCGGACCGGCCGGGCCGGGCCGGGCCGCCCGCGCCGGGCCAGGCCGCGTCGGCAGGGCCGGGTCGCGCCTTGATGGGCCGGACCCAGACCCGGACCCAGGTCGGTTAAACCTAGTTCGGGCCAACCCAGGGGGTCTTGGGTCGGGTCGGTCCATGCCCAAAAGCCCCCTAAAACCGGACTGGTTGCTTTAAATGCTCGTAACATGGGGTACAGACCTCCGATCGACGTACCGTTAGTTGAGATGAGATCCTTTGATCGAGACGGTCGTTTTGGTATATTACACTCATGGTTTTGGAGAACTTTGTGTATGGCCAGGTTGGTTCAAACATGAAACCAACCGGGCCCTCAGAGAAGAAACGCTTATAACTTGAGCTCCAGATGTTCGATTGACGTGCCGTCGACTTTATTGGTTTCCTCTTAGTGAGACAGACCTTTTGACTTACTCCGCACAACGTTTGGATGCAATCGGAGTACGGTCGGGTTGGTTTTGACTTAAAAACCGACCAAGACCATGGGACGAAAAAGCCAATTGCTCTCAGACCGACCGTCCGATTGACGTGCTGTCTGTCACATTGTGTTCCTTTTGTCGAGACAGAACTTTGGGATACATCTAATCTGGTCTACGTGTCAGTTGATGTATCGACCTACTTGGCTCGTGGAGAGAAACCTCCCATAATCGAGAATGCTGTGTGCGGGATCCCTAGAGCTGGCTGCGACTGCGACGATGATGACAACGACACTGAAATCCTCCATGGGTTAGGCAGCGATGACGACCGTACTGAAATCCTCCGTGGGTTCGACAGCGATGACGACCGCACTGAAATCCTTCGTGGGTTCAACGACGATGACTACTATTTTTGTATCATATGTGGGTCCGACAGTACTACCGTTCTTGTATCCTATGTGGGTACGGCAGTATTTGACTGTGTACTTGTATCCTACGTGGGTCCGACATAGTAGCTGGTCTTGTATCCTTTGTGGGTCTGACAGCTTATCTGGTCTTGTATCCTACGTGGGTTCGATAGCTTAGATGAATCAATGGCTACATCTGATCATCTCTATCGTCTTACAAAGAAGTATACCTATGTGAGCTGAGTCTTGACATTCAATCATTATCTTCGATAAGATTGACTTACTATCCTAAGTGGATTGGATTGTGTTATCCTTTGTGGATTAGTTGTGCTATCCTGTTTGGACTATATTGAACTTGGGCTCGGATGTTGGAGTCGAATCGGAATTGATGACTTAGGTATATGTATGGGAATATACCTAAGTAGAGTTGGTTGTTACTTCGTGTTTGTATCTTTCCTTTGTGGATTATCCTTTTTGGATTATGGGAGACCTTCGGGGGTCTCGGGGTCCCTACTAAGTTGCGTATACTCACCCCTGCATGGGCTATGCCCGCACTACGTTGTGTTGGATGCAAACAACGGACAACGCTGATCATGGTTGTGGCTTGTGGAGCAAGTCAGTACCTGGAGGTGGACCACTGAGCAGGACGTACACGGAGCAGACAGCTGGACCCGAGGAGCTGAGAAGGCTATATGTTCCCACCCTTCAGGTGGGATTTCTAGTGGACGGATGAACGTTGCTACTTTACTTTTCATTTTCTTTACATTCTTTTCAGTTGTACTTTACTTCAGTTGGGTTTGTATTCTTGCCCATTTACTTCCATAACTTACAGTTGTACCCAGTTTACTTAGTGTTTACTTCAGCTTGCTTACTCTGTGGTGTTTGCATACTTTATAAAGTAAATCACTTCCCTTTTTATTGGGATTTATGCCTTGGTGCTAGTTGCCAGCCCCTGGCCTATGGAAGACGGGCTTGGGGTAGTCACGGCACGGGTCCCGAGGACGGGTCGTGACAGATGTTGTCCTCGTCAATCTCATAATTTCTGTTGTCTAAGAGGGATCCACAAATATCCCATTGTTTGTGATGATATGACCAAAGAATGAGTCCTCCTTCAACAAAAACTCACACATTTCTGTACTTTTCATAGAGCTTCTCCATTCGCATGGTCTTTAGTAAAGATCTTAGATGCTCCTCATGATCCTCCTTGCTTTTGGAGTATATTAGAATATCATCTATCAAGGATACCACAAATTTGTCGAGGTAATCTCTAAAGACTCTATCTATCAATTCCATGGACATTTATAGATAATTAGTGATTCCGAAAGGCATTACTATGAATTCATAGTGCTCGTATCTTGTATGAAAAGCATTTATGGTGATATCTTCCTTCTTCACCCTTACTTGATAATATTCTGACCGAAAATTTACCTTGGATAAGTATTGTTATCCACATAGAAGATTAGAGAATTCATCAATTCATGGAAGATGATACTTGTTATTTATCGTGATATTGGTAAACTCACGATAATCGATGCAAAGACACATAGACCCATCCTTCTTCTTGAGGAAGAATACTAGTGCACTTCATGGTGACACGCTTCGGCGTATAAACCCTTTATCCAGATTCACTTGTAGTAATTTATTCAGATCCTTAATCTTTACAACAACCATTCTATACATAGTCTTGTATATTAGAAGTTCCCCAGGTATAAGATCAATTAAGAATTAAACATCTCTTCTAAGAGGAAGACCAGACAATTACTTATGAAACACTTCAGCGAAGTCCCTCACAATAGGAATGTATTCAAGGATGGTTGCCTCTTTAGACTCAATCATCTAAGCTAGATATGTGGGCTCATAGGGAAGTAATATCCAAGCTTGAGATGATGGTTCTAAAGAATATTCATCTTCTTCCATGCACTTGTATAGAATCAAGGGTCGATTCCCTAAATGGAGAGTGATTTCACTCTCATGGAAATTTATGTTGGATCTATATAAGAAAAGCCAATCCAGGACAATAATTGCATCAAATTCCACTATAAGGAGTATTATGAGGTTCACCAAGAAGTTCAATCCCCCAATTATGATAGGGGGAGTTATATTCATTGGATGCAACGATTACCCCATTTTCCGTACTCACCGACATCTTTAATTCCATGATTTGTTGTGGTGTTAGGATTGTTCTTCTAAAATTTCAGGATACAAAATAATGCATAGAACCAGAATCAAAAGTTATCATCACTATTTTTGAATGAATAACTAGCATAACTATCACCACTTCATTTTTGGGGTTCAATTCAGTAGCAGTGATGGAAAAAGCTTTCCCTTGCTTCCTTGGAGGTTGTTGGTTGCCTCCAAAAACCCTTGCCTTAGGGAACTGATTTGTAAGGTTTTATGTTTCTTTGTATTTGAAGCAATGAACAATGCATTGAGGTTAAAATGGATCATTCCTCTCAAACTCTCCTGCTTGTAGAGTTGGACAGAATGTGACAGGAGCACCCATCTTCTCAGATTTTGGACAGGTGGTAGGATGTTTGGGCCTCTTATCCTTGGATTTCTTTTTCATGGATCATTTCTCCTTCGGATCCTTCTCCTTTGGCTCCTTCTCTTTCTTCTCAATAAGAAATATATTCATCTACTCCTCCATATGAATATCCTTTGTAGAATGAGTTAACGAGGTCTCTTAACTCTTGAGCCTGTGGAATATTTTAAATAATTCTTGAGTTGAAGCAGGAGCCTTCTCTGAATCATTCCAAGTCACCTTGGGTGGAATGAATTAATCATACTTGTCGCCCAAAATTGGATCCCCTGAAATCTTGTGGAAATCCCATAGATTGATGCCTACTTCTCCATGCGTCAGATGGAAAGAATTAATTTCTGGGATCTAGTGGCTGAGTATCTCCAGCTCGAAGTTATCATGTCTGTAAACAAATGTTTGCCCAAGCCAAACAACTTCGTATATCGCAACTCCTTTCAGATCCTCGACAAACTCTGCATAGGTTTGTCGCACCCAGTCTGCCTACATCCAAGTTGGCTTCACACCTCCCCCAGGACCGAAGTCCCAACTTTTCTTCCAGCCATTGGATTGATCCATCTGAGAATTTCAGAAGATTGAAGGATGACAATGTGGTTGCAGCTCAGTCTTATGAGGTTTCAGATCTGGCGTACAAGGGCTATGACGCATCATGTGGGCCTTCTCTACTGTTCCAGCATTTACAAATACTCCTCCACATGAGATATTTGCCAAAGAAAAGTTGGAATGATTCTGAATCCATGAAAAAGGGAGATAGTTCATTTCTTCTGGAATAGTAACTTCTCGCAGATGACCATTGACATACAAAGGCAAATAAATGCTTTGGTGGAATTCATGATGATATCTCTTCAGATACATAGCCAAATCCGGAAGAGTGCTATTTTTGACGGTATAATAATCGTGGCCAATAATATCCATCATATCATCAAGAAGTTTGCTTGCCAATTCATCAGCCATTCTGATGCTCCTGAGAGCCATTAAATCTGCACAAAAGTTGAATAAACTAACTCTTAAATGGGTTTATTTTTCATAAAATTTTTGATGGAATTACGAAAAAATGGAAAAGGCATTATGTTCCGAATGTATGGATGTGTCGTGCCAGTGTTAATGTGCTGCGCATGTTTATGGAGTGCAAGTATAAACTTCACAAGTCCAAATACCTTGCCAGCAGCGCGACAGTGAAGAAACAACAGAAAATAAGCAACTTGCGTGGAGAAGGTGACCTGCGCGGTGAGAGCTCGAAAATCTGGAAATCAGGTGATATGAGTGATAAATGATCGCATATTTCTAGGCCAGGCGGCCCACCTGCGCACCTACAGCCATCACGCTCCATCCAGTACGCTCCAGCCCTGCGCGACTCGCACCTGCGCAATGATGGTTGCGCGGTGAACACCTACGTGCCTATTTCCCTTTGTTTTTCTTCTTTTCCTCATAGTCACATCCTTATTCTTCCGGATCCAACTCTGAGGGGGGACTTTTGTTGACGCTCCTTTTCGTCACATTGTCTAAAAGAATGGATATGGAAATGACTTAGCACAAATTGATTCAGCCATTGAAGAAAACATCAAAAATCGACAAAGGAATGAACAAGGCTTCAAATGCAAATGCGCTGAACAAGTTCCATTACTATCATGCAAGTATACTTGCGCGCCGCCTAATGGTCGCGCAAGTGACCTACGCACCCTAAGTGATAACTGCCAGGGGTCTTCTCCAGCCTATAAATAGACCCTATGGGCCCCCCATTTGGGAGGGAATTTTTCCAGAATTCAGATATAGAGCTCTGAACGCCCAAGTCTCTTCTTCAGTTCTTCCGAACACTTCTAAGGCAATTCTTTACTTAGAATGGAAGGTCTAAACAAGAGGAGTAAGGTATAAGTGTTAGAATTCACTAACACTTGCGTGCCTAAGGTGTTTTACCCTTAAGGGAAATGAACATACTTGCGCGCCACCCTACTTCTTCACCAAAACTTGCGCGCCTCTCTTCTGGAAGTACCTCAGGATAATTGTAAAGGTTTTGGTCAAGGATCACCCAAGTGTTACCCTACTAGTTAAAAATTGCACAAGTACCCATGTGTCGTGTAGGTATACATACGTGACCAGGACTTACGTGCCCATGAAGTACCTGCGCACCTGTCAGGACTTGTGTGCCCCTACCTTTTTGGGTTCCCTTCTTTCCCATTTAACCCCTCTTATACCATTCCACCCCTCCTATCCAAGATTCAGTCTTCAAGACATTCTTCAAAGCCATTTATGGCATTTTTTCTTGATTAACTTCCTTATCTGAAAAGAATTATGTGGAATATCTCTCAAAACCTAGTGATTTACACATATTTATGTCACTAAATATTGAGATTTAATTCATTCAACCTCGCCGTTTAAGATGAGAGAACCCCTTAACCTGGGCCTCCTTTTCAAGAATAAGCCCCAGTCATAATTCTCAAATCTAGGCATCCTCCTTAAGAGTAAGCCCCAAGTCCTCTTTAACCTGGGCTTTCTTTTCAGGATTAATCCCCAGTATCAAAGTTCACAAGTATGGGAATCCTCTTTAGGAGTAAGACCAACGTCCTCATTAACCCGGGTCTCTTTTTCAGGAGTATGTCCCAGTCATAATTCCCATTAATTTTGGGCATCCTCTTTATGAGTAAGCTCCAAGTCCCCTAATCTGGGAATTATTTTCAGGAGTAAGCCCCAATATTAAAATTCCCAAATATGGGCATCCTCTTTAGGAGTATTCCCCAACCATAATTCTCTTAACCTGGGATTCCTTTTCAGGAGTAAGCCCCAGTCTCAAATATGGGCATCCTCTTCAGGAGTAAGCCCCAAGTCCCTTAACCTGGGCCTTCTTCTCAGGAGTAATCCCTAGCGTTAATCTCTCTTAACTAGTCTTAATATCCATTTGATATGGGCTTCCTTCTCAGGAGTAAAACCCAATCATAAGTCCCCTCCTAACTTGGGCATCTTCCTTAGGAATAAGCCCCAAGATTAGAGTATCAAAATCTCCTTGAAGCACATATACCTTTATGGACCATGTTCCTGGATTTTTCCCCTGAAGTAAATCTTAATCCTCGTCTATTTGGGCGGTCATACACAAATAAGCCCCACATCATTGCATATTTCATGGCACAATTGTCTGGTTTCACCAATACCTCTTGTTTCTCACACCGAGCATGACTCACGTGAGCTTAGAGTGTAAAAGTAATCATGAAATCTTTCTTTGCGCCATCAATCATGCATAATCATCATACTCCCTTACTCAAACTATATGGGTTATGATTCCTTTTCCAAAACAAAGGATACGTAGATAGCCCATCTTCGGGTACGATCCCATCTCTAAAATAATCAATGTCCTTATGAATGACAATAAACTTCAAGTGCCCCACTGAGTGGCTTTAAAAACAGTATGATCATCATAATGGACACGAGACTTTTATGTATCAAAGGATACCCTTGAATAAGAATATCTAACAAATACAGATGATTCTCTATCAATGAGGAACCTCGAATACATATAAAATATTCTCTAAATTTCCTACATATCAATCATTCATTTTCATATCTAAAGGAAAACTCCTTTTATACTTGGTAATGTAATAAGGATTCACGAACATAACTTAAATCTATAAAGAGTGTCCCAGAGTAGACAATAATTCCCCTCTAAAAGGGGTGATGAGTCCGACCTCCCATCCTCTCGACCAAGGAAAATTCCTAAGGCCCATTAGTCCACAACTAATGAGCGCCTACCTTTGGAAAGTAGGTTCAAATGAATATGGAATCATTGGATGTTTCCGGTTCTACGAACAAACCCGTTATAAACCGTTTGGAATTTTTGAATCTTAAATCAATGATATCATCCCCAATTCCAAAGGGAAACAAAAAATAGTGAACCCAACGTGAATCCTTAACCATGTAAAATTGATGTTTTGCTTATTTGTGAGGCCCATATTTAAAACTCAATGAGAGGGCCAACAAAAAAATCATTGACATATGTGATCATACAAAAGATGTAGTGGCTGAATTTATCTTGATTATGTATGTTATGTAAAACATGCACTCTTTTCCAAGATTTAATGAATTCTAATAAATGGATGCGCTCAAGTTCACACCTGTGAATACCGCTGCTGTAAATGCCATTGTTGCTACTCCTACTGGATCGTTGTCCGCTCTGAGGACAACATCACCTACTGAGCCTCTTCAATACTGGGTATCAAACAGGCTTGTTAAGCTGTACCGTCAACACAGTACCATTCCAACTCTGGAGGCTGCACGACATGCCCTCCAAGTGAACAACTCACATCGGTCATCCGGAAAACGATGACCAGTGATCAAGAAGTAGGCGGTGCTAACCACTATCTCCAACCGTTTCAGGTCGTTATCCCCGGAACACAATCACCATTCACTCCCATATTTTGAGTAGGTGAATGAGCAGGCCCCTCAAGGCCTTAATGCAATGAAACAGACGTTATTTCCAAGGGCTCCTATCAACAATTGCCGCCAGACTCATGCGACAGTGCTCCCTCAACATGATGAGGGTACCGACTCCAGACATTCGGCTCAGGTTCCTCGAACCCAAGCAGGAAAGACGAATCAGCCGAGGCGAAATCTGGTTAACAGTGAGCAGGTTCTCATCTCTACCATCTCCAGAGAAGTCCACCAACCTAACACGGTGGAAAGCAACGAGTAGGCACACACAGCTGCCCATTTTAATTCTGTTGTCCAGCAGACTCATCTGGCAGCATCACGCCAATCCCTCCAGGCAATTCCGGTGGAGTATTATAGGCATGAACATACACCTGTTTATACGTCATCATCTAGTCATCAGGCTCGTCTGACTACATATGATGGATCTCGTCAACCACGTTCAGCGAAGTACAATCAGAAGGCACATAGGCCTTCTAGTACTGATCAAACCTATCAATAGTCTCGATTGGTAGCATTCTGAGAATTCAGTCAGAAAGCTCCGACAACAAACAGGAGGCAGACTCAACTCTTTGCCCCTACAGTTGAGTACTGTCAGGATTCACTGATAGGAAAAGGAGGACAGGAACAAGCACATTCACCTACTCCAAGCACGGAATGGATGTATATCCCCGTTCTGGAAGCTGAAGTCACCAAGAATATTCTATCAATTGTGAAAGAGAAGAAGAAAATCCCTACTCATATTCTGGATGCTTTCCAGGATATTATAACAGCTTCAGAAACTTCTCAGGGAAAGACACACAAATCTGTCCCTAGAAGTGGAGTGACACATCAACAGTACACTCCGAAGCAGATACACACATCTGTTCTAGTCCAAGAGGGTTGTGGGGCATACTCCCCCATATCATACGGAAAACGAAGTCAGGAAAATACACCTGATTTGAGTAGAGATTGTCAGCCTAACCTGACCATCTCTCCTGATCAAGCATATACACCTGCTCAGAGCAGCCACTTTAGTCAACAAGTGGTTTCCAAGGAAAGTAATAAGGCATCTAAGAAGAAGACCCGCTCAACAAAGTCATGAGATCAAGATCCAATCTGTAATAAGGCATTTCTCGATGCTGGAGTTCTTGAAGCCCTCAAATAGTTATCTGTTGGAATTCAAGATTCTACTCCCTCATTTCCCAATAGTGGGAACATTAATTTTGAAGGTCTTCAACATGCACTTCCTCATGAAGGCCTGCTTCATTACAATTCGGTCAATCTCAAAGTTTCATCTTCAGATGAGAGCCACAGGAACCATCGGTGTGGTCATAAGACCAAGGAGAAAGAGATCTCATCTTTTGCTGTAACCCACCATGGTGGCCCTCCCCATGATGATGAATTTTTCTGCGAAAGTCCTCTATGCAGTAGTGATACACATTGCCCGAAAAATGCTCCAGTGGACAATGTTGTGCCGAGAAATCCCTCTTATCTTGAGGCACATAAAAATGAGAAACCAATAACATCTGATGCTTCATCGCTAGCAGGTGAAATACTTTCTCAATCATAAGATAGCCCAGGGTGTATTTCATTCTCCAAACCACCCCTAAGTCATGCATCTTCTAGTTTGATCAGTTATTTCTCTGACAATCTTATTGAATCTGATGAAGCAACAAGGAAGCACCAGCTCTAGTCAAATCAGGTAGAAGAATCTTCATTGAATGATAAAGAGGAAATGCTGAACATGAGAAAACAACTGGCGAAAGGTGAAGTGCCAGTCAAGTTTTGGCCTCTGGATGACTCTCAGTATGATATTCCAGAGATGTTGATGGAAGATTGAATTGACGATATTCGTCTCAACATATGGAAAACTCTTTGTCAGTTGAAAAAGAAAGTATTATCTTATGATGAATATGAAAATCATGTTAAGATAATAGAAGGGTTACAACATCAAATTGAATTAGCATCTCTATCAGTATCTCAATATCCGAAGGCTGAAAAGCAGCAGAGAGCCCTTCGGCATTCATGTCTTGGCACACTAAGAATATTGCGCCAGTTAATTTCCAATGCCCCATCTGGTATTCATGTCAGAGTATGGGGTGTTCATGGAGAACTAGATTTCACTATGCTCTCCAGTCAGCAAAGCCCGCCAAAAATTGTCTCATGAAATGTTATTGCCCGTGGCCGGCCACAGTCAATGGGTTTTGTTTGTAATCAAAAGCTTTCCCAAGAACATGCCTCAATTAGTTCCTCTCAATATCAATAATATAGAGAAAAAGTTGTTGAATTACTCCAGCATCAAGAAAAATAGAATATAGAACAGGCCTCTCATATGGAACAAGCAAATCATCAAGTGACTGAAGTTTCGGAAATCATCCAACGGTCTTTCAAGCCGGGTGATAAAAGTGGATGTCGATTGATGCATCCAGCTAATTTCCTGACTAAGGTCCGCAAGATCAGGAGAGATTTTAAGAAAGTCCTAAACATAGCATGTCAAGAGCAACCCCAACTTTCCAGAATAGAGACTCTTTTAAACCAACCCTCAGAATCAACAAATAGGATTCGAGGAGTTGAGCAAAGACAGCAGGAACAGCCCCAGTCGACCAGAGTAGGGAATTTTTCAAATCATCAACCCCCTCCTCAGATAAATTCAGTCTTCTATCGATTGGGGAAGAAGCCTAAAGAGGAATGAAGAGCCAAATTATCAGGAGATTCTCTCCAAATTACGGTTTTCCAAGAAGTTCATGAGGGATTGAATCCACAAAAGAAAATGTCTCATCAAAGACATGGAAGGAGACAATATCGCAGGAATGCCGATAGGAGGGATGCAATGCACTATGCATCAATCAATGTCGTTAATGCTTTTGTTTCTAATCCACCAGATGAGGCTCACTTAGAGGGATCAGATGAAGAGGTTCATGTTCAAGAAGATGTACGCACAGACACAAATGAAGAAGGTGTGTGTACACGAAATCAATGGTTTACCCAAAATCTGGGTGTTCCTTCAAGTAACCCACTACCCCCTCTCCGAAAGGGATCAAACAAGGTGAAGGGAATGAATCAGGTCACATATCCTTCTTCTGGAGAAGGCCAATCGCTCTCACTAGAGCAAAGATTTGCGCAACATGAGGAAGAGATGATGGAATTGAGGAGGTTGAACGTAGAACTACTTCGAGGTAGTCTTCCTCCTAAGCGTGTAGGATTCATTCAGCCAAGGGAGTTTGTTTCAGCTACTAAGATGGATCAAGAATATCCTCCTTTATCAGTACACCCTCACAGGTCTAATCCTACAGGTCAAGAGCAACAACAATCGGCAGTGCTGCCATCAGTTGCAGTACAAGCTTTCATACCTGTTCAAACTCCAGTCATTGCACCTGCCCAAGTCCAAGTTCAACTGGATGTTTCTCAAAAGTTAATAACTACCATTGAGTCATTAACATCTCAGTTAGAGACTTTGGAAGGGAAGCATGCGCAGGTTAAACCAGAAAAGAAATATTACCCTGAATGGGTAGATTCAATCTCTCCCCCATCAAGTTTTGGGAACCCTGTATTCCCTATTGTCAATGGATCAGGCGACCCTGAACAACATTTGACGCATTTAGTGTCTTGTTGTGATCCTATAATGGGAACTCCGGAGCAGCAAGAAGTAGTGAAACTCAGATTCTTCGTGCGAACCTTGCAAGGACCAGCCTTTGTCTGGTATACAAGCTTGAAATCTCGGTCAATTACTGGATGCGAGGATCTTCGCCAAAGATTCCTTCTCCAATTCAGCTCAACTTTTCCAAAGACAACATTTTTCGATCTTAAAAACTATAAGCAAAGGGAGAATGAAAGAGTCTCTGATTTCATTGCTCGCTGGAAGGGATTAACATATTCCCTGAGCTTAGCACTCCCTCAAGAGGAACCGTTTCCAATCTGTGTGGAAAATCTGCTTGACGAATTATGCACACCACTGATCCCTGTGAAATACACAGGAGGGTTTTGAGACCTTAATTCAATCACTCAACAGATTGAATATTCTCTTATACAGAATAAGGCTAAATCTTGAGTAATTCGATCAGCTCCAGGAAGGAGAATGGGTAAAGAAGAGAATGCTACAATTATGCTTAAACAAGAACCTGTACCTGCTTCTACCTAAAAACCTTCATCTTATAGAAGGGATCCACCACTTGAGCATCAAAAACAAAGGCCGTTTCATCAAGATGATCAAAGAGATCAAAGAAAACAATAGTTTGATGAGTTGAAGAGTAATGTTTATTCTTTCCTAAATGAACAAGTTACTGGTTACTTCATTTTGGCCCTGGAGAATAATTTGGTTCAGCTGCCGAGGCCCAAGAGGCCAAACAAGGAAGGAGATGAAGACCGTCCCAATTATTGCCCATTTCATCAGATGCTGGGACATCCCATCTAGGAGTGTTTTGTTTTCAAAGACCTCCTGCGAAAAAATGGTCGATTTGGGACAAGTTAAACTAAAAGGTTCTTCAGCTCAGGTAGCATGTGTTACTGCTATAGTTCCAGAGGAGGAAGGAGAGTGGCATGAAGTCAAAAGAAAAAATGCACAGAAATATGTTGATTGGATGGTCAGAAAGACGATCAGCTGAACTCATGCTATTTTGAGAACGAAATTGAAGAAACCATTTGTGCCTTCTTCCATGAATGTTGCAACAAAATCCTCTTTAGAGGAAAATCCTCAAAAGGGAGGAATAATTCCAAGAAAGAGGAACAATCAGAAGAAGATGAGTATGTGTCAAAGCCTAAGCTGTCTTTGACTCTGGCAGATTTTATGCCATCTACTTCGAAGCCACATGCACCGTCCCACCAAACGGCATAGCCTAAAGTGGCCAGTCAGGTGGAGTCTTCATCAGATGAAGAGATGATCTTTGGTTCTGTTAATATGATTCACTTAACAGATCCTTATTCTAGTCGTGATTTAGATTTTGAGGAGCCCGATTTCCCTATATCAAATAGAGGAATAAGAGGGAGTTCCAGGGGTCTGGGATACAGAGGAAGACAAGGATATCCCAGAAGACACTATTCCAATTCTACCCCTGATAGAACTGTGTACGTGACATAAACTCGTGGCAGAGCCCTTTAGCGATCTCAACAAGAATAACCAAGTTCTTCCACCAATAGAAAATTCAGTCCTAGCACAGTTATTCTGGAGGATTGGTTGGGGGTTCCACCTTCATCCTGTCAATAAATAAATGGATCTAATCGGTCTAATCTTCCAAAACCATGAATATTGCCAACTCCTATCTCGATACAAGATGCATCAAATTCCAAAGCATCAACTTCCATGGCACCTGCTAAACCACATGTTCCTATTGGGAAACGCAGACCTCTGGATCAAAAGTATGATGTATTGAAACACCTAGCCAAAGTACCAGCCAAGTTATCAATTATAGATGCTTTGAACCTGTCAAAGGATCTTCGGGAGGCACTCATCGAGGCTTTGTTAAGTCCTCAGGAGTTTGAAACTGCAATTGCTGCAATTGAAGTCTATTACGTAGAGAATAATCCTGTAGAATGCCATGCATTGATATCATTCACTGATGAAGATGAAGATGATGTCGTGAATGGACATATTAGACCTTTGTATTTATCTTGCAAGGTCAATGGCGTAGACGTCTGAAGAGCTTTCATTGATAATCGTTCAGGAGTAAACCTCATTCCCATTCGTACACTTTGGCGATTGGGCCTCACAGAATCTGATTTATCTTCTTATAACATGATGTTACAAGGATATGATAAAAATGAACAAGAACCATTGGGCAAAGTTACACTCAGAACTCAGTTTGGAGATCTTGTATCAAATTCATATTTCATGGTTGTTGATCAAGACTAAGCCTTAAACATCTTGCTTGGAAGACCCTGGCCACATCAACATGCAACTATCCCTTCATCATACCATCAATGTCTCAAGTATTGTTTCGATGGTAAATTTGGGAAATTGTATGGTGATAAGGCCCCGTTCAAGACATGTGAGTCTCAATACATTGAGGTGGAATTCTATCACATGAAGGGAAGGGAGAAATCCACAGCAAAGGAGATTAATAAAGTTAATGCTCTGTATGGTTTGGAAAAGATTCCAGTAAATCCATTTGCACATGTGAGTACAGATTATGTGTTGCCTATCAGTAAAACTGACAGGATAGGCCCAAATAAAAATACTCTTATGAAAATATCCATAATGTCAATTAAGGCAATCGAGCCAGACAACATGGGAGAAATTGGTAACCCACCAAGTAGTGATGAAAGCCCAAATGGTGACGTCTTCATTTCATCTGCTGAAATACAACAAGTATATACTTCTCCAATCATGCTAGAATAAGTTATAGAAACATCAGAGTTGAATAGTCATTTCGATTCTCAATCCATCATCTCCTCTTTATTACCCAAGGAAGAACCTTCATCACCAATTGGGTCAGAAATGGAAGCATCTTTTTCAAGATGTTCAAATTTTAACATCTCTCTTAATCATGGAAATTTTACTTCATCATCTACTATGAAAGTAGAAACGGAAGAAGTAACACATGTTGAAGAAGAAGAGGAAGATCTCAGAGATGCTCCTCCAGCATTTGAAGAGGGTATCTCTACCACCATGGATGAACTCAGAGAAATAAATTTTGGGTGCAAAAGAAGATCCACGCCCCACTTTAATCAGTGCGGCCATGAATCTTGAAGAGAAAGAGATGTATATTTCCTTTTTAAAGAATAATCGAGACATATTTTCTTTGAACTATACAGAAATGCCTGGGCTTGATCCTGATGTTTCTACTCATCATTTGGGTTTACCAGAAGAAAATCGAGGATTTAAGCAAGCCGCGAGAAGAACACATCCAACTTATTCTTCCAAAATTGAAGTTGAAGTGGATAAGCTTATCAACGAAAACCTTGTTAGAGAAGTTCAATATCCCAAGTGGTTGGCTAATATTGTTCCAGTAAATAAGAAGAACAGACAAATTAGAGTTTTCATCGATTTCAGAGATCTTAATCGGCATTGTCCTAAGGATGATTTCCCGGTTCCGATTACAGAACTATTAATTGAGGCAACAACTAGCTATGAAGCACTTTCCTTCATATATGGATATTCCGGATATAATCAAATCCGAATGGCCCCAGAAGACGAGGAATCCACAGCCTTCAGATCCCCTCAGGGTGTGTTTTGCTATCGGGTAATGCCCTTTGGCTTAATGAATGCAGGAGAAACATATCAGCATGCCATGCATCGTATCTTCAAACCCTTTTTATGGAAGTTTGTTGAATGCTATGTGGACGATTTCATGGTCAAATCCAAACAACATTCTAATCACTTGGATGATTTGGAAGTCATATTACGCATGCTTCGGCAACATAATTTGAAGATGAACCCCTTAAAATGCTTTTTTGGTGTAACCTTAGGAAAATTTTTCGGCTTTGTTGTACGCCATCGTGGTATTGAAGTCGATCCTGAGAAGACAAATTCAATCCTGAGAAGACAAAGTCAATCCTTGGTATGTAACCTCCTCGAAATTTGAATTAATTAAGAGAACTTCAAGGAAACTTATCCTATATTTGGCATTTCATCGCCAATTTGGCAGGAAAAAGTTTACCCTTCACCAAATTGATGAAGAAGGGAGTCACTTACCAGTGGACTAAAGAATGTAAAGAGGAATTCGATATTCTCAAGAAATACCTCTTGAGTCCACCGGTACTCATGCCACCTGATGAAGGAAGACCACTTATCCTTTACGCGACAACCTTTGAGTGATCATTGGGTGCCTTTCTTGCTCAAAAGAATGATGCTGGGAATGAAAACAACCTCTACTACCTTAGTCGGACTATGCTTGAAGCAGAAACCCGATATTCAAGTATTAAGAAGTGATGACTGGCATTAATCATTGTAGTTCAGAAGTTGAGACACTACCTGCAACATCATGAGGTCTAATTTGTATCTTGCAATAACCCGCTCAAATTCATCCTTAGTCTTCCAATGATTATAGGATGTCTGGAAAGATGGGTAGTAATTTTGCAGCAATTCGACATTCAGTATATGTCTCAAAAGGCAATAAAGGGCCAAGATCTAGCTGATTTCCTTGCTAAACACCCTTTAGTGGAAGACACATCTTCAGATATTGAACTCCCTGATGAGGAAGTCTTCTCTATTCAAGAAAGTCCTCAGGCATGAGAAATGTATTTTAAAGGTCCTTCCAGAAGTCCAACATAGAGGAAAATAGAAAATCCTAAATTCAACAATGTTGGCATAGGAATTGTGCTCATTTCTCCAGAAAAGGCAGTGTTACCTTTTTCCTTCTTATTGTGGGAAGGTGGTACCAATAATGAAGAAGAATACCACGCTCTCATCACAGGCTTGGAATTGGCGCTTCAAGCACAAGTGAATCACTTAAAGGTGAAAGGTGATTCAGACATGGTAATCAAACAAGTCAATGGGGATTATGCCATTAGAAAAGAAGAATTGATCCCTTTGTATGATTACATCAGAGAGTTAATGGCAGAATTCCCTTCGGAACCGACATTTTCATATGTCCCAAGATCACAAAATTCTTAAGTTGATGCACTGGCTAATATAGCCACAACTTTGGCAGATCCAAATCGGGATGAGAAAACCATCAGTATTGCCCACGATCGTGCAATTTCACCTTATGTTCGAATCATAACAGAGGAAATTAATGAAATTAGTCCCATTCCTCACCCGTATGGTCATACTACATGATGGATGTCACTTATCAGGGAACACCTTCAAAATGGAACACTTCCACATGATAGAGCCGAGAAAGAACAAATCCAGAGATGTGTGGTCAATTTTACTCTTTATGATTTCCCATATCACTTATAGAATATTCTCTACAAACATGGTTTTGATGGAGTTCTCTTCAAATGCATTTATGGTGAAGAGATAATGGCTATCATGAAAGAAGTGCATGTGGGAGTCTGTGGTGCCCACAAGTCTGGACATAGACTGTCAGATCATATTCGAAGGCTTGGATACTTTTGGACTTCAATGATACAATATTGTGTTGATTTCACAAATAAGTGTCATTCATGCCAAGTACATGCCAATTTCATTCACCAACCTGCAGAGTTTATTCATACATCTAAATACTTGTGTACATTTTCCACATGGGGAATGGATGTGGTGGGACCTTACCCTTTAGCTACGGCCAAGCAGTTTAAGTATATTCTTACTGCTACTGATTTCTGTTCCAAATGGGCAGAGACAATACCTTTTACGAAAGTCAGTTCTAAATTCATTTTTAGCTTCATCAAGCCTAACATCATTACTAGATTTGGTTTCCCTCATACCATATTGACAGACAATGGCACCAACTTCTATTCATCCGAGGTGAAGAAGTTGTACCAAGAATACAACATCAAATCCAACCATTCATCTCGGTATCATGCAGCGGCCAATGGCCAGATAGAAGCCGTAAACAAGACTCTGTCAAATATACTGCAAAAGATGGTGGATAAAGATAACAAATCATGCCCTGATAAACTATTTCATGCTTTATGGGCTTATCGGACCACCACCCGCACTGCAACGCGGTCAACTCCATATTCACTGGTATATGGAACAGAAGCTGTCTTGCCCATTGAAATTCAAATACCCTCGCTCAGAGTATCCATTTGTGATCAGTCATCTACAAATGAACAATCTCAAAAGCGATTGAATTAATTGGAATGGTTATATGAGAAAATATTGTGCACTTTGCACCACTTGGAAGTCTATCAGAATCGAATAGCACGAGGTTTTAACAAAAAAGTTCATCTTCGTTCGTTCAAACATGGAGAATTGGTATTAGTTCTTAGAACTCCAATGATACCAGTAAAGAAAACTCCTATTCTTGATCCAAAATGGGAAGGAACTTACTCAATACATTAGGTATACTCTAATGGAGCTTATTCTTTAATCTCAATGGATGGAGAACTCATCACTACTCAAACCAATGATAGATTTCTGAAGAAATATTTTGTATAAACACAAAATACATCCACCGTCCATGAATATGACCTTAAACTATTTTCACTTCCCTAATATCCATCATGACGTTAAACTGCACCATCCATAGTCCATGCATATGACCTTAAACTATTTTCACTTTCATCCAACATGATGTTAAACTGTGTCCCCCTTCATCGTACTTTCTATATGATGTTAAACTATATAGAAGTCCCTTAGGTCCAGCAAGACATTAAACTGCATAACCAACAGTCCATGCATACGACCTTAAACTATTCGCACTTACCTCCAACATGACGCTAAACTGTATCATCCCTTTTTCGTCCAACATGACGTTAAACTGTGAAAAAGTCCCTAATACGTCCAACATGATGTTAAATGGTGTAATCTTTTTTCCTCACTGCATGACATTAAACTGCACAGTTCCCCTTTTGTCCAATATGACATTAAACTGTATTGTCCCCATCATCCTAACTATATGACGCTAAACTATACAGAAAGTCCTTTAATACATCCTACATGACATTAAACTGTGCTTTGTCCCTACTACATGACATTTAACTATGTAGCACCAATAGTCCTAACTGTAATACTTTAAACATCATAGTCCCTTTTTTATGTCCTACGTGACATTAAACAATGCATCGTTAGGGTTGTTTCTACCTCTTGTTTCTCACACCGAGTATGAATCATGTGAGCTTAGAGAAAACATCAACCATAACACTCTCTCTGGGCTACTAACCATGTGTAAGTCCCAAAACTATTTTTAGATCGTTGTCCCCAAGGACAACATGATCACTAATTCATTCTTTAATTGAACTACGCGGACTTTGATCCTTTCCTTCCAGGCTAGGTATGTAGGCAACCTCCCAAGGTTCAAGCCCAAAACCAATATCTTCACGTCGGTTCACCTCTATCTCATTCGATGTTGATTCGTGAATCTGCCCCTAGAATCAATATCTTTACTTTGGTTCACTTTCGTCCTTGCTATAAGATGTTAAACTATACAACACTTTTGTCCAGTATGACAATAAACTATAATATCCTTTGATACCCTCGCCTAAGAGGGAATCATTATTTACATTGATTTTCAATCATGTTTCATTTCAAAGACTACGTGCATACATGGAAATGCCCAAACCTTTTATCTTGGGTTAAACCATCATTGCACTAAGGCCCCCTTTCACCATTCACATGTATAAACCAAATTTGTATAGAGGGTATTTCTAGAACTACGTGGGCTTGATTCCCATCCTTATGGGATATGTAGGAATGTTCGAGTGTACCTTGAATCCAGCCCCAAGTCTTTTGGGCCTAACCCCAAATTCCTCTTTCAGTCCCCTGGCTGTTAAGTCCCCATGAAAACACACACTGTGTATTTCTTATAATGGTCTGAGCTCTATGACCCTAAACTAAGATCTCCAATCCTTTTGTCCAGCACCATGTTAAACTGTAGTTTAAGAACAACGTATGGCTTGGTTCTCATACTTATGGGATATGTAGTGAAGTCCAACATTTCAATTCAGGACCCAGCCACAACATGATTATGGTTAGAATTAATCTGTGTATCTCTGCATACAATAGAAAATACCCATCATTATGTGTCATAATCCTAACTTTAAATATTTTCAGATCTTTATAACCCTTTTATTAAATTTTAATCACAAAAGGCCTGAAATTCTGAGAGTTCTTTTGCTTGACCATGCAACACATTCCCTTAGGTAGCCTTGCATAAACTGTCTACATAACGGACCTATCAGCCAAAAGATGCTATTATTTGACTATGCAGCCAATGCCCTTAGGTGGCCCTGCTTAATTCAACACCCTAATGGGTTTGTTAAATAGTGGTAACTTCATTCTTGGAAGGAAAACCTATTTTGACTTTATTTGTCTTGATAATATATAGAGATCCTAAAAAATAGCCATCCTTAACATATTTGTCCCATATCCTTTTTCATGATCTGAAGTTATTCAAGTCTATAGTTTATATTCTCCATCCCTATGTTTGGGTTAGACCTTCGTAGGAGTGATATCCATCTAGTTTTTCGATAATATTTTTTGGAAATATCTTCTCTATATTCAAGTACCTCTTTCTATACAACAAACTCTATTCTTTGGAAAATTTGAATCTCCATAAACTGTCACTGGCTTTTTGGAACTGGGAAAGTAAATTTTTGAGAGTTCTTTTGCCTGACTATACAGCATGTGCCCTTAGGTGGCCTTGCCTAAGTAGTCTACATAACGGACCTGTCAGCCAAAAGATTATATTTGTTTGACTATGCAGCCAATTACCTTAGGTGGACCTGCATAATTCAACCCCCTAACAGGTTTCTTAAATAATGGTAACTTCATTCTTGGGAACTACTTCGTCTAATGCCTTTTAGCTCTTTTTTCATATCATTCCTCTGATTCAAATATTCTTAAGTCATAGTTTACATATTTTCCCTTATAATTGATTATAGTAATATGTTTTCATATGAATTGTCAAATAATTTAGTCAATTTTAATCCATTTCAGTCAAAGCTATTTTGACTTTAAACATTAGCCTCTTTATGTCTGACGTGCATGACTTTAAACTGCCCACAAAAGACAAAGTAACTCTGAGTAAAAGTCGAGTTCCAGCTCACTAAACATACATTTTCTATGATTTAAGTAATATTGAGCAATTAAAAGGTTCAAAGTTTGTAGTATTATTTATAATAATCCTAGTATAAATAAAACTATACTTACTAGGACCATTGGATTAGGTAAAATTTAAAGCAAGTAGTGAAAGAATACAAGCATAAATGATTGAAGATAAAAGTACTCCCCATTGATGCATAAGAATTAGAAAGATATCCACAGATTGGAGTCTCTTCTCTTTTTCAGGAAATTACAGAAGCCTGTCGACATAAGTCTTCACTTGATAAACATCATCCCGAGCTTCATTAGCAACCACTTGAAGCTCATGCACCTGACAAACTTCACTTTTTTCAGCCTGATGGAGTGATTTCTTGGCATACGCAATGGTCTTCATACCATTCTTTTGAACTCCCTCCAAGGAATTATTGAGTTGGTTAAGTTCCCCAGTAACAACATCTAACTGTTGCTAAAGGTGGATCTTCTGAATGACTTTTTCTTTGATCTTATGCTTTAGCTCTTTCATCTTGGTAGCATAGTCAGCCTCAGTTTGGGATACCGCTGCCTAAAATTCACTAATGCTGACTGACAGTTTCACCCTGGTCAGATCTTCACGACACCTTTTCTCTTTCTCCCTTCTGAAGATGACTTATTTCACCACGATATGGATCTCTTGGTATCCAAAACCGCCAAGTCCTAGCATGACGAACTGGGATGATAATCGAGGGATATTCGATGATAGATCTTTTAAAGGCACCGTAGATATGGTTTTCCATATGTTGTTCCATGCCTTGCGTCGTGAAAAGCTGAGCGCCTTAAGCACCTCTGGGTCTGATTCAACATCATCATCACAGGGGGGCATGTAATCTGGGATTAATGAACTTAGGGAAGTGACCTGTTCTTCTCTTTCCCCCCTAAACCTGGTAGCTTCACCATCTACTACTGTTTGGGTAGAGTTTGAGACTTCAACTCCAGTTCTATCCATTGAAGTTGATATCCCTGTTTGATCAATTAAAAGTATGGTTAGTTTCATAGAATAATGTAAATTGGTTGTCTATCTTGAAAACTCAGTAGAATCATTACCTAACAGTAGATCAGTAGCCTGAGAAGACTCCTACCCATATTTCCCAGTTTCAACAGGATCTTCAAGATGGGTCTCCGTAGGGTTTATTGGATTTAACTCCACTTGAGCTAATGTTTCTACAATGGCAGGGTTGACATCAATGTCCACACCCTCTTAATGCATTGGCAGTTCAGCAGCTTCAATGGATGGAACTGTATATTATTTTCAGTCATGATTATAAGTGTAAATTATAAAGAATATTTACTCGGAGAAGGATAACACTAACACCCAAGGTCTTTTAAATCACATGATAACTTAGCATGATCATAAAATTATTTGAAATACATGCCACGATTCATCATTTCATCAAATGATATTTCATAATCCAGGTTAGTCTCACCAGTGGGAGCATTTGATATGTCCTCTTGGCAACCCTCATTCTGTGGCCCCTGACCCTGGACAGCTTCTTGAGGAAGGATGGCAGATTCAGTTGCTACGGCCGCCAATGATTCTGGTGCAGGTTCTTCTCTATTTGTAACAGCAGTAGGAGCAGTACTGGGAATAGATGTTTCCTCTTTTTCAGAAGCAGCCAAGTCAGCCTAATGTGTATTTGTTCCACAGCACCCTCTGTGGTCCTTAAAGGAAGATCATTCCATTCCCTCTGAGGGGAAATTGAAGAAGCCCCTACAATTCCAAGAAAAGTGATCAATCTTTTTCATGGTTTAAAATTCATGATTATCAGAAGGACTTACCACTACTGACAAAGCGTTTAGCGGTGGACTTCCTCCTTCGTCGCCTTTGTCCTATTGGATTTTTGGGAGTGTCGCCAGTCTCCCTTATTGGAACTTGAATTGGCGAATGGAAGGCCAGTTCCAACACCTCATTCATGGCCTGCTGGCCTAGAGATATCTCGCCCGGTTCGCGAGGAGAATCAGCAGCAGCCCTGATGGCAGTACCACCAGGGCTATACTGTGGCAAGGGAACCTCAGTAGTTCCTTTCGTTGCAAGATTCAAGATGAAGAAAATAACTTCCTTAAGTAACAAAGCTTCGACTGGAATCAAGTTGCAAAGCAAATAAGGAAAGAAAACTTACATCTTTAGGAGCCACATAATCATGCCACTGCTCATCTCCTGAACCACCAGCCCCCTCTGTGGAGCCATGATCAATCATTTCTTTCACCTGCCTGGTGACAAGAACAGACTCATCAGTGGAATAAATGAGCATTTAAATCTCTCTAATGTAAGACCTCACTTCATTGGGGTTATCCTCGTATTGGATATCTGTAGAAGCCAGAAGATTCCCTATTCGAGGAAGTTGTAGGCCCTCACACAAATCCAACCAGGCGGTCTCAGTACCACAATATAAACACTGCCATGTCTGGACAACCTCTGGTCTTAGATATGAATACTGTGAGGAAGGTCCTACAATCATTGACTTCAATTTCTTCCCAGCTTTTGCAACTATAGATAGATAATAATAAAATAAGACTTATTGCTTTATAAAGTAGTAGTGATTAAATTACCACAATGAAGTAACTCACCGGGAGTTGATGGAGTAGGTCTCTTGATTCTAACCGGAGGATTATATTGGGAAAAAGGCCGCTTTTCCACTTATTGTGCCTCATCATCCCCGTCATGGGAATCCAGTGAATTTGTCCTAGAGTAGGAATCTGGTGAATCGGCTTCAGGTGGGGAAGAATCACCTTCATGAGGAAGGGTTTCTTTCTCTATATTCCTCTTCTTTTTCTCCTCCTAATAAACTGGGTGATTCAGCACCACTTTAGGGTATGATGCTATCTAGTTCTCAGAATACCATGTAGTCAGGTTATGTGCCGCTTTTTCGATTAGTAGATCAAATACCACCCCAGTCTTCTCCCTTGACATCATCAGCCATAGTTTTCGAGAAACCATCAGATGTTGCTCTGACCTGACATGTACTGGGGGAGATACAACAATCTATTGCAGACATTTGAATTGACGTGAAAATATATATGGAGCATAGGCCTCACATATAATTTCTATGTCATTCCTGGAAACTAGCACACCATCTATGAAAGCTATCATGTATGCCCTCAAATCCAAGTGGGCTGTTCCATCATCAACAAACTGCCCTGTTGGAGGATTTTTACATGGAAGGAAGTTGAATTCCTTAAACATGCTCAACCTCACTTTCATGTCATAGGCATTACGATCTAATGGAGAAACTCCATAAAATTCTTTCACTGACGACCTAAAATAACTTCCAGGAAATTGTAATCCATTCTATACATTGTTAGTCCTGAAGTGAGTGGCAATCCAACCCCATAAAACATGGAATGGTCCCACTATTATTAAAGTTAATTTACCCATGAAGACATGAAGTAAATTCCTGTGAATATTTTCTAAAATGGGGGTAGCCAACCCAACCATTTTTTCCTCAGCCAACATTTCTGCAGTGATGAAGGTCCCTGGCCTGACTCCTCCCTTAAAATCCCTGACTGGCAAGAGATAAACGCTGAGACATAAAGCCAAGAATCCCACCAGACGAGTCTTCTTTGGGATCCATTGATTCACCTCATATCCCCATTTCTCAAACTCTCCTGCTTCTAGAGTTGGACAGAATGTGCCAGGAGCACCCCTCTTCTCAGGTTTTGGACAGGTGGTTGGATGTTTGGGCCTCTTATCCTTGGATTTCTTTTTCATGGATCATTTCTCCTTCAGATCCTTCTCCTTTGGATCCTTCTCTTTCTTCTCAATAAGAAATATATTCATCCACTCATCCATATGAATATCCTTTCTAGAATGAGTTAACGAGGTCTCTGAAATCTTGAGCCTGTGGAATATTTAAAATAATTCTTGAGCTGAAGGAGGAGCATTTCTCTGAATCATTCCATGTCACCTTGGGTGGAATGAATTAATCATACATTTCGCCCAAAATTGGATCCCCTGAGATCTTGTGGAAATCCCACAGACTGATGCCTACATTTCCATGCGTCATATGGAATGAATTAGTTTCTGAGATCCAGTGGCTAAGTATCTCCGGCTCGAAGTTATCATGTCTGTAAACATATGTTTTCCCAAGCCAAACAGCTTCGTATATCACAACTCCTTTCAGATCCTCGACAAACTCTGTACAGGTTTGTCACACCCAGTATTCCTACATCCAAGTTGGCTTCACACCACCCCCAGGACCGAAGTCCCAACTTTTCTTCCATCCAATGGATTGATCCATCTGAGAATTTCAGAAGATTGAAGGATGACAATGTGGTTGCAGCTCAGGCTTATGAGGTTTCAGATCTGGAGTACAAGGTCTATGACGCATCATGTGGGCCTTCTCCACTATTCCAGCATTTACAAATACTCCTCCACATGAGATATTTTCCAAAGAAAAGTTGGAATGATTCTGAATCCATGAAAAAGGGATATTGTTCGTTTCTTCTGTAATAGTAAATTCTCGCAGATGACTATAGCCATACAAAGGCAAATAAATGCTTTGGGGGGAAGTCGTGATGATATTTCTTTAGATACTTAGCCAAATCCGGAAGAGTGCTATTTTTGACGGTATAATAATCGTGGCCAATAATATCCATCATATCATCAAGAAGTTTACTTGACAATTCATCAGCCATTCTGACTCTCCTGAGAGCCATTAAATCGGCACAAAAGATGAATAAACTAACTCTTAAATGGGTTTATTTTTCATAAAATTTGTGAAGGAATTAAGAAAAAATGGCAAAGGCATTAAGTTCCTAAAGTATGGATGTGTCCTGCCAATGTTAATGTGCTGCGCAAGTTTTTGGATTGCAAGTATAAACTGCGCAAGTCCAAATACCTTGCCAGCAACGCGATAGTGAACAAACAGCGTAAAATAATTAACTTGCGCGGTGAAGGTGACCTGCACGGTGAGAGCTCAAAAATATGGAAATCATGTGATATGAGTGATAAATGATCGCATATTTCTAGGCCAGGCGGACCACCTGCGCACCTACAGCCATCGCGCTCTATCCAGCAAGCTCCAGCCCTGCGCGACTCACACCTTCGCAATGATGGTTGTGCGGTGAACACTTACGCTCCTATTTCCCTTTGGTTTTCTTCTTTTCCTCATAGTCACATCCTTATTCTTACGGATCCATCTCTGAGGGGGGACTTTTGTTGACGCTCCTTTTTGTCACATTTTCTAAAAGAATGGAAATGGAAATGACTTAGCACAAATTGATTCAGCCATTGATGAAAACATCAAAAATCGACAAAGGCATGAACAAGGCTTCAAATGCACATGCGATGCACAAGTTCCCTTACTGTCGTGCAAGTATACTTGCGCGATGCTTAATGGTAGCGCAAGTGACCTGCGCACCCTAAGTGATAACTGCCAGGGGTCTTCTCCAGCCTATAAATAGACCCTATGGGCCCCCCATTTGGGAGGGAATTTTTCCAGAATTCAGATATAGAGCTCTGAATGCCCAAGCCTCTTCTTCAGGTCTTCCGAACACTTCTAAGGCAATTCTTTACCTAGAATGGAAGGTCTAAACAATAGGAGTAAGTTATAAGTGTTAGAATTCACTAACACTTGCGTGCCTAAGGTGTTTTACCCTTAAAGGAAATGAACATACTTGCACGCCACCCTACTTCTTCACCAAACCTTGCGTGCCTCTCTTCTGGAAGTACCTCAGGATAATTCTAAAGGCTTTGGTCAAGGATCACCCAAGTGTTACCCTACTGGTTAAAAATCGCACAAGTACCCATGTGTCGTGTAGGTATACATGCGTGACCAGGACTTATGTGCCCATGCAATACCTGTGCGCCTATCAGGACTTGTGCGCCCCTGCCTTTTTGGGTTCCCTTCTTTCCCATTTAACCCCTCTTATACCATTCCACCCCTCCTATTCAAGATTCAGTCTTCAAGTCATTCTTCAAATCCATTTATGACATGTTTTCTTGATTAACTTCCTTATCTGAAAGGAATTCTGTGGAAAATCCCTCAAAACCTAGTGATTTACACATCTTTATGTCACTAAAGATTGAGATTTCATTCATTCAACTGTATCCTTTAATATGAGAGAACCCCTTAACCTGGGCCTCCTTTTCAGGAATAATCCCCAGTCATAATTCTCAAATCTGGGAATCCTACTTAGATGTAAGCCCCAAGTCCTCTTTAACCGGGGCTTCCTTTTCAGGAGTAAGCTCTAGTCTCAAAGTTCACAAGTATGGTAATCCTCATTAGGAGTAATCCCCAAGTCCTCATTAACCCTGGCCTCCTTTTTAGGAGTAATTCCTTGTCATAATTTCCATTAATTTTGGGCATCCTCCTTAGGAGTAAGCCCCGTGTCCCCTAATCTGGGCATTCTTTTTCGGAGTAGCCCCAATATTAAAATTCCCAAATATGGGCATCCACATTAGGATTAAGCCCCAACCATAATTCTCTTAACCAGGGCTTCCTTTTCAGGAGTAAGCCCCTATCTCAAATATGGGGATCCTCTTTAGGAGTAAGCCCCAAGTCCCTTAATTTTTCAAGTCCCTTAACCTGGGCCTTCTTCTCAGGAGTAATCCCCAACCTTAATCTATCTTAACCAGTCTTAATTTCCTTTTGATCTGGGCTTCCTTCTCAAGAGTAAAAACCAATCATAAGTCCCCTCCAAACTTGGGAATCTTCCTTATGAATAATCCCCAGGATAAGAGTATCCAAATCTCTTGGAAGCACATATACCTTTATGGACCCAGTTTCTGGATTTATTCCTGAAGTAAATCTTAATCCTCATCTATTTGGGCAGTCATACACACATAAGCCCCACATCATTGCATCTTTCAGGGCATAATTTTCTGGTTTCACCAATACCTCTTCTTTCTCACACCGAGAATGACTCATGTGAGCTTAGAGTGTAAAAGTATTCATGTCATCTTTCTTTGATCCATCAATCATGCATAAGAATCATACTACCTTACTTGAACTACATGGGTTCTGTTTCCTTTTCCAAAACAAAGGATACATAGGTAGCCCATATGCGGGTATGATCCCAACTCTGAAATAATCAATGTCCTTCTGAATGACAATAAACTTGATGTTCCCCACTAAGTGGCTTTAAAACCAGTATGATCATCATAATGACCAAGAGATTTTTATGTATCAAAGGATACCATTGACTAAGAATCACTAACAAATACAGATGATTCTCTATCGATGAGAAACCTCGAATACATATAAAATATTCTCTAAATTTCCTACATATCAATCATTTATTGTCAGATCTAAATGAAAACTCCTTTTATACTTGGTAATTTAATAAGGATTCACGAACATAACTTAAATCCATAAAGAGAGTCCCGGAGTAGACAATAATTCCCCTTAAAAAGGTGTGATGAGTCCGACCTCCCATCCTCTCGACCAATGAAAATTCCTAAGCCCCATCAGTCCCCAACTAATGAGCTCCTACCTTTGGTGAGTAGGTTCAAATGGATATGGAATCATTGGATGTTTTCGGTTCTACAAACAAACCCGTTAGAAACCGTTTGGAGTGTTTGAATCTTAAATCAATGAGATCATCCCCAATTCTAGAGGAAAATAGCCGCCTCTACCTACTCATATCTAGACAAGGATATATTTTCTTGATAAACCACTTACTCAATACTCAATGAAATTTAGGTATTTTCTTATTATACTTATTCTTATCCCTAAGGATTTCACAAGGGTTTTCTAATACTAATCCCAAAATAACTAAACCTATCCTATGATATCAATTGTAACAACCCTAATTTTTATTACACACTTAGAAATGATTTATTACATAAAATATTCAATTTAAACAACATAGAATATTGAAATTTATAGTGTCATTGGGGCTTAACGACATTACATAATGACTCAAAACATGATGCACACCATCTTTATTTAAAAATTCATTTACCTGACCACTACATTCCCCCGCACTTAGCATTTCATGGGGTAGCATAAGGACATGCATAAGAAAAGGGTGATCTATAAAGAGTAGTAATGGACTAAAAATGGAATAAAATGAATAATAAAATACATGTTAGGCAACAGGCATAACAGTGGAGGATAAAAGAAATATGAACATAAAGGTATGATAACATGGAAATATGGATACAACACATAACATGGTAGTAGAATGAGCCAAGGAACATTGCACATGAAGCATGAGTAAAACCTCATTGAAATTGAATTATAATGAATAAACCCTCATTTCACTAGACGTATCATGATTCTAATGTTTACCCAATGCATTGTAGCGCTATCATGGTGCACCCTTCATAAACAATCCATTTCATGCATAAGTGTACCACATGGATCATATAACATGGCTTCATAAAAATCATAATTTATTCCATAATAAAGAAATTTTTCATTATTACATGAAAATATATAGTCAATAAGTAAATGTGATCAATGGTGAGTACCCTTGATAGATAAACGTGCATGGTATTCACTACACAATGTCTTTGTCTTGGAGAATCGCGGTGCTATTTTGGTTACATAACAGCGTGACATAAAAGTTCATAAAAATGGTTTATGAGAGTGGAAGGGGTGTATAATCATATTTAAATGAAATTTAAAGTAAGGGGGTCATATAAATACATGTACCAACATATTTAATGGAATTTATATTTGTAATACAAAATAATTTCTTGAATGAAAATGAAGAGAGAGAAATACCTTAAAGAATTTTGACATGGTAACAGGTGTACTTGGAAGGAATTAATGAGAGAGAAATGGGTTTATCAACATTAAAACATAAGTAAGGAAGTATGTGGGAGGTTATAAATCATACCCTAACATTTTAAATTGAATGTAAAATGGTATAACAACATAATGAAATTTTGACAAAATAGCAAAAGGAAGAAATCCCTTACTTAGAAGTGTGATCCAAAATCCTGGGGAGGGGCTTGATAGAGGCTTATTAATATCTTGGGGTGCTTTTGGAGGATTCTAAAGAGAGGAGGTAAGGGGAGGGTGCATATAAAAAGGATTTTAGTAAATAGGAAGTGGGAGCTTGGGTGGGTTTATATAGGAAAGGAGATGAAATTCATTATTATTTAGGTTTGGGTCACAACACATTAAACTAATCCAAACCACAAGGAAGACCATGGTTTTTCCCATTATTTTTTCCAATGGTGATTGGGAAAAAATAATTTATAAGGCCAATGTCATAACTTCTTAAAATAATAGGGTTTCTTATGTGGAGGTGAGTCACATTCTCCATGAAATCAATTTAGAAAGATAAAAGGTTTTATAAATCATGGAGGGTCCACTAAGGATTTGATAAATAAATAAAACAGACCTAAAATCAAATTATTTAAATGGTAAAACATATATTTTCTGAATATAATGTTTATTTTATTTTATTACATCACTATTGGGTCATTATGATGTCATAAAACACAATATATTTTTAAACAATATTTAATTTTTACCCAAAAATTCGATTGTTTGAGAAAATTACAAAAAAATTAAAAGCGGGATAATTTCGACATCCCGATTCGAAAAATAATAATAAAATTTTTTCAAATAATTTTATAAATTTTTGAATTTTCATTTTTAAAATAAAAACCGCAATTTATCGAAAATTCATAGGTTTTGAATAAAACAGCTTTCAAACCATAATAAAAATTACAATTATATTCATAAAAATTATACGATCATTTATAATTAATAAAAAGTAATTTAATAATAATAATATTTTATTAAAAATTTATTTAATTAAAAAATCCATTAATTTATCAAAAAATATTCTTTAGATTAATATTAACTAAAAATACCATTTCTGCTTAAAACTATTTACAAAGTAATAATAATAAAATGAATGTATATTCTTTATTATATACAAAAATAATGCACATAATCATAGTGCTAAGGTCATGTTGCATAACCCCTTATAACACCCGCATAAGACCAAAGGGTAAGCTATGTGATGGTGACCGACTCTAGGGGTGGCTCAGATAACATCGCTTAAGTGGTAATCTCTATCAACTTTCACTTTTCCCATAGATGGTTCCATTCGAGCATAACATGTTGAAGATTAGCTTGGCGTTAGTTAAGAGTGAAGCCCAATGATGCCACACCCTTTTCGAGCACCAGGAAATGGGATTCGTATGAGGAATGTCTACTGGATAAGGCCATCACTTCCTTTTTCTATGAAAATTGGATTTTTTAAATACCAATATATATACTAATCATGTGATCACTATTCAATGAATATATTAGAAATGGTCTCAATTATTAACAGTATTTTGAAATCAAATAACATAAATCCAAATAAGTGCATATGTTATATAACCATTTCACATAATAATACATTTAATTAGATCAAGAGGAATTTCCATTATTAAAATTTTGGGTCATTATAATATTAGTAAATGTAATATACTGGTGTTATTATTTCATCACTATTTTGAAATATTTCGAGGAGGTTGATGATGAAATAATCCACGGATGCTCAGTTAAGAACGATACCACTTATTCAGACAAACTCTTTAATATTATACCCAACGCCTCCCTATATTGGATTTATAATCAAACAAAGACCATTATGAAATTGATAAGAATGTAAGAAAGATATTTGGGTAGGAAATAGATGAATCAATTTGTTTTTTAAGTTTTTAAAGAAGAGGATAGTGTGTTACCTTTTATAAGGGAGGACAACATACAATCTTGTAAATACCCAAAAATAATCATTAATGGGTAGTTAACCTAATGCGAATTTACCCCAAATTAGAATACTAAAGGATATGAGGAGAAATAATTTCATGAAACACCAATACAATTTAAGATAAACTTTTTAAAATTTTTATTCAATATACCTCTTTAGTCTTACCCACTTATTAAACATGGTTTAACATTAACTTTGGTAATAGATTTTTAATTTTTTAATTATTAATGATGATAAAAAATTAAGTTTAACATATTATATAATATTAATTAAATTGATTTTAAATACTGAATCCATTTTATTAAACTCAATCCAAATAATTGGTATAATTTAAATTAAAATTAAAACTGTAGGCATGTCGAAAAATGGGTTTTTAAGAAATGTCATTTTCAAGCATATAATGATCCTATAAAAAATATATGATAAGTAATAATAATTAAAGAAAATTAAATTAATATATATTGATATAAAATACATAAATTTAATTTAAATCATTCCTCATTTGTTGTTATTTAAATTAGATAAAATAGAGAATCATTATGCCCCTTAAAATAGTTTTTTGAAAAAATGTGTTTTAAAGTCTAAAAATAAATAAATATTATATTATAGTATTAAGATGACTTAGATGTATTTATATTGTTGAAATATAAATAAATAATTATTATTTTAATTTATAATCATATTAAATTAATATAGACACTTTTAAATTTATCAATCTAAAAAAATAAGTGATAGTTTTACCCAAAATCGTTATTCTTCAATATTCCCTAAAAATAAATATTTTCAAAAATATAAATACATTTCAAAATAAGTTAATATTAATATGATGATTTAAAAAATTATTTTAATTTTATAAAATAATGTATCTAAACTTCCTAATAAAATAATTAAAATATTATATCACAAAAATAAATGAACATCATTTTTGCTGAAAATGAACTTTTTTGAAAAACAAATGTATTTATTAAAAAAGAATCACTTATTTCCTAATAATTTATAAATTAAATATAAAATTTACATCAATTTAATAAATTTTTTAATCCTATTCATACCCAATTATTTTATATATTAGTTATAATTAAATAATAATTGATTATTTGGGTTCAGTGTTGTGTGATATATATTCCATCAAACAAACTTGTAATTTTTAAAAAAATCATGGTCTTAAATTATTCCCCATTCAATAAATTTCATCCACGGAATTTTAACATGTGAACATTAATCAGATGAGTTACATTAAAAAATTCTTTTTCAAAAAACCATCATCATAAAAAAGGGTATTAAAACTTTCCCTAAAAAAGAGGAAAAGAGAAATAGAAGGACATCTCGAATTACAAATAACTTGGTTTCCATATAGGTGGACAATAGTGGGATGTGGAAATATGTCCACAAAATAAATTTTTAAATAATCAAGGGGGAGTGAAATAGATCATTGTTAATAAGAAATTGGATAATCAAGATATTGTTAACAACCACAAACCATAAATATGTGACTAATTAAAACTCCATTGATTCATCATATATTGAGGTAATATGATACAATTTATATTTCTAGATCCTTTTCCTAGTGTTGATTGATTTTTTTACTATTAAGATAGAGGATAACAGAAAATATAATTGATATATTTTTATGTTATAAAAAAAATTCATCCTTGGGTTAATCTTTGATCACTTTCCACTTAACCTTCCACTCTAAGGAATGAATATCCAATAATAATTTTTATGCTCAAAGCACTAAAATTATGTTTTAATAGATCTTAAAATCAATAAAGGGGTAACAAAATATTCCCCATATCATTATTAAAACCAAAATTTTTAGTATAATGTAAGATAATACCCAAAATTATATGAATACATTATTATCAAAAACTTAATATTAAAACCAAATATTTAACATAGATAATTCTATAAATAAATATCCCAATATCCCAAATAACCTCAATTACCTCAAATTGATAGAATGATTTATCCTAAAAGGTTATCTCATTCCCTTCAATAAACAACTTAAAAAACATAATAACATTCTTCCCAAATAATTTATTATATTAAACCTCAAGGTGATATATATATATATCTTAAATGAATAAAATGTTTCCCAAAATATCATTAATCACTTATAAATATTAAAATATAAAAAATATTTGTTCTTCTATTATGTTTCCTAAAATAAACATAAATATTTTCCACCATATAGTTTTAGTAAATGTAATTCCCTAATAAATAGTACATTACGTAGGCCAGTTTTAGACATTTCACCCTTATCACCCATAGGTTGTGGGTTCAAAACTCACAGGATTACTAGATATGATGAGTTTCCATGAAACATGAAGGTTTTAGATTTAATGAAACAATATTAATATACTCACTGTAACGTTCCAATAATATGTTGAAAATCCTCAAAATAACATTAATCAATAAATCAGTTTGTAGCCATTAATTTTTTCTATACAGCTTATTTTTTTCCAAATAATCCAATAATATTAATTAAATTTTATTAACTAAACATAAAGTAACTAATAAACTATAATGGTCACCAATTAAATTAATCTTATGTCCACAAAATATAATGTCATTCTTACTCAAATATATTTTTACTAAAACCCATACTTATCATAAGGGATATATTACCGTAAATATCTCCCAAAATACTCTTAATAATCTTAGACTTCCATAACATAAAACCTAAAATGTTTTATCTATATATTTAAACTTATAAACAAAATTAGAATTATCATACCAAATTACTTTAGTTTTAACTTAGGTCTCCTTGTTTTATCATATATTCATGTCTATCATTATGGTTCATATTGAGTATTTGGATTTCTAAAACATATCCCCTAGGTGTGTCAATCTAGGTGTGTAGAAAGGCCCATTTTTACACACATTGTGATGATCAACTAAAATCCTAATGAACCCTTTTTGGAGTTCTTAACCTTAGATATAATAGTTCCACATCCATATACACATGTAGTATCATAATAGAGATGTTATTTTCTAAGAACCTCCCATTCTAAACTTCACCAAAATTCCAAGATATTTTCCTATACTTAGACTTATCCTTAGACATATCTTCCAGGTTCTCACTAATTATTTAGTATCGAAGTTTCCAAATATTAAATAACACTTTTTTCTGATACCAACTCTAGTGACTTAATACTTTTACAGACAATATTACTTGATTTTAAATGTAAAAATATATTGCATTACAACCCAAATACTGAGAGGACTAGTGAATTTAGATAATTATGGTCATAATACAAAAAAGTGTGACTAAATTAAAACATCATCATTTTATTATCTATAAAAATCTCTTAAATCATTTAGAGACTCTAAAACTACACGGGATAAACCGGGGAATACATGAAAAAAGGGTGTGATCTAAATAACCCATTAGGAGAATAAACTAGATAAAGAAACATAACTTGTGAGTCAAAAGTATAACATTTTATCATAAAATAGATGCCTCAATATTAATCTCATGAGATCATAACATAATTAATATGTTATCATATTATCTTGGAATCATTGGAAATGAGATAGAAACATATTACATTACATAAACATGGGTCAAGAATAACTTCCTAGACAATAACACATGGTGTAAAAAGTCTTATAATATATTAGGTTTACTATGTAATCTCATACATGATACCTCATGAGACTAAATCATTAATGTTTTCATTGGTGCACTATTTGGGAAAACCCATAATTATATGTTCATGATTATTTTTGTCAAAAAACATAAATCAATCATTAAGAATAAAAACAATAATTTCCCATGAAAAGAAAATGGGTTGCATAATCTTTTATCATATCATAATCAAATAAAATTTTGAAAGGAAGGAATTTAAGAGATGAACATAATTCGTGGATTATCCAAAAAAATTAATGGAGAATAAACCCGATATATATGTGAGGGACATATATTCAAACATTAATAGAAATATACTACATCTAAGGTTGTCATCATTGATGAAAATTTATGCAAAAGATTTCATGGAATAATTTCTAATTAAAATAAATTTCTAACTTTGAAATAATTTATCCAAAATAAAAAAAATATCAAAAAATTTGAAAAAAATTTCTTTAAAAAATCCATGGAAGCTCATAATGGATGTTTCATTGTTTTAAGTGGTCAAGATGTCTGTTAAATCCATAAATTCCATAAAATATTGAAAAACACTTATTTCACGGTTTTATAAAAAGGTTAAAAAGTAATTCCTTTAGAAAATGAAAATAACATTCTTTTCATACTATTTTTTAAAAATTCAGAACTAGGTAATAATTTCTATAATAAATAATTTGTAAATGTTAAAAACATTTCTGAAAATATTTTTGTAAAACATGGATATCTAAGAAAGAACATTTTTGACCGAAGAGAGGAATCAAGTAATATTGTCATAAATTTTTTTATCAATCATATTAACCACCAATGTTTATTAAAAATCATTATTACATGAATAAATAATGAATAAACAGATTATAATAAAGTGGAATTATTTTAATATACAATGATCAAATAATTTCATACCAGGTAAATTCAAGTATAAATAATCCCATTGAAAATTAAAATAAGACATAAACGCTTACTGATTTAGTAAATTTTGAATAATAACATCCTATGAATGAATTATATTAATTTTAACATAGAATTTCATGATTTATGAAGGATTCATCATATAATATGTTAAGGGATAGTCTATACAAAATTAAAAATAAATTAGGTGTATAAAATAACATGTGTCTCAAAGAAAGAAGTTTTGATAAAAAACCCCTACCTCGAGTCTAGAATTTTATATGTATGTATTTTATCTCATGTATGATAAAATTATATGAATTATTTTATTTATTAAGAAAATTTTATAAGTTTAATCCTATATAATTAAAAATTTAATTTCATTTTTTTATATTGATGTGTTTACTCACGTAATCAGTTACATCCACATCAGGTGTTTTGAGGATGCACAATTCATAATTTCAATATGAAATATGTTTTTTGAATGTGATCTAGATTTAATTATTCTATCATATCAAGAATAATAATTTAATATTTTTAGATTTCATAATAAATATTGTGTTTTATAGTATACAAGAAACACAATACTGTTCTTAAAATAAAAATAAATTATTATAATTTAAATGTGATCGTTATAACATAACCCTTAAATTGAAGGGAATGAATAGTATTGACTATATTATAAAATATATTATAGTACTTATTATTTATAATAAATTAATAAATTAATTTTAAATAATTACTCTATATTTAGTAAAGTCATTTTAATAGGTGTTGCGATAAAAATGGATAAGAGAACTGAAGTTTCTAGATATAGACATTACGTTAGATTATTAGTGTATGTTGATTTATGTTCCATTTTGAAGGATAAGGTTTACCTTTATATTGATGAGGAATAACTTGAATTGAAAATTGAATTTGAGAACCTCCCCTAGTTCTGCCTAGAATGTAAAGCCATTGGAAATAACACATCAAACTATAGAAGGTACATCAGTTTTGATTTTTTTTTCATTATAAGGAGATGATACTAGTTCATTATATAAAAGGAATAATACCCTAAAATCTGGATTCTTTGGCAATGATAAACCCCTAAATTCCCAGGATCAGGAGAAACCTATAGATCCTGGTCAAAACATGATCCTAAGAAATCATTCAATAGATTTTATAACACCCCTGAACTTGAATAGGGTTGCATGTTCTCATGGGTTGAAATTGTTGAGAGGGGTCTAGTTGATCTCCCCCCACTACTCGATATTCCAAAACCATCAATGTCAAGTGACATTGAGGGTATTAATACTTGAGTGTCAAGTAAAGGATCTTCTTCAAAGGAGGCTAGGTCCTCTTATTTACCATTGGGTTAACCTGATGTTTTGGATGTTGGTACCCCCACCTTTATTGATATCCAACCTAGTAAACCACCTCCTACAGTCCTGGATGGAAAGAAAGCTCCATTTCTCTCCCTAGAAGTGGAGATTTCAATTATAGAAGATCCTATGGATCCCAACCCCCTATATGTAACACACCAGCTCCTGGAAAAGATACCAGTCATGTGTTGGTGGATCATGTTGTTTCTCATGAAGGAAAACCTGGTGATGGTCCCATGGTTTCCAAGGGATAAAAGGCCCGATTGGTCTCCACTCTAATGAAACAGTTTAGTGATCCATAGGAAAAACATATCACTTCAATGGAGAAATCCCAACACACCGCTTCAGAAGATGATGAGTTGTCTTACTCTTGATAGGTACATAGAACTTGGAAGCATGGATGGCATGATAGAAGCCACGAGAGGGGATCTAGAAGGGATGAATGAGGTAAGGAAAAGACGAGGCACTATCTGAGGTCTCAGACTCAGTTGAAACAGACATTGAAACTCTTATTCAGCAAGTGTGGGATTTGGAAGCTCTTTACTATAGAGGTCGTAGACTTGGTCCTGGCTGGGGAATGGATTGGGGAGCTTTGTAGGATAAACAATGAAGGATCATCAATAGGATTAGAAAAATCTTGGTACCTCCTGATGGGGGAATTGATGAACTATTTTAACTTCTGCTAGTATCTTGGTTTCTTTGTGTTTTTTCATTCAATAAAAAGGGGCTTTGACCCCCCACCTTTAAAAAAAATTAAAGTCATTTTTCTCTTCAAGAAAATATGTTTTCTTAAAAAATTGGTTTTCTTTATTTTTATAAGTAATATTATAGTTATTTTTTAGAAATATTAGAAAAATTATTTTAAAAAATTATTTTATTTTTTGGGATAAAAATGTAAAAACTAAATAAGGGTGATTTTTTTGATAATTTTCTCAAAAGATTGTTTTTTCAAAAAATAGTTAAAATATATATATTTATTAAAAATATTATTTTCTTTTTATGTATTTACAAAGACAAATTATATTTTTTTGCTAATACTAAAATTAATCCAATTCATTTTGATTAAAAACAATCCATTTATTATTTTAGGAATGGATTTTATAATTCAATTTTTTTATAAAAAATTTTCATATTTTAGTGGTCATTTTTCTAAAAAAATTGTTATTTTTTGGGATTGATTTTAAATTAAATCATGAAATTTATATTTTTTAAATTTTAAAAATGGATTCCATAGTTGGAGTCAGTGGTTTCCAAATTTGATAAATAAGAACCCTTTTTTTATCAATATAAAATGATAAGGATTATAAAATGACCCCAACACTTACCTTAAGTTTATTTTAATGAGTCCATTTTGTACATAATATTCCTTGATTCTTTTATATTTATATTTTTCTATTTAGGTGTGATTATAACATTTATAATATTTTATTTAAAGAAAATTAAACAATGAATCACTCTTATTTTATAACAATAATATTTTTTTATATAGAGCTAAGAAGATGATATTTTAGGTTGTATATATTCAATTGAATATATATCCTCATAAATATAACTTATTTTTAATTTTTAGTGTAGAAATAAGTACCATAAATGCTTACACAACAATGACACCGTAATTATTCAATAATTTGTAAAATAAAATAAGTGAAATTAAAAATTTTATCAAAAGAATAAATTGAGAAAATTAATATATTTTGTGAATTTTATATAGGAACATGAAATGTTAGGGATACAATAATGGTTTATTTTTATTTTAATTGTTTTATTGTTGTGATTAGAGTTAAAGTAGTGAATAATTCTAAAAATAGACATTAATGATATTTTATAAAAAATTATATTTTATTTAAAATTATATAAAATTACATAAAATAATAGATTTGGAATGGTGATAAAAATATGGTTGATAATATCAACCATGGTACATTTATGAGATGTTTTGTCATTTTATAGTATCTATCAGGACCCTCAATGAGTAAAAATTCATGTTGTCCTAATAAGTGTGAAAGGGACTAACGAGAGGTTAAACCAATAAGATATGGGTAACAATGTTATAAAAACATATCATATTTTTATTGGATCAAGGGATATATTACCATCTACATCCCATGTTCAGAATAAATAATTTTTGTGCCATTTTTAATTAAATTTTTTTATAATAATTATATATTTTGAGAAATTCCTTGAGTGGCCCTCCCCTCTCTTATACAAGGGAACCTATTGTTATATTTATTTCACACTTAAAAACCCTTATAGTTTGGACACTATCTACCCAAGTACCTTCCTTAAATTTCTCCACACAATATATAGGTCTTATTAATGTGATAACATGAATTTTAGTGGTCATAAGGTGTTATCAAAAGGTGTTTGTCCAAAGAAAAGGTATGGTTCTTAACTGATAATTTCTATTTAATTTATTTTTTCACATACATGAAATCTTCCATAACAATTATTTTATAATAAAAATATTATATTATATATTATTATTTGTTTTTATGTTAATTACACAACATGTATCTATCCTCTCTTACATCAAATGGGAAACAAAACCATCATTCGTGTGTACAGAGGATTATCGCCTCTGAAAATGATGAAATTAGTTTTCTTCCACAATCTATCAGGGATATTTATAATTATGGAATTAATGTTTATATATTATATTAATGACATATTTATCATCGTTAAATTTTTTTATATCATCAACATTCTTAAAATTCAATTCATTGGAAATTGAGAACATTATTCTTGCATACGCGTGGACTACCACCTCTATAAAGAGAAGTGATTTGCATTTCATCACCAAATCAAATAGTTGAAATATATAAGTATAATTAAATAAATAATATGATATTTTGGACATGATTATAATTTTAAAAATATAATATTATACTTACCTTCTTTTTATAATGATCATTAAAAAATGGAAATGTTACACTTGGAATTAGGAACCGAGTGTCATCAAAACCAACAATGTGAATTTAATTGACTACCTGAATACAAATAGAGAGGTAAGAGATAAAATTACTGAAATAATAAACATAACTATAGTTATTATGAAAGTAAAAAATTATCAAATTTTTATTATTCCTTAATATAAAGAAATTGTGTGATGAGTGAGACTCAAGGTAATAGACTACCTTTTAAAAATCATGTTTTAAAGTATTATTTAAAACTCTATTTTCTTCCATATAATTTTTTTTGAAAGTTTATTATGGATATATTTATATGAATATATGTAATTTATTAATTATAATTTATGTTTCATTTTAAATTATTTCAAATTATATCAAAAGGAATATTTTACAGAATGTTTTAACATATTTAACAAAAAAACAAAAGGAATGTTCTATTTTAATGTATACAATGACAATGAATTTTAACTCCATTATAAAAATTATCTTAAATTTAAATTAATTCATAATATTCATTTTTTTCTAAAAAAACTCCATTTTTTTATTCTGGTAATTTTAGTTTAAAAAATTTCATTTTGAAGGAAATAGATATAAAAATATTCAAAAATTATTTCTTATGGTTGTATATAATATTTTTATTATGTTATATTTTTTTAATTTTGTTATGGTTGATGTATTTTTTTGAGAATGGGTGGTTTAATTATAAAACAATGGTGGTTGATCCCATTATAACTTTCTAATACACTAGGCAAAGGGATGGACTAAACAAAGTAGGTTTCTCATGTGAGATATAGAAATATACTAAAATAGTTATTCTATGCATAAGTTTGATAGTTATATCAATTGTAACTATGATAGTTACCAAAAGTATAACCATGATGGTTATTTAATGATTAATTATGAATTATAAGAAAAATATTCCTCAAGTTACCTATATATATTATCCATTATTTCTATGTATTTTTATGGAAATATTATGATTTCACAAGGGAAAGGAAAATATACTCTACTTTATAAGTCTCAAAAGTATAAATTTGTAAAAGAAAGTTGTTATGAATTTTTCATTATTTTAAAAGAAAAATTATGAGTTTTATTTTTTCCTCTAATATATATAACGACATTATTTAGAAAAAATTTTATAGATAAGGTGATTTCTTGGTTAAAAAAATGATTAATTTGAGCCTAGATTTTATGTTCAGAAAGGGAATTTTTTTAAGTATTCATAGATTAAAAATTTATATCAGTGCCTGTATGTCCCTAACTGATATTTTTTACACTAATACAAGGATTTAAAAATTTTTATATAATTATTACGAATAGTTAATGTAAATTAATAACTAAAATGTAAATTCAGGAAGATTGTTCATGAAAATAAATCATATATTACATTATAAGTTTTATATTACGAAAAATGGAAACTGGGTATAATATTTCTCTTTATAATATATGGTTTATTATGTAAGATTATTGAAATATATATTTAGAAATATATACCTAAAAAATCATTGATAATATAAGAAAAATAAATCAATGAATGAAGGCACTAGAATATGAAATGTTTATGGGCTGGTCCTTACAGTTGGTATCAGAAAAGGGTTTAGATAAATTGATAGGATATGATGTTATTTTATCATAATTTAAAATTTATCTACAAAAAATTATAGTAAATCATAGAAAATAATGGTAATTTAGGATAAATAGAAAGGATTTAATGATATTATGGTTATGGATATCTTTGTGTCTATCATCCTTATAGGATGGTTTATTGTGATTTTATTGATATTTTCACACTATATTTTTTGGTTTAATAAATGGATGGATCCAGAAAGAACCAATGTAACAATGGATGTGTTGGAAAATGTGGTGGCTGCATGAATGATCAACAAAATTAAATGGGTGATATAGCGACATATATTTTTTTATTCTTCATCACCTATCCTGAGTTATGATTAACAACTCAAAAATATGTGATTTTCCCAATACATAAAATAAAAAATAAATGACGCTCCGTGGAAGTTAATGTGATAACGATCTTACAGGTAAAAATATTCAATGACCAAAATGTCAAGAATGTGGAAATAATCAACTGATAAAATTCATTAAGATGACGATAATTTGTTTTTTATTGTAATGGTTGGAATAAATCAGTAATTATCCAAGGAAAAATGAATTGTTCAGTTAAATCCATGATAGCGAAAAGATTTTTCATCGAGTTATCAATTGAACGTTTTAAATGTTGGGATAATGGTCATTATGAAAATATAAGTCTGAGGGGTAAGGCTCATGAATTGGATCAACAATACCATACAAATTTACTTTTAGCAATACCTAATTCCAATATAATTTAATATGAGAAAAACTAAAAATGAAATAGGAAAGGTGCATATTATTTCCTGGATTATTTATGTAATTTTTGAATCTTTAGGCATGATTATTTTTTATAAGAATGTATTTTATAATAATAAGATATGTTTTTTTAAATTATTATAAAAAATGTTAAGCTATTGGTGATTATAAATATAAAGACTTAAGAATTATTATTTAAGGATGATCATAAGAATTTGTTCTCTTTTGAAGTTTTATGTGATAGATGTGATTTTTGGAGAATTTTTTTAGGTATATGTAACCTTTATGTTTAACATGTGATAAATGTTTTTGAGGAAGAATTCAATTTTAATTTTATGTAAATATACTTTAGGGTATGGATAACCCTTCGGGTTTATATGATCGGTAATTTTGAGGTAATTTTGGGTTAATACATTTTTGGGGTTGCAAAATGAGAGGCATGAGATAACCTTTGAGGTAAAAAATTATTTAATTGTGAATATATTAATATTATTTTTAGGTGTTCATCACATTTTCAGAATTTTATAAGTATTATATTAATTTATATTTAGAAAAATCAAAGCATGCATGCCAGTTGAAAACCCGTCGCATTCAGAAAGGCCATGAGGCTTGAACCCACAACAGAAGGAAGACAAGTTTGTATTTCCTACCACTAGACTAAGTCATTTATTGGTTAGTATCACATTGTTTTTCTATATTTTTTCAATAAAAACATTAATTTTTATGTTTATTTTTGGAACATATGTTTTATCTTATTGACCACATTATGATTCAAAAGTAATTTTGTGATTATATAACTAATGTTATTTTGGAATAAGCTCAATATTTTTGGATCCCTATATAATTAAGGTATATAAAATATTATGGGATAATATTTTAGGAATAAATGTTGAATTATATTTTGGAGTATATATGATTTTAAGGTGGCTTTTTTGAAATTCCTGTTATTTAATGAAACAATTAGCTTATCTTCCAGATTATGTGATTGTGGAAATTAGATGTTTGATATAAAACATTAATAGTGATTGATATTATTTATAGAAAAATATTAAATTAATCTTGGAAGATGATGTGGTCAAATACTTATAATTCTTGGGTTTCAATCTTAGTGTCGAATATGTTGATGAATTTTAAGGATATATTTTTATAGACTGATTTATATGGAAATTTTGTATTGTTGTTGAATTTTGGAAATTAATTTTGTTTTTTCTTCGTATGATGTTTTATTCATTTTGGAAATTATTTTATCTTATCTAAAACATTTATATTCTTATTAATTCCTAAATACAAGAGGAATTTATAATTAACATTTTTCAGATTATGTGATTCATTAGAATTTGATTCTTATGCTTATTAAAATAAAAATTCATCTTGAATTCTCATCAATTGAAAAAAATGATGTGTTTTTTATGGAAGTTGATTAAACGATGAAATTATTCATAAAAAGTATATATACTTTTGTTATTACTATAGGATGTAAAATGTTTACTCAACTTTTAGAAAAGTATTTTGAAACAAAAATGTTAAAGTTTTATATTTCTTATTGACAAAACAATGGTCTATTGACCCATCACATATTTATAGTTTTGTGATGATTAAATTTCTACTAACTATATTCTCCTTCACTCTCTATCAGTCCTTGGAGACATGTTTTTCTTCCGTATCCATGTTTTCACTTCCCACTAATGTTCTCCTCTTTGGGAACCTACAATGTGTTATTATATATTACATTTTTTACATCCCTTTCTCTTTTTTAATATGATCTTTTATTGACCCTTTTTATGATGTGAGTTTTAAACAAAGCTATTTTGAAAAGAGAAACCATGGATACCAATCCTTGGTTCCTGAACCCTAGTTAAAACTCTAAGGACACAATTTTTTTAAGAGGGAAAAAATTTAATATCTTTAGATTTTAAAAGTAATTACTTAATTTAATAGTTTACATGATACACATTACCAAGATTACCTGAACAATATATTATTATTATTTTAAGGTCATTGTTATAACATTGTTGTTAAATTAGAAGTATAGACTAATATTAACTATATTTTAAAATATATAATTTTTCTAATCATTTAAAATTTTTAATTATGGTTTTTTAAATAATCACATATTTTTAAGTCATTTTATTATTTAAAAATATGTTTTCATCAAAAATGGGTTTTTAAGATTTTTCGGAGTGAATATTGTAATTATTATTTCAAATTTTTAGAAATTTTATGAGAAAAAATGAATTTCATTTTTGAATTCATAATTTAAAAATTATCTTGGGATTAATTTTTTATAATAGTTTTAAAATATTTATTTTATATTGAATAATTAAAAATACTGATTTTTATGAAAAATTGAATTTTTTATGCTTTTACAAAGTAAATTTATATTTTGGATTACTTTTAAAATTTAATTAGTTTATTTTTATTTAAAATAATCAAATTATTGTTTTAAAGTTGATTTAATACATTAATTTAGTATAACAACATTTTATATTATAGAAGGCCATTTTCTGAAAACTTTTTATTGTCATGTTTTTCCAGTTTTATTTTAAATTAAATTCTGATTTTCTTTGTGAATTTTAACAAATAAATTACATATTTTTAATCAATGGGTCCAAATTTGGTAAATTTTTCACTTTATTTTTTTATAAGTATGAATAATAAATATAGTAATTTATTTTACCATGATAAAGGGTAAATTAGATATTTTAAGTTAAAATTAAAATAATAAGGATTATAAAATGACCCTTACAGTTGTATTAAAATTATTTTATGATTCCATTAAAACTATACTCATCAAATTTTTGGTTATACGGATTTTCTTCCATTTGGTTTGGTTTTAACATTTATAGTATTCTTTTTAATGAAAAGTAAAAAATGTCACACTCTTCTCTTTAATAACAATAATATTTAGCATAGAGTTATGTATAGAATATGTTGGTTTTATATTTATATTTTAAATATAAAATTTTTATCCTCATCATGATAATTTATTTTTAATTTTTCTTGATGAAATAAGTATATTAAATTCAAAGATAATGTTGAAAGAGTAATTATTCAATAAATAGAAAAATAAAATAAATGATATTAAAATAATAAATGAATTATAGATTTTTATCATTATTATTATCCACGAATTTTATATATTAACATGAAATATTAAGGATATAATAAAATATTTTTTTTGAGATTTACATGTTGTCTTGATGTTATTTGAGTGAATGTAATTAATAGTTCTAAAAATAGACCTTAAAAGATATTTTTGATAATATTATTTTATTAAATGTAATAAAGTTCTTATAAATAATATATTCTACAACATTATTATTATAAACTTTAAGATATAAAACATGGTAAACTTATGGGACATTTATCAATTTATAGTAACTATTTTGACCATTAGTGATTAAAAACCCAAGTTGTCATGGTAATTTTTAAATGGGTTAACGAGGGGTTTAAAAAATATAAGTGTAAAATATAATAAATAATTTTTTAATTTGTTATTGCATTAAATTATTTATATCCACAATAATATAATATTTTAAATAAATTATTATTTATAAAATAGGAACTAATATATAATTTTTATTAATTTAATATTTTAAGAAATTTCACGAGTTCCCCTCTCCTCTCTTATAAAAGGGAACCTATTCTTCCCTCTATTTAACACTTGAAAACACATTTTTTTCAACCAATATATTCCAAAATAACTTATAAACTACCCAAAACATTTTATAATGGCCTCATTTAGGGTATAAATCCAACCTTAGTGGTCTAAAGGTGTTAAGAAAAAGAGGTTGTCCTAGGAAAAGGTATTTTTCTTAACCAAGCGTTTTTGTTTGATTTCTTTTTCCACTACAAAAAATAATCCTTAAAAATAATATATTATAAAAACAGTATCTTAAAAATAATTTTGTGTTTTTATGTTAATATACCAACCTATATAAATTTATCTTCCATCAATTGGAAAACAAAACCATCATTTGTGTGTACTGTGGACTCCCTCCTCATGAAGTGGTGAATTTTTCTTCCATATCCATCTCTCATGGATGGTAATAATTATGGAATTAATATTCATATATTATATTCATGATATATTTATCATTATTAAAATAAAATATATAATTTAATTTCTTACTTTTCCATTCACTAGAAAATGATAAATTTGTTTGTGCATATGTGTGGACTACATCCTCAATAAAGCAAAGGGATTTTTTCAATCACCACATAAGATGGATGATATATATATGTATAATTAAAAAAATAATATGATATTAATGATATTATAATGATTATAAAAAGGTAAAATTATACTTACATTGTTTCCATAATTATCATTGAAAAATGGAAACGCTACTCATGCATATGTATGAAATACCTTCCCCATGATTGTAACATAGTTAATTTTCATAACCATATTTTATGATTATTTATAAAATTATTAATAATTTATAAAAAGGATAATTATTTCATGATTATTATTGTGAATATGGAGGAATAATGTTCACTTTTCCCATAGTGAACCTACCAAAGACACTTTTTTATTATGAACTAAATATCATCTGAATATTTGATTTGAATTTAACTGATTAAGTGAATAAATATATAAAGGTAATAGATAAAATGAATGAAAAAAAATTATTTTAATAATGTAAATAAATAATCTTTCTTTATTATTTAGTAAGACAAATAACATAAATTATGAGTCATACTCATGTTGTGATACTTTCTTTAAAAATCTATCCTTTTCAGTTTCCATTAAATCTTCATTTATCTTTCATATCCATACTTTTAAAATTATATTATGGATTTATATATATGTATATAAGTTATTTATAAAGAATAATTTATGTTCATTTAAAATTTATTTAAAATTATTATAAAAGATAACTTTTACAGAATGTTTTAACATCCTTTACAAATACACAAAAGGAATGTTATATTTTTTTACTTATACGTAAACAATGAACTTTTACTCCTTCATAAACATTATTTTATATTTTTGTTACATTATAAGAATTATTATTTTTTTCTATAAAGAAGAAAAATATTTCCCTTTAGTCTAGTAATTTCATTTTAAAAAACTAGTTATTAAAGAAAATGGATAAAAAAATATCATAAAATACCTTCTTATGGGTGAAAAAAGGTTCTTATAACGCCAGATTTTATTTATTAAATTATGGTTCATGATATTTGTTTTTGAGGATTTATAGATCTATTATAATATAAATATTAATGATCTTGTTATAGATATCCAATGCATTGAGTAATGGGATAGATTTAACCAATTATGGTTCTCCGAATAGATTATGGTAATATAGTGTGATGGTTATTCCAAGTATAACCGTTATAGTTATTTTATGTGTAACTACAATTTTTACTCTATGTATAACCATGATGTGTACTATATTAGGATGTAATAATGATATAAAAATAAATAATCAAGTTAAATACACGATTTATCTATACTTTATATGTATTTTAATGGAAATAAAAATATTTCACAAGTTGAAGGAAAATATATGCTAATTTGTATGGTTGAAAAGTATACCATTGTGAAAAAGATATTATGAGTTTTTCATGATTTTATAATAAATAAAATGAGTTTTATATTCCCTTTAATATTTTTTATGAAATGTTTTATGGAAAACTTTGGTCAGATAATGTGATTTCTTAGTTAGAAAATGCTTATTTTTATCCCATAGTTTATTTGTTAAATAGATAAATTTTATAAGTATTCATGGGATAATAATGTTTTTTATTTTTATATACCTTACTGAGTGTTTTGTTCTGATAACACATTTTAAAAATGTCTTTAAAAGTGACTAAGAATGGGTTAAGGAAATGGAGAGGTCATGATGAATGTCATGAACATTTTACAAAAAAAATAATAGTTTACTTTAAAATTTTTATAATGTGGGAAAATGGATGCAAATTAGAAGTGTCTTATTTGTAGTATATGGTAGTATTAGGTAATAGTTTTGACCTAAATCTCTAAAAATATAAAGTTAAATGATCTTTGGGAATATAAGAAAATAAAATATATGTGTAAAGAAACTAAAAATGTAATGATTAAGTATGATACCTTTTAATTAATCATAAAATAATGATAATTTTTGTATAGAAATTATACATTAAAAAAATGAATCATTGTTATGGAAATATATCTACATTACAATCATGGAGATGGGTATGCATGCATAAAGTTCTTATTTTTCAAGGATCATGATGAAATGTAGGTAAGTGTAATTTTATTATTCTATAAAAGTAATAATATATTAAATATCATCTTATTTATTTAAATAAACTTATATATACCATCTATGTGATGTGGTAATATAAAACGAATCATATCACTTCATGAGGTGGTAGTCCATCGTACACATGAATGTTGTTATCATTCTTCCATGGATGGTATGGTAAGAAGGTATATAATATATTAATTTTTTGTAATTTTTTAATAGTTCATTATTTTCATATATAAACATTAAATCCATTATCATGAATATATGCATGTGGTGATGATATAAAATGAATTACAGTGGTTCACATGCCGGTAGTCCTCCATATACATGAACAATGATTTTGTTTACCATTTGGTTGAAGTGGATATATATGGTATTCCATTAACATAAAAACATCTTAGTATATAGGATCTAATTATTATATTATATTATAATGATGTATTAATATTTAGATGTAGTCTAATAGGAAATAAAACAATGGTAATCAATTAAGAATGATACTTCTTCTTGAAACCTACTCTTTAAGATTATACATAGAGACCCACTAGACAGAATTTAAGATCTAAAAAAATAATATTAGAAATGTGGATGGATATAAGGAATATATTTTTTATTTTATTGTTCAAAACAATGGGTTTTTTAAGTTTAGAATGGAGATGAGATAGGGTTCTCTTTTATAAGGGGAGAGGAATGACATTCCTGCAAATACCCCAAACTATGAAACAATGGGGTGTAAATCTTATGTAAAGTGCCTCCAAAATTTAAAAATAATTATTGGAGGCGAGATAAGGATGATATAAAAAATATAAAATTCAACATAAACTTATTTTAAAAAATTTATTCTATAAATATCTTTTTTTAAGCCCGAGTAAACCGATTTTAATACTAACGCTGGTAAAATAATTTTACTATTTTTACTATTAATTACGAACAAAAAATAAGTTAGACAAGTGATATAACATTAATTAATATGATTCAAAACATTGAATCTATTTTATCAAATTCAATTCACATAATTGGAGTATGTTAATTTAATATTAAATATGCAGGTGTGTCGAAAAGGTTGTTTTTCACGAAATGCATTTTTTAAGAATAAGATGATCATTTAATTACTATATGAAAATTAATTATAATTAAATGATTTTAAATTAATATTTATAGATATATTATAAATAAAATTCATTAAAATAATATTTATTAGTTGTTATTATAATTAGATAAAATGAAGAAACATTATTCACATTAAAATAGTTTTCAGAAAAATTTGTTTTAAAGCCTAAAAATATTATTATAATAAAATACAATATAAACCTGATTTAAATGAAATTAATTCCATGAAATGTGAATAATGAATACTTATGTTACTTTGAAATCATATTAAAATGAAAATATGTCTTTTAAATTACATAATTTATTGAAAATAAATGGTAGTTTTACAATTTTTTTTTATATTTTACTATTCAATGAAAAATAAATATTTACTAAAAAATAAAAAAAATCAAAACCTATATTAATATTTATATGCTGGTTTCAATTTTTTTTTTAATTTTATAAAATAAAATTTCTAAGTGCTACAAATATTAACTAAAAATATTTTATCACAAAATGAAAACAAAAAACATTTTTTAAGAAAAAGAAATTTTTTAAGAATAATATATCTCTATTCAAAACAGAGTAATTATTTCCATAGAAAATTTAAATTGAGTATAAAATTTATATCTATTTCATAATGTAGTCAATATTATTCATACCCATTAATTTTAGAGATGGGTTATAAGAATTATCTATAAATAATAATGGTTTCTTTGGGTTCAGTGTTGCGTGTCACATATTCTATCAAACATAGTTTTCAATTTTTTTGAAACTCAGGGTGTTACATGAAAACCTTTGAATTCAGGTATCTTCTATCTCAATTATTTTTATTTTTTTAGTAATATGATATTCTTCACTCACATAATAACATCTCTGATCACTCCAGGTGGGTGTGTTTTTATCTACTTTGAATGTTTCACTACAATTCCCATTGGATCAAAAAATAAAACCTCCCCTATAATGAAAGTTTTCCTGAAAGTGTCATGATCATCGATTTTTTTCCATCCCAAGTTATGTAAAGTTTAAGTAATTACACTTAATAATAACTTTCTCATTTTCCTCTAGTCATCACCTATGGGTGAAAATATATTTTAAAAATTTGGCATAACAAGGAATTTGTTTCATTAAATCCATTTGAGTAATGTTTAGGTACAATTTTTTCAAAGTATCCATGATCACTTTATCAATTTCATTGTGAAATATTATATTTTATTGATTAAATATTTAGAAAAAATAAATTGGAATAAATAGATTAAATAAATCCTAAATAATAACTTTTATACTATTTTTGTGTTTTTATCTTCACTTAAATATATTTTTGAATTGAGAATGAGAGTTTTCTATAGGATATACCTGATGTATAGAATCATTTAAAGTAAAAAAAATCTTTACCACTATAATGTGTAACTGAACATAAATTTCATTTTTCTTTAGGATTTAAAATAGGATGACATGGTAGTAGTCGAGATCCTTGCATGTTTCTATCACCAATTTGTTGGAGTTAGTGTCTTAAGACCTATTATTTTTTATTTGATTACATGTATATTTGTTTATTTGAATATTAATAAAATATATTGTTATATATTATTTATTATTTTTCATTAATTTAAGATAATAATGTCCTAGAGTATCTTTCCCATTGATTTGGTTATAGGAGTTCACCGCTATGATGAGAACCTTAAAAATCTATGAAGACACTCTTAAAAAATGTTCTATAGTCAAATAACTTACTATGATGGGACATATAAAATGCAGTTGTTAGGTGTGAGTTCTCATATGTAGATGAAAATTCTTATCATGAATTTTTTACTTGGTTTTCTTTAATATTTTAGATTACGAGAATTGTCCCACTAGTAGGAATTCCTTATGTTTTGGTTTAATTGGATATTACTATCTTCAAGTGTGTGTAAGGATCCATAGACTAAGGTTATTTTTAAATGATATTTTGATCACTTACTTAGATGCAGTTCGTAAACCATTATGATATAGTTCATGGAGAATTTAGATATGTTTAGAGTGTCATGAGTGATGTCTTATTAATGAATAATTCAATGGAGGATTTTCCACTTCTATCTTTATGGAAGTTGATATATTGACCCTTTGATTGGATAACCATCACATTAAATTCCATGATCATGGTGTAATGAAGTATTTATATAAGATATTAAATTATATATTTATTAATCATATAGGTTTATGACATTTATGTTCATCCTTCTTGATGAGATTTTGAGAAAAAAATGATTATATTACATAATGATAATTCATATGTTTTTTTTTCAACATTTTTACATTAAGTTATTTCACTTAGGAACCTTGAATCATTACCGGAATATAATCTTGGAATTTTGGAAAAATATCTTGTTGCCAACGTGAAAGAATCCTAGAGGGTCAGACACAAAGTATTTATGTTTATCTTGATTAAATTATATTTGAATTTAATTAAGGGAATAAACTTTACTCTCAAGGATAATAAATAATTTTATTCCTGTTTTATCAATTAAAAATATTTATTGATTAATTAAATATTTAATTAAATATTTATTTGGGAATTTAATAAATGGTGAGAAGTTATACAAGTCTAAGATATCGTCTGGTGATGAATATTTATTTTCAAGGTAATAAATAATATTTTTCATTGCACATGCTATTGCATTCCATAAAATAATAATAAAAATAATAAAAAAAAAATTATAATATTATTATGTGGTATGAGGTTTGATAAAAATTATAATATTATTTAGGGTATGGTAAAAAATTAGAAAATATCTTAACCAAAACCCTAGTTCTAAAAACAAATGGTTAGGCTTATTATTTAGGTTTAGTCAATATTTGAGAATTTTTGCACACAGAAAAATTATCTCTATAATACTCTTCCTCTCTTCCTCTCAACAATGATATATTCTAGAGAGATTAAATCAAATTTTACGGAAATATAATTTTTCAACACTAACAATTCCAGATAATTAAATCTCTACCTTTTCAACTAGAAATCAATTAGTGTCTCCCAGAGATCAAAGAAACATGTGTAGATTACCAAAAGAGGGATTGTGCACATGGATCCACTTAACTCAGTGAAGGTGACATGATATAGTTTTTCATAAGATCAACATCATCATTGATGAAATTTTCTAAGATGGGTATTCATTTCTACCATTGATAAAAAAAATTAATTTTAAATTTAACATGAAATGATATTATCCATGTTTCGTGTTTTATTTATGTTAATATTCGAAGGAATAATTTTATTATTCAGGGTGTTTACATCACTGATAATATCAAGAATAATCCACCAAATTCACAATATTTTATTTTTTTAATCCAACTGAGATGATTATACTACAACCAGAACATACATGTAATATCATATGGATTCACATGTTAAATTTATAATTATTTTTTTGATTTTTTGATCTATATGAAAAATAGTCGTTAGCTATTTAATTTCAATACAATTTAATCTTTATTTTAATTTTAATTAACATGTTTCAATAATATTTATCATCATTATCCAATGTTTAATTTTAATAAATTAATATTAATAGATGAGTAACAATCAAAGATTCCATCAATAAGTGTTGAGTATTATGGATGGATAACTTGAGAATGCATGATGTGTAGATAGAGTAAATGATATGTACCCTAGTGAATTGTACATGGAAATGTCATGTGATACACAACACACCACATTGTTTCTACATGAAAGGAATTTATTACACACTATGAGTATAGTGGGCCAACCTGGAACATGACATGAATAATTACATGGAATGTAGTTGGTATACACTCTATGTAGTCTAGAGAGTTTTGTGTTGAAATTTATGCAAGATGTGGGGTCTTATACATAGTCAACACCTTGTGAGACTCGTTTCCTATTGAGATAAGGATATACAAAATGTGTATACATAGTACATGATGTGCAGTTAATTATTTCACACATGTAAAGTATACGTTTATCCATTTAGAGAGACAAGAAAACAATTGACATGTGAGATATATGGTTCCTGGATGAATTGTACCATTCATGTAATCCTATTTCTGATGAACACCCTAAGTGCTTCTGTGGGTTTTGATGGACACATGGTATTCATACCACATGATGTGTATCTCATTAGTACATGTCGTATAATCTACCAAGATACATGTTTAAGACACATGCATGTATCCTAGGTAGACAACAAGGGAGGTATATGACATGTAGCTCATAAGTTCACTTCTTGTAGTCTCCCAAAAAGGGAAGAATTAAATTATTTTAAATTATTAATTTATGAATGAAAACAATATTACACTGATTGAAAAGAGTGGTGTATTTAAATTTAATATTTTTTTCTAAAGAATTATTAAAATGGATTTTTTTTAATAATATATTATTATTTGTTCTTCTATTTATTTTCCATGAATTACTTTAATGATTTGTATATCAGAGATAATTTTGATAGTCATTAAGATGATATATAATTAGTAAATTAATTAATGCAATTCAATTTATCTTCATAATAAAAATGAATAACTATTAATGCTAGCATGTATAATTTTTCATAACATTAGTATGTGTATGATAGATCATGAAGATTAATAAGACCTATGTATGTGATGAAATTATTAAATTTAATTTATTACACGAATTTTCAATTTTCAATTATTTTATTAAATTAATGGACTTAGAGTCATCCTTAACTCCATTATTATGTACGACCTATGTGTTCAAGGTGATTTATGAAATTACCATTAATCTAATCCTTTGGTTCCCCTCACTAACTCGTGATTAATAAATACTGGTAATAAAAAGAGTATCCCATGGCATGTGGATGAGATATAATATAGAGCCAAGATTAGAAAAACCAATGTGATACAATGGTGGATATGTGGAATGATGTGACTCATATAAAGTCTTACACACTGAGATTTTCCCCTTGGTCAAAGGGTGATTTATTATATTATCAACAAATCATCTATTATTTAAGCTCATTATCTGGTCATTTAATTAATTAATTATTTTTGTGTTATTCTTTATTTAGTTTATGGATGTAATATCAAAATCAAATAAATAAATGAATAAGTGTAAAAATATTGAATATAAATTAATAGATTGTGAATAAATATTTCAACAATACATGGTTAGTCACATAAGTGAAATCCATATAATATTAAAAATATATATAAAATATAAGAAAGAAATAAATTACCCATAAGAAAAAAAAATTCTCTCAAGTTGATATTAACTAATTAATCCTTTCATCATCTGAATTAAGGTGAACCCACAGTTTATGTGTCAGTTCGACCTCTATCAGCTGCACTTTTAATTATCATAAAGTCATAACTAATAATATGAGTCAACTAAATTGAATCATTATTTGGTTTAATGTCATATTTTTATCCAATACAAATTTGGAGTTAAGTGTTGAGGAAATCTGAGTTAGGATTTTTTTATTGGGGAGCCCACACGATGGATCAAGGAGATAAAAGATCATAGTTGGAAACAATGCCTATTGATATACATTATATTAATTTTTATAGTCTCCAAACATAATTTAAGAAAGGAAATATTGATCTTTGATAATAGAAATTAATTGAAAATAGAAAATAAATGTTAAATGGTGATAACTATTTGAGAAATTCGAAAAAAGTGAAAGATTTAATAATTTTATTATTATTATTCCTCACATAATTTTAAATCACGAAAAGATATAAAAATTTTCTCTTTTTAACTTTAGAATAATTGGAATTTATTCATCTACATTATCATTATAAAATATGTACAAGAAGGACCATATCATCAATGGTAGTAACTCCTAAGAGTGGTTCAGAAATTATCATTTTATATAGTTCCATAAAGAGAAATCTAATGTGCTAGAATCCTCATTACCGGATTTTCCTACGAAGGAGGCGAGTGATGAAGAGTTCATTATCTAAGAAGAAAATTTGAATAATATATTCGATGTTCAATGTTCAATCCTATCATCTATATATATTGAAATGATGAAGTCTCATAATGTCATGGATTCTAATAACATTCTGGAGAGTCTCCATGGTTTATACTAGGAGAGAGAAAGAAATGAATAGTTTTAGATCTCCAAGGATCTTTTACAGAGAATTCTAGGATAGGGTGAACTATCTGGGTCTCACATAGTCATGCTCATTTATTACATTGAATTCTTAGAGGTTCAAAGTTTAAACTCCATCATGACATATTCACAGATCTCATTCTTATATCACTCCCTCAGAGTTTTTATATACTTGGTGTTACTTTTAATAAGTACAACATTAAAAATACTCTCCTAGATCCACTTATTATTCTCCTCCAAGTGGATAATGAGACAAATCTTGAAAATCCTATTGTCCATATGGTGGTAAATCGATATTTAAAATAAATATATAAAAGAAAAAATCTTCTTTACAACACCCTTCCATGAATAGAATGATTCGGGGAAAAGATAAAGATCATTATTCCATAAAATTTTCATGTGGAAATAAGGGAAACATTAATAAAAAATGAACCCAACAGAGCCTTATTTTTTGAAAATGGTGAAAGATCCAAATATCTTCTTGAATTATTTTATATAGATGTATGTGGAATATTTCTATATGAATTCAGGGGTGAGTACTCATACTTCATAAATTTGAATTGTGATTTAGTTATATATGGATATTTTTTATTAATTTTGTATAAGTCAAACTCCTTTATCAAATGAGTGGAATACAAGAATGAAGTTAATATATAGTTTGATTATATGATTAAGAAACTTAAACAGGGATATAGTTGAGAATATTTTAATGAAGACATCATTGATTATTTGTTTGAATTTGAGATCATATCCCAAATCACCCCCTTACACCCATCATTAGAATGGTGTAAGTAAAATGAGAGACCAAAAAATGTTTGAAATGGTGTGATCAATGAAGGTTCACGTGAGTCATCGATTATCCTTGTAATGTACCATTATTTCCATGTAATTTTTTAAAATTATATAGATTAATTCAAAACCATGTGATGAGACGAAATACGATTCAGAGGCCTAGGGTGCCTAGAATAGTTGTTTAAACTTTTTTTAGTTTATGAAAAGTAATGGGTATGATTAGTTTTAGTAACTTTTAAATGATTTCTCAGATTTGAAATATGATGGCACCTTTGTGTTCAGATTAGTGGGTTCTTCTTAGGCCTGACCTAACTTTGATCGGCGCATATAATATGTGAAAAATATTTTTTTGGCATTTTAATGAAAAATAAAATAAACATAAGAACGTTTATTTTACTCAAAAATAATTTTTCACTGTAACGAAATTTCATGTGAGATATTTCCTTTCATAGATGAAATAACATAACAACATTTCAACTCAAGAATAATGGAAATAATATTTCTTAAATGAAACAATGGAACGATGTGGTAACTCAAAATAAGAGAAAAGATGAAACATATTTCCTCCTTTAATGGATTATCAGAGTTACGAGATTAGGGGATGGCCTAGGAAATTTCATTGAGGACCTAGAGAAATTCTTTGGGCAAGCGACGAATGACAAAAAATGAAACATCGCCAATGACTACCGATCGCAGATCAAGGAGCAACCAGATGAGAGATCGTGACATCTCTTACTGAATCACCAATGATGATCGAAACATGATGTAGAACGACAATATTTTATAAGAAGTGTGTTTTGTTTATTCTCCTTTTCCTCCATTCATGGTATTCCTCAACAAATACAGACTAATTAACCAAAAAAATGGTCCATAGATCGATCGTTGTTGCAAGATGGGATTACTCATGCAGGATTATTTATGGGAGAAAAACCTAGTGATTTATATAGGATTATGACTTTTATTTTAATGGTGATGAGCCACGATCGTCACTAACATTGATCAAGGTATGTCTCTTTTTGTTGTTCCATGCCTTACTCCCCCCCGTTCATCATTCTTCACTGGAATTCTTCGTTTGGCCTATGAATCGACATTTCGAAATTGATTGATCACTATACAATTAATCATTGGAACACCGATCCCTATATCACATATCCGTGATGGACATAGTACGATGGATGTGTGATGATGAAGACGACGAACAGATCGAGGCAGTGTAGAAAATATCACTGCTCTAATGAATTTTCTACAGGAGGGATCATGGAATTGATTAGAACCCCTGTCAATGAAGAACGTGGACAGAGGAATCTGTAACATCGTCATGATATTAGAAAAGACTGTCAAAGCACATCAGGTGGCCCATGGAAGACCTCATTATCACCGTTGTAGCAGAAGCCAGACGCCCACGACAGTGGCCAGAGGAACCCATGATGGATTTACAGTGGGAGGCGATAGGGCTATGGCCAGAGAGGGTCACAAAGAAGTGGGTTGAATCTGCGAATGCCCCACATCAAGATGGTGGCACACGGTCAACAGACTGTATGTGAGAATCTTGGTTTGCTTAAATAGACCGGTTGGATGAGGCGGGGGCAGCGCGCCCCCTTGCACCATGTGACACGACAAGTGGTCGAGCCACATTCTGAAGGACACCACCCCGTGTGATGTGGTTCAGATCGGGTGAACTGGGTCATGGGCCATGACAGGACAACTGGTTGGGTTGGACCTGGGTCAGGTTGGTGGACCCTGAACCAGGTCGAGTTGGGTCAGTCTAACCGGTCGGGAGAGACCCGGACCCCACCGATCCACTTTCACTAAAATGCCCATAACATTTAAAATGTAAGTCTGATTGATGAATTATTTTCCAAGTTGGGATAATTTCAATGTGGTGGTACTTTTGGCATGACATGTTAGGGTTTTATTTGGACTAGAATGGGATGGTGGCATTATCTTTGTCTTTCCTATAAGGGATCAATGTGGGATCCCAATACCATCGTAAAGGGTTACAGTAGAGGCTAATACCATACCATTGGTCCTATCTATGTTGGTTAGATGATGGATCAAATTCCTATTATATAGAATGAACCGTGTTCTGAAGTAAGTTGTCTCAGTGGGTCTAAGTTCCCCAGAGGGTCTAAGTGATGTATAGACCACTCTAAGAGGCCCAGTTAGTCCTCACCTATCTTTTTGGTACCATTGATAGGGTTTGTGGAATGGGTGTGACCATTATTTACATTTAAACACATCCCTTTTCTAGGATGATAATTCTAGTTGGTCTTGGATGTACCCCAGTGAGCCCAAGGTATAGGACCCCCAACCTATATATCAAGATGTGATTTGCTCCTTTGTGACTTTACATAACCAACATGCTTTGAGTAGTTCTCAGTGTGTTCTATTTGAACGGAGACAAATTTTGTGGGACCTCATGTGAGTGTATATGATGAATTTATATCTTAAGGAGCGATTTCCCTGGAAATCAGCATTCCTTGAGTAGAATCCCATGTCCACGGATTGGCTACGATATCAAGACTCCTCGTCTTAGTAAATTGACATGCGAGGGTTGAGATAATTTCTTTTTTATAAGTAATAAAGTCGTTTTGACATTAAAAAAATCAATTACTAAATGGTTTAGAAATTGACATAAATGAGTTTTTAAAACAAATACTATTTTTCTAAATGATTTAAAAGTAATCAAAATAAAATATTCAGAAAAATGACTTACATAATGTTAATTTTTTTAATGATATAATTTGGCTTCTATTGACATTTTATTGTAACTATAGTAACCGTATATTATTAAAATACAAGAAGATATGGTAAGAGTTCATGTTTTTAACTAAGTGTTGAAGCTATAAGATAAAGTTAGTTTTGTGACCTAAACTTATATAAAACAAATTATTTGAGAGGTTTTAGACCCATAGATATCTTATATTATAAAGAAATGATTTTGGGACCTTTAAAATCCGATAATAAATTTATAATAAATTTATATTTAATAATATCATAAATTGCATCTCACATGTCCTATAAAAAGAAACTTCTACTTATCTTTTAAACACACCTATAAAGCCCTTTTTCTCAGAAAGAACATGTCCATTTACTCTCAAAACATCCTTAAATTAATTTTAGAGGACAGACTTTGGGTTTAATTCAATCCTATAGAGACCTTATATGAAAATCAAAAGGAGATAATCAAAAAGAGGTAATTATTTTATCACCTCTTTCAAAATTATTTGCTTCTTCAACGTCCTATTTTTATATTATTACCATAGTAAAGTAAAAAATTCAGTATCGTATAAATTTTGGGATTTTATTATAATTATGGTAAAAACATAAACCTCATTTTATCCATTCTACAAATAATAATATCACCATGCGTGCTTAAATACAGCTTATAATCTCTACGATGTGGAGTAATTAGTTATTTAACAATACAGAATTTGGATGGGTATAATGAGGATTATAATGGATATGAATAACTAATATAAAATTATTATTATTATTATTATTATTATTAATGAATATAAAATCCAATTCCTTCCCATTTAACCATTAAGTGAATGATATAATCGCTCTTGCATTTGTACGACCTACCGTCTCCACGACGTGATGAGGTTCATTCTCCACGTTAACCGTCCAAAAATTATTTAAAAATATATATAATAAATAAGAATTAAATATATGAAATAATAATTCTACTAGAAATTTTTATATATATATGTCATTTACATGCTTCCATTCAATTCAATAATGAAACAGAAACCACATTCATTCGTATTTACGACCTACCGCCTCTATAAATGGTGTCTTCCATTTTATTTATCAATATATTATATATATATATATATAAATACTGAATATTTAGGATATATAATTCATGTTTTAAGTTATGGAATTAATTAAATCTTGATTTATTTTATAATATCAAGAATAACAAGTCAAAACACTTACGATAAATAAAACGATTATTACCCAAAACACTTCTTTATCATGGAATTGATAAATAAATAGGTAATATAAAGTCATAAGTGAATAATATATGATATAATTGATTTTATTATGGTTCTGTTATAAGTTAATAGTATTTTTATACCCACTATACAGGAGTTTTGGACACATACTGAAGAAATCAGACCTATGGTAAGGGATAATTTCGCAATCTCATTATTACCCATAGATTGTTTATTCATAAGTATTTACTGGTGTATATTTATCATCCACATCCATGTTTCCTAAATATATAATATTATTTATTTTCTTATACTATTTTTTAAAGTAAATTTTACACATTGGTGACATTTTATTAAATGGTATGGAAGGAATTTTTTCTTACATTTTCCATACAAGGTACTTTTTGAATTTTCTTGGAAGAGTGTAGGAAGAATTTTTTTTAACTTATACGACATGAATAGTTTTTTACAATTTCGTGAATGCTTATTTCCATTAATAATTCCTTTCATATTTCATGTTTATTTTCAAATAAATTTTTTTCCTTTAAAATTGTGTGGCATTTTTAGAATGGAAAACCTATTTAAAGAAGAAATTATATTTTACTCAAGAATTAATTTCATGTGTTATATCAAAATAACTTTCCATCGAAGATGAAATTACTTAAATGGGGATATGTTTCTATTCTTATTATTACAATGATTTTATTGTTTTTATCATGGAATAATATTTAGGCAATACATTTTTTACATGGATTATGTTATGATGGAATGACATTTAAGAAACCCATTTTCTTTCTTGGGTTATGCAATGATGAGTGATTTATGTTTTTGGGGAACCAATAAGAATGATTTCATTATTAGATGGGCAGGACCTATATCTCTATCTGATTAATTAACTAATGATTTATATCTAATGATATATACATGACTAGAATGGAAAGTAAATATGGATAAGTAATACAGGTCTAGAACGATAAGTAACTCTGGTTCAGTAATACATGGCTGGGATGACAAGTAAACCTAGTTCAGTAAGACATGGATTGAATAGCATGTAAACTTGGTTCATCAATTGGATTTTTTCCACTATGATGGTCTTTGAATAAATTCCTTGGATAATTTGGAAATAATATTATGTTCTTATTTTTTTCCACAATTCCATGTCTTATTCCAATTCTATTTTATCATGGTTAATGTTCCTTTGTAATATATGCCTTACATACATCCAAGATTTATTTCATGACTAAAGATTTAGATATCTAAACTTTATGTTCATGTTTTTAAATTATTATGTTTCTAGTTTACACTTACTAAGAAATTGAGCTCCACCTTTTTATGTTTTCATTTCCAATTTCCCTTGGATATAAAGAATGATTTTAGGTAGGAATGAAAAAGGGGAAGATCTTTATGGGAGATGCGGAAGATCTTTCACCAAGTTAGAAGATTAGGTTCCAAGTTTCCAAATAGACTAAACTAATAATGTATTTGGGAATATTTTTTGTAATGTATTTAGTATTCCAAAAAAGAAATGTTATGACCATGTACATCAAGAATGATTTATTAGAGTGAACCCCAATGAGGTTACGTCCCTCCCACGTTTTATCAAATAGGCTTCAAACGACATGACTCTATCGGTTAATCCTATAATTTATTTTTTCTTCATCAATTATCCTTTGTAATTAAACATTATAAACACAAATTATAATGATAAAACTATTACCAATGGGTATAGTTTCAATGTACAAATATACCAATGGTAATATCGACCAATGTTCATTTTTGACTATTAGTTATATTACTATTCCAAAATTCATATTACTCCCTTTAAATACCACTGCATTATTTCAATAAATTTTCAATAAAATTCCTCCCACATTTAGATTTTCATTTTCTAAGATATTGATAATTTTACAAATATTTTTTCCAATTATATAATGTTTTAAATTGGCCATATGATTATGTAATCCTGACTTTTTATTACATAATTTTTCATTACATGGTCCAAACAAAAGTTATTTTAATGTTTTGTTTCTTGAAAACAAGGTAAATAATACATGAAAACATAAAAACTTATTCTATATACACTTGACTAAAATATTCATGGGTTCAACCTAAGTTACTTTTTCTACATCTTATATCCTAGGGACATACAACAAAGGAAAGTGGTGAGAATTAATTCCAGTAAGGGAATAAGAAAGGGATAAAAAATCCTATAATCATGAGACATATTAATTGTAAAATGAGTAATATAAATAAAGCATGAACCAGAATAATAAAAAATTAATAATAACATGAATCATAAAATAAATATTTTTATGCAACATTTAATTGATACATTTATAAGTATATCACCAAGATTTATAACCAAAGTGTTATAAATGGATATTTCCAAGGTTATTCATCAAGGTATCATAAAATATGTCATCTATAGAGATAAAATTATTTACCCAAATAATTGGAGCACTATTAGGGATTAACCTTTATATGTATTAATTTCACATGATCCACATAGATAATAATAAATCATTTTTCAATAACACATGGAGATTAAACAATGGGTTTCTTATCAAAATCTTGTCATGAAAAAGTTCTTAAAGATATGATCATTATGTCACTTTAAACCGATGAAAAGGAATTGTGGGTTTAATTTCTGTAAATTCCCAAATTAATAAATCCTTATGAAAACTAGTTAAATACCCATAAAAAAGTAAGATGATTTGGTAATCACAGAAATAAAAAATGGAGAATCTCTTAAGTAAAATAGTGGAATTTGAGAAGTAATTTCAAAAGTATAAAAGGTATAAAACATGGTTTTAGAAAAGGGTAAAGTGAGAGGGAACGATGGTTACCCATTTTGAAAAGAATAATATTATTTAAATGGATGAGTAGAAAGTAAAAAAAATATTTTGGAAATTAGAATATATAACACATTTAAAGGTAACTTAAATGGAAAAAAGAAGTATATATTTCCTTTACCGTGAAGAGTTGTTCATAAAAATTGAGGATGGAAAATTGGGGGATTGAGGAAACCTTTATGGGAATGAATGGGAGTAAAAACTAAATAAATTATTTGAGAATGGATTGGTAGTGAATGAGAATTGTGGAATTGGTGGGTATGTATAGAATAAGTGGGGGATTTGTTTAATAATATACAAATACAGGTCCTGGAAATATAAGTTGTATAAAATGAAAATTTCTTTTCTTCAAAATGGGTTTTTATTATGTTTTGGTACATTTGGGTAAAATGTTATTAGATTTTAATCTACCAAAACCGAACAAAAATTTTTTTAATGTTTTTTTGGCTTGTAAAATTAATGATTCCAGAAATTAATGTTTTTAAAAATAAAAATATCAATTTTATACTTTTAAAAGTATCAAAGAGTTTTTGAAATTGATTTGAATATATAATAATACTTAATATTAGTAAAATAACATATTTTAGGTCATATATTTTTTTTAATTAAATATTAAATGATTATTAAGTAAATATGACGTCTTAAAATATATTGAAAACCAAAAACTATATTTTTTACTATTCGTAAAAATAATAATATATTATATAAAATAATCATAAATACACCCTAATCTAATTTCAACATTATGATTTTAAATACAATGTTTATTTTTTCATAATAATTATCTAAATGTGATAATTTTAACATTTTAATATATAAATCCTTAATTATTTAAAAATAACAGTTTTTAAAGGATAGTTAAATTTCAGACACTTATCAAAAAAAATATTGGAAATTAAGAAATTATTTTATAAATTATATTTAGGTGAGAGTGTTTCAAAATTATATTTGACAAATAAATAATATTTATAATACCTTCTTTTATAAAAATTACAATTATGTTATATTTGTATTCAAAAATCTGTATACCCAATTCATCTAAATTTAACATATATTTTATTAAGAAATAATATTATTAAAATTTAATTTATTTAATAAAAATTTTATTTTTACAAATGAAATTAATAATTATAAGACTAAGTAATATACATGTAACCGCTTATTAATCCATCATAAGATCAAAGTGTGAGATGTGTAATGGTCATAGTATCATGGAGTGGGATGGCTAACATCTTCCTAGTGTAAATATTCAATAACATTAACTTATCATATAGATGATTTCATTCAACCTTCACTTGTTGAATCTAATCTTGGTCCTGATCAAGGGATAACCCTAGTTATGCTACCTCCCTCCCAATTTCAAAAAAATGGGGTTGAAACAACATGACTCTACCAGTTGAGATAATTGACTCTCCTTTCTGTATAAATTATCCTTAGTCATTACTTGTTATAAAAACTAAATATAAGATTAAATTATGAATCAAGGGTTTAGATTACAATATTCCAATTGACTAAAAATAATATTGACTAGTATTCATATATGACCAACATTATTATAATGATAAAATCCCAATGATCACATTTACCTTTATGCTGTAAAAACAATAATTTATTATTTCACTCCAAATTCCCTAAAATTTATCCCTAAGGTTATTTATTCATTTATTTAGATGATGGTTGATTTACCATTTTTTTTCTTTTATATAATATTTATAGTGGATAAATGATTCTAGGAGACTGTGAAAATCTGTACATTCCCATTTTTTTTATACTATTTTATTTTTTTGACCAGTTGCAATGATTGGCATTTAATGTTTTTCACTTGTAACTAATTTTAGGATATTTTTTAATGATATATAATCTTGTAATTTTATCAATATATTTTACATGTATAATATTATATTGTATGTTAAAAATATATATTCATGAATAAATACCATTTAAAAAGCTAGAGTCATTACATTCTTCCCCACTTAAGAAATTTTATCTCAAAATTTCAACTCATTATCTTAGTTTTGAAAAGGTGAGGGTACTTATGTCTTATTATCTCCTCTGGTTCCCACAATGCTTCTTCATATTTTTTGTTCCTCCACTAAACATTAACAATTCTGGTTTTCTTCTTTCATATAATTTTTTCTCTATGGTCTAAGATCACTATTGTATTCTCCTTATACGAGATTTCACATTCAAGTTGTACCACTAATAGAATCAATACATGTGAGGGATCAGATTTGTAGTCATAAAAAGAGATATATGGGATACAATATGAACTTGATAAATATTTGGTGGAAGTAAATTATTATAGTATACTAGTCCTATGTGACTGAGTATTTTAAAGGGGCTAATGTACCTTTGTATAATCTCCAATTTCTTTCAAAATTGCATGATTCTATTCCGTGGTGATATATGAAGGGATTTTTTTTCCAACATCAAAATCCATGTCCCTTTTTCTATTTTCAGAATAGATCATATTCCAACACTGAGAATCCTTTATATGTTGTTGGATTTCATGAACCTTTTTTTGTCATCTCATATACAAGATTATGCCCATTTATCTTTATCTCACCAATATCAACCAAACATGTATGTGATTTTCAACAATTCCCATACAAAGATTCATGTGGTACCATTTGAATACTCAAGTGGAATATATAGTTGTGTGAAAACTCCACAATTTGGAGGCGTCAATACGATAAACATTTAAATTCTATTGAGCATGTTCTCAGGATGTACTCAAGTGTTTGAATAGTATTTTCAGATTATCTATCAATTTGGGGATGATATAGGCCATACTAATATTAAATTTAGTGTCAAAATTATGTTGAAAAATTATCCAAAAGATAGGGATGATCCTTTGAGCATGATCATAAGTCATAGAAAGTGGAACCCCATTCAGCCTTACAACTTTCTTTATGTATATCTTGTAATGTTTTTCAAGAGGGAAATCTTCGAGAATAAATATGAAATGGGTAGTATTGCTTAGTTGATCCACTATAACCCATATCACATGTTTCCTTTGGATGTTCTTGGGAGACTAGTTATGAAGTACATAGTGATATTGTATTACATCCATGTTGGTATGGCTAGTGGATGCAATAACCATTTTAGAAGTTTTCAGTCTACCTTAACATGGTGACACACCAAGAACATTTCAGGGTATTTGGAAATATTATTTTCATATTTTCCATCCAATAATGATCATGAAGGTCACTATAAAATTTTGTGATTTCATGATGTTTAGATAATGTAGATCTATAAGATTCATCCATCAACTCCTTCATTATCTCCATGATATATGGGGCACATATCCTTATATGAAATTTCAATACACCTTCTTTATCATTATTAAAATTATGGAAAACCTCATTCTTCAAAGACTCTATCTTGTTTTTTATCAAAGGATATTCTCTATGAGCTCACATGTTATTCACCAGTAATGATGGTTTATAAATCATTTGGGACATAGTTGATGATTTACTTTCCCTTATGATTACAATGCCCAACCTTAATAGGTCCTTAATAGATGGATCACACTAAATCCTCATCATTTGAAACACAGTAAGGACTTTCATACTTAATGTTTTAGTGCATTTGTTTTATGATCTGGGGTGATAATGAATTGAATGGTCATGGTCTTTAATAATTTACAACCATATTCTTTGTCTCAAGTTCAATTACATTGGATTGAATATATAATTAATTTTTTTTTGTTCAGTGTACATATCACATATATCCCTATAAAGATAGTTCCTGTATATTTTTAGAGAAAAAATAACTGTAGCTAACTTTAGGCCATGCATTGGATAATTTTTGTCCTTAGGGTTTAACAGTTGAGATGAATAAGAAATCATCATGTCATTTTTCATGAGGATTCAACCAATATCATATAGAGATTAATTGAAAAAAATATCAAATCCTTCTCATATAGAGGGTATAGTAGAGAGAAGTAAGTAACCAATCTCTTCTTTATTTATTAGATTCATTTTCACACTCTGTTATCTAGATGAACTTGGATCATTTTCTTGTTAAAGTAATTAAGTGATTATGAATACATTAATTTTTTTTTCAAAAACCAACAATATTATCATACTAAACCAATGTAACTACGAATCTCAATTATTGTTGTAGGATGAGGCCACCCCTCTGCAACCCATTTCTTGGAAGTTTCAAATGATATTTCTTCATTAGTTACAATTTTCACAAAAAATTCTCAGTATTATTAACAAAAATTACATTTTTAAAATTTCCAAAATAGATTATCCTTCCCATGAGTTCTCAATATATACCTTAGATGATCCTCATGCTCCTCAAGAATTTTTAAATATCTATTAATTTCATCAATAGAAGTTTTCATGAATTTATTGAGGTAGTTCATAAAGATCGAATTCATTAAATCCATAAATATAGGGTTATCATTGGTAATGATTAATATAATAATAACAATATCATTATGGAAATATATTTTTCAAAAGGTATTATTTGGAATATATTATTTCTTCAACCTCAATTGATAATACCAAGATTGGATGTCAATATTGGTGAAGAATTGTACCATATGAAGCTGGCCAATTAAATCATCAATAATTTGGAGAGGGTACATGTTCTTCACTATGATCCCATTAAGTTCTCTATAATTAATGCATACCTACATTGATCTATATTTCTTCTCAACAAATATAACATGTTATCCCCAATGAGGCACACTTGATCAGATAAATACCTTCTCAAAAAGGTCTTGAAGTTATTTATTTAGCTACACTAACTCCATATTTTCCATTCTATACATGGTCTTTGATATCGTCTTGGATACATGTAAGAGTTCAATTATGAACTCTGACTCTCTTTTTGGGACAGTTATAAGCATTTCTTTAAGAAATAGTTCAATATATTTTAAAAATATGGGTACAATATCTATCTTCACACATTCATTTATATCTACCTCTTCACCAGTCAAATACACAAACAAGGATATGGTAGTCGATTCTAGACAACGATCAGGCCGAGATATATCACATTTGAAAATAAATATAAATTTTCCATTCATGACTACTGAAATTTATTTATTTCTAAATTTTATGTTAACATTATACTTTGAGAGATAGTCCATCCATAGTATAGGGCTGAATTCCACTATGGGAATGACGACTAGATTTGCGATGATATTATACTTTCCAATGTTAATAATATAGTTTCAATATACTATTGATTCTAGGATAATCCCTCCATGAGTCTTTAATGATAAATATTTTTATAGTAGTTCAAGGATTGATTCCATACTATATTCCAAACATTTTGTAATAAAGGAATGCATTGATCCTGAATCTAACAAATTTCTATCTTACCTTGATAATACAAAAATTATACATTATGAAACATCATTTGGAGGATATACTTCAGTCTCCATAATGTAATATTCTCAACCTTACCACCTGTTCCTATATTAAGGTTGATGGTGGTTTTACTCTATTATCTTGGGATTTTAACATTTACGGAAAAGTTCCCAAGTTTTCCAAATTGAATAATTTAACTTATGAATGAGACTACACCATATTACCTTTATCGTTAGTGTTGAGTGGTTGATAATATTTCTCACCATTAATGATCTGAGCTATATGCCTATCTCTTCTACATTTTTTTCACTTTCCACTCCAACAAAAGAAGTTTCCAAAATGATTATTTCTATATTTTATCTCATGGAAATGTACAATTTCTTTCCTCATCTCCTATGATCAAAGTTCCTCCCTAATTTTGGATCCCTATATCTCTTATTTTTATTACACATATGTGACCACTTCATCTCACCGAAATCCAATTCAAACATCATATAACTACAAACTATATCCTCATAGAATTCATAGTCTCAATTTTCCAAATTCTTTCACAAATGGGGTCTTAGTCCCCTAGATAATATATCAGCCTTTCCCTTTGGACCCATAATAAAGATAGATGTGTATAGATTATATCTTAAAAGGTTCATTTAATAGATTTATGATGATTCATTTTTTTATTTTTCATCTCTTTTAATTCCTTCTCAATTTTTGTTCTTATTAAATTGGGAATTTTCTTTTGAAAAAGAATCCTCTAAACTATTCCCACTATAGATCATTGATCTACCTTTTATTACTAGAGTTTTTAATCAGTTTCCATCATTGATCAAATTTTCATTCTAAGAGGTATACTTCCAGGGTTAATTTATCATTCCCTGAAAAATGGAGAACATAAAATTTATTCTCTATATAACTTATCGGTTTTTCATAAATCAATGGGTTAGTAGAACCATTAAAAGAAGGCAGTAATTGACTCATGAAGGACTCAAAATAAAGTTGAACCCTTTGAGGTGAATATGGTCTCTTGACTTGATTAAAATTATTGTTCATAATTTTAGTTATTTGATTCAAAGTCCTCATGAATTTTTCCATTCCAACTTCTATTTGAATTCCATCAGTACATGTTCTATTACACTCATCATTTATAGGGTTCCTCTCATTTCCTGCCATTTTTCTAAAAGAATAAAACTGTAGTGATAAACATATTAATCTAACAAATATTATTATTGTAAAGGGATATAATATCACAAAACATTATTCTTAAATATTTTATTAATATCTTTTAAAAAAATTAAATTTTCTATATATCCATTATAATGGATAATAATTTTTTTGATAAACCAAACATACGTCATGGTTGTGTCAAACCCTGTGTGCAGCAAGGCCAGTTTTCATGCACTAGTTCCTGAATGAGTCTCCCTCAATGAAGTGTTTTTGGTGGTACCCTTAGGTACAAAAGTTTCAGAGCCACATCCACTTGTAGTATCTAAATAAGGATATATTTTCGAGGAATCCATTTACTTCATACTCACTAAAATACCATAATATTTTCTGATTTTTAGAATTTTACATAAGGTTTTTCATAAAATGTTAAATTCATAATTTCCACAAATAACTAAAACATCCTTTGATAACAACTATTGCATCCCACCTTTTTTTACAATACTTGTCATTAAAGGGTAAAATAGATAATATTTTAATGATATGTTTCTTGGAAATTAGGTACATAATAAATGAAAAAATAAACCATTATTCTAAATCCACAAGAATAACATCTTCATGGGTTTAAAATAAGTTACATTTACTATATCTAATATCCTAGGGACATATATCAAAGCAAAGGGGTGATCATGAAGCCTAGTAAGGGAATAAACAAGGGAGAAAAAACATGTGATCTTGAGACATATCAATAAGAACATGATCGATAACAATAAGGCATGGAAAAGAGGCATAAAATAACAATATTAAAATGAATCATAACTTGTAAATGTTCCTACAAAATTTAAATGAGAAATTAATAATAATATCACAATAATTTATCCCTAAGGTGTCATTAATGAAAATTGCAAAGGTTATTCACAAAGTTATCACGAAACATGTCATCTCTAGACATTAATATTTTACCCAATTTATTGGATAACTATGAAGGAACAAACTTTATTGTATTTAATTAATTCTTTATTTATAGATCATTATAAATTATTTCATTAAAAACATTTTGATAATAACTAAATCAGTTCTTATCAAAATCAAGGCATGTAAAAGTGCTTAAAACATTATCATTGCATCATTTTTCACCCACTAAAAGGAAATGTGTGATTAATTTATGTAAATCCCTAAATAAATAAATCATTATTACAACTAGGTGAATACCAATGGAAAATTAATAGGTTTGGGTATTCATAAAATGAAAATAAATGATAATTTCTCAAGTAAAAGAGGGAAACATGAGAAGTAAATTCGAGAACATGAAGGGTATAAAACAAGGTTATAGAAAAGGGTATAATTAGAGAGAATAAGGGTCCCCTATTTATAAAAGTCTCTCATTACACTAAGGGTATAACCAAAATTTGAATAAAATTACTATGTTTGGAAATTAGATGAAATACCACATAAAAAGGGAACTTGAATGAAAAAGAGAAGTTGAGATTTCTATTACTTGAATGAGTTGTTCCTAAAAAAAGTTACAACCTTAGGGGATTGAGGAAAACTTGGAGGGACTCCAAATGAGTAAAGAACCAAAACTTTTTGGAGGATGGATTGGGAGTGAAGGATGATGGTTAAGTGGGCAGGTATTTATAACAAAATCATAGGATTTTATTAATAATTTCCAAATATTGGTCTTATAAGTCTCGATTGTGAAAATACAAAACCATTATCTTACCCATGAATTATGATTATGGTTTTGGAAATTAAGATCACATTTTACAATATTTTAATTCACTAAAACCTAAATTTTTTTAATACTTCTTTAGTATTGGAAAACTAATGATTCCATAAAGTAATGTTTTTAGAAATAAAATTCTCCATTAAAGACTTTGGGAAGTAACATATGGATTTTTAAATTGATTAAAATATATTAAGATACTTAATATTAATGAAATAACACATTTTTGGTCATGCATTGTATTTAATTTATTATTTCATCATTAAAAAATAAATATAATGTCTTAAAATATATTTATAAGAAAAAAATGTATTTTTTACTTTTCATGAAAAAGTAATGTTTTCTAGAAAATACTCATAAATTCACCCTAAACTAATTTTTATGTGATAATTTAAAATATAATTTATAATTTTCTAGAATAATTTTATAAATAACAAAATTTTATCTTTTAAATATAAAAATCTATATTTATTTAAAAATGGAAATTTTTTAGGCATAATCAATGATTTGGCACTTATAATAAATTCCCAGGACATTAGAAAATTATTTTATCATTTATATTTTGGTAAGATTATTTTAATATAAAATTTTATTAATAAAATATTATTCATAATACTTTATTTTTTTTTAAATTTTTATATATTTTCTTGAAAAAATACAATTATGTTTTATTTGCATCTAAAAATAAATTTATCATATTAAACTCAATTAAACATATATATTATTAAGAAATACTATTATTAAAATGAAATTGGTGGAATAAAAATTTTATTCATACAATGGAAATTACACATTATGATACAAAGTCTTAGAAATGTAAACCCTTATTACTCATGTAGATGCTCTAATGGTGAGGTGTGTGATGGTCATGGTTTAACAGAGTTGATTATCTAACATCGATAGAGTGGTAATCTCCACAAACATAAACCTATCCAATAGATGATTTTAGTCATTCTACACATGCAAAAGTTTGGATTGTAGTTAGTCAAGGGTGAACCCCAATGGTGCTATATCTCTCCCATCTTCAGAAAAGTGGGTATTAAATATCACAACTATACTGGTCAATTCCATCAATTTTAATTTCTGTATCAATTATCCTTTTTAATTATTACTTATAAAAACTAATATTAATGATAAAATAATAAACCAATGATATAGTTTCTAATGTTTATTTTGGCCATTATTTATATTCGAAAAAATATCATTTTACAGTTGAATCCCAATGGTCAAATTTCCCTTTATATCATATAAATAACACTTCATTATTTCACAAATAATTTACTACCATTTCCCCTTAGGTTATATGTTCATTTATGAAGATGATGATTTGTTTACTAATTTTTTTGTTTATTTTCAATATAATTTTATGTGGGGGAGATGATTCTAGTAGAATGGTGGGGATACATAGTTTTCTATTTTAGTTATTATCTTTATATATTTCTTTTCCTATTGTAATGTCTTACATTTTAATTAGTTTCACAACTGAAAAATGTAATCATAATTATTAATGATATAAAATTTTGTTGGTTTCTCTATATTTGTTTCATGTATAATATTATATAATACATAAAAATAACTTATTTATGAATGAAATATCATTTTAAAAATATGGGTTGTTACAATGATTCTAGAAGATTAAGACGATCCATATTTTCCCATTCTAGGTTTTCAATATTATATTTTTTTCTATTTATTTTGTTTGCAATTTTCATTGTGTTTATTTATGAATGATTTAATGTAATTTATTAATAAGATATGGTTTTAGGGTTATTAATAACATTATATAATATGATACACTTTTTCTTAGAAAAAAATATCATTTAAAAATCATTGGTCATTACAATCTTTCCCCCTTTAGATATTTCATGCCTCAAACATATACTCATAATATCGGTTGATAATTGGTGAGTGTACTTCAGTTTCAATATTTACATTGATTCTCATGTTTCCTCTTAATACTTAAGGTTCCTCTCCAAGACATTGACATGGAAAGTTATCTTGTTCCATAGAAAATTTTCTATATGGCCCAATATCTCCACCGTATTCTTCTTAAAAATAGTGGTCAAGTTGAATTTGTATTACCTTTAGATTTAGTACATGTGAGTGATCAATTATATTCGTCCTCAATAGGGATACATAAAATACATCATAAACATGATCCATACTTGGTGGAAGCTATAACTGATAGGACACTAATTTTATTGGATCATGGATTTAGAAGTGGCCAATGTACTTAGTGATAATATTCTCATTCCTTCCCAACTGTATGAAAATATACCATCATGATATTCGATGGAAAATATTATCTATAATGTCAAACTCCATGTCACTTGAATGGTTGTTATCATAGCATTGCTATTGAATCTGAGCAGATTTTATATGTTTTTGGTTGTAATGAACCTTTTATGTTATCTCTTATATAATATCTGGGCCAAGTATCATTCTCTCACAATCTCCACTACAACAAGTTGGAGTGTAACATCTCTTACCATATAGATCACGTAGGGTTCCATTTGATTACTCAAGTGGAAGATGTTTTTGTATGATAAATCAACTAATGGGATGTGTTGATCCCATACACCTATAAATTTCATTGAGCATTTTATTGGAATGTCCTCAAGTGTCTAAATAGTCTTTTCATATTGACCAATAGTTTGTTGGTGACATGACATACAGAAATTAAATTCGGTGTTTATAGTATGTTGAATTCTTCTCAATAATTTATGTGTAAATCTTGGATCACGATTAGAAATGATTGATTGTGGGTCTCCAAAAATCCTGACCACTTCAGTAACATATATCTTGGAATGTTGGTAAAGAGTGAAATCTTCTTGAATAACAATGAAATTGGAATTCTTAGTGAGTTGATCAACTATAACAGATATCTCATTGTTAACATTAGATGTTATGGGGAGACTCTTCATAATGTCTATAGTGATATTCTGTCACTTCCATTGAGGTATGGGTAGCAGTTACAATACCCCTTTAATAAGGTGTCAATCTACACTGACTTATTAACTCACCAAGAACCTTTTAGTGTAGTAAAAAAAACCCCTTTTCATATTATTTGACAATAATGATCACGAAGTTCCATATAAATTTAGTGATTCCATGATGTATAGAGAATGTAGAGCTATGAGATTTATCAATTAGAAAATTTTTTACTCTATTATAGATGGTACACATAACCATGTATGAAATTTCAATACATATTCATGATCAATTTTTAACTCAAGATACTTCATATTTTTCAAATCCTATGTCATATTTTGTATCAAAGGATCTTGTCTTTAAACTCACTTGATCTTCTCTTGGAATTATAGTTGAGAAATCATTTTTTATAGGATTGACGATTCACCTTCCATTATGATTCAAATGTATAACCATACTTGGTCCTTGATCAAGGGATATCCTTGAAACCATATCATTTGCATCATGATATAGTCTTTCCTACTTAATGAAAAAGTTAATTTCTTTACACTTATTGGGTGATAATTAATTGGAAAATAATAGTCTTTAAGATTATCTAACCATCTCCTTTATCTCATGTTTAATTACTTTTTCATGGATAGGTACTTTAAACATTGGTGGTCAATGTATATATAACATTTCTAACCATAAATATTGTTCCTCCATTACATCATTGAAAATATTACTATAGCTATCTCCAGGTCATGCATAGTATAATGTTTCCCAAGACACTATATCTTTTAATATTTATACGAGATCAACCTATTATTTTTCATGAAGATTCACAAATTAACTTTTAGAGATGAATCACTATGAATAAAAAATCCTTCATAGATAGAGGGTAAATTTTACATAGGTTCCTTAACCAATATCTTATTTAGATCTTGTAAAATTTATTCACAATACTTTGTCTAGATGAACATAGATCATTTTCAAGTTAACTTAGTTAGTGGATTGTAATGTCATAAAAAAATTCCATCAAAATTCAATAATACACTACCAAACCATTGTAACTATGAAACTCAATTACTATTATTTGATGAGGCTACTCCTATTTAACCTTTATCATGGTAGGGTCAACTGAGATTCTTTCATTGGTTACAATGTCCCCCAATAACGAACATTGTTGTAACCAGAATTCATATTGGATGATACGTTGAAAATATATTCTCTTTATGTAGAGTTTTCAATATAAAACTTATAAGATACTCATTCTCCTCATAGATTTGGGAAATATTAGATTATCATTAATAAAAATGGAAATTATTTTATCAAGGTAGTCCTTAAAGGAATACTTTATAAAATCCATAAATATGGAAGGAGAATTATTAAATTTTAAGGCATAAAAAATATAATAATTCCTATATCTTTTTCAGAAGGAAATCATTGAAATATATTATATCATCTCCCTTATTTGATAATTCCCATATCATAGGTCAATATTATAGAAAAATTGAGGACTATGAATTTGGTCAAATAAATCTCAATCATTGAGAGAGGGTAATTTTTCTTAACCGTGATCAAGTTAAGTTCTCTATAATCAATTCATTTCCACATTTACCAATTGATAATATTTGAAAAGATAATAGGTTATCCCAAAGGATACATACTTGTTTAGATAAATTCATCCTCTAAAAGAACTTGATTTTTTTCATTCATTCCTAAAACTATACATTTTACTTTCTATACAGGGTACTCGATATAGTCTTGGATCCACATATGAGTTTAATGAAGATCTCTACCTCTCTATTAAAAGAGAGGTATCGAATATTATTCTAGAAATATTTCAATTTATTGTTGAATTATGGGGACATTTTCTATCCTTATACTTTTATTTTTTTCCTCTCTATTCACCGATCATCTATATAAAGAAGGCTATTGGAGGTTCTTCTTGAAACATATCTTGCCATGATATATTTTCTTTTTAAATAATTATATGTTGTCTATTAAATAAAACTAAATTTCAATAATCCTACATTTTATCATATAATTACACATTTATATCCATTTCATCCCTATTATAGTGTCAAGTTCCAACATGTGGAAGACTACAATATTTTAAATGATATTGTAATCTCCCAATTAATACAAGAGTTTCTATACACTATTGATTCTAGGATTATACCTTCACGAGTCTTGATTGATTACTCTACTTATAACAAATAAAGTACTGATACTATAATATTTGAAAACATAGATGAAAAAAGAATTCAAAGAATAATAATAAAAAAAGGTTATTTCTAGATTTTAGAGCAAAACAAGTGTACCTTCCACCACATAATTTGGAGCCTCTACTTTATCCTCCATGATAGTAAATTTTCGAGAATACACCCTTGTCCAATAATGAGGTTGATGGTGGTTCTCCTCCATTATCATATAATTTGGACATTAAATGGAATGGTTCCCAATCTATCCACACATGAAGCATTGAGCTTTATGCTGGGCTTGAACAATCTTCCCTTCATTGTTAGAGTTGAGAAGTTGAGTCTTTACCTCCCCATGATGGTTCCAAGCTATATTACCCAATCTTAAAAACAAGTATCATATTCATCTCTTAATAATGTAGTTACATATAATTTTCCTACATTTTTTTCTTGTCATAAGATTCACCTTCATTCCTCTTAATTTCTAATCAAAATTAGATCCTAAATTTTTTTCCATTTCCATCAACATTTAATTCAACCTATGTGACCACTACATCACTCCTATGTCAAATTTAACCTTCATAGTAATCCACAATTTCCCCTATTAGATTTCATAGTCATTATTTTCTAAATTCATCCATAAAAGCGGTCTCAGTGCAGTAAATAAATTTTCAACCTTTCCCTTAGGATCCACAATAAAGATAAAGGTATATCGTGAATGTATTGTAATGTTCATTTAATAGATTTCAACCGATTGATTTTTATTTTACATCATACATAGGAATTATTTCTCCATTTTTTTCAAATTGAGTGGAGAAAATATTTATTGAAAAATAATCCCCTAAAATATTCCCACTCCTTATCATTAATCACATTAATTGGATTCGTGTTATTAGTCAGTGCCCACCACTGACCATCTTCACCTTCTAAGTGGTATACTACATGGGTGACTTTATCTAGACCGGATTTGATGAATACTAAAAAATATATTTTACATCCAGGTAATCCCTTTTTATATAATCAATGGGTTGGTAGATCAACTAAGAGAAGGTGGTAATTGACACATGAAGGATTCAATGACAAATTGTTCCCTTTGATATGAATATGGTTTATCAACTTAATTCATGTAATTATTCATAACATAATATAGTTAATTAATCATCCTCATGATATTTTTCATTTTATGTTCCATCATTTTTGGAATATCATCAGTGCATCAGTCGTTAAACTCATCATTTTTATAGTTCCTCCTACTTATCAATATTTTTTGAATAGAAGTAAACCATAGTGAGAAACATGTTACTTTTAGAAATATTATAATTCTAAAGGGAGTTTATATCTTAAAAACTCATTCATAAATATGTTATTCATTAATATCTTATAGTAATAATTACATTTTTATGTATCCTTTATAATAGTTCATAAAAATCATGTTATTAGCCAAACATATACCCTAGGAGTGTCAAATTGGGTTTCTAGAAAGGATTATGTTCATTTTCCAATTCCGATTCGAGTCTACCTCAATATGGTGTTTTTTGGGATTTTAACCCCTACATACATATAATCTATATCCACATCCACCTGTAGTATCCAGACAAGGATTTAATTTCTTCAAAACCAATATCTTAATACTTCACTAAAATTAAATAAGGTTTCCCTATATTTAGAGTTATCCACAATGATCCCACTAATATTTCCAAGTCATAATTTCCAAAAATAACTAAACCATCATTTGATAAAAACTATGAAATCCTACCATTTTATTACACAATAATTTCATTACATAGAACCAAACACATGATCTCTTAATGTTTAGTTTCTGGAATATTAGGAGAATATTAAAATGAAATAGAAAAAAATATTCTAATCCATCTAAAAGTATTCTTCATGGATTCAACCTATATTACTTTTAACACATATCGTATCATAAAAACATACATCAAAGAAAAGGGTTGAGCATGAGCTCCATAAGGGAATAATCAAGGCTGACATTTATCATGTGATCATGGGGCCTATCAATAAGAATATTGTTTATAAAAATATAACTTGATCAATAGAACATTATGAATATAATAATAAAAATAAAATTAATCATAAAATTAAATTGTGGCTATAACATTTAAATGAGACATTCTTAAGCATATCACCACGGTCTATCACCAAGGTGTCAAAAGTAAAAATTATGATGTTTATTCACAAAAGTATCATAAAACATGTCATATCTAGAGATTAAATATTTTATCATGTGCATTGGAGAACTATTAGGGGGAACCATTAATATGTATTAATTTATTTTATCCACATAGATCATAATAAATAATTTAATTAAAATCCATGGAGAATAAAGAATGTGTTTTTTTATCAAAATCATGGTGTAAAAAGGTACCTAAAGAAATGATCATTAGATATTTCATAACTAATGAAAATTTAATATAAGATTAAAATATGTAAAACCATGATTTAATAAATAATTTTTTAATTTAGGTGAAAAATCATGGACAAGGAATATCTTTGTTTTTTCACATTATAATAATTTATCTAGTGAAAGAGAGAAATTGATAAGTACATTCGACAACATAATGGTTATAAAAAATAGATTTTTAAAAGGGTGAAATGAGATAAAATTAATTTCTACCATTGATAAAACATTAGTTTAGAAGCAAGTTTATGATAAAAATCAAAATAAAATTAAGTAAAATATCTGAATCTATTCAAAAAAATAATTACTTGAATGGAAATCAAGATGATGAGAACTGCATTACCTTGATGAGTTTCTCTTAAATCTTGAGGATGAAACCTTGGGAGCATAAGGAAAAATTTGTAGATTAATTGGGAGGTAAAATTAATTGTACTATGTGTAGGATATATTGGGGGTGAATGGGGGTGAAATGGGTATGTATTTTTTAGAAAAAGTGGAGGAATTGTTTAATAATTTCCAAATATCAGTCTTGGAAATATAGGTTGTGTAAAATGAAAAACCATATTCCTTACCATGTTCTTTCTCATGGATTTGTAAATATGAGTCACATTTTATAATATTTTAATCTATTAGAACCCAAATACATTGTTAATTTTTCATTGGAAATGGAAAAGTATATTTTACCAAATATATAGTTTTTAAAATCAAATTATTCATTTTAGACATTGGAAAGGCACTTATAGGTTTGGAAATTGATTAAAAGCTATTAAAATCATTAATATTAGTAAACTAAAATATTTTAGGTCTTTGAATTTTTTTAATTAACTATTTCATGACTATGACAAAAATATCAAGTCATAAAACATAAAAAAATCTCCAAACTATATTTTAACTATTCATTGAAAAATAAATCATTATAGAAAATTCTTGAAAATTCTATGTAACCTTATTCTATTGTGTTGATTTCAAATATAATATTTAATTTTAAATATTGAAATCTTTTTTATTGTGAAATATTATTTTTTATCACATAGGCACGTTTCTGAAACATATAAAACTTTACTAGGGCATTATAAAATTATTTTATCATTTAACTTTAAATAAGAGTGTTTTAAAATAAAATTTCTTTAAAAAAATATTTTTTAGAATACAAAATTTTAATATATAAGTTTATCTATATTATTTAAAATAAAATTATTATTTATTTACATCCAAAAATAAATTTACCTAATTGATATTACTAAAAAATATATTTTAATTAAAAAAATTATTATCAAAATGGGATTGTTGTAATAAAAAATTTATATATTAAAAGGAAATTACACTTTAATTAACTAAGTCCTTGACATGTAACCCCATATTACACCCACATATTCCCTAAGGGAAAGGTGTGACATGGGGATAGTTTCATGGGGTGTCATGAAGAACATTAACTCTGTTGTAAAATCTAATAACATGATTTTATCCTATAGGAAATTTCCATCAAGACTCACTTGTAGAAGCTTGTTTTGGGCTAGTTAAATAGAGAACCCTAGTGAGGATACCACCCTCTTATGTTTTTGTATCTCATATTCAAACGACATGAATCTACTGGTTGATTCCATCGAATCTCCTTTATTTATCAATTATCATTTTCCATTACAACTTATAAAACCTAATTATAGTGGTAAAATTATTACCAATGGGTATAGTTTCAATGATAAAATATGTCAATGGTTATATAGGCCAGTGGCCATATTTGACCCATGATCATATTAATATTACAATTATAACATTTCTTCCTATAAATACCACTTAACTCTTTCACTCAATTTTCTTCATAGTTATTCCTAACGTTATACGTTCATTTTATAAGATGATGATTGGTATACATATATTTTGTTTCGTTTCTATAGTTTTAGCCACGGGAAATATGATTCTAATTGATTGGGGAAAGCCATATTTTCCCATTTTAGATTCTAGATTTTATATTTATAGTCTTCTTGTAATGTTTTGAGTTGTTATTGGGTTTATAGCTGGATAATGTGGTGATCTTTATTAACAAGATAATTTTTTTTATATCATTAATTACATTATATAAAATAACACACATTTTATCATAAGAAAATATCATTCAAAAATCCTATTTCATTACAATGTGATAATTGATATCACCCTTTTCGACCCTAAGTATTAATATAAGATAACCCTTTCTTATGTTTCCTTTCCCTAGTTTAGGAAGAATATTTTTTATGTAGGGAATGATAATAAAGATTATAAAAGGGGAAGATATTTCTCAGAGATGCTTAATACATTTCATTAATTAAGATAATTGTGTACATAGTCTCCAAATACACTAAACCATTTTGATCCATGAGGATGTATTTATGATATTTATTGAATATTAATCTAAGAATTTTAAAACAATATATATGAAAAAACCCTTGCTATTATAGTTGGTATGAGAGAAAATGTTTAGTTAACCATTGGAATCTAGGGTGATAAATCTTTAGTGGGATCCATAATTATTTTTTTTAGGATATTCCAAATGATATTACTAAGGATAAGTCTATATATACGAATACATACTTTAATCATGTTGAAGGATAGAGTTTTTAGTTTCAAATAAAATTGCATCCCTAATTTGATACTACAATTCTCAATGTCTCTAAAGTATTTTTCCTAGGAATAATACACCTGAATGGAAGCATTGAGATTGAATCAATCATCACTTGGCGTATGAAAATGATCCATTCTACAAACCAGGTTTGATACACTTAGATGATATGATTTTTAAATTCAATATATCTTTACAAACCATCATGAATGATTTGAATTGGTGAATATGAATGGTCTAGTTTGAGCATTATGTTTCAAATATTTAAGAGAATGTGTTTTTATTTAACACATCATATAAGTTATTTTTTCTTGATTATGTGGTATCCCACTATGATTATTTTTTCTCACACAATCATTTTTCATTTTAGTCGATGGTGAGAGATACAATGAACTAGGTTAATGATGAAATTGACAAGAAATATGTTTATGATGAACCAAATAGGTTGATGAATGGAGTGAAGGATATTGTGATTATTCTTAATCAGTTTTCTTGATATATGATTAAAAACATTTATTTTAACCAATAATAAAACTACATATGGGTCACTGTGGAAGAGAAGATAGAGGTTATAGACCCCAAAAATTGAGATCACCATTGGTAGGGGAAAATATAAGATCCTCTTCCTGATTTCCTTGGTTTCAATATAAAACCTCTGGTTATCCCTTCGATTGACAATGAACCACTGGTGGAGATATCATTGTCTAAAATTGAAGAAGCTTCAAAACTCCTCAAAAATTATCTTATAGATGGTGTTTTCCATCACCATACCTATTATCTTTATTTCTATTTCCATGTAAACTCATATTGGGTTTTTTAAGAAAAGATATTATAGTTATGATAGACATTATGCACCAAGTCATTCACTTTTACAGTGAGATATAATTTTCAAGGGCCTTATATTTAATCTTATGTGTTTTATCTTTGATTTATTTCATCCTAATGAAATGGTCCTTTAATTTTTCAATAAAATACCCCCTATAATCTATAGTTTGGGTTAGGTTTCTCTCTCAGCCATTACTATTCCAGAATCTGATGGTGATGAACCTCATTGGGAACCCCTTGGGATGTTTTATTTGTACTTATTCTCAAATTCGTGTGTTGAAACACCAAATCATTTTCTAGATCTACCATGATGATAATATATTAGGGCCACTCTCTAAATTTAAATGGATTTCCATTTATTATTCCCTAAGTTATAGGAAAATTATAATGTATGACTCAATTAATGTCTATTGTACTTCAGGTCTTTCTCAATGGAACATCTTGAAAAAATATCATAGATGACCTCTCTCAGGTGTTACTGCATTATAGGTTCCTAAATGTGTGATAAATGTTTCCTAGCATGAGTTTCACATAGATATTAACAATGAAAATAAGGATAGATTGAGGGGGGTTTATGGGGAAAAATCAGTCGAAACGAGAAATAGGTGGCACTGGAGAAGGGAACCAATTATCCAATGGAATATCTATGGTAATATGGTGAGTAGTTAGCCCACAAGAGTTTCATTAGAAGAAGTCACTCCACACTGAATTTAGAAGGATGTGATAATGATGAATTTTAGATTTATTAAACCATCTATTAATATATTCCTAGAAGTGGAGGCCCATCTTTAGGTGTAATTGGATGTAACATGAAGATCTACAACATGCGATTTGCAAGATGAGTTCAGCTCCCGACAACAGCAGTTTAAAATATGGAACGGAAATGGATATTACAATAGATGGTGAAGTATTTATTATTATAACAAGTTTATGTGTATAGGATCTATCCTTGATAATAGAGGAGATGATGTTTGTTGAAAAATATTTAAGGATAAGGAGAAGAATCTATGAAAAAACACCTTGAGTGGAGGATAATTTTAGGAGGTAGGACTGTACACTTCATTAGTCGAGGGCTAAAAAAACATGTTTAACCCCACTATAGGGGATGTGTACTAACTTTGGGATTCTTCAGTATATGAAAGATAAAACACAACTGATGATTATTTTAGATTGAGCACAAGTAAAGGGACAACCGAATTATTTCATCAGGAAATCTCACATTTCCATCAAAAAAATGTCAAAAACCGAATGGATTACACATTTCTTTCGAAGATAATGATTAAAAGGTTGGTTTATAAGAGTTCATTACAAAATTAGTTTGGTAAAAACATAAATATACATTATATTAAAGAAACACATTGATAATTCACTCTAAAAAAGGGTCTAGTATAAGTCATCAATACTAATAGTCAACAATCCATTGATAAGGGGAAGAACATTGAAGGGAAATATTTTGGGGTCTTCATCTTCCTAGACTACTTTTCTAAAAAGATGAAAGAAATATATGACATGTTTGTAAGGGTCTCTGTATAATAAGATATTAGTCCACATAAAACTTCCATAGAGCTAAAACTAGAGGAGGATCCTAAATTGAAGAGATATAGATGCCCTTTTTCTCTCAGGGACAAACTCATGCTATGGTTTCACTTAAAAATAGATGTTGTGGTGTTATAATTGGATGATGAAATCCTCTACATTTATTATAACATTATGTTTTTGGAATGGATAACCTTCATGATTTAAGATATATATTTCATATTCCCGAATGTAAATTTAATGGATATTTCTTTGAAATTATGAAATTTAACATATGGATCATAATATGGATGTTTTTTTCATGGTTTTAATCAATATAGTTTTATATATTGTCCTTTGTGTCATTTTTTTGTTCTAGTGAGGGTTCCCAATTATCCCACAAAATTTAATTTGAAAAATACAAAAAAATAGAGTCGGAAAAATATAAAACTCACTAGATAATAGAAGGATAGAATTATCTTATATATTAGGTAGTGGTGACTATAAAATAAATAAGTTACAATTTTGAATCTATAAAAAATCATGGAATAATCACTGAAAGGATTGACATATATGAATGATACAATTTTTTTCTATGTAGTAAAGAAGGGAACAAAACAAATAATTTATATGTAAAAAAAGGAAACTTCATTTAACCAAATGTACTCGAATATTTTTCTAGTTTATTTATTACCAATGTATTAATGTTTTGATAGTGGAAAGTATGATTATTATGAAAATAGTTGTCCTTGGAGGAATGATCAGGATGGTATCAACAAGGATATATGATTAAATGATTTTTTTGATGATGAAAAGACCAAAAATAACATATGAAATGAAGAAGGTTTTAAGGGATAAGTTAAAAAAACAGTTAATTATTTAAGAATGAAGTGGAATGACTATAATATATATATATTGGAAATCAAAAATTATATTATGTGAATCTTAAAATATTTATATGGATTGTTCTATGGATTATTTGTACAAAAAATTAGAAATAATGTGTTGAATGATATAGATGAAATAAAAATTGATTTTATGGAAAAGTTATATTTAATGTAAAACACAAGATTAATATAAGATAACCCTTAATATGTTTCATATGTAAATAAAATTGTGTTTATTTAAAATAATGTGATTATTGATTTGGATAATTTAAATTGAATAGTATTGATGACATCAGAACTAATTAATGATTTTTTGACAATATGGTTTATGTTATCAATGATGGAGTAAAAATCATTTTTGGATTTATGGATTATATTCAATAATGTATGTTTTTTAAGGAATAGATAAGCATGAATGTTTTTGGTTAGGTTTTATTGTAATTATAATTATTACCATGCTTTTATAGAAAATATGAACAAATTATTAAGATATTTGGCATGTGACCATTAGAATATATGTAGATATATTTGGGGGATTAATGTTAAGTTGATTTTTTGGAATTTTTTTGGCCTTATTTATAATTTTTTAGATTTCAAATGGTTGTATGAATAATCATTAGTGGAATGGACTAAGCTAAAAATTGGATAAGGGTTTATATATTAACAAATTACTATAATATATAAAGTTTTATTAATATTTTATAACCCACACTAACCATTTATTTGAAAATAACTTGATATAGAAGGAATGAATTATCATTGTTTTATGAATCATATTATCTGTTAGTGCTTCAGGCATAAAAAAATCCACTATTAGAGTAAGCAATGAATTGAAAATTTATCCAAGAACAACTAATGAATGGGACTATACTTATGAAATGGAATGGAATAATGTAAATATATACAATTGGGAAAATCCTAAAACATTAGGAAAAGAATATTGAAATAATTTGTTTACATTTATATTCATTTCTGATGAAGAATTATCTTTTAAACTATCAATGATTTCTGTCTATGTTTTTTCAGCTTTCTCCTATACATTTTTTACATCACTCACTATTAGTATTTGAACATTCATGTCTATATGTTCACTTCTCAACAATATTACCCTATTTGGGAACGTATATATATTATGACCTTCCTAATTTATTTTCCCACTATTCAAGAAGAATTTTTATTGACCCATTTTTACGATGTGAGTTTTGAAAAAAAATAATTTTAAAATGTCCAACCCTTCATTATAAATATACAACAAAAATTATGGGAATTTTATTTGGGGGAGCAGAATGGAACACCCTATATATTTTAATTTTTTTTCAAATATAGGAAATTTCTTCGATGAATTTCATTACACACAAACTATAGTTTTATCGAACCCTAATATAATATAAAAAATATTATCTAAGCCTTACTACTATAACAATTCTGATTAATTAGTAGTTATGAATAAGTATAAAAAATTTATGAAATGTTTATGTTGTACACATGAATAAACTAATTAAATTTTTATAAATTTATTAGGAATGAAAATAAAAAGTCATTTGAATGTAATAGAAATGTAAATCTGAGAAACAATTTTTATTCACCTAATGTTTTTTATCATAATAAATTTAATTACTCACTATTGGTGAGTGATTTTAACTAATTTTAAACATTATATATTTGATATAATTTTTTTATCATTCAGCTAATATTTTTTTATAAGAATGGTTTAAGAATAAATCTAGTTTTATGTTAACAAAATGTATTTTTCAAAAAAAGCGGTTTCATTGAGTTTTGTAAAATTATTTTAAAACTAATTTTTCCAATTTTGGTAAATTTATTTTAAAACATAAAAATGATTTTTTATGTTTAAGTAAAATATTACATTTTAATTAATTTATTAAAATTTAAATAAAGAATAAATTTTCAATGAATAATAAAAAATACTGATTTTTATTAAAAACTACATTTTCATTTAAATAATTTCTAAGAACCATTTTATTTTCATATGGTTTTAAAAGAAAAAATAGTTAAAATTTATATTTATAAATTCAATTTTGGTAATTGAAATCAATTTCATATTGAATTTCTCTTTTAAAAGTTTTTATACTTATGAAATTTCTCTCGTTAGAAAACTGCTTTTCAAAAATGTTTGTGAGTTTAGTTTTAAATTAAATTTTAACAATTCTAAGAACGAAGTATGAAAAAAAAGATTAATTTTTTTATCCTTATAATTAATAATATATAATAATTTCAACATAACTTTTTTCCAAAAAATATTTTATGAACAATAAATATTAATTACTTTAGTTAAGATTAAAGAAAGCTTACAGTAGGGTTAAATGAAAAATATAGTGGTATACTAACCTAGAAACTTGTCAAACACCCATTTTATGGACATATTTCAACTTTTTAACCTCTAAATATAAATAATGAAATTTTTTTTTATCCTTGTGGAATCTAAAAAATGTAGGACACTTTATTATTTTTAAAAATTTCATGCATGTCCTCTCTCCAAATTAAAAAATGCTACGTCCTATCCTCTCATATTCACACATAAAATACTCTTTTTAAACAATAAAATCCAATATAACATCCATAAACCCTCCCCATATAAAAATGGGATTTTTTTATTATGAATACCTCTTAGGGTGGTTATAGGTGTAAACTTAGAGAAGTTCTATAAAGAAGTAAAATTCATAAACATTTCTTTTTTTTATTTCTTCATTGACCTAATTAAAATAATTTTAAATTATGATAATATGTTAAAATACTAATCTCTAATATACTGAGACTTTATTATGTTCATTTAATAACCAAAATCAATCTCCTCTTCCATGATATGGGGAAAAAATTGGTGATCATATGTACAATGGTCTACCACCTCGTGAAACAATGTTATTCATTTTCTATCACCACCTCTCACATAAGGATATGATGCTTATATATTGAATTTATTATGTTATTATACTTTTTAACTATAATATCATATACATACCTTCTTAATATTAATTCCATCAGAATATTACAACTTCTCTCGTTTGTATGACAGGCTACCGCCTCCTGAAGCGATGTGATACATTTTTCACATACACTTTACATTAATGAAAATATGATTCATTTAACAAATATATGTGATATATATGACAAAAAAATGAGTCTGTAAATGTTATATATTATTTTCATTCATTTCCTTACATCTGTTGTGGATATGGAAACAATGTTCATGTGTACGTACAACCTACCATCTCTATAAAAAATATATTTCATTTTAAAAATAGAAATTTTATGGAATAATATAAAAATGTATTTACTGAATATATATTATATTTATATAGTGGTAATAATTATATATACTATTTAACCATGATAAATTTAAAAATACTAAAAATATTAAATGAAAACATCCATGAAAAACAAAGCAGTTATTACCCGGAACACAATTTTAACAAGGAATTGATAACAAATAGGCAATAAAATGTCAGAAATAAACAATATATGGAATGATATATATTAAAATGGTTATATAATAGATATATAATTAACTTCTATTTTTAATAAATGATTTTTAATCATGTATGATGGAGTTTGAAGCTTATGGTAAGTGATTTTTTTTTAAATTTCCCTTCTTTGAGACATATGTTATGCTTTGAACCTATCCTATTATATGAAATGTATATACATACACATTCACAGGTTATATAAGGAATATATTTATTTTATTTATATTAATATTTTAATTTATTGTTATTATTTAATTGGGAATATGTTTTAAAAGATCACAAACATGTTAAGGGAATTTTGTCTAAAACTGTAATCTTTTGGACATATGTTATGTTATGAACCTATCTTAATTTATCAAAAGAATATATTAAACCTTTTTCGTTTTATATAATGAATTTTAATCTCATGATATTTAAATTTTTATTAAATTTTTTTATTTCATGGAGATTACAATTTAAAAGTTACCAAAGTGGTTAGGGTATGATGTCACAGTCTCATTGATTATTAAAATTTTTTATGATTATTTTTTCAATGATGATATATTATGATATATTTTTGAATAAAATCATTAATTTAATTATACTATATTTTTTTAATGATAATACATTTTATCCCTTAATTTTACTATATTTATTCCCTTATGTTTCTAAAATAACATTTATAAAGAAAACTAGATTTATTCCCCACTTCAGTGGAAATCACTTTTTCTTTGATATCCATGAAGTATAAATTTTTTTTATGAAATAATTAATGTTATTATATCATTTTTAATAAATTTTTTTATTTTTTTTATTTTTTTCATAATTATTAAAAATAATCTTCTTGTTGGTTTCCAAACAAGGCTCTTTTAAATTTTACAAAACATATGGAATAGATTATTATTTTAACATGTACAACATGAATATAATTTACCACCATTTTGAAAAAACGATGTTTTAAATCAAATTAAGGTGTTTGAAAGGTATGTTTCAAAGAAAAAGATTTTCCCAATGTTTTTTAATCTTTTACTTTTAAAGTTTTATTTTCAAATTATAAATGTTATCTTTCTCAATAAATGTTCCATGTGATATTTATAAATAATTTTCAATAAAATTTGCATTATTTTATGTTAAATAGGATTTATTGGTGATGTGATCCAATTATACCATCTTTATTAGTTTTATATATGGTTTAAATTTATGATGAAAAGTGGTATATGAAATCCATTCCTTCTCCATGGGTTAGACTATACTGAAATGTTTATAAAACCCATTACTTTTACAAGGGCAATATAATGATGAAATATTTATAAGATATGTTTTTTTTCCATGCTTTATGGTATTTTGAATGGTTTTTGATTTTGTGGAAAAAATGTATGTATTATGTGATGGATGGGACCTATATATCCATCCAATGCATTGGGTAATGATGAATAACTCATGAGATAATTATATTATGCGTGAACTTATTTTCATATTCACAATGTTATGTGTGTACATGATTTTATTTCAGTAAGATTAATCATGGCAAATGTTTTCAGGTCCATATCATTATTATTTTTCCTTGTTACATGGCCATAATTTTATGCAAGGGAGTGATTTCATATACATAACTTAATCGTTGAACCTGTTTTTATTTTTAATTGTTCAAAATTTCATAATATTATGTGTATGCCACAATTCCAAGTCATATTCCAATTTTATTCCCTCATGGATGATGTTGTTTTTATTCTTTTATGATTTATTTATTATGAACTTCCAATATTTCTTCAATGTCTCCAGATTATATTCTTTCTTATGAATGGTATTTTTTTAATTATCAAACTCCAGTTGTCATACCCTTATACTCATGTTATGCATATGTGATCACTGATATCTTCTGTTTATACCCTTACTAAGAATCTGAGCTCGCCATTTCTTAGGTATTCTTTCCCTAGGTTATGTAGAATGGTTTTAAGTAGGATATATAAAAGGAACCATCTTTAAAACATTACTTAATCTTGAGTTAAGTCAATTCTTTTTACATTCTTTCACATTGGGGATTTTTTAGTTTAAGTGTTTTAGATAATTAGGCCACAAACCATACTTAAAAAAACAACAAAATACAATATAGACACTTCTAGTATCCATTTTTACATAATGTAACACTTTTAGAATAATTCATGATCTCTTTTATGGAATGTATTCATGAATATCAATAATAATTATTCATATCCTCTATTAATCCTTATACCCTGTGAAAACATTAAAAAACATGGGATAATCATAAAAAGATCAGTAGGTTCTATAAAAGAAGGATATTGTTAGTACATTGATAAAAATTAAAATCCATGAAAATTTATCAAAATGTAATACTCTTCACCCTTAATATGTAGTAAATAATTTCCTTTTAAAATAATCTCATTTATTAAAATTATTTTAATAATAAGATCACTATAAAACCCACAACAAGCATAGATAATACATAAATGTATCATGGTATATCATTATACTTGTCACTCTAAAAAATGGAATAACTATATGGTTAACTTCCATAAATTTCACTCTTAAAAATGGAATATCAATATGGTAGTCTTCTATAGCCAATGTATTGGAGGGCTATCACTAACCCACCTATCACTAGTCTATCACAGAATCGCCCATCATTGGTTTACTTTAAAATCACTCATCAAATGTCTATGTACCATTATATAATCATAACACATAAAACATTTATATTTTAAACATTTAACTCATAATTTTTAATTTCCAATCACAAGAAAACCTTTCATGATATTTACAAAATATATCCATTTTCAGACCCCATTTCAATAATAGAATACCCAAAAAAAGGAAAGAGGGGTTTATTTTTATTTTTAAGACATGAAGGCATGTAAAGAAATTAAAATAAAAACATAGATATAATATTTACATTATAATACATTTATATCCATATAATAAATTTATAAAATAATATCAAATATATTGAAATGGAGGAAATGATTAAACATTTAAATATTCAAAGGATCCCATAGCACCTTGAAAATTTAAATCCTAAGCACCATAATAAATTAAATTTAACAAAACATTATGTAACATGACAGTAAAAATATTAATGATAAGATACATCAAAGGATCTGTATATAAACCTCATAAAATAAATTTGGTGTATAACTTCATGATATTACTCAACTAAAGGAGATTAAGATGAAATCTCTTAACTTGAGTACGACTATTCATGTGTGACTTTATCTTCATGAATAATTTAATAATTTTAATTATTTACTTTATTTTGAAACTTTTATTATCATTTATTTTATTTCAGTTATTACAATTTTGTAATCCATTACATAAAAATTTATGTTTACGTCGGGTTTTTTTTACCATATTCAGTTTATGTGTCAAAAATGTATTTGGTAGGTCAACTATAGTCAAATGGGTCATTATATAAAAACAAAATGAATAATAATTATAAAATTATTATAATAGTTATAAAAAAATTAAAATTAAATTAAATCATGAATGGTAGTTATGAAAAATGAACTGACGTCGCAACCATGAAGATGGTAGGTTATACGTATGCATGAGCGACGTTCCCATTTTTTCAATGATTGTTATCGAAAAAAGTTAAGTGACATTAATCTATTTCTAATTATAATTATATTTAAAATACCATTTTAGTTAATCATATATACTCATATATATAATTATTGTGATGTAATGGTAATCACATCGCATTGAAGAGGCGATAGTCTACACATCCATGAATGACATTGTCACTTTTTTAGCGTGTGAATGAGTAACAATGAAAATGATATATTATATTTATAGAATTTAATTATGAAATTAATATCTCTTTTATTTTACTTATTTCTCAAAAGTTTAATTTAAATCGTAATTAATATATTCCACTAATCGTTTGAATTCATCACATCACATTAAAGAGGCGGTAGTCCAGACGTCCACAAACGATGTTATTGTATTTACATAACATGGAAATCATGAATGTATGTGTATATAAAAATTAAATAATTTATAATACAACATAAATATCATTTATATGTCATATGAAAACATTTTTTCCATATAAATTACTATCCACAATAGGGGGAAATGGAAAATCTAACAACATCGTTTTGTGAGGTAGTAGTTCGCCGCACATGAATGATAATTTCATTATGCATTAGATGAAGTTGTTTTTAATTGTAGGTAGAAAAAATAGAATACAAAAAATTATGGATATTGAGGATATTTAGGTTATAATATAATAACTTAATAAGAATAATTTATGTGGTGGAGAATAAGAATAAACCATAAGATCTTATGGAAGGATGTTAACTCTTTTTGGAGAAACTCCTTTGGGTTTTTACCATAGGGAATCAAGAGTTGAATTTATACCAAAGGTGATACTACTAGGTTTAGGGGTGGGATGTGGGAATAATTTTTTATCAGGGTTTTTATGATTAAAATTTATTATATGAGTGAATAAATGGGATGGGAATGTTCTATTTTAAATTGTAATGGATGTTCCATTCTTGTAAATAAAAAAATGTAAACACTATTGGGAGGTCCCTATTACATTGTATAACTCAAATAATAATAGAAATTGAAAAAACAGGTTATATGTTCAACTCATGCTAAGACACTGGGTTTTGGAAATGTTTCTAGGTCATTAATAATCTTATTATTAAATATTAACTACTATGTAAACATAATTTTACATTAATTATTTTAATTAGTTTTATTCACATTCTCTAAATTTTTTATTCAGAAACTAAATTTAACTTATTTAAAATTATAAATTATGAATATTAAAAAAATTTAAATGGTGTTTCCAAATTTCAATCAAATAAGTGGAATAAATTAATTCAATGTCAACCCTATAGAATGGACGACAAAACATGTTTTTAAAGTTAAAATGTTCCAATGTTTGGTAAGTTTTTATATCTAAATTCAATCTATAATTATTTACAATGATCTAAATAAGTTTTATTTATATAAAATTGATCAAATTATACATTAAGAAAATAAAAAAAATAATTTAGATATATAAAGAAACTGGATGAAGATGCAGTTTGGAACTAAAATTCAATATTATTCAATGTTCATCAAAATATGAATGTTCTCAGAAAAATAAAAAAATACACCCAATGTAAATTTTTATATCTTTATTTCAAATATTATGTTTATTTTGTCAAAAAAATTATAAAATTTTTAAAAAGTATATTTGAAATAGATGCTCCATTAAATAGTTCAAAAACCACATTTTTTGGAAAAATTCTATTTTTAAAGTAAAAAAATTAGATTTATTCTTATATTGTCCAATAAAATTCGTTAAATGAAAGAAAAAAAATTATAAACATGTGAAAAAATAATATTTTTTTCTTATTGATTTGATATGATACAACAACTTGGAGATATCTTCTTTATTAAATAATAATAGTAATAGTACATTATTGTTTTTTATAACACAGTCTTGTGAGAAATGTAATATTTTAGAGAAACATAATAATTGTGTGTAGGGTAAGATATTGTATGCAACATCCCTTTAAAGTTAAAATTACTATCAAATTATTGAATAATAATAAATTGTAAAAAAACTTATTCTATCATTACATAAATTCTACATCCTTCCGTCTTTTGGAAATTTCATCCTTGAAATATTATTCACTTATAAAATAAGTGGGGATATTTTTTCCTTATAGAATTATTTTAAATTCATGTTGCCTCATCAACCAAATGGTTTTTACATAAGTCTTAACCTATTTAATTACCTTATTCTACAACACATTATCTCTACAGTTATGAACCAGAACTGGTTGTTCTTCATAAGAAAGATTCTATTACAATTGAACTAATTTCGGGATAAAAACATGAGATGAATATGGTATATAATTTCATAACATTGAAACAAGAAATATGTGGCATAAAATGGATAAAAATAAAGGTAAGGACACTTGTTAGGAAAATGATCCAACTTTCTCTAGTATTTCATACAGTCTAATTAATAGTGGACTCATCTTCTAATTCATACCAAAACACATCAACCATTTCCTTGGAGAATCTTTTAAAAATTCTTGATTACCTACATTGAAGGAAAGATCATTCATATGGTTATCTGCATAAATTTTCCTCCTACTTTGATCTATCCTCATGTGTCACTAAATTAAATTAAATTTCAATGTTGCTTCATCTACCAATAATAGTCCCATAAACATCATTTCTCTTACATAATCCCAAAATGCTCATTCCTGAAACCTATTTTCATATAATGTCTCAAACGGTTCCATCATTATACCAAAATTAAAAATTTTATCACAAGAAAACTCTACCAAAAAATATGTTGATCCCAACATCCCTAGAAATCCATTGAGTAAGAACATAAAATTTCTTCCAATGTCTAAATGGTCTGCTATGATAGTCCACCAGATTAAGGAGGAAAAGCTATACTAAAATTTAATTTAGTACACAATGACTTCTAATGTCCTTTAAAAAAATTGGATGTGAAATTAGAATCATTTTCTGATTCAGTGGAGATAGTCACTCCATGTAAATTGAAAATCTATTTTAGATACATTCTAGAAATCTGATCAAGATATATTGTATCTCGAATGGGTAGGAAATGTATAGACTTGTTTAATTGATAAATAATAACCCAAATCACAATATTACCTAGATAAGTATTAAGAAATCATACAATGAAATCCATTTATGTATTTTCTTACATCCACACTCTACTACAAAACCGGGTTTATCCAGTGCTAGGGATTTAACTGCTCAAGCTAAAAGTTCCATTAAATACCACCCTTTGTTAAGAAATACGAACTGTGAAAGGGGGTTCTAAGAATTCTTTTTTACTGGTATTAATAGGTGTATTTTATCGTTCCAAAAAATCAATTTAAAATGGGTCCCTTTATGAGAACTTGTAAAAAAGTGCTGATAAAGGACCTCCTTTAACATCGCTAGTAAAAAATCGACGATATGGAGTCTTTATGAGTGATTTTTTAGAAGCGCTGATGAAGACCCCCATTATAAGTGGGTTTTTTACTAGCACTGATAAAGTTAATATTTCAAAAAAATCATTAAAAATAATATATTAATATATAAATATAAATATATTTATATAAATATAATATATATTTTTTAAATATGTTTTAGATAAGGATAAAAAAGGAATTTACACTTTTTATATAAGATATTTATTGAAAATGGATTATTAAATATTTAAAAAACATTTTAATTGATAATTTACTAATTATTTTCAACTAATATTAAATTAATAACCATTAAATGATAAAAAATAAAAATAATAATAAGAGATCTAAAATAAGGTGAAAAAAAAACTTGAACTTCAAACGACCATAACTTTTGATCCGAATGTTCATTTGGGCCTGAACACATTTCAAATCAAAGCATACGATGATCTTTATTCCCTATTAAATTGGGGGAATCCCCTGTTATATTTATTGCATCCAAAATTCCTTGAAGTCCTAAAAAAAGAGTTTTTAGTTGGGCACCCCAATTTTTTAACATTTGATGGAATTTCAGCCTCATTTAAGTGGATCTTTTTACCCATTTTAATGGGGTCTGAATTTATTCATAAAGAATACATTTATATTTTTATTATGGTATGAAAAGATTATCATTTTTCACAGTTTATTTTTATTTATAATTAAATATATGCATTTTTTATATTTACTTACAATAAATCACATTTATAAATACATATATCAATATATTCATATAGAATAGTATTTTTAAAATATGTAAAATAAAAATTCATTATTCATTTTATTTAATGTAAAAAATTATACATTTTAGTTACCATATAAAAATGCATTCATATTTATATATATACCTATACAGTTAATGATTATATATAACTATGTGGCTGTCAAAAAATTAAAATAATGTATATGAATATTATAACATTTGTAAATAAATACATATTAAAAAATTTATTTAAAATAATTTCTAAACATTTTTAACATTAGACAAATATATATATATATATAATTTATATATATATATGTGTCCATTAATAAACTAATATATATTTATATTATTTTATAGAATATGTAAATGAATATAATATGTAATATATTTTAAATAAATAACTATATATATATATATCACCCACACACACACATTTTAAAAATGTATTTAAAAACAATTATATAAATATATGATAATTTTTTTTAAATTACATATATAGATAATAAAATATCATTAAATAGAAAAAAACAATAATATGTAGCTGTAAAGGCATTTCATCTTCAAATGATAGGTGTAGGATTCGAATCCAAGAGGGTGCATGAGGATGGAAATTTAAAAAGTGCCGATAATGGGGTGGCAGGTGAAAAGTTCTATTATTGGGGGAGTGTTATCAAAGGGGTTCTGGAAGTGCTGATAAAGGGTTAGGGCTCATAGATCAATGAAAAAATATAATTTTATCAACATTAATAATGATAAAAAGTGCTTTTAAAATGGTCCTCTAACAATTATAAAAAGGCGCTGGTAAACGAGTAATTTAGTAATGATTTTTTAGCCCTGATAAATGGCCAATTTATCATTTCTTTTCAAGAAATGATAATAGCTCATGGATTTTAACTATTCTTAGTTATTTAGTGATTTTTAGCACTAATAATGTCCAATTATAATGCTGTTGACGACCTCTTTTATAATTGTTACTCTAAAAATGGAAATGGTTGACACATCCCCTTAAATATCTGTCTCTTTGCATTAGCCATATGGCAAGTAAAATTATTCATGGTAAATTTAGAAATGTCTCTTTACATTACATCTCACCAGTAATACTCCCAATGATATCTTTACATCCTATTTTTATCCGGATGAAAGAAAAATGTGGAACTACGAGCTTTAGTCAACAAGACTTTTGTTAACTCTGAATCACAAGTTACACATAATATTTTTCAAAAATTTAAAAACCTTTCTTCATAAATATTAAAACTATGAAACTTATGATTATTAATGGATTATACATTTACTTACAAAGATTTATCCACCTTCTATGCTATCTTAAATAATTTTGACAAAGTAGACTTCACTAAAACTTGAAACAAAATAGAGGATGTCTTACTTTCCAGTACTTATAGGAGAAAATTCATCAAATAATTAACCAAAGTTTCACACTCTAAATGTTACATGGTTATTGTGGCATTAATTTTTAGAATCAAAGCACGGGATTTTTTTTTATATTACAGGATAATAAGGAATCATCAAATCATAATAATTGATTAGTTCCATCCATCTTGTCTATCTCAAGTTCAATTATTTTAGAGTGAATATATACTTCAATCTTTTGAGATCAGAATATATTTCACACTATACTTTATAAAAATTATGCCTCTAAATTTTTAAATAATAAAAAATATTAGATAAATCAAAATCATGTGTGGGATAATTTAAATCCTAAGGTTTAAACTGATGTGAAACATAAACAATTTCCTGATCATTCTTCATTAGGACAAAACCAAGTCCTTTGAATGAATCACCATTAGAGATGAAGATTTTACCATTTTTTTAAATAAATACGAAAATAAGATCATTCACTAACCATATTTTCATTTTCTAAAAACTAGAATCACATTATCTAGTCTACATAAGCTTAATCTATTTTGGGTTAGCTGAGTTAGTGGGCTAGAAAAACTGAGAAAATTGTTCAATAAACATTCGGTAGTAACCTGCTAATCCAAGAAAACTATGAATTGCATGGACATTTGTGGGTATTTTCCTTTCATCAATAATATTCATTTCAGCAGGATCAATATTTATCCCATATTTATAAAAATTGAGAACATGTAATGAAATTTGTTGTAACTAAAATTCACACATGCAAAATTTTATATAATTTTTGTGTTTCAATGATTTAAAAGAACCCTTAAATTCATTTCATGTTCCTATTTACTATTAAAAAACACTTAAATATCTTCTATAAACACATCAAAAAACATTCCCAAGATTTTTTTTTCATATGCCGAAAAACCTTTGGAAATTATTTATCAAGGAAAATATTCATAAATTTGTCGCATTGGAAGGAATAAATCTTTTCACATTATATGATATTCTGAACCATTGAGCACCAATAATCACTTTCACCTATACAATGATAATCTTTTAGAGTTACCTTTTGGTGATATGAACAACCCATGACATTGGATATCTTTTCTAGAGCATTGATTCATCCTTCGGTTACCACTGGGATAGATGATCCACTAAAAATGGGGGATGATAACTCATGAAATTCTCCATAAAAGACATGTTTCTTCAGGGTAGATTGTCTTCCACTAAAGCATGTATAACACCACCATTTATTTCCTGATTCAATAGATCCATCACTAAAAAACATCTAATTTATAATTCCAACAATCTATGGATGCTAATTTGGAATTTTATTTTCCCTCGGTGCCTTCTTAATCCTTCTTCCTTGTTTACGCTAATGAAAAAAATTTGAAAAAACATACATTAGATAGATAAAAAAGGTAATATTAAAATTAAATATACTTTTAACTTAAACATAAAGTAAAATATTTTAAGGGAATTATATTAACACTATCCTAACCCTAAATTTATCTAAATGTTTCTTTTGTTACAAAGTATTAGGTCATAGCCTTAAAAAATTACATAATCTGGAGTTATGTCATGAATTTTTATTTCTTTTAAATTGAGGATCTTTTCATGTTTACGGTTTTATATAAATAGGCCATAAATCATAAATTTAAAAAATAAAAAAAAGTTGAAACTTCCTAACAGTAACGGTTTTTTCCATAATCTAAAACATTTAAAATAAAACAAGATCACCTTTTTGAAAACCCTTTATGGCCATAAAAATGAATTATTCCAATCCCATACTCATCCTTATGTCATATATACCACATTAAAAAAATGGGATGTAACTAAAAATCCCATAAATGGATATAAAATAAAGAAACCAGTATTCCATTGATAAACATTAAAATCCATGAAACCTTATAAAAATTAATATGTTTCACCCTTAAAAGTAGGAAACATTTTCCTTTGAAATTAATCTCACTGCTTAAATTTTTTGTAACAACAAGATTACTATAAATTAAATAGAAATCATATAAAGTGCATTAATCTATTTGGGTAAGTCATTATACTTTTACCAATTATAAATTTAATAACATTTTGGTAAAATTCCATACATGTCACTCTTATAAATATAATAACCATATGGATGAATTCCATACCCAATGTAATGGAGGGATATAATGGACCCACCCTTAGTTGGAATATTACAGAACCACCCATCATTGGTTTGTAATAAATCCACCCATCAAATATACAAGAACCATTATATAATCATAACATATAAATTATTTAAATCTTATAAATTTCACTCATAAAATTTATTTTTCAATTTTTAAGAAAATATTTTATGTTATTAGAATAATCAATCCATTTTCAAAGACAATTATCAGTAAAAAAATACCTATAAAAAGGGAATATGGGTTTATTTTTCCTTTAAAAAACATGAAGGATTATGGAGGAATAAAAATACCAAAGTAGACATAAAAGTTCATTTATTATCATTTTAAATCCATATAATAAATATGAAAAATAATATCTAGAATATTGAAATGCAGGAAAGGATTAAGTCATTAAACATTCAAAGTGTCCCATACCACCTTGATCATTTAAATCCTAAGACATGCAATAGAATAAAATTTAAAAAGCATTATATAACATGATACTAAAAAAATTAATGATAAGATAAATCAAAACAGTTTTATATACAACTCATAAAATAAGGTGTGTTTATAATAACAAGACATGCCTCAATGAAAGGATATTGAGACGAAATCTATTACCTAGAGTAAAACATGAAAAAAGATCTATTATATTCATGAATAAAGAACTAATGTTAATTATTTAATTTATTAATAAATTTTTTCATATTTATAATTAATTTTATTGCACTTATTATAATTTTTTAATCAACTACATAAGCAATTATTTTTACGTAAGTGGTTTTGACCATATTCGGTTTATATTTCAAAAATAACTTTTGTTGGACAACTATGGTAAAAGGGTTAATTATATAAGGATATAAAGAATAATAATAAAGAAATAATTATAATATGTATACATAAATTAATATTCTAAAAGAAATAAAGAATAATGGTTATGAAAAATGAACCAATGTTACAACCACAGAGATGGTAGGTCGTACGTACACATGAGTGACATTACTATTATTCAATGATTGTTATGAAAAATAGGTAAGTGAAATTTATCATTCTGAAATGATAATTATATAAGAAATAACATATTATTTTATCCTATATACTCATATATATTTCATGTGATGTAAACGTTATGACATCATGTTGAGGAGTCGGTAGTCCACACATCCACGAACGACTTTATCACAATTTCAGAGTGTGAAAGGGTTATAAAATTTTTTATATTATATTTATACAAAGTTAATTATGTTATTAATATCATATAAACGTAACTATTGAAACATATGTTTAATTAAACTCATCCTTAATACATTCTATGAATTGTGTGAACGTATCAAATCACTTTGAGGAGGCGGTAGTTCACATGTTCACAAATGATGTTATCATACTTACAAAAAATGGAATACATGATGGTATGTGTTTATATAAATTCAAAAAGTATGAATAAATAAAATAAATAATATATATTTCATATAAAAACAATTTTTATATTATAATTACAAACCATGATAGGTAGTAATGAAAAAATTAATGACCTCATTACTTGAGGTGGTAGTTCGACATACACGAATGGAAATTTTATTTCCCATTAGATGGATGTGTGTGTAAATTTAGGTTGAAACATTTGATTAATAACATATTAGTATACTAAGGATAATTATGTTGTCATTTAAGGATGGAATAATAAAACTTTTTTTTGGGTGGATAATGAAAATAAAAAAAAGATCTTGTGGAAGGGTGTTACCTATATTATGGGTAACATCATTGGATTTTCAGAAAGGGGTTCATGGTTGGATTTCATTCCAAGGTGTAGATTATATATTTTTAGGAGGTATGACTGGATATTATTAGAGCATGTTTTCTATGAGATGAATGGGTTGATACGTATGATGAAATGGGTAGGTTGAGATCCTTTTTATAGTAGAGGGGGAGTGAAATTCTTGAAAATATAAAAAGGTAAAAAGTATTGAGAGGTATCCCTTACAACATGTGACTCCAAAAATGGTACCAATTATAAATAATATAATTTATGGTATAATTATTTTTATAAATTTTTTTGGAAACTTTTATGGATGGAAAGTGGAATTCATGAAAATATGGAAAACATTTTTTCAAATTATAATCACAAAATTGGAATAAATTAATTTACAATTAATATCACAGACGAGATGAAAATGTGGTTTTTAAAGTAAAGATATTCAATAGTTTAGAATGTTTTTATATCTAAATTCAATGTTAAATAGTTTATAATGTATTAAATAATATTTATAGATAAAATTTTTATATAATTATACTATAAAACATAGTAATAACATAATTTACCTCTATAAATTAATTGGATGAAAATGCAGTTTTGAAGTAAAATTCAATATTACTCACTATTCATAAAATTATGAAAGCTACTAGAAAAATATCAAAAATTAAACCCAAGTAAATTTTGATATCCCACTTTCTAAAATGAATTTTATTTTTTCATATAAAAAATATAATAGTATAAAAAATTATATGTAAAGTAGGTGCGCAATTAAATGGTGGTAAAACTATTCTTTTTAGAAAAATACGATTTTAAGCAAAAATTAAGAATTATTCTTATATTTTAAAATAATATTTATAAGATAAAAGTTAATTATTTTTATAAAAATGTGTAATCATAATATAGTTAGTCATATTCACTACTTCTATTACAATGTCTGGGATATAACTGCCATATTGACTAATAATATTAATGGTATATTAAATTTTTCTACAACTCGATCTTGTGTGTAATGCAAGATTTCTGATAAAATAATTTTTGTGAGTCGATTAAGCTATATGACGTAGCACCCCTATTAAGCTAAAATTACAATATAATTCATAAATATTAATAAATATGAAAATGAATTATTCTATTGTTACTTGGGATGTTACATAGTGTTTATGAAGAGTACAAAAGAGGATGATATTTATGTGAGATGATGAAGATATTTAATTAAATAAGAAGATTGTGTACCTAGTCTCCAAATACACTAACCCATTAAATTTATTGGACATGTATATGGGCAATTTATTGGGTATTCATCTAAAATATGTAATATTATATACAAAAAAATTGGGTCATTTTATTAGATATCTATTTAACGATAAGAGGAAGATATAGGATCATCTAGGGTCCCATTGATTGAGACATGTAAGAACAGGTATAGAGTACCCCAAAGGATAGTTAAATTTAGTAGGAAAATATTTAGAAAAACCCAAAAAAAAATATTTTCTGGGTAAGATGCTGGGTTTGGATATACTTTTCAACAAACCATGAACTGATTGTATGAAAAAAAACTAGAACACATGAAAATTATTGTACAATTACATATAAATAAGAACAAACCATGTAACAGATAATTGTCTATGATATCACCCTATTTAAGATAAATACACAAGGTTTTCCCACACATTTCACAAATTATGAGCCACCACATTTTTATAATTTTTATATTTATGATTGTTCAAAATAGTTACTACTGTAAGAACCAGGTTCTTCTTTTGAGGTATGGATCTATTCTTTTTACTCTATACTTAATAAAATGGGGGAAATGAGGTCTAGGGGTTGACTAAAGGCCTATTACACAATGTGACTTGGAACTACATGCCATGTAATTATATGTACATGCTATGTATATAATTTCACACACCACGTAATCCTAGTGCACGAACACATAAACTTTAGGCCAGAAAACTATATGGATAGAGAGTATAATCCCATGTACACATCATGTAAATTTTTAAATTTATTTATAATTTAGGTAGTGCATTGTATCTCCAGGAGGACAGAAACGAACCACCCCTTTGATGAGCAGCAATCCCATGAGATCCGAACAAGATTTTGACTCCCGATTTGTCATCCAATCTTGGATTTGAACACTATAAACTCCATTGGATTCTCCTTAGTTAGATCTCAATTCCTACTAATTCTTTATTACTTATTTATAAAATCATTTTAGTGATCAAGAGTTAATAATTTTTGTTGAATTTGTAGATATACCCCATTCTTGGTCTAATCAAAGATTGATTTCGCGACGAGGAATGTAATAATATGATGAGGTATTTGGTATTGTGTATTTCACTCTATGTCATGTTGCTTATATATGTAGGAATGCCACACAACCATTTTAGGTGTACCCAATATTAAATTTTGACCCATGGTGTTACCTAATGTTTATTGGATAATATATTAAATGATTATGAATCATGATTGAGATTATTAATCTCAGTTGAGGGCCACCCTATGTGTGTGATTTCCCTTGGATTATCAACATTGAGTCGTTTTTCTAAGGTTTCCTATGGAAATGCCTTTAATTTTTGTTTTATGGTTTATTTTGAATGGAATTGTTTGATTGAATGATTTTCCCACATGAGTTATATTGTTGTTATCCATTTAATAGTGTATGTTACATGTGATATTTTAAATGGTGAAATTCTTATACACCGGGCTTCACCCTAATAAATGCTAAAATTCATATACACTGGGATTGGACCTCATATATGCTGAAATGGTTATACATTGGGTTTTGGCCGTAGCACATGATGAAATGCTTATACACTGGGTTTTAACCCTGATTGACTGCTAAAATTCTTATATAGTTGGTTTTGATCTAGTTAGTGTTATGTTATACGATGGTTATATGGTTTAGGTTTAACCCACTATATGTGATATACAGATTCCACATTAGGATGTCAGGACCAGACTCAGTTAAAAATTGAATAATGAAATAAAAAGACTATTGATGCATCTACCAAGACAAAGCATAATCTTGGATTCAGTCTTCAGTCATACTTGATTTCATGGACTTATAAGACCTTTCTTGAGGAGACACTTCAGTACCTACTATTTATTTCTTTCCCTATTGTACACTACATGTTATATATAAACAATGATGGATTGGAACATACCTTTAGTAATTTTCTTCTGGGATTTAGTATCAAACTCTGTTTTGGTCATACTTTTTGGCCCAAAAATATAATATGATTGCAGTTGTTGATCAGGGAAAGCACCTGGAAAGTAGTAAATAGTAGGTACATTAGTTTCTTTTGTGTTTTTTAGAATTATATTATGTATTGATGTAGTATAATTTTTTGTATTATTTCCTAGAATATGTGACATGGTACATCATCTTTGGTGTTGAATGATGCTAGGTTATTTATCTTATTAGTCTTCTGTTGTTTATTCTACTTGTATGTTTTCTATTGATTCTGCAATTGTATATTATTGTTGTACTGTGTTACACTCTATAAATGATTGAATAGTTTTCCCAATATCACACCCTAGGCACCTACTAGTCGTAATCCTCTAGAGTTTGGGGAAATTCCCTTGATGCCAATTGGTCAACCAGGTATGAGGCACTAGTTGGGTGGAATCCAGATCAGGGAAATTACAAAGTGTTATCAGAGGAGTTTTTACTTTCTCATTAATATTACTATTTAGATACATTATAAAGGGATATGAAGGGAATGAAGTTTGGTAATGGGATGTTTTTGGGAGTAGTTGCCCCATGTACAGTAAAAAGTCAAATTAACATGAATTGTATTGTGATTTTTGGATTTTGAGCTATTATTATTTATTCGATTTCACTGTTGGGTGACCCACTTGTTTTGTGTTGTTATTATTTATTTCATTGTGGTACTATTTTGTTGAATCCTGATGAGTTGAGTGTATATCATCTCATGCATCATATATACACTTTTTAGAAATCACATGCCACAAATTCTTAACATGCCATTTAGAAAGAGTTATTGATTACATGCTGTTTTGAAAGATTTTGTGCCAGATGTGAATGGTGTTGTGATAGATATCATGATAAATATGCCTTCCACTGTGAGAGGTGTATTGATACATGTTAAAGTTGAATGGGATGAACACCAAAATTTGATCCCTAAGGAGGATGGGCCCTATTGGATTGAAATTTGGTGGATAATGTTTCAGCCATGGGATAAATTTTTTGTTTCTATGCATTATATGGGGATTCAATGATTTGATTTTCATGGATTATGGGAACCCACATATCATAATTTGGACAAAAATTGTGTTATTTTGAAAAAATAGTGGTTCTAGGGAAGATTCTAAGGCTTACTGTCATGAATCCCCGACAACATAGAATTTTTTCTGATTGGTGATGATCATCCATAGGCTAGGCGATTCGAGGATGGTCTCAGGTATGACATTTTATCACAGGTGAATATATTTTTTATAAATACTATATCAACAATAGCGAACCAGACACTGATTACCAACCAGAATTAGATGGAATCTTGAGGTGTGATCCTGGGAGGTTCAACACCAATATCTGGTACTATCTCAATATGTATCAAAAAGTGTTGCCTATTACTTACTCACGATGAATGTAATAGTCAGAATGTTTTTTTAGGTAGCCAGGTGAGGTGATACCAGAATAGTAAAGATGGGAACATGAATCCTTATTTCCCTATAGACCCATTCAAATGTCAAGAATGATGAAATATGGGTCATATACAATGCTTTTACAAGATGTTTTCACCAGTTGATAGTGAGAGAGTATCAGCACAGACTCCACATTCCAAAGAAGGGCCAACAACATCTCACCAATTGGCGAACTGGAATACGCTAGGCCATTCAGGCTGATGGAGTGTTCGTGGCCATGGTGTCTAGACCCTACGTTTTCAAAGATAGTAGAGTGGATTATCTTAGGGTTGTCATGCGGTTTCACAGGTCTAGGATACATTCTAGTCATTTGTAGTGCAGCAGACCCAGCAGAAAAAGGATCCCGAACTTTCAACTATTAGAGGTACAATTCTAGTCACATTAGTTTTAAATTTTTCACTATTTGATACAATAATTATTACACAGAACAGTGCTTATGACAAACTTGAAAATAGAGGGTGTGAAGTACCTATAGCCAGATTATTGTGAGATGAACCTTCAAGTGTTTAATTGGAAATTAATGTTAGCACCGATACTAATTTTTCCAAAGGTTAGAAGGAGTTACACTATGTACTATGAAACTTTTCGTATCGTGTTGGGATAAATGATTATACAGGGGGATCAAGTGATTTTTTATGGGCCTCGATAGTTGATGCCACGTGAGAGGAACAATCTGAGGCATTATCTCATGTTTTCCGTGGTTGTTCCGTATTTTTTGTTTTGAAGATAGTACTTTTTGGCGGAGAGTTTTGTGGTGCACATGGACCACAAAAGTTTCATGTACATCTTTACACAGCGTGATCTAAATATGATCCAATGAAGGTGGGTGGAGTAACTTCAGTCCTTTGACTATGAGATTTCCTACATGATATGAATGGGCAATGCAGTGGATGATGTATTGAGAAAGAGAACTCAGATGCTGGTGGTGCGGGAGGCCAGTTTCTAGTGGAAGCTTTTGATGTTGTTATCTGAGATGCACTTGGAGGTGAATGATATTCCAAGATAGAAATTCATTTTTTATTTCTCTATGACTTCTACCATCTTAGAAAGAGTGAGGATGAAACAACTATCATATTCTGAAGTCCTAGTCCCGCGGGAGAGTGTAGTAGGTGAGGATCCACCTCCTAGTTAGACGGAAGTTGATGATGAGATCTTGTGGATTTATGGAGTGTTTGGGTTGCAGTGGACATATGTGATGAGTTGATATTGGAGTTTCATGACCAAACATGGACAGTGCATCCCCTAGTTACCAAGATGTGTTGTGACTTGATCCGTCAGGACTAGTGGTTGGGTATGAAGAGTGAGGTGGCAAGTTTTGTACGAGGTGTTCCACCTTTCAGCAAGTGAAGGCAGAACATCAATGTCCAGTTGAATTTTTACAGTATTTACCTATTTCTGAGTAGAAATGGGATGATGTCATGATGGATTTCATGATACTTTTTCCATGGTCTCCATGAGGTAGTGATGTAGCATGGGTGGTTTTTGAAAATCTTACGATGGACACTCACTTCTTGTTGATCAAGGAGACCTTTATTGTTGAGGAGTTTGGGAAGTTATATATCTGTGAGGTGGTTGGACGTCATGGGGTCCCTTGTTCTATCTTTACATATAGGAATTCCCTCTTTATGTAATACTTATGGTAGTGTTTTCAAAGAGTGTTGGGTACATAGGTTCCTTTGAGCACCGCATACCAACCGCAGACTGATGGCCAATTAGAGGAAACAATACATATGCTGGAGGACATGCTATGAGAATGAATCCTAGAATTTAGGGGATCTTGGGAAACATATATTCCGCTAGTATAATTTTCCAAGAATATAAGTTTTAAGGAAACTAAAAATATGGAACCATATGAGGTTATATATGGTAGGCCATGTTGATCATCCATGTGCTAGCTAGAGGCGGGTAAGGTAGCTTTACTAGTACCATGTCTCGTGTAGGAGACTTCTGAGCAGGTCCAATTGATTTATAAGTGGATGTATACTGTGTAGTCTCATCGGAAATATTTGGTCAATTACTGTAGATGGCCTCTAGTGTTTGAGGTCAGGGATCATGTTTTATTCCTTGTTTCACCAAGGTTGGGACATAAGAAAATCCGGAGACATGGTAAAATTTCATCGAGATACGTCGGTCTATTTTAGATTTTGGAGGGGGTTGGACTGATCTCTTATCAATTTTAGTCACACTATAGGTACGGGGATTTGCACGACATATTCTAGGTTTCTCAATTGTGATGTAAATTTTTGGACCCGTATCACATCTTTCAGCCCGAGGAATTGGAGTTGGAGAAGGATGTGTCCTTTGAGGAGTATCCCATTGATATTGTTGATTGTAGAACAATAGTTCTCCATGTCTGGTCTATTCCTTCAGTATGGGTGCCATGGAAGCACTGTTGAGTGTTGGACATGAATTGGGAGAGGGATGCTAACATACGATCATAATGGATGGAGTTGTACTCATATATATCTTCACAGCCCTTGGATGTGAAATTTAGGGATGGATTGATTTTAGGGGGGAGTTTTGTCAGAACCTGGTTCTACATTTGAGGTATGGATATTTCATTTCTAAGTTTTTATTTAAGAAAATGGGGGGAAAATGTTGAGGGGAAAACTGCAGGCATGTTACTCAACGTAACTGGGAACTACACGTCATGTACTTATAGGTACACGCTGTGAATATTAGGCCACACACAATGTAATCCTAGGGCATGACCATGTAATGGTCAGGACAAAAACCTATACGGACATGACGTGCAATCCAATATAGACCCAGTGAACATATTTTAATTGATTAATAAGTCGGGTAGTGCATCGTTTCTCCAGGAAGATAGAAAAAACCTCTCCTTTGATGAGCATAGATCCCTAGAGACCAAAACAAGATTTTGGCTCTCGATTTGTCACTCGATATCTGATACCATCGGATCTATTGGATTCCACATAGTGAGATCTCAATTCCTCTTGATCCATTATTCCATATTTCTTTTTTCAATTGAGTTATCAATGTTAGATCATTTTTTCTCATTTGGTAGATCTACCCCGTTCTAGGTCGAATCAAAGTTTAACGCTGGATGAGGAGACTCCTACTATGACAAGGTAGGAGGTCTTGCTCCTTTATCTGAATGTCAAGGTTTTTATATATGACGGAGTGCTGCACACCATTTTTTGGCTGTCGCATAAATTGAATTTTGACCTATGTTGTTACCTAATGTTGATTAGTTAATTTATAAAATAATTATGAAGCATGTTTGAGAATATTAGTCTGGATTGAGGGCCACCTCGTGGGTGTGTTTTCCATTGGATGGTCAATATTGAGCCATTTTGCATAGGATGACTATGGGATTTCCTACTTTTATGGGTTATTTAGAATGGAATTGTTTGATTGAATGATTTTCCCACATGAGTTATATCATTGTTATCCATGTAGTAGTGAAAGTTTCATGTGATGTTTTAAATGCTGAAATAATTATACATCAGCCTTGTCCCTTATACATGTTGAAATACATATAAACTGGGATTGGTCCCGATACATCCTGAAATGATTTTACATCCGGGTTTGACCCCGACACATACTGAAATGCTTATACACATGGTTTTGACCCGTATTGACTGCCAAATTCTTATATAATTGGTTCTGATTCAGTTTGTATTATGTTATACCATGGTTATATGGTTTTGGGTAAACACACCATTAGTGATACACGGTTTCCACTTTAGGATATCAGGACCAGACTCAATTTCAAATTGAGGAATGAAATGAAATGACTATCGACACGTCTACTAAGCCAACGAACAATCTTGGATTCAGTCTTCACCCATATTTGATGGCATTGTCTTCTAAGACACGAGTTTTCCTTAATTTTTTGTACCTACTATTTACTACTTTACCTATTATACACTTCCTGTTATATGTATTCAATAACATATTTACATATTCATTTGGTATTTTCCTACTAGGATTTAGTCTCACGCCCTATTCGGGTCATGCTTTTAGACCCAAGAAGATTATATGACTACAGGTGTTCATCAGGGAAAGTGCCCTACTACAAGTACTTGATGTGCTTCTTAAGAGTTGGAGAGCATTGGACTGAGTAAGGTCTTGTAATAATTCATAGTTTCCTTTTTTTTATTTTCTGTTTTTAGTCTTATGTTGTGTATTGGTGTAGTGTACTTGTTTATATGATTTCCTAGAACATGTGACATGTTGCTTCATATTTTGTATTGAATGATGCTTTTTTATTTATCTAATCAGTCTTTTTCTCTTTATTCTAGCTGTATTATATTTATTACATATGCTATTTTATATTATTATTCTGTTGTGTTACACTCTACCAATGAGGAAATAATTTCCCCACTATAACACCCTAGGCCCTCAATGCTAGTTGGCAGCCTCACAAGTTTTTGGAAATTATCTTTAGGTCATGTGGACAATCGGGAACGGGGAAAAAGCTGAGTGACATCTGAATCTGAAACATAATAGTTACTTACCATGCATTAAATAGGAACTAACTATGATAATTATAAAAATAATTTTTCGATTTTTTAAACATCGAAATCACTAAATACCAATAAATAAATAGATAATCAAAATTATACATAAAAATGACACCAAGGTGTTACACATTGAGATTTTTTTTTGAAATAAATATCTTCAAAAGATAAAAATAATAGTATAAATGTAAACTTCCTTTTAAATACTATATCTATCAAGGATTTATGTACTTTTATTTGGAGTGTCCAAGAGAGATGGATGTAGAATCTAATGAGGATAAATAATAAAATTTGATCCTAGTAGAAGAAAAAATAAATGGATTTAGATCCATAATAATTAAATGAAGTTATACAAAAAATAATTTTTTTTATCTACATAATCAAGGGATGAATTTATTACATAGAATAAGGATTGAGGGGAATATAAGGATCCCAAAAGAATAATAGTTAGAATGAAGTGACATATGCTATAAATGTTTTTAAAGAGATTGAGAAGGATAATAAATATCACATCAATAAACTCAATTATGGTATTAAAAAACATTAGAACAATTATGTTGGATGTATTAATAAAGAGGTTGAGAATGAAAAATAGTTTATTATACATGATGTATGCATGGTTGGATATGATATAATCCAATAAAAACATAAATTATAATATTTTATCCATAAGAAATACATTTTAAGTATAAAACCAATTTCCTAGTTAATCAAAGTGGAAGGTGAATTCTAGTGAGGAATTTTTTTCAACAAACAGATCTTGTTCTCATGTTAAAAAAACCCTATATTTTTTTAAATTATACAAAATAAACACACAATAAAAATAATGAAATTAAAGGACAAGGAAACAATGATTTTACTTATTTTACCTAAAAATGAAATTTCCAAACTCTATATGGTATTAGTATAAAAATATACTAAGAATGTATTAATTCACTATTGAGTGAATACATGTTTTAAGACCAGTTTATTTAAAATTACATGAATAATTTCCTCTTCTTACCTCTCCACTCAATAAGTGAATAAAATTTTATTAAGAAATAAAATATCATTACATTATAACAAAATTAATTATAAAAACAATTCTTACCAAGGTATTATAGGTGCTTCTTTTTAACTTAATATGAATGTGTAGATTCAGATCATAAATTATGTGTAAGTTATTAGGTATTGAAAAAATATCTTTCATAGAATTATTATTTGTAGTTAATTAATTATTATTTTATCCAATTTTAATAATATTATAAATTCTATAACCTCTTTAATATTCCTCATTTATAAATACAATACATATTAGGATACATATCTCCCAATTTTCGAGATTATAATCCATGACTAATTATTCATGTATCTTATTCCAAAATACGCATAAATATTAGAATGAATTAACCCCAGTAGAAGGAAATTTTATACCACTATGTATAGATACCACTACTTATATCCTTTTGATAATAAATCCAAATATAAATAGATTTTAAAACATATCATTGGCAAATAACCATGTTATATAAAAAATATATTCTTAAAGGAAATTTACCAAAACTATTTAATATTAATAAGTAGTTTGACACCAATAATGAATTGATTATTAAGAAATATTAGAAAAATAATGTTTTTCTTAAAGTATATGCTAATTTATTCTAATGTTCTTTACCTTTACAACTCTTGTTTTTACATTATCATTGATAAATTGATTTTAATTTTCTATATGGTTAATAATTTAAGTATAATATAAATTATATTTAATCTAAATCTCACATTTTTATAAGAAAATATCACCATTGGAATCATTCATTCATTTTTAATAATTTTCACCTATAAGTTCTTCTATTTTTTTGGGAATGATCCTTTTTTAATGAATTATATTCAGCTTCATATCTTATTAGAGAAATAGTTTCCTACACATTTCTATTATACTAATGCACTTACCCATAATAAAAAATGATCCTCTATTTTTTTATTTTCTTTTTATAATGTCTTTAACCCATTTCATATCTGAATCTAAAACAAAAAATTTCTTCTGCCATACTTTATACATTAATCCTTAATAAATTGTACCATGTACATACCTAATGATTCACTATACTACCATAAGATATTTCTCTTTGGAATTATATAGATAAATTGTAGAAAATAATAATTACGAAACATTGTCAAGTCATGTAGACTATAAATATAGTAATATTCATATCATTCTATAAAATAAATTTTTGTTAGTAACTTTAACATTCTCATGGTTTCCATATTTAATAAAAACGGGGATGTCTATTGAAACTAGTTTATAATATTTAATGTAATGTTTTTGTAACAATTATTTATAATAAATAACATGAGAGATAAAAGAATACTGAAATTTATTTTTTTACTTATAACTTGAGAAAATAAGTGAGTTTTGTTCTCATATAAATTTCAAACACTCATATCAATAATTTTACAATTTTTTACCAACTCCTTTTTACATTAACTAAATATGATATCATCAGTATAGTTAAGTGTCATGAATATTTATTCATCTATTATTTTTACATTGAAGTTATTATGAAAACAATTTATTTTGAACTCTAAATTCATAATGTTAAAATTCAGTCATTCATATCATGACTATCAAACTTATATCAATCCATGTAAAAGTTTATTGAGTCAAAATATCATGGTTTAATCATTAGCAAGTTGAAAACCTATTATTTTATTATTGTTGAAAACTTTATTGAGTAATCCATTTTTGAATTGTGTCTTTATAACCATTTTATTGATACGGAATCACCATTGGAAGTATACCAAAAAAAATAAGTACATTTATTAATGTCTCATCACTCGTAATAATTTCACCTCAATATCCATAAAATCAGTTTGTATAAATCAATTACATTATGATCCATAATTTTTAATCATATTACTATGGTCATCATTTTATTTGAACCGTAATTTTATTCCAATAAAATCCTGATCTCCAAGCATCTTCATAGGAACCTATTTTTCACTCTTTTCATTTTGATTATGTTCTTCAATAATTTCATTAAAACATTAATCATCCTCTATAACATAATAAAAAAATATTGGTTCCACATGTGATATAATAAATTTATTAACATTCCTCACTAATTAATATTTTTTTTGAGAATATTTTTCACCAATGATGTATTATTCAGTAATTTTTTCTATCAATTTATCATTTGAGTAAGTGAATAAAATATTTGAAATCTTACTTCTTCTACATACTAGATGTCATAGTATTCCTCATTTTGGGTAAATTTATATTCTTTGTATATTGATTAATTATCATCATCTTCTTTATAAATTTCTTCCATATAAAAATATTAATGTTTTATTTATAGTTTCTTTATTAATAACATTGACATCAATACTATCAACAATATTATGGGGCCTATTATTTATGAAATTATATGATTTTTTAGTTTAATAACCGAGAAACCATCCATCATCCATCACATCAAAATATTTACATTGGGTTCCTTCTTTATTCCTAATGAAACACTTATTTTTGAATAAACTAAAATTTGTTATAGTTTTATTTCAATCAATTGGCATTACATATGGTTTCATAATTTCTGTTAGTCTTAATAAATCCTTGTTTTGAGTATATAAAATGATATTCACTAATTCCTTCTAATATTTTTGTAAGATACCACTCACATTGGGTAATGTCTTTTCTATACTATTCACCATGTATTTTAGTCTTTCATTAAATTTTTTTATAGAGTTCTCACTAATAGATCTTCATTTATAATATCATTTTTTTGACGTAATTCTCATATTCAATAGAGTTATATCCTATGATTGGGGTTGGAGGAGAAATAATTAGTCCATTCATAGTGAAAATAAGCCTCTAAAACTATTTTTACACTAGATCCATCCATTCAATTGGAATGGATAAATATAATTGAAGAACATACCATTTATCTAATAAAACTAATATATCAATGTTATTCATGATTAGGAATTATAGATATCCCTCAAAAGAAAAATTATCCATCCTCTAAATATACTCAATGAGCTATTCAGAATCACCCAATACTTGGGAAGGATCAATTTATTCTCATGATTTTATATATCATTAGTTAGAGAGAAAAATAGGTGTGATAAAGAGAGTACAAGCCTTACTTTTATTGGGTCATAGATGATGTATTCCATAGCTTGTATAACCACTATTCCAAAGTATTAGATTAATTTATATTGTCCCCTCAGGACATTCAAAAAACTATAAACATCTCATAATAATTTTTAAACACCACAAATAATTAATTATTTATGTTAAATTAATTAATTAATTGATTAATTCTAAAATAACAATCCGTACATTTAAGATCCATGAATATCATGATGTTATATTCCATACAAATCATGATAGCTTCTGTGGAAGAAAATAAGTAAAAAATGAATTATCATTTAACAAACTCACTTCTATGTATACAATAATAGTGTAATACCCTTCACTCCCTTACAGTTTATACCGACAAAAAATAACTATAGAATTTATACCACCACACCATGGTTTAACATTAGTTCATAATTCAATAATTCTCCCACTTTTATTATATTCGTACATACTTAATACTCTTATAACTTATGTCACATAATCTATAACAACTATTGAAAACATATTGATTTATTTATAAAATATATTATTCATTGTTATTATATGTTAGATCATATGATGTAGCATATAATAAAACTTCTAAAAATTATTTTAGATATATTCAAAATCACTTTTAGGATAGATATGAATATTTTTTATTAAAAATCTATGAAAAAAACTAATCACCATTCACAAAACCACAAATTAACACCAAAATTTACTCTCTAGAATTTAGAAACAAATATGAATTCATAATAAATAATTTTTATAAAAAGGAAAATTCTAGAAAATCATCAGCAGCACTAAATCTAAAAAGAGGAATTGCATGATCTCCATAAAAAATTCGTATCTATGTACTCGTATTCACCATATGTATCATATATAAAATGAGAAACCATATAATACATTACTATATGATATACAATGATCATAATACAAAATTATATCTATCCCATATCTTCAAATCATAATTGATCAATAATTATAGTATTGATAGAAAAAAACCAACAAATCACATGTCATATATAATGAAAAATGAGTATATATCATACCTCTCTCCATAATAGATAATCTCATCACATATCAAAAATCTTAATAAGACCATACATTACCTTATTCATTCTCAAATGAGATACCATACATAATACTTTTCATATACTATGACAAATTCTCTCTTTTTTAAACCCAAACAGGTGAAATGATTAGCAATATACCAAACCCCACCTACCCTTTATTAGATCATCATATGAGCTAGTATATGAATGGTTTCAAATTATAATTTTTCTCAATAAAAGTATCTTTTAAACCATAGGTGATGATCATTCAATATGAAACATGAACCTCTAATATAACAATGATAGATTTTATAAGACTCTATGTGGTATAGGTAATGGTTCATCAGTCACATAAAACTATTTCTGTGCCTAAAGTGTGAATTTTAATCTCTATATAATATCAAAACTATGATAAAAATAATATTTTATAATAACCTGTGATAATCCATGATGAACCTCAACTAGGGATAACTCAAAATTACACTCCAAGAGGTTATAATTTCTATTTAAGTAATATATGCATCAAATATGAAATTATGACAGGTAAAGACTGCATATTAAAAAAATGATTCATTTAATATATTTTTTAAACTGATTGTTGAATTTTAAAAAATCCATAAAATATCACTAATGTAAATATATTCAATATGATAGATTTTTAGAGAGGACCAATGTTTTCTATATTTTAATGATTTTGTTAAACTAATTACATCACTTTATATTTATTTCAATATCTATGTGTAAAAATTTGACAAAAATCCATATATTGGTTAACATCTGTGAATAAATATTTTTTAAAAATATAGATATTATAATTCATATTATTTATTATAAAATTGTCGAATATAATATTTAATCATATTTACATCCCAAAATTTGATGTTATTTTGTTAATTACTTATATTGTCTTAAATACTAATAACCCTTTATAAGTTCTTCATCATCATCCGATTAGAACATTTCCATTCATAATTTACATTGAAATAAATTAGTAATAATTTTTTAATATAGAAATTTTATTAAGACCATTTTTTTAGAGACATCATAATGTGGGGTTGGGTCTACAGTTTTTATAATGAACCGGCATGAGAATCCATCTAAAATGACTCCCTAATCAGTTTTCCATGTGTCTTAGAAGACATTATTAATCCATGTGGAATAGAAATTTGTACATTTAAATAACCAATTACACACTGGGAATGATTATACCCTCAAACAATGATAATAAATAATTTGTGAAAATAAAATCTATAAACACCCAACTTGAGATAAATAAAACTAAACACCCAATATGAATACAATTGATACATGAATATCTGAGAAGTAGAATCCTATATACATAAAGAACATGTGTAAAATAAATCAGGATAAAGATATGATAAAAATAATATGAAGTAAAGCCCCAAACAATCTCCAACCAGCCACTACATGACACACTATCACTATCCACCCAAACATCACTCCTAAAAGATAAAAGTATTAAAGTCAAACTAAAAAGAATATAGATCTATAACATATTGGAATGACATAAAATCACATTAGTTCATCAAAACCCATAAATTCACTCCATTTTATTTCATACACATCATAAAAAGGTTAGTTTGAGATATAGTTGAAAAATAATCATTTTCATAAGGTTTTAAAAAAAGAAAAATAAGCACATAAAAAGTGTGTTCAAACCCATTCTATGATATTAATTTATTTATAAACCATCACATAGGAAACATATTTCCTTTGATAGTTACTCGTGGATAAATAACTACTTAAATTAAAAATTTAAAATCATTTTATAAAAACTACTGTTTAAAATACAATTTTTCTACTCCAAATAGGATTTAATGTTTATAGCGATTTTTATAAACATATTTTACTTTTTTAAAAACAAATGAAATCCTAAAAACTTATTTTTAATACACACTCACAATTATTGAACCAAAAAATAATTAAAATAAGTACCAAAATAAATCCCTCAAAAACTATTTGGAAAACAATAGTTTTCATTTTAGAAAACACATATTTCCAACAAATTGAAAAATATTTTAAAAGCACTATAAAATCTGACGTAATTTTTATCCTTCTATAAAACCTTTCCCAAAACAATTTTTAAAATATTCAAAAATTTCCACACATATAGATGGAATAAATGAAAATTCGATGACACTATGTCAATTCACATTAAAAAGATAAATAAACGGCAAAAATATAGGTTCACAAAAATAATATATAATGTAGGGGTCGTAATTGATACAAAAATGTACATCCCATAAAAATATTAAAAAATGATAATATTTTCATAGAAATGATCCCTAGTATATAGTAATAAAATAAATAGACTAGAGACAAGGATCCTAGGATGAAATCACGATACTCGTCCAAATCCTTGAATTCTCAATCAAATTACTTAGAAAAAAGGTCCATGGAACGCCTTCGTCCACCAGATCAAAGAAATAATTTTTCCTAAAAATGAAAATTTTCCCCAAGATAAATGAAGACAATTTACCTGGCATTACCTAATCTACAATAGTATATAATAAAAAATTATTTTCATAAGGTTATTCTTATCTTTCAAGTCTAGCCTTGTTGATGTATCCAAACAAATCTCATTATTCAACCCATTGTATCTACATGGTTCCCCCCCATATTGACCATATATTGTATCCTTAGGACTCCCGTGATGAGTTAAGAAAATGGGATCACAATTGGTAATCACATGTCTCTAATATAAAATACATTTGAAAACATGAACACTTCACCTCCCACACTCTAACAAGTAGCAACGAGTTTTACATAAAGCACATTAAGTATATATAAATGAACTAATAAGAGTCATACCCTTATTGTATCCCAATACTTATTGAATAAAATAATCACATGGTCTTAATAAATTATCAAAAAATTATTTGAAAATTCATTTCTCATAAAATCCCAAACATCCCATATATTTTTAAAAATTTTATGGAATATCAAGCGAAATTACGAATTGAAAAAGGTCCATCAATACACTCATAATACTAATTTTAAAAACCCACCATTGATAGTAAAATTATAAACTAACTATTGACTTTTTAAATCACTATTAAAAATCATTTAAATCCATAACATGTTTCATAAAATTATTTACATGAGATAAAATCTCCTTGAAATTGACCAATCCATTTTATTATTTCAGAATAATTATACACCTAAAACCAATGATATAAAAAATCACCAAGGTTAAAAAAATGTTTCAACATGAAAATAGAGGTCATAAAATACCTTTAAAAATAAAAAAACCCTTTTCAAATATTTAAAGCAACTAAATACTGGATTCGAATGTCAATTTACATAAGAACACTTTTAAAAACCATAATTCAGTTTTCACGAATTCTTTTAAAGCTGATATCATACTTTAAAATATATTTTTTCATTTTAAAAAATAATTTCCATGGAGTAATATTCCCTGACAGTGGATAAAATAAATTTCTAAAACCTTAATTTTCTCTCATAAACATTCATAGAGGCATAACATGTAATGTCCCTAAAAAAATCGACCCCAAAAGCCTGGAGCTGGTGTCTTACTTTATTACATTAGAATATATAGATGATTAAAATACCAAAGTATAAATAATTATAGTAGTTTTAGAAAACATATTAAATACATGATAACCATTTTACATTGATAAAAGAAAATAAGAATTAATAAATAAAAAAATAAAATGCTCACCATCCTTGAAAACTCATTCAAGGCGTTCTTCTTCATAACCTAGGGAATGGAAAAAAATAAGTATTAGATAAGATTATTATTAAGGGCTAAGTACAACAGAATTTATCACAAATAAATATTAATAATAAACATGGAATGGTAAATAATTAATCACGCATTCTATTTAAATAAACAGATAAGGCCTAATCAATATCTTAACTAAAATAATAACAAACACAAGCCATTTCAAAAAAAATTTACAATAAAATGAATCTGTTGATAATATCATAGAAAAAATATCACATACAATAATGACTATGTTATAAAATAATTAAAATGATTATTTATTGGATTCCATGTCTTAGTCCCATGAAAACCATTACTGTTAAGATCTATCCTCTAAATAGTTTAAAAATACATGTATAAACCCATTTAATTTGGCAAACTAATTTTTCTGATCAAAAATTTTGATGTATCGAGGGGATATATAATGTCATGTACCCAACCATAAATACATGTCTAAATAATTTCTCACATATTTAATAATAAATTTAATTAATGAAAAAAAATTTTTATCATCAAATATCCGTATTTATTAAAGGATTCAAATTTATAAATATTTTCCGATTTATTAAAATAACCTTCAAAGTGAACAATATATGTAAAAATTAAATATAGTACATCAAATAATCATATAACTCACAAAATAATGTGTAAAATTAATATAAATGTATTTTAAAAGTAAAAATGATTAAAATAAAGTGATCTTTTGGAAGAGAAATATAACAATCACAAATGAAATTGAGATTCCATAATAATTTTATCACATAGTAACTTTAAAATCAAATCCCCTTAAGTGAATAAATTAAAATTAAAAATTATAATACTATTAATACTAAATTATTTATGATACTACATTTCAATGGATCAATATATACACCACATAGAAGTGATTTGGTGAATAATAACAAAGAAGTCTCAATTGAATGAATATCGAGAGGAAATCCATTACCTTACACTTCTTTCTTGTTGAGCATTCTTTAAAATACTGTATAATTGATTTAAGAATAATATTAACATATAAAATAACCATATTAATATTTATAATATAATATATTATCCTTTTATAATATCTTATCACCCTTTTGTTACTAAACATTCACTACTTTTATTATTTTGGATGTTATTTCATTGTTTTTCGTTTATGTTTTGACTTTTTATTTTGTTGTTCCTTATACATAAATCACGATTTCATAATATAAAAAATTTAATCCATGATTTAAAACATCATATAAATTAAGTATATATGTATTTATATTAATCAATAATATTTTTGTGATAGAAAATGAAATACATCGTTCATGGAGAAGATATGAAGTATGTACACAAGAATGTTATTTCCATTTCTTATCATGTTTTAACGAAATAAATGTAAATTATATATATATATATATTATAATTTTAGTATATCTATTTATGTAATATATATCACATATTTTTTAAAAAATATCCTTAATACATTCCATATAAATCATGAATGAGTGACATTGCTTCGTGAGGTGGTAGTCCACTGTACACAAGAATGGTGTTATTATATTCCCAAGAAATGTAATTCATGATTATATGGGTTTAATAAAAATTAAAAAATATTTAATGGATTCATATATGTCATATGTATCATATATAAAATGTTTTTACATCAATATTCTGAATCTTGAATGGCGATAATAGAAATGAAAATGACATTGGTTCATGATGTGGGATTCTACCAAACACAAGAATAATGATTTTGTAAACCATTTAAGAAAAGTGTGTGATATTTTAGATTGTTATATTAATATAAAAACATATAATTATATATAATATACTTTGGTTATTATATTATCTTGGTATAAAATATATTTAAGGATGTAGAGAAGGAAGGAAAATAAAAATTCATTGAGAAGAATATTACATCTTCTTTGGGTATCCTCCTTAGGTTTGCACTAAAATAATCAAAAATATTCATTCATAAAAAACTAAGGATTATATAATGAAGGAATAAATGTTAGGGAGTGATTTGGGTACGGTTTGGATTATCAAAATGTATTTAGAGGTGTGAAGAAGGGGGAGAGTGAGTACCCTTCTATAGTTTAATATGAGTGGAATTCTTGTAAATACTCAAAGGTATTCACTATTGGGAGTTCTTACATACCTCACATAAATAAAAAAATAAAAAATTAAGGTATCGTATGGATTATTTGGTCAATAAAACCCTATAACACACAAAAATAATTGCATTCGGAAAATTTTTTTTCTTAAAATCTATGTTCCCTTTTTTCCAATTTGGGGTTTCACTAAGGTATCAAGTATTCTATCCTAGGTTATTTACCCATTAAGGATAAATTAATATGACAATTATTAGAAACTTTAAACCTAGTGATTTAAAATATTTTTTGAAATTTTTTAAATTAAAAAATCCCATGTGTGTTTCAAATTAATTTTGACAGAAGCGCATGCAACGCACAAAAACACTACTTTAACCCAAATCATGATAATAATGATTTTAGTATTTAGGGATAAATATTTGCATTATAAAATATAAATTTTTAAATGAATGGATTATTTTTTATATTTATTAAAAACTAAAAAAATATTGGCAGAATATTTGATTTTATGGTAATTTTATATTATTTAACAAAATATATTCATAATAACATAACATTAATATCATTTTTTACATTATGCATTAAATTTGAATTTAAAAAATATAAATAACATAATAGAATTTTATTATATTACGTTCAAAGCTATGTAACATGAAATATTCATCTATAAAAATAAGGGAACTCAATAATTCAATGAATTTTATTCACCTTCATTAATTCAATTATTATTTTTCTATTTATTTATTAACTAAATAATTAAAGCATTGGCATTTTTTAAGAATTTTAAGTCACTAATTGACTAATAAAAATAATAGATAAATTATTATGCTAATAAAAATAAATTTATATTTCAATTTAATATGTACAAAAAACCGATATGGAGTTTTTCCCTATCCAAAATATTTATAAATATTAAATGAAAAGAAGGATTCTTTTGTGTCTTTTTACAAACTCAGCTTATTATGCAGGTCAGTTTCATGGAATATTATCCCAGTAACTCATAATAATCATGAATAAGGTGGTGAGTGTCAAAATATTTTCATACAATTGGTGTTGTACATATTGGTATGTCATTTTAGATCATATATTCTATGTTTAACCAATAAACAAACACGTTTTACCTTAATCATGTAAATAATTTTGAAATTTATCACTAATAATTTTTTAAAAAAAATAAGTTGTACATATTAGAAATTATTTATTTTTCTGATTTCAAATATTTAATCCATTTTTCAAAATTCATGTAACATAAATGGTATAATTTAATTTAAAATTAATCTCGTAGATGCTATAGGAAAGTGTGGTTTTAAAGAGAAAATGTTCAAAATTTTGAAAGGTTTTTAAATATATAATAAATATGTTAATGATTACAATGAAATAAATTGGATTAATAGGTGTATAATTGAACTATTTTTACTTTAAAACCAATTGAAAATATACTTTTACCTTATAAATGATTTAAATGAGAAGGCAATTTTCATATAAAATTAATTATTTTTCATTATTCATCAAAAAATGATTTTTTAATGAAAAATTCCAAAAAATCATCGTAAGATCATTTTTATGATATTATTTAAAATATGAAGTCTATTTTTCATTAAAATTATCTAGAATTAGTAATTAGTAATTATAAATTATGTGCGCCAAGCATGATTAAACCATCTTTTTGAATAAATACCTATTTTAAAAAACAATTATTTTTGTTTCAAATAATAATTATTTTTTTACTAAAAATATATTACTAATAAATATGAATAAAATATTTATTTTCATAATTTATCTAATCTTATTCATACCAAAAATTCAAATGGATAGGTTTTAACTATTATAAAAAGTAAAAATATTTTATTTATATTTCAAATTTTGTTTAAAATTAGTATTGTGTGTAATGAAAGGTAAACTCAGGGTTCCATGTAGAGGAAGATAAACATAGTGTTGAATGTTATACAATCTAAAATCATTTTTTCATGTAATATACACTATTTAAGGAAATTAATTTATTTAAAAATATATATATTGTAAAGTGCTGGGGTGTTCTCATTTCTTTTAACCATGGTGTTGTGTGTCACATACACTATAATTTTTTTTATTCTTATAGAATATTGGGGTGTTACGTTATCCACACTTTAAATATATTTAATCCCCAAAATTTAAACATGATATTGGAATCCAACAATTGAAATTTTAATGTTAATTTTTTGAAAACAACCTCATAAAAAGAGTTAATAAAAAATTATCTTAATAAGAGTTAAATGTAAGTAAAAAATTCATCTATAATTATCACATAACTAGGTTTATAAGTTTGAGAATATTTAGTAGAAAGTAAAAACATGTACATGGATGAAAAGGTGTAAATATTTATAGAGGGTAATTGAGGTCAGTTATCATAAGAAAGTGAGTGATAAATGGGATTTTTAAGGGCTCAAAACTATAAATCTGTAATGTTTTGTAGGACATAGAAACCTTAGAGAAAGGAGGAGTGAGTCAAGGTGTTATATTTTTCATTTAATGAGAATAATATTGTTCACATATTGGTAAGAACTTCTAAAACTAGTATTATTAAATCATTTAGTTATTAAAAATACATATTTAGAGACACAACATAGTAGTTTTACTTGGTTCACCACAAAGGGATAGTCAAAGGAGAATACACTAATAGTGTTTCAGTCATACTTGGATCCACTAAGCTTCATTGGGTATTTTGAATTAAAATTGTTCTCATAATTTCACTATATATAAGGCACACTACCTTTTTATTAAATTTATAGATATCACACTACCTCCCTTGGATCACTTATATCAACTCTCCCTTTCTCACTACCTTGGGTGAAGTGTTACATAGTTTATCTCCCTGAGGGTAACTTTAAAAGAATAAGACATTATGTATATATACATGATTAACATGAGAATTTTATTTCACCATAGTTCTGAATTAATGCACATGGATGCATTGTTTAGTAAAAACATATGTTCAATAATAATGGTTTCCATGAACCTATACTTTTCAAAAACCCCTTTATGTTTCAAATAAATATTTTTGTTCGAAAATGCACACACTTTTTCAAAGAATCCAGCCTTCAGGAAGCTACCAGTATTTGAAGAACTCGTAGCCCTTGTGGAACTCAAAGACATCAAGAAACTCCTATTCTTCACTGAACATAATTTTTATAAAACCCTTACAATCAGTTAAGTCTTAACGAGACATTTTGCGAGACTTAGGTTCATGAGGAATTTCTGAATAAAAAATCTCTCATCCTTCTTGAACTCAGAGTGATTCACCCTTTTTAAAAATTATTTCTTTATCTCAAAAGAGGGTTTTCTTTTTATTTATATTCATATCCCTTCATGAAGTTCACATACTCCCAACAATCTTTTTGCGAAACTGTTCAGACATGATCTCTAATCTCTCATATTCATGACGCTCCAATAAAATTTTCATATTCATGGGGCATATCTTAGACATGAAAATTATTGTATTTTCATCATTAATTCATGAAGTTCTACTCCTTATTGAAGCTCCAAATTTTTTATAATAAAACCTTCATGAAAATAATTCCTTTATTATATCATGAAGAGTCAGATATTTAACATCATCTTTCATGAATCCCCACATATTCTTGAAATCAATGCCGTCTCCATATACCTACAGATCTAGTTCTGGAAAAAAAATATTTCAGAATATTTTTCCCTTCCACTGGATTTTGAGCTCCCAATATTTGGAAAAAACTCTGAAATTATTCCACCATAAACACTATAACCATTGGAACATTAAAACCACTTGTTTATAAAATTCAATGATATATTGAAAGCAAACACAATATAAAAATTGTTTCTGCCATCAAAATCCTTTTGTTCAAACAATCTTCCCCTTTGGGTTTGTTAGAAATCTCTAGATAAATTCAATAAAGAATCATCCATGATGAAAAACCTGATAGACTTAAAATAACTCATCTATCACTCCATATCTATGTGAAAAAATTTTATCATTGAAAACAAGAGTATGAATATATAATTTCATGCCTTGAAATATCACCAACCAATACTAGAAAACTACAATTCATTGAATTTAACTAATATACCCTGTGGAAATAAACCCAAAAAAGATGTATTGTTTATGATAGATCTAAAAATACACCTGATTATCATATCTCTCTATATACCTACATCACATCCACAAAAATATTAAAACAGTTAACAAAAATGGGAAGAGGGGACCATCCAGAACCTCCTGATGTATTTGAAGGTGGATGAACATTAAGGTTTAACCAATATTTTTAAAAACTTTGTGCAGCCAATGTATTAGTTAAAATATCATCCACTAGATCATTAGTTCCAATATTTTGTATTTGAACCAAAAATTGTTCATATTTTTCTTACATTAAGGGATATCATATATCAATATGTTTGGTACAAGAGTCTTAAACCATATTTTTTTCTAGATCAATCACCATATTTTTTTCACAATGTATCACCATCAGCTATTTCACCTTATCTCCAATATCAATAACTTGTAGCTTCATCCATAATATATGAGTACTTTCCTTTTCCATATATATATACTCTACTTCATCCAAACTAAGATATGTGATTTCCATTTACTTTCACAAAAGCCTCATTCATTTTTGACCTATAAAAAAGTTTCCATAACTTTTAGAAAATTTATCCACCACATATCTAGACCAAAAAACATTATAAAATTATAATAATTCATTATACCTTTATACTAAAAAGTATAATAGGAAATTTATGGAACCTTAAATTTACCTCATTATTATTTCAATGGTTAAAAAAATTTCTTCCTTTAGATTACTTTAGAATCATGTTATTATGTAAGTTAAAAAATGATATATATCCACATTGTAGTCAAGTATAATAAGTTTCCACTAATCCTACTATAAAATGTGGCATACAAAGATATCCCATTCTCAATGATTCCAGGTTTAGACACAACTGAAATTGGAGTCAACATATGTTTCTGGTCATTGATGTTTAGTTTATCCATAATCTCCCTTTCATATTTTACCCAGAAAATGAAGGTGTAACCATTCATTGGAATCACCTACTACTCCAAAAAGTATGTGAGTTCAGCAATCATGGAAATTTTAAATTTTTATTTCATGTGATTATAAAATTCCTCCACTAATACTTTCCAGCATCAGCCAAAAATAATATCATCCACATACACAAGAACCATAAAGTTATCTTCCTCGGAATTGTTCACATATAGGTTATGGCTGGCACCACCTTTAAAATTATATCCTATTTAGATAATCATCCATTAGATAACACCATGTTTATGGTTCCTATTTTATACTATCAAAGCCTTATTTAATCTATAAACTATTTTTCATATTTTTCAATCATAAATACCATTTCTTGTTCAATGTAGACTTCTTATTGAAAAACACAATTTAAGCATGTAGTTGTAACAACCATTTGATAATCATTGTACTCACTTTGAATTAAATGGATTGGAAGAGTGTAATCAACTCTAATCATGTACTGGAGGAAACATTTCTTCAGAATCAATGCCTTAAATATGTGTATTGCCTTAACACACCAAGCGTGCCTTTTTTCAAATCACACTTCCATGCTCATTGAATTTATTTTTGTGACCCACTTTGTTCTAATCACATGGTAAATTTCCTGTCTCATAATAAGATCCCATGTTAATTTCATGTCAATATGATCCAGTCTTTCATTCATATACATATCCCATGATTCGTACTTCACTAGTTTTTTAAACAAGGTTGGTTTGAGTATTGATGGAAATGTATGATGTGATTCAGTATCCATTCACGTATTCTGTTTTTTTTTGTAGTACAATCCCCAATGATATTGGATTGATCGAATTCTAATCTTATATTTAATCTATGAGGTTTGAATATTGTTTCTTCAGCAACTGTTTCCTCTTTTTATTCTTCTTCTAAATTATCATCATTTTGAGATCCCTAGATGTTTTCAATGCCTTCAACTATTTCTGTATTTAAATATATCCCTTTTTCTACTTTCTTCATCATTATCAATCATATCAGTATATGATATCCATGAGGAATTTATGGTTTTATCCTCAATTTTCTTGACATTATTTCTTTCCAAAATACTTATAAGATGATTATTTTAACATTTTTAGGCTTTACTCAAAATTGAATATCCATTGAACATTTCATCATCTATCGAGTCACCATACATTCCTTGATTGCCTTATTCATTTTTTAGGAAACATTTACATACAAAAATATAAATATACATTAGATCAGGAATACTCCCATTCCATATCTCATATAGTGTCTTGGTCTCTAAAATAGATATCCATATTTTATTTTGAGTTTACACGATAACTTGAACAACCACTTTCCAATAATGACGTGAAACACAACTCTCAATCAGCATAGTTTTAGTCATATTATTCAAATGTTTATTTTTTTATTCAAAACCCCCATTTTTAGGGGTTATTATTGAATAAAACTCATGGTTTATCCCATGTTATTCATGGTAATTCCCCAATTCAATAGATGTGTATTTTTTCCCTTTTCTGATAATAAAATTTTTATTCTTTTACCACTTTCAGTCCCATATCATTGATGAAAACTCTTCATGCAATCATGAAGTTACTGTTTATTTTTGATAAACATCACACAATACAATAAACTATAATATTAAATAAATAAATCAATTACCTCTCTTCATTTATGTCATACACATTTATTTGACCAAACACATCTGTGTGGATGAGAATAAGTACATTCAATGTCCTTTTGTTTTTCATTCGATAGGATCTTTGAACTATCTTTAGACACATGAAAGTATCATAAGAATTTTCATGATCATACTTCAGATTGGGAATGTTGATGGAAATATTTTTGATGTATAGGTCATCCATTATTTTTTATTAATGTGCCCCAACATTTGGTTCCACAAGATTATTTATTCTTCAATTGATAAGAAAAACATGTATTCAATACTTTAAACATGGTATAAGTATCTTTATTTTTTTATCCTACATTGAGATAATTACCTACATTTCCATTGATAGTGAAACCCTTATGATTAAGCGTCACTACCATTCAAGAATCAGTGTGTGGACTCACAGTCAGGGGATTGAGACATGAACTATCAATATTAATAACTTTTATTTTCATTATCTACTCATTTCTAGATTTTTATTTCCACTTAATTGGATTTTAAAGAACCATCATTACAAAATATCACTATTCCAAGAAGATTTTTCATAAAATTTTTCAAAAAAAATAATCATTTCTTGCCATGTGGGATGAGAATCCATTATAAAGAATCTAGTTGAAACTATTGTTTTTATATTTTAGAGTAATTTAAAAAAATTTGGATTATCTATCTTTATATTTTTTTTCCATAAGACACCTAATTGAGTTGAGGAAAAATATTTCCTCTGTAATATATTTTCAATATTCATGGGTTTTTCATAATCATATTCTTCTTATTCCATAGGGGTACCTATTTTCAATAGTTTTTATTCTTGGTTGATGGGTATTGACTTGTATTAGAGTTATGTAGCTATTGGTCCTACCATTCCTCTACATACAATGAATAGATATATGTATATAATTGGAATAATTAATGTAATAACCATGAAAAATATTTATTTTATAAGATGAATGATATGGTCTTGTTCTCCTCTTTTGACATTAGAGTGCTTCCCCATTTAGATATCTCCCTTCCTCTCCAAAGTAAGACATGTTATAACCTCGAAAGTCACAGAATTGACATTTAATAACGTGAAATATATCATCACTTCCATTTATCCACATGCCACATTATATTCAAATGGTATTTGAATGAAGACCCAATTTGGATTCTTGAGGATTATTTTCTTCTCTCCATTCCATCAGGTTAAACCTGCCCTTATATGGACATCAGGTTCCTTTGTTCTATGTCCATCTTTTTTGGTTCCCTTTACATTAGTTCATCATATTTATAGCCTTTGATGTTTTAGTACTACAACTAACTAAACTTTTTCCCATAAATGTGGACCTCTAATCATTCAAGAAAATCTATCTTCATTCAGAACCACGTTTATCTCTTTCCAGTAGCTCTGAATCAGAAAATCGTTAAAACATAATTTTCATCTTCATTTATCTCAATTTTGATTTAGTATTCATTTTAATCCATCAAGTAAAATTTTTATCTTCAACTACCTAAACCATTTTACCACATCATATAGTCTTTATGTAAGTTCATTGATGACTTTTCATGATCTTCAATATTATGTTTAAACTCCATAACCACTTTTGAGCTTTCAATATTAGTTAAATGTTCTTATCTCACTTCTTCATGTCAATCAGTTTATTCTTCATACTGATCTGCATACACTAAATACTCTTTAAAAAGGATCTTATCTTTCTATATTTATTTATTTGGATCTCATGCTAATCAAGAGAACCCTAAAGTTACACTATGTGATCAATAAAACCAATCAACCAAAGTTATTCATCTTTTATAGGTTCTACCTATTCAACTATAGCTATTATGAATCCTTCATGATCAGGTTTAAACTATATTTATACATCATTGAAAAAAATTATCATGTTTTTTGTATTTGTAGATGAAGATCTTTCTCAGTAATTTGATTCTTGATTTGAATTATCATTTTAGGGATCTTTTTTTTGTCCTCCACATGTTTTCAGAATAAATTTCTACATAATAAATTTCTTGGATCCCTGAGAAACAATGTACCATACTATACCACATAGAAAACAAACAATTGAAAGCTTTCCCCAAAATCTCTATTTTCATCTCTAGAAATTTCATGAAAAAATAAAAATAAGTTAGTCATCCACATCATCACTATTATCAGTTTCCTTGGAGATGTCTTTTATTTCTGTGGATTTTAATTCCATTTCTTTTCTTACTAATTTTTTTGAATCTTAGGGTTTAACTCCCATTTTATAATCCATAATAAATATTGTAAGATAATCAAGAAAAATATTAGACATATATATTTCCTCAAGTTATGAAACATTGATAGTTTACATTGATTGGATCATTCTCTTGATTTTTTCCACAATGTCAATATTATTGATTTCTCCCCCAAGTCCTAGAATATCTCAAACAACGTCAGCAATGTGATTAATGAAACTATCTATATTTCTAATTGAATTTATTTTCAGATCATCAATCTTATTTTGAAACACATGATTTTTATCCTCCTTTTCTTTTTTATTTCATTAATTTATAATTTTTAGTTTCTCCCACATGGATTTGATATAGTGAAACCGAGCACCTTAAAATATATTTGATTAGATCGATAGGTAATAAGAGAATATTCTTCATTAGAAACAACATCAATAATTTTTATTTATCTTTTAGTGATAGAAAGGATTCTTGACTAATTGACTTAAATAAATTGAGTTGTCATAAAGATAAAATCCATTCTAAAGGACCACTGATGCGATATCATTTTATTCTTGAAAATTTAAAAATTTCTTCCATCAATGATGGTGACTCCACTAACATTCAATGAATTATACATAAACCTAATAGATGATAGATTTAACACATATAACCTATTTACTCTGATACAACTTATAGGACCCTAGAACACCCTTAGAGGGGTGGGCTGAATCGGTGTGCAAAAATTTTATTTTAAAGATAAATATCTTGTTCCCCCATTAGAAAGATCTTTTAAAACCTATCTGATGGAATTGTTCCATTTCTATATATCCATATTTAGAGATGTAACACATTTGTTTTACTTAGTTCACCACTAAGGGTGGGTCCATGGTGGAAATGATGATAGTGTGTTAGTCATACCTGAATCCTCTAAGATTCACTTGGTATTATGGATTACAATTTTCCTCACATGGTCACTCTATTCTAGGTACACTACCTTTACAAAACATTTTGGGATAAAAGACTACCTTCCTCAAATCACTTGCACTGACACCCCCATTATCACTACCTTGGGTGATGTGTTACTAAGAATATCGATCTGATAGTTGATATAATAGATTTGGGGATTCACATATTTTTACTATATGAGAAAACTCATTTCCATTCACAATAGTCTAGAATTTGTGTACATGGAACCAGTGTTCACTAAAACTACATATTCAACACAACTATTCATGATTATCCCAACCTTCTTGAAACCCCACTCTTGTTTCAAATATATATTACCGTTTTTGAACACACACTCATTTTGGATTCTCCTATCCTTCCTGAAGCTTCAAACCTTTGTAAGAATCCTAACCTTCGGGGAACTCTATGTCTTCACAAGACTCCCAGTCTTCTTAAATCATCCATTTTTTGAAAATCCTTCACATAAATTAATTTTTAACCATACTTTTTATGATGTTCATGATTTCAAAGCGTTCATGATTTAAAAATCTCCCATAATGCAAATTTTTTATGTAATTTAGAAATTTCTAAAATTATATCCATATAAAAAATGTGGGTAAGCTCTCTATTTATAGACATAACCCTTCATGAGGATCCTAATCTCCCAACATCCTTTTCATGATCCTCTTTAGAAATGCTTCCAGAGATACTTTAATTATAAATCCCCATTATTCACAGAGATATAGTAAAACTTTCCCATTCATGGAAATTATAATTATGATGAGTATTACCATAATTCCATTGCATATTCATGAAGCTCCACATATTCATAAAACTCCAACTTTTAAAAAAACAAACCTTCAAAAAACTCATGCCTTTATCATAACATGATGAGTTTAACGTTGAACTTCATATTTTGTGGAGATCCATATCTTTTCAAAAATACATAACATCTTCAAATATTTATAAATAAAGTAATCATATACCATATATTTCAATTATTTTCAATACCATTATATTTTGATCTCCAAAAATTTGGAAAACAATTGGAAATGATGCTACCTTAATCACTTGATCCATATGCACTGTAGAATCACTTTCATGAAAATTACTTGATTGATTGATGATAATAAAAATATAAAATATTCCCATCAATAAAATCCCTTGGTTCCAATAGCTAAAAAACTATGATTTCAAAAAAAATGATGATCATAAGATAATATTTTAAGAACCTTTTTCCTAGAGTAGAGAAATTATTTCACTCAATAAGAATATAATTAATTATACATACGTGGTATATTTCTATTTCATAAACAAAATTTTATTTTTTTGTTTTTTCTTTTATAAATTTAAATTTCATCTCTTACTCTATGAAATGGATATACAAAAATGAAATCTAATGTCTGAAGTAATAAAATTACCCTTTAACAAATCATATGTTCCATAAAATAGTAATAATATAATTCACATATCTTTTATAAAACCAAAATGATTGGATAAATTGATCTAATAACACCTTAGATTCAACTCGATATATTATATAAATATATGACCTTAATGATCACCAAAAATATGTCTACTGAAATTTATAATTAAGCTTACTAAATAAAAACTATATTCCCTAAACAAAAAAGGGGTTAATAGTTATCGAGTACCAAACATGTGAATACCTTCATCATGTACTCTGTTAAAACATGGTTCTAACGTGAATTAACATACAAACATATTGAAAAAATTAATTATTTTTTATTCCTAATGTAAAAAATAAAATATTGGAGATATTCCTTAAATTAGAAAATGTTTCAGACTCCACTATTGATAGCATAAACACTTTTCCAATAAATGATTAATCAGTACCAAGGTTGTAAGTAATATATATTTTACTTTATCCATATCAATATTATCTTTATTCAAACATCATTATCTTATGAAAATTAATTTATTAATTGTTATAGTTTATTTATTCATTTGTTTTCCAAGATGTTAAAATTTATATTTAATCATTTTTATTGGTAATTTATTACTTTTAACATACTTTTTCATATAAATAATAAAAAAGTACTCCAATAAAATCCATATATATTTTATACTTTTTAGGATGACAATAATTTTATAATATTTTATTAGATTCAAATATGCATGAACATTAATCATTCTAATTCATTTATGTCAATAACATATTATTGACCATGATCCCTTATCTTATTCTGAGGAATATTCCATTGATGTATGGGGTATTCATTTGTACAGTTCCCCATCTCCCTATAGTTGAAATGAATAAAATCAGTTTTTTCCTTGTTTTTTTTTAAATTTTATATCTTGGTGGCCTTTATCTGTGTACTTGAAACATAATTCCAATCACATGAAACATTTCCCAGAGCATTCTTTCCATAGTTTTCACTGTGTGGAAATTTTGTGTTTTATTATTCTTCATTGATGTATTCCTTTTTTCATGATGCTCATACGGACCAATATTCTCATGGTTTCCCTTAAATATATATGATTTAGATAATTCCCTCTCTATTTTTATAAAACAAAAAACTATTTAATTATATGAAGAAAATTTTTAGGATAACTTCTTAGATCAAAGATGTGGATTGATACCATAAAAAATTCTAGCAATCTTTTACTCCGTGTTGCATCTATAATATTAAGAATACATATCAATCCTTATAAAGGTAGATTTATAATTTGTGAAATTTTCTTCTTCATTTTCATTTAAGAAAATGAAATTTTTCTTCCTATTAATTCTCTAGTCAAGAGGGAAATATTTACCAGAGAATAATTTCATAAAATCTTTCAATTCCACTAGTTATATTTTCTATTCGTCTCTAGTATTCTGCATTAATGACCACCATTGATCTTATGCATCTCTAAGAAAGCATAAAATATGTGTAAATGTTTCCTTTTTACTATATCCCAAGGAAATAAATATATTAAACAAATACTTTATCCCTTGTTCGACTATAATCTAAATAGTATTCCCACTATATGATGTGGGATTGTGTTGCATAAAGTGATCTAGTATTGGCGAATCTAATAATGGAACATGTTTCTCTGATAGGACAAGGTTATTTTTGATATCCTAAATAAGCTTCCCTAATATAGCCATACTTTTATATGTTCCAATAACAGCCTTATTGGTTCCCTTAGAAGAAAAATATCAACATTATCTATGACTAATGGTACCATTCTTCCTTCCAGGTTCCATTTGTAAATAGTGGCTTCAACTAGATTAGCTGATATACCTATTAATTTTAAATATTTATTTATTATTCCAATTAAGGTGTGTCAGTAAACGAAAATTATATTTTAATGCATTGTTTATCTCATAATTATAAACATTTGTTTATTTTTTGATATATTCACTTTGAAATGGTTCACAATGGTTTTTAAGAAAATTGTGACTTATCCTATGGATATACCCTAGGAGTGTCAAACTAAGTATGAGATATGGACAATTTTCATATATCCAGTTACATTCGAGTCAAGACTAACATTATCTTTCCTAAGATATTACCCCTAGGAATATATGTTCAAGAACCATGTCCACATGTAGTTTCCAAATAGATATGTATTACATGGAAGACCCAAAAAATATATACATTACAAAATTTTTATGATGTTATTCTTTAATATTTCTAAAATTAAATCATAGATTTCTTTACCTAATATATTTCTTCTAAAATATAGATCCCAATGTTTCTAAGAAGCATTCATTGATACCAACTATAGAGATCCGACCCCAAAATCCTAGTATAGGTTCATTACTTTATCACTTTGGCATTGATAGTAGATTCAAATCCCAATATATGAACATATTTATCAGTTTTTGAAACCATATTACATAAATTATAAATAATTTAAATTGGTAAAAGAAAATGAAATATAATTAATTACAAATTAAAATTCACAACATCCATGAAACCTCATTTAAAGGATTTCTCTTTATAACTCGGGGAAATGAAAAAAAATAAGGGTGAGACCAAATTTTTGAAAAGGATTACGTAAAATGGGAGATATATTGGATAAATAAGAATAATAAAAATAAGATTCTAAATTAATAAGAACACATTATATTTAAATAAATGGATTAGTAATTATTAATATGGAAATGTAAATAACATAAAAAACATCCAATTTTATCAATAAACTAATAATTATATGCAGCCATATGTAATATCATATAAGAAATATCGCATATAATAATGAATGATTTCTAAATGAGTTAAAATGATTAATATTGGACATCATGTTTCAGGAACATGAAAACCTCCACTATCACGATCTACCATCTAGATAGTTAAAAACTATAGATAGAAACATGCTTAGTTTGGCCAACTAATTTTTCCCATGAGACCTATCGATGCATCAATGATCTATATAAATTCCAAGATGCAGATATCACAACATGTACAATGTATTCATTATTTATTAAATAATAAATTTAATCCATGAAAAATATTTCTTCTCATCAAATATATATATGGTGTAAATGATACAAATTTATCAATATTTCACCAATAAATAAAATGACATTAAAAGTACACATCATATGTAAAAATATTATATGATTAAGGAAAATATCATATATATCACACCAGAATATTGAAAATTAATTGAAATTTAAGTCCTCATGAAAAATGATTATAATATTGTGATAGTTTCAAGATAATGATAATAATCAGGAAAGAAAGTGAGATTTTACAATATCATTTTTCAATTCGTAATTTTCAAATAAAATCACTTTTGATAAAGTAATTAAAATTGAAACATAAAATACCATGAATAATTAAGTATTCATGAAATTACATGTCAAAGAGGGGGTATATACACCACATAGATGTGAATTTTTGGATAATAACAAATAAGTCTCAATAGAATAAAAATTAAGACCAAATCTATTACCTTATACATAATTTTGGTTAAAAACTATTTAAACTCTTATATAATGGTTGAAAACATTTTAATAACTTATAATATTACCATATTAATATTTATAATATGATATATGACTCTTTTATAACATCATGTCACCTATGTTTTGATAAGCATTTTTTATTTTCACGGTCTTGGTTGTTAATTTTCTTATTTTTCATGTTTTTTTGACTTGTTAATTTTTTATCCTATTAATTATATCATGATTCAATCATCGTCAAAACATAAAACATGATTCAAATAATATATATATTTATTAAATATTTATTTATAGTATTCCATAATATTTGGTGATTGTAAATGAAATGCACCAATCATGGAGATGGTAGGTCGTACGTACGCATAAACATTGTCTCCAATTTCTTGCCATATATTAATGAAATTAATGTAAATTATATATATAATCATTAAAATTTAATTTTAATCAGATATATTTTATATTTGTATTAAAATAATAATTAATATATTCAATGTAATGTGTGAATGAATCCCATCACTTCGTGAGGCAGTAGTCCTTCGTACACACGAAAGACATTATCATACTCTCATAAAATAAAAACCATTACGTTGTGAATTATATAGTAAATAAAGAAGCATAAATAAATAATAAATATCCTTAATATAATATATAAATATTATTTCTATTATTATTACCATACATGAAAGGTGTTAATGGAAAAATGAAAGACAACGATTCGTGAGGCGGTTGTCCTCTGTACACACCAATGATGATATCATAACCCATTTAATGGATTTGTATGAAATTTTTGGTCGAAACATTCACATAAAAATATAATAGAATTTATAATATACTTATTATATTAACTAATAATGGTATAATATGAATTGAAGGAGGTGGGTGAGGAAATAATATAACAACACATTAAGAATAACATTACCTCTTCTTTAGGTATCAACCTTAGGTTTCCTCTGAAAAATTTAATGGATTTATTTAAAACAAAAATAAGGATTATATAATGATGTTAGGTATTTTTTGGAGTAATTTGGGTAGGTTTTGGATTAGAAAAATGGATTTAGTGGTGTGATGAAGGGGGGGGGGGAGATTGAGTGTCCTTTTATAGTTGAGGAGGAGTAGAATTCTTATAAATACTCAATTTAATTCACTATTGTGAGGTATCAATTTCCTATTATTGCTAAGAAATTGAATAATAATTTATTTTATGGTTTATGGGGTCAATTAAAACATCCACCACAAAAAAATAAATTCATTTTTATAAAGTTATTTCTTATCTTCTATGTTTCTTTATTTTACCATTTTGGTTTTTTTCCAAGGTAACTCATTTTATTACCATGGTAATTTTTTCATTAATACTAAATTAAAGTGAGAAATATTATTTAATTTAACTCACTAATTCTAAATATTATATAAATTTTATAAAAATAAAAATATCATGTTTTTTGGAAATTAATTTTGATAGAAGTGAATGCAATATGAAAAAACCCTTCTTTAACCCCAATGATGCTAACTATGTTTCTACTGTTTATAACCAAATATTTTCATTACAAAAGATAAAATTGTCCTTTAATGGAAAATATTTTATATTTACTAATAGGAATAAATAATAGGGGAAAAAGGGTTTTAGTAATTTTTTGTCTTTTAATAAAACCGCATTTATAATAAAATAACATTAATGTCAATTTGACATTATGAATTTTATTTGAATTTACAAAACATTAAGAAAATAATGTAATTTTAATCTTTTAAGTTAAAAGTTTTATAAAATGTCACATTCATCTATTAAAATAAGGTATCATAATAATTCATTCAATTTTCTTCACTTTTAATATTTTTAGCATCATTTATATTATTTTATTATTAACTAAATAATTAATGTGTTGGAATTACATAATAATTTTAATAAATTAATTCATATCTAAAATTTGATATATATCTTTATGATAAAAATATTAATTTATTGTTAAAAATAATATATGCAACCTTACCAATGTGGCTGTTGTCCCTATCCCAAAGCTATATAACTATTAAAGGAAAGGATGGTAACTTTTTTCCTTATATAACTTATTATATAGGTGAAAATAATATAATATTATCCTAAAAACTCATATATATAGAGACTAATATTTTAATGGTCAAACAATGTCTATAAGGTGGATTTTGGATAAGTTGGTTTGTCATATGACACCTTATATTATATGTTTAACCACTAAGTAAACTCCATTTTTCCTTAATAATCTAATTAATTTTAATTTTTTTCACAAATAATATTGGTAAAAAATTAATTTTTCCTTTTTAGACTTTTTAAAATTTTCTTATTTCAAATATAGAATGTATTTTACCAAATTAATTTTACATAAATGGATAAATTAAATTTAAAATTAATATCATAGACACGGTTGGAAAGAGTCTTTTTAATGTGAAAATGTTCAAAAGTTTGAAATGTTTTTATATATTAATTAAATATTAAAATTACTCTAATGAGTTAAATAGGATTAATATATTTTTAATTTAAATATTTTTAATTTACAACCAATTATCAATTTAACTTGATATCATGAATTATTGAAATGAAAACAAATCAATTAAAATTCATAATTTTTCAATATTCATAAATAAATTATACCTTTCTTAAAAATATAAAAAATTAACCCTAATATAATTCTAGAATTTTGATATAAAAAATTAATATTAATTTTACATATAAATTTTATAAAATAATAAAAATTTAAATTTAAATTTTCTACACCAAGCATTATAAAAAATGTTTTTAGATAAATACTATTTTTTATGAAAAAATGTCTTTTTTTATTCAAATAATGCTTATTTTATTTATAATAAATAGATTTATAAATGTATGTGTAAACTATATATTTTAATTACTTACTTAATCTTATTCTAAACCTCTATTCCAATGACTATGCGTTAACTATTATATTAAATAATAATATTTTAATAATATTTCACATTTCATTTAAAATATGTGTTGTGTGTAATGAAAGAGAAATTTGGGGTTCCATGTAGTGAAATATAAAATTATTATTACATGGGATAAAATCTAAACACAATGATGTCTGTAATATACAATATTGAAGAGTTTAAATTTATTTAAAAATAAATATATCGCAAAGTGTAGGGGTGTTATGTTGTCCTTTAAGATCAATGTTACATGTCACATATGTTGTTAATAAATGTTATTTTTTTAGAATTTTAGGGTGTTTCAGTCTCAAACTATAAGGCCCTATCCTTAAACCTTACTTAATCTTGAGTTATTACAAGATTACACATTGAGGATCTTTTCAGGTTTAGAGTTTTAGAGAATTAGATCATAAAACTTACATTACATTCCACATTTAAACAAAGTGGTTACATAAAAGATAGTATTTTTTTCCCATCAATGGAAACATATTTAAAATAAAACATGGATTCTTTCTTGACACTTCCTTGACACTATCATCATATCATGTACATTTTCCTTGACCTGTGAAAAACATTTCAAAAAAACTTGGGATGAGCATAAAAAGCTCAGTAAAGGTTATAAAAATACGGAAAGGAAACATGAGTTCATATATACATAAGAATGAAATCATACATTACCCATAAAACATAGGCACTTTAACATACCTCATCAAATCATGAATATATCATAGAAATCATAATACATAAAAGGTAACTTGAGGCATTCATAACATTCTTACGTAGGGAGTAACCCTCTGGGTTACATTTGGAATACCCACCACAGTATATTCCCTAAATCTCTTCGAAGAATCCTTAAATTTTCACTCCTTCGCGTTACCCAATGCATTGGAGAGCTATATCGGGCTCACTCGCCCTTAGTTTATCACAGAACCACCCGTCTTCATAATAATGCCCAAGAACCATAACATAATCGTATCACATAAAACATGCATAAAAGAAACATAAAATTTCCACATTCCAATCACAAGATATCAATAAAACACATTGATATAAAAAACCTTATGAAAACCATTTTCAATACCAAAATAAAAGAAAAGTAAAACATGGTATTTATTTTTCTTTTAAAAAAGAAGGCATGGCTTGTAGAGAAAGCCAAAACTCAAATAATGGTCACGGTGGCAGAGAGGTCATTGTCGCCGCATACATATGACAAAAACATTCCATTTTGTCGTTTATTAAACGCTTCATATAAAAAATAATCCTTTTGAATAAATGTAAAAGTCAAAGGGGTTTATACACCGTATAAAAAAATTGTGTAAAAAACAAAATACGCCTCAATGAAAGGAGATTGAGACGAAGTCCCATACAAAGTCAGTATCCATGGATTAAGGATGAATCAGTTACATAATTATGTGTGACAAATGAATACATGAAATATAAGTGGGTATAAAGTGTACAAAAATTATAGGACGTTCACACATAATCATAGAATGACATATTCAAGGTGTAAATGTTTATCCCAAAGAATCAAAATTGGGTTAAGAAGTTCCCTTGCAAAAATTCGGCAGCCTAACGGCGTCACTTCAAAATTCAGAAAAAGAGTTGGTGAGGGATAAAAAGTGTATCTCATCACTTGTTTATAAAATTTACATTAATAAGGATATATAAGAACATATCCCAACATAATAGTATGTGAATTAAAAGACATAACAAAATAAGTCTTTTAAAAAGAGGAGGGTGAAAGGTCCCCTTACCGAGTTGGGTAACTTTCGAAACGTACACCCCAAGGAAGAAGGGTCATACAATGAAGATGTAAATACCCATAAATGAAATTATACTACAAAAAGTGTATAATAATGGGCAGTAAATACACCACTCAAAGGAAATAGTGGCAAACGGAGCATAAAAGTCATGGGAATAAAAGTGAGATGAAAAATCCCCTACGAAAACTCGGCAGCCTAATAGCGCCACTTAAAACTTCCAAAATGTATTGATGAGAGAAAATAGGGTCTCTAATCATATGAAAATAAAAATTAAAGTAAGATTAATATTAGATAACATCCCAATCATAAGAAAGATGGGCTTAAAAGGAATGACATAAAAGAGTGTACTTAAAAAGAAAGAGAGGGGTAGGATCCCTTACCTTATGTCCAACTTGCCTTGTTCGTTTCATTATATTCCTAAATAATAAACTTTGGTCAGTTTATAATTTCCTAAGGACCTCCTTTAAAGATTATTATTCAGTTCATATCGCATATTATAATGTTATAATAATTTTTTAATAATGTTAGTTCACATCATACGTTTTTGCTGATGTTTGGTACATGAGTCAAAAATGAACTTGTTTGAAAAATGATTGTCCATGTAGTTATAAGTAAATAATTTCCAGAATAGTATTAATGATTAAAATATCATATATATCCAGCACATATTCATTTTATACTATTCCTTATCATTTGGAGATAAAAACGAAAAGCACCGTTCATGGAGACGGTATGCCGTACGTACGCATGAACGCTACTTTCATTTTTTTCTTTGTCATATTAACGAAATTAAAAATAAATGATATATATATATATATTATAATTCCAGTATAATATATATGTTATATAGGTCAAATATTTTCATTAATTCCATTCTTTATACGTTCCATGTATTGCATGTACGATTCACATCACTTGAGGGGGCGGTAGTCCACACTTCCTCATATGAAATTATCACATTTACACAACATGAAAAGAATAAAGGTATGGTTTAAATATAAAATACAGAAGCATATAGTAAACATAAATACCATATATATATAATATATAAAATACAGTGACATCATAATGTCCACCTTTAAAGGTGTTAAAAGAATATTGAACAATCATCATTTCGTGAGGCAGAAAATCGCCAACCACAGAAACAGTATGTTTTTTAACCATTAGAAGAAGGTGTGTGTAATTGAAGCTCGAATCCTTCTTATAAGAACATCCTAGTATATTTAATATACTGTAGTTGTTACAAAAGAAATGAATAAAAATATTTTAGGGGGTCGGAGAAGCAAAATAAAACAAAAGGACACAAGTGAAGACATTACCTTAAAATCCGGTAACTCCCTTTGGTTTGAACTCAAAAGATTCCTTGGGAAGACTTTTGCCCAAAGTGAGGCTTCAAGGAGTTATAAAGGGATGTGTAGAGACAAAATGGGCAGGGTTTGGCCTAGCCAAAGGCTTCTGATGTGTGGGTAAGGAGGTAGAGGTGGGGGCCTTTTCTAAGAGGAGAGGAGGGGCACTCTTGGAAAGTAAAGAAATGTTACTTTATTTTAGAATGAGTTTCGGATTTTAATGGTCCCAAATTGGTTTGTTTCGAGTATAAGGTGATAAGGGTTCGAAATACACTCATCTAATAGGTATTGGACATGTGTAGGTCTTAGATTTTACATTATCTTTTCATTTTATTTAAATCGTTAAATAATGAGGTCATCGCTGCATCATCATGATGTCATAAATAATTTAATTTATTTAATGTCTAAAAATTATATAAAAAATACTATGATGTAGGAAATATTTTTATCTTTCCAAGGAATATTTATAGTCAAAATTATGACTTGTTTAACCCCATGTAAAAATTGTTTTAGTAAAACATTTCATGTTTGTCTCATTTTTACTTTAACATTAAATAAAAAGGTCTTTTTGTCATTTTCCAACCAAAGTGGCTCCATGGGGACCCCAAGTTGACCCATGGATTTTCTTGGTCGGCCATGAAACATCCAATGAGGGTAGGACATGTATCTAGGTCATTTCATTTTATTAAAACATTATTATTACCTTAAACTACACTAATTACCTCTAATCGCGATTAAAAACATAATAAGTTACTATTCACCAAAAAATTATTTTAATCCCATTGAACCACATTTTACTTCTTAATGGAAACCATGTATGTCGGATTTTTGAAATTTAAAACACAAAGATGGAAAAATTTCATTTAAACGGAAAAATCATTTTTTATAAGTACCACTTAGTGGTTTCACTATTCATAAAAAATTTAAGTTTTTCAGAAAATTAACAAAAGTTCACCCTAAGCTATATTTGATATTACAAATTAAAAAATGATGTCTATTTTAAAAAATTAAAAACATATAAGTTTCATTAATTAATTTAAAAATTAATTCCCGCTGTCAAAACAAATAGCGTGTTTTTATGAAACAAAATGTATCAAAAGATTGACACTAGTTTAAGTCCGACTTCAACGTAAAATTAATTCCAACGACCACTATTGGATTAAATGGTAAAAATATATTCTAATTTTACTTTAAAATCAATTAAAAAGATAATATAATCATATAAATAATTTATATTAAAAGAGGTTTTGAATTAAAATACAAAATTTTCACTTTTCATTAAAAATTGAACTTTTTCGGAAAAATAACAAAAATTTACCCAAAGTAAATTTTGATGTCCCGATTCTAAAGAAGAATTTTATTTTGTCAAATATAACACATAAAATTGTTAAAAAGTGGATTTAAAAGAGGTTCCCCATCGAAAGGCGGTTAATCGACCTTTTAAAGAATATTAGAATGTTTATGCTTATAAATTGGATTCATTTGCATTTTTAATCCTCTAACATTTATTGTAAGGAGTAAAAATATTTGACAAACATATATAATCATTTTTTAGTTAGTTCTATTCATTCCCGCCATCACAACAGTTAGACGTTAACTACCTTTTAAAATAATATTATTTTATTATTAGAGTGCAACATAAGATTCCCAAGAAACTCGTTGTTGCATGTTGGGCATGCCATCGAGCATAACGTCCCCTTTAAGGTTATATTAATATTTTATTCACAAATATGGATAAATGTGAAAATTTTCATACTCTTTATTTACCTGGGGTGTTACATCCTTCACCGCTTTTGGGAATTGCGTCCTCACAATTTTAAAATTGGGCTTGGAAACTGCATTGAAAATCCCACATCGGAACAAGAGTCAGTAAAACAATAACTTTAAAATAAAGAGATATAAGTACAAAGGTCACCCGAGTTAAACCATACTAGTATTCCAAGTATGAAAATATGGACATCGAGGAAAAAACAAAGGGTCATGTTTTGATGGAGAGTGATAGTAAACATGTCTACGAGAAAGTTAACCATAAGAAAATCACAAACTTCTGATGGTTAAACGATATTCGATTCCCCAATAGGAAAAGTTAATAGAAAACATTTTTGTTTTAACTTAATTTTTATTGAGGAATTTATTCATAAGGAAACATAATTACTTATCATGTTGACTTTAAACTTTTATTATATTTTTTTAAAAAACTTATATTTTCTCCAAAAGACGAGTATTTAGGAAGACTTGTTCACATTAATAGTACAATAATCAACTTCTAGAGAATCACCTAATCCACAAAATAGAACTATATAATTCCCATGTCTTTAGACTTTAACTAAAACCCAAAACCAAAAAGGTTAGTACAAGATCAGATAATCCAGAAAAGGATAACCCTTTTTAAATAGGAAATCTATTCTTAATCTCCAAAATTTGTCCAACAAAACCCAAAGTTCAACAAGGACCATTCAATAAACAAATTTTCCATAAAATTCTTCAATTTAAACAAAACTAAGATTGAAACCCAAATATTTGAAGGATTTAGTCACATAGTCTTCCAAGGTACAAATTAACTTTTATCTCCAAATAACATCAGTTGCTCGTAAATTCTCATATTGAAAAGTAATTAACCTAATCACATATCCTCCATGATAGGTTAATCATTTACATAGATAACCCAAAATAAACTTACTATTGATTCCTAAAATCATCTAACTAAAAAGAATTAGTCAAACTAACCAGGGACTTCATGTATTCCAGTGGTAGGTGATAAATACCAGTCGCACTTTGGTTGTGGATTCGATTCCCGCATCTTTGTCTGACCCGACGGGTTGTCACACGGTCTGCGTGTTGTCCTTTTTCCAAAACAATAAAATTCTTAAATCATTCCCCAAAACAAGATAAAATCTTCAAAAATAATCATAACATATTTTAACCTCAATTTTATCTCATGGCTTTCATTTTACATCATAATATATAACAACCCATAATTACCTCAAAAGTAAGGATCATATAAACCCTAATGTTTACCTTTATAATTATTACCTGAACTTCCACATCGGTTGGTCATCTCGTACATGATGCATTACAGAACATACCAAGGTACAAGTGTTTGATCATGACTCCTTGATAGTTGGATTAGAACAACCACGAGTTTCCTCATTGAATCCCCCATTTAATCTAGTCTATTAATCAGAGAACCACCACAGTTTCCTTCAAACCTATTGTCACTTTGGTGCCTGATAGATCCATACATTCACTAAAAACAGAAATGTCAGTGTGAGTATATCAACAAAACCATCATGTACTAATGAGGAAGATAAACACTAAGATATACTTACTCATTCACTTTATCTAAAACTAGGACTCTTTCTGAAATTCTAACCATTATGGTAATGTCACTTATGCTTAGAGAATACCCTAACCTTTAAAGTTATCTAAACCGACATTTGATACCAACTATAAGGCCCTAGCCTTAAACCTTACTTAATCTTGAGTTATTCCAAGATTACACATTGAGGATAATTTAGGTTTAGAGTTTTAGATAATTAGATCATAAAACTTACATTACATTCCACATTTAAACAATGTGGTTACATAAAAGATAGTATTCATTTTTTTCCCATCAATGGAAACATATTTAAAATAAAACATGGATTCATTCTTGACACTTCCTTGAAACTATCATCATATCATGTACCTTTCCCTTGACCTGTGAAAAACATTTCAAAAAAACTTGGGATGAGAATAAAAAGCTCAGTAAGGGTTATAAAAATATGGAAAGGAAACATGAGTTCATATATACCTAAGAATGAAATCATACTTTACCCATAAAATATAGGCACTTTAACATACCTCATCATATCATGAATAAATCATAGAAATCATAAGACATAAAAGGTAACTTGAAGCCTTCATAACATTCTTACGTAGGGAGTAACCCTCTTGGTTACATTTGGAATACCAACCATAGTATATTCTTTAAATCTCTTCGGAGAAACCTTAATGTTTCACTCCTTCGTGTTACCCAATGCATTGGAGAGCTATATCAGGCTCACCCTCCATTAGTTTATCACGGAACCACCCATCTTCATAGCAATGCCCAAGAACCATAACATAATCGTTTCACATAAAACATGCATAAAGGAAACATAACATTTCCACATTTCAATCACAAGATATCAATAAAACACATTGATATAAATAACCTTATGAAAACCATTTTCAATACCAAAATAGAAGAAAAGTAAAACATGGTATTTATTTTTCTTTTAAAAAAGAAGGTATGGCTTGTAGAGGAAGCCGAAACTCAAATAATGGTCACGGCGGCGGAGAAGTCGTTGTCGCCGCATACGTATGACAAAAACATTCCCTTTTGTCATTTAGTAAATGCTTCATATAAAAAAGATTCCTTTTGAATAAATGTAAAAGTCAAAGGGGTTTATACACCGTATAAAAAAAACTGTGTATAAAACAAAATATGTCTCAATGAATGAAGATTGAGACGAAGTCCAATACAAAGACGATATCCTTGGATTAAGGATAAATCAGTTACATAATTATGCGGGACAAATGAATAAACTAAATATAAGTGGGTATTAAGTGTACAACAATCAGAGGACATTAACACATAATCATAGAACGACATATTCAAGGTGTAAAAGTTTATCCCAAAGAATCAAAATTGGGTTAAGAAGTTCCCTTGCAAAAATTCGACAGCCTAATGGCGTCACTTCAAAATTCAGAAAAAGAGTTGATGAGAGATAAAAAGGGTATCTCATCACTTTTTCATAAAATTTACATCAATAAGGATATATAAGAACATATCCCAACATAATAGTATGTGAATTAAAAGAAATAACAAAATAAGTCTTTTAAAAAGAGGAGGGTGAAAGGTCCCTTTACCGAGTTGGGTAACTTTCGAAACGTCCACCCTAAGGAAGAAGGGTCATACAATGAAGATGTAAATACCCATAAATGAATTTATACTACAAAAATTGTATAATAATGGGAAGTAAATACACCACTCAAAGAAAATAGTGGCAAACGTATCATAAAAGTCATGGGAATAAAAGTGAGATGAAAAATCCCCTACGAAAACTCGGCAGCCTAACAGCGCCACTTAAAACATCCAAAATGGATTGATGAGAGAAAATAGGGTCTCTCATCATATGAAAATAAAAATTAAAGTAAGATTAATATAAAATAACATCCCAATCATAAGAATGATGAGCTTAAAAGGAATGACATAAAATAGTGTACTTAAAAAGAAAGAGAGGGGTAGGATCCCTTACCTCAAGTCCAACTTGTCTTGTTCGTTTCTTTATATTCATGAATAATAAACTTTGGTCAATTTATAATTTCATAAGGACCTCCTTTAAAGATTATTATTCAGTTCATATCACATATTATAATGTTATAATAATTGTTTAATAATGTTAGTTCATATCAGACGTTTTTGACGATGTTTGGTACATTTGTCAAAAATGAACTTGTTTGAAACATGATTGTCCATGTAGTTATAAGAAAATAATTTCCAGACTAGTATTAATGATTAAAATATCATATATATCTAGTAAATATTAATTTTATACTATTCCTTATCATTTGGAGATAAAAAAAAGCACCGTTCATGGAGACGGTAGGCCGTACGTACGCACGAACGCTACTTTCATTTTTTCTTTGTCATATTAACAAAAGTAAAAATAAATGATATATATATATATATATATTATAATTCCAGTATAATATATATGGTATATAGGTCACATATGTTCATTAATTTCATTGTTTATATGTTCCATATATTGCATGTACGAGTCACATCACTTGAGGAGGCGGTAGTCCACACTTCCTCATATGAAATTATCGCCTTTACACAACATGAAAAGAATAAAGGTATGGTTTAAATATAAAAAACAGAAGCATATAGTAAACATAAATACCATATATATCATATATAAAATACAGTGACATCATAATGGCCACCTTTAAAGGTGTTAAAAGAATATTGAACAATCATCGTTTCGTGAGGCAGAAAATCGCCAACCACAGAAACAGTATGTTCTTTAACCATTAGAAGAAGGTGTGTGTAAGTGTAGCTCGAATCCTTCTTATAACAACATCCTTGTATATTGAAGATACTGGAGTTTTTACAAAAGAAATGAATAAAAAGATTTTAGGGGGTTGGAGAAGAAAAATAAAACAAAAGGACACATGTGAAGACATTACCTTAAAATCGGGTAACTCAGTTTGGTTTGAGCTCAAAGGCTTCCTTGAGAAGACTTCTGCCCAAAGTGAGGCTTCAAGGAGTTATATAGGGATGTGGAGAGAAAAAATGGGAAGGTTTTGTCCGATAAAAATGATTTGGAAGTGTGGATAAGGAGGTAGAGGCGGGGGCCTTTTATAAGAGGAGAGGAGGGGCACTCTTGGAAAGTAAAGAAACGTTACTTTATTTTAGAATGAGTTTCGGATTTTAATGGTCCCAAATTGGTGTGCTTCAAGGATAAGGTGATAAGGTTTCTAAATACACTCATATAATAGGTATTGGACATGTTTAGGTCTTAGATTTTACATTATATTTCCATTTTATTTAAATCATTAAATAATGAGGTCATCGTTGCATCATCATGATGTCATAAATAATTTAATTTATTTAATGTCTAAAAATTATAAAAAAGCTACTATGATGTAGGAAATCTTTTTTGCTTTCCAATGAATATGTATAGTCAAAATTATTACTTGTATAACCCCATGTAAAATTTTGTTTAGTAAAACATTTCATGTTTGTCTCATTTTTACTTTAACATTAAATAAAAAGGTCTTTATGTCATTTTCCAACCAAAGTGACTCCATGGGGTCCCCAAGTTTACCCATGGATTGTCTTGGTCGGAAATGAAACAGCCAATGAGGGTCGGACATGTGTCTAGGTCATTTAAATTTATTAAAACATTATTCTTACCTTAAACTATACTAATTACCTCTAATCGCGATTAAAAACTTAATAAGTTACTATTCACCAAAAAATTATTTTAATCCCATTCAACGACATTTTACTTCTTAATTACAACCACGTATGTTGGATTTTTGAAATTAAAAACACAAAGATGGAAATTTTCATTTAAACGGAAAAATCAGTTTTTATAAGTACAACTTAATGGTTTCACTATTCATCAAAAATTGAAGTTTTTCAGAAAATTACCAAAAGATCACCCTAAGCTATATTTGATATTCCGAATTCCAAAATGATGTCTATTTTACAAAATTAAAAACATATATTTTGTATTAATTAATTTAATAATTAAATCCCACTGTCAAAACAAATAGCGTGTTTTTATGAAACAAAATGTATCAAAAGATTGACACTAGTTTAAGTCCGATTTCAAATTGAAATTAATTCCAACGACCACTATTGGATTAAATGGTAAAAATATATTATAATTTCACTTTAAAAAAACTCAAAAGATAATTTAATCATATGAATAAATTAGATTAAAATAGGTTTTGAATTAAAATACAACATTTTTCACTTTTCATTAAAAATTGAACTTTTTCGGAAAAATACCAAAAATTTTCACAAAGTAAATTTTGATGTCCCGATTCTAAAGAAGAATTTTATTTTCGAAAATATAACACATAAAATTGTTAAAAAGTATATTTAAAAGAGGTTTTCCATCGAAAGGCGGTTAATTGACCTTTTAAAGAATATTAGAATGTTTATGCTTAAAAATTGGATTCATTCACATTTTTAATCCTCTAACATTTATTTTAAGGAGTAAAAATATTTGACAAACATATATAATCATTTTTTAGTTAGTTCTATTCATTCCCGCCATCAAAACAGGTAGGTGTTAACTACCTTTTAAAATTATAATATTTTATTATTAGAGTGCAACGTAAGATTCCCAAGAAACTCGTTGTTGCGTGTTGGGTACGCCATCGAGCATAAAGTCCCCTTTATAGTTATATTAATATTTTATTCACAAATATGGATAAATGTGAAAAATGTCATACTCTTTATTTACCTGGGGTGTTACACAAACAGTGTTCCAATAAACGGGTACCACGATCTGGTTCACCAGATGACCTTAATTGCATCTCCCTATACACTAGAGGTCACTGATTAGTATAAAGGGTCTGATGGAACATGTTAGGAGACTATACACTATTTTCAAGAGTAACCCAATAATGAAAATCATAATAAACCCTGATATGAATTAATAATCAATAACGGAACATCAAATAACCAACTCCCAAAACTGGGTAAGTTCATCAATCTATAATAATTAGTATATGACGTAATAATGGTATAAAGTTCCAAAATTAAACCAAAATAAGACACCAAGTAAAATCCTCATAGTGGTTCCTAATCACATATTCAGTCCCTTCATATATGATCTATCCAAAATCACCCACATATTGTAGAACCCTTTCCCTTCCCTCTTCTTATAAATTTGATGTATTATCAAGGACCAATTGATAGCCTAAGAAGGGTGTGAGTAAAATTGATTTGGCCACCACCAAAAATGTCTACAATAATATTCAATATAATATTAATGTATACAGAAGTATAGAGAAGTTGAAAACAAGATAGTGAATTTTAAAATATTTTTAATTCAATAATTATAAATTATACCCATGAGTTCTTTGTTTCAACTATGGTATAAAAACATTAAACTTGATTCATCTCACACCAGAAGTATGAATGGTATATTATAAGGGGTTTAACAATTTACATCACATGAGAATTGATTAATCAATTCAATCACGTAATTATAACTGGGAACCATTGTCGATGTGTCTACATAAAGTCCAAACAAGGGGATCATGGAGCATCAGTATAGCTTCCCAACCCTTCCAAGCGTCGGTGGGTCCTAAAGAATTAGTCTATACTGACCCAAAGATGAGGAGACTCCATAAAATTCAAAAAACTAGGTATGTAATGTAATCCCAACTAATATTTATGTGATTTCATGATGCTTTAATGTGCCAGAAAAAAACCAAAATAAGAAACAAAATAAAATAACTACAACGGGTCCAGATCACATGTCTCATCACATCATACAGGCTCTATCTCAAATCAACCATTTATCATAGGTCTCTTTCCCTTTTCTAATCCTAAAAACATTAAGTCTATAGATGTACTGTACAATGGACTTAACAATGTGTGTGTACAACTCAATTGGAAGCCACCAGTGGTGCCCGTAATAATATCTATTCTAATATTACTGTATACTAATGTAAAAATAACCATAAAAAAGAAAGTGAATGTAAATAGTTTTTTAATTAAGTAATTATCAATTATCCCCTTGGTCTCTCATTTTACACAAGGGAACCAACACATAAAACCTATTTTGGCCCAATCCGGATGTCTGGTTCATATAGGATAAGGGGTTTCAACCCTTCACATAACATATGGATTCGTTAATCAATTCAATCAAATAATTTTACCTTGGATCCTTAGCCTAGTTGTCCACACTAGGTCCATAATTGGACATCATTGATCATTAGTCAAAAATTCCAACCATATTATGCATTGATGGTATTTATAGAACTATTTTATCCTAACCCAAAGATGAGGATCCTTAGTCCAATATCCCAACCATTCCGTTAATCATGACTAACAAGGATCATTATGAGTGATGTTTTATTAAACAATAACAAGGATGGTGCAACTTTTTTATTTAACAACATTCCCATGGTTCATCAAATTCAAAACATTCAACTTGATTTTGTAAATTGACCATTTTATCATTTATTAATAACCACAACCATTAAAATACTTTCAATTCATTTTATAAAATGTAAATGACCCTTTTAACCATTTTTAATTATAACCTTTATTATCTCACAACCCATTGAACATTCCATGTTAAGAAAAAAACATTATAAATTTTTTTCATGATAAGAACAATTACTATTGGTTTAATCTCATAAACCACTAAACACATTATTTAACAGTTCAATTATCATTTAATAGGGAGTGCACTTCACTTGGGTGGACTTAGGATCTGTCTATTCATTATCAATTAATCTTATGGGGTTTGATAAATGTCTTACACCCGATTTTTACACCCAATTTATCATTCCCTTACAAGTAATCAATTTCCCAATGTAATAAATCAAATGCAAAAATTATATACACAATAATATACATCACTACTCTAATAAATAACTAGCAGACCAACTAACTTATGATGGTTGGGAATTTCTCTATCTACATTGGCCCCTGTTTGAGGAGAAATCACCTCTCAATTCTATCTCTAATAATTCACTATAAAAAATTATTTAGAGATTTGAATGAGAGAAAACAACCCCCAAAGAGTTTTTATTAATAAAAAGAATTGAATAGAGTTAATGACTTATGGGAAGGTTCAATATTACCTATATGACAGTAAAAATCACTATTAATCATTGGAGATCCACCATTTCAGTGTTTAAGAGGATTTAGCTCCAAACCATTACTACTAGAGGTGACATGATGGATAAATTGGGTGAAAATCATATAAGGATCTGGAGGAATAAATGATCATTTATCTTCTTTTAAAGAGGTACATGGTTTTCTAAACTGTTTACCAATCATGAAGATCCATTTATCAAAGTGGAAAATGAGCCACATGGTTGGAAAAACTGTGTGGTAGTCCTGCTATTTCCTCTATCCAAGGGGAACAATTTGCACAGTCTTCTCGGAACTTATCACCTATATTTTCAAACCAAACACCACTATCCACTAGGACACACTGTTATAGTGTATAGTTAGGAATAACCATGTGCAAACCATGAACCATAAACTAGATGGATTATTTCAACCATTTTCATGTCTGGAACCTCCAGACACCCTGAATACCTTCCCTATTTCTAGGAAGCATTTTATTCACCAATATCAAGGGTGTTAAAAATAAATTAATTAGAAACATACCTCATATAATATTGGGATATTACAACCTATATCCATTTAAAAGATCAGCCTTGATCTTTCTTCTCAAGCATCACTCTGACTCTAAGGTAAAAATATTAGGAAATTGATCTCACATATCAACATTATGAAACCATGTTTCCTCTTGAACAAATCCATTATGTCACAACACTCGGGTAAATATCATTGTCCTACCCTACAAATATTTCTCACTTCAATACACAATTTGAATCAGATTATTTTCGAAGGATGCATCACTATCAGGATAAAAATCACTAAAACTAATCGCATGGGAATGTTTTGGATGATACCTCTTAATATGGGAAATAATAATGAAATCAATTATAATACTATTATACTCTGGAAGAACCAACATGTAGGAAACTAGTCTAATATTATACACTATCTCCATTATCCCACCATACCTAGGAATCAAGATTCCCGATTTCTAAATATGACCTTGACCCAATCTCAGTGAAATTTGAAGAAACACATTGTCACATTCCATAAAAATAAAAGGTCGATGAATTCGATTAACATATGACTTAGGTATTTTCGTTTCGGTATCCATATGATTCTGGATCAACTGAACATTCTTTGATGTCTCATACATGATAATTGTCTCTAACAACTCTATTTCCCCTACCTCCATCCATCATAATGGAGATTTATAGGGACTATTATAGAGTGACTTGTATGGTTCCATCTAAATATTTACCTGCTAATTGTTGGTTTAGGCTAACTCAACAATCACTAAGTGATTCTACTAGGTTCCACAAAAATGAAAAACCCATGCCCTTATAATTTCTACTAATAACTTTTAGTATATTATGATTTCACATCCATTTATGGGTAAATATATGTAATCAAAAACACTTAAGTACCGAGAACCTTATTGCACCATTTCTAGAAGTCTGTTTTAAAAAGAAGGGCCCTGTATAAAAAAAATTATATGGGGAACCCTATCAAAGAACACTATCTCCTGAACCTACAAGACCAAAAACTTATAAACTGTAAAATTCTCTTGTATAGGTATGAAATGGGATAATGTTTTTAAACAATCCACTATTACCCATATCAAATCATTTTAATGAGGAGTACTTAGTAAACCACCAATAAAATATAATATAAAATTATCCCATTTCTATTCAAGAATGGGAAATGGTTGTAGCAGACTAGTTGACCATTGGTGATCATATTCCTCCTATTGATAGGTATAACACCTCCTCACCAATCCTACACTATCTTCTTTTTTCAATCCCAAACATAAAAACTATCAATAAAGATCATTGTACATTTTATTCAAACTAGTGTGAACCACCCACATTGAGGCATGAAAATCATGAATTATATCTTCCTTCATACATGATATAAGAATTACACAACCACAGACTTGTATGATCTCATGACCAACTATGGTAAAATTAGAATATATGTCTCCACCATTAATGTTTTCCCTCAAATCCTGGATCTCTGAATCCTTATACAATCAAATATTGAAATGGATAAGAAGAGGAAAATCGATTTATAGGGACATAATTATAATACATTTTCTCTTAAATATATACATGAATATTTAGGAATAATTCTATAATTTTCCACTCAGAACTTGACTCATAAACAATCTATGTATGTGTATTTTGGGTCAAAGAATAAAAAACATATGCCCCCTTTCCTGGTTTATACGCCAACTCAAAATCAAAGGACTACATCTAATCAACACTTATTCACTATTGAGGATTTAAGTCAGGATGAGAAAATATTTATTTGAGTCTCTTATGATCAGTAAATTTTTTAAAATTTTCACCCCAAACATAATTCTATCAACACATTAAGGAATAAACTACTATGGAAAACTAGAGAAATTTCATAGGGTCATTTCTTTCATAAGGAATCAACTCCAATGATCCATACGCATCGAATCAGTCTCCTTATATCGAAACTACCCCATTATTGATCCAAGATGGATCACAATACAATGTATACTCATCCCCAAATTCTAGTAAGATCATAATTGTTTCTACTGTCAAAAAAATGTTCCACTCATGAAAGGAATCCTAACATTCTCCAAACCATTAAAACATTACCCCCTACATGGTCAGGGCCTAGTGTGGTTCTTCCTGGACTAAAAATTACTTTATGAAACTTTAGTAATATCCTACTAAACCTAATAAGATTCTAATATCCAAATACATCATAGTATTCTTCTAATAAAAATATCTTGAACCTTTATGGGTTCCACTGATATACCTTGATTCCTGATGATGTGAACAATAAATTTTACCTTTTGATCCAAAAATTGAACTATATAGCATTTCATATAGAAAATTCTATCTTAGTGTACTGAGGACAATGTTAATATATTAGGAATGACTGTGATGTGTTTGGAAGTACACTATGATTTCCAAAAAAATAAAAAAAAAGTTTATATAGGTTTGGTTGAATGATTTGGTTCATCAAAGTCATGTTAATCAAAAGAGAATCAAATATCTCAAAAACAATCACAATGAACTCATACAAACCATACTATCACCTGAATATTTTCCCTGGAATGTCTAAAGTCCTCAATCTCAACTAATGATACCATGATATCAAATAAATTCTAGAGAACAAACAAATATACTAAAATCGATCAAAAATATCAAAAAAATGTACAAGTGGATAATGGTTCTTAATCATTATCCTCTTCAACTATCGGTATTCAATATAAAACATAAGGTTTCATACTCCTTCTTAGTATACTACACCGAAGATCCCCAAGGTGATGTACTCATATGGATAAACCCATTATCCTATAAATCCTCCAACTATATGTTGATAACTTCAAGATCTAATTGTTCCATTCTATGAAAAATAATTTAAAATATCTCTACAACTGAAATCCATTAAATCATGAACTTAACTTCCCACTTTAGTGGAAACCCTGAAAGCTCATCAATTTGTTTTGAGACTAACAAACTTTAAGAGGGACACTTCCATGTTCCCGTACCCCATCATCATGTTTAAGACATTCCACCTACATTGTGAGATCCCACAACTTTTGAAAGACCGACCCTCTAAGTTCTACCTGGATATTCCATTCTCTGTGATGGACATAAACACTACCTTTAAGAGACATGAAACTCACTCTACTATGATAACGGTCACTGTACTCCTAGTATGTAACCAACCATTCCATTTATAATATCTATTAAAAACCAAAAATATCATCCAAATAAAATTCCAGAAGGACATTTTACCAACCAACCTCCAGGTCACACTCCTTACTTCGTTAGATACCCTCCGATATGAATCCAAACGGTGTGCCAATATATATAACACCATATATAAACTTTAATTCTAGATCCAAACCATTCAAAGACCAAAAATATATAAAAAATTGAAAATATATTCTATCAAAATAATAACATTAAATAGAATAATCTACAAGGATTGTACCTTAATCTATCAATGGTCCAACCACATTGTCATCAAAGTATGATAAATTGAATGCAACTATCCTGTTCCACAACCAGAAGATCATATCTATGTCCCATGTGATACCCTTTCCAAATAATATGGATGGTATTGTGATAAAGTACCTAACACCATAATCTAGTCAGTATAGTCAGTAGAAAACCAACTAACAAACATATATGGGGTAAAAGATCCCCTCATAGTGCTCTGTTTTAGCCTAGGACCCCCATCACCACCTATCATTCACAGGTTTTTAAAGAACAACTATACATGTTCAATCATACAGAAAGGTATCCAATCCACTTTTTCTTCAAAGAAACTGAACATGCATCTTACTAGGTCTACCACAATGACATTAGAACACTCGATATCCACCGTGAGATGCTGGTCCTCTACCCTAGATACTATGTCGACCACATCCCCGGGGAAATTTCTCATAACATTGCTTCCTACAATTTGAGGATGTACTACTAGACTACCCATATTAAACGGTATATCAAACACAATAATCAAATTCTAGGATACCCATAAAATTGATCTCTCGATACAGTGCCTCAATAAACATTCTCAAATAGAAGATATTCACCCAAGAACTGATCTTGCATCAAACTCCATCTTGATTTTTTTCTTTTGCAGCCTGGTGTACTATCAATTACGAAATAAAACACATTATGTTAGTAAAACAAAAAACGTATTACATTAATGACATATGAATAACCAGTGATGTCATTGATGAATTTTTATTTTTTGGTAACCTAAATTAGATTCTTACAGAGCTCATATGTCTTTACTAAAATAAGTATTATTGGTGATTGGGGTTTGAAAACATTGTTGACAACAACAATTGGTAACATCTATGAAAAGTTTTGTTTATTTTTCATTAGGTATTAGAGTGGAGTATTTTAGTTTTTTGGTTAGTGGAATATAGTTTTTATTTTTAAGGAGATTATTAAAACATTATCCACCACCTAGCTAACTAACAGGGAAGTAGTACACCAATATGGGTGGACAAGATTAACCCTAGGTGACCAGATTGAGGCTGTATGTCAGGTAGAGTAGTGGAAGAGCTCCACTATGCAGGGCGGAATGACAGTAGATGTGGGAATAGGTGTAGACCCCCAGAGAATCGGTATGGGGTTGTACTAGAGAGGGAGAAGAGAATTTATTGAACTGTGGATGATGTGGAATAAATTATAATGTAGCATCCATGAAGAGGCAGGTTTCAATGTACGATATTGTTTTTTAGTTCCAGAGAAATTATTTCCATCTGATCGGTTTGATTATTTTATCACGACCATCTGATAATCTCTCCCTTCTTACAACCTTGTGATAATTTTCATTTGAAGTCTAGGACATCCAATATTTATCTGTGATAATATTATACCATGATTTCTTAATGATTCCATTGGATTAGATGATCTCCATTTCTATGATGACATCAACTTGATCAAATACCTCTGATCATGTTTCAAGTATTCTAATGATTCCATGGTGATTGAAATAATTATGAAACTTCATTTTCATTATATAATGAAGAAAAAATAATAGTTTTATGATTAGAAAAAGATTTATAATACGAAGATGGTTTTTTTATTGTTGAAAAACAAAGACTGTCTGCATGTTGCTTGAGCAGTGATCTTGGATCTTTTTCTGAGTCTTCTTGTGATCTAAATGAATTTGAAAACACATGCATTTCAATTTTCATGTTTTTATGAAAATAAATTCTAATGTAAATTTTTATATAAGAGTTATTGTTTTATTCATGATGGTGATGTATTTGGATTATAGTACTCTCTGAAGTAGAAAACCGAATGAGCCTTATTGATTCCAACAACTTCTAAGACTATGAGAATTACCTATAAATACTCTAGGTTGGGTTCTTTTTCATGTGTGGTAATATCTCATATTTAAAAATTTGTTAGAGCTAGAGAAAGACATGGTGAATCATGAAATGAGTATTTTAAAAATAGAGGATCAACAGTATTTTATGCTTTTGTGATGGAGATATATTTTTCATGAGTTCTTGACTTCTGAATTGCACACTTTATGTGCCATGTGAAGAAATTTTACCGCACAATTTCTTTATAGAAGAACAGTATCCTTAAGTCCTTTCAACTAGTTTGTATGAACGTATTTGAGACATCATGTGAAGTGTCTTATTTAGAAGACCTTTGACGCTATCATATAGGTTTGTATGCAAGAATATTATTCATAAAATAATACACTCAAGGTGTATGAATAGAGTGTATATATAACAGCTGTGTGAAGAATTTTTTACAACGAGTTATATGCTCAAGGTGTGTGAATCATGTGGGTGCATATCTATTTCTCTAAGAATCTTGAGAATCTGTTATGTAAATCAAGTTATATTTGAATATGAAAAGTATAGTCTATGCATTTGCTACAATGTACAACGTGTACATTTGATAAAAAATAGTGTATTCATGATATAATAAATTGATAGGAGGATTTTTCAAATAGATAATGATCATGAATTATTTGATTTTTGAGTATGAGTTGTCAAGAGTATTTCTAGATGAATTTGACTTTTGAATAAGTTGTATTATACAGTTCTGTGGTGCAGTTTATTGATACACACCTAAGAAGTCTCTATAATTAATGATTATGTGTAGTATCACCGTATTATAGTGTCTTGAAAGGGAATTAATTTTTTATTGTATGGTAATATTGAAATCTTTCTTAAAGTTGTTTTGTTCATGTTTTTAAAACTGGTTTGAATTGATTTAATTTTCTTCAGGAGACATTGTATCAGGAATTGGTTGATACCCTACTTTATTTGTTTTAGGGTGATACCTAAATAATCCACTTTTAATTTTTAATTTATTATATAGTAGATAATCTGTGTCTTAGTAAATATAACTATATAAAGGATTTAGTCACCCTACTTGGGAGAACATTGTAAAAAAGATTTTTGTGGTTAGGATCATACCATTACAAGTCATTAGAGGTTTATATCATGAAATGAATTTTTAAAACTACAATTCTACTAATTCAACCCCCGCTTAATTTTGTTACATCACATTTCTGGATACTTAAAATGGTATCAAGTGAGGTTACATCTGAAAGAATATTTTTTGTTGTGATGAGGAAGTTGAATTCAGTAAATAGTAGGGGTGTTCCAATTTTTGATGGAAATAACTTTTATGGATGGAAGAACCGAATTCTTCATTTCTTACTATCACAAGGATTATAAGTTTGTAATTTAGTGACTGTTGTTCCCCTCCTTTAGAAAAAAATGTTCCCTTGACGTTTGGTGATAAAAGGAATACGGAGGTTGATGGAAAAGCTAGAAATAATGTTTTTTCATCCTTATATGATAAGGGATTTAGTAAAGTATTGGGATGTAAAACATCCAAGGAGATGTGGGATAAGATTAAAAACATGTATGAAGGGAATTTCATGATCAAAAGAGCAATATTACAAATATAGAGGTCTAAATTAGATGGAATCTTAATTATAGAAGATGAAACTGTGAATGATTACTTTATTAGAGTTAATAATGTTTTGAGACATATCAATGGGTTTGGAGAAAATATAGATGATATTACTATTGTAAATAATTTAATTATAAAGCTTATAGATAGGTTTGACCCTAATATTTGAGATCTAGAAAAAAATTAGATATACCACTTGATGATTTTCAGAGTACTTTACTTAACTATGAGATGGGGAAGGCACCAGTATTCATGAAAAGGGTTAACAAAGAAATGGGATTCAAGTCCATGAGTATACGAAAACTCAGAGAATAAGAAATTGAAGACTCTAGTGATTCTGAAGATGAATATTTGAAGGATTATGAGTAAAATAATCATGCCTCTTTTATCAAGATATTTAAAAAATATTAAAGGAATTCTTCCACTAAAATGCCTCAATTATGAAGGAATATGACATTTTTTTAATCAATTTACTAATGAAAAAAATACTGAATATGAGAATGATGATCAAGATGAATGATCTTAGAAAAAAGAGAGGAAAATAATCAAAAGACTCTAAAAAATAAATGAGAACTAGAAAAAATTTAAATGAAAAAGAAGAATCTTTTTGATTAAAGAAGATGAAGAATATTATTCCTCACGCAGTCTTTTTGAATAAGAGGTTCCAATAAAATTTAGAAACATTATTGATAAAATTGGGAAACATGATGAATCATAATGTGGTGATGATGAAAATGAGGAAGCTTCATACATGGTAAATATGTTGAAATCAAAACCTGGATCTTGCTTAGAGAAAAATAAAAAAAATAATGAAATCAGACTATGGAAGAAATAGACTAAAAAATGATGATACTTGCATCAATGTCATCAATAATCTAATGTTCAAATTTACAGAGCAAGGAAAAATGTTAAATTATATTTTTGAAAAACTATAAATAAACCATAAATAATTGAATAAGATTTTAATAGAGCATCTCAAAGATAAAAAATCTTTGAAGAATATCAATGAGGATTTTGAAAAAGCAGTAGAGGTTAATGCTAAAACATCTGTGTCTTGTGGGAAAATTTTTCCAATGAAACATGTAAAATCAACTTCTACTAAAACTCAATATAAAACTATTATTTCTAATAATGTAGGTTATGTTGAAAATATTGGAAAATTCTGGGCTTCTAAGAATAATGAAAAACATTTGTCTGTGTCAATGAAAGATATAAAAACTTATGAATAATTTCTTATATCATGATAGAGGAAATATTATTTTGTGTAAATATATCAATGATAGTATCCTACAAAAAATATTCTATAATATAAAATATATAGATTTATTGGTTATTATTGGTGATGATGAATTTTAGGGAAAACAGACTATTCTTTTTGGTACAACATGTCACTTCCATGGAGCAAGTATGAGTATATTTTAAGCAATTATAAAATGATAAAAAAATATCAGTAAAAAAACAAGAAGAGTATAACAAATATATTCATTCATAAAATTTTTTATTATTTAAATGAAAATTTTGGAATATGTGATCAATATGGTCATTAATCTGATAAATATATGATTTTTCTTCCTAATCACCTTTCCAATAACGAAAAGTGTAAATGAATTCAGGAATCCAAAATAGAATAAAAATATATTGTTGTTGAAGTTTCTTTAAAGGATAGAAAAAAACAAAAACCATGGATTCCTAATAGTGTTTGTTCCACTCACATGGCATGTGATACAAAATCCCATAATAATATTGAAGAGGACAATATAGGAGATATTACATTTAGAAATGAAATTTCCTTGAAAATCAAAGTTGTCAGTACTTTTGAGATTGAAGGTCAAAAATTGAAATCCTAAGATGTTATTTTTGTTCATGGTATTAAACAAAATATTTTGACTATGAGACAACATGTTTATGATGGTAATAATGTTATTTTCAAAAAATATTTTTTCATCATAATAAATTCAAAGGATGGATGAGTTATCATCAAGGGTGAAAGAATGAGTGGTAATACATTCAAAATTAGAGTTGCTACAAAATCTTGTCACTTGAGTGAGAAAGATTAAACCAATATGCGGCATAGCTTACCTTTCCATTTTGGAAAAAACAATTGGAATAATATTTCATGGAATAATGCGGTAAGGGATCATCATCACTTAAAAATATAAAGAGAAACATCATGTGAAACCTAAAAAATGGAAACCTTGTGTAGGATACCCATATAAGAGTTGATATTCAGTCTATTATGAAACATGAGCTTATTCACTCTAATAATTACGGACCTATGAGACATATGCCTATCGGTGGTGAAATCTATTTTATAAAATTAATTTATGGTTTCAAAAAAACGAATAATTTTATGTCTATTATGAACAAGTCATAATGAATTGAAATGTTCAAGCTTTATTGAAGAAAAATAGAGAAATAAATGATAATATATATAAAAAACTGTGAATCGATAATGGTGGGGAATTTACAAGTAATAGTTTTCAATCATATCATGAAATGAATTGATTTATACATCAGTATAGTACTCCTTATACTCCTAAAAAATGGAGTTTTAGATAGAAATAAAAAAAGTCTGTTTTAAATGGGCCGAACAATTCTAGAAGAATATAATCATTCAAACTTCTACTCCAAAAAAGTATTATGTATAGTGATGCATATATATAAAAGAATTTTACTGAGACTAGATTCCCACATGACTCTAAATGAGATGTATATCAATATTAATCAAACTATGAAATATTTTAATGTTTTTGGTAGTCTATGTTTCATAAAAGAATAATGAAAATATCATAAATTTTGATGATAAAGAGGATGAAAGGATCTTCATGGGTTATATTTCAAATGGAAAAGTATATAGTTGTTATAATAAAAATTTGAAAAAGATAGTATACTTTTTTGATGTGAAATTTTTTGAATATAAATTGAATTCTGACTCAACATATGTAGTAGATTTTTGAAAACATTGAAGTTGAAAAAAACATAGATTTCTGGGGGAGAAAATGAAAATAATTTTGTACATGAACCAAAGATAGTAGATGTTGACTCAGATAAATCAAATGATGAGGATGAATATATCTAATTGAAAAAAATAATAAATAAAAAAACATGTTGTTTCATAAATATTATTGGAAATCAGAAATCTCCAGTACATACTAAATGTATACTGAGAATTGAAAATCAAATATCTCTCATTTATCAAATTGAACTAATGTCAGTAGGAGAAGATATTGAACATGAGGAAAGGATAACTGATATTAATGAAGAGGTAAATCTGATTGAGAAAAATTAAACCTGGGATCTTATTTATAGACCTGGAGGAATGAATGTAATAGGAACAAAATGGTTGTTTAGAAATGAACTCAATGAGAAAGGTAAGGTATCTAGAAATTAATCCAGACTAGTCTCTGAGAGATATTTATAGGTGCAAGGTGTAGATTTTTAGGAAAAATGTTCACCCATGGCTAGACTAGAGGATATCAAAATGATTCTTATAGTTGAAGCTCACACACACTATTATGATTATCATATCGATGTGAAGTCTTCATTCTTGAATGGAGGTCTTGAAGAAGAAGTTTTCATTATGAAACCTGAAGTATTTATACTTAATACTGATGGAAATAAAGTGTCTATGTTGAAGAAAGAAATGTATGTGATGAAATAGGATCCACATTCTTGGTATTCTAAACTTGAAAGTTGCCTAAAAAATTGAACTTTTCTAAAGTAAAAGTTGATAGAAACTTATTTTTAAATTATTTGAAAATAGGTACACTTATTATTGTTGTGTATGTTGATGAAATAATTTATACAGGTGAGATGGAATATTCATCTAACGAATTTTCTAATCATATAAAATGTACTTTGAAATGTAAATTCATGAAGAGATGAATTTCATTCAAGGACTAAAATTTCATTATACAAAAGGATATATATTTCTTTGATAACAATGATATCCCAAGGGGATATTGAACAAGTTTGGAATGGAAGTTTGAAAGTACGTTTCCACACATAATACAGTTGGTGTAAAAATCTGTAATGATGAACAAGAGAAAATGTTTTAAAAAGAAGGATATCAGAAATTTAATTGGTTGCATAATATATCTTATGGAATAAAAAACAAATATTGTCTATGTAGTAGAATTGTGTGCTAGATATCAAAGTGATCCCAAAACATCACACATGATCACGACTAAAAGAATTATTAGTTATATCAAAGGAATGGAAAATTATGGTTTGATTTATAAAAGGAGTGAAGATTTCAACTTACTAAGAGTTACTGATGCTAATTGGGTTGGATATTTCAATGTTCATAAATCAAAATCAATAACAAAATTATTTCTAGGAGAACATTGTGTATGTTAGCATAGTAAAAAACAATGTTCTGTGACTATATGTACAACCAAATCCAAGTATGTTGCTGCTACTAATTCTTGTACATGAATGTTATCGATGAAAGTACAAATTGAATATTTAAAGGTGAATGTTGAAAGACCATTAAAAATTTCATTTGACAATTAGAATGAATTTAATCTCTCAAAGAATCTAGAAAAAAATTAACATCAAAACATATTTATATTAAATATAATTTTATCAATGATAGAGTTTCTAATGGAGATAATATGTTCGAATAAATTTCTACAAAAATAAGGTAACTTATCTATTAATTAAAGCTATACTGAGGGAATGGTTTGAGGAAATAGGGCTGAGTCTTCATGTTCAGCCTTCCCCTCTCACTTTGGGAGTCCTGGGGAATCCTCCACTTTTATATGGATTCTAATGTCATGGGGGAGAATAATATGTAGTTATCTTAGTATCTTTCCTGAATATGGAGATGTGGTTTTTGAAAAAAGGGGGAGCAAATGCAAGGTTTGGGGGGGAGATCATTTGAATCTTTGATATCTTAAAAAGAGAATTGATATTATTGATAATAAATCCAAAGGGATATAATGAAGAACCTGTAAATTCATTGACTTTTTTTATTTCATGGAAACACAAATCAGACATTTCCAAATTTGGTTTTTATTTCTTAAAATAGGTGTCATTAATGATTTTTGTTGGACACTTTATTTTAAACAACTATTAGTAATATCCCTGAAAATCATTGTTTATTTTTCATGAGGGTTTAGAGTTAAGTATTTCAGTTTGTTTTTTAGTGGTATATGGTTGTTATTTTTAAGAAGTTTATCAAAATATCATCCCTAACCTAGCTATCCAGAAGGAAAGAATCACACCACAATGGGAAACTGATCTTAAACATAGCTAGCTGACTTGAGGCTACATGAAATTTAGTGCATGGGGATGCCTATATGTAAGGCAGAGTAGCGATAGAGCTCCACCATGCTGGGAGGCATGATGAAAGTGGTGGGTATAGGAGAGCACCCACAACTAACCTATACAAGGTGTTACTAAAGAGGGAGAATAAAAATTATTGAACCATGGAAAATACAAACTGTATTATAATTGAGTGGCTAAGACCAAGAGCATTTGGTTGTGGGATCCAATTTTTTTTCACCAGATAAATCATGTTCATCCAATTGGTTTGATAATTTTATCATGGTCATTAAATCATCTCTCATATCTTATAACCATGCGATCACATTCATTTGAAGTCTGGGCCCTCTAATCTTCATCTAATCTATTATTCTACCTATCTTTCTTTGTGGTACCATTGCGTTGGATGATCTATATTGATATGATGATAGAAAATTGAGCCAAAAACTCCTTTAATGTTTTGAGTATTCTAATTATTCCATGGTGATCTAAAATATTATGAAACATTGTTTTCATAATAGAAAAAGGAACAAATAAAGGTTTTATGATGAGAAAAATATTTATAAAATGAATACGGTGTTTTTTCATGTTCATGATATAGAGAATGTGTGAATATAGGTCAGGAATTGATCATGGAGTTATGTTAGAGTCATATAGGGATCAAAATCTGTTTGAAACCTAAAGTATTTTCATTTTCATGTTTTTACAATGTAAAAAACTAATGAAAATAGCGAGATAAGAGTTATAATTTTAGTTATGTTGGTGATGGATAATGATTAAATTACACTCTCAACTAGAAAACTGAATGATCCTTTTAGATTCTAGAATCAGATGAAATGATGATAATTGCCTACAAATACCTGAGGATGGGTTCATTTTCATTTGTGGTTATCTCTCAATCGGTAGATTTCAATAGAGCTATAGAGAGACAGTGAATTTCAAAACTAGTGTTTTACAAAGAGATGATTAATACACTTTTTGTTTTCGTGAAGGAAAACTATTTTATATGAGTTCTTGACTTGTGAATATCACACTCAAGGTGCTATGTGAATAAATTTTATCTCATGATGTTATTCAGGAAGCACTATATCCTTAGTTCTTTTATGTGGTTTGTGAAAAATTATTTGAGATATCACAAGAAATATATTTTTAAGAAGACCATATGTGGTATCATTTAGGTTTGTGTGTAAGCATTTTACACATCCAGTCAAAAACTTAAGGTCTGTTAAAGGTGTGTATGGATTACATTTACAAGAATAATATTTTACATGTAGTTATAAGCTCAAAGAGTGTGAAATGTGTGTGTTCTTATTAGTTTCACAATGAATATTGATCATCTACTGAGTATATACAGTTTTAGATGAATATGTAAATTATAGTGTGTATATTTTATTCAATTTCTATTGTGTTCATGTGATACAAAATACAGTGCATGCATGAGACATTAAATCGAAAAGGGGAATTTACAAGAACAGAAAGATCGTGAATATGTTGATTTTCGAGTATGAGTTATCATGAGTATTTAAAAAAGAATAAATAGTGTTAATATGTTTTATTATGAATTGGTGTGTTTCTATTTATTTATACTCATATACAGAGTCTCTAGATTTAGTCAGCAAGTGTAGTATCATCATATTATAGTGGCCTGAAGAGGAAGACTATTTTTGTAGTGTAGGAGAAGATTGTAATCTTTCTCAAAGAGGTTGTATTTTTGTTTGTATAAATAGTATGAATTAGTATAATTATATTTTATGAGATTTTTTTGAGAATTGGTTGATACCAACCTTTACTAATTTTAGGGTGATACCTAAACATTTCACATTTAACTTGTAATAGATTTTTAGTGGAGAATCCATGGTTCAGATCAACCTGATAACAGTAAGGACATAATTACCCGACTTGGGTGGAGAAAATTGAAAAAATATTATGTGTTGTTGGGATCAAACATTAAGAAGTCATCAATGGTTTATTTCAAAACAAAATATGAAAATTGGATCCTTCATAATCTCATAGTTATGTAAAGTATTGTTCAACTCATCAAGTGATATATCTTCTTTTTTTAGAGATGAAATATTATATTCTAATGTATCTGGAAATTTTCTCGTTAACATCTTGACAATATTAGAGTACTCTAGATCTTCTTCAAATCCTATGATATGGATCATAACATCATTAACTCTAGTAAAGTTATCTTCGAAAATTTTATCTTCTTCCATTCTGATATCATCAAAATTTTCTCTCCAAATTTGTAACATGTCTTATTTAATCTTGAAATTAAATTCATAAATGTTTTGAGTTTATCCCACATATCGTTTTAATTTTTAAGTCACATTACCTTAGTAATTACTTTATTATACATGGGTGATAAAATTTCATTTCTAGATTTTCCATCAACATCTATTTTTTTTCACAAAACTTCTTGGGAGCATATTTTTATAAAGGATGAAAACCAATGGTCACTACATCAGAAACATCAAGTCCTTGTGATAGTAAGAAAAGTATCATTCTGGTTTTCTAGCCTTAATAGTTCTTTCCATAAAAAATTTGAAGAGCCCTCTTTTTGACTGAATTCAAATTATCCATCACTACTTAAAATGATCTTGTATAGGTAACCACCTCTGATAAAAATTGATGGATCCTGGAAAGTAATGTTCCACTCACAAGGGGAGGGGGGGTTTAATTAGTGGTACTATAGTTTTATAATTTATTAAATTTAAAATGATCTTCTGATTATGTTTTAGAGTCAAATCCCAACAACACAACAAATTATTACATGTTTTTCCTTCATGTAGGGTGAAGACATCCTTGATGTGGTCAGGTTGATCCAGGAAACATATTCTCCACTAAAAAATCAATTAAAAATTACAAGTGGAATGGTCAGGTATCAACCTGAATCTAATAGAGGTAGGTATTAACCAATTCCCAATACAGTGTCCCCAAATATAAGATTATACTATTTCACACCCGTTTTACAAACAAAAACACAACCACTTTGAGAAATATTCCAAAATTCTCCTGCAATACAAAAATAATCATTATCATCTTGCCCCTATAATATGATGATAATGCATTTTCTTAATAATTTCAGAGACTCTTTATCTGAGTGTAAATAAACTACAACAGACAACTGTATACTAAAAAATATTCAAAGTAATAATTAATTTTGAAATACTCATGTCAACTCGTAATTAAAAAAATCAAAGTATGCACAATCTATCTCTGTGTGTAAATTCCCCCTATCGATTTAATATCTCATCAATACACTATATTTTGTATCACATTAAAATACTATTTTTTGTATCACATGGACGCACTGTAAATTGTATATTCAAATAAAACTAGATGTGCACATTGGATTACCAAGATTCTTCGTGAAACTAATATGAACACACACCTTTCCTACATCTTGAGAATATAATTGGATGTACAAACTTCTTAACTAAATTTTTATGTATACACACATCAAGAATATAACCAGATGCATGAAATTATTGCATGAAAACCCAAATAATAACACACAAGGTATTCTTTATAAGATACTCTACGTGATGTCTCAAATATATTCGTACAAACTAGGTGAAAGAACATAAGAATACAGTGCTTCCAGAATTACTTAGTGATATAAATTTTCTTTGTGAAAAACCTTTACTGTGCAATGCACAAGTCAAGAACTCATAAGAAATAGTTCTTCTTCTTACAAAGAAAAAAGTGTTGAACCTACCTTCTCAAAACACACATTTCATGGTCCAATATGTCTCTCTCTATCTCTAACTAATTATTCTTGTTGAAAGAAAACCTTACACTCAAATAATCCCATCCTAAGGTATTCATTTGAAAAAATTATCATCTCAAAAGCTTTTCGAATCAATGAGAATCATTCGGTTTTCTTCTTTAGAGTGTATTGTAGTCATGATCCATCGCCATCACGACTAAAATGATGAATCTTATCTCACTATTTTCATCAGTATTTCATATTTGAAAAAACATGAAAATTAAAATTCATGAGGTTTCAAATATATTTGGGTCACAAAAATACTCAAACAATGGTCTGTGATAACTACTTGAGCTACATGCACACGGTCTCTCTTCCGCAAAAATATTGAAACACCATATTTGTTTTATAAATAATTTTAATCATCGTAAAAACATTATTTGTTACTCATTTTGATAAGAAAACAATGATTTATAGTTATTTCAATTATCATGTAATCAATAGAATACTCATAATTTTATCAGAGGTCTTGGCTCAATCTTTTTTCATCGTAGCAGTGGAGATCATCTGATTCCCTAGATTTATGGAGAATGCAAGGTAGAAGAGGTGATAAAATTAAGATAAAATAACCCATAATTCATATAAATATGATCACACTATTGCAAGAAAGGAGATATGACCAGATGGCTATTATAAAATGATCAAACTTATCAGACGAACATGATTTATCTAGCATTAAAAACTGGATCCCACGTTAAAATGTTCTTAGACATGGATGCTCCTTTATAATACAAGATGCATCATCCATGGTACAATAAATTATCTTCTCCCTCTTTTGTACTACCCCTTATTGGTTATTTGTTGGAAAAATCTTGCACCCACCTCCGACGTTATGCCACCCCGCATATCGGCACTCCACTGGTGATCTACCTCATGTGTAGGTGTGCCAATGAACCGCCTTGAATATGACCCCAAACTAGCCTGATGGGGTAAGGATCAAAAACCCATAGTGGGGTTTTTTACCTACTAACTAGCTAAATTGTTGATAAATTTTAAATAAACTCTTTAAAAATAATAACCATATTCCACAGACCAACAAACTCAAATACATCACTCCAAAACCTCATGATAAATAGACAAAATCATTTATGGATCTTACCAATAATTGTTAGAAATAATGTTTCACACCAAAAATCACCAATAACAGATGTTTTATGAAATACAAACCAACTATGGTATCGTCTAATTTTGGTAAAAAATAAAAAATCACCAATGACTTAAAACCCTTATGAAAAAAACATTTTTCATAGATCTTACCTATATTTTTTGTAAACAATGTGTTAATAAAAAAATATCTTATAACACCAATTTTATGAAATAAAAACTAGCTCTGTAATTAATTGAATTAGGTTGAAAGAAAATACTAACCATCTCTGAAATATATGGATTTAGGTGGGAACAAAAAAATTTATTTTATTAAAACATACAACATAATCTATCGAATATATAGTCCCATAGTTCAATAACAGAAAATCAACATCTTTCTTCTGTATTAGGGTCTCTGGGTAAAATTTATCCAATAACATATCATATAATTCCTTCCCTGAGAAACCATATATCTTCTTTTATTGGATATGAATATTTCACTAGAACATTGCTGGTCCTCAAAATATATATTCTATCATCCTGACCATTTCGTTGAATGTTTTTATAAGTGATCTATTATCATCTTGACATATTCAATTCAGAACATTGCTGCCTCAGTTCCACTATATTCAAAAAAAGATGGTGGGTGTCATAGTTGAAACTCCCTCATCAGCTCAAACATACTATTAGTTTCCCACACTAAGTCTATCTCCACACACTACATAGAGATGTTGAAATTATAATTAAACTATTATGTTTTTATATTTATAGGAACTAAATGTAGTTTTGTCCCTACTACCAGAGCTTCATTCTTGGTAATTCTATTCTGTAGCCCTACCGATAAAAATCATCATGGGGGAATCTCTATATAATGAAAAATGATCATTTCTAAGAATTTATCAATCATTTCACAAATATAAAATAGGGTCCACTAATAACCATAACATGTTACTTCTCATACACTATCCATATATTCCTTACTATAGTACTATCACAACACACACCTATCCCTATTTCGTTCCAAGACAAAATCAATGTAAACCAACTTTCATATTTTACAAGTCTCGCATTTGTGAGCATTATAACATATTTTGATATTCAAATAGTTACATCATAATTATTTAGAACCATTGAAACCACATCAATTTTTATATTTCAATTTAAAATAGATTCAGTGAATTTTTTAGGGAAAAATAGTTTTAATTAAAAAAAATGAAAAGCCCTTTATTTCCCATAACCCACATTCTTTCCCATGTGTGCATGACATGATTCATGTCACATAAATTATCAAGCGCATAAAATGATTCATGAATATAAATTTTTATTCCATACGATATCATGAATAAAATATCTAAAAATAATAACATCTCACCATATATGTGTCACCCAAAGTGAAATAACCACCAATTGTACCAAGAAAACTACATGAAACTAAATACAACCTGATGGAACATGGGGTTTCCCTAGTACATGTGTTAGATACTCCCAAGAATTATCTCATACCAAGGTCTAACAAATCTTAGACTCATGCATACGTTTTCGAAATTGTAAAGAAATAAAAAAAAATTCCTATGATAAAACTTGGTAACATCCTAGAGTCAATGAAAAGAAACCATTGCCTCATGCTGTTTCACCATATGAAATCAGGTGCACATCCCTATTTGGCAAAGATTACTAACTGGTAGTAATGGTCTTCTGAAATAAGTGGGGAGACCATACCCTCTTTACTATAGTATCCAAAAAAATGTAAATCATAATGAAGATCAAAATGAATTACTAATCAATAACCAAACATCACATAACTAAATCTCAAAATTATTAATGGATAAAAATAAAAAATATTAGTTTTTAGATTTCATGATGGTTTAATGTTAAAAATTGAAACCAAAATAATACACTAACGAGAATCCCCACAATGGGTTCTAATAACATTTTTAGTCCCATCATCCATGATCCATCCCAAATCAACCATCTATCATATGTCCCATTTTCATGTTTAGTCCTTCAATATTGATGTCTACTCGGGTACCCAACATGGACCTATATAGGGTGTGAGTAAAACACATGAGGAAACAACCAATAGTGTTTATAATAACACACAGTCTAAAATCATTGTATACAAAAATATAGATAAGAAAGAAAACAGATTTTGAATTTAAACATGTTTTTATTTAAACAATAATCAATTACCCCTGGTATTTTTTTACACTATGGCACATGTAGAGTCACAATATTGGCGTACATGGAAATTAAATTACTTTTTCGGAATACTTAATACAAAAATAGACACCCAAGGACCTTAATAGTTTAGTGTCTTTGGAATCTCGAAAAACAATCTTCTAATCATGGTGAAATATCTTCAATATCTCCCATAAATATCATCCCCTTTTGTTTTCTAACCTAAAACAATTCTTTATATCCTGGGTAAAAACATAAAAAGGGTGATATCAAATTATCATTAAGGGTAATCATGGAGAAAATAAAACAAACAATATACATAAAAACTTAAAAACATGAACAAAATGTTTAAACATCAAAATATTGAGTTGTGAAATAAATAATAGAAGTAAGTTAGGAAGAGATCATAAAGGAACATTAATCCGGATAAAATATAATTTTAATAAAACATGTAATTGTGTAATCCATTAAGAAGATGTTATGATATCTATAGTATCCAAGGCATTACTTCCAAGACTATCATAGTGGACAAATTTTATTACTGAACCGAGTTTACTTGTCGTTCTATCCCTGTATTACTGAACAGGTTTCACTTGTCATTCCACCAATTTCTCTCTCATGAGATATTAATCTTTACCCAATGAATTGTAAGGATATATAGGTACCACCCATCTCATAATGAAATAATTCTTTCGTGTTCCACACAATAAATATAAATCATTCATCATAACCCAAAGAATACTATGGGATTCGTAAACATCATCCCATCCTAACATAATCCATATAACACAAATGAATATAATTTCATCATAAGAAAAATCAAAACATGTAAATAATAGATACATTAAACATTAAACATAAACATACTAAATAATTTCATATTAGATGGAAAATAGTTTTGATAAAACACTTGAAATGAATTCTTGAGGAAAATATCCTTTCTTCTTCAAAATCATTTTATTTTCACAAAATGACTTGAAATTTTATAGGAAAATGTTTTTTTATTGAAACTAATCGTGAAATATTATAGAGTAAGATTCAAGAAAATAAAGAGTTATGAAACTATAATAATCTGTTCATGCTGTATAAGTTAAAAAACATTTTTCTTGTACTTGTTGCTGGAAAAGTCAAAAAGTGCCTCATATTGTATAATAAAGAAATATTCCTTCCATACCATGTGGAAATAAAAGGGTAAAAATGAATTCAAACATACATGGAAGAATATTAAACATTTTATGACTTTTTAGAAAACATAGAAGTGGATGATAAACATTACCCAAATAAATACTTATGAATAAACAATCTCAGATAAGAACGAGATTGGAATAATTATCCCTTAACGTATGTCCAATTTTCTCTATATGCGTTCGAGACTCCTGTACAGTGCATTTAAACATATTATTATCTTGTAAAAGAACCATAATAATATTTATGATATCATATATTCTTCACTTATGACTTTATTTACCCGTTCATTTGTCAATTCCATGTTAAAGTACTGTTTTGGGTAAAATCGTTTCATTTATCGTACGTGTTTTGACTTGTAATTTTTCATATGATTACTTAGATCATGATTAATTAATTCTAGAATGTAAAAAATGATTTATATATCACATATTTTTAATATATAAATATATATAATTGATCTATAAATGGATTGAAATACACCGTTTATGGAGACGGTAGGTCGTACGTACACATGAACGCTTATTCCTTTCCTTATTAAATTAAATAGATGTAAATGACACACAAACACACACAGATATATATATATATAAGTATAGTTTCATTATTATGTCATATATTTCATTATTATTTAATATATATACTTTATAATCATTCTGGCATGGTTAACATGGTGAATGAATCTCATCGCGTCATGGAGATGGTAATTTGTACGTACTCACGAGCGATAATATCATTCCCATAATTATTGAATGGAATTGGAGTCGGTGATATAATATCTAAGAATCCGTATTATGTTATAATAATCATATATAGTTATTATTTTCAGCTTGATACCCATCCATGTATGGTGGTGGTGGAAGAACATATTACACCACGGCGTGGAGACGGTAAGCCGTACGTACGCACACGCAGTGATTTCATTTTTCGGAGGATAGATAGAATGTGAAATAGGATTTTTTCATATTTATAATCATATATTGGAATATTATTTATACTTATTTTATTTCTATATAATGAAACAACTAAAGAATATGAAGAATAAGAAAAAAAAACACGAAAGAATCAGTAGAAGAAATTACCTTTTCCTCGACGCACCTCCTTTAATCATTCTCTTAAAGGACTATAGTTTATCTTTTGAGAAAACCAGAACCTCCAAAATGTGACTAGGGAAGTTGAGAAGAGTAATCGGTAGGGTTTGGACGAGCTCGAAGGCTCAAAACTGTGTGAAGAGGAGAGGGATGAGGTGCCCTTTTATAGGTAAAGAGAGGTGTACTTTTGGAAACCTCAAAAATATTACTTAATAATAAAATAATACCCCCCTTAAAAACTTCCAAAAATAACTCAATTAAAATATAAGATTAGATTGTTTTTTAATATCATCATCCAATAAAATTTAGACATGTTTTATGTTTATTTTAAACTTTATCATTTGGATTTATCCTTATTTAATCTATTTAATTTTATTTGCGGTACTATTATTATAATTTTTAAATTGTTATAAATACATAATTATGTGTTTTTAATTTCACATAATTAGATATTTTATTACATTTTAGACCATATAATCTTAAATTTGTAATTTTTAAATATTTTTGTGATTTTTAATCAATTTAATAATATGTTATTTTTATAAAATATCAATAGTGTCCATTTTGAAACTATTCAATTATTTGAATTTAAATAAAAACCACAGAGAAGATATATTCAAACCAAAATATTTAATACATTCCTAACATGTCATATTCATCTAAAAAATTCACAGAGAACATTAATTTGTTAATATTATATTTATTTTAATAATTTTAAAACCATTTATTTGATATTTCTCTTAAAAAAGGATTACTATATCATTTTTTTTATAATTATTTAATATAATTATAGGTTTCATATAAATTAAAAATAAAATACTATGATGAAAATAAATCTAATATATTCCATAAGAATACTTTTACTTGAATTTACCTTCTTAAAATCACAACATTTAAATTGTTATATTTATTAAAGTAATAAAGTGAAAACTTTGACTATATTTAAAAAAAATAAGATAAGTGTCATAATCTCTTTTATAAGGCTCCAAATAGTCACCAATTATACCATTGGATGCTTATGGTTTACATGTACATGACCAATAAGTTTTGGTCAGATTTTTGTCCCTTTTAGGAGCATTATTAGTTTAATAAAAACATTATTATTGATTTTTGACTTCATAAATAATTTCTGCATTATTAATGTATAAGCTATTAGGGTAATGATCTATTTATTAAAAATTACAAATAAATTAACATAATAAAGAAAAAAAATTTATCTTTCAAATGAGTATTTATAATCTAATTTATATTTTTCATTGCCTTATATTAAAAATACTTTAATTATTAAAGTTCGAGTGAGATATATTTCACTTTCCATTAAACAAAATAAATTATAGGTCTTAATCACATCCAAGTGGGTTCCAATAGATTCTATTTCAACCGAAGTATGTTTTATAGAGAAATATAATCAACCAATGATATCTAGACGAGTGTTAGTTTAATATTATAATACTATTTTTACCCTTAATTACCTGATTTACCATTAAATATGGTAAATAAAATGTAACGTGGGTCCTATTCATAATGCCCAAAAATTAAACGTAGCCTCTTAAAATAATTTGGACCTACTGATTCCAAATATGGAATCCATTTTTAAAAATTCAATACACATATGTTGCAGTATTTAATTTAAAATTAATCCCTCTGTTGAGAAAACGAGTTTTAAATGATAAAACATTACAAGAGATTGAAATGTTTTAACCTATGAATTCAAGGTAAAATTAATGATAATTAATTATATTATATTAAATGGTAAAAATATATTCTATTTATATGTTAAAACCATTCAATATTATAATTTAACCATATAATGTATCTTGATGAAAAAAGTTGTTTTTAATTAAAATTCAACGTATTTTTACTATTCATAAACATATAAAGGTTATCAGAATATTGTCAAAAATTTATCCAACATAATTTTTTAAATTCTGATTCAAAATAATCTGTTTAATTTTTCAAATGTAACTTATAAACTTTTCAAAATAAGATTTAAAATTGGTGTACCATCAAAAGGTGACAAAACTGCATTTAAAAAAATTCTTCTTGTATCCAAAAATTTAATTTTGTTCTCATACCATGTTCTAGAAAATGTGTAAGATGAACTATATTTTTATAAAATTGAATATGTGGTTAATACTATTCATAATGGCATGTTCATAATAATACTATCATATACATTTTTTAGTTCAACTCAGTATTGTGTACCAAACAAGCTATCGAGGAAGGTTGTTCTTGTGTGTAACACAAGCCAACTGTATTGTTTTCATATACTGAAAGCTAATACAGTGTTCTGTATAGTACAAGATAATCTTAGTGTATCATACTACACAAGATATATAATAAATTACAAATAATATTTCTCATAAAATCTTGGGGTGTTACATTCTTACCCCCTTAAAATGAATTTCATCCTCAAAGTTCTTCAGGGTTATAAATCGTTTACTAATTGAATGTTTCTTTCATAGAAACCCACATAGTAAAAAGGAATACACAAACTTAATTTTAAAAAGCAATGTTAGAAAAATAATGTTCACCCAAATTAACTCAACAATAGGTTTCCACATAGGAGAATATATGTGAAAATATGGATATGGAAGAGAAATCTAATCATCATGTTCAGATGAAGAGTGGTAGAAAACATGGTTATGAAAAATCCAACAATCACAAAGATATAAATTTGTGATGATCTAAGGTACCATATGATTAATCGGATATGAGGGTACTTGGACACAATTTTTGGTTTTCAAGATCATTTCCCTAATGTTGATGAATTTTTTTTCATAAAGATAAATACTTACCTGATTTCAGTGTAAAACCATCATTGGTAATTCGATGAAGAATTTCCACTTCATCTATTATTTAATGAAATGAAGTTTAATTTGTCATTCTTCATTTATTAGCAGATCATGCGATAGAATGATTGGTCATTAAATATGTCATTATCACAAAAAGTTTAGCACAACTTATTATATATACATAAGTCCATCTATTGTGAGATTAACAGTATTTGATTCCAAAAATGGACTTATACTTTATAAACCGTACCGCTTAATAAACTAAAACTAATTTTTTCTAACGAGGGACTTTTTGTAGGCTAGTGGTAGGTGATAAGGGCCCGTCTCACTTCAGTTGTGGGTTTGCTTCCCGCAACCTTGTCCGACGTGACGGGTTGTTGCCCGTCCGTCATGTTTTCCTTTTTCTAAAACTATACTATTATAAAATTATAGTAAAAAAAATTATCCTTAACAATACTATCTAATGTCCAACTTAATCCATTCCAACCATTAGGCTTATCAAAAATACTTCTGTCCAATCTCATAGTATAAAGAAAATGATTACTAGAGAGGTCTTCTACCAAGCATGTGAATACCATCATTTATCCCCCATATATCATAAGATATATCTTGTTGGTTACATTCCAAACATGTAAATTCCTTAATCATGTATTCTCTTGAAACATGAATTACAATATAATCTTTGTGAAAACATGAATGCTATCAAAAGTTAACACTTTCCACATACCAAAATCCCAAAATTTCTATATACTCAAACCATGATATCACTTTGTCCTTATATCAGTCATGAGATCATTAATACTACAAAACATTTCATTATCTCCTTATCCCTTCATTATGCGCATATTATGTACTTTCCAAAAAAATATTTCAATCACTTTTCATGGTTACCTGTAGCATATAATTATTGAAAACTACAATAAACCAATACATAAATATTCTAATATTCCATGATACTAAAAATGAGATTCCACAACACTATTTTGGAATCCCATTATATAAACACTTAATCATTCTAAAATGTCGTTGTCATATTCAACATCGCCAATACTGATCACATGGGACTTCCCTTTTTCCTTTGCCTTAAGTGGTTGTTGATGTTTATCATCATTAACCCTTGGATTAGGGAATTGGTAAGCATAATGCCCCATTTTCTTGCACTTGTAGCATTGAAGTGTTGGTGGTGCGTTATCTATAGTATTTTCACCATTCACATCATTAGCTATCTTTTTACCATTACTTCGGAACTCATCTGCTCGATGACCTTCATTTCCACACTTAAAAACATTTTCTAGTCCCTTTAAGATAATCTCAACCATGCTTCTTTACACACTATGAGCATAACGAAACATTTGACATCTTTTCACCATAGTTTTGAGATTTTTCCTTGAACTCCATCTTTCATTTTTTGTCAAAACCATGAGATGGATATGTAACACCAACATCCAGTTCTACCTTGATAGCAAAACGCACAATCTCTTCATAGCTACTGAAGTCTCTTAAATCTAATTCATTTCTATGAATTGATTTTAAACCACTTAATAATCGATCAACTTTAATTTCAGGTTGGATAATAAATCCAGATTCCTACCTTGAAAGCCTTCTAAAATTCGCTTCATATATACCAACAGATTCATCAACTTTTCTCTTAAGCTTATGGAACTCCTTTTCCATCTTCGTTCGAAGATTACGAGGAATTTAATTATTGAAAAATAAGTTCTTGAACTCATCCCATTCCATGGATTCAATTTCATCTTGGGGCCTCGTATTCTTAATTAGAGTCCACCATTGGTCTGCTTCACCTTCTAAACGGTAAATAACCAGAATGACTTTTTCATGTTCTAAATAGTGAATTGTGGAAAATATTTTTTCAATGGTACTGATCCATTATTCAGCAACAAGTTGATTAGAAGACCCACTGAACGAAGGTGGATGTTGCCTCATGAAAAACTCAATAGAATATTGTTCCCTTCTCTACTCATTTGGAAGTCCTGAATGATTCATAGCTTGTGTAAATATAACAGTAATATTTTTCACTCAATCTCCCATAACATTGATTTGTTCAAGAGTAAAATCATTGCATTATCCATTATGTTGATCAACACGGTTCCTTCGGGTTCCATCTATCATCTAAAACCCAAAAATAATAGCGTGAGAGTAAAAAATCATTCTAGGAAAACAACATAATAACGTGGGAGTTCCTTCAATATCTAACACCTTAGGATTAATTATAAGATCATTACCATAATTATAGGACTATAAAATATACTTATACTCATCATTAGGGACATCCCTAGACATACCTTAGAAATATCTCTAGGGATCTCACTAATGTTTTGACATCCATGTTTCCCAATGAGAACTAAAACTTTCCTCAGATACCAAATGTGACAACTGGGTCCCCAGTGAATGCACAGACACCCCACCATAACACGGTCGTCGGGTCCCAACCCACCAGGAACCACCGGTTGCCCCGTAGACACATGGTCCATATCCTAGGGTCCACAAACATGCCTGAACGAGTAATCTGACTAATAAATGTCCCCAAAGGCAAACACATGTACTTTCTAGTGTGCTTTTTCCTCAATCATACACAGCATGAGATACTTCCAAGAAGGTCACACATCCCAATCACTACTCCAGGCCAAGAAAACTTAACATTGGAGTTCTAATCAGGTAGTATCCCTAAAAATAATGATTCACCTTGTTGAAATGGGTCATATCATTTAGTCATTTAACCCTTTATTATTTAGGGGTGTTACATTCACCCCTCTTTAGAGCACAACATCCTCATTGTGGGACCTACATCTCAACCCACGCAGTGCACCACACTTAATGATGTGGACCACCTCTGATACCAAACTGTAGAGACCCAAGCTTGATGTACATGGACATTAAATTACTTTTGAGAAATAATTAATACAAAAATAGACACACAAGGTCCGTAATTGTTTAGTGTCTTTCGAAACACAGAACAAAATATTTTAATCATGGTGAAAGATCTTCAACATCTCCCATAAATATCTTCCCCTTTATTTTTCTTTTTGAAAACATTTATTTATATCCTAGGGAAATTAAAACATAAAAAGGGTGAGCTCAAATTCTCTATAAGGGTAAACATGAAGGAAATAAAACAAACCATGTACATTTGAACTTAAAAAATGATCATAATGTTTAAAAATAAAAATCATGAGTTGTGAAAGAAATCTTGGAAGTACGTAAGGAATATATAATAAAGGAACATTATTCATGATAAAATCGCATGGGAATAAAAAATTTAATTGTGTCATCCATTAAGAACATGTTATGATTTTGATAGTAGCTAAGGCGTTTCTTCCAAGACCATCATAGTGGACAAAGTCCATTACTGAACCGGGTTTACTTGTAGTTGCATCCCTGTATTACTGAACCATATTCAGTTGTCTTTCCAACCAAGTCTATCTCATGAGATATAAATCTTCACCCAATGCATTAGAGGGAGATCTGGGTCCCACCCATCTCATAATGAAATCATTCTTCTGTGTGACACAAAATAAACAAAAATCATTCATCATAACCCAAAGAATAAAATGGGTGACATGAACATCATCCCATCCTTACATAATCCATATAAAACAAATGGATATGATTTCATCATATGAAAAATCAATATATGTAATTAATTGTGACATTATACTTGAAACATAAACATACTGAGTAATGTCATCTTAGATTGAAAATAGTTTTGATAAAACACATGAAATTAATTATTGAGGAAAATATCTGTTCTTCTTCAAAATCATTTTTTACAAAAATGCCAGGAAATTTTAAAAGTAATGGTTTTTTTGTTGAAAATAATCATGAAATATTGTAGATGAAGCTTCATGAAAATAAGGCATTATGAAACTGTAAAAATCCATTCATTACTTATAAGTTAAAAAACATTATTCGTATACTTTTGTAGGAAAATAAAAAAAGTAACTCATATGGTAAATAAAAGAATGATTCCTTCCATAACATGAGCTAAATTAAGAGAAAAATGACATTAAACATAAATTTTAAGAATAATAAAAAATGTATGAAAACAATTTGAGAAAACATGGAAATATTGGATCAACATAACCCCAGTAAATACTTACAAATAAATAATCTCAGATAAGAACGAGATTGGAATAATTATCCATTACCTAATGTCCAATTTCTTCTGTATGTGTTCGAGTCTCCTGTATAGTGGGTTTTAAAATATTATTGACATGTAATAGAACCATAATAATATTTATGATATCATATAAGCTTCACTTACAACTATATTTACTCATTCATAGGTCAATTCCTTATCAAAGCAGTGTTTTGGGTAAAATTGTTTCATTTATCATACATGTTTTGAATTGTAATTTTTCATATGATTACTTAGATCATGATTAATTACTTCCAGAATGTAAAACATGATTTATATATCACATATTTTCAATATATAAATATATATAATCGATCTATAATTGGATTGGAATACACCATTCATGGAGACGGTAGGCCATAGTACGCATGAACGCTATTTTCGTTTCCTTATTAAATTAAATTGATGTAAATGACATATATATACATAAATAAAGTATAATTATTATGTCATATATTTAATTATTATTTATTATATATATGTTACAATCATTCTTGAATGGTTAATGTGGAGAATGAATCTCATCGCATCGTGGAGATGGTAATCCGTACGTACTCACAAGCGATGATATCATTCCCATAATTATTGAATTGAATTGGAGTGGATGATTTCATATCTCAGAATTAGTATGATGTTATAATGATCATATATATTTATTATTTCCACCATTATACCCATCCATATATGGTGGTGGTGGAAAAACAGATTACACCATGGCGTGGAGACAGTAAGTCGTACGTACGCACGAACGGTGATTTCGTTTTTCGTAGGATTTATAGAAGGTGAAATATGGTTGTTTCATATTTATAATAACATATTATTATATTAGTTATACTTGTGTAATTACTTTATAATGAAACAACTAAATAAGAGTAAGTATAAGAATAAAGAAACTTGAAAGAATCAGTAGAAGAGATTACCTCTTCCTCAACACACCTCTTTTAAGCTATCTCTTATGAGACTAGAGTTGGTCTTTTGAGAAGACCAAAACCTCTAGAATGTGACTAGGGTAGTTGAGAATAGTAATAGGAAGGGGTTGGATGAGCTTGAAGGATAAAAATTTTGTGAATATTAGAGGGATGAGATGACCTTTTATAATAGAAGAGAGGGGCACTTTTGGAAACCTCAAAAATATTAATTAATAATAAAATCAAATCCTGTATAAAAACCTCCATAAATCACTAAATTCTAATATGATATGATATAACCTTTTAATATCATCAACTAAAAAAATTTATACATGTTTTATGTTTATTTTAATCCTTATCATGTTGATTTATCCTTATTTAATCTATTTTATTTTATTTCCGGTACAAATATTCTTATTTTTAAATTGTTATAAATACTTATGTGTTATTAATTTTCAATAATTAGATAAATTTTTAAATTTATGACATTATAATTTAAAATTTTGTAATTTTTTAATATTTTTCTGAAATTTAAACAATTTAATAATATGTTATGTTTATAAAATATCAATAGTGTCAATTTTGATGCTATTCAATTATTTGAATTTAAATAAAATCCAAACAGAAGATATATTCGAAGAAAAATATTTAATAGATTCATAACATGTCATATTAATCTAAAAAAATCATGGTGCACATTAATTTGTCCATATAATATTTATTTTAGTATTTTTAAAACCATTTATTTGATATTTCTCTTAAAAAAATTATTACTACAACAATTTTTTTTATAATTATTTAATATATTTATTTATTTTATTAAAATTAAAAATAAAATACTATTATGCAGATAAATATAATATCTTCCATTGTAATACATTTAATATAATTTATCATCATAAATTCACAACATTTAAATTGATATATTTATTAAAGTATGAAGGTGTCAACTTTGACATCTTTAAAATAAATAATATAAGTGTCATAATCGATTTTATAAGGCTCTAAATGGTCAAAAATTCAACCATTGGATACTTATGGTTTACATGTACAGGAAAAATATGTTTTTGTAAGAAGTTTGTGCCTTTTAAGAGCATTATTTGTTTAATAAAAACTGTATTATTGATTTCTGACTTAATAAATAATTTCTACATCATTAATGTATAAACTATTAATGTAATTATATATTTATTAAATATTACAAAAAAATTAACATAATAAAAAAACATTTTATCTTTCAAATTAGTATTTATAATAGAATTTATATTCTGTATAGACTTATATTAAAAATACTTTAATTATTAATGTTTGAGTGAGGCATATAATCCTTTCCTTTAAATGAAATAAATTATAGGTCTTAATCACATCCAAGTGGGATCCAATAGATTTTATTTTGACCCAAGTTTTATTTAGAGAGAAAGATAATCAACCAATGATATTAAGACAAGTGTTAGGGTAATTTTATAATATTATTTTTACCCTTAATTACTTGATTTACCTTTTACTATGGCAAATTAAATTTACCGTAGTTACTATTCATAATGCCCAAAAATAAAAAGTAGCTTGTTAACATAATTTTGACATACTGATTCCAAATATGGAATCCATTTAGAAAACAAAGAACTAATAAAATTAGTCCTCCTTTCATTTATAAAATAGAAACCATTTTATAATTCAAATATAAAGCCTTAACTCGACCTTTTTAGTGAGAGATAATTCCAAATCCCAGGTATCACTGAGAAACTATTCACTGATACCACTTTGTAATGAATTAACCCAGGATTCCTTGTAACCTGACTGTTGACTTGGTCTATGAAATGGCATAGAGGGTGTTCCTTATCCTGATAGGGTAGAAACTAGTATGTGGGAATCACATAATTTACGTTGGGAATTATTTCATCCTCATACATAGATAACAAAAAAGAAAAAAATAAGAGCTATAAATATATAAATGGATATAAATAAAACAAAAATATAAACTAGATGAAACTGATAATTAAATATAAGAGATGTAAAAAAATATAAATAATCTAGGTTATAAAATAAAATATTACAAATGTATGATACAAAAAATCAAGCTGATAAAAACCCAAATCTATCTCCACTAATCCACCCCAAGACCCATGACCACTATCCAACTATATATCTACCGAAGAAGATCAAAGAAATAATTTCAAGCTAGAAGAAACCTAAACCGATAAAATATATGAGTTATCAAAAATACCATTTTGTGACCACAACCCACTGAATATATTCAATTACATTCCAACATTTCCTAAAAAGGAAAGTTTTAAATATAGTATAAAAATAGAATTTCTTCATAAGTTTTTTTAAAAATGATAATTAAACACATAAATATTATGTTAAATATCATTAAAAGATCTTTAGTAAATGAAAAAACATCACATTGAAAATTATTCTCCTTATCCAATACTTCATTTACAAATCACTTTCTAAAGTCCACCTTTATATTCAGTTTATTATAAAATATTTTTTAAATAAAAATTTACAATTCAAAACTAGTTTCAAAATTTATTACAAGTTTTTAAAAATATCTCTAAAAAAGAAAATTCGTAAAACATAGCACATAAATTGAAAACTATATTTTTAAAAATATCCAACACTTAATGTTTCAAAATAATCCATTAACACATTTCCATAAAAAATAATCCCAAAATATGTGGAAAATAACTTTTTACCTATTAATGAAAATATCTTTCTACCAAATTAAATTTTTTTTAAAAACACTTCTAAACCATTCACAAACCCCTATTAAAGTCATTTTAAATGTACCGCACATAATTAAAGAAGGAATAATAGTCATGGACCACTATTTCAAGTCACAAAATAATGATAAATAAGAAAAAATAAAATAGTTTCAATGTAATAATAAATGAAATAGGTATGAAATCAATACACAAAGCTAAATCCAAAAAAATGATCCTAAAATGGTCAAAGTATCATTAGAATCATTAATTGGATTTAGTAATAAAAGACTAGAACTGGGGATAATGAACCCAATCCAACAATACTAAACCTTTCCATATCTCCATAATCCCTATCAAACAACCTAGAAATAATTTTCACGGAAACTCTTTTACATATAAGATAAAGGAATATATTTTCCATAAACATCATTTATCCATGAGATCAATGAAGACAATTTCCCTAGAATGCCTTCGTTCATGGGATAATATGATAATATATTTTCTATAATGTGGGTCATTTACTCCATTAGGTCTATCCATATTGAAGTAGATAGACCACAATCCCAAGTCCATTAACTCTTTACAATAAGGTTTTCCCTTACCCGAGTAATCTATTGTATCCCTAGGACTCTGATAAACATTTAAATGAAGATGAGAATAATTATTTATCTCATATATTAAATAAAAAATAAAATTTATAACACACATTCTTCACCTCCCACTCCCACATAAGAAATAAAACCATATACATTAATCATAGAAAAAATATTTAAACACATCAATAAAACACATCACCTCATGGGATTACAATCCCCAAAAAATAAAAGAATAAAAATGGATCAAAACGGTCTCACAACTTCTATAAAAACCCATTGTTCATAAAATTTCAAATAATATATATTCTTTTTAAATAATCAGTGAATTCCAAGCTTTATTACCATTTGAAAAAGACACCTGAAACTACTCTTGCAACTAATTTTTTCAATCTATCATTAAAAATAAATTTAAAACTAACACTTCCATTTTAAATCACCTCTGAAAAACATTCAATGCCACCATGAGTTTTAAAAAAATTACATAGGATAAAACACCTTTGAAACCTACAAAACCATTTGATTATTATAAAATGTCCAAACAGCTAGAAAATTTGATTTGAAAACCCACTAAGGTTTTAAAGAGGTTCAAACATCAAAAAGGTTATTACATACCTTTAATATCAAAAAACCCATTTCAAACATTTTAAAAACTTTTAAAACACCTAAAAACTTATTTAGAAGGACAATTAATATAATAAATTTTTTAAAAACCTCAAACTGGTGTGCACTACTACTTTTAAAACCAAAAAAAAATCTTTCATATCCATTATTGTATTTTAAAAAATAGTAGTAATTGTATCCCATTCCATTAAAAAAGATAAAACCATTTAGAAAACACTATTTGTACCTCATATATAGTCATATAGTCTTAACATTAATCACAAAACACTTTAAAACAAAAACAATATAATGGAATTTAATATATGTTAGAAAAAACACCTGCATTTGTTCAAAAACTCACATGATGGATGTTGATGCATATGATTGACAATACCCCAACAAGACAACACATTCCCTCTATAAAACCTATACGAGAAAACAACCACTATTAGAACCAATCCCAAACCAATAATTGAATAATATAGAGATTATCGATCATAGGAAGGTGAGAAATCAAGGTGAAATAAATAATATAAGAGATACATAGGTTAATAAGGTCCTTTATTAAAGAAAACCACTTGAATTTGAGGCAGAATGGCACAAAATAGATGAAGGAGGGAGTGAGATCCTAAAGAGGGTGTTTCTGGTATGTTTGAGTGAGAGAGGGAGAGAGTAGAGGTTTGAAGATGTAAAAAAAGATGGAAAAGGTTAATTTTCAATTTTAATGATATTTTTTTGCACACACATTTTTCTAAATCATGCATGAACTATGTGCAAGAGTCATCATAGACCCAAATAACATTCAAAATATACCTGAGAAACTAACATGATTAGAAAAACCTTGACCAACCATGTTAAATGTCACTTTCATAATCCATAACTACACTTCATTCCATTAACACAATTTATAAAACCATGCACAAGACTGTGCGCTACAACATAAAATCTCTAAAGGTCCCACATGGGTTCCCCTAGGATCCATGCAATTTTTATTTAACCATGCACAACCTATGATTAAATGATATTCATAGAAAAAAATGATCTAAAAAAAATAGAGGAGTGGGTATACACACAATTTCAACTAAACCATGTTTGAAAACATAGTATAATAAGAAAAAATCTAAATTACCAGGATTCATGTTGAAACAGTATTGAAATTTAAAAATACCTTCAGACTTATAAAACCACACAAAATAATCTATAAATTGAAATGATGAGAATCATAGTTTAGGCCCATGGAAATAAATGCATTTATTAGAAAAAATTTATATTTTTTTTCTCTTTATTTACTAAATCATCTTATAAAAATACCAAAATATTTCAAAACATCTTCTATATATCATCAAATTAGAATTTCACCCATTAATACCAATATAAAAAAATTAAAACCGTTTTAAAGTAACTTCCACTACACTCCTCTTTTGATCAACCAAGTATCAAACATTTTGGTTGTTATGGATACATTTATAGAAGTAGAAAATATTCAAAATGAGTCATTGGGGGATTCTAATGATGTTGTGTAATTCAGATTTAAAATATCTAATTTTACCCAAAATAGAGTTTCTAATACAAATATTTTTGATGAAGTTATTATTTTTTGAAGAATATATTGAATAGAAACACATGGATTATGTTTTTTTGGAAAAAAAATCATTCATAGGTGAAAATATACATGTTTATATTTTTAATACATATCGCAAAATAATAATAATTTTGATATTATCTTTTATGGTTTTAAATAAACATATAGTAATATTTGGGTGGTATAAAATTTGGACAAACTAACCACAAAACCAAGAGAATTAATACTCTTATTATAGAAGGTTATAAAATTAATATGCGTAAAATAATTGAATTTCTTGAATCCATAAAAATAAATAATAAGTGTTGTAAATAAAATGTTATGTAAAGGAAAATACCAATTTAATTGATAAAATTGGTAGTGTGGAATCTTCGTACATATTCCCTATTGTTTTGGTATAGTATTTATATTTCTAGAAGAAAATGAATTCTTTAATTAATGAGAATAATATATATTTGAAAAAAATATCATTAATTTTTTGTGACAATAATGATTTTCTATGCACAATAAATATTTACGACTAAAACCTATTTTCCACGATGTCTAACAACCAATTTGATTTTTTAAAAATATAAATAAAGAAAAAACTTATTTTTTGTTAAAAGTTGATTCTCCTAAGCTCTATTACATGAACATGGTAAATATCCCATAGAAGTAATCCAAAAAAAATTATCATTTCTTGGATAGTACATGGTTTGTATGAAGCACCTAATTATTATGTGTCTATATAGTTTTATCCCCAAATTACTATACTAGTGGTATTAATGGAAATTTGAGAATGAGATATATAAATTATAGGCATTTTCATAGGGAAATATTTTACTCCCATCTAATATTTTCATACACCTTTTATTTTCATCCAAGAAACTTCATGAAGACTATATATTGTTAAATATTTCATAATAATTATCCATTTCATTATTTAAAATTATTTACAAATGTTATAATAATAAAATATATTTCAAATAGTTATTTTCAGTCAACCATGATGAAGTGTTTAAACAATTCATAAATCATCATCAAAACTCTTTCAAACATTATATAATGTTATTATAATCAACCATAAAAGATTCTAGAGGTTAGAATAATATTTGAAATGAGTTATCAAATATTTATATAATTAATGTATTTTTACATTATGTCACATTATATTTAACAAATTTTGAAATCATTTGGTAAATTATTTTTGGATATCATCTAAAAAATATATTTTCAAACCATTCATAATTCTCTGAATGTTTTTTATGAACACCTTTATTCAAAATTTATCCCTATTCAAAAAACATATGTGTGACCCCATGATCCTTCACATCATTAAAAACACTTCCTAATTTCCTAGTCCATAATTGAAATTATGTATAATTCATTAGAAAAACATCAATGATACTCAAAATACAAAGGGTTCAGGAATGATCTCCATCAAAAACATGTATCTCTACAAATGTTTAATCTATATTTATTATATATATATTGCATAATTATATAATCTCCTTTACCAAGGTATCTTGTAACAAAAACACATTTAATTTTTAAATCTACTATATGCTATCATACATTCCCCATTCCTCTAATAGAGACCAAATAATACATATAAAAACAAATCATACCATTAATCCAATAACATTTCATTCCATTAATAGATAAGAACATCATATAGAACTTATATAGGTATGTTCATACACATTATTAATATTTATCAATTAAAATAATATATTTCCCATGAAATATACAAGATAAAAACCACACTTTGATTAATAAAAACATTTCACATGAACAATAATATAACCAACACCTATGATTAAGACAACCTTTGGTCTTGTGGTATCAATGAATGAAGTTTCACATTTGAGATTATATAATAAATTCATGTAATTGAAATTATATGAATCATTCACCCCAAGCATACTAATTTCATAATTTATGGATTTCGATGTATTATATATAGTGGGTCATCTAGCAAAAAAAGACCATTTTGTGCCACATGAGTGAATCTGAGTGTCTATATGTGACCCCTAACTCATATTAATCTTTAAATTATATCAAAACCCATAACTGTATATGATAATAAATGATCATGTATTACCCGATGCATTAATTTAAAGATCTAATTAACATTTTATTTCATAAAATATAAACCCAAAAGTCTAGGTGATAAATCAAAATGCTTTTTTTTTTTGTAAAATGATATACTTTTTGTATTCATAAAATCCATTAAAAAAATAATTAAATCATATATAATCATCAATTTTTACCTTATTCAATATGAAAAGACAAAAAATAACTTCTTTATTTATAATTTTATTTGTCTAATTAAACCCATAACATCATATAATAATTGTAACAAGTCTGTGTGACCACTTTTATATCTCTCTAGAGATATAGGAAAAAGTAATTCCACTAATCTTATATAGTTAGATAACAACTATAAAGAAATTTTTTTAGAATAATTTGAAAATTTAGAGTTCATAATTTGTATAATAAACACTTGAAAAATATATTCAAACAATTTTATTCAAAAATTAATGTTATTATGTTAATAAAGTATATTATTTTAAATACTTGAAACATTTAAAATATTTATACTCTCATCGTCTTAAAAATTTTATATCCAAACTTTTCTTTGATATTATTTGTTAAAAAATAAAAAAAATTCCTATTTAATTTGAGATAATTATTTAATAACATATATTAAACACATTCAATTACATAGATGATGGGAAAATGGATACATTATATTATAAATCTTGAAACCAAAAAAATGAAGGATGTACTCAGTGAGGCTCAAACATGAGACCTCACATAGACCGACAGGGGTAAATACCACTAAGGCACACCTTGAGGGAACCATATCTTAATCACATTTTGGATATCAAGTAACATTCTATTTTAATTTATCTAGAATAATTATTTATTTTTTATATTGTAAACATCCCCATGTACAAAAATACATCCACTATCCTCATATAAATTACTTTTTCAAATAATATAATTCTACGATATGTAAAAATATTATATAAATAAAATAAAATTTATTTTATTTAGTGATAATATTTATCAAGTAAACTTTATGTAATTGTATATTACGTATAATTTTATATTTTTAGAGAAATATCCTTGAAAATAAAATTATTATTTATTAAAATACAAGATTGAATGTGAAATAAAAATGTTGCATTATATTTTAAAAAAATTAAAGATAAGAAAATTAAATCATGAATAAATTATTTTATCCACTATTTTTAAATAATGTTATATAATAGATATAAATATAAACCATGTGTAACCAAATTACATTCTATATTATTTAAAACAACTATAGCTTAAAAAATTCACTTATCTCATACGAGATTAATGAGAATATAAATATTTATTTTATAAATAATAAATCAGATAATATTGAATTATTTCTTTGTATTTTATTTCTTTATTTTAATAATGGTTACAACTTTATTATAACAAAAAATTCAAGTTTCATTTATAAATTGTTACTTAATTTTGATCACCAATATATTTTTCACAAAAAAAATGTTTAATATACAATATGTATCGTATAGAATTCATAATAAATTAATTGATTTATATTATAAAAATACCTAAATTGAAATCCATTTAGTGTTTCTTATGACCCTTAATATTTTCTTAAAAATTCCATCTCCAATATTTAGACTTTTTGTATGAATAAATTTATAATCCTTCCTCTCGCATCCATTAGGTTTTAATGACCCATGCTAACTATTTTACCCTCCAATATATTAATTCATCTTCAAGATAAAAAATTTACACTTATGCACTACCATCAATAAACTAGATCATGGACCATCAATGTATTTATTAGAAATCTTTAATAAAAAAAGAAGTTCGGTATAATTTTATTAAAAAAATTAATATTGAAATATACAATAAATATTTAGAATTTTTTTTGATTTTATAATAGTGTCCACATTCATATATAACCTTAAAAAATATTATAGGCTCTATAATTAATTGAAATAATATAAATATTTAATAAAAGTAAAAAGACAGAAATTTTTAGTTCATTATTCATCTAAAAATTATTTTCAATCCTTATATCTCTTGTATATATCTGATTATTTATAAATTATTGTTGGGAAAACAATAATCATGTTTTCCTATCAAAATGTTTTGGGTATGGTTGTGTTTGTTGACAATTCCAGATGATCGCGAATGAGAATGGATGGTGTTTTCCGAAGATATGTTCTTAATGGGGTATAGTTTCCGAGTGTTTTCCAAATTTTAAGGCCTCAAAATTGCGATTTTGATATTGTAAAAGGATTATTTATTCGTAGAAGTGAACTTTATGAAGAAAATTAAAGAAAATAGGCTAAGGTAGAGAACTTCATACCATAAATCAAGGTCCGCATACCATATTCAAGGAATGGAATGCGGAGCAGCGGAAATGTTATGTGGGTGCAGTTCGTGAAACCAAAAATAGTTCACGGAGGAAGGGGGTGCGATACACATATGACATGGTGTCAGTGAAGTAGGTCGACCATGTAGGAACAAAGACAATATCTAGACCATGTATGAAGAATTGTTTGTGGGTGGATTGCGGATCGTGGTGGCAAAAGGATTTGTACACGGTGGAGGCTTGATTTATGATTTTGAAAATCATATATTTTGGGGTTTTCAGGTATCCTTCCCTATATAATAATATCTAATCCCACTGATTACTATTGGTATCAAACATCATTAGAGAAAATATTTTTCTCCAGGAATTTGGGAATGTCCAAAATTGGTTCGTGCTGAAGGTGTTTGTGGGGATTCTTAACCCGCAAAGGAAGTCCGGTACGCGAGGAAGGATGTACGGTATGCGGAAGGAGTTGTCTCTGTATGTAGTGGAGGAATCTACGGTACGTGAGAGGGAGAATTCCATAAGTGGTATGTGGAGGGAGAGCTCTGGTATAGTGAATTGAAGAAAGTCTACGAACATAGAATATTTTGCGGATAAGAGGTGTCTCATAGAGGAGGTTCATGGAATCAGTACGTGGTAGCGGTACGCCATTGCGAAGGCTGTGGCAGTCCTTGGATGAAGAGAAGTTTGAAGTACCAACAGAAGTACTTGGAGGAGGTGTTATGCGTACCAGACCTGGTACATAGTACATAGGAGAGGAAGGTGGTTTTTGATTTTCTCAAGGAAGCTTTAAAAAGATTCAAATCAGTTTGTAAAAGGAATTTTCAGGACCTAGCAGTACCCGAGAAGGGGGAATTCATCTGCAGGTGAAAGAGTAACTTCAACATAGCATCCATATATAGTTAAGGATGCAGGAATTCATGAAAATGAAGGGACCTACATGTCTAAAACACTGGATTTTACATACAAGTCGATAAACATTGAGTGGATTGTTTTTCAAGTGAATTTAGTGAAGTAAGAGGAATATAGTTACCCTTTCTATAAGGATTGATCTAGATAAAGAGGCTCTGGGAGTGACCCTAGGGAATGCAGTGAGAAGACCCTAAACCATGTCAAGGCAGTGAGCCTGGGCATCGTAGATCTAGCCTGAACATTGTACTCATTGTTAACTTGTAGCATATAAAATGAGAGGCGACAATAACAATGCATTGAAAAAGGGGAAGTGTAATGTAATATCATTAAAGGCCATGAATAAAATATCTGTTGAACATAGAAATGAGTGGGAAAATATGGATGATTCCCAATCATTTCTCTCCTACAATATTCAAAGAGAAAAAGAGAAGATCAAAGGTAATCTTCCATTTTCATGCTTTCAATTCAGAAAGATAGGGAATTTTGTAGAAAAGTTTCCTAAGATGAATGATGATGATAATAAAGAAAATGATGAAATTCTCCAAAATAAGTATTCATTAAATTAGAAACGTAGGATAACTACCAGGAGAAAGTTTTTCAAAAAGAAGAATCTTCTTTAAAAAGAGGCCTAAAGTTCAGAAGAATCTGAGGCAGAATAGGTCGAGGACTGAAATGATAATTAAATATATGGTTTGGTGGAAGTTGTCATAAAATCATTAAAAGATAATAAAGTGACTATAAAGAATCATAATTAAAGGAAAAGTTGATCTTCAGGCTGAATTAAAAGATGCCCATGAAAAGATAGATATTTTGAGGGCAGAAATGAAGAAATCTAACAAAGTTGTTTGTGATACCAAACTCTTTATGTAGCAGTAGTAAGAAGATCATTCTAAGATAAATGATGAAATTGAGAAGACGAGGTCTTAAATTCTAGAAAGATCCTAAAAGGTGGTTTAGTAAAAAGATAAAATTAAATAATTGAAAATTAAAATTTATAGTTTGAATAAAACTGGAAAAGATAAATTAAAACTTACTAAATAGATGAATGGATAAATAATCAATCTAAGAAGAACAATTGAATATTATGAAAAACTACTAGTAAATAAGATCATATAGGCAACAATAAAGATGATATTTGAGCAGTGCGATCCTTCAGAATAGAAGAAAAAATCAACTCTGAATGATCAGGCTTTCATGGGGCTTGATCTAAAATAGAAATATGTTATGGTTCATGTCAGACCACAAGAACCCACTCCAAGATGGAATATTGATTTGGTTACGAAGGATAATCAGAAGATTTAGGGAACCCAATGCACAACTAGTGGTGCCTCATTTCCAAATATGAATTTACATCACATAAAATGCTAGTTTTTGGTTATATATGAAACTGTCAAAATTTATGTTCTATAGAAAAGGGATTCTAAAGGGATCACGACTGGCAGAGATGGTCAAACAGATCTCCAAATTATAGGTTATCATTTGATGGTCATTTTTTCTAGTGTGAATGAATTAGAAAGATGACATGATATTTCACATCAACAATGTAGAGGAATGTGTCATGGCAGACTGAATTTGATCCTAAGAAACAACCAAATGGTTTTTCAAGAGACCTGAAAATTCCAAATTGATTTTCAGCTCTATAGGTTGAAGATGGTATGTCATATTTGGAGGAAGATAAATATTATCATTCCAGGTCAACTATGAATTCAAAGGCTTGGGTCAAAAAAGAAGGGGGTGAGTTGGTCGTGGTTGTAGAAATTGCATTCAAGGCATTATATTGCACAAAAAAATTGATAATTAATAGTGGATTCACTTCCCATATGATGAAAAATAAGAATCTAGTATCCTAAATCAGGTATGAGAAAGAAGGTATTGTAAGATTTGGTAATGATGATGGATTGAAAGTTATTGGTTTAGGAAAATTCATGTTTAGAGGAAACGAAATGAGAAAATCAGATGTCTTGTTTGCAGAGCGGCTTAGTCACAACTTTTTAGTGTTAGTAAATTGTGTGACTCAGGACATTCCATATGTTTTTCGAAGAAATTATGTATCATTAATGTGATGATGGTGTTGTTGTGTTGCATTGAAAGAGTACGAATGAGAATCTCTACCACATGAGTGGAATAGAAGATATGTGATTTTCATCTATGGTGGAAGAAAAAAAAGTTATGAAATAAGAATATTGGGAACATAAGCCATAGTTCCTTGAAAGATCTGGTAAAATCTGTTGCAACTAGAAATCTCCCATGATTATCATGCAATTGTACTCATACATGCGATTCCTTCCCACAAGGTAAGATCATTCGAAAGAAATATAAGAAAAAGTAGAAAAAGTCAAAAAACATTCTTAAGGTGGTGCATATTGATGTGTGTGGGACAATTTCCCCTAGGGCTATTGATTGGATGAGATATTATGTTCTATTAATTTATGGTTATTGCATTATGGTAGGAGTTTAAATAATAACCCACAAATTTAAAGTGTTCAGTTACATTACCATATATCTACATGAATGTGAAAATATTATTGGTTAGAAAATCTAAACGATTCGAACAGATAACATAAAAGAGTTCACAAATATCCAAGTGGAAGATTATCTTGAAAAACAAGGGATAAGGAATCATGTTTTAGAAGTAAGAACTCTACAGAAGAATGGAGTAGTTAAGAAAAGAAATCGTATTGTTAACAACATGACCATGAACAATTCTCATTGAGAAAGACCATGTAGAGAAATTTTAGAAAGAAGTAATGATGACAGATGTATACACATCAATTAGAGCTTTACTTTTTCCAAAAGAGAAGAAGACTCCATACGAGTTACGGTATGGAAATAATCCGTCATTAAAGTACTTTATAATATTTGAAAGTAAATGTTTTATTCTCAATACAGATAAATATAATAAATTTTAATTTCATGGTGATGTAGGGATATATCGTGGCTAGTCAAAGAAAATAAAATCATATAAATTCTTCAAAATGTGTTAGGGAAAGATAGTTGTAACACCCTGAGATTTTATGAGAAATATTCTTTTTAATTTTTTTGATATCGTGTGTTTTATTATACACCAATATTAGCTTTCACTATACATAAATCTGTATTACATTGTATTATACGCAAACAATATATTTTACTTATGTTACATGCAAGAGTGACCTTTCTCGATAGCTTGTGTGGTACACAATACCGAGTTTCACTAAACAATGATATATAATAATATTTTTATGAACAGTTCTTTATGAATAGTATTAATGTCATTTTGAATTTTATAACATTATAATTAATCTTCCCTAATTTCTAGAACATGGTACGAGAACAAAATTAATTTTTTTGATATAAGAAGTATTTTTCAAAAAATGCAGTGTTGTCTCCTTTTATAGTGCGCCCATTTTAAATCTAATTTTTGACAAGTTGATGTGTTAAATTTGACATATTAAACATTTCTTCTGAATTAGGATATAGAAAATTATGTTGGATAAATTTTTTACATTATTCTCATAACCTATCTATTTTGATGAACAATAAAAAATACGCTAAATTTTATTTAAAAACAACTTTTTTCATCGAGATAATTTATATGGTTAAATTATAATATTGAACAGTTTTAAAGTAAAAATAGAATATATTTTTACCATTTTATATAATATAAGTCATTATCATTAATTTTACATTGAATTCATAGGTAAAATCATTTCAATCTATTGCAATGTTTTATCTTTTAAAACCCGTTTTCTCAACAACGAGATTAATTATGAATTAAATAATGAAACATATATGTATTGAATTGGGAAAATGGATTCCATATTTGGAATAATCATGTCCAAATTATGTTAATAAAATATTTTTTATTTTTGGGCCTTATGAATAGCAACTAAGGTAAATTTTATTTACCATAGTTAAAGGTAAATAAGCTAATTAAGGGAAAAAAGAATATTATAAAATTACACTAAGACTAGTATGTATATCATTGGTTGATTATATTTCTCTCTAAAACATACTTGGGTAGAAATAGAATCTATTGGAACACACTTGTTTGTGATTAAGACCTCTAATTTGTTTTATTTAAAGGAAAGTGAAATATTTCTCACTCAAACATTAATAATTAAAGTACTTTTAATATAAGGATAGACTTTATATAAATTTGATTATAAATACTCATTTGAAATATAAAATGTTTTTATTTATTATGGAAATTTATTTTTAATTTTAGTAAATATATAATTACTTTAATAGCTTATACATTAATGATGAAGAAATTATTTATTAAGTCAAAAATCAATAATACAGTTTTTATTAAACTAATAATGCTCATAAAATGCACAAACATCTGACAAAAACTTATTGGTCATGATCATGTGAATTGTAATCATCCAATGGTATAATTGTGGACCATTTTGAGCCTTATAAAAGTTATTATGACACTTATATAATTTTATTTTAAATGATGGCAAAGTTGTCACCTTTATACTTTAATAAATAAATAAAATTTATTGTTGTGATTTTAGGATGATAAATTAGAGTAAAATAATATTTAAGGAATATATAATATTTATCTACATCATAAAATTTTATTTTTAATTTTTATTTTACAAATAAGTATATTACATAATTAATCAAAAATGTTGTAGTAATTATTTTATTAAGATAAATATCAAATAAATGGTTTTAAAAATATTAAAATAAATATTATATGAACAAATTATTGATCTCCATGAATTTTTTAGATTCATATGACAAGTTAGGAATCTATTAAATATTTTTGTTCGAATATAACTTATGTGTGGATTTTATCTAAATTCAAATAATTAAATAGTGTCAAAATTGACACTATTGATATTTTATAAAAATAACATATTATTAAATTGTTAAAAATTCACAAAAATATTTAAAAATTACAAATTTAAAATTATATGGTCAAAATAGTAATATTGTGTCTAATAATGGTAAATTCACAACAAATAATTAAGTATTTTTACAAATTTAAAAATTAGAATATTATTATTGCAAGTACAATAAAATAGATTAAATAAGGATAAATGAAAATGATATGGTTTAAAATAAACATAAAACAAGTATAAATTTTATTGTTTTATAATATTAAAGCCCAATCGCATCTCATGTTATAATTGAGTTATTTTTGTTGGTTTTTATGTGGGGTTTGATTTTATTATTAATTAATATTGTTGAGGTTTCCAAACGTGACCCTCTCTTCTCTTATAAAAGGGAACCTCATCTCTCTCATCATAAAACAATTTTGAGCCTTAAATCTTGGCCAACCACAGCCCATTACTCTTCTAAACATCCCTAGTCACATTCATGTGGTTTTTTTCTTCTCAAAGGAGCAACTCTAGTCCTTTAAGAGAAAGCTAAAAGGAGGTGAGTCGAGGAAGAGGTAATATCTTCTACTGATTCTTTCAAGTTTCATTATTCTTCTACATCCACTTATTTAGTTGTTTCATTATAATGTAATAAAATAAATATAACATATATACTTATATTTTATTATAAATATGAAACAACCCTATTTCACCTTCTATCCATCCAATGAAAAATGAAATCACCGTGCATGCATACATACAACTTACCATCTCCACGCCGTGGTGTAATCTGTTTTTCCACCACAACCATACTTGGATGGGTATAATAGTGGAAATAATAATGATATATGATTATTATAACATCATACTAATTCTGCGATATTATATCATCCACTCCAATCCCATTTAATAATTATGGGAATGATATAATAGCTCGTGAGTACGTACAGATTACCGTCTCCACGACGCGATGGGATTCATTCTCCATTTTACCATTAAAGAATGATTATAAAGTATATATAATAAATAATAATGAAATATATGACATAATAATGCTACTATATATATATATGTCATTTACATCCATTTAATATAATAAGGAAACAAAAACACCATTCATCCGTATGTACAGCCTATAGTCTCCATGAACGGTGTATTTGAATCCATTAATAGATCAATTGTATATATTTATATATTGAAAATTTGTTATATATAAATAATGTTTTACATTCTGTAAGTAATTAATCATGACCTAAGTAATCATATGAAAAATTAAAAGTCAAAACATGTATGATAAATGAAACAATTTTACCCAAAACACTACTTTAACATGGAATTGACAAATGAAAGGGTAAATAAAGTCGTAAGTGGAGCATATATGATATCATAAATATTATTATGGTTATTTTACAAGTTAATAATATGTTCAAACCCACTATACAGTAGTCTTAGATACTTACAGAAGAAATTGGACATAAGGTACGGGATAATTATTCCAACCTCGTTCTTATTCGAGATTATTTATTCATAAGTATTTACTGGGGTTACGTTTATCATCCATTTCCATGTATTATAAAAATGTATTCATAAAATGTTTAACATTATTCCATGTATGTTTAAAGACATTTATACCCTTTTTACCACATGGTATGGAAGTAATATTTCTTTTTTTTTACCATACGAGGTAGTTTTGTACTATCCGGAAAAAGTACAAGGAGAATGGTTTTTTAACTTATACGGCATGAGTGGATTTTTACAGTTTCATAACGCCTTATTTTTATTATGATTATTCTACAATATTTGATGAATAATTTAAACAAAATAATTCTTTTCTTTTAAAATTTTAGGGCATTTTGTGGAAAGAAAATGATTTTGAAGAAAAAAGATATTTTCCTTAAGAATTCATTTCCAGTGTTTTATCAAAATTATTTTCTATATAAGAAGAAATTATTTAGTATAATTATTGTTTAAGTATAATGTATCTATTATTTACATGGTTTTATTTTTATTATGATGAAATGATATACGATTGTTTTATATGGATTATGTTATTAGGGGATGATGTTTCTGAAACCCATATTATTCATTGGGTTATGATGAAGGATTTATGTTTATTTTGTGGAAAATGAAAGAATGATTTTATTATGAGTTGTGTGAGACCTATATCTCCCTCCAATGATTTGGGTAAATATTTATATCTCATGATATAGACATGGATGAAACGACAAGTGAATTCGGTTTAGTAATACAGGGCTGGAACGACCAGTAAACCCGGTTCAGTAATGGAATTTGTCCACTATAATGGTCTTGGAAGCAATGCCTTGGCTACTATAGAAATCATGACATGTTATTAATGGATTCCACAATTACATGTTTTATTCCCATGCTATTTTATCATGATTAATGTTCCTTTATGATCTATGCCATATGTACTTCCAAGATTTATTTCACAAATCAATATTTTGATGTTTAAACATTATGTTCATGTTTTTATGTTCTAATGTATATGGTTTGTTTTATTTTATCCATTCTTACCCTTACTAATAATTTTAGCTCACCCTTTTATGTTTTCTTTTCCCCATGATATATAGAAAGGTTTTAAGTATGAAAACAAAAGGGTAAGATCTTTATGGGGGATGTTGAAGATGTTTCACCATGATTAGAATATTTTGTTTAGAGTTTCAAAGACAGTAAACTATTATGGTCCTTGGGTGTCTATTTTTGTATTAAGTATTACACAAAAGTGATGTAATATCTATGTATGTAATTCTGGTGTATCTACAGTTGGTATCAGAGGAAAGGTTTAGTTAACATTTGGAAACTAAGATGCGAAAACTTTAGTGAGATCCCTGGATATATTTCTAAGGTATGTCTAGGGATGTCCCTAGTGATAAGTATAAGTATAAGTTATAGACCTAGAATTATGGAAACGATCATTGAATTAAACCTAATATGATATATATTGAAGGTAATCCCCCTTTGTTATGCTGTTTTCCAAGCATGACTTTTCCCTCTCACGCTATTCTTTTTGGGGATTAAATGATGTCTAGAACCCGAAGGAACCATGTTGATCAATATAATGGAAAATGCAATGATTATACTTCTGAAAAAACCAATGTTTTGGGAGATGGAGTGGAAAATATTATTGCTACACTTACACAATCTATGAATCATTCTAGACTTCCAAATGAGCAGAGAATGGAACAATATTCTATTGAGTCATTCATGAGGAAACGTCCACCTTCTTTCAGTGGGTCTTCTGATCCAATTGTTGATGAACAATTGATCAGTACCATTGAAAATATATTTTGCATACTTCGCTGTTCAGAACATGAAAAAGTCATTCGGGATATTTACCGTTTAGAAGGTGGAGCAGACCAGTGGTGGACTCTAATCAAGAATACGAGGCCCCAAGATGAAATTGAATCCATGGAATGTGATGAGTTCAAGAACCTATTTTTCAATAAGTATGTTCCTCTTATTCTTCGAATGATGATAGAAAAGAGTTCCTTGAGCTTAAGAAAAATGATGATGAATATATTGGTATATACGAAGCGAATTTTACAATACTTTCAAGGTATGCATATGGATTTATCATCCAACCTGAATGTAAAGTTGATCGATTCTTCAGTGGATTAAAACCAAGTCATAGAAAGGCATTATCTATAAGAGACTTCAGTGGCTATGCAGATATTGTGCATTGTTCTATCAAGGTAGAACTGGAATTTGGTGTTACATATCTATCTCATGGTTTTGACAAGAAACTAAAGATGGAGTTCAAGGAAAAATCTCAAAACTATGGTGAAAAGAAGGAAAATATTCCATTATGCTCAATGTGTGGAATGAAGCGTGGTGGAGACTATCTTAAAGGGACTAGAAAATGTTTTAAGTGAGGAAAAGAAGGTCAGCGAGCAGCTGAGTGATGAAGTAATGGGAAAAAGGTATCTAATGATGTGAATGGATAAAGGATTTCTGAGAACGCACCACCAACACTTCAATGATACAAGTGCAGGGAAATGGGGCATTATGCTAACCAATGCCTTAATCCAAGGGTTAATGATGATCGACATCATCAAACTCATTAGGAAAAAGACAATGGTAAGTCACTTGTGATCACTATTGGTGATGTTGAATATGAAAATGAATTGGTGGAATGGTTAAGTGTTTATGTAATGGGATTCCAAAATTGTGTTTTGGAATATCATTTTTACTATCATTGAATATTGGAATATCTATGTATTGGTTTATTGTGGTTTTCAATAATTGTATGGTGCCGATAACCATGAAAAGTGAATGAAATATTTTTGGAAAGCACCTAATACGTGCATAATGAAGGGAAAAGGAGATAATGAAATATTTGATAGTATTAACGAGCTCATGACTGATATAAGGACAAAGTGATATCATGGTTTGACTATATAGAAATTTTGAAATTTTAGTATGTGGAAAGAGTTAACTTTTGACAATATTCATGTTTTTACAAAGATTATATGGTAATTCATGTTTCAAGAGAATACATGATTAAGGAATTAACATGTTTGGAATGTGACCAAAAAGATATATATTATGATATATAAGGGGTAAATGATGGTATTCACATTCTTGGAAGATATCCTCTCTAGTAATCGTTTTCTTTATACTATGAGATTGGATAAAAGTATTTTCAATAAGGCTAAAGGTTGGAATGGATTATGTTGGACATTAGATAGTATTGTTTAAGGATAAATCATTTATCTAGAATTTTATAATAATACAATTTTTGAAAAAGGACTACAAGAAGGATGGTCGATAACCCATCGCGTCAGACAAGGTTACGGGAATCGAACCCACAACCGAAATGAAACAGGCCATTATCGCCTACCTCTAGCCTACAAGAAGTCACCGGTTAGTAGAAATTAGTTTTATTTTATTAAGAAGTATGAATGATGATGTATAAATCCATTTTTGGAATCATATACGGCTAATCTCACCATAGATGGACTTATGTATATTTAATAATTTCTACTAACCCTTTTGCGCCAAAGACAGTTGGAATGACCTATCATTATATCACAAGATCTGCTAATACATCAAGAATTAAAAATTAAACTTCATTTATTTAAATAAGATATGAAGTGGAAATTGTTCATGGAATGACCAACAATGATTTTACACTGAAATTACGTAATTATTTATCCTTATGCAAAAAAAACATCAATTTTAGGGAAATGATCTTGAAAACAAATAATGTTGTCCTAGAACTATAGCGACCCAACCTTTTCCTAATTTACTATTAAATAATTTTAAATATAAATAACATATTAGTATTACACATAGAGGATCCAAAGGTTTAGTGTTCTGGGAAAACTTGGAACATACATAACCAATACAACATCAATCATAAACATTTATTTAATTTCATCTTCTCTAGTTTCTTATTCGCACTTGTCCTCTCCTTAGTACATGTAGCCACCTGAGGATATACATAAAATGTGTTGATCTAGAAGCCCAGTATGAGGATAGATAAGAACAATATTGCATGGGGTGCTCATAATCATACCGTGGAAAAAGATCATGAACACGAGAGGAAGTATAAATATAAGACTTGAAATTTGGAAATGCATAAAAATGAAACATCATGTCTTAGTGGTTAAATATCACACATACATGTAATTCAAGATAGAATATATTTCACACATCATTTAACATTTAATCATGAGATTCATCACTTTACCCAATGCATTTGAGTGCTATATATTTCCGGGCTCACTCGTCACATTTAAGCATTCATATTGCGCTATATAATTCCGGGCGTACCCCTCACATCATAACATTATAATTTATCATTCATTACACAATGAACATATATCATAAATGAACATAATGAACCCATAAAAATGAATGGGTTAAATCTCATAAGAACACATTCATATACATTGGGTTCCCAAAAGAATGATGGAATAACATACTTGTTACAAGAAACTTCAATCTTGAATGAGATGTTAAAGGTGTGTTATTGAAAGAAGAGTTCTTTTGGAAAACATTTGGTTTTTCATAAATACTAGTGAAAAACATGTATATCCAAAAAAATTAAAGATAATGATGAAAAAATGATTTTTAAGAAGTAAACATATCAAAATGGAGTGAAAGAGGGAGAACCCAAAGTATGAATGTTGGGTTCGAGAATTTCCCCTTACCATGTATATGAATACTTCCCTCTATTTAATGTCCTATTTAATGACATTATATTCATTAATTAGAAATCCATAAACTTTTTTAAATTAATATTGTTCATTATGGTTTCATTAAGTGATTTTATGTTCCTTTCGATGAGTTATAGAGTTTAAATACAGTATTCGGGAATGTTTGTTTTTATGGTTTTCATTAGTGGTTCCCTTGTATTCTTAAATTGAAGTTTGGGTAGAACATGGGTAAACATATTGAACTAATATTACATGTTATTAATTATAATAAAGGAGTTTTAATTATTTTTTAATGAATTATATTAGATCCATGTGGATGTATCATTAGATAAGAATTAAATGATGAATATTTGGGATAATTTCGGCGGTTTTTCAATCACAACGAACCTGTTTTATCTTATCACGTAGTAACATGGACATAGGTTATTCCCAGAACTTTAAATATGAAATAATACATATAAAAAATTCTGGTTCATCCATAAAAATGGTTTCATGACCAGATCTGAAAGTAGAAATTGATGAAAAAAGCATGTCGTTCTTGAGGGTGATAAATTGACACCTCGCGAACAATGTTCTATTTAATAAAGGAAAAGGAAGAGGGAAAGGGGGTTGGATGATATAATATCCCATTAGAATAATACAATTACATTATATGTATAATAATATAGTTACAATACCATTTGGATGAAGTTAGGTGGGGAGAGATCAAGAAATGAACTTGAACATGAAAGGAAATTGAAGGAGAAGTGCGAGAGAAATTACCTTTTAAATCCTCCTCTTGAGATCCTCCTTAGGGAAGATAGGTAAGGTATTTTGATGAGACCATTAGCTCTTGGACGTGAAAGTGGTGCTAGGTAAGATGTCTTGGCAGAGTTTAGAGATGGCTTGGAGCTTGAGATTTGTGGGGAAATGAGGGTGTGAAGGGAGGATTTTATAGTGGAGGGGAGAGGGGTTTCCCTAATATAAAATTTATTAGTTTATTATTTCTTCACAAGACAATGAATATTGAGTATTCCATGACCAAGAATAGTAATTTTATCATGTGATCCGGAACCAAGTGGGCTTACATCAACAGAACATCACACATGACTCATTAATTAGCTTATTTAGCTTAATTTTTTAAATTATGGTATTTCACTATTCATCAAAAATTCAAGTATTTCAGAAAAAATCCCAAAAATTTACCCCAACCATTTTTCGACATGAAGAATCCATAAATGAAGTCCATTTTTCCAAAATAAGTTTCTAAATATGATTAATTTAATATTTAATCAAAATCATGGTTTATTACTAAAAAACAGTTTTAAAACATTCATTTACTTATTCTAAAATATAGGTACATCATACATTCACTTGAATATTATTTTTATACTATCATAGGTAAGATTACTATTAATTAGGGTATATCACTATTCATAAGGGTATGTTACTATTCATAAGGGTAGGTTACTATTCACCAAAAATTATTTTTGTTTTATCGGACTCCAAAAATCATCTTGAACACAACTGTGTATTTCAGATTTTCAAAATTCCAAACATAGAAGTGACAAAATTATTTTTAAAGGTCACTTATCACTTAGTAATTCATTATGTTTTGTGTTCATGTTATTTTATGACATAATTATAAGAAGGGAATTTCCATTGAAAAACTTTGGGTCATTATATTCTTCCCCCCTTAAGAAATTTATCCCCTGAAATTTCCCTTTACACAAATAGGTGAGGGTGTTTCTCCTTCATTGCCTCGTCTGGGTCCCAAGTTGCTTCCTCAAACTTATGGTTCCTCCACAAAACAATGACAATATGGGTTTTCTTGGTGTGTATAACCTTATCTCTCAGATCCATAATCTTTTCTGGCTGCTCCTGATAGGAGAGATCATCTTCAGCCTGCACCACCTCTTAGTTTAGTACATGTGAGGGGTCTGGTATGTACTTCCTTAGTAGTGGTACAAGAAATACATCATTAAATTGATCCATTTTTGGTGGAAGTGAAAGACGATAGGCCACTGATCCTATGTGTTCAAGGATCTCAAAGGGGCCAATATACATTGGGCTTATCTTCCCTTTCATCCCGAATCACATGACTCTCTTCCATGGATATATTCAAAGGAAGACATTATCTCCAACATCGAACTCCAAGTCCCTTCTATGGTTGTCAGCATATCTCTTTTGACAACATTGGTATTCTTTGATGTGTTTCTGGAAGACTTGAACCTTCTCTGTCATCTCTTGAACAAGATCAGGTCCAAGTAGCTTTCTTTCTCCAAATTCATCCCAACAGGTTGGAGTTCTACATTGATTTCCATAAAGAGCTTCATAAGGGGCCATCTGAATACTCGAGTGGAAGCTATGGTTGTATAAGAACTCAACAAATGGGAGATCCTGATCCCAACAACCTTTGAATTCAAGAGAGAAGGCTCTTAGCATATATTCAAGCATTTAAATAATCTTTTCAGATTGGCCATTAGTTTGGGGTGATAGGCCATGCTGAAATTTAATTCAGTACCCAAAGCATGTTGAAGGATACTCCATAATTTAGATGTGATCCTTCGATCACAGTCAAAGACAATTGAAAGTGGAACACCGTGCAGTCTCACCACTTCCATCACATATATCTTTGCAAGTTGTTCAAGAAAGATATCTTCCCGAATAGTGATAAAATGTGAAGTCTTGGTGAGTCGGTCAACCAAAAACCATATTGCATTATTTCCCTTGGACGTCTTTGGGATACCCATGACAAATTCCATAGTAACATTTTCCCATTTCCACATGGGTATAGGCAATGGCCGCATCATACCTTTGGTCTTTTGTCACTCAGCTTTAACTTGCTGACATACAATGCACCTTGACATATATTCCACAATACTCTTATTCATGTTATCCCACCAGAAGTCTTCTCGGAGATCATGGTACATCTTGGTACACCCAGGATGGATAGAGAAAGTTGAGTTATGTGCATTCTTCAATAGATCCTTCTTTATACCGGTTGATTAAGACACACAAAGTCGCATTCCAACCCAAATCACACCATCATCTTCGATATGTAAATCCTGTAGCTTCCCTTCCTTTAATGCATTCACCCTCTTTTGTATCTCCACATAATCCCTTTGTGTTTCCTTAATCTTATCCTAGATAGATGGTTGTGCAATAATTTGGGAGAGGTAGGATGTATCCCCTACCCTTATGATTTCCAAATCCATTATTTTCATATCCAAGAAGATAGGGTCTTTCTCAATCAGCAACATGGATAGAGTAGCAGGTTCTTCTCTCCTAGAGCATCAACTACCTTGTTCTCCTTTCTAGGATGATAGTCAATAGAGAAATCATAATCCTTGATTAGCTCTATCCATATCCTTTGATGCATGTTGAGCTCCTTTTGTGTTAATATATACTTTATGCTCTTATGGTCAGTGAATATGTCACACTTCTCACCATAATGGTAGTGCCACCAGATTTTCAAGGTAAAAATCACGGCTTCCAGCTCTAGATCATGAATCGGGTAGATATGCTCATGGATCGTCAACTGCCGTGAGGCGTAGGCTATCACATTGTCATTTTTCATGAGTACACAACCCAAGCCTTTCCTTTAAGAATCACTGTATATCAAAAAAATTTCTCCACTTTTTGGTAGTGTGAGTACAGGTGCAATGATCGACCTTCTCTTTAGCTCCTTGAATCTTCCCTCACATTCTTCCGTCCAGACATACTTTACCCCTTTCCTTGTCAACTTAGTTAGCGGGTTTGACAATCAGGAGAAGTTTCTCACAAAATGTCGGTATTACCCAACTAAATCAAGAAAACGATAGATTTCTGTGACACTAGAGGGCCTTGGCCATTCCTAAATCACCTTTGTTTTTGAAGGATCCACACAAATTCCCTCACTTGTGATCACATGTCCCAAGAAAGTGAATTTCTATATTCGAAAGTCACACTTTCTGAACATAGCATAAAACTTATCCATTCTCAGGTCATAAAAACAAGTCTTAGATGTTCTTCATGTTCCTACTTTCTCTTGGAATTGATGAGAATATCATCAATAAACCCTACCACAAATTTTTTGAGGTAATGTCTAAAGACTCTATTCATCAAATCCATGAAGATTTTAGGGGAATTAGTAAGTCCTAAGGGAATAACCAAAAAATCATAGTGCCCATACCTTGTACGGAAGGCAGTCTTATGAATATCTTCCTTCTTGAACTTTACCTGATGATATCCAGAATGAAGATACACCTTTGAGATGTATTGACATCCTCTTAACAGGTTGAACAAGTCATTTATACTTGGGAAAGGATACTAGTTCTTTATGGTGATCTTATTGAGATCCTGATAATTGATACACAACCACATTGTTCCATCCTTCTTCTTTACAAAGAGCACTGGCGCACCCCAAGGTGATGCACTATGGCGTATAAACCCTTTTTCTAGATTCTCTTGAAGCTACTTCTTTAACCCCTCCAGTTCAATAGGAACCTTCCTATTGGGACACTTTTAGATAAGAGTAGCTCCAGGCATGAGTTTAATTGAGAACTTTACCTCATGATTCGGGGGAATTCTGGGAAACTCTTTAGGAAATACATCATTGTATTCCCTCATGATGGGAATTTCCTCAAGGTTTTCACTTTCCTTCAACTCAACCATCTGGGCGTGGTATGATTCTTGAAATAAAATAAACACCCACACCATTGAAGGATTTTTCAAAGGAGATTCATGATCTTCCTTGCATTTGTAGAGGAGCATGGGATGGTTCGAAATATGAAAAGATATTTCCTTTTCTCGATAGTTGATATGTGCTCTATATGGAAAGAGAAAATCTATTCCCATTATAGCGTCGAATTCCACCATGGTAAGTATTACGAGATTTTCCAGAAGAATCTTCCCACATACACCAATAGGAGAAGAGTCAAACACTTGCGTTCCATTGATTGCACAACTTGGTGTTTTTACAGATATCTATACTTCAAGGTTTTGAGGATTTGAATCTATAGTTCTAGAAAACATTCAAGATATAAAGGAATTCGTAGAACTAGAATCAAATTAGAATTTATCCACTCTTGAGTGAATAGGAATTGTACATTGTACGACTTCATTATCTTGCTCCCCCTCTGTAGTAGTGATGGGATATGCCTTCCCTTCTTCCTTTGGCTTTGTGGGTTTGCTGATGTGGATTACCCTCGAGACCTCAAGGTTTAGTGCACTGGTTTGCTAGTTCCCTAGCTCCCTACAGTTGTAGCATTGAACCATGAGTGGTTATCTCTTTTCATCGGCTAAATTATCCTTCCTTTTCATGTCTTTTCTACACTCTTGAGCATGGTGTCCTTCTATCCCACACATGATGAATTTCCCCGTCCCTTTAAAGCAATTCCCATGGTGAAACTTCCAAGATTTTTGGCATGTGGGTCATTGATTTTTCTTCCCACTTTTTTCATTAGATCCACCATCTTGAAACTCCATCATTCTTTTCTTATCACCATAACCATGGGACTATTCTCCAAACTCCATCTCCACTTTTAGAGAACACCGATCAACTTATTCATAACTCCGAATGTCTCGAATTGCGAGAGCCTTTCTAAGGTGTGGTTTTAATCCACTAAAGAATCTATCAATTTTTATCTCATTGTAGATAACAAATCCTAAAGTGTACATTGCAAGCTTTGTGAAATTCGCTTCATAGGATGCGAAAGATTCTCCTCCTTTTCCCTTGAGATCTATGAATTTTCTCTCCACCTTCACGTGAAGAGTTCTTGGGATGTACTTATTAAGAAACATTTAACTTAGAGTCTTCTCATTTCATCTCTTCAATTTTCTCTCTTGGATTGGTGTTCTTAATCAAAGCCCACAATTTACCAGATTCTCCATCTAGACAATAAATGGCTAGAGTCACCTTCTCCATCTCAGAACAGTGAAGCACAGAAAATATCTTCTCCATGGAGTTGACCAACTGTTCTGAAACTAGAGAATCATAAGATCCATTAATCGTCGGTGGTTGTTGCTACAAAAAACATTCGATAGCCTATTTATCTCTCTTTGGTGATTGAGGACATTCCCCATTATTATGGTTATTATTCATAACCTGAGATAATTGTGTAAGAATCACCATGATGTTTTGAACTCCACCTCCCAAATCATTGGGGATGTCGTTCAGGCAATCATTACATTGGCCCTCGCACGATTTGGGGGCCTGATTTCTCCTAGTTCCCACCATTTTCTAAAATATAAAAGGTTAGATCAAAACATACGTAATAAAGTTAGTAATGACTTATTCATTTACAAAATTTATACCAATAACATAACATATGGGATCCCTATGTAAATATTCTTGTGTGCATATTTTTACTTAGTCTCATGCTATAGGTTTTCCCTAGGGTTCACTAAACCTAATTCCCAAATTAACTAAAACTTTCCTCTGATACCAACTATAGAAACCAAACATTTTCTAACTTTACTATTACATCATTTTAAAGATAAAAAACATAATATTTTTACACATATAGGATGGATGAAATTCCCCATTATTATGGTTATTGTTCATAACCTGAGATAATTGGGTAAGCATCGCCATGAAGTTTTTAACTCCACCTCCCAAATCATTGGGGATGTCGTTCGGGCAATCGTTGCATTGGCCCTCGCACGATTTGTTGGCCTGATTTCACCGAGTTCCCACCACTTCATAAAATAGAAAATGTTAGAACAAAACAAAAGTAATCATGTCAGGAATAACTTATTCATTTAAACAATTTATACCAAAAACATAACATATGGGATTCCTATGTAAATATTCTTGTGTGCATATTTGTACTTAGTCTCATTCATAAGGTTTTACATAGGGTTCACTGATCCAAATTCCCAAATTAAATAAACCTTTCCTCTTATACCATCTATAGAAACCCAACATTTTCTAAATTTACTATTAAATCATTTTAAAGACAAGAAACATAATAGTTTTACACATAGAGGATCCAAAGGTTTAGTGTTTTGGGCAAACAAGGACCATACATAACCAATACAAAATCAAGTATAAACATTTATTTAATTTCTTCTTCCCAAGATTCTTATTGGAACTTGTCCTATCCTTAGTACATGTAGCCACCTGAGGATATATATTAAAAGGGGTGAGCTATAATCCTAGTAAGAGGATAGATAAGAACAATATAGCGTGAGGTGATCATAATCATAACATGGAAAAATATCATGAACATGAGAGGAAGCTTAAATCTAATACTTGAAATGTGGAAATGCATAAAAATGAAACATCATGTCTTAGTGGTAAACTACCACACATACTTGTGAATGAAGCTAGCATATTGTTCACACATCATTTTACATTTACTCATGATATTCATAACTTTACCAAATGCATTGGAGCGCTGTATAATTCCGGGCGCACCCGTCACATCAAAACATTATCATTTATAATGCATGCCACAATGAACATATAACATAAATGAACACAATGCACCCATGAAAAGGAATGGGTTTCATCTCATAAGAACACATTCATAAAAATTGGGTTCTCAAAATAACAAGGGAATAACACACATGTTACAAGAACCGTCAATCTTGAATGAGAGTTAAAAGGCATGTTCTTAAAAGAAGAGTTCTTTTGAAAAACATTTGGTTTTTCATAAATAACAGTGAAAAAATGTATATCCCATAAAATTAATGATAATGATGAAGAAATTATTTTTAAGAAGTAAACATATCAAAATGTAGTGAAAGAGGGAGAACCCAAAGGATGAATGTTGGGTTCGAGAATTTCCCCTTACCTTGTATCTGAATGCTTCCTTCTCTTTAATGTACTTTATAATGAAATTATAATAATTAATTAGAAATCCAAAACCTTTTTTACATTATATGGTTCATTATGGTTTCATTAAGTACTTTTATGTGCCTTTGTATGAATTATAGATTTTAAAAACATTATTTGGGAATGTTTGTTTTTATGGTTTTCTTGAGTGGTTCCCTTGTATTCTTAAATTGACGTTAGGGTAGAACCGGGGTAAATATCCAGAACTGATATTACATGTTATTAATGATATTATAGGAGTTTGAATTATTTTTTAATGAATTATATTATATCCATGTGGATGAATCATTAGATAAGAATTAAATGATGATTATTTGGGTTAATTTGGGTGATTTTTCGATCACAACGAACTTGTTTTAACTTCTCACATAGTAATATAAATATAGGTTATTTCCATAACATTAAATCGGAAATAATACATATAAAAAATTATGGTTCATCCAGAAAAATGGTTTCACGACCAGATCTGATGGTAGAAATGGAAGAAGAATGCATGCCTTTCTTGAAGGTGATAAATTAATACCTCACGAACAACGTTATTTTTAATTAAATAAAAGGAAGAGGGAAAGGGGGTTTGAAGATATAATATCACATTAGAATCATAAAATTATAGTATATTTATAATACTGGAGTTACAATACCATTTTTATAAAGATATATGGGGACGGATCAAGAAATGATCTTCAACTTTAAAGGAAACTAAAGTAGAAGTGGGAGAGAAATTACCTCTTAAACCCTCCTCTTGAGATCCTCCTTAAAGATACTAGGCTTGGTCATTTGATTAGACCATAAGTACTTGGACATGGGAGAGGGGAAAGGGAAGATTTTTGGGTAGAGTTTAGAGAAGTATTGGATCTTGAGAGGTGTGAGGAAATGAGGGTGTGAAGCGTGGATTTTATATTGGAGGAGAGAGGGGTTTCCTTAATATAAAATTCATTAGTTTATTATTTCTTCACAAGACAAGGGATAGTGAGTACTCCATGACCAATCATAGTAATTTTATCATGTGATCCCAAACCCAGTGGGCTTACATCAGCAGAACATAACACATGACTCAACAATTAGCTTATTTAGCTTATTTTTGTAAATTACGGTATTTCACTTATCATAAAAAATTTATGTATTTCAGAAAAACTCCCAAAAATTTACACCAACAATTTTTCGATTCTTAGAATCCAAATATTCAGTCCATTTTTGAAAAATAATTTTCTAAATATGATAAATTTAATTTTTATTTAAAATCATGGTTTATTACTAAAAACAATTTTAAAACATTCATTTACTTATTCTAAAATATAGGTACATCATAGTTTCAATTGAATATTATTTTTATACTATCATAGGTATGGTTACTATTAATTAGTTTATATCACTATTAATAAGGGTATGTTACTATACATAAGGGTAGGTTAATATTCACCAATTTTTTTGTTTCATTAGACTCCAAAAATCATCTTGAACACAACTGTGTATGTCGGATTTTCAAAATTCCAAACACAGAAGTGAAAAAATTATGTTTAAGGGTCACTTATCACATATTAGTTCATTATGTTGTGTTTTGATGTTATTTAATGACATAATTATAAGAAGGTAATTTCCATTGAAAAACATTGGGTTGTTATATTCTTCCCCCCTTAAGAAATTTCACCCCCGGAAATTCACTTTACACAAACAGGTGAGGGTGTTTCTCCTTCATTGCCTCTTCTAGTTCCCAAGTTGCTTCCTAAAACTTATCGTTCCTCCAAAACACTTTGAAAAGATGGGTTGTATTGATATGTATACTCTTATTTTTCAATCCGAAATCATTACTGGCTGCTCTTCATAGGAGAGATAATCTTCCATCAGCACCACCTCTGAGTTTAGTGCATGTGAGGGGTCTGGTATGTACTTTATCAGTAGTGATACATGAAATAAATAATTAAATTGAGCCATATTTAGTAGAAGTGAAAGACAATAGGCCACGGATCCAATGTGGTCAAGGATCTCAAAGGGGTAAATATACCTCGGGTTTAACTTCCCTTTCTTCTCGAATCACATGACTCTCTTCCATGGAGATATTCGAAGGAAGACATCATCTCCAATGTCGAACTCCATGTCCCTTCAACAGTTGTCAGCATATCTCTTTTGCCAACATTGAGAGGATTTTATGTGTTTCTGGATGACTTGAACCTTTTCTGTCAACTCTTGAATAAGATCTGGTCCAAGTATCTTTTTTTCTCCAAATTTATCCCAATAGGTTGAAGTTATACATCTATTTCCATAAAGAGCTTCATACGGTGCTATCTGAATACTTGAGTGGAAGATATTGTTGTATGAGAACTCAACCAATGGGAGATTCTAATCCGAACCACCTTTGAATTCAAGAGAGTAGGCTCTTAGCATATATTCAAGTGTCTGGATAGTCCTTTCAGATTGGCCATCAGTTTAGGGGTGATAGGCTGTGCTGAAATTTAATCCAGTACTCAAAGCATGTTGAAGGCTCCTCTAGAATTTAGATGTGAACCTTGGATCACGAGCAGAGTCAATTGAATGTGGAACACCGTGCAGTCTCGGAACATCCTTCACATATATATATTTGGATGTTGTTCAATAGAGAGATATTCCGAAATAACAATGAAATGGGTAGTCTTGGTGAGTCGGTCAACCACAACCCATATCAAATTATTTCCCTTTGACGTCTTCGGGAGACCCGTGACAAAGTCCATAATAACATTTTCCAATTTCTACATGGGTATAGGCAATGATTGCATCATACCTTTGGACTTTTTTCACTCACCTTTAACTTGCTGACATACCAAGCACCTTGATATATATTCTGCAATATCCTTCTTCATGCTATCCCACCCGAAGTCTTCCTGGAGATCACGGTACATCTTGGTACTCCCATGATGGATATAGAAAGTTGATCTATGTGCATTATCTAATATCTCTTTCTTTTCCTCGGGTGACGAAGGAACACAAAGCTGTATTCCAACCCGAATCACACCACCATCGCCGATATGGAACTTTTGTAGATTCCCTTCCATTACTACATTCACGCTCTTTTGTATCTCCACATCATCCCTTTGTGCTTCCTTAATCTTATCCTAGATAGAAGGTTGCACAATAATTTGGGTAAGGTGGGATGTATCTCGTGACCTTATGATTTCCACATCCATTCATTTCATATCCATGAATATATGGTCCTTCTCAATACACAACATGGATAGAGTAGCATGTTCTATTCTACTTAGAGCATCAGCTACCTTGTTCACCTTTCTAGGATGATAGTGAATAGAGCAATCGTAATCCTTGATTAGCTCTAAACATATACTTTCACACATGTTGAGCTCCTTTTGTGTGAATATATAGATTAGGCTCTTATGGTCGGTGTATATGTCACACTTCTCACCATAAAGGTAGTTCCAGTAGATTCTCAATGCAAAAAGCACAGCTGCTAGCTCTAGATCATGTGTCGGGTAGTTCTGCTCATGGATCTTCAACTACAGTGAGGTGTAGGCTGTCACATTGTCATTTTTCAGGAGTACACAACCCAATCCTTTCTTTTAATCGTCACTATATATGAGAAAACATTCTCCACTTTTTTTTAGCGTGAATACAAGTGCAGTGATCAGCCTTCTCTTTAGCTCCTTGAATCTTCCCTCACATTCTTCCATCTAGACATAAATTACCCTTTCCTTGTTAACATAGTAAGAGGGCTTGAAAATCGTGATAAGTTTCTCACAAAACGTCAGTAGTACACAGCTAATCCAAAAAAATTATGGATTTATGTGACACTAGAGGGTCTGGGCCATTCCTCAATTGCCTTTGTTTTTGAAGGATCCACATAAATCCCCTCACTTCTGATCACATGTCCCAAGAACATGACTTGATTCATACAAAATTCACACTTGCTGAACTTGTCATACAAGTTCTCTTTTCTCAAGGTCATCAAAACAAGTCATAGATGTTTTTCATGTTCCTCCTTTCTCTTGGTGTAGATGAGAATATCATCAATAAACCCTACCATAAATATTTTGAGGTAATGTCTAAAGATTGTATTCATCAAATCCATTAATATTTTAGGGGAATTAGTAAGTCCGAAGGGCATCACCAAAAACTCATAGTTCCCATACCTTGTACGGAAGGCAGTCTACTGAATATCTTCCTTCTTCACCTTTACCAGATGATATGCAGAATGAAGATCCACCTTTGAGATATATTGAGCTCCTCTTAATTGATCAAACAAGCCATCAATCCTTCGGATAGGAAACTTGTTCTTTATGGTGATCTTGTTGAGTTCCGGATAATCGATACACAGCCGCATTGTTCCATCCTTCTTCTTCAGAAAGAACACTAGCACACCCCAAGGTGATGCACTAGGGCGTATAAACCCTTTTTCCAGATTCTCTTGTAGATTCTTCTTTAACTCCTTCAGTTCAATAGGAGATATCCTATATGGACACTTTGAGATAGGAGCAGCTCCGAGTATGAGTTCAATTGAGAACTATACCTTATGATCCAGGGGAATTCCTGGTAACTCTTTGGGAAATACCTCAACTTATTCCCTCACGATGGGAATTTCCTCAATGATGGAACTTTCTTTCAACTAAACCATTTTGGTGAGGTATGCTTCTTCATAGGGAAGAAACAACCACACCATTGAAAGATTTTTCAAAGGAGATTCATGATATTCCTTGAATTTGTAGAGGATCATGGGATGGTTAGGAATATGAAACGATATTTCCTTTTCCTGAAAGTTGATATGTGCTCTATATGACAAGAGCCAATCCATTCCCAATATAGCGTCGAATTACACCAAGGTAAGTATTACTAGATTTTCCGGATGAATCTTCCCATATACAACAAAAAGAGAAGAGTCAAACACTTGGGTTGAAATTATTGCACCACTTGGTGTTTTTACAGATATCTCTACTTGATTGTTTCAGGGATTTGATTCTATAGTTCTAGAAAACTTGCATGATATAAAGGAATTCGTTGAACCAGAATCAAATAAGACGTTTTCCATTCTGGAGTGAATAGGAAGTGTACCTTGTATGACTTAATTATCATGCTCCACCTCCACAGTATTGATGTCATAATCCTTCCCTTGTTCTTTTGGATTTGGTGGTTGCTGACGTTGATTACCCTCGAGAGCTCGAGGTTTAGTGCACTGGTTTGCATAGTGCCCTAGCTCCCTACAGTTGTACCATTGAACCATGAGTGGTTCTCCCCTTTCATCAGCTACATTCTCCTTCATTTTCTTTTCTGTTTGACACTCTTGAGCTTGGTGTCCTTCTTTCCCACACTTGAAGCATTTCCCCATCACTTTGAGGCAGTTCCCATAGTGAAATTTCCCAGATTTTTGGCATGTGGGTCATTGATTTTTCTTCCCACCTTGGTCATTAGATCCACCAGATTGAAACTCCATCTTTCTTTTCTTATCACCATATCCATGGGACCATTCTCAAAAATCCATCTCCACTTTGATAGCACACTGAAAAACTTCTTCATAACTCCCAAAGTCTCGAATTGCGAGAGCCTTTTGGAGGTATGGTTTTAATCCACTAAAGAATCTATCAATTTTGCAATCATTGCTAATATCAAAACATGATGTCTAACTTGAAAGCCATATGAAATTCGCATCTTAGGTTGTGAAAAATTCTTTTTCTTTTTTTTCTTGATCTCAATGAATTATCTCTCCATATTCATGCGAAGAGTTCATGGGAAGTACTTATTAAGAAACATTCTCTTAAAGTCTTCCCATTCCATATCTTCAATTCCCTCTCTTGTCTTGGTGTTCTTAATCAAAGCCCACCATTTATTGGCTTCTCCATCTAGAAGATAAACAGATAGAGTCACCTTCTCCGTCTCAGAATAGTGAAGCATAGAAAAGATCTTCTCCATGGAGTTGACCCATTATTCCGAAACTAGTGGGTCATAAGATCCATTAAACGTTGGTGGTCATTGCGGCATAAAACATTCGATAGCCAGTTTCTCCCTCTTTGGAGATGGAGGACATTCCCCATTATTATGGTTATTGTTCATAACCTAAGATAATTGGGTAAGCATCTCCATGAATTTTTGAACTCCAACTCCCAAATCAGTGGGGATGCCGTTCAGGCAATCGTTGCATTGGCCCTTGCACGAGTTGTTGGCCTAATTTCTCCTAGTTCCCACCATTTCCTAAAATAGAAAATGATAGAACAAAACATAAGTAATAAATTATTGAATAACTTATTCATTTAAAAAATTTATACCAAAAATATAACATATGGGGTCCCTATGTAAATATTCTTGTGTGTATATTTGTACTTAGTCCCATGCTATAGGTTTTGCCCAGGGTTCACAAATCCAAATTCCCAAATTAACTAAACCTTTCCTCTGATACCAACTATAGAAACCCAAAATTTTCTAACTTTACTATTACATCATATTAATGATAAGAAACATAATAGTTTTACACATAAGGGATCCAAAGGTTTAGTGTTTTGGGAAGACTAGGACCATACATAACCAATACAACATCAAGCATAAACATTTATTTAATTTCTTCTTCTCTAGATTCTTACTGTAACTTGTCCTCTCCTTAGTACATGTATCCAAATGAGGATATACATTAAAAGTGGTGAGCTAGAATCCTAGTAAAATGGTATATAAGAACAATATAGCATGGGTTGATCATAATCATAACATGGAAAAAGATCATGAACATGAGAGGAAGCATAAATATAAGACTTGAAATGTGGCAATGCATAAAAATGAAACATCATGTCTTAATGGTTAACTACCACACATAATTGTGAAACAAACTAGCATCTTTTTCCCAAATCATTTCACATTTACTCATGATATTCATCACTTTACCTAATGCATTGGCGCGCTGTATAATTCCGGGTGCACCCGTCACATCATAACATTATCATTTATCATTCATGACACAATGAACATATAACATAAATGAACATAATGAACCCATGAAAAGGAATGAGTTTCATCTCATAAGAACACATTCATAAACTTTGTATTCTAAAAAGAATGAGGGAATAATATACATGTTATAAGAACCATCAATCTTGAATGAGAGGTAAAATGTGTGTTCTTGAAAGAAGAGTTATTTTAAAAAACATTTGGTTTTTTATAAATACCAGTGAAAAACATGTATATCCCAGAAAAGTAAAGATAATTTTGAAAAAATAATTTTTAAGAAGTAAACATATCAAAATGGAGTGAAAGAGGGAGAACCCGATGGATGAATGTTGGGTTCAAGAATTTCCCCTTACCTTGTATCTGAATGCTTCCTTCTATTTAATGTCCTTTGTAATGAAATTATATTCATTAATTAGAAATACAAAACCTTTTGTACATTAATATGGTTCATTATGGTTTCATTATGTTATTTTATGTGCCGTTGTATGAGTTATAGAGTTTAAAAACATTATTCGGGAATGTTAGTTTTTATGGTTTTCTTGAGTGGTTCCCTTGTATTCTTAAATTGATGTTTCGGTAGAACATGGGTAATCATCCATAACTGATATTACATGTTATAATTGATATTACAGGAGTTTGAATTATTTTTTAATGAATTATATTTGATCCATGTGGATGAATCATTAGATAAGAATTAAATGATGATTATTTGGGTTAATTTGGGCGGTTTTTTGATCATAGTGATCTTGTTTATCTTATCACTTAGTAATATGCACATAGGTTATTTCCAGAAAATTAAATAGGAAATAATACATATAAAAATTTTTGGTTAATCTAGAAAAATGGTTTCATGACCAGATATTAAGGTAGAAATTGAATAAAAAAGAATGTCGTTCTTGAAGGTGATAAATTAACACCTCATGAAAAATTTTCTCATTAATAAAATAAAATGAATTAGGAAAGGGGGTTGGATGATATAATATCACAATAGAATCATAAAATTACAGTATATGTATAATAATAGAGTTAAAATACCATTTTTATGAGGATAGGTGGGGAGAGATCAAGAAATAAACATGACATTGAAAGGAAATTAAAGGAGAAGTGGGAGAGAAATTACCTCTTAAATCCTCCTCTTGAGATCCTCCTTAAGAAATATAGGCTTGGAATTTTGATGAGACCAGAAGCTCATGGATGTAGGAGAGGGGATAGGGAAGATTTTTGGGTAGAGTTTAATGAGGGCTTGGAGCTTGCGCGATGGGAGGAAATGAGGGTCTGAAGGGTGGACTTTATACTGGAGGAGAGAGGGGTTTCATTAATATAAAATTCATTAGTTTATTATTTCTTCACAAGACAAGGAATAATTAGTAATCCATGACCAAGAATAGTAATTTTATCATTTGATCCCAAACCAAGTGGGATTACATCAGTAGAACATCACACATGACTCAATAATTATCTTATTTAGCTTATTTTTATAAATTACGGTATTTCACTATCCATCAAAAATTCAAGTATTTCAGAAAAAATCCCAAAAATTACCCCAACCATTTTTTTGATGCGTAGAATCCAAAAATGAAGCCCATTTTTTAAAAATATTTTTCTAAATATGATTAATTACATATTTAATTAAAATAATGGTTTATTATTAAAAAACAGTTTTAAAACATTCATTTACTTATTCTAAAATATAGGTACATCATACATTCACTTGAATATCATTTTTATACTATCATAGGTAAGGTTAATATTAATTGGGGTATATCACTATTCATAAGGGTATGTTACTTTTCATAAGTGTAGGTTACTATTCACCCAAAATTATTTTTGTTTTATTAGACTCCAAAAATCATCTTGAACACAACCGTGTATGTTGGATTTTCAAAACTCCAAACATAGAAGTGACAAACTTATGTGTAAAGGTCACTTATCACATAGAAGTTCATTATGTTGTGTTTTTATGTTATTTTATGACATAATTATAAGAAATAAATTTCCATCGAAATACGTTGGGTCGTTACAAGTACCCTCATATCTGATTAATCAGATGGTACCTTAGATCATCACAAATTTATGGATTTGTGATTGTTGGATTATTCATAGTCATGTTCTCTACCACTCTTCATCAGAACATTATGATTAGATTTCTCTTCCATATCCATATTTTCACCAATATTATCTTATATGGAATCCTAGTGTTGAGTTACTTTGGGTGACCCTTATGTTTCTATCCTTCCTATTTAAAATTATGTTTTAGTATTCCTTTTCATGATGTGGTTTTCTATGAAAGAAACATTCCATTATTAAACAATTTATAATGCTGTCGAATTTTGAGGGAGAAATTCATTTTAAGTGGGGTAGAATTTAACACCTCGAGATTTTATGAGAAATATTATTTTTAATTTCTTTGATATCTTGTGTTGTACGATAAACCAATATTATATTGCGCTATACGCAACATCATATTAACTTATAGTATACACAAACAATATAATTGGCTTGTGTTACACACAAGAGAGACCTTCCTCGATAGCTTGTGTGGTACACAATACCGAGTTTCACTAAACAATGATATACTATAATATTATTATAAACTAGACGTTATGAATAGTATTGACAACATTTGGATTATTATAACAATATAATTCATCTTACACATTTTCTAGAACATGTTTTGAGAACAAAATTAATTTTTTGGATACAATAAGTATTTTTAAAAATATGTAGTTTTGTCACCTTTTGAGGTGCACCCATTTTAAATATAATTTTTGAAAAGCTTATAAGTTAAATCTTACAAATTAAACTTCTTATTTCGAATCAGGAAAAAAATTAATGTTGGATAAAATTTTGACATTATTCTGATGACCTTCATATTTGGATGAATAGTAAAAAATACGCTAAATTTTAATTAAAAACAACTTTTTTATCGAGATAATTTATATAGTTAAATTATAATATTAAATGGTTTTAAATTAAAAATATTAATTATCTTTACTATTTAATATAATATAATTCATTATCATTAATTTTACAATGAATTCATAGGTTAAATCATTTCTTTCTATTGCAATGTTTTATCTTATAAAACCCATTTTCTCAACAGAATGATTAATTTTAAATTAAATACTGCAACTTATATGAATTTAATATGGAAAACTGTATTCCATATTTGGAATAATTAGGTCCAAATTATGTAAATAGTCTAATTTTTGTTTTTGGGAATTATGAATAGTAACTACGGTAAATATTATTTACTATAGTTAAAGATAAATTAGGTAATTAAGTGTAAAAATAATATTATAAAATTACACTAACACTAGTCTAGAAATCATTGGTTGATTATATATATCTCTAAAACATACTTGGGTAGAAATAGAATATATTGGAACCCACTTTTAAGTGATAAAGACCTTTAATTTATTTTGTTTAAAAGAGAGTGAAATATGTCTCACTCAAACATTAATAATTATAGTATTTTTAATATAAGGATAGATAGAATATAAATTTGATTATAAATACTCATTTGAAAGCTAAAATGTTTTTCTTTATTATGGAAAATTATTTGTAATATTTAATAAATATATAATTAACTTGATAGCTTATTCATTAATGATGAAGAAATTATTTATTAAGTCAAAAATCAATAATACAGTATTTATTAAACTTATAATGCTCATAAAATGCTCAAAAATCTGACCAAAACTTATTGTTCGTGTACATGTAAACCTTAACCATCCAATGGCCTAACTTTGGACAATTTGGAGCCTTATAAATGAGATTATGACACTTATATTATTTTATTTCAAATGATGTCAAAGTTTCCACCTTCATACTTTAATAAACATAACAATTTAAATTTTGTGATTTTAAGATGATAAATTATATTAAAAGTATTATTATGGAAGATATTAGATTTATATAAATCAAAGTAGTATATTTTAAATTTTTATGAAACATATAAGTACATTAAATAATTATACAAAATGTTGAAGTAATTAATTTATTACGAGAAATATCAAATAAATGGTTTTAAAAATATTAAAATAAATATTTTATGAACAAATTAATTTGTTCCATGAACTTTTTAGATGAATATGACATGTTAGGAATCTATTTAATATTTTGGTTCAAATATACCTTCTTTTTGGATTTTATTTAAATTCATATAATTGAATAGTGTCAAAATTGTCACTATTGATATTTTATAAAAATAACATATTATTAAATTGTTTAAAAATCACAAAAATATTTAAAAATTACAAATTTAAAATTATATGATCTAAAATTTAATAATTTATCTAATTATGGAAAATTAAAAACTTATAAGTATGTATTTATAACAATTTAAAAATTAGAATATTATTACCGCAAATTAAATTATTTATATAAAATAAGGATAAATCCAAATTATAAGGTTTAAAATAATCATAAAACGTGTATAAATTTTATAGGATGATGATATTACAACCCTATCGCATCTCATCTTATAATTGAGTAATTTTTGGTGGTTTTTATGTGGGGTTTGATTTTATTATTAATTAATATTTTTGAGGTTTCCATAAGTGCTCGTCTCTTCTCTTATAAAAGGGAATCTCATCCCTCTCTTATTCACACAATTTTGAACTTTCAAGCTCGGAATAGCCCTTCCCATTACTCTTATCAGCTTCCATAGTCACATTCGGGGGGTTCTGGTCTTCCCAAAATACCAACTCTAGTCTCTTAAGAGAAATCTTAAAGGAGGTGCGTCGAGGAAGAGGTAATTTCTTCTACCGATTCTTTCATGTTTCTTTATTCTTATACATCATCTTCTTTAGTTGTTTCATTATAATGTAGTAACATAAGTATAAATAATATGATGATATGTTATTATAAATATCAGACAACCCGATTTCACTTTCTATCCATCCTACGAAAAATGAAATCCCTTCGTGTGTGTACGTATGGCTTACCGTCGGCATGCTGTGGTGTAATCTGTTCTTCCACCACCACCATAATTGGATGGGTATATTGGTGGAAATAGTAACTATATAAGATTATTATAAAATAATACTGATTTTTATAAATTATATCATCCACTCCAATTCCATTCAATAATTATGGGAATGGTATAATCGCTCGTGCATACGTACAGATTATAGTCTCCACGAGACGATGAGATTCATTCTCCATGTTAACCATTAAAGAATGATTATAGTGTATATATAATAAATAATAATGAAATATATGAAATAATAATTCGACTTTATTTATGTATATATATATTTCATTTACATCCATTTAATTTAATAAGGAAACGAAAACAACGTTCATGTGTACGTACGACCTACCGTCTCCAAAACAGTGTTTTCCAATCCATTTATAGATCGATTATAAAAAATTATATATTTAAAATATGTGATATATAAATCATGTTACATTACAGAAGTAATTAATCATGATCTAAGTAATCATATGAAAAATTATAAATCAAAACACATACGATAAATGAAACGAGTTTACCCAAAACACTGCTTTGACATGGAATTGACAAATGAACAAGTAAATAATGTTATAAGTGAAGCATATATGATATCATAAATTTTATTATGGTTTTGTTACAAGTTAATAATATGTTTAAACCCACTATATAAGAGTCTCAGACACATACGGTAGAAATTGGACATAAGGTAATGGATAATTATTCCAATCTCATTCTTTTTCGAGATTGTTTATTCGCAAGTATTTACTATGGTTATGTTTATCATTAATGTCCATGTTTTCTCAAAAAAATTTCATAAAATTTTTACTATTCTTCCATGTATGTTTAAAGTCATTTTTACCATTTTTTTTAACACATGTTATGGAAGGAATATTTATTTTGTTTAACATAAGAGGTACTTTTTGACTTTTCCAGAAAAAGTACAAGAAGAATGTTTTTTAACTTATACAATATGTAATAAATTTTACAGTTTCATAATGCCTTGTTTTCTGGATTCTAACTGTACAAAATTTTATTATTATTTTACAAAAATTCTATTCTTTTAAAATTCCATGGAATTTTTTGAAAATAAAATGATTTTGAAGAAGAAAGGATATTTTCTTCAAGAAATCATTTCAATTGTTTAATCAAAACTATTTCCCATCTGAGATAAAATTATTTTGTACGTTTATTTTTCAAGTATAACGTAAATATTGTTTACATGGATTGATTTTTCTTATGATGAAATGATATCCATTTGTTTTATATGGACTATGTTATGATGGGATGATATTTATGAAACCTATATTATTCTTTCGGTTATGATGAATAATTTATGTTTATTTGGTGGCACACGAAAGAAAGATTTCATTATGAGATGGGTGGGACCTATATCTACCTCTAATGCATTGGTTAAAGATTAATATATCTTAAGATAAACATGTCTGGAATGACAAGTAAATCTGGTTCAACAATATAGGGCTAGAATGACAAGTAAACCCAGTTCAGTAATGGACTTTGTCCACTACGATGGTCTTGGTAGCAATGACTTGGCTACTATAAAAATCATTACATGTTCTTATTGGATTCCACAATTACATGTTTTATTCTCATGCTATTTTATCATGATTAATGTTCTTCTATGATCTATTCCTTATGTACTACCATGATTTATTTCACAACTCAAGATTTTGATGTTTAAACATTATGTTCATGTTTTTATGTTCAAATGTATATGGTTTGTTTTATTTTATCCATGCTTATACTTATTAATCATTTGAGCTCACCTTTTTATGTTTTCTTTTCCCCAAGATATAAAGAAAGGTTTTATGCAAGAAAAAAAAGGGGAAGATCTTTATGGGAGATGTTTAAGATCTTTCACCATGATTAGAAGATTTTGTTTCGAGTTTCCAAAGACACTAAACTATTACGGTCCTTGGGTATATGTTTTTGTATTAAGTATTCTAAAAAATTAATGTAATGTACATGTACATCAAGCTTGGGTCTCTACAATAGTCGAATGTCATGATGTGACTGTTGAAGAAAATGAATATAATATTTAGCAAATACATGATTAGACTTAGGAGTATAGCATTGAAGATATGTGCAGATCTAAAGACGCTTCACCTCTAGAGATTTATTTTTATGAAGACTCAAATGATGAGAATAAATCAGTGTCTTCCCAGAGACCAGAAAGAAGAAATAAAATTGATAGATAGAACATAATTTTTTATTAAATAGTACCAGTGTAGACAAGAACGTTGAAGTTTCTACAGGAAGCATCATACATATCACATGAGGAGCCTAAATTCTTTTATGAATGAGCTTGAGATGAGAAATGAGATCAGGAAATGAATGATTAGGTTGACCAAATTGAGACGAATCAAATGTGGGAAATTGTTTTGAGACCATAAGAAAATTATGTCATAGGGAAAAATGGTTATTTCGTAAAAAAACAAATAAAGATAGGGTTGGTATTTGAAACAAATCAGGAATTGTTTGAAAAGTGTACTCTCAGATATAGGGTATTGATGTTGATGAGACATCTTCAAATATTTCAAGGCGTGAGACAATTATATTATTCTTATCCATAGCTGTGAAAAGAAAGATTATGGTTTACCAGATGGATGTCATGTCTTCATTTCTTAATGGAGTTCTGGAAGAAGAAGTATAAATTTACAAACCATATGGTTTTCTCGTTCATAAATACGAGAATAGAGTTTTTCGGCTGAATAAGGATTTATATGCAATGAAGCAAGATCTAAGAGAATGGAATTCAAGGATTGATCAGTTTTTAAATAATCTCAGTTTATTGGGTGGTAGATTTTATTAAAATCTGTATTTCAACAGTAGATATAGTCACATGATGATGGTGCTGGTTTATGCCGATGACATAATTTTGGTGGATCAGATAATGCACAATGTAGTCAGTTTTCTGAATTTCGTAAAGCGTGTTCGAAATATCAATGATTGGAGAGATGAAATTTTTCCTTGGATTACAGGTGACACAAAGAAAAAATGTCACTTTTATTTCCCAATCTAAATTTTCCACAAAGGTTTTGAGAAGGTTGGGAATGGATAATTCCAAAGAGATGAAGTCTCTGGTTTCTACTCGGCTGAAAATGTCATGGGATGATAATGGAAAGGCAGTTAATATCACATAATATAGGCATATCATTGGAAGTCTATTGTCGAGACTACGACAAGGCATGATATTGTAGTTTCTAAATGCCAAGTAGCGAGGTATCAAAGAAATCCCAAGGAGAGAATCATGGTTGTATTAAAAATAATTCATCAGTATATCATGTGAACCGTAGATTTTGGAATAATGTATAATGAAAAATCTCATCCATAGTTATTGGGATATATAGATTTGGATTGGTATGGTTCAAAAAATGATAGGAAATTAACATCAGGAGGTTCCTTTTATCTTATAAGGTTGTTTATTTATTGGTTAAGCATGAAATAAGATAGAATTTCATTCAACACTGCAGAATATGAATACATTGCAGCTACTCAAGATTGCACATAACTATGGTGGATGATGCAACAAATTGAAGATATGAGATTTGAAGTGAAATCTACAATTTTAATTCACTGTGATAATTCAAGTGCAATAAGTCCGAGTAATAATTCATTCCATTAGTCAAGGAAAAAGTACATTGAAATATAAAATCATTGTATAAATGATAAGTCTGAGTAAAGGCTTGTGAAGTTGGGGTATGTGCCTACAGAACAACAGGTTGAAGATATTATTATGAAGGCCTTACCCAAAGAAGCGTTTGAAAGGAATCGACTAGCTCTAGGTGTCCAGTTGGATCACCACACTTGAAAACGTATAGATGTGGGTCCACCTCTCCTTGAGGTATGATGTGTTTTTCCATAACATGATTATATGTATTATTTACCCTGTTTTAGAAAACCTTGATGTGCCCTTTGGGGTTCATTGACAAAGGGGTAGAAAGTGTGACTATTCTAGAGGGTGAAAAGACATAGGGATATGATGTTAAGTAGAGAACCAATACAGGGGGTGCTGAAGCTGAGTTAAAGCTGGTTTGAGGAGCTTTAACATAGGGGGAGTAGTAATTCTAACGATGCATGAAGTGATCGATAAATGATTAGATATCATGAAAACTAAGGTTCTTCATGAAAGAAGTTCATTGTTATCAGTGTATCAGTATGGTATTAGAAATTGGTCATCAATAATGAAGTGATTCAGTGATAAAATTTTCATTATACTCTTTATTATCATATTGAGCATGGATCATGTGGGCTTATATTATGTGTTGAGTAAATCCTTGACTGATATTATAATCACATAATTAAAATGATGGTTAGAGAAGGAAGGAACTTGAACGAGATATGAAAATGCAATGAATTGTCAAGATAAGAGTTGTCTGCAAACCAAATGGCGGAGATTGTTGGTAAAAATCCCTCAATATATCCTATTATAATTTTTTGACTAATATTGTGGTTGTTGACAATGCCAGATGATTGAAAATGAGAATGGATGGTGTTTTCCAATGATTGGTTTTTAAGGTGGCGCAGTTTCCCAGGGTTTTCCAAATGATGGGGCCTTAAAATTGAGTGTTTGATGTTGGAAAAGGAAAGATTTATTTATAGATGGTAACGGTATAAAGAACATTGAAGAAAATCAGAAAAGGTTGAGAACCATGAACCATAATTCATGGGAAACATACCATGTTCTAGGAACAGTACACGGAGTGGTGGAAACGTTACGCGGGTGCAATTTGCGAAACTGAAAATGGTTCGCAGTGGATGGAAGTGTGATATTAGGATGGCATGTCATTGGGGAAGGAGGTCAACCAAATAGGAACCAAGACAAAACATGGACCTTTTATGGATAATTGTTCACGGGTGGTTTGCAGTTCATGATGGTAGAAGGGTTAGTACATGGTGGCGCCTAGATTAAAGATTTGAAAAAGCCTAGATTAGCAGGTTTTGAGGGTATATTTCACTATTTAAGAATAACTACTCCAATTTATTACTATAGAGATTTAACATCATTAGAGAACTTATTGTTCTCCAGGAATTTGGCAATGTCCGAAAGTTTTTTGAGCTGAATGTGTTTGCAGGGATTCTTAACCTACAAAGAAAGTCCGGTAAGCATAGATGGAAGTCCGGCACATAGAAGGAGAATTCTCGGTACACAGAGGAGGAATATACGATATGTGAGAGGGAGAATTCTACATGTAGTATGTGGAGGGAGAGCTCTGGTACACTGAAGTGAATATTGTCTTCAAACAGAGAACAGTTCACCAATAAGAGGGGTTTCACAGAGGAGGTTCACGGAATCGTACAAGATCGCGAAGGTGGAGGTAGTCTGCGAATGAAGGGTAGTTCACATCAATGAAAATAGTATATGGGGGAGGTGTTACACATACCAAACCCAGTACTCAATACGTCAGAGAGGAAGGTGGATCACAATTTTCTAAAGGAATCATGAAAAAGATTAAAATCAGTTAGCGAATGGAATTTTTGGGACCTTGAAGTACCCAGGAAGGTGGAATTAATCTGGGGGTGAAAAAAAACATCAACATAGGATATATCTATTGGTATGGATAAAATAATTAATGAAAATTAAGGGACATACATGTTCATAAACTGATTTTGAACTAAAAATTGATAAATTTTTTGTGTATTCCATTCCTAGAGAATTGGGAAAAGTAAGAGGAAGACGGTGAGCCTTTACACCAGAAGTGAGGCAGAGAAAGAGGCATATGGAGTAACCCTTGGTAATGTAGTGTTAAAAGCCTAAACATTGTAAAGACAGTGAGCCTGGGTATAGAAGACCTATCTTGAACATTGTTCTCATTATTGGCAGTGAGCCTTAGTGAGTTTGGTACATTGGCACATTGTCATTGTATGCTCCTTGGATGTAGCCTAGTGAGGGGGAACCAAGTAAATATTATTATGCATTGTGTATGATTTCATATGTTTTTTTATTTCTATGGGATGAAGAGATAATTTAGTTTTTTCTAACAATGAAATAAGTTCATAGTGAGAAAAGGTTTTAATCTGTCATACCCAGATTCACCCACCCAATCTGGGTATTCGACTTAGTGGACCTAACATCCTATTTAGGTAATATTACACCTTGAATAAATCCATAAATCCATATATCATATTTATTTTAAACCTTTGGATCCCAAAAAATGAGAATTAGATTAGATACATCAGGTGAAACATTGAAATGATTATATTAAGAATCTAGATCACATTTTTTAGTAGGTTCACTAATTAGTTGATTGAAAATGAATTTATAAAATATATTAAATTTTTATTCATACTGATGAACTATTCTAATGTTTCTATTAAAGTGTAATATTTCAATTTAATTTTGATTTCACTTTTCTAATATTGATATTGAAATAATGTTTAATAATGGTCATTCCATTTTACCTTTAAAAATATTCCTGTAGATGGGTATCATATTTTGAAATCATTTAATAAAAAATTATTATAAATAAATCCACTAAAATGATGACTCAATATGAAATAAATTATATTAATTAGTGGAAACGATCTTTAATTCACTAATATTTGAGTCATGTTGGATTTTTTTATTTACCTATGTCCAAATTTCCCCAAGTTTGGTGTCGTTGATTACCGAAGTGAGAAAAATCACATGTTGAATACATGGGACCATATGAATTTTTTGTTCTGGTTGAAGGTTTTTTTCATGAGGTTTTAGACTTGGATTCATGATTTCATGGTGGAATTAATAGTATTTTTGGATGATTATTTTTGTTTGGGTGACGTTATAGAGTATCGGGGTACCTATAAAAAGGTTCCACCTATAGGTGGAATGAGGTAATATATTGAAGGCCTCCAGGTACCCACTATCCCAATTATCCTATAGGAACCATTACATACCCAGTGGTACAATATTGGCTAACTAGTTTCCTAATTGATTGTTTTTAGTGATATGGTTTTCATATTTTTTCCTTCATCTCTCACTACATATCCTTTCCCTCTATTTCGAGAGTACCTCATCCTAGTGATAAAAAGAAATATCCAATGATCTTTCTCAACATTTTATAACTCATTATTTATATAACTAGAATTAATGAGTGTCAATGTTTGTCTATCAGGATGAATAAAAGGTTAACTATCCACTACCCATACTTTTCTCTTCCTTTTTCCCCGTTTCTGATTTCTTCTCCCATTATAAATATATCATGATTTAATAACACTAAAGGATGGTGAAATTATTCCAAAAAATGGTTATTCATCTTATATTGTTTCATATAGGTTTGTGTCGGTGGATTACTCATCGATCATCACTACTTTGATTTGAAGGTGACTGGGTTTTTTGTTTTCCTTAGGTTTTATGCTTCATTTGTGGGATTCAAGAGGGAATATATTGTTTTATTTATTTATTTATTTATTTTTTTGACAAAATAAGACGGATCCATTAATGATGGAGATCAGCAGAAATACAGGAGCATAACCACGATGGAAAATGATTGAACCAAAGCATATCCTCGTAGGGAGGACCAATGCCTGCCATCTTGTGAGCGGCTTCGTTCGCTTCCCTTCTAATAAATGAGAAATTGCAGGAATTGAAGCCTTGTCTCCGCGAGTGAATACACCGGATAATGGGACCGAAAGGTTGAAGCCCGCCTTCAGTGAGATTGATGGCATTGATTACAGTGAGACAGTCGGATTCGATGTGAATGGAATCCCAACCGCAATCTTTTGCGAAGTTTAAACCAGCTAGGATGGCGGCGGCCTCCGCGACTGAGGGCTCCCAAAGTGCATAACGTGCTTCGTATTTGGCAGCGATAAGATTTCCCAGGTTGTCTCGGGCCAGTAAACCAAGTCCAATTGGGCCATCCTTAGGGAGAGAGGCATCCACATTGATCTTAAAAGTCCCTTCCGGTGGGGGGCACCAATGTTGGGGAAGAGGAGGGTGGGTGGAAAGTCTTTGTAGTTCAGGGTGGTTCTGCCATACCGCAATCCATGACAATGCCCGGTCAATCCAAAATCTGGGGGGCCTCTGGAAATGATTGAATATGGCCTCGTTCCGCCTATTCCAGATAATCCAAGCCAAAATGCACAGGGCGCCTGCTTTAGCCGGCGAAAAGGAGGAGCACCATCGCATCAGGAGAGATGTAAGATCTGAGGCGTTGTCCGGGAACAGCTCAATAGTTGATCCCCAGCCATTCCAAACCTCCTGAGCCCCGGGACATTGAACAAGAGCATGGAAAGGGGATTCAGTTACAGAAGGACAGAAGGGGCAAGAGTTGTCGTTTGAGAAGTGTCTGTAGACAAGGAGGCTCTTAGTTGGGAGGATACCAGTGCACACCTGCCACCAGAAAAAGCGAACCTTAGGGGGAACATAAAGCTTCCAAATTGATGTCCAGGGCCTCGCATCTCCTTCTGAAATCTGAGCAGAGAGAGCTCGCCGGTAGCCAGCTTTCACTGTATACTCACCTGAGCTGTCGTTTGTCCAGTAGAGATGATCTGGCCCTGCGTCTGACACACAGGGAATACTCAGAATAATTCTCCTATCCCTCTCATTAAACCAGGAGAAGAGTTTTTCCAGACACCAACCCGCCCCTTGATCATCAAAAAGACAACAGACTGTGGCATGTTCGGATCCTGGAAAAACAGGGGATGACGCCTTCGTGCCTGTCAGATCAACAAGCCAAGGATCGGTCCAAATCTTGACCGTAGAACCATTCCCAATCCTCCAGCCAAGGCCTTTCCTCAGAAGATTACGGCCGCCCCAAATGCTTCTCCAGAGAAAACTGGGTCGATAGCCAAGATGGGAGTCCAAAAAATCCTTATGTGGGAAATATTTAGCCCGGAGAACACGCGTGCATAGGGATGATGGGTTATGAATCATACGCCAACCTTGTTTAGCCAGCAAAGCATCATTAAAAAGAGAAAGGTCCCGGAAGCCCATACCACCTTCAGATTTTGGTTGACAGAGAGCCGATCAGGCGAACCAATGGACTTTATTTTTTCCGTCCTTTCGTCCCCACCAAAAGTTAGATGTACTGGATTGAATCTTTGAGAGCACCACGTCAGGGAGTTTAAAAATAGACATCAAATAGCTGGGGACAGATTGAAGTGCCGCCTTGATGAGGATTTCCTTGCCGGCCTTGGAGATTTTTTTAGGGGTCCAACCTTGAATTTTTCTGTCAATTCGATCCACAATAGCTGAACAGATTTCTTTCTTTGACCGTCCAATCACCGTCGGGAGCCCAAGATACTTCTGGTGCTTATCGACCCCAGGAATGCGTGCTAAAGAGCAGAGATCTTCTCTTTTCGGCTGGGGAACTCCAGAGCTGAAAGAAATTTCTGATTTACTCTGATTGATCATTTGTCCTGAAGCCCGTTCATACTGTTGTATCGCCTGGCAGATAGCAGTACACTCGTTAGGGGTGGCTCGAGAAAAAAGAAGGCAGTCATCCGCAAAGAAGAGGTGGGAAATCGGAGGGCCCTTGCGACACGCTTTCGCCCCATGGATTATGGAAAGCGAGGCTGCCCTGGAAAGGAGGTTAGAAAACACGTCAGCCACTAAAATAAAAAGGAAGGGTGAAAGAGGGTCTCCCTGGCGAAGCCCACGGGATGGGGAGAAGCCTCGGGTGAGCACCCCGTTGACATTAATGCAAAAGGACACAGACGAGACGCATTGCATGATCATGGCAATCCATTTGGTACAGAAACCCATCTTGAGCATCACAAATTCGAGAAAGTTCCACTCCACTCTATCATAGGCCTTAGCCATATCCAATTTCCACGCCATGATCCCTCTCTTCGCTCGTGTACGAGTTTTCATGGAATGGAAAATTTCATTAGCGATAATGGCATTGTCTGTGATTAACCTTTTTGCCACAAAAGCGCTTTGGTTCTCTGAAATGACGTCGGGTAGCCAAGGACGCAACCGATTCACCAGGATTTTCGAAAAGATCTTATACGAGACATTGCACAGACTGATCGGTCGAAAGTCCGACACCCCTTGCGGATTTTTCATCTTGGGAATGAGAGTAAGAATAGTTTCATTAAGAGAGGAAAGGTCCGTTTTCCCCGCCCAAATATCCCGCATTAAATTGCAAAAGACTGGACCGATGATGTGCCAGTAATTCTTGAAAAAGAGGGCGTGGAATCCGTCTGGTCCCGGGGCTTTCGTGGAGTGGATTTGCTTTAAGGCCTTAAGAGTCTCGTCATTCGTCACATCTTTAGAAAGTTGTCTGTTCATATCGTCAGAAATCACTGGTTTGATGCAGTCCTCAATCTCGGGAGAAATGTAAGAATGGCCTGCAGAGAAGAGTTTCTGAAAATGGCTCAGGAAAGCTTCTTGGATTCCCCCTGTGTCAGACACTTTGCTACCATCTGAATTAAGAATGCCAGAAATGAAGTTTTTCCGGCGTCTTGCTGAAGCCTTCTGGTGGAAATAACAGGTATTAGCATCTCCTTCTGCGATATGAATATCTCGCGCTCGCATAGCCCAAAAACCTTCCTTGTTGCGCAGGGCAACATCCAGCTCTCGTTGGGTTTCACTTATTTTGGAGAGAATGCTGCTAGACGGAGGTTTGCTAAGAAGAAAGCCAATCTTCCTTTCAAGGAAACTGCATTGCCGGTCCGGATGACGGAATTTAGAGTAGCTCCAAGTCTTCAGATCAGATGCTACTCGGAGAAGGTTGGTTATCAGATCCGCTTGCCCATTCTTCCAGCCTGAACGGAAAACCGCCTCGCACTCGGGATCATTTGACCAGAAGCTTTCGAATCTGAATGGTTTCCTGTAACTAGTAACGTGCTCATACTGGGTACAGTTAATGACAATTGGGCAGTGATCCGAGCAGTTGAACGAGAGATGTCTGATATGGTACATTTTGAAGAGGCTCATCCAGTCCATTGAGCCCAAGAATCTATCCAGACGTTCGGCGATTCGAGTTCCATCATATCTGCCTCGAAACCAAGTAAAGGGATTACCCGTGTAACCCAGGTCCATCAGCTCTGCCTTAAGGATCGCCTCATTAAAATCAGACATAGACGTGGAGGAGCGCATAGCTCCACCAATTTTCTCCTTCTGGAAGAGGATCTCGTTAAAGTCCCCTCCAAACAGAATGGGGCTTGGCAGATCACGACGGAGTTTGCAAAGAAGATCCCAAGATTTCCACTTTTCAGACTGGGAGGGCCAGCCATAGAAGCCCACAAAAGTCCAGGTGGGGTTGTGGGAATCACAAATGGAAGCAGCCACATGACGCTGGGAAAACGACAGGAGCCTAACATCGACATTATCCTTCCAGAGCAAACACAATCCCCCTGAATGACCCTGTCGGGGGACCGGGAAGCAACCCTGGAAACCGCATTTTAGGGCAAGATTTGTGATGTCCTTGTTTTCCAATATGGTTTCGGACAGGAAAACCATATCAGGGCGACTTTGAGCGCAATGGCGCTGGAACATACGAACCGTTCGTGGGTTGCCAAGCCCACGGCAGTTCCAGCATAAAGTAATCATTGCTCTAGGCGGGGCCGGGCCTGACCCGCCTCCGCCTTTGTCTCTTGTGGGGTAAGTGACGTACCTGATGCTTTCCTCCTTTTGGGAAGACTGGTGTACATACCACTGGACTCGCATTGCCGTTTCAAATCTCCTGGTTTGGGATTCCCTGGACAATCGCCTTTACCACCGCCACGTGCCCTTCTCCAGGTTCCACGAGTAACATGTCCTGAAAGTGAGGCTTCAGTCATCCCAGAATCGGCTTGCAGAAGGGCATCAGTTGGGAACCGATTTGGACTCTGCTCAGCTTCAGGCGGATCCAAGGGAACATGTTTCTGCCTCGGAAATTTCTCTGGAGGTTCTTTTGGTTTAGGTAGCGGCCCAGTTGAAGTAAGGGACGCTAAATTCGGTGCTGTAAAAGCGAAGTCAGATTTTGTGATACCCTGAGTCAGGTGACTGTCTTGCCGAGCCCCAACATTACATCTGACGATAATCTCTTGGGAGACGTTTCCATTTCCCCTAAGCTCAGCCGAGGGTTCTTTAGGGAAGACAGGTGGTCCCATCCTTATGATAGGAGGTTGTTCAGATTCCGGTCGCCTAAGATGGGCTGCAATGAGACGGTCCCGATCAATTTGTCTCTCCGCCTCAGGGATAAATGCCTCTCTGTGTGTTTTGGCCCGAAGCCACGGACCGTATTGAAAGGTGATATTTTCGGTGGAATTCTCTAGCCTTGCCCCACACGCTTTCTCCATGTGGCCGATACGTCCGCAAAGGAAGCAGAAGATTGGTAGTTTTTCGAATTCGAACGAGATCCAGGTGTTGGAATCATCAATTTTTAGGAACATACCTCGCATTAAGGGTTCAGACACGTCGATCTCAGTCTTTATTCGAACCCAGGGGCCCCATTGTATTGGGTCCGAGCAATCCCATTCTAGGAAATGGCCGATCTGGTCTCCAATTTCTCTCATCACATGTGTTGATCTCCCATGGAACGGTATTCCTTTAATTCTTATCCAGAACGGGGATCGGGTAAGTGTGCAATTCTGAATCTCGTCACCCCCTTTAAATTCCTCCATCAGGATGAGATGATTGTCAAAGGACCAAGGTCGTCCTCTGAGGACTTTATCTTTGTCTTTATCGCTGAAGAACTCAAAAACAAGGAGTTTATTCTCAATTTCCCGGATGGCTACTCCAGCTTCCAATTTCCAGAGATTTTGAAGAGTGGTCCTGAGGGCCTTTAGATTAAAAGGTGCCTCGGTCGCCAGTCTTCCGACCACTAATAAAGCCATTCGTTTTGTCAAAGTGTTATCTTCATTTCTACGGGTTGCAAGTGGCTCTTTTTCTTTGTCTGTCAAAGAGAGGTTCTTCCATTGGTTCAACAGATCCGTCTCCATGTTGACGCCACGAAAACACCTAGGGAGGGGTTGACCAAACGGAGGTAGCACCAGCAAGTCCCCGCGCGCAGGTCCCCTCACGCAACCAGCCCTACGCAAAAAAACCAGCCCTGAGCAAGTTCCCGCGCGCAATTCCCCTCGCACCGGCAAGATTCCCCACACCGCGCGCAAGACCCCACACGCCAGCAAGACCCCGCGCGCAAGTCCCCTAACTTTGTTACCAGCCTGCGCGATGATTTCCTCCGCGCAAGTTCCTCGCGCAAGTCCCCGCGCGCAACTCCCCTATCCAGGTAGTGCGCGAGGTAACACCGGCAGGTTCGCGCAATCCCCTCGCGCTTCGAGAAATGGCCAGGCTGTGAGATGCTCCCACTTGCGCGCTGGAGAAATCTTCTTCACATCCACGTCCTCCGCGCCCCGGGAAAGCCACTGCACCTTCGCAGATCGGGGGACCCTTCGCGAAAAATGCGTCTCGATTCTACGCGTTGCGGTGGGAGCTTCGAAACTGCTTCCCCTGCCCAGATCTGGCACGGATGAAGAACCAGGGGGACAGGAAAAGCTTCAGGGTAGCTTGAAGACCAAGAAGAGCGTCTGAAGATGAGATCGAGGGGATGAAGCCCGAAAACCAACGAAACGCCGGAAACGGAGGCCGGTAGCTGACAGGGAGAAGCAGAGAAAGGAGGCACCGGGAACGGCTTGGAAATGTGGATCCCGAGCCCCTGTCACTGGAACCGACGACGAAGAGGAAGAAAACCAAAAACTGAATCGGTGACGTCGAAGCCGCCGAAGCCGATCGGGAGAGAAAACTCAAACCCAAGGAAAACCGAGCCCCTGTCACTGGACCCGAAGACGATGAGGAAGAGAATCAGAACTTGAACCGAAGAAGACGGAGCCGCCGAAGCCGATCGAGAGAATCATGAGGTTTTAGGTTTAATATTCTTTTTTTATGATAGCTTTGTATTTGGATTTCTTTGTGATGAGATTTCAGTTCAATGATTTTTAGGGGTTTTAAGAGGTTCATTTGGAAAGTAGTAATCCCAATATTTGTTAAGGTAGGGGGTCCATATTTTTTTGATATTTTTCATACTAATCATCAAATATTTCATCCACAGTTTTCCTAAAATAATAATAATGGTAATTAACTATTTTTAGAAATATAAATGGTTTTTAGGTTATTTTCATATAAAAAATTTACAAATTTTGGAAATAATTTTAAAACAAAATATTTATCAGATACAATCATACCTATTCTTATTTAAATCATTATCATAACATCTTATAAAATTTATTAATATTGGTTTTGTTTATATACAATACAATTTTGAAAATTGTCTAAAAAATAAATTGTATACTTTCATGATTTCTATTATTCATTTTCCCACTCTTGTATGGGTCATCAGAATATGGAATGTATTGTTTCTCATGTATAGATTTATATTCATGTTGTTTTTTTTGTTTTTTTTGTATGAAACGTGGGTTGTTTTTCAAGTTGTGATGAAAATCTTAAATGGAAATTTAATTTGTTTTTCCCCTAAAATGTTATGTACACGCTCTTAAACATGCATTTTTCATCTGAAAATAAGAGAAACCACTTAATTTCACAATAAAATGACATTGTTACATGTCAATAATTAAATCTTAATTACATATTAGAGTTTCATTGGTGGTGATGTGACAACGGGGTTTGATAGATGGAATACAAAATTGGAACATGTGTGTAACCAACCTTAATTATTAAAGTGATAAATAGTACTTAATTATTAAACCTCTTATTTTCATTAAATACATATTAAATATTTTTCTACAATCTTTAGGATAGATATTCATATCATGGTTTTATAAAATTATTGATATTATAGAAAACATAAATTCTACTATACTTAATGAAGTGGAGATTTAAAAATAATGTTTTAAAAGAATGAATTTATCATTTAATATTTTTTTTAAATATAGAAATTTTATGTAAACCCATTTCTTAACAAAAACATTCCTTTTAAATGTATAATTTCCCTTAAATTATTTTTTGATAACAAAAATTCTACCTTTTGAATGGAATTACATTTATTTTAAATAAATTATTTTCCCATAATGATCGTGTCCTTTTAAAAAAACAAAAGAATTGAATTTGACTAATTCAATGTTTAATATATTACCTAGCTTAAGTCAAGATATTACACATGTGATGATTGGGAAATTATATGACCATGCCTAACACACCCAAAAAAATCATTTCAAAAATAATCAAGGACTTCTAAAAAATTTTCATTTGATTTATTAAATAATATACTATCAAATGACTTGTGATATATTTGGAATTACATCTATACTCATGAATATAAACGTGGTTTAGTCCCCTTTTTGTTATATATTTTTTATGTTACGCTATTTTTGTATTTTTAATCCCATTATTCTGTCCCTATTAGAGTATATTTCATATTTATAATTGTTGAGATTGATAGTTATTGTGATTATGTTTCCCGTCAGAATAGATATTATTTCTGATAGTGTATTAACTTGTTAGTATTTTTATCTAGACATATATTCTTTCGACATAAAATATTATGTGTGTATATCCAATATTTGTACTTGGTGAAGGGATAGAATCCCAAAGCCACAAATTTTTATGAACTATTATGAAAGAAGTTGGTATCATAGACCACAATTTATCTGTACTTTTAGATTAAAACATATTTTATATAGTGAGATATTTCTAATGTATGTTTACCATAATAGTTCCAATATTCATGCATCCACTATTTATATGGTAATGTCTATAGATTAGTTGTTATACAAATAGATTATAACACTTACCAAGATAGAAAGAGATCCTTGAGATACAATTTCATTAATCGTAACATATGTCATATATTTTGGTTATATAATATTGATTGCACATAGTTTATATTTACAATCACATGATAGAGGCTCAAAATAATTGGGACTTCTTCTCATGAATTCCATAGTTGGTGATTTATAGTTGGTAATATCATTATGATATACAATATAATTGTAAAACCATATGTTTCATGTTTTATTTGATTTTTCTATATATAAACATATGTATTGATATCTTGGATTGATAGCATTACCAATGTGATTTATTTGATCATGTACACTGATTCAATGAAAAAACCATATAATTTTTTTCATGGTGGGGTAGATTGTATTTGCTGAATCATTGGTGGCATGACATTGGATGACTGGACATGATAGAATTTGTTTCATCTAAGTTGAGGCGGTGACATCACTGTCTTATTTAATTATGATGGTAGTAACATCATAAATCCATGGACAAGGTAGTCGAAGATATGTCTGCGTAGTTAAATAAAATAATAATAATAAATGAAGGATAATGAAACAAATTGTGCATCTTTTTTTTGAGATATCTCATGATAAAGTGATTATATTATTGAGTGAATTTTCTTAGGAATGTTATCATTACTATTATTGTTCCTCATCACATTAGGGTCATTGATGGGTTGTTATACTCCACTCATGGTATATGATTAGTATTAACTTCTATCAAGATAAGGGCATAGAGGGTCACACACAATAGCATATTCAAGGGTATACCATTTTCTAGTGAATAGGTGTAGAGAATATGGTGGGCCCCAAGATGGTTTTTGGGAGTTTTCCATGTAATAATGATCACACAAAATTAATAATTTCATTATTACTTTAGTATAGAATATTTTTGTTTTATTTATTTATTAAAATTATTCTCAAGTGATTAGTTAAATATATCAGAAATCATATAATAATGAATATTATTTTAATATTCATGATTCGTATAATTTTAGAGGGAAATAAGAGTTGAGAAAATGACTCAATTTAATCGTGTAATAAATTTATATATATATTATAATTATGTGATGAAAATATAATTGAATTTTTTTATGTTAGTTTCTCATATTGTGTCATTTACTTTGTATTAAGATGGAATTTTATTTCTAGGGGCCAGAGAACCATTTCCAAGTATTTGATAATCCACTATATAAGTATAGAAGAATCTATTTTCAATATATTATTCATTCAAAAAAATTTGAGGGTGTCTCAGTCCTCTCGCATCCTCGAGAGATATAGTCTTCGTCTGAGCAACCAATCGATGAGAATCTTTTTGAATCATAAAATTAGGGTTTAGGTGATCGTTGGATGTCGAATGTGTCATCATACATCCATTCTAGAACCAGATATCATAATAATGGTATTCTTATATATTTATAATTCTTGTTTGGATGATATAGAGGGGTTCGAGAACATATATTTTGAATATAATAATAAATTATGATGAGCTTATATTGAGGGCAGTTTGAATAGAATGAGCTAAACTTTTATTTTAATTTATTTATTTGAAAATTCATATGAGGTCTTCAGATGTTTATTAGGACTTAAATCACCATAGATGAAAAAGTAGTGTCAATGTGACAATGGAAATTTTTTAATCCCCAGTCCAGTAGTTTCTGTTGTAGGTCTCAATACATGAAATTATTATCTATGTGACATTGTAAATTTTTAGAGGTGATAAAAATTAAAATTACATTGAATTTATTAGTGGCATTTACTATGGTATGAAAATATTAGACTGTGATTCGATCAGATATTGGGCGACCAAGTTACAATAATCCAAAAAAACTAAAATATATTGTTTATGGTTTTTGAAGTATTTAAAATATTATTACCATATATTATTATACATGATACAATTTATCCAATTTCATGTTATGGGGACATTTTTTTTGTGAATTTTGTTTTCTTGGAAGGTTACCGGCTAGAATTTGTTGACCAAAAAAATATGACCAGTGGGGTTTTTCCACACATCTATGTATAATACCTAATAAAACAAACCATTTTTTAATTATAATTACATTATTAAATAGATAAATGTGTTGTGGTAAACTATGATGGAAGGTATATATAAATGTATAGATATATATATATACATAAACCTTTCTTGTCAGTGTACATAAATAAATTGGTTTTTTGAAAAAATTTAAAACAAAGAAATGTGGGGCGATGGGAATATGTTCTTTTCCATGTAAATGTAATCGTTAGTAGTCATTTTTTATATGATAAATATTTATTTACGAAAAAAAAGATAAAATTGGACCTCGGATTACCAAGGATCCATCCACAATGATCACCCCTCTTGGCCGGTTTTCCACCCTCGACCACAGTCAGGCTTTGGCCAGCCAGTGGCTTCCATCCCCTATCTATGACCTAGATACTACCCCAAACGATCCCCCTTGTCGGAAAAATGACTCTCTAAGATACCCCATGGGTGCGACCCCTTCAGACAATGCTGCCAACAGACTCCGAGATCATCTGTATCCCCCAAGATATATCATAGTTGTGGATGGTTCAACATCATCTCCAGTGATATTTTCTACCAGCTCTATTTAGTATCATTGTCATCGAACCACTTTTTACCAATTAGATCCCATAGAGGCTCCCCTATTTAGCCGACCCACCTCCTCTCAAGCACATAAAAACCTCAGTGGACCCAATTTCTATCATCCAATATGCTTCCCATTCTTGATTTGTCCATTCCCATCATGATATCCCCCTTCAACCTGACACCCACATAATCGAACGGACCCAGTTCCAACACCGTCAATACCAGATCTCTTTCCTTGTGGTAACATTCCTCTCAAGGGTTTATTTTTCCATAATCATCTTTTCATGGGTCTTGTCTACCCACCCCACCACCACAATGGGTCTGGGTGGGTATTCCCTACACTAAACGGATCAGGGTGGGTTTGAATTTCCCAAACACTCATGCACAAGATTTTCAATGCTTGGAATGGGCCTGCATGGGGTTAGGGAACTCGTAATAGCCCTGTGTGGGGTTCTAGAGCTCAATAAAAAAACTTAATGTTACTAAATATCAAATTATTAATTTTTTAATTTATAATTATTTTTTTTTATTTTTTTGAAAAACAATAATTTTAATTTGGTATAAAATCAAATTAATAGATTAATTTAATTTTTGAAATAAAATTTATATTAATTATTTGACTAAAATGTGTTAAATATTTTAAATAAACAAAATTAATTTAATTTATTTAAACACATTCAAACATTATTTTATATTATTTTAATTTTTATTGTTCTTTTATTTTACCAGAAAACTAGTATCGAGTAGTGAACGATCCTTTTCATGTCCAGGTTTTTTTAAAATAAATATTTCATATATATGTGTGATGTGTGAAATATTTAATTTTTTATTAACTATCTGTTAATCAGTTTTATTTATTAAATATGTATAATCTATTATACATCCATCCTTATCTGTATGAATGTTGTACTTCTCGAGAAAACCTCACCTATTTGTGAGTATTGATGTAATATTGGTGATGACACTTTATGTTGCACACCATTCCAAATCAAGGTAATGAGATGTGGAAATACTATATTGGGGATGATCTGTGATACAAGTCAAGATCTGACACATGTGAGATAACCCTAGGTCAGTATTGATCCATTGAGTCTAAATAGATCAGCCATTATTAGATACTTAAGACCAATCATGTAATTTATTTCCTTTCTATATTGTTTGTTATTTTATTCATTAGTCTTTTTATGGGAGACATATAAAACAATAAATAGAAAAAAATGCATAAACACATGATGAATGTGTTATATTAGTTCATGTTCAATTTTTTGAATAGAAAAACATTATTAACATATTTAAGAGAAAATTATTACAATTCAAAAAATAATAAAATCACATAAATTAATATTATGTGGTTATACCTTCCATCCCTCAAATTTGAACAAAATTGGCAGTATGGGGTACTTTTCATCCAATTTTTAGGATTCCTATTGCTATAGAAGAGTTATTATGAGAGTGATGCATTGAGTTTACAAAAAATGGTTGAAAATAAGTAGAAAAATAATTCTTTATACAACTTTATAGGAAAATCATTGAGGGAATCATGGTTATGATTCCGATAAGTTGGGACTTTACACAACAGTTCAAGGATACATGAGTCAATGTTGTCGGGTAGTAAAGAGTATATTATGAAATTATCTATGTAGTGGAATAGCTCAATCTTGTAGGCTAAAATAAGAGGTTTCATGGATCATTGACACTAGAATATTGAAGAAAAATGTATTCCGAGTCTGGTAGTGAGATATATTAGGGTTCAGTAAAATATTGGGAGATATTTTGTGAATAAATTAATCAGCAATGCCTAATTATCATTCACGATAAAATTACTAATATTATAGATCTTGTTTTGTGGGTAATGGAAACTAAATCCATATATACATTGAGATCTATTATAGAAATGTCGATGTCTTCACTAGAAAACATTTCCAAGAGTGGTATAGATTATTGTGCATAGTACTATAATACGAAAGTGAATTATATGTAATGGATTCCTCACAACCTGATTATCCTCCACATGGTTCTAATATATGATGGGAAAGAATCTTAAAGGAGACTCGTTGACGGTTCATTCAATGTCTATATAATTATTATAACATTAATGTTTAAATAGTTATAGCTGCAATATAATGACATGGCTATATATTCCAGGTTTCTATATATATGATAATATAGTAAGGAGAAAGTGAATTGAGAAATAAATGAGGTAATTATCAATATGATCACATATAAATTGATAGATGGAAATCTAGAAGGTCATCATGTACATAGGATTTTAAATTATATTGAACAATAGTTTGAATTGTTTTCAAGTAAATTCAAGAACATTAAATTCATCTCATTCCCTCATAATTACCACCTAGTTTTTCTAGTTTCCTTGATAATTATGATTTTTTTGAGAAAACATATAAATATCATTTGGGATAGTTTTCCCAAAAATATTATAATTTAAATAATGTAAAATATTTAATTTATAAGGTAAAAAATTGAAAGAAAATTTGAAAAGGACAACTTAAAATTAACTTCTAATGGTACAATCACAATGTTTTTCTAAGAAACCATAGATAAAGAGGGAGAGTATTGAACATGAAGATATTTTCTTTTCCTATGGAATGATAGGTCATTTGAAGTATAATTGAAATGTATTAAAGGACAAGAAAGAAAAAGATTTTATATTATATATATTAACCATTAAATGTATCATTTCATTAATGATCCCTAGTTATTAGATACATAAATTCCTTATATACATGTTTCTAAAAAAAGAAACCCAAAAATCTAGGAAAATTTAATAAGAGTTACATTTTATTGTCCAAATAGTTGAGTAAGAGTGATACCTACATGTTTAATGACAATCAGGTGTTTTCATTACGATGTGGATGAGTCTTATAAAACAATAATTGTGTATTTATAGATAACAAAATATTTAAAAAATAAATGTTTTTTATGGAATTTCATATATAACCTGTAGTTAGTAATACTTGAATCATAGGAAATATATGATGGATATAATTTGTATGAAATTAATTTCTAGTTGGGGAAAGATAAATCAATTTATAGTAAAACTAAATGTACTTATTATGAAAATTCCTAGTATGGCCATATAATATCAAGAGATAAAAACCTTGGGAATTATTGACACATTTACATATTATATTTTGGTAAAAGAAATAATTTGACAAAATGGTAGGCAAAATGTTTTTAAAATTTATTTAGTCAGAGACCATGAACTATTACAAGGGAATCTAGAGGTAACCTTATATACATCATTATATTCCATTGATATTTTTAATTAATATCAAAGTGATGTATGAAAAATTCATGATCAAGAGATATGAGTATCTTTGGGCTCATGTGATAATGAATATATTGAACAAGAATTCATCGATCATTAAAATGTAGTGAAAAGTAATTCTTAAACATACATTACATTATTCACATTAATGTTATAATTCTAATAAGAAAGAACAGTGATATTTATTAGATTTTAACATTTGTCAACATAATATTTCATGAAGTAATTCCTAAATAAAATGTATCTTCTCTAATCGGGAATATCTGGGAGTGGAAATTTCGTACCCTCCACACCCAAAACCCCCTCCCCACGAAGAGGTCATTCATAGAAGACCAACTGAGAAGGATATGTTTCCGACTGATATGACTGAGCATCCCATGGGGTAATAGTCCAATAAGTGATTGTTTGACACATCAATCCATCATTTAGGTGGTATGTTCACTTCTTCCCACCCGATGATTCACTGGGTGACCCCGACAAGGTGGGTGGATCATGGGAGGAAAAAAATACACTAAGATGACCTCGTACCTCACTGAACAACATTTCTATGGACCTTGAACATGCACCACTACACCACCATTAAATATTAATTCCTAAATAAACATTTCCTTATGCATATTATAGTCAAGATGTTAGTAAAAGAATAATCAATGTTGTAACAAATATCCATTGTAGATACATATGTTACTTAACGACATGCCTAAAAAATAATAGTGTTATTGGATAGTGACTTTCCACTATAATCACCGATGGATATCGTATGATTTATAGTATGTTATAAAACCATCATATAGTTTTAAAATTTGTTTCAAGGAAAATTGTTTTTTATTCGTATAAACAAACTTGCATCAATAAAAAAACAATTTCCATCTACTATAATTTTTATAAAGTTGAAAATGAATATTACATAAATTCACATGATATAAATGTGATAGTCAATGTAAAGGATTATACTTCCATATAAGGGAACACATATATGTTTTAGTTAGTGGGAGAAAAATTGAATTCGATTTTTTCAAAGCCAGAAGGGCACAAGTAGATGGAACGGGAACAATTTCTATAAGAGATTATGTAAATTTATTATTCCTGGGACACATACTCTGTAGGATGGTTAAAACAATGGTGATGGTATTATGGTCTCCAAGGATGGTGATAAATTATTCATTGATAATAATTAATCAAAAAATTAAGAAGTAAATGGAAATAATCTTGGATTGATAAGGTCAATTAGTTGATTCCATGTATCAAAAAATATTGATTTATTATTTTGAATACTCTGGTGGGTATTCAAATGAAACTATACATGGATAAAACAATATTTCTATCAATTTGGCTTGATTGGTAAAACCATTTCGTTATTACAAAATCCAATATAAGTTTAAATTTCATAACCACATTCTATGTGAGTTTATTGAGCATTGGTTGTCAAAACCACCAATTATGGAAGGTGTATATATGTTGCAACTAGAAAGTGATGGTCACACCATAGAATGCTAAAAAGGGCTGCAAGATACTAAAATATAGATTTTAATTAATGAAAAAGGTCAAAGAATATTAATTTTGAAGGAGTTTTTTCCATGTGTATTAAATAAGTTAATGGGAGCACCACTATGGTCAATGTAAATATTTCTGTTAATATATGAAAAAAAACTATTGGTTTTATAGTTATTAAATACCAGAATGAAAGTTACACACTTGATACTAACTTAAATATGTAACCTAAGATTTTGGGGAGGTGATCTATTGGGGTATATCTAATTCTTTTATAAACCAAGTTAATAGTAAATATACTTATAATTTATTGAAAAATAAGATGTTATGACAATTAAAGAGTCACTTTTTACCAAAGTCATATTTAATAAATATCTCAAAGAACAAATTTATGGGACATTGGAGGGGATTAATGTTGTGGGTTGAATTCCATATGATTTTCTGAGGGATCAATATAACATTCCATGATATTTAAAAGATGTTATATTTCCATCATATGATATATGGATGGAAGATATCAGTAGTAATAGGATAACTACATATGAAGTAGTCAAAATTATCCAACAGTGCTTAAGAATATAAAAAAGGATATATAATAGGTACTTAGATATGGGAGGATACTAATTATAAGCGGATACAAAGTAGATGTCTTTTATATCACCATGTTCCTATATCATAGTTAGCCTACGGTAATGAGATATTTCAGATCATATATGATAGTGGTAGATGTGTATACAAATAGAGATCTCATTGAGGAATCTGTGGTAGTTATAGAAGAAGTTTTAAATACACATCATTTTGTTCGAATTCATGGAATTCTTCCTAGTAACTGATGTTTTATCATGATGGAAATTATTATATTAGTACTAGCCATGATATTTTGTTTAGAAATTGAGAAAAATGATATATATGCTATTGGTTTACAAGTCTTGATTATTCTTACTCATGAAGGTGGTGTTGTAGATAGAATAATAGCCATGTGGTGGAGACATGGTATCCCTATGACCAAAGTCATAACTCAAAAAAATATGGTCATATCATGTGAGTGCTAACAAATATTGATAGAATGTTGACTCTAGTGAACTTGGGAGTATTGTAAAAGTGGGTTACCTTGACCGATCATTATCATTACTTTTAGATTAAAATATTACATATATAATAAGATGTGCATGATTTATTCTTTCCATAATAGTGTTGATATTTTTGATTCCACTATTTAAATGGTATTTTACATAGATTAGTTATTTTATCAAATGGATATAAAAGTTATTAGGCTCTAATAAGAACTAATAAATACTATGACATAAATATAAACATATGAACTATGGTCAAGATACAATATATTGATAGGAAATAGTAGATGTGTAACAATCATGTACTAGGGAATCATAAACATGGGGAATTTTTCCCATGAAGTTTAAACTTTTTTGATTTCTAGTTAGTGAGATTTTGAGGAAAGATCCTCTAATAAGAAAAACACATGTTTAAGGATTCATTGGTTGATCATATCTAGAACCATGTGTACTAGTATCCTGGCTTATGATTATTACTACTGTGTTCCATTTGATCACATTTGTTGATTCATGGAAAAAAACATGAAATTTATTTTGTGGTGAAGATTGTATTGGGTGTATCTTTGATAGTATGACATTGTTTGAATTTTCAGGATAGAATTTTTCATTTATAGGTTAAGGATAAGATATATTTGGCTTATTTGATCAAGATAGTAGTACCTTTATATATCTCTGTACAAGGTAGTCTAAGGTAACTCTGTCTAGATAGAATAAAAACCAAGAACAAATGAATTATGTATAATGTTCTAAATCCAACATTTTGAGATACCATGAGACAAAGCGTTTATTTTACATAGTGCATGTTCATAGGAAGGTTTTCATTGTTGTGACTATTAATTATCTCTTTAGGGGCCTTCCACTCATAGTCCATGAATAGTATTCATTTGAATCATGATAAGGGCCGAGAGGGTCACACCCAATAGCGTATTCAACTGTCTAACTTATTATGGTGAATAACTATATAAGTCATAGTGGCCCGCACAATGGGGTCTGAGAGTTTTCCAAGTATTAATGGTCCCTAAAGAATAAATATATTTAAAAATATTTGAGTATAGAATAATTGGGATGAATTTATTTATTGAAATTATTCACAAGGTATTAAGGTAATACAGAAAAAATATTATACAAATGAATATTATTTTAATATTCAATGTTTTTCTAAAATTTGGAGGAAGATTTACTGACTCAGGTTTATCATGTAATATATTTATTTATATATTACTAGTATGTTATAAAAATATAAATTAAATTATGATACAATAATTATTTTTATTAAAATTCAGTTTTTTTATACTATGTTGTCATTTTATTTTTGGGTCCAGAGGAACCCTTTCAACGTATTTTTACATCCACTATATAAGTAGAATAGAATTTGTTTTTTGTAGATTAGTAATTCTAAATAAATTTATAGAAACTATCAACTCTCACATAATAGATAGAAATGTCTCCTTTTAAGAAATATATCCAAGAAAAACCTTTTAGATCCTATGAATGAAGTTGAGGTGATCATCAAGAAATCAAAGGTGTCATAGAAATTTTGTGCTAGAAGCCATTATCTGAAGAATGACATTCATACAGATTCTTAAAGAGTGTGTGGATGATATAGATCAGTTAAATGTCTGATAATTTGACAAATAGTCACAGATGATGAGCTACTATTGAGAACACATAGATTTGAATGAGTTATATTTTTTAGTTTTATTTTTAGTCTTTGATAATTCATGTTCAATCCTCATACCTCTAGCATTTCTTAGATCACTAGATATGACAATGTAACATCATTCTTAAGATGGAAAATTTTGAATTCATGGATCATAAGCTTCCCTTGCATGCCCCAACACTATCACCATTCCCATATTCTATAAAATGTTTTTATCCTCAACTTTGTACACACCACCCTTTCCCATGGACAAATATTTGCCACTAAATCTAGAAGTAAACCATGGTATGAGGGTCTTCTGGATTTTATTACCCCCATACTTAGTGGGAGGTGCAACAAGATTGTCCAACCTCCATCCTGATATTGATGATGAAATTTCCTAATGTATGAAAACTTAATGAAAGTTCATGTAATGATTTTCTTGTAATAGAGAGTTACATTTTGGTAATGATATATATATATATATATCATATTTTTTTACTACATTTCTATGCTATGATTATTGTTTATATAATAAATGGTTATATTTTTTATGTCTGTAAATTGGTAGAAATGTTCACACATTCACCTAATTATTCATTTCTATATTGAGAAAATTTCTAGTCCGTATTATGTTTAAAAATTATCACACCCAATATAGACTCCTTGATGGAAATTTATCTCTTTATGTGATGATTTTCATATATAATTTTATCAAGGCTATGTGGTATCATGATTAGTATCGGGTAACACATGAGTTGATCCTCTTGGATTCCAAAGTCACGATGGATTCATTCTCATTTCTAAGAAATGTGTGAAGTTGATTTTTTTAGGATATACTCTATATTTCTCAAAAGGTTTATACATTTTAGACCTCGTCTTTTAAACCCAATGTCTATGTTAGATTTTTTATTACTCTATTTAGTATTTTTATATGTTTTTAAACTTTATATGATATTTTGAGTTAGTTTTATATGTATGGGTTTATTAAAAATAATTTATTTTATTTTTTATATAATTTTTTACTAATAGGTATTCAATTGGTGATTGAAAAAAATTTAGTTTAGATTTCCAACAACCCCTAAGGCCTTTCCATGTTTTCAACCGACTATTTATGTTATTTATTTTGTGTTATGAGTGGTAAAATAGAACCGAAACCATGTTTAGTTAAACCAAAAACATTTATTTCAATATTTGGAGACTGGGAGGAGATTTTATGTTATTTTTATTACATTATTCAAGTACTGACTAGTTATTTAGGTTATAAATATTAACAAATTATATTAGAGAGATATTTAGATATTGATATTTTCATTTTTTGCAGATAAGAGCTCGGAATGTCAGGACAAGAAAAGTAATCCAAAAAAATATTGATCAACCTATTTATAGTTGATTCCCATGTTTATTGGGGATTCTTGATTAGTGATGAGGAACCATTGGTTTGGGTGATGTTTCAATTTACAAATTTTAGATATTATTTGGTGAAACTCAACAAGTATTTTTGGAATGACTGGGAGTAAGAAATAATTTGGAATGTTATATCAAAAAGTATAATGTCACTTTAGTACATGACCATATTGTTAATATAATAACTAAAACATGTTGATAACAATAATTAATTTAATTAAAACTAATAAAGCAAATAATGCTTTCCTATATGACTTATTAAAGTGGTGCAACAAAACATCCAAGATCAACCTGACACATCATCCAATATGTACCAATACAAGGCCTAAATATCATTCCAGATCACTATAGGATATCAACATGCACCAGGGTATAAATTTTTTTTAATGATTTAATCCTAAAATAACAACACAACATGCCACATGTTTTACAAGATAAAATTAATATCTACAGTAAAAATAAGAACAAGAAGAAAATATCCCTGAGACTTAAAAAATAAATCCATAATGCTAATCCAAGAAATAAACGAAAACCAAGACTATGTGTGACCATCTTTCACCACCATCCCAAACAACTATGATTGTGGAATCTTATAAGATAAGTCATCAGTCTATATAATTAAATTCCCTTTTACTGTATCCAAAAATACCAAATTTTCATAATCACTAATGTATATGAATAGTGTTTTTAAAAAACGTATTAGGATACTGACATGAATCTATAAAATTCCTGTAATTATGAATCATTTAGTTCTATATTTAAAATTAAAAACATCCATGAATTAGTTTCATTTGATTTTTTTTTCATAAAATAGTTTTTGGTTTACTTCAAAACAAGAAATTTTTAAAATAACCAAAAATATGACATATGTGAATGAACGATAGACACAAAGAAATAATTAAACCATCCATAAGTTAATAATATGATCATGAAATCATGATACATGTATGAAACAAAGACGAAGGAAAAAATGGGATCAAGACTATTGGAATTTATAACCCAGACATATAAGAAAAACTAGAAAACAAAATATAAATCCTTCAATACAGATTCATAAAATAGTATATTGGTATCAAAACCATAACCCATAGTGGTTCCACACTCACTAAGTATTGCATACGTCAATTACCCAACACACCCAATGTTCCCATGTACTATGTTATCTTAAAAAACATCCATGTGAATCATGATCAAAATTTTATAAATCTTTTATTAAAGTGAATCATTACCACTCCCATGCTTGAAAATACATTTCAGATTTGAAACCTTATATCTAAGATATTTCATCAAGCACACAACGTGCATAATGAATTATTGATAGAGAACCCCTATTAATACCATATTTAATGAAATAAGAGATAAAATTAAAAAATCCAACCTCATAGATATAAAATGAACCGTTTTCACAAGATGAACAAAAGTAAAACAAAAAAAACAATGTTTTCCATGGGAACTAATCATATTTAAGAGACACTTAACTCCAAAACGGATGAAAAAAATATTCCTCGGAAAAATGTGATTGGAAATGTAGAGATTAGATCCCAAAAAGACTATATCTATAAGAAAAATCATCAATTATCTATAAAATTTCTTATATCCATCCATGAGATCCATCAAGATATCGAACACTTTGCGGAGAAGATAGATCACTGAGAGATATATAATGAGGATGGGAAAAAGGAGAGAATCATAAAATACCTCGAATATTTACACCATGTATTGGGAAGAATATACACTAGACTGAAGGGAGATCCCACAAGAATATGAAGGAAAACAAGGGTTGAGATAATGAGATATAAGGGTGAGATTTGTGTTAAAAATAAATGGGAATACGGGTAATTTCCAATTTTTAAAAAAGTTGTATGGGTCTCATGGTTGGGACGCACAGTTTGACAAACAATGTGTTAATTATGTGATCCATATTACCCCTAAAAACCAAAGTAATTTGTTTTCCTAAGAATGAATTCATGGTTAGAAAAACTATTAAAACATCATTTAATAGCCTCTATACCCAAACGCAACCTCATAATATGTTTTTCTAGGGATCTCACATAGTATGAAAAATTGTGATGAAACTGTAAAAAAATCTAGTGTTAGTGTATCCATATCCAATGATTACTAAAAGGTTACTACTAATCCTTCATAGACCATTCATTTGGTTTGATTCTATAAAACCTTTAAAATATAAATCATTGACTGGACAAGACATTTGGAACCTCAAGATAGATAAATAAAAACTAAAAATAAAACAAACCCATGTCCCAAAGTGTTGTTCAATTATCCCCACCTTGGAAATTTTTGTCCATAGAATTCAATTTTTATTCTAGAATTGGAAAGTGATTAGGATGATGATAAATCCTCAGTGCTTCACACTCCCACATCTCTTGGTTATTATAACTACAATGGAAAATTACACTGACTAAGGGGATCATTTTATCATGCAATAACTTATTCTATGAATCCAAAATATTAACTAGTTTATTAATTAATGTGGTATTATGATAAATATAAACATTTTCCCACACTATAAAATGATAAGGTACCGGATGATAACTATTTGGTTTGGATATATTATGGACGTGATGAATCAACACCAAACATATTGTTAAGTCCATACAATATTCCTCTTTTCCAAAATGATTAATGATATCAAAAGGGCCAATATGATGTAGTGCCAGCTAACACTTTCTTACTAAACGATGAAGTCGTAAATAAAATAATACAGGGGAAAAAACACGACCCACCACAAAGGTCAATAGGATCATGTGATGGTCAACCTAGGTTTTTTGGAAACTGTGAGCTATTACTAACCTATTTTGGATCAACTCGACTGTTTTCCAGCATCTCCCAGACTAGACTCGATTTAACCAAATATGTTCTACAATCTTTAGACAACCCAAAAGAGATCTAAACTACTTACCATTAAATTCTTAAAATTATTCCATTTAAAATTAATAATAATATCTTTTTTATATGAGAACACATCAAAGGTAAAATTCTTTTTCCAAGAAATACAAAAACCATACACACACACCTAAAGAGTATCGTCAATAATTTGAATTCCTAACTTAGTACATAAATATTTATGAGGGTGATACACTCTTATTAAACTCAAATATGTACCCATTTCATCTTATAATCCCTTGAATAAATTATATTTAAATTTTGGATCTCTATAGGAAACAATAAAAATGGTGCACTATACTGATTCATGATCTCTCAGACATACATGTTCCGAATATTTTCCACAATCATTATAAACTTAATATAAATAAAATCTTATAATTTCATGATTTGATTGATGATAACATGAATGAAATTCTTCCCATTATTATTATATGATAAAAATACTTTTATGTCCATAGATATCTCATCCCACTTCTATACTGGAATAAGTAATGTCTATAATAAATCAAGATGTCTCTGGTGCTCCATCATAATCTTCTAGTAGGTATGGAATTGTGATATAATGAATGAAATAAACCACCTCATTCCCAACCAACATATTCTAAGTATGAAAACATGATACATTTTTGTAGTCCCAAGGAGCATAGACGAACTGGAATGATGTCCACTATCAATTAGCTCATGCCTCAGAGTTACCAAAATGACCAATCTACCTTAAAAACACAGGACACCACCGAGAGACATAGGCCAGTCTACCGAGGTTTTACAACCATATATGATTTCTCTATAACACTTACAATTTGAGTCTATTAATTTTCCATGATGTATCATATCATAAAATAAATTACCCACTTACAAATAATTTAAGCACACCTAACCATAAATTTCATTCACATACAAGTGAATCATAGTGAATAAACACATTATAGACCACTTTTCCACTAATTAATTCATAGAATGAGTTGATAATTTCTTGATCAATTCAATAGTGAACACAATACCCTTTCCTGGTGGGTATAAAATATCAAAATAATTTTCTTGATGATATTTAATCTATATTCTGTATTTTAGGATTAGATCAAAATTTGTTAACAAATACTTCTAAATTTTATGATTAAAATATATAATTAAATAACCTCGGAAGCGATTGTGGCACAAATTCTTAAGGTAATACATCATCACTATCAAAATGAGATTGTGGGTAGGATAATTCTTCTCATGATTGAATATTTACCAAGTGTGACATACCACCACCTTCATTGCTTATATTTGTACACATCTTAACTTTGTACATTGAGGATTTTCCTAAAGATATATACGGTTTACCACCATAGAGATAGGTCATGATTAAAATTAAATTATTTTGTGGGATATGACCCATCTCCATTCCATATTATCATATAGAACCCATTTTTTTAATGGAACATACAGTTTAGTATGTGGACTTGAGGACAACTAATCTGTTTGTCTATGCATATAACCTAGGTATTCACCGATTCTATTCACAAAGAAGGTAGATAGAAGACTCTAATTTTGGTTGATTACTAATATCATAATTAAGACTTTTCTAATAACAAGTATCCTTTTTCTTGGTTAAATTCCATGATTGATGTACTCAAGGAATATCTAATGCTATTTTATTTATTAAATTCACTCACACACCCATTTGATATCGAATATCTGATTTTTTGTTTATATAAACATAATGATAATGATTATTTGTTATATTCCTTCCTTATAACTATTTTTTTACAATTTAATAGTCTAGTTTATTTTATTTGGTAATGTTTGTAAATTTTATATATAGATCATATCCCTAAGATACCTAATTTATTTATAGAACTTGTTATCATTTATATATCCTAATCATGTTACATGTTTTCTATTAGTAATTATTTAGGTTGGTGATTTTGAATAAAAAAACTAATTTTTGACATATTATGTATTATTACCATGTTATGCTTTACTTTTATGTAACTAGATATATAAGCAGTTATGTGGTTTAAAAAAAAACATATAAAAAAGGGATTCAAATTTAATATTTTAAATGGGAAATAATTTTATGACTTTTTTCTTTAAAAATGAGAAATGATTTTAAAAGTGGTACTTAATGAAAAAATTTTCCACTTATATCAGGCAAAATGTGGGGATAGTTTTCTTTAACAAATGGGTTTTTAATAATATTTCGTAAAAATGGATTTCTAAAAAAGGGACCCAGTAATGAGTTTCAAAATGGAAACATAATTTCGAGTAAAAACTACTTTATGATATTGAAGATTGAAATTATTGAATATCCGTGTTTGAAAAAATTAAATGTTTTTGAAAATAACATTGATTTGTGATATAAAAAAGTAATTATTTCTTCTAAAAAATTATCTTAATAAAAATTGTGTTTTGATAAATGGGAATTTGGTGATAGGACATGAATTTGAGACCCTAGATCACTGTTGTTTTGGAAATTACAATAATATTGAGGGTATCTAAGTAGTTGTATTTTATGAACTAAGGTATTTTGAAGTTCCTCTTAAATATTATGATTTTTTTTTGGCTTTAGAAAATTGATTTATTTGTTATTTTTTAAATGGAATTATTAGGATTTTTTGGGATGATTTGTGGTGTCATTATTTGAAATCAATCATTTCAGGAAAGATAAAATTCAAGTGATAAGGGTTTTATTGGTGATATTATAGGTTTTATGGTTTTCAAGGATTTTTATATAATTAGAAAGATTAGTGATTTGGGATACATATTGGCGGGTTAACAATTCATAGGCCTCTTGGATGTTGTATTTTCCTTCTTCATATTTTGTGATTTGTGATAGAATTTGGTAGTATTATATACATCGGATTAATATTTTAGAATGAAATGTTGTGGTAGGGAACAATTCATGGTGAAGTTATTGGATATGTTGTGGGAAATTGAGGCTCTTATGAGGTATTGAGTCATTGGGTGAACATCTTTCAAGAATTCACATAGATTTAAAGCGACATCACTAGGAGATTATAATAACTTATTCTTGAAATTTTCATATTTTGATATCATTGAGGCCCAAAATGGGGAAAATATCAGTGGCCAAGACATATGAAAAATTAAATTTTGCGCTTGGGTAAAATGGTACATTTTCATTAACGTATTTAAACATTGGTTGGAAGTACATTCAAATAAAACTATTTACCTGGTTTGATTAAAATACCCTACATATATGGAGGTGATATGTAAACTCACTCTTTTTTAGGGAGAGATACAATAATTTGGTTTAATAGTTATTTATATCTAATTATAATGTCCAAGTGAATCTTAATGATGAAAAAATATGATATTAAAATTCTCAACATGAAAATTCCTTCTGTGGATTTTTTTTTTCAAATCCATTGTTTTTACATCACTGAAAAAGAATTGTCCTTTATGTCATGTGTTACATATTATTTGAAATATTTATTTTTGTAAACCTACTTAAATACTATATAAAACTATAAATTATGAATTTAGATTCTATGGGAAAACCATATATAATTTATAATAAATTTTGATGTTCCTCACGTTCTCATCCATAAAATATTTTAATGGTCTCTATCCTCTGACTCTGTTACCTTCCTTGTTAGGTGATTCCGCCTATAACCCCTATGACATCAATTATGAGGTCAGATAATGGATTTGAGGCTTGGAGTATAGTCTGGTCCTCCTCAAATAAATATCCACACATTTTAAAATTATCCCACTAGGATAATGAATCCAAATATTCATTTATCCAATAATATTCTCCTCTAATATAGTTTTTGTATTTCAAAAATCACCACATTATAGTATTTGAAATAAAAATAAGGAAAAATAATGCTCCAATTTCTTACTAACCATCACCTTCATCAGAATTTCATCTAGATTCATGATTCCATGAATCTTCCTCAAAATTGGAAAATCAAAACATTAATAATTATCTTGCAATATTAGATTTCAGTCAAATATTTATTACCTTGAGTGAATATATTATTCTTCAAAATATTCACCATACTTTTTCTATATAATTATAACACATTTTGTACTTGATATTTTACTAAATATTTAAGAATAATCCATATCCACATAATCTCATTTATTTTTTTAATTATCAACAAAATATTCTTCCTCTATATTAATTAATTATATATACTCTTTCAACCATGACACCCAAATAATAGTTATGTATTTTTTCCTTATAAAAAATTACAAATAACCCTGGTCTCATTGTCAAATAATTATGATATTTGAGGCTTAATTTATTACTCCCCTTTCTTGAATCCCTCACTGACACTGCTTATTAATGACATTGAAATTCCCTACCATTTTTAAATAAAAAAAATAATAAACAAAATATTCATATCAATAGAATTGTTTACAAAAATTAGTTAACCTCATAATATGTATATACATTTATGGGTTCAACATATGATTCTCATTTTACAAAATATCTGTGTTCTAGTACCTTTAATGACAACATTCTCATGTGACAAGGTTTCCTTTCTCTAACTATCAGACATAGTGTCATATATATCCTTGTTAATAAAATATTTATGATATATTACATTCCCATTTATAATTATGTCTCTATTATCACCATTCTAGAATAATAAAACCATATATTTATTTCTATATTCAATAAAAAATAATTTATGGGGATTAAAACCCATCTTATCATTTTAATCTAAATCAACATGAAAATGTGATATATAATCAAATAAATTCTAATATGAAATATATTCATTATTTTATACACATTATCCCTTAGGATAATCATATCCTAATATTATATACAAACCATAATTTTTTTGCATGATTCCTTATTGATGTCTTTACCTCAAAAATCATTAGAAATCCAACTTGCAGTTTCTTACACCCCCACATTCTTCCTATGTTATATGACCTAGTTTTGCGACACCATTTGGTAATATTTTTCAAAGAAAAATATTCTCCATAAAAAATAATTATTTTTTATAGATCACTTGGAAATTTCAACTATCATACTCACCACTATTTTCCAATATTAAAAAATTTCATTCAGACATGTTTCAAAATTTAAAATATTCTTCCGTTTCTGAATTTTTTTGAAAAACATAATACTTATTTTATTTTAAAAATAAACCTTTAACTTATGAGTCTATTAATTAATAAATTTCTTGTAATGAATCTATCAATGAACAAAATTTACTATTGTGGGTCCCAATACATCAAAATTTATTATCTACAACTTTTATGCCTTTAATTAGTTTTCTCTTTTTGTAAACAAAACATTCATATTCTTTTTGTGAATATATTCTTTATAGAAATTAATTTTCACTAATTTCATATTTGGTACACTTACCTTCCCCATAAAACCCATAAATCCCTTCTCAAACATACGAATAATTATTTAATTCATGGTTTTGGATTCCATTTCTGAATTAAAAGCAGTTGGAATAGGACTACATTCATCATTCTTATAAATTTCTTCAATGATACCCTCCCCATTTATGACAAAACCTTCTATAAATTTTCATGATTCCCAAAAAAATGTGAAAAATATACATTACCATCAATTATTAAAATGGATATTAAATTTATTAGAAATCTAGGAATATACCGTAAACTATTTAATATCCAAATATTTCCCATTTTGTGTTGCAATTTTCACATGGCCTTTTATGAAAATATTAAAATGTTCATCACTATTTAGATGTACCTACAAAAAAACATAGAATTGAATTTTTTAGAAAATCCAAGTCCATGATATAATGGAAAGAAGAGTAAGAGTCTGATATCTATTAATATACTGAAAAAATAAACACTGATCACTACTACATTATGAAATATTATAGAATCTGTATTAACCATCCCACTAGATCATTCCTTGTGTATAATTTATAGACATTATTTAAATGACACCTCTTCACTCAAATCCAACTTGTGGGACCTTATGTTTTGGTTTATCTTGGATCCATCTTCATGACTTTGACCTTCCTCTCAATTGTTCTTGATTTATTGATATATTCCTAAATTCATCATTGATATAATGTCCATAAAATTTTATATTTTATATTCTATAAATATCTTATGTAAGGAGGAGATAAAAAAATTCATTTAATTTAAAATTATATGTACCACAGAAACTACTCACCACTGTTATAGTCACATTCTTAATTTCTAATAGTGATTATAAACGAAAAAATTAACTACTTTATCCAGGGAATAAATATATAATAAAAAAATTATTTTAAAATTATATTAAATTTATTAATATGAGTTGTGATTTAATTACCTCGACCCAACATTACATTGAATAGTATACACTTTAGAAAAAACCATGTTAAATATAATAAAATGTTCATACTTGTTTGAAAATTCCTTTATAAAAGAAAACCCTTCAACTATTCCATTATATTTAATGAGATATTAAATTTTAATATTAGAAATATGTTTCATCGGGATTTTCTATACAACGATTCTCAATATGTGTTTGACAATGTTGAAATAATTTCCCCCATTAAAGGTATGTGAATCTTCTTATGATGTATATAATATATAATATATAACTTATAAAATACAAATTATTTTTAATAAAATTGATCAATATTAAAATTTAATTTATCCTTGTCCAACAATATTTAACAATCTCTAGCCCTAAAAATGATACAAGTTTCTAATACCACATGTTATGATAATTAAAGAGAATTAAAAAATGAAAATGAACTTAAATCTAAAAACATTTATTTATGTGGTTTTTGTAGAATACCCTATACAAATAGAAGGGAGCATAAATTTCAATATGGATGATAATAGATCCAGACACCAAATTAGTCTTTCCATAAAAAATTCAATTACATAATATTATAAAGTCATAACATTTTTAGTTGAAACTATCTTATACATGAAATAAATTTCTAGACCCACTGTATTCACATCATTGAAAAACAGGAGACCTTTATATGTCTCGATATATATGACTTCGAATATTTATTTTTATAACCATAAATTATTCCCATGTGACACATGAAATTTTTCCATTATGTTCTACATGAAACCCAAGTTACATATACAATTTGATTCACATCGATTCAGGATCCACGTATCTCAATTGGGGTTTGATGATTAAGGATGGAATGGGATGTGATTTGTCATTATTTTAAAGGGAATTATATGTTTTATAGGTTTAGGGTATCTATAAATTTGTTTCAAATATAGGTTACACTTAGATGTGACACTAAGTACCTTCTTGCCTTTACAGTTAACTAGGTGGCTTAGGAGTGCCTCCAGGTAATTGGATATACCTGGCTGAGTACCTAAGGATCTTCCTAGGATTTTTTTCATGTATTTTTTCACTTTCATCCTACATTCCACACTCTATATCTTCTTCCCCTCCCTTTGTATCAATTTAGTAGAGATATAAATAGTCACAGCCAATTTTACTTATTATCCTTACACTCTTATTTCTTCTTATCCGTTGAAACAATGAGGATAAATGGGTATTTATTATGTGTTATAAATAGACACCATGTACCTAGTTATACCTGACTGAGTACCCATGGTTCTTCTTAGGATTTTTTTGTCAGGTATTTTTGTCCTTTCCTCCAACATTCTACACTCTATATTCTCTCCCTCTCCCTTAAGATAAATTCATTATAGTTATATAGGGGAAGCTCTAAAGGTCCTTAATATCCTTACATTATTCTTTCTTTTTATCCAATGAATCAATGAGGATCATTGGGTGTTTGTTATGTGTTGTAAATTTTAAATTCTCCCACCCCATTTTTGTCTTGTTTTGTAATCTATTCTTTCATTGTAAATAGATCTAGAATTGAATCCACCAGGGCATAATGGAGTTTATCCGTAACCATGTAATTTTTTTATTTATTTTATGGAGGTTTTCTAGGTTATTTTCTCTCCACTCTTCATTATTTTTATTGAAATATATAAAGGTTTTTTTCTCTAGTGTTTTAAGATTTTTAGTCGGGATGATAACAGTGATTACATTTTTTTATTTATAGATTTGTGTTTTGATGTATCTTGAATTATTTTTCAGGGAATATACTAAGTTTTTCCTCAAGATTTTTATTTTTTAATATGTGATGACATTGTAATTTGATCCCATGGTGATTAAATTTCAGTTAAATGATTTTAGGGGCTTTATGGGGATTACATGTACAGATTAAGGCACGCAAATGGTTACGGTGGGGTGGGTGTCTCAACACATTAAGTAAAAATTCTAGATAATCCATTAATATTATATCCATTATTTGAAAAAATTTATAATAAATCTAAATACAACATTTTGGAAATTTTATATGAATGGATTTTTATGTATTTTCATTTAAATTGATAAACCCTTTAGGAATTTTTTTTTATAAATAAATTTATATCATATAGTTTCGTGAATGTTTCTATTTAATTCAAAGGAATAATGTCTTCGGAAAATAATTCATAATTTTTGGGTTTATTTACAACTTGATACCCAATATTTACTAAGTCTTAAATTGTATTTTTTCTTGGTTTCTACTATATATACTCTTATTCTTATTTGGGACCTCATAACATGGAATTTATTTTTCTAATGACTAAATTGTCATTAATGATACATAAAATTTATTATTAGTCACTGATAAATAAATAAGTGGTTTTTTATTCTTCTCCATATTCTAATTAAACCATTAAATTTAGATTTTATGTAATATTCCTCAGATTTTTAAGTATACACTATTTCATAACCTTTATCATGTGATAGTAAGAGAAAATCCTTCATTTAATGATATCTCAACAATGTAATATGTCTAAGATTCAAACAAAACTATGGTCTAGAGTAAGATAAGTGATTGGATCACAAGAACATGACATTTTATACCCCTCAATATTTTCAATAGTTAAATCTTTGGACCATACTTTGTATATATATTTCCTTATCATTCTGATGAAAATTCGAATTGACTCTAGAATAGAACTAGGGTTGGATGGGTTACATGATTTCCCAATGCCTATCCTAGATGTGTTGGGAAATAATATTTCTCTACTTCAATAATGAATGTGACACTATGATTTTTGAATTTTGTTAAACTCTAGGTAAGTTTAGTTGAGGGTCCTCTCTATATAGGAAGTTTCAGGTTATAGTTGGTATATATTTTTATTAATGTCTCTTTAATACCCTTCCATGCATTGTTTTGTTTTTCTATTAAATGGTTTTCTTATATAGGTTTATAAATGAGTGGGAATGTTTATGAATATACTCAATTATTTGTTACGAATTTAAAGATTTTTTTTACTACAATGTATATAAATAATCACACTTTTCATGTATACCCTATGAGATAAGAAAGTCCTCTATTGGTTTATTTTATATACCATGCTATTTTGTGGATGATAGTATCATGATTTTACTTGGGTGAAACAAGAGTTGATCCTCTTAGCGTTGAAGCTCGAGTTGGGTCTTTTATAGTATTAATGGATTTGTGAAGTTTATGTATTAATGATTAACTCAATTTTTATAAAAAAGTTTCCACATATTGGACCTAATATTTTAAACCATAAGGCCCTGTTTGGATATGCATTATTTTTATAGGGTGGAGTTTTGACTATTTACTTCTTTTGTACACATTAAATGTGATTTTTAACTGGATTGATATGTACAAGTTTATCATATATTTTATGAATTTTATTTTAAACTTTAAGGTCTATTTAATAGGACTTACATAGATGATTGATGATATTTTGGTCCATATGTCCATCGTCCAATAAGTCCATGATGAATTTTTCAAAGGCCATGTGTTTATATTATTATTTATTTCAATGTGGGGGGGGACTACTTCCCATCCATGTTTAGTTAACCCTTGGTGTTTACGCCTGGATATGTTGACCCGGATTTATTGTTGAGGTGTTGTGATGTCATGATCTGAGTATAGAACATTTATTCAAAAAAAACATTAATGTATCTTTATTTTTACGTATTTAAGTAGAATAAAATTTTAATCATATCATATATGAATCTTAGTTTGTTGAGTGGTCAAAAAATATCTTTAATTATCAATATATGTTATCTAATATTCATCCCTTTAATTTCTAATATATTATTAACTTCATCTATTTATGTGCCACCCAACAGTCATTTAATGTACAAGATGTAATCATATAATGGTAACCAATATTATTAGTAATTTCAAGATTTTAACCTATGAAAACCTATAGTATCTCATCTTTTTATAGGTGTTCCCCTATTTGAGTTTTTAATTAATCCCATTTTTGTGTTTCCCGTATCATTAATCCTTATTGGTTGAGTCTCTTTTGTATACCTAGAAAATTTGATGGGTAAAATGAATTAAATTTTAGTGATGGTTTTTATTAATTAATGGATTCTAGGGATAAAAGTATTAATGGTTATTATCAGAGTTTTCAAAATGTTTTTAATGATTTAGTGTTGGTTCGGGAAGTTTTTCATTAGTTGGGAATAATTCTGTCTGTTGGTAATTTACACACCATGAAATAGGGTTACACAACTTGTAATTATCATCTGAAAAAACCCAAGAAACATGTTAATGACATGAAATTATTGCAAAATTTGACACTCTTTAACAACATGTAATGATTATATAGGCTTACATTTTTTAATAGGATATCGTTTTTGTTTCATAACTATAATATATGTAATACATGACCTGAATGAGGGTTACACACCATGAATTTCCATGATCAAGTTATTTTATGTGGGAAGAAAATATGGTTTACTTCATTTATACATTTCATCCCTCCACTATCTACCATAAGGTGATCTAGACTATTTTATTTCCCATTATTCAATTTTGGATTCCCTGTTTATGTATCTGATCACAGGTGAGTTGTTTTGATACGCATTTCCTCTATTCTCCATTTATCTCACTCTCTATAATGTATATACTTTAACAATGGTGGTTTTGAGGTTTTATTTCATTTTTGTATGAAATAGTTCCTTGCTTTATATTTTCTACTCATCCATTCTTGTTAGATATTTCAGTTCGAAGTGTTTCTTAATTTCTGGATAAAGGTAGGGGGACTAAAACATAAACCTATGGTATGTTTAATTGAAATGAATATAACTTTTGTGATTAATCTAATATAAAGTAATCTATAATTAATTTATCTAATGATTACTTTTAAATATTGAATTTGAATATTGGTTGGATCCCTCAGATTTAATTGTTTTTTTCTAGTTCGTGGGTACTATTGGTTGTGAGAACCATTGAACGATAATGAATTGGATAAAGGGTAAATGCATATTGAACATGACATGGGTCCTAAGGATATTTCTTGATATATAATCCCTAGGAAATGGATTATTTATTATGGATTTTTTTATTGGTCATTTGATATATAAATGGAATGTTAGTTGAAAGATGATTGGTAATTATCTTAATTAACCATTGAGGTTAATGATATGATATTGTGATGTCTTTTATTTTGTGACTTCTGTTGTGATTGATGATAAAATGACTATAAAGAGGCCCATGCCAAATGGTTTAAGATGAAATGGTTATATATAAGACTATAATTAGATTTGAATTTTTAAATGATTATAAAGAGGGATATGAACATAGTTTGATAATGAAATGATTCTATATTGGTCTTGGCCCAGTGATACATGATAAAATATATATATAGTAATCTTGACCCGGTTTATGATGAAATTATTATATATAGGGATTCACCAAGAGGATGAAATTATTATATAGTGGGATTTTACTTATAATGTGTTTATTCCATGGTTTATGATTATGGTTGGAATAGTTGTGCAATGTGATCAGAGATATTTTAGAATGTTGGTGATGAAGATTTATTTTTTGTATTGTATAAATAAACTAATAAATATTAAAATATTATCAAAATAGTTTAATTTAGATAAAGTGGTGTTGTCTTACTAGGTACTACTCAAACCCTATTCGGGCTGTTATTTAGTTCCCAAGAAGATTACATGGATGGAAGTTTAGAAAAGGTAAAGGGACCTTATTGCTGAATTGTTTCGTGCTAGATGTGATAGAGTTTGGAGACAGTGCCAACCTGGCATTTATAGAAAGGGTATTTTAATGTTATATTTTCAAATTTGATTCATTCAATAGTATTTTTTTACATATATATATATATAGTCCTTTCATTACATAATTTATTATTACTGGTTTATTGGTTCCTCCTTTCACATACCAGTTATCTATAGTACAATTTATATAATTTAGGTTACTATGATATTTAGTGATTCTAGTTTATTTGTGATATGTTATTAATCTATACAATGGGGTATAATATCCCCACTATACATATCACAGTCACGCTGCTAGTTGATTGCCTCTGGCATACAAGGAGAAACATTTGAGGTCCTATAACAAACCTGATTTGGCAATGTGAGAGATTACTAGATTGGGGAATGAAACAAAGTATAATCATATGATACATTTTTTTCTGTTACATTACAATTTGGGAAAGGTATAGAGTATACAGGGATGTGTCAAGACATGGTAATGAGATTTTCATGGGAGTATTTAACCCATGTACTTGGAAAAAAATAAATAACCTAAGGATGGTATTGATATTTTTGATATTCTATTATTAAAGTTTATGTTATTTCACCAAGAGTGATACACATGTTTTTTGGCTATATTGTTTCTTGGGATTTGTCCTCAAGTCTTGTTATGGTGTTTGATGAGTATACATGGTCATGATATTAACATAATCATATATCTCGACAAGCGTTATTTATGATAGGGACTTATTTATTTCAAGTGATATATTTTTCCATGATAGCTGTGATATAAGATACCTATTATATATGATAAATGGATGAATAAACTTTTATTTTATGTTATAACACATTTAATCCATGTTTAGAGAGGCTGTAAATTAGTGGTTCTCTACTATTTTCACCTATTGAGGTTAAAATTATTTTTAGGCAGTGTTATACAGAGTTTGTTTTTCATGTAGATAAAATTCCACCAATTCATATTCATGTTGATTTTCCGGATATTAGATGTCAACATTTCCCTAATACAATAAATCAAGAGCTTTTTATAGCTCTATAATACTATATTGATGTTCATATTAATGACTACTTTTTAAGGTTCAGGTGATCTATGGAAGAGGATACTACTCACATCGTGCCTTCAATTTATGAGATGAAAATAGAGTTTCAACTACAACATCCACATATATTTACTTGGGAGGGAGGCCCCAAAGTTGTTTAGTTCTGGATCATGTCATTATAGAAAAGGTTTAATCACCGAAAGACACACATGGATTTGAGGATGACTCTTGGTACGTATAGGCTTCATAGATCTTACAATAATTGGTGATATTTTCTAGAGAAAGATGATAAGTAAATAGATATCTTTGAAGGGAATCAAGTAGAAGTAATTAAGAAACTTCTACCCAGAGATACTGAGGCATGAGAAGGATTGTGAGTTCATGCATTTAGAATTGGAGATAATATTGGTGATGGAGTACATGAGATTGTTTACCATATTGCATTGTATTGAATCATCATTAGTTGCTGATGATATCATCTGAGAGATAAATTTTCCAAATGGGGTTCACTTTGAGATCGATTCATAGGGGATGATTTTTATCTTGAGTATCTTTTTTGATTTAATTAATCTGGCACTTATCATGGAAGGTATTTTGAGATCTCCCTTGATCAGTGGATATGCAATTTCATTACGGAGAAATGAGAGTTCTTATTTTGGTTTAAAAATTAAAGCATAGATAGTTATCACCAAGGAGGCCACATGAATAGTAGTTAGGGATGTGGGAAAACATCTATGGACTGTGTTCCATTATAATTCTATTAGTGTGAAATTTTGGTACACAAGAGACCTCAATGTTCATACCCACATTGGAGTGAAATTCCTGCAGAAGGTTGTTAGCATTCATTAGTTCTATAAGAACATCTCGAAATAGAGTAGTTGCATGGGATTTGGAAATGTACCATAGTTCGGGAAGGACTCAGCAAACTCTTAGTAGACAGGCAGCCAGAGTTACACATTACACTTTGGTTGAGGTAGTGGATCTGGTACCCCAATGCATGATCATTAGTCCTAGGTAGAGGGAATAACATAAGAAATTCATCTTGAAGCCCATGGAAGAGGGTAAAGTTAGCTACATTCTATATAGACTAATCTAGATATTGTATATGCATATCCTTCTATAGTCAGTGGTGTGACTGTTGTGTCATATAACTTTGCTTGTATATTTTTTGATATAGGAGAATCATATTCATTTTTATCTCCTATATTTTCAAAAAAATGGGGTTTGGTTTTGGAATGATTTTTTTTAGACCATCAACACCCCATGGGTAGTGAGGTAAAATAATATCAAATGTTTCAAGGAATATTCCCTAGAAGTATTTAGTTAGCATTCCTTTTATGAATTGTTCATACTACAAATGACAGGTTTTGAATTGATTCTTAGTACGGATCAGAACATTATATAACAATATCATATCAATCGTTACCATAGGATAGTTACCTTTAAATCCCTATAAATATGTACCTATTATGACTATAATGAATGGGATATTCAGGTCAGTTTTGCAGGACCAATTCAGTGAAGTTTAGATTATCTCATAGCCTAAATAGTAAGCTTAGTTCTATATCATAGAGTACTATAGAATGTTTTTTCCTATATTGGTGGACCATTTTTAGGTTTTATTTCTTAACAATTTATTTTTATTACTACCCAAGAAATATATTGAGTTCATAAATGAGTTTGTCCTAGGAGTAGAACCAGTTTTTATTATTCCATATATAATGGAACCAGAAAAACATCAGGAGTTTAATGTCTTGTTGGATGATCTAGATGTTAATACTTTCATACATCCTTGTGTATCTTCATGGGGTTTCTCCAATTATTTATGTTAAGAAGGATGATTTGAATTTGTGATTATGTGTGGATAATTATAGATTCAACCAAATCAGGGTTATGAAGCAGTATTCCCTTCTGTGTATCAATGATCTCTTTGATCATTGGAGAGGTTATAAGATGTTCTCCAAGATCAATTTCAGATCAAGATACCACTAGTTGAGTGTGGTACCATCAGAAAAACAGTATATCTCTATTAGGAGTAGGTATGAAATATATGATTTTGTAGAGATTCTCTAAGGATTGATGAAATCCCTAAGAGTATTCATTTCATTAATGAATTGGATCATTCATCCTTTTGGGATTAGTTTTTATTGGGTTTTTCAAAGATATCTTAGTGTACTCCCATTTATCAAAAAATCATAAAAAACATATTGACTTCATATTGAGAATATTGATAGAGCATCATCATTATACTATGCTAACAAAATGTAGTTTGTAGATTGATAATGAGAAATTATTTGTCTATTCCATCCCATAAGGAGTGTCGGGGCACAAATAAAGGTTTCATCTATGGTATCTTTGAAGTTCCCTAAGAATTTTTTCAAGATTCAGAGTTTTTTTTGGGTTTTGAATTTTATTGTAGGTACTTTATCCATGAAATTTACTATATGAAAGAATTGATTTCAGGGAAAAACAAGAATGGAGTAATGTTTTTTTGGTCACATACATATGATTGGTATTTTTTATGTGTTGAAATTCAAGATGAACTCATCACCTAACACCAATTTACAAGTGTTTTTAAAGAATACACCTTGTACTATGACACATCTGAAGTTATACTTCGATTCCTTAGGATGTAGGAGGATCGAGTGGTTTCTTATGACTCTAGACATTTGATAACTCATGAGAGAAATTATCCTATTAACAATATAGAGTTATTTACAGTGATAAAATCCCTAAGGTACTGGAAACACTATATTTTTGGAGTGATTCTTTTGGTTTAGACAGACAACAAGAGCCTCAAGTACATATTTTCTTAATAGGACATGAACCTTTGATAGAAGAGGTGGGATGAGTAGCTATAGTATTTTGAATTTGAGGTGTCTTTTTATTGGGTATTGTGAAATGTAATTCCCAATAATTTTTGCTAGAATACCCAAATGTAGGCACTGTCGTAGTCTTGTGATGATTGGTGGATGATTGAACTCTTTTAAAACAAGAATTAAGATGTTCAGGGGTTTTGGGGATTATTTAAACTAGCCTAGAAATATATCCTACATGTTATTTAAGACCATATTAAGACATAGAAGTTATCTGATCTATACATATTGGATATGAGAGATAGATTATATGGTAGGGAGCCACCATCTAGATGATCTCTTGGTAGCTAGAATTTCATCTTTTCTATTGTTGAGTATGGGTTCTTATGGTCTTGTGAGAAGACATGATGAGAGAGTTTCATGATTATAGATGAGTGGTACTTCCTGGATTGACAATGATGTATTATGGTATAAAAAACAGCACTAGTGGTCAAAAATGAAGAATAAGGTAGTAGGATTCATGGTAAGAAGTGTCACCTATCAGTAGGTGAAATCTAAACATTAGAGGCCAGCTAGGCCTTTTCATCCTTTTACAACTACTGATTGGAAATGAGATGATGTCACTATGGACTTTGAAATATATTTAACCAATAAACCCTATAAGAGTGATGTACAATGGGAGATTATGGATCGACTGCCAACAGTAGCCCAATTCATTCTTATCTGGGTGACCTTCACTATAGATGATCTTGGTAGTCTCTACATGCACGAGATAGTTTGACTAAACAGTGTTTTGGGGAGTACCATTTCTGATAGAGATTCATGTTTCACAACCAGGTTTCATCTTGGTCTATGGGATTCTAAGTTATTTTGATATCAACATATCATCCTTCGACTTACGATCAATTTTAGTGGACCACTCATGTTCTATAGGATATTTTAAAAGCATGTTTTTTTGGATTTTGGTGGTTCTTGGGTGAATAATATGGAAATAGTGGGGTTTTAATTTTATAAAAAAAATTAGGCATCGACCGAAATGGCATGTTTCAAGGATTTTTATTGAATGAAATTCTTTTTTCCATTTTATTGAGTGGAGGCAAGTGAGTCAGCACTTGTTAGACCATGTCTCATGATGAAGACGTCTAAATAGGTTTATTTTATATGTAGTTGGTCAGTGATCATGCATATAAAGAATAAATCTTACAATCACCAAGATATAGAAGATCTGGTGATTTATGTTGGTGATCATATGTTCTATTGGGATTCACCCTGGATTGGGAAATTTAATACTAGGAAATAAGGAAAGATTGGGCCCTAGTTATTTTCTATCCATTTAATAAGATGGAAAGGTTATGTCTAGTGGAGTAAGAATTTGACCATCCATAATACTATAGTTCCATGATCGATGTGTTCCACATTTTGTAGGTTATAAGATATCAATGTAAAATTTCACATGTGGTAAACAATCAAGGAAATAAATTTTTTCGTAAAAGCGTCTTTCAAGTTGATACTGAAATGGATTTTGGACCACAGTGAGACATCTTTACATGGTAGGAATATACCTCTATTTTGATTTTAGTGGTATCATGGAGATATTCAGAAGAAGAGAAAGCAGTGGGAGTCTGTTATTCAATCATAGTGTCTATAATTGATTATAGAGAACCCAAAATGATTCCTATAGAATCTCAGGGATGATATTTTATATTGTTGGGAGGTTTAAAGATATTTTCTTTTTCCAGGTATTCCCCTTTATGTGTTTTTCATTAATCCAATTTGTTTGGGTTTTCATTATCATTAATCTGTGTTGGTTGAGTCTCATTCATAAATGGAGATCCTTTTTTGTGTAAAATAATCAAAAAAATTATATTTATTCTTTTTTAATTAATGGAGTCCAGGTAAAAACATGTTAAATTGTATTATAAGGGTTTTCAATATGCTTGGATGGTTTCTGAGGTGGTTCAAGTTCTTTTATAGATGTTCTGATGAAAGATGTCATTAAGGAATTTTCATGTCATGTAAAAGGTTAAAATGATGTATAACTGTTTCTATACATTACCCATAAAATAGGTTTATAATATCAAATTAATAGATGATGTGAATATATTACAATATGTTTAATGTTTGAATAGGGTATAAAATAAATCCAAGGAGATGGGTTTTTTTGTAACACCTCTTAAATAAGAAATACAAAACATGAAATATCGTTAAATGACATGTATTTCTCATCTCTAGTGGTTTGATGTGGGATCCATGTATTATTTATTTCATTCATTTGTTGTAGCCCTTCACTCTAAACCCTAAGCTACTCTAGAAAATTAAGGATCTCATTACTCCATTTCAAACACCCCATTTCCACATCTGCTCCCCAGTGATTTTCTTATCATAGTTTTTCATTCATTCTCCATTTGAATACATTGTTGAAGTGTAAATATTTTCATCATGATTGACCAGGGTTTAGATCTCATTTTTGTCTGATCTTGGACCCTTCTCATGATCTTCCTCACCTCTATTATTGTTTGTGATTCTGGTTGGGATCATTACATAATTCATTTGATTAAGGTAGGGGGTCTAAAAACTAATCATATGTTTGGTTTAATAATAAATTATATGAAATATAGTGATTATTCAATTGTAAGGTAAACTATAATTAATTATTTAAAAATTAATTATAAAATCTTGAATTGGAAAACTGGTTGGATCCCTTAGATTCAATTGTTGGTGTGACCTGGATTTTGGCTACCATTTGCTAAGAGAACCCTCGAATGACAATAAGTTGCCTAATTGTTTAAAGTGTGTCGATCATGAAATGATACATTATGTGGTCTCTTCTTATAGAATCTTGTGGTAATTTTTTATTCCACATTGATATGAATATTTATTATTTGATTTATAAATAAAAGGGTATTTGAAAGATGAATAGTATTTTCTTAATTAACCACTGAGGCTTATGATATGGTATTGTGGTATCATTGTTATTTCAAATTGTTGTGTGAATGATGATGAAATGAATATATATAATTCTATTCCAAGAGTATGATGTTGGAATTATTATATAGTGGGTTGTTCATAGATTTATATAATAAAATTATTATATAGAGGTCCACACCATGATTTTAATGATGAAATGATTATGTATCTACCTTTCCCTAGTGATAAAAGATGAAATTCATATATGGTGGGCTTGGAAAATTTGATACTGAAATAATTAAAAATCAGGTTTTTTCAAGAGTCTAAAATGATCATATAGAGGGATGTTCCCAATAGTGATTATTCCATGGTTTATTGTCATGGTTGGCATGGTTGTGTGACATGCTCAGAGACATCCCCTATTGGTTTTGATGTAGTTTGATTTATGTATTGTATGTATTAATTAATTAATACACCTATTTATCAATTTATTACATGAAATTATCATTAGAAGAATTTTTCTTAGACATAGTAGTGTCGACCTACTGAGTATTAATCCCTCCCAATTTATGCCTCCATTTGGTACCCTAGTGGATTACCAAGTTACATGTTTAACAAATGGAATGAAACCATGTTCCTGAGTTGTTTCTTACTGGATAGGCCGTAGTTTTGAGACAAGACCAACGTTGGGTTTAGGGATGGGATAATTTGAGTTTATTTGGTGTGAGATGATTCTTTTATTTTTATTTTTTTCCACTTAGACATATAGATATGTATCATCCATTAATTATAGTATTTATTTTTATTGGCTTATTGGTTCTTCCTTTCACTTCTCAATTTTATGATGTACTATTTTCTCTATTTTCTTTACTCAGATATTTAGAGATACTTGTTTATTTCCACTGTTTTGTAACTCTATTACAGAGGGTATAGTTTCCCATATATATATATATATACATATATATATATATACACACACACATATATATATATACATATATATATATATATCACACCCTTGTATCTAGTTTACAACCTCAATAATATAGGGAGGCACGTTTTGGGTCTTGTAACAAACCTAATTTGACCATGTGAGAGAGTTCTAGATCAGAGGACATTACAAAACCCATCATTGGCATGATCTTCCCATTTGGATTCCTGATGTATTAACTTTTTTTTATTTAAATGTAAACTAATATATTGTATTCTTATTGTTTTTTAAATATCTCACCATATTATCTCATATTATAAATTCTTTTTTGAATGCTTCAAACAATTTGGTTTTAAAATTTTATATCATTAATAAAATAAAAATATTCTAAAAATATTAATGTAAAACACTTTATAATATTATTGATCTCTATTTACCATTAACAAAACCTAATTATGTCTATAAATTCCAAATAAATATAATTTATAGTGTATATAGTCCCTTTTATGTAGATGTTTAGAAACCTAAAAAACAAGAGAACGTCACAACATGAAGTATGTTGTGATAGGTTACCAACCTTGACCATTGTAGATTGTGACTATGAATCTAGATTAGTGAGAATCCTAACCCAATGTCCCATTATCCCAAAATAAATACTAAATATAGACCTTGATAACAATATAATCCCAAAACATAATTTTTATAAATAATAATCAACAGTTTTTTAACCTAATAAACCAAAAAATAAATCAATGTCGTGGTTAAATATTATTAAATATTTTTTCCAACCTAATATGTAACAAATTATAAGCATGATATGAAATTTATATAAAGTAATTTAAATTGATTCAATTAAATAATACATTCATTCATCATGTAAATTTTTTACATTAATTAATAATAACCATGTAGGTAATTACTAAATAGATGAAAATTTTATAAATTTAGATTATAGATTAAACATAATTACCCCCTCCCTATGGAGACACCCCTCTTGGACTGGCAATGCAGGGAGATGGATAATGACCCTCGAGTCCCACCTTCAAAAGGCCCCCAGTTGGTAACTAGAACCAAAGGAATAAAAATATAACATATAGATGGTATTACCCTCAATAATGAATATAGGGTCGAGGGATATAAAGAATAACCAAAAAGAAACTCCACCACATAATATGAATTAATGGAAATCAAATGATAACATAATTCATTTACAATATCAACAAATACAATAAAAGTATACAAATAAAAACCCAAAATACAAGTCATGTGGTAGAAACTGAACTATAGCTATAATATCTAAGCTAATAATCTTTCACATGTTCCATAAAGTCCTCCTGAAACCCGAAAAATAGATTATATATACGTAGGGTGAGAATAGAATTTATAAATAGTAGGTTATAACTCATGGTCTCTCATAAAAGGTGAAGAAAGAATACTAATTAAATGTTGAACAAATAATTGAACCAACAAGCACTTAGTAGGTACACTAATCCCCCAAACTCACTAAGGAAAACTCAAAAAATCATGCATCCAAGTATCATAGAGTAATATTTAGAACATATATAGGCACCTTATAACCACTTTTGAAATGGTTTTCCATTCTCCCCCAGTGATCTACCATCACTTCCATAATCGTAAATAATGGACCAACCCTATATCACATCTCACATCCCCAACTAAATATCATGTCTCATGGCCGAATCATATATCACATAACCATATCCTCATTCATAACCAGATAAAAAAGGAATTAGGGTTTCAGAAACACAAATGAGATCAAATTTGTTCCCTCCTCTTACAATGCCTGACCCTTCCATATATCTCATTATTCAATAAAAACAACCAGTAATAACTGTTGAAGGGAGAGAGAGGAAAAGAAGTAAGTAATCCATCTGAATCCTCCCCATCCTAGATATTGGAGAAAACACCTCCAATATAACTTGGTGTCAGTTAGGTTATGAAACTCGGGTGTGGTACATAATAAAATACAATGAATATATTTATAACAACGTATCAAATTATCCAACACCTATGGTTACACAAAATCAATGAAATTAGATTTCATTCGTGAATAAATTGCTAATATCATGACACCAATGGCTATCTCAAATGGAAAGAACAAACTTTTATCAAAACCCACAACGAGCCATAATTTGGTAACCACTTCTATTAGTCTAGAATCTTAATCTATCAAAATAGTTTATTTTTATAAACCAATAATATTTTCACCAACAGATTAATATCCATTACACATATATCAATGTTAATTATTTAATTTTATCATATGAAATTACATTACCCATCCTTTCCAAAACAAAACTCATAATCATGACGATATCTTTTTATTCAAATTATGTTATCACTCAATTGCTACCAAACCACTCCCCAACATCAACAACATTAAACCACTACATACCAATTACACAAAGACACAAAATTAAAGTATAATAATTCAATATAATGAAATCCACCTAACCAATAACAATGATGGAAACCATGCTAAACCAAATAAAAGAACATCAGGACAAACACATAATCAAAAAAATAAGAAATATAATATTAGTATTTCATTTATTTTCATTTTTTTATTATCCAATTTTAGTGGGTTACAAATATAGACCAATAGTCAAGACATTAAATGGAATTTAAATATTAATGATATGATCAATATATGACCAATAGAATTTTGTGAATCACAAAACTTCACTTTAACTTTCCAATCAGGCTATTATATTTGATATAATTCAGTCCATACAATCCACCCAAAGGATGTAAAATATTCCCCAATTCACTCATTAACATGACATAAGGATATATATTGAATCCTATATCAAAATGAATCTTCAATGAAGAATCTTATTGTAACCATGGACCAACCACCGCCAATCATGAAGGAATCAACACTGTTTCCGATGCACAATAGGTCACGATAAAAATCCACCAAAAATTGAAGAGAACATCACTACAGTGAACTACCAATAAAAGGTAAATAGAATATAGGAATAGTGTGGAATGAGATGGTTTCCTTGATACAAATAAATCCAATTTTAATGATCTAATATGAACTAAGTAGCTTGAAACTCTATGGGAGGCAATTAGAGGAGTGGAGGATGAGAAGGGATTGACCATGAGTTGAAGGAGGGTATAACATTAAAAACAAGGGGTGTAATTTGCCTCATATTTATAATCATAGAACAAATACCATTGGTGATCATGTGGTTCGAATCCCCCATTCCGATCCCAATTTCCACACATTTTAAAAAAACTAAATATGGCTGCCACCATGGACTATACCATGACATACACCATGATATGGTGGCAACTAGAACCTTTCCATGATCCTAAAAAGTGTCTTGTTGCCTATAATTTTATGTTTTATCATCACAATGCCCAAGTCTATGGAATGGCGAAATTTTTCTCCCCATTTTTCACATTGGTTCACTGAAGACACCATGTTGTCCGAAGACGAGGTTCCTCTGCCCTTTATGAATAGGCAGACTAACATAAAAAAATACTTATAGCCACACCTTTTTAAAAGTGTGGTAAAAAAACCGAGTTAAATTGTATCACATCCAACCAAACGTGGTCACCGTAAAACAAATAATCTATGATGACACAATAAAAGTCCAAAATACTACACAAAACATCCCAATCGCCTCCAAAATCTCCCTAAAACCCTATGAGATTTAAGAAATAAAAAATGATAGAATAAAAAATTAGAGGCCATTAAAATTTATATACTTTTCATAAATAAAGAATAATAAAAAATTATAGTTTTCAATTCCTTTTATAGACATTCATTAGAATAATAATATTAAAACATTACATTTATATCTTATAGTTAAATACCCCATATATCAAATTTCACATGCATATCTTAAAAACACTTTGATATTAAAATATATTACTCTCCAAGTTGGATGAAACTTTTATATTTATTAATATATGAATATATCATGTTAATAATGTAATCAATTAATATTTTTTAAAAATACTAAATTTTATATTAATTTAATATTTTGATCATATTCTTAAAAACGAGTTAGGCTAGATTAAAATAAATTTACAAAATAAATAATTTAATATATATAATACATATTCTAACTTATATATTTTTCATCAAACTATTTAGAATTTTAAATTTAGACTAATTTTATTATTTAAAACACATTATAAATTAATCAAAATTGTACATTCATGGATTTAAATATATATCCCTTCTATTATTTTTTTTGTATGTGGTCATTAAGCCTTGAAATTGTTCAGGTTCCCTATGGGTCCATTCTTATACATGGTTTTTAATAATTTATAATACATTCATTATAAATAAAAAACAATAACTTTTTTTAACTAAGATGTGGTTTTTTATATCTAATTTTTTTTAGAATTTTGTCATGGTATTTTTATTATAAATGATCAATTTCAAAAATAGCCTTTTAAAATTATACTTTTGAACCACAATATGGTGTTGTACAACAGCAGACCATTTTTCTATTTAAAAACACATTCCCATGTAATACATGGAATTTTTTATTAAAATAGTGATATAGAAAATTAGTTTTTTTACCAAAGTATATTTTTTGAATTGTTATCCATGAATTTAGTTTCTAAAACCAAAATTTAGGTTAATATATTTGTTATTAACCATGATATGTTTCTTTAAAACTATGTTTTGTTTCATTAATTTTCCTAAAAATGTTTATTTATAAATATAATACAACATGGTTATAGAAAAACTCATTTTCATAAATTCATAATATATTCAATATTCAATAAAAATGACATGGAATTTGATCTAATACCTCTAGAGAGTTTTAGTGGGGGAACACTTTTGAAAATATTGTGATAATTAACCATTAAAACATTATCACTATGAATTTTAATATAATAACACATAATTTGTAAACATACAATGTTTTATTACAAAAATAATATTCCAAGATATTTTATATGAGCGTGATGGAGGTCTTTTATAAATGGTTACCAAAATTATTCAATATTGGACAAAATTCAGTGTATATAAATCACCTACGGGTATGAATCTATATTATTATATGACCTAATAAAACCTTGGTATTAAATAAAAATAATAATGAGACCTGTTACATGGAGGATATTTTAGAGAAATATTATGTATTCCAATCTCTTATATATAACCGCATTTCATAAGCTTCGTGGATTATACTTAAAATCTGTATATCATAAAAGAATCCTCCAAAAACTATCTAATGGTATTAGAAAAAATTAAGATATCATTCATTGGGATAAATAATAATAAACATGTTTCATCCTATAACATGGATATTATTTGAACATAACTACGATGTAGTTTACTTCAAAATAGCATGATTTTATTTAGAAAAAACCATGATTTTGGGACATTCCTTATTCTATGATTATTATTTAGTGTATTTCTATATTATAAGTCTCCAATTGAGAGGAGGAATCCTATTGAGAAGAATAGGTATAAACTATAACCTAAAATAGGCTTGAATATATATAAGATCCTTATTAAAGATATGAAAAAAATTTCATATATCATGACCTACCCCTTGTGGAGACCCCTCTAGGGCCTATTGTAAAGATGAGAGCATCCCTTGAATCCCGCCTATAACCAGACATAGGCTGTAAACAAGCATAGTGGGAATAACATATAAACTTTGTTAGAGTTATATTTGTAAATCATGGGTAAAAAAATAAAAAAAAACACAAAAAACACCATAATATAAAAGGATATCAATATATAATAATTTATCCAGTTTCATAAAAAGTGAAGTCACCAAAATGAAATACCAAAAAAATTATAATATGGAAACAACTCCAATAGTTCCATTAATCCCTTCACAAGTAATGTATAGCTCAATCACTCTGTCTTTACTAGAAATTTTAAAATAAATTTATATATATAGTATAGAGAATACATGTATAATTGGTGGGATACTTCTTAAGACATATCATACAAAAGTTGAATAAGAATACTAATGCCTCAATGAATTGATAGTAGAACTTACTCACACCCATATTGGGTCATATATCACCTAACATCACCAAGGTTCACTCATCCAATATCTCATCCATGCATAACAATATAGTATCTATGGTTATATGAAAATATATCATGCATCCAATAACACATTAGTTTTTTATCTCACTAACCATCAATAAGAAACTTGTGATTTTATTCCTTATATACCCATGAAATCACAAAAAATTTGCAGGACTCTGAAACACCTTAAGAGGGAAGGGGTGAATCAGCATGTCAAATGTTTCTTAAAAAGTTATAGATCTTGTTCCCACATTGGTAGGAATTGATTAAACATTTCTAAATAGTATTTTCAGAAAATAAACATCTATATGTAGAGAGATCACATAACAATTATACTTGGTTCACTAATATGGGATATTACAAAGAGCATACATTGAAAGTGTGTCCCTAGTACCTAAATACACTAATATTAACCAGTTTTGGAATATAAGAAATCATACACAATCTCTCTATTCCTAAAAATATTCCTTTACACGATTTCAGGGACAGTATAATGTGTTTCTCAAAACACTTATACCGACTCCCCTAGCTCACTAATTTGATACAATTATAACATAGTTTATCGACATGAAGGTCACTCATATATATTTGGATTAAATTATTTATCCCCAACTCATACGAGACTCTAATTTCATAATATACCTTATTTGATGCACATTGAAAGACTTTTTAACTGAAAAACTGATATTCAAAACTGCCCTTCTCAAAGCTCATCCATAAATCTCACTATCTTCGCAAAGCACCATGCCTTTTCAAAACAAACTACCTTAAGAAAGATCATTGAGTCAATATAGAATACCCCATCATCACGAATAACCCTTTTCTATTAAGCATTGGAATCATTTATGATTGACGATTGATTTCACAGTGCTCATGCTTGCATAGAAATCCAAATTCACGGAGCTCCCCTAGTTTCATGAAATAAGATAATTTCAATATTTTTATTGAGTAATTTCATGAAAACTAATGTTGAGTAACCTTTTTTTATTGGTTCATCCATATTTTATTTTCCACCACATCTAGTTCTTTTTCTTCATCTTATAAAAATATCTCTACTGAACTCCTCCGGTCATGAAACTCAATTGAGATTTGACATTGCCAAGAAACATTCCATCAAACCATTACATAGTCATGAAGCTCCAATTATTGTAATCATGAAGAAAATTTTCACCAATTGTGGTGCTTTATATCTTCTTGAAAATTATTATAATTTTCATGAAATCCATTCCTTTATATTTATGATTAGTTGATTCTATAAAATATCCCTTCCTGATGCTAACCATTCCTCCATATTTTAGACCGAAAAAATTTGGGAAGCACTGGGAAACTTCATCACCATCTATACTATTTTTATCATATATAGTAAGGGAAATTTTCTCTCACACTCTTTAACGATCCATGTATGGATTTAAAATAAACCATACTTCATTTATATCATAGAATAACATTGGGTCCATTAACATATCCCTTATCACACCATATACCATATACCAAAACCACATCATGATCACAATATCCATATCAAATATATATCATAGTAGGGTATTGTGAACATGAATGAAATAAAACTTATCGGAGCTTCTTACTATTCACATCCCCCATAATATATCAAGGTAAATTCCACACGAAAACAAAAGATTATATATTACATATTATTACTATAAAATTACAACCCATTTTCTTGTACCTATAACAAGACATAAAAACCAATATTAATACTATAAGGGAGAGGGGTGAAGAGGAAGTATTCAAATATATGTTCTATTACCATCCTGGATATTTATGAAAACCTATAGAACAAAAATAATTTGGACATTAGAATGGTTATGTCGATTGGGTGGGGTGCATAAGAAAAATGGAAAATTAAATATATATCATACATAAATACAAGACAAAACTAAGTGTTTTATACCATGAAAACACTAATATAAACCACAAATTTTACTATATTATTGATATTAACCCCCAATACTTATATAGAATTTCTACAACCCAACAAACACCATTTTGTCACACCCAATGACTCTAAGAATAATATGAATTCAAATTTTAATCATAACCATGTATTTTTATATAATTATTGTTTATAAGATACATTAAACTCGGTATTACTTATATTCTCATTTTTAATTTCAAGGAATAGTTACGAAATCAACCATGTTTATTCCAAACCATTACCCAAACATTCAGTCACAAACACTTTATCAATAACCAAATTCTTATAAAATTATATCCCATAGCAATTTATATATTCATTGTTGTTTTTCATATTTCATACTGATGAGAAACTATAAAAAAACCCCTTTAAATTTCAACCAATAACCACATAATCCTCCCCATGAACATTCAAACAACCCCCACAATCACTACTAAATTATATATTTTTAAATGACTAGACATACAACTGATTACACACCAATAACCACAACCCCTACACCTATTTGGTTAAAACAATTCATAACAATGATTCACATCTCATGAAAAAACATCAAAAATAGCCACAAAAAAGCAAAAAAATACTATTCCAAACTCATCAAAGAAAATAAAAGCAAAAAATAGAAATTTTTAGTGAAAAATATCAATCAAACATTTTTAATCACTTTTTTCATAATAATTATGTTTACCAACATAAACAACAATACGGATTTAAAATTTTTTCCAAGTAACTATTTTATTACCATATTTAAATGAAAAATCTTTTTTGGGGGTGATTCAAGAAATATAATCACAGTAAGAATACATATATCATAATATAACAAAATTATCTTCATTAAAAATAGAATCAAACATGAGAATTATCTTAGGATCTTATGAAGATCATGTGAGTCTCCCCATTCCCTTTAATTCCATTTATATAATTTTATTATTTTCATTAGGTTAATAATTACCATTCACCAAAATAGAATATAAACCATGGTTATTCAAAAATTTCACATAAATAAAAGGGAGATGCCTCATATACCCTACCTCGATAAAATGATCATAGACATTTTAAAAAAATGAGGTGAAAATGATGATAAAAATGAGCACACCTTGAATCAATTGATAATATTTATCATAAGGAAATCTATAATATCATGACCTAACACAAAAACATTAATCGTAAATTTGTTATACAACCATATAATAAGAATAATTTCTATATAAATAAGAATAATAGAGGATGAAATATCCTTATATCACAATAATTCCATATTTTAAAGATAAGGACCACAGAAAATGAACGAGTGTATAAAATTATGAGAGGATATACCTTTGATAGCCAAAATATTGAGGAATTTAAAAGAAATTAAAAATAATTATTATGGGTGTATGAATTTATACTAAATCTAGAAACAAATGGGATAATGAGATGAATGGAAATCATCACATTGTGATGGTTATCAACTGAATAAACCCTCAAAAATCACAATTTGAATCAACATATCTTTCCCAATTAAAAAAATTCAACTGAATAATTAGAAAACATTATTCAAGGTTTATATTATGATATGTGGACCAAAAAATGAGGACACCCGAAATTTAATGCCCCGAAACATAACCTCTAAGGCTCAGAATGTGATATAGGTGTCCATGTAGTGAAAACCAGTAATTAATGAATTAAAAAAACTCCCTAAAATATTTCATGCTATATCCAACACCCTCACACCATGACTGTTAATGTGAGAAAGCTAACACATGGGAGTAAATTTTCATAAGTAAGGATCTTATTTTAAAATTTAAAGGCCTTTCATTTCATAGAATCCTCCTTAAAATCCTATACACATTTCTAGAGATCACCATGCCACAAACTATTTTTCTCCATAAAATAGAATGGTGGTTAAATACCATGGACAATATAACAAATTCATGACACTCTGCCCATAAAAAAACTCTACACTATGACCCAACCCTTCTTCGGGTGACACACCAATCAAAAAAACCACCCTCTTATCTAACCATCCATTCACCCTATGACACTCAAGGACACACAATGAGACACTTTACATAGATGAAATATTTTCTCTAACTCCACACATCTTCTTACAATTACGTCCCAAATCATCTAATATATAAAATACAGAATGTAACTGGTCAAAAATGATTGATACATTTATTCACTATGATAAGGATTTATTGACTATTATTCTTGATAATTTATAATAACATATTGTATGTATAAAATCTCAAAAAATAATAACTGATTAAAAATTTATTTACATTTGATGTTTCATTTAGATCTAAAATAATAATAATATTTGGATCTTCTCTTATGGATTTTATTCTCACATGATTATTGATATTAGAAAATTTAAAAATAGTAAAAAATAGAATGGTGCTTTTGTAATATTTTGGAGTGATTGTTCCATAATGGTCACATGAATGGGAATTAAAAAAATTAATGTTCAAAGAAAAAATATAAGGAGGTATCATAAGTTGATGGGTTGGATCCAAATATGTTAAATTTGAGATAATTTTATAATAATAAAAATGATATTATATTCAGAATAAAAATAATAAATCATTAAGTGATTCTAATATGGGAGACTTGACACTAAGGGAAAAGAATAGTGAAAATATATTTCAATTTGGGATTTCATAAATTTCCTTTTATTTCATTGTTTAAGATATGACAAAATTATAACATAAATACTTTGTAATATTTTAAAAATAATAATTAGTAATATCACAATGGAATAAGTTATAAGTTAACTTCTAAATTTTAAAAATTAAGGGAAGTTATTTTTGAAATGATTATGAATAGAAAAAAGGGCGTATTATAACCATAATAGGGTTAATATTTATTTTACGAAACCATTTGAATCCATTAAAATTGATTTTCCTATTATAATAATAAATTCATACTCTACAGGTTATCATTATTTTAGATTTTTTAGTTCATAAGATATATTATATTGAAGATCATGAAAATTAATTTTAATGAACTTGGATAAGTTCAGTAGATTTAGAAGAGAGGGTTTAAAGGAATTGAAGTTTCATATTGAAAAGAGAAATTTGAAAATGGGAAAAATTTCACTTTTAATTATTTTAAAAATAAATTCTACATCTTGTAATTAATAAATCTAATTCAACAATTTAAAATTAAAAATAAAATAAAGTGGCTAAAATGATGAAAATGAGTTTTGTTATGAAGGTTAAAATCATGCAATCTCAAAACTATATTTTATAATCAATTCAGTGAAAACATTTTTCTATAGTTCTTCATATAAAAATATATTTTCATTTACGAAGAATTATACAAACCCCCTTATAAACTATGTTATAAGGATAATCCTTATATGAAATAATTTATAATTATTTTAATACCCTTCCTTATTAAAATTAAAAATTGAAACATTGAAATTTTATATGAAAATAATAATTACTAAAGTAGAATTATTACATATTTCTATTTATAATTAGTGAAACCTCATTGTAAAATTTTGTATAAATATTATGAATTTAATTATATTTTTATAAATATTAATGTATTTTTATTTTATATAGTATGATGTGTTATTTGGGAAATTGATGGACTTAATTTCATTTATAATATTATTGAACTATTTGATGAAGTATTTTTTATCAATCTAATTTATTTAATGTAATTAGTTGAAAAGTAAATGAAATATGAAAAAAATAATGTAATTAATACATATATATATATATATTTTTATATATTAATAAAAAAATTTAAAGAATCACATTTAGGGACATATGTCACAAAAATGTCTGAGAAATATTTATGTTTTCATTGATAATGATATATACTTACAAATTGAAGATAAAGGAGTTATAAATATCATTAAATGATGAAATTATATTGAAAAAAATTAAAAACACAACTATATATTGAAAATAGTGGTCATAGTTCATGGTAAAATATGAAAATAGAAATCATGATATTAAGTGTAATGAAAAGGTATTTTCATCTTTAATAACTGAAACACCTAAAGTTATATGGGATTTTACTTCCCATGGATAGATCATCATTTACAATATAAAATTTCACTATAATTATTGGGTCTTCAATTACAACAAGTATATCTCATTACCAATGACTAGGAAATCAATTACAATATTAGTATATTTTAAATACTTCCTACTAAAACCCTAATGAAAATATAAATATTAATGTTGTTTATTGATCATGTCATAGGATTCAAAAAAATATTCATTGAAGATATATATATAAATATATCAAAACCACGATAGGTATTTTTTTCTTGTGAATAACAAAATACCACTTATTATAATTTACTATATAATGAATCGTAAATTGTAATATTGGTGCAATAGAAAAAATCTAGAGTCATTGAAAATGAAATATTTTATCTTAGGTGACGATTGAATCATTATTTATGAGTTGATATATTTCATTAAAATTCATTAGGAAATTAGATATTTTTAGTTTACTATATAATGATATTAGTGGAAAGGACTGAATAAAGGTGTTATATTAGATTTAATTATATTATATATCAATGAATATGGCTGATTCATAGATAATAAATAGTTTATATTTTAATTTTATACTACAAGAAATATTTTTTATTCTGTTTACGACATTGGATATCAATAAAAATGATTAGGCTGATGTAATGAAAAAAATCCAAATCATTGATTATGGATCACATTGTTGTAAAACCAAACTCAATCAAAAATCAAAATTTCAATATATCATATTTAAATCTATAAAACATAAAATTATTTGTTGTTTTTAAATGTATTATCACTTATAAATGATTGTAGTTATTATTGAGTGATCAAATGAGAGGTATTCCATAAATAAAATCTATCCATGGATGAGGATCATTGTACATGTTGCTAATACATAATTTAAATAATATTTTTAGTGGAGGATTGTTAAGGTAAAAATTAAACAACATAAATATTAGGGAAATCATAGAAATTCTGTTTAGAAGATGGCTAATGAGAATTTAATGATTATAGGATAAAGTAAATATTATTGGTGAATCATAGACCTAAGTTGGATGGTGGAGGTCCATGATGGTTTACTTAAACATGTAGATGAATCATAGATTCTGATAATAAATATATTAGCATATCAAAATAGGTTATTAAATTCACATATTAGTTTGTTTTTTAATGAAAAAATTGAATGTACACATACATGTGTGGGGACTATTCATGAGTCTGAATATGTCTGTATAATTTGTTATCATGTTATTTTTTCTAATTCTAATAATAGAAAAATACAATTTTCTTGATGAAAATGAGGGAAAATGTACATATACTTGAGTAATTATTTATAATATTTTCAATTATGTTTTTTTAATTTATGTGTTATTTTTATAATTTTTATTTTTGGGTATGGTGTTTCTCATATCATTTTGTTACATATAAGGGCTCTTATTTTAATATATTATTTATAATAAATTCCATTTCACTATTTACTCTTTATTAAATTGGTTTTAATGAATATTGGAATGTGTTATGTGTATTTCAAATAAAGTTTTATGATACTTATTATTAAGGATTAGTTTCTTGATAGATATTTCTCTCACTTGATTTTAGTTTCAAGTAGTTAATATATAAGCTATTATTGAATTCATCAGTGATTATTGGGTGAATTTACCAAATAATATAGGAATTATTTGTTTTATGTCACAATTATTTTATGTTATTTATACTCAAAAACAGTGAAATATTGATAAGTGATTAAAACCATGGTCTTTGATTTATCAACTAATTGAGGATTAAACAAGAACATGTTTTTAGGGAACTATGAGGGAACATGTCTTTGTAATCACATAGGGATTGACCACTAATATTTGTATTGAAATTTTAAAATTTATTTAAATTTTCTTAAAGTTTTTCATTTAATATGTTTTAAATCACAGTCACCAATGTATTTATTTTCATTCAATATAAAATATCTAAAAAAACAATGACATAAAGTTCATGGAGTGTGAGAAGGCCTCATAATGAGAAAACCTATGGGTTTCACGGTACTTCATTTAATTGTTTTATAGAAATAATATTTTTAATAGGCTCATTGAAAACATTTCATTAAATTAATGGTACCATTGTTTGGGATGTTGTATGCTTACATTAAATTTTATTTTTATATTTATGAATATATAATTATCTTTATATCATTATTTATATTTAATTTTCATTCATTTTTTGTATTTTTACACCATTCAGATTATTTTCATACAATATCATATCATGTAATGATATACACTTTGGATTATATCCATACATTGAAAGAAAAAAAGTATCCATATGTAGAAATTTTATGTTTATAAAAAATTTACAATGTGAATTTTTTAACATTTATATAGCTAAAACTAAAATCCAATATTGGTGTAACCATTTAAAGATATTTATAAAATATAGAATAAATTTTATTGTTTTTGAAAAATATATAAGTTAAACTATATAATGAAAATTAATTTAATAAAATAATCATGTTTAATATTCGTTTTTGATGGAAAATTTGTGAGCTAAAACATGGACTCAATCAAATATTCTATAAGTTTCATTATGTTTAAGATAAATATTAATGTTGTAAATTTTGTGGGTTCACTATTGTAAATGATACAATAAAGTCAAGTGGAAATTCTAAATATAATGTGAATTGATAAAATTTCTATTTTCACTAAAAGTAGGAAATAAATAATGATTTTATAGTTTAAAATAGGAGATAATATAAGATGTGATGCACCTCAATAGATTTTGATTTTTTTTTGGAATATTAGAGTAGTACCATAATAAAAGAGATATTTTAAAATGGAAAGGTATTTGTGAAAATATCAGTGAGTAATTGGATAATTTTAATAAAAATTATTCAAACTATCCACACCCATATAATGAAGAATAACACGTATTGATATTCTTCTACCAAAGCATAGTTCAAAATAATTGAAACTTGATTGATAATTAATAAATAGGACCACACATTTATAGATATTAATTTCCATAAAACGTGATAATAGATAATATATAATATAACACACAACAATTTTTAACAATGTGTACAATTTTCGGATGTGTACACTAGGTAGAAGATCCTGAATAATCAATTTTAGGTAACTAGACATGATGAGATAGTCACATTGGTAAGAAAGATAAAACTAAAACAAAAGCCATAAAATAAAATATAGTATATATTCATGGAACATATAAATTATAATATTGTTAAAATTAATCTTTTCTTTAATTTTAACAACCCAACAGTTTCTGTACTGTTTTTTAAAGTAATCGATATAAAAAATAGGTGTTCAACCAATTTTGTTGAGATAATTAAAATTTTATCTATAGACTAGGAAAAAATAACTATAATTAATTGAATCCATTCAATAATTTTTTTTAGAAATGTCACTAACCATCAAAATTTCAATAAATATAGGTTAATAAATAAAAATATATAAGTAAAAAACCCCCACCGAAAAGTGCAAGAAAAAGTAAAACCAAGCCCTAATGATTTTTTATAAAAGATTATATAATCTTACAAAAATTGAAATAAAGAACCAAGGAAATAAAATTGAGGAGATATATAATCAAAAGGGATATATTTCCAAACCCATATTGAATTTTTGTTCCATTGATAAGGTAATCCATTATGTCATTTTACACTAAAGCAACATTGTAATGATAGTTTGATAATATTGAGATGTAATAAGGATATTCCACAATAACGGTGGCTGCGTAAAAATTGAAATTAAATGAACCCAACTAGAAGAGGATTAAGTCACTAACATATACCTTTTTATAAAACTAATAAAAAATCTAATAGTCAAAATTATTGTGGGAAAATATTAATTAACGAAAAATAAAATTTGAAAATTGAAGGCACACATCTTAGACCATTTCTATTCCACACATATAACACCAAAAATCTCCTATAAATTTTATTTAAAAATTCTTCTAATAAATATCGCTATAATAAAATAATAATGAATCATGAGGCAAAGTGTCTTTGATCCATTAGATAAATATACCATAAACTTTAAATATTAAAAAAATGAAATCATAATTTCTTATCTCTATAATATGTTCCATGATTCCATTGAAATCCTCATATTTCATAGGATAAAATAACGTTAATATACTAAGTTTTTGAGATATAAATCCCAATATTGGATAAATCTAGATAATCTTTATAAATATGTGAAAAAACATATATCATAATGAAATAAAAGAGAATAATATCATTGATGCATGGAATGTGAAAGATGATATCATAAAATCATGGCATAAAAGGGGTGTGGACGCAACATAAAACATGAAATCATAATAATATTTAAAGTCTCACTACCAAAACATAATAAAATAGTGTTCATGGATAACCACCCATTCACCATACAAGAAATTTCATGAGATAAAAATATTTCCCAATGAATTGGAGTGCTATCTCGGTGCACCCATTATATTTTTTACTTTATGTGTTCCACATAAATGGTATAACATAAGAACATTTTTCATCATTATAATACCATGGATGATGAATGTGGGTTTCATAGATAAATGTTCTAAATGAATGAAGTATATTTAAATCCAACTGAATTCCCATGAATTTAAAATTGGGTTACTTATTTTGAGAATAAAAGTTTACAACATAAAAAATCAAGAAATTATTTTGGCATCAAAATGGGTATTCATTATGTTTATGAAAGGTACTAAAAAGATAGGAAGGTATTCCTTCATTATAAAGCGATAATTTTTATAGGAATGAAATATTCATAAATAAAGGATAACACAATTAATGTAGAATCAATATGACTATTAAAAATGAAGTGTTTGAATGCATAATAAGATGGAGAGAACCCTATTTCATTGAATGGTTTCTTCTTCAAGACTAGGAGGTGATTATTTAAGCCATAACTTTTAATTATGAATGATATTAAGAGATATAATTATTGAATATTCATTATGAAAGGATTTATATCAAAGATGAATTGGACATGGGTTGTTATTTATCGCGAAAGAGGTTGAATACTTTATTAGTTTATAAACATAGGCCATATAAAGATTGTTAATAAAAAAGTAACAACCTTAAACTTCCCATGTTTTTTTATTTTTTTATTTTATAATGAGGATTAATTTTTAAAAATTTAATATCTCAAAGATAAAACATTTGTAAATAACAATATTCTGGAGTTCGAAGCTATTACTTTTCATAAATAATTGTTGTGAAAACATTTATAATGTACTTTTGGTTTTGGAATATTCATTATAGGTTTGGAAAACTAATCTTATTACATTAAAATACCTTATGTTATTGAATAATAATATATATTTTTCAATAATGACCTTTAGAGTTTTTATCATCCCACTTTCAATTCATTATGATGTCATAATAGTTATTTTATATTTATTATGTATTAATTTTCTACTTAAAAATTTAAATATCTTATAAAATTATAAAAAAATTTCAATTTGGATAATTTTCATGTTACGGTTTAAAAATTAAATTTACTTAATGAAAATTATTTTTAAAATATGATAAATTTAATTTTTTAATAAAAAATATCAGTCATCAAAAAACACTCGTTTTTATGAAATATTCAACTTTTTGATCCATATAAAAATAAATTGGGGATTCATATTATATTAATATATATATTCCCTTAAATAATTTTCTAATATACCAATTAAAGGAAGTAAATTTTAAATAAAATTTATAACTTTATAAAAAAAATTAATTTCAATAATATTAATATATTTTCCAAAAATTCAATTTTTTTCTTTGTATGAAAAAAACTATTTATCGTATTCATCATATGAAATGTTTCATTTTTAATAATAAAAAAATGAGATAAAATTAACTTCTATTAAATTTATAATTATAAACTTTATTCTATTTTACTACTATGTTCTTGATACATAACCCCTTATTACACCAACATACACTCTAAGGGTAAGTTTTGTGGTGGTAGTACATTGATGGTGTAGTTCAGAGAACATTGGTTGTAAGAAGAAGTATATAATATTGATCTTCTCTTGTAATAGAATATAGTTAAGACTCAATTGTTTAATCATATCATTGAAATAGTCGTGGGAAAACCTATTGCTTCTATATCCCTTAATAGATATGATAAATATGATTTAGAATGGATAGTCGTACTAGTAGAAGCCATTGATTCTTCCTTAAGAATCAATTAGCTTTTATTATATCCTTTTGTATATACTAATAACAATGGCTTCTTTATAACTACATAATTACCAATGGTCATATTAAATATTTATATTATAATTATAATAAAATGTTATTTATATTTATTTCAGGGTGAAAGTTTTCTATATTATACTACATTTATAAATGAGATATATATTCATTCAGAAAAGAAAATTCTTTTAAAATTTTTAATGTGATCACACTACATAGATAATATAAAACATGATTCTATCTAATTATAATTTACGTAATTATATATGTAACACTATTATGAATATGGTTTCAAAAACAAACAATTGTAATTAATTAAAAAAATTAAATAGTATTCAACGATCAGGAAGAATATTGTTATTCATAAGATAAGTATCGAATAAAATAGGATTTTAGTTCTGAGTAGAATTTTTTGAGCACGAATTACTCCCCAAATTCAAAATATACTTCAATACCCCTGAACCTTTAAAATTCAATAGACTATATGGGATTTGAGGTTTAATGATGTTATTTTAGTATAATTACCCGACCTTAAAACATTACATAATCTTGGATTAATGAATAATTCACATTTCGGATCATTTCAGGTTTAGAGTTTTAGAGAATTCGGTCATAACTAATACATTACATCTCAAAAGTTACAATGCAGACACTTCTACTCAGTTACAATTTTTTTACAAAACAAAAACTCTTAAAAAAATATTCACTTCTATTTCCATGTTTTAGACTTCATGACTTTTCCTTGATCCCATCCATGACCCTATACATATTTGAGACCTATGAATAATTTTTCAAAATTTGGGATGACTATAAAAATCTCAGTAAGGGATATAAAATAAGGAATTAATACAATGAAAACATACTTTTTAATCCTAACATACCTTATGAAATAATAATGTTTATGAATAACACACACTAATAATTAATCATAAAAGTAACTTATGGCATACAAAAAATACTTAAATTGTAGCTATCACAGCTATGCAGGGAGTTATGTTCAAATACCCATCACATTATATTCCATAAATCTCTTAGGAAAAACATTAACATTTATCTCCATCACGTTACCCAATGCATCGGAGAGCTATCTTGGGATCACCCGCCCTAGGTTTATCATGGAACCACCCATATATGTAAACAATTCACAGGAACCATAACAGAGTCATAACACTTAAAACAAGAATGAAGTAAATATAACATTTCCACATTACAATCACAACTTATCATTTCAAGATATAGAAATATTCTATGTATTATCAAACCATTTTCAAGACCATTTAAAACATTTAATAAAGATATATTTGAATCAATTTGACCCATACCACTTTGATTATTTAAAATAAATTATCATTTGAAAACATTAATATCCATATAAATAAATCCTTAAAACCATTTTATAAAAATGGACATTAATGATAAAAATTTAGAAGAATAAATCCTTAAAACATTTGAAATGATATTTTAGTTAAAGAGTTATTAACAAAATGAGAGACACTTGAATACAAATTATTGAGGAATAAAATTGAATCAGAACATTAAAATATTATGTGAATAAAGGGATTATTGTTATAATATGCCAAAGGAAAATATATACACCATATAAGAGTGAGTTGGTGAATAAAAACAATAAAGTCTCAATGGAATATAAATTGAGATGAAATCCCTTATAAAAACTATACCCTTAGATTAAGGATAAATTAGTTACATAATAATGTGTGAAAAATATAAATAAACTCAATATTATTGGATATTTAGAGTAATTAAATCATAGAACATTCACACATATTTTTGTAAAAACAACACCAATGACATGGATGTTTAAGTCAATAAATGGAAATTGAGTTAAAATTACTCTTATCATGTTCATATCGATGACATGAGAATTTACCAATGGGTTGTTTATGTGTATTAGAAGTATATCCAAAAAAATTAGAGTATAAAGTACTACATAAGTATATAAATAGTTATTTTACAAATAATCATGGAGTAAAATAATAATAAAGTATGCGTAAATCCCAATGAGTGGAAATTGAAATTTGAAATTCCCTTACTGATTTGGTAACATATGAAACATACACCCCATTAAAGAATGATAATACAATGAACATGTAAATACCCATTAATTAAATTATATTAACCCAATAATACAATCATGGTCAGTACATATAAAACTGAAAAATAAAATAGTGGCTAATATTGCATGAATCTCACCGAAATGAAAAGTGAGATTAAAAAACAGTACCACGTTGTAATAAATTGAGTTATATGAACAAAAGTAAATAACCACAAAATGAATCAAAGAATACCATAAATATAAATATAATATTTATAATATATATCAAATGACAATACCCAATACCCCACATGTAATAAATAAGTGGTGAACAATGGAAATCTCACAGAATTAAAAGTGAGATAAGAAACCCATTACCTTATGTCGGAATTGACTTGTTTGTTCCTTGTTATTCATGAATAATAAAAATAAGTTCATTTATACTTGATTAAGAAACTTTTTCAATTTTACTATTCCTTTAATATCAATTATGACCTTGTTATAAAATTATGTTATCATTTAAGTTAATAATGGCCATTTTGTCGATATTTGGTACCAGAGTCAAAAATGAACACCTTATAATTACAAGTTGTCCATGTGGTTGAGAGTCCATTATCTCCAGAATTATATTCATGATTTATATATCATATATATCATATATATCATGTATATATATGTATTTATAATATTACATAACATTTAGAGGTAAGAAATGAAACGCAACGTTCATGTTGATGGTAATCCGTACGTACGCATGAACACTACATTAATTTCTATTTCATAAGTAATGGAATGAAAACATAATTATACATTGGTATATTATAATTCTGGTATAATATAATATATAATTTTATTAACATCATACTTTATACTTCCAATGTATATCAAGAACGATTCAAATAACTATGAGGGGGCGGTAGTCCGCACTTTCTCAAATGAAATTATAGCATTTAACCATAATGGAAACCATGAAGGTATGATATAAATGAAAAATACAGAAGTATAAAAAAATAAACTTAATATATATCATATATAAATGCAGTTCCATCATAATGGCAACCATAAGCAGTGGTAGGAGAAGATGGAATAATCATCGTTTCGTGAGGCGTTAGTTTGCCGTCCATAGAAATAGTATGTTCATTTCCCATTAGATGAAGGTGTGTGTAAGTGTAGTTAGAATAATTCTAATATAAATAATATAGTAAATTTTGGATACATTTTTTCCAATAATAGAAAGGAATAAAAAGAGTTTAGGGGTTGGAGAAGGAAAATAAAATAAAATAACTTAAGAAAAGACGTTACCTTTAAATTGGGAAACACCCTTTGGTTTGAACCAAAAAGACTTCTTGAAGTGCCTTATGCTTATTTTAAGAATTCTTGGTGGAAGAGAGAGATCTTGAGAGATTATTTGGGTATGGTTTTAATGATCCAAGTGGGTAAAGAGGTGTGAGTAATGGGTTAGAAGTTGTGTCCTTTTATAATGCGGAGTAAGTGCTCTTTAAGAAAGTGTGAAAATATCATATTATTATATAATGATTTTCTCTTTCAAAACGTATAAAACTAATTAAAGTCAAAGATAAGATGAATCATGTTATAAATAAAATCATCCAATAATAATTGGATAGGTTTTGGGAATTATTTAAATCTTTATAATATTATTTATTTAAATCATTTATTAATGAGGTAAACACTACATCATTATTTTGTCATAAATAATTTTATTTTTTGGATGTATAAATTTTCTAAAAAATACCATTATGTTGGAAATAATTTTACCTTTCTAAATAATATTTCCAGTCGAAGAGATAGCTTATATAACCCCATATAAAAATCAATTAACTTAAAGATATTTCATTATGTCATATTTGTCATTACTTTAAATTAATTAATATTAAGGGTCATTATCACTCGTAAGTGGCTCCATGGGGTCCCAAAATAGACCAAATGATTTATATAGTCGTCCATGAATCATCTAATAAGGTTATGAGAAGTGTTAAGGTAATTTTTTATTATTATGATATATTTTTTACCTTGAATTACCCTATTTATCTTTTACCGCAGTAAATAAAAGTCAAAAGATATTATTCACCAAAAATAATATTAATCATATTGAACCAAATTTTACTTACTAATAACAACTATGAATGTATGATTTTATAAATTCAATTCACAGAAGTGGTAAATTTCATTTAAATGAAACAGTTATATTTTTATCTACTACATAGTGGTTTCAATATTCATCAAAAATTGAAGTTTTTTAGAAAAATACAAAAAAATCAAACAAAGATATATTTGATATTCCTAATTAAAAAATTATTTCTTTGTTACCAAATTATAAACATATAAGTTAGACTAATTAATTTAAAATTAATTCTTATTGTAAAAAAAATCGTGTTTTTATGAAATAATAACTATCAAAAGATTGAAACCTTTTTATGCACAATTTCAAAGTGAACGTTTTTTCAATGACCAAAATTGGATTAAATGGTAATAATATAATCTAATTACACTTTAAAACCAATTAAAAACTCAATTAATCAATATAAATAAATTATATTAAAAGGCAGTTTTGAATTAAAATATAGTATTTTCCCCTATTTTTGAAAAATTGATTTTTTTAGAAAAATACCAAAATTTTACCAAAAGTGAAGTTTTTTATGTCCTGATTCTAAAGAAACATTTTATTTGGTCATATAGAACATATAAAATTGTCCAAAACCCGATTTAGAGAGGATTCTCCATTAAAATGTGGTAAATCAACCTTTTAATGAAAATTATGCTTAAAATTATATTCAATCACATTTTCATCCACTAAATTTAATTGGAAAAATGTAAAAATATTTAACAAACATGTATATTCATATTTTAGTTATTTCTGTTCATTCTCGCCAATTCAATGGCTAGACATTAACTACCATTTTAAATAATAATATTATATTATTGTTGTGCAAAGTATGTTTTCAAAGAAACCCATTATTGTGTATTGAGTATGCCATCAAACATAGCATCCATATTAAAGTAAAATAGACAATTAATTTATAAATATTAATAAATATGAAAATGTAATATTATTTATTTACATGGGATGTTACATACAGAGTTATGTTCCTTAATAAATGTTATACCACACTTTATAAATTATTCTTTACATATTGAAGAAATGAATCCTATAAGATTGGTGGTATAACAAGGGAAAAAAATTAATTTCGTATCCAAAAACCATTTTACAGGATGCTTAGGTAAGTGTTGGTGATTTAATGATTTAAAAATCATTATGTTCTGAATAGGGAAGACTAAATATTTAATTATCATTCACTAGTAAGACTAGGAGGAATATTTATTAATACTAAAAAACAATAATAAATATTTATGTAGAAATTGTTTTATGAAATTATGATATAATAATGAAATATATCCCTAAGAAACATGTAGTTTTTACATGTACACCTTTTGAAATTCAATATTTCTCTATGGATAATGTTTTTTTAGTGCAAATAATTAATTTTAGAACTGAACTCAAATATTCATTAATTTTTATTGATAATACTATTATTTTTTAATATTAAATTGATTATATGTCTCTTAAAATTAATGAAAATCAGGTTATGTTACAGTTGAACACATTCATGATGGAATCTGGTTCATGATTTTGGATTTATTAAAACACGCACTTATTATTATTTATTATACATGTAGGACTGAAATGTTTATGAACAAATGTAATTAACCTATTTACAACAACCACCTAGGTTTGAAAAGAAACCAATATCAAATATTTCAAAATATATTTAGTAAATTAATAAATAAAAATTTCTTGTGATCATTTAAAGTAAAATATTTCCCAAAAAATATACTGAATTTTAAATATTTTTATAACAAAAAATTATGTTTATATTCTTAAAATTAGGGTAGATTTCAATTTTGGTCCCCAAATTTTCATACATAAAATAAATCATGAGAATAAATATAATTTTTTAGGAAATAATATAGGGGACCAGACCCAACATTACGAGATTTTGTTATAATAGAATAGGGAATCTACTAGCATATAATAATATCAATATAATCACATATTCATAATGGACAAGGCCAATTAAAATTATATAAAATTATGGTCATTCCATTTTAGAAAATAAAATTAATGATCTTATGCCTACGAAAGTGTTTAATATATTATTAATGTGTACTCATTATAAGAATAAAATGTCACGACCCATCCCTCTAGCTCGTGCTGTGACTACCACAAGCCCACCTTCGATAGACCACTGGCTAGTGACTATCACCAGAAAGGCTTATCCCTAAATCTGGGATGGCATTGCCTTTATAACCTGTAAACTCACACAATCAAGCACACAACAAGATACGAGCAGAAGGTAAAATGTATAGTAAAAAGAGTATGTATAGTAAGTAAATGGGTCAGAATACATGAACAACATGAAAGTACAAGTAAAACTGAAGAACTACTCTTGTGAACACCACCGTGGATCCTACCGGAAGGGTAGGTAAAGATCTCAAATTCTCATCTATGTGGTACGCCTCATCTATGGTCCACCTCTGAGTAGCCTCCTGTCCTTGTACCCTCGTCCTCAGTCAACATTGTCCATCATCTTCACATGCCACAATAAGGTGCGGTCATAGCCCGTGTAGGGGTGAGTATGACAATACTCAGTAGGAACCCCAAGACCCCCGAAGGTATCTCAAAATACACAAAGGATAAACCACAATGCATGAATAAAACAATCAAACCAACTTAGGTATATGACCAGACATATACCTAAGTTATCAAGTATACCCATCTCATTCATGAGGAAACACAAGGCCCGAACCCTTATCTAAAAGCTCTACTGTTCTATGAAGGAAATAATACCATGAAGGTAAGGCTTGTAGAAAAATACCACATAGGTATCACCACAAAGGTAAGTACCACAAATGTAACTCTACACAGAATTATACCACACATGTATCACTACAAAAGTAAGTAACACAAAAGTAACAACACACAAAAGAATACTATAGAGGTATCACCGCAAAATTAACTACCACAAAGTTAATGGCACACAAAAGAATACCAGACATGTATCAACAAAAATTTATGTACCACAAAGGTAAAGACTCAACTCACACTAGGTATAACATAAGTACATAAATATAGATGATTAACAGTATTGTTAGATCATCTTACTTCATGGAGAAGCTCTGTTATTGACCCACACAGGATCAAAGAGAACCCAAACTAGATATAAAGATGACCAACACAGGATCTGGTGGTGACCCACACAGGATCTGAAGATGACCCAAAAAAGATCTATATGTGCTTACCCACACAGGATCACTAAGCACTGACCAACACAGGATCTGAAGATGACCCACACATGATCTGGTGACTACTCTTGTACAGCCAGCCACCGGGTTTCGGCACTAAGCAAGCTTGATTTCGGGAGGTTCTGCTCCTCATGACATAGGTCGATACATCAACTACTGTCAAGTCTCATGATGAAGTATCCTAAAGGTACATGATTCAATAACAAATCCAATGTGATAGACGACACGTCAATCCGACTCCTGGTCTGTATGTTATTAGTGTTTCCATTCCGAGGGACCGGTTGGATTCAGGTTCGATCCAACCTAGCAGTTATCCAACTTTATCCAAAACTCAAGTGGAGTATACCAATAGGACCATCTTGATCCATGGATTCTGGCACCATATATGGTTCATTAAACGGAGGCCTGGTTCTCAAGATAGTACAAAAAAGGTGTATCTGGGTCCGGATGGGCCTAGGACCGGTCCAACCCATCCTGGCTTCACCCAAACCAGTTCAGATCAATCTGACCCTGTTCGGGTCCAGCCTCGCCAATGAAGGGGGCGGCCTAGGACTCTAGGAATGACTCGATATGGTACGACATGTTCAGCTTGGTGAGGTCCACCGTGGCGGGGCCCTCCCAAGCCACAACAAGGGGGAGGCACCACTAGGTATTTTGAACGTCCCACGGGCCGTTCGGTCTCCATACTGGAACGTAAGACCGCCAGAACATTCTCACTCAACATGACGTGACCGACTAGTTTCCCATATGGTTCTCCTCCCAGTGGTGTGGACGCACACCACTGCTCCACCATAGCCGACCGGATGTTGGCCACACTCCGACCACCGCTGCGACAAAGAGGCCGCGGTGCCCATCTCTAGCGGCGCGGACATGTGCCACTGCTTCTCCCCATGGCCGACTGACATACCCACCACCACCCTACTCCACCACGGCTGACGGGCCATGAACTCCTACTAAACAGGTGGCAGAGACGCCCTCCTCCATACCTCAACATGGACGTCTGGCGTGCCGGACACCATCCTCCCTCTACCGTGGCCAACATGCCACGACCTCCATCACTATCAGTGGTGCAGATGCGAGCTGCCCTGGTTCTATGCGACCAGCTGGTGTGCCAACCTCCATCCTTCCACCACCGACAAAGAACACATCATACCACGAAGAATTTGTAGTGGGATCGAGCCATGTTTTTCTCCCGCACCCTACACGTTAAACTAATAGTAGACGGTTCATGAGTTTTTAATCTGTGTAAAACCACAAAGAACGAACAAGAACAACCAAATTCAAAACCCATACCTTGATTTTTCGATGGATATGGTGAAAGGAAGGAGATGAAAATGTTGAAGATGTCGACATCCATTATTCCTACAGCACACTCCCAATCCGATCTCGAGTGTCATCCTCGTCGGAGGTTCATTCCTCGTTAAGGGATTTTTTTTCCAAAGGCTATCCCCCAAGTTCTCTCCTTGCCAATAATCCCAAACCAAGATATGAGGTGGAACTTAATTAAGTTTTAAAATTAATTACATGAGTAATTAAAATATGGAACATCAATTGGGGGAAACCCAAGTGTCCCTCCCCAACCCATTAAAGGAGGAGTTCAGGTGGTCCCCACCACCAAGAATTCAATTAGGAGGTTTCAAATAAATAAATAAAATAAATGGTTGTTATTATATTTTAATCTTTTTTTAACTGTCCCACGAAATTCCAAAAAACTAACATCCATTATCAACCTAATGCAGTCGATGTGAAGATATCCTTTAATGAATATTGACACTACGAGATCAATAGTGTCCTTGGATTTCAATTCCATGAACCCTTTCAAAAAATACAATATGTCGCGTGCTCGTTTACTGAACGTACCTAAAAAAATATCAAAAATTCATTCTGGGCACACCAGGGCTCGAAATCATGAGCCATCAATTTTCGCAAAAATTGTAATATTTCCATTCAATTTTAAAAAAATTACATGGAAAAACCGGGTCTTTACATTCTCCCCACCTGAGGGATTTGCATCCCCAAAATCCACAACACAAACTAGGGAAAAGGTTGAGGGTACTGGGCCCAAATTTATAACGACCCATACTTTATATACATGGATATTACTTCATAATTGAAGCATACTTATTACAACATATCACAAAACCATGAAAGGATCGTATAGGTATAGTGTCTTTAGAAACTGAGAAACATAAACAACTGGTTCATAAATCATCTACGTTGTCTCCCATTTATTTCATCATATCTAGAGTTCCTTTTTGGCATATCCTACTTAATATTCTTCTTCCTGACATGGGGAAAAGAAAACATACAAAAAGGGTGAGCTCAAATTCTTAGTAAGGGTAATCAAAATAGATATCAAACATATCATATTCATAAGAACATAACATTTTGAAAAAATATTATCCTGCAAAAGAGGTCATAACATGGGATATATCATAGAAGTGAAATGTAAATCTAATACTCATAACATAAAACATGATGCTTTGTGTCATACACACATAATAAAAGAAAATCATTTCTTAGTAGTCAAGACTCATTGCCAAGACTATCTTAGCGGACAAAGTCCATTTCTGAACCGAGTTCACTCCTCGTTTCAGTCCTGTTTCACTGAACCGGTTTAACCTCTCATTCAAGCCATGTCTATCTCATGAGATATTAATCATTACCCAATGCATTGTAGGGGGATATAGGTGTCACCCATATCATAATGATACCATTCTTATGTGTTCCACAAAATCAAAAATCATACATCATTGCATAACCGATGTAATAAAAATGGGAATCTTAAACATCGTGACATCATAAAACAATTCATATAAGATAATGGAATTCATAAAAATAATTCCATCACAACATAATCAAATAAATGTATTAATAGGGATATAAACAGAACCCTACATTATCTTAGATGTAAAATAAATTTGATAAAACACTCGAACTCCATTCTGAGGAAAATATCCTTTCTACTTCAAAAACATTTTCCCTTTCATAACATGTCATACAATTTTAAACTAAAATAATTTGATTAAAAATAAACTTGAAAACTTGTAAAGGAAGATTCTGGGAAATAATGTTTTAAAAAATCCATTCATGTCATATAAGTTCAAGAAAAACATTCTTCTCGTACTTTGGTCGGAAAAGTCAAAAAGTACCTCGTACGAAAAACGGCAAAATATTCCTTTCATATATTTTACTAAAAACACACCGAAGGGTAAAATTGGATTTAAATAATTTTAGGAGGATAAAAATAATATTTCATATTTATGAAACATGGATGTGAATGATAAATATTCCCTAGTAAATTCTGATGTATAAACAATCTCAGATACAAATTGAGATTGCGAGATTGTCCCTTACCTTAGGTCTGATTTGCTTCGTAAGTGTCCGAACCTCCTGTATGATGATTTAAATAATGTCATTAAATTATTCCAGAATCATACTTATTTTTATGATATAATATATTGTCATATTCTTAGCTTCTTATTAGTTATATCTCATTGCTACTTGTTATTCAGGTGTTTGTTGCTTTATGTTCGTATGTGTGTTTTGTCGAATAAATTCTTTATAGAAACCTCATTTCCAGAATGGTATTTGTGTAATATATATCATAGTTTTTCATTCAATTAATTTATATAATAATTATGCATTGAAGATCATGTAGAACGAGTCACATCACATCGTGGAGACGGTATTCCGTACGTATGCACGAGCGATGATATCATTCCCATAATTGTGGAATTGTATTGGAGTGTATGTATACTATTTCAGAATCAATATCACATTACAATAATCATATATAGTCATTATTTACACCATTATACGCATACAATTAAGGTGGTGGTGGAAAATAGATTACACCACGGCATGGAGACGGTATTCTGTACGTATGCACTCGCGGGGATTTCGTTTTCTGTATGATGGACAGATGGTGAGATAGGGTTGTTTCATAATTATACTAACATATCAGTATATTAGTGATACTTATGTTATTACTTAATAATGAAACAACTAAATAAGAAGAAGTAGAAGAAGAAATAAAGTTGAATGAATCGGTAACGGACATTACCTCTTCTTTGAAGCGCCTCTTTGAGGCATCTTCTTAAGGCACTAAAATTTGTCTTTGAAGAAGACCAGGACCTCAATGATGTTTATAGAGAAGTGGGGAATTTAAATTGGCAGGGTTTGGACAAACTTGAAGGTTAAAATTGGTTCGAGGAGGAGTGGGAGGAGGTTCCCTTTTATAAGAGAGGAGAGGGGCACCTTTGGAAATATAAGAAATATTAGTTTATATTAAATCCCAACCCTACCTAAAAATTTCCAAAATGACTAATATCCGAAGATTAGATGATATAGGGTTGTAATCTCATCAACCAATTAAATTTATACATGTTAGGAATTTATTTTAATCATTATCATCTTGATTTATCCTTATTTATCAATTTAATTTTATTTGTGGTAATAATATTCTAAATTTTAAATTATTATAAATAATTACATATGTGTTGTGAATTTTCCATAATTTGACACTTTCTGACATTTTCGACCATAAAAATTTTAATTTATAAATTTTAAATATTTCTGTGAATTTTAAAAAAATTTATAATATGTTATTTTTATAAAATAACAATACTATCAATTTTGACACTATTCATTTATTTCTATTTAAATAAAATATATACAGAAGATATGTTCAAACTAAAAACATTAATATATTCATAAAATGTCATATGTATCTAGAAAATTAGTGGAGCACATTAAATAGTTCATATAATATTTATTTTAATATTTTTAAAACCATTTATTTGACATTTTAATTAATAAAATAATTTCAAAATCACTATTGTGTCATAATTAATGATAATTATTTAATCCCTAAAAATTATAAATAAATTTATATGATGTATATAATTGTATTATAATTATGGAGACTATTTATTTTCGACGTTTAATAAATTTTATCACTAAATTAAAATTATTATACTTATAAGATTTAAGAAAGTGACATGTTGTCACTTTCTTTGGTTTTAATAATAATTAAATTATATTCATGGAAAAAAGTCCCTTAAATAAATCTAATCCGACCCTTAGGTGATAAGGGTCGACTTTTAGTCATCCAATAGGATTTTGGAAGGTGTTAGAATAATTTTATAATCTCATATTTACCCATAATTACCCGATTTACCTTTAACTATGTTAAATAAAATTTACCATAGTTACTATTCATAATACCCAAAAATAAAAAGTAGTCTATTAACATAATTTGGACCCACTGATTCTAAATATGGAATCCATTCTTAAAAATTCTAAACACAAAGGTTGCAGTAATTAATTTAAAATTAATCCCGTTGTTAAGAAAACGGGTTTAGAAGTTAAAACATTGCCAAATATTGAAATGTTTTTACCTATGAATTCAATGTGAAATTAATGCTAATGACATACATTATATTAAATGGTAAAAATATATTCTCTTTATACTTTAAAATCATTCAATATTATTATTTAACCATATAAATTATCTCAATGAAAAATGTTGTTTTTAATTAAAAATTAGCATATTTTTACTATTCATCAAAATATGAAAGTTATCAGAAAAATATAAAAAATTTATCCAAAGTAAATTTTTATATCCTGATTCCAAAGAAGGATTTTATTTTTTCAAATTGAACTTATAAACATGTCAAAAACTAGATTTAATGTGGGTGCGCCATCAAGAGGCCGCAAAACTACATTTTTTGAAAAATACTTATTTTACCCGAAAAATTTATTTTGTTCTCTTACCATGTTCTAGAAAATGTGTAAGATGTATAATAATGTTATAAAATTAAAAATGTAGTTAATACTATTCATAACGACTAGTCCATAATAATATATCGTTGTTTAGTGAAACCTGGTATTGCGTACTACACACGCTATCGAGGAAGGTCGTGATTACATGTAATGAAAGCCAAGTCAGTATTGTGCATTGTGAAAGATTCCTTTGGTGTTGCGTATAACATAAGACATAAAAAAATATTTCTCAAAAAATATCCTGGTGCTACATTCTACCCCCCTAAAAATGAATTTTTCCCTCGAAATTCGTCACTTTATTACAAACAGATGAGGATACCTCTCCCTCATCATATCCTCAAGTTTCCATGTAGCTTATTCTAATTGTTGGTTCCTCCATAAAACATTCACCAAGCGAGTGGTCTTGATCCGTTGGACATTTTTTTGCTACGGTCCATAATCTCTATCAGTTGTTCTTCATAAGAAATATCTTGTTGTAGCGGTACAACTTCTGAGCTGAGTACATGTAAAGGATCACGTATGTACATTCTCAAGAGAGATACAAGGAACAAATCTTGAAATTGAGAGAGATTCGGTGGAAGCTCCGATCGGTAATCAACCTTCCCTATACGATCTAGTATTTTGAAAGGACCGATATACATAGGGCCTAGCATTCCCTTCTTTCCAAATCTCATTACTCTCTTCCAAGGAGATATTCGTAAGAACACTTTATCACCCACTTCAAACTCTAGGTCTTTTCTTCGGTTATCTGCATAACTTTTTTGTCGACTCTGAGCTGCTCTTATGTGTTGTTGAATAGATCATACCTTTTCTGCCATCTCATCAACAAGATCATTTCCTAATAGCTTTCTTTCTCCATCTTCATCCCAGCAAGTTGGAGTCCTGCATATCTTTCTATAGAGAGATTTATAAGGATCCATATGAATACTGGAGTGAAAGATATTATTATAAGAAAATTCCACCAAAGGTCGGTGTTGATCCCAACCACCATTGAAATCCATAGAGCAAGCTCTCAACATATCTTCTAGAGTTTGAATTTTCCTCTCAGACTGACTGTTAGTTTGAGGATGATAAGCAGTGCTGAAACTCAACTCTATATCTAGAGTACGCTGAAGACTTCGCCAGAACATCGAGGTATACCACATATCTCGATATGATATAATGGAAAGTGGTACTCCATGCAATCTTACCAGTTCCTTTACATATATCCTGGAAATATGATCAAGAGAAAAATCTTCTCTAATAGAAATGAAGTGTGCTAACTTTGTAAGACGGTCAACTATAACCCAGATAGCATTATTGCCTTTGGATGTTTTAAGAAGTCCGGTGACAAAGTCCATAGTGATGTTTTCCCTTTTCCATTCGGATATGGGTAATGGTTGTAACATCCCCTTAGACTTCTGTTTCTCAGCATTAACTTGCTGACAAACCAAGCATCGAGAGACATATTCATCAACATCTCTTTTCATTCCATCCCACCAGAAGTACTCTTTCAGGTCCCTATACATCTTCGTGCTTCCACGATGAATAGAGAATACAGAACTATGAGCCTCATCCAGTAGCTCCTTCTTTAATTCTGGGATGGGAGGAACACAAACCCGATTCCTGAACATTATTATCCCATCACAATCAAGGTTGAATTCAGGAGCATTTCTCACCTTCATTTGTAACTCTACATCTTCTTTATGTGCCTCTTTAATCTTCACATGTATAGATGGTTGAGCATTCATTTGAGAAAGATACGATTTTCCCCTTCCATTTTAATTCCAAGATCCATCCTTTGTAAATCCATAAATATTGGATCTTTTGTGATACTCATCTTGGATAAACTGGCATGGTCTTGTCGACTTAATGAATCTTCCACCTTGTTTGCTTTCCCAGGGTGGTAATGAATTGAGCAGTCATAATCCTTAATCATCTCCAACCATCTTCTTTGGCACATATTCATCTCCTTTTGTGTGAAAATATACTTTAAACTTTTATGATCAGTATAAATATCACACCTTTCCCCATAGAGATAATGCCTCTAAATCATTAATGAAAAGATTACCACAGCTAACCCCAAATCTTGTGTTGGGTAATTTTTCTCATGTATTTTCAACTGTCATGAGGCATAAGCTATCGCCGTATCATTTTTAATGAGAAAACACCCCAGTCCCTTATTGGATGCATCACTGTAGATCACAAACCATTCTCCACTGCAGGGTAGTGTGAGCACAGGTGCACTGGCTAGCCTTCTTTTTAGCTCTTTGAAATTCTCTTCATATTCCTCCACCCGAACAAACTTAACTCCTTTCCGAGTCAGCTTGGTGAGTGGGTTAGATAACCTTGAAAAATATTTTACAAAATGCCGGTAATATCCAGCCCAACCAAGAAAACTTAGGATCTCAGTTACTTTTGTTTGTCTCGACTATGTTTCGATAACCTCTGTTTTTGCTGGATCCACAGATATCCCCTCTTTTGAGATTATGTGACCCAAGAATGAAACTTTTTGAAGCCAAAATTCACACTTGGTAAATTTGGTATAAAGCTTCTCCTTTCTCAGGGTCTTTAATACAATTCTCAAGTGATCTTCATGTTCTTCCTTGCTCATTGAATAGAAAGGAATATCAACTATAAAGACTACCACAAACTGATCAAGATAGTCTCTAAAGACTCTATTCATCAGATACATGAAGATAGAAGGGTCATTAGTAAGACCAAATGGCATCACTATAAATTCATAGTGTCCATACCTTGTACGAAAAGCTGTCTTTCGTATATCCTTCCTTTTGACCCTTAATTGATGATACCCTAAACGAAGATCAATCTTGGAAAATTATTGAGCTCCGCATAGTTGATCAAATAGGTCATCAATGCGTGGGAGAGGATATTTTTTCTTGATAGTGATCTTGTTAAGTTCTCGATAATCAATACAGAGTTTCATTGATCCATCTTTCTTCTTAACAAATAGAACAGGTGCTCCCCAAGGTGACACACTAGGGCATATGAATCCTTTACCAAGATTCTCTAGGAGTTGCTTCTTCAATTCATGCAGCTCAATTGGGTCCATTTTATAGGGTGTCTTTGAAATAGGCAAAGCACCCGGTACGCGTTCTATTGAAAAATCGACTTCACGATTTGGTGGAAGACCTGGAAATTCCTCTGGAAAGACATCATCAAATTACCATACAATGGGCATATTCTTATTCATGAGTTTCTCACCAACCAGTTGATATAAATAACCTTCATTTAGTGGAATCAAGACCCATAATATTGATGAAATTTCCAGTGGAATGTTATGTTCATCCTTTCATTGATAGACGATCATAGATTGATCTGGAATATGAAATGTGACTTAACTTCTTTAACAATTGATGTGATCTCCATATAAAGAAATCCAATCCATGCGAATAATCACATCAAATTCTACTATAGGAAGGATCACAAGATTTGCAGGAAGCACTTTCCCACAAACTTGATTCAGAGAAGAACTGTAAACTTTTGATGCGACTGTTGTGCCATTAAGAGTTGTCACAACCAACTCAACATCTAATTGTTGAGGTAATACGATGATACCCTTTGAAAATTCCTCATAAATAAAAGAGTGGGTGGATCAAGAATCAAATAAAATATTTGCTACTTTAGAGTGGATGGTAAGTGTACCTCTCACCACTTCGTTGCCGTACTCCACATCGCTGATAGTAATTGCATGTGACTTTCCTTTGTCTTTGGCCTTAAGAGATTGTTGATGTCGATCATCATCATCAACCCTGGGATTTGGGCATTGATTGGCATAATGCCCCATCTCTTTGAACATGAAACATTGAAGTGTAGTAGGTTCATTATGTGTATCCCTTCCTTTTTTTGCATCATTAGACATCTTCTTCCCATTATTTCGACATTCAATTGCCTGATGACCCTCTTTTCCACACTTATAACATTTTCTTGTCCCCTTAAGAAAATTTCCTCCATATTTCTTTCCACACTTTGAGCATAAGGGAAAACTCATCTTCTTTTCAGCGTGGTCTTTATATTTTCCTTTGAATTTCATTTTCCTCTTCTTATTAAACCCATGTGATTGATGGGTTACACCAATCTCCATCTCAACCTTGAGAGCACATAAAACTATTTCCTCATAGCTATTGAAGTCTGTCATGGCTAACGCCCTTCTAAGACTTTGTTTTAAGCCACTAAAGAATCGATCAATCTTACTCTCAGGTTGGATAATAATTCCGAAAGCGTACCTTGCAAGTCTTGTAAAAGTTTCTTCGTAGGTACCAACAGATTCATCATCCTTTTGCTTCAGTTCAAGAAACTCTTTCTCCATCTTTTTTCAAAGAATACGAGGGAAATACTTATTAAAAAATAAGTTCTTGAACTCGTCCCATTCCATGGACTCAATTTCATCCCTTTGCCTCGTATTCTTAATAAGATTCCACCATTGATCAGTATCACCTTCCAAACGATATACTTCTCAGATGACTTTATTAAGTTCAGAACATTAAAGAACTGAAAATATCTTTTCAGTGGTACTGATCCATTGTTCAGCCACTAATGGATCAGAAGACCTGCTGAATGAAGGTGGACGCTACCTCATGAAGGATTCAACAGAATGTTGCTCCTTATTTTTCTCGTTTGGATGTTATGCATGATTCATAGCTTGAGAAATTTGTGTGAGCATGGGTACAAGATTTTTCATTCTAGCTCCCATAATTTTTGGTTGCTCAGGGGTACAATCATTTCATTTCCCATCACATTCCGCATTAACATGGTTCCTTCGGGTTCTAGCCATTGACTAAAACCAAGAATAATAGTGTGAGAAACACTAATTATAATTGGAAGACCACAAAATCAAGAATAAAATTTCACAATTAAGGTCTTATCGTAGGTTGTTCATGGCCACTTATAAAACACTAAGAATGTGTTCTAGGCTTAGACATATCCTTAGGTTTCTTACTAAGGCTTTCACATCCTAGTTTCCAAAGGTTTACTATACCTTTCCTCTGATACCAACTATAACGACCCATACTTTACATACATGGTTATTACTTCAAAATTTATGCATATTTATTACAATATATAACAAAACCATGAAAGGACCATATAGGTATAGTGTCTTTAGAAACTGGGAAACATAAACAACTGGTTCATAAATCATCTACGTTGTCTTCCATTTATTTCATCATATCAAGAGTTCCTTTTTGGAATATCCTACTTAATATCCTTCTTCTTGACCTGGGGAAAAGAAAACATAAAAAATGGGGAGCTCAAATGCTCAGTAAGGGTAAACAAAAGAAATATCAAACACCTCATATTCATAATAACATAACATTTTGAAAAAAATCTTATCATGCAAAAGAGATCTTAACATGGGACAAATCATAGAAGTGAAATGTAAATCCAATAATCATAACATATAACATGAAGATTTGTTTCATACACACATAATCACAGAAAATCATTTCTTAGTAGTCATGAATCATTCCAAAGACTATCTTAGTGGACACAGTCCATTTCTGAACCGAGTTCACTCCTCGTTTCAGTCCTGTTTCACTGAACTGGTTTAACCTGCCGTTCCAGCCATGTCAATCTCATGAGATATAAATCTTTACCCAATGCATTGGAGGGAGATATATGTCCCACAAATCTCATAATGATACCATTCTTATGTGTGCCACAAAATCAAATATCATACATCATTGCATAACCCATGTAATAAAAATGGGAATCTTAAACATCATGACATCCTAAAACAATTCATACAAGATAAAGAAATTCATAAAAATAATTCCATCACAACATAATCAAATAAATGTAATAATAGGGATAGAAACAGAACCCTACATTATCTTATATGGAAAATAATTTTGATAAAACACTCGAACTCCATTCTTGAGGAAAATATCCTTTCTACATCAATAACATTTTTCCTTTCTTAACATGTCATATAATTTTAAACTAAAAAAAGTTGATTAAAAATAAACTTGAAAACTTATAAAGTAAGATTCTTGTAAATAATTTATTAAGAATCCATTCATGCCGTATATGTTAAAAAAACATTCTTCTCATACTTTGGCCGGAAAAGTCAAAAAGTACCTTGTACGAAAAACGACAAAAGATTTCTTTCATATATTTTACTAAAAACACACCGAAAAGGAAAAATTGGATTTAAAGAATTATAGGAGGATATAAATAGTATTACATATTGAATAATCATGGATGTGGATGATAAATATTCCCCAGTAAATTCAGAAGTATAAACAATCTCGGATAAAAATTGAGATTGCTAGATTGTCCCTTACCTTAGGTCCAATGTGCTTCGTAAGTGTTCGAACCTCCTGTATAATGATTTAAAAAATGTCATTGACTTATTCCAGAATCATACATATATTTATGATATCATATAGGGTCATATTTTTAGCTTCTTATTAGTAATATCTCATTGCTACTTGTTATTCGGGTGTTTATTGCTTTATGTTCGTATGTGTGTTTCGTCGAATAAATTCTTATTCCTATTTTTAGGTTATAGACACCTCATTTAAAGAATGGTATTAGTGTAATATATATCATATTTATTCATTCAATTCATTTATATAATCATTAGGAAATTAAGATCATGTAGAACATGCCGCATCACATCGTGGAGACGGTATTCCGTACGTACGCACGAGCGATGATATCATTCCCATGATTGTGGAATTGTATTGGAGTGTTTGTATATTATTTCAGAATCAATATAACGTTAAAAAATAATATATAGTCATTATTTACACCATTATACCCATCCAAGTAAGGTGGTGGTGGAAAATAGATTACACCACGGCGTGGAGACGCTATTTCGTACGTACACACGTGCAATGATTTCATTTTCCGTAAGATGGATAAATAGTGAAATAGGGTTGCTTCATAATTATAATAACATATCATTTTATGAGTGATGCTTATGTTATTACTTAATAATGAAACATCTAAAGAAGAAGAAGTAGAAGAAGAAATAATGTTGAAAGAATCAGTAACAGACATTACCTCTTCTTTGAAGCGCCTCTTTGAGACCTCCTCTTAGGGAACTAAAATTTGTCTTTGAAGAAGACCAGGACCTCTAGGATGTTTCTAGGGAAGTGGGAAACTTAAATGGGTATGGGTTGGCCGATCTTGAAGGATAAAATTGGTGTGAGGAGGAGAGGGAGGAGGTGCCCTTTTATAAGGGAGGAGAGGGGCACCTTTGGAAATATAAGAAATAGTAGTTTATATTAAATCCCAACCCTACATAGAAATATAAAAAATGACTCATATCTGAATATTAGATGATATAGGGTTGTAAACTCATCAACCAATAAAATTTAGACATGTCAGGATTTTATTTTAAACATTATCATCTTGATTTATCCATATTTATCAATTTAATTTTATTTTTGTTAATAATATTCTAAAATTTAAATTATTATAAATAATTACATATGTGTTGTGAATTATCAATAAATTGATTTTTTATGACATTTTAGACCATATAAATTTTATTTTATAATTTTTAAATATTTTTGTGATTTTTAAACAATTTTATAATATGTTATTTTTATAAAATAACAATAGTGTCAATTTTGACAATATTCATTTATTTGTATTTAAATAAAATATATACAGAAGTTATGTTGGAACTAAAAGTTTTAATAGAATCATAAAATGTAATATGTGTCTAGAAAATTAGTGTATCACATTAAATAGTTCATATAATTTTTATTTTAATATTTTTAAAACCATTTATTTGATATTTTAATAAATAAAATAATTTCAACATCACTATTGTTTCATAATTAATGATAATTATTTAATCCCTAGAAATTCTAAGTAAATTCATATAATGTATATAATTGTCTTAGGTTTCTGTAGACTATTCATGCTCGAAGTTTCATTATGTTTATCACTAAATTAAAATTATTATACCTATAAGATTTAAGAAAGTGACATGTTGTCACTTTCTTTGGTTTTAATAATAATTTAACTATTTTCATGGAAAAAAGTCCATTAAATGAATCTAATACGACCCTTAAGTGATATGGGTCGACGTTTAGTCATCCAATAGGATTTTGGTAGGTGTTAGGGTAATTTTATAATCTTATATTTTCCCTTAATTACCCGATTTACATTTAACTACGGTAAATAAAATTTACCGTAGTTACTATTCATAATGCCCAAAAATAAAAAGTAGTCTATTAACATAATTTGTACCCACTGATTCCAAATATGAAATAAATTTTTCAAAATTCAAAACACATAGGTTGCAGTAATTAATTTAAAATTAATCCTCTTGTTAAGAAAACGGGTTTTAGAAGTTAAAACATTGCCAAAGATTGAAATGTTTTTACCTATGAAATCAATGTGAAATTAATGACAATGACATACATTATATTAAATGGTAAAAATATATTCTATTTATACTTTAAAAGCATTCGATATTATAATTTAACCATATTAATTATCTCAATGAAAAAAATTTGTTTTTAATTAAAATTTAGCGTATTTTTAATATTCATCAAAATATGAATGTTATCAGAAAAATATAAAAAATTTGTCTATAGTAAATTTTTATATCCTGATTCCAAAGAAGAATTTTATTTTGTCAAGTTGAACTTATAAACATGTTAAAAACTTGATTTAATGTGGGTGCGCCATCAAAAAGCGGCAAAACTGCATTTTTTTAAAAATACTTATTTTACTCGAAAAATTTATTTTGTTCTCTTACCATGTTCTAGAAAATGTGTAAGATGAATAATAATGTTATAAAATTCAAAATATAGTTAATACAATTCACAACGGCTAGTCCATAATAATATATAATTGTTTAGTGAAACCTGGTATTGCGTACTACACACGCTATCAAGGAAGGTCATGATTGCCTGTAATGCAAGCCAAGTTAGTATTATGTATTGTGAAAGATTCCTTTGGTGTTGTGTATAACATAAGACATAAAAAAAATATTTCTCATAAAATCTCAGGGTGTAACAGAATCTAAGCCTCCCACTCCCATGTGCTCTCATGGAGGTTCCTTTGCTACCAACGAATGCACACTAGAGGTATCGACCGCTAACGAAGGACTCTGTCCTATCGATCCTCAATCTCCACTGGGACCTCCGAAAACGTCACCGCATTATTGATGTCCTACTTTCCCCAGTCAATGATGTCTGAAGGGTCATGCGCGCACCTCCTCAGATGAGATACATGATAAACGTTGTGCACCTGGTGCAATTGTGGGGGAAGAGTTAAGTGGTAAGCCAACTCTCCAACTTTGCTGAGGACCTGAAAGGATCTAATGTACCTCAGAGATAACTTGACGCCTAGACCAAAACTCCGCAAAAATCTTCATGGTGTGACTTGTAGAAATACATGGTCACCATCCTCGAACTTCAGAGGTCTTCATCTCCTGTTAGAATAAGACTTATGCCTGCTAGAGGATATCTTTATCTGCTCCAGGATGATATGAACCTTCTACATGGAAGTTCATACCTTCTCTGTTCCCATGAGTTTTACTCTCCAGGGTCAGTCCTGCACAGAGGTGATTTGAATGATCGACTGTATAATGAATTTAATAGTGCCATACCGATAGTGGAGTGATAACTTTTGTTTTATGCGAACTCCACTAAGGGAAAGTGATCCTCCTAGATGAAGCCAAAATCTAGGACGCATTCATGTAGCATGTCCTCTAGAATTTGAATGGTTCACTCTGTCTGACCATTTGTCTGAGGATCGAAGGCGGTGCTCAACTAAAGATGTGTCCCAATCACCTCCTGCAACCCCTACAATAGTCAGGAAGTAAAATGAGCATCTAGATCAAAGAAAATTTACGAAGACACTCCATGAAGCTATACAATCTCATTCATGTAGAGGCATCCCAATCCCTCTACTGATTCATGCTCTCTGATAGGTAGGAAGTGAGCCGACTTGCTGAGTCGGTCGATGATCACCCCAATTGGATTATATCCCACGGACATGCGTGGAACCCTTTTCACAAAGTCCATGTATATTTCATCCCACATCCACTCTAGAACCTCTAGTGGCTGGACTAAGCCCACTGGAACCTTGTGCTTTTCCTTCACTTCTTGAAAAGTGAGTCCCCATGAGACAAACTCTGACACTGATTTCTTTATTCCTGGCCACCAGTGCTGACGCCGAAGTTCTTGGTACATATTCACCACTCCTGGATGTACCGCAAGAGGGGAAATATGGAACTCCCTCAACATATCCTCCCATAGCGCCACCAGTACCATATTACGTCCTCTAAAGAGATTGACGTGCTCCCCACCTTTAGAAAATCTATCAAGTTCTTATCCTTTGGATATCTGAGAATGTCGATCCTCACAATCAGTGTCCCCATGTCGTGCCTCCCTAACTCACTAAAGGAGTGGGGGAGTGACTATCAGAGACTGAAGATAAGCTGCTCAATCTTGATCCACATTGGATATCTGCAAAGTGGATAGCTACTCCATTGACTCACTCAGAAAACATATACTAGAACTCATGCTGAGTTCATCTACTACTACATTCCCTTTTCGAGGAGTATAGACTATATCAAAGTCATAGTTCTAGTGGAACTCAAGATAACACTGTTGTCTCAGGTTTAGGTCCTTCTGAGAGAAGATATACTTGAGAATATTGTGATCAAAGTAGACTGTAAAATGTTCTCCCATCAAGTAATGTCGCCACATTTTCAAGGCAAAGCCCAATAGTACTAACTCTAGGTCATGGGTAGCATAGTTCATCCCATGATGTCTCTGCTTTCAAGAACCATATGTGATCACTGGTTTCTCCTACATCAGGACACATCCAAGCCTAGTCCCTGATGCATCGCAGTAGACTACATACCCAACACCCACCTCCGGTAACCTAAAGATGGGGGAAATTTTCAGTCTCTGCCTCAGCTCTTGGAAACACCGCTGGAATTTCTCCGACCAGATGAAGGGTTTCCCCTTCTTCATCAATACTAAGAAGGGTTCCTCAACTCTGGAAAAGTTAGGCACAAACCTCTGGTAGTAACCGGACAAACCAGGAAACTTCGCCCCTCCGTTACTATCCTGGGTGGCTCCCAAGCAAGCACAACCTCAATATTTTCTTGATCAACAACAACTCCAACCACCGAGATGACATATCCCAGATAGTGTACCTCTCGGATCCAGAACTGGAACTTTTAGAGCTTACCATTAAGATGGTTCTCTAGGAGTGTGTCAAGGACTATCTGGAGATGATAGGTGTGCTCCTCCTCTGTAACTGAGTATATCAGGATGTCATCGATGAATACTACCACAAAGAGATCGAGGTATAGCTAGAAGATTCTGTTCATGAGTCCCATGAAAACTGCGGGGGTGTTGGTCATGCCGAATGGAATAACTAAGAATTCCTAATGGCCATACTGACATCTGAAGGCCATCTTCTTCACATCCTTATCTCGCAACCTAAGTTGGTGATAGCCTGATTTAAGGTCTATATTCAAACACCACCTTGATACCTTCAGTTGATCAAAGAGATCATAAATCTTCGGGAGTGTGTACATGTTATTCATGGTCACCTAGTTTAGGTGATGATATTCCACATAGAGTTACAATCTCCCATATATTTTCTTGGTAAAAAAATCAGGGAAGCCCAAGAAGAAACATTAGGCCTAATGAAACCATTTCTCTTCAAGTCCTCTAGCTGTACTCACAGATCTCGAAGATCCACGAGAGCATTCTGATATGATGTTGTATATATCAGTGTCGTCCTGGGGTACAAGTCAATATAAAATTCCACCACATTGTGAGGAGTTAGACCCAGAACATCATCTGGAAAAACATCAACATACTGGTCCACCACTACAGGATAGCTTAGACTCTCAACATCAACCACTCCGAGGGTAAGGCTAGAAAAAAGATGTCTGATCGGCTACACCCTCCTATGGGTATGTCCATACTATACTACAAAGGTTACATTTTTTCTAGTGAAGGAAAACATGGTCCCATTTTCACAGACACACCACACTTTGTGACTAATATAGTCGATCTGAGAATGGAATGTAGATAACCAATCCATACCAAAGATTACGTCGTAAGTCCTTAACGAAACTACTAGAAGAGCCTAGACAAAGCTCTCTCCTCCTAGAGTAAGATCAAACTACCGGCACAAGTGTGTAATAGTTTAATCCTCTCCTGTAGGAGTCTTTAGCAATAAAGATTGAACCAACAACGCCACCGAAATCTCTGTGCTCTAAACGAGGGCAGTGGAAATAAAAGATCGAGTAGCACATGTGTCTATAAGTACTGTAGCTATTGTGGAGTAGACACATATCATACCTCGAATAATCTATGGAGCACCATGGTCATAGACCTTAGCATCCTGGAGTTGATCTCGTCCGTTTCCACCTATTATTTGTGGTCAGGTTGGACCACTTGGAGGTGGTGATGGTATAACCTCGAATCGCCGCCCACCGCCTGTTGCATGAATAGATCCTCTGCCAAATCCACCTCTTGCCTTAAAACCTCCTCGATCGAGTCATCGCCTATACCCAGTTGGTCCTTTTATTGTCTTCTGGTCATCTGTATGGTGGTTTGGGCAGTCGCGAGCCATGTGACTCTGCCGCCGTATGAGTAACACTGCATACTCTTCACCTGTTCTGCTCTGTCTCGAGATCCCCACACGATCGACCCTATATCCTTTAGTCGTCCACTTGTAGGGCTGGTCCTCTTGGACCTCTACATCATCTGTTTGATGCCATCTATAGATGACTCTATAACATGACATCTAGTGGTGGGTCTCGCTGCCGGTGACTACAAAGCAAGGAATCTTTCCACTAAGAGTACTCCCTCTAACACCCCCGCCTATGTCTGGATGAAGAGAAAAATTATAGAAGCTATAATCTACTGTATGGGACCCTAATCAGAGGTATGTGCCAAAATGAAAGGGTCCCACACCATGTCAGTGGAGTAGCATGAGAAGTTGGTGAACCTCAGTGAATACTGAGCCACGGCCAGGCTACCCTACTGAAAGTGAAGAAGATCCTATATACACAACGAGCGTAAGGTCTCTAGGATGAACACTGCCCTAAAAAGGCTCTCGAAGTCCGCCCAAATGAGAGTGACCTCATCGTGAACCTGGAGCATCAAGCTTCACCATATTCCCACTGATACCCGAAGAAGACCGGTATCAAGAATCTATATGATATCAACTGGTGTCCCTACTACTTGGAAAACTCAAACCAGAGTCTCCGGCCAGTCCTCAACTGCCTGTGGATTAGTCTCTCCCCGGAACCTCCATGGACTCTAGCGCTGGAACTCAAGCAATGCGCTCAAGTGGCGTGCACCCTCTACTGGTAGGGCTGGTGGAATTGGCTGCCCAATAGGTAGTGGTGGTGCTGGTACACCACTCGATGGTACAACTGCTATAAGGGGGCCCTGCACCAAAGCCTTTTTTCTCGGTGGGATATCATCATGTATAGTACCTAGAACCCTGGCTGGCTGTCTGCATGGAAGTTTCCTGAAATGAATCAGGTTCCCCACAATCAATATGTTATACCTAGGGAGAAAAATGAATGTGATCACAAAGAAAACATTCCAAAAACACACAAACAATCCGTGTTTCAGTGCACTGAGTCAGAAATAAGAAGTCAGGGTCCTGGTGTATGGATATGTAGGCCGCCGCACAACAACTAGATTCCACTAATTGATTACCACACTCATCACACATAGAAACATTTCCGAACAAAAAGATCATAGTCCAAGTTATACGGTAGAACCGACTCCTCTGATACCAATTTTTCATGACCCGTCCCCCGTGGCCTGTGCCGTGACTACCCCATTCCCGACTTCCCTAGGCTAGGGGATATTGACAAGCACTAGAAAGTCTTATCCCTATAACCGGTAAGGTATTGCCTTTATAAACTGTAAACTCACACAACCAAGCAGATAGAAGGATACGAGCACATGGTAAACTTTATAGTAAAAAGAGCATGTATAATAAGTAAAGTTTCTAGTATACAGGCCCAACTAATAGTATATGTAAAACTGAAGAACAACTCTTGTGAACACCCGACAAAAATCCTACCTGAAGGGTAGGTACAACTCTCGAATGGTAATCTCTATGGTACGCCTCCTCTAAGGTCCACCTTTGAGTAGCCTCCAGTCCTAGTACCCTCATCCTTAGTCAGCGTTGTCTATCGTCTGCACAAGACACTATAAGGTGTGGGTGTAGCCCGTACTAGGGTGTGTATGAAAATACACAGTAGGGACCTCGAGACCCCTGAAGGTCTCTCAAAATCCACAAACGATAAACCAAAAAGCATGAATACAACAGTAAACACTACTTAGTTATATGACCATACATATACCTAAGTTATCATGTATACCCATCTCATTCAGGAGGAAACAAAAGGCCCAAATACTTATCCAAAATCACAATTGTTCCACGAAGGAAATAATACAACAAAGGTAATCCTCACAGATGATTACCACATAGGTATCATAAGAAAGATAAGTACCACAAAGGTAATTAAACATAGAATTATACCACACAGGTATCACCATAAAGGTTTGTACCACAAAGGAAACACCACACAGAAGAATACCACACAGATATCACCACAAAAATAAGTTTCACAAAGGTAACGCCACACAGAATAATACCACACATGTATCACCAGAAAAGTATGTACCACAAAGGTAAAGACACAACTAACACTAGGTATAACATATGTATAGAAGTATATATGATTATATGTATTTCTAGATCATCTTAATTCGTCAGGAACCTCTGCTTTTGACCCAAACATAATCAAAGATGACCCACATATGATCTGAAGATGATCCACAGAGGATCTGGAGATAACCCACACAGGATATGAAGATTACCCACATAGAATCATTATGCACTGACCCACATAGGATCACTGAGCGCTGACCCACATAGGATCCGAAGATGACCCACACAGGATCTGGAGACTCCTCAAGTACAGTCAGCCATAGGGTTTCTGCACTAAGCATGCTAGATTCTGGGAGGTTCCTCTCCTCAAGCCATTGGTTGATACATCAACTGCCACGAAGTCTCATGATGAAGTATCCCAAAGGTTCTCCACATCATAAGGAACCCAACATGATAGATGGACCGTCAATTAGATGTTTGGTATGTATGTTGTTAGATTTTCCATTCCGAGGGCCCGGTTTGATTCGAGTTCGATCCAACTTAGACATTCTGCAACTTTATAGAAAACTCAAGATGAGTATACCAAGAGGACCATCTTGATCCAAGGATTCTGGAACCGTTGATGGTTCATCAAATAGATTCCATGTTCTCATGATATGGCCCAAAAGGAGTATCTTGGTCCGGATGGGCCCGTGTCCGGTCCCCCCGGCTTGGGCCGACCCAACCTAGTTCACGTAGACCCGACGTTGTCCTGGTCCGGACCATAAATGGGGAGTCCGGCTTAGTGGGCGTGGCCTACAACGGCGTGACCCACTTGACTGGGTGTACTCTTTCATGGCGGGGATTCTTCCTAGACACAACTCGGGGGGGGAGTGAGGCACCCCCCGGTATTAGGAACAACCCTCAGGCTGTTCGTTTGACCTGCCGGAACGTAGGACCACCGGAGTAGTCACGCTCGGCATGATGTAGCCGGCCGGAAGCCAGCTGCCCTCTGACCTCCGCTACTGCCATGCGGTCGTGGTCTCCAGATCTAGCGGTGTGGCTGCATGCCACCACTTCTCCATGAGGTCGGCCAGGGTTCCGACCGCTATCCTGCTCCTCCACAACCGACATGCCGTAGCCACCTTCTCAACCGGTAGTGTGGACACATGCCACCCTACCTCCACGCAGCCGACTGGCGTGCCAGCCGTCGTCCTCCCATCGCCGCGGCCGACGTGCTGTGACCTCCTTTTCTACCGGTAGTGCAGACATACGCCACCCCAATTTTATGCGGCCTGCAGGTGTTCCAACAGCCATCCTTCCACCAGCGGCGAAGAACACGTCATACCACGAAGAATTTGCGGAGGGATCAGGCCATGTTTGTTTGGCCCGTTGCCTCCGCATTAGACCGATAGTAGATGGTTCATGATTATATGGAATCAACGTGAACCCATGAAGAACAAAAAAGAACAATAAAATTCAAAACCCCATCCTTGATTGTTCATTGGAGATGACGCAAGGAAGGAGATTAAAATTTCGAAGATGACAATGTACATTATTCTCACAACAGGCTCCCGATTCGAGCTCGAGCATCGTCCTCATCGGAGGTTCGTTCTTCATTGGAGGAACTTTCTCCAAAGTATCTCCCCCATGTTCTCTCCTTGCCAACAATCCCTAACCAAGAGATGAGGTGCCACTTAATTATGTTCAAGAATTAATTACATGACTAATTAAAAGTTGGAACCTCAATTGAGGTATACCCAAGAGTTACCCACCCATTTAAGGAGGATTTCAGATGGTACCCACCCCCAGGAATTCAACTGGAAGGTTTCAAATAAATAAATAAAATAAAAATTGATTTTTTTATTTTATAAGTTAACTACCCCATGAAATTTCTGAAAAATAACTTCAACTGTTGACCTGCTGCGGTCGAGGTGAAGGTCTCATTAAAAGAATATCCGCGCTACGAGATAAACGGTGTCCTCAGATTTCAATTCCAAGCACTGGTTCAAAAGTTACAAAATTCTACTCATGCATTTATAGAACATACCTAAAAAAATATCATAAATTCATACCAGGCACATCGGACATCAGAATCACGCGCTGTCAATTTTCACAAACTCGTAATATTTTTATATAGTTTAAAAAAATTTAACATGGAAAATCCAAGACATTACATAAATAACATATTACTATAGAACACTACTTTCCAATTAAATTCATTGATAAAAATTTATAATTATTGAAAAGGGAATGATTAGTTATTTTTGGATGTTTTTCTCAAAGTATTTTTTGGCCTTAATTTTATTTGAGGACTTGTAGAATCCTTTAAATTACATTTATATTCATTTTCATAGAGGAGAATAATATTTACAATATGAAACACCCCTAGAAAAATTGCTATGTTGTATTTAATGTACTGTCTTAGACTTGATTAAAAATTATGTTGAGGTATATCCAGATAACTTCATTTTTTATAACACATTTTGAGGTTAATTTCATTAAAATTTGAATAATTAATTAAATTGATATAATTATATAAATTATGTTTTTAATCATGAAAAATTCAACTTCATAATAGAAAAAATTCATTGTTTTTATATATGTTATTCCCATAGATAACATTTATTTTTATAAATAAAATATTTATAGTAATTTAGAATTTTCATATCCCACTTATGTCAGACATGTTAGATCATTCTTATAATATTTGTATTTATAAAGAATATTTATAATGGATTTTAGCCAAATGGATATACAATTTTTTGACTATTACAAAAGGTACGACAATTATATTACATGAGTTTTCAAAATAATAATTTAATGTCAAAAATAAGAGTCTCATAACCACACATATTATCTAGAATCTGTGTTGGGATCCCTCATTTAAGTTGACGTGACATTCCCCCAACAATATCATTGGTGTAGTTACCATGAAAAATATAGATGTAAAGTCACATGTCATTAAATGTACATCATGAAAATTGTATATAATTATTGTGAACTTTACAAAAATAAAGAAGAATTTCCATGAATCGTTTTTCCACTATATAGTTTACATTCATACCTATTCTGAATTAAAGTAGATGTATTTAATGATCATAAAATTTTTATATATCTATTAATGAAATTAGATTATATCTTAGGGTTGTATGGTGTATCTTACTACAGGAAAAGTTTAATTTATTATTAAACGATAATAATTGGACTAAAATCCCTATGGATGATCTCATGATTAAATTATAACACACATAAAATGTGAAACCACGAAATAAGATACCATTGACTTTTTTATTTATAAGTGTGAATCTCTTTATAGTTATAAAAACATTCATTGAAATAATTATGTAGTAATTTAATAGTCACATAAATACTCCCTTATACGTTTAATTAAAATCTAATTATAATATTTAATGCTCAATAGACGTAAATTTATTTTTAAGATTCGTAACAATGGAAAATTTGTAATTATTAAATAAAAATAACATGTATAAAATAATTGGAAATCGAAAATTGTGTGATATATTGATACAAATTAAATCATGGTGGACATTTTGGACCAAAAATAACATCTAAAAAGGTATTACAGGTTGTATAATACTAAATTAACCTTTTTTAATATTAGTTTTTAACATTTATGAAAATAAATCAATTCACTGAAAAAATTGACAAGATATACATGATTCCTTAATAACTATTTAATTAATATGAATTATTTCATGTTTTTGTAATATATTTTATGAGAGAAATAATCATTTCTATTATTTTTGTATATATAAAATTGGTAAATGATAACTTTTCTAAGTGAGTGGATAAAAAATCAAGCCACACTGATGATTCACATATTTTTATAGATTTTGTAAGAACACCCACATTCTATATATTTAATACTTATAGAGACATAATCATTAAAAATGGGGAGAAATTATACAATATAATCTTGGATGTATTATTGGGGAAGTAAAAAAGTTCTTTATATAACATCTACACTATAGAAACCATAGAAAAATAATAAAAATTAGTTTTTCGAAAGGAAATTGATATATATTTTAGAGAAAACTATTTATTAAATTAGTAATGATTTGAGTAGGTGGATGAAAAATAATCTTTAGGCATAAAAAATAGTTTAAGGACCTTAATAATAACTTCCCTAAATAAATTTATATTTAGTAATAGATACAACCTTCAAGTAGATATAGAACACATAACATGGAAAGTAGTTAGATGATAAATATGAATTTAATATGTTCAGAAGAAAAATATAATTTTAAAATGAAACCGATTGAGATAACTAAATGAGATTACCATGATGAAATATAGATATATAATGATGTCAAAAATGTTTAACCCAAAAATATTTTAATGAATAAAAACACTATAATTGAGATAATTAGAGTTATATAAATATAGATTCAAGATAATTATATATGTTCTTTTTTAATTTGGATTTTATCCTCAAATATTTCTTATATTTTTCCATATAATGTAATGGATATCATGGAGGAAAATTTAAGGTGATTTTTATAGTAAATACTATATGATTTTAGATATTTTATATATAAATTAATTAATAATCAATGGAGGAAATAAATCCACTTAATGATTCATATAAATTAAACAACCATGTTTTCTCTTTTGATCCCAATTATTTGACTGTTATACAACCATTATTTTTATTCAATTTATATACTATAATTTTGGGTTACATTGAGGTGATAAAATAATTATGTACTGGGTAAGGAGATGTTTAAGATGATATTTATGTTTATTTTGTTTCATTTTTTTATGAGATTTCTTTTCTTTATATTTTTAAAAATAATTGAGAAAAATTTTATACCAAATTTTTTTTATCCCTAAATTTATAGATGGTGGAATATTTTTTTGAGGTATTTTTATTTAAATATTAAATATTTTTTCAAATATTGATAGGTTTTTATTCAGATGATATTACTTTAAAAAATTTACAGTAATTATGAGTAATTATGGGAACCTATTCCCATGAGTTACTATCTAATGAAATATTTTTTAAATTAAATGAATTCTAATAATAAAAAAATATTATTTAGAATACTCTTTTTAATTGATATATTTTAGTGTTATGTACTATATTTTAGACCAATATGGGGTACAATTTAAAAAATATTAATTTTATTAAGTTATGTCAATGTGGTTAAGTAATTTTTTATATCCACTAAAATTATTAAGGATACATTAACATTGTTAACATCATGTTATTCCCTTATAAACCATGTATAAATTGATAGTTGAGCCTCATTTCAAAATTATTCATCTTTATATACCCGTTTTGTAGGTATTTGATACTAATACATTTCAATGTAAGTGTAGGGGAGTTACTACTTTATATATTTTCATGGAAATAATTACACTTGTAATGTTTATAGTTTGTGGTATTTTTTATTTCATTGTGTTGCATTTATAAAAAATTATAATAAATAAATTTAAAATTATAAAATAGCTATTATTCTCAATGAAATTGGGGAAAAATATACTAATAATAAATAATTGTTTAACAAATATAGAACAAAATGAAAATCAATAACTACCTTTACTGATTTGAGTTGTGGAAAATCAATGAAAAAAGGATATGATGGTGTTGCGTGAAAAAAATTAAAAGGAAAATATCCGAGGAAATATTTAAATGTGTTAGGATTTATTAATCACATACTTAATATGATGATCAAAACCTTAGTATTGATTCTTTTAATTTTCAAATCAATATTCATTAAACATCAAATTTTTAACATAGTTATCTATATCATCAAGACTAACAGAATATTTTATCTATTTAAGTATAGACACGAAAGTCAAAACAATTTTATGGCAAGAATACATGATTTTTATATTGAGAAAAAAATTGAACATATTTTCTCTTGAGTGAAGAGATAAATTTTTCCCTGAATGTTGGCTATAAATAATGCACTGATAGAAAATAAAACGTAGAATAATTGTTTTGTGGGATATAAAATAAGGGAATGCATTAAGTAAATAAAGGTATACTAATAAATATAATTTAAAAGTAATTTAAAAAAATATTCATTAATGAATAATATATTTAATTTTATCTAGAAATTTGTTTTTACATTATAAATAGTTTTTATGAAAATAAAAATAATTATATATATTCTGGAATTGATAATGATAAATTATTGCATAACACTATTTGTATTTAATGTGAATTTAACCTCTAATATATCATTAATACTATGTATTAATCAATTTTTATGATTTATGTTTATTTTTATTTCGTGTAATAATCTATATTATTTTGTAAATTAATGAATTTTTTTAATTTTCTATCACAGTGGAATATTTCGAGAAAAACAATTTTATTGACACATAATTTTTCTAAAAATTAGTATATAAGGTTATGATGTTTAGAAAAGGATCGAAAATGAAAGAAGAAGAATTTTTAATTCTATATCAACATAATATATACAGAGGGGTAACTCTTTTTAATATGAGATGTGTAAGATGTGTGTAATGTTTTTAAACTATCACACTAAGTGACATGGACTTATTACTAACAACAAGAGGAAACATGTGATATTATTGATGGTAGAAACTACTATTGTAAGCTATGAAATGGTGAGGAAATTAGAGAACATTGAATTGATATAACATCACTTAATGCTAGATAGAATATAATATAAGATCAAAAAATGTGACATATGTTATCAAAGTCTATGCTAAAATACATGAAAAGAAATTTGGATATGACAAGAAACATCATAGGATTATTAATACTTGTAATGGAATATATGAAATTAAATATTCTACTTTTTTCATGTGATTGGAATTTCATTTTTAACATGTAATTATTATTTTTTGAATCTTTATAGTCACATATATACCAAACATGCTACCAATCATGATTGGACCACTAATGACAGATCACATAACAAATTCACAGTAATAAAAATTGTAAGGAAGAATATATATATATTTTTATTGATAGAGTATATCATAGTATAATAAAAAAAATATTATCAGGGATATATTCATGTTGAAAAACATTCATGGTGATCTATTCATTTTAATAGTGACATGAACATATCAAAAATTATCGTGTATGTTCCCGTCATGTATAACTTGATTATATGATCTAGTTTGTTTCTACTATTAAATATGATATATGATATTATAGGTGATTATTGATAAATATTTTGTGACATGATATATTTCAGGAAAATTTTTATTCAAATAGTAATATGAATTTTTTGTCAAAAACATATCAAGGAAAATAACTAAATTGAGGATCCATTTCATATTTCATAAATATATAATTCAAAAAATGCAATAAAATCACATAAAATGTGTGGCCCATATAAGAAATAACGATTAAACAAATTATCACTATTTAATATACTAGATATGATCATATATGATTGGTATGATTTAAAAAAGAATTCCATAAAATTGATTATAATTATCTATATTCTTAATTTAAAATACAACATTAATTATTATTTCATTATATCATAATATTTCTTAATAATATTCTAGTAGTTTTGAGATTGAAACAACATCACTCTGTGAAAATAACACGATTAATCTATAATCATATAAGGTGAGGTATTCCTTACCACTATTTTTACCATATATGAATATATATAGACATTAAATTAATAAAAAAAATTATAAAATATTCTATATAATGGATATTCTACTTAAAAAATTATAGATAAATTGATAGATATCCCTGAAAAGAATTATATAGTGAATAAAATGATTTTTAGATATCATAAATGTTATTAGTAGATCATATAATTGTAATGAAATGTTGAAAGAGTCAATAGATCAATTGAACATGTGGGTTAATAGTATATTTTCTTAATTCATGTGCAATGAATTTGAAATACTATTAGTATTCTAAGGAAGATATTATTACAAAATAAAAGTAGGAAAGTGAATATAAATATGGGGTAAGAAAACTAATTTAAATTATATTATTATACTTGGGTTTTTTTGGTTATTTTATATAACTCTTTTAATATAATTTTATCCATAGGTGGTATATTTTAAGGGGAGGGACCATACATAATCCAAAAAATTCTTTTTATATTATTTCGATTTCATATTTTACTTTTACCTCTAAGTTTTATAATTTGTAATTTTGTTTGTAGTCTTATAGATTATTTCTAATTAAATATTATTATTTATTTTATTTATTTTTTCACAGTATAAACAATATAAAAATCCATTTTCTTGGTTTACTATTTATACAATGAATCCAAATGTATCAATTAATGGATGATGCATGGTTATTATCACGTGTTATCATATTAGTTTTTGGAAATTAATTGTTAGATATATACTTTTCTCATATGATAGTTATTTTATGGAATTGAGATCTAAAGTAACTCTAAATTACATAATAACTATTGAGTGATTCTACCAGTTAACATACGAAAAAAGTTACAATAAAACATGGAATAAGTGTACTTATTATCTACATTATATAGATGGAAGGATGCGATTAAGTCCATGATACTTTATTTTTCAAAAATTGTGGATGAAACAAGAACATGTTTTCAGTCAACTATGATAGAATGTGCATAATGAATCACATAAATATTAACCATTTTTACTTCTATTTAATTTTTAATATGTTTTTGTTTTATTTATTTAAATATATAATAAAAAACACCTATATCACAATTACAACTACATTTTTTCATTTATTGAATATATATATATATATATATATATATATAATAGTGGCATAAATAATTTTGAATATGTGTACGACTTTATTTGTGAAAATTATGTTTTTTATTGTAATTTATTACTTAGTTGCACAAAAATTATTTTTTATAGTTGCATAAAACACTTATAATCAATGATTAAGGTTAAATAAAGGGATATATTTCATCTGATAGATTCTATAGGGGACATAATAAAATTATTTTCAATCTAGTAGACTTTTATGATTAAAAAATTATTAAGAGTAAATCTATTTTTAATGAAAAAAATAATAAATTAGATAATTAATAGTTTCTATAAATAAAAATTATTTTTGAATTAATTTATCAATTTGCATATACCGACTAGATGATTTAATGTGATATTGATGTAAAAAATATCATTGATGATCATGTTAATTTTTGTGATACAAAAAAACGTTATTCAAGGATTTAGAAACATGTGGAAACCGAGAATATAATCAATAATAAGATAAAACTACATTAAACATGAAATAATTTTAAAATACAACTCTTCTTTCTAAAATATATCCAAATTCAAGTGATTATGTTGTTGAGGATTTTAAATAAATTTTATCCAATGGTGAGGAAGTAAATAAGATTGAAAAAAACCCTACTTGGGATTTTATATTTAGAGTAAAATGGAAGAATATCAATTCAACTAGGAGATGTTTACATAAATAATCAATGGAAAAGGATAGGTAGTGAGGATGAAATCCAAATTAGTGCATAGATGTCACTTACTGGTTGGAGGAGTACATTTTGAAAAAATTCATTTCCAATTCTTGGATGCTTCTAAGCTATAATAAATTATTATCCAATTTTAATCAATGGAATTATAAATTTAACTATATGTATATAAAATATTAAAATAAAAACATAATCTAATTGAGTAATTATTTATTATTAAATATGATTTTTTTACTATTATATAATAGTATAAATGTTTAAAATTTGAAGATATCCCTATATGTCTTAAAATAAGCCCTAAAATCATTGTATTCAAATATGTATGGACATAAATAACAATGAAACATATTGAAATTAAGTATAAAAAAATATATATGTGTGATTGAGATTAAAATTGATAGTATTGTTTCAATTATTTTTTCGGGTGATATTTGGTTCTCTAGAAAAAAGTGTATAAATCACTTATATTTTTTGAAAATAATAATAAATATCTTTGATATATCAATGAATGGTGAGATGAAGTTCTTCTTAAGATTTTTATCTATAAAATATAATAAATATTCAATGCACATAATGAATAAATTTATATTGATGATTCGTTTTTTATACTTATCATTATGGGTTTTAAATTAATCAAATATAATACACCCAAAATTAAATATAAGGAATGCATAAATTTTATTATAAGCATATTATATTTGAAAAAACTGAATTATGATATTGTTAATTTAGTGAAACTTTTCATAATATTTAAATATAATCATAGTAAATATACTATAAATATCATAAATGGGTATACCAAATTTATAAAAATCATCACATTACATATTGGTTAAAATACAAAAATGATATATAATCTTACACTAATGATACTGGTGATGAAAATTAATGATAAAAATTCTAAATCTGGTGGTAAATTATTTATTATAATAAGGTGTGTGATGTGAAATTGTTAAATAAAAATTCAATCACACATAGTAATAATGAATATTAGTATTAATATATGACAAAAATAAACAAACATATAACATTTTTAAATTGAATATAATAGAATTTATAGAAGAAAGTTGATTTAACATTGATAATTGTTTTTCAAAATTAATGTACAATGAATTCATTCAAAAATATTGTTTAAGAGTTATGAAAAAAATTTAATAACAAAGGTTAGTTTACAATGAAAATAATTTTGATTAGAGTGTTGAAGAATGAGTATGAAAAAACTAAGGTGAACATTTTTGAAATTTTTATAAAGGCATTGTAAAAGGAAATATTTTAAATTAAGGGAAAAAGTTGGTTTTTTATCCATCCCCAAAAACTAGATGAATTTTTATAATAACCGATTTCTTTTCATTTCTTTGGATTATATTTTTAAAGGGTGGGGGGAGGTATAAATAAATATTTTACCAATATATTAGCATCCAATGATATTTTAGAATATAATATGGTGATAGAAGGTGTATTAAATATGATTTCATATACTTATTCTATTAATCATTCTAATTATATCAGAACAATATTTCTCACCTGTTTGTGATATAATATTAAATATTACATGACTGATTCAAATTTATTACCTTCCTGGGTTTTTTATTTAACACTACATAATTTTCCCATTTCCATTGGTAATGAAGAATATTAGTATGTATGAAATGTCTAAAAGGGTAAATTTTTGGGGGATGTTTTTTTAAATTTTATACAAGTTATATGTTCAAATATTATGGTTTTTAGATAATATTCAATGTAACATAACTTTTGGGTTTTGGGAGGTTGTTTTATTTCTGATATGTAATGTCTAATCATGTCAAATTATGTGAATATAATGTATGTTATGTTTTTGACACTTCAAAAACACTATAGTTAGTTATGTTTAAAGAGAAAATATATCTAGAAGACCTAAAAATAGAAAAAATAATATATATATATATATATTAAATGATACCATTTTAATCTATTTGATTAGAAATATCACATAAATATGAGAAGTTAAAGGATAAAAATGTGTTTGTGGGAGATGATTTATAATGTTATTTTTGTGATATATTAATATATATTTTAATGAAGTGTGAGATTGGTTTGGGGAATATTTTTTAAAGGTACTATTGGAATCGTGAATAACATGTTGAATATATTTATAAAAAAGAGTAATATTAACACTGTAATAAAGGAAAACAACATAATGATATTGTCACCATTCTAATTTTTCCTTAAATACTATTTTAATGAAGATATAGGCTCATTAGAGTGCTTAAATATAACATAAAATTAGAAAAATGGATTAAAACATCCTTAAAATCATTGTAATAATATTTTTTATATTAGTGGATTAATATATTTTTCAAATGATACCAATCATAATAAATATTTAGTCACCCAAAATGTGTGAATAACTTTAAAATCATTGGGATTCTTTTACATTTTATGTGTTTACTCACTCAAGATAGGTTGAGTTTTTAAATATAAATTGATAAACTATTTACCTAAAAAGTAGAAAATGATTAATTAAATAGAATAATAAAAATATTACCACAAATTATTCAACCCTTAGATTTTTTGGATATCTATTATTTATGGTAAAATTACCTATCTCATAGTATATTCAAAAATATCAAGTCAAAGAAACTCCACCAATATATATAAAGTTTAATTTTTGGTTTGATCAATAAATATTAAAGAATGAATAATAACATAATAAAAAAACAGTAATTTTATGTGGTTAAACCCAACCAAATAGTTTAATTAATTTTGAAAAACCAAAGAAATATTGCGTTCCATTTATTCAGGTCTAATAAAATACATGAGTATTAATGTCTGACCATTTATAAAAGTTACAAACCATTAATATATTTATACTAAAACATAGAAAATATCTATCCATGATTCAAAATATATTGGAGAGCTAAATGATAAATCAAAAAACCACATTTTTTGTGAAAATTGATGTCATACATGAGTTTAGATTCATGATAGTAGGAACATATCTTATAAACTAATCAAATGATTAGGATTTTTTTTCATTATAGTAAAATTTTTTTTTTGATATAAAGATCATAGTCAATAAGAAATATGGTAAAAATAAAATAGTTCCTCATCCATTATGGTGGATTTAACATTATTAATGAAATAATATTCAATCCAAAAATTCACAATGATGCATGAGGATAACTTATTAGAGATATAATCAACCCCTAGTATATTTTTTTTGAAACAAAAATAAATGGATGTACTTACAATATTTAGTATTGGTTCATTTTATAAACCCATAAAAATCATATATGCTAAGAGGGGAGGTGATCACATACAATGATATAATGTGAGAGTCAAAATCCCATAATTGATATTGCAATAAAACTATAAAAATAAAACTTTGTAACAATAAATGTTATAGAAATTCTTATAACAGTGATAATGATGACGATGACAATGAAAATGAAATTATATAAACAAAAATAATAAAAATATTTTATTATAAGTAATGTGGGTTTTAATACCCAAATATACACACATACTTTAATGGGCACAGGTGGGTGAAAATACACCCCCTAAAGTGTTATCCTTTTACATAAATAGTCTAGAAATTATATGGTCACAAAGGACTATTTTTACCTTCTAAGTTTAACTATGTTTTTTTAATTATTCAATTTTAATCCAATGTTTTGGATTCCCAAATACAAGCCTCACCTACTATACAAACTATTTTCTATTCCATATAAAATGAATTCAATACATCTATGATATCTTATATTTAGTACTATTTTAATATTAGTAATCAGCTGGTCATATCCTACATGTATATTAATTTTATATACTATATGATATACATGTCGTTTATTTCATCCAACTTGAATTTTATATCATCATTATAATAGTAATTATAATGTATTATTTAACATTATTTAATTTATTTGGTTATATCGGATTAATTGACTTCAAACATACATCCCAAAATCATATCCAACCTTCATAATTATTCGTCATCCATCACACCATTGTTCTTTAGTAATAACGGACATTCCACCAAACCTACCAACTACATCATTTAGTTCATTAAACTATAACGTAGATATATAAATGTGAAAATATAATCCCCTTAAAAATATAAATCCTAACAACCATAAATGTTATAGTAATAAAACTTATCATATAATAATGGGAAAATTATTAACATATCATCTTCTCTCAATACTTATAATAAAATTATTGTATTCTCACTAAACAAAAATAGAAATGGTTGCCATCTACTACAACCTAGTCATGTGCTCCAAATTAATTTCAATGAAATATTAATGTTAGATCAATTATATAATCATTGTAACATAAGAACCAAATGATGTAACATGAGAGAAACCAATGTTGTGAGCCTCAATATCCTTGGATACCATCCTAACACATCCATGAAAGCACATAATTCATAATCAAAATGGATTTAGTCAAAACCTCTAAACAAACTATGATGATAGTTATAAATTTGAAATATAATAGAATAAAATATAATAACACACATACACTAGTTATATGAATAATAATAGAGAACAATGAAATCACGGAAAAAGATTAAAATTATTTAATTATTTTTAAAAAATGGTAGTATAAAATCCAATTATTTTGAGAAACCATAGTCTCCAAAATTATATAGTGGAAGCTAATTAAATAACTTATCTATGTAAAATAATGATATAGTCCACTTTTAATATTCCATAAGAATGGGAAAAACATCATTCAATATAGAATATATCAGAAACCACAAAGTCGAGGCCCACTCCAAATGATATCCCTCTTAAGATTAACAATAATATTGATGGTGATACCTCAATAATACATCTAAAATGATTGGAGATAAAAAAATAACGGTACAAATCATAAAAACATGGGAAGAATAAAAATACCCCAACTATAGTATCCCAGAGTCAGTGGTTACATTATTGCATTTCTATTAGATATAAGGAATCAAATCGTAAAAGACTAAATAGTTAATAGTCTTCATAAACTAGATACATACATGAATATTACATTACAGATGAAAATATAAAATACAACATAGTATTTTACTCTATTAAACCATTATTTCCATTCTTATACCTATATATTAATCCTAATAAACATTATAGAATTCTAGAGAAAGGAAACATAAGAAATTGGTGAGCTATAATGCTTAGAAAGGGTATGCATACAACAAAATCTATCATAAATAAATAATGAATATTGAATATATCATAGTAAATAATATAAATCAAATTCCATTTAATCAATATCATGAATATGAAGAATAATATGGAATGAATAAATGATGATCAAATAAAACCATATGAATAATTACACCATATTAAATTTATCCATGAATATTCATAATAATCAAATAATCACATGGAAATCAATATCTAGTCTCATAATAAGGGAATGCATGATTCTAGACACAATAAACTTAACATCAAGGCCATGTGAAAGGAAATCATACATAAATGGGAAATGAATCAGCTAAATACCCAAAATAGTTGTCTCATTTGACATATCGATGCATTAAAAGGCTATATAGGGCCACACACATAACTTTCTAAGTATAATGAATTTTTTATATAAATAAATAGTACAATCGATATAACATAACATAACAAAATCAATAACTATCCATATTGGAAGAATTGATCATAATGAATAATAATACTTTCACCATTCAAACTGATCATTAACCATGGAAAGATATATTATGAATTTTATCATTATAATAAATCCTAAAAATACGATTCAATAAAAGATTTTGACATAGATGAAAATAATTTAAATATATTATTGGAATATTTCATAAGAATATTTTGTTTTTTTATTTGAAAATAATTTTTGAAATATAAAAACAATACAAATAATAATGAAATAATCTTCATTGAACATAATGTTGTAAATATATTTATGATACTGTATTAGTTAATTTATTATTCATAAAACATATGAATATGATGTATAAGAAGATATAAAATTGAAAGAGTCAGTAAAGATGATTAACACTTTTTTGGTGGAATCGCTCTAGATAACTTCTTAAGGGACATAGGATTGCTAATGTTGAACATCCAGAACCTCAATGATTGTACTAAGTATTTTTGTTATTATAATTTTTAGGTTTTGGCCCAGATATATGGCTCAATGTGGTGTACAAAAGTGAATGGGTTCCAATTTATAATTGAGGTAAGGGGCACTTTTTGAATTTCTGAAAATATAAAAATATAATAAGTCTATTCAAGAGATAAATGCTTCGAAATGAACAATAAGTTCACTATGGATAATTTTTATACCAAATATTATCCCATTTATCCTTATTTGAGTTTTTGAAAATAATTTATTTAAATATTATTTCCATAAAATATCATTATTATCATTCTGGATATTTTTAATTACATTGACATTAATTATAATAATAAGAAGATATAAGTTAAAAGAATATTTTAATGAATAAATAATAAGTTTTATCACAGATAAAACACATTAATCACATTTATTATCAAAAATTATAAAACTTTTTATTTTTTAATAAAATAATAATTTGGTTTTTTCATTTATTTAATAACTACTACTTCAAAGTTCTCTATGCACTTAAGACAACTATATCTTCAATAAAACTAAAAATAAATTTCCTTGATGAAGTTAAATATTATATAGTTAGAAATTCTCTTTATACTTAATCATATTCCCTAGATAATCCCATATTCAAAATATTATAGTTATTTAAAAAAATGAGCATGTCATGTTTGATTTTTTTTGAAATAAAATACTATAAAGGACATATTCTCATCCAAATGGCCATAAAATGTCATATAACTGAATAATGGATCATTATGGGATAAATTTACTCATAAAAGATTATTAATGATAGTTTTAGGAACATTATCTTGTCCTTATCAATTTATTTTTTACTTTAATTACACGATTTACCCCTAACCATTATAACAAAAATTATTTCAGTTATTATTGATATTAAAAAAAATAAAAGATAAATTTTTAATAAATTCAAACCACTGGAATCCAAATATAGTATAAATTTTTTAAAAATAAATGCACTTCATTTAAATGATATAATTTAAAATCATACTGATAAAATTTAAAAATAATTTTTTTTTGAAAAATGTCACTTTTAAATATAAAAATGTTTTTAAACCAATTTCAACCATGAAATTGATTTTAATAAACTAAATTAAATTATAAATAAATTAATAAAAATATTTTTATTTTTAATCAATTTTAAAATAAGGTGTATCTTTTCCAATGATTGAAACAAAAATATTTTTTTCAATAAAAATATATATTTATTAATAATCACTGAAAAAAAATTTACATAAATAAAATTTCACCCAAAGATAAATTTTAAATTATAATCTAAAAATGATATTATTTTTATAAAAAAAGTACCTATTTTACAAAAATTAATTATAATCTTTTCATATAAAAATAAGTAGAAATTATTTTTTAAGAAAAAATATTTCAAAAGTATAAAATAAAATTAATATAAATTTAGTAATTATTTTATATGCATATGTCAATGAATTTATATTTAGTACGTAATATATATATATATATATATTATAATGTTTTTAATACTATTCATACCCACCAAATCAATTTCGATGTTTTAATTCTTATATTTAAATAATAATACTCTATGGTTTGTTTAAGATCAGTGTTAGATGCTGTATATACTTTTGAACACAGTGTTCTATTAAAATCTAGAGGTGTAATAAATAATTTACCTCATATCAAAAATTAGGATGGAGAAGAAAAAAATAGTGAAATAAAATATCTCAAATATGTCAAAATTTAAAGTAAATGGCTTGTATATTAATAGAATAATATTCCAAAGGCATAATAATACAAAAAATAAAATTTAAATAATAAAGTCACAAAACTATTAAAATAAAATAAAACATAAAATAACTAATATAACATAATTACAATATTATTTTCGTCAAATAGCGAATATGTTATCTACTCACTACCAATCCTTCAATGATTAGAACTTCTAATAATTGAATTTTAAATATTGATAAAATTTATTTTAAAATTCAGGGTGTTTATAAATATTTGAATTATATTTTTACTCAATCATATTACTATATAAATTTACTTTGAGAATATTAATGAGTCCGTGAGTGTAACATAAATACTAAAAAAGTTCCCACTCTTTTGTAATGGTCAAAACCTTTATATCTACCACTTATCATTGTAAACCTAATTCCCAATCAAAAGGATATACAAAAATAATATAACTCAAACAACCAATGTAGTGTCCCTGACCCGAATACCCATATGATACTCGAATTTGGTAAACACTAACTATACTGGAGGTACTCAATCCATAGGGATATGTGATTAACACCATGGGTCATGATATTAGATTGATAAATGATTTACCTAACTAGGTTATAATCAAAATTCATGGATAGATTATACTAAATATATTTCATAATCCATTCATAATCTATATCTTCCACAAATAAAGTATAATAAAAAAATTTAAATAATTATGAATATGAATATAAAAATAAAAAAAATATCAAATGAATACATAGTGGACCAAAACACAATAAATACACCACATTAAAATAAATAAATAGTAAATTACCAAGTATAATAGGGCCTATGTTAAGTAAAAAACAATGAAAATGGGTGATGCTCTATACCCGAGCTCCAATTATCAAGCCACTAGCTAAAAATTGGTTACGAGAACTAGTCCTACCGAAATAGAAATTATACAGAAGAATGGAACCAAAAAACTACTTGAATACCTAAAATCCTTTAATGATTTTATATAATTCTGTGTGATCATTTAAATTCACATACATGAATATAGAAAAATTACTTAGTTGGTCACCAATATATGTGTCGCAACAAAAGAGTGAAAGAATTAGTCTCTTCAAGAAATTATGTACTGATTTAAAAATATATAAAAAACTATATAAGTATGAATATAGTGAAATAGTTTATATTAATCATCATCTATAATGGGTAACTCATTCAATATTATGAGGATCCAGAACATCACAACTTTATTTAATCCTTTGTATGAATCCAAAAGTGGATGCAAAACACACAATTTCATATACTAAATTTATATAAATATATGATCCCATATATATATATATATATATGTGTGTGTGTGTGTGTGTGTGTGTGTTACACTAATTCATGGAATAGTTATCTACCTTAAGGAAAGGGAATCAAGTATAAATAGTCATGGTGATCTCATACTATCCTGTGAGGAATAATGAAACGACTTTACAGATATAGTTTTAAATCACATAACATTCACCCTTATGCACAAGTGGTCATCAGATTTGTTCAATTAGTATTTATTAACAATATTTCACACTAAAGTATTGTACATACTAATTTACAATGAAATACCAATGCATTGTTCCATTATAAAGGACAATGTATATATATATGTAGATAACATATATTCCCATTATAAAACAAATAAAAAATATTGACAAAGAATAAATGGAATGATTCATTTCTACAAAATAAACAATCAATATATGTTATATAAATTCACCCGGTCAACAAAACCCTAAAATAATATGCCATTATAATTATACAAAAATAGTATGTAAACATTGAAAATATAAAAGGATATAAAAATTTAATTTAGAATAATACGGTAGTTGAGATGGCTAGTTTCAGTTCAAATGAATCAAATGGTGTGAAAGAATTAACTTCTAATGCATTCTATAAAGTTACATAATAGGGAAACATGCATGGATTAAATATTAATGTTTCGTAACATTATGATAATTTTAAATAAAGAACTAATTATTCAGGGCATGTTGTATTTCTTTGAATGAAGTGAGAAAAATATAACCTATAATAAACAATATAAGTTTATATGATGTTATTTTTCAGGAATGAGTTGTTCTTTGTCCCATTATTAATTACCAGATTTAATAAAATATTTAAAATTTCTATTAGAGTATGTTAGGGTTTTATATTCATTTGAAATTCCACTTCACATTGAATATGAAAATAAATCATTTTTTATTTAAATAAAATATATTTCAAAAGTATACTAAGAAATACACTAACATAGTCCCCATTGAAATAATTTTTTTAAAACACATATTTATAATAAAATTGTTTTGAATAGGGATGTTTAAGGAGGGAAGTTTCAATTCCCTTGTAATTTTTTTTCATAAAACCATTAAATGTAGGAAGAAAATTACCTAGAAAACCACCCTAAAAAGAAACAATTTTAAAAATATGGGTTTTATATAAAACAACCCCCACCTTTTACTCTATATAAACCAATTTTACAATTCCATGTCAAATATTTAAATTAAATCCATAACTATTATGAATCATAGGTTGAATAAAAAAATCCAATTTAATCGAACCAGCTACCAAATCCTTATCGAAGAACTCTCATAACCAAGGTTTATGCGTGCTTCTTTGAATTACAGCTCATTAAAAAAAGTGGTTTAAATTTTATTTATATTAAAAAAATATTTACATAGATAAATCACTCTATTTTTACTTGATATATTCTGGTATGTTTTATTCATGTACATTCGTAGGGCTTCTATTTCAGTATCTCATAATATTAAAAAAAATTATGGAACAATTTATCATTTTGGTAACATGTCATATCCCACATGTGACCTACCAAATAAAGATTTCTTCTAAACAATAATAAAAAAATGACTATATAAAAGTATTCATTAACAAACAAGGATGTGGAGGTCTACAAATTTATAAGAGATATAACCAAACAAATATAATTCCCTAGCTATTCCCCTTGATAAAAATCTAGGTTATTACAAAATAATAACTAACACTATTCATTTAAATCCAAAAAATATAATTTCATATTTATTAACTTATTTGGAAAAAATTAGTTAGGAATGTTACAAGAATATCCTAATAATCTCACAGAGTATTGATACCAAATACCATAACATCAAGTGATCATTCTCAGTTAAAAACCACATTTATAGTTACATAGGAACCATTACACCATAATCCATTACAAAAGGTATAAAATTTACCAAACCACTATAATGGAAAAATAATAAAAACCCTTAAAAACAAATGACACCACCATCTAAAATATAACCCAAATTGAAACTCCCTAATGTCTTATAAAACCAATTAAAATTATTTCTTTAGTTACATTTCAAATAAAAAATATCCCCAAATAAATAATGCCTCAATGTATTACTAGAAATATAGAAATGGAAATTTTTAAAAACACCTATATGAATCTATATTTATCAAGTGAAGAATAATCCCATTGTATTTGGATTTAATTTTAAATATTTTGATTGGATTCATAAAAAAATAAATTTTATAGAAGTGATATAAGATAAAAAGATATGAAACATTAATAAGAGAATATTGTATTTTTATATTTGGTTGAGGAATGATAAAGATCGTTGGTTACACCTTTAATTAAGTCGTATAAAATATATGAATAAGCAGACAATGGAAAGCCAAAGTTTTATTGTAATATAGATTGAAAATAAATATATTATAAGGTAGTGTGAGAAAGAATAAATTGATTATGGGATAAAAATATCAAAATTACTCATAAAAACCGAACCTAGAAGCTTAAACCTACCAATTATGGCCCAATATTTAAACGTTAGTACTCCTAGGCTACCTAGACCTTTATTAGGTTCATTGGGTATCTGATAGCCGTCACTATGTACAAAGTATCAATTGCATATTTTATTTTTTCTTGGAACCATTCCTAGCTACCCTAGAACTACCAAAATAGAAACTGAAACTTAATCCATGTCCGGAATCACTTTAATATTCATTCTAAAATATCTAAAATCTGGTACAAATCCCTATATAATTAATAAAATAACAATGGGATTTAAAAATTCAAATGATCATGTTCTCTAATTATCTAAATTTCACAATCAGAACATTAATAAAACCATAATTAATATAATATGGATATGGGTTGTTATAACATTCTAGCAATATGAAATCTCATCGTAAACAATTCCCAGTATATTATCATACAAGGATTCACTACAAAAAATCCCCTCATGTATGAACTATGTAATTGATTGAACTCATTATGCACCACCCTTATATCTACCTTAGATCAATAAATCCAACTAATTTATTATGAAAAATTAATATACTATATCATATTTTCTTAAGTGGATGCTTGAATTAAATTATGTTTTAGTAATTATAAAAAATTCATTATCATATACATTACAAGTATTAATACCTTTAATTTTTTATTAATTAATGTTTTATGAATCTTGATCATATCATAATATTTCATTGCCTAAAATATATTTTTATTTTTTTATTGTTAGTATCATGTGACTCAATTTTCATTTAGTTTTTCTATTCTAATAAGTCATTTGAAACCCTAAAATATTATATTAAATATTCAAGATCTAAAAGTAGGAAAATTTTTTAAGCTACCTTGAAGATCAACTATGAGTTGAAATTTGGAAATGTATTGATTGACAGTGACTGAAACAGATTAACCGTAAGTGAAAAAAATGACCACAAGTAAAAATAATTGCCGGTGAGTGAAGTAGACAAACAATGAGTAAGAACTAGTAAAACTATTGATAAAACATGAGTAAAATGGATCAATAATGAGCTAATATTTGGATCATTATATATTGACGGTGAGTGAAATGGAAAGATAATGAGTGAAATGGATCGATTAAATTCTATATTTTGACAATAAAATATTATAAAAAACTCTAAATTGAGTTACTATTTTCACAACCATACCCTAGTATTCAACGATTTGGTGTATAATATGTATACATTGGTGTGTTTACAAGGAATACAATCATAAAATGACCAGATAGTGTAGTAGTATTGGAAAAATAGATACATACGTGAGTCTTGTTTCACAAATAAATACACTAATTAAAAAATAATGTTGTTTCTTTCTTGTGTAATAAGTTTATGCCATATAGTGTTTCCATTATAGTATTTATTATTATACTTCTTGGATTCCTAGCGAAGGATAAAAAATAAGGGTGAGCTGAAATTCTGAGTAAGGGTTAAGCATAGAGGAAGTGATAATGAATCAACAAGAATAATCATTATGGAAGGGTGAATAACTGATAACACATTCCATTCAAAAAATCAGTAATTTAATGTTTAGAGGACGAAATAATTAGGTTTTGGGAATAAATCAACATGGAAAGATAAATAACTGGTAATTCATTCCATTGAAATAACTAAATAAGGAATAATTAATATATAATGATAATAAACTAAAGCACATTGCATTTAATCAATAAACATATAATGAAATGAATCCATTGATATGTTGATTTAATAATATTATTGAAAATAATATTAATTGGGTTATCAATTAATAAAATTATTATTTATTAGTTGTTATATTTCCTAGGCACATTATACCTTTACCATCAAGATCTATTCTCAAGATAGTTTAAATATCTGGTTAGTAACCCATCAATCTTATTTGGAAGCAAACTCAAAGGGTTTCTGACTAACTAATTTCATATCATTAGACTAATAATTGATTGAGGGGATTTTATTAAGTGGTACCCAACTAGTAGGTCTTGCGTTAACTGGCCCACCACCCATTCATCTTTCATTAAAACGTCCCCAACCTGTAGAGTGCATGAACAAAGCATTTAAGAAAACCAAGATCCTTATCAAATATTTGTATTGAGTACAAGATATAGATTTATAAATATTTTTCTAATAAATAAAATAACTATTGATGTAAACATATTTTTTAAAAATTATATATGATTATTATAATAAAAACATACATGATAAATGATATATACAATAAGAAGAAATTCAATGATAAATGATTAAAAGAAATTGAATATTTCAAGGGGCCGAACAAAGGAATCAAGGAAGTGAATTTCAATAATTTCCAAGTTCAAATAAATCATTAACCATCCAATGGAATAATACGTATTTTATAAAGGAAAAATATCCCAAATGGTTTAAAAATAAAGGGTCATTGTAGTTGATAAATGGAAATACTATAAAATATATTTTAAATATATTCTTGGGAAAAATATATATCCTTTTTTTAAAAATTTTGATAATACTTTTTTATGAAAATATATTTGGAAAACAGTATATTTAAAAATAATCCTTTTAAACATTCAAATGAATCCAAAATGAAATGATGGTGGGTAAATCTGTACATGTCACACAAGGGAAAAATAACATTAATTTTTCAAAATAAAAAGGTTAGAAAAGTGACTTGTTTTAAATCGATAGAGGATTCCATGGAAAAAAAAATTAAAAGAAAAAGGGTAAAAATACCTTTAATAAATCATTTTGGGAAGGTAAAAAAGGCATTTTTGAGAATCTTTTTAGAAAACTAGGTTTCTATAAGAAAATAGGTTCTCTAAAAAATGAGAGATATGATGTCAGGTTTTCTTAACAAACTTTATAAATAATTTTGAGTACCAAAGAGTGTAAAAATGGTACAAATACTTGAAAAAAATTCATGAATATCTTATACAGATGAAAATTAAAGGGGATTTTTAACAATGGTTAAAAATTTTTCTCAAATGTAAATTCAAGTGTAATCAATCCAAAATAAAATGAGATTATGAAGTAAACCCCATGAATATAACATGACCTTGATGTAAGACTCAACCAATGAATATATTAGGTGTTTTAAATGTAAATACAGATAAAAATGTGTAAATAAATCGATATATAGTAAAAATTTATTAACAACATAATCTTATAATATTAACAAAAATGATGAAGTAATATAACCCAATAGAAGGAATCCAGTAATGAAATTCTTCACCACTTGGAAACTTTTAATTCAAATCCCCATTGAATAATTAATTAAAATTAAAAATAAAAATACCATGAAGATAAAATAATTAATTATATAATATTTCAAAATGGTTTGTAGATACACCACACAAAATATGTAGGGAGTGAATATGACATTTATCTCATAGATGTAAAAAGTGAGATAAAAATTTCGTGCCTTTAGTTTCCTTTCAAGTGAACCTACTTTAACATCATATATAATGGTTTCAAACACATCAATTTATTATAATATATACATACTAATATTTATAATATCATATATTATTCTTTGATAATATCTTATTACTAATTTCATAATTACCTTTCTTTATTTTCACTATATTGGATTTAATTAACTAGTATTTTTTGTATGTTTTGACTTGTTCTTTTTTCCCTTATTAATTATATCATGATTTAATAATCTAAAGAATGTAAAACATTATTTAAATTTCATATATATCCAGTATATATTAATTTATACAAATCCATTTTATTTTGAGACTGAAAATGAAATGCACTTTTTATGTAGAAGGTTGGTCATATGTACACATGAAAAATACATTCATTTATTTTTAATATTTAAAAGCACTAAATATAAATATTATATATGTATATTTATATTATTATTTCTGTTTCATATTTATTTTATATATTTCACCGAAGTTTAATAAAACCATATTTTATACATTCCTTGTACAGTTTGAATGAATCACATCACTTGGAGGGGAAGGTATGCCACACATTTACAAATGATGTTATCGTATTTATTGAAAATGGAATTCATAAAGTAATAAGTTATATAAAAACAATATAAGAGTAAATAAATAATAAATGTTGTATATATAATATATAAATAGTGTGTCTATCATAATTCCCAACCATGATATGTGGTAAAAAAACGAATGACATTGTTTTTGTGAGGTTATAGATCGTCGTACTTATAAACGGTATGTTTGTTACCCATTTAAAGTAAGCGCATGTAAGTATAGGTATAAACCATATAATTAAAAAAATATAAATATATTTATGGTACTTGTTATATTATATAATCATGGATCAAGAATATTTTATGGGGTGGAGATTGGAAATGATATTAAAGATATTGAGGAATGATGTTACATCTTCTATGGATAACTAATTTTGGTTGGAACAAAATCAGTGGATTTATTTCTTCCAAAATAGTGGATTCTATAATGAGGGTAGGATTTTTTAAGAGATATTTGGGACGATACTAGTTGATCCAATGTATCTTGAGTAGTGTGAGGAAAAGAGAGGGGTGAGTTTCCTTTTATAGTAGACGAGGTGTGACATTCTTTTATATTTTCAAAAAGGGAATTCCATGAACAATTTTTCTAAAAAAGTTGTTTAAGTAATAGAAATAATTATATATAAGGGATTATGGGTTCTAAATATGAACATAAAATTGATATTTTATGTTTGGAGGAGATTTTATCACTTATGTTTAAGGTATAGTCCATTGTTAAACTATTTTTTCTCCCAATCATTCTAATTAATTTTAATTACATTCACAAAAACAATTAGGGAAAACTAATTTTAAATTATTATAAATAATAAATTATGATGTTCCAAAAAATTTAATACATTTTTACAAATTCCAATCATAGATGTCACATTAATTAATTTAAATTTAATCCCATAAGTGGGATAAAAATGCAGGTTTTTAATGTGAAAATGCTTAGATGTTTTGTATGTTTTTTATATCCAATTTCAATATAAAATTTATTCCAATAAACTATGTTGGATTTTTGGATTTATAATTGATGTAATTTAACATTATAATATATCAGAATCATAATTTTTATACATAAATAAAATAGATTAAAAGGTTTTTTTGAATAAAAATTCAGTATTTTTCACTATTTCTCAAAAAATGAAATAATTCTGAAATATGAAATTAATTCACCCAAAACTAATTTATTTTTACACATTTAAAACATTATTTTTATATTTTCATATTAAATTTATAAATGTTTCAAATTTCAAATTTTTAATAGGTTCCCCATCAAAAGTAAGTAAAACCACCTTTATAAAAATATATTTTTTTGTGTAAAATTGGGTTTATTCTTATCTTATAACTTAAACATATATTGAATTATTTTAAAAATATTTTATTGGATATATAAAATAATAATTTCCTTAATATAATTGAATAATTTTAATAAATTTTATATATTAGGTTAATATATCATTATGAGTATGAAAATAGTTTTCTATAAAAATATTTCATTTATATTAAATTGGTATTTATATTCATTTCAAATTAAGTTTATAGAAAATAAATTAATATTATATTTGTGTAATAAATATATTTTCCTAAGTTAGTTATTAATGTTAATAACCACCAATTGAATGGTGATGTTAAATCATATTATATTGAATGATAATATTTTAATAATATATTGTTATTCGATAAAACACAGGTTTTCTTGTAACGTAAGCTATCAAAGAAAGACCCTATTATGAGCTATCGAAGCTAACTCAGTGTTGGATTTATTTTAATATATAGAATATATTGAGACTATATAAAATAGTATATATATTGTGATGTCTTAAGATATTATATTACCTTACCTGCATGGTTTTGTTTGTCATACATGATATTGAATACAATGTTACTACTTTAGAATTTCGGGGCGTAACATTCTCCCCACCTTAAATTTTTTGCTTCCTCACCATTGATATATTAGAATGGTAATAAATTATTTGAAATGTATTATTCTTAAATACCCCATCATGATAAGAGTTCATTAAATAACCTATAGAATTGAGATAATTGGTAGTACAATGGTCAGGTGTACTAACATATTACTAGGCCCTTATTTATTTGAACATTAATGGAAAGTAGAGATATGTACATGAAGAAAAAGAATTAATATTTATAGGGAGTGATTGAGATATTCAATAAAAAAATTGATTCATCAATTGAATGTTGTGGGCCAAAAATCCAAAAATCTGTGATGATTTAGAATAACATCAGTTCAATAATATTAAATTATTATGACAATATTTTTTTGATCATTTTTCTAATGATGGGTAGATATTTTCTTTGTAAGAAGTTTTGTAAATATAAATAATTGATATAGTTTTATAAACAAAATTTTTACTTTTTTATTTCTTTTGTCAATTAATAATTTCATCTATTACTTGATGAAATTGATATCCAAAAATTTACTTTGTTTCCTGAGTAACCAGAATAAACATTTAATAGATCGTAAGTCCCATAAAAGAGTGAAAAACCTAACTATTTTTCCAAAACTATTCTAAAAAGTGAAAATGTTTAATATATTAATCTCTAAAACTAAAAATTGATACTGCTATTTCATAATTAATATTTAATCCATTAATTTTTCAACAACAAACAATGAAAAACTAATAAGAACAATTCAAAGGTTCGTGGTGGGCATTACAACCATATCATCCTTCGGTCATGTGTTCATGTCCGAAAACCTTATGAGACTTGATGTGTGTTCACCCAAAATATATCGTGTCCATTAATGAAACCTTATTATTATAATTATTCTAACATTCTAAAAAATGTGATGGAAATATTTAAAAGAAGGTTAATCGTGAAAAAACGTTTTAACTTTAGTTTTCAACACTATATAAATACATATATACTTTATCCATTTTATTTAAAAATTAGTCCTTCCTTGGTTCAAGGTTTACCATAGTTCATTCGTTTCTATTATATATTCGAACCCTTTATAATGTTATGTAAATAAAAGGTGAGTTATATTCCTCTAAGAGTGTTAAACAAGGTGGGTAGTGAGGCTGGTTTTTATGTACAAAGTGATACTCGAGTTAGCCGTGACACCGATTTTCATAGTTGATAACCCTAGGTACATCTATTCCTGAACCACATCCACTTGTAATATGAAGATATGGTTTTATTTCTAGGAATACCCACATAATATTTATGTTACCAAATTTATAGGGTGTTCTTATATAATTATCTTCAAATTCAACATCACAGATATGTTCTCTAATGTATATTTTTCAAAATCATGTTCCTAATGTTGATACTAAACTTTAAATGATACCAACAATAGAAAACTGATCATATTAAACCTAGTGCCAGTGTTTACTACCATTACATTGTTTTGATTACAAGGAATCAAATCCTGAAAGAGTGATGGGTTTTTTAGTCTTGGTAAACTAGATATATATACATGTCATATATTACAAATAAATACACTAATTTAAAAATATTTTTTTCTTACATGGAATATAAATTCATTCCATCAATAATATCCTTGAATATATTTATTAGTATACTTCATGGATTCATCGGGATATAAAAAAATAACATAGAGCTCAAATTCCCAATAAGGGTTAAGCATAGTAGAACAAAAAATTAGTAAATAGGAATAATCATTACAGAAAGGTAAATAAATAATAATATATTGCATTTTAAAGATTAGTAATTAAAATTAAAAAGGAATAAAAAATCAATTTATGATAATAAGTCAAAATGAAAATATAAATAACTGATAAAAAATTCCTTTCAAATATATATAAAAGGAGAAAGAAATATGGAAATGTATGAAATCGAAACATATTTAATTTCAATATTAATCATAAAATGAAATGAATCCATATATATGTGGAAACATTAATATCATGGATAATAATAATAAATTAATTCTAAATAATTTAAATTAATAATTATTGGACTTCATGTTTCCCAGGAACATGATACCCTTACCATCAAGATCTATTCCCAAGAAAATTTATATCTATTTGTAATAACCATATATTTTTCTTGTAAATAAACTCAAAAGGTTTTTTACCAACTAATTTCATCTCATGAGACTCCTTACACATCATAGGGTTTACGTTTAATGGACCCAATTCATAGTGCTTCATTAACTAATCCCCAATCTATAACTATTTCATTAACTAGTCTCTCAACCATATAGTTCATGTCCAAATAATTTAAATAAACAAAATGAATTTTTAAATATCTTTATAGAGTAAAGGATATGTATTTATAAGTATTTCCCAAGTCATTCAAATAGATATTGAATTAAACACCCAATGTAAAACTAATATACGGTTTAAGAAATCAATATATCGATGATAAATGATATGGATATTTAGTGCAATTTCAATGGTCAATGATCATTAGAAATTAAATATTTTAAAAGGACTTACAAGGGAATTATACAAGTGAATGTCAATAAATTCCATATAAAAAAATATAATAAACCATACAAATAAATAATAAAGATGGTATCAATAAAAAATACACCAAGTGGAGTAAAACCAAAGGGTTTTTGTCATTGATAAATTGAAATATTACTACATATATTTTAACCATATTATTGAAGAAAGTATATTTTTATTTTTGAAAACATTTAGAAAATAATTTTCTTTGAAAATAACATTTGATAATATTTTACATAAAAATTACCCTTTTAAAATTTATAAGTATGATTGAATGAAATATTAAAGGGTAAATTTGTACATTCCATGCATGTTAAAAATAATATTCCTTTACCAAAGTAAATTTTTTATAGAATTTCCCTATTCGAAAATCGACTACAAGATTACTTGCAGAAAATTTATAAATGAAAAAATGTAAAAATGAATTTAATAAATCATTTTTGGAAGAGAATTTTTTTTAAAACCAATTTAGATAACTAGGATTTTAGGAGAAATCATGTTCTCTGACCAATCATACAAATGAAGTTGGTTTTTCTTAAAAATATTTTCTCATACATTTCGAAAAAAATGAGTGAAAAATGGTACTAATAGATGAAAATATTTTTGAATCGCCATATTAGAAGAAACATAAAGGGTTTATTTAACAATGGTTATATAATTTTTTTGAATGGAAATTCAAGTGTAATCAATTCTGAATAAAATGGTATTGTGAAGTAAACTATTGAAATGAGAATAACATTGAAGTTAGACTCAACCAGTGAATAGATCATGTGTTTCAAATGAAAATACACATAAAAAAATTAAATACGACAATATATAATAAAAATTTATTACACTCATAATCATAGAATATTAATTTACTCAAAGAAGAAAATAATCTAGTGAAAAGGAATCAGGTTACAAAAATATTCACCACATGGTAACATTTAATTAAAATCCCCTCAGAATAAATAATTAAAATTTAAACTCAAAATAAAATTAATATAACATATTTCCTGGTATAATATATCAATATGGGAACTATATATCCCAAAAAAATAAGTAAGTGGTGAATATGAAATTTATCTCACAGATGTAAAAAGTTAGATGAAAATACCTTATCTTTTCTTTCGTTTCAAGTAAACATACTTTAGACTCATATATATTGTTTTTAAAAATTCAAATAACTTATAATAGAATTATAATTATATATTTAATTTATTATATGATATTTTTATAAAATATTTGTACCCATTTGTTAATAAAATTTCATTATTTTCAATATTTTGAGTGTTAATTGCCTAGTTTTTTTAGTATGTTATGACTTCTTATTTTTTGTTCTTAATAATTAGATATTTTTTAAATATTTTATAGAATTTAAACAATGATTTGAATATAATATATATATATATATATATATATTATATATGTACATATAATAATATATTATATTTGGATATAGGAAATGAAATGCACTATTCATAGAGACGGTAAGTCGTACTTACACCTGAACATTACATTCATTTCATTGTCATATTTGAAAGAATGATAAGTAAATGATATATATGTATAAATATTATAATTAAATTATCATATGTATTCCATATATGTCACATAGGTTTAATAAAATAATTTTTTATACATTTCATGTATAGTTTGAATAAATCACATCGCTTTGAGTGGGCGGTTGTCTACACTTTCACAAATGATGTTATCGTATTTAAAAAAATTTAAACGACAATGGTATTTGTTATATAAAAATATATGAATTATAATGAAATTATAAATATAATATATATAATATATAGATAGTGTGTCCATTATAATTCCCAACCATGAGAGGCGGTAATGTAAAAATCAATAACATCATTTTGTGAGGCGATAATTCTCTATTCACATAAACCTTATGTTCATTAACCATTCAAAAGATGTGTGTTTAAGTGTAGGTATAAACCTTATAATAAAATACTAAAAGTATAATTGTTATATTTTTTTATAATATAATCATATAATAAGAATATTTTAGGCTATGGAGAATGAAAATAAAATTAAAGATCACGAGGAAGGATGTTACCACTTCATTGGGTAACTCATTTCGGTTTGAACCAATGGGTTTACATGGATAGATTTATTCTAAAATTTAGGATTATATTATGAGGATATTTATTTATTGAACAATTTTAGAAGATATTTTTCGATAAAAATTGGCATGGGATGTGTAAGGAAGATGGATGGGTGAGTTTTTTTTATAGTGGTGGAGCAGTGACATTCATGTAAATTTTTTAAGATGGAATTCCAACAACATTTTTCCTTGGACAAATTTACAAAATAATAGATAAATTATATAAAATGTAAGATAGGGTATAAATTTTAACCAAAAATTTATTTTTATGAGTTTCCAGGTCATTGTTTCCCTTAAGATTAAAGTCTAGTCCCCTCCTATGCTAATTTTTCTCTTAATTGTTGTAATTAATTTAAATTAAATTCACTAATAGTTTTCAGTTAAAAAAACAGTGAAAATTATTAAAAATTATATATTATTATATTTAGAAATATGTAATCCATTTTCCCAAAATCCAATCACATAACTTGTAGAAATTATCTTAAATTTAATTTCATTTATGAGATAAAAACTGGGTTTTTAAAGTAAAAATGTTTATAGGTTTGGTATGTTATTATATAAAATTTCAAAGTAAATTTGATTACAATGAAATAAATAGGATTTATTGATGTATAATTTATTTGTTTAAACTTTGAATCCTAACAATAACATAATTTAATCTTTTAAATAAATTATAAAAAATGATGTTTTGAATTTATATTTATAAATTTTCTCTATTTATCAAAAAAAATTATAATTTAGAAAAATAACTAAAATTCACCCCAAAAAATTTATATGTATATATTGATTTATTTTTTCATATCAAATTTATAATAGTTTCAAAATCAAATATAAAATCAGTGCGCCAATAAATGCGGGTAAATAGCCTTTATAAAAATATAGTTTTTTGTGTAAAATTTGGTTTGATTCTATCATATTCCTATAAAAAAATTTTTGATTTTAAAAATATTTTATTTGAAATATAACATATTAATTTCATTTATATCATTCCATAATTTTAATTAATTAAATTTATTATCATAATTAAACTTTTTTATGATTAAAATCGTTTTTTATAAAAAATTCCTTCTATATTCAATAGGTTCTTATATTCATTTACAATTGATTTTTGTAACAAATAGATTTTCTATGTATTTTTGAAAGCCATATATTTTTTTAATTTATTTAATGATATTAATGAACACAAATTTATCATCTGGTTTATATATTATTATATTAAATAATAATATTTTAATAATATATTCTTGTTCGGTAAAACTCAGTCTTGTGTGTAATGTTAGCTATCTAAGGGGGTCAATATTATGTGTATTGTAAGCTTACTCAGTTTTTTTTCATTTAAATACATTTAATATATATAGTTTTATTAAAGTATTAAATATATTTTCTAGTATCAGGATATTATATTCCTTTACGGGCTTAGTGTTGTGTGTCATACATGCTGTCAAATAAAATAGCCTTTCTTTAGAATTTTAGAGCATTAAAACTCTTATTTGTTAGGAAATATAAAAAAATTATCTAAATTTAATTGGAATACATAATTCTATAAATTAGTATCTATCATTTTTAGAGTCACTTTAAATTTCATTGAATGTTTTCGGGTGTATTATAAAATTTTCTATAATCTTTTTTCTACTATGTTTTGATAATATCATGTGATATAGAAGCCTAATTGACGTTATAATTGATTATATAAAAATATCATTAATGTAGATAAAATAATTATATTGGAACTAAATATAAATATTCAATTTAGATCTTGAGTTGTAAGTTTTTTTTTCAAGGAAAGATGTTTATAGATTTCAAAATTCAGCTTCCTCAATTTTTTGATATTTGATTAATTCACATACATGGTGAATTTCCTACATGAATCACCTATTTTAATCCCATACATTAATTATGTATGTGAATCCCTTGTTTAATTCAACAACTTGATTCAACTATGTATATTTTCTTAGGAAGTTCTACGAATTATTACAGGATTTTTTAAAACATATAAATATTATTTGTTTTAGGTAATATTTCACATTTCAATTTTCTACAACATTATTATAGAAATAATTAGTGTTTTTTATTCTATAACTAATCATTACTTATTTATATTCTATTTTAATTAATTTTAAATTATCCTATGATGAATTAAATTATATTCTTATTAGATTTAGAGTTTGTTTAAATTCAGAATGAAATTTTGGAAATTTGAATATTCAAATTAAAATCAATTGAAATATGATAGGATAATATTGATTATTATCAGAGATTATTGAAAGTATATTAATGTTTATTAAATTATACTGCATTAATTTTTCTAATTATTTCCACTGTATAATTGTATATTTTTTATAGGATATCAAGGAATATTACTAGAAATTTATTTTTCATTTATGAAAGATTTACACATGAGCCTTTATACGGGAAATGAGTATATAAAAATAAAAATTAGTTCATTTTAAAAATAAATATGAAACTGATTTCATTATTAAAGGATTCTATAAACAAGGGAACTTAATATAGACATAGTGAATAAAACTAGTTCAAGTGAAATGGATGATGAGGATATTTCTGAATAATACAAGTGATCCTTTGTTTGGTGATCAACTAATACTCTTAACCAAACTAAAATCAGTTGATCTTTTTATACTGAATAATATTTTTATTCCATAACAATCAAACCATAGAATTATCATTTAGTTATATGGAATAACTTCTTACCATTTTTTATGAATGAATAATTGTAATTAGTAATACTACTAGATAAAGAGTTTATAATTTAGTTCAGACTCTGATGAAAAAGATAGGAATTGGGTTGTGCCTCTAGGTAGTATAATTAATTTCTATCTTAGGTTGTGCCTATTTTTAGAAAAAGGTATGTTAGTTTTGGTTTAATTATTTAGTGGGAGGGTAAAGGATTTGTGATATGGTTTTGAATCCTAGTGAGATGAAAAAATGGTACGATTCCATTATTACAGTTATAGTGGATTCTATATCTATTAGTTCACAAGAGAGGTGAAGAGTGAACTATGATCATTGAGATCTAAACCACTATAATAATATTATGTGTTCATTTATAACACAAAGATTCCATTAAAAATTGATATATCACTAAATGGTTTTTAAAAGGCTAATTCACCAACCTCATGGATAAATTTTCATATTAACTATTGTACAAAAAATCGTATTAGAGATAGAACCCAAGATTATTATATATATATATATATATTATCATTTATGAAAACCATTTCTTGCATTAACTATCAAGGGTTAAAAGATATGTTTAAAATGTAAGTAAATAGTTAGAATAAAAGATAGATACATCAAAACCAACTCTTTTAAATGGAATTATTTATAGATAGTGGAAATCCAAAAAGAAGGATTTCCTGAAACAACATAACATTAATCATTGGACAATAGTTTTTAAACCATAAAATCTTTGTCATGTTGAATCTGAATTATTAATGGAAAATAATGAGGTAAATTATGGGTTAAATTACAGGGTGATTAATATATTTTATTATGTAATAAATATAAATGCATATTTTCATATATTTATTTATTAGAAGACAAATGAAATATATAAAATTTTTCAAGTTGAACATCATAGTTCAAAAAATCTTATTATAAATTAGTTGGGTATGTTTAATGGTAAATATCAATAATTTAAGATTGGAGAAGACAAAAATATAAATTAAATGATTGATATATTTAATAATATCTTAAATATTCTGAGTTCTCTATGAGATACTTTATAAAATCATGTAAATTTTGAATGAGTTCTTCTAACACTAAATATGAAATGGCATGATAATAAGGTATCTATAGATGAAAGTAATAATTTCATGGAATACACTCTTGATCAGAATATTGGACCATAATTAAAATATCAATTAGACAATAAAAATCCATCTAAATAAGATAAGTCAAAGAATATGGTAAATACTTGAAGACATCATTATTACTATTCTTGTTTAGAGTTATAGAGAAGGGAAATGATTCATACAACTTACTCTACAAAATTTTGATATAGAGGGAAGAAAGGATACCTAAGGTGATCTCAAAAAATTCAATCTTATTGCTAATTAAAATGAGAATAAGAAAATAAATTTCATTTCAAATGATTATCAAGATCTATTTTTTTATGATTGTATTAAAATGAGTTACATCAATCATAATTTCTAATGACTAAAAAAGGAACAAAATAAGAGGGATAAAAAAGGGAAGAAGGGAATGACATCTAGATTGTGTTCTATTTATTATTCTTGTTCTATTGAAGGATAAATTTCTAAAAATGATATTCAAAACATATACATAATTTCTTAATTAATCCAAGTAACACTACTTTTTATTTATCTTCTAAATCTGAATCTGAAAACCCACTATTGATTAAATTCATAAATAATTTAATATACATGAACATAAAGTTAAAAAGATCACTAGTTTGTACAATAACCTTAATAGAAAATATATTTATGTTCTTAATGAGATTGAAAATATAATGAAATATATCATGAATGAAAATAGTTATATATATATATCTATTAATTAAATAAGAAAATCTGAAAAATTATTATTATAAAAATGATAAATTAATGATAGAATATGTTTTCATTTCAAAGTGTATTGAAATAAAAGAAATGAATTTTGATAACATTATTATGAAGAATTAACAACTAAAAAATTATAAAAGAATGTTTAAATAAAAATATATCAATTTTTTTCAAGGAATAGAAAAATTTGGTAAAAATATATGTTTTAAAATATTGAACAAAATGAGTTGTGATCGTGGTTATGATAATAATTAACCTATGATGTATAACATTCTATTTATTAAAATAACAATTAAAAATAAATATACTATGACTTTTTTTACATTTCAAATGAATATTCATTATTATAATGAGTTATCATTGATATTTACCCAATATATTTTATATAATAAGTATTTTATTTCAAAATATTTATATTGAATATTTCCTATAAAAATGTTTGATATTTTTTCGGTTCCAAAAAAATTTATATGCTAATCCCATAAAACCCAGATTTTCTTGTGTACAAAAAAATTATTAATTTTTTTATATGAAATATGTATTGAGAGAATAAGGAAGATTTTTAGAAACACGGAGAGTGGATACTCATTACACATTACATGTGATATTTCATACTTTCTATCATTCAATCAATGTGATAATGGCAATGCTACCTTTGGTTATAATTCAGAAGGAACGAAAAAACATTTAGTTAGGTTGGAATTTAAAGTCATATAATTATTAATATATTATAATTTGTTTATGGTATGAAATAAAATTTAATTAAAATTTATCATCCATGTGAGGTTTGAATGATTATTATGTTTCAAGTTGATAATTTTATTTTTTAATTATAAATAACTGTTATTTATTGAAAACTGGAAAGATAAAATTTATTCTATTAATTTTTCATAATTAAGTAATAAAAAATATTAAATGTTTAAATACTATAAAATATGATTACATTTTTGTATATATATTTGGGATATTCTAATTTCATGTTGAAGAACAATATTTCTATGAACCAAACAGTTCTATAATTACTGGAACATAAAGTGGACAAAACTTTTCTTTTTTGTTCTTTCTTGAAAGGTAATCAACATAGGATATTTTTCAAGACAATTAAATAATTAAAAAATATACAGTATCGTGATCTTATTATTTTATTTTTATTTCGACCTATAAACCTGCTAGTTTGTGTGTCAAATGATATTTTTTGTTATTATTGAGTATTTTACAAGATACACAAAGGTTTACACTCTTACTATTAAATTTAAAAACTTATCTAAGATTATAATTTTTTGTAATGTGGTTTAAAATGAGAAATAAATCCTAATTAAATAAATTATAAGTGATCATAGTTTTGTAATCTAGATTATATTATTTATTTTTTTCATTGATCAAAAAACATATTGTAACATTTTTTCATCCGATAGAACACCCCAAAAAAATGGTGTTACTGAAAAGAAAAAATAATAAAAATAATAAATAAATTAATTAGACCATGATAAATTAATTTAATCACCATCAATAATTCTAGTAATAATATATTAATACTTATTTTTAGGTTTCAATTATAATTATTTTCAAATCTTTCTTTTGAAAAATAGTCTTTTTGAGCATTAAAATAAACAGAACATAAATTTTATATTTTAAATAATTTGGGTGTAATGTTTTTATTCCAATTACTACTGATGCATTAGTGAAATTTGAATCAAAATATAATAAAGGTATCTTATTAGGATATTAATGTAATAGTTAATATTATAATGTATACCATAAGGGAACCACAGTTTTTGAAGAATCTATAAATGTAATGTTTGATGAAAAATATTTAAATAAAATAGATGTTGATATTGATCAAGTTGAAGAAGAATTTTGAGAATATAATTTTTTAAGAGGAAGGACCAGATATTAATAAGCTTATCTTGACGAGGAGAATGTTTCTTGTCTATAAAAACCTATTCATGAAAGATCATAGTTGATATATTGATATAATCCCATAGATAATTTGATTAGTAATTTTGATTAAAAAGTTAAAACAAGAAAATTTGTTATAACTATTTGTTATTATCATGATTTCATATTTTATTTTGTACCAAGTATTATTTATGATGATTTAGATGGTGAAAATTGAATATTTTTAATTAAGGATTAAATAAATCAATTGACAAGGATTAATTCCTAGAACATAGTAATTTTACTACGTAATACTCATGTTCTTTGAACAACATGGATCTTTAGAAACAAGCTTGATAAATATTTAAATAAAATAAAAAATAAAAATATATTATAAAATCAGGGTTATTTTCAAGAGTAAGGAATTTATTTTGAGAATATTTTTCACCTGTTTCATGTTAAATGAAATTTGTACATTATTGGGATATAGTTCTTTTCTAGGATTCAAAGGACGTCATATAGATGTCATAAAATATTTTATAAATGGATATATTTATTATAAAGTAAATTTTAAATAGCCCCTCATTTTTCAAATTAAAAACACGTTGTTCGCTTTTTTATGTTGTGAAAAGCATTATATTGTTTGAAATAAGCTCTTGGAGCTCACTATATAGTGTAAACTAATATTCTTAAAAAAATGATTTGGAAAAAATTTACACTACTTTATTTATTAAGAAGAGTTGTGATGATATTTTTATTGTAAAAATCTAATTTTATTTATTTTTTAGGATCTTCTTGTGAAAATAATTTTAATTATTTTTAATAATCTTTTAAATTATAACTTGATATAATGGGGTAATTAAAATTATTAATGGCATTGATTTTTTTTTTAAAATGATGAGTTTTTTCTAAATCAATCAAATTATACTAAAGACTTAGTCAATAGATTTTTTTTATATTCTTTAAAAGATGAAATAATCCCCTGTGCATTACTTTGATGATTGATTTAAATAAATCTGTAAAATATTTTGATGTAATAACTGATTGAGGAATGATTGAATGTATATTATATTTAACTGCATCTTGATATGATTTAATGTTTTCAGTTTTAATGATTTTTAGATATCAATGTGATCCTATTTAAATTTATATTATATAGGCTAAAATCATCATTAAATATGTTAAATATTCCATAAATCTTATCCAATTTTATCCTTCTAATTTTTTTTTTGATTTTACAAGCAATTTTAATTCTAATTTTTGTGGATGAAATATTAATGTTCAATTAAATGGTAAATTTTTATTTTAATGGGTTTCACAGAAACAAAATAATACCTCTCTTTCTATATATTAATATTAAAATATTTCTATTACATCATTTTTTCTTAGTATTTATGGTTTAAGAAAACACTTTATAATTTTTAGTTCGGATTTTAATTAGATTTCAATTTTCTATGATGATAAATATGATATTTATATTTCTAAAACCCCATTACAAGATTATATAACTAGGAAAATTGATGTTAAATATCATTTTCTTAATGATATTGTACGAAAATGAAATGTTAGTCAAAAATTTATTTCTACAGAAAATCCGTTATATGAAATGTTTTTCGAAACAATGTATTTTAATAGGTTTAAGGAAAAAAATTCGAACTTGTTATTATGTATATTTAAATTTATATGGAATGAATTTTATGTTATATTTAGTATTTTTTATATAAAATATTCAAATTTACATGAAATATTTCAAATATGTAATTTTTTTTAGATTACATTGGTTAAATATATGTACTTATTTATTTTTCAGAATATTTGAGATATTATTTTACGAAGGTTTTATCGTTATTTTTTCATAGACATAGTTTAAATTTATGCTCATTGGATAGTGTATCATTATGGTATTGATCATTAAGTAGAAAATTTGGGGAAATTTGGCTCTAATTTTGAGTTAAAACCTTTTGTTTTTTCCATTTGGCTTGTGTATTTATTGAATCTATTTTATTACAATTGTTTAGTAGCATATAATTGAATAGTTGGTTACTTCTAAATTCAATGAAAATCATTAATAAAATCATTATTAATTAAATTTAATCCTATTTATGTGCTTAATTTAACATTATAAGGGTTATTTTCATTCTTAAAAATAGTCCAGGGGAACATTCCTGGATTAAGGGAAGCATTAATAAACCATAAATCATTTATATAATTTAAAAAGGGGGAAATTTTTTTAACATTTATAAATGGTTTTATAATTATCTAAATGGGGGATGACTCTAACATTATCCTTGAATCACTATATGTATTTATATTTTCAAAATATTCTCTTATTTATTATCATTATAAGTATTAATACATTGAATTATATATTAATTATTGTTTTATTAATATTGATTATATCATAATATGTAATTTCAATTTTTTTTAAATTTATGATTGGTCAAATAATTTTTTTCATGAAGTGTTCCTAGGATAAATAAGTCATTGGGGCCATAAAATATATATTTTTATTAGTTTATGATGGGTTGATAGAGTCTGGAAGAGACCGTGAGGATTGATATTGAGTGAAAATTTAGAATATTGTTGATCGAATATGAGTAGAATATATTGATTATGAGTAAATTGAATCTTCCAAGAGTGGCACAGATCAAATTAAATAAAATAATTTCAATATATGGATTTAATGTGAGTAAAAGGGTCCAAACATTAGTTCCAATTATATAAATCATAGATCAAACATGAGTGAAATTTGTCGGTTAACTTCTGTATATTGACCATAACATGAGCTTATAAACCAAAAATTGATTGTTACATATTGTGGTGTAAAGATAAAATAATTATCTATATTTAATAATAATACATAAAATTATGAATCAATATATGTAGTTTTATATATTAGGTTATAAATCACTATATATTTTTAGTATGAATTTTTTGTTTTATAGAACTCTTTATGTTGTATTTTAAAAATAATTTAAGATATAGAAGTCCAATTAATGTGATTCTTGATCTTATATAAATATAATAAAATAATATAAATGTATTTCAATTAGAAATAAATCTATATATTCAATTTATAAGATAAAATTTTAGTCTTATATTTTTCAATTTAAACTATTTATAGATATCATAATTAATCTATGTCAATTTTTTGGTATGTGATGAATTCAGTTATGTGGTGAATTTCCAACATGAGTCACCTATGTGAATCCCTTACATAAATTCACAAAGTGGGTCCCCTATATAATTTTCATACATGATTCACCTAAATTTATTTTTATACTTAAATCTATGAATTATTATAGGTTATCATAAAACGTAGAAATATGCTTTGTTTTATGTAATGTTTCATATTTTAATTTGATTAATGTTTTTTTTAGATGAAATTAGTGATTTATTTATTTTATAACTAACTATTTATTATTTATGATAAATCATAACATGTTTCAAAAAAAAATTGATGAATTAAATGGTATTGAAATGGGATTAACCATGTATTGATCTTCGTACTAATTTTTTGGAATTGGAATAATCAAATTAATATTGGATGAAATACAATGGATAATTATTGATTATCCTCAGGGAGCATTACATGTATATTAATTATTGTTATTTACTAATGTATTAATTATTCTAAAAAGTTCCATTAATAATTTATATATATTATAGTATATCAAGGAACACTTTTCAGAAATTTTAATTTCATTTATGAATGATTTAATCATGGATATTAACCTAAAAAATAAACATGTTCGATTAAATTTTTTTAAAAATAAATAAATAAGGAATGAAATTAATGTTTGAATGATATGATTAAAAGGTATATCTATATACATATATTAGAATAACCAGTTCAATTGACATATAGTGTATGGATATTCTTGAAATGTACTAGTGCATAATTTTTCTGGTGATTAACTATAGATCCCTACCAAACTAAGATTCATTGATCCCTATTTATTAAACTATTTTCATACTTGACACTAAAACATAAAATCATTCATCTAGTTATATGATTCACTTCATCCAATTTTTCTTATGTTTTCAAAATTTTAATGGGTTATACTACCGAATAAGATGTATTTAACTGGGTTTTGATGCTATAAAAAAGTATAGAATTGGGTTGTGCCTCAAGTTAGAAAAAGAGAAGACAGTTTTGATTTATTCCTCCATATAGAAAAACAAAGGTCAATTTTAGTTTAATAATCTATGGGGAAAATTCACTGTAATTATGTTGGGAATTGGGGTGGGAAAATGCTTTTCAATATTACATTTTAGTGGTTAAAGTTGGTTCCCTAATTCTCAAATTGTGAGAAGAGATATGAGTGGACTAGTACCATTTTGATATAAACCACTATAATAATATCTTCATTTTATATTATTTTGATAACGGTTACATTAGTAACTATGATATATATTTAAATTCATTTGAAAATAGAAATTCAATTCCCACTTGGATTTATTTTTATCATAATTCTAGAAAAAATTTGACATAAATAAACGAAAACATGTTATAATATAGATATATTAATTTTAATCCCGAACTCCCAAGTATAAAATGAGGAACTAAACCATAAAAATATTTTCACACAAAAAGAAAATTAAATCATCCCTAAGGACATCTATATACTACTAATTAGATAAAGGACGTTCTAAAATGTTCCACACCATAGGATTATCCTAGGGTCTAACTGTGATTGATATTTTTTGAGTTCCAATTTATCAAACAAAAACCACATATATTTTTTTTAGAAAATTATTCATATTTTCAGAACTTAAACATCATATCATTTATAAAAATAAAACATTTTACATAATCAAACCATTAATAAAATATGGTTTAATGAAATACTTTCATCTTATCTTGTAAAACATAAACCCCTTTAAAAGATATTTTATTTAAATGGTTTCACAATGAGTTCCATTAGATTTCATAATTGATGGTGAATTAAATACCATAATCACATCCCCATATATTTTATTAAAAAAATGTTCCATTTAAAATTTCATTCTGTTCAAAATACATATAAAGGTAAAAAAAATTACACTACCCTTATTCTAATTTAAAAAACTACAATTTCAGGTCTAAAACTCAATTGTTTCTTAATAAAAAACAATATAAAAAACAATTTTGATAGGAACACAATCCAATTTTAAAAATATAGCTCCATTTGAAATATATTTAAATTAAACCATATCCATCTCTTTGTTAAATAAATAATTACAATTAAAATATATTTTCTTCAAAACACTAAAAAAGTTACCTATAATTACTCAAATTTTATAACACGAACTCTAATTGGAAAATATAATAATCGATGGAGACTATAATGCTTATTTACAACATTTTTAAGGTGATTATAAAATGTTATCATTAAATAATAAAAAAATTGCATTCTTTGTCGCATGCTACTCATCCTGTCAAAAAATTACATATATAGTGTAAAATATAATTTTTAAACAAGGTTCATTATCAACAAATACTACTAAATAGAAAACCATCATCATCTTTCGTAGCAAAATAATGAATAAAAAATTGAAGTTGTAATATTATTAATTCCACAAAAAATAATATTAGAATAATGATATGAAGATAATAATAATCAGGAAATATTGAATTTATCAGTAATAGAATACTACTAGGAAATAAATTTTATATCCATATATGCAAATTTAACCAGGGATTAGTTGCTATCAATAAGAATAAATATCTGTATTTTAATAAAATGTTATCAGTATTTTTATATTAATCTAATCATCACCAATATATATAGGGAAACACTATATATATGTATAATTTATTAATTTGTTAATACAAACATCTAATTAATTCCAATTATGATTTAAAAAATCATATCCCAATATAAAATTTGGAATGTCTTACTTCATGTGCCTACATGTTGTCACATATCATAATGCACAAACCAATATAGAAGATGGATCCTAGATAAGAAGTAAGCACACATCTTTCGTTGCATTTGATAATATTCATTCCAATTAAAGGTAATCCTCACATGAACCTATGGTTTCTGAATCATACCCATACAATCTTTAGTAATATTATCATACACTATTAATATATTTAAAACACCATTTAATGGTTTAATACCAATTGATAATTATAATATCTTCTATGTAAAAATAATAACAAAAAACTCTTTCATCTTAACTTTTCTATAGTATCATCTATGGTGACCCTGACCAAGACAACTAAATTACACCAGAAATAAGTTTCTACTAACCCCATGAGTGCTTCTCAATCCTCCTGGGATGGGACTTCAATTACCAAACTAAAAATGAAAATATGGAATTATTTATCCATATAGTTTATATTAATAAAATAAAGGTTATATTCTACCATAATTCAAGTATAAACAAAATATATGTCTGAAATTCCACAAATAAATTCAAACACCAAATATTTTATGGACTGAATACGAATATAAACATAATGAAACACACTAAATTAATTCTCACTAGAAAAAACCATATATAGTGCACCACATACCAACTAGTCTATATTTAATATCGAATCCAAAAATACCTAATTCTAGTGAATAAAGAAATTTTTTTATGTTCTAAACATTACCTCCACCAACCAAATTTCTATATCTAACTCTAATGTTAGAACTTATCCAAATCCAAAGAGAAACTATACAAATAAAGGCATATGAAATGCATCTACATACCCTTATGTAGAAAAAACTATTTATTAATGTTGAAAATTCATTAAATATACCATATAGGTTCTCAGTATAAATACACTGAAGGTATCCAATGATGGTATCATAATACTACAATGAAATAATAAGTCCATGTAAGGTAATATTTATTCATTTACCCCCCCCCCCCCCACGAATATATATTTATATATATTAAACTCTTAAAGTATATAAATATTAAATTTTAATATTTTATCAATAGTGAAATTGTTTTTAATCATCTTCAAAAATTAAATCTAACTCTCTATGCACTAGGATGGTCAATAATTTCACAATTGGATTCAAGCCTCAACTCAAAATATAGGAAAATTTGTGGGTTACATCCTCAAATGTAGTTTATACACACTATTTGAAATATTTTAATCATATATATATATATATATATATATATATTAACCAACACATTTATATAAATGTGTTCCCAATATATTAAGGTACAAAAACAGACTTCAAGGAATGGGAATCATGGATACACAGTCCGGTCAATTTATTAGAACATGCCTTCAAGAACTAGGAATATTGTTTAGCTATTCAAGGCCAAAATGTATCCCCTTATAGCCGATGTACCAGCGACCAACATACCTACTCAAGAAATATATAACAATAGTGTTCCACATCAATATTGTATACACACTACATCACAAGGAAATAAACCTGTACTATTATATGATAAAGTACAATATATATATATATATATATATATTTATATATCAATAATACATACATACTCAGTATCAAATAAATAACCATGTTGTACAGTGATGTAATAACCAGGCACTTTGGTAAGAAAATAAACCAGTTAAAATAGAAAGAATATTTCACATGCCCAATTAACCAATGATAATAACATGATAGTATAACAATTAAAACATAAAATGTAATAATGAAAAAACATTCAGGATACTCATAATTGAAATAGAATGATAATGAATAATGAAATATAGTTTCATTTTAAATGAATCACATGGGGTAACAAATATAACTAGAAGGTCATACTAGTTATTTCCATAATAGAAAAACATTCACAACATAAGAAACTATTTGTGTCATATTATTGGAAAGCTGAATAAAGAAATAATTATTAAATATAAGTATTAGGACTAAAAATAATTTGGGTGAGATATAGAAAATAATTGAAATTATAAGTTTATAAGAGGTTATTTTCAAAATTGTGTTAGTCCAAGGCCTATCATTAATGTCATGATTTATTAAAATATTTCAAAATAACAATTTATTACATTATTGATATATTTTCATGAAATAACCCATTTCACAGTGAATACAATAAAAAGTTTTTTTAATGTGAAAAAACCCATATTAAAGTAAAACATTGAAATCCACTACCCAATCACTATTGTAATTAATAATTTCAATAGATATCTATGTGAAATTGTGTTTTTAGAGGGAAGTTTATGGAGTTAAGGTTGAGGGACTATGTGAACAAGTTTTAATAATACATTTAAACATATAAGAAATTTTCATAGAAATGAACCTTAAGAATTTTTTTTTAAAAACTAGGTTTTTAAATAATTTTACACTCACCTTAACACCTATATGAACCATTTTATTATCTTCTACCAATATATTATGCTAATAATTAATCCATTAGGATTTTTTAAGTCAAATAAATCCCTCTATCATAATGTACCCAATAAACTCATTATAACATTATAGGATTTTATTTGATGAATATTATATATTATATCTCATCATACAGTCAATATCGAGATTAAATAAACTGTCGTATGTTATTTAAATATTATTATAATAATATTATAGTTATAACCTAGGCATTTTATTAACGTTTATGAATAAAAATAATCACATTTTGAATAATATGTTGACAAATTTCGCTAATTAATTCCTATGATGTAAGTATTCACTTATTATTGATAATAACATAAAAATATAAAGTTATGAATAGTTAATTTTTAAATTGTATTTTATTTCTATAATAGTAGGGTTTCCTTATATTATATATGTTTCATTTAAAAGAAAAATTTCACTTTTTTGAGTAACAAATTTATTGAAATATTTTTCATATATGTAAAATAATAAATAATTATTCATTCCTTGTTTATAAATTTGACAAAAATGATGATAAAATCATTTTATGGTTATAGGATATACATTATAGAAAAACATTTTTTAATTTGTAATGTGTTTTTATACTAATAAACTAAGTAAATAATTATTAGTTAATTATGTTGATAAAACTAACTGTTATTATAATCAATAAAATAAATATATAATCATATTATAGTTTTTATTAGGTGATAAATGAGAATAAATTGATTTTATGCTTTAGAAATAGATTTTTTTGAAAAATAGTTTTCATTTGTTCATGCACAGATATTAGAATTATTTTTTGGAAAATTTGTAAATTTAATTTGATGAAATGAACTTAATTTTTAAATTCACCAAATTAAAATTATATAATGGATAATTATTAATATTATTCTTCTAATGGATGAATTTTAGTTTAATAGTGAAAATATGAATTTTACAAATATTACTAAATTTATAATGTTATCAGTATATAAGGATGAATTGAAAGTTTAGCAAACTATTTTTTCTAGATTAAATATATATTTAATATGTAATAGAGTTAATTTAAAATTATAATTTTGAACTAATAAATTTACATTTTACGTTTTGACAATTTATGTAATGTATTTATTAAAATAAAAAACAATTATTTGGTTCTAATCTTTTTAAATAAGGGATTTCATGTTAATATTCCATTACGGTTTGTTTTAAAAGAAAAATAATAACCCTTTTATTTAACATAATACAAATAATTATATAGTAATAAACAATATATTTTATTTTATGTTGAAATCATTTTTATGATTAAGCTATCGTTTATATACCAACAAGACCAGCCGGAAGCAATGCTTCTGACCATTTATTAAAACAAAAAGAAAAGGGTACAGGGGAGATGGACGAGGTCAAACAAAGGGAATTTCCCTCATCCATTAAAAAGGATACAAATCATAATACGACATATCATTCCCATAATCTGAATCATCAGTTGTTTCCCACTCAGAGTGAGAATTAATCGGTTGGAAGATCTTAAGAATATCATAGTTGAATTTACCTAACAACATAGAAGTAGAATGGGTGGACACAGTGCAGGGGACGTTAGAGTAGTCCTTTCTCGGCCTTCGCTTTGGGGGGGCAGGAATGGAAACCATGATATCATCAACCTTCTCTTTAACAAATAAGAGTTCATCTTTAAAAGAGCCACCTTTGTTCGATGCGTTCAATCCGGTGCAATCCTCAGAGATGTCACCCCACTTCTCAAAGATCGTAGAAGAATGCAAGAGTTGCTGAATCTCTTTATGACAATCAGCTTGCTGAGAGACCCCATTTCCAGGAGCCAAGCTAATAATTTCATCATGTTTCCGACCTACACTAGGACAAACATCTAGAAACTGAGTGAAAACAGGAGACCTAACAACCTTAGTCTCTCCAATAGTAAAGGGAGTGATAACATAGTCGACATCAGAAGTAACCTCCTTAGCAGATTCAGCCTGAATATAAGAGGGCCCACTATTGGCTATCATCGGAGATATATCCACCAAAATTCCCTTACCTTTACCATTGGGAATTTCAGATTTAATGTCAAAGGCCAACATTTCATCCTTAGAGGAAGATGGCTTTTTGAGAACATCCTCATTTTATAGAGCCACATCCTTCTTCTCCGATTTCCTTCTGCAGAGATTAGCTGGATAACCTTTCATCACACATCTCTCACAATAGATATTCCTATGGAAAACTTCAAATGAATGTCCAACAACCATGCACTCATTAAAGAAGAGAGGATTTCTTTTATACTCAATAACAATTTGAATATTATCAGTGGGAGTGGAGAGAGTTACCTTTTCAATCAAGATGGAGCTAAGATCAACCTCCACAAACATTCTGGAAAAGTGCAAAAACTGAACATCCTCAGTTTCGTTATCAAGGCGAATAGGAGTCCCAATTTCCAAACCAATGTTGTGAAAAATCATTGGGTTCCAAAGGACCCAATTAAGCCCATGAAAACGAACCCAAATTTGAGTAAAATCATTTCTTGCATGTGAAGAAATGAAATCTAAGGACCATTCATGAAGGTGAAGCCATCCAAGCTTCAATGACAGAGAGCCGATGCTCCATGCCTGAACATTAAATGCATCCGAAGGAAAGAGGCAATGAAAAAAACCACAACCAAGAGATATGCATTTCCAATCAGAAAAGCCCCACAAAAATGAAATCCTTTGTACCAAATCATCAAATTTCAAGGACTTCTCACCCTTTGGCAGAACAAGACGCGCAATTAGGGAATTCTTCCCAATTGCAATTCTCTTAGAAAACGCATCAGGATTGGCCTCAATATGGGCCAATGACCCCTTTTTAAGAATTTTTCTAGCACTCGAGTCAATGAAAGATGTAAAGGGAGGAACCCCAAAGCGGTCCAACCCAAACCGACTGCTATTCAAGACCCGCACACCTCCATTAGAAGTCTTTGACAAACCACTCTGATTCACCATCTGTGGATCACGACTGGATGATTTTTTGAGTGCATCAGCAGCAGTTCGTGGCACAGCAATCCGTACACCCCCAACATCACGAAGATAATTCCCATAATCACAGGCGATGTCAGATCTGGAAGCACGAACATGAAGACCAGAAGAATCCTTTGAAGAAACATGCAAATATTTCCTCAAACAAACAGCAACACCCTGGACATCGTGACTCACAGATGAGTTGACCTCACTCCGAACAGCCGATACCGATGGAATCCCTTTATCACCGGGACACCTCAGGCCCTCCTTCCAAGATGTTCCACACTCACCATCCACAAGCACAGATCTAATGAAGTTCGGATGAGGCATCACAAAACCCTAACAGCCAACCCTCCATCGCGACACAATAGACACACCCCCCAGAAACCCTATCTCCACCATCCTCTTATATTTTATATAAAAATAGGGTTTTGTAGCATTTTGGAAACATATATTATGTGAAATTTCATCCACTTTTAGAAATTAAATAATATAAACTAGATTACATATTTGGAATCAGAATAATTTATATTATGTAATTATTCCAACTATGTTTTTTTCATAATGAATAAAATATATAATAAAAATTTAACAATTTAGTTAATGGTAAAATTAGTTATTCTTGGTTAAAACTATGAGATAATGTCAAAAAATCACTCTAAAACGTTTTTTTATTTCATTGGATGATTATATTTCGACCAAAATATTCCTATATTTTAAAATATTTCAATTTTGGGCCATTTTCCCTTGATAATGAACTTTATATAATTTTATGCATGAATGAGTACAAAATCCCTCTTTTTTAATATGTCTAGTATATTTTCATATGAATAAAATGATTTTTTTAATGGATGTAAATAGTTATTTTAGTAATAAATTTTTAAGATAATTATTTATATTTAATTGATTGTAATGATATAGTTACCTAAAACACTTACGTATCGCTAATGCAACACTTGTGAAAGTGAGTGAAAAATTAATGTAAATAGTTCTAAAATATTTAAATTGACATGTTTTAGATAATATAAAGTTTGTACAGATTTTAATGGATATAAATTAAACTAAATTGATGTTTGAAATATGCAAATTCTAAGTCCATAGTAATATAGATGTTTTTAAGTCAAATTATTTGAATATATCCAAAAATTTATTTGAGAATATTTTATGTATACTAATATTTAATTAAATGATTTAAAAATAATAAAAATACTATATTAAATCAAGTATATGATAAATGTTCCTTAATAGAAAAAATTTTCCACTTATGTTTCACATTACCTTTTAGAATTACTTTGTTGACACTTAATGACTATGTGTCTTGTTATCGTGGTAAGGGTTAAAAATGGGCAATGATGGATTAAACTAATCAAATACAAATGAAATAAAAACATGTATAATTCCAATTGTTTGAATTAATTTAGACCCTATATCATATTAAATTCAAAATTGATCCATTTTAGATCATGAATTCCATGAATGCGACCTTATATTATTTTAATGTTTTGAATTATTACAAGTGTTCCACTCTCTTCACATAAAAACAACACATCATCTCCATTATTCTAACCACCTTACTATAATAATATTCAAAATATTTACCATATGAAATACATTCCCAACTTATTTTATAACCCTTGATGTCCTAGTATCACTAAAATACCAATTTAATAAGTCTTAATTTTCAGTCTATATGAGATTACCCAAGGATGAGGAATACATTCTTACCGAGCATTTCAAAGTTCATTTCTTCTTAAACAACCAAAAAATATTTAATGACCATATCAACATAATTAAAAAGGTATATTAAATATAAATAGATGTATCCATGTTAATTAAACATCAATTTAATTTCTTCTTTCCATCCTATGGTAAATAAAAACGTATCTCATGTATATGTACAAACAATTGTATGTACACTGTGCTGTAATTTAATTTTCATTACGACATCAAATGGATGGTAATAATGAGGGAATTAAAGAGTATCTATTATATTTTTGAAATAATATTTTTTCTAAATAAAATATATATTCTACATAATTACACTTCCACTGATTAGAAAATGATAACGCTACATGTGCATACATGTGGACTACTAACCATATGAAGTGATGTGATTCATTTTCCTATTACCATATTTCCTGTATGATTATAAAATTTTATGTGATGAATAAAAAATATAATCATGGAATAATAAAAATTATGGAAAAACTGTATCTATATCAACCCAATCACTAATCACATTTTATTTCATAACTTTTCACATTGTTCTCTAACAAATGTAAACCGAGGGTATAGAGTTATAGTGCTTTTGGAAGATTAGATACATTGAAATTTGATATAAAATGTAAAAAAAAATATGATTTATTTAGAACCAAAAATATTTATCTTAACTCCAATATATCTTTTAAAATTTTATATGATACCCTAGGGAAAATACATAAAGAATAGGGGTATATAGATATCCCAATAAAGGAGTAAATATATAAATAATGCATAATAAGAGAATTAAAAGGCATATAATGATATCTTAAATAGAATGATCTTAAATATAGAATCATGTAATAAAGAAATAGAATAATTATTTCACGGATTCATGGAATATGTGTCAGTAAATTAATATATGATATCTTAAAAATAAGTCAAATTCCACTCCTAAGATGATCGTCAAAACGTGGACAAACTCCCATTGTAGATTGGATTCACTGCCCCACTCCCATAATCATAGTTAAAAAAGATCCATAGTTGATTATGTTAACTCGCTAATACCTTACATATAATCTCATGAGATATAAATCTTCACTCAATGCATTGCTGGATATATAATTCTAGGCCCATTCATCACATTAAATAGTGGCTGTTGGCTAATTTTTCTTAAACAGTACATGGTATCTCATGTGATCAAAATATTTTCCAATGAATTGGAGGGATATATTATTATAGTACCTCCTATAAATAAATCTAAATCATTAATATGTGTTCTATATGATAAAAATAGACCATATATTAATCATTAGCATGATCAATCCCTTGACAAGGATTAAGGATTCATAATTTTGATTTAACTCATAAAAAAATGATAAATCATAAGAATTAAAAAAACAATGAATTATTTTTTTTGGGAATTCAATAATTATAAAATTTACATAGTTATTTAATAGGTGAGTATTGTGTGGAAATTTCAAGACAATCATATGTAAAATAATGAATAAAAATGAACTACTTGGGTAATTCTTTATGAAATTTGTAATGGATATTTTTAAAGAATGAATGATGTCATTAATTTCCATAAATATACTAATGAAGAATCTGAAAAGCTAATTATTGATTTTTCTCAATCTAGTGATGGTTTAGAAAAAATTTATGAGGGTTAGGCTTGACATGAGACGAAAAATAATAATGTTAAATTAAATCATGTTTACTTTAAATGGAGAAATTTAAATGGACTAAAAAATTGAATAAACTGATCAATGAAACAGATATTTTACTACATATTAATACAAAAAATATATATATATATATACATATATATGAAATTTATATTAATAATATTATGTAAGATGAAGAAAAATTAAGAGAACATGTAATCGACATGTAATAAGGGTAGTACTGAAGATCCCTTACCCCATTTATGAATGTTCACTACACCTGTGCTTATTTTCTTGAACAATCAAATTATTCTCATTCAATATATACTAAATAACATTATTCATCTAAATTTAATTTTCCAAAAACCAATTATTATATTTTATTATTATTATTATTATTGTTTTTTCTAAAATCGGTTATTGGGTGTTGTGTGGTTAATTTGTTCGCAACAAATTTATTTTAATGACAATGGTTAAAGGTGCTGTAAAATAACATCATGATCTCTATAATTGTGCATTATTTTTTACTTTATTAATCCATTATAATAAATCTTATGTTGTTTCAAATTTTATCCAAAATGAGACCCAAATTAAGAAAGGTTCATTCATATGTCTAATTAAGGTGGTTAAAATTAATAGAAGCCTTTAATGTTAATCACACATATAGAATGACAAATATTATTGTAACATAATATAAATGGTTTAAAAAAATTAAGTTTTTCATAATTAATTGATTTTTTAATTTAACCTGGTTAGGTGGTCATGAAAAAAAACATACCATTCATTGATACGTTAATCCACACACACACACATGAATAAGTTTATATTTATCGTAATGATTTTGGTGGAAGGTATAAAATGGATAAGAAATTAGTATTATAAAAATTTGAAATAGTAAAAATAAAACTGTTATCATACCTTCATGGAGAGACTTTACTTTAGGGCTATATAAGAAGAAAAGGATTTCAAAAATTTATGTTGAGAGTATTACCTCTCAATGGAATTTTTCCCTTGGGTAACTACTTAAGGCACATTAGCTTTACATTTTTGAGGGATTAAGGATTCAAGGGAGTAGGGAGGGTGTTTAGGAGATTCTAGGAAATTGTATTCATTTAACCAAATCATTGGAATGATATTATTAATGTGGAGGATGTTGGATCCTTTTCTATGTTAAGGGAGAGTAATTTTTGTAAAATTTTTTTGATTTTATAAATTTAACCCCATTATTCAAGGAAAAAGGATCCAACATTGACCATTAATGATTATAGTGAAGGGATAAAGAATATTTTCCCTCTATCATCAAATATTTGATATTTCTTTCACATGTTCTATCCACATTCAAAGGATTCAATCCATTTTTTCCTAATTATTACTTAGTTCAGTAACTACACTTAAACTACAAGGACCCAACCCCAGTTTCTTAGATATGGTTCCTCATTTTATCATATTGGAATATTAAAATGTTGTACGCATACCAAAGGACATAGTATAATAGGTGAATTGGAAACAAGATATATACATAATTTTAATATTAAAACTTTAAATGAAATACAACATATAAATTGTTTTGAAAAAAATAACACCTCCAAGGTTATCCATGTAGTTCATTCATCAAACACTTCTTCACATCCTTATAAAAATAAAACATAAAAAAGGGGTGAGATCAAATATAACGACCCATACTTTACATACATTGTTATTACTTCAGAATTGAAGCACACTTATTACAACATATAACAAAACTAGGAAATGACCGTATAGGTATAGAGTCTTTAGAAATTGGGAAACATAAACAACTTGTTCATAAAGCATCTACATTGCCTCCCATTTATTTCATCATATCTAGAGTCCCTTTTTGGCATATCCTACATAATAATCTTCTTCCTGTCCTGGGGAAATAAAACATACAAAAGGGTGAGCTCAAATGCTCAGTAAGGGTAAACAAAAGAAATATCAATCACATCATATACATAAGAACATAACTTTTGGAGATCTTAACCTGCAAAAGAGATCATAATTTCATAACATGGGATAAATTATAGTAGTGAAATGTAATCCCAATAATCAAAACTTAAAACATGAAACTTTTTGGAATACACACATAATCATAGAGAATCATTTCTTATTAGTCAAGACTCATTTCCAAGACTATCTTAGTGGACAAAGTCCATTTCTGAACCGAGTTCACTCCTCGTTTCAGTCCTATTTCACTGAACCGGTTTAACCTGCCATTCCAGCCATGTCTATCTCATGAGATATAAAATCTTTAACCAATGCATTGGAGGGAGATATAGGTCCCACCCATCTCATAATGATACCATTCTTATGTGTGCCACAAAATCATAAACCATACATCATAGCATAACCCATGTAATAAAAATGGTATTCTTAACCATCATGAAATCATAAAACAATTCATATAAGATAAATGAATTCCTAAAAATAATTCCATCACAACATAATAAAATCAATGTAATAATAAGGATAGAAACATAACCCTTTAGTATCTTAGATGGAAAATAATTTTTATAAAACACTTGAACTCCATTCTTGAGGAAAATATCCTTTCTACTTCAAAAACACTTTTCCTTTCTTAACATGTCTTACTATTATAAACTAAAAGAAGTTGAATAAAAATAAACATGGAAACTTGTAAGGGAATCTTCATGGAAATTATGTTTTAAAAATCCATTCATGCCGTATAAGTTAAATGAAAACATTCTTCTCGTAATTTTTTTCGGAAAAGTCAAAAAGTACCTCGTACTAAAAACGAAAAAAGATTCCTTTCATATATTTTACTAAAAACTCAGCAAAGGGTAAAATTGGATTTAAAAAATTTTAGGTGGGTGGAAATAATATTACATATTGAGGAAATATGGATGTGGATGATAAAATAGACCCCAGTAAATTCCAAAGTATAAACAATCTCGGATAAAAATGAGATTGTGATATTTTCCCTTACATTAGGTCTGATTTGCTTCGTAGGTGTCCAAACCTCCTGTATAATGATTTAAATAATGTTATTGACTTATTCCATAATAATAATTATTGTTATGATATCATATACGGTCATATTCTTAGCCTCTAATTAGTAATATTTCATTACTACTTGTTATTCGGGTGTTTATTACTTTTTGTTCTTATGCGTGTTTTGTCGAATAAATTCTTATTCGTCTCTTTAGGTTATAGATACCTCATTTCAAGAATGTTATTAGTATAATATATATCATATTCATTCATTAAATTCATTTATATAATCATTATGCAATGAAGATAATGTAGAACGAGTCACATCACATCATGGAGACAGTATTCCGTATGTACGCACGAGCGATGATATCGTTCCCACGATCATGGAATTGTATTGGAGTGTATTTATACTATTTCAGAATCAATATCACTTTAAAATAATCATATATAGTAATTATTTACACCATTATACCCATCCAATTAATGTGGTGGGGAAAATAGATTACACCACGGCGTGGAGATGGTATTCCCTACGTACACACGCACGGTGATTTCGTTTTCCGTAGGATAGATATATGGTGAAGTAGGGTTGTTTCATACTTATAACAACATATCAGTATATGAGTTATACTGATGTTATTACTTCATTATAAAACAACTAAAGAAGCGAAAGAAGTGGAAGAAGAAATAAAGATGAAAGAATCGGTAACGGGCATTACCTCTTCTTTGAAGTGCCTCTTTGAGACCTCCTCTTAGGGCACTACAATTGGACTTTGAAAAAGACCAGGACCTCTTGGATGTTTATAGGGAAGTGTGGAAGTGAAATGGGTAGGGATTGGTCGAGCTTGAAGGCTCAAATTGGTCTGAGGAGGAGAGGGAGGAGGTGCCCTTTTATAAGGGTGGAGAGGGGCACCTTTGGAAATATAAGAAATATTAGTTTATATTAAATCCCAACCCCACATAAAAACATCCAAAATGACTTATATACAAATATTAGATGAGATAGGGTTGTAATCGCATCAAACAATAAAATTTAGACATGTTAAGAATTTTTTTAAACATTATGAACTTGATTTATCCTTATTTATAGATTTAATTTTATTTGCAGTAATAACATTCTAAATTTTAAATTATTATAAATAATTACATATGTGTTGTGAATTTTCCATAATTTGACACTTTATGAACTTTTCTACCATATAAATTTTAATTTATAATTTTTAAATATTTTTGTGATTTTTAAAAAAATTTATAATATGTTATTTTTATAAAATAAGAGTAGTGTCAATTTAGACACTATTCATTTATTTGAATTTAAATAAAATATATACAGAAGATATGTTCAAACTAAAAGCTTTAATAGATTCATAAAATGTCATATGTATCTATAAAATTAATGGAGCACATTAAATAGTTCATATAATATCTATTTTAATATTTTTAAAACCATTTATTTGATATTTTAATTAATAAAATAATTTCAACATCACTATTGTGTCATAATTAATGATAATTATATAATCCCTAAAAATTCTAAATAAATTTCTATGACGTAGATAATTGTATTAGCTTTTCGGATACTATTCAGGATCGAAGTTTCATGAAGTTTATCACTAAATTATAATTAGAATACTTATAAGATTTAAGAAAGTGACATGTTGTCACATTCTTTGGTTTTAATAATAATTAAATTATTTTCATGGAAAAAAGTCCATTAAATGAATCTAATCAGACCCTTAGGTGATATGGGTCAACTCTTAGTCATCCAATAGGATTTTGGCAGGTTTTAGGGTAATTTTATAATCTTATATTTACCCTTAATTACTCGATTTACCTTTAACTACGGTAAATAAAATTTACCGTAGTTACTATTCATAATGCTCAAAAATAAATGGTAGCCTACTAACATAATTTGGACCCACTGATTCTGAATATGGAATCCATTTTTCAAAATTAGAAACATATAATTTGCAGTAATTAATTTAAAATAAATCCCGTTGTTAAGAAAACATGTTTTAGAAGTTAAAACATTGCCAAACATTGAAATGTTTTTACCTATGAATTCAATGTGAAATTAATGATAATGACATAAAATATATTAAATGTTAAAAATATATTCTATTTATACTTTAAAACCATTCAGTATTATAATTTATTCATATAAATTACCTTGATGAAAAAAGTTGTTTTTAATTAAAAATTAGCGTATTTTTACGATTCATCAAAATATAAAATTTATCAAAAAAATATCAAAAATTTATCCAAAGTAAATTTTTATACCCTGATTCAAAATAAGAATTTTATTTTGTCAAATTGAACTTATAAACATGTCAAAAACTAGATTTAATGTGGGTGCACCATCAAAAGGCGGCAACACTGCATTTTTTGAAAAATATTTCTTTTATGCAAAAAACTAATTTTTCTTTTATACCTCATTCTAGGAAATGTATAAGTTGAATTAAAATGTTATAAAATTCGAAATTCAGTTAATACTATTCATAACGGCTAGTTTTAATAATATTTTAATAGCATACTGTTTTTTAGTGAAACTTGGTATTGCGTACGACGCATGCTATCGAGGAAGGTCATGGTTGTGTGTAAAGAAAGCCAAGCTAGTGTTGTGTGTAGTGAAAGATTAATTTGATTTTTCATATAAAAACAAAATATTTCTCATAAAAGTCTTGGGTGTTACATTCTACCGCCCTTAAAATGAATTTCTCCCTCGAAATTCTTCACTTTTTAACAAACATATGAGGATACCTCTCCCTCATCATATCCTCAAGATCCCATGTAGCTTCTTCTAATTGGTGGTTTCTCCATAAATCTTTCACCAAGCAAGTGGACTTGTTCCATAGGACTTTTTCGCTACGATCCAGAATCCCTATCGATTGTTCTTCATAAGAAAGATCTTGTTCCAGAGGTACAACTTCTGAGCTGAGTACATGTGAAGGATCAAGTATGTACTTTCTCAGGATAGATACATGGATACATCGTGAACATGAGAGAGATTCGGTGGAAGCGCCAATCGGTAAGCTACCTTCCCTACACGATCCAATATTTCGAAAGGACCGATATATCTAGGGATCAACTTTCTCTTCTTTCCAAATCTCATGACCCTCTTCGAGGGAGATATTCGTAAGAACACTTTATCACCCACTACAAACTCTAGGTCTTTTCTTCGGTTGTCGGCATTACTCTTCTGTCGACTCTGAGCTGGTCTTATGTGTTGTTGAATAGATCGGACCTTTTCAACCATCTCATCAACAAGATCAGGTCCTAATATCTTTCTTTCCCTAACTTCATCCTAGCAAGTTGGAGTCCTGCATTTCTTTCCATAGAGAGCATAATAAGGAGCCATATGAATACTGGAGTGAAAGATATTATGATAAGAAAATTACACCAAAGGTAGGTGTTGATCCCAACCACCTTTGAAACTCATAGACCAAGCTCTCAACATGTCTTCTAGAGTTTGAATTGTTCTCTCAGACTGACCGTCTGTCTGAGGATGATAAGTAGTGCTGAAACTCAACTCTGTATCCAGAGTATGCTGAAGATTTCGCCAGAACTTTGAGTTAAACCTCGGATCCTAATCAGATATAATAGAAAGTGGTACTCCATGAAATCTTACTACTTCCTTTATATATATCCTGGTAAGATGATCTAGAGAGAAATCCACTCTAATAGCAATGAAGTGTACAGACTTTGTAAGACGATCAACTATGACCCATATAGCATTATTGCATTTGGATGTTTTAGGAAGTCCAGTGATAAAGTCCATAGTGATGTTTTCCCATTTCCATTCTGGTATGTGTAACGGTTGTAACATCCCTTAGACATCTGTCTCTCAGCTTTAACTTTCTGACAAACCAAGCATTGAGAGACATATTCAGAAACATCTCTTTTCATGCCATCCCACCAGAAGTAATCTTTTAGGTCCCTATACATCTTCGTGATTCCAAGATGAATAGAGAATGAAGAACTATGAGCCTCATCCATCAGCTCCTTCTTTAATTCGGGGATGGGAGGAACACAAACCTGATTCCTGAACTTTATTATCCCATCACAATCAAGGTTGAATTCAGGAACATTTCTCACCTTCTTTTGTAACTCGACATCTTCTTTCTGTGCCTCTTTAATCTTCACATGTAAAGATGGTTGAACATTCATTTGAGAAAGATAATATTTTTCCCCTTCCATTATAATTCCAAGATCCAACATTTGTAAATCCATATATATTGGATCTTTTTTGATCCTCATCATGGATAAACTGGCATGGTCTTGTCGACTTAATGCATCTGCCACCTTGTTTTCTTTCCCAAGGTGGTAATGGATTGAGTAGTCGTAATCCTTAATAAGCTCCAACCATCTTCTTTGGCGCATATTCAGCTCCTTTTGTGTGAAAATATACATTAAACTTTTATGATCAGTATAAATGTCACACCTTTCTCCATTATGACAATGCCTCCAAATCTTTAATGCAAATATTACTGCCGCTAACTCCAAATCATGAGATGGGTAATTTTTCTCATGGATTTTCAACTGTCGTGAGGCATAAGCTATCACCATATTATTTTTCATGAGAACACATCCCAGACTCTTCTTGGATGCATCACTGTAGATCAAAAACCTTCCTCCACTACAAGGCAGTGTGAGCATAGGTGCACTGGATAACCTTCTTTTCAAATCCTTGAAATTATCTTCACATTATCAATCCACACAAACTTAACTCCTTTCCGAGTCAACTTGGTGAGTGGATTAGATAATCATGAAAAATATTTCACAAAACGTCGATAATATCCAGCCAAACCAAGAAAACTTCAGATCTTAGTTACTGTTGTTGGTCTCGACCATCTTTCGATAACCACTATTTTTGCTGGATCCATAGATATCCCCTCTTTTGAGATTATGTGACCCAAAAATGAAACTCTATGAAGCCAAAATTCAAACTTGGTAAATTTGGCATAAAGCTTCTACTTTCTCAGGGTCTTCAATATAATTCTCAAGTGATCTTCATGTTCTTCCTTGCTCTTTGAATATACAAGAATATCATCTATAAAGACTACCACAAACTTATCAATATAGTCTCTAAAGGCTCTATTCATCAGATCCATGAAGATAGCATGGGCATTAGTAAGACCAAATGGCATCACTATAAATTCATAGTGTCCATATCTTGTACGGAAAGCTGTCTTTCGTATATCCTCCCTTTTACCCTTAATTGGTGATACCCTGAACGAAGATAAATCTTGGAAAAGTATTGAGCTCCACGTAGTTGGGAAAATAAGTCATCAATGCGTGGGAGAGGATATTTGTTCTTGATAGTGATCTTGTTAAGTTCTCGATAATCAATGCAGAGTCTCATTGATCCATCTTTCTTATTAACAAACAGAACGGGTGCTCCCCAAGGTGACGCACTTGGGCATATGAACCCCTTATCAAGATTCTATTGGAGTTGCTTCTTCAATTCCTGCAACTCAATTGGGGCCATTCAATATGGTGTCTTTGAAATAGGCAAAGCACCCAATACGAGTTCTATTGAAAACTCAACTTCACTATTTGGTGGAAAACACGGAAATTCCTCCAGAAAGACATCATCAAACTCTCGTACAATGGGAATATTCTTAATCATGAGTTTCTCACCAACCATCTGAGATAAATAACCTTCATTTAGTGGAATCAAGACCCATAAGATGGAAGAAATTTCTACTGGAAGGTTATGTTCATCCTTGCATCGATAGAAGATCATAGATTGATCTAGAATATGAAATGTGACTTCCCTTATTTGTAAATTGATATGAGATCCATATAAAGAAAGCCAATCCATGCCAAGAATCACATAAAATTCTAATATAGGAAGGATCACAAGATTTTCAGGAAGCACTTTCCCACAAATTTCAATCGGAGAAGAATTATAAGCTTTTGATGCGACTGTTGTGCCATTAGGAGTTGTCACAGCCAACTCAACATCTAATTGTTGAGGTAATAAGGTGATACCCTAAGAAAATTCTTCAGAAATAAAAGAGTGGGTGGATCCAGAATCAAATAAAACATTTTCTACTTTAGAGAGGATGGTACGTGTACCTCTCACCACTTCGTTGTCAAACTCCACATCGCCGATAGTAATTTCATGTGGATTTCCTTTGTCTTTGGCCTTAAGATTTTGTTTACGTCGATCATCATCATCAACCCTTGGATTTGGGCATTGATTGGCATAATGCCCCATCTCCTTGCACTTGAAACATTGAAGTGCAGTAGGTTCATTCTGTGTATCCCTTCCTTTGTTTGCATCATTAGACATCTTCTTCCCATTATTTCGACATTCAATTGCCCGATGACCTTCTTTTACACACTTATAACATTTGCTTGTTCCCTTAAGACAATTTCTTCCATGATTCTTTCCACACTTTGAGCATAAGGGAAAACTCATCTTCTTTTCAGTGTGGTCTTTATATTTTCCTTTGAATTCCATTTTCCTCTTCTTATCAAACCCATGTGACTGATGGGTTAGACCAATCTCCAACTCAACCTTGAGAGCACATCAGACAATTTCCTCCTAGCTATTGAAGTACCTTATGGCTAACGCCCTTCGAAGACTTGGTTTTAAGCCACTAAAGAATCGATCGATCTTACTCTCAGGTTGGATAATAATTCCGGAAGCGTACCTTGCAAGTCTTGTAAAATTTTCTTCGTAGGTACCAACAGATTCATCATCCTTTTTCTTCAGTTCAAGAAACTCCTTCTCCATCTTTGTTCGAAGAATACGAGGGAAATACATATGGAATAATAAGTTCTTGAACTCGTCCCATTCCATGGACTCAATTTCATCCCTTTTCCTCGTATTCTTAATAATATTCCACCATTGATCAGCATCACCTTCCAAACGATACACCGCTAAGATGACTTTATCATGTTCAGAACATTGAAGAACTGAAAATATCTTTTCAGTGGTATTGATTCATTTTTCAGCCACAAATGGATCAGAAGACCCGCTAAATGAAGGTGGATGCTACCTCATGAAGGATTAAACATAATGTTGCTCTTTCATTTTCTCATTTGGAAGTCCTGCATGATTCATATCTTGAGAAATTTGTGTGAGCATGACTACAAGATTTTGCATTCCAGCTCCCATAATGTTTGGTTGCTCATGGGGGACAATCATTACATTTCCCGTCGCATTCCGCATTAACACGGTTTCTTCAGGTTCCAGCCATTGAATAAAACCAAGAAGAATAGTGTAAGAAACACAAATTATAATAGGAAAACCACATAAACAAGAATAAAATTTCACACTTAAGGTCTTATCATAGGTTGTTCATGGCCATTTCTAAAACACTAAGATTGTGTTTCATTCTTAGACATATCCTTAGGTTTCTTACTAAGGCTTTAAAATCCTTGTTTCCAAAGGTTGACTCTACCTTTCCTCTGATACCAACTATAACGACCCATAATTTACATAAATTGGTATTACTTCAGAATTGAAGCACACTTATTACAACATATAACAAAACCAGGAAAGGACCGTATAGGTATAGAGTCTTTAGAAACTGGGAAACATAAACAACTGGTTCATAAAGCATCTACTTTGCCTCCCATTTATTTCATCATATCTAGAGTCCCTTTTTGGAATATCCTACTTAATAACCTTCTTCCTGACCTGGGGAAATAAAACATACAAAAGGGTGAGATCAAATGCTCAGTAAGGGTAAACAAAATAAATATCAATCACATCATATACATAAGAACACATCGTTTGGAAAACTTAACCTGCAAAAGAGATCATAATTTCATAACATGGGATAAATCATAGTAGTGAAATGTAATCCCAATAATCATAACTTAAAACATGAAACTTTGTGTCATACACACATAATCATAGAGAATAATTTCTTATTAGTCAAGTCTCATTTCCAATACTATCTTAGTGGAAAAAGTCCATTTCTAAACCGAGTTCACTCCTCATTTCAGTCCTGTTTAACTGAACAAGTTTAACCTGTCGTTCCAGCCATGTATATCTCATGAGATATAAAATCATTACCCAATGCATTGGAGGGAGATATAGGTCCCACCTATCTCATAATGATACAATTCTTATGTGTGCCACAAAATCATAAACCATACATCATAGCATAACCCATGTAATAAAAATGGGATTCTTAAACATCATGAAATCATAAAACAATTCATATAAGATAAAGGAATTCCTAAAAATAATTCCATAACAACATAATCAAATCAATGTCATAATAGAGATAGAAATAGAACCCTTTATTGTCTTAGATGGAAAATAATTTTGATAAAACACTTGAACTCCATTTTTGAGGAAAATATCATTTCTACTTCAAAAACACTTTTCCTTTCTTAACATGTCATACAATTATAAACTAAAAGAAGTTGATTAAAAATAAACATGAAAACTTGTAAGGGAGTCTTCATGTAAATAATGTTTTAAAAATCCATTCATGCCGTATAAGTTAAAATAAAACATTCTTCTCGTAATTTTTTTTGGAAAAGTCAAAAATTACCTCGTACTAAAAACGATAAAAGATTCCTTTCATATCTTTTACTAAAAACTCACCGAAGGGTAAAATTGGAGTTAAAAAATTGTAGGTGGATGAAAATAATATTACATATTGAGGAAACATAGATGTGGAGGATAAAATATGCCCCAGTAAATTCCAAAGTATAAATAATCTCGGATAACAATGAGATTGTGATATTTTCCCTTACCTTAGGTCTGATTTGCTTCGTAAGTGTCCAAAACTCATGTATAATGATTTAAATAATGTTATTGACTTATTCCAGAATCATAATTATTGTTATGATATCATATACGGTCATATTCTTAGCCTCTTATAAGTAATATTTCATTACTACTTATTATTCGGGTGTTTATAACTTTTTGTTCATATGCGTGTTTTGTCGAATAAATTCTTATTCTTCTCTTTAGGTTATATATACCTCATTTCCAAAATGGTATTAGTTTAATATATATCATATTCATTAATTCAATTCATTTATATAATCATTATGAAATGAAGATCATGTAGAACGAGTCGCATCACATCATGGATACAGTATTCCGGACGTACGCACGAGCGATGATATCGTTCCCATGATCATGGAATTGTATTGGAGTGTATGTATACTATTTCAGAATCAATATAACTTTACAATAATCATATATAGTAATTATTTAAACCATTATACCCATCCAAGTAATGTGGTGGGGGAAAATAGATTACACCACGGCGTGGAGACTGTATTCTGTACGTACGCACGCGCGGTGATTTTGTTTTCCGTAGGATGGATAGATGGTGAAATAGGGTTGTTTAATACTTATAATAACATATAATTATATGAGTTATACTGATTTTATTACTTAATAATGAAACAACTAATGAAGAAGAAGAAGTGGAAGAAGAAATAAAGATGAAAGAAGTTGTAACGGGCATTATCTCTTATTTGAAGCGCCTCTTTGAGTCCTCCTCTTAGGGCACTAAACATGGTCTATAAAGAAGACCAGGACCTCTAGGATGTTTCTAGGGAATTGGGTAAGTGAAATGGATAGGTATTTTCTGAGCCTAAAGGCTCAAATTGGTGTGAGGAGGAGAGGGAGGAGGTGCCCTTTTATAAGGGAGGAGAGGGGCACCTTTGGAAATATAAGAAATAATAGTTTATATTAAATCCCATCCCCACTTAAAAACTTCCAAAATGACTTAAATACGAATATTAGATGATATAAGGTTGTAATATCATCATCCAATAAAATTTAGACATGTTAGGAATTTATTTTAAACATTGTCAACTGGATTTATCCTTATTTATAAATTTAATTTTATTTGTGGTAATAACATTCTAAATTTTAAATTATTATAAATAATTACATATGTGTTGTAAATTTTCCATAATTTCACACTTTATGACATTTTAGAACATATAAAGTTTAATTTATAATTTTTAAATATTTTTGTGATTTTTAAACAATTTTATAATATGTTATTTTTATAAAATAACAATAGTGTCAATTTTGACACTATTCGTTTATTTGAATTTAAATAAAATATATACAGAATATATTTTCCAAATAAAAGCTTTAATAGATTCATAAAATGTCATATTTATCTATAAAATTAGTGGATCACATTAAATAGTTCATATAATATATATTTTAATATTTTTAAAACCATTTATTTGATATTTTAATTAATAAAATAATTTCAACATCACTATTGTGTCACAATTAATGATAATTATTTAGTCCCTAAAAATTCTAAATAAATTACTATGATGTAGAAAATTGTATTAGCTTTCGGGAGACTATTCATTTTTGAAGTTTCATGAAGTTTATCACTAAAGTAAAATTAGTATACTTATAATATTTAAGAAAGTGAGATGTTGTCATATTCTTTGGTTTTAATAATAATTAAATTATTTTCATGGACAAAAGTCCATTAAATGAATCTAATCCGACCCTTAGGTGATATGGGTCGACTTTTAGTAATCCAATAGGATTTTTTCAGGTGTTAGGGTAATTTTATAATCTTATATTTACCCTTAATTACCCGATTTACCTTTAACTAGGATAAATAAAATTTACCGTATTTACTATTCATAATGGCTGAAAATAGAAAGTAGCCTACTAACATAATTTGGACCCACTGATTCTGAATATGGAATCCATTTTTCAAAATTCAAAACATATAAGTGGCAGTAATTAATTTAAAATAAATCCCGTTGTTAAGAAAACAGGTTTTAGAAGTTAAAACATTGCCAAAGATTGTAATGTTTTTACCTATGAATTCAATGTGAAATTAATGATAATGACATACATTATATTAAATGGTAAAAATATATTCTATTTATACTTTAAAACTATTCAATATTATAATTTATCTATATAAATTAACTTGATGAAAAAGTTGTTTTTAATTAAAAATTAGCGTATTTTTACTATTCATCAAAATATAAAAGTTATCAAAAAAATATCAAAAATTTATCCAAAGTAAATTTTTATACCCTGATTCAAAAGAAGAATTTTATTTTGTCAAATTGAACTTATAAACATGTCAAAAACTATATTTAATGTGGGTGCACTATCAAAAGGCGGCAAAACAACATTTTTTGAAAAATACTTCTTATATAAAAAAAACTAATTTTGCTTTTATACCTCATTCTAGAAAATGTATAAGTTGATTTAAAATGTTATAAAATTAAAAATTCAGTTAATAATATTCATAACAGCTAGTTTTAAAAATATTTTAATAGAATACCGTTGTTTAGTGAAACTCGGTATTGCGTACGACGCAAGCTATCGAGGAAGGCTGCGGTTGCGTGTAAAGCAAGCCAAGCTAGTGTTGTGTGTAGTGAAGGATTCCTTTGATTATTTATATAAAAACAAAATATTTCTCATAAAATTCTCAGGTGTTACATAAAATTCTCAGTAAGGGTAAGGAAATCATCTTTGGATGACATAAACATAAACATTAGTCGTGGTTAATAACTAAAAACAAATTCCTTTAAAAATAAACATGAACATAATATGGTAGGAATAAGAGGTGAATAAATAATTCCCCAATAAAAAATATTCAAGGGTATTATACTAATATAATAACCACATTAAATATCTATTACTAGTTTCATAATGTTGTAATGTATAATGTGGGTCATCATAACTATAACGTCATGGCCTCGTGCCAATACTATAAATAACCATTTTATCAAGGCCCCGTGCCAAGACCTAGTTGGTCTAATGAGACATATCGTTGCACCTAGGGGCTATAGAGGGAACCACCAAGCACATACTAAGTCCAACTAATTCCTTATATGAATGGGGATAAACATAAACTACATATACACTCATATTGAATCTAATATATGAAATATAAATAACTATCCCCAAACAGTAAGCATAAATAAAAACCATTCGGAGTAAAATTATGATTGGTTCTATGATAGAACATCCAAAGTCAAACTAATGACAAACAATTAAATTATATATGGTATATGATATCAAACAATATTAATCCCAATAATAGATAATAACTGATGAGAGTGTTGAAGAAGATGAAGATACTCTTATTAAATCACTGAGTAATTTTGGAGATAAATACTCTTTTACATTGAAAAGAAGAGTTATTTTAGAAAATACTTTATAAAACCATAAGTTATATAGTATATTATTTTCATATTAAAATTATTTAATTTATAAAGATAATTAATTCTAAAAATAGATTATAGAGTGCCCTTGAAAATAGGTATAAATTTGAGAAATCCCATGAATCAAGTTTGTATTTCAGGAAGAACTTTTGAAAGATCACTTTTTAAAACATATAGCTCCCCATAAATGAAGTTAGGATTATAGTTTCAACACATATATAGAACATTAGAATATAATTTATCATTATTTCAAATTAATAATTAATAATTTAATTGAGGTACGTAATGAATTAGAGTAACCCAAATTAAAATGGAGGTTCGGGTAAAAAACCCTTACCTTAAATCCGAATGAGTTCCTCACTTGATCTTAATTCCCGGAATAATCAAATTTAGGATAATAAGTTAATTATTCCAAAACCTCATCAATATTTAATTTAGTTATTATAACCTAATTAGATTACTTTATTTCATTTTGATGGGTTAAGTGATTCAATTTCATTATTTTAGAGTGTTTTTTTTCTTGGTTTTCATGATTGGTTTACTTATTTTATTGTAAGGATAAACATGTAGAATGAGAATTTTTTTCTATAACAGAATATGTATGTTATTAGTGAAAAAATAGATGATTACATGGTTATAATATTTCATTTGGATATTGGGAGTGATGATGAATCATTATATCCAAATTTAATGACAATTGTTTGGGTTAATTCGGGGTTTTTTGATCTCAACGAACACATTTTGATTTATAAATTAATATCATGTGTAAAAATATATTATAAAACATTAAATAAGTTATAATAAAAATATTATAGTCTATTTAAACCTTAAAAATGGTTTCATGGACTGAATTTAAGATGGTTATATAAATGTTAAACCCATTATCCTTGAATGTTATAAATTAACACATCTCAGATAGTGTTTTCATTTCAAGAATAAAAGTAGGGTAAAGGAGATATGGTGAAGAATTATTCTTCTATAATTAAAAAATTATAGTACATGTAAGGTAATAGATTCATCACAACATTTGGATGAAAGGGAGAGAGTAAAAAAAATAAAAAAATTTAACATGAAATTAATGAAATAAAAAGAGGAATTTACCTCTTGAAATAGTATTCCTAGAGATCATATTTATGGGAGAGGTTTTGGAATTTTCATGAGACCAAGGGATAATGGATGAGGGGGAGGATACTAAGAGGATATTTTTGTAGAATTTGTAAATAGAACCAGGATTAAGAGGAGTGAAGAGGAGAGGTTGTGATGGAGTTGTTATAGTAGAGGAGAGAGGGATTTGTGAATATATTATTCATTATTTTATAATTTACCCCAAGTAAAATAATAGTGATGATTTGGGTGAAAAATTATATTAATAAGTGAATTTCATAAAAAACCATGTGTGCTTACATTATCCATGATTCTAGGAATATTAAATTTAACTAATAATGTATATATACGGTAAATTACTATATTTTACCTCAGTTTCCTAGAGCTTTTGCCTTATTTTCTTACATTTTCATATAAATAAGGAATATTCATCCTAAAGGTCCATTTTTTTTAGTAGATTTGTAAACCAGATACATACATAAGTTCAAAATTACAACTTTAAACGAAATACAACATAGAAATTCCATGGAAAACATCCATATATCCTAGGTTATCCCTAGAGTTCATTAATAAAATACTTCTTTAAATCATAGGAAAAATAAAACTTAAGAAATGGGTGATCTCAAATGGATATTAAGGGTGAGAAATATATTATAATATATCATAAACATAATCATTATGCACGGTTTAAAACTAATAACACATGCCTTTAAAAATAAACTTGAACATAATCTGTTAGGAATAAGAGCCAAATAAATAATGACATAATAAAACACAATCATGGGTATTATACTAGAAAAATAACGACATGAACTTTCAATTACTAGTATCATAATTAGGGAATGAATAATCTGGGACAATATAACCATATTGTCAATGCCTCGTGCCAAGTCCATAAATATCAATTTTTTCAAGGCCTCATGTCAAGCCCAAGATTATCTTATGAGACCTAGTGATGCACCGAGAGGATATAGTAAGCCCCACATGATATTTAATGGGTCTAATTAAATCCTCATATGAAGGGGTATAAAAATATTCAATATTAAAATTCAGATTGAATCTGTCATATGAAATGTAAATACCTTTCCCCAAACATTAAGCACAAACACAAACCATTCAAGGTAAATTGGTGAATGGTTTTAAGAGAGAACATCCCATTTAAAACTAATATTAAACAATTTAATTATATATAGTATATTATATCATAAAATATTAATCCCAATAATACATAATAATTGAAAAGAGTTTTGAAACAGATTATGTTACACTTATAAAATCATCGTGTAATTCTTGAGACAAATACACTTTTACTTTGAAAAGAAGAGTTATTTTTGAAATTTCTTTATAAAACTATAATTTAGGTAATATATGATTTTTATAATAAAATTAGTTAATTTATAAAGTTAATGGGTTCTAAAAATAGAGTCTTTCCCTTGAAAATAGGTATGAATTTGAGAAATTCCTTTGAGTCAGGCATGTATTTAGGGAATAATTTTTGAATGATCTATTTTAAAGAATATAACACTCCATAAATGAAGGTTGTATTATAGTTGGTATGCATATATATAACATTAAATAATAACTTATGATGAGTAAATACGAATAAATAATAATTTAATTGAGGTAAGTAGAGAATAAGAGTAACTTGAATGAAAATTGATCTTCAGGTAGAAAACCCTTACCTTAATTCCAAACGTGGTCCTCACATGATATTAATGACCTAGATAATACAATTTAGGTTCATAAATTAATGATTATAGAACCTCATATACATTTAATTGATTTATTATAACTTTATTAGGTTAATTCTTGGCCTTCTAATGGGTTATGATATTCAATTTCATTGTTTGGGAGCGTTTTCTTCCTTTGATTTCATGTTCAGTTTACTAATATTATTGTATGGATAAACATGTAGATTGATAATGGTTGTCTATAATAGAAATTTAAGGTTATTAGTGAAAAAATCAGAATATTACATTGTTATAATATTTGTTCTGGTTATTGAGAGTGAATATGAATCATTATATAAAACATTAATGATGTTTGTTTGGGTAACGTTGGCAGGTTTTTTATCACAATAAAATAATTTTGGTTTATAAATTAATATCATGTGTATAAAATAATTCCAGAACCATACATAGGTTATAATACATATATTATATTCTACTTCAACCATAAAAATGGTTTCATGACCAGAATTGAAGAATGTAATAGAAATTTAAAACCTGTCGTCCTTGAATATGATAGATTAAAACATCCTGGATGGTGTTTTCATTCATAGTAAAAAATAAGTGGAAAGGAGAGATGATGACGAATTATTCCATTATCATAAAAACATTCTAGTAAATATATGGTGCTGTATTTATCACAACATTTGGATGAATGAATATAATGAAAGAAAAAGTAAATAAATTAACATCAAATAAAAGAAATGGAAAGAGGAATTTACCTCTTGAAGTAATCATCTTTGATAGCCACGTTAGTGGAGAGGTTACCGTTTTTTAATGAGAAAAGGGCTAATGGAATAGGGGAAGGATCATGGGTTTTTATTTGAACAGAATTTATAAATGGAACAAGGCTTGATAAGAGTGAAGAGAATATAGAGGGATGCTGGTCTTTATAGTGGTGGATAGGGGTGATTTATGAATATCTTATTCATTATTATATCATATCCCTAAATAAAACCAATAGTTTGGATTAATGTGACCCCTAACATTAATAAGTGCACATGACATAGAACCAAGTGTTCTTAAATCATCCATGATTATAGGAATAAAAAATTTAACTGATAATATATATATAGTGTAAATTACCGAATTTTACTATTCATCAAAAATTTGAGTATTTCGGATAAACCACTCAAACTTACCCTAAATATTTTTCAATGTTTTAAAAAAATTATCTATTTTTAAAATTAATTTTACAAATATGATTAATTTAATTTTTAAACAAATAAATAATTTATTTGAAAAAACAATAATTTTAAAAATATACTTCGTTTTATATCTCATTGAAAAATTAACCAAGCTCTCATTATCATATAAACTAAATTAAATGAAATAATAATATGATTTAATATTCATAATTGTCATATTACTATACATAAGGGTTTGTTAATATTCACAAAAAATTATATTTGACTTATCAGACTCAAAATATCTTACTGAACGCAAATGTGTATGCTAGTTTTTAAAAATTCAAATCATAGAGGTGGTAAAATTATGTTTACTAGAAATGTTATATCAAATTGGTGTTTTGTAGAAACTCATTATTTCATAAATTCAATATTATAATTATTTTCAATGTCATGGGGTGTTACATTCTCCCCTCACAAAAACAGCATCCTCAAATTTCATGGAATTTTACCTGTTAAAATGATTTGGGTTAGTCTTCATAATATGATCCTTAGGATCACTGGTTGCCTCCTTGATTTTATGATTTACCCAGGTATCATTACCCATCAAGTTGTCCAATTTCTCAACATATGTTATTTAGTTTCCATAATCTGGAAAGAGTCTTCATATTATGATATGTCGGGTTCTAATTCTATTCCTTCAGAAGTGAGGACATGCGTTGGGTCTGGAATATACTTCCTCAACAATGAGACATTGAACACATTGTGTACTTTATACAGGCTTGGTTTCATACCCAATTTATATGAAACATCCTCAATTCCTTCTAGGATTTCAAATGTTCCAATATACATTGGGCTAAGTTTTCCTTTCTTCCCAAATCTTATAACACCCATCCATGGAGATACATTTAAGAAAACATGTTCTCCCACGTGAAATTATATATCCTTCTATAGATTATTAGCTTCTCTCTTTTTAATTATCTGAGATACTTTAATATGGTTCTAATACTTTTTACCCTTTGTATTGGTTTCTCCATAGGTTCTGGGCCCATAAGCATCATTTCTACAACTTCATCCCATGATGTTGTTGTACAACATCTATTTCTATACAATGTTTCATATGGTGACATTTGAAAAATTGAATGGAAACTACTATTTGAGGAAAACTCCACTAAGGGTAAATATTGTTCTTATATACATTGAATGTCAAGTGACTATGGTATCAACATGTCCTCTGAGGTTTGGATGATCCTTTTCTAATTACCTATATGTTTTTGGGTGGACAGCAGTATTCAAACAAATCTCAATATCCAAATATTTCTATTGACTTTTCATGAATTTCAATGTAAATTGTGGATCATGATTAGAGTCAATTGATATTAATACTCCATTAATTCCCACAACTTCATTGATATAGAGTTGTTCTAGGAGATCAAGTGGAAAATCATCACTTATAGTAAGTTAATGTTCATATTTTATAAGACGATTACCAATCACCCATATTGAATAATTCTTACTTAGAGTTTTTCATAATTAAATAAAAAAATCCTAGGTGATGTCATCACATTTTCTTGTAGGAATAGGTAGAGGTTTCATGAATCCCTTGGATTTTGTCTTTCAGCCTTTACTTGCTAACAGACTAGGCAACTTGATACATAAATAGTAATTTCCCACATCATGTTTTCCCACTAGAAATGTTCCTTCAAATAACTATACATTTTAGTTCTATTAGGATGAATTGATAAAATCTAACTATGCGTATCATCCTATAACTCCATTTTTAGATCGGGTTTATCTTGAACCCAAAGCCTCTTCCCAAATTTCTGAATTCCATCATCACCCATAAATTCATCCAACATCCCATCATTCAATCCTTTAATTTTCTTTTAAAGATTCTCATCATCACACTATGAATATTTAATCCTTTCAAATAGTTCTGATTAGGAAACCAAATGGAAATGTATTTATGTTTCAACTTCTTTGATAATTCTCATATTTATCTTCACTAGATGCATGTTCAAAGGATCCTTATAAATCCTAAATTTGTTGATAACTCCATGGTCCTTCTATCTTAATACATTAGCTACATTATTTTCATTTTTTAGGTGGTAGTTTATAGAAAAATCACAGTCCTTGAGTAGTTAAATCCGTCTCCTTTTCCTTATGTTGATCTATTTATATGAGAAGATATATTTCATACTCTTATAATCCATCTATATCTCACATTTTTTCCCATAGAGATAATGTCTCCATATCTTTAGAGAAAATTTTACAACTTCAATGTCAAGATCAGGAGTAATATAGTTTTTTTAATTAATGTTTAGCTTCCTTGATGCATAAGAAATAACTCTATCACTGTGCACAAGGAAACAACCAAGTGATTTCATTTATGAATCACTATATATCACAAACCCATCATTACTTGACGGTAGAGTACGAATAAAATAATTCCATAATCTACATTTCAATTCCTCAAAACATTCTTCAAATTAATTTTTCCAAAAAAACATAAACCCTTTATGTGTAAGCTTTATCATTGGGCTGGTTAGATGAGAAATTTTATAAATGAGACACCGATAAAAACATAACAAACCAATAAAACTGCATACCTCAGTTATGTTAATTAGAGTAGTCCAATATTGCCCATCCTTTGTTTTCATAGGACTAAAATATATTCCATCCTTGGAGATAATATTTCCAAGAAAGGAAACAGATATAATCCAAAATTAAAACATACTAAAAACCCATATAATTCATTTCTTATAAGATTAATTAGAATAGCATGCATGTTATTTTCATGATCTTCGTAGTTTTTGAATTATACCAAGATATCATCAATAAATACCACAAAAATTCCATAAATATAGACTTTGAGAACCCTATTAATTAAATCCATGAATGTAGAGGGTATATTAGTTAGTCCAATAGTATTTTCTGTAAACTCTTAATGATCATAGCTAGTCTAAAATGTTGTTTTTTGAATGTATTCCTTCTTTACTTGCAACTGATGATATCCAGATCAAAGGTAAATCCTCAAAAAAAATTGGGCTCTATGAATTTGATCATATAAATATTCAATGAATTTTAGGGGATACTTTTTCATTATTTTTATATAATTGATCTCCATTTAGTCAATGCACAACCTCATTGATCCATCTTTCTTCTTAATGAAAAGGGAATGAGCTCCCCCAAGAGAAAAACAAGGGAATATAAATCATTTATAACATAATTACACTAGATATTTCTTTAATTATATTAATTTCACAATGTCCATTATATAATCTTTCTTTGATATGGGCCTTGAACTAAGAATTAATTCAATGGAAAAATCCATTTCCTGCAATAGAGGATGTCTAGGTAAATCCTTTAGAAACACATCCACATATTATTTCACAATATTAATATCCCCTATATGAAAATTTCCTTCCACACCCATAGTAATTTCATTCCATTATTCCCTAATAATATAATTTAGTAGATCTACTATGGGTATATTTATATAAGAATCAGCAAGTGTGGTTTCTACTCTAAAGATAAGGGATTCAACATCGTTCTCAAAAATAGTAACTTCCCACTTCTTGAAATAAATCTTCCCATAATAACAAGAATGCCAACTCATACATAGTATTATATCAAACTAAATATTGGGTATGATGATAATTTTATCCAATATTGCACATTTATGTGTCATTAGGGGAACTGATCAAAACATATTTGTTGTAATTATTCATTCCGTAATAGTTTTGAATGAGAAATCATTTATTAAATAAAATTGAACATTTAAAATTTTATTGTTAAAATGAAAAGACATAAAAGTATGAAATTATAAATAATAAAATAAATCTTTGGATAAATTCAACTAAATGATTAATGTATCAACCCCGACATCGTTAGTTACATCTAACTCAGTATGTTTGACCACATAAGCTTGTCCTTTCTCCCTCGACCTTTTCAGGAAATGTTTTCCCGACTCATGAGAAATTCATGTGCATAATGTCTTATATCATTTAATTATAACATTTAACATTATGTTTTTCTTTATTCCCCTTAAAATTATAAGGTTGGTTTATTTTTTCTCCGCTCTTGTAATAGACTCACATTCCCTCCAGGAAAGTGCCAGGGTGTTTTTCCCACAACTACTGTAGGGTGGAAGGTCAAATATTTCCTTCTTACCCATTTGATTATTTCATTTTCCGGAGTTTTTGAAGCCCTCTTCTTATCCTTTAATCCTTTATTTTCATAATACATAAAAAATTCTTTTTCATGTCTTGATAGAACATGGGACTATATAATCATAGGATTAGAAATTTTGGGATACTAGGGAACTTTGTAGGAATGGTTTTAAACCACAAAAAAGCATTCAATTGTGATCCATGGATTATGTATGTAGTCTGTGGAATTATTTTCTAACCCTATGAAGTTATATCTATATTTTTTAACATTCTCGTCCTCATTTTTCTTCATATTAAGAAACTACCATTCCATGTATGACCACTATTCATTAGGGAAGTATTTTTATAGGAAAATTTCGTTAAAATCCTTCCATTCCATTTATTTTATTTCTTATGCATTCTTTGTGTTTTGGATTAATGACCCACACTGATCCGAATCTCCCAATAGGTGATAAAATACAATGAAAACCTTCTCTCTTTCAATATATCACAAAGAACGAAATATCTTCTCTAGGAATCTTATCCACTAATCAACTATAAATGGGTTTTTATTTCCACTGAATGATGGAGGTTGTTGTCACATGAAGTGATATATCATTGCTCCTCTATGTTGTGAATGAGTAGGTTTCATATGGTTAAGGTTAATGGTCATAACCTAAGTCAACTATCCCAGTATAGTTATAAGTTACTCAGAACTAGTCGTAGCACCAAAGCTAACATCATTATCTTTCATTAGTGGAAAATCTCTACCTAGGATATGTGTGATCATGAAATTTCCATTCCACCCCATGGATTGATTTCTAAATAATGGAATACACTATATTTGGTTACAAATTATAATTTATAATATCAACAGAGAAAAATAATTAACAAAATTTTAAATCCTATCCATAGCTAATCTCTTACTTATAAACATGTTTTGCTTGAAATTTCTTTTTCATTTGATTCCATTATAGCGGGTTTTAATGGAAATGTGAATTACCCTAAGAATATCCCCCAGTTTTGTCAAATAAGGTGACTATTATGTCCCGTTATCATTTACTAGGATAAGCCAGGTCAAGCCTAAAACTCTTTGTCAGAGTTTTCACTCCTAATATCATCTATGCCAGAACCATGTCTACTTGTAGTATCTAGGCATGGATGTATTTTCTATAATGATCCACACAATCTATTCCTTACCAAAATTCTAGGATATTCTTTTATACTTATCCTCAAATATTATCTTAGAGTTTTGTCCTATGATATACATTTTATAAACCGAGTTTCCACGTTTTCTACTGAAAGTACATTAACACAAACTATAAGGACCAGACCCTAGTTTACCAGAGTTAGTGCCTTATATTATTATATTTTCATATTAACAATTAATATGAATACTTAAGGATTGAGTAGTATAGTATATTTGGAAACAAGATAAATATATAATTTTAATATTACAACTTGAAATGAAATAAAACATTGAAATTATTTTGAAAACATCCATATCCTTTAGGTTATCCCTATAGTTCATTAATAAAATACATCTTCACATCCTGGAGAAAATAAAAAATAGAATGGGGGAGGTAAAATTCTAGGTATGGTTAAGAAATTAAGTTTAAGATATCATCTACATAAACATTAGGCAATTTGAATAACTAAAAAACATACACCTTTAAAAATAAATAAGAACATAATATTGTAGGAACAAGAGATGAATAAATAATTCTATAAAAATCATAAGAATTATACTAGCTGAATAAACCAATGAACTAACAATTACTAGTTTCATAATGATGGAATTCATAATGAGGGACATCATAGACATAATGTCAAGGCCTTGTGCCAATTCCATACATAACGATTTTGTTAAGGTCTTTATCCAAGACATAGTTTGTCTAATGTGACCTTCCGACTCACTGAGGGGATATAGAGGCCCCCAATTGTCATTTACAAAGTCTAATGCATTCTTCATATGATCGAGTATAAGCTTAAAAAACATCAATATTCATATTAAATCTTATATATTAAATGTAAATAACATTCCCAAAAAATTAATCATAAAAACTAATGATTTAGATTAAATTGATGTATGGTTCTATACACTCAAAAATTTTATCAATCTTGCTCCATGGATTATGTATGTATTACATGGAATTACTTGATATACTTTTGATGTTTGATACATACATTGAAACATTATCATCCTAGAGTTTCTTCAGATTCAGAAATTGTCTTTCCGTATCTCTTTGTTGTTCATGAGGGAAGTATTTGTCAAGGAAAATATCCTAGAAATATCTCCATTCTAACTCTTCTAATTCTTCCTCCTCTTTTGTGTTTCTAAAAATTTACCACCATTGATCCACAATTACAAATATATTATAAGATTCCATGACATCTTTGTCTCTTTTATTACATCCCAAATCGATAAATATCTTCTAGACAACCATTCTCATTCTACATGATTATCTATACGAGAATATAAGTAAACCTATCATTAAAACCAAGGAAGAAAATGCTCCCAAACAATGAAATTGAATCTTTTAACCCATTAAAAGGCCATGAATAAAAATAATATGTTTATATTAAATCAATTACATGTAGATGAAGTTATGTAATCCTTAATTTATGTACTTAAATTTGATTTTTCATGTCCTTCATAAAATACTTCTTCACATCCCAGGAAAAATAAATCATTAGAATGCGGTGAGCTAAAATGAATAGTAATGGTAGTCAACATACTGGAAGATATCATAAACATAAAAATTACGCTAGGTTATTAACTAAAAACACATGGATTTAGAAATAAATTTGAACATAATATGATAGTAATAAGAGATGAATTAATAAAGCCATAATAAAACATAATCATGGGTATTCCACCAGTCAAATAACCACATGAACTAACAATCACTAGTTTCTTAAGGAGGTAATTCATAATTCGGGACATCATAACCGTACTATCAAGTCCTCGTGACGAGACTATAAATAACCATTTTTTAAGGACCAGTGCCAAGCCCTAGTTTCTCTTATGAGACCTACCGATGCCCTAAGGGGCTATAGAGGACCCCTCCCAACACATACTTAGTCCACTTCATTCCTCATATGAATAAGGATAAATAGAAATAGAATATACATTCATATTTAATAGAACATATTAAATTTAAAGAAATTTCCCCAAACATTAAGCATAAACACTAACCATTCATAGTAAATTAGTGAAAGGTTTTAAGATAGCATAAACAGTCAAAATAATCATAAATAATTCAATTATATATAGTAGATTATATCATAAAGTTTAATCCCAATAAAAAAATAAATTAGTTTTTTGATATAGATGAAGATACTCTTATTAAATCGTCGAGTAATTCTTGAGACAAATACTATTCTACTTTGAGAAGAAGAGTTAATTTTGAAAAACAATATAAAAACATTATTAAATTGAGACCATATTTTCAAATTTAAATTAGTTATTTTTGAATGATAATGGTTTATAAAATATATTATTGATTAACATTGAATATAAGTTAGAGTTTGAGAAATTACCTTGAATCGGGCTTGTATTTCAAAAATAATTTTGGAAATATCCATTTTAAAAAATATAAATCTTCATAAATGAAGGTATAATTATGGTTGTAACAAATATATATAACATTAAAACTGAATTTATGATGATTTCATATGAATTAATAATAATTTAATTGAGTTATATTGAGAATAAGAGTAACATGATTTAAAGTAGAGGTTCTGGTAGAAAATTCTTACCTTAACTATAAAGATGTTCCTCACATGATCATATTGAACTGAATAAAAAAATTTAAGTTCATAAATTTATTATTAGAGAACATAATATACATATAATTGAATTAGTATAACCTTATTAGGTTCATTCATGTCCTTTCTTGGGTTAAGAGAGACAATTTTGTTGGGGGATGTTTTCTTTCATGGTTTCATGATTAGTTTTCTTATATTCTTGTATGGATAATCATGTAGATTGAGAATATATGTATAGAATATAAGTTTTATGTTATTATGAAAAAAAATGTTACATGTTCCTAAAAATTCATTTTGTTTTTGGGAGTGAATAATAATCATTATAAAATAATAGAAGGGAAAAGTAGAGATGGTTTTGACTTATAACTTATTTTCATTAATAGTATAATAGAAGAGAGAAGTAGAGATGGTGTAGAATTATTCATTTATAAAAAAACTCCAGTACATGTAAGTTATTGGTGTCATAACAATATTTGGATGAAAGGAGGTGATGAATGAAAATGAAAAGAAATGAACATGAAATAAATGAAAAGAGGAACTTACCTATTGATGTAATATTCATTGAGAGCCTCCCTAAGTGGAGAGGTTGGGATATTTTTATGAGAATGAGGGATGATGGACTAGAGGAAATATCTTGGAAGGATATTTTAGAATAATTTATAAAATTCACATGCCTTGAGATAATTTAAATGGAGATTGAGTGAAGGGGGTTTATAGTGAAGGAGAGGGGTGATTATGAATACACTATTCATTATTTTATTTGTTCCCTCAAGACAACCAATAGGGTTGATACATGTGAACCATAAAAGTAATTAGTTCATGTGTGTTTTAACTAAGTGTTATTACCTTATCCATTATGCAATTAATATTGAATTTAATTGATAATGTATATATGCTGTAAATTACCATATTTTACTCGTATAAACAATTGAGTGATTCTCAAGATAAATACTCTTTTACATTGAAAGGTAGAGTTCTTTTGGAAAAGTATTTATAAAACCAGAAGATAAGTATGACAGTATTTTTATAATAAAATTATTTACTTTACAAAGATAATGGTTTCTAAAAACTGATTATAGAGTCCCTTTAAAAATTTGTAAGAATTTGAGAAATTTTGTTCAATCGAGCTTGTATTTCAAGAAGAATTTTAGAAATATCCCTTCTAAAACATATAAATCCCCCTAAATAATGGCTAGATTGTGGTTGGAATCCATATATATAACATTAAATAATAATTTATTAGGATTACATATGAGTAAATAATAAATTAATTGTGGTTAGCAGTGAATAAGAGTAACCCGAATGAAAATGGAGGTTTTGGTATACGACCCCTAACATAACTCCTTCGGTGTTCTTAACTTGATCTTAATAACCTGAATAATCAAAATAAGGTTCATGAATTAATGATTCCAAAACCTCATATACATTTAATAGATTTATTAAAACCTTATTAGTTTCTTTTATGGGCTTTTTATGGGTTAGGATATTCAATTTCATAGTTAGTGAATGTTTTCTTACAGGGTTCTCATGATTAGTTTACTTATATTATTGTATAAATACACATGCAGAATGAGAATGTTTTTCAATAATAGATGTTTTATTTTATTAGAAAAAAACTTTAATATTACATGGCAGTAAAAAAATTTGTAATTGGGGGAGACGATGAATCAATATATAGATCATTAATGGAAACTATTTCAGTTATGCTGTAGTTTTTTTTATCACAGTGAAATCATTTTGAATTATAAATTAATATCATGTGTAAAGATGGATTACAGATCCTAATATAAGTAATAATACATATATTTTTGACCATAAAAATGGTTTCATGATTAGAATTGTAGATGGAAATAGAAATGGAAAACTCGTCGGCCTTGAATGTTATAAATTAACCCATCTCTAATGGTGTTTTCATATCTTATATAAAAGAAGGGGAAATGAGTGATGATGAAGAATTATTACTTTATCATAAAAAATTCTATTACTTTAAAATTATTTTAATCATAAATTGTTTTTGATTAATAGAGGTGAGAAAAGAAAAACAATAATGTAATTGAAATTAAAAAATGAAATGAGGAATTTACCTCTTGATGTAATTTTCCATGAGAGCCTCTATCGGGGATAGGTTTTAATTTTTTATGAGACCAAGGGAAGCTCGAAGAGGGGGAGGAAGTTCGGAGGAGATTTGGAAAGAATTTGGGTAGGAACAAGGTTTGAGAGGAGTGAAGGGATGTGGGGTTATTAATGAATATCTTATTCGTTATTTTATTATTTCCCTCAAGAAAACCAATAATGATAATTCATATGACCCATAATAGTAATAAGTTAATTTGATTTCGAACCAAGGGTTTTTACATCAACCATGATTCTAGGAATAGTGAATTTTAATGACAATGTATATATATAGTAAATTACCGCAATTTACTATTTATAAAAAATTCGAGTATTTCATAAAAATAAAAAAAAAATAACCCTAACCATTTTTCGATGCGTGCAATTCAATAATGTACATGATTTTCTGAAAATAATTTTATAAATATTATAAATATTATATTTAAATAAAATCCTAATTTTAACAAAAAAATAAAATTTTAAAACTATAATACCTTTTATATCACATTAAAAAATTAATAAAGATCTCATTATCTTATAACCTTACAAAAATAAAATAATAATATTATTTAATATTCATTAGAGAAAAATTAATATTTTAAATTAATATTCATTATGGTATTTTTCTATAAACTAAAAATTATGTTTTTCTTATTAGACTCTAACTATATTATGGAACACAATATTATATGCTAGTTTTTTGAAAGTCAAGCCACATAGGTGGTAAAATAATGTTTACTGGATTGGTTATAAGAAATCAGTGTTTTTTATAGACTCAATGTTTCATTCATTATATATTAAATTTATTTTCAATATCATGGGGTGTTATATTCTTCCATCCTTATAAAAAATTCTTCCTTCAAATTTAAACAATGTTACCATATATAATGATTTGGGATGGTCTTCATCATAAGATCCTTAGGATCCCATGTTGGATCATTGATTTTATGATTCTTCCAATGTATCTTTAGTAGTCGAGTTTTCTAATTCCTCAATATCTATTCTTTAGTGTCCAGAATCTGGATACGCACTACATAGTATGATAGGTCAGGATCTAAATGTATTCCTTCAGAAGTGAGGACATGTGTTGGGTCTATTTTAATAACGACTTTTCCAAAATAAATCTTCTTTTCAAAGTAAAATTTTCTTTATTACAATAATTACTAAATGATTTTATAAGAGTATCTTCATCTATTTCAACACTCTAGTTGACTCTTATATATTATTGGGATTAATCTTTTAGGATGTCATGTAGCATGTATAATTGAATTGCTAAGATTTTTTTGAATGTGGGTGTTCTTTATTAAAACCATTAACCAATTTAAAAAAATAATTGTAGCTAAAAACATATTATAGATGGACCTTGAATATAAGAAATAATTTGAGAAATTCCCTTGAACTGGGCTTGTATTTAGGCAAGAATTTTAGAAAGATACCTTTTAAAACATATAACTACCCATAAATGAAGGTATTATTATAAATTTGTATGCTTATATTGAATATTAAAACTGAATTTATGAGGATTAAATAAGATTAAATAAGATTTTAATTGTGGTAAGTAGAGAATAAGAGTAACATGAATGAATACGGTGGTTCGGGTTAAAAACCCTTACCATATGGTCGAAGGTGTTCCTAAATTGATCCTAATGTCCAGAATAATAAAAATTAGGTTTTTAAATTAATGATTACATAACCTAATCTATATGAAATTTATTTATTATAACCTTATTAGGTTGATTCTTGTCCTGTTGATGGGTTTAGAGATTCAATTAATTATTTTGGGGCATTTTCTTCCATGGCTTTCATGATTAGTTTACATATATTCTGGTATGAATAAAAATTTAGAATAAGAATGGTTGTCCAGAAAAGAAGTTGTATGTTATTAGTGAAAAACCATAATATTACTATGTTATAAATGTTTTGTGGTTATTTTGTGTGAATAATAATCAACATATAAATCATTAATGACAATTGATTGGGTTAATTTGCAGTTATTATTATTACAACAAACTCATTTCAATTTATAAATTTATATCCTGTGTAAATAAGGATTCGAGAACATTACATAACTTATAATACATATATTATAGTCTTTTTCAACCATAAAAATCATATCATGACTAGAATTGAAGATGGTAATTGAAATTGAAAACCCATCGTCCTTGAATGTGATAAATTAACACAACTCGGATGATGTTTTCAAATCTAGAATAAAAGATGGGGAAATGAGAGATGATGAATAATTATTCCTTTATCATACTCGAATTCTAGTATATGTAAGGTAAATTAGTCATAATAAATTTGGATTAAATCAGGTTAGGAAAGAAAAAAAATTAACTAACATGAAATAAATTAAATGAAAAGAGGAATTTTCCTCTTGAAGTAGTCCTCCTTGAAAGTCTCTTTGGGGGAGCGTTTTTGGTATTTCTATTAGAATAGGGGCTGATGGACTAGGGGGAGGAGCATGGGAGGATATTTTAGAAGAATTTAGACAAGTCACAAGGATTAATATGAGTGAAGAAAGAGGGAGGGAGGGGGTTTTATAGTGGCAGAGAGGTGTGATTTCTGAATATCTTATTAATTATTTTATTATTTACCTCAAAACAATACATAGTGATTATTCATTTGACCCATAATATAAATAAATTCATGTGAGTTCAATCCAAGGGTGAATACATTGAAAAATAAAAAATTAATACTTATCCTGAAAGATCATGTAGTTTGGTTGCTTTAAAAAAAGATAGATACATAAGTTCGAAATTACAACTTGATATGAAATAGAATAATGAAATTCCATTAAAAACATCCATATCTCCTGGGTTATCCCAACATATAATTCATAAAAAAACTTTTTAAAAACTTTTTAAAAGTAAAACATTAAAAATGGGTGAACTTAATTTCTTAATAACGGTAAGATACAGTTGGAGATATTATAAAAATTCACATTAGGAATGGTGAATAAATAAAAAACAAATGCGTTTAAAAATAAACATGAACATAATATGTTAGTAATAAGAGTTGAATAAATAATTATTAAATAAAACATAATCATGGTTATTATACTAGTGTAATATCTACATAAACATATAATTACTATTTTCATAATGAGGGAATGAATAATGCTGGACATCATAACCATGCTGTTAAGGCATCATGCCAATAATATAAAAAACTATTGTGTTAAGGCCTCGTGCGAAGACCTAGTTTGTCTCAATAGACCTAATGATTCACCAGGGGCTATAGAAGGCCCCAATAAACACCTAATAAGTCCAATAAATTCCTCATATGAACAAGGATTAACATAATTTATATATACATTCATATTGAATCTAACATATGAAATGTAAATTATATTCCCATAACATTAAGCATAAACAGTAACCATTCGAAGTTAATTGGTGAATGGTTTTAAGATAGAAAATACACTTTAAAAATAATCACAAACCATTCAATTATATATGGTAGAAGATATGATAGAATATTAATCCCAATAAAACATAAGAATCAACAAGAGTGTTGAAACAAATGAAGATACTCTTATAAAATCATTGAGTAATTCTTGAGATAATTACTCATTTATATTGATAAGAAGTGTTATTCTGGAAACATCATTATAAATATAGAATTTATCTAAGATATTTTTTTCATAATAAAATTAGAGAATTATTAATGATAATGTTTTCTAAAAATTTATTATATAGTGCTCTTGAAAAGAGGTAAGAATTTGAGAAATTCCTTTGAATCATACATGTATTTCGAGAAGAATTTATGAATGATCCATTTTAAAACATATAAATCCCCATAAATAAAGGAATTATTATGGTTGGTACACATATATAGAACATTAAAACAGTATTTATGAGTAGTACATATGAATAAATAAGAATTTAATTGGGATATGTTGAGAATAAGAGTAACCCAAATGAAAATGGTGGTTCAGGTAGAAAACCATTATCTAAAGTCCGAAGGTGTTCCCCACATAATATTAATGAACTAAATAATCAAATTTATGTTCATAAATTAATGATTCTAGAACCTCATATACTTTTAATTTATTTATTATAACCTTATTGGGTTCATTACTGACCTTTTGAGGGGTTAAGAGAATAAATATCATTGTTTTGGAGCATTTTATTCCTTAGTTTTCATGATCAGTTTACTTATATCCCTGTATGGATAAACATGTAAAATGAGAATAGTTGTCAATAATTTAATTTTTATGTTATTAGTGGATAACTAGAATATTACAATTTTAAAATATTTTGTTAGGTTTTTGGAGTGAAGATAAATAATTATACAATAAATTAATGATAATTGTTCTGGTTAATTGAAGGTTTTGTTATCACAAAAAACTCATTCGAATTTATAAATTGATATAATTTATAAAAAAGTTTTCTAGAACCTAAAATATTTTGAAATACATATATTATAATTTTCTCTGAAAAGTCAAAATGTTTTCATGACTATAATTGAAGAATCTAATAGAAATTGAAAACTCGTTATCTTTGAATGTGATAAATTAACACATATCAGATGGTGTTTTCATTTATAGTATAAAATAAGGGGAAATAATATATGATGATTAATTCATAATTTATCTTAAAAAAATTCTATTAAATGTAATTTACTGTATTCTGAAACAATATTTGGATGAACAGATGTGAGGAAGGAAAAAAAGAAAAGAATGGAAATTGAAATAAAATAAATGAAAAGAGAAATATACCTCTTGAAGTAATATTATTTGAAATCCACTTTAGAGGAGATATTTTTGTATTTTTGTGAGACCAACGGTTTATGTACAAGGCGGAGGATCTTGAGAGGATATTTGAGAGAAATTTAGTCAAGGCACAAGGTTTGAGAGGATTGAAGAGAAGCGAGAATGAGGGGGGGGGGGGGTTTGTAGTGGAGGAGAGGGGTGATTTGTGAATATCTTATTAATTATTTTATTTTTTCCTTCAAGACAACCAATAGTGACGATTCATGTGACCCATAATAGTAATAAGTTCATGCGAGTTCGAACCATGTGTTCTTATATTATCTTTGATGCTAGGAATGGTGAATTTAACTGATAATTTTTTTATATATATGGTAAATTACCGTATTTTACTGTGAAGAACCTATCCGGATTCTGGACACTAAAGAACATGTGTTGAGGAATCAGAAAACCTGACTAGTAAAGATACATTAGAAATATCCTAATATATATGTGGTAACATGGGAGCCTGATGAGCTAATGATGAATACCTACCCAACCATTTTTATGAGGTAACATTATGTGAATTTTGACAAGGAAATTTTTATAATGATTGGAGAATGTAACACCCCCAGACTTTGAAAATTAATTTAATATATAATGGATGAAACATAGAGTATCATCAAAACACATATTTTTCAAAATGTACTCACTAAACTTAATTTTATCCCCTGTGAGATTTTAATTCTGAAGTTCAAAAATACACATTTCTGTTCAATAAGATATCTAGAGTCTCATAAGAAAATCATAATTTTTGTTGAATAGTAACATACCATTATGAAGAGTAAATCATATTGTTATATTGTCTTAAGGTTATAAGATAATGAGTTCTTGATTATTTTTTCAATGTGATATAAAACGAATTATAGTGTTAAATTTGTTATTTTTTGAATTAATTAATATTTTAAAAGAAATTAAATTAATACTATTTAGAAAATTAATTTCAAAAAAATTATTTCTTTTTTTAATTTTCAATGTCAAAAAATTATTAATGTGAATTTATTGGATTTTTCTGAAATACAAAATTTTGTAATGAATTGTAAATACGGTAATTTACATTATATATATATTCACATTATTAGTTAAATTCACTATTCCTATCACCATATATTATGTAATCACACTTGGATCAAAATTAAATGCACTTATTACTATTATTGGTCACAAGAATCAACACTATTGGTTGTCTTGAGGGAAATAATAAAATAATGAATAAGATATACACAAATTACACCACTCCTCCGCTTTTAAAAACACCCTCACTCCCTCTTCACTTAACTCCTCTAAATCCTTGTGCCTTGACTAAATTCATCCAAAATATACTGCAAATATCATTCCCCTTATCTATCAGCCATTTCTCTCATAAAAATACCAAAAACACTCCCCTAAAGAGGCTCTCAAGTAAGATTATTTCATGAGATGAATTCCTCTTTTCATTTCTTCTACTTCAAGTTCCTTTCAATTATTTTTCTTTCCTCACCTCCTTTCATCCAAATGTTGTGATGACCCCAGTACCTTAAATTTACTAAAATTTTTTATTATAATGAAACAATTCTTTATCATATATCATTTTATAATATTTCATAATAGAAATGAAAACACTATCCAATATTTGTTAATTTATCACATTCAAGGATGACATGTATTAAATTTCTATTACCATATTAAATTCTGGTAATGAAACCATTTTTATGGTTTAAAAATACTATAATATATGTATTATAGCTTATTTAAGGGTCCAAAATCCTTTTTTACACATTATATTAATTTATAAATCAAAATGAGTTCTTTGTGATAAAAAACACTAATTATCCCAAAATGTTATCATTAAAATATTATATAATTATTTATCTTCATTACCAATAAAAAACAAAATTTTATAACCTTGTAATATTCAGGTTTTTCACTAACTACAAAAAAATTATAATCTAGAAAATAATTATCATTAATCATGATAATCCTTACAAGAATATTAGTTAAACGATCATGAAACCCAAAGAAGAAAACACTCCCAAACAGTAAAATTTAATCTCTTAACCCATCAAAAAGCCACGAATGAAACTAATAAAGTTATAATAAATTAATTAAATGTATTTGAGGTTCTAGAATAATAAATTTATGAAACTAAATTTTATTATTCATCTCATTATGACCAGTTGAGGAACACCTTCTTACATAAGTTATGGGTTTTCTACCTGAACATCCATTTTCATTCGGGTTACTCTTATTCTCTACTTACTGCAATTAAATTTTTATTTATTCATATGTACACCCCATAAATTATGTTTTAAATTTCTATATATGTGTAACAACCCTAATAAAACATTAATTTTTGGGGATTATATGTTTTAAAAGTTATCTTTCAAAAATTATACCTGAAATACAAACCCATTTCATTGGAATTTCACAAATTCTTACCTATTTTCAAAGGCACTATGTAATCTGTTTTTAGAAGCAATTATCATTTTTTAAAACACTGATTTTTTATGAAAATAATATATTAATTCACTTCTAGTTTTATAAATAATTTTCCAAAATTACTCTTCATTTAAAAGTAAAAAGATTACTTATCTCAAGAATTACATGATGATTTTATAAGATTATCTTCATCTGTTTCAACACTCTTGTTGATTATTATGTATTATTGGGATTGTTTTTTTAATATATCAACTAAAAATTATAATTGGAAGGTTTTTGATTTGTTTTAATGTGGATGTCCAATCTTAAAACCATTCACCAATTACTCCAAATGGTTAGTATTTATGCCTAATGTTCGGGGAAAGTTATTTATGAGGTAACATTCTGTGTATTTGAAGGATGAATTTTCTTTAAGGGGAGATTTAAACAACACAATATTTATAAAATAAGTTTTATATTGAATTCATAAAATATTTATTCTCTATATAACTCCACTTTTTTATAACCTATCCATTAAACATAATTTTACCAGCTCTGTAATTTGATTTTTGAAAAGCTCACAAACAAGGTTTCTTTTAGTAAGATATTAATAGTTTGATAAGAAAAACTTATTTTTTTTGTGAATAGTAACATAACCTTATGAATAGTAATATTACCCATATTAATAGTAAATATGATTATTATTATTTTCTCATAAGGTTATATGAAAATGATATCTACATTAATTTTTCAAAGTTATGTAAAACGAATTATAGTTTTAAAACTATTACTTTTTGTGTAAATTATGATTTTATTTTAAAATTAAATTTATCATATTTAGAATATTATTTTCAAAAAATTGATTTCAATTTTGAATTTTACATTTCCAGAAAAATAAGGTGAATTATTCTTATTTTTTGGAAATACTCGAATTTTTGAGAATTGGTAAAATTCCGAAATTTACTATATATATACATTATCACCTAAATTCACTATTCCTAGCATCATAGATAATGTATGAACATTTTTTTCATACTCACATAAAATTATTACTATTATGGGTCAGATTAATCAACACTATTGTTATTCATGTGGGAAATAATAAAATATTGTATAAGATATTCACAAATCACCACTCTCCTCCATAATAATCCCCCACGCCCCCTCATTTTTCACTCCTCTCAAGACTTGGGCCTTGTATAAATTCTGATCAAATACCCTAATAAGTTTATATCCCTTATCCAAAAGCCCCTATTATCATAAAAATACAAAAAACTCTCCCCAAAAAAGGCTCTAAAGGACTATTACATCATGAGGTAAATTCCTCTTTTCAATTCTTTTATTTCGCGTTACATTGTTTTCATTTTCTTTCATCACCTACTTTCATCAAAATGTTTTAATGAATCCAGTTCCTAAAATATAATATAATTTTTTATGATAAATGAATTATTCTTCATCATCTATCATTTCCCATTATTTTGCACTAGAAATGGAAACACGTTCCGAGATATGTTAATTTATCACATTGAAGGATGATGAGTTTTCAATTTCTATTATTGTATTCAATTCTATTCATAAAATCATTTGGATGGTTTAACCAGACAATAATATATTTATTATAACAACTTTAATATTTTATAATCCATTGTTTTACATGATATTAATTTATAAATCAAAATGAGTTCGTTATGATTAAAAAACCAAAAATTAACCCAAATAGTTATCGTTAAAATTTTATACACTGATTCATCTTCACTTTCAATAAACAAATGAAATTTTATAAAAATTTAAAATTATGGTTGGTCAATAATAACCTAAAACTTTTATTATGGAAAACCATTATAATTCGACATCTTTATCCTTACAGAAATATAAGTAATCGGATCTCGGATACGAAGAAAGAAAACACCCCAAACAATAATATTGAATCTCTTAACCCATAAAAAGATAATTTATGATCCTAAAATTTTTATAATAAATCAATTACATGTATATGAGGTTATGGACTCATTAATTTATGAACCGAAATTTTTATTGTTCAGGTCATTAAGATCAAGTGAGGAACACTAGCATACATAAGGTAAGGTTTTTCTACCGGAACCTCCATTTTCATTATAGTTAGTCTTATTCTATACTTACCTCAATTAAATTATTATCTATTCATATTTAGTCATATGAAAATTCTATTTTATTATTATATATATGTCTACCTACTACAATCATACCATAATTTATGGGGAGTTAGATGTTTTAAACGGGTTTTTCTAAAAAAACCATCACAAAATTCAACACAAATTTAACGGAATGTATCAAATTCATACATATTTTCAAGGTCACCCTACAATATGATATTGATACCATTTTATTTATAAAGAAACTCATTTTATTATGAAAATATTATCTTACTATACTTATGGTTTTAAAATGTCTTTTCTAAAAGAACCCTTCATTTCAAAGTGAAAGAGTTTTTATCTCCAGAATTACTCGATGATGACTATAGTACCATACATGTACTAGAATTTTTTTATGATAATGGAATAACTCTTCATTATATATAATTTCCACTTCTTCTCTACTATAAACTAAAACGCCATCCTAGATGTGTTAATTTATCACATTCAAGGGTGACAAGTTTGAATGTAATATTACCATTTGTAATTCTAGTCATGAAACCATTTTTATAGTTGATCTAGACTATAATATATGTTTTAATACTTATTTATGGTTATATAATCTTTTGGTACACATGATATTTATTTATAAATCAAAATGAGTTCATTGTGGTCAACGTACAACCAACTAATCCAAACAATTTGCATCAATGTTTTATATAATGATTAATCATCACTCCTAATAACCAAATTTTTTTATAACCACATAATATTATGGGTTTTCACTAATAATAGAAAAATTCAATTCTGGAAAACCATTCTCATTATATAAGTTTATCCTTATAGGAATATAAGTAAACTGATCATGAAAACCAATGAATAAAATACTCCTAAATAATGAAATGGAATCAATTATCCCATCAAAATCCCATGAATAAACCTAATTAGGTTATACTAAATAAATTAAATGTCTATGAGTTTTTGGAATCATTAATTTATGAACCTAAATTTGATTATTAAGGTCATTCATATCATGTGATGAACAATTTCGATCTTAAGGAAAGGGTTTTCTATCCGAACCTCCAATTTCATTTGGGTTACTCTTATTCTCTACTCACCTAATTAAAATTATTATTTATTCATATGTTCTCCTAATAAATTTTGTTTGAATTTTCTCTATATGTGTACCAACCATATTCCATATTTCTATTATGGTGAGTCATATGTTTTAAAAGGGATCATTCAGAAATGCTTCCCAAAATACAAGTATGATTCAAGGGAATTTCTCAAATTCTTACCTATTTACAAGGACACTCTATAATATATTTTAAAAAACCATTATCATTATAAATTATCTAATTTTATTTTGAGTATATTATCTTAAATCAGTCCAGTTTTTGTAAATACTTTTACAATAATAACCCTTCATTTCAAAGTAAAAGAGTATTTATTTTAAAAATTACTCAATGATTTGGTAAGAGTATTTTCATCTGTTTCAACACTATTATTGGTTATTATGTACTATTATGATTAATAAATTAGGAAATCATCTAGTATATATAATTTAATGGTTTATTATTTGATTTAATATGGTTGTTCTCGTTTAAAACCATTCACCAATTTACTTTGAATGGTTAGTTTTTATGCTTCATGTCCAGTTAATGTTATTTACATTTCATATTTTATATTAAATTGGTATGTATATGGTGTTTTCTTTTAAACCCATTCATATGGGAAATGAATTGGACATTGTAAGTGTTGGTTGGGCCCTACTATAACCCTTCAATGCATCAGTGGGACTCATGAGATAGACTAGGTCTTGTCACGAGGCTTTGAGAAATGGTAATTTATGGTCTTGACCAGAGTCCATGATGGTATGGTTATGATGTCCTGCATTATGAATTCCCTCATTATGAAACTACTAATTATTATTTTATGTGGTTATTTGACTAGTAGAATACCAATGATTATGTTTTATTATGGAATTATTTATTCCACCCTTATTACTGCCATATAATGTTCATTGTTATTATTAACGGCATATATTTTTAGTTATTCACCATGCCTAAGGTTTATTTTGATGATATAATCCACTATATTTCTTACCCTTACATAAAATTTGATCTCGCCCCTTTCGTATGTTTTATTTTTCCCAGGATGTGAAGAAGTATTATATGAATAGAATCGTGGAATAACCTAGGAGATATGGATGTTTTCAAAAGGCTTTTGATTCCATATTTAGTTTAACTTGTAATGTTGGACTTATTTATGCTTCTGGTTTCCAAATATACTAAAATAATTTATCCTTTTGGGATGAATATTCCTTTTTTATATAATAATGTTATATAAAAATAATTATAGTTTAAAAATCTTTATTTTTAAAAATAATTATAATTTTATGTTAAAATTAAATTAATCATATTTATGAAATTATTTTCAAAAAATTGAGTTCTTTTTTCAATTTTACATGTCGAAAAATGGAAAGGGTGAATTTTTTGGACTTTTCTGAAATACATAAATATTTTATGAATAGAAAAATATGGAAATTTACCACATATATACATTATTAGTTAAATTAACTATTCATAGAATCATGGATGATTTAAGCACACTTTGTTCGAATTAAAATGAACTTTTTACTATAATGGGTCACATGAATCAATACTACCAGATGTCTAGATGGAAACAATAAAATAATAAATAAGATATTCACAAATCACCCCTCTCCTCCACTATAACCCCACCCCCTCATTCCATATTATCTTCACTTATCTAAAGACTAGTGCCTTGTCCACATTATGTGTAACACCCTAGGTAAATAAAGAATATGGCATTCTCATATTTATCCATATTTGTGAATAAAATATTAATATGACTTTAAAGGGGACGCTATGCTCGATGGCGTACCCAACACGCAACAACGAGTTTCTTGGGAATCTTACGTTGCACTCTAATAATAAAATAATATTATTTTAAATGGTAGTTAACATGTAGCCGTTGTATTGGAGGGAATGGATAGAAATAACTAAAATATTATTAGATATGTTTTTAAATGTTTTTACACTTATCCAATAAAATATAAAGGCATAAAATACAGAAATAATTCAATATTAGGCGTATATGCCCTATTTTTCACTAAAGGTTCACTTATCGCCTTTTGATGGAGAACTATCATTAAATATAGTTTTTTTCACTCTTATACATCCTTTTGGACCAAATAAAACTCTTCTTAAGAATTGGGACATCAAAATTTACTTTGTGTAAATTTTTGGCATCTTTCTGATAAAGTTCACTTTTTAATGAATAATGTAAAATGTTGTATTTTAATTCAAAACCTATTTTTAATATAATTTATTTATATGATTAGATTATCTTTTGAATTGGTTTTAAAGTTAAATTACAATATATTTTTACCATTAAATCCAATATTGGTCGTTGGAATTAATTTCACTTTGAAATCAGAGTTAAACTAGTGTCAATCTTTTGATATATATTGTTTCATAAAAACATGCTATTTACTCTGACAGCGGGAATTAATTATTAAATTAATTAATGTGACTTATATGATTTGAACTTTGTAAAATAGACTTCATTTTTGAATTCAGAATATCAAATATAGTTTAGGGTGATTTTTTGTGATTTTTCTGAAAAACTTCAATTTTTGATGAATAGTGAAACCACTAAGTGGTACTTATGAAAACTGATTTTTCCGTTTAAATGAAATTTTGCCATCTTTGTGTTTTGAATTTAAAAAATCTGACATACATGGTTTTCATTAAGATGTAAAATGTGGTTCAATGGGATAATTTTTTTTTGGTGAATAGTAACTTATTACGTTTTTAATCGCGATTAGAGGTAATTAGTGTAGTTTAAGGTAAAAATAATGTTTTAATAATATGAAATGAACTTGACACATGTCCTATCCTCATTGGATGTGTCATGGCCGACCAAGACAACCCATGGGTCAACTTGGGAACCCCATGAATCCACTTTGGTTGGAAAATGACATTAATATCTTTTTATTTAAAGTTAAAGTAAAAATGAGACAAACATGAAATGTTTTACTAAAACAATTTCTAAATGGGGTTATAAAAATAGGATTTTTAACTATAAATATTAATTGGAAATATAAAAAGATTTCCTAAATCATAGTATATTTTCTATAATTTTTAGACATTAAATAAATTAAATTATTTATGACCTCATGATGATACAACGATGACTTCATTATTTAATGATTTAAATAAAATGGAAAGATAATGTAATATATAATACCTACACATGTAAAAACCTATTGGATGAGTGTATTTATAACCCTTATCACCTTATCCTCGAAATAATCAATGTGGGACCTTTAAAATCCGAAACTCTTTTGAAAATAAAGTAACAGTTTGTAACTTTACAAGAGTGCCCCTCCTCTCCTCTTATAAAAGGCCACCACCTATAACTCCTTACCCACACTCCCAAAGCCTTTGGCTCGGACAAACCCTACCCATTTTGTCTATAAACTTCCCTATATTACTCCTTGAAGCCTCAATTTGGGCAGAAGTCTTCCCAAGGAAGCCTTTGAGCTCAAACCAAAGGGAGTTACATGATTTTATGGTAATGTCTTCACTTGAGTCCTTTTGTTTTATTTTGCTTCTCCAACACCCTAAACTCTTTTTATTCATTTATTTTGTAACAAATCCAGTATATTAAATATACTAGGATGTTGTTATAATAAGGATTCGAGCTACACTTACACACACCTACATCTAATGGTTAAAGAACATACTATTTCTGTGGATGGTGAATTTCTGCATCCCGAAATGATGATTGTTCAACATTCTTCTAACACCTTAAAAGGTGGACATTAAGATGATGCTATATTTATATATGATATCTAATATGATTATGTTTTACTTAAGCTTCTGTATTTTTCATTTATGGCGTACCTTTATGGTTTCCATTATGGGTAAACGTGATATCTTCATTCAAGGAAGTGCGGACTACCGCCCCCTCAAAGTGATTTGATTCGTTAATACCATATGTGGTACGTATAAAGGATATATATAATGATATTATATATGATACCATACTGGAATTAAAATACTATTATGTATCATTATGTTTTAATTCCATTAAATATGAAATAGAAATGGAAGTAGTGTTCATGCGTACATATGGCTTACCGTCTCCATGAACGGTACATTTCATTTCTTATCTCAAAATGTTATGTAATATTATAAGTAAATATATATAATGGATATATATGTAATATATTACATCTAAATTATGGATATCATTCTGTAATTATAACATATATATATCTCCCTCATTTTGTTTTAATTCCATTAATGTAACAAAAAAATGAAAGTAGCGTTCATGCGTACGTACGACCTACCGTCTCCATGAACGATAATTTTTGTTTTTTGTCTACAAATGATATGGAATAGTATAAAATGAATATTTACTGAATATATATGATATTTTAATCATTAATAATATTCTGGAAATTATTTACTTATAACTACATGAGAAATCTTTTTTCAAACAAGTTCATTATTGACTCATGTACCAAACATCGGCAAAAACGTCTGATATGAACTAACATTATTAAATAATTATTATAACATTATAATATGTGATATAAACTGAATAATAGTCTCTAAAGGAGGTACATAGGCAATTATTAATTGACCAAAGTTTATTATTCAGGAATATAAAGAAACGAACAAGACAAGTTGGACTTGAGGTAAGGGATCCTACTCCTCTCTTTCTTTTTAAGTACACTCTTTTATGTCATTCCTTATAAGCTCATATTTCTTGTTATTGGGATGTTCTTTTATATTAATCTTACTGTAATTTTTATGTTCATATTATGAGAGACCCTATTATCTCTCATCATTCCATTTTTGAAGTTTTGAGTGGCGTCGTTAGGCTGCCGAATTTTCGTAAGAGATCTAACCGCACTCTTTCTCTTTAAGTACTCTCCTTTATGCCACTTCTTTTAAGCTCCTCTTTGTTATGATGGGGGATGTTATTTTATATTACTCTTGCTGTAAATTTTATTGTAATGTGATGAGATACCCTATTTGATATCATCAATCCATTTTTGGAAGTTTTAAGTGGAACCGTTAGGGTGCCGAGTTTTCGTAAGGGATTTTTCATCTCACATTTATTCCCATGAGATTTATGCTACATTGGCCACAATTTCCTTTGAGTGGTGTATGTACTGACCATTATTTTACTCATTGTGTAATATTCTTTCATTTCTGAGTATTTATATCAATGTTGTATTGTCCTTCTTTCACGGGGCGTATGTTTCGAAAGATACCCATGTCGGTAAGGGAACCTTTAACCCTCCTCTTTTTAAAAGACTTATTATGTTATGTCTTTTAATTCACAAAATATTATTTTGGGATATGTCCTTATATATCCTTATTGATGTAAATTTTATGTCCAAGTGATGAGATACCATTTTTATCTCTCATCAACTTTTTTTCTGAATTTTGAACTGACGTCGTTAGGCTGTCTAATTATTGCAAGGGAACTTCATAACCCAATTTCGATTCTTTGGGATAAACTTGTACACCTTGAATATGTCGTTCTATGATTATGTGTGAATGTCCTCTGATTGTTTTACACTTAATGCCCACTTATATTACGTGTATTTGTTTGTCACACATAGTTATGTAACTGATTTTTCCTTAATCCAAGGATACCGTCTTTGTATGGGACTTCGTCTCAATCTCCTTTCATTGAGGCATATTTTGTTTTATACACAACATTATTTTATATGGTTTATAAACCCATCTACCTTTTACGTTTATCCAAAAGGAATATTTTTATACAAAGCGTTTTACTAAATGACAAAAGGGAATGTTTTTGTCGTACGTATGCGGCGACAACAACTTCTCTACCACCGTGACAATTATTTGAGTTTCGGCTTCCTCTACAAGCCATACCTTCTTTTTAAAAGACAATTAAATACCATGTTTTACTTTTCTTTTATTTTGGTTTTGAAAATGGTTTTCATAATGTATTTATATCAATGTGTTGTATTGATATCTTGTTATTGAAAGGTGGAAATGTTATGTTTCCTTTATGCATGTTTTATGTGATAAGATTATGTTATAGTTCTTGGGAATTGTTATGAAGACGGGTGGTTTCGTGATAAACTAAGGGCGGGTGAGCCCAATATATCTCTCCAATGCATTGGGTAACGCGAAGGAGTGAAACATTATGAGTTCTCCGAAGATATTTACTGAATATATTGTGATGGGTATTCCAAACGTAACTAAGAGGGTTACTCCCTACATAAGAATTTTATGAATGCCTCAAGTTACCTTTATTTCTTATGATTTCTATGATTTATTCATGTTTTGATGAGGTATGTTAAAGTGCCTATGTTTTATGGGTAAAGTATGAGTTCATTCTTATGTATATATGAACTCATGTTTCCTTTCCATATTTTTATAACCCTTACTGATCTTTTTATGCTCATCCCAGGTTTTTAAAATGTTTTTCACAGGTCAAGGGAAAGGTACATGATGTGATGATAGTGTCAAGGATGTGTCAAGAAAGAATCCATGTTTTATTTTAAATATGATTCCGTTGATGGGAAGAATGAATATTGTCTTTTATGTAACCACTTTGTTTAAATGTGGATTGTAATGCAAGGTTCATGATCTAATTCTCTAAAACTCTAAACCTAACAAGATCCTCAATGTGTAATCTTGTAATAACTCAAGATTACGTAAGGTTTAAGGATGGGGCCTTATAGTTGGTATCAGAGGTCGGTTTAGATAACATTAGAGGTTAGGGTATTCATTAAGCATAAGTGACATTACCATAATGGTTAGGATTTCAGAAAGAGTCCTAGTTTTAGATAAAGTGAATGAGTAAGTATATCTTAGTGTTTACCTTGCTCATTAGTACATCATGGTTTTGTTGATATACTCACGCTGACATTTCTTTTTTTAGTGAATGGATGGATCTAGCAGGCACCAAAGAGACAACATGTTTCAAGGAAACTGTGGTGGTTCTTTGATTAAGATACTAGATAAAATAGTGGATTCAATGAGGAAACTCGTGGTTGTTCTAAACCAAATATCAAAGAGTCATGATCAACCACTTGAACCTTGGTATGTTCTGTAATGCATCATGTAGGAGATGACCAATCGATGTGGAAGTTCAGGTAATAATTATAAAGGTAACCATTAGAGTTTATATGATCCTTACTTTTGAGGTAATTATGGGTTATTATATGATATGCTGGAAAATGAAAGTCATGAGATAAAATTGAGGTTAAAATATGTTATGATCAATTTTGATGATTTTCTCTCTTTTTGGGGAATGATTTAAGAATTATATAGTTTTGGAAAAAGGACAACACGCAGACCGTGTGCCAACTCGTCTCGTCGGACAAAGCTGCTGGAATTGAACCCACAACCAAAGTGCAACTGGTATTTATCGCCTACCACTGGACTACGTGAAGTCCCCGGTTGGTTTGACTGATTAATTTTAGTTATATGATTTTATGAATTAATAGTAAGTTGATTTTGGGTTATTTATGAAAATGATTTACCTATCATGGGGGATATGTGATTAGGTTAATTACTTTTCAATATGAGACTTTAGGAGCAACTGATGTTTTTTGGAGATAAATGTTACGATTTAACTTGGAAGACTATGTGACTAAATCCTTCAAATATATGGGTTTCAATATTAGATTGGTTTACTTTAAAGAATTTTATGGACAAATTGTTTATCGGATGGTCCTCGTTGAACTTTGGGTTTTGTTGGACAAATTTTGGAGATTAAGCATAGATTTTCTTTTTAATGGGTTATCCTTTTCTGGATTATCTGACCTTGTACTAACCTTTTTGGTTTTGGTTTTGGCTAAAGCCTAAAGACATGGGATTTATATAGTCCTCTTTGTTGGATTAGGTTATTCTCTAGAAGTTGATTATAGTACTCTTACTGCGAACAAGTCTCCCTATATACTGAACTTTTGGAAAAAATATGAGTTTGATTAAGGAATCTAGTAAATGTTGAAAGTCAACATAATAAGTGATTATGTTTCTTTATGAATAAATTCCTCAATAAAAAGTAACTTAAAACAAAAATGTTGTCTATTAACTTTTCCTACTATGGAATCGAATACCGTTTAACCCATCACAAGATTATGATTTTCTTATGGTTAACTTTCTCCTAGACATGTTTACTATCACTCTCCCTCAAGAACATGACCCTTTGCTTTTTCTTCCATGTCCATGTTTTTCTACATATGATTTAACTCGGGGGACCTCTGTACTTATCTTCCTTTATTTTAAAGTGATTGTTTTACTGACTCTTGTTCCGATGTGGGACTTTCAAGGATGTTTCCATGCTCAATTTTAAAAATTGCGAGGACGCAATTCCCAAAAGGGGGGAAAGATGCAACACCCCAGGTAAATAAAGAATATGACATTTTCATATTTATCCATATTTGTGAATAAAATATTAATATGACTTTAAAGGGGACGCTATGCTCGATGGCGTCCCCAACACGCAACAACGAGTTTCTTGGGAATATTATGTTGCACTCTAATAATAAAATAATATTATTTTAAATGGTAGTTAACATGTAGCCGTTGTATTGGCGGTAATGGATATAAATAACTAAAATATGATTATATATGTTTTTAAATGTTTTTACACTTATCCAATAAAAGATAAAGGCATAAAATACGGAAATAATTTAATTTTAGGCGTATATGACCTAATTTTCACTAAAGGTTCACTTATCGCCTTTTGATGGAGAACCATCATTAAATATAGTTTTTTTCACTCTTATACATCCTTTTGGACCAAATAAAACTCTTCTTAAGAATTGGGACATCAAAATTTACTTTGTGTAATTTTTTGGTATCTTTCTGATAAAGTTCATTTTTATCGAATAGTGTAAAATGTTGTATTTAAATTCAAAACCTCTTTTTAATCTAATTTATTTATGTGAATAGATTATCTTTTTAATTGGTTTTAAAGTCAAATTAGAATATATTTTTACCATTAAATCCAATAGTGGTCGTTGGAATTAATTTCACTTTGAAATCAGACTTAAACTAGTGTCAATCTTTCGATACATATTGTTTCATAAAAACACGCTATTTGCACTGACAGTGGGAATTAATTATTAAATTAATTAATGTTACTTATATGATTTTAATTTTTTAAAATAGACTTCATTTTTGAATTCGGAATATCAAATATAGCTTAGGGTGAATTTTTGGGATTTTTCTGAAAAACTTCAATTTTTGATGAATAGTGAAACCACTAAGTGGTACTTATAAAAACTGATTTTTCTGTATAAATGAAAATTTTCCATCTTTGTGTTTTGAATTTCAAAAATCCGACATACATGGTTGTCATTAAGAAGTAAAATGTGGTTCAATGGGATAAAAATAATTTTTTGGTGAATAGTAACTTATTACGTTTTTAATCGCGATTGGAGGTAATTAGTGTAGTTTAAGGTAAAAATAATGTTTTAATAATATAAAATGAACTTGAAACATGTTCTATCCTCATTGGATCTGTCATGGCCGACCAAGACAACCCATGGGTCAACTTGGGGACCACATGAAGCTACTTTGGTTGGAAAATGACATTAATATCTTTTTATTTAAAGTTAAAGTAAAAATGAGACAAACATGAAATGTTTTACTAAAAGAATTTCTAAATGGTGTTATAAAAGTAATATTTTTTACTATAAATATTCATTGGAATGATAAAAAGATTTCAGAAATCATAGTATTTTTTCTATAATTTTTAGACATTAAATAAATTAAATTATTTATGACATCATGATGATGCAATGATGACCTTATTATTTAACGATTTAAATAAAATGGAAAGATAATGTAATATCTAAGACCTACACATGTCCAAAACCTATTGGATGAGTGTATTTCGAACCCTTATCACCTTATCCTCGAAATAAATCAATGTGGGACCTTAAAAATCCGAAACCCTTTTGAAAATAATGTAACATTTTGTAACTTTACAAGAGTGCCCCTCCTCTCCTCTTATAAAAGGCCACCACCTCTACCTCCTTACCCACACTCCCAAAGCATTTGGCTCGGCCAACCCCAGCCAATTTTGTCTCTCCACTTACCTCTATTACTCCTTGAAGCCTCACTTTGGGCAGAAGTCTTCCCAAGGAAGCCTTTGAGCTCAAACAAAAGGGAGTTACCCGATTTTAAGGTAATGTCTTCACTTGAATCCTTTTGTTTTATTTTTCTTCTCCAACACCCTAAAATCTATTTATTAATTTATTTTGTAACAAATCCAGTATCTTAAATATACTAGGATGTTGTTATAAGAAGTATTCGAGCTACACTTACACACACCTACATCTAATGGTTAAAGAACATACTGTTTCCGTGGATGGCGAATTTCTGCCTCCCAAAACGACGATTGTTCAACATTCTTATAACACCTTCAAAGGTGGAAATTAAGATGACACTATATTTATATATGATATCTAATATGTTTATGTTTTACTTAAGCTTATGTATTTTTAATTTATGGCGTACCTTTATGGTTTCCATTATGGGTAAACGCGATATCTTCATTTAAGGAAGTGCGGACTACCGCCCCCTCAAAGTGATTTGATTCGTTAATACCATATGTGGTATGTATAAAGGATATATTTAATGATATTATATATTATACCATACTGGAATTAAAATACTATTATGTATCATTATGTTTTAATTCCATTAAATATGAAATAGAAATGGAAGTATCATTCATGCGTACGTACGGCTTACCGTCTCCATGAACGGTACATTTCATTTCTTATCTCAAAATGTTATGTAATATTATAAGTACATATATATAATGGATATATATGTAATATATTACATCTAAATTATGGATATCATTCTGTAATTATAACATATATATATCTCTCTCATTTTTTTTTAATTCCATTAATGTGACAAAAAAATGAAAGTAGCGTTCATGTATACGTACTGCCTAACGTCTCCATGAGCGGTGCTTTTTGTTTTTTATCTCCAAATGATATGGAATAGTATAAAATGAATATTTACTGGATATATATGATATTTTAATCATTAATACTATTCTGGAAATTATTTACTTATAACTACATGAGCAATCTTTTTTCAAACAAGTTCATTTTTGACTCATGTTCCAAATATCGGCAAAAACGTCTGATATGAACTAACATTATTAAACAATTATTATAAAATTATAATATGTGATATGAACTGAATAATAATATCTAAAGGAGGTACATAGGAAATTATTTATTGAACAAATTCTATTATTCAGGAATATAAAGAAACGAACAAGACAAGTTGGACTTGAGGTAAGGGATCCTACTCCTCTCTTTCTTTTTAAGTACACTCTTTTATGCCAATCCTTCTAAGCACATCTTTCTTGTTATTGGGATTTTCTTTTATAATAATCTTACTGTAATTTTTTTTCATATGATGAGAGACCCTATTCTCTCTCATCAATCCATTTTTGATGTTTTGAGTGGCGCCGTTAGGCTGCCGAATTTTCGTAAGAGATTTAACCACACTCTTTATCTTTAAGTACTCTCCTTTATGTCACTTATTTTAAGCTCCTATTTGTTATTATGGGGGATGTTCTTTTATATTCCTCTTGATGTACATTTTATTATAATGTGATGAGATACCCTATTTGATCTCATCAATCCATTTTTGGAAGTTTTAAGTGGCGCTGTTAGGCTACCGAGTTTTCGTAAGGGATTTTTCATCTCACTTTTATTCCCATGAGATTTATGATACATTTTCCACAATTTCATTTGATTGGTGTATGTACTGACCATTGTTTTACTCATTGTGTAGTATTCTTTCATTTATGAGTATTTACATCAATGTTTTATTGTCCTTCTTTCACGGGGCATATGTTTCGAATGATACCCATGTCGGTAAGGGAACCTTTCACCCTCCTCTTTTTAAAAGACTTATTTTGTTATGTCTTTTAATTCACATAATATTATTTTGGTATATGTCCTTATATATCCTTATTGATGTAAATTTTATGTTTATGTGATGAGATACCCTTTTTATCTCTCATCAACTCTTTTTCTGAATTTTGAAGTGACGCTGTTAGGCTGTCTAATTATTGCAAGGGAACATCATAACCCAATTTTGATTCTTTGGGATAAACTTGTACACCTTGAATATGTCGTTATATCATTATGTGTGAATGTCCTATGATTTTTTCACACTTAATACCCACTTATATTTCATGTATTCGTTTGTCACACATAGTTATGTAACTAATTTTTCCTTAATCCAAGGATACCGTCTTTGTATGGGACTTCGTCTCAATCTCTTTTCATTGAGGCATATTTTGTTTTATACACAACATTATTTTATATGGTGTATAAAACCATTTGACTTTTACGTTTATCCAAAAGGAATCTTTTTATATGAAGCGTTTTACTAAACGACAAAAGGGAATGTTTTTGTCGTACGTATGCGGCGACAACGACTTCTCCGCCGCCGTGACCATTATTTGAGTTTTGACTTCATCTACAAGCCATACATTCTTTTTAAAAGACAAATAAATACCATGTTTTACTTTTATTTTATTTTGGTTTTTAAAATGGTTTTCATAATGTATTTATATGAATGTGTTGTATTGATATCTTGTTATTGAAAGGTGGAAATGTTATGTTTCCTTTATGCATGTTTTATGTGATAAGATTATGTTATAGTTCTTGGTCATTGTTATGAAGATGGGTGGTTCCGCGATAAACTAAGGGAGGGTGAGCCCGATATAGCTCTCCAATGCATTGGGTAACGCGAAGGAGCGAAACGTTAAGGTTTCTCTGAAGAGATTTAGGGAATATACTATGATGGGTATTCCAAACGTAACCAAGAGGGTTACTCCCTACGTAAGAATGTTATGAATGCCTCAAGTTACCTTTATTTCTTATGATTTATATGATATATTCATGGTTTGATGAGGTATGTTAAAGTGCCTATGTTTTATGGGTAAAGTATTATTTCATTCTTATGTATATATGAACTCATGTTTCCTTTCCAAATTTTTATAACCCTTACTGATCTTTTTATGCTCATCCCATGTTTTTGAAATGTTTTTCACAGGTCAAGGGAAAGGTACATGATGTGATGATAGTTTCAAGTATGTGTCATGAAAGAATCCATGCTTTATTTTAAATATGTTTCCGTTAATGGGAAGAATTAATATTGTCTTTTATATAACCACTTTGTTTAAATGTGGAATGTAATGCAAGTTTCGTGATCTAATTCTCTAAAACTCTAAACCTAAAAAGATCCTCAATGTGTAATCTTGTAATAACTCAAGATTAAGTAAGGTTTAAGGCTGGGGCCTTATATTATGCTAAAATATACTCTCAAACTCCTCCTCATATTCCAATGGCCATTGGTCTCATAAAAGACCAAAACTCCTCCCCGAATGAGGCACTCAAGGAAGATTACTTCATGAGGTAAATTCCTCTTTTCATTTAATTTATTTCAAGTTCCTTTCTTTTAATTTTATTTCCTCAAATCCATTTATAAAAATCTTTTGACGACTCCAGTACCTTATATATTCTATGAATTTTTATTATAAAGGAATAATTCTTCATTATCTTTTCTTTCCACATCTTTTAAACTAAAAATAAAAACACCATCCAAGATATGTTAATTTATCACATTCAAGGACGTCGGGTTTTCAATTTATATTATCATATTCAATTATGGTCATGAAACCATTTTGGTGGAACCAGATTATAGTATATGTATGATAAATTATGTATGGTTCTGGAATCCTTTTATACACATGATATTAACTTATAAATCAAAATTAGTTTGTTGTGATCAAAAAACCGCCAATTAACCCAAAAAATTATCAGTAATGTTTTATATAATGATCCATATTCACTACTAATAAAAAAAAGAAATTTTAGAACCATGGAATCTTATGGTTGTTCAATAATAAAACACAACTTCAAATATGGAATACCATTATATTCTATAGGTTTATCCTTACAACAGTATAAGTAAACTGACAATGAAACCCAAGGAAGAAAACACTCCCAGACAATGCAATTGAATATTTTAACCTGTCAAAATGACATGAATGTAACAAATAAGGTAATAATAAATAAATTAAATGTATATAATGTTATAGAAACATTAATTTATGAACCTAAATTTTATTACTTAGGTCATTATGGTCATGTGAGGAACACCATCAGACCTACGGTAATATATTTCTACATAAACCTCCATTTTCGATGGTTTTACTCTTATTCTATACATACCTCTGTTAAATTATTATTTATTAATATGTACTCTCCATAATTTATATTTTAGTATTCTATATATTTGTTCCAAGAATATTTCTATATTTAGTAATGGGGAGTTATATGTTTTAAAATGGATCTTTAAAAAATTATTCCGAAAATACAAGACCGATTCAATAGAATTTCCCGAATTTTTACAAATTTTAAAGGGCACACTATAATTAATTTTTTGAAAATAGTATATTCTTAAATTCACTCATTTTATTTAGAGTATACTATCTTACTTAAATTATGGTTTTCAATTGAATTTTACAAAAGAAATCTTCTTTTCAACATAAATTAGTATTTATCTTAAGAATTAGTCATTGATTTTATAAGAGTATCTTCTCATGTTTCAACAATTTTGTTTATTATAATGTATTATTGGGATTAATATTTTATTATTTCATCTACCATATATAATTTAATTGGTTTTTATTAGTTTTACTATGGATATACTATGATAAATCCATTCACCAATTTACTATGATTGGTTAGTGTTTATGATTAATATTTGGGGAAATTTATTTACATTTCATATATTAGATTCAATATTAATGTATATGTTTTTTATATTTATCACCATTCATATAAGGAATTTATTGGAATTATTAAGTGTTGGGTGGCCACCCTATATCCACTCAGTGAATCAGTAGGTCTCATGAGACAAACTTGGTCTTTGTTTGAGGCCTTGAAAAAATGGTAATTTATGGTCTTGGAATGAGTCATTTATGGTATGTTTATGATGTCTTGTATTATTAATTCCGTCATTTTAAAACTAGTAATATTTAATTCATATGGTAATTCAAGTTGTAGAATTCCTATTATTATGTTTTATTATAGAAATATTTATTCAGCTATTATTCCTACCAAAATTAAAGTAAGAAAGTATTTTCATAAAATAATTTGTTCCATTAGAAATATAATAGTTCCTAAAAATTATTTATTTATTTCCCTTGAAAGTTGGTATGAATTTAAAAAATTCCCTTGAATCGGGATTAAATTTTGTGATGAATTTTTGTATGATTCCTTTGAAAACATATAACTCTCCAAAAATGAATGTAGGATTACGGTTGGTGCACATATATAGATCATTAAAACATAATTTATGAAGGGTAAAATTGAACAAATAATAATTTATTTTAGGTATGTAACGAATCAGAGTAACCTGAATGAAAAAAGTTGTTTGTGTAGAAAACCCTTAAGTTATGTTTGAAGGTGTTCCTAACTAGATCTTAATGACATGAATAATAAAATTTAGGTTCCTAAATTAATGACTCAAGAACATTATCTACATTTTATTGATTTTTATAACCTTATTAGGTTTTTCATATCCTGTTATGGGTTAAAAGATTAGATTTTATTATTTGGGAGCATTTTATTCCCTGGTTTTCATGATCGGTTTACTTATATTCTTGGACGGATAACCATTTATCATGAGAATGGTTGTACATAATAGTAGTAAAATTTTATTAGTGAATAAAAAATATTTCATGGTTATAAAATTTCTTGTGGTTATTGGGAGTGTATATTAATAATCATATAAAACATTATTGAATATTATTTGGGTTAATTGGGGGTTTTTTATTAGTACGAACTCATTTGGATTTATAAATTTATATTTTGTGTAAAAAATGATTATAGAACCTTAAATAATTTATAATATGTATATTATAGTTTGTTCCAACTATTAAAATGGTTTGATGACCATAATTGACTATGTTAATAGAAATTGTAAACTCATCGTCCTTGAATGTGATAAATTAACACATCTAAGATGGTGATTTGATTTGTATTATACCAGAATGGGAAATGATAGATGATGATGAATAATTCCTTTATCATAAAAACATTTTACTATATTAATGGTACATGAGTCATCAAAACATTTGGATGAAACAACATGGGGAAATAAATAGATAATAATGGAACATAAAATAAATTAAATGAAAATAGGAATTTATATCTTGAAATAATCTCCCTTGAGAGCTTCTTTAAGGGGGAGTTTTGGGACTTTTTGTGAGACTAAGGGTTTCTGGACTAAGGGGGAGTATCTTCAGAGGATATTTGGGAAAAATGTAGACAATGAAAAATTATTTATAGGAGTGAGGCGAAGAGGGAAGGGGGGGAGGTTTAGTGGAGGAGAGGGGTGATTTGTGAATATCTTATTCATTATTTTATTATTTCCTAAAAGGCAACCAATTATGTTGATCAATGTGACCCATAATTGAGATAAGTGTATGTGAGTTATAACCATGTGTTTTTAAATCATCCATGATTGCATTAATAGTTAATTTAACTAATAGTGTATATATATATGGTAAATTACTATATTTTACTATTCATCAAAAACTGGACTATTTCAGAAAAATCACAAAAAATCAACCTAAACATTTTTCAAAATGTAAAATTCATAACTAAACTCAAATTTTTGAACATAAATTTCTAAATATTATTAATTTAGTTTTTAAATAAAATCATACTTTATTCGAAAAATAACAATTTTTAAACTGTAATTCATTTTGTATCACATTGAAAATTTAATAAAGATCCCATTATATTATGACCTTAATACAAATAAAATAATATTATTATTTACTATCCTTTAGGGACATATTCATATTAATAAGGGTCTATTACTATTCTAAAAAATTTATGTTTGTCTTATCATAATCCAAATATATTACCGAATGCAATTTTTTATGTGAGTTTTTTGAAATTCAAATCCTATAGGTGGTAAAATTATATTTTCTAGCTATGTTATAATAACGTGGTGTTATTAGAGACTCAATGTTTCATTAAATAAATATTTAATTTATTTTCCAAATCATGGGGTGTCACATTCTCCGCTACTTACAAAAAAAATTCAACAGAATTCACACTATGTTACCTCATAAAACGATTTGTGTAGGTCTTCATTATAATCTCCTCAGGCTCCCATGTTGCTTCTAAGATTTTAAGATTTTTCTAAAGTATCATTACCAGTTGAGTAGATATATTATTCATAACATGTTATTTAGTGTCCAAAATATGGATAGGCTCTTCATTAAATGATAGGTCCGGTTCCAATTCATTACCTTTAGAACATAAGACATTCATTTGGTCTAGAATGTACTTCCCCAATAATGAGACATTGAAAAAATTGCGTACATTAGATGGGATAGGTGCATAAAAAATCTATACACCACAGATCCAATTCTCTCTATGATTTCAAATGGTTCAACATACCTAGGGATCGTGTTCCCTTTTTCAAAAAAATTTATAATGTGCAACTATTAAGATACTATCATGAAAACCTGATCTCAAACTTGAAATTCCAAATCATTCCTTTAATTATATTCATATCTATTTTTTCATTCTTTGATATTCTTTGATATGGGTTTGAATAGTATTTATAGTTTCTTTTGTTTCCTCCACATTCTCAGGGTCCACAAGATTCCTTTCTCCAACATCATCCCAACAAGTCGTTGTACGACATATCTTTCCGTATAATACTTCAAATGATGCCATTTGAATACATGAATGAAAACTATTATTTTAGGAAAACTAAAATAAAGGTTAATATAGATCCCAAATACCATGAAATTCATGTTAAAATTTTCTCAACATGTCCTATATGGTTTGGATCATCCTTTCTGATTGCATGTCAGTTTGGTGTGGTAAGCCGTACACCAATAAAGCTTAGTATGAAAATATTTATGAAGACATTTCTATAATTTCAATGTAAATCATGTATCATGATCAGAACCAATTTTTATATGTGATCCATGAAGTCACAAAAATTCATCTATACAGAGTTATTATAGGAGCTCTTATGGAAAATCCTCAATTATAGAGAGGAAATGTTAAAATATTAAAAGTCGATCGACAACCACCTATATCATATCATTATTACTTTGAGTCTTGGATAATCCAGGGAAAACATCTATGGTGATGTCATCCTATTTTCGTTTATGAATAGGTAAAGGTTGCATAAATCCATTGGGATGTTGTCTTTTGTCCTTTACTTACTGACATACTATATATCTTGATACATAATTAGTAATTTCCCACTACATGTTGTACCACCAGAAATTTTACTTCAAATCTCTATACATCTTATTACTACCATGATTTATAAAGAAATAAAAACAATGGGTGTTATCCAATAACTATTTTTTCTCTCCTGTATATCTGGAAGACAAAGCCTCTTCCTAAAAGATTCTCCCAAGGAAGATTACTTTATGAGGTAAATTCTTATTTTCACATTATTTATTTCATGTTCATTTTATTTACTTCTCTTTCCTAATATCGTTTTATAAAAATATTGTCTTGAATCCTTTACCTTACATGTATTGAAATGTTTCTATGACATATTAATAATTATTCATCATCTCTCCTTACCCCTTATTTTTTACTAGAAATGAAATCACAATTCAAGATGTATTAATTTATCACATTCAATAACGACAAGTTTTCAATTTATATTACTATATTAAATTATTTTCAAAACTCATTTTTATTGTTGAAATAGACTATAACATATATTATAACTTATTTAAGGTTATATAATCATTTTTTACACATGATATTAATTTAAAAATCTAAACAAGTTTGTTGTGATCAATAAAACCCCAATTAACCCAAACAATTGTCATTAATGTTCAATAAAATGATTCATCTACACTTCTAATAACCAAATGATATTTTATAACCAATTAATCTTCTAGTTTTTCACTAAAAATAAAAAAATTCTATTCATAATAACCATTCTTATTCTACATGTTTATCCATACAAGAATATATGTAATCTGATCATGAAAAACAAAGATGAAAATGCTCCCAAACAATGGAATTGAATCTCTTAACCCATCAAAAGGACATGAATGAACCTCATAAGGTTATACTAAATTATTTAAAAGTACATGAGGTTCTAGAATAATTTATTTATGAAACTAAATTTGATTATTACATTCATTAATATCAGGTGAGGAACACCATCAAACATACGGTAAGGGTTTTCTACTCAATCATCCATTTTCATTCGGGTAACTCTTATTCTATACTAACCTCAATTAAATTCTAATATATTATTATGTACTACTCATAAATTTTGTTTTAATGTTTTATATTTATTCACCATCCACAATAATACTTTAATTGATTGGGAGAAATACGTTTTTAAAGGGATATTTCAAAAATTATTCATGAAATACAAGCTCATTTCTAGATTTATAAATAAGTTCAACATTACATCATGAAACGTTATACAACATAAAAATTCCTTTGAGAAAATTAAAATCTCCTAGTGTATCCCTACAGTTAATTTATAAGATACTTCTTCACATCCCGAGAAAAATAAAATATATGAAAAGGTTGAGATTCAATTCTCTGTAAGGGTAAGCAATACAGCGAAAGATATTATAAACCAAAACATTAGGCTTGGTGAAAAACTAAAAACACATGCGTTTAAAAAATAAACATGAAAATAATATGGTAGGAATAAGATTTGATTAAGTAATTCCATAATAAAACATGATCATGGATATTCTACCTATTTAATAACCACATGAACTAAAAATTAATAGTTTCATATTGAGGGAATGTATAATGTGGGAAATCGTAATCATGCCATCAAGGACATGTTTTTAGAACATAAATTACCGTTTTGTCAAAGCCTTTTGCAAATTCCTAGTTTGTCTCTCCTAGTTATTTTAAATTTATAATTATTCATCAACTCTCCATTCCCCATATTTTATACTATAAATGAAAACTCCATAGGAGATGTGTTAATTTATCACATTCAAGAATGAAAGGTTTTTTAATTTCAATTACCATCTAATTCGAATGGTTAGTTTTTATGCTTCATGTTTGGTTATTGTTATTTACATATCATATGTTAGATTCAATAGGAATGTATATGTTGTTTTGGTTTAAACCCGTTCATATGGGGAATGAATTGGACTTTGTAAGTGTTGGGTGGGCCCTACTATAACAATTCTTTGCATCAGTGGGACTCATGAGATAGACTAGGTCTTGTCTCGAGGCCTTGATGAATAATAATTTATAGTATTGACCAGAGTCCATGATGGTATGGTTATGATGTCCTGTATTATGCATTACCTAATTATGAAACTAGTAATTATTATTTTATGTGGTTATTTGACTAGTAGAATACCAATGATTATGTATTATTATGGAATTATTTATTCCACCCATATTACTACCATATAATGTTCATTTTTATTTTTAACAGCATGTATTTTTAGTTATTAACCATTCCTAAGGTTTATTTTCATGATATCTTCCACTATATTTCTTACCCTTACAAAACATTTGATCTCCCCCCTTTCGCATGTTTTATTTATCCAAGGAAATGAAGAAGTATTATATGAATAGACTATTGGGATAACCTAGGAGATATGGATGTTTTCAAAAGAATTTTGATTCCATATTTAGTTTCAAGTTGTAATGTTGGACTTATTTATGCTTCTTGTTTCCAAATATACTAAAATAATTTATCCTTGTGGGATGCATATCTCTAGTTTATATAATAATGTTATATAAAAATAATTATAGTTTTAAAATTTTTATTTTTAAAAATATTTCTGATTTTATGTTAAAATTAAAATAATCATATTTAGGAAATTATTTTCAAAAAATTGTGATCTTTTTCCAATTGTACATCTCGAAAAATGGAAAGGGTGATTTTTTGTGATTTTTCTGAAATACATAAATTTTTTATGAATAGTAAAATATGGAAATTTACCACATATATACATTATTAGTTAAATTAAATATTCATACAATCATGTCTGATTTAAGCACACTTGGTTGGAATTCAAATGAAAATTTTACTATAATGGGTCACATGAATCAATACTACCGGTTTTCTAGAGGGAAACAATAAAATAATGAATAAGATATTCACAAATCACCCCTCTCCTCCACTGTAACCCCACCCCCCTCATTCCCTATTGTATTCACTTATCTAAAGACTAGTTCCTTGTCTACATTATGATAAAATATCCTCTCAAACTCGTCCTCATATTCCAATGGCCATTGGTGTTATAAAAGACCAAAACTCCTCCCCTAATCAGGCTCTCAAGGAAGATTGCTTCATGAGGTAAATTCCTCTTTTCATTTAATTTATTTCAAGTTCCTTTCTTTCCTTTTTTATTCCTACAATCCTATTATAAAAATGTTTTGAGGACTCCAGTACCTTACATATTCTAAATTTTTTATTATAAAGGAATTATTGTTCATCATCTCTTCTATCCACATCTTTTAAACTAAAAATAAAAACACCATCCGAGATGTGTTAATTTATCACATTCAAGGACGAAGGCTCTTCAATTTCTATTATCATCTTCAATTATGGTCATGAATCCATTTTGGTTGAAACGGATTATAGTATATGTATTATAAATTATTTATGGTTCTGGAATCCTTTTTTACACATGATATTAACTTATAAATCAAAATGAGTTCGTTGTGATAAAAAATCTGCCAATAAACCCAAACAATTGTCATTAATGTCATATATAATGATTCATATTCAATTACAATAACCAAAATAAATTTTAGAACCATGTAGTATTATGGTTTTTCAATAATAGAACACAACTTCAAATCTGGAATACCATTCTCATTTTATAGGTTTATCCTTACAACAATATAAGTATACTGACAACAAAAAACAAGGAAGAAAACACTTCCAAACAATGCAATTGAATATATTAACAAGTCAAAAATAAATGAATGAAACAAATAATGTAATAAAAAATAAATTAAATGTATTTGAGGTTATAGAATCATTAATTTATGAACCTAAGTTTTATTTTATAGGTCATTATGTTCATGTGAGGAACAACATCAGACTTACGGTAATATTTTTCTACAAAAACCTCCATTTCCAATGGTTTTACTCTTATTATATACATACCTCTGTTAAATTTTTTATTCATTAATATTTACTCCCCATAATTTATATTTTAATGTTCTATATATTTGTTCCAAAAATATTCCTATATTCAGTTATGGGGAGTTATATGTTTTAAAATGGATCTTTAAAAAATTCTTCCGAAAATACAAGCCCGATTCAATTGAATTTCTCAAAATTTTAAAAATTTTAAAGGGAACACTATAATATATTTTTAGAAAATAGTATATTTATAAATTCACTCATTTTATTATTAATATACTATCTTACTTAACTTATAGTTTTGAATTTAATTTTACAAAAAAAACTCTTCTTTTCAACATAAATGAATATTTATCTAAACAATTAGTCAATGATTTTATAAGAGTATCTTATCCTGTTTCAACAATTTTGTTGATTATAATGTATTATTGGGAATAATATTTTAGTATGTCATCTAAAATATATAATTTAATTGTTTTTTATTAGTTTTACTATGGATGTACTATATTAAAACCATTTTCCAATTTACTCTGATTGGTGAGTGTTTATGATTAATATTTGGTGAAATTTGTTTACATTTCATATATAAGATTCAATATGAATGTATATGTTTTTTTATATTTATCCTCATTCATATGAGGAATTCATTGGAATTATTAAGTGTTGGGTGTCCCCCTATATCCACTCATTGCATCAGTAGATCTCATGAGAAAAACTAGGTCTTTTCCTGAGGCCTCAAAAAAATGGTAATTTATGGTCTTGGAATGAGGCCTTGATGGTATGGTGTTGATGTCCTGTATTATGAATTCCCTCATTATGAAACCATAAATGTTTATTTCATGTGGCAATTCAAGTTGTAGAATACCTATGATTAGGTTTTATTATAGAATAATTTATTCAGCTATTATTCCTACCAAAATTAAAGTAAATTTTTTTTTTCATAAAATGATTTGTGCCATTATAAATATAATAGTTCCTAAAAATTAATTATTTATTTCCCTTGAAAATTGGTAAGAATTTAAAAAATTCCCTGGAATCGGGATTGAATTTTGTGATGAATTTTTGTATTATTCTATTTAAAACATATAACTCTCCAAAAATGAAGGTAGGATTATGGTTGGAACACATATATAGAATATTCAAATAGAATTTATGAAGAGTAAAATTGAACAAATAATAATTTAATTTTTCAATGTAAAGAATCATAGTAACCTGAATGAAAATGGTTGTTTGGGTAAGAAACCCTTAACTTAAGTTCGAAGGTGTTCCTCACTAGATCTTAATGACTTCAATAATAAAATTTAGGTTCCTAAATTAATTACTCTAGAACATTATCTACATTTTATTGATTTTTTTGACCTTATTATGTTCATTCATGGCCTGTTATGGGTTAAAAGATTAGATTTCATTATTTGGGAGCATTTTATTCCTTGGTTTTCATGATCGGTTTACTGATATTCTTGTATGGATAACCATGTATCATGAGAATGGTTGTACAGAGTAGTAGTTAAATATTATTAGTGAATAAAAAATATTTCATGGTTATAAAATTTCATTTGGTTATTAGGAGTGAATATTAATCATCATATAAAACATTATTGAAAATTATTTGGGTTAATTGGGGGTTTTTATTACTACGAACTCATTTGGATTTATAAATTTATATTGCGTGTAAAAAAGGATTACAGAACCTTAAATAAGTTATAATACATATATTATAGTTTGTTCCATCTATAAAAATGGTTTTATGACCATAATTGACTATGTTAATAGAAATTGTAAACTCATCATACTTGAATGTGATAAATTAACACATCTAAGATGGTGATTTCATTTGTAGTATACAAGAATGGGAAATGATAGATGATGATGAATTATTCATTTATCAAAAAAAATTTAGTATAGGTATGGTACATGAGTCATCACAACATTTGGATGAAAAAAGGTGTGGAAAGAAATAGATAATAACGGAACTTGAAATAAATGAAATGAAAATAGGAATTTTCCTCTTGAAATAATCATCCTTGAGATCCTCTTTAGGGGAGAGGTTTGGGACTTTTTGTGAGACTAAGGGTTTCTAGACTAAAGGGGAGTATCTTGGAGGGATATTTGAGAAAAATCTTTACAATGAAAAATTCTTGATATGAGTGAGGCGAAGAGTGAGTGGGGGGAGGTTTAGTGGAGGAGAGTGGTGATTTGAGAATATCTTATTCATTATTTTATTATTTCTCAAAAGGGAAAAAATTGTGTTGATTAATGTAACCCATAAATGAGATAAGTGTATGTGAGTTAGAACCATTTGTGATTACATCATACATGATGCAATTAATAGTGAATTTAACTAATAGTGTATATATATGGTAAATTACTGTATTTTACTATTCATAAAAAATTGGACTAATTAATAAAAATTCCAAAAATTCAACCTAAACATTTTTCAAAATGTAAAAATCATAAATGAACTAATGTTTTTGAAAATAAATTTATACATATTATTAATTTAGTTTTTAAATAAAATCATACTTTATTCGAAAAATAACAATTTTAAAACTATAATTCATTTTGTATCACATTGAAAAATTAATCACGATCCCATTACATTATGACCTTAAGACAATAAAATAATAATATGATTTAGTATTCTTAAGGTCCATATTCATATTCACAAGGTTCTGTAACTATTCTCCAAAATTTATGTTTCTCTTATCAGAATTCAAATATCTTACCAGATGCAACTTTTTATGTCAGTTTTTTGAAATTCAAATCCCAAAGGTGGTAAAATTATGTTTTCTAGCTATGTTATATTAATGTGGTGTTTTTAAAGATTCAATGTTTCATTCAATCAAAATTAAATTTATTTTCCAAATCATGGGGTGTCACATTATCTGATACTTACAAAACAAATTCAACGGAATTCACACCATGTTACCTCATAAAACGATTTGCATAGGTCTTCATTATAATATCCTCAGGCTCCCATGTTGCCTCTTAGATTTTAGGATTTTTCTAAAGTATCATTACCAGTTGAGTAGTTATATTATTCAAAACATGTTATTTAGTGTCTAGAATATATATAGGATCTTCATAGAATGATAGGTCCGGTTCCAATTCATTTCCTTTAGAACATAAGACATGCATTAGGTCTAGAATGTACTTCCTCAATAATGAGACATGGAAAAAATTGCATACATTAGATAGGATAGGTGCATAAAAAATATATACACCACAACTCCAATTCTCTCTATTATTTCAAATGGTCCAATGTACCTACGGATCATGTTCCATTTTTAAAAAAATTTATAATTCACAACTATTAAGATACTATCAAGAAAACCTGATCTCCAACTTGAAAATCGAAATCTTTCCTTCGATTATTTTTATATCTATTTTCCATTCTCTGATATGAATTGATATTATCATGAATATTTTTATCATTGCTTTTGGTTCCTCGACATTCTCGAGGTCCACAAGATTCCTTTCTCCGACATCAACCCAAGAAGTCGATGTACGACATATCTTTCCATTCAATGCTTCAAATGATGCCATTTGAATACATGAATGGAAACAATTATTCTAGGAAAAATCAAATAAAGGTAAATATTAATCCAAAATACCATGAAATTCATGTTATTTTTTTCTCAACATGTCCTCTAAGGTTTGGATCATCCTTTCTGATTGCCTATCAGTTTGGTGTGGCAAGAAGTACTCAAATGAAGATCAGTATGCAATGATTTATGAAGATATTTCTATAATTTCAATGTAAATCATTGATCATGATCATAACCACATTGTATATGTGATCCATGAAGTCCCAAAAATTCATCTATATAGAGTCATTCTAGGCGCTCTTATGGAAAATCCTCACATATAGAGAGGAAATATGCAAATATCATAATTTTATCGACAATCACCTATATCATATCATTTTTCCATGGAATCTTGGGTAATCTTGAAAAAACATCCATGGTGATGTCATCCTATTTTAGTTTAGTAATAGGTAAAGTTCTCATATAACGTTTGGGATGTTGTCTTTTGTCCTATAATTGCTGACATACTATATATCTTGATACATAATCAGCAATTTCCCACTGCATGTTGTCCCACCAGAAATTTTACTTCAAATCTATATACATCTTATTACTACCATGATTTATAGAGAAATAAAAACAATGGGTGTTATCCAATAACTCTTTTTTTATCTCCGGTATATCTGGAACACATAGCCTCTTCCAAAATGATTCTCTCAAAGAAGATTACTTGAATAGGTAAATTCTTATTTTCATTTTATTTATTTCATGTTCATTTGATTTATTTATCTTTTCTCATCTCCTTTTATAAAAATATTGCGATGAATAATTTACATTACATGTGTTGGAATGTTTTATTACATATTAATAATTATTCATCATCTCTCCAAACCCCTTATTTTTTACTAGAAATGAAACCACAATTCAAGTTGTGTTAGTTTATCACATTCAAGAATGACAAGTATTTAATTTATAATACTGTATTAAATTATGGTTAAAACCCATTTTTATGGTTCAACTAGACTATAATATATATATTATAACTTATTTAAGGTTATAGAATCTTTTTTTACACATGATATTAATTTCAAAATCTAAACGAGTTTGTTGTGATCAATAAAACCCCAATTAACCTAAACAATTGTCATTAATGTTCAATAAAATGATTCATCTAAACTCTTAATAACCAAATTATATTTTATAACCAATTAATCTTATATTTGTTCACTAAAAATTAAAAAATTCTATTCTGAATAACCATTCTCATTCTACATGTTTATCCGTACAAGAATATAAGTAATCTGATATTGAAAAAAAAGTGGAAAATGCTTCCAAATAATGGAATTGAATCTCTTAACCCATCAAAAGGTCGTGAATGAACCTAATAAGGTTATAATAAATTAATTAAAAGTAGATGAGGTTCTAGAATCATTTATTTATAAACCAAAATTTGATTATTCCAGTAATTAATATCATGTAAGGAACACAATCAAACATATGTTATGGGTTTTCTACTCAATCCTCCATTTTCGTTTGGGTAACTCTTATTCTACACTAACCTCAATTAAATTCAAATATATTCTTATGTACTACTCATAAATTTTGTTTGAATGTTTTTTATTTATGTACCAACAATAATAATACATTAATTGATGGGGAGAAATATGTTTTCAAAGGGATATTTCAAAAATATTCCTGAAATACAAGCTCATTTATAGATTTATACATAATTTCATTGTTACAACTTGAAACGTTATACAACATAGAAATTACTTGGAAAAAATTAAAATATCATAGTTTATAACTACAATTAATTTATAAGATACTTGTTCACATCCTGAGAAAAATAAAACATAAGAAAATGAGATTCAATGCTCAGTAAGGGTAAGAAATACAACGAAAGATATCATAATGAAAAACATTAGTCTTGGTGAAGAACTAAAAACACACGCGTTTACAAAATAAACATGAAGATAATATTGTAGGAATAAGATTTGATTAAATAATTCCATAATTAAACATGATCATGGATATTATACCTATTGAATAACCACATGAACTAAAAATTAATAGATTCATAATGTGGAAATGTATAATGTGAGAAATCATAAACATTCCATCAAGGCCATTTTTTAATACCACAAATAACCATTTTTTCAAAGCCTTTTTCAAATTCCTAGTTTGTCCCTCCTAGTTAATTTAAATTTATAATTCTTCATCAACTCTCTATTCCCCATATTTTATACTATAAATGAAAACACCATCTGAGATGTGTTAATTTATCACATTGAAGGATGACGGGTTTTCAATTTCAATTACCATCTACTTCGAATGGTTAGTTTTTATGCTTAATGTTATGTTAATTTTATTTAAATTTCATTTGTTAGATTAAATTGGAATGTATATGTTGTTTAGGTCTAAACCCATTCATATGGGGAATGAATTGGACTTTGTAAGTGTTGGGTGGGCCCTACTATAACCCTTCGGTGCATCAGTGGGACTCATGAGATTTACTAGGTCATATCACATGGCCTTGAGAAATGGTAATTTATGGTCTTGACCAGATTCCATGATGTTATGGTTATGATGTCCGGAATTATGCATTCCCTCATTATAAAACTAGTAACTATTATTTTATGTGGCTATTTGACTAGAAGAATACCAATGATTATGTTTTATTATTGGATTATTTATTCAACCCTTATTACTACCATATAATGTTCATGTTTATATTTAACGACATGTATTTTTAGTTATTCACCATGCCTAAGGTTTATTTTTATGATATCATCCACAATATTTATTTCCCATACATAACATTTGATCTCCCCACTTTCGTATGTTTTATTTTTTCCAGGATGTGAAGAAGTATTATATGAATATACTCTTGGGATAACCTAGGAGATATGGATGTTTTCAAAAGAATTTTGATGCCATATTTAGTTTCAAGTTAGAATGTTGGACTTATTTATGCTTCTGGTTTCCAAAAATACTAAAATAATTTATCCTTTTTGGATGCAAATTCCTGGTTTATATAATAATGTTATATAAAAATAATTATTGTTTTAAAATATGTATTTTTAATAATAATTATGATTTTATGTTAAAATTAAATTAATCATATTTAGGAAATTATTTTCAAAAAATTGAGTTCTTTTTTCAATTGTACATGTCGAAAAATGGAAAGGGTGATTTTTTTTGACTTTTCTGAAATACATAAATTTTTTATGAATAGTAAAATATAGAAATTTACCACATACATACATTATTAGTTAAATTAACTATTCATAGAATCATGACTGATTTAAGAACACTTGGTTCGAATTGAAATGAAATTTTTACTATAATGAGTCACATGAATCAATACTACCGGTTGACTATAGGGAAACAATAAAATAATGAATAAGATATTCACAAATCACCCCTCTCCTCCACTATAACCCCCACCCCTCATTCCATATTCTCTTCACTTATCTAAAGACTAGTGACTTGTCTACATTATGCTAAAATATCCTCTCAAACTCCTCCTCGTATTCCAATGGAAATTTGTCTCATAATCGACCAAAACTCCTCCCATAATGAGGTTCTCAACGAAGATTACTTCATAAGGTAAATTACACTTTTCATTTAATTAATTTCGAGTTCCATTATTTTCTTTTTAATTCCTCAAATCCTTTTATAAAAATGTTTCGAGGACTCTAGTACCTTAAATATTCAATAATGTTTTATTAAAAAGGAAGAATTTTTCATCATCTCTGCTTTCCACATCTTTTAAACTAAAAAAAATACCAGATGAGATGTTTTAATTTATCATATTAAAGGACGACGAGTTTCAATTTCTATTATCATCTTCAATTATGGTCATGAAACCATTTTGGTTGAACCAAATTATAGTATATGTATTTGAAATTATGGATAGTTTTGGAATCCTTTTTTACACATGATATTAACTTATAAATCAAAATGAGTTCGTTGTGATCAAAAAACCGCCAATTAACCCAAACAATTATCATTAATGTTTTATATAATGATTAATATTCAGTACTAATAACCAAAATCAATTTTAGAACCATGTAATCTTATTGTTGTTCAATAATAGAACAAAACTTCAAATATTGATTAACAATATCATTCTATAGGTTTATCTTTACAACATTATAAGTATACTGACAACAAAAACCAAGGAAGAAAACACTCCAAAACAATTAAATTGAATATCTTAACCTGTAAAAAGGCCATGAAAGAAACAAATAAGGTTATAATAAATAAATTAAATGTATATGGGGTTATATAATCATTAATTTATGAACCAAAATTTTATTACTTAGGTCATTATGGTCATGTGAGGAACACCATCAGACTTAAGGTAATATTTTTCGACATGAACCTCCATTTTCAGTGGTTTTACTCTTATTCTATACATACCCCTGTTAAATTATTATTTATTAATATGTACTCCCAATAATTTATATTTTAATGTTCTATATATTTGTTCCAAAAATATTCCCATATTCAGTTATGGGGAGTTATATGTTTTAAAATGGATCTTTAAAAAATTCTTCCGAAAATATAAGCCCGATTCAATAGAATTTCTCATATTTCTAAACATTTTAAAGGGCACACTATAATATATTTTTATAAGAAATTATATTTATTAATTCAATCATTTTATTATGAATATACTATCTTACTTTACTTATTGTTTTCAAATGACTTTTACAAAAGAACTCTTCTTTTCAACATAAATGAGTATTTATCTTAAGAATTAGTCAATGATTTTATAAGAGTATCTTCTCCTATTTCATCAATTTTGTTGATTAAAATGTATTATTGGGATTAATATTTTAGTATGTCATCTACCATATATTATTTAATTGATTTTTATTAGTTTTACTATGGATGTACTGTCTTAAAACCATTCAACGATTTATTTTAATTCGTTAGTGTTTATGATTAATATTTGGGGAAATTTATTTACATTTCATATATTATATTCAATATGAAGGTATATGTTTTTTATATTTATCTCCATTCATATGTTGAAATTATTGGAATTATTAAGTGTTGGGTGGCCCCCCCTATATCCACTCAGTGCATCAGTAGGTCTCATAAGACAAACTAGGTCATTGCCTGAGGCCTCGAAAAAATGGTTATTTAGGATCTTGGAATGAGTCCTTGATGTTTTGGTTATGATGTCCTATATTATGCATTCCATAATTATGAAACTATTAATATTTATATCATGTGATAATTCAAGTTGTAGAATACCTATGATTATGTTTTATTTTAGAATTATATATTCAGCTACTATTCATACCAAAAGAAAATTAAGAAAGTATTTTCATAAAATAATTTGTGCCAGTAGAAATATAATTGTTCCAGAAAATTATTTATTGATTTCCCTTGAAAATGGGTAAGAATTTAAAAAATTCCCTTGAATCAAGATTGAATTTTGTGATGATTTTTTGTATGATTCCTTTTAAAATATATAACTCTCCAAAAATGAAGGTAGGATTACGGTTGGTACCCATATATAGAACATTCAAACAGAATTTATGAAGAGTAAAATTGACCAAATAATAATTTAATTTAGGTATGTAAAGAATCAGAGTAACCTGAATGAAAATGGTTATTTGGGTAGAAAACCATTACCTTAAGATCGAAGGTGTTACTCACTATATCTTAATGACTTGAATAATAAAATTTTTGTTCCTAAATTAATGACTCCAGAACATTATCATCATTTTATTGATTTTTATCACCTAATTAGGTTCATTCATGTCCTGTTATGGGTTAAAATATTAGATTCCATTATTTGGGAGCATTTTATTCCTTGGTTTTCATGATCGGTTTACATATATTCTTGTACGGATAACCATGTATTATGAGAATGGTTGTACAAAATAGTAGTTAAGTTTTATTAGTGAATAAAAAATATTTAATGGTTTTAATTTTTTTTGGTTATTGGGAGTGAATATTAATCATCATATAAACCATTATTGAAAATTAATTGGGTTAATTGGGGATTTTTTATTACTACGAACTCATTTAAGTTTATAAATTTATATTGTGTGTAAAAAAGGATTACAGAACCGTAAATAAGTTATAATACATAAATAATAGTTTGGTCCAACTATAAATTTTTTTTATAACCATAATTGACTATGTTAATAGAAATTGTAAACTCATTGTCCTTGAATGTGATAAATTAACTGATCTAAGATGTTGATTTCATTTGTAGTATACAAGAATGTGAAAGGATAGATGATGATGAATTATTCCTTTATCATAAAAACATTTTAGTATAGGTATGGTATTGGAGTCACCACAACATTTGTATAAAACAAGGTGGGGAAAAAAATAGATAATAATCGAACTTGAAATAAATGAAATGAAAATAGTAATTTACCTCTTGAAATAATATTCCTTGAGAGCCTCTTTAGGGGAGAGGTTTGGGACTTTTTGTGACACTAAGGGTTGCTCGACTAAGGGGGAGTATCTTGGGAGAATATTTTAGAAACATTTAGACAATGAAAAAGTCTTTATAAGAGTGAGGTGAAGAGGGAGTGGGGGTGGGGGTTTAGTGGAGTAGAGGGTTGATTTGTGAATATCTTATTCATTATTTTATTATTTCCCAAAAGGCAACCAATTGTGTTGATTAATTTGGCCCACAATTGATATAGTTGGATGTGTGTTAGAACCATGTGTTATTACATCATCCATGATTCAATTAATAGTGAATTTAACTAATATTGTATATATATGGTAAATTACTGTATTTTACTATTCATAAAAAAATTTGACTATTTCAGATAAATCCCAAAAATTCAACCTAATCATTTTTTAAAATGTAAAATTCATAAATCAACTAAAAATTTTGAAAATAGATTTCTAAATATTAATAATTTAATTAAATTCATACTTCATTCAAAAAATAAACATTTTAAAACTATAATTATTTTTGTATCACATTGAAAAATTAATCAAGATCTCATTACATTATGACCTTAAGACAATAAAATAATAATATGATTTTCTATTCTTAAGGGACATATTCATATTCATATGGGTCTGTTACTATTCCCCAAAATTTATGTTTGCCTTATCAGAATCCAAATATCTTACCGAATGCTACTTTTTTTTGTCAGTTTTTCAAAATTCAAATCCCAGAGCTGGTAAAATTATGTTTTGTAGCTATGTTATAATAATGTGGTGTTTTTAGAGACTCAATGTTTCATTCAATCAATATTAAATTTATTTTCCAAATAATGGGGTGTCACATTCTCTGCTACTCTAAAAAACAAATTCAACTAAATTCACACCATGTTACCTCATAAAACGATTTGCGTAGGTCTTCATTATAATATCCTCAGGCTCCCATGTTGCCTCTTAGATTTTAAGATTTTTTGAAAGTATCATTACCAGTTGAGTACTTATATTATTCAAAACATGTTATTTAGTTTCAAGAATATGGATAGGCTATTCATAGAATGATAGGTCTGGTTCCAATTCATATCCATTAGAACATAAGACATGCACTAGGTCTAGAATGTACTTCCTCAATAACGAGACATTGAAAAAATTGTGTACATTAGATAGGATAGGTGCATAAAAAATATAAACACCAAAGATCCAATTCTCTCTATGATTTAAAATGGTCCAATATACCTTGGGATCATGTTCCCTCTTTTCAAAAATTTTATAATGCACAACTATTAACATACTATCAAGAAAACCTGATCTCCAACATCAAATTCCAAATCTTTCCTTCGATTATTTGCATATATATTTTTCATTCTTTGATATGCTTTGATATGGGTTTGAATAGTATTTATCATTTCTTTTGGTTCCTCCACATGCTCGGGGTCCACAAGATTCCTTTCTCCAACATTATCGCAACATGTCGGTGTACGGCATATCTTTCCATACAATGCTTCAAATGATGCCATTTGAATACATGGATAGAATCTATTATTATTGGAATACTCAAATAAAGGAAAATATTGATCCCAAATAAAATGAAATTCAAGTTAAAATTTTATCAACATGTCCTCTAAGGTTTGGATCATTCTTTCTGATTGCCTGTCAGTTTGGTGTGGTAAGTAGTACTCAAATGAAGCTCAGTATGAAAAGATTTATGAAGAATTTTCTATAATTTCAATGTATATCATGGATCAGGATCAGAACCAATTTGTATATTTGATCCATGAAGTAACAAAAATTCATCTTTATATCATCATTCTAGGCGCTCTTATGGAAAATCCTCACTTATAGAGAGGAAATGTGCAAATATCATAAGTCGATCGACAATCAACTATATCGAATCATTTTTCCTTGGAGTCTTGGGTAATCCAGGGAAAACATCCATGGTGATGTCATCCCATTTTTGGTTAGGAATAGGTAATGGTTGTATAAATCCTTTGGGATGTTGTCTTTTGTCCTTTACTTGCTGACATACTATAAATCTTTATACATAATAAGCAATTTCCCGCTGCATGTTGTCCCACCATAAATTTTACTTCAAATCTATATACATCTTATTACTACCATGATTTATAGAGAAATAAAAAAAATGGGTGTTATACGATAAATCTTTTTTTATCTTTGGTATATCTGGAACACAAAGCCTCTTCCTAAAAGATGCTTCCAAGGAAGATTACATTAAGAGGTAAATTCTTATTTTCATTTTATTTTTTTCATGTTCATTTGATTTATTTATCATTCCTCATCTCCTTTAATAAAAATATTGTGATGAATAATTTACCTTACAAGTATTGGAATGTTTTTATGACATAATAATAATTATTCATCATCTCTCCTTACCCCATATGTTTTTACTAGAAATGAAATCACAATTCAAGATGTGTTAATTTATCACATTCAAGAATGTCAAGTTTTCAAATTATATTATTGTATTAAATTATAGTCAAAACCCATTTTTATGGTTGAACTAGACTATAATATATATATATTATAACTTATTTAAGGTTATAGAATCATTTTCTAGACATGATATTAATTTAAAAATCTAAACGAGTTTGTTGTGATGTATAAAACCCCAATTAACCCAAACAACTGTCATTAATGTTCAATAAAAATATTCATCTACACTCCTAATAAACAAATGATATTTTATAAACAATTAATCTTCTAGTATTTCACTAGAAATAAAAATATTCTATTCTAAACAACCATTCTCATTCTACATGTTTATCCATACAAGAATATAAGTAATCTGATCTTGAAAAACAAAGATGAAAATGCTCCCAAACAATGGAATTGAATCTCTTAACCCATCAAAAAGCCATGAATGAACCAAATATGGTTATACTAAATTAATGAGAAGTAGATGAGGTTCTAGAATCATTTATTTATGAACCAAAATTTGATTATTCCATTCATTAATATCAGGTGAGGAATAAAATCAAACATAAGGTAAGGGTTTTCTACTCAATCCTCCATTTTAATTCGGGTAACTCTTATTCTATACTAACCTCCATTAAATTCTAATATATTCTTATGTACTACTCATAATTTTTTTTGAATGTTATATATTTGTGTACCAACCATAATACTACTTTAATTGATGGGGAGAAATATGTTTTCATAGGGGTATTTCAGAAATTATTCCTGAAATACAAACTCATTTCTAGATTTATACATAAATTCAACATTACAACTTGAAACGTTATACAACATAGAAATTCATTTGAGATAATTAAAATCTCCTAGTGTATCCCTAAAGTTAATTTATAATATACTTCTTCACATCCAGAGAAAAATAAAATATAAGAGAATGATGAGATTCAATGCTCAGTAAGAGTATGCAATACAAAAAATGATATCATAAACAAAAACATTAGGCTTGGTGAAAAACTAAAAACACATGAATTTAAAAAACAAACATGAACATAATATGGTAGGAATAAAATTTGATTAAATTATTCGATAATAAAACATGTTCATGGATATTATAACTATTGAATATCCACATGAACTAAAAATTAATAGTTTCATAATGAGGGAATGTATAATGTGGGAAATCATAACCATGCCATCAAGGCCATGTTTTAAGACTATAAATAACCTTTTTTTCAAATCCATTTGTAAATTCCTAGTTTGTCTCATGAGACTTACTGATGCACTGATGTACTATAGATAAAAATGTTAATATAATCAATAAAAAGGATTAAAGAACATTAAATAAGTAATAAAACATATATTATAGTCTTTCTAAACCATAAATAAGGTTACATGACCAGAATAAAATATGATAATAGAAATTGAAAACATGTCACCGTAGAATGTGATAAATTAACACATATCCGATGGTTTTTTTATTTATTGTATAAAAGAATGGGAAACGATAGATGATGAAGAATTATTCTTTTTTAATAACAACATTAAAGTACATGTAAGGTATTTGAGTCATCACAACATTTTAATTAAAGTATTTGAGGAAAGAAAAATAAAATAAATGAACCTGAAATAAAATAAATGAAAAGAGGAATTTACCTATTGAAGTAATCTTCCTTGAGATCCTCTTTAGGGGAGATGTTTTGTATTTTTTTAAGAGACAAAGGGATGTAGGATGAGGGGGAGGATCTTGGGAAGATATTTTACCATAATTTAGGCAAATATAAAGGGTTGAGAGGAGTGAAGAGAAGAGGGATTAATAGGGTTATTTATAGTTGAAGAGAGGGGTTGATTTGTGAATATATTATACATTAATTTATTATATACCTCAATATAACCAATGGTGTAGTTTCATGTGACCCATAATGTAAATAAGTTCATGTGAGTTTTAAATTATTATTAAAACATTATCCATTATTATAGAAATAGTGAATTTAATTGATAATGTATATATATTGTAAATTACCGTATTTTACTCTTCATAAAAAATTCAAGTATTTCAGAAAAATCCCAAAGAATCAACCTAATCAGTTATTCACATTTACAATTATAAAATGATTTCCATTTTTTGAAAATAATTTTCTAAATATGGTTTATTTAGTTTTTAAATAAAATATTGATTTCTTCAGAAGATAACAATTTTGTTAATATAATTTATTTTATATTATGTTGGCATATAAACAAGAAATATGAATCCAGAGAGATTGATTAGTTTTGTATATTTGGAAACATGATACGTAAATAATTTCTACATTACAACGTGGAATGAAATACAAAAAAGAAATTCCTTTGAAAACATCCATTCCCCCCAAGTTATCCCTATAGTACATTTATAAAGTACTTCTTCACATCTCGCGATAAATAAAACATACAAATGGGGTAAGATAAAATTTTTAGTAGGGGTAAGAAATATAGTGGAAGATATCCTAAACATTAATATTGTCTTGGTGAATAACTAAAAACACATAACTTTAAAAATAAACATCAACATAATATAGTAGAAAAAAGTTGAATAAATAATTCCATAATAAAACATAATCATGGGTATTCTTCTAGTTGAATATCCACATGATGTAAAAATTACTATTTTTATGATGAGGTAATTCATAATGTGGGATACATAACCATACCATTATAGACTCATGTCGAGACCATATATTACCATTTTCTCATGGCCTCATGCCAATCCTGGTTTTTCTCATGACTCCTACCGAGGCACCAAGGGGCTATAGTGGGCCCCATAAGACACATTATAAGTCTAATTAATTCATAATATGAATGCGGATAAAAATAAAAAACATATACATTCATATTATTTAAAACATATGGAATGTTAATAACTTTCCCCGAACATTAAGCACAAACAAATTCAGTTTGTAGTACATTGGTGAATGATTTTAAGATAGCGCATCCACAATAAAACTAATCATAAACAATTAATTATATATGGTCGATTATATCATAAAATATTAATGTCATTAATACATAAGAATCAATAAGATTGTTGAAAAATATGAATTTACTATTATAAAATCATATAGTAATTCTTGAGATAAAAAAGCCTTTACAGCGAAAAGAAAATTTCTTTTTGAAAAGTCCTTATAAAACCAGTAGTGATGTAAGATAGTATTTTAATTATGAAATTAGTTACTATAGAAATATATTCATTCCCAAAAATAGATTATAGAGTTCCCTTGAAAATATGTAAGAATTTGAGATATTCACTTCAATTGGGCATGTATTTCGGAAATAATTTTTTAAAGATCCCTTTTAAAACATTTAAACCCACATAAATAAAGGTAGAATTATTATTGGTACACATGTATCGAATATTAGAAAATAATTTATGTAAATTATATATGAATGAATAAAAATTTAATTGCGGTATGTAGAGAGTAAGAGTAACTCGAATGAGGTTTGAGGTTCAGGTTGAAAACCCTTACCTTCATTCTGAAAGTGTTCCTCACTTGATCCTAATAAACAGAATAATCAAATATAAGTTCATAAATTAATGATTTTAAAACCTCATATAAATTTAATTTCTCTATTATAACCTTATTAGTTTCATTCATGTACATTTTAATCGTGAAGAGATACAATTTCATTGTTTAAGAGCATTTTTTTCGTTCGTTTTCATGATTAGTATACTTATATTCTTCTATGAATAATAAAATAGAATGGGAATGGATTTCTAAAATATAATTTTTTTTTAATTAGTGAAAACCCATAATATTACATGGTTATATAATTTCTTTTGGTTTTTGGTAGTGGATATGAATCACTGTATAAAAATTTAATGATAATTTATTGGGTTAATTGGAAGTTTTTTTATAAAAACGAACTCGTTTTGATTTATAAATTAATATCATGTAATGAAATGACTCCATAACCATATATAGGTTATAATAAGTATATTATAGTCTGGATAAACCTTAAAAATTGTATCTTGAATGCAATTTAATATATTTATAAAAATTAAAAACATGCCATCCTTGAATGTGATAAATTAAGACATCTCATATGGGGTTTTCATTTATCGTATAAAATAAGTGGAAGTAAGATATGACTAATAATTCATCCTTAATAGTAAAAACATTCTAGTGCATGTATAGTAATTCAATATTCAGAACAATTAGATGAAATGAGGTGAGGAATGAAAACAGAAATGAAAGGAATTTGAAATAAAAAAATTTGAAAAACGGAATTTACCATATGATGTAATCTTCCTAGAGAGCCTCTTTAAGGGAGAGATTTTGTTCTTTTTATTAGACCAATTTATAATGGAATATGGAAGGATATGGTGAAGATATTTGAACAGAATTTAAACATGGCACAAGGGTTTATAGGAGTGATGATAAAATGGAGTAAGGGTGGATTGATAGTGGAAAAGAGGGGTGATTTGTGAATATCTTATTCATTATTTTATTATTTCCATCATGAAGACCAATAATGTTGATTCATCTTACCCATAATATAAATATGTTCATGTGTGTTCAAACCAAGTGTTCTTACAATATCCATGATTATAGGATTAGTGAATTTAACTTATAATGTATATATATAGTAAATTATTGTATTTTCCTTTTTATAAAAAATATGAGTATTTAAGAAAAAACCTAAAAATTCACCCTTTCCATTTTTCAAAATATAAAATTAAAAAATAAACCCTATTTTTTTAAAATAATTTTCTAAATATGATTATTTTAATTTCAAAACAATCATAATTTATTCAAAAAACAAAAATTTTAAAACATTAATTTGTTTTATATCACATTGAAAAATTAATCCCGATCTCATTATATTATGACCATAAGACAATAAAATAAAAATTTTGATTTTTTTAATAAGGTTTATATTATTAATAATATTACAATTCATAATGGTATGATACTATTAACAAAATACTTTGTTTGTCTTGTCATACTCAAATATTTTACCGAACGCACCCATTTATTTCTGTTTTTAGCAATTCAAATCATATAGGTGGTAAAATTTAAATTAATGGATTTTTCATAACAAAGTTTTATTTTTTAGAGAATCATTGTTTCATTTATAAACATTAAAACATATACATTCATATTTAATCTTACATATGAAATGTAAACAAATTTTCTTGAATATTAAGCATAAACACTAACAATTCAGAGTAAATTGTTGAATGGTTTTAACATAGCACATCCATTGTAAAACCAATCATAAACAATTAAATTATTTATTTTTTACGATATCATAAAATATTAATCCCAATAAATTTTAGAATTAACAAGAGTGTTGAAATATATGAAGATACTCTTATAATGTCATCGAGTAATTCTTCAGATAAATATTATTTTACTATGAAAAGATGATTTCATTTTAAAAGGTCTTTAAAAAATATGTTAACTAATATATTATTTTTATAATAAAATGATTGAATTTATAAATATATATGTTTCTAAAGACAGAATATAGAGTGCCCTTGAAAATTGTTTAGAATTTGAGAACTTCCCTTGAATTGAGCTAGTATTTCAGGAGTAATTTTTGAAAGATCTCTTTTAAAACATATAATTCCCCATCAATGAAGGTATGATTATGGTTGGTACACATATATAGAACATTAAAACATAATTTTTGAAGAGTTTATATGAGTAAAGAGGATATTTAATTGATGTATGTATAGAATACGGGTAACCCGAATGAAAATGGAGGTTGAGCTAAAAAACCCTAACATTAAGTCCTAAGGTGATCCTCACTTGATCTTAATGTACTGAATAATAAAATTTAAGTTCATTAATCAATTATTCAATAACCTAATATACATATAATTTATTTTATAAAACCTTTTTAGTATTGTTCCTGGCCTATTGATGGGTTAGTAGATTCAATTTCATTGTAAGGCAGTGTTTTTTCGTTGGTTTTTCGGATCGATTTACTTATATTATTGTACGGATAATCCTACAGAATGAGAATTGTTTTCCAGAATATAATTTTAATGTTATTAGTGAAAAACCATAACATTACATGGTTATAAAATTTAGTTTGGTTGTTGGGAGTGAAGATTAATTATTATATAAAACATTACTGATAATGGTTTGGGTTAATTGATAGTTTTTTATCATAACGAACTCATTTTGAATTATAAATTAATATCTGGTGTAAAAAAGTATTACATAACATTAAATAAGTTATAATACATATATTATAGTCTTTTGAAAAAATGGTTCATTTATATAATTAAATATGGTAATAGAAATTGAGAACTCTTTTTCCTTAAATGTGATAAATTAACACATCTCAGATTGTGTTTTCATTTCTAGTATAAAAGAATAGGTAATCAGAGATGATGAAGAATTATTCTTTCATCAAAACAAAATTATATTAAATGTAAGGTAATGGAGTCATCACATAATTCTAATGAATGTATGTGAGGAATGAAAAAGAAAAGAAAATAATCTTAAAAAGGTAATGAAGAGATTAATTTTCCTCTTTTAGTAATCTACCTTGAGATCCTAATTAGGGGAGAGGTTTGGGTTTTCATGTGAGACCAAGGGATACTGGATAAGGGGGATGATATTTGGAGAATATTTTACCAGAATTTAGACAAGTAATAAATCTTGATAGGAGGGAAGAGAATATGGAGTGACGAGGGTTTTATAGTGAAGGAGATGGGTGATTTGTGAATATATTATTCATTATTTTATTATTTCCCCCAATACAACCAACAATGTGGATTCATATGACCTATAATAGTAATAATGTAATTTTATTTCTGAAAAATAGTTCTTACTCAAGCCGTGATTCTAGGAATATTGAATTTAATAGATAATGTATATATATGGTTTATAGTGGAATTTTACAATTCAAAAAAAATCCAGTATTTCAAAAAAATCCAAAAAAACACCCTGAAGTTTTTTCAATGTGTAAAATTCAAAAATGAACTATATTTTTTAAAAATAATTATCTAAATATGATCCATAAAATATTTCAATAAAATCGTAATTTTTTTTAAAATAACATTTTTAAAACAGTAATTCGTGTTATATTATAATGGTATAAAAAAGGAATATGAATTCCAAAGGATGAAGTAGTTTAGTTGATTTTGAGGAAAGATACATGAATAAGGTAAATCTTGTAACTTGAAATTAAATAAACAATATAAATTCATTTTAAACATCCATATCTCCATGGTTATCTCTATAGTTCATTCATTAAATACTTCTTCAAATCCTGGAAAAATTAAAACATAATAAATGGGTGCACTCAAATGCTCAGTAAGCGTAATCAAAACTGTGAAATATATCATAAACATAAATAATAGGCTTAGTGGATAACTAAAAACACATTCGTTTAAAATTAGCATTAACATAATATTGTAGGAATATGACCTGAACAAACAATCCAATAGTTAAACATAATCTTGGGTATTCTACTAGTCGAATAACCACATGAACTAAGAATTACAAGTTAAATAATGAGGGAATTCATAATGGGGGACATCATAACCATACCATAAAGGCCTTAATCTAACACCATAAATAACCATTTTTCAATGCCTCGTGCCAAGACCTAGTTGGTCTCATGAGACCTACCAACACAATGGGGTATATAGCGCCACCCGACACATAAAAATTACAATGCATTCCTACTATGAATGGAGATAAATATAAACAACGTAAACATTCATATTTAATATATCATATGAGATGTAGATAAGTTTCCCCAAACATTAATCATAAACAGAAACCAATTAGAGTAAATTGGTAAATGGTTTTAAGATAGCACATCCATAGTGAAAATAATCATAAACCATTAAATTATATATGGTAGATTAAATCATATAAATTTAATCCCATTAACGCATAAAAATCAAATATAGTGTTGAAACAAATGAATATACTCTTATAAAATCATTGAATAATTCTTGAGATAAATACTCTTTTACATTTAAAAGATGAGTTCATTTGGAAAAGTTCTTATAAAAACATATGTGTTATAAGATAGTATTTTAACAATAACATTAGTTTCTTTGTAAAGATAATTATTTGTAAAAAGATATTATAGAGTGCCTTTGAAAACATAAAAGCATGAGAAATTCTCTTGAATCAGGCTTGTATATTGAGATGAATTTTGGAAATATCCATTTTAAAACATATAAATACACATAAATAAAAATATTATTAAAATTGGTAAACATATATATATAATTTAAACAAAATTTATAAGGATTTCATATTAATTAATTAGTATTTAATTGAGGTAAGTAGAGAATAAAAGTACCACAAATGAAAATGGATGTTCTTGTAGAAAACCTTTACCTTAAGTGCGAAGGTGTTCCTCACTTGATCTTAATGAACTAAAAAATAAAATTTAGATTAATAAATTAATGAGTCCAAAATATTATACACATGTAATTGATTTAGTATAACCTTATTAGGTTCATTTATGGACATTTTTTGGGTTAAGAGATTCAATTTCGTTTTCTAGGAGTGTTTTCTTCCTTGGTTTTCATGATAGATTTAATTATATTCTTGTATGGATAAAAAGTTAGAATGAGAATAGATGTCCATAATAGAAGTTGTATGTTACTATTTATCAATTAGAATATTATATATTTATAAAATTTCTTTTTTTATTAGGAGTGAATATGAATCATTATATAAAACATTAATGACAATTGTTGGGGTTAATTGGCGGTTTTTTTATCACAACAAAATCATTTTGATTTCTAAATTAATATCATGTGTAAACATGGATTATATAACATTAAATAAGTTATCATAAATATATTATTGTCTTTTTCAGCCATAAAAATTATTTCATGACCATAATTGAAGAGAGTAATAAAATTTGGAAACCTGTCATCCTTGAATATGATAATTTAACACATCTCTATTTGTTTTTTAATTATAATATAAAATAAGATGAAAAAAGATATGATGAAGAATTATTCATTTAACATAAGAAAATTATATTTCACGTATGGTACTATATTCAACACAACATTTGGGTTAATGGATGTGACTAAAGAAAAATAATGGAAAGAAACATTAAATAAAAGAAAGGAAAATAGAAATTTACCTTTTGAAGTAATCTACCTTTAGATCTTCTTTAAGGGAATGTTTTTGGCATTTTTATGAGACCAAGGGATGATGGACAAGGTGGAAGATCTTGATAGGATATTTGAGAATAGTTTTGGCAATGCACAAGGCTTTAGATAAGTGAAGCGTAGAGGGAGTTTGGGGTGGGGGCTATAGTGGGGGAGAGGGGTGATTTGTAAATATCTTATTCATTATTTTATAATATCCTTCAAGACAACCAATAGTGTTGATTAATGTGATACATAATAGAATTAAGTGAATTTTAGTTTGAACCATGTGTTCTTACATCATCCATGATTATATGAATAGTGAATTTAAATAATATTTTCTATATACATTAGATTGCTATATTTTAATATTCATCAAAAATTTGAGTATTCTTGAAAAATCCCATAAATTTACCCTAACCATTTTTTTGATTCGTAAAATTAAAATATGAACTGAATTTTTCAAAAATAATTTTCAAAATATTACTAAATTAATTTTTATGAAAAATTATAATTTATTCATAAAATAACAATTTCAAAACTATAATTCATTTTATATTATATTGAAAAAGTAATCAATATGTCATTATCTTATATCCATAATACAATAAAATAATAATATGATTTACTATTCATAAGGGTCATATTACTATTCAAATTACTATTCATAAGGGTATGTTACTATTCATAAAAAAATTATGTTTGTCTTATTAGACTATAAAAATATTTCTGAATGCAACTTTGTAAGTCTATTTTTAGAAATTCAAATTACAGAGGTAGTAAAAATATATTTATAGGCTAGGTTATATAAAAGTGGTGTTATGTAGATTCCCAGAGTTTCATGCATTAAATATTACATTTAATTGAAAAATCTTTTGGTGATTCATAAATTAATGAGTCCAGAACCTCATGTACATATAATTGATTTAGTATGACCATATTTGGTTAATTCATGGTCTTTCAGTTGGTTTAGAACATCAATTTCTTTTTTGGGGAGCATTTTCTTCAATGAATTTCATGATCATATTACTTATATTATTCTATGGGTAAACATGTTAAATGAGAATGGTTGTCTTGAATTGAAGTAGTGTATTATTAGTGAACAACCAAAAGATTACATGGTTATAAAATTGGATTTGGTTTTTGGGAGTGAAGATAAATCATTATATAAATCATGAATGAAATGTGTTTGGGTTAATTGGAGGTTTTTTATCACAACAAACACATTATGGTTTATAAATAAATTTCAGGTGTTCAAAAGGATTCAATAACAATACATAAGTTATAATACATATATTATAGTCTGGTTCAACAATAAAAATGGTTTCATGACTAGAATGGAATAATGTAATAGAAATTGAATTCTCGTCATCCTTGAATGTGATAAATTAACACATATCAGATGGTGTTTTCATTTCTAGTATAAAATAATGGGAAATGAGATATGATGAAGAATTCTTCCATTATCATAACAAAATTATAGTATATGTAAGTTACTGGAGTCATTACAACATTATGATAAAAGGATGTTAGGGAAGAAAACGAAAACAAAGAAACAAGAAATAAAATAAATGAATATAGTTATTTACCTCTTGAATTAATCTTCCTTGAGATCCACTTAATATGAGAGGTTTTGGTCTTTTTATGTGACCAATAGATTTTGGGAGAGGGAGATGATCTACGGAGGATATTGGAGTAGAATTTAGTCAAAGAAATATGTTGTAGAGGAGTAAAGAGAAGCGGCAGAGGTGTGTGTGTGGGGGGGGGGGGGTTATAGTGGATGAGAGGGGTGATTTGCGTATATCTTATTCATTATTTTACTTGTTCCCTTAGGAAAACCAATAGTGTTGATTCATGTGACCCATAATATTAATAAGTTCATGTGGTTTTGAACCATGTTTGCATACATTATCCATGTTGCAAGGAATAGTTAATTTAAATGATAATGTATATATATGGTTAATTATAGCATTTGACAATTCATAAAAAATTAAAGTATTTAAGTGAAATTCCAAAAATTATCCCTAACTATTTTTTGACAAGTAAAATTCTTAAATGAACTCCATTTTTAAAAATAATTTTCTAAATATAATCAATTTATTTTTTAAATAAAATCATAATTTATTCTAAAATCAAAAATTTTAAAAATATAATTTTTTTATATCACAATGAAAAATTAATCAGGATATCATTATCTTATAACTTTATGAAGATAAAAAATACCAATAATATGATTTAATATTCATAAGGGTCATATTACAATTCAGAAGGGTATGTTACTATTAATCAAAAATTAAGTTTGTCTTATCAGACTCTAAATATCTTATTGAATGTAATTGTGTATGTTTTTTTCGAAATTCAAATCACAGTGGTGCTAAAATTATGTTTACAGGCTACTTAATAATACAATGGTGTTTTGTATAGACTCATTATTTCATGGATTCAATATTAAATTTATTTTCAAAATCATGGGGTGTTACATTTTCTCTACCTTACAAAAATATCATCCCTAAAATTCATAGAATTTTACCTCATAAAATTTCATTGGTAGGTCTTCATCATATCATCCTAAAGATCCCATGTTGACTTTCTGATTTTATGATTTTTCCAATGAATCATTACCATTCAAGTTGCGTGATTCCACACTACCTATTCTTTAGTGTCCTAAATATGGATAGGATCTTACCAGTAAGATAAGTCAGGTTCCAATTCTATTCCTTCAGAAGTGAGGACATGTGTTTTGTCTAGATTATACATCCTCAACAATGAGACATGGAACACAATGTGTACCTATGATATGCTAGGTTCCATTTCAAAACCATATGCAAGAGCTCCAATTCCCTCTATAATTTCAAAAGGTCCAATATACCTAGGGGTCAGTTTCCTTTTCTTCCCAAATATTATAACACCCTTCTATAATGATAAATTTTAGAAAACATGATCACCCACATGAAATTAAAAATAATTTCTTCTATTATCAGCGTATATACTTTTCCTTCTTTAAGCTACATTGATATATGTTCGAATTTTCTTGATATTTGATGTTGTTTCTTCCACATGCTCTGGGAGAACCAGCTTCCTTTCTCCAAATTTATCCCAAAAAGTTGGTGTACGAAATCTCATTTCATACAATGCTTCATATGGTTCTATTTGAATATGTAAATGGAAACTAATATTGTAGGAAAACTATACTAAAAGAAAATATTGATCCTACAAGCCTTAAATGTCAAGTGAACGTGATCTCAAAATTCCCTCTATGGTTTGGATCATCCTTTCTGATGGCCCTTCAGTTTGTGGGTGGTATGAAATACTCAAACGAAGATCTTTATCCAAATCATACTGAAGAATTTTCTATAATTTAGATATAAATCTGGGATCACAATCAGACACAATTGTGCTCCATAAATTCTAACAGCTTAACTAATATATAGTCATTCTAGGTGCTCTAGTGGGAAATCATCCCGTATAGTGAGAAAATGTGCATATTTCATAAGTCGATCAACAGTAACCCATATCGTATCATTCTTTGTTTATGTTTTGGTTATGAAAGTGTCAAAAATCCAGGTGATTTAATCCCATTTCCATGTTGGAATAGGTGTAGGTTGCATGAATCCTCTTTGATTTTGCCTTTTGGCCTTTACTGGTGGACAGACTAGACATGTTGATACATAATCAATAATTTTCTGCATCATATAGTCCCACAATAAATATTCCTTCAAATATATATACATCTTAGTGATACCAGGATGTGTAGAGAAATTCAAACTCTGGGCATCATCTGATAACTTCCTTTTAATATTGATTATATCTAGAACACAAATCATATTCTCAAATTTTATAATTAATTTTTCACATGCGAAGTCGGCCAACATCCCATCATCCAAACCTCTCATTTTCTTTTTTTTAATATTATCATTATCAGATTGTAATGTTTTAATCCTTTCCAATAGAGATAGTTGGTCAAAAAAATTAAAAGGTAGTGATGTTTTACCATATTGATAATTACCATATCTATCCTCACTAGATCCATGTATAAAGGATCATTGTCAATCCACATTTTGTTGAGAATGAAATGATCCTTCCTACTCAATTCATTAGTTAGTTAATTTTCTTTACTGGGTGGTGGTGTATGGAACAATCACAGTCTTTGAGTATTTTGTGAAATATCCTTCTCCTCATGTTGAGTTCATTCGGTGAGAATATATATTTCAAACTCTTATGATCGATATATATCTCAACGTTTTCACCATAAAGGGATAATGACTCCTTATATTCATGGAAAATATTACAGATATTATCTCTAGATCATGAGTAGGATAATATTTTTCATGATTTTATAGCTATCTTGATGCATAGGCAGTAACTCTATCATTCTGTATTAGGACACAACCAAGTCATCGCATTCATTTTTCCATATGAACTTAAACCCTTTACTTATAAGATTGGTTTTGGGGTGGGATTAATAGGAAAGGTTTTCAACAGAACACCAATAATAACCTACTAAACCAATAAAACTATGTACTTCAATTATGTTCTTTGGAGAAGGCTATTCTAGTATAGCCTTTTTCATCGTATGATCAATATATATTCCGCACATAGAGAAAATGTGGGAAAGAATAGAAATTGATTAAAGGCAAAATTCACACTTTCTAACCTTCCCATATAATTCACTTATTCTAAGAGTCTTTGGAAAAGTGTTCCAGTGATTTTCAGGATCTCCATATCTTTTGTAGTATACCTAGATATCATCAGTAAACACCCCACAATGTCCACAAGATATTCCTTTAAAACTCAATTCATTAGAACCATGAAAACATAGGGATTATTATTCAGTCAAAAAGTCATTATTATAAACTTATATTTTACATACTGGGATAAAAATGATGTTTTTGGAATATATCCCTTCCTTACTCGGAATTGATGATATCCAGATTGAATTTAAATCTTGGTAAAATATTGGGCTCCATGAAGTTGATCAAATAAATCCTGAACGTAATGTAGGATATGTATCATAGATGTTAGAGAAGAAACATTTACATCTAATTCTAATCGAAATACAACCCTATTAGTTCTACTGAATTTAATTATTGGAGAGAAATAGAATTCAATAACTATGGGTGAGAAAACAAATGTTCATTTAGAGGAAATATCTATCGTGCAAGAATATGTTGATGCGCTACCATATGATTTACATGAACGTCCCCTAGAGAAAAAAATTTAGAATTCTATTGACTTAATTCCTACTTCTAGGCCCATATCAAAGACCCCTTATATAATGTCTTTTGTGTAATTGCTAGAATTTAAGAAACAACTAGGTGAATATAATGATAATGGATTTATTCACCCTAGTGTTTCTCCATGGGTATCCCCTGTAATTTTCATTCATATGGAAGATGAATCTATGATTTCGTGCATTGATTATAGGGAGATCAACGCTATAATAATATAGAAGAAGTATCCCCTACCTCACATTGATGTTTTATTAGGCTTGGTGAATAACTAAAAACGCATTCCTTCAATAATAAACATGAACCTAATATGGTAGGAATAAGAGATGAATAATTAATTCCCTAATAAAACATAATAATGGATATTATAATAACAAAATAACAATGTGAACTAATAATTAATAGTTTTATAATAAGGTAATTAATAATGTGGGACATCATAACCCTTCCATAAAAGCTTTATTCCAAGATAATAAATAACAATTTTTTCAAGGCCTCGTTCCAAGACCTAGTTAATCTCTTGAGACCTAAAGATTCTCTGAGGGGGTATAACAGGCCCTACCTAACACTTTCTAAGGCAAATTAATTCCTAATAATAATGGGTACGAACATAAACTATATATACATTCATATTGAATCTAATATATTAAATTTAAATAACATTCCTGAAACATTAAGCATAATCACTTACCATTCAGAGTAAATTATCAAATATTTTTCTGATACCATATCCAAAGTAAAACAAATAATAAACCATTCAATTATATATGGTAAATGATATCATAAAATATTAATCCCAATAATACATATGAACCGACAAGAGTGTTGAAAAGGATAGAGATACTATTATAAAATAAACGAGTAATTATTGAGATAAATACTATTTTACTTTGAATAGAAGAGTTATTTTGAAAAAGAATTCATAAAAATAAAAGTTAAGTAATATAGTATTATTGTAATAAAATTATTTAATTTATAAATATAAGGGTTTCTAGATACATATTATAAAGTGACCTTTAAAATATTTAAGAATTGGAGAAATTCCTTTGAATCGGGCTCGCTATTCAGGAAATATTTTTGAAAGGTCTCTTTTAAGACATATAAATAACCATAAGTGAAGGTATGATTGTGGTTGGTACACAAATATAGAGAATTAAAACAGAATTCATGATGAATAAATATGAATAAATATGAATTTAATTTATGTTAGTATAGAATAATAGTAACCTGAATGAAAATGGGGGTTCGGGTCGAAAACCCTGACATTAATTCTGAAGGTGTACCTCACATGATCTTAATGACCAAAATAATCAAATATAGGTTCATAAATTAATGAATCTATAGCCTCATATACATTTAATTGATTTATTATTACCTTATTATTTTAATTCATATCCTTTTTATGGGATAATAGATTCAATTTCAATGTTTGGAGCATTTGCTTCCATGGTTTTCATAATCAGTTTAATTATATTATTGTACAGATAAACATATAGAATGTGGATGTTTTTCCAGAATAAAAGTACTAAATTATTATTTAAAAACAATAATATTACATGGTAATAATATTTGAATTGGTTATTGGGAGTGAATATGGATCCTTATATAAAACATTAATCACCATTGGTTGGGTTTATAGGCGGTTTTTTGATCACAACGAACTCATTTTGAATTATAGATTAATATCATGTGTAAAAAAGGATTACATAAACTTAAATTACATTTAATAGATATACTGAAATTTTTTTAAATAGTAAAAATTGTTTCATTATTAGAATTGAATACGGTAATATAAATTGAAAACCCATTGTCCTTGAATGTGATAAATTAACACTTCTCAAATGGTGATTTCATTTCTAGTATAAAATAAGGTGAAATGAGAGATGATGAAGTAATATTACTTTATAAAAAAACATCATAGTATATGTAAGGTATTAGTGTCTTCATAACATTTGGATGAATGGAGGTGAGGAAAGAAAAAAATGAAAGAACATGAAATAAAAGAAATGAATAGAGGAATTTTCCTCTTGAAGTAATTTTTTATGAGATCCACTTCAGAAGAGAGGTTTTGGTATTGTTATGAGAAAATGGTCTACTGGAATAGGGGGAGGATCTTCAGAGGTTATTTTATAAGGATTTCATGAAGGAACTAGGTTTGAGAAGAGTGAAGAGAAGAGGGAGGGGGGTTATAGTGGATGAGAGGGGTGATTTGTGAATATCTTATTCATTATTTTATTATTTCTCCCAAGACAAAAAATATTGCTGATTCATGTGACCCATAATATTTATAATCACATTTTAGTTTGAACCATGTTTTATTACATCATCCATGATGCAATGAATAGTTAATTTAACTGATAATGTATATATATGGTAAATTACTTTATTTTACTATTTGTTAAAAATTCATGTATTTTGTAAAAATACTAAAAAAAAGTAACCCTAACCATTTTATGACATCTAAAATTCAAAAAATGAATTCCATTTTTTTACAATAAATATTTAAATATGATTAATTTAATTTTTAAATCAAAAAATTATTCAAAAAATTCCAATTTTAAAATAATAATTCGATGTATATCACGTTGACAAATTAATCAAGATCTCATTATCCTCTAACCATAAAACAATAAAAGAATATTATAATTTTCTATTCATAAGTTTCATATTACTATTCATAAGGGTATGTTACCATACACCAAAAATAATATTTTCCTTATCAGATTCTAAATATCTTACTAAATGCAACCAAGTATGTGAGTTTTTTGAAATTCAAATCACATAGTTGGTAAAATTATGTTTATCAGATATGTTATAAAAAAGTGGTGTTTTGAAGAGACTCAGTGTTTCATGCATTCAACATTTATTTTCTGACAGACTAGACATCATGATATATAATCTACAATTTTTGGATTAGTTTTTCCCACCCAAAATGTTCCTTCAAACTTCTATACATCAAAGTGATACCGGGATTTATAGTGAAATTAGAGCTATGGGAATCATCCAAGAGGGTTCGTTAAACCTCTAACTATTACTATATAGAAATGGGTTTAAATCACCGTTGACTTTGTCACTAGATTATACAAGACTCCATGGAAGAATGATGTGATATGAGGTATTAAAGATCGACTTTCGAAATCTACACATTTCCTCTATATAAGGGAGGATTCTACATTGGAGTTCCTAGAAGGACTCAATATCGATGAATTTGTGAGACTTCATGGAGAACCTCTCCAAAATATATATGATCATATTCCATTATTTTCATCGAAATTCTGGAAAATTATTTAGAATTCTTCAGATTATGAGCTTCGTTTGAGTACTGCTTACCACCCATAAACTGGCGAGCAATTAGAAAGGATGATCCAAACCATATAAGAAATGTTGGGATCATGTTCATTTGACTTTAAAGGTATGTGGGATCCGTATTTATATTTAGTGGTGTTTTCCTTCAATAATAATTTCTATTCAAGTATTCAAACGACACAATTTTAAGAATTGTATGGAAAAATATTTCGTACACAAACTTGTTGGGATGAAGTCGGAGAAAGGAAGCTTGTGGGACCCCAGCTTGTACAGGAAACAATAGCAATAGTAAAGACCATTTAAAACAATATCAAAGCATATCAACACAAGAATAATATCTATGTTGATAATCAAAGGAATGATTTAGAATTTCCAGTGGGAGATCATGTTTTCTTGATTGTATCTCCACGGAAGGGCACTACAAGATTTAGGAAGAAATGGAAACTTAGCCCTAGGTACATTGGTACTTTAAAAATATAGAGGGAATTGGAGCTGTTTCATATCAATTCGCTATACCACTTATCTTGTCTAATGTACACAATTTTTTTCATGTCTCATTATTGGGGAAGTACATGCCATACCCAACACATGACCTCACTTCTGAAGGAATATAAGTGGAACCTGAAATATCAGGCTGTGAAGAGCCTATCTAGATTGAAGACACTAAAGAAAAGGTGTTGAGGAATTATAAAACTAAATAGGTAAAGATAATTGGGATAAATCATAAAATTGAAGAGACAACATGTTAACTTAAGGAGCTTATGATGAAGACCTACCTGAATCCTTTTATGAGGTAATATTCTATGAATTTAATGGATGAATTTCTTGTAGGTATAGTTGAATGTAACACCATAATATTTTTAAAATATATTTAATATTTAATGCATGAAACATTGTGTCTATACAAAACACAAGTTATTTATAACCAATATAGTAAACATAATTTTACCACCTCTGTGATTTGAAATTCAAAAATCTGACATACATTATTTTGTTCGGTAAGATATTTAGAGTTTGATATGAAAAAATTAATTTTTAGTGAATAGTAACAAACCCTTATAAATAAAAATATGGCCTTTATTAATAGTAAATCATATTATTATTTTAATGTCTTATGGTTATAAGATAATGAAATCTAGATTAATTTTTCAATGTGATATAAAACCAATTATAGTTTTAAAACTATTATTTTTCAATGAAATTATGAATTTTTTTAAAATTAAATTAATTATATTTATGAAATAATTTTTGTAAAATGTAGTTCATTTTTCAATTTTACATGTTGAAAAGTGGTTATGGAAAATTTTATGCATTTATAGAAAATACTAAAATTTTGGATGAATAGTATAATATGGTAATTTACCATATATGTACATTATCAGTTAAATTCTTTTTTACTATCATTATGTATGATGTGAGAACACTTGGTTCGAACTAACACTAACTTATTACTATTATGGGTAACATGAATCAACATTATTGGTTTTATAGAGGGAAATAATAAAATAATGATTTAGATATTCACAAATCACCCCTCTCCCCCACTATAACCCCCTTACACTCCATCTTCTCTTCACTCATATAAAGACTTGTTAAATGCCTAAATTTTTATCAAATCCCCTACCAATCTATTACATCGTGTCCATAAGCCCTTGTTATCAAAAAATACCAAATCCTCCCCCTAATGAAGCTCTCAAGGAATATTACATTAAGAGGTAAATTCCACTTTTCTTTTCTTTTATTTCAAGTTCCTTTTTTTTATTTTTCTTTTTTAACCGCCTTTAATCCAATTATTATGATGAAAGTGGTACCTTACATGTACTATAATATTATTTTTATAAAGTAATAATTATTCATCAAATCTACATTCCCATTTATTTATACTAGAAATGAAAACACCAACCAATATGTGTTAATTTATCACATTCAAGGAAGACTTGTTTTCAATTTTTATTACCATATTAATTTTTGGTCATGAAAAAAATATGATGGTTGAATAGACTATAATATATGTTTCATTACTTATATAAGGATATGAAATCCTTTTCTATACATGATATTAATTAATAAGTCAAAATGAGTTCATTGTGATAAAAAACAATCAACTAACCCAAAACATTGTCATTAAAGTCTTATATAATGATTTATATTAACTTCCTATAAACTGAAAAAAAATTTATAACCTTTTAATCTTATATTTTTTAACTAATAACTTAAAATTATTTTTTTTTAAAATCATTCTCATTCTACATGTTTATTCGTATAATAATATTTTTTAACCGGTCTTGAAATCTTGGGAACATAACGCTCTTAAACAATGAAATTGAATATCATAACAAATCAAAAGTCTATGATTGAAACAAATAAATTTAAAATAAAGAAATTTAATGTAGATTATTTTATGGAATAATTAATTTATAAACCTAAATTTGATTATTCGGGTCCTTAAGATCCAGTGAGGAACACCATTTGACTTAAGGTATGGGATTTCTACAAGAACCTCCATTTTCCTTCGAGTTACTCTTATTCTCAACTTCACTCAATTTAATAATTATTTATTTAAATTTAATCTCCATTAATTATCTTTTAATGTTCTATATATGTCTACAAACCATAATCCTACCTTAATTAATAGGGATTAATAGGTTCTAAAAAGGGAACTTTCTAAAATTCCTCTTAAAATACTTTCCAGATTCAAGGGACATTTTCAAATTATCACCTATTTTGGTGGGAAATCTATAATATGTTTTTAGAAACCATTATCTTTATAAATTCCCTAAAATTATTATTAATATAATATCTTAAATCACTTATGGTTTTATAAATACATTTCCTACAGAACACTTCATTTAAAAGTAAAAAAGTATTTATCTCAAGAATTACTCGATATTTTTTAAGTGTATCTTAATTTACTTACAAAACCTTATTGATTAATATATATTATTGAGATTAATATTTAATGATAAAATATACCATATAATATTCATTTTTTAATTAGTATTTCGACTTTGGATGTAATATCTTAAAACCATCACCCAATTTACTTCGAAAGTTTAGTGATTATGCTTAATGTTTGAGGAAAGTTATTTACATTTCATATATAGGATTAAATAGGAATGTATATGTCATTTATGATTATTCTTATTCTTACGAGGAATACATTGGACTTAGTATGTGTCTGATGGGGACCACTCTCGCCCCTCGGTGCATCAGTAGGTCTCATGATAAAAACATGGTCTTGACATGAGGCCTTAACAATATGGTTATTAATGGTCATTGCACAAGACCTTGATGGTATGGTTATGATGTCCCACATTATTTATTACCTCATTATGAAAATATTTATTGATAGTTCATGTGATTATTCAACTAGAAGAATACACAATAATTTTTTATATTATGGATTTATTTATTCAGATCTTATTCCTACCATATTATTTTCATGTATATTTTTAAAGGAATGTGCTTTTAGTTATTCACCATAACTAATGGTTATGTTTATAATATCTTCCTATATATTTCTTACTTTTACTAGGAATTTTATCTCACGGAATTCATATGTTATATTTTTTACAGTAATTGAAGAGTAATTTTATGAATTATCTATAGGGATAACTGTATAATCCCAGCCTTTTCTGGAGTCAATATCAGGCACGTTTTCAGAAACATTGGATGTTATTAAGTACCTCTGTTTTGGAGTAGTGAGTTTGGGTGCGTTTGGGGGAACATTTAAGTAAAACTAAAAGACAGTTGGTTGGGCATGGTTTTCGCACGGTTTGACAAACCGTGTGACCAAATTAGCTAACCAAGCAGAACTAGGCAGAGAGGTATGCATGGTTTGCGTAGAGTTTGAAAAACTGTGCAACCAAACCATGAGGACCGTGAAAATTTGGATAGTGAGGTCTTTATGGTTTGCACACGGTTTTTCCTAACCGGGCACCACAATCCAGGAACCTATGGGTACATTTTTTTATTCCGAAAATCTTTTTTAAAACAACCTGAAACCTAGGTCTTCCTTATTTTCTGAAGTTGTCTTGGGCTTGGAAATTTATAGGTGTTTTTAAAACCTCTTGGAGATATTCCAAGGAAATATTAACACCTTTCCTCGAGAATGGAGGCTCAGATTTAAGATCCTCTCTCCATCCGGTAAGTGGATTTCATCTTATTGTTCTTCCATTCATTCCTCTATCATTCCATTATCTTTTAATGGGATATTTCCATCATTTTCATGGATCTAAACCAATGAGTTAAGGTATAGATCTAGGATTCTGGATCTAGATCAAGTTTTCCATGATCTTTATGCCTTTGATCTTATTTTTGGTATTAATGATTTAGATCTAGAACTTGATCGACAGAGTTATGCCACTCAGATTTTGGGGTTTTTCGTTGGGCTAACATCAATCAATAAATCGAGGTAGGTGGTTTAATATACAATCCCACAGTCTCATCTTGTTATGTATATACAGTTGTATAAATGTCGTGGCATAAATAATTAATTGGTGGTTTGGTTATGGGGTTCTTTTGAATTGTGGATGAAGCTGAAAATGGGTGAGAGTTATGGTGGAAGGATAACGATGATTAAACATTTGAATAATATTGTAAATGTGAATTGGATATTTGATTTGAAAAAGGGTTGCGGGACATGAAATGACACTCCTAATACCCACAGGGGTTCTAGAAATGGTGTTCTAGAACCAATGAAAAGCATGAAATTGATATTTTATGGGACTAGGATAGATGCTCCAAATACCCAAGGGGTTGTGAGACAGGGACTGATGCTCCAAATACTGACATGTGTTCTAGAAATGATGTTCTACAATATTTCATTTATTTTGAACTATGGATTCATTTGACTATTTATAAACTTAATATTGTGACATAGTAAATAAGAATTGATCTTGAGGAAATGGTTTAGGCTTCTACACGGGAAGAAGCAGGAATTGTGTTTTGGGTGTTATCGGGAACCCAGATATTTAACGTATTAAAGAAAGGTTAATTGGATAAATATATTTTTTTTACCAATTTACTTGCTTTATTATTAATGCAACTGTATACACTACTTATGAATGGATTTATTTTTGACCTAGTTGGTGGTGATCTACTGAGTCATACTCACACCCTACTCGGGCTGCTTGATTGGTACATGAATATACTTTGTTTTTGTAGGACAAGACAATAGCAAGAGCCCGGGTTAGAGTATTTTTTTTGGGTTGGATCATGGAAGAAAGAACCATACATGGGTTAGGACCCATTTGGAGTTGATGTGTTTTTACTTCAGTTTCGTTGTAGAAACTTGTAACTTGCATTGTCATCAAATGTTTTATCTTTCAGTTGAGTATTGTATTTCCAGTTTTGATTATGCTAGTGACATTGTACTATTATATTTATATGTGTTTACACTATTTCTTGGTTACTTCCAATAGTATTTTATTCTGATAATAGAGGGTATAGTCTCAACAAGACTGACTTACTAGACCCTCACTGCTAGTCAGCACCCTCGGGCGTATGGGGAGGCGCGCTTGAGGGTTTGTGACCAACCGACATGGAGCACTGTTCAGTGGCTCCTGGGTTGGGACATTACAAAGTGGTATCAAATAGGTTTTGTTTCTTTTTATTATGTCTTAATTTTTGGGAACAGTGGACTGGGGATTAGGGAAATTCGGGGCTTTATAATGAGCTCATGCATGGGAGTTGCAAACCCATGTACGGGAGAAAATCAAGTACTCAAGGTGGGGTTTCTATTATTGATGTTTTTCATTATATTTTAAAATTATTTCACCTTGGGTGATGAACTTGTTGTGTGATGTGGTTATTATTTCTTGAATTTTTTGAGTACTAATTCATGGCCAAGAATGGTATCCGTGTTTTGTTTACATGCATCATTCTGGGCACTCAGGAGTATTGTGACATGAATCATTTTAGGAACGCACGAGAAAATGGATCATGGGTAGATTTTTGAACATAAACTCTTTATTTTCCATTCCTATTATATTGAAATAAAAATGGTGTCTAATTTTTAAATTGGAAGAAACAATTGTGAAGTGATATGAATGAATTGGTTGTGTGAAATTGTGTTAACATTGTGAACTATTTCCAAAGCTGCTTGTTTGGTTTTGTAGAATTATGCCTCCACGATGTCTGTTGAGAGGATGAGCGGGGGGTATAGTTATAAATGGTCTTCTAGTGGTTGAACCTAAGGAACCAATAGTAACAAATAAAGAAGACGTGGAAAAGTTTCAAGAGAACCTCACCCGTTTCAAGAAAATGATGGAAGGAGACGCATTGTAGGTTGTGAAAATTATGTCTGATCTTACGAGGGAGTTTTAGTTGCAGCACCCGCCGAGTTTTAATGGAGATGGTGGTACGAAGAAAGCTGTGTTCTAGATTGAATCCACCCAGACTATACTTTACCACCTAGAGAAACCTGTTGAAAAGAGATTCAAGTTGGTATCATACATGTTGCATGATCAGGTGAATCATTGCTGGGACATCCAGACTCGAAATAGAAAACTAGAAGCTACTGAGTGGAAGGAATTTTAGGAGAATTTATTTGAGAAATTCTATCCAGAGACACTCAGATAGGAGAATGTGGTTGAGTTCATGAGGATAACTCCTGGGAATACGTATGTGATGGACTATGCTGGACTCATTAATGACTGACAACATTTTTCTCCAGCATTGGAAGAATATGAGGCCACATCTGCAAGACTATTTCAGGATGGACTTAAATGTGAAATTATGTCTCAAGTGAACATTTTAAGGGTGATGAAGTTTATAGAAGTAGTTAATCATGATCTCATATATGAGGGGAACCTGAAAGAGGCTTCTAGTGGTGGGAAAATGGATTTTATTGGATAGTCAGTTAGTGTGACTTTTGAGAGCAAGAAGCGACGTTATGAGAATGTCAGCCAGGTAGGTGGGAGATAGAGTAACCTAGTAGAGGGGTTGGTTACATAGGACCTTACCCAAGTGTTTTGACACAAGTGTGGAAGGACGGGACACTATCGTAATCAATGTCCCAGACCCCATGCTGAATGAAAATCCTGTGGTAGGATGGGACATCTCCAGAAGTTATGCAGGAACCCAAAAGAGTTAGGTGGTGATGGATCAGCTAAACAGAGTCAGAGTGTGGGAAGGGGACCTTCTGCACCTTTTCAGTCCCAAAGTTGGAGTTCTACTGGCCGAGGTAGTAAAGGTAACGAACGTGGTGCTCTTGGGTAGCAACTCCCACAACACCAGAGTGGTACAAGTTAGAGAAGTCAGATGGTAGAACAAGGAAGACGATCATCTCAATTGCATGTAGTACAACATACACTTATGGATAGCGAGGCTGTACCATCGACAGTGAGAGGTACTATTCTTGTGGATTCTACTTTAGCTAATTCTTTATTTGATTTTGGATCCTCCCATTGCTTTATATCTACAAAACTTGTTAATGGTTTGAATTTGGAGGTAGAGTTTTTGAGTGGGGCTATAACGATAGTCACACCTTTGGAGTTACATTCTAGAGACAAATGTATGTGAAAGGGATGTTCTTTTGGGATCAGAGAGTAACATTTCCTGTGGGATCTCTATATCATTGATATGAAAAACTTCATCCAAATCTTGGGTATGGACTTCATATTCACGTACAGAGCCCACATTGATTGTTATCATCGGAGGGTGACATTTATGTCACCTGCGGGGACCATTACGTTAACCGTGGGGAGTGGGATATCCATGTAGGAAGAGAAGGGCTAATAACACAGCAACTGGGAGAGATCACAAACCAAGTTGCTGGACATCTACTGGATGAAACAGGTGTTATTCATGATGTCCTTCCACAAGTAGTTGTTTTGTTTTAGGATGTCTTTCCAGATGACTTCTCAAGGCATCCACCTAAAATAAATGTTGAATTTACTATTGAGATCATTTCAGGAACTGAGCCAGTATCTAGTCCACCATATAGAATGGCACCGATAGAGCTTCAAGAACTCAAACCTCATTTGGAGGGCTTGAAGGATAAAGGATTTATTCATCCATGTATGTCACCATGGTGATCACATGTACTATTTTAATTGAAGGCTGATTGGAGTTTACATTTGTGTTTTGATTACCTAAGGAATAATGAGATGACTGTGAGGAATTGATATCCTCTACAATGTATTGATGACATGTTTGACCAGTTGAAGGGAGTCTATGTTTTCTCAAAAATATACTTAAGATCGGGTATCACCAGTTGAGATTTCAGACATCTGATATACTGAAGACTGGTTTCAAGAGTATATATGGGATTTATGAGTTTTTTTGTATTTACATTTGGGTTAACAAATGCCCCAGTATTATTTATGCCTATGATGAATAAGATTTTTCCTCCGTACCTTGATCAGTTTGTAGTTGTATTTGAAGACGACTTCTTGGTGTACTCCAAGACTCATTATGATCACGCCCAACATCTTGACACCGTCCTGAGTACACTAAGAGAGAATTGGATATACTATAAGAAATGTAACGTTAAATTTTGGATTGATTAGGTACACTTCTTGGGACACATAATCTTGAAGAACGGTGCTTTAGTGGATCTAGAGAAGGTGAAAGCAGTGATTTCATGTGAGTAAACGAAGTATATTTTCGATATCCGAATCATTCTGGGTTCATCTGGAAATTGTAAGATATTTATCCAAGACTTTTCCCATTTGTTAACACCACTTTCGGGCTTGACCAAAATGGGAGTAATGTTTGGATGGTCAGAGGCTTGCGATACATCTTTTCAGGAGTTGAAGAATCATTTGACGTCTAAACCAATTTTCTCTCTACTTGAGTCAGGTGTAGAGTAAACGATGTATTTTGATGCTTTTTGGGATAGGACTGGGAGATTTTTTGGTGAAAATAGATATTGTTGTGGTGTACGGGTCTCGACAGGTGAGGCCACATGAAAGGAATTATCCAACGCATGACCTTGAGTTGGCAGCGGTTGTTTATACTTTGAAGTGATGGGGACACTGCCTCCTGTGTGAAAGGTTTATAGTTTATACTGATCATGGGAGCTTGATGTACATATTTTCTCAGTTCGATTTGAATATTCGACAGTGGAGATGGGTTGCATATATGTAGTCTTTTGTTTTTGAACATGTATATACACCCGGGAAAGGAAACGATGTGGCTGATGCTTTGAGTAGGAAGACTCAGACTCAGATTGTTCAAAAATATAGTACTGATTGGAGGATGATGTCGTTTCTAGATGAAATGTACATTGTGGTTCAGGATGGGAAGAAGGAAAAAACAATTGTGTTGGTTGCAGTGGAGTCTACACATTTGATACGGATCAAGGACAAGCAATATGAGTACACTAGATGCTTAGCCTTGGGGGAAAACATTGAAGGCGGGGAGACACTATTAGAATAGATAATAGACAAGGATGATATCGTTTATATAAAGAATCGGGTTTTTGTTCCTTTGAGCATGTGAGAGGATCTCATGCGAAAATTTCATGCCTCAATATGGGCAGTGCACCCTGCTGTGACCAAAATGTATTGTGATCTCTGACGATGGTATTGGTGGCCAGGCATAAAGAAGGAGATAGCAGAGTTTGTGACATGATGCTTCACTTGTTAGCAGGTGATGGTGGAGCATCAACAACCTAGATGTTTACTATGACATTTTTCCATTCCAGAATGGAATTGGGATGACGTGACCATGGACTTCATGATAGGTCTTCCAAAAACACTTAGGAAGAAGTATGCTATTTGGATCATTGTGGATCGACTGACAAAGGTGACACATTTCTTTCCTCTAAAGGAAACTTTTATAGTTGATTAGTTGTTAGAGATGTATTTACAGAAGATAGTTCGATTGCACGGGGTTCCACGAACTATAGTTTCGGACTGTGATTCACACGTTACTTCTCGCTTCTGGAATGGCTTGCAAAAGGCAATTGGTACATAGGTTTTATTGAGTATGGATTTCCATCTGCAAACAGATGGACAATAAGAGGGTACAATCCAAGTTATTGAGGATATCTTGAGGGCATTTGTGATTGACTTCGGTGGTTCATGGGATAATCACCTATATTTAGTGGAGTTTTCATATAACCACATTTATCAGGAAACTATACAGATGGAACCATACGAAGCTAGTTATGGTATGTCGTGTAGATCTCTGTTATGCTGGATGGAAGCGGGTGAGTCAGAGTTGTTGGAGATGAGTCTCGCACAAAAGTTGACTTAACAGGTTCGGATGATTCAGAAATGATTGACTATGACGAAAATCGGTAGAAGTCTTATGCTGATTGAAGTTCGTGATCTCTAGAGTTTAAAGCCAGTGATCGCATTTTCCTTCGAGTATCGCCTTGGTTGGGTCCCCGCATGATAAAAAGTCAAGGAATGTTGGCACCCATGTTTGTTAGAACATTTGTGATCATGAAGAGAGTTGGGATGGTAGAATACCAGTTGGATCTTACACATAATTATAGTGATGTGCATGATGTTTTCTAGGTATCACAATAATGATGGTATCACCTTGAACCTTCTCATGTGATCGATGTGGATGATGTTGCGCTAGGGATAGATGCATCCTTGGAGATGCATGTGAATCGTGTGTTGGAACGCAGTGAGAATTTGTTGAGCGGAAAGACCATACTGACTATTCATGTTTTATGGTAGCATGGATGTGTGAAGGAAGAGAAATGGGAAAGAGAGGCAGTTATGTGGACTTAGTGGCCTGATATTTTTATCTCAGAATCTCAGAGATGTTCAAGAGTACAGTTCGAGGATGAGCTGTTATAAGGTGGGGAGAATGTATGATCCCAGCCTTTTCTGGAGTCAATCTCGGGATAGTTTCCAGGTACTTTTGATATTCTTAAGTACCTCTGTTTTGGAGTAGTGACTTGGGGTGTGTTTGGGTGTAATTTTAATTAAAACTAAAGGATAGTGGTTTGTGCATGGTTTGCACACAGTTTGAAAAATCGTGTAACCAAACCATACCAACCAAACAGAATAGGGAATAGTGGTACGAAAAGTTTGCGCATAGTTTGAAAAACTGTTTGACCAAACCTTGCATATCATGATAATCTGGACACTGAGATCCGCATGATTTGTGCATGGTTTTTCCTAACTGTGTGCCACTATCCTGGAAACCCTGCGCATGGTTTTAATTTGGAAAATACTTTTTAAAACCACCCTAAACCCAAGAATTCATTATTTTCCAACCCTGGCTCGAGCTTCGGGATTTCTAGGTGTTTCCAAAGACTTTTTAGAGATTCTAAGGTGATACAAACAAATTTCCTCGAGATTGAAGGATCGAATTGAAGATCAGCTCTCCGTACAGTAAGTTGATTTTATCCTATTGTTCTTCCATTCATTCCTCTATCATTCCTTGATATTTTCATGGAATATTTCCATCTTTTCCATGGAAATAAACCTATGAGATAAGGTATAGATCTAGGATTGTGGATCTAGATCTAGTTTTGCACGATCATTATGCCATTGATCTTATTTTTGGTGTTAAGGATTTAGATCCAGAACATGATATACGACATTGTGCCACTCGGATTTTGGGGTTTTTCGTTGGGCTAACAACCATCAATAAATTGAGGTAGGTGGTTTAAAATCCAATCCCACAGTATCATCTTGTATTGCGTATGTAGTTGTATTATTTTCATGGCATAAATAATTAATTGGGGGGTTGGTTACATGGTTCTTGTGAATTGTGGATCAAGTTCAAAATTGGTGAGAGTTATGATAGAAGGTTAAGGATGATTAAACATTTTAATAATGTTTTAAATGAAGATTGGATATTTGATTTGAAAAAGGGTTGTGGGACACGAAATGACGCTCCTAATACCAACAGGGGATCTATACATGGTGTTCTAGAACCAAATACATTCATGAAATGGATATTTTATGGGACAATGAATGATGATCCAAATACCTTTGGGGTTGTGAGACAAGGACTGATGATCCAAGTACTCCCAGGTGTGTTAGACATGACGTTCTACACTATTTCATTTATTTAGAACTATGGTTTCATTTGGACATTCATAAAAATTATATTGTGACATATTAAATATGAATTGAGTAGGGGAAATGGTTTAGGATCCTACACGGGCCAAAGCAGGCATTGTGTTTTGGGTGTTCTCGAGAACCCAAATATTTAACTTATTAAAGAAAGGTTAATTGGATAAATATAATTGTTTTCCCAATTTCCTTGTTTTATTATTAATGTAACTTCATACACTACTTATGACTGGATTTGTTTTTGACACTGTTGGTGGTTATCTACTGAGTCATACTCACACCCTACTCGGGCAGCTTGATTTGTAACTGAATAGACATTGTTGTTGCATGATAGGATAAGGGAAGTATCCCTTGTTCGAGTGTTGTTTGGGGTTGAAACATGGGTGAGGGAGCAGGACGTGGGCCGGGACCCATTTGGAGTTGTTGTGTTTTTATTTCAGTTTCTTTGTAGACACTTGGCACTTGCATTGTTATATCATGTTTGATCTTTTAGTTGGGTACTGTATTTTTTGTTTTTATTATACTAGTGAAATTTTACTGTTATATTTATATGTGTTTCTACTATTTCTTGGTTACTTTTTCTGGTTTCATATTCTGATAATAGAGGGTATAGTCTCCCCAATACTAAATTACTAGACCATCACTATTAGTCGGCACCCTCTGGCATACGGGGAGGCACGCTTGAGGAATTGTGACCAACCGGCACAGAGAAAAATTCAATGGATCTTGGGTCGGGACGTTACAATAACCTAGGATATATGAATGTTTTCAAATGAATTTATATATTGTATTTTGTTTCATGTTTTAATGTTGATCTTATGTATTTATCTTGTTTTCAAAGCTACTAAAATACTTGATCCTTTATGATTCATATTACTTGTTTATATTATAATCTAATAAAATAGGAAACCAGCTCCAGACAACTGGGGTCAGGTCATTACAGATTGTATTATAATAAATTTAGTAGAAAACATGGAAAGTAGATTTAGAAAATATATATTAGAGAACAAAACTCAAATATTTTAATTGAGGATAAGTATACAAGAATATCCATGAATTTTATTAAGGAATGTATTATGAGTTTCTTTCTAGGAAATACATCCACTCTAGATACTACAAGTGGATGTGGTTTTGGAACAAGTTTACCTACGAGTGAAAACTCTAACGAAGAGTTTCACTCTTGACTTGAGGTATCCTAGTACATGACAGCGAGCCTTATTGCACACCTGGTTTGACAATCTGATATTCTTAGGATAATTAATTTTTTTTAAAAACCATTATGATGGAATTAATTGTGATTTTTTCCTAAAAGAAACCATTTTTATGATTAAGAGACTAGATATGGATATGATATTCATTTATGATAAGTATTTTTCTATGTTGAGATGATTAATTATGATCCATAACCTAATCAAGTGTATTCTATTTTTTAGAAATAGAGCCTAATGAAAGGAATGGAACCTTAATGAATGATAGTATCTAATGTATTGGTTTCCTTTGATGCATGATAATGATGTTGGCTCTGGTGTTGTGAATGGTGTTGAGAAACTTATTACAATAATGGGAAAGTTGACTCAGGTTATGAACAATAACCTTACCTATACAGAACATCCTAATACATAACATGGAGGACCAATTCTAGATCGCTTTATGCAACAACAACATCCATAATTCAATTGGAGTACAAACAGATTTTTAGATGAGCAATAGACAGGTTCCCTAGAGAAGATATATCTTGATTTGTGTGTAATGAAAGAGTGAAGGTTTTACTAGTAGTTTATCATTTATCAAGAGATATAGAGTACTGGTGGTCGTTAATCCAAAATACAAAGGAGGAAGAATAAATAGAAGTGATGGAAATGAGGAATTTAAAAGAAAGTTTTCTACAAAAATACATCACTCATGAACATCAAGAAGATATGGAAAGGTAGTTTCGAATCTAATGCAAAAAGAGGATGAGAATGTTTCAATGTATTAAGCTAACATCAAACTTCTAGTAATGAATGTCTTGTAATATATATGTAATAAATGATGAAATATTGATTGAATTTTAATTTTTTAATACCATTCCTCTTAAGGGAAGTAGTCACCCAGAATTTCTCATCATATGAAGTTATTGTTTAATGTCCTACCAAGATAGAAAAAAAATTCTACGTTCCTATGACTTTATATGAAAGAAAGATAATAATATATCTACTAATAACTATGTAAAATGAAATATGAAAATTCGGAAGAAGGGAGGATTTGTCCTTCCACCCCAAAGTAATTGTTAGAAGAAAGACCATGACACTTTATTGATGGGAATGGGAGTCTGGTACAAGTGCGGAGAAAAAGTCCATCATTCTCTCAATTTCAGGGGGAAAAAAGAAACAACCAATTTTCAATAATATATTTGTAAAGAGATTGGAAATTATGAACATTAATGACCTAATAATTAGGTAAATGTTCCCCAAATAAGTCCAAGGGATCAAGGAAAATCTTATGTGGTATAAACTACGGAGGTTGAAGTTACAAATGATGTGGTGGTATGTACTTTAATCATTTCCTCGAACATATATAATGCATTATTTGATTGTGGATCATCACACTCTTTTATATCTTCTTAGTTTTATAAGAAATTTAAACATAAAAATTTTATTTAATAAAGGATTTTTCAGTAAAAACTCATAGGGGATGTATCATTGCAACAAAAAAATTTCAATCAGTCCCCCTCATGACACATAAATGTTCTTTAGTTTATAACCTTAACATCGTACCCATTATTGAATTTGATATAATCCGTTTTATGAGTATTAATTCCTGCTATAATGTAAATATAAATTACAAGAAGAGGGAAATTATGATTTTTGAGAATGTTGTTGAATCCCGTATCTTTAGACCAAAAAACTCATCTGATGATTCTTATCGAGATCAACCCCTAGTAGATCGACTAAATTCAATTATTGGAGATTAAAGGACTAAGATAAGTATTGGTGATGAATGTAATGTTAAAATAGAGAACATACCTATTGTGAAATAATATGTTGATGTGTTTCTAGATGATTTACCTTTACATCCTATAGAGTGGGAAAATTAGTTTTCTATTGACATAATATCTGGTTCAAGGCCCATATCAAAAAACAACTATAGAATGGAAAATATGGAATTAGTAGTATTCAAGAAACAACAAGATTAATTTACTAATAAAGGATTTTTTCCCCAGTTTTTCTTATTGGGAATCCCCTATCCTTCTCGTTAAGAAGAAATATGGATCTATAAGGTTTTTTATTGACTACAAGGATAACAATGCTATAATGATAAAAAAAGTATCCCCGACCTCACATTGATGATTAATTTTTTCACCTTCAAGAGACCAATATTTTTCAAATACTGAACTTCGATCTAGGTATCCTCAGTTGCGAGTAAAGAAGTAATACATTCTAGAAAATAGCATTTTTAACCAGTTATGTGCATTATGAGTGTATAATAATTACTTTTGGACTGACTAATGCACCCTCTTTATTCATGGATCTAATAAACAGAGTTTTCAAGAAATATCATGATGACATAGTGGTGGTATTTATCGATGATATATCTGTATACTTCCAAAACTATGAATATCATGAAAATAACTTAATCACTATTCTAAAGACTCTTAGATGAAATGAATTATATGGGAAGTTTGGTAAGAGTAAATTTTGGATTCAATCAATTTCATTTCATGGTCACATTATCTCTATGAATTAAATTTATGTTAATCATATAAATAAAATGGTTATGCATGAAATGGCCTACTCAAACAAACAAAATTGAGGTACATATTTTTATTGGATTATCAAGTTATTATCAACATTTCATTCAGATGTTCTCCAATTTTTCCAACCCAATGACCATGATTAGACATAAAGGGTTTATGTTCATATGAACAAATTAATGTGAGGAATATTTTAAGGAATTAGAGGGTATATTAGTGAATGCTCTGATCTAGATTATACCTTTAGGAATTATGGATTTCTAATATATAATGATGCATCAAAAATTGGAATTGGTTGTGTCCTTTTGAAGAATGATAGAGTTATTTACTATTCATAAAGGAAGATAAAAATTCATGAACAAAACTATCTGACACATCATATTTAGTTAGCATCTATAATCATTTCTCTGAATATATAGATACATTATTTCTATAGAGAAACATTTGAGATATATACAGATCATAAGAGCTAGAAATATGTATTCTCAGAAAAAGTTCTCAATATTAGAAAAATGAGATAGATCAAACTACTTATGGAATATGATTGTTCCATACACTACCACACAGGAAAGGAAAAATAATTTATTTGAGGAATTGAGCATGAAGGATCATAGAGTTCTCAAGAAAAGGAGGATTAACAAGGATTCTTTGTACAAGAATCAAGTGAGGATGGATAAGGGAACTATTAATGAAGGTAAAATATTACAAAATTTAATTTGGTTGGCCAACCATATCTATTGGAAAGGATTCATACATCATAGTCTAATCACAACAATCATCAAAAAAATAAAGGTGTGAATGATTGGAAGTTTTTTTGACTTTCTGTGTGAAGAATGATTTCTAGGAATTGGGAATAGGATTTTTGTATCACCTATACATGATATAAAAATGGAGTTATTAGATGATTCCTATAGTTTTAATTTCTTTATACATCCTCATAGAACAGTGATTTATAGTGATTTGGAGGAACATTTTCGGTGGGACAACATGAAGAGGGAGATTGCTGATTATGTTTCAAGATGACTATTCTGTCAGAAAGTGAAGAAAAAAAAGAAAACATCCAAGTGAAGTCATGATGTCTCTACTGATTACTACTTGGAATTATAAAAATACCCAAACAAATACCTTAAAGTGGCTCTCAAGGAAGATTACTTCATGGGGAAAATACCTCTTTTCATTTCATTTATTCCATGTTCCTTTCTTTTCATTTTCAATACTTGCCTCCTATGATAAAAAATGTTGTGATGACTCCATTACCGTAAATGTATTATAATTTTTTTATAATTGAATAATAATTCTTCATTATCTCTCATTTACCATTCTTTTATAGTCGAAATAAAAACACCATCTTAGATGTGTTAATTTTTCACATTCAAAGAGGATGGGTAATCAATTTCTATTACAATCATTAATTCTCTTCATGAAACAATTTTGATGGTTGAACCAAACTATAATATATGTATTAAAACATATTTAATGTTTTGGAATAATTTTTTTGCAATGATATTAATTTATAAATCAAAATGAGTTCAATGTGCTAAAAACCCGCCAATTAACCCAAACAATTATCATTAACGTTTTATATAATGATTCTTCTTCACTACCAATAACCAAACAATTTTTTTACCATTTAGTATTATTTTTGATCAATATTATCATACAAATTATTTTCTAGACAACCATTATTATTATACTTGTTTTACATAAAATAATATAATCAAACTGATCACGAAAACCATGGAAGAAAATTCTTCCAAACAATGAAATTGAATCTCTTATCCCATAAAAAGGTCATGGATTAACCTAATAAGGTTATACTAAATCAATTACATGTGGATGAGGTTATGGAATTAATTATTTATGAACCTAAATATTATTATTAGGTTCATTACAATCATGTGAGGAATACCTTCAGACTTAAGGTAAGGGTTTTCTACCCAAACCTCAATTTTCATTCGGGTAACAATTATTCTCTAACAAACTCAGTTAAATTATTATTTTTTCATATTTAGTCCTCATTTATTCTGTTTTGATGTTCTATATATGTTTACCAACCATAATAATACCTTTATGTATGTGAATTTATATGTTTTAAAAATGGTCCATTCAAAAATTCTTCATAAAATACATGACTGATCCAAGGGAACTTCTCAAATTCTTACCTATTTTTATGGGAACTCTATAATATATTATTAGTTACCACTATCATTCTAAATTCACTATTTTTATTATGAATGTACTATTATACTTCACTTATGTTTTTATAATGACTTTTCCAAAAGAACACATCAATTCAATGTAAAAGTGTATATATCTCCAGAATTAGTCGATGATTTTATAAGAGTATCTTAATATGCTTCAACACTCTCATTGATTCTTATGAATTATTAGGATTAATATTTTATGATATCATCAAAAATATATAATTTAATTGTTTGTGATTAGTTTGAATGTGTATTTTATAGCTTATAACCATTCACTAATGTACTCTGAATGTATAGGGTTAATGCTTAATGTTCGGGGAATGTTATTTACATTTATTATTTTATATTTAATATGAATGTATATGTTTTTTATGTTTATCCCTACTAATATGTGGAATGAACTAGACATAGAAAGTGTCAGGTGGGGAACTCTATATCTAATCAGTGCATTAGTAGGTCTCATGAGACAAACTATGTCTTGGAACGAGGCCATGAAAAAATGGTCATTTATGGTCTTGGCACGAGGCTCTGATGGAATGGTTATGAAGTCCCAAATTATGAATCCTATAATTATGAAACTACTTATTGTCAGTTCATGTGTTTATTAGACTAGTATAATAATCCATATTAGGTTTTATCATGATATTATTTATTCATCCCTTATTCCACCATATTATGTTTAGGTTTATTTTTGTAGGCATTTCCTTTAGTTATTGACCATGCCTAATGTTTATGTTTATGATATCTTTCGCATTATTTCTTACCCTTACATAGCATTTGATATCACCCCATTCTTATGTTTTCTTTTTCATAGAATGTGAAAAGTATTTTATTAATTAACTCCATGAAGAAAATTAGTGATATGGATGTTTTAAATGTAATTTCTATGTTGTATTTCGTTTCAAGTTATAATATTACACTTAAGTTTGTATCTTGTTTCCAAAGCTACAAAAATAATCAATCCTTAAGGATATATATTCCTTGTTTATTTACAGATTTAATAAAATAAGAATGTACCACCAAATGATTTTTCAAATAAATTTAATATTTAATCCATAAAAATACTAGTCTCTACAATACACCACTTTTTTATAACCTAGCCATTAAAAATTGTTTTACCACCTCTGTGATTTCAAATTTCAAAAAACAGGCATACACGGTTGTGTTCAATAGGATATTTAGAGTCTCATAAGAAAAACATTATTTTTGGTAAATAGTAACAAACCCATATGAATTGTAATATAACCCTTATAAATAGTAAATCATATTATTATTTTATTATCGAATTGTTATAAGATAAAGAGATATTGATTAACTTTTCAATGTGATGTAAATTGAATTATAATTTTTAAATTGTTATATTTTGAATAAATTATGATTATATTTAAAATTTTAATGAATCATATTTAGAAAATTATTTTCAAAAACTGGATCTCATTTTTGAATTTTACACATCATAAAATGGTTAAGATGATATTTTGGTATTTTTATTAAATAATCACAACATTTATGAATAGTTATATACGTTAATTTGCTGTATATTTACATTATCATTTAAATTCTCTATTCCTAGAATCATATATATTGTAAGAAAACATGGTTCAAACTCACATGCACTTATTACTATTAAGGGTCACCTGAATCAATAATATTGTTTGTCTTGATTGAAAAAAGAAAATAATTAATAAGATATTCACAAATCACCCCTCTCCACTACTATACCCCCCTCACTCCATATTTTCATCACTCCTCTCAAGCCTTGAACCATATCTAAATTTGGCTCAAATATCCTCCCAATAACTTCCCCCTCATCTAAAAGAACATGGTATCATAAAAAGAAAATAAATCTCTCCCTTAAAAATTCTCTTAATGTTGACTACTTGAAGAGGTAAATTTCATTTTTCTTTTCTTTTATTTAAAGTTCTTTTCTTTTATTTTTAATTCCCCACCTCCTTTCTCCCAAATGATGTGATGAATACATTACCTTACATGTACTGTGATGTTTTTATGATAATGTAATAATTCATGTTCTTCTCCCCTTCCCCCTTCATTTATACTAGAAATGAAATCACTGTCCGAGATGTGTTAATTTATCACATTCAAGGACGACCTGTTTTCAATTTCTATTACAATCATAAATTATGGTCATAAAACAATTTTTATTTTCAAAACAAACTATAATAAGTGTATTATAAATTTTTTAAGGTTATTTAATCATTTTTCACACATGATATTAATTTATTAATCAAAATGACTTCCTTGTGATAAAAAACCAGCAATTAACCCAAAAAATCATAGTTACTGTTTTATATAATTATTCATCTTCACTTTAAATAGAAAAATTATATTTTATAACCATGTAATCTTCTATTAGTTCAATAAAAACATAAAACATCTATTCTGTATACCCATTCTCATTCTATATGTTTATCCATACAAGAATATAAGTAAACTGATCATGAAAACCATGGGAGATAACGCTCCCAAACAATGAAATTAAATCTCTTAACCCATAAAAAATAATTTAATGAAATGAATAAGGTTATACTAAATTAATTATATTTATATGAGCCTCACGAATATTTAATTTATTAACCTAAATTTGATTATTCAAGTCATTAAGATCATGTTAGAAAAACCTTCAGACTTAATGTAAGGGTTTTCAACATGAACAACCATTTTAGTTTGTGTTAATCATTTTCTATAATTACCTCAATTAAATTATTATTTATTCATGTTTAAAAAAAATATTTTTAATGTTTTATATATGTGTACCAACAGTAATAAAACCTTCATTTATGAAGAGTTATATGTTTTAAAAGGGATCATTCAAAAATTCATCCAACAATATAAGCCTGATTAAAAAGAGTTTTTCAATATATTACCTATTATTAAGGGAACTATACAATAGATATTTAGAAACTATTATCTTCATAAAGTCTATAATTGGATTTTTAAAATAGTGTCTCACATAAAATATGGTTTTATAAATCCTTTTCTAATAGAACTCATCTTTTAAATGTAAAATAGTATTTATCTCAAGAAATACTCGATGATTTTATAAGAGTATCTTCATATATTTCAAAAAAAAATATTGATTCGTAAGCATTTTGGGAATTAATATTTTCTGATGTCCTCCATCATATATAATTGAATTTTTTATGATTATTATTTCTATGGATTTTCTATCTTAAAACCATTCACCATTTTATAGTGAATGGTTAGGGTTTCTGCTTAATGTTTGGTGAAAGTTATTTACATATCATATGTTAGATTCAATATGAATATATATGTTGTTTATGTTTATCCCCATTCAAATGAGGAATAAACTGGACATAGAAAGTGTTGACTGGGGCCCTCTATTACCCCTCAGTGTATCAGTAGGTATCATGTGAAAAACTTGGTATTGGCATGAGGCCTTGAAAAAATGGTTATTTATATTCTTGGCACGAGGCCTTGGCGGTATAGTTAAGATACCCGCATTATAAATTCTCTCATTATGAAACTATAATGATTAAGTTCATGTGGTTATTAGACTATTAGAATACCCATTATTATTTTTTTATGGTATTATTTATATAGCTCTTATTCCTACCATATTATGTTGATGTTTATTTTTAAAGGAATTTGTTTTTTGTTTATCACCATGCCTAACAATTATGTTGAAGATATATTCCATTGTATATCATACCCTTATTGAGCATTTGAGCTCACCCATTTATTATGCTTTATTTTTTCTAGGATGTGAAGAAGTATTTTATGAATGAACTACAGAGATAACATATAAGATATTAATTTTTTCAAATTAATTTCAATGTTGTACTTAGATTCATGTTGTAATGTTGAACTTATGTATGTATCATGTTTCAAAAGCTATTAAACCACTCAATCCATTAGGATGAATATTCCTTGTGTATATTCCAATGTAATAAAATAAATCACCGACTCTAGGAAACTAGGGTTAGATTTTTATAGTGAGTATCAAAAGGAGGTTTCGATCCGTTGACCTATGGTTTATGGGCCCAGAGCTTTTAGATGAAACAACAAAAAAGGTAAAGACTATTCAGACCCATATCAAAGCTACTCAAAGAAGGAAAAAAGAGATATGTAGATAATTGAATGAATGATTTATAATTTTAAGTGGCAGAGCATGTTTTCTTGAAAGTATCTCCTTGGATGTTAGTTATATGATTTGAGATGAAAGGGAAATTGAGCCCTACGTACATTGGAATTTTTAAAATCCTATATGGAATTGGAGATTCTTCATTTCGGTTGGATATGTATCCTTTCCTATCTAAAGAACAAAATATCTCTCATGTCCCATTGATGAGGATGTACATGGAACACCCAATGCATGTGCTCACTTCTAATGCAATATAATTGGAACATGATCTATCATACTATAAAGAGACTATCCAGATTCTGGAAACTAAAGAACAGATGATGAGGAATATAACAACTAGACTGGTAATGATAATTTCAAAGAATCATAAAATCTATGAGGAAACATGGGATCCTGAGTAGCATATGATGAATACATACAAAAATTATTATATGAGGTAACAGTCTGTGAATTTCAAGAATGATGTTTTTGTATGGAGGAGATAATGTACCAACCCATGATTTTTAAAATAAATTTAATATTGAATGAATGAAACTATAAGTCTCTAAAAAATACCAAATTTTTATAACATATACATTAAACATTATTTTACCACCTCTCTGATTTGCTTTTTTAAAAACTGACAAACACGGTTGTGTTCAGTAAGATATTTCGAGTCTGATAAGACAAACATATTTTTGGTGAATATTGACATACACTTATAAATATTATTTTGAATTGTATTATGACCCATATGAATAGTAAAAATATAATTATTTTATTGTCTTATGGTTATAAGATAATGGAATCTTGAATAATTTTTCAATGTGATATATAACGAATTATAGTTTTAAAATTATTTTTTCATTTAAATTTTGATTTTATTTAAAAATTAAAGTAATGATATTTAAAAAAAAATTTAGAAAATGGAGTTGATTTTTGAATTTTACATGTCGAAAAATTGTTAGGCTTAATTTTTGGTATTTTTCTGAAATACTCAAATTTTTTATGAATAGTAAAAAAAGATAATTTGTTGTATATAGGAAGTATCAGTTAAAATCACTATTCCTAGTATCATGGTTCATGTAATCACACATGGTTCAAACTCACATTAACTTATTAATATTATGAGTCATGTGAATCAACACTATTGGTTGTCTTGATGGAAATAATAAAATAAGGAATAAAATACTCACTAATCACCCCACTCCTACACTATAACCCCCCATCACTCCCTCTTATGTTCTTTCCGCCCAAGACTCATGCCTTGTATAAATTATTCTCATATCTCCTCCCATTATCCCCCCTCGTCCAGAAAACCTTGGTCTCATAAAAGGACCAAAACTTCTCCCCTAAAGAGGCTCTCAAAGAAGATTACGTCAAGAGGTAAATTCCTCTTTTAATTTCTTTTATTTTAAGTTCGTTTTTTTATTCCATATAACCTTTTATCAAAATGTTATTATGACTCCAATACCTTAAATGAAATATAATTTTGTTATGATATAGGTTTAATTCTCCATAATCTCTTTTTTACACATGTTTTATACTAGACATGAAAACACCATCCGAGATGTGTTAATTTATCATATTCGTGGATGAAGAGTTTTAATTTTCTATTACCATATTAAATTCTGGTCATGAAACCATTTTTATGGTTGAATAAGACTATAATACATGTATTATAACTTATTTGAAATCCTTTAATAATTTTTTACACATTATTTTAGTTAATAAATAAAAATGCATTTCGATGTGATTATCAAACCACCAATTAACCCAAACAATTGTCATTAATGTTTTATATAAATATTTGTCATCACTCTCACTGACAAAATTAAATTTTATAAAAATGTAATATTCTTTTTTTTCAATAATAATATAATGCTTCTATTTTGAAAAACCATTCTCATTCTACATGTTTATTCGTACAAGAATATAAGTAAACTGGTCTCTAAAACCACAGAAGAAAACACTCCCAAACAATGAAATTTAATCTATTAACCCAAAAAAAGACCATGAATAAAACTAATAAGGTTATAATAAATAAATTTCATTTATATGATGTTCCAAAATCATTAATGTTTTAACATGAATTTTATTTTTTAGGTCTTGATGATCAATTGAGGAACACCTTCTGGCTTAAGGTAAGGGTTTTCTACCAAAACCTCTCTTTCCATTAAAGATACTCTACCTAAATTAAATTCAAACATATTCATATATAATACTCATAAATTATATTTAAATGTCCTATATATGTGTACTAAACATAATCCAACCATCATTTATGGGATGTTATATGTTTTAAAAGGGATCTTTAAAAAATTCTTCCTAAAATGCAAGCCAGATTCAAGGGAATTTCTCAAATTTTTACTTATTTTCAAAGGCACTCTATTATATTTTTTAGAAAAAATTATATATAAAAAGTCACTAATTTTATTATGATAATACTATATTCCGTATGTAATGGTTTTATAATGAATTTTGCAAAAGAAAACATCTTTTCAAAGTAAGATATTATTTATCTCAAAAATTACACGATGATTTTATTAGAGTATATTCATCTATTTCAATACCCTTATTGATTATTATGTATTATTGGGGTTTATATATTATGATATCATATTACATATCTAAGTGAATGGTTTATTGTTAGATGGATTGTGGATATACTATCTTAAAACAATTCACCAATTTTCACCAAATGGACTGTGTTTATACTTAATGTTCAAGGAAAGTTATTTACATTTCATATGATAGATTAAATATGAATGTATATGTTTTTTATGTTTCTCCCCATTCATATGAGTAATTAAATCGAATTACTAAGTGTTGGGTGGATCCCTCTATATCTTCTCCATGTATTTGAAGATCTCATCAGTCAAACTAAGTCTTGGCATTAGGCTTTAACAAATATTTATGGTCTTGGAACGAGGCCTTGATGGTTTTGTTATGATGTACCAAATTATTCATTCCCACATTATAATACTAGTAATTTTTAGTTCATATGGTATTTCGACAAGTAGAATACCCATAATTATATATTTTCATAGCATTAATTATTCATCTCTTATTTCTACGATATTATGTTCATGTTTATTTTTAAATTTATGTGTTTCTTGTTTTTAAAAATGAATATTGTTTATGATTATGATATATCACATTGTATTTCTTATCTTTACGTGCATTTTACTTAACCCCTTTCTTATTTTTTATTTTTCCCAGGATGTGAGTAATTATTTTATGAATGAACTTCATGGATAAACTAGGATATATGGTTGTTTTCAAAAGAAGTTCTATGTTGTAATTAGTTTAAAGTTGTAATTTTGATCATATGTATGTATCTTGTTTACAAAGATACAAAACTTCTCAATATCTCTGGATACATACTCATTGTTTATATACCAATGTAATAAAATAATAATGTCACACTAAAAGATATTGAAAATAAATTTAATATTGAAATAATGAAAGACTAAGTCTCCAAAATAAACCACTTTTTATAACCTAACTAGTAAACATAGTTTTACCATATCTTTGATTTTATTTTTGAAAAACTGACATACACAGTTGTGTTCAGTATGATATTTTAATTCTGGTAAGAAAAACATAGTTTTTGGTGAATAGTAACATACCCTTATGAATAGTAATAAGAATAGTAATATGACCTTTATGAAGTTTATATCATATTATTATTTTATTTTCATAATTTTATAAGATAATGAGATCTTGATTAATTTTTCAAATTGATGTAAATGGAATTAATGTTTTCAACTTTTCATTTTTGAATAAATTATGAATTTAGTTAAAAATTAAATTAATCATATTTAGAAGCATATTTTAAAAAAACGTAGTATGTTTTTTAATTTTACTCTCCATAAAATGTTTATGATAAATTATTTGGGTTTTTTTTTGAAATACTTGAATTTTTTATGAATACTAAAATATTATAATTTACCGCATATATACATTATCAATAAAATTCACTATTTCTAGCATCAAGGTTAATGTAAGAACACATGGTTCGAACTCACATGAACACATTACTATTATGGGTCACTTGAATCAAAAACATTTGTTCTCTTGATGGAAATAGTAAAATAATAAAAAAGATATCCCCAAATCACCCCTCTCCTCCACTATAAAAACCCCCTCACTCCCTCTTCTCTTCACTCCTCTCAAGCCCTGCCCCTTGTCTAAATTCTAATAAAATATCGTCCATTGATTCTAAACCACGTCTACATGCCCTTGGTATTATAATAAGTACAAAACCTCTCCCATAAATAGGATCTAAAGAAAGATTACTTCCAAAGGTAAATTCCGCTTTTCATTTCTTTTATTTAAAGTTCCATTCTTTTATTTTTCTTTCATCACCTTGATTCATCCAAATATTATTATGACTCTAGTACCATAAATATAAGAGAATTTCGTTTTGATAAAAGAATAATTCTTCATAATCCCTCCTTTCCCCTTCTTTTATTCTAGAAATGAAAATACCATTCAATATGTGTTAATTTATCACATTCAATGATGAAAAGTTTTCAATTCCTATTATCACCTTCAATTATGACCATTAAAAAATTTTGACAGTTTAATCGGACTATAATATATGTATTATAAAATATTTAATGTTCTGGAATCCTTTTTTACACATGATAATTAATTATAACTCAAGATGAGTTTGTTGTGATAAAAAAACCGCCAATTTTCCCAAACAATTATCATTAAAGTATTATATAATGATTCAAATTAATTACCAATGAAAATATCAAATTTTATTAACATTAACTCTTCTGGGTATTCCCTAATAACATAAAAAATCTATTCTGGTCAACCATAATCCTACTACATGTTTTTCTGTACAAGAATATAAGTCATGCAATCATGAAAACAAAGGAATAAAATGCTACCAAGCATTGAAATTGAGTATCTTAACCCATAAAAAGGCCATAAATGAACCTAATAAGGTTATAAAAAAAATAACATGTATATGAGGAAATGGAATAATTAATTTATGAAACTAAATTTGAATATTCAGTTCACTAAGATCAATTGAGGAACACCTTGATACTTAAGGTAGGGGTTTTCTACCTGAGCCTCCGTTTTCATTCAGGTTACTCTTATTCTCTACATACCTCAATTAAATTCTTATTTATTCATTTTTACTCATCATTAAATTTTTTTATGTTCTATATGTGTGTAACATCTATTATCCCACTTTCAGTTATGGGGTTTTACATTTTTTAAAGTGATCATTCCAAAATACTTCCTGAAATATAATCCCGACTCAAGATAATTTCTCAAAGTCTTACCTATTTTAAAGGACAGTATATAATATATTTTTTAGCAACCATTGTCTTTCTAAATTCATTAATTTTATTAGGAAAATACTATATTTCTTCACTTCTAGTTTTATAAATTCATTTCCAAATGAAATATTCATTTCCAATTAAAAGAGTATTTATCTCAATAATTACTCGATGATTTTATAATAGTATCATCATTTATTTCAAAACAATTATTGATTCTTATTTATTATTGGGATTTATATTTTATGACATCATCTACCATATATAATTGGATTTTTTATAAACTATTCACCAATTTACTCTAAATGGTTAGTTTTTGTGATAATGTACATGGAAAGTTATTCACATTTCATATGTTATATTCAATATGACTATATGTGTTATTTATGTTTATCCCCATTCATATGAGGAATAAATTAGACTTAGTAAGTGTCAGGTGGGTCCTGTTATATCCCCTCAGTGCATTAGTAGGTTTCATGATATAAACTTGGTCTCATCATGAGGCCTTGACAAAATTGTTATTAATGGTCTCGGCTCGAGGCCTTAACGGTGTGGTTATGATGTCTCACATTATGCATCCCATTATTATCAATCTAGGAATTGTTAGTTCATTCTGTTATTACACTTGTATAATACCCATGATTAGGTTTTATTATGGAATTATTTATTAAGCTCTTATTCCTACCATATTATGTTCATTTATATTTTTAAAGGCATGTGTTTTTAGTTATTGACAATGTCAAGAGTTTATGTTTATTATATCTTCTGTTGTGTTTCTTACCCTTACTGAGAATTTGATATCAGTGCACATGAGTAAGTACCAAGTGTGCTCCCATAATCAATGATTCTAGTAATAGTTAATTTTAATGATATTGTATATATTCAGCAAATTAATATATTTTACTATTAAAAAAATGTGTATTTTTGAAAAATCCAAAATATTGTCCCTAACCATTTTTTAAAGTGTATAATTCAAAAATGATTTACATTTTTTGAAAATAATTTTCTGAATAACATTAAATCATTTTTTTAACAAAATCATAATTTACTCCAAAAAATAACAATTTTAGAACTATAATTCATTTCACATGACAATGAAAAATTAATCAAGATCTCGTTATATTATAACCATAAGACAATAAAAAAATAAAATTATTTACTATTAATTACGGTTATATTAATATTCGTATGGATATGTATCTATTTAATAGAAATTATTTTTATCTTATTAGACTCAAAATATCTTACCGAACGCAACCTTGTATGTTATTTTTTCGAAATTAAAATTATAGAGGTGGTTAAATTATATTTACTAGCTAGGTTATAAAAAGTGGTGTTTTGTAGAGACACAATGTTTCATGCATTCAATTTTTTTTATTCACAATCTTGAGTTGTTATATTCTTATTTCATTACAACGGCATATATACAAGAAATATGTATCACAATGGATCGAGTTTCTTAGAAGATTTGGTAACAAGATACATACCTTAGTTCAATATTAAAACATACATTAAATAACACATAGAAATTTCTTTAAAATCAACCATATCTCCTAGGATATCCCTACATTTCATTCATAAAATACATCTTCACGTCCTGGGAAAAATAAAACAAAATGAAGTGGTGATCACAAATGCTCAGTAAGTGTAATAAAATCAATTGAAGCTATCATAAACATAAACATTATTCATTTTGAATAAGTAAAATAACCTTCCCTAAAAATAAACCTGAACATAATTTGGTAGGAATAAGAGAAAAACAAATAATTCCATAATAGAACATAATAATGGGTATTCTTGTCGTATAATTACAATATGAACTAATAATTAATTTTTTAATAATGATAGAATTTATAATATGGGAGATAGTAACCATATAGTCAAGGCGTCCTTCCAAGACCATAAATAAACATTTTGTCAATAACTCAAGCCAGGATCTAGTTTGTCTCATGAGGCCTACCGATACACCGTGAGGCTATAGAGGGATCCACCTTAAACTTAGAAATTACAATGAAGTTCTCATATGAACGGGGATAATCATAAAAAAATACACTTTTTTATTTAATCTAAAATATGAAATATAAATACCTTTCCCCAATCATTATGCATAACCACTAACCATTCGATGTAAATTTATGAATGGATTTAAGATAGAACATCCAATGTAAAACTAATCATAAACCATTTAATTTTATATTGTAGATTATATCATAAAATATTAAACCCAAATATAAAAAAGAATCAAAATGTGTGTTGATATAAATGAAGATAGGATTCAAAATTCATCATGTAATTCTTGAGATAAATACACTTTTACATTAATTAGAATAGTTATTTTGGAAATGTATTTATAAAATAATAAGTTAAGTAAGATAGTATTTTCATAATAAAATTATTGTATTTATAATGATAATGGATTCTAAAACCAAATTATAGTGTGCCCTGGAAAATATGTAAGAATTTGAGAAACTCCCTTGAATTGGGCTTGTATTTCGAGAAGAATGATTGAAATATCCCTTTAAAAACAAATATCTCCCCATAAATTAAGGTAGGATTATGGTTGGTAAATATATATAGAACATTAAAACATAAATTATGATTATTAAATATGAATAAATCAAAATTTAATTTAGGTGAGTTGGGAATAATAGTAAATCGAATGAAAATGGGGGTTCGAGTAGAAAAACCATACCTGAAGTCCAAAGGTTCCCATCACATGACCTTAATGAACCAAATAATCAAATATATGTTCATAAATTAAATATTACATTAACTCATCTATATTTAATTTATTTATTATAACCTCATAAGGTTCATTCGGTTTTTTTTGGGTTAAGAGATTCAATTTCATTGTTTGGGGTCATTTTCTTCCTTGGTTTTCATGATTGGTTTAATTATATACTTGTGTGTATAAACATGTAGAATGAGAAGGGTTTTTCAAAATATAATTTTTTTATTAGTAAAAAATAATAATATTAAATGATTATAAAATTTTCTTTTGGTTTTGGGGAATGAAATTAAATCATTATATAAATCATTAATGATAATTTTCTGGGTTAATTACAGGTATTTGTTCACAACGAACTCATTTTTAATTATAAATTCATATAATCTGTACAATAAAATTAAATAACCTTAAATAAAATATCATAAATATATTATAGTATAGTTCAACCATCGAAAACGTTTCATGGCCATAATGGATGATGGTAATAAAAATAGAAAACCTTTTGTCCTTAAATGTGGTAAATTAACACATCTCAGATGGTGTTTTCAATTATAGTATAAAATAAAGGGAAATGAGACATGATAAATAATTCTTTATTTATCTTAATAAAATGACATTACATTTATGTTACTATATCCATCAAAATAGTTGGATGAAAGGTGGTGAGGGAAAAAATGAATATAAAGGAACCTAAAATAAGGGAAATGAAAAGTTGAATTTACCTCTTAAAGTAATATTTCTTTATACCCTCTTTAGGGAATATGTTGTGGTCTTTGCATGAGTCCATGGGCTCTTTAGACGATGGTAAGGATCTTGGGAGAATATTTTAGTAGAATTCAGACATGGAGAAAAGTGTGAGAGTAGTGAAGTGAAGGAGTGAGGGGGGGGGGGGGGGGTTATAGTGGAGGATTTTGGTGATTTGTGAATATCTTATTCATTATATTATTATTTCCCTCATGAAAACCAATAGTGTTGATTAATGCGAAAAATAATAATAATAAGTGTCTGTGGGTTTGAAAAAAGTGTTCTTACATTATCCATGACTCTATAAATAGTTAATTTTACTGATAACGTATATATACAGTAAATTATTGTATTTTACTATTAATAAAAAATTCGAGTATTATAGAAAAATCCCAAAAAATTACCCAACCATTTTTCGATATGTAAAATTTCAAAAGAGAAATCCATTTTTTGAAAATAATTTTCAAAATAAGATTTATAAAATTTTTAAATAAAATCATAATTTATTCGAAAATTAACAATTTTAAAACTATAATCCATTTTATATCACATTGAAAAATTAATCAAGAACTCATTTTCTTATAACCTTAGTATAATAAATTATTTATACGCTTTACTATTCACAATAGTCATACTTCTATTCCTAAAGGAATGATACTATTCACTTAAAATTAAGTATAGAATAAGTGTAACCCGAGTGAAAATGGAGGTTTGGGTTGAATACCCTAACCTTAAGTCTGATGGTGTTCACCACGTGATCTTAATGACCGGAACAATAAAATATATTCTCATAAATTAATCATTACAAAACATCATCTATATGTAATTGATTTTTTATAACCTTATTAGTTTCATTCAGGGCCTTTTAATTGGTTAAGATATTCAATTTCATTGTTTGGGAGCGTTTTCATCCATGGTTGTCAGGATCTATTTACTTATATTTTTTTACAGAAAAACATGTAGAGTGACAATGTTTTTCCAACATATCTATTTGTATGTTATTAGTGAACAACCAGAGGATTAAATGGTTAAAAATTCCGTTTGGTTATTGTTAGTGAAAATGAATCATTCTATAAAACATTAATGACATTTGTTCGGGTTGATTGGCAGTTTTTGGATCACAACGAACTGATATTGATTTATAAATTAATTTCGGGTTTTCAAAATGATGTTGAGAACAGTTTAATGTATTGTGTCTTATTTTTTGTCAAATATATCAATGTGGTTTTCAATGATCATCAATATGAAGAAGGAGATCTCTTAAGTAAATGATGATGGAGAATAGAAAATCAGAGGATTGTTGCATTGATCATCAGTTATAAATATATGTATCAAAAGTGAAATTGTTCTACCAAATTGAATTGTATTCTATTAATGGTTGGTTGAATATCTTTGCAATTATAATTCCAAAAAGAATAAAATAATAGCTGAAGAGGCATGGTGTTTTAAAGGTTCCCATGCATGATTATTGAATGATGTAATCCATGCATCCTATACTTTGGAAGTTTATTTTTATGTGTAATAAGTTAAAAAAATGAGGCAAAACTCAAGAAATCATAGTCTAGTTCAACCACAACACATTTGGGAACCACGGTCAACCATGCAGAGGGAACCATCCATAGCCTATCCCAAAGGTGTCATGGGTTGGGCATAGTTGTGTGTGCATGAAGGTCCATGTATAGGCCTGTAAGAGTGCATGATGGCTAGCCCATGCATAGGGTGGGTGTAGAGAATTCCCATACAGAACATGGTATGGGGAATTGTTTTGGAGAGAGAGGTAGTAATACATGATAAGGGGGGAGAACTTCAATTTTTATCCCACATGCCACCCACATCCCAATTTTTATTTGGGACAAAAACACATGGGTACTATTAATCACTTAAAAAACACATGAGTGATCTTCGCCATCCATCCCATCCATGTTCCACAATGTAATATTCTTTATCCTTCTCATCTATGTCACGAGAGTTTGAACTGGAGCCTTTTGATTCTCCTATGACATTTGAGGAAGGAGTGACATCACCTTCTTCCTCCAACGCATGACTCCACTACTGCTATGAAGCTCCATAAATCTTCAAGCCACCATGATGATCCCCTCCACTACATTATGGCCATATGAAAGTTATGAAATCATGAAATCATGCATTAAATTGCATTGGCATGCATAAAACAAAATAATGATGTTCAAACATCTTTCGAAGAAAACAACGTTGTGATTCTATATCATGGATCTCGAGTTCTTGTGAAAACATGGTGTATGCTATTCCTAATGCATGTACATGGCTCCAAAGGTCACTTGTCTAAAAAGGAATACACCAAAACTCTTATCATATATTCCCACAGGTTTGAAAATCTGTAAACACTGAATATCATTGGAAATCAAAGCTAGGATCTTCATGACATGTGTCATGAGATCTGCTTGTGTATACTGATCAATTGATCACCTATAAAATATGTGGCACCAAGCTGAGAAGACGCTTCTGCCTTCCGTGTAATCGATTTCCCTCATTCCAAAACCTTTCACTCCTTGGTTTGCTATTCTTTTTGAAAGAGAAATCCATGAAACATAGTTCTTCAAAAAGTTATAAGAACTGTTGAAGTGTATCACAAACAAGGATAACCACACCCTTTGTGTGAAGAAAAATCACAAACATGTGACAGTTTTACCCAAACTCACACTATGTTCGTGAAGGAGATCTAGTAGGTACAAAATCGGTGTATACTCAGCCTTGTGTCACATTACAAGGAAACCTGAACCATGAACCACTATAGTTGCATGATGATGAAATGAAGACCCATTGAGGTCTCTTCTTGCATGATGAAGATGAACCATGAGTCATTTAGGGTCACAAATATAAGGTAAGCACCATTCTATTTTCACGTAAATGTGATAATGTTTTCAAGAGATTTGATGGAGAAATATATTGCCTTAGGGATGTGGTAGCGCATGATTACACCCATTTAGGGTTGAGTAATAACACATATGAAACACATGAACTCATGTGTGTGATGTAAAGATACCTGAACCAAGTGAAAATCATCGATGAGAATGGGAAGAAGTGGCTCGAGGTAGTCTGTGACCAATGGGTAGTGTATACAAGCATACAACTATGTGAATTATGTAAAGGTTTTATGTGTGTGCACTTGTAAAGAACAAGAAGAGGAAGAGAATATGCTATAAATTCATGAATGATTACGTAAAAATGGTTCAACCCAGTTGAAAAAATATTAATTTCATCAAGAAGTGGATAATAGAGGAATCAGAAGAAAGAGAGTGTTCCCAACAGAAGATTAATTTTTTTTAGGGATGTTGTGATTCAGAAGATTCCATTTAAGCTGATCTTCACTGTTTGAATAAACTCAAAGGATTCTAGGATTCCTTCCATGAAATGGAAGAATTTATATGCATTCAGTTGTTTCCCTAAATAATAATAAATAAATATAAGTTCTAGTGTAGTTGGTTTTCGCACTAAAGAAAAAGAATGAACAAGTAGCAGTGCAGTTGGTTTTTCACTAGAGGAGAAGAGAGAAAAAGAACAGAGAGTTTCAATCCTACCACTTTGAAATAACCAGTTGAAAGATAATGGAAGAAGAACAAGAGAATACCCTATCTTATAAATAAGTAATAATACTATCTCCCAAGGCAGTATAAAGAACCTCCAAGGAACCTGCAAGTTGTACTAGGACATCACCAATTCAGGAAGAGGATTGTTCCCACCCCCTATATAGTGAAGATAATCACAATGACAAGAAGATTTTTTTCCTTGTCAAACCCCTATAACATTTATCGCATTATAGTGTAGAATCCATGTATTTTTTATCACCATACATAGAAAGATGTATCTTCTCTTATTGAGTAGTGAAGCCTGTAAAAATTTTGTGATACTGTTTTTACTACATTCTGTTATTTCATGTTATAGGGAAAAGGTAATAAGAGAATTAAGATCCTATCATGTCAATAGGTACATGGATAAAAAGTTTTAATTCATTTTAAAATTCACCAACAATGATTTAACCCCATCTCAGTGTTCGGTACATCCCAAAAAATATTGTTCTCAATTGGTATCAAAGGACAAGGTTCACCTCTATTGAATTCTCTATATTGAAGATATTCTCATTTTATGATGCGAGGTTCTTTACTGAGTAACAATGAAGTTAAATTTTGATTAAGAATCAGTTATCTATATATAGGAGTATATATCTACCATGTCCCTGATGAACAAGAAAAATAAGGAGAAGATAAAGTCTAATAAGAATACCTTCTTTTAAAAAGAAGAGAAAGTATATGTATCTCTATACCTTTATAACAATGAAGACATATTAGGCTTGGAATGAAATGGGAATGTGCCTCTTGTTTCCACCAAGAAGATGGAAAACCTTCCTACCTCAAAAGATCAGGAGGTAAGTGTTAATACATTTAAAAATTATTCACCTAATGGAAATGGAAGAATAGCTGGTCATGATCAATCTACAACCTCTCATGAATTTTCAGTTGAAAAATTAAGAGCTATTTTGCATGATATCTCTTAGGAAAGTGAATCCCTTTTTTATAGAGTATTTTAATGTATGTTGTAATATGTTACCCAGTTGGAAGAAGAAAAAATAATTTGGAGAAGTTCTCTCATGAAAATAGTGTTGATTGTATAATTCTATACATACAAGTTGGGTCCTTTGAAGTAAAACATTCATAATTTGAAATAAGATTCTTAGAATGTCTCAAAGAAGATGAGGAGAATGAGGTAGTCAATAAGACTCTATAAGAGAAGATACATGAACTTGAAAATGAGATAAATATTACCACTAATCTGAAGGGCTTATATTTCGAAGAAAATTCCAAGAATATCAAGGAACTTGAATCTTTATTACAAAACAATTTTCTGTTGAATGAAGTGGAATTTGAATAATTAAATAAAACATTTGAAGATAATATGATCATGACTAAAGACTGGAATATCATCCTCAATATTGAATGTCTAAAATTATAATCTCTCTACTCCTATCTTGAGAAGACACATATTTATCCCTCACAAAAGAAAGTGACAGTGGTTATTGGTATTCAATTTAAATTCCCAGATTCATGGGGTGAAAAAAATCCATCTTATGATAGGAATATCATAACTTCACTCATTGATCTATCACAATAAGATATTAAGGATAAGGTACCATCTATGCCATATGGTACTAATGTTCATAATTATGTTTCTAAAAAAAGTGTAGGGTGGAGAAAAAATCTAAAAAGTATGGTTGGAGAAATTCAGGAGATACCAACAACCATGGATAGGGTTGATAGGAAGAATAAGGTGGAAGATCATTACACATTGTGAGCACAAAAATCAAGAGGGCTCAACAACCTTATACAGAATATATCAATAAGACATGGATTGTTGGTAAATGTTTGTGCTACAATATAATTGGTCATTGTGCATCGGATTTTTGGTACAATCCCTTAAATGAAAATGCATGTATAATTCCTATATCATGGGGAAGAAAATAAAAAAAATAATAAGATACATCCACAGATCCTGAAGCATCTACACACTACAAACAGATTTTGAAAGCCCGACATCATATATGATTTATGCAATGGAAGTGGTCACAAGGTTGGTACATGTTCATCTCAACATGAATCCAAAGATGATAAGAAAATAAGATCACAAAAGCTGTCTAAGAGTGAATAAGAAACATTGCGATGAAATCATAAAAATGATTTAAAAACAAATTCCCCTAAGAAGACTCTAAGAAGGAAATGTAAGAATACCTTTGATTATTAATCCATGAAGGTGAATGGTGGTGCATCTAAAATAATGACAATGATTAATAGAACCCTGAAGAACCCATGTGGAAGATCCAATATTGATGCCTCAGTTCCTACATACTTATTTGTTATCTGACTAGAATATTTGAAATTAATTAGAAAAATAAAAGATTCATAAGCTAAGGCTAGTGAAAATATTAAAAATAATATTCCACATGATGAAAAAAATTCCTTTGTGTGAGGTGTAACAAGGCTAGACACACTATTAAAATTTTCATTACATTTATCCCCCCCAAGAAGAATTCCATAAAAAGATGAATGTTGCACCAGAAGATTCTGCTGCTCTAAAAGCACTTGAAGATAGAAGGCTCACACACAAAGAGAATGTAGAATCATAATAACCAAAAAACCACAATTATAATTTAATACCAAATGTGCAAGTGTAATAGAGAATATGGGTTGTGAAAATAATGCCAACCATATTTTTCACATTGACAATGTAAGGAGGTTCCACCTTATTCACTTAAATTTTTGTGTATTTTATTTTTTCCTTATAATAGAGGGACATAAATGTGAAGTATGATATCAGGGGTAGAACCATAGAATCGGTGATTAGAAGTGGTCCCCTGAGGGGTATACATATAAAAAAGTTTCTAGAGTTATTATTTCAATTAGTATCAACTTCAGTTGGTATCAAATTAAATTACTCTAAAGATTTTTTGAATATTGTTTCATTGGAAAAGGTATGTTATTCATTATTCACTCATACATGGTTACTAAAAATAAAGATCATATTATAAATGGGGGTAACTGATTTACTTAGTGACATTAAAAGAATGAAAATTATCCAAGGTAAGTTATTCTTCCTATTTCACTTGAATGTTTTTGATCAATTTATTGAAGTGAGTAATGGAGTTTCAAGTTAATTTCTCTTAAAATTATTGCATATCACAACCTAGAATGAAAATTTGAAGCCCTTTAAGAAAAGTATATGAGTTTTCATCTCATGAGATATCATGATTTGTTTATAATGGACAAAATTGTTGTCTAAATCCAATAATCTTGTTTTCTACACGGAACATTTCTCAAGTACACGTAGAGTGAAATGATTGATGCACAATAATTAAGTATGAATTGATACCCTTTTCCCATGAAATTTCTATTTATTGTCAATAAGGGGGAGATACGTTGAATGAATGATTTTGGGAGAGAAATAAGTGAAGGGGAGAGAGAATAATTACATTGACACATTCATTTGAAAGGGAAAATTGGTTATTTACAACCAATACAAAATGGGAGATTGTTGAGCCCACATTAGTGTATTGAGTTGTATTTTTTGTCAAAGATGTAAATGAGTTTTTCAATGATGATGAATATGAAGAAGGAGCTCCCCTATGTAAATGTTGATGTAGAATTTCATATCAGATGATTATTTCATGGACCATAAATTCTAAATACATGTATCAAAGGTGATACATTTTCTTCAATATTTAAGTGTCATCCATTTAAGAACGATTGAAAATATCTATAAGTTTATTCCAAAAATAATAAATGAAAAGATGAAGAGGATTGGTGTTCTAATGGTGGCCATGCATGATTCTTGATTGAAGGTATCCAGGAATATTACACTTGGAAAGTATTTCTTATGGGGCTTACATTAAAAACATAATGCCAACCCTCAAGTAATCCTAGGACAGCTCAACCCCATCTTGTGTGAGACTCATGTTCAACCATGTTTAGGGAACCATCTCTTGCCAATCCCAATGGTGGCATGGGTTGGTAATAGTTGCACCTACATATAGAGCCATGAATAGGCCCACAAGAGTGCACTAGTTCTAGACCGTGCCTAGGATGGGTGCAGAGCACACTGACAAATAACACAGTATGTTTCGGTACCAGGGAATGAGAAAGAGTAATCCGGGAAAATGGTAGTGAGCTTCGATTTTTAAACAACATTCAACCCACATCCTAGTTTCGATGTGGGGAAAAGACACATAGGTAAAATTCATCTCTTAAAAAACATGGTAGTGATCCTCTTCGTCCATCATATTCGCATTCTGTGATCAGATCTCTTCCATCCATCTTATCCATGTCGTGCGAGTTTTAACTAGAGTAATCCAATACTCCTGTGACATTTGAAAAAGAATAACTATTGTTTTAATCCTCTAGCACTCAACACTGCTGCTGCTACAAACATCCATAGAGCTTCCGACCACAATGATTATACACTCCACTTCATTATGGAAGTATGAGAGTCATGAAATAATGCATTCAATTTCATTTTCATGTTTGAAATAAAATATTGAATTCTGAATAGGGGACAAAAAAATGAAGTTATAAGGCTACATCATAGAGCTCTAAGTGCTTGAGAAAACCCGTTTCATTCTATTACTAATGTGTGCACATAAAATGGAAGGTCAGTTTTTTGAAAAGGAAACACATCACAACTCTCCGAATATCTTCACATGGGTTTGAAGATATTTAAATGTCAAATATCTCATGTATTAAAAGCTCTGATCTTCATAGAATATGATGTCAGATTTGAACATGTAAAAGTATCTATCCCTGGCCTATAAATGTAGTAGCACTAAGCCGAGATGATTCTAATGCCTTCCGCATATTTGAGTTCTCTTGTTCCAAAACAGGGAACTCCATGGTTTTATGTTCAACGTGACGAAGAAATTCCAGCACCATAGGCCTTCAACAAGTGCTAATAACTATTGAAGAGTCTCGCAGAAAAGGTAAAAAACACCCTCTGTGTGAAGGAAACTGATAAACACATGGCAAGTTTATCAAAACCATCACAATGATTCGTGAAGGAGATCCTACAGGTACATAATCAGTGCATTCTTACCCTTATGGGACTGTTCAAAGATAACCGAACTGTAAACCACTTTTGTTGCACAATGAAGAAATGAATCATGAGGAGATCTCTGCTCACATGAAGAAGAACACCCATGAGCCCTTTATGCACACAATGAGAAGGTAAGAACCCTTCTGTTTGCATATTACTACTATACTATTTGCAGGTTATTTAAAGAAGAATGAGACTATATGAGGCAAGGGGTAGGGAATACTTACTCACATTTTGGTTTTAATAATAACACCAATTAAACACATGCACTCATGTATATGATTTTAAGATACCTGAACCAAGTGAAAAACAATGGAGACAAAGGGAAGAAGTTGACAGAGGTATTTTATGGCTAAAGGGCAGTGCATACATGCATACACCATTGTGAATTATTTAAAGTCCATATGTGTGTGCACTTGTGAAGAAGAAAAAGGAAAAGATAAGAGGCTATTCATTCTTGCATGAATACGTAAAAAGGGTAAAATCAAGTTGAACAAATATTAATTGAATCAAGAAGAGGAGAATGGAAGACGAAATAAAATGAGAGGTTCCCAACTTATGATTAATTTTTATTTAGGGAATTTCATATTCTGATGATTCCATGTAAGTTGATCTTTAGTGTTTCAATTATCACAATGTGGTATATGATTATTTCCATGAAAAGGATGAAGTGTTATTCTATTCAGTTTTTTCACTAAATAAGAAGAATGAAGAAGTTCTAGTGCAGTTGGTTGTTACACAAAATAAGAAGAATGAAGAAGAAGAAATAGGGTAGTTGGTTTTGAACTAGAGAATAATATAGAAGAAGACATGAGAGTTTCTTGCCTAGTGTTTTTAATTTAGCCAAGTGAAAGATCACTAAAGATGATCATGATCTGAAACTACCTTATAATAAAGGAAGAATACTGTTTCCACATGCAGTATATGAAATTAGCAAGGAAATTGCAAGTTGGACTAGGTCATCACTAATTTAAGAAGAGGTTTTTATCCATTTCCCCTCCAATTTTTAGAGACTCACACAAATTGAAGGATTTCTTTACTATTAAAAATACTATAACAGTTATAACATTATAGTGGTGCATCCATGTATTGGTCATCACCATACATGGTAAGAATTTAGCTGCTTTTATTGAGTATAGAAACTTGTAAAAATATCATGTGCATATTTTTACTTCATTTTATTATTTGCATGTGATTGGGAAATAAGAATAAGATAATCAGGATTTTAACAAGTCAATAGGTATAGGGATTTAAAGATGGAATTGTTTTTAAAAGTTCCCAATACTATTTTACCCCCTATTAGTGTTACGTATATCCACACTGGTCCTCTAAAAGGATTTCAGATCCTTAAATAATTTATAATACGTGTATTATATTCTGGTTCAACCAAAAAAATTGTTTCATGGCCATAATTGAAGATGATAGAGGAAATTTAAAATTATTCATCCATGAATATGATAAATTATCACATCTCAATTTTTTTATTTATAGTATAAAAGAAAAGGAAATGATAGATGATGAAGAATTATTACATTATCATAACAACATTATAGTATATGTAAGATAATTGATTCATTACAACATTTTTATGAAAGGAGTTGAGAAAATAAGAAGAAAAGAAAGGAACAAGAAATAAAAAAATGAAAAGTTGAATTTTTCTCTTGAAGTAATCTTCCTTGAGAGCCTCTTTAGGGGAGAATGTTTGGTATTTTTAGGAGACCAAGGTTTTCATGTATGTGAGGGGATGATATTTGGATTAGATTTTAGTATAATTTAGACAAGGCACATGGCATGATAGGAGTTAAGAAAAGAGGGAGTGAGGGGGTTTTATAGTGGAGGAGATGGGTGATTTGTGAATATCTTATTCATTATTTTATTATTTCAGTCAATAAAACAAATAGGTTTGATTCATGTGACCCATAATAGAAAAAATTGATTGTGAGTTCAAACCAAGTGTTCTTAAATAAACTATGATTCTAGTAATAGTGAATTTAATTGATAATATATTCATATAGTAAATTACAATATTTTACTATTCATAAAAAATTTGAGTTTATTAGAAAAATCCCAAAAATTCACCCAAAAAATCTATCGATGTATAAAATTATAAAATTAACTCCATTTTTTGAAAATAATTTTCTTTGATTGATTATTTACATTTTTAAATATAATATCAATTTATTAAAAAAATAACAATTTTAAAGCTATTATTTTTTTGACATTAAAAAATTAATCAAGATCTCATTATCTTATAACCATATGATAATAAAACAATAATAGCATTTACTATTCATAAGGGCCGTATCAGTATTGCTATGTGTATGTTACTATTCACCAAAAATTATGTTATCTAATCATACTATAAATAATTTACTGAACACAACCATGTGGGTCAGTTATTCGAAATCCAAATCATAGAGGTGGTAAAATTATGTTTACTAGAAAGGTTATAAAAAAGTGGTGTTTTGTATAGGATATTTTACATGCATTATATATTATATTTATTTTAAAAATGTTGGTGATTTAAATTAGTTATCATGTCTATGATTTGAATTTCAAAAAATTGACTTACACGTTTGTGTTCAGTAAGTTATTTAGAGTATGATAAGACAAAATTAATTTTTGTTGAATAGTAACATACCCTTAAGAATTTAAATATGAATTGCAATATGACCCATATGAATAGTTAATTATTTTATTATTTTATTTTCTTATGGTTATAAGATAATAAGATCATTAATTATTTTTCAACGTGATATAAAATTAATTATAGTTTAAAAATTTCTATTTTTCAAATAAATTATGATTTTAATTATATATTAAATTAATAATATTTAGAAAATTATTTTTATAAAATGGATTTCATTTTTAAATTTTACATGTCTAAAAATGGTTGGGGTGACTTTTTGGTATTTTTCTGAAATACTCAAGTTTTTAAAGAATTGTAAAATATGGTAATTTATCATATATATATATACATTATCAGTTAAATTCACAATACCTAGATTCATGGTTGATTTAAGGAAACATGGTTTCAACTCATATTAACTTACAACTATTATGGGTCAAATGAATCAACAATATTGTTTTTCTTGAGAGAAATAAAAAAATGAATAAGATATTTACAAATCACCACTCTCTTACACTATAAAACCCCCTATCACTCCCTCTTCTTTTCACTCTTCTCAATGCTTGTGCCTAGTATAAATTCTACAAAAATCTCTTCCCAGGATCCTCCCACCAATCCATCCGCCCTTGGCCTCATAAAAAGACCAAAACATCTCATCCAAATCGGCTCTCACGGAAGATTACTTAAAGAGGTAAATACCACTTTTCATTTCTTTTATTTCAGGTTCCTTTTTATTTATTTTCCATTCATCACCTCATTGTATTCAAATACTGTGATGAATATAATACCTTAAATTTACTAGAATAGAGTGAAAAATGATTTATTTTCCCTAGTGTTTCTCCATAGGGAGCCCCGGTCATTTTCGTTAAGAATAAAGAAGGATCTATGTAGTAGTTTATTGACTAAAGGGATATAAATGACACAAAAATAGAGTAAAATTTTCCCTTACCTCTCATTGATGATTCATTAGGCATGGTTAAGAACTAAAAACACATTCCTTTAAAAATAAACATGAATAGAATTTGTTAGGAATAAGAGATAAAGAAAGAACTCTATATTAAAACAAAATCATGTGTATTATACTAGTCGAATAACAACATGAACTAATAATTACTAGTTTCCTAATAATGGAATGCATAATTCCGGACATCCTAACCATACAGTCAAAGCCTCATTCCAATACCATAAATAACTATTTTTTCATTGCCTCATTCCATGACCTAGTTTATGTCATGAGACCTCATTATACACTAAGGGGATATATAGGGCCCCACCCAACACATATTAACTTCAATGCATTCCTCGTATGAATGGGTATAAAAATAAAAAATATATGTATTCATAATGAATCTACCATATGAAATGTAAATAACATTGCCTGAACATTAAGCATAAACAATAACCATTCGAAGTAAATTGATGAATGGTTTTATGATAGGACATCCTCAGTAAAACTAATCATAAACCATCCAGAAATATATGGTATATGATATCATAAAATATTAATCCCAATAATAAAAATTAATCAACGAGAGTGTAGAAATATATTAAGATAATATTATAAAATCATCGAGTAATTCTTGAGATTAATAATTTTTTACATTGAAAAGAATAGTTATATTAAAAAGGTATTTTTAAAACTAAATGTAATGTTATGTAGTATTTTCATAATAAAACTAGTGACTTTATAAAGATAATGGTTCATAAAAACTTATTTTCGAGTCCCTTGGAAAATAGGTAAAAATTGGAGAAATTTCCATGAATCGTGGTAGTATTTCGGGAAACGTTTTTTTAAGACCCATTTAAAAAATATATAAATATTCCTAAATTAAGATAGGAATATGGTTGGTACATAAATATATAACATTAAAACATAGTTTAATAAGAGTATAAATGAATAAATAATAATTTATATTAGGTCATTAAGGAATAATATTAAACTGAATGAAAATTGTGGTTCTTGTAGAAAACCCTTACCTTAAGTCTGAAGGTGTTCCTAACTTGATCTTAATGACCTGAATATTAAAATTTAAGTTAAAAATTAAATTATTCCATAACCTCATATAAATTTTGTTAATTTAGTATAACCTTTTTAGGTTAATTCTTGTACTTTTGATGGGTTAAGATATTCAATTTCATTGTCTGGGATTGTTTTCTTCCCTGGTTTTCAGGATCAGTTTACTTATATTCTTGTATGGATAAACATGTAGAATGAAGATGGATATACAGAATAGATGTTGTACATTATTATTTAAAAAACATAATTTTACATGGTTATAATATTTCTTTTGTTAATTGCGGGTGAAGATGAGTCCTTAAATAAAACATCAATGACAATTGTTTGGGTTAATTAGAGGTTTTTTATCACTACAAAATCATTTTGATTTATTAATTAATAGAAAGTCTAAAAAATGATTCCATAACCTTAAATAAGTTATAATAAAAATTTTATAGTCTATTTCAACCATCAAAATAGTTTAATTATTTAGATAGAATAAATTAATATAAATTTTAATCCCATCGTCCTAGAATTTGATAAATTAACACTTCTCAAGTGATATTTTCATTTATAGTATAAAAGAATGGAAAATGAGAGATAATTAATAATTCATCCATTATAAAAAATCATCAAGCACATGTAAGGTACTGGTTTAATCAACAACATTTGGTTGACCGGAGGTGAGGAAAGAAAACGAAAAGAAAGGAACATAAAATAAAAGAAATGAAAAGAAGATTTTACCTCTTGATGTAATCATCCTAGAGAGTTACCTTAGGGGTGAGGTTTTGGTATTTTTATGAGACCAAGGGAATTTTTACTATGGGGAGAATCTATGGAGGATATTTCAGAATAATTTAGGCATGGAACAAGGCTTTAGATGCGTGTATAGAATGGGGAGTGGGGGGGGGGGGTTATACTGGATAAGAGAGGTGATTTGTGAACATCATATTCATTATTTTATTATTTCTTTCAACACAACCAATAATATTTATCAATGTGATCCAAAATAGTAATAAGTGAATGTGAATTCAAACCATGTTTGATAACACAATCCATAAGGCCAGGAATACTTAATTTAACTGATAATGTAAATATAAAATAAATTTTTTCTTTTACTATTCATCATAAATTTATGTATATCAAAAAAATATAAAAAAATTACCCTAACCATTTTTTGAAATGTAAAATTAAAAAATGAACTCCATTTTTAGATAATTATTTTTCGAAATTTTATTAATTAATTTTTTTAAAAAAACATAATTTATTCTATAAATAACAATTTTAAAACAATAATTCATTTTATATAACAATGAGAAATTAATCAAGAACTCATTATCGTATAACATCAAGAAAATAAAATAATAATATTATTTACTATTAATAAGGGTTATATATACCATTCATATTACTTTTCTTATGGTTATGTTATTTTTCACCAAAAAATATTTTTGACTTTTTTGACTCTATATATGTTACTGAACACAACCATGTTTGTCTGTTTTTCAAAATTCAAATCACAGTGGTGGAAAAATAATGTTAACTAGAATGTTTATAAAAAGTGGTTTTTAGAGACTCACATTTCATGCATTCAATATTAATTTTTTTTAAAATATTGATGTCTTACCTTGGGTATCACGTCTGTGATTTTAGTTTCAAAAAACTGACATACACAGTTACGTTCAGTAAGATATGTAGAGTTTAAGAAGAAGAAAATAATTTTTTGGTGAAAAATAACACACCATTATGAATTTTAATATGAATAGTAAAATGACACTTCTGAATATTAAATAATATTATTATATTATAGTCATAAGGTTATATTATAATGAGATCTTGATTAATTCTTCAATGTAATATAGAAATAATTATAGTTCTAAACATGATATTTTTAAAATAAATTATGATTTTAATTAATAATTAAATTAATCATTTTTATAAAATTAGTTTGGAAAAAATGTTGTAAATTTTAAAATTTACACGTAAATTAATCGTTTTTCTAAATTTTTGGGATTTTTCTGAAATACATAATTTTTTGTTGAATAGTATAATATAATAATTTACTGTATATATACATTATCAGTTAAATTCACTATTCATAGCATCATGGATGATGTAAGAACACTTTTTTCGTAATCACATGAACGTTTTACCTTTATGGGTCACATGAATCAACACTATTGGTTTTCTTGGGTGAAATAATAAAATAATGAATAAGATATTCAAAAATAACCTCTCTCCTCCACCATAAAACTCCCTCCCACTACCTCTTCACTTCACACCTCTCAAGACTTTTAAATTATATAAATTTATCTAAAATATACTACCATGATCCTCCCACTCATCTATCAGACTTGGGTCTCAGAAAAAGACCAAAACATCTCCCCTTAACAGGCTCTTAAGAAAGATTACTTTAAGAGGTAAATCCAATATTCATTTCTTTTATTTCATGTTCCTTTCATTTCTTTTTCATTCCTCACCACCTTTCATCCAAATGTTCTGATGACTATAGTACCCTTCATGTACTATAATTTCATTATGATAATTGAATAATACTTAATCAAATCTCGTTTACCCTTTTTTTATACTAGGAATGAAAACCCTATGAGATGTGTTACTTTATCGCATTCAAGGATGGAGAGTTTTTATTTTATATTACCATATTAAATTGTAGTAATGAAAAAATATATATTTTTGAACCAAACTATAATGATTTTATTATAATTTATTTATGGTCTTGTAAGCATTTTTAACACATGATATTAATTTGTAAATCAAAATGAGTTTGTTATGATAAAAAGTATCAAATTAACCCGAACAATTGTCATTAATTTTTTATATAATTATTAATTTTGACTATAAATAATAAAAAGAAATTTTATAAACATGTAATCTTCATGTTGTTCCCTAATAACATATGACTTCTATTCTGGACAACCGTTCTCATTCTACATGTTTATCTGTACATGAATATAAGTAAACCTATCATGAAACCCATAGAAGAAAATTATCCCAATAAATGAAATTGAATCTCTTAAAACATAAAAAGGCCATGAATGTACCTAATAAGGTTATAATAAATAAATTAATTTATATTTTATCATTCAGGTCATTTAGATCAAGTGAGGAACACCTTCAAACTTAAGGTAATGGTTTTCTACCCGATCCTCTTTTTAATTCGGGTTACTATTATTATATACTTACCTCAATTAAATTATTATTTACTCATATGTACTCATCATAAATTATGTTTTAATTTTATATATATGGGTACAAACTATAATACTACCTTCATTTATGGGGAGTTATATGATTTAAAAGGGATCTTTCAAAAATTCTTTTCAAATTCCAAGCCCGATTCAAGGGAATTTCCCAAATTCTTATATATTATCAAGGGAACACTATAATATTTATTAGAAAAAATTAACTTCATAAAGTCACTAATTTTATTATTAAAATATTATATTACATAACATTTGGTTTTATAAATTCTTCACCAAAATAACTCTTCTTTTTAAAGTAAAAGAGTAATTATCTCAAGAATTACATGATGATTTTATTAGACTGACTTTTTATATTTTAACACTATTGTTTATTGTTTTTTATTATTGGGATTAATAATTTATTATATCATATACCATATATAATTTAATTCTTTATTATTAGTTTGAATTCGTATGTGCTATCTTAAAACTATTCACCAATTTTCTCAGAATGGTTAGTGTTTGTGATAATTATTCGGGGAAGGTTATTTTCAGTTCATATGATAGATTCAATATGAATGTATTTGTTTTTTTGATTATACCCATTAATATGAGTAATTAATTGGACATATTATGTTTTGGTTAGGTCCCTCTATAACACTTCAGTGCATCAGTAAGTCTTTTGAGAAAAATTAGGTCTTAGCACCTGACCTTGACAAAATTGTTTTTACGGTCCTGCAATGAGTTCCAGACAATATGGTTATGATGTCCATCATTATGGATTCCTTCATTATAAAACTATTAATTATTAGTTCATGTGGATATTATAATTGTATAATAACCATGATTTTTTTTATTATGGAATTTTTTATTCATCTCTTATTCATACCATATTATGTTCATGTTTATTTTTTTAGGCATGTGATTTTAGATATTCATAATGCCTAATGTTTATGTTTATGATATCTTAAACTATAATTTTTAACTTTTCTGAGCATTTGGGATCACCCCTTTAATATGTTATATTTTTTCTATGATGTGAAGAAGAAATTTATGAATGAAGTGTAGGGATATCATAGAATATAGAGCCGTTTTCAGAGGAATTTTGATGTTGTATTTATTTTCAAGTTGTAATGTTGAACTTATGTATGTATATTTTTTCCTAATATAATAAAGTAATAAATCCTTTGAGATGCATATTATGTTTTAATATTCAAATATAATAAAATAAGGCACCAGCTTCATGCAACTAGGTTTGGGACCTTACAGTTAGATCTTCATTATTTTTTCAATGTTATATAAAATTAATTATACTATAAAAATAGTGATTTTTTTTAATAAAGTATGATATTATTTAAAAATTAAATAAATAATATCTAGATTATTAATTTAAGACCATGGAGTGTATTATTATATTATACATGTTGAAAAATGGTTAGGGTGATGTTTTGGGATTCTTCAGAAATACTTGAATTTTTGATAAATTGTAAAATATTATAATTTAACATATATATACATTATTTGTTAAATTAACTATTCCCAGAATCATGGATAATGTAATAACACTTTTTTAGAACTCACATTCACTTATTAATATTATGGGTCAAATGAATCGACACTATTGGTTGTCATGGGTAAAATAATAATATAATGAAGAAGATATTCATAAATCACCCCTCTCCTCCACTATAACCCCATACTCCCTCTTCAATCCATTCTAATAAAGCCTTGTGCCTTGTATAAATTCTATTAAAATATCCTATGAATCTCCTACACCTCATCCCTAGGCCCTTGGTCACAGAAAAAGACAAAAACCTCTCCCCTAAAGAGGCTCGGAAGAATGGTTGCTTCCGAGGTAAATTCCTCTTTTCATTTATTTTATTTCAGATTACTTTATTATCTTTATCTTTCTTCACCTCCTTTCACTAAAATGTTTTGATGAATCCATTAAAATAAATTTATTGTTATTTTATTATAAAGGTATATTTCATCATCATCTCTCATTTTCCATCCTTTATACTAGATATAAATATACCATCGGTGATGTGTTAATTTATCAAATTCAAGGACAACGAGTTTTCAATTTCTTTTACTAACTTCATTTATGGTAATGAAACAATTTTTATGGTTGATAAAGACAATAATATATGTATTATAAATTATGTAAGTTTTTGGAATCCTTTTTAATACATTATATTATATTATATATCAAAATGATTTTGTTGAGTTAAAAAAATGCCAATTAACCCAAAAAAGTGTCATTAAAGTTATATATAATAATTCATATTTACTCCCAATAACAAAACAAATTATTTAACCAAGTTATATTCTGGTATTTTACTCATAAAATATATCTTCTATTCTATAAAACCATTCTTATTCAACATGTTCATCTGTACAAGAATATAAGTAAACTGATCCTGAATACCATGGAATAAAACACTCTGAAACAATAAAATTGAATCTCTTAACCCATAAAATGTTCATGAATGAACCTAATAAGTGTATATAAAATAAATAAATTGTAGATTAAATTATTGATTAATTAATTTATTAACATAAATTTTATTATTTAGGACATTATAGTGAAGGTTGGAACACCTTCGGACTTAACATAAGGGTTTTCTACTCGAACCTCCATTTTTATTCCGGTTACTCTTATTCTCTACTTACCTCAATTAAATTATTATCAATTCCTATTTAATCCACAAAAATTATGTTTTTGTTTTCTATATATGTGTACCTTCCATAATAATACATTAATTCTTTGGGTAGTTATATGTTTTAAAAGGGATATTTAAAAAATTCATCCCAAAATACAAGCCAGATTCAATGGAATTTGTCCAATTCATACCTATTTTTAAGGGAACTATAGAATATTTTGATTAGAAAAAATTATCTTTATAAATTAAATAATTTTATTATGAAAGTAATAACTTAATAAAATTATGGTTTTATAAATAATTTTCTAAAAGAACACTTATTTTCAATGTAAAAGGTATTTATATCCAGAATTACTCAATGCTTTTATAAGAGCATCATCACATGCTTCAAATCTTTTATTGATTATTTTGTATTATTGGGATTATTATTTTATGATATCATCTACCATATATAATTGAATGGATTATGATAAGTTTTACTATCGATGTGATATCTTAAAACCATTCATAAATTTTATCTGAATGATTAGTGTTTATGATTAATTTTCGGGGAAAGTTATTGACATTTCATATGATAGATTCAACATGAATGTATATATTGTTTTTGTTTAACCACATTAATATGGGAATGAAATTGAATTAGTATGTTTCATGTGGGGCCCACTATATCCCCTCGGTGTATCTGTAGGTCTCATGAGACAAAATAGGTATTGGAACTTGGCCTGGAAAAATGGGTTTTTATCATCTTAGCACAAGGCCGTAAAGGTGTGGTTTCAATGTCCCACATTCTGAATTCCCTTTTATAAACCGAGTAATTGTTATTCCATGTGATTATTTGACCAGAATAATATCCATTGTTAATGATCATTCTCTTACAAACATGTATTAATTGGTTTTACAGTTTGGAATTCACATTGTAAAATGTTTTAACATTAGGAAAATTCTTATATATATAAACATATATTTGAAAGGATTAATAATAATTTTATAAACTTATCAATAGTTTCTTGGTTTTCGTTTATGTGGAATGATAAGTGACATCATTATTTTTTCAAATTCTGAACTAATATTATTTCATTTTAAATTTGTATTTTCACCCCTAGCATGTCACAAATAATTATGCATGGTCATTATCTTACTTATAGGTGTCATTTTATGTATTTATATTCAACTTTGGGCAGATTTTATAATGAATTTTAATTTTGACTCTAAAAAATGACATACACGGTTGTGTTCAGTAAGATATTTAGAATTTGAAAATACAAACCTAAGTTTTGATGAATAGTAACATACCCTTATGAATAGTAATATGAATAGTAATTTACCCTTATAAATAGTAAATATTATTATTTTTTTATTGCCTCAAGGTTATAATATAATGAGATCTTGATTAATTTATCAATGTGATATAAAATGAATTCTAGTTTTAAAATTTTTATTTTTCAAATAAATTATTATTTTATTAAAAACTAAATTAATCATATATAGAACCTTAATTTCAAAAAATGGAGATTTTTTTTTAAAATTTTACATTTTGAAAATTTGTTAGGGTGATGTTTTGGAATTTTTCTGAAATATTCAAATTTTTGATGAATAGAAAAATAGTGCAATTTACCGGATATACACATTATTAGTTAAATTCAGTATTCCTTGCATCATGGAAGATGTAAGACCGGTTTTTTTGAACTCACATTCACTTATTACTATTATGGGTCACATAATCAACAGTATTGGTTTTCTTGAGGGAAATTATGAAATAATTAATAAGATAATCACAAATCACCACTCTCTTCAATTATAACCCCCCCTCTCACTCTCTCTTATCTTTACTCCACTCAAGCCTTGAGACATATTTAAATTCTACCTAATAATACTTCCCCTTTTCTAGAAGCCCTTGGTTTCCTGAAAAGAAAAAAACATATCCCGTACAAAGGCTCTCAAGGAAGATTACTTCAAGAGGTAAATTCCTCCTTTCATACTGTTTATTTCAAGTTTCTTTCTTTTCTTTTTTTCCTATCTTACTTTCATCAAAATGTGGTAATGACTCTAGTATCGTACATGTAATAGAATGTTCGTATGATAAAGGAATAATAATTCATCATCTTTCATTTCCCATTCTTCTATAAAAAAATGAATACTGCATCTGAGATGTGTTAATTTATCACAATCAAGGATGACATGTTTCAATTACTATTATCATCTTCAATTCTAGTCATGAAATGATTTTGATGGTTTAAAAGGAAAATAATATTTTTATTATTACTTATTTAGGGTTCTAGATTCCTTTTAAACACATGATATTAATTTATAAATTTAAATGAGGTTGTTGTGATAAAAAAGCTACCAATTAACCAAAACAATTTTCATTAAAGTCTTACAAAATGATTCATCATCACTCAAAAAAACCAAACATAATTTTATAACCATGTAATTTTCTGGTTGTTCACTAATAAAATTAATCTTCTATTTTGTACAACCATTCTATTTCTACATGTTTATCCATGCATGAATATATGTACACCGAGCATGAAACCCAATAAAGAAAATGCTCCCAACCAATGAAATTGAATCTCCAAACCCATCAAAAGGTCGTGAATGAAAATAATAAGGTTATAATAAATCGATTAAATGTAGATGATGCTCTAGAATACTTAATTTATGAACATAAATTTGATTACTCGGGTAATTAATATCAATTAAGGAACATATTCAGACTTAAGGTAAGGGTTTTTAACCTGAATCACCATTTTCATTTGGGTTACTCTTATTCTCTACATACCCCAATTAAATCGTTATTTATTCATATTTACTCCTCATAAATTCTGTATGAATCTTCTATATAATTGTATCAAACATAATCCTACCTTAATTTATGGGTAGTTATATCTTTTAAAATGGTTATTTCAAAAAAAAATCCTGAGTGTGCTTACATTAACCATGATGCTGGGAATGGTAAGTTAACTGATATTGTATATATATGTAAATTAACATATTTTAATATTCATCATAAATTTGAGTATTTCAGAAAAATCAAAAAAAAATTACACTATTTAGAGACGTGTACAATTAAAAAATAAATTCCATTTTTTGAAAATAATTTTTTAAATATCATTAATTTAATTTTATAATGAAATCATAATTTATCTAAAAAATAAAGATTAAAAAACTATAACTTTTTTTATATCACATTGAAAAATAATTCAAGATCATGTTGTCTTATAATATCATGAATATAAAATAATAATATGATGTAATATTCATAAGGGTCAGATTACTATTCATATTACTCTTCACAAGGGTATGTTACTATTCGCCAAAAATTATGTTTCTCTTGTCAAACTATAAATATCTTACTGAATGCACCTGTGTATGTTAATATTTACAAATTAAAATCACAGAGGTGTTAAAATTATGTTTACTAGCTAGGTTATAACAAATTGGTGTTTTGTAGAGACTCAGTGTTTCATGCATTCAAAATTAAATATATTTAGTTGTTCCATTCTACCCTACATACAAAAAAATCCTTGATATTTATATATTGTTACCTCATAAAATGATTTGGGTAGTTCTTGATCATATGTTCCTCAGGCTCCCACGTTTCCTCTTTAATTTTATAATTTTTCCAATGTATCTTTACAAGTTGATTAGTCTTATTCCTCAACACCTATTCTTTAATTTCCATAATCTAGATGGGCTCTTCATAGTATGATAGTTCAGGTTCTAATACTATTCCTTCAAAAGTGAGGAAATGTGTGGGGTCTAGCATGTAATTTGTCAATAATGAGACATGGAACACATTTTATAATTTTGATAGGCTAGGTATCATATCCAATCGATATGAGATTTCTCCAATTCCCTATAGGATTTCCAAAGGTCCAATTTACATAGGGCTCGGTTTCCCATTCTTCCAAAATCTATTAATTCTCTTCCAGAGAGGTAATTTCAAGAATACATAATCTCCCACATGAAATTATACATCATTTATTCAATTAACCCCGTAGATATTTTTCCAACATTGTGATTATTTAATATGGTATTGAATAGAATTTACCTTTGTGGTTCTTTCCCCCACAAGGACTTGGCCCACAAGCTTCCTTTCTCCATCTTCATCTCAACATGTTAGTTTAAGACTTATCTTTCAATGAAATGAATTATATAGTTCTATTTAATTACATGAATGGAAACTTATATTACAAGAAAACTCTACTAAAGGTAAGTATTAATCCCACATACCTTGAATTTCATGTGAACATGTTCTCAAAATTTCCTCTAAGGTTTGGATCATCCTCTCTGAATTTTCATCAGTTTGTGGGCGGTAAGATGTACACAAACGAAGCTCAGTATCAAAATCATTGTGATGAATTTTCTAGGATCTTGATGTAAAATGAGGATAATTAACATACACAATTTAAAGAGGTTCTCCATGAATTCTAATAGATTCATTGATATAGAGTCTTACTAAGCTCTCTAGTCGAAAATCCCTTCTTATAGCATTGAAATTTGCAAATTTCGCAAGTCGGTCAACAATCACCCAAATCACATAATTATTCCTTTGTGTTTTGGGTAATATAGTGAGAATGAACATGGCGATTTCTATAGTGAACCGAGCCTTTTACGTATAATATTTCATTATTTTAAGCATAATTAACCATCAGAGTACAAGCCAAGGATCGTTAAGTCTAGTGTCTTAGAAGAATAGGTATATATAACATAAAACATGGGGCTAAAAAACATCTTTATTTAATATCCATAATGATCTCCTAACTTCCTTTGAGCCTGTGCATTTTCATTGGGTACCGAGGGGAACACATGAACAAATGGATGAGCTAAAAATTCCCAGTAAGGGAATGGACATAAGGATACATCTCAAGCACATGAGTTAAGAGGCATGAAATAATGATATCAGAAGCATGAAAGTTATAAAATCATTTAATATAATCATGGGATCATATAAACAAGGAATCATATAAATGTGGTAGAATCCTATGTCATATCTTTAGTATGGGTCAAGGCTAACCAACAATACTGTTTCCCATTTCAGTACGGGTCAAGGCTAACCGCCAACCTGTTTCACATCGAATCACAAGAGACTTATACTTACCCAATGTATTGGAGTGCTATCTGGGTGCACTAATCTCAACATATTCATGAATATTATTTCCACATAAATATTAATTCCACATATATAATCATACGTAATCAACCATACCTAAACATAAGGTTACCTATGGAAAGAATTGGGTACCACAATCATGACATAATACATATCCAATCGGCGTATCACGAACGTGTCCATTAAAGGAAGGGATTACAAAATACATGGACATTAATAGTGTAAAATAGAAATATAACATGGTAATTGGTGTCAAATTTAAGTGACAAAATAAAAAAATGTATTTTAGAAACATTAGCATTAAAACATTTTTGCACAGTTTTAAGGAAAACACTCTAGAGCTTTTCAAATAGAAAAGAGGACATTCTTTTATATAAAACCAGAATTTATCCAAGATGTTTTTCATAATAAACATACTGATTTTCTAAATACATCGGTGTTTTAAACCATAAGATAGAGTACACATGATATTTCGGTAAAATTTTGGGACGTCCTTTTAAAATAGGTTTGCTTATCAGAAAGTTCTAAGGAAGGAATATTTCAAAATCATGTATATCCTAGAAATAATGTGATGAAATGGTCTTGATATAAGAATGTTTTACTAATAACCAGCATTCATAATAATCACATAGATAGATAATACAACACCATTTTGAAATAAATATAAGGCAACCCCAAAGAACAAAGAAGGTTCGGGTAGAATTCGTTATGATTTATCGGCATGGTGTCGGGTGTGACCAAGAGGGATTGATGTGATAGAAATGGGGTTTCTCATCACATATAAATCTAGAAGTATTTATTGTGGAGGCTCTTAAACATACCACATTATTTTCTAGTACACATAGAAAGTCAAGGTATAGGGGACAATCTTGATTAAGAGAGAAAATGGGAGGATCTCTTACCTTAAATCTGGTGGTGTTCTCCACTTGTTATTAATGACCTAAATAAAAAAATTAGGATTATTGATTCATAAGTCCATAACCTATTATATATTCAATTTATTTATTATAACCCTTTTTATTTCATTCATAGCCTTTTTTATTAGTTACCAGGTTCAATTTCATTATTCAGACTCATTTGTTTACTTGGCTTCAAAAGATCGGTTCACTTATATTCATGTTTGGATTCTATGGTAGATGAAAGTTGTTGTCCAGAATTTAAGTTATATTCTTTAGTTTATATTCAAGAGAATACATGGTTTTAATTTTAATTAGGTTACTTAGAGTGATGTTGAATTATTAGATATATAACCTTAGTGATAATCGTTTTTGTTATTCGGTGGATTTTATTACAAAGAATGTGTTTTGATTTATCACTTAATTCGATTTGTACCAAAGGATTACAGTACCAAAATATAGGATATATTACATATATTATAATCTGGTTCAACCATAATACAAATGGTTTAATAACCATAATTAAATATAATTACAAAAATTGATAAACTGTTGTCATTGAATGTGCTAAATTATCACATCTTAAACGGTGCATTTCATTTCTTTCAAATAAAACGTTGGGGAAAGGATAGAAGATAATGAGATTTACCAATAACATGAAGACATTACAGTACATGTATTCTACTGGATTTATCATACTATTATGGTGAAGGGAGGTGAGGAAAGAAATTAAAAAGAAAATAACTTAAAAGAAAAGAAGAAATTTGGGAAGAATAATTTACCTCTTGAGACTTCCTCATTTGAGAACCTCTTATATAGAGAGGTTTTGGTATTTTGAGGAGACATAGAGATTTTGGACGTGTGGGAGGACCTTGGGTAGAGTGTTGGGAAGAATTTAGTGATGTCTTGGAGCTTTAGATGAGTAGAGAGAAAAGAGAGGGAAGCAGGGTTTTTATAGTGGATAAGAGAAGGGATTTCATGATATTATAATCCTTAATTTATTATTTCTTCACAAGACAAATAACAGTAAGTATTCCATGAACAAGAATAGTAATTGGGTCATTTTAATTCGAAACATGGGTGGTGACATCATCCATGATGCTATGAATAGTTTATTTATCTTATAATGTATATATACGGTAAATTACCGTATTTTACAATTCATCAAAATTTCAAGTATTTCATAAAATTCTCAAAAATTCATCCAAACCTTTTTTCGACGTGTAGAATCCAAAAGTGTCGTCCATTTTATATAAATAACATTCTATATATGATTATTTTAGTATTTAATTAAAATCATAATTTATTATCAAAAACTATATTTAAAACAAGAATTAACTCATTCTAAAACATAGGTATATTGTACTTGAAACTTGAATATTATTTTTATTCCACCATAGGTGAGGTTACTATTTATTAGGGTAAATAACTATTCATAAAGGTATGTTACTATTCATTAGGGTAGGTTACTATTCACCATTTTTTTTGTTTTATTAGACTCCAAAAAACATCTTCAACACAACCGTGTATGTCAGATTTTAAAATTTCCAAACACAAAAGTGAAAAACTTATGTTTAAAGGTCACTTATCACATATTAGTTCTTTATTATATGATTTTATGGCATATTTATAAGAAGTCAATTTCAATTAAATCATTGGGTCGTTACATTCTTCCCCCCTTAAGAAATTTCTCCCTCAAAATTTCATTTTACATTCTAGGCCAAAAACAGATGTGGGTAATTTTCCTTCATTGCTTCCTCCAGTTACATAGTTGCTTCCTCAAACATATGGTTCCTCCAAAAAACTTTGAAAAGATGGGTTCTCTTTTTGGGTAGAACCTTATCTCTATGGACTAGAATATTTACTGGCTACTTCTCATAGGATAGATCATCTTCCAGCAGCACCACCTATGAGTTTAGTACATGTGAGGGATCAGGTATGTACTTACTCAAGAGTGATACGTGGAAAACATCATGAACTCGAGCCATATTTGGTGGAAGGGAAAGCTGATAGGACATGAATCCTATGCGGTCAAGGGTCTCAAAGAGGCCAATATACCTTGGGCTTAGCTTCCCTTTCTTCCCGAATTGCATTAATCTCTTCCATGGAGATATTCGAAGGATGACTTTATATCCAACGTCGAACTCCAAGTCCCTTCGATGGTTGTCAGCATAGATCTGTTTAAAAATTTGAGTATATTTGATGTGTTTCTGGATGACTTGAACCTTCTCTGTCATCTCTTGAACAAGATCAGGTCCAAGTATCTTTGTTTCTCCAACTTCATCCCAACATGTTGGAGTTTTACATCGCCTTCCATACAGAGCCTCTTATGGAGCCATCTGAATACTCGAGTGGAAGCTATTGTTGTATGAGAACTCAACCAATGGGATATGCTTATCCCACCCACCATTGAATTCTAGAGATCATGCTCTAAGCATATCTTAAAAGTTCTGAATAGTTCTTTCAGACTGGACACCAGTTTGGGGGTGATAGGCCATGCTGAAATTTAATTCAATACTCAACGAATGTTGAAGGATCCTCCAGAATTTAGATGTGATCCTTGGATCACGGTCAGAGACAATTGAGAGTGTAACACCATGAAGTCTCACCACTTCCTCCACATATAAATTTTCAAGTTGTTCAAGAGATAGATCTTCCCAAATTGCAATGAAATGGGATGCCTTGGTGAGCCGGTCAACCTCAACCCATATCACATTATTTCCATTCGACGTCTTTAGGAGACCCATGAAAAAGTCCATAGTAACATTTTCCCATTTCCACATGGGTATAGGAAATAACAGCATCCTAACTTTGGACTTTTTTCACTCATTTTTAACTTCCTAACATACCAAGAACCTTGATATATATTCTGCAATCTCCTTCTTCATGTTATCCCACCAGAAGTGTTCTCGGAGATCACGATACATTTTGGTACTCCCAAGATGGATAGAGAAGGTCGAGCTATGTGAATCATTCAATAGCTCCTTCTTTATATATGGATCAGATGGTATACATAATCGTGTCCAAAATCTTACAACTCCTTCCTCACCAATTTTGAAATCGGAGGATTTCCCATTTTTAACAGCTTCAACCCTTTTCTGAATTTCCACATCCTTTATTTGATCAACCATTATTTTCTCCAAGAGGGATGGTTGAGAAATCATTTGAGAAAGGATTGATGATGTTCCTCCCTTAATGACTCCCATGTCCATCCTTTTCATATCCAAGATGATCGGATCCTTTTCAATTCTCATTATGGAAAAAGATGCAGGATCATTTCTACTTAGAGCATCTGCCACCTTGTTCGCCTTACCGGGATGGTAGTGGATTGAGTAGTCATAATCCTTGATGAGCTTTATCCATCTTAATTGGTGCATATTATGCTCTTTCTGTGTGAATATATATTTTATACTCTTGTGGTCATTATATATCTCACATTTTCCCCTTAGAGATAATGCCGCCAGATTTTTCAATGCAAAGATCACATCCGCCCACTCCAGATCATGAATGGGATAGTTTTGCTAATGTATTTTCAGCTTACTTGAGTCATAGGCTATCAATTTATCATTTTTCATTATCACACATCTTAATCCCTTCTTAGAAGAATCAATATACACCACAACTAGTTCTCCACTTGAAGGGAGTGTGAGAACCGGCGCAGTGATAAGCCTCTTTTTCAACTCCTTGAAACAGTCTTCATAATCCCGTGTGCAGACGAACTTTACTCCCTTCCATGCCATCTTGGTCATTGGGTTTGATAATCATAAAAATTTCTTCAAGAATCGTCTATAATACCCAGATAGACCTAAAAATTTACAGTTCTATGTTATAGAAGTTGGCCTTGTCCACTCTTTAATTACCTTCATCTTGGAAGGGTCCATAGATATCCCTTTCCTAGTAATAACATACCCCAAGAATGATAATTCCTCTATCTAGAACTCACATTTACTGTACATTGCAAACAAATTATCCCTTCAAAATGTTTTTAACACAATTTCCAAATGCTCTTCATGTTCCTCCCTACTCTTAGAGTATATCAGAATATCATCAATAAATACCACAACAAATTTTTCGAGGTAATATCTAAAGACTCTATTCATTAAATGCATGAAAATTTCTGGAGCCTTAGTGAGTCCGAAGGGAATCACTATGAACTCATAGTGTCCATACCTCGTTCGAAAGGTAGTGTTGGGAATATCTTACTTCCTCACCTTTAGTTGGTGATATCCCGACCGAAGGTCCACCTTAGAGAAATAATTGGTCCCACGAAGCTGATTGAATAGGTCATCTATCCATGGAAGGGGATACATGTTCTTTATAGTGATTTTTTTGATCTCATGATAATCAATGCAGAGGTTCATTAATCCATCCTTCTTCTTGACAAAGAGGACTGGAGCACCCCACGATGAAGCACTCGGGCATATAAAACCATTCTCCATATTCTCTTGTAACTGCTTCTTCAGCTCTTCTAGCTCTACGGTGGCCATTCTGTAAGGTATCCTAGAGAATGGAAGAGATCTATAGATAAGTTTAATTTAAATCTCGACCTCTCAGTCAGGGGGAAGATGAAGAAACTATTCAAAGAATACATCATTGTAATCCCTCATGATGGGCATTTCATCAAGCAAGATTCTCTCCTTTGTCTCAATCATTTGATCTAGGTATGCATGCTCATAAGGAAGCAATATCCAAACATGAGACGAGGATTCTAAAGGATACTCATCTTCCTACATGCACTTGAAACGAATCGTAGGATGCTTCAGGATGTGAAGAGTGATCTCCCTTTCTCGGTAGTCGATATTGGATTTGTATAAAGACAGCCAATCCATTCCTAAGAAAACATAAAACTCCACCAATGGTAGTATAACAAGATTTTCTGGGAGGTTCAGTCCACAACAATTAACTGGGGAGGTGTTATAAACCATGGATGCAATAATTTCCCCATTAGATGTTCTCACAGATAACTTTTCATCCAAATTTTCAGGTGGTGTTTGAATAGTTATACTATACATTCAAGATATGAAAGAATGCGTATAACCATAATTGAGTAGTACGTTCGGTATTCTTGAATGAATAACAAGCGTACCTGTCACCACATCGTTTTCTGGCTCCACCTCAGCAGTATTGATAGCATAAGCCCTTCCATGTTTCCTTAGAGGTTGTTGCTGATTGCCTCCGACAACCCTAGACCTAGGGAAATTGTTCACATAATGCCCAAGCTCCTTGAAGATAAAACACTACAATGTAGGCTGAGAGTTGATATAAGCCTTCCATTCTTCTTCATCATTAGCAGGATTTTTCATATCTCTTCGGCAGTTCCTGGCTAGATGACCAAACATTCCGCATTTGAAGCAATTCCTGGTTTCCTTGAGACAGTCACCAAGATGCTTTTTCCAACAATTCTCGCAAAGTATAAAGTGAGGATTCTTTTCATCATGGTATTTGTTTGATGAACTACGCATGTTGTTCTCCATTTTCCACTTCTTATCACAAGGCCCATGAGACCACTGAGAGTCTCCAATATCTATTTCAACCTTGAGGGAAAACCAGACAATCTCCTCATAGCTGTCAAAGTCTCGAATTGCCAACACTTTTCATAGACTCGACTTTAGTCCACTAAAGAAGTGATCCAACTTGATTTCGGTTTTCATGACAAAGACAGAGGCGAACCTTGAAAGCCTTGTAATTTTTTCTTCATACACCCCAATAGACTCAACTTCATTCTGCTTGGATGCAAGTTACTCTGTTGCCATATAGAGACAGAGGGTTCGAGGAAAATATTTGTTGAAAAATAACCTCTTGAATTCCTCTTAATCTATGGAATCAATTTCCTCTTGGGACTTCGTGTTCTTGATTAGTGTCCACCACTAATCAGCTTCGCCATCAAAATGATAGACTGCCTGTACAACTTTCCCTTCTTCTGAGCACTGGAGGATAGTAAAAATATTTTCAATGGAGTTAATCCATTATTCTGCAAGGAGGGGATCAGAAGACCCGCTACAAATGGGAGGCCTTAGACGCATTAAGGATTCTATGGCAACCTGATCTTTACTTGGAGGAGGGGGATGTTTCACTTGATTTAAGTTATTATTCATAACTCGACCTAGCTGAGAAAGTACTTCCATGATGTTTTGAGCACCCGCTTCCATCACATCAGACATATCATTAGGGCAATCATCACATTTCCTATCACATTGTTTGTTGGAACATGTTCTTCTATTTCCCACCATTAACTAAGAAATATAATGTATAATTAGAGTTCCTGAATACTTATCTATTTAGCATAAAAAAACTTTGAACATTAAAGGATAAATTTATAATGAATAAGTACATCCTAACTTGTGATTCTTTAGGTTTATATCGAGGTTATCCTCTATTTATTTCCTAACTTATATTTTTATGGGATTCATTTTGTCCCTTAATAATGGTTTGTACTAAGCTCATGAATCTACCAAAGAATATCCCCCAGGAGTGTGGTAACAAAGAGTGCAGAAAGGCCCATTATTTTGCACCATTTCCCGTTCAATTCTAGCTCAAAGCGGTGTTTTCGAGTTTTACCCCTAGATACATCTGTGCCAGAGTCACCTCTACCTACTCGTATCCAGACAAGGATGTATTTTCTTGATCAAGCACTTACTCTGTACTCAGCATAATTTAGGACTCTTTTCATATACTTAGTCTCATCCTTAAGGTTCTCACTATGGTTCTATATTCCTAATCTCCAAAATAACTATTCCATCCTTTCATACCAACTACAGCGACCTGATACTTTTACATATAAAATTTCATTATTTTAAGCATAATTAACCATTAGAGTACAAGCCATGGATCGTTAAGTCTAGTGTCTTGGAAGACTAGGTACATATAACATAAAACATGGGGCTAAAAAACACATCATTATTTAATCTCCATAATGATCTCCTAACTTCCTTTGACCCCTTATATCTACATAGGGTACCCTGAGGAACAGATGATCAAAGGGATGAGATAAAAATTCCCAGTAAGGGAATGGACATAAGGATACATCTCAAGCACATGAGTTAAGAGGCATGACATAATGATATCCAATGAATGAAACGTATGAAATCATTTAATATAAGCATGAGATCATATAAACATGGAATCATATAAATGTGGAAGAATCAGAAGTCATATCTTTAGTACGGGTCATGGCTAACCACCAATCCCGTTTCCCATTTCAGTATGGGTCATGGCTAACCTTCAATCATGTTTCACATCGCATCTCATGAGACTTATCCTTACCCAATGCATTGGAGTGAAATCTGGGCACACACATCTCACCATATTCATGAATATTCTTCCCACATAAATAATCATTCCACATAAATTATCATACATAATCAACCATACATAAACATAAGTTTATCCATGGAAATAATTGGGTACCACAATCATGACATAAAACATATCAAATGGGCGTATCACAAAAGTGTCCATGAAAGGAAGGGATTAGAACATACATGGAAATTCATAGGGTAAAATAGGCATATAACATGGTATGTGGTGTCATATATAAGTGACAACATAAAGAAAGTATTTTAGAAACATTAGCATTAAAACATTTTTGTGCGGTTTTAAGGAAAACACTCTAGAGATTTTCAAATAGAAAAAAGGACATTGATTTATATAAAACCAGAATTTAACCAAGATGGTTATTATAATAAAAAAAGTATTGTATAAATACAATGGTGTTTTTAAACATAAGATATAGTGCACTTGAAATTTGGGTAAAAATATGGGAAGTCCCCATAAAACAGGTGTACTTATTGGAAAGTTCTAAGGAGGGAATATTTCAAAATCATGTATATCGTCGAAAGAATGTGATGAAAGGGTCCTGATATAAGAATATTGTACAACTAAATAGAAGTCATATGACTCACATAGATAGATAAGACAACACCATTTTGAAAGAATGAGAAGGAAACCCGAAAGAACAAAGAAGGTTCCGGTAGAATTCATTATGATTTTATTGGCATGGTGTTGGTTGTGACCAAGAGGGATTGATGACATAGAAATGGGGTTTCTCATCACTTATAAATCCATTAAATGTATGGGGGATTTTCTTAAAAATACCCTATCATTTTCTAGTACACATAAACAGTCATGGAATTGGGGACAATCTTGATTATGAGAGAAAAGGGGAGGATCCCTTACTTTAAATCTGGTGGTGTTCTCCACTTGTTATTAACGAACTGAATAAACAAATTAGAATTATTAATTCATAAGTATATAACCACTTATATATTAATTTTATTTATTATAAAACATTTTAGTTCATTCAAAGCCTTTTTGATTAGTTACAAGGTTAAATTTCATTGTTTAGGCTTCTTTGTTTACTTGGCTTTAAATGATCAGTTCACTTATATTCAAGTTTGGCTTATATGCTAGATGAAAGTGGTTGTCCAGAATTGAAGTTATATTATTTAGTTCATATCCCGGAGATTACATGGTTCTAATTTTAATTAGTTTACTTAATGTGATGTTGATTTATTGCATATATAAGCTCAATGATATCCGTTTTTTGTTATTCGGTGGTTTTGATTACAAAGAATGTGTTTTGATTTATAACGTAATTCCATTTGTACCAAAAGATTAGAGAACCAAAAAAATTAGGATATATTACATTTATAACAATCTAGTTCAACTATAACAGAAATGGTTTCATGACCAGAATTAAAGATAATAACAACAATTGATAAACTGTTGTCCGTGAATGTGCTAAATTAGCACATCTCAAACAGTGATTTCATTTATTTCAAATAAAAGGGTGGGGAAAGGGGAGAAGATAATGATATTTACCACTATCATGAAGACATTTCAGTACATTTATGCTAATGGATTTATCATATTATTATGGTCAAGGGAGGTGAGGAAATAAATTAAAAAGGAAAGAACATAAAAGAAAAAGAAGAAATTTGGGAAGAGGAATTTAACTCTTGAGACTTCCCCCTTTGAGAACCTCTTAATGGGAGTGTTTTTGGTATTTTGAGGAGGATAAGAGCTTTTGGACGTGGGGTATGACCTTGGGGAGAGATTTGTTTAGAATTTAGAGAAGTCTTGGAGCTTGAGAGGAGTAAAGAGAAGAGGGAGTGAAGGGTGGGTTTTATAGTGGAGAAGAGGGGGGATTACCTGATATTATAATCCTTAATTTATTATTTCTCCACAGGACAAAGAATAGGAAGTATTCCATGACCAAGAATAGTAAATGGGACATGTGAATTCTAAACATGGGTGGTGACATCTGTCATGATCCTAGGAATAGTTTATTTAGCTTATAATGTATATATACGGTAAATTACCGTATTTTACTATTCATCAAAATTTCATGTATTTCAGAAAAATCTCAAAAATTAAGCCTAACCATTTTTTGACGTTTAGAATAAAAAATGAAGTCCATTTTTCAAAAATAATTTTCTAAATATGATTATTTTAATAATTAATTAAAATCATAATTTATTATCAAAAACCAGATTTAAATCCTGAATTAACTCATTCTAAAACATAGGTATATTGTACTTCCAACTTGAATAATATTTTTTTACCACCATTGGTGGGGTTACTATTCAATAGGGTATATCACTATTCAAAAGGGTATGTTACTATTCATTCTAGTAGGTTATTATTCACCATTTGTTTATTAGCATCCAAAAAACATCTTGAACACAACCGTGTATGTCAGATTTTCAAAATTCCAAACACAGAAGTGACAAACATATGTTTAAAGGGCACTTATGACTTAGTAGTTCATTATTATATGATTTTATGGAATATTTATAAGAAGGGAATTTCAATTAAAAACAATGGGTTATTAAAATGTCATCCTATTTCTAAGTAGGAATAGGATCATGTTTCATTACTCACCTTATATGATTCCAGTATGTCTAATTCCCTTATACATGAAGGTAACAATAAGATATATAGAGATTTGAAGAAGCATTTTTGGTGGGACTACATTAAGCAGAAAATTGCTGATTATGTATCAAGATGTATATTCTACATTAATAATACTATTATAATAACCACATGAACTAACAAATAATAGTTTCATAATGAGGGGATTCATAATGCGTTACATCTTAACCATACCTTCATGGCCTCGTTCAAAGACCATAAATAATGTTTTTGTCAAGGCCTCGCGCCACGACCTTGTTTGTCTCCGGAGACCTACTGATTCACTAAGGGGATAGAGTACCCCCCAACACTTACTAATTCCAATTAATTCCACATATGAATGTGGATAATCATAAAAAACAAATAAATTCAAATTTAATCTATCATTTGAAATGTAAATTACATTCCCCGAACATTAAGCATAAACACCAACCATTCAATGTAAACTGGTGAATGGTTTTAGGGTAGAAAATAAACATTCAAACCAATAAAAACTCATTAAATAATAAATTTTATATTATATCATAAAATATTAATCCCAATAATATATAATAATCAACAATTTTTTTGAAACAGATGAATATACTTTTATAAAATCATCGAGTAATTCTTAAAATAAAAAATATTTTACTTTGAAAAGATGTGTAATTTTGGAAAATTATTTATAAAACCAAAAGTGAAGAAAGATAGTATTTTAATAATAAAATTTGTGACATTAGAAAGATAATTTTTTCTAAAAATATATGATATAGTGCCCTTGAAAATAGGTATGAATTTCAAAATTTCCCTTGTACCGGTCTTGTATTTTTGAAAGAATTTTTGAAAGATCCATTTTAGAACATATAAATCCCCATAAACGATGGTACTATTATGATTTGTACATATATATAGAATATTAAAACATAATTAATGAGGATTACATATGAATAAATAATAATTAAATTGAGTTATGTATAGGATAAGAGTAAACCGTATGAAAATGGGGGTTCGGGTATAAAACCCTTACCTTAAGTTTGAAGGTGTTCCCCACTTTATCTTAATGACCTTAATAATCAAATTCAGGTTCATAAATTATATATTCCAAAACCTTATCTAAATTTTATTGATTTATTATAACCTTATTAGGTTTATTCGTGGCCTTTTAATGGGTTAAGAGATTCAATCTCATTATTTTGGAGCATTTTCTTCTGTGGTTTTTATGACCAGTTTATTTATATTCTTTCATAGATAAACATGTATAATGGGAATGGTTTTCCAGAATATATTGTTTATGTTATTATTTAACAACCATAATATTTCTTGTTTATAAAAAATATTTATTGGGAGTGATGATGAATCATTATAAAAAACATTAATGACAATTGTTGGGGTAAATTTGTAGTTTTTTTATCACAATGATCTCGTTTCGATTAATAATTTAATATCACGAGTAAGAAATGATTCGAAAAACATAAATAAGTTATAATAAAAATATTAATGTCTCTTTAAACCATAAAAATGGATTAATTATATTAATTTAATATGGTAATATAAATTGAATCCCATCATCATATAATGTGATAAATTAACACATCTAGGATGGTGATTTCATTTACAGTAATAATGAAGGGGAAAGGAGAGATGATGAAGAATTATTCCTTTATCATAACAATATTCCATAACATGTGAGGTACTAGATTCATCGCAACATTTGTATTAATGTAGGCGAGTAAAGAAAAATAAATGAAAGGAACTTCAAATAAAATAAATGAGAAGTGAAATTTACATCTTGAAGTAATTTTCCCTGATAGCCTCTTTAGGGGCGGGGTTTTGGTATTTTTCTCAGACTTAGGGATGATGTATGATATGGAGGATATAGGGAGGATATTTTAGAATAATTTTTATCTATCACATGTCTTTATAGTATGGTGGAGAAGATGGAGGGGTGGGGGGTTTAGAGTGGAGGAGAGGGGTGATTAGTGAATATCTTATTCATTATCTTTTTATTTCACTCAAGACAACCAATAGCGTTCATTCATGTGATACATAGTAGTAAAAAGTGAATTTGAGTTAGAAAAAAGTTTTCTAATAAAATCCATGATTCTAGGAATAGTGAATTTAACGAATAATGTATATATATGGTAAATTACAGTATTTTACTATTCATAAAAAAATCGAATATCTCATAAAAATACCAAAAAAATCACTCTATCCAATTTTCTATGTGTACATTTCATAAATGAACTCCATTTTTAGAAAATAATTTTTTAAATATTATGAATTAAATTTTTACTTATAATCCTAATTTATTCAAAATAATTCAATTTTAAAACTACAATTCATTTTATATCACATTGAAAAAATAATCAAGATCTCTTTATCTTATCACATTAATGGATGACAGGTTTTCAATTTCTATTAACATATTCAATTCTTTCCATGAATCCATTTTTATGTTTTAATCACACTATAATATATGTATTATATCTTATGTTTGTTTTTACAATCCGTTTTTACACATGATATTAATTTATAAATGAAAATAAGTTTATTTTGATAAAAAAACATCCAATTGACCCGAACAAGTGTAATTAAAGTTTTATATAATGATTTATATTCACTCCCAATTACCAAATTAAATTTTGTAACAATGTAATATTATATTTGTTAACTAGTAACATTCATCTTATATTCTGGAAAACAATTTTCATATACATGTTTATCTGTATAATAATATAAGTAAAACGATCGAGAAAACCAAAGAAGAAAACACTCCCAATCAATGAAACTGAATCTCTTAACCCATAAAATACCATGATTGAACCTAAAAAGGTTATTACAAATCAATTAAATGTAGATGATTTTACAGAATCATTAATTTAGGAACCTAAATTTTATTTTTTAGGTCATCAAGATCATGTGAGGAACACCTTCAGACATAAGGTAAGGGTTTTCTACTTCAACCTCAATTTTCATTCTGGTTACTCTTGTTCTCCACTTACCATAATTAAATTTTTATTTATTAATATTTACTCCCCATAAATTATCTTTCAATTTTCTATATATGTGTACCAACCATAATCCTACATTAATTTATGGGTATTTATATGTTTTAAAAGGGATATTTCAATATTCTTCCCGTAATACAAGATGATTCATGGGAATTACATAAATTCGTATCAATTTTCAACTGAAATCTATAATCTGCTTCTAGAAACCACTATTATAAAGTGGAATATTTTATTATGAAAATACAACCATACTACACTTCTGGTTTTATAAATACATTTCAAAAAGAAAAATTCTTTTCAAAGTAAAGGAGTATTTATCTGATGAATTCCATGACGATTCTATAAGTATCTTCATTTGCTTTAACCATATTTTTTATTCATATGTAATATTGCGATTAATATTTTATGATATGATCTACCATATACAATTTAATGGTATATGATTAGTTTGACTGTGGATGTTCTGTCTTAAAACCATTCACCAATTTAATCTGAATGGTTAGTGTTTAAACTTAATGTTTGGGAAAAGTTATTTTCATTTAATATGATAGATTCAATATTAATTTATATGTTGTTTATGTTTATCCTATTTAATATGAGTAATTAATTTGACATATTATCTGTTGGGTGGGGATTGCTATATCCCCTCGGTTCATAAATGGGTATCATAAGACAAACTAGGTCTTGGAACGAGGCCTTGACGAAATTGTTATTTACTGTCTCATTATAATGCCTTGATAGTATGGTTATGATGTCCTAAATTATGTGTTCCCTCATTATGAAACTATTAATTGTTATTTCATGTGGTTATTCGACTATTAGAAAAAATATGATTATCTTTTATTATGTAATTAAATATTAATCTCTAATTACTACCATATTATGTTCATGCTTATTTTAATGGGCATGTTTTTATAGTTATTCGTCATTCCTTATGTATATGTTTATGATATATTCCTCTGTATTTCATACCCTTACTTAGAATTTGAACTCACCCCTTTCTTATGGTATATTTTTCCCAGGATGTGAAGAAGTATTTTGTGAATGAACTATAGGGATAACCTATCTTATATTGATGTTTTCAATGGAATTTATATGTTGTATTTTGTTTCATGTTGTAATGATGAACTTATGTTTGTATCTTGTTTTCAATGCTACTAAGCTACATGAACCTTCCCGATTCATATTCCTTTTTTATATGCCAATGTAATAAAATAAGGTGCTGAATTTAGGCCACCTATATTTACTCCTATCAAGACTTGTTCCTTGTATAAATTTTACACAAATATACTCCCAATATCCTCCCTTTTTCATATGCCCTTGGCCTCATATAAAAATAAAACCTCTCACCTAAATAGTCTCTCATGGAAGATTACTTAAAATGGTAAATTCCCCCTTTACATTCAATTATTTCAAGTTTCTTTCTTTTATTTATCTATCCTCGCCTCATTAAATACAAATGTTTTGATCACCCAAGTACCATAAAAGTTCTGAAATGTCTTTATGATAAAGGAATATTTCTTCATTATCTATTTGTTCCCCTTCTTTCATATTAGATATGAAAACACCATCCGTGTTGTGTTAATTTATCACATTGAAGGACAACAGGTTTCCATTTTCAATTTCCATCTTCAATTCAGGTCATGAAACCATTTATATGGTTTAATGAGAATATATTATATGAATTATAACTTTTTTATGTTTCTTGAATCATTTTTTACACATGATATTACATTATAAAAATAAATGAGTATTTTATGATACAAAAACACCAATTAACCCAAAAAATTGTCATTAATGTTTTATATAATGATTAATCTTCCCGCCAAAAAAACAAAATGATATTTTATAACCATGTAATAATATGAATTTTTACTAATAACATACAAATTATATTCTGTAAAACCATTCTCATTCTACATGTTTATCCGTACCAGAATACTAGTTAACCAATCATGAAAATCAAGGAAGAAAATTCACCCAAACATTGTAATTGAATATCATAACCCATCAAAAGGACATGATGAACCTAATAAGTTTATAGCAAAGGAATTAAATAAATATTATGTTCTTGATTCATTAATTTATAAAACTATATTTTATTATTCATTCCATTAAGATCAAGTGAGGAACACTTTCAGAGCTAAGGTAAGGGGTTTCTACCCAAACCTCCATTTTCATTATTGTTTCTATTATTCACTACATACCTCAATTAAAATATTATATATTATTTTTTTAATCAAATAAATTATTTTTTATGTTATATTTATGTAAACCAATAATAATTCAACCTTCATTTAGGGTGATTTAATGGTTTTAAAAGGGAACATTCAAATATTATTCCTGAAATACATGCTCAATTCAAGGATTTTTCGTAAATGTTTACCTATTTTCAAGGGAATTCTATAATATATTTTTAGAAATAATTATCTCTCTAAATTAAATAATTTTATTATGATAATAATATCTCACATCACTTCAGGTTTTGTAATATCTTTTCTAAAATAACTCATCTTTTCAAATTGAATGAGTATTTTTTTCACGAATTACTCGATAATTTTATAAGATTATCTTCCTTTATTTCAACACTATTGTTTCTTATTATGTATTATCAGGATTAATATTTTTTGATATCATCTATAAATAATAATTTAATTTTTTATGATTAGTTTCTCTGTGGATTTGTAACCTTAAAACCATTCACCAATTAACCCTGAATGGTTAGTTTTTAAACTTAACGTTAGGGGAAATCCATTTACATTTCATAAGTAATATTCAAAACGAAAGTATATTTTGTTTATGATTATCTCTATTCATATGAGTAATGAAGTGGACTTATGAAGTGTCAGGTTGGGGATTCTATATTCCCTCAGTGCATCAGTAGGTCTAATGAGACACACTAGGTCTTTGAACACCCCATGATTTCATAGTGTGATATTTTTCAAAATAATTCAATAACTTGCACTACACACAACACTGAGTTCAAGCGCACCATGACATACCAAACAAACCGTTAAAAATAGGTTATGAATAGTATTAACTAAATTTTAAACTTTATATATTCCTTATAATTTTAGAATCTATATTATGAGTTTCTTAGACATAATGTAAGAAGAAATTCATATTCAGTATTGAACTTTTACCAACTTTTAATAGTGAACCCTTTTTAAATCCAATATTTAAAAACTTTTATATATTCAATTTGACTAAATAAATTTACTTTTTAGAATGGGGAAATCAAAAATTTACAATGAAACATCCCAATCTTCCACGATACGCTTTCCTTTGAATAATACAGTAGCGTGTGTTGTACGCAACTTCGAGTTCTAACACACACCACAACCAATCAAACTAGCCATTATGAATAGTAATACATACTTTTTGAAATTTTATAAATTTTATCTCTCAAAATGGACTTCATTTTTGTATTTGGAGTATCGAATTTAGCCTAAGGTGATATTTTGGAACTTTTCGGATAACATTTATATTCTGATGAATAGTGAAAATTACTAAATTTTAATTAGAAACAACTTTTTTAATAAAAATAATTTATATTGATAAATTATGAATTTTAGTGGTTTTAAAGTATATTTGTAATATATTTTTACCATTTAATACAATGTTGGTCATTGTACATTATTTCTCAATTAAACTGGACATAAACAAGTGTCAATCTTTTGATAGTTATTATCTCTTAAAAACATGCTATCTGTTTTGACGACGGGAATTAATTTTTAAATTAATAAATGCATCTGATATGTTTTGAATTTGGTAAAATAGACATCATTTTTGAAATCATATTATCAAATATATATTAGGCCTAATTTTTGGTATTTTTCTGGAAACATTCATTTTTTGATGAATAGTGAAACCACTATGTGGTGGTTAATAAAATGAATTTTTCATAAAACCTAATTTTACCGCTTCTGTGAGTGGAATTTCGAAAATCCAAAAGACACGATTAATATCAACGAGTAAAATGTGGTCCAATGAGATGAAAATAATTTTTGGTGAATAGTAACTTTTTACTTTTATTTACCACGGTTAAAAGTAAATAGGGTAATTAAGGGTAAAAATGTTATTAATATTACCCTAACACATTTCCTAATTCTATTGGACAAATGTATCTCGTCCAGAAACAACCTAAGGAATAAAATATTATCATTTAGGTCCACTTGGATTAGATTAGGACATTTATTATTATTTAATTCAAAGAATAGTTAAAAGAGATAAAATCAATGTTTATTTACTAAAACATTTTTAATATAGGGTTACACATAAGATAAATTCGATTATAAATATTTATTAGAAAGATAAAACGATTTCCTACATAATGGTATTTTATTTAAAAATTTTAGACATTATATAATTTAATTTATTTATGACATAATGGTGATGCACTAATTACCTAATTAATTAAAAATTAGAATAATTGATATTACAAACACCAAATTAAATGTAATTTGAGAGTTTTTATAAATATCAATAATTTTCTAGGTTACTATGACATGTTATGATTTATTTAATTAACCTTTTTCGAAGTAATCATTCTGTTATGATTTTTAAAAAAATCAATTATTGAATAGTGTCAAAATTTACAAAAAAGAGTTTTTAAAAAAAATATCATATTATTAATTGATATTAAATTTCTAAAAATCTAAGGTTCAGCCAAGAGACTTATTTCATGATAGGTGTATCGTTAATGGTCCACTTGGGGGTCTCTTGAATGTATATAGTATGTTTATTAACCATATAATATAAAATCACAAAGAGACATTGTAAAAGTGAAACTAATTAACTACGAGTTAATACTTAATGATAAGGTTAATATAATAACCCCAACCTGTCTAAATTCAATTGGATGTGTTTTTATAGACCCATACCCACCTTAAACTTTAAATAATCCACTTTGGAGCCATTATAAACCTAATATGAATTTATTATAAAATAATATTTCTAGCTTTTCCAAAGGTGGCCCTCACCCCTCTTATAAAAGGGCACTCCCCCTTCTCATTAATTCACACCTTAAAATCCTTTTTGTTCGGCCAACCCTGACCAAATACTTTCTCAACATCCCTCAATACAACCTAGAGGCCTTTTTTTGATCAGAAAGCCAACCTAGGGATCCATTTTGATCAAATCAAAATGAAGAACCCGAAGAAGAGGTAATGTTTTCACCACCCTTTTTCAAATTCATATCTTCTTCAACTTCTTATTTCTTTGTTATTCCCATTCTAAAATAATGAATCCAGTATCTCATATATATTTTAATATTATTATAAATATTATACAACCATATTCAGTATTCAATCCATCCTTTGAATGACATGTCACCATACGTGCGTACGTACGACTTACCGTCTCCACGTCGTGGTGTAATTGTTATTCAATATATTGTTATTTGGATGGGTATAATAATGATGTGTAATTAATGTAAATAATAAATATAACATGATAAATATTATTTATATAAGATAAACCATCCAATTAAATATTATTTTAATATCAAAAGAATGACATTGTCGCTCGTGCGTACGTACGGACTACCGTCTCCACGAACACGATGAGACTCATTCTCCATCGTATCCATTCAAGTATAATTCTCATTTGATGATTAATAATAGTATATAAGGACATGATATCATTATGGATATTTTTAGGATACAACCTATCCATGACAAACACAGCTTATGTAATAAAACATATAAAAGAAAACGAGCAAGTTAACACCCGAAACAACGATAATAATAAGAAATTATTAACAAATCAATGTTAAAAGATCATATATGGTATCATATTAATGTATTTGATTCTTGTATAATTTAATAACAATTATTTCACAATTATACAGGAGGTTAACCTACCCTCAACCAAGGAAAAGTAAAAGGTAAGGGTTTATTTCTCAATCTCTTCAATATTCGAGGTTGTTTATACGTAATAATCTACTGGGATCTCTTTATCATCCAAATCCATGTTTCTTAAAAATGTATTTCAAAATATTCTTAATATTTTACAGAATATGGGTTAAATTTATTTATACCCTTGTTTGACTTTTTATAATATGTTTATAAAGGAATATTTCTGTCATTTTCCAAACAAGGTGCTTTTTATCCTTTTCGACAAAATTAAGGTAAGAATGTTTTTTTTAAAATTATACAGTGGGTGCAGCTATTTTCCGCCATTATAAAATCTTCAAAGCTTCCCTTAAAAGATAATAAGGATATTTTCAATGTAAATGTTTTATTTTATAATTATGTGACTCTTAAATGATTTTAAAATGAATTTTTTAAGAATTTCAGAAAGCTACTCTTGATCAAAATCAGAATTTTAATTTTTTTTAAAGATTTATCTTTCTAAATCTTTTTAATTAATGTCCATGTTTTCAAAATGATTTTAAGGATTTATTTATATGGACATGAATGTTTTGAAATGATACTTATTTTCAAAAGTTTCGAAGTGGTATGGGACACTTTGATCCAAAAATCTCTTTTAAATTACTTCATTAATAAATGTGTGACTTTTAAATGATTTCAAAGAAAGAGATATTTCTCTCAAATTGCTTTGATTTCATCTATGTCAACATCCTTTTATGGATTTTAAGTTTATTTGAAGTTGATTTATTATGATACAAAACTTCCATATTGTTTTGAAGTTTTTGTGATGTGTTTGACTGTGGATGTGTTATTCTTATACCATTCATGGTTTATGGATGAAGTATTTACATTTTGTATGATAATTTTAATATGAATGTTTATGATATGTTTTAACCTTTTCATATGGGAATGCATTGGACTTAATATGTGACGGGTGGAGCCCGCTATAGCTCCTCGATGCATCGGTAGGTATCATGAGACAAACTAGTGTCTTGGCACAAGACCTTGGAAAAATCTTATTTGTAGTCTTGGCATGAGTCCTTGGCTATGTGGTTATGATAGTCTGGAATTATGCTTTCTATCATTATGAAAGTGGTTATTGATATTGCATCTGATTATTCGATTAGTAGAATATCCATTTGAATAAGTAAATGGAATTATTTTATTTTATTTTTTCCATACTATGTTGAAGTTCATGTTTAAAAGGCTTTTGTTTTAGTTATACATTGCCTTAAATGTTTATTCTTATTTATGAATGTTTCCTCTATATTGTTATCCTTATTGGGTATTTGATCTCTCCCCTTTCCTATGTTTTATTTTTTTCCCAGGATGTGAAGAAGTAAATTATGAATGACCTGTAGAGATGGTATGAGTGGATAATAGTGTGGACTATGGAGACTATGTTGCTGTAGTTTTCATTTTTATGATGTAATGTAAAACTTGAAGAGTATATCTAGTGTTTCAAAGGCTACTAAACTAATCGGTCTTCCGAGACTTAATCTTTTGTGATCATGCCAATGTTATGTAATAATGCACCGACTCTGGGTAACTGGGGTCAGGGAGTTACAGTTGGTATCAGAGGAAGTTTAGTACAATCCTTGGAAGCTAGATTCTGATAAACTCTGATTATAGAACATAGATCTACGATGGAATTTGAAGATTAGTATAGAATAACATCCTAGAATGTTGGTATTGTAGAAATTTTTTGAGTTTTCTTAGAAATACAACCTTGTGTGGATACGAACAGGTAGAGGCGGCTCTGGAACAGATGTACCTAGGGGTAAAACTCGAAAACACCACTTTGTGCTAGACTCGAATGGGAACTGGTGCACGACAATGGGCATTGCTTCACTCTTGGCTACAACACTCTCGATGGATATGCTTAGGATAATTCTCATTTTCTTTATAAACCATTATGAAGGGTTTATGAGTATATACTTCCTCAAAGGATACATTTTTATGATTATGGATTATATCCATAAACTATTTAATTTATGTTATGTGTTTTACAAGTTTGGGATTAGGTATTGTTATTCATAAACCAATCTAGTGTATGCCATTGTTTAGAAATGGCGCCCAGTAGAAGTAATGAGAACTCCATCAATTCAGATGATCCAAAGAGAAAGAAGGATCATATCTATCATGGTCATAATCCAGAATTTATATGAGAAATAGTCTCGCATATATTATCGTCATATGAAGAAATAATATCATGTGTTGATAAGATAAGTAAATAGTATACTGAGTCATATGGCTTTGAAGGGAAGCAAGAGAAGAAAAGGATGGAAGAGAGAAATATGGATAAAGGGAAGAGGGAAAAGAAAAATTTTCCCATATGTGATAACTGTGGAAAGAAACACCCTGGAACTTGCCTGAAAGGAATGTGAGTTTGTTATAAGTGTGGAGGAAAAGGGCACAAAGTACGTGACTGCAAGGGTAAGAAAATGGTTTCAAAAGTACAATGCTTCATTTGCAAGGAGTTTGGACACTACGCGAACCTATGTCCCAGTCATCAGACTATGCCACAAATGATGCTATTGGATAATAATCATGTTATGATACTACCACAGATGAAGAGGAATGATTAGTGTTCTTATGTTGATTATGTCATTTGAGTGTTGTATCAACAATTTACTTGTTATAATAATTATGGAGTATATAAGGATTGTACTGCCGTACTATTTCATTAAGGACTTGAGACTGTGTGGAAGAAAGAAAAGTGACTCAATAGCAGGTTAATGTTTTGGAAAATATATGGTTGAGAGAAAGATAAACCATAATATGGTTCTGATACCAAGGTAGTGATTCTAGAATAATACATGATTGATTTGGATAAATTATATTGGATATTCGTGATTACCTTGAAACTGATTAATGATTTTTATATTTCATCACTGTTGGGGTTTACAACATTTTTGGATTGAAGGATTATATCTATTATTCTTTAAGGAATAAGGGATCATGAATATAATCAATAAGGTTTTATGGTAATTCAGGATGTTGCTGTGTTTTAAAAGAATATGTGATGAAGGTGATCACATGTTATTACGCAGAAAAAAAGGATCTTCATTGTGTTTACCTTCCTTATAAATTTTGGACTGAATTATTTTGGATAGTTCTAGTTTGGATTATTTTTGATTTTCATAAACGGACAACCCGGAGGTCGGGTGGAAAACCGTCGCGTTCGGCAAGGCCGCAAGACTTGAACCCACAACCGAAGGGCGACAAGGGTGTATCACCTACCACTGACCCACGTGATGTCCTGGTCTGAATAATGGCGTTTTTTAAATGGTTTTTCTAGACGAAATATAAATTCATTTTTTAACCCTATACGAGTAGGATAAATAGAATATTATTTTTAAGTTCTATTATCTTTTAGAGTGAAAGATGAGTTTGTGGTAGAACATAGTTAAAGGTTGAGACTCTACTTGTCAAGTATATATTTTTTTCTTCTCTTATTCAATGAACAAATTAATTCTTATACTTTAGTGAAGGGATCTTAAAAAAAATGTGTTATCCTAATACCATATGTTTTGCTGAACATATGGTATTTTAAATCACCATAGATTGATGAATTTAAGTCCTTAAATTTTACACTTCTTTGCGATTGATGACCTCAATCACTACCTATAAATATTTACGTTTTTCCTCCAATTATATGTCTCTAATTTCCACCAAAGTTCTCTGAATAGAGATCATAATTTGGTGGTGACCCTTTCATTTCTCTTTTCCTTTTATTAAGACTAAATTATATCAACCCAATTTCCGATGTGGGTTTTCCCACAAAGATATTTTCTATATTCAACCTTTTATTTTCGAAGAACAATTTGAAATTGCGAGGACACAATTTATTGAAGGAGAGGAGAATGTAACACCCCATGATTTCCTAGTGTGTTATTTCTCCAAAATAATTCAATAACTTGCACTACATGCAGCATCGAGTTCAAGCGCACCATGACTTACCAAAAAATCCATTCAAAAGAGGTTATGAAAAGTATTAACTAAATTATAAACTTTATATAATCCTTATAATTTTATAATCCATACTATGAGTTTCTTAGACATAATGTAAGAACAAATTCATTTTTAGTATTGCACTCTTACCACCTTTTAATAGTGAACCCTTTTTAAATCCAATATTTAAAAACTTTTCTATATTCAATTTGACTAAATAAATTTACTTTATAGAATGGGGAGATAAAAAATTTACAATGAAACATCCCAAGTTTCTACTGTACGCTTTCCTTTGAATAATACTGTAGCGTGTGTTGTACGCAACTTCGAGTTCTAACACACACCACAACCAATCGAACTAGCCGTTATGAATATTAATACATACTTTTTAAAATTTTATAAATTTTATCTCACAAAATGGACTTCATTTTTGTATTCTGAGTATCGAATTTAGCCTACGGTGAAATTTTGGAACTTTTCAAATAACATTTATATTTTGATGAATAGTTAAAATTACTAAATTTTAATTAAAACAACTTTTTTAATCGAACTAATTTATATTGATAAATTATGAATTTGAGTGGTTTTAAAGTATATTTAGAATATATTTTTACCATTTAATACAATTTTGGTCATTGTACATAATTTTGCAATTAAACTGGACATAAACAATTGTCAATCTTTTGATAGGTATTATCTCTTAAAAACACGCTATTTGTTTTGACGATGGGAATTTATTTTTAAATTAATTAATGAAACTGATATGTTTTGAATTTGGTAAAATAGAAATAATTTTTGAATTCATAATATCAAAAATATCTTAGGCCTAATTTTTGTTATTTTTATGGAAACTTTCATTTTTTGAAGAATAGTGAAACCACTAAGTGGTAGTTAAAAAACTGAATTTTTCATAAAACATAATTTTACCGCTTCTGTGAGTGGAATTTAAAAAATCAGAGAGGCATGGTTAATATATAGGAGTCAAATGTGGATCAATGAGATGAAAATAATTTTTGGTGAATAGTATCTTTTTACTTTTATTTACCATTGTTAAAAGTAAATAGGGTAATTCAGGATAAAAATGATATTAATATTACCCTAACACAGGTCCTAATTTTATTGTACAAGTGTATCTCGACCCGAAACAACCTTATGAATAAAATATTATCATTTAGGTCCACTTTGATTAGATTATGACATTTATTATTATATAATTCAAAGAAGAGTTAAAAGAGTTAAAATCAAATTTTATTTAATAAAACATTTTTAAAATAGGGTTACACATAAGATAAATTCGATTATGAATATTAATTATAAAGCTAAACAGATCTCCTACATAATGGTATTTTATTTATGATTTTTAGACATTAAATAATTTAATTTATTTATGACACAATGGTGATGCAGTAATTACCTAATTAATAAAAAATTAGAATAATTGATATTATAAATACCAAAATAAATGTAATTTGAAACTTTTTTATAAATATCTATAATTTTCTAGGTTAATATTACATGTTTTAATTTATTTAATTATCTTTTTTCGAAGTAATCATTCTGTTATGATTTTTTAAAAAATCAATTATTTAATTGTGTCAAAATTGACATAAAAGAGTTTTTAAAACAAATATTATATTATTAATTGATATTAAATTCCTAAAAATATAAGGTTCAGGCAAGAGACTTATATCATGATAGGTGTATCATTAATGGACCACTAGGGGGGTCTCTTGGATGTATATAGTAAGTTTATTAACCATATAATAAAAAAATACAAAGAGACATTGTAAAAGTGAAACTAATTAACTAAGAGTTAATACTTAAAGATAAGGTTAGTATAATAACCCAAACCTGTCTAAATTCTATTGGGTGAGTGTTTTTCTACCCATACCCACCTTAACCATTAAATAATCCACATTGGAGCCTTTAGAAACCGAATATGAGTTTATTATAAAATAATATTTCTTGCTTTTCCAAAGGTGCCCCTCATCCCTCTTATAAAAGGGCACTCCCCCTTCTCATTAATTCACACCTTCAAAGCCTTTTGGTTCGGCCAAACCCTACCCCAATACTCTCTAAAATTCCTTCAATACAACCTAGAGGAAATAGTTTGATCAGAAAGACAACCTAAGAATCCATTTTGATCAAATCAAAAGAAAGAACCCGACGAAGAGGTAATGTTTTCACCACCCTTTTTCAAATTCATTTCTTCTTCATATTCTTCTTTCATTGTTATTCCCATTCTAAAATAATGAATCCAGTATCTCCTATATACTGTAATATTATTATAAATACGGTACAACCATATTCAGTATTCTATCCATCCTTTGAATGACATGTCACCATACGTGCGTACGTACAGCTTACCGTCTCTATGTCGTGGTGTAATTGTTATTCAATATATTATTATTTGGATGGGTATAATAATGTTGTGTAATTCATGTAAATAATAAATATAACATGATAATGATTCTGTATATAAGATATAACATCCCATTAAATATTATTTTAATATCAAAAGTATGATATTGTCACTCGTGCGTACGTACGGACTACCGTCTCCACGAATGCGATGAGATTCATTATCCATCGTATCCATTCAAGTCTAATTCTAATTTGATGATTAATAATAGTATATAAGGACTTGATATCATTATATATATGATTAAGATACAACCTATCCATTACAAACACGGCATACGTAACAAAACATATAAAATAAAATGAGTAAGTTAACACTTGAAACAACGATAATACTAAGATATTATTAACAAATCTATGTTAAAAGATCATATATGATATCATATTAATGTATATTATTCTTGTATAATTTAATAACAATTATTTCACCATTATAAAGGAGTTTAACCTACCCTCATCCATGGAAAAGTAAAGGTAAGGGTTTATTTCGCAATCTCTTCATTATTTGAGGTTGTTTATATGTAATAATCTACTGGGATCTCTTTATCATCCACATCCATGTTTCTTAAAAATTTATTTCAAAATTCTTACTATTTTACAGAATATGGGTTAATGTCATTTATACCCTTGTTTTACTTTTTATAAGAATTTTATAAAGGAATATTTCTGTCTTTTTCAAAACAAGGTGCTTTTTAACCTTTTCGACAAAATTAGGGTAAGAATGTTTTTTTAACTTTTAGGGCAGGTGCGACTATTTACCGCCGTTATAAAATCTTCAAAGATTCCCTTAAAATCTAATAAAGATATTTTTATAGTAAATGTTTTATTTTATAATAATGTTATTTTTAAATGATTTCAAAATGAATATTTTAATAATTTATTAAAGGTACTCTTTATCAAACTCAGTATTTTAAATGTTTTAAAGTTTTATCTTTCTAATTATTTTTAGTTAATGTCCATGATTTCAAAATGATTTTAAGGATTTATTTATGTGGACATGAATGTTTTGAAATGATATTTCTTTTCAAAAGTTTCGAAGTGGTATGGGACACTTTGATCCAAAAATCTCTTTTAACTTACTACCTTAATAAATTTGTGACTTTTAAATGATTTCATAAAAAGAGATATTCCTCAAAAATAGTATTGATTTCATCTATGTCAACATCCTTTGATGGATTTTAAGTTTATTTGAAGTTGATTTATTATGATAAAATACTTCCATATTGTTTTGAAGTTTTTGTGATGTGTTTGACTGTGGATGTGTTATTATTATACCATTCGTGGTTTATGGATGATGTATTTACATTTCATATGCTAGTTTTAATACGAATGTTTATGTTATGTTTAAACCTTTTCATATAGGAATGAATTGGACTTAATATGTGACGGGTGGAGCCTGCTATAGCTCCTCGATGCATCGGTAGGTCTCATGAGACAAACTAGTGTCTTGGAACAAGGCCTTGGAAAAATCTTATTTGTAGTCTTGGCACGAGGCATTGGCTATGTGGTAAAAATAGTATGGAATTATGCATTCCATCATTATGAAAGTGGTTATTAATATTTCATGTGATTATTCTATTAGTAGAATATCCATGTGAATATGTAAATTGCATTATTTTATTTTATTTTTTCTATACTATGTTGAAGTTCAAGTTTAAAGCGATTTTCTTTTAGTTATACATTTCCTTAAATGTTTATTCTTATTTATGAAAGTTTTATCTATATTGTTATCCTTACTAGGAATTTGAGCTCACCCCTTTTCTATGTTTTATTTTTTCCCAGGATGTGAAGATGTAAATTATGAATGACCTAGAGGGATAGTATGAGGGGATAATAGTGTGGACTATGGAGACTTTGTTGCTGTAGTTTTCATTTTTTTTGATGTAATGTAAAACATTATGAATATATCTAGTGTTTCCAAAGCTACTAAACTAATCGGTCTTTCGAGACTTGATATTTTTTGATCATGCCAATGTTATGTAATAATACACCGACTCCGGGTAACTGAGGTCGGGGCGTTACAGTCTTGGCATGAGACCTTGACAAAACGGTTATTTCTGCTCTTGCAATGATGACTTGAAGATGTTATTATGATGCCCCTAATTATGAATTTCCTCATTATTGAACTAGTAATTCTTTTTTCATGTGGTTATTAGACATATAGAATATTCGTGGTTATTGAATTATTTATTTATGTCTTATTCATACTATATTATGTTCAAGTTTATTTACAAAGGCATGCGTTTTTAGTTATTCGTCATTCCTAATGTTGATGTTTAGGATATCTTCCACTATATTGATTACCCATAAAGGGAATTTGATATCGCTCCTTTCTTATGTTTTATTTTGTACAGTATGTGAATAATTATTTTAGGAATGATCGACCGAGATAATTGAGGAGATATGGATGTTTTCAGAGGAATTTCTTTGTTATATTTTGTTTGAAGTTATAATGTTAAACTTATGTATATATATTTTTTCCAAAGATAATAAACTCGTCAATACTCTGGGGTGAATATTCCTTGTTTATATGAAAATTTTATAAAATTAGGCAATAGCTCTAGGACACTGTGGTCAGGTCCGTATAGTTGGCATGGTGAATAACTTAAAATACATGTCTTTAAAAATAAACATGAATATAATATGGTAGAAATAAAATATGAATAAATAATAACATAATAAAACATAATAATGGGTAATCTAATAGTATAAAAACCAAATTAACTAACCATTACTAATTTCATAATGAGGAAATGTATAATTTAGGACATCATAACTATACCATCAAGGCCTCATGCCAATACTATAAATAACCATGTTGTTAAGGCCTCATTCCAAGACCTAGTTTGTACCACGAGATATACCCTCACACCACCAAGATATAGTGGGACCCACCCAAAACCTAATATGTCCAACCCATTCCTCTTAACAATGGGTATAAACATAAACAACATACACATTCATATCGAATCTAATACATGAAATGTAAATAACTTTCCTCGATCATTAAGTATAAAAACTAACAATTCGGTGTAAATTGGTGAATGGTTTTAAGATAGAACATCCTTACTAAATTTTATAATAAACCATTAAATTATATATGGTAGATGATATCGTAAACTATTAATCCCAATAATTCATAATAATGGACAAGAGTGGTGAAACAGATAAAGATACTCATTTAAAATCATTGAGTAATTCTTGAGATAAATACTATTTTACATTGAAAAGAAGAATTCATTTTGAAAAGTATTTATAAAAGTATAAGTAAAGTAAGATATTATATTCATAATAAAATTAGTTACATTATAAATATAATGGTTTCTAATAATATATTATATATTTCCCTTGAAAATAGGTATGGATTTGAGAAATTCCATTGAATGGGGCTATTATTTCGTGATGAATTTATGAAAGATCCCTTCTTAGACATAAAGGTCCCCATAAATGATGGTAGGATTATGGTTGGTACACATATATAGAACGTTATAAAATAATTTATAATGATAAAATATGAATAAATAATGATTTAATTGATTTAATAAGATAATAATAGTAACCCGAATGAAAATAGAGGTTTTTGTAGAAAACTGTTACTTTAAGTCTGAAGCTATTACTCACTTTATATTAATGGCCTAAATAATAAAATAAAGGTTCATAAATTAATGATTAAAAACAAAATATAAATATAATTAATTTATTATAACATTATTAAGTTCATTCATGGTCTTATGATGGATTTAGAGATTCAATTTCATTGTTTGGGTGAATTTTCTTCCTTGGTTTTCATGATAAATTTACTTATATTCTTGTATGAATAAACATGTATAATGATAATGGTTTTCCAAAAAAAAGATTTATCTTATTAGTGAAAACCCATATGATTACATGGTTATAAATTTTTATTTGGTTTTTTTGAGTGAAGATTAATTATTATATAAAACTCTAATGACAATAGTTTGGGTTAATTATCAGTTTTTTTGATCACAGCAAACTCATTTTGAATTATTAGTTAATATCATGTGTAAAAAATGATTCCAAAACAATAAAAAAGTTAAAAAACATATGTTATATTCTGTTCCAACCATCTAGATGGCTTAATGGCCGGAATTTATTATGGTAATATAAATTGGAAACCTGTCGTCTTTGAATGTGATAAATTAACACATCTCAGATACTGTTTTCATTACTAGTATAAAAGAAAGGGAAAAGGGAGATGATTTATAATTATTTTGTTTATCATAAAAAAATTATAGTCCATGTAATATAATGTAGTCATCACAACATTTTGATGAAAGTATGTGAGTAATGAAAAATAAATGAAAGGCACTTGATATAAAAGATTTGAAAAGAGGGATTTATCTCATGAAGTAATCATTCTAGGGAGCCTTTTTATGGGTGAGGTTTTGTCTTCTTATGATTTTAATGGATGATGGAATATGGGGGAATGGTTGGAAGTATATTATAGCTGAATTTAGGTAAGGAACAATTCATTAGAGGAGTGAAGAGTAGAGAGAGTTGGGGGAGTTATTATAGTGGAGGAGAGGGGTGGTTTGTTAATATCTTTTTCATTATTATATTTTTTCTATCAAGACAACCAATTGTGTTGATTCATGTTACCCATAATGTTAATAAGTTAATGTGAGTTCGATAAAAGTGTTCTTACATCATTCATGATGATAGGAATAGTGAATTTAACTAATAATGTATATATATATGGTAAATTGTCGTTTTTTTACTATTCATAAAAATTCGAGTATTTCATAAAAATCCCAAAATTTCCCCCTGACCAATTTTCAAGCTGTAATATTATAAAATAAACTCCATTTTTTAAAAATAATTTTAAAAATATTGTAAATTTAATTTTTCTATGAAATCATAATTTATTAAAAAATAACATTTTTAAAACTATAAATTATTTTATATTAAATTAAAAAATTAATCAAGTTATAATTATCTTATAACCTTAAAACAATAAAATAATAATATGATTTAGTATTATTAAGAGTAATGTTACTATTTATATTACTCTTCATAATGGTATGTTACTATTGACCAAAAATTGTGTTTAACTCAGCAGACTCGAAATATCTTACTGAACGCAACCGTGTATGTTAGTTTTTTGAAATTCAAAATCCTAGAGGTGGTAAAATGATGTTTATTAGAATTTTTATAATGAAGTGGTGTCTTGTAGAGACTCCATGTTTCATGCATTCAATATTAATACCTAGTTTGTCTCATTAGACCTGCCGATGCACCAAGGGTCTATAGTGGGACCCACCGAACACGTACTAAGTCCAATGCATTCATCAAATGAACATGGATAAACATAAACAACATATACATTCCAATTTAATATATCTTATGAAAAGAAAATTACTTTCTCCGAACATTAAGCAAAAACACTAACCATTCAGAGATAACTGGTGATTGGTTTTAAGATAAGACATCCACATTGAAACTAATCGTAAACCATTAAATTATATATAGTAGATGATATCATAAAATAGTAATCCCAATAATATATTTAATCAACAAGGGTTTTAAAATAGACAAAGATACTCTTATAAAATCATTGAGTAATTATTGAGATAAATACCCTTTTTCATTGAAAATACGAGTTATTTTCGAAAACCCTTTATAAAACCAGAAGTGAAGAATGTTAGTTTTTTAATAATAAAATGATTCACTTTAGAAAGATATTGGTTGTTAAAAGTATATCATAAATTCCTCTTGAAAATATGACATAATTTGAGAAATTCCCTTGAATATGGCTTGTATTTCTGAATGAATTGTTAAAATATCCCTTTTAAAACATATAACACTCCATAAATGAATATAATATTATTTCTGGTACCCATATATAGAACATTAAACTATCACATACAGATAATTAATAATTTAACTTAGTTAAGTAGATAATGAGAGTAACCTGAAATAAAATGGAGTTTTGGGTGGAAAATTGTTACCTTAAATAAAAAGGTGTTCCTCACTTGATAAAAATGACCGGAATAATAAAATTTAGGTTCAAAAATAATGATACCATAACTTCATAAAAATTTAATTGATTTTACATAATATTATTTGGTTCATTAATGGCCTTTTGATGGGTTAAGAGATTCAATTTCATTGTTTGGGAGCATTTTCTTCCTTGGTTTTCATGATTGGATTACTTAAATTCTCTTTATGGATAAACATGTACAATGAGAATGGTTGTCCAAAAAAGAAGTTGTATTTTATTAGTGATAAAACATAAAAATTAAATGTTATAAAAAATTTTGTTTATTGGGAGTGAAGATGAATCATTATATAAAACATTAATGACAATTCATTAGGTTAATTGGTGGGTTTTTATCACAACGAAGTCATTTTTATTTATAAATTAATATTATGTATAAAAAAGGATTCTAGAACCTTAAATAACCTATAATACATATATTATAGTCTAGTTTAACCATAAAAGATGATTTCATGACTGTAATTGAATATGTTAATAAAAATTGAAAACCTGTCATCCTTGAATGTGATAATTTAACACATCTATGATGGTTTTTTCATATCTGGTATAAAAGTACAAGAAAAGAGAGGTGATGAAAAATTATTAACTTATAAAAATAAAATTCCACAATATGTAATGTAATTTAGTCATAATAACATTTCTATGAACATATGTGTGGAATGAAAAAGAATAGAACAGAACATGAAATAAAAGAAATGGAAAGATGAATTTTCCTCTTGAAGTAATCATCCATGAGAGCCTCTTTAGAGGAGAGGTTTTGGTATTTATTTGAGACCATGATCTTCTAGACTATAGAAAGGATCATGGGAGTTATTTTAGCATAATTTATACAAGGAAAAATGGTGTATATGAATGAAGTGAAGAGGGAGTGCAGGTGTATTTTTATACTGGATGAGATGGTTGATTTGTGGATATTTTATCCATTATTTTATTATTTCATTCAAGAAAACCAATAATGTTGATTCATGTTACCCTTACTAATAATACGTTCATGTTATTTAGAACCATTTGTTCTTACATCATTCATGATGCTAGTAATAGTGTATTTAACTGATAATGTATATATACAGTACATTATCGTATTTTACTATTCATCAAATATTCTAGTATTTCTGAAAAATCACAATAAAATAACCCTAACCATTTGTTATATGTAAAATTAAAAAAAGAAATCCATTTTTAAAAAATAATATTATAAATATGTTTAAATTATTTCTTTAATAAAATCATAATATATTTGAAAAATAAGAATTTATACTTGAAATGAATATAGTATATGAGATGTGATAATTTATCACATTCAAGGAGAATGGGTTTCCAATTTATATTAACATCTTCAATTATGATCAGGAAAGAATTTTTATGGTTTAACTATACTATAATTTATGTATTATAATTTATTAATGGTTCTAGAATCCTTTTTTTCACATTATATTAATTTATAAATCAAAATGAGTTCACAGTGAAAAAAACCGCCAACAGTAATTACCTGACCCTAGTTTCCCAGAGCCATTTCCAAATTTTAATAATTTGGAATATAAAAATGAATATGTATCCAAAAGGATTGATTAGATTAGTAAATTTGGAAATAATATACATACATATGTTCAACATTACAACTTGAAACGAAATACTACATATAAATTCCATTGAAAACATCCATATCTCATAGGTTATCCCTACAGTTCATTCATAAAATATTTCTTCACATCCCAAAAAAAATAAAACACAATAAATATGTGATTTAAATTTCTGAGTTAGGGTGATAAATAAAACATAACATATCATAAACATAATCATTAGCCATCTTGATTAACTAAAAAACATTCCTTTAAAAATAAACATGAAAATAATATGTTAGTAATAAGAGATGAATAAAAAATTCCCTAATAAAATGTCATCATGGGTATTCAACTAGTCGAATAATGACATGAAATAACAATTACTAGTTTCATAATGAGGGAATGCATATTTATGGACATTATAACCATACTTTCAACATCTCATGCTAAGACCAAAAATAACCATTTTGTGAATGCATAGTTCCAAGACCTAGTTTTTCTCATGAGACATGTCGATGCACCGAGGGGATATAGCCATCCCCAGACAACACTTAATATGTCCAATTAATTTATCCTATTAATGGGGATAATAATAAACCACATATTCATTTATATTGAATCTAACATATCAAATGTAAATAGAATTCCCTGAACATTAATCGTAAACAGTGACCATTCCGAGTAAATTGGTGAATGGTTTCAAGATAGAACAACCAGATTCAAACTAATAATAAACCAGTAACCTATATATGGTAGATGATATTAGAAAATATTAATCCTAATAATACATAAAAATCAATAATAATGTTGAAATAGATGAAGATGATCTTATAAAATCCTTGAGTTATTCTTGAGATAATTACTAATTTACTTTGAAAAAAAACATTTCTGTTTGAAATAACATTATAAAATGATAAGTTAATCAAGGTATTATTTTAATAATAAAAATAGGGAAGTTATAAATATAATGTTTTCCAAAAAAATATTATATATTTCACTTAAAATAGGAAATAATTTGAGAAATTCCATTGAATCAGGCTTGTCTTTTTTGAAGAATTTTTTAAATATCCTTTTTAAAACATATATCTACTACTAAATGAAGCTATTATTATGGTTTGTGCGCATATATAGAACATTTGGACTTAATATCTGAAGAGTAAATATGAATAAATATTAAATTAATTGAGGTATGTAGAGAATAAGAGTAACCCGAATGAAAATTGAATTTTGGGTATAAAACCATAAACTCAACTCCAAAGGTGTTCCTCACATGATCCTAATGACATGAATTATCCAATTTTAGTTCATAATTTAATGATTCCAGACCATAATTTTCATGTAATTGATTTTTTATGACCTTATTAAGTTCATTCATGGATTTTTAATGGGTTAAGAGATTCAATTTTATTGTTTGGAAGTGTTCTCTTCCTTGGCTTACATGAACCATTTAATTATATTTCTATATTGATAAATATATACAATAATAATGGGTTTAAAAAAAATAATCTGTATATAATTATTTAAAAAAAATAATATTACATTGTTATAAAATTTCGTTTGGATATTTTCAGTGAATATGAATTATTATATAAAACATTTTTGACATTTTTTTGGGTCAATTGGAGGTGTTTTATCATAACGAACTCATTTTTGTTTATAAAATAATATTATTTATAAAAAGGGATTAAAATGCATAAAATAAGTTATAACACATATATTATAGACTGTTTCAACCATAAAAATGGTTTCATGACCTGAATTGAAGATAGTAATAGGAATTGAAAACTCATCATCTTTGATTGTGATAAATTAACACATCTCGGATGGTGTCTTCATTTATAGTATATTTGAAAGGGAGAGGAAATATGATTATGGATTCACCCTTTATAATAAAAATATTCCAATATATCTATGGTACTGGAGTCATCACAATATTTGGACGAATGGTTGTGAGGAAAGGAAAAAAGAACATGAAATAAAGAAATGAAAAGAGGAATTTCCCTCTCAGTGTAATATTCCTTGAGAGCCTATTTTGGGGAGAGGTTTTGGACTTTTTTGAGAATAAAGGATTCTATATTAAGGGGATGATCTTGGGAGAATATTTGATAAGAATTTAAAAAATTCACAAGGCTTGAGAGGAGTAAATAGAAGAGGCCTCGAGCTGGTGCCTTATTTTATTACATTGCTATATAAACAAGGAATATTAATATCAAAGTATTGAGTAGTTTATTATATTTTGAAACAAGATACATACCTATGTTCAACATTAAAAAATTAAACTAATTAAAACATAGATATTCCCTTGAAAAATTCTTTATCTCAAAGGTTATCCCTGAAGTCATTCATAAAATACTTCTACACATTCAGGGGAAAATATACCATATGAAAGTGGTGAGCTAAAATGCTCAGTAAGGGTTTGAAATACAGTAGAATAAATCAAAATCAAAAACATTAGGAATTTTGAATAAAATAAGAAACATGATTTTAAAAAAAATCATGATCATAATATGGTAGAAATAAGAGTTGAATAAATAATTCCATAATAAAACATAATCATAGGTATTCTAATAGTCTAATAACAACATGAACTAATAATTAATAGTTTCATAATGATGTAATTAATAATGCAGGACATCATATACATGCCATCAAGGCTCATGCCAAGACCATAAATAACCATTCTATGAAGGCCTTGTGCGAAGACCTAATTTGTCTAATGAGAACTACCAATGCACCAAGGGGCTATAGCAGTACCCACCCGACACTTAGTAAGTCCAATGAATTCCTCATATGAATTAGGATAAACATAAACAACATATACATTCATATATAATCTTACATATTAAATAAAAATAACTTTTCCTGATCATTTAGCATAAACAGAAACCATTCAGAGTAAATTGGTGAATGGTTTTAAGATATAACATACAAAGTCAAACTAATCATAAACCAATAAAATATATATTTTATATGATAGTATAAAACATTAATTTCAATAATACATAATAATCAACATGAGTTTTAGAAATCTAGTGTATACTCTTATAAAATCCTCGAGTAATTCTTGAGATAAATAATCTATTACTTTGAAAAGAGGAGTTATTTTTTAAAAGACATTATAAAACCAGAAGTGAAGTAAGATATTGTTTTCAAAAAAAATGAGTGAATTTATAAATATAATGGTTTATGAAAATATATTATTGAGTGTCATTGAAAATAGGTAATAAATTGAGAAATTCCCTTGAATCATCTTGTATTTCAGAATGAATTTTTGAAAGATTTCTTTTAAAATATATAACTCTCCTTAAATGAAGGTAGGATTATGGTTGGTACACATATATAGAAAATTAAAAAATAATTTATGATGATAAAGTGTGAATAATTAATAATTTAATTGGGGTATGTAGAGAAGAAGTTTAACCAGATTGAAAATAAAGGTTTGGGTAGAAAACATTTTCCTTAAGTGTGAAGGTGTTCCTCACATGATCTTATAAACCTGAATAATAATATTTAGGTTCATAAATTAGTTTTTACAACACCTCATATACATATAATAAATTTATTATAACCTTATTAGATTTATTAATGTCTTTTTGATGGGTTAGGAGATTAAATTAAAATGTTTAGGAGTGTTTTCATCCTTAGTTTTGATGATATGTTTACTTATATTCATGAATGGATAAACATGTAGACTGAAAATGGGTTTCCAAGATAGATTTTGGATGTTATTAGTGATAAAATAAAAGATTAAATGGTAATAAAATTTCATTTCGATAATGGTAGTAAAGATTAATCATTATATAAAACATTAATGACAATTGTTCATGTGGATTGGTGGTTTTTTATTAGAATGAACTCATTTTGATTTATAAATATATATAATCTGTAAAAAAGGATTAAAAATGTTTAGATAAGTTATAATACATATATTAAAGTCTAGTTAGACCATAGAAATGGTATAATTAATAAAATTGAAGATGGTAATATAAATTGAAAACCCATCATCCTTGAATGTGATAAATTAACACATCTCAGATGTTGTTTTCATTTCTAGTATAAAAAATGGGAAAGAAGATATGATGAAAAATTCATCCATTATAATAAAAACATTCTAGTACATTTATGGTACTAGATTCATCATAACAACTATATTAAAGGAGGTGTGTAAAGAAAATTAATGTAATATAACTTCTAATGAATGAAATTAAAAGAGGAATTTACCTCTTGAAGTATTCTTCTTTGAGAGCCCTTTTAGGGGAAATGTATTGGTCTGTTTATGAGACCACAGGATTTCAAATGTGGGGGAGGATATTGGGAGGATATTTATGTAGAATTTAGATCAGGAACTTGTCTTGCAAATGCTGAAGATAAGGGGAAGTTAGGGGGGTTTCATAGTGGAGGAGAGGGGTGATTTGTGAATATCTTATTCATTATTTTATTATTTTCTTCAAGATAACCAATAATGTGGATTATTGTGACCCATAAATGTACTATGATCATGTGAGTTTAAACCAAGTTTTATTATATAATCTGTAATTATAGGAAGAGTATAGTGACCCGAGCCTTTACATATGAAATTTCATTATTTCAAGCATATTTAATTATCAGAGTACAAGCCAATGATCTTTAGGTCTGGTGTCTTGGAAGACTATGTAAATATAACATAAAACATGGGGATCAAAATATTCTTTATTTAATCTCCATAAAGAGGTTAAAACATCCATTGAGCTCTTACATCTGTATAGGGTACCCTGGATAATACATGAACAATGGGATGTGCTAAAAAGCCCAGTAAAGGAATGAACATAAGGATACATCTAACGAACACAAGTTAAGAGGCATGACATAATGATATCCAAAACATGAAACTTATGAAATAATTTCATATAATCATCAGATCATATAAACATGGAGTCATATAAATGTGGCAGAATCATAATTCATATCTTTAGTATGGGTCAAGGATAACCACCAATCCCGTTTCCAATTTCAGTACGGGTCAATTCTAACCACCAATCCATTTTCACATCGCATCTCATGAGACTTTTCTTTATCCAATGAATTAGAGTGCTATCTAGGCACACCCATATCAATATATTCACGAATATCCTTTCCACATTAATATTCTTACCACATATACAATCATGCATATTCAACCATACACAAACATAAGGGTACCCATAAAAATTATTGGGTACCTCTATCATGACATCAATCATAACCAATGGGTGTATCATGAAAGTGTCCATAGAAGGAAAGAATTAGAAATAAATGGATGTTCATAGGTTAAAATAGGCATATAACATGGTAAGTGGTGTCAAACATAAGTGACAACATATTATAAATGTAATTTAAAAACATTAGCATTAAAATATTTTTGTGCAGTTTTAAAGAACACACTCTAGAGATTTTCCAACAGAAAAGAGGAAATTATTTTATATTAAACCATATTTGAACCAAGAAGGTTTTAATAATAGAAATAATGATTTTATAAAGGTAATGTTTTCTTAAATCAAAGGATAGAGTGAACATGAAATTTGTGAAAATTTTGGGAAGTCCACTTAAAACAGGTTTTCTTATCGGAAAGTTCAAAGGAGGGAATCTTTCAAAAACATGAATATACCTGAAATAAATTGATGAAAGGGTCTTGATATTAGAATATTTTACAACTATACAAAATTCATATGATTCACATAAATAGATATGATAACACTATTTTGAAATAAATATAAGGAAACCCGAAAGAACGAAGAATGTTTGGGTAGAATTCGTTACGATTTTGTCGGCATGGTGTTGGGTGTACCTAAGAGGAATTGATGAGAGATAGAAGGGGTTTATAATCATTTATAAAACATTAGGTAAGTATGGGGAATGTGTATAAACATAACCCATCACTTGGTATTACACAAAAAATCATATCATAGAGAACAATCTTGATTAAGAGTGAAAAGGGGGGATCCCTTACCTTAAATCCGTTGGTGTTCTCCACTTGTTATTAACAACCTGAATAAAAAAATTAGGCATTATTATTTAATAATTACATAACCTCTTCTATATGTAGTTTATTTATTATAACCCTTTTTAGTTCATTCAAATCCTTATTGATTAGTTATAAGGTTCAATTTCATTGTTCGGGCTCGTTTGTTTACTTGGCTTAAAAATATCGGTTCACTTATATACAAGTTTGGATTATATGCAAGATTAAAGTGGTTGTCCAGAATTGAAGTAATATTATTTAGTTCCTATACATGGGATTACATGGTTTTTCATTTAATTATGTTACTTAGGGTGAAGTAAAATTATTATATTTATAACCATAGTGATAACCATTTTTGTTGATCGGTGAATTTGATTACAAAGAATGTGTTTTATTTATAAATTAATTCCATTTTTTCCAAAGGATTACAAAATAGAAAATAGGATATATTAAATATATAATAATCTTATTAAACCAAATCACAAATGGGTTCATGACCATAATTAAAGATAATAATATAAATTGATAAACTGTTGTCCTTGAATGTGCTAGAATAACACATCTCAGATGGTGCTTTAATTTCATTCAAACAAAAGGGTGGGGAAAGGAGAGAAGATAATGAAACATACCACTAGAAAGAAGACATTCCAGTACATGTATGTTACTGGATTTATCATACTATTATGGTGAAGGGAGCTGAGGAATGAAATAAAAAAAAGTACTTAAAAGAAAAGAAGAAATTTCGGAAGAGGAATTTACCTCTTGAAACTTCCTCCTTTGAAACCTTTTAACAAGAGAGGTTTTGGAATTTTGGGGAGGCTGAGAGATTATAGACATGGGGTAAGACCTCGGGGAGAAATTTGGGCAGAATTCAGAGAAGTCTTGGAGCTAGAGAGGAGTGGAGAGAAGAGGGAGTGAAGGGGGGTTTTATATTGGAGGAGAAGAGGGATTTCATGATATTATAATCCTTAATTTATTATTTCATCACAAGACAAACAATTGTAAGTATTCCATGACCAATAATAGTTAATGGGTCATGTGAATTCAAACCGTGGGTGGTGACATCATCCATGAAGCTAGGAATAGTTTAGTTAGCTTATAATGTATATATACGGTAAATTACAGTATTTTACTATTCATCAAAATTTCAAGTATTTCAGAAAAATACCAAAAATTCACCCTAATGATTTTTCGATGTGTAGAATCCAAAACTAATGTCCATTTTTCAAAAATAATTTTTCAAATATCATTATTTTAATATTTAATTTAAATCATAATTTATTATCAAAAACCAGATTTAAAACATGAATTAACTCATTCTAAAACAAAGGTATATTGTACTTCCAACTTGAATATTATTTTTATACTATCATAGGTGATGTTACTATTCATTAGGTTATATCACTATTCATAAGGGTATGTTACAATTCATTAGTGTTGGTTACTATTCACAAAAAAAATTATGTTTTTCTTATCATACTCCAAAAAACATTTTGAACACAACCGTGTAAGTCATATTTTCAAAATTCCAAGCACATAAGAGACAAACATATGATTAAAGGTCTCTAATCACTTAGTAGTCCATTATTATGTGATTTTATGGATTATTTATTAGAAGGGAATTTCCATTAAAAACATTGGGCCGTTACATTCTTTCCCCTTATGAAATTTAACAATTTAAATTTCATTTTACATTCTAGGACAAAAATAGATGTGGGTACTTTTCCTTTAATGCTTCCTCTAGTTCTCATGTTGATTCCCCAAAATTAGGGTTCATCCACAATACATTGACAGGATGGGTTGTCTTCTTTTGTAGAACTTTATCTCTCTGATCCATAATCTTTACTGGCTACTCCTCATAGGATAGATCATCTTCCAGCTGCACCACCATTGAGTTTAGTACATGTGAGGGATCAGGTATATACTTTCTCAAGAGTGATATGTGGAAAACATCATGAACGAGAGCCATATTCAGTGGAATTGCAAGCCGACAGGACATGGATCCTATGTGGTCAAAGATCTCAAAGGGGCCAATATACCTTGGTCTTAGCTTCCCTATCTTCTCGAATCACATGACTCTCTTCCATGAAGATATTTGAAGGAAGGCATTATCTACAACATTGAACTCCAAGTCCCTTCGACAGTTGTCAGCATAGCTCTTTTGCCTACTTTGAGCAGCTTTGATGTGTTTCTGGATGACTTGAACCTTCTCTGTCATCTCTTGAACAATATTGGGTCCAAGTAGCTTTCTTTCTCCAACTTCATCCCAACAGGTTGGAGTACTACATCGCATTCCATATAGAGCTTCATATGGATCCATTTGAATACTCGAGAGAAATCTATTGTTGTATGAGAACTCAACTAGTTGGATATGCAGATCCCAACCACCTTTGAATTCTAGATAGTAGGATCTATGCATATCTTCAAGCATCTAAATAGTCCTTTCAGAGTGGCCATCAGTTGGGGGGTGATAGGACGTGATGAAATTTAATTCAATACTAAAAGCATGTTGAAGACTCCTTCTGAATTTAGATGTGAATATTGGATCGTGGTCAGGGACAATTGAAAGTAGAACATCATGCAGTATCACCACTTCCATCACATATAAATTTGAAAGTTGTTCAAGAGAGAGATCTTCCCGAATAGCAATGAAATGGGATGTCTTGATGAGTCAGTCAACCACAACCCATATCGCATTATTTCCATTTGACGTCTTCAGGATACCCATGACAAAGTCCATAGTAACATTTTCCCATTTCCACGTGGGTATATGAAATGGCTACATCATACCTTTGGACTTTTTTCGCTTAGCATTAACTTGCTGACATACCAAGAACCTTGATATATATTCTGTAATCTACTTCTTCATGTTATCCAACCATAAGTTTTCTCAGAGATCACAGTACATATTGGTACTCCAAGGATGGGTAGTGAAGGTCGAGCTATGTGATTCATTTAACAGCTCCTTTTTTTCCTCAGTATCAGATGGTACACATTATCGTGTCCCAAATCATACAAATCCTTTCTCATCAATTTTGAAATCAGAGGATTTATCATTTTTAAAAGATTCCACCCTTTTCTGAATTTCCACATCCTTTCTTTGAGCAACATTTATTTTCTCCAAGAAGGATGGTTGAGAAATCATTTTAGAATGTATTGATTATATTCCTCCCTTAATGATTCCCATGTCCATCCTTTGAAAATCTATGAAGATCAGATCCCTTTAAATTCTCATCATTGATAAAGATGTGAGATCCTTTCTACTTAGAGCATCTGCCACCTTGATTGCCTTACTAGGATGGTAGTGGATTGAGCATTCATAATACTTGATGGCCTCTATGCATCTTCACTGGCGCATATTAAGCTCTTTTTGTGTGAATATATATTTGAGACTCTTGTGGTCAGTATATATCTCACATTTTTTCCCATATAGTTAATGATGCAAGATTTTCAATGCAATGATCATAACTACCAACTCCAGATCATGCGTGGGATAGTTTTTCTCATGAATTTTTAGCTTCTTTGAGGAATAGGCTATCACTTTATCATTTCGCATTATCACACAGCATAATACGTTCTTAGAAGCACCACTATACACCACATAGGGTTCTCCACTTGAAGGGAGTGTGAGTACCAGCGGACTGATAAACCCCTTTTCAACTCCTTGAAACAGTCTTCTCATTCTTGTGTCCAGACGAACTTTACTCCCTTCCGTGTCAGCTTGGTCATTCGGTTGGAGAATTGTGAAAAGTTCTTCACGAATTATCGATAATACCCAGCTAGACCTAAAAAGATGCGGATATCTGTCACAGAAGTTGGCCTCTACCACTCTTCAATTGCCTTTGTCTTGGAAGGGTCCACATATATCCCTTTTTTGGCGATACATTCCCTAAGAATGATGCTTCCTCCATCCAGAACTAACATTTGCTGTACTTTTCATACAACTTCTCCCTTTAAAAATTCATTAACACAACTTCCAAATGCTCATCATGTTCCTCCTTTCTCCTCGAGTATATCATAATATCATCAATAAAGACCACCACAAATTTGTTGAGGTAATCTCTAAAGACTCCATTCATTAAATACATGAAAATTTTCAGAGCATTAGTGAGTCCGAAGGGCATCACAATTAACTCATAGTGTCCATACCTTGTTTGAAAGGAAGTGTTGGGAATATCTTCCATCCTCACCTTTAGTTTTTGATATCCTGATCGAAGGTCCACCTTAGAGAAATAACTGGCCCCATGAAGCTGATCGAACAAGTCATCTATTCATGGAAGGGGATACTTTTTCATTATAGTGATTTTATTGAGCTCAATATAATCAATACAGAGGTTCATTGATCCATCCTTCTTCATGAATAAGAGGACCGAAGCACCCCACGGTGAAGCACTCGGGCGTATAAAACCCTACTCCATATTCTCTTTTATTTGCTTCTTCAGCTATTCTAGCTCTACGGTGGCCATTCTGTAAGGTTTCATTGAGATTGGCAGAGATCCAGGGATAAGTTCAATTGAGAACTCAACCTCTTGGTTAGGAGGAAGTCCAGTAAACTCTTCGGGGAATACGTTAGTGTAATCAATCACAATGGGCATGTCTTCAAGCATCATTCTCTCCTTTGTCTCATTCATTTGATCTAGGTATGCATTCTCATAAAAAAGAAATATCCAAACTTGATACGAAGATTCTAAATGAGGCTCATCTTGCTCCTTTCACTTGTAATGAATTGGATGATGGTTTTGGATGTGAATAGTGATCTCCCTTTCCAGGCAGTCGATATTGGCTTTGTACAAATATAGCCAATCCATTCCCAAGATAGCATCGAACTCTACTAAAGGAATTATGAAAATATTTTTTGGGTGGTTCAATCCACAAACATTAACTGGGGAGGTGTTATAAACCAAGGACGCAATAATTTCCCCATTCGCTGTTCTCATAGATAACGTTTCCTCTAAATTTTGAGGTGGTGTTTGAATAGTTCTACTAAACATGCATGATATGAAAGAATGTGTAGAACTATAATCAAATAAAAAATTCTCTATTCTTAAATCAATAACTAGTGTACATGTAGCCACATCGTTTTATGGATCCACCTCAGTCGTAGTGATAGCATAAGCCCTTTCTTGTTGCCTTGGAGGTTGTTGCAGATTGCCTTCGACAACCCTCAGCTTAGGGTAAATGTTCGCATAATGCCTAAGCTCCTTGTCGTTATAACACTACACTGTAGGCTGAGTTTTGATCTAAACCTTCCATTCTTCTTTAACATTAGCGGGATTGTTCATATCCCTTTGGAAGTTCTTGTACATATAACAAAACCTTCTACATTTGAAGCAATTCCTGGTTCTTTTGAGACAGTCACCAAGATGCTTCTTCCCAAAATTTTTGTAAAGGAGAAAGTGATGCTTATTTACATCATCAGATTTGATTGATGAACAACCCATGTTGTTCTCCATTTTCCGCTTCATTTCACTAGGCCCATGAGACCACTGAGAGTCTTCAATCTCCATTTCATCCTTGAGGTCACAACGAACAATATCCTCATAGCTGTCGAATTCTCGAATCGCCAACACTTTTCATATATTCGGATTTAGTCCGCTAAAGAAGTGATCCACCTTGATTTTGGTGTTCATGACAAATCCAGAGGTGTACCTTGCAAGCCTTGTAAAGTTTGCATCATATGCCCCAATTGACTCATCTTCCTTCTACTTGATTCCAAAGAAACTCTCTTTCCATCTTGAGTTAGAGGGTTTGAGGAAAATATTTTTTGAAAAACATCCTCTTGAATTCCTCCCACTCTATGGAATCAATATTCTCTTGGGACATCATATTCTTGATCAGTGTCAACAACTGATCAGCTTCCCCATCAAAACTATAGACTACCAATGAAACTTTCTCTTCTTCTGAGCAATGGAGGACAGTAAATGTTTTTTCAATGGAGTTAATTCATTGTTCTGTGAGGAGGGGATCAGAAGACCTGTTAAACATGGGAGGCCTTTTCCACATGATGAATTCTACGTAAACATTCTCTTTACTTGGAGGAGGGGGATGATCCAACTTATTCAAGTTATTATTCATAACTCGATCTAGCTAAGAAAGTACTGCCATGAAGTTTTGAGCACCCGCTTCCATCACATCAGGAATGTCATTAAGGCAATCATCACATTTCCTATCATATTGGTTGTTGGAACGAGTTCTTCTATTTCATGCCATCAACTAAGAAAAAGAACATATGACTAGAGGTCTTGAATACTTCTCTATTGAGAATAAAAAGGAATCGTTGAACATTATAGGATAAACTTATAAAGAATAAGTATATCCTAACTTGTGATTCCTTTGGTTTATATCAAGGTTATAATTGATCTATTTCTTAACTTATATTTTTATGGGATTTTTTCCTTAATATTGGTTTGTACCGAACTCATGAATCTACCAAATCATATCCCCCAGCAGTGTCGTAACCAAGAGTGCAGCAAGGCCCGTTATCGTGCACCAGTTCCTGTTTGAGTCTAGCTCAAAGCGGTGTTTTCGGGTTTTACCTCTATATATATCTATGCCAGAGCCACCTCTACCTACTCGTATCCAGATAGGGATGTATTTACTTCTTAATCCACTTAATCTATACTCCCCAAAAGTTAGGATGGTTTCCTTATACTTAGTCTCATCTATAAGGTTATCACTAAGGTGATCTATTTCTAATCTCAAAAAATAAATAGACCAGTACTCTGATACCAACTATAGTGACTCAAGGGTTTTCGTCGAGGGGCGTTTGGGCAAGGCTTCTTGGCAGGAGGACGGTAGGGGCGTTGGGAGATAGCATGCTTTGTCTGGTCCTCGTGGTACGGATTGGTGCAGTCAGCGGGTTAGCTTCGAATATATCTTCGGCCGCGGATCTCCTGAGTGGAGGAATCAGATTCGGTGGAATCGTCTTCGGATGTGGCTTCAGGAACAGATCAGCATTGTTTGGCTCAGGTAGGATCGTTTTCAGCTGGTGGTGCAGGTTTTCTTCAAAAATGTTTCAGTGGCGTCAAAGGGTTTCTTTCGATGAAGGTTTATTCTTCAACCAGCATCTGCATTTCTTATTCACTGCATTCCATGGATTTGGTTGCGGTGGCATCACGACATTCTAGATCTGGATTATGGATGTAACTACTGTTGATGCATTTCGTGGTGGATGATGTCGGTCTTCATTTTGGATCTATTTCTGCAATGGTTTTCGGTCATCGATTTGGATCTCTTTCAGCGATGGTCTTCGGTGTGGTTAGATGATCAGATGGCTGGCCTCAGCTTCAATTTATGGTACAATCTCCTTTAGTTTCGATGTTTTAGGTCATCGCGGCCTTTGATTTTCACGATATGCATATCGTTAAGGCTATTTTCATTTATTTTTTCTCTGTTTCGATGCGTTCCTTCTGCATCTTTTTTCTCCTGATCAACCGATTAAGTTCGTGTCTCTGGGTTCTGGTGTTCTTTTCGGTGTGGTGATTGTGGTGTTCTTGTAGTTGATGTCATTCGGCCCATTTATTTATCCTACTTGTTCTTGGTTCTCTGCTTCGGTTCCCAGGTCTTCTTGGTCCTTTGGGATCTGAGTTCGAGCAGCCAGGGAGATCAACAATGATTTTTGATTTGATGTGGATAAATTTGAGAGATTGTGGAGGATTTTTGTTTTTGTGGACTGTTGGTTTGGAGAGAGTGTTTGTGGATGTTTTTTTTTGAATTTCCTGTGAATTTTTTGATGTGTTTTCATCGAGACAACTAGCTGTGCAGTCATGTGAATGTGGAGGCTTATCACCATGGTGTAATTGCTGGAGAGGGGTAGATCTTGGAGTCTTGATCTGGTTTATCCTTCTTAATGGTTTTGTTTTATTGTAATATTGGATCATGTGGTTTCTCACATTACCCTCAAAAGTGTTTTGATAATAAAAAAGATAATTTTTAGTGTATTAGTAAATCATCAGAGTACAAGCCAATGACCGTTATGTCTAGTGTCTTGGAATACTAGGTACATATGAAATAAAACATGAGGCTAAAAAACATCTTTATTTAATCCATATAAAGAGTTTCTAACTTCCATTAAGCTCTTAAATCTGCATAGGGTACCCTAGGGAACACATGAACAAAGGGATGAGCAAAAAGCCTAGTAAAGGAATGAACATAAGGATACATCTCAAGCACATGAGGTAGGAAGCATGACATAATGATATCCAAAGCATGAAACTTATAAAATCTTATATTATAATCATTGGATCATATAAACATGGAATCATATCAATGTGGAAGAATCATAAATCATATCTTTAGTATAGTTCAAGGATAACCGCCAATCCCATTTCCAATTTTAGTACGGGTCAAGGCAAACCCACAATCCCGTTTCACATCACATCTCATGAGATTTATCCTTACCCAATGCATTGGATAGATATATGGGTTCACCCATCTCAACATATTCATGAATATCCTTGCCACATAAATAATCTTACCACATATACAATCATGAATATTCAACCATACACAAACATACGGGTACAAATTAAAATAATTTGGTACCTCAATCATGACATCAATAATAACCAATGGGTGTATCATGAAAGTGTCCATATAAGGAAGGAATTATAAATACATGGCTTTTCCTAGAGTAAATTAGGAATATAACTTGGTAAGTGGTGTCAAACATAAGTGACAACATATTAGAAATGTATTTTAGAAACATTATCATTAAAACATTATTGTGTGGTTTTAAAGAAAACACTCTAGAGCTTATCAAATAGAAAAGAGGAAATTATTTTATATAAAACCAGAATTGAACCAAGATGGATTTAAAAATAAAAATACTGATTTTATAAAGAAAATTTTATCTTAAAACAATGGATATAGTGAACATGAAATTTCCAAAAAATTTGGCAAGTCCCCTTAAAATAGGTTTGCTTATAGGAAAGTTCTAAGGATGGAATCTTTCAAAAACATGTATATCCCCAATAGAAAGTGATGAAAGGGTCTTGATATTTGAATATTTTAAAAATATATAGAATTCATTGGATTCACATAAATTTATATGATAACACCATTTTGAAAGAAAGATAAGGCGACCCGAAAGAGCAAAGAAGATTTGTGTAGAATTCGTTACGATTTTACTGGCATGGTGTCAGGTGTACCTAAGAGGACTTGATGAGAGAGATATGGGGTTTCTCATAACTTATAAAACATTAGGTCAGTATGCGGAAGGTGTATAAACATTCTCCATCTCTTGTTATTACACAAAAAAACATAGCATAGAGAACAATCTTGATTAAGAGTGAAAAGGGGAGGATCCCTTACCTTAAATCCGTTGGGGTTCTCCACTTGTTATTAAATACCTGAATTAAAAAATTAGGATTTACTAATTAATAATTAGAAAACCTCTTCTATATGTAGTTTATTTATTATAAGCATTTTTATTTCATTCAAATCCTTTTTTATTAGTTATAAGATTCAATTTCATTGTTCGGGCTCATTTGTTTACTTGGATTTAAAAGATCGGTTCACTATTATTCATGTTTGGATTATATGAAAGATGAAAGTGGTTGTACATAATTTAATTTTTATTATTTAGTTCTTATCCAAGGGATTACTTGGTTTTAGTTTTAATTTTTTTACTTAGAGTGAAGTCTAATTATTATATATATAACCATAGTGATAACCATTTTTGTTGATCGGTGGATTTGATTACAAAGAATGTGTTTTGTTTTATAACATAATTACATTTGTAAAAAAGGATTACAGAACCAAAAATAGGATATATTAAATATATAATAATCTGGTTCAACCATAACAAAAATGGTTTTACGACCAGAATTAAAGATAAAAATATAAATTGATAAAGTATTTTCCTTGAATGTGCTAAATTTGCACATCTCAAACAGTGCTTTAATTTCATTCAAATAAAAGGGTGGGGAAAGGAGAGAAGATAATGAAATATACCACTAGCATGAAGAAATTCCAGTATATGTATGTCACTGGATTTATCATACTATTATGGTGAAGGGAGGTGATAAATGAAATAAAAAATAAATGCACTTAAAAGAAAAGAAGAAATTTGGGGAGAGGAATTTACCTCTTGAGACTTCCTCCTTTGAAACCTATTAAGGGGAGAGGTTTTGGTATTTTGAAGAGGCAGAGAGCTTTTGGACGTGGGGGAGGACCTTGGGGAGAGATTTGGGCATAATTTAGAGAAGTCAAGGAACTTGAGAGGAGTGGAGAGAAGAGGGAGTGAAGGGGGGTTTTATAGTGGAGGAGACGAAGGATTTCAGGATATTATAATCCTTAACTTATTATTTTATTCACAAGACAAAGAATAGTAAGTATTCCATGACCACGAATAGTAAATGGGTTGTGTGAATTCGAACCATGGGTGGTGACAACATCCATGATTCTAAGAATAGTTTATTTAGCTTATAATATATATATACGGTAAATTATAGTATTTTTCTATTCATCAAAATTTCAAGTATTTCAGAAAAACCTCAAAAATTAACCCTAACCATTTTTCGATGTGTAGAATCCAAAAATAAATTAAATTTTAGAAAAATAATTTTCTAAATATGATTATTTTAATATTTAATTATAATCATAATTTATTATCAAAAACCATATTTAAAACAGGAATTAACGCATTCTAAAACATAGTTATATGGTACTTCCAAATAGTATATTATTTTTATACTATCATAGGTGAGGTCACTATTCATTAGGGTATATAAATATACATAATGGTATTTTACTATTCATTAGGGTCAGTTACTATTCACCAAAAATTATGTTTTTCTTATCAGAATCGAAAAAACATCTTGAACTGAACCGTGTATGTCAGATTTTCAAAATTACAAACACAGAAGTGACAAACATATGTTTAAAGGTCAATTATCCCATAATAGTTAATTATTATGTGATTTCATGGCATAATTATAAGAAATTAGTTTCCATTAAAAACATTGGCTCGTTACAAATAGTGAATTTTACTGATAATGTATATATACGGTAATTTACCATATTTTACTATTCATAAATTTTTGAGTTTTTTAGAAAAATTCAAAAAATTCACCCTAGGAATTTTCAGACGTGTACACTTAAAAAATGAACCCCATTATTTTAAAATAATTTTAAAAATATTATTAATTTAATTTTTCAAAAAAATCATAATTTTTTTTTGAAAAACAACATTTTTAAAAATATAATTCGTTCTATATCACATTGAAAAATTAATCAAGAACTAATTATCTTATAACCCTAAGACAATAAAATAATGATATTATTTAATATTCTAAGGGTCATAATAATATTCATATTACATTTAATAAGGGTATGTTACTAATCACCAAAGAATATGTTTGTCTTATCGGACTCAAAATAGCTTACTGAACGCAACTGTGTATGTATGTTTTTCAAAATTCCAATCAGAGAGGTGGTAAAGCTATATTTACTGGATAGTTTATAACATAGTCATGTTTTGTAGAGATGCAATGTTTCATGCATTTAATATTAAGTTTATTTGAGAAATATTAGTGTTTTGCATTCTCCCCTTCTTACAAACAGTTTTCCTCAAAATTCATAGAATGTTATCTCATAAAATGATTTGGGTAGTTCTTCATCATAGGCTTATCAAGCTTCCATGTTGCATCTTTGATTTTATGATTTTCCCAAACTATATCTACCACTCGGTTTGTTCATTTCATAAACACCTGTTATTTAGTTTCAATAATTCGTATAGGATTTTCATAGTATGATAATTAATGTTCCAATTCAATTTCAATAGAGGTTAGGACATTCATTGGGTCTAGCCATTACAATTAGACATAGAACACATTGTGTGCTTTAGATCGGCTAGGTGGAATATCCAGTCGATATGAAACATCTCTAATTCCATCTAGGATTACAAAAGTTCTAATTTACCTAGGGATAAGATTACCTTTATTCCTAAATCTTATAACTCCATTCCATGGAGACACTTTCATGAAAATGTGATCTCCCACTTAAAATTTCAAATCCTTTTTCGATGTAACATTCAATGAATTTTGATGATGAAATTTTTTTAAGGAGGAGAGAATGTAACACACAATGATTTTTTAAATAAAATTAATATTGAATGCATAAAACACTAAGAATATATAAAAAGACAAATTTTTATAACCTAGCTAGTATACATAATTTTACCACCTTTGTGATTTTAATTTTGATAAATTGACATACACGGTTGCATTCAGTACGATATTTAGAGTCTGATAAGTCAAACATTATTTTAGGAAAATAGTACCATACCATTATGAATATTAATATGAATAGTACTATGACACTTTGTTGGCCAAATATCCCTCAAGGTATAATTGAATAATATTTGAGGTGATTGTGTTTGTTGACAAAGTGGACATCTGTGTTGTGATTTTTGACAATGAAAACCATGTCATATAAATTTGTTGACATAGGGGATTTCATGGTGGCATGTCGAGTTCAAGGGATGTGGTTAACAATACATGTTTGATTCAAGAACGTCGACAAAGGAATGATCGATATGGAGGCGGATCAAAAAGAGAAGATAAAAGGTGACACCATTTTCCAGTTTTTCCCAAATTTTTGGACCTCAAAACCGACAAATGGAGAAAAGTGTTTTTGGAAAATGGACATGCGCATCGGTGTCTTGGAGGATTGGAAACTTGCGTGCCAAATGTTTTTCAAGATCCAAACATCAAAATATGGCAAAGGGAAAAGGGGAGCCCAAGTTTAATGGTTGGTCGTGCAAGTGACTTGCGTGGAAGAGACATGCGCACCGAGAGGATACTTGCACGCCGATGTGCAGGGTGTCCAAATTCCTATAAATAGAGGTCGTCCCCTCCTCATTCAGTATGAGTTCAACACATAGAGAAAATCAGAACTCCCTTCACGTAGGTGAGGTGGTCACGCAAGTGGTGCTGTGGTCGCGCAAGTAGAAGTTGTGCGCCGGTTGTTCGTTGCGCATCCATAGTGGTTTGGTTAGAGAATGAAGGGAGTTTCCAAAGTATTGAGTTGAAGAAGGGAGTGTTGAGCAAGTGGTTTTGTGACACTTGCACGCCATGTTTTGAAGAAGCACAACAGTTGATGGTTGCGTGCCAAAATTTGTTTGGGCGTAAATGGTTTTGAGTCGCGTAATGATTGGATTTGTAGAAGGTAATGTCACACAAGTGGTTCAGGTGGACTTGTGCGCCAGTTTTAACTTTCTCGCCAAGACTTGCGTGCCGGCTTGGAGAAGGGCGCCAGGTATGGTTGAAGCACGACAGTGATTTGGGGCTGTGTGGAAGCAGGAATATTTCCTGATACCTTCGGTGAAAAGTGATATTAATCTACGAGTGAAAGGTGGAATTCAACAGAGCATCTATATACAACAGAGGATGCATTCATTAGTGATAATGAAGAGACCTAATAGTCTATAAACTGTGAGTGGATCCTTTCTAGAGCAGTGGGAAAAGAAATAGGAAGAAGGTGATCCTCTCCACCAGCAGTGAGCCAGAGACAGCGAGAGACAGGGAGTGACCCTTGGGAAATCAGTGAGCTAACCCTAAACATTGTAAATGTAGTGTTCCAGGGAATAGAGGTGATCTATCCTAAACATTGTAAACAGCAGTGCTCTTTCAGTGGATTTGGTACATCATCACATCCCCAATGTAAGCTCCGTGGATATAGCCTAGTGAGGGTGAACCATGTAAAAACCATTGTGTCCAATGCATGCTTTAGATTCTGTTTATACATTATTGTAGGAAAGAGATAGAAAAGAGTCTTGCTTAACAGCGAGACAAGATCAATAAGGGCAGTTGTTTTAATCTATCATACCCCCATTCACCCCCCCTCTCAGGGTATCTAACCTTGTGTACCTAACACACATATAAATAGTAAATCATATTATTATTTTATTGTCTTAAGGTTATAATACAATGAGATCTTGATTAATTTTTCAATGTGATGTAAAAAAAATCAGTTTTAAAATTCATATTTTTTTAATAAATTTTGATTTTCTTTAAAAATTAAATTCATCATATTTAGAATATTATTTTCAAAAAATGGAGTTCATTTTTTAATTTCACACGTCCAAAAATGGTTATGGTGAATTTTTGGGATTTTTCTAAAATACTCAAATTTTTGATAAATAGTAAAATATTGTAATTTACCTTATATATACATTATTAGTTGGATTTACTATTCCTAGAATCATGGATGATGTAAGAAAAATTTGTTCAAACATACATATACTTATTACTATTATGGGTCACAGGAATCAACACTATTTGTTTTCTTGAGGGAAATAATAAAATAATGAATAAGATATTCACAAATCAACCTTCTCCTCCACTATAACAACCCCTCTCCCTCCCACTTCTCTTCACTCCTCACAAACTATGATAATAGTCTGAATTATGACCAAATATCCTTCCAAGATCCTATCCTTATTGAAAAATCCCTTGTTCTCATTAAAATACCAAAACCTATCCCCTAAAGAGTCTCTTAAGGATGATTAATTCAAGATGTAAATTCCTCTTTTCATTTCTTTTATTTAATGTTTTTTCATTTTATTTTTCATTCCACGTCACCTTTAATCCAGATTATGTGATTAATTTAGTACCTTAAATGTACTGTAATTATGTTATGATAATGTAATAATTCTTCATAATCTCTCCTTTTCCCTTCTTTTATACTAGAAATGAAAACACCATCCAAGATTTGATAAATGATCCCATTCAAGGATGACGGGTTTTCCTTTTCATTTACCATCTTCAATTATGGCCAAGAAACCATTTTTATGATTGAAAAAGACTATAATATATGTATTATAACTTACATGAGGTTATGGAATCCTTTTTTACACATGATATTAATTTATAAATCAAAATGAGGTCATTGTGATCCAAAAACCGCCCATATAACCAAACAATTGTCATTAAAGTTTTAAATAATTATTTGTATTCACCCCCAATAACCATATAAAATTTTATAACCAATAAATATCATATTTATTATTAAATAAAATAGAACATAAATTCTGGACTACCATTCTCATTCTTCATTTTAAAATTTACAATAATATAAGGAAATTGATCATGAAAACCTTGGAAGAAAACACTCCCAGACAATGAAATTGAATCCCTTAACCCATCAAAAGGAAATGAATGAACTTAATAATTTTGTAATAAATTAATTAATTTTATATAATTTTTTTGAAATTATTATTTATAAACATAATTTTTATTATTAGGGTCATTAAGATTGAGTGAGGAATACCTTTAGACTTTAGGTAAGGGTTTTCAACATGAACCTCCATTTTCATTCGGGTTACCCTTATTCTCTACTTACCTCAATTAGATTGTTATTTATTCATATTTACTCACCCTAAACTCTGTTATAATTTTCTATATATTTTTACCAACCATAATATTATATTCATTAATGGAGATTTATAGGTTTTAAAAGGGATCGTTCAAAACAAAATCTTGAAATGCAAGCCCGATTCAAGGGAATTTCTCAAATTCGTACCTATTTTCAAGGGAACACTATAATATAATTATCGAAACCATTATCATTTTAATAATTAATAGTTTCATAATTAATGAGTTAATAATTTATGATATCATAACCATTACATCACGTCCTCATGCCAATACTATAAATAACTAATTTTTCAAGGCCTCATGGCAAGAACTATTTTGTCCAATGAGACCTGTCAATGTACCGAGGGGCTATAGTAGGAACCACAAAACACATAATAATCCCAATTAATTCATCATATAAATAGGGACAAACATAAAAAACATATACATTCATATTAATCTAACATATTAAATGTAAATAAATTTCCTTGAACATTAAGCATAAACACTAACAATTCAGAGTAAATTTGGGAATGATTTTAAGATAACAAATCAATTGTCAAACTAATCATAAAACATTAAATTATATATGGTATATGATACCATAAAATAATAATCCCAATATTACATAATAATGTAGAATTGTTTTTAAACAAATGACGATACTCTTATAAAATTATCGAGTAATTCTTGAGATGAAAAATCTTCTACTTTGAAGAAATGTGTTCTTTTAGAAATGAATTTTTAAAACTAGAAGTTAATTAATATAGTATTGGAATAATAAAGTGAGTTAATTTAGAAAGATAACATTTGCTAAAAATATATTATATAGTTCTCTTAGTAATATGTAACAATTTGAGAAATTCCCTTGAATCGGGCTTGTATTTCAAAAAGTATTTTTGAAAAATCCATTTTAAAACATATAAATCCCTATAAATGAAGGTAAGATTGTGTTTTTTAAAAATAAATATAACATTATAACATATTTTATTAGGATTAAAAGTGAATAAATAATAATTTAATTTAGTTAAGTAGAGAATCAGATTAACCCGAATGAAAATGGTGGTTATAGTATAAAACCATTTCCTTATGTCTGAAGGTGTTCCCCACTTGATCACATTGACCAGAATAATAATATATAGGTTAATAAATTAATGATTTCCGAACCTAATATACATGTAATTTATTTTTTATAAACTTAATAGGTTAATTAATGCCCTTTTGATGGGTTAAGAGATTCAATTTCATTGTTTGGGAGTGTTTTCTTCCTTGGTTTTCATGATCAGATTACTTGTATTATTATAAAAATGAACATGTTGAATGAGAATGGTTGTCAAGATTAGAATTTTTATTTTATTAGTGTAAATACATATAATTAAATGGTTATAATATTTCGTTTGGTTATTATGAGTGTAGATTAATATTTATATTAAATGTCAATGACAACTGTTTGTGTTAATTGGTGTTTTTTATCATAATGAGCATGTTTACATTAATAAATTAAAATCATGGGTAAAAAGGATTAGACAACATAAAATAAGTTATAATATATATATTATAGCCTGTTTCAACCATTAAAATTGTTTCATGAACCAAATTGAAGACAGTAATAGAAATTGAAAACACATCATCTTTGAATGTTATGAATTAACACAACTCGGATGGTGTTTTCATTTCTACTATAAAAAAATGGGAAAGGAGATATTATGAATAATTATTACATAATCATAAAATTTTCCCATACATTAATGGTGCTGGATTCATCACCACCTTTTGATTTAATATGCGAGGAAATAAATCTAAAAGAAAGGAACATGAAATAAAATAAATGGAGAGAAGAATTTACAACATGAAGTACTATTCATTGAGAGCATGTTTAGTGAGGGTTTTAGTATTTTTATGTGATAAAGGGATTAGGGATGAGGGTAGTAGGTTGGTAGAATATTTGGGTATAATTTAGATAAGGAACATGGCTTTATAGTATAAAAGAGAAGAGGGAATGTGGGGGTATTTTGGTAGTGGAGAAGTGCAGTGATTTGTGAATATCTAATTCATTAATTTATTATTTCACTCAAGGAAACCAATATAGTTGATTAAATATATAAATAATGTTAATAACTGCATGTGAGTTTGAACCAAGTGTTCATACATCATCCCTGATGCTAGAAATAATGAATTTACTGATAATGTATATATACTATATATTACGGTTTTTTACAATTCATAAAAAATTCGTGTATTTTAGAAAAATCCAAAAACACACCCTAACAATTTTTCGATGTCTAAAATTAAAAAATGAACTCAATTTGTTGAAATTAATTTTTTAAATGGGATTAATTTAATATTTATATAAAATAAAAATTTATTCGAAAAATAACAATTTAAAACTGCAATTCATTTTATATCACATTGATAAATTAATCGATATCTCATTATCTTATAACCATTATAAAATAAAAAAATATTATTATTTACTATTAATAAGGGTCATAATACTATTAAATTACAATTCATAATGGTATGTTAATATTCCTCATAAATTTGGGTTTCCTTATCATACTCTAAAAATCTTACTGAGTGCAACTTTGTCTGTCGGTTTTTCGAAAAACAAATAACAGAGGTGGTAAAATTATGTTGATTGGAAAAGTTATAAAAAGTGGGGTTTTGTAGAGACTCAATGTTTTATGGATTCAATATTAAATTTATTTTAAAAATCTTTGGTTTCTACCTTCTCCCCTCCTTACAAAAATTTCATCCTCGAAATTCACAGAATGATACCTCATAAAAAGATATGGTTAGGTCTTCTTCTTAATCTCCTCTGGCTCCCATGTTTCGTCATCAATTTTATGATTTTCTAATGTATCATTACTAGTGTAGTTTTCTGATTCCTCAACACTAGAACATTAGTGTCCAGAATCCAGATAAAATATTTATAGTATGATTGGTCGGGATCCAATTTTATTCTTTCAAATGTGAGTACATGCCTTAGGTCTGGAATGTAATTCCTCAACAATGAGACATAGAACACATTGTGTACTTTAGACATACTAAATGGAATATCTAATCGATATAAAACAACTCTTATTTCATCTTATATTTTAAAAGATCCAATGTACCTACAGTTTAATTTCCCTTTCATCAAAAATATTATAACACCCTTCCATGGAGAAACATATTTGAAAATGTGACCACTAACTTTACATTCCAAATTCTTCCATTGATTAGTATCCCAGATATTTTCCTACTATGAGATAAATTTATATGGGTTTTAATAGTATTTACCTTTGCTGTTGTTTCCTCTACAGGCTATGGGACAACAATTTACCTTTCTCTAAATTCATCCTAACATGTTGGTGTATGAAATCTCTTTCCCTACAATGCTTTATATGGTGCTATTTGAATACTTGAATGGAAAATATTATTTTAGGAAAACAACACTAAATGTAAACACCGGTCCTACATTCCTTGAATGTCATTTGAACATGATCTCAACATGTCCTTTACATTTAGGATAATCCTTTTTGATTGATTTTCAATTTGTGTGTGGTAAGCAGTACTCAAATGAAGCTCGGTATCAAAATATTTCTAAAGACTATTCCAGAATTTGAATCATGTATCATGATTAGAAATAATTGAGAGACTATCTCCATGAGGTCTCTAAAAATAATTGATAAAGAGTTGTGCTCGGTGATCTGAAGGAAAATCCTCCCTTATAGTGAGTAAATGTGGAAATAAGTCGATCAAAAATTACCCATATCGCATCATTCTGCCTTGGAGTTTTGGGTAATATAGTGGAAAATTTAACTGTGATTTCATCCCATTTCAATGTAGTAATAGGTATATGTTTCTTGAATCCTCTTGGATGTTGTCTTTTAGCCTTTACCTGCTAACAGACTAGTCATCATGATACCTAATCAGCAATTTTATTCATCACGTTGTCCCACTAGAAATGTTCCATCAAATATCTACAAATATTAGTGATATCATGAAGTATAGATAAATTAAAATTTTTGGAATCATCCAATTACTGCATTTTTTTCTTGGGTATAGCTAGAACACAAATCCTCTTCCCAAATTTTAGAATTCCATCTTTACACAAGAAGTCATCCAAAATCCCATCATTCACAACTTTAATTTTCTGTTGAGGATTTTCATCATCGGTGTATGATGTTTAAAAACATTCCAACATAGATGGTTGGGAAAAAATGAAAAAGTATTTATGTTTCAAATTCTTTGAAAATTCCCTTACAAGTCCCCACTATATCCAGGTTCAAAGGATCCTTGTCAGTCCTGATTTTGTTGATTACTCCATGATCCTTCCTGCTCAATCCATCAGCTACCTTATTTTCTATTCATGGGTGGTAGTTTATGAATTATTGATTGTCCTTGAGTTGTTTGATCCATCTTATTATCCTTATGTTGAGTTATTTCTGTGAGAAGATATATTTGAAAATATTCGGATCCGTATATATGTCACAATTTTTACCATATAGTTAATGTATGCATATCTTCAGGGACAAGATTACACACAACTAGAAAATTACCCTAAGTACATGGTTTGGAATAGTGGCCATATGCCTGAAAATAGTGGCAATGGCCTCTGGCCACATTTTTGGAAAACTGTTGCTGTTATCGACATGGATGTAGGCCCATTAGTGCTACAGTTTGACAATGGCACTAGGCCACGACAACCACAGTTAAAACCACGGAGTTATTATTCCTATAGTATAAAAAATTTTGTGCCCCTGGAAATCCTTTTTACACCCCCTAGATAGCCACATGCACCCCCATTCCCCCGGGACAACCCCCTTGCACCCCCTTGAACACCCCCTTGCACCCCCATAACCCCCCCTGGGACTTTAATATCCCAAGTTAATAAGGAATAATACATTTTCCTATTTATTAATATTTTTTAATTAAATATTAATTTTAATTTTAATGGGATTCTGTGTTGGATGGAGTACCAGATACGCAACAATGAGTTTCTTTGAAAATTTCGGATCCACACAACATTGAGTTATATTGAATAATAATTATATAATCTTATTATTTTAAAAAGTAGTTAAATCCTAGCCATTGTAATTGCGGGAATGAACAGAACTAACTAAAAAATGATTATACATGTTTATTAAATGTTCTTACATTTATCCAATAAAATATAGAGTCTTAAAATGTTAATGAATCTAAATTTAAGCATAAAGACACTAATATTCAATAAAAGGTCGATTTATCGCTTTATAATGGAAAACCATATTTTAATATAGTTTTGGTCACTTTTATATGTTCTGTTTTACATAATAAAATTGTTTTTTAGAATCGTGATATCAAAATTTTCTTTGGGTTATTTTCTTTTATTTTTCTAATAAAATTCATTTTTAATGAAAAGTGAAAAATACAGTATTTGAATTCAAAATTACCTTTTAATCTAATTTATTTATATGGTTATATTATCTTTTTAATATGGGTTAATGTAAAATTAGAATATATTATTAACATTTAATCTAATGTTCGTCATTGGATGTAATTTCACTTTGAAATTGGACATAAACAAGTGTCAATAATTTTGTAGTTATTATTTCATAAAAATATGTTATTTGTTTTGATATTGGGAAATAATTATAAGTTAATTAATTAAAATTTTATTCTATTAATTTGGTAAAATAAACATCAATTTTGAATTTATAATATCAAATATATCTTCGGCTGAATATTTGGTATTTTTTGGAAAAACTTCAATTTTTGATGAATAGTGAAATCATTGAGTAGTAGTTTAAAAAACTGATATTTTCATTCAAATGAAATTTTACCAAATATGTGAATTAAATTTAAAAAACCTGACATGCATGGTTGTTATTAGTAAGTTAAATTTGTTTAAATAAGATGAAAATAATTTTTTATTAATTGTAACTGTTGACATTTATTTACCGTTGTAAAAGGTAATTAGAGAAATTCAAGGTGAAAATAAAATTATAATAATATTAAATTACACTAAAATGTTTTATATTCCACTAGGATGATTCATATATGACCATGGGATTCCTAGGGTTGATTTTGGAACCCCATGGAGCAACTTATTAGTGATAATGGCACTTTATATTAATTAATTTAAAGTGAAGTAAAAAATGACATAAACATATATCTTTTAGTAAATCAAATATTACATGTAGTTATATAAGTTATGTATTTAACTATAAATATTCATTTAAAATATAAAAATATTTAATACATCATGGTATTTTTTATATAATTTCTAGACATCAAATAAATAAATATATTTGTGACACAATAATAATGCAGTGTTTACCTCATTAATGAATGATTTGAATAAATTAGATTATAAAAATTAAAACAATTTCCAAAACCTGTAAAATTATTATTGGATGATTTTATTTCGAAGAAGAGTCATATTATCTTAGACTTTAATGAGTTTTGGACCTTTATAACCCGAGAATGGTTATATAATAAAATAATATTTTCAAACATTCTTAAAGATCCCCTCCTCCCACTTATAAAATTCCATCTCCTCTAACCCATTACTCACACCTCTAAATCCCCTTGGATAAGTAAAAAATCCACCCAATTAATCTAACAACATCCCTCTATTACCCTTATAAACATTCCCTTAAGCATAAGGAACTTCAATAATGCATTTATTTCAAACCAAATAGAGTTACCCGATCTAAAGGTCACGTCTTTTCTTAAATTATTTTCATTTATTTTTCTTCTCCAACCCCATGAACTCTTTTTAATCATTTATTTTAAAACAAAACCAGTATAATCAATATAATAGGATGTTGTTATGATAATTAATCTAACTACACTTACTCCCACCTCCATCTAATGGCTAAAGAACATACTATTTCTGTGGATAGTGAACCACTGCCTCACAAAATGATGATTGTTAAGACTTCTCATACCACCTCTTATGGTGGCCATCATGAAAGCACTGTATTTATATGTGATATATATTATATTTATACTGTATCTATACTTTTTTCCATTTATATCATACCTTTATGGTTTTCATAATGGGTAAATATGATAGTTTCATTTTGGGGAAGCATAGTCTACCACCCCCTCAGGTGATATGACTTGTTCATGCAATACGTGGAATGTATAAAAAATGTAGTTACTGAAATTATATATTATATGATACTGTAATTATAATTAACCTATTAATAATTAAGTTTTAATTCCATTAAATATGAAATAGAAATGAATCTAGTGTTAATGCGTACATATGCCTTACCCTCTCCAATTATGGTGGATTTCATTTATTACCTCAAAATTTTATGTACATTTACAAATAAAAATATATAATAGTTATGTATGATATATATTATTTCTAAATAATTAATATCATTCTAGATATAATGTAATTTTGACCACATGAACAACTTGTAAATATAAGAAGTTCATTTTTGACTCAAGTACCAAATATCGACAAAATGACCATTATTAAATTAAATGATTAAATAATGTTTATAACATGGTAATAAGTTATATAAAAGAAATAATAAACTTTAAAAGGATATTAAGAAATTATAAATGACCATTAATTTATTATTCAAGTGATTAAAGAATGAATGGGTCATGTCGGAAACAAGGTAAGGGACTTCGTCTCAATCTCTTTTCATAGAGGGATATTTTTTCATACACGAATTTCTATTATACGGTGTATAAACAAATTTAAAATTTCATTTTATCCATATGAAATATTTTTATATGTGCTTTTTTACTAAACAAAAAAAATGTTTCTTTTAACACAATAGCTGACAACAACCATTTCCGCCACTGCTTGTATTATTTGATCTTTGGATTCCTTAACAAGAAGTAATGTTTTTTAAAGGAAAATAAATACCTTATACCATTTTTTCATATTTTGGTGTTGAAAATTATTAAGAGAAATCATTTATTATATCAATATTTTGGAATGATATATTGTTATTGCAATGTGGAAGTGTTATCTTTCCATTATGTTTGTTTTGTGTGTTATGCTTCTTGGGAATTATTTATGTATATAGGTGGTTCCAGGATAAACTGAGGGTATGTGAGCCCGAGATAGCACCACAATACATTAGGGAACGTGACAGATGTAAACAAGAATGTTTCTCTTAAGAGAATTAGGGAATATACGGTGTTGGGTATTCCAAAGGTAACTCCCTACATAGCTATGAAAGATACAATGTAAGTATGTTCTGGATGCCACAAGATACCATTATGATTTGTGATTACTATGTGTTATTCATAAATCTTTTTATTTCACATGGTATATTAAAGAGCTTATGTTATGTATGTATTGATGAACCTAATGTTTTATTTCTTTGTTTTTAACCCTTACTTGGATTTTTATGCTTATTCCAAGTATTGAAATGTTTTTCACATGAATTAAAGATGAATAGGGTCCTGGATGGGATCATGGAAAATTCATGTGGTATAAAACATATAACTATACATGACACATTTTTCAAGAGTTTTTATTTAATGAAAAAATGGAAACTGAGTAGAAGATTCTACATTGTAATTTTTGAGATGCATAGTAATAGTTATGTCCTAATTCTCAAAAACACTAAACCAAAAAAGATCATCAATGTGAATTATTCATTTAATTTTATATTATGTAATGTTTTAAGGATAAGTCCTCATAGTTGGTATTAGAGGTTGCTTTAGACATCATTAGGAGTTATAATATTGTTAAAATAATTTCCATATAATAATTTGTGGTAAGATTGAAATGATATACCATTTACAAATTACTATGTTGCTTCACCTATGATATTTCTATGTTTAGAATGGTTTCCATAGAGTAAATAGGGTAGTTATGATGGGATGACATCATGAGGAAGAAAAAAATCGAAATTAGCAACCTGAGAAGGTCAGAATCGGTACTGAAACGCTTTTTGTAGTAATGGATCATTAGAATCAGGCTATAAATGGAAGTGGTATCCATGAACAAGATCATCTAGATCAACCACCGAGGAACATTTTAGTAGTGGAGCATTTCTTATGGAAACATCCCCCATAATTCAAGGATAATATTACCATGTGCTAGCATAAGGGATGATTAAATAACTGAAGAAGAGTTTTTATGTCAAGGGGTGTTCCGAACGTCAAAAGGATAGTCTTGATGTTTACTATTTTGAAGGTGAATTTGATCAGTGGTTGTAGATGGTTAAAAATATTATGGATAGTGAGGAGATTGATGCTCTCGATTGGGATGAATTCAAATGTATGTTTCTTGAGAAATATTTTCCTATGGTGGTTCATCGTTGTATGGAAAAACAATTCCGGGAATTGATGCGGGTAGATGACTCTGTGGCAGCTTATGAAGAAAAGTGAAATTGACTAGCAAGGTATGCTCCAAATTTTATATGAGATAATGATAGTAAAATCAACCATATTTACTCAGGATTAAATCTTATGTATAAAAGGACTTTAGCTCTGTGTTAGTTTAAAATTCATGGAATGCTTTTTTGAATTGGAGAGAAGGTGTAAATGGAGTTTTTCATTGATCATGTGTTCTTTGAAAATCAACAAAATAAGAAGTCAAGGTGGAAGATGAACGAGAAGAACCCTTCAAAAAATTGATGGTAAGAAACTTAAGATTACAATATGTGAAAATTGTTGTAAAATGCATACTGGAGAATGTATTTTGAATTCTGGTAAGTGCTACCGATGTGGTAAAATATGACATAAGGCTCTTAATTGCACTGAAAAAAATCAGGGAAATGGTAATAAAGAATTTGATTTACCGTAACTAAAATGTATATAGTGAAATGAAATGGGTAATTATGTAAATGAGTGTCTAATGAATAACTCAAATTTGGGAAAAAAGCCTGACTTCAAGCAGAAAATTGTTGTGAAATCTGTTGTAATTACTTTAGTAGATGTAGGGCCATCAAATAAAGTAGTTTCAGATACATAGTTTGTTCGTTAAGATTATTCCAATTTGTTGTTTGATTCGTGGTCTACACCTTCATTCATTTATGAATAGTTTTCTGTTAAATTGGGAATTCTATCCCATGATATGAATCTTGAAATTATGGTAAAATCCCGGATGGGAAATTTTGATACAAAAATAAATTATAAGAACCTTCTTTTCCTTTTATGTGGAAGAAATCTACCTGCAAACCTTATTGTTTTGACTCTAGTAGATTTTCATGTTATTTTGGGTATGAAATGGATTCTTATTTTTTCATTCTAAGATAGAATATATATCTAAATAGGTTTCTTTTCAGAATGATGTTCAGCTTGTGTACAAGAATGAACCCATAATTTTGATAATATATCAGGAAGCTGAGAAAGTAGTAAAATAGGGAAAGGAATTCAATCTTGCACATATTGTTGAAAATAAAGTAACTATTCATATTAATGATGTGCCAATGGTAAATGAGTATATTTATGTTTTTCCTAATGAGTTTTTTGGTATAATACCTGATTGGGAAGTTGACGTTACTGTTGAATTAGTTACTGATTCTATTCCAATTTCAAAACCCCCTGATCGAATGGCTCAAATTGAAATTTTATAATTAAAAAAGAAATTGCATGAGTTATTAGATAAAGGTTTAATTAGACCTATAACATCACAATGGGGGTGCTCATATCATGTATGTTAAAAATAATGATGTTTCAATATGACTTTTTCTTGATTATAGATCCATGAATAACATCACTGTTAAGAACATGTATTCATTGCCTCATATGGATGATTTTTTTGAACATCTCCAAGGAGCTCGGTATTTTTTGAAGATTGATTTGAGGTCTGGGTACCATCACTTGAAATTAAAGCAAGACGACATTCCAATGACTGCATTTCATACTAGATAAAGACATAATAAATTTTTAATTATTTCTTTTGGGTTAACAAATGCACCTATTGCTTTCATGGATCTTATGAATAGAAATTCACATAAGATCTTGGATATGTTTGTGGTTGGGTTCATCAATGATATTTTGGTTTATTCTAAAATTAATGTGGACCATGAATGTAACATAAGGGTTTTCTTTCAAATAATAAATGAAAAGAATCTAATTGGGAAATTTAGAATGTGTGAGTTTTTTTACAAAACATTTCATTCCTTGGTCACATTGTTTCAAGAAATGGGAAAACTTTTGGTCCTGCAAAAACAAAAGTTGTTGAAGAATGGCCAAGACCCATAAATATAAATGTGTTTCATAGTTTTCTTGATTTGGAAGGATATTACCAAAGGTTTGTTGAAAATTATTCATTAATATCTAGCCCACTGACTAAGTTAACTCGAAAAGGTGCTATATTCATCTGGATAAAATAATGTGATGATTGTTTTCAGGAATGGAAAATTTGATTGTTTAATGTTATTGTTTTGGCATTAAATTTTAGAAATGGTGAGTTTGTTATCTACAGTTAATCTTAGATGAAAGGTCTGGGATGTGTCCTTATGCAGAATGATCAGGTAATTAATTATGCTTTATGTTAGTTGAAACCTCATGAGTTAAATTACCCTACACCTGATTTTCAATTAGATCCTATTTTTTTATTTAAAAATTTAGAGGCATCATTTGTATGGAGTAAAATGTGAAATATATATTTAACGCACAAATTTGAAGTATATATTTTATCATAATTAATAGAAAATGAGAGATAAGAGATGGCTAGAATTAATCAAAGACTATGATTGCCCAATTTATTACCATCTAGGAAAGGAAAATAATGCACTGATGCTATGAGTCAAAAAATTAATTCTACATTAACTCTGTTACATTTGGAACAAGATCCTTTGATTAAATACATGAAGAACATTGGCATAAAAGTTGTTAGTGTAGGAAATCCTTTTGTTTTGTTTTAGGTGTCAGTAAAATCATCTCTATCAGATATAATTAGGAAAGTGAAGAAGGAATTCAGTGAGATACACAAAAAGGTATAGTTGGTTGAGAAGGGAATGTTTCCTTAATTTAACATTTATTTGATTGTGTTTTGAGATTTGTAAATAGATTATGCATTCCTTGTGATTCACAGTTGAAGAATGAGTTGTTATGTGAAGCCCATAGTTCTCCTTTTTAGTTCATCCTGGTAGTTCAATGATGTATAGAGATCTTTGAGAGTATTATTGGTGGGATGGAATGAAAATAGATATTGCTGACTTTACTATGAACTGTTTGCCTTTTCTACAGGTTAAAGTGGAGTAGAAGTTTCCAATAGTGTTGCTTTGGCCTTTACCGGTGCTACAGTGGAAATGGGAATATATATCTATGGACATTATTGTGGGATTATAAAAGACATATTTAGATAATAATTCACTCTATATTATTTTTGATCAATTGACTAAATCTTTTCATTTCCATCATATTCTAGATTCTATGTCTCTAGATCAACTTTCTCAGTTTTATGTTAAAGACATAATCAGTTTTCATAGAGTTCCCCTCTCCATTGTATCTTATTTTGATCCCAGGTTTACTTCTAACTTATGTAAAGGCCTTCCAAATTCGTTGGGTACTGAATTAAATTTTAGAACACCTTTTCATCCTCAATAAAATGGGCAGTCCGAATGAAACATGTAGACCTTGATGGATATTCTACATGATTTTTCACTGGATTAAAAGGGAATTTGGGACCAGCATCTTTCTTTGGATGAATTTTCTTATAATAATCGTTTTCATTCCAGTTTACGGATCGATCCATTTGGGGAATTATATGGGATGTGATTTTGAACTCTAGATTTTTGGGATTATGTAGCTGAAAAGAAGTTTATGGGACCATAATTTGTATAATAGTTGATAGAAAAAGTTTAGTTGATTCATAAGCACATGAGAATAGCTCCGAGCATGGAGAAAAGTTATGCGAATAACTGGAGGAAGGATATTTCTTTTGAGGTAGTTGTTCATGTATTTCTCAAAGTTTTCCCAGGAAAATGTGTGATGAATTTTGGTAGGAAGGGATAGTTGAGTCTGTGGTTCATTGGAACTTACAAAATTTTAGAGAAGGTTGGATCAGTTGCCTATATAGTGTCTTTACCTTCATATTTATCCCATGTACACAACTTTTTTCATTTTTCAATGTTGAAAATGTATATTCTAGATCCATCTCATTTTTTGAGTCCAAAGGTAGTTCAGTTTGATGAAAATATCTCTTATGAGAAACATCCAGTCTAGAATATTGGACCAAGAGAGAAAGTGTTTCAGAATAAGGCAATATATTAGGTAATGGTTTTTGTGGAAAAAAAATATGGTTGAAGAGGTAAAGTTGGATGTGAATCTCTCTTATGAGGAAGAACCTCTCTAGATTATTGACCGAAAATAGAAAGTATAGTAGAATAATGTAATTAATCAGGTAAAGGTTTTGTGGAAAAACCATATGGTTGAAGAGGCAATGTGGGAATCTGAAAATTCAATGAGAGATAAATACCCCCACCAATTTGATAAGTGACTAAAAATTTCAAGGACTATATTTTCAAAAGGGGGGAGGATGTAACATCCCAAGTAAATATAGAATAATAAATATTCATATTTATTAATATTTTTTAATAAAATATTAATTTTACTTTAAAGGGAGTTTTATGTTTGATGGCACACCCAATACGCACAACCAGTTTCTATGAAATCTTACATTGTACACAACATTGAGTTATACTGAAAAATAATAATATAATATTATTATTTTAAATGGTAGTTAACGTCTAGCCATTGTAATGGAAGGAATTAATAAAACTTAATAAAAAATGATTATACATGTTTACTTTATGTTTTTACATTTGTCCAAGAAAATATAGAGGCTTACATTTTGAATGAATCTAATTTTAAGCACAAACACTATAATATTCATTAAAAGGTCGATTTACCACCTTTTTTATGGAAAACCCTCTATAAATTTATCTTTGGTAACTTTTATATGTTCTATTTGACAAAATAAAATTTCTCTTTAGAATCTACATATCAAAATTTACTTTGGGTAAATTTTTGGTATTTTATTGATAAAATTAATTTTCTTAATGAATAGTGAAAAATACTGTATTTTAATTCAAAACTGCCTTTTAATATAATTTATTTATATGTTCAGATTAAATTTTTAGTTGGTCTTAAATTGTAATTATATTATATTTTGACTATTTAATCCAATTTTGGTTATTGGATATAATTTCACTTTGAAATTGGACTGAAAGAAGTGACAATCTTTTGATAGTTATTATTTCTTAAAAACACGATTTTTGTTTTGAGAGTTGGAATTAATTTTAAATTAATTAATGAAACTTATATTATTTGAATTTTTTCAAATAGACATCATTTTTTAATTTGGAATATAAAATATGGCTTGGGCTGAATTTTCAGATTTTTTTTGAAAAACATCAATTTTTGATGAAAAGTGAAAACACTGAGTAGTAGTTAAAAAACCTGCCATTTTCATTTAAATGAAATTCTACCTCTTCTATGAATAGAATTTTAAAAATTTGACATACATGGTTGTTCTTAGTATGTAAAATTTGGTTCCATAAATGTAAATAATTTTTGATGATTAATAACTTTTGACATTTATTTACCATGGTTAAAGGTAAATAATGTAATTTAAGTTAAAAATAATATTATAATAATATTAAATTACCCTAACATGTGTCCTAATACAATTGGTTGATATATTTATTACCACGAGAATCATTGGGCCGATTTTGGGACCCCATGGAGCCAATTAAGAGTGATATTGACACTTTGTATTAATTAATTTAATGTAATGACAAAAATGTTATAATAATATATATTTAATAAATAAATTCTTACATGGGGTCATATAAGATATCACTTTGAATATAAAATTCATTTCAAATATAAAAATATTACCCATATCATGGATTTTGTTTTTAATTTTTAGACATCAAATAAAAAAAATATTTATGACAAAATAATGATGTAGTGGTTACCTCATTAATGAATGATTAAAATAAATATGATAATAAAAATACAAACATCATCCAAAACCTATCCAATTTATATTTGATTATTTTATTTCAAACAAGAGACATCTTATCTTCTACTTTAATGAGTTTTGGACCTTTAGAAACCTAGAATCATTGTATAATAAATTAATATTTTCATATTTCCTTAAAGAGGCCCTCCTCCACCTTTAAAAAATCCATCACCACTAACCCATTACTCAAACCTCTCAAAACCCATTGATATTCCAAACTCTTCCCAATTAATATCCCTACATCAATCTTTTTCTTCTATAAGAATTCATTTAAATAGAAGGCACTTCAATAAATCGTCTTAGTTCAATCCAAAGGTTGTAACCTAATTTAAAGGTAACATCTTCTATAAAATTCTTTTATTTTATTTTACTTCTCCAACCCCCTGAAATATTTTTATCCATTTTATTTATAAACACACCTATATCATAAATATACTATGTTTTTTGTTATGATAAGGATTCTTACTACACTTACACACACCTCTATCTAATGGTTAAAGAACATTCTATTTCTATGGACAATGATCTAGGGCCTCACAAAATGATGATTATTCAATCTTCCCCTACAACCACTTATAGTGGCCATTATGAAGGAGATATATTTATATGTGATATATATTATAATTATTTTTTCTCTATACTTCTATATTTTTCATTTAAAGTATACATTTATGGTTTGCATAATGGGTAAATATGATAATTTCATTTGAGGAAGTGCAGACTACCGCCCCCTCAAGGTCATATGAATCATTATTGCCATACGTGGAACGTATAAAGGAGGGAGTTACTGAAATTATATATAATATTATACTAGAATTATAATATACCTATGTATCATTATGTTTTAATTCCATTGAAAAAATAATTTAAATGAAAGTAACACTCATGCTTACGTACGAATTACCGTCTCCATGAACGTTGCATTTCATTTCATACCTCCAAATGCTATGTATAGTTGTAAATACATATTTACATATATGATATATATGATATATATGATATATAAATAATTAATATAATTCTGGAGATAATGGAATTTTGACCACATGAACAACATGTAATTATAAGAAGTTCATTTATGACTCAAGTTCCAAATATCTACAAAATGACCATTATTAACATAAATGATTACATAATGTTTATAACTTGGTAATCAGTGATAAAAATAATAATAAACTTGAAAAAAGTTCTTAATAAATTAGAAATTATCTTTTGTTTATTATTCGGGAGATTAAAGAACAAACATGTCATGTCGGACACGAGGTAAGGGACTTTGTCTCAATCTCTTTTCATTGATGCATATTTTGTTTTATACACGACTTTATTTTATATGGTGTATAAAAAACTTCATCTATTCATTCCATTAAATGGTAATCTTTTTCTATGAGGTGTTTGACTAAAAGAAAAATAAAAAGGAATTTTTCTATTAACGTAAGTGGTGACAATGACCATTTCTATAGTTGCGAGTATTATTTGATATTTGGCTTCCATAACATGTTGTAGTGTTTTTTGTAGTAAAATATATACCATATACCATTTTTATGTTTTTTGGTATTGAAAATGGTTTTGAAAAATCATTGATTATTTCAAAATATTGGAATGATATGTTTTGATTGTATTGTGGAAATGTTATCTTTCCTTTATGATTGTTTTATGTGTTATGGTTCTTGGGAATTGTTTATGTATGCGGGTGGTTCCATGATAAACCTAGGGAGAGTGAGAACAACATAGATCTCCAATGCATTGGATAATGTGACAGAGGTAAATGTGAATGTTTCTCCTATGATATTTGTAGGACCCCGAGACACCATGAGAGGGGAGGGGTGAATCAGGGTGTCAAATTTTTCTTCTTGAAGTTGTGGATCATGTTCCCACGTTGGTAGGAACTAATTAAACCTGTATGATTGATATGATCAGCAATTAAACATTCACATGCAGAGAGATGACACATCTATTTTACTTGGTTCACCACTAAGGGCTACGTCCAAGGAGCATATGCCAACAGGATGTTGGTTATACCTCAATCCACTATGCTTCACTAGCTGTAGATTACAAAGGTTCGGGTACAGTCACTCTGTCCCAGGCTCGCTGCCTTCACAAAAGTTCAGGGATAGCTCACTACATCCCTCGGGTCACTCCCGTTGACTCCCCCTTTCTCACTGTCATTGGTGAAGTCTCACTCAGTTTATAGACGTGAAGGTCTCTTCAATAGATAGACATGAAGGCCTTTGTCTCCTGTTCAGCATGAGACTTTTCTTGCATCATAGTCCTGAGTTGATGCTCTTTTTAGTTCAATCCTTCTTCTTTAGTGCAATGACTGAATACACTAGATCCTCTTGTCTTCGCTTGCCTGAATCACAATCACTTGTGTGATTTCTCAATAAGTGATTCTCTATTGATGTCCAAATTCCATCCACTGATGAATACCCCTTTTTCCCCTGTCCACTGGGCGAACAACCATTGAAAGGGCCTTCGCAAAGTACCCTACTTTGCAAGGGTCCCAATTTTGGAAAGCTCAAACAAGTATTCGCAGAGCCCCTTCCGTTTCGCGAAGCTCAATCGCTAAGCTCTCTCGCGATGCTCCAGCCTTCGCAATGCTGGGCTATCACGGAGCTCCTACCTCTTCGCGAAGCTCACTGAGCCAACGCAGGGCGCAAGACTTTCGTGGAGCTAGAATAGCCACCGCGAAGCTCCTCTTTCGTGAAGAAGACTGCCTTCGCGAGTGACCATTGCGAACTGAGAGCAACAGATTTTCGTTGACAGCTCTCTCTACTTCTTTTGAGGGGGTCGGCCTCTATTTATAGACGATTCCACTGACCCTCGAACTTTCTGCATGAAGTCAATGCCATGTCAGCTCAAATCGCGAAACTCTGAAGTTCCCACCGGAATTCTCTCAAAATCGCGAAGCACTACGAAAATTTTCCATTCGCGGAGCTTGTCGTAATCACGGAGCATCCCGTCAATTACTTCGCAACTTCGCCGTGAATCTCCCTCACAAATCCCTTCATCGCCGTGAAGCTCCCTTGCAAAGCCCTTCATCGCTGTAGAGCTCTCCAGCCTCTGCCGTTTGCGAAGCTTGACGTAATCGTGAAGAATCACCGCCTCCATTTTTTCTGGTCTTCGCGAAATCCAATCCATGCATCCCATCTTTTCGAAACTCATGCCTTTTCCATATTAAATTATGATCTTCATGGAAATCCACTTTTCGCGATGCTCACCAACCTCCAAATTTTGGACCCCAAAAATTTGGCAAACACTGGAAAACGACGCCACCTTGTACCTGCTCTTTTTTTCCACCTCCAGATCATCCATTCCTTTGTCGATGTTCCTTGTATAAAATATGGATCATTATCCACAGTCCTCGAGCTCGACATGCCACCATGGAATCTCCTTTGTCAACAAATTTTTATGTCGTTTGTTTTCTTTGTCAACAAGCACGATCACCTCAACAGCACTTCTTCTTGGTGATCTATATCCTTCAACAACTCTTCTGCTTTTATCAAAAACTACACTATTGTGATATGTATTCTTTGAAGGCATAACATCAGCATCATCATCTTCTATGACAATGTGATGTGCATGGCTATCTCAGAATTCCAATCATTTCACAACCCTATTAGAATTCCAATCATTGGAACATTGTCTTCTTCATCAACCATAATGATCAACTTCATCCAAACCATGTGATTCTATTCATCAAGAAGTCTCTTGCATGGTTCTCATGCAATCATGAGTAATTGCATGGTCCTCATCAAAACACATGGTTCTCATGCAATAAGGAGGAATTGCATGGACTTCATCCAGAAAACCCCCATTCTTCATTAATCATCCTCAGATGGATTACACCTCACATTCTTCATTGTTGTAAACAATGTTTCACCTTTGACACATGTTCTTTGAACTTACGATCAGTACAACAATCATATGAATCACCATTCCTCTACTTCAGCGGAGTACTTCATGATCTCCTTCATTTTGATCTTCCAATCCTCCATTTAATTGGTGTACTTATTGATCTCCTTTGTTTTGATCTTCATTGACAACTATTGACAACAAATAACAACTTATACAAAAAGTGGTTCCAACAATCACCCCCTTTGTATTTTTTTTTCAATACCTTATACATCTTCTGAAATGAATTCGTCAATGTCAAAATGATAATCTTCTCTTCAATCAACTTTTCTTTTCAAACGTTCATTTCACTTTCTCTCCCCCTTATTGACAAGAAATACAAAGCGCATGGTAGGGAGGGTATCAATCCATACTTAAGCAGTGTATCAATAGTCATTTCACTCCAAGTCTACTTGAGCAATGCCCGATGTAGAAAACAAGAGGATTTGAATAAGTCAACATGGTTTTCCATTATTCATGGATCATGATACCAACATGAGATGAGAACTCATATATTTTTTCTTCAATGGTATACCACTTTTATTTCAGGTAGAAAAAATTCAAATGTGATAGGGAATAATCAACCTGAAACTCTTGCACTCACATCAGCAAACAGATCAAAAACATTCAAGTGCAATCAGCAGGATAATTGACCTTGGGGAACTTCCATTCTTTTTATGTCACTGATCAATTCATTTACTCCCACTTTGTAAAATGATCTGAGTAACCAAAGTTGAGATATTGAGAAATGACATACCTTCTCCAATGACATGTTCTTCGATAAATTTTCAAAGTAACTGCATTTGAGTCTAGCTGGAGTTGTTATTGATTGAAACAGTGATTTTGGAAGCTTCTTCATTTTTCTCCTCCTCAGGGGAAACACTCCTCATCATCTTTATCAAGAGTGATCCTTCGTTATCTTAATCATTAAATATCCATTGAAGAATCTACTAAGGATGGAAACTTCTTTATCATGTCTATCAAGAGATGACAACATTCACTATTTCTCAGGTTCTCCCCCTGAGAGCATGCTTGACCTTCAATTCCCTGCATTATTAGCACAAATACAATAAAAAAATGAATAAGGGAATATGGTGGATCCTCCTTTATTCATCAATCTGAGCCACATGATTGAGGTGTTTTTCTCAACCAAGTTCATTTGTTCACTCTAGTCTTCATGCCTGAACATTTCAACATATGTTCCGATATGTGTTGATGTGTCATGACTCTTTTCACTTTCTCTTCTACTTTGAGTGAAGAATTGTTCTGCCTAACATCCATCATGAATGATACCTTCTTACTATTCTTAAGGATGGCTTCTTTCTATGGTATTAAGGTTAGGCAACCTTTTTCAATGTGACCAGATTTCTTGCATCTCTCACACAGAACTTATTTGACACCTGTGATTCTCTTTGTTTTCAATCTCTCATGAACTCTGTCTTCATCACGTGAAATTTTTCTTTTTTTTCTTTTTTCACTAGCCATGGCCTTTTCATCTTCAAGATTCCTCATTATTTTCAAATCTTCTGGCTAGATGACCAATATGTCATTTGGAACTACTACAGCTATTTTGGATCTTCCGCATGGGTTCATCTGTGTTTCATCCCACTTAGTTCTTCTTTTGGATGAGTGACCCTTCAATTTAATGGATCTAAAATCCTGGGTCTTCTCAGCTTCCCTGCTTGAGATCTTCCTGGGAAATTGTGTGTTCACAATATTCTTCTGATTTTTTCCCAAGGTAGGTACTTCATTTTGTTCCAGCATTAGAGGTATTCTTTTCTTATCAACAATGAAAGCATATTGATGTGGGAATGTACTTGCCACGTGACCTCTGCCATTGCATACATCACATATGTTATCAAGAATTCCAAATCTGTTTGCGGTGAACAGATGTTTCTGGATCTGCGGATGTTGCTTCTTCTTCTCTGGATTCCTTCCCTTTGATATAGTCTTTCCCTGTGCTTTTCCATGTAAGGGATTGTAAAAAGAATCCAGTGCACAGTGCCCAAATCTGTTGCAGCACCAACATTTTCCCAAAAATCTTTTCTTCTTTGTTTATTCTATATGAGGTTGTTGGGCCATCTTCTTAATCTTTCGTGGTCTATTTAAGGAACCAACTTCCTCATTTTTCTTCTCATCCACCTTATCCATGGTGGTAGGTTTATTCCTATCACCTTTTCTCATCCATACATGATTAGAACTTTTCTTCCAACCTGCACTGATTGTAGGAACGTATTTAGAAACATGAGTACAAGATGGTTTGGATGGTACCTTCACTTTCTCAGTTTCTTGTGATAGATCAATGAGTGAAGTCATAATATTCTTATCACATGTTGGAGGTATTTTGACAATAGAATCCTCTAGTGATAATTGAGTACCAGCAGCGACTGATTCTTGAGGTGGACACTCAAGAGTTGTCATAATCTTTTTGTCACATGTTGGAGGTATTCAGCTTTAGTAGCCTCCAATGAACATTGAGTACCAGCATCTCCTGTTTCATTCTTTTGTGGAGTCTCAATATGTTTCTTCTCAAGATTTGTAAATTGGGCTTCCAATTTTTGACTTTCATTATTGAGGATGATCTTCTGATCTTCAATCATGATCATCTTCTCTTCACAAGTCTTCTTCAGTCTTTCAACCTCATCCTGATGCATCTTAAATTTGTTTTGTAACAAAGAGTCAAGTTCCCTGAATTTCATGGATGTTTCTTCCAAACAAAAACTCTTGACTTCATTTCTCTTCTTCATCTCAGTTTCGAGTGCATGAATCCTTTCTTTTAGAGTCTTATTGACTTCCTATTTTTCTTCAAAGACTTTCACCTGTTCGGTGAGATTCATACTTTCCAGAACTTTTCTTTCCAACCTCTTTTCCATATTGTCAGCTTCCCTTTCTAATCGAGTGATCTCAACCTGCATAGATTGGAATAGACTATAAATAATCGCAACCCTTTCTTCCGGAATATCATGCAGATATGTTTTGAGTTTTTCCTGAAAGCTTTAATTAGAGGTGTCATCCTTTCCTATGGAAGAATTCTGAGCCACATGCTCGATACTTTCCAAGCCTGATATTTCTTCATTATTGGAATGGCATGGAGAACAAGACACTGAATCTTATTTAGATATGAGGGACTTCTTTACCTGCTTCTTCTCTTTCTTTTTCCTATTTGTCATGGTCTTGCTAGATGTAGACTTTTGCTCAGAAATGACTGAATCTTTATCAAGACTGCTCTTTATTGTTGACTTTAAGAAAGTAACTCAAATCCTATTCTAAATAGAATTACTGGAGAATATCCAACGTACGCCAACCTCCCTCTGATACCACTTGTAGGACCCCGGGACACCCTGAGAGGGGAGGGGTGAATCAGGGTGTCAACTTTTTCTTCTTAATGTTTTGGATCTTGTTCCCAAGTTGGTAGGAACTACTTAATCATGTATGATGGATATGATCAGCAATGAAACATACACATACAGAGAGATGAAAGAGCTATTTTTACTTGGTTCACCATTAAGGGCTACATCCAAGGAGCATACACTGACAGGTTGTCGGTTGTACTTAAATCCACTATGCTTCACTACCTGTAGATTACAAAGGTTTGGGTACAGTCACTCTGTCCCAGGCACACTACCTTCACAAAAGTTCAGGGATAGATCACTGCGTCCCTCGGGTCACTCCCGTTGACACCCCCTGGCTCACTGCCGTGGGTGAAGTCTCACTCAGTTTATATACATGAAGGTCTCTTCAATATATAGACACGAAGGCCTTTGTATCTTATTCAACATGAGACTTTGCTTGCATCATAGTCCTGAGTTGATGCTCTTTTTAGTTCAATCCTTCTTCTTTAGTGCAATGACTGAATGCACTAGATCCTCTTGTCTTCGCTTGCCTGAATCACAATCACTTGTGTGATTGCTCAATAAGTGATTCTCTGTTGATTTCCAAATTTCATCCACTGATGAATACCCCTTTTTCCCCTGTCCACTGGGAAAACAACCTTTGAAAGGGCCTTCTCAAAGTACCCTACTTCGCAAGGCTCCCAATTTTGTAAAGCTAAAACAAGTCTTCACAGAGCCCCTGCCTTTTCGCGAAGCTCAATCGCGAAGCTCTCCCACAATGCTCCAACCTTCGCAATGCTGGGATATCACGGAGCTCCTGCGTCTTCGCGAATATCATTGAGCCAACGCGGGGCGCAAGACTTTCGCGGAGCTAGAATAGCCATCGCGAACCTCCTCTTTCACAAAGCAGACTGCCTTCGCGAGTGACCTTTATGAACCAAGAGCAAAGGATTTTCATTGAGAGCTCTCTCTACTTCTCTTGAGGGGGTCGGCCTCTATTTATAGGAAATTCCACCGACCCTCGAACTTTCTGCGCGAAGTCAATGCCATGTCAGCTCAAATCGCGAAGCTCTGATGTTCCCGCCATAATTCTCTCAAAATCGCGAAGCACTACGGCAATTTTCCATTCATGGAGCTCGTCATAATCGCGGAGCATCCCATCAATTACTTCGTACCTTCGCCGCGAAGCTCCCTCACAAATCCCTTCATCGCCGTGAAGCTCCATTGCAAAGCCCTTCATCGCCGCGGAGCTCTCCAGTCTCTGTCATTCGCGAAGCCTGACGTAATCGTGAAGAATCACCATCTTCATTCTTCTGGTTTTCGTGAAATCCAATCCATGCATCCCATCTTCATGAAACTCGTGACTTTTCCATATTAAATTATGATATTCATGGAAATCCACTTTTCGCGATGCTCAACAACCTCCAAATTTTGGACCCCAAAAATTTGGCAAACACTGGAAAACGACGCCACCTTGTATCTGCTCTTTTTGTCCGCCTCCAGATCATCCATTCCTTTGTCTATGTTCCTTGAATAAAACATGGATCATTATCCACAGTCCTCGAACTCGACATGCCACCATGGAATCTTTTTTGTCAACAAATTTGTATGTCGTTAGTTTGCTTTCTCAACAAGCACGATCACCTCAAGCGCACTTCTTCTTGGTGATCTGTATCCTTTTGCAACTCTTCTGCTTTTATCAAAAAATCCACTATTGTGATATGTATTCTTGGAAGGCATAGCTTCAGCATCATCATCATCTATGACAACGTGATGTGCATGGATATCTCAGAATTCCAATCATTGCACGACCTTCTTAGAATTCCAATCACTGGCACATTGTCTTTTTCATTAACCGTCATCATCTACTTGATGCAAACCATGTGATTCTATTCATCAAGAAGTCTCTTGCATGGTTCTCAGGCAATAATGAGTAATTTCATGGTCTTCATCAAAGCCCATGGTTCTCATGCAATAAGGAGGAATTGCATGGACCTCATCCAAAAAACCACATTCTTCTTTAATCATCCTTAGATGGATTACACCTCACATTCTTCATTGTTGTAAACAATGTATCACCTTTGACACATGTTCTTTGAACTTACGATCAGTACAACAATCGTCTGAATCACCATTCCTCTACTTCAGCGGAGTACTTCATGATCTCCTTCATTTTGATCTTCCAATCCTCCATTTCATTAGAGTAATTCTTGATCTCCTTCATTTTGATCTTCATTGACAACTATTGAAAACAAATACAAACTTATACACAAAGTGGTTACAACAATATTTAGGTATTATAATATAATGGGTGTTCTAAATGTAACTCCCTATGTAGCTATGGAAGCTACAACGTAAGTATGTTATGGATGAAACAAGTTACGTTTATGACTTATGATTACTATGTGTTATTCATAAATCTTATGATTTCATTATGTATGTTAAAGAGATTATGTTATGTATCTATTGATGAACTAATGTTTTTGTTCTATCTTTTATAACCCTTACTGAGGTTTTTATGCTCATCACATGTTTCGAAATGTTTTTCGTAGGACACAAAGATAAATAGGGTCAAGGATTGGATCAAGGAAAAGCCATGCAGTATAAAACATGGACCTAGACATGAATCTCTCTTTTTTAGGAGTTTTTATTTTTTGAAAAAATGGAAACTGAGTAGAAGTGTCTAATTTGTAGTTTTTGAGATGTAATTTAATAGTTATGGCCTAATTCTCTAAAATTGTAAACCTAAAAAGATACTCAATGTGATTTATCGATTTAATTATAGATTATGTAATGATTTAAGGGTGGGTCCTTATATGGAAAACGCCCTTTCACTCCAATGAACACCTCCTACACCACTTGAACATGCACTACACCCACCGGGACAGCCCCTTGCACCACTTGGATAACCCCCTTGCACCCCCTTGAACATCCCCTGGATTGCCCCTTGCACCCCCTGGACAACCCCCTTTCACCCCCATGAACACCCCCCGTTCACGCCCTTGAACACCCCCAACACCCCTATTCTCCCTAGACAGCCCCCCTACACCCCTTGGACAGCCCCCATGCACCCCCTTGTACACCCCCATGCCCCCAACCCCCCCCCCCCCCCCACCTGAACACCCCTCCCTCTTGGACACCCCCATCACACCCATGCCACCTTGCACCCCCCCCCCCCCCCTCTAGGGAACCCCCTTGCACCCCCCAGGACAGCCCATACCCCCCTTGAAGACCCCCTACAGTATAGCACGTCCTAGACACCCCCCCTACAGTAGCTAACCCCACACCCCTATAGTATCCCTCAAACCCCCTATAACACCCCATTATATCAGAGTATGTTATGTCTTTAATGTAATTTAATAGCATGTGTTACACGCAACAACGAGTTCGAGCGCATCAGGACATACCAAATTAGCTGTTAAAAAAGAAGTTATGAATAATATTAACTGAATTTTGAATTTTATACACTTTATATAATTTTAAAATCTGTGCTATGTGTTTCATAGAAATAATATAAGAACAAATTCATTTATATCAAATAAAATAATTATTTTTTAAAAAAATATGAAATTTTACCACCTCTTAACGGTGAACCATTTTAAATCCCATATTTGAAAATTTTATATTTCTAATTTAATGAAATTAAATTCATTTTTAAAATAAGTACATCAAAATTTAATTTGGATAATTTTTTGGTACATTTCTGATAACTGTCATATTTTTATGAATAGTGAAATATACTAGGTCTGAAAGTTATTTTTTTATTAATATTTTAAAGGAAAACCAGAATGATCAAAGACATCCCTTCAAGGAAGGAGAAAGTGTTGTAGGCCTAGGGAATCCCCTTGAACCACACATAAACACTCAAGGGGAAGAGAATGAAGACTATCATAAACTAAAAGAGTGTCCTCCTGCCTGCCCAAATGAGCCAGCGAGTCAACTGCAAAGTTGGATTCCGTCCAGTTATGATTATTAATTTGAGTGGTTTTAAACTATAATTATATTATATTTTTATCATTTAATATTATATTGGTCAGTGGATGTAAATTCACTTTTATATTGTACATAAACACATGTCAATATTTTGGTGGGTTTTACTTCTTAAAAACTCGCTTTCTAGTTTTTTGCAACGAGAATTAATTTTAAATTAATTAATGAATCTTATATATTTTGTATTTGGTAAAATAGACATCATTTTTTTATTCGGAATATCAGAACTATCTTAGAGTGAATTTTAGGTATTTTTATGAGGACTTTAAATTTTTTATGAATAGTGAAAAACATTTAATTATTCTTTAAAACCGAATTGTATTCAAATAATTATTATTTTTAGGTAAATATATTTTAAAGTCAATTAGATAATTAATACCTATATTATTTAAATGTAATTCATTGTATCCATATTATAAAAAAATAGATGTATAAAATTCTATTTAATTTTTTTAACGTCTTTTACCCACCTTCTAGGCACACTTTCAAATTCGCATAAAACCTAATTTTACCACATCTGTGAATTCGATTTCAAAAATCATAGAAATATGGTTCACATTAGTATGGAAAATTTGGTTTAGTAAGATGATAATAATTTTTGTGGAATATTATATTTTGAATTTTATTTACCACAGTTAAAAGTAAATTGGGTAATTTATGGTTAAAATGATATTATAATTAGGTTATCACATGTCCTAATTCTACTGGATAAAAGTCCTTAGAACAAAATAAACCTTAAGAATAAAATATGAACCTTTTTTCCACTTATATTATATTAGGGCATTTATTATTATTTTATTTAATGAAGAGTTAAAAGTGTTAAATTCAATGTTTAATAACGAAACCATTTTTAATATCGGGTTATACTTAAGATACATTACACTATAATTATAAAATTGAATTATAAATATATTTCCTATATAATGGTATTTTATTTATAATTTTGAGACATTAATTAATTAAATTTATTTATGTCACAATGATGACACAGTAATTATCTTATTGTTGAACTATTAAAATAATTAATATTATAAATATTATTATAATTGTAAATTGAGACATTTGATATATTCCAGGAATTTTCTAGGTCAATATGACATGTTAGGGTTTATTAAATAATTTATTTTCAATGTGATAAAGTTTTTATGACTTTCACAAAAACCAAATACTAAATAGTTTCAAAATTGACATAAATGAGTTTTTAAATTAAATACTATATTATTAAATGATATATATATATAAAAGATTTATGATCAGACTAAGGACATATATAATGATAGATATGTCATTAATGTACCACTTGAGGTTCTCATGGCACTTTTTATCCTGTTTATTAACTATGTAGTATAAAAACACAAGAAGACATTGTAAAAGATAACCTATTTAACTAAGAGTTAATTATAAAAGATAAAGTAAACACGGTGAACTAAACCTTTGTAAAACCCATTGGATTAGAGTTTTTAGACCCAGACCCACCTTAGCTCAAAATAAATCTTTTTTGACCCATTATAAACCGAATATGATTGTGTAATAAAATTTTATTTCATGCTTTTCCTAAAGTTACCCTCACCTCTCTTATAAAAGGGTACTTCCCCTTCTCTCAAAATCACACCACCAAAGCCATTTGGATGATCCAAGCCCTGCTCTAATATTGAAAAAAAATTCCTCAATTCCAAATAGATGCCTTAATTTCATCATAATCCAACCTATGGATCACTTTTTATCAATTCAAAAGGAAGCACCCGAAGAAGAGGTCATAATTTCATCACCTCTTTCAAAGTACTTTTCTTCTTCTACTTCCTATTTCATTGATTTTTTCCATTATAAAATAATAAACCCAATAGAATATACATAATTAGTTTTTATTTTGAATATTATTCAAAAATATTAATTAGTCTATCCAACTTATGAATGAAAAAGTCACTATAAATGTGTACGTATTGCTTTCCATCTCCACGTCATGGTGTAGTTTGTTATTCAACACTTCATTATTTAGATAGGTATAATAATGAGTATAATTAATATAAATAATAAATATAACTTATTATTTATTTTATATATATAATATACCATCCAATTACATATGATTTACCTTTAATAAAATGATATCGTCGCTCATGTGTACATACGGCCTATTGTCTCCACGATGCAATGAGATTCATTTAAACAATCACCATTCAAGGATGATTATAAAAATAATTATTATTAATATGTATGTAATATATGATACAATATTTCTAATATATATATATTTATATATTTATGTATGTATTTATATATATCTCATTCACTTACATCCATTCAAAATGATATGAAAACGAAAACAGATTTTATGCGTACGTACAACTTACTGTCTCTATAAATGGTGTTTTCCATTTCATCTAACAATCTATTATAAAATTTTATATTCTTAATATATATGATATATAAATAATGTTTTATATTATAGAAGAAATTAATTCATGATATAAGTTATACAATCAATCAAAATTAATTAAAACGTGTACGATGGAAAAAGTGATTATTATGAGAAATATTATTTTAACATAGAAATTATTATGAAATGGGTAGTATAAATCCATAAATGAATAAAGTATGATATCATAAACATGAATATGGTTTTTTTAATAATTTAATAACATACTACGGTCATTATACATGAGGTTAAAAGTACCCTCGACCAAAGGAAAGTACAAGGTAATGGTTAATTCCTCAGTCTCATTATTATCAAAGATTGTTTATGTGTATGTTTTTACTAGAACATATTTATCATCCACATCCATGTTTCATAAATTAAATTTCTAAAAAAAAATTCTTAAGGTAAATTATAACTAAAACATCATTTTAAATGTTTTAAATATTAATTCTTCTAAACCTATCTTATTAATGTATATGTTTTTGAAAAGGGTTTAAGGATTTATTTATATAGAAAAGAATATTTTAAAATGTTAATTCATTTCAAAAGTTTCAAAGTGGTATGGGGAACATTTATTCAAAAACATATTATAAGATGTCTTCATTTATAAATTGTGTGACATTGAAATGATTTCATGAAAAAGTGATATTTCTCAAAAAGATTGTTACTGATGATTTTCAACTATGTCAACATCATGTACGAGAAATTATTCTTTATTGAGGTTGATTAGATATAATGAAATCCGCCATATTGTATTTAATGTGTTACAACATGATTGTATATTGATGTGCTATTTTTATACCAGTCATGGTTTATGGTCCAAGTATTGACATTTCTTATTCTAGTTTTAATATGAATGTTTAGGTTATTTTTCAATCATTTCATATAAAGAATAAATTGGACTTAGTAAGTGGATCGTGGAGCCCGTTATATCTCCTCGATGCATCGGTAGGTCACATTAGACGAATTAGTGTCTTAGAAAAAGGCCTTGAAAAAATATTTATTTATAGTTATGGAACGAGCCCTTGACTATGTGGTAATGATATTCGATATTATGCATTAAATCATTATGAAATTTTCTATTGATATTACTTGTGATTATTCGACTAGTAGAATATACATGTGAATAAGTAAATGGAATTATTATATTTACCTTTCCCAGATTCTGATGAATATTATGTTTAAAAGGATTTTGTGTTAGTCTTATACATTGTCTTACATTTTTATACTTATTTGTGATAGTTTAGGCTATATTGTTCTCCTTTCTGTGCATCTGAGTTCTTATGTTTTATTTTTCCTTGGATGTGAAGAAGTGTGTTATGACTGATATATAGGTTTATGATAGGGGAATAATGTAGTTCTCAAATGATTATTTATGTTGTGTTTTATTTTAGAAATTTTAATGTAATGTTCATATATGTAAACTATTTTCCAAGACTCTTGAACTGATCAGTCATTTGGGATTTGATTCCTTGTAACCATGAAAATGTGTGAAAATTATGCACCGATTCTGGGTTACTCGGGTTGGGGTGTTATAGTAGGTATCTGAATAATTTTATCAACAAACATGGAAATAGATTTAAATAATATATTATTTTGACACATTTCCCTATGATAGAATTTTAGTATTAGTATAGAATAACATCCTTGAATTTTGGTAATATAGAGATTTTATGAATTTTCCAAGAAATACAACGATGTCTAGATATGAACAGGTAGAGGGGGCTCTTGAATAGATGTACGTAGGAGTGAATACTATGAAAAAGAGTTTTGGGCTTGACCCATGGTATCCTGGTACATGACAATGGGCCTTTCTGCTTTCTTGGTTACGACACTCCTAGGAGATATGCTTAAGATAATTCAAATTTTCCTCATAAACCATTATGATAGATTTATGAGTAAATACCTACTATAAGAATTTTTTTTATGATTATGGTTTATATGAATAAACTATTCGATTAATGTTAGGTATTTTACAAGTTTTAAATAATGAATTTCTGTTCATAAACTAACTTAGTGCATGCCATTGTTTAGAAATTGTTCTCAGTAGTAGGAATGAGAAAACCAATAAAACGCATGATCCAAAGACTACGAAGGATCATATCTTTCATGATGTTAAGCTAACATTTATAAGGTAAATAGTCTCCAACATATTCTATTCAGATGATGAAATAATATCATTTGTTAATAAGATAAGTAAATAATTCTCTCAGTCCAATGGATTTAAAGAGAAGCCAGAGAATAGAAGGATGGTAGAGAGAAATATTTATAAAAGGATGAATTCTAAGAATGATTTTCCAATATGTGATAAATATGGAAAAATCACGTTGGTAAATGCTTGAAGGGATTTGGAGTTTGTTATAAGTGTGGAGAAAAATGACACTAGGTATATGATTGCAAGGGAAAGAAAAAGGTTTCAAATTTACATTGCTTCAACTACAAGGAGATTTGATACAACATGAATCGATGTCATAATCATCAGAGTGTACCACAAATAATGTTGTTGGATAATAATCAAGTTATGATACTACAAAAGATGAATATGAATGACTAGTGTTGTTATATTGGTAATAAATAATTATTCCATTTGAGTATTGTATCAACGATGTACTGGTTATAAAAATTATGGAGTATATAAGGAATAAACTGTAATACTATTTCATTAAGGATTTGAGATTTTGTGGTAATAATAAAAGTTACTCAATATCAAGTCAAGCCTTTTGAAACATACATGGATGAAGGAAATATAATCTTTATTTTGATCCTGATAATTAGGTATTGATTTTGGAATAATATATGATTGATTTGGATAAATTATATTTGATATTTTTGATATTATGGAACTAATTAATGGTTTGTTTATTCCATCGTTGTTTGAGATTAAAAAAAATTAGATTTAAAGATTATATCCATTATTCTATGTTTTAGAGAAGGAATAATGAAGTACATACCAATTCAAATATAGTCCTCTGGTAATTCATTTTATTACCATATTTTCATAGAATACACGATGAAGGTATTCACATTTATATTATTTGACATTGCTTATAAATTTTGGACTCTGAGTTCGAACAGTGGTATTATGTATAAGTCTAGAGGTTTGAATGGATTATGATTGACATTGGATACTATTTCTATGGTTAGATAATTTCTTAATATTATTTTTGGATTGCTATAAAAAGGAAAAATCGGAGGTCAGGCGACAACACGTTGTGTCTGGCAAGGCCATGAGACATCAACTTGCAACCAAAGGGCGACCAGGCTGCACCACCTAACACTGGCCTACGTGATTTCCTAGACTGTATAATGTTATTTTTTTAAATTTATTTACAGATTATTTATAAAATAATTTTTTTGTAACCCTATATGATTATGATAAATAGAATATGTTTGCGTTCTGTTATCTTTTTGGAGTAAAAGAAGAGTTTTTGGTAGAAATTAATTAAAGGATGGAACTCTAATTGTGATGTATTTTTTCTTATTATATGAAAAAATTAATACGTAATCTTTAACAAAAGGATCTTAAGAAAAAAAAATGTTTTATCCTAATACCTTAAGTTTTGATGAACCAATAATATTTTGGGTTATCATTGATTTATGACTTTGAGTCCCCCAATTATTTATTTTTTTCTGTTGTTTGTGATTGACGACCTCAATAACTCCTTATAAATATTTAAAATTTCCCCCCAATTATGTGGCTCAAATTTCCACCAATGTTCTTCTATTCAAAATCCTTATTTGGTGGTAACTTTTTCATTTTCCTTTCCCTTTTATTAAGAATTTATTTTATTAACCCTATTTCCAATGTGGGTTTTCAACAAAGGCATATTCTATTTTTAACATTTTATTTTTAAAGAAATATTTCAAATTGTGAGGATTCAATTGATGGAACGAGGGGAGAATGTAACTCCCCAGGATTTCATAGTACAATATCTCTTTAAATTAACTCAATAGCTTGCGCTACACGCAACACCACGTTTGAGCATATCTTGACTTACCAAACTAGCCGTTAAAAAAGATGTTATGAATAGAATTAACTGAATTTTAAATTTTATAAACTCCATATAATTTTAGAATCCATATTATTTGTTTTTTAGACATAATATTAAAAACAATATATTTTTTCACATAAAAGAAATATTTTTCAAAAAATTAATTTTACCGCCTTTTAATGGAGAACCATTTTTAAATCCCATATTTAACTCTTTTTTATATTTAATTTAATGAAATTAAATTCTTATTTATAAGCGTTAGATAAAAATTTAGTTTGGATAAATATTTGGTACTTTTCTGATAACTATCTTATTTTGATGAATAATGAAATATAATAAATTTCAATTGAAAAAAACTTTATTAATTGCAATAATTTATATGGTTAGATTATGGATTTTGGGTGGGTTTAATGTATAATTAGATTATATTTTTATCATTTAATATAATTTAGGTCATTGAATGTAAATTATCATTAAAATTTCACATAAACACATGTCAATATTTTGATAGTTTTTACTTCTTAAAAACCATCATTCTGGTTTTGACAAAGAGAATTAATTTTGAATTAATTAATGAAACTAATATGTTTTGAATTTTTTCTAAATAGAAATCATTTATTGAATTTTAAATATCAAATTTCTCTTAGGGTAAATATTTTTATTTTTTTTTGAACATTCAATATTTGATGAATTGTGAAAAACACTATGTTATTATTTAAAACTAAATTTTATTTAAATAATTATTATTTTTAGTTACATTTATTTTAAAGACAAAATAGATACAGAATAACTATATTAGTTCAATGTAACTCATTGGAGTCATTTTATAATAAGATAATATGTATAAAATGTTAATGAATTATTTAACATCTTTTACCCATCTTCTAGGAACATTTGCTAATTTTCCTAATACATAATTTTACCACTTCAGTGAATTCAATTTCAAAAATCAGAGGGAAATGGATGGCATCATTAAGTAAAATGGTTTCCAATAGGATGAATTTTTTTTTGGTTAATAGTATCTTTCGAATTTTATTTACCACGGTTAAAAGTAAATAGCATTATTAAAGGTAAAAATAATATTAGTATTACCCTAAAACATGTCCAAATTCTATTGGATAAGTGTATTTCATCCAAAATAAATATTAGGAATAAAATATGATCCTTCTGGTCCCCTTGGATTAGATTAGAACATTTATTATTATTTTATTTAAAGAAGAGTTAAAAGTGTTAAATTCAATATTTAATAACTAAAACATTTAAAATATTAGTGTATACATAAGATAAATTCAAAATGATATATTTATTATAAGGATAAAAATATTTTCTACATAATGGTATTTTATTTATAATTTTAAAAAATTAAATAATGAAATTTATTTATGACACATTGATGATGCAGTAATTACGTTATTATTGAAAGAATAAAATAATTGAAATTATAATAATTAATATAATTTTAATTTGAGACTTTTGATGTATTCAATGAATTTTATAGGTTAATATGACATTTTAGGGTGGATTAAATAATTTTTTCTGATTTGATAATGATTTTATGTCTTTCAGAAAAACCAAATACTGAATAGTGTCAAATTTGACATAAATGAGTTTTTAAAACAAATACTATATTATTAAATGATATAATATTCATAAAAATATAAGTCTCAGCCAAAGGACTTATATAATGATATATATGTCATTAATGAATCACTTTAGGCTCTATTGTAATTATATTGTATGTTTGTTAACCATATAATATATAATTAAAAGGAGACATAGTAAAAGTTAAACTATTTAAATAAGAGTCAAATATAAAAGATGAGGTTAATATGGCGACCTAATCCATTCTAAAATAAATTTTTTCAGTATTTTTCGACCCATACCCGCCTTACACACGAAATAAATCCTTTTGGAGCCATTATATACCAAATATGACTGTATAATAAAATAATATTTCAAGATTTTCCTAAAGTGTCCCTCACCTATTTTATAAAAGGGGTAATTCTCCTTCTCTCCAAATCACACCTCCAAAGTGATTTGTATATGCAAAACCCTACTCAAATTTCCTAAAAAATACCATCAATTCAACCAAGAAGAATTACTTTCATCAGAATAAAACATATGGATCCCTTTTGATCAAATAAAAAGGAAGCACCTGAAGAAGAGGTCATCATTTAATCACCTCTTTCAAAGTTCATTTCATCTTCAACTTCATATTTCGTTGATTTTTTTCCATAAAAAAATAAATCTTGTACCTTTTACATACTACGATGTTATTATAAATATGGTACAAATATATTCATTATTTTATCCATCCTATGAATGAAAATTTTACCACATGTTTTTATGTACGACTTACCATCTCCACATTGTGGTGTAGTTTTTTATTCAACACATCATTATTTAGATGGGTATAATAATGAGTATAATTGATGTAAATAATAAATATAACATTTCAATGATTTGTTATATATAATATACCAACCAATTATATACTATTTTACCATCAATAGAATGATATAGTCCTCGTGCGTACGTAAGGCTTACCGTCTCCACGACGCGATAAGATTCATTTCCACGTTGGCCATTCATCGATGATTTTAAAAATATATATTATTAATAAGTATGTATTATATGAAATAATAATTCTACAAGATATATATATATATACGTATTTATATATATCTCATTCACTTACTTCAGGTCAAACCGATTTGAAAACAAAAACAGTGTTTATGCGTACGTACGACCTACTATCTCTATAAAGGGGTTTTCCATTTTACATATCAATTTATTATACATATTTATATTCTGATTATATATGATACATAAATAATTTTTATACCCTAGAATCAATTAAATCATGATATAGGTGATATGATCAAGAATAACATGTTAAAACATGTATGATAGAGAAAGCGATTATTACCCAAAATATTATTTTAACATATATATTATTTTTAAATGGGTAGTATTAATCCAAAAAAATAAAGAATAAATAAATAAATATGAATATGGTTCTGTTATAACTTAATAACAAACAATGTTCATTATACAGGAGGTTAAACATACCCTCTACCAAAGGAAAGTACAAGGTAAGGGTTAATTTCTCTATCTCATTATTATTTGCGATTATTTATGTGTAATTGTTTACTAGGACATATTTATCATCCATGACCATGTTTCATAAATATTTTTTTAAATGATTCTTTTTAAGTGGATCTTTAACTATAACATCATTTTAAATGTTTACAATATTTATTCTACTAACCATTTCCCATTAATGTTGATGTTTTCAAAATGGGTTTAAGGACTTATTTATAAGGACATGATTGTTTTAAAATATTAATTTCATTAAAAAGCATCAAAGTGGTATGAGAAACTTTGATTAAAAAATATTATTTAAAATTTATTCACTAATAAATTGAGTGATTTTAAATGATTTCACAAAAGAGGGATATTTCTCCCAAAGATTGTTACTGATGATTTTCAACTATGTCAACATCCTTTATTAGATATTATTCTTTATTGAGGTTGATTTATTATAATAAAATCTTCCATAAATTATTGAATGAGTTATGATATGTTATACTATGGATGTATTATTTTTATACCATTCATGGTTTATAGATAATTTATAGACCTTTCGTATGCTAGTTTTAATATAATTTTTTCTGTTTTGTTTCAATATTTTCATTTAAGAAATGAATTAGACTTACTATGTGATGGGTGGATCCCGCTATAGCTCCCCGATAAATTTGTAGGTCTCCTGAGACATATTAGTGTTGTGGAATAAGGCCTTGAAAAAATCTTTATTGGTAGTCTTTGCACGAGCCCTTGACTATGTGTTTATGATGTTTGACATTATACATTCCATCATTATTATATTAGCTACTAATATTACAAGGGGTTATTCGACTAATAGAATATCCATGTGGATAAGTAAATGGAATTATTTTATTTAGGTTTTCCATATTATGCAGAAGTTTAAGTTTAATAGGATTATGTTTTACTCATATATGTTTCCTTAAATGTTTATGCTTATATGTGATAATTTATGCTATATTGTTTTCCTTACTGAGCATCTGAGCTCACCACTTTCCTATGTTTTATTTCTCCCAGGATTCGAAGAAGTGTGTTGTGCTTGATAAGAAGGGTTAAGCAAGGGGAATAATGGTGGTCTCAAAATATAATTTATGTTGTGTTTTATTTTATAAATTTTAATGTAACGCTGATATATGTAATATATTTTCCAAGACTACTAAACTGATCGGTCCTTTGGGACATGATTCATTATAATCATGCCGATGTGTTAAAATTATGCACAGACTCTAGGAAACTTGGGCTGGGGCGTTACACTTTGTATCATATTATGTTTATCAACAAACATGGAAATATATTTAGATAATCTCTGATTTTAAAACATTACCCAATGATAGACTATGAGTATTAGTATATAAGAACTTCCTAAAATTTTGGTAACGTAGATATTTTGTGATTTTTCCAAGAAATACAGCGATGTCTGGATATGAGAAGGATGAGGAGGCTCTAGCACAGATGTACCTAGGAGTGAAAACTCTGTCACGGAGTTTCAAGATTGACCAAGGGTATCTTGGTACCTGACAACGGACCTCACTTCACAATTGGTTACAGAACTCCTAGGGGATATGCTTAGGATAATTCACGTTTTTTACAAACCATTATGAAGGATTTATTAGTAAATACCTTCACAAGGAAAACATTTTTTTGAATACAAATTATATTCATAAACTATTCAATTTATGTAAGTTATATTTCATGTTTGGAATTATTCATTTTGATTCATAAAATAATCTAGTGTGTTCCATTGATTAAAATGGTTTGAAGTAGAAGGAATGAGAACTCTAGTAATACTCATGATCCAAAGAGTAAGAAGGATCATATCTTTAGTGATATTAATACAAAATTTAGAAGTGAAATAGTCTCCTATGTATTCTCATTCTATGAATAAATAGTTTCAAGTTTTAATAAGATATGTAAATAATTTTCTGGGTCCTCTGGCTTTGAAGGGAAGCTAGAGAAGAAAAGGATGGTATACAGAAATATGGATAAAGTGAAGAAGGGAAAGAAATATTTTCCCATACGTGATAGATGTGGAAGTAATGAAATTGGTAAATTTTTTAAGGGAATTAGAGTTTGTTATAAGTGTAGAGAAAAAGGCCACCAGGTACTTGATTTCAAGGGTTTGAAAAAGGTTTCAAATGTACAATTCTTCATCTGCAAGGAGATGGGACACTACATGAATCAATGTCCCAATAGTCAGAGTATACAACAAATAATTATGTCAGATAATAGTCATGTTATCATGATACAACAGATGGTGAAGAATGACTAGTGTTATTATGTTGAAATTAATGAATTATATCATTTGACTGTTGTATCAATGATGTACTGGTTATAAGAACTGTGTAGTATATAAGGATTTTACTATCGTACTATTTCATTAAGGATTTGAGATTGTGTGGTACCAATAAAAGTGACTCAGTAGCAAGTTAAATTATTTGGAAAATACATGGTTGAAGGACATATAAACTTTAATATGGTCCTGATAGTGATGTAATGATTTTCGAATAAGAGATGATTGATTTGGATAAATTATATTGAATATTATTGACTGCCTTGTAAAAAATTAATGGTTTGTTTATTCCTTAATTGTTGGATATTACACCATTATTGGATTTAAGGAGTATATCTAGTATTCAAATTTTTATATTAATAATAAAAAATGACATACCTATTCAAATATGGATTTCTGGTTATTCATTTTATTAACTTATTTTAAATGAATACATGATCAAGGTATTCACATTTATATTACGTGACCTTACTTATATATTTTGGATGGTGAGTTTGGACAGAAGTATTGTGGATAATTATAAACGTTGGAATGGATTAAGGTTAATGAATTTCATAAGATTATTTTTGGTTTTTTATAAAATGGAAACCGTTGAGGTCGGGTGACAACCCATCGCATTCGGCAATGTCGCGAGACTTGATCTCGCAATTGAAGGGCGACAATTGTGCACCACCTACCACCGGCCTACATGTTTTCTTGGATTGTATAATGTTTCTTTTGAAGTTCTTACAGATGAGTTATAAATTCATTTTTTTGTAACACTATTCGATTAGCATAAATAGAATATTTGTTAGTTCTATTACCTTTTGGGATTGAAAGATTAGTTTGTGGTAGAAATTAGTTAAAGGATGAAACTATAATTGTAATGTATTTTTTTATTCTATGAATAAATTAATACATAATCTATAGAGAAAGTATCTTAAAACAAAAAATGTGTTATACTATTGCCTTATGTTTTGATAAACCAATAATATTTTAGGTCACCGTAGATTTACAGCTTGGAGGCCCTTATTTTTCTATTTTTTGTTCACTTGTTTGTGATTGATAACCTCAACCACTCCATATAGATATTTAATTTCTTCCTCCAATTATGTGTCTCAAACTTCCACCAATGTTTTCTTATTCGGAATCCAAATTTTGTGGTGACTTTTTCATTTCCCTTTCCCTCTTTTTAAGAATAAATGTTATTAAACCTATTTCCGATGGGGGTTTTTGAAAACGGAATTTTCTATTTTTATCATTTTATTTTAGAATAACAATTTCAAATTTTGAGGGATCAATTTATTAAATGAGGGGGAATGTATCTCCCCTAGATTTCATAGTACGTTATCTTTTTATGGTTATTCAACAGATTGCGCTAAATGCAACAACGAGTTCGAGCACACCACAACTTACCAAACTAGCCATTAAAAAAGAAGTTATGAATAGTATTAACTGCCTTTTGAATTTCATATGCTTCATAAAATTTTTTAATCCATATTATGTGTTTATTAGACATAATATAAGAAAAAATTCATTTTTTAAATATAAAATACATATTTTTAAAAAAACGCAATTGTACTGCCTTTTAATGGCGAACCTTTTTTAAAACATATATTTGACACTTTTATGAATTAAATTAAATTAAATTAAATTATTATTTATAAGTGTTACCAAAAAATTTAGCTTGGATAAATTTTTTGTACTTTTCCGATAACTTTAATATTTTGATGAATAGTGAAAAATACTATATTTTAATTGAAAAAATCTTATTTAATCAAAAACATTTATATAGTTAAATTATGAATTTTAGTGGTTTAAAATAATAAGTAAATTATATTTTCATAATCTAATATAATTTAGGTTATTGGATGTAAATTCAAATTTAAATTGAACATAAACACATGTCAATCTTTTGATAGTTTTTACTTCTTCAAAACCTGCATTCTGGTTTTGACAATGGGAATTAATTTTAAATTAATTAATGAAACCCAAATGTTTTTAATTTGTTAAAATATATATCATTTTTTTATTTTGAATATCAAAATTAGCTTAGGGTGAATTTTTGGTATTTTTCAGAAAACATTCATTTTTTTGATGAATAGTGAAAAACACTCTGTTATTGTTTAAAACCGAAATTTATTTAAATAATAGTTATTTTTATTTAAATTTATTTTAAAGTAAAAATAGATATGTAATACTTATATTTGTTCAATGTAATTCATTGGAGTCATTTTATAATAAGATTAGATGTATAAAATTTTATTGAATTTTTTAACATCTTTTACCCACCTTCTTGGCACATTTTAAAATTTGTATAGAATGTAATTTTAATGCTTCTATGAATTGAATTTAAAAACTCCGAGAGACAGAGTTACGATCAGTAATTAAATTTTTTTTCAATAGGATGAAAATAATTTTTGGGGAATAATTATTTTTGAATTTTATTTCCCACGATAAAAATTATGTAGGGTAATTTAATGTAAAAATTATATTATAATTATTCCTAAACATGTCCTAATTCTTTTGGATACGTGTATTATGAGCAAAATAAACCTCATGAATAAAATATGATTATTTTGGTCTACTTGGGTAAGATTAGGATATTTATTATGATTATATTTAAAGAAGAGTTAAAAGTGTTAAATTGAAAGTTTAATAAATAAACCATTTTTAATATCGGGTTATACATAAGATAAATTCGACTAAAAATATTTATCATAAATCTAATAAAATTTAATAAATAATTTTATTTTATTTATAATTTTTAGAGATTAAATAAATAAATTTATTTATGACACAATGATGATGTAGTAAAAACTTTATTAATTAAAGATTATAATATTTGTTATTATAAATATTAATATAATTATAAACGGAATATTTTGATGTATTATGTGAATTTTATAGGTTAATATGACATTTTAGGGTAAATAAATAAATTTTTTCGATGTGATAATATTTTTATGACTTTTAAAAAAACCAAATACTAAATAGTGTTAAAATTGACATCAATGAGTTTTTAAAACAAATACTATATTATTAAGTGATAAAATATTCCAAAAAATATTTTTTTCCCCCAAAAGACCTATATAATGATATATATTTCATTAATGAACCACTTTATGTTATCTTGAAATTATATATTATGTTCATTAACTATATAATATAAAAATATAAGAAGCCATTGTAAAGGATAAACTATTTAACAATGAGTTAAATATAAATGATAAGGTTAATATGGTGATAAAATCCTTTATAAAACACATTGGTTTAAGGGTTTTTGACCCACCCCCACCAAATCCTAGAAATAATTTTTTTTGGAGCCATTATAAACCGAATATGACTGTATAATAAAAAAATACTTCAAGATATTCAAAAATTGACCCTCACCACTGATATAAAAGGGTACTTCCCCTTCTCTCAAAATCATACCTCCAAAGCCATTTGTCTGGGCCAAAAACTGCTCTAATATCATCCCAAAAACCCTAACATGAACCTAGAGTCCTTAATTTCATCATTATTCAACCTTTGGATCCCTTTTGATCAAACCAAAAAGAAGCACCAAAAGAAGAGTTAATAATTTCATCCCCTCTTTCCAATTTATTTTATTCTTCCACTTCCTCTTTTGTTGACATTTTTACACACTAAAATAATAACTCTAGTACCTTTGGAAAACTGAGATGTTATTATAAATATGTTACAACCATATTCATTATTCTATCTATCCTATGAATGAAAAAGTCAGCATAAGTGTGTACGTATTGATTACTGTATCCACGTTGTGGTGTAGTTTGTTTTTCAACAATTCATTATATGGATGGCTATACATATATCTTATTCACTTACTTCCATTCAAAATGATATAAAAACAGAAACAACATTAATGCATATGTACACCCTAACGTCTCCAAAAACAGTGTTATCCATTTCCTATATCTATATATTATAAATAATTATATTCTGAATATATATGATACATAAATAATTTTTTTTATATTCTGGGATCAAATTAATCATGATATACATGATACGATCAAGAATAAAAAGCTAAAATATGTATGGTAGAGAAAGAGATTATTACGTGAAATATTATTTTAACATAGAAATTATTATTAAATGTGTAGTATTAATCCATAAATTAATAATGTATGATATCATAAATAATAAAATGATTCTGGTATAATTTAATAACATAAAATATTCATTATACAGGAGGTGAAATGTACCCTCTGCAAAAGGAAAATAAAAGATAAGGGTTAATTTCTCAATCTCATTATTATCTGATAATGTTTATGTTTAAGTGTTTACTGGGACATATTTTTCATCCTTGTCCATGTATCATAAACCAATTTTCAAAAGGATTATTTTTAAGGGAATCTTTAACTATAACATCTTTTTATATGTTTTAAATATTTATTCTTATAAACGATTCCCATTAATGTCTTTGTCTTTTAAATGGGTTCAAGGATTTAATTATGTAGATATGAATTTTTTTTTAAAGACCAAAAAATTATGTGATTTTTTTAATACATGGGATTTTTACAAGACCGCAGTTTCAGAAGACACTTGATTTTGAGGCCCGGTGTGCTCAGAATCAATTTCTGATGTTTTTTTCGGGTACATTCAGTAAACATATGTGTGAGATTTTATATTTTTGAAATGGTGCTCAAAATTGAAATCTGAGGGCACTAATGAACTCAAAACGCCGGTATTCACTTAAGGAGGCCTTTATCGTAGTTGCGTTTTATTAAGGTTGGAATCTAATTTTTGGGGACTCCAAATAAAATAAAATAAAAATATGTGTACATATTTTTTATTGATTGGTTGTTAAGACCACCAAGTGGAGGTTAGATGTGGGGCCCACCACACCCTAACCTCCACTGGGAGGATATAAATAGGTTTTTCCCACTCTAGTTTGAACCCCCCCTTTAACCCCCATGTAATATTCATTTAATTGGGGGAGGTCTTTTAAATTTCCTTTGAAATTAATAAAGCCACCTCTCGTCATTTAATTTGAACCTTCCACCTTCTCTCCTTAAAGTTCCAACAACCATTAATTAATTAATTGAGCTCCCAAAATTAATTGATTAATTTGTTGATATTTGAAATCTTTTGAATTCCATTTGGAATGCATGGCATAGATGAAATAATAGGGAGGATATTATTTTAGTTTGGGTGGACACATAACAGATTTGGGAGAACTCTTGGAGAAATGACTTATTCCAACGAATAACGGCCTACTCCAATGAACAACTCTCCTCGTCTCCATATAACGTAAAGCATCATCTTTTTCCTTCTTCAACCGAATCAAAGAAGGGAAGCACCGCCGCCAACGAATTACACTGAGGGCATTGTCTTGACTCGTCTTCACTGAGCTCTACCTCCTCCGACGTTGACGTAATGATGTCCGTTTTCTACGGTGCCCATCTTCCTCAACTTGTCAACGTACTATGACAAATATGAGGTAGGGGGTTTACCTTTCTTTGGATTTACGTTCTCTGTTCTTATTTCTAAATGACGAACGCGGGTCATCCAACGAATAGGCTGATCCGCGGTCCGATCGTTCTTGCGGGTAAGAGAATAATTGCAGACGGGGTTTAGAATAGGGATGGATCGGTCTTGTTGATGATCTTTATTGAACACTGTTATGATATGCTAACATGGAGGTTGTGGGCCAATCCGAACACGACCCAATTCACTATGCTGATCTTGTGATGTTCTTCGGCTTGTTGCGTTCTTCGTGGGGGACGAGCCAAGGTGACAGCGAAAAAATCCGGGGGGTCTAGCACTAAGGGTGGCATTCTGAGAGGACCCCTGGCACAGAAGAATCCAATTTCGGACCACCAGAGTGAACTCGGCGGTCCGAAGAAGGAGGGTCTTCGAGCGGCGGCGGTGGCGACCAGAGGCGGTTGCGGCAGCGGCCGTCACTCGTCGGTCGCATGGATGGGCCGATGGTCGCTCGGGCCGCCCTGTCTGCTTGAGGACCGGGTAGCCTATAGGCCAGCCGGCTCGGCTGGGCGAAAAGGCCAGCCACGTGCCGGCCGGGCTGGAGAACTGTGGAACTCACAGGCGCTGTGTGGGAAGAACTACAGCCCGCATCACGGGCCGCGTGCACTGGGCCGAACCAGCTGACTACGGCTAGGCGGGGTAGAGGCAAAGGAGGCGCTGCTTGGCGCCACCAGGAAAACCGGACCGGCCCTCTTCTCGGGCCGGGTCTGTGGGTGTGCCACGCCCCACCGGTCCAGGCCGACCCCCTACTGGGTCGGACCCGCCTAGTCGGGTCGGGCCAACCCGCCTGCCCACTGGGCTTGACGGGTCGGGCCTGTCTTCGCTTATATGCGAATAACTCCTAGACCACGGGTCTGATTGACACGCTTTCTGCGGCACTAGGACCCTCGCAATAAGGAATTTACTTTGGGATACTCTATGTGAGTATCAGAAAAATTTAGAAAGCATCCAGGTTTGGATCGTGTGTAAATCCAACCGGGCCCCTGGAACGGAAATGCCAATAACTCTCAGACCAGGCGTCTGATTGATGCGCTGCATGTCGGGTTGAGTTCCTTATAGAGAGATGGAAATACGGAATACATCAACTTATGACTTCATGATAGTTGATGTATCGACAATAGGCTCGAGGGGTGGTCCCTCCTGGAAATGAGCGTGCTATGTTCGGAAACCCTAAAGCCAGCTGCGAATGAGATGTACCAGAATCCTCTGTGGGTTCGATATCGATGAATTTTGTACCAGAATCCTTTGTGGGTTCAACAGCAATGTATTCTATACCAGGTTCCTCTATGGGTCCGATAGTTCTTACTTCTGTTCATGTATTCTGTGTGGGTTTGACAGAATAGCTGGTCTTGTATCATGTGTGGGTCCGATAGCTAAGCCGGTCATGTATCCTATGTGGGTCCGACAGCTTATATGAATTAGTGACTACATCTGATAATCTCTATCACTCTACAAAATATGTATACCTGTGTGATCTGAGTCATGTATTTCAACCATTATCATCGTGGTTATTGACATTACTTCCTTTGTGGATTGGTTTGTGCTTGAGTTAGAGAGTTGGAGGCAGACTGTGATTGATAACATAGGTATATGTTTGGGCATATACCTATGTAGGGTTGGTTGATACTGTGTGATTGTATATTTCTACTATTTTTATCCTTTAAGGATTCTGGGAGACCATCGGGGGTCGCAAGATCCCCTACTGTGTATTGTTATACCCACCCTTGCACGGGCTTCGCCCGCCCCTTGTTGTGTTCAATGCAGATGACAGAAATCAGTGAACGAGGCTGAGGGTGACAGACGGGAGGCTTCTCAGAGCTGGACTAGACGGGACGTACCATAGGGACAAGTTGTTCGATTTCTATACCTACCCTTTAGGTAGGATTCCCCGGTGGACGATCCATGAGCTGTTTTCCCTTTTAATTTGTACTTGTTGTTTAGTTGGGTTTGTATATTGGCCGACTTACTTTCAGCACACCTTACTTTTCTATTTTAATACCTATTGCCTCTAATACTTGTGTTTAGACTATGTCTGTTATAGGTTTAAAGTAAATCTCTTCCATTTTTTATTAGGGATTCACCTTTGGTGTTAGTTGCCAGCCCCTGGCCTATGGAAGGCGGGCTTGGGGTTGTCACGACACGGGCCCTGAGGACAGGTTGTGACAAATTGGTATCAGAGGAGTCGGTTCTACCTCATAACATGGACTCTGGTTATTTTTAACAGCAATAGTGTTAAGTGTTTTGGGTGTGTCTATCACTTTAGGGAAACCAGTGTTGGTGCGGCGGCCGAAGTATCCATACACTAGGACTCTGATTTCTAATTTCCGACTCAGTGCACGAAAACACTGATATCACGTGTGTTTCCTTTGAAATTGTTTTCTTTGTGATTAATTTGTGTCAGGGAACTAGATATACTATTTTAACTGTGACACACCTTTTTCTTTTCTGGATGGTCCCACGAAGGCAGCCAATAAGGATTTCGAGTTACGTACGAGATTGTAGCCCATCGAGCGAAGAGGCCTCGAGGTAGGGCCCCATCACAGCAGATGTACCAGCAGTACAACTACCCACTGTGCCACCGATACCACCCGCTCAAACAGTAGAGAGTGCACACCACCTGAGTGCGTTTCACAAGTTACAGCACCAGAGACTGACTAGGTTTCGGGGGGAGATGGACCCACAAGCATCTGAGGATTGGTTGGATGTTGTCATGAGAGTTTTCAGATTGGTAGGGACACCAACCGACCTCATGGTGATCATTGTCGCGAGTCTCCTACATGCAGCAGTTGGAAGATGATGGAGCCTGATGCTCCAGGTACATGAGAAGGCATCATTTCTCTGGACAGACTTCGAGAGTCTCTTTCATGCAGTGTTTATTCTTGCCACCCATTGTGCAGGGAAAATTCAGGAGTTACTTCATATGAAGCAGGGCGTCATGACAGTAGCTCAGTACTCAGCAAGGTTCACTGACCTCTCACGCTTCTCCATGGATATGGTATGGGACCTGTTCTTGAGTGCCCAAACCTTTGAGCAGGGACTCAGGCATGAGATCAGGGCTTCTATGATCCTCCTTACGATCCTGACGTATGCGGGGGTGATGAAGCGAGCCCTTCTAGTGGAGATTTTTCTCACTGAGCAGTCACCAGCAGTGAGACCCACCAAATTGCAACACATAGTGGAGTCTTCTGCAGCCAGCAGTAGACAGATTTTGTAGAATACTAAGCAGAATAGGCCATCAGGTGGGTGACCCTAGGATACAGGTTCGGTTGTGCGGGGCACACGAGACAGAGCCAACTATACGAGGATAAGACAATGCTATTCATGCAGCAGGTAGGGCCACATGGCTCGTTACAGCCCGAGATTCCATGCAGATGAGAAGTAGACAATAGAGGGACCTCCCAGGTAGAGTCAGAGGTTCAACTGCGGTGATTCGCCGGGATCAGGAAGACGTGGGAGAGGAGCTGTCCGAGCAGCAGGTGGTGGACGACGTTTCGAGGCTCTTCCACCACTACCACCAGGAGGTCCACCCCGACCATAGGGAGCTGGCGAGCAGAGTCGGGCTTAGCTCTAGGAAGTCGAGGCCTATAACCACGGTGCACCTGAGATTATTTTAGGTACTATATGTGTCTACTCCACCCCTGCTGCAATACTTATAGACACATGTTCGAGTCATTCTTTTATTTCCACTGCCCTCCTTCGGAGCTCGGAGATTCCGAAAGAGCCGTTGGATCGATCCTTATGGCTGGAGACTCTTACGAGAGCATACTCGATGATTATGCACTAGTTCCTCCAGAGTGAACTTACTCTAGGAGGCGAGAGCTTCGGCTAGGATCTTCTAGTAGCAGCATCGAGGTCTTACGACGTCATCTTGGGTATGGAATGGTTATCCACAGTTCATGCCGAGATTGAATATATTAGGTGCAAAGTGTGTTGTATCTATAAGGATGGGACCAGGTTCACCTTCACCAGCAAAAAGGGAGCCATTGCAGTGCAGGATGGACTTACACAGAGGAGGGGACAACCAATCACACATCAGTTGCCTAGTCTCATCCTCAGAGCAGTGGATGTGCAGAGTCCGAGTTTTCCTGTTGTGGTGGATCAGTAGGCAGATGTTTTCCCCGAAGACATTCCAGGACTACCTCCTCGCAGATAGGTAGACTTCTTCATTGAATTATACCCCGGGATGACACCAATATCTACTCCAGCATATTGGATGGATCCCGCAGAGCTTCGTGAGTTGCGGGTATAGTAAGAGGATTTGCAGGGGAAGGGATTAATCCGACCCAGGGTTTCACCCAGGGCATCCCCGATTTTGTTTGCCAAGAAGGTGGATGGGAGCTTATGAATGTGTGTAGACTTCTGTCGCCTGAACTAGGTGACTGTGAAAAACAAGTACCCACTCTTAATGATTGACGACCTCCTTGATTAGCTAAAGGGAGCACGATGGTTCTCGAAGATAAAACTTAGGTCAGGCTATCCCCAAATCAGATTTCAGGATGAGGATGTGCAGAAGACTACCATCAAGTGTCGGTATGACCACTACAAGTTCTTGGTTATTCCCTTTGGTGTAACCAACGCTCCAGCATTTCTCATGAGTCTCATGAACAGGATATTCCAGCTTTAACTCGATCACTTTGTCATAGTCTTTAACGATGACATACTGATATACTCGACTACTGAGGAGGAGCATGCATACCATTTGCGGGTAGTACTGGACACACTCCGAGAGCACCAAATTAATGGTAATCCCTTGATGTGCGAGTTCTGGATTTGAGAGGTTCACTTTGTGGGACACATTATCTCAGAGGCTGGAGTTGCAGTGGATCCAGCAAAGATCGGGGCGGTACTTTCTTGGGAGCCACCCAGGAGTGTGACGAAGGTACGAAGTTTTCTGGGACTGGCTGGGTACTATCGGATATTTGGATGTGGAGGAATGTTGTCTCCGTGATTCATCGGACCATTCCAGGTCCTCAGTAGAGTGGGCGAGGTGGATTACCGCCTAGCTCTTCCACCTTAGTTGCACCGAGTGCATGACGTCTTTCAAGTATCTCAGCTCAAGAGATATGTGCACCACCCATCCCACGTCATCAGCCACGGCGAGCTACAAATCAATGATGGGGAGACATTCAAGGAGGTTCCAGTAGAGATTGAGGATCGACAAGAGTGGGTCTGACGTGGACAGCTGATTCCTCTAGTGTATGTTCGCTGGCCGCACATGAACCTCTAGGAGAGCACATGGGAGCGGGAGGCTCAGATGCATGCTCAGTATTCTCATTTGTTTCTTTAGTATGAGTTGTAGCTTACGGTTAAATAAATCTATAAGGTGGGGAAAATGTAAAGACCTGGAAATTCCATGATTTTTTTAAAATACATGGAATTTTTACGAGTCTTTAGTTTCTAACGGCGCTTGATTCTGAGGCACGGTGTTCCCAAAATCAATTTCTGATGTTTTTTCGAGTACATTCATTAAACATACATGTTGGATTTTATATCTTTTGAACCGTTGGAAATAATTGAAATTTTACCAACTTGCTGAACTCACAGCGCCAATATTCGCTTAAGGAGACCTTTACCGCAGTTGCATTTTATCGAGGTTGGAAGTTAAATTTTGGGGATTCTAAATAAAATAAAATAAAAATATATGTACATATTTTTATTGATTGGTGGTTAAAACAACCAAGTGGATGTTATTGGAGGGTCCCACCACACCCTATCCTCCCTTGGGAGGATATAACATGGTGGGGTCCACTCTAGTTTGAACTCCCCTTTAACCCATATGTAACTTTCATTTAATTGGGGGAAGTCTATTAAACATCCCTTAAAATTAATAAATCCACCTCTCCTCATTTAATTTGAACCTTCCTCCTTCTATCATTAAAGTGCCGACACCCATTAATTAATTTATTGAGCTCCCAGAATTAATTGATTAATTTTTTGAGATTTTTATAATTTTGAATTCCATTTGGAATGCAAGGCATGGATAAAATAATAGGGAGGCTATTATTTTAGTTTGGGTGGACACATAATAGATTTTGGGAGAACTCATGGAGAAACGAATTCTTCTAGAAAAGAACGGCCTATTACAATGAAGAACGCTCTTCATCTCCAAATAACATGAATCATCATTTTCTTCCTTCTTCAACCGGAGCAAGTAAGGGAAGCACCACCACCAACAAAGTACATCGAGGGCTTTGTCTTGACTCTTCTTCACCGAGCTCTACCTTTTCCGATGTTGACAGAACGACGTTTGTTTTCCATGATGTTTGTCTTCCTTGACTAGTCAACATATTACGACTAGTACGAGGTTGTTGGATTTACCTTTCTTGGGATTGACGTTCTCCGTTCTTATTTTTAAACGACGAACGTGGACCAGCTAACGAACAGGCTGATCCGCGGTCCAATCGTTCTTGCGTGTAAGGGAAGAATTTCATGTGAGGTTTATGACTGGAATGGATCAGTCTTGTTGATGATGTTTGATGAACCCTATTATGATCTACTAATGTGGAGGGTGTGGTCTAATCCAAACATGGACTGATTCCCTTCGCTAATCTTCTGATGTTCTTTGGCTTGTTGCGTTCTTCATGGGCGACGGGCCAAAGTGATAGCGACGGAATCCAGAGGGTCTAGCGCTGAGGGCGGCATTCCAAGAGGACCCCCTAGGGAAGATAGCTCCAATTTACGACCACTAGAGTGAACGCAATGGTCTGCAGAAGGATGTTCTTTGGGTGGTAGTGCCGGCGACCGGAGGCGGAAGCGGCAGCGTCGAGCGCTCAGGCCGCCCAGTCCGCGGGACGACCGGTCGTCCGACCGGTCGGCCCCCTGGGGAACCACGGTGCCTGCAGGAACCGCGTGGAGGAGGACACGGCCCAAGTCTATGGTCCCCTAGTCTAGGTGTACTGGCCGGTCGCGTTCCGTCCGGGCTGGAGAACAGCGGCGCCCGCAGGCGCCCCGTGGGAAGAATGGGGGCACGAAGCGCGGGCCGCGTACGTAGGGCTGAACATGCCGGCTACGGACGACTGGGGGCAGGGGAGGAGGCGGTGTCGCTTGGTGCTGCCGGGGAAACCAGACCGGCCCGCAGCATGGGCTGGGTCCACTGCCGGGCCGACCCCCAGCCGGGTCGGACCCGCCGAGCCAGGTCGGGCCGATCTGCCAGCCCACTGGGCTTGACGGGACGAGCCCGTCTTCGCTTAAATGTGAATAACTCCTAGACTGCATTTCCAATTTATGTGACATCTGCGTAACTAGGACCCTTGCAATAAGGCGGTCCTTTTCAGAAACTCTAAGTGTGTTTCAGACAAATTGGAAAACCTTCCGGTTTGGATCGAGTGTAAATCCAACAAGGCCCCTAAAACGGAAATGCCAATAAATCTCAGACCGGGCGTCCGATTGACGCGCTGTCTGTCGCATTGAGTTTCTTATGATTATACGGAACTATGTGATACATCAACTTAGGATTTTGGTATAGTTGATATATCGAAACATGGCTCAAGGAGAGGAACCTCCCGGAAACAAGCGTGATGTGTGCAGAAACCTTAGAGCTGGCTGTGACTTAGATGTACCAGAATCCTCCATGGGTTCGACGACGATGAATATTGTACCAGAATCCTCTATGGTTTCTACATCAATGAATACTATACCAAGAACCTATGTGGGTCCAACAGTTCTACCTTCTATTCCAAAATCCAGTGTGGGTCCGACAGAATAGATGGTCATGTATCCTATGTGGATCCGACAACTTAGCTGGTCCTGTATCATATGTGGGTCTGACAGCTTAAATGAATCAGTGACTACATATGATCATCTTTATCAATCTAAAAATATGTATACATATGTTATATGAGTCATGTCTTTCATCCATAATCATCGTGGTGATTGAATTTACATCCTTTGTGGATTGGTTTGTGCTTGAGCTCGAGAGTTGGAGGCGGATTGTGATTGATAACATAGGTATATTTTTGGGCATATACCTAAGTATGGTTGGTTGAAACTGTGTGATTGTATATTTCTAATATGTTTATCTTTTATGGATTCTGGGAGACCATCGGGGGTCTCGGAATCCCCTACTGAGTATTGTTATACTCACCTGTGCATGGGCTTCGCCCGCCCCGTGTTGTGTTCTATACAGATGACATACATCAGTGAACGAGGCTAAGGGTGACATACGGGAGGCTGCTCGGAGCTGGACTAGACGCGACGTACCACATGGATGAGTTGTTCGAGTTCATTACATACTCTTCAGGTAGGATTCCCAAATGGACGATCCAGGAGTTGTTTTCCCTTTTTTACTTATACTTATTGTTCAGTTGGGTTTGTATACTGGCCCACTTACATTTATCACACCTTACTTTTCTATTTTAGTACTTGTTGCCTCTACTGCTTGTGTTTAGACTGTGTTTTACAGGTTTAATGAAAATTCATTCCCTTTTTATCATGGATTTTCCTTTGGTGCTAGTCGCCAACCCCTAGCCTATAGAAGGCAGGCTTGTGGTAGTCACGACATGGGCCCCGAGGATGGGTCGTGATAGTTTTAAAATGTTAATTCCTTTCAAAAGACTCAAAGTGGTATGAGAAACATTGATTCAAAAATATCTTTCAAAATATCTTCATTTATAAATTGTGTGACTTTTAAATGATTTCATGAAAAGTGGATATTTCTCTCAAAGATTGTTACTAATCATTTTCAATTATGTCAACATCCTTTACTGGATATTATTATTCATTGAGGATTATTTGTTATAAGACAACCATCCATATATTATTGAATAATTTATGATATGTTTGACTATGGATGTGCTATTTTGTACCATTCAAGGTTTATGGTTAAATTATTGAAATTTCGAATGCTTGTTTTAATATGAATGTTTAGGATATATTTCAATATTTTCATATGAGGAATGCATTTAACTTAGTAAGTGACGGGTAGAGCCTGCTATAGCTCCTCAAAGCATTGGTAGGTATCATTAGTAAAATTAGTGTCTTGGAACAAGGCCTTGATAAATTCATTTTTGTAGTCTTTTCATAAGGCATTGACTATTTGGTTATAATGTCCCAAATTATGGATTCCATCATTATTAAATTAGCTATTGATATTACATGTGATTATTCGTCTAGTAGAATATCCATGTGAATAATTAAATGGCATTAATTGATGTATCTTTTCCATATTATGCTAAATTTTATGTTTAAAAGGCTTTATTTGTCTTATACATTGCCTTAAGTGTTTGTGCTTATTTATGATAGTTTCTGCTATATTATTATACTCACTAAGCTTCTGAGCTCACCCGTTTCCTATGTTTTATTTTTTCCAAGATGTGAAGAAGTGTGTTATGATCGATATACAGGTTTAAGCTAAGAGAATAATGGAGTTCTAAAATGATTATTTATGTTGTGTTTTATTTTATAAATTTAAATTTAAATTTCAAATATGTAATCTATTTTTAAAAACTGCTAAATAGATTCGACCTTTGAGATGCGATTCCTTGTAATCATGCCAATGTGAAAAAATAATGCACTGACACAGGGTAACTGGGGTCAGTGAATTAGAGTTAGTATCAGAGGAAGTTTAGGAACAACCTTGGAAATATATTTTAATAAACACTAATTTTGAAACCTTACCCAAAGATATACATTGAAGATTAGCATAGAATAACATCCTATAATTTTGGTGATGTAGAGATTTTGTGAATTTTCAAATAAATACATCTCTGTCTGGATATGAGAAGGTAGAGGAAGCTCTTGAACAAATGTACCTAGGAGTGAAAACTTCAAAAATATGTTTCAGGCTTGACTTGAGGTATCCCGGTACACGACAATAGGCCTTTCTGCACTCTTTGCTAAGACACTCCCAGGGGATATGCTTAGGATATTTCACATTTTCTTTTCAAACCATTATGAAGGATTTAGGAGTAAATACATCCTCAAAGAAAATATTTTTTTATGATTATAGATTATATGAATAAACTATTCAATTTATGTTAGGTATTTTACATGTTTGTAATTATGAATGGCAATTCATAAACTAACATAGTGTAAACCATTTTTTAGAAATGGTTCCCATTAGAAGGTCGGAGAACTCCAATAATATGCATGATAAAAATATTAAAAAGGATCATATCATTCATGGTATTATGCCAACATTTAGAAGGGAAATAGTCACCCACACATTCTTACTATATGAATAAATAGTATCATGTGTTAATAAAACAAGTAAATAATTTCCTGAGTCCTGTGGCATTGAACGAAAGCCAGAGAAGAAAAGGATGGTAGAGAGAGATATGGATAAAAGGGAAGATGGAATGAAATTTTTGTATATATGTGATATCTGTTGAAAGAATCACCATGGTATGTTCATGAAGGGAATGGGAGTTTTTATATGTGTGGAGAAAAAATACACCAAGTACGTGATTTCACGGGTAAGAAAAAGGTTTGAAATGTAAATTTCTTTATATGAAAGGAGTTGAGACGCCACATGGATCAATATCCCAATCAGTAGAGTATACAAAAAATATTGTTGTTGGATAAAAATCAAGTTATGATACTATCGTAGATGAAGTGGAATTACTAGTGTTCTTATATTGATATAATAAATATATGTCATTTGAGTGTTGTATCATCGATGTATTGGTTATAATAATTATGGAGTATATAAGGATTCTGCTATAGTACTATTTAATTAAGGATTTGAGATTGTGTGGTACCAATAAAAGTGACTCAATAATAAGTTAAACTTTTTGAAAAATTCATAGTAGAAGGAAAGATAAACATTAATATGGTCCTGATAATGATATATTGATTTTGGAATAAGAGATGATTTATTTGGATAAATTATATTGGATATTATTGACTACCTTATAAATAATTAATGGTTTGATTATTATTTCATTATTTGAGATTACAACATTTTTGGATTGAAGGAGTATATCTAGTATTCTATATTTTATTGAAAGAATAAGTAAGTACATACCTATTAAAATATGGTTTTCAAGAAATTAATTTTATTACCAAATTTTTAGAGAATAAATGATGAACGTATTCACATTTATATTATGTGACCTTCCTTAATAATTTTGGATTGTGAGTTCAGACAGAAGTATTATGGATAAGTATAATAGTTAGAATGGATTATGTTTGATATCAGATAGTACTATTAAAATTAAATAATTTTATATGATTGTTTATTCATTGTTATAAAAATGAAATTTTGAAGGTCGGGCGACAACCAGTCGCGCCCAGCAAGGCTGGGAGACTTAAACCCACAACCGAAGGGTGATAAGGGTGCACCACCTACCACTGGCCAACGTAATGTCCTGGAGTATATAATGTAGGTTTATTAAATGGTCTGACAGATGAATTATAAATTCATTTCATGTAACCGTATATGATTGGGCTAAATAGAATATATTTGTGTTATAATATCTTTTTGGTGTGAAAGATTAGTTTGGGGAAAAGTTTATTTAAAGGATGGAACTATACTTGTCAAGTATTTTATTTTTTATTCTGTGAATAAATTAATACATAAAAATTATAGAAAAGATCATAAAACCCAAAATGTGTTATCCTACTCACTTATGTTTTGAGGAACCAATAATATTTTTGGTTTTCATAGATTTATATCTTTGAGAACCTCAATTTTCTATTTTTTGTTCACTTGTTTGTGATTAATGACCTAAATAACTCCCAATAAATAATTAATTTTTCCTCCGATTATGTGTCTCAAATTTCCAACAATTTTCTCTTATTGAAAATCCAAATATGGTGTTGACTTTTTCATTTCCTTTTCCCTATTATTCAGAATAAATTTTATTAACCCTATTTCGGATCGGGGTTTTCCACAAAGGAATTTTCTATTTTTAACATTTTATTATCAAAAAACAATTTCAAATTCGGAGGATGAAATTTATTGAAGTAGAGGAGAATGAAACTACAAAGGATTTAATAGTATGTTATCTCTTTAATGTAATTCAATAGCTTGGCAACACGTAACACTAAGTTCGAGCGCATCACGACATCCCAAACTAGCCAATCAAAAAGTTGTTATGAATAACATTAATTGAATTTTGAATTTAATATACTCCATATAATTTTAGAATCCACATAATGAGTTTCTTATACATTATATAAGAACAAATTCATTTTTTTCAGATAAAAGAATTATTTTTAAAAAAATGCAATTTTACCACCTTTTAATGGCGAACCATTTTTAAACCCCATATTTGAAACTTTTATATATTAAATTTAATGAAATTAATTTCTTATTTAGATGTGGTATGTAAAAATTTAGATTGGAAATTTTTTTGGTACTTTTCCAATAACTTTCATATTTTGATGAATAGTGGAAAATACTAAATTTTAATAGAAAAGCACTTTTTTAATCGGAATAATTTATAATGTTAAATTATAAATTTTATTGTTTTTAAAGTAATATTATATTATATTTTTATCATTTAAAATAATTTATGTCATTGGATGTATATTAACATTTAAATGTTATATAAACAAATGTCTATATTATGATGGTTTTTACTTCATAGAAACTAGCTTTAAGGTTCTGACAGCGTGAATTAATTTTAAATTAATTAATTAAAATCAATTTTTTTTTAATTTGGTAAAATATACAACATTTTTGGATTCAAAATATCAAAATTATATTTTGGTGAATTTTGGATATTTTTATTCGAACATTTAATTTTTGATGAATAGTGAAAAAAGTTATATTATTGGTTAAACCCGAATTTTATTTAAATAATTGTTATATTTATTTAAATTTATTTGTAAGTAAAAATAGATACATAATACCTATATTAGATCAATTTAATTCATTGGATTCATTTTATAATAAGATTAGAAGTATAAAATTTTATTTAATTTTTTAACGTATTTTACCCAACTTCAAGACACATTTGCAAATTTTCATAAAATATAATTTTACAAATTTTGGGAATTTAATTTCAAAAATCAAGGAGACAAAGTTCACATCAGTTAAATAAATGTGGTCCAATAGGATGACTATAATTTTTGGTGAATAGTACATTTTGAATATTATTTACCACGGTTAAAAGTAAATTGGGTAATTAATGGTAAAAATGATTTTATAATCACCATTACACATGTACTAATTCTGTTGGATAAGTGTATTTCGACCAAAATAATCCTTTGGAATAAAATATGATCCTTTTGGTCCACTTGGATTAGTTTAGGACATTTATAATTATTTTATTTAAAGAAGAGTAAAAAGTTTTCAATTCAAAGTTTAATAACTAAACCATTTTTAATATAGGGTTATGGATAAGATAAATTTGTCTAAAAATATTCATTAAAAATATAAAACTATTTCTTATATTATAGTATTTTATTTATAATTTTTAAGTGTAATATAATTAAATTTATTTATGACCTAATGATGATGTAGTAATTATCTAATTATTGAATGATTAAAATAATTGATATTATAAATATTAATATAATTGTAAATTGAGACTTTTGATGTATTCCATGAATTTTATTGGATAATATGATAGGTTCGACTTTATTAAAAAAAATTAAAAGTGATAATGTTGTTATGAATTTCCCAACAACCAAATACTAAATAGTGTAAAATTGACATAAATTTGTTTTAAAAAATACTATAATATTAAATAATATATTATTAAGAAAAATATGGTTCATTAAAAGGACTTATATAATGATATATATGTCATTAATGAACCAATTAAGGTTATGTTGACATTTTATAGTAATATTATTAACCATATAATATAAAAATACAAGAAGTCATTTTAAAAGTTAAACTATTTAACTAAGAATTAAATCTAAACGATAAGGTTAATATGGTGACATAAAACATTATAAAACCATATTGGTTGAATGTTTTTCAACCAATCCCCACTTTAGAGTAGAAATAAATTATTTTTTTTCAATTATAAACAGAATATGATTGTATATTAAAATAATATTTTAATCTTTACCTAAAGTTACCCTCACCTCGCTTAAAAAAGGGTACTTCCCCTTGTCTCAAAATCACACCACCAAATACATTTGGCTTGGCCAAAACCTAGTCAAATATCCTACACACTACCCTCATTTCATCCTTGATTCCTTACTTTCCTCATAATCCAACCTAAGGATCCCTTTTGATCAAATCAAAAAGAAGTTCCCGATGAAGAGGTAATAATTTCATCCCCTCTTTGAAAGTTCTTTTCATCTTCCACTTCCTCATTCATTGATTTTTTCGATAATAAAATAATAAATCCAGTAATTTCAACATATTGAGATGTTATTATAAATATGGTACAACTATATTCATTATTCATTCCATCCTATGAATGATAAAGTCACCATATGTGTGTACGTACGACATACCGTCTCCATGTCATGGTGTAGTTTGTTATTCATCACTTCATTATTTGGATGGGTATAATAATGTGTATAATTAATGTAAATAATAAATATAACATGTTAATTATTATGCATATATAATATACTATCCAATTAGGTTTTATTTCACCATTAATAAAATGAGATCTTCGCTTGTGCGTACATACGACTTACCGTCTCCATGACACGATGAGATTTATTCCCACGTTCACTATTCTACGATGACTATAAAAATATATATTATTAATAAGCATGTAATATATGACATAATAATGTTACTGGATTTATATATATATATATATATATGTTTGTGTGTGTTTATTTACATATTTCTCATTCACTTACTTCCATTTAAAACGATATGAAAACGGAAACAACGTTTATTCGTACATACGACATGCCGTCTCCGTAAACAATGTTTTCCATTTCATATATCTATCTATTATATATATTTATATTATGAATATATATGATACATAAATAATTTTTAATATTTCAGAAGAAATTATATCATGGTAAAAGTTATATGATCAAAAATAATTGTTTAAAACATGTACGATAGAAAAATTAATTAATAACCGAAATTTTATTTTAACATTGAAATTATTATTAAATTGGTATTTTAAAGAAATAAATGAATAATATATGATATAATAAATAATAATATTGTTCGGTTATAATTTAATAACATACTATGGTCATTATACAGGAGGTTAAACATACCATCGACAAAAATAAAGTCCATGGTAAGGGTTAATTCCTCAATCTCATTATTATCCATGATTTTTTATCTATAAGTATTTACCAAGACATATTTATAATCATGTCCATGTTTCATAAATTAATTTTCAAATGGATTCATTTTAAGGGACTCTTTATCTAAAAAATCTTTTTTAATGTTTTAAATATTTATTCTTCTAAACCATTCTCATGAATGACTATGTTTTCAAAATGGGTCTATGGATTTATTTATATAGACATGAATGTTTTAAAATTTTAATTCCCTTCAAAAGTTTCAAAGTGTTATTGGAAAAATTGATGCAAAAAAATATTTTAAAATTTGTTCATTTATAAATTGTGTGACTTTGAAATGATTTCATGATAAAGGTATATTTTTCTCAAAGATTTTTACTGATCATTTTCAACTATGTCAATATCCTTTACTGGATATTATTCTCGATTGAAGTTGATTTGTTATTATACAATCTTCTATATTTTATTGAATAAGTTATGATATGTTTGACTATGGATATTCTATTTTTGTACCATTCATGGTTTATGGTTAAATTATTTAAATTTAGTATGATGGTTTTAATATGAAATTTTTTGGTATGTTTCATTATTTTCATATGTGGAATTCATTGGACATAGTAAGTGACGGTTGGAGCCTGCTATAGCTCCTCGTTCATCGGTAGGACTCATTAGGAAAACTAGTGTCGTGGATGAAGGCCTTGAAAAAATCTATATTTCTTGTCTTGGCACGAGGCCTTGAATATGTGGTTATGATGTCTTTCATTATGCATTCAATCATTATGAAATTACATATTGATATTACATGTGATTATTTTACTAGTAGAAAATCCATGGTAATAAGTAAACAAAATTATATGATTTATCTTTTCCATATTATGTTAATGTTTATGTTTAAAATGATTTTTTTTAGTCTTATACATTTCATTAAATATTTATTCTTATTTATGATTGTTTCTGCTATATTGTTATCCTTAATGAGTATTTGATCTCTCCCCTTTCTTATGTTTTATTTTTTCCAGGACGCGAAGAAGTGTGTTATGATTGATATGCAGGGTTAAGCTAGGGGAATAATTGAGTCCTCAATGTATTATTTATGTTGTGTTTTATTTTTGAAGTTGTAATATAACATTGATATATATAATCTATTTTCCAAGACTGCTAAACTAACCAGTCCTTTATGACATGATTCCTTGTAATCGAGCCAATGTGTTAAAATAATTCCCCGACACTAGGTAACTGGGGATGAGACATTAAGCCCCCCGAAAAATACCCGCATCCCCCCTCCTTGACCCCCTCCCACCTGGACATCCCCTCCCACATGAATAGCCCCAACTCTCTTGGATAACACCTGCACCTGGACAACCCCCCCACTACAACTCCTCCCTATGGATGTTACCCATCCCCCACCTGCGAGTTATCCCTCCCACCCTCCAATCCCACACCCTTCAAGTTACCCCCCTCCCCATGCTAGTTTCCCATTACCCCTTGTAGTCCCCCCTCATGCTAGTTCCCCCCTCCCCATGCTAGTTTCCCATTCCCCCCTCCTAGTCCCCCCTCATGCTAGTTCCCCCCTCCCCCACCCTACCTGTTTCCTCTCCCCTACCCCTGCCAACCCCCTTCCACCCCCTTCTAGTCCCCCCTTGCACCTCATGCTTGTCCCCTCCCCATATCAGTTCCCCCCTCCCATACCAGTTTCCCCTCCACCCCTACCCCTGCCAGTCCCCCCACCCATGCTAGCCCCCCACCCTACTAGTTTCCCCTCCCCGTATCCCCTGCCAGTCCTGCTCCACCCTACACCTACCAGTCCCCCTCCCAACTAACATCCCAAATCATTGTCTTGTATAATCTAATAGGATCTACTAATCATTTCTGAAATTTTATAGACACATAATATATTTCATGGGTTTAAAACGATGTTCAAAAATAAGAATGAGTTACTCTATTTGTCACACATAAGTTCAACGTGGTACTCAAAGTACAAATTAAATTATACACTTAATATAAATATATAAAAGGATTTAAAAATCCAAATTAAAAAAATATAACTAAACTTACATGAGTCTCCCAATAAGAAAAACTATCAAAGATGTCTAGAACCATATCACATGTACCTAAAACAGAAGGTAGAACATAGTAGTGCTAGTCTCCTAAAATTGTTGTAAACAAAAACCTCATATAAAATTCATAAATTATATTACTAAATAATACAAAATAGTGTAGTCTTATAACTAACAATAATAAAATAAAAGCACCAAGTATAGGAAAAAAAACTGGTCTGCAACTGAACTAATGTGCGATAGATATCAATATTTCATGGGTCAATCCACATACCTTCATGCGATAGGTTCTCATTTGGAGTTCTATTGAGATTTTATATAAATATCTATTATGAAATTATTCTCATATGTTTTATCCATGGATCATTGGATGACGTTATAAATTTTAAAATTCCATGTGAAATAATATTCATGTTTACCAAAATCATTATTGGTTAATAATGAAGGAATTTCCTAACATAAGAAATTAACCAGACTAGTTTTGTTTATGGTGAGGATGGAAAAGTAGCATGGAAGGCCACACCCATCAAACAGGGCATTATGATGGTCATGATGCAATGATCATGTTCTTGTGTGGAACCACACGTCCAATATGGTCATGGTAGTATGTGTAGTGATCATCTAGAATACTTGTGTAAATCCGGAAAGGCCAAAATTAACATAGAATATGACATGGTTAGAGGGGAATAATTCATTGAAGATATATATTATAAGAAGGATGATATGGGAAGTAAAAAACATTAATGTTGTTATGCCCGATTTCATTTCTTATCATGTTCTTCTTCTAGAATTAACCTTTATTCATAGTTTATATAGGTTTATCAATTTTATAAAGTAGATAATTTTCATTATTTTATTCTTAATCAATCCGCTTGAATTTTTTCAACCTGTTTTCTAATATGATTAGACAATCTTTTGGTGCATGATCTTCCTTCTTCTGGAATTTATAAAATTTTTGTGTAGAATATATATATGAACACCCCCTCCAGACAACCCCCTCTTGGACACCCCTACCTCCTGGAAACCAAGACCCACCCCACCCCACCCTCCAACCCCCACCCACTGAAGTAGCCACCACACCCCACTATAATAGCCCCCACAACCCACTTCAACCCCCCAGCAGCATCCCTACTTCCCATTCCCCCCCAAGCATCACTCCTGCCCCTGGACACCCCAACCCCCTACAACAACTCCCACAACCCCATTCCACCCTCTAAGCCCCATCACACCCCCTAAAAAAATCCTTCCTTCCCCTAGCCACCCCCCATAACCCCGTACAGCAGAACCCCTACCCCTGGAAACCCCCTACCCCCTGCAGCAGCAGCCTATCCCTTTCCACCCCCACATTTCCCCCAACCAGACCCCACTACAATAGCCCCAATTTTGAAAAACCATATAAAAATCTTATATAGTTAAATAATTAGTTGGAATACATTAATCAATTATTGAAATACTCCTTCAATACTCCACCCTCCGACATAATCCTTTTTTATGGATCGCCTGAGCCTATATCAACCCCATATAAACATATGATTTTTTTCAACCTGAGATGTACTAAAATAAAATTATTATGGGGAAATAAACAACCTTACAAACTCTACACCAATGGTCTTTTGGTTCATATAGAAGAGTTCACATTTGATTATCCAAAATAACTAGATCGAATGCATCAATATATTCCAAACCAAGTCTCCCACAATACCTCTCATGACACATAACCTCACACTTAACAAAGTATAATGGTCATTTATGTGGTTCTTCTCCCCACCAACAGTTAAAAATAAAATATTTAATAAATCACAAACAGATTTAGTAAAATTTTAATTAGTATTATAATAAAAATAAGCAGAGACAATGAAACTATGTAGATTAAAATTCTCTTCCCCACCTTGGATAAAAGTTTCCCTTTATATCCATAAATCTTATTATACACCCACTCCTTCAACCAGCTAAAAGATTCCATATGTGAGAAACATATAATATTTTGAAAGACAATATATTATTCATGATAAACATGGAAAAAAACCCAACACACAGAACCAAACTGAATGAAATATGAAAATATAGGACATACAGATATGATTCACTATTTTGTTACCCATTTTCTGCCCTCTTCCTTTTGCTCATAATGATCTCCACAATCACCACCCCATGAATAAACTGAACCTTGTAATCCAATTTCAACAGATCCAGTTCAAGATTATCCAGGGGGACTCTCTGCATAGTATCAGTAGTAATATATTTCAAAAAAATATGGGAAATATATATAAACCATGATTTAGAGGATCCGAGATTAATTTATCTTCTCATAGAATTCTAGTCGAAGGTGATTGAAATATTTAAGAACTTCAAGGAAAATAGATGTGTAAATATGTGAGAATCTTCATTGAAAAATGAAAAATGGGATTTGAGGGTGAGTATAATTTTCTCTAGTGTACTAGCATGGCTGGTCTCCCAATGGTGAAAAGATGATTGTTCTGATACATAACCATAGAATTGAGAATCCTATGACTCCTTTACAAAATTCCTCTATGAGGAGAAGAAGAGAATCTCTAATTGACCAACTTCAAGCCATCGACCATTGAAAAAATTTAATGTTTAAGGTACTCTATTAAATATAGTATCAGCTCTTTGTTCATAATATCATTGTACTTGATAAGATAATGCTTCTGATCAAGGAAAATGGTAGCCTTCGAATCCCCCCTGCCACTTCCACTGTCAGCCCCCCATGCCCCTGCGAGTCCCCACCTCCCCCTGCCAGTCCCCCTGTCCCTGCCCCTTCCAGTCCCCATGCCCCTTCCAGTCCACCCTGCCCCTTGCGGTACCCTATCCCTTCTAGTTTCCCCTACCCCTACAATTAATTCACATACTAGTCCCCCCTGCTAGTTTCCCTACCCCGACCCCTGCTAGACCCTCTACCCCAACAAACACCCCACCCCTACCCCCACACCCTCACCCACCCTGCCCCCTTCACCCCCTTCAAGTACCATCTCCTACCAGTCTCCCCCCCCCCACATTTTCCTCCCCCTTGAACCCCCACCCACCATGCCCCATGCACCCCACCCCTAACAGTTTCCCCTCCCCCCTGCTAGTTTCCCCGTCCCACCCCCTTCCAGTCCAACCCCTACCAGTTTCCCCTCCCACATTCACAAACCTTCAGTATACAAATACTCCATAAACATTCACCTGTAATGAATTCCCAAAACCGTTGCAGCATCCCAATTACAAATAAACAAAAAAATAATACATAAAAATTGAAATTTTATAATCATTGAAAACATAATGATAGATACAAAAATTGTTAACAATTTCTTTATAAAATTTTATAAGAATCTTCCACATAATCAAACCAATATAAACAGCTTCTACAAGTGTACCACCAACAATATAATCATCATCACCATACGAAACATCTTCAACCTATCCACCATCAGGATCATCTTTAGCCTCTCCACCAACATCATTAACATCAGCTTCTCCACTAGTATCTTATTCTACACAATCATCGCCATCCTCATACACTGAGAAAAAAAATCTATAAAAATCCATCCACTATTGATGCACCCTCGGGTTAAACTGAAGATCATATAGCTGATATCAACTTCAACAATTGTTCATTTTTTTCTGCGTCTTTTGAAACTGTTGTCTAACTTCTTGAATTGTTATCTCAATGGTAGTATGTAATTGTTTAATGGTAAACGTTACCATAATATTTTTACTTTATTCAATACATGTTTACCAATATTTAGAATATATGACTTACTTTCCTAGTTTACAATGAACTCTACTACTATGTTCATAGCCACGAACCTGATGTAAATAATCATTTTGTCCAAATGTGTCCGGTTCCTTTTAAATTAGAGCTTGAAGAGCATCCTATAAATGGTTTTTATCTTATTTATATATAAAAAAATAAGTGCATCTATATGTCCATTCTTATGCTCATAGGTGTTATGAGTAAAATGTCTACATATTCGTTTTTCGATAAAATCTAGACCAAATCATAAGTAGTGTACATCCTTTTATAATCTTTATTATACTTATAAGAGTTGGTATAACTTATATTAGAATCTTGGGATGCTATTTGGGATCACAGATATATTATTAGTTGTTATAAACCAGTTTGAGAGTCTAAATACTCCTTAAACCTCTATAGAGAAACATGATTATATGATTACTATAAAATAAATGAGAAAGTTCCTTGAACACTATTCTAGATTAAATGGATTTCAGATGTCCATTTTAAACTATATCAATAATTGATCATGTTAAATTATCATTAGAAATACTAATGAGGGTGGCAGATATTGTATCGTCCTTTATAATATCATAGGAACAAGTGATATAATTTACTCATGAATTCTCATTCCCTCTGTGGAAGACAAAACTCATATTATTTTCAATGAATTACCTACATAAAAAATCCAAAAATATAGAAACATTCATAAATTTTTTTTCAGGAATTTCATGATTCACAACTGTAACATATTTCTGTTTCATACTAGAACTGAGCAATAATGATCGTGGATCATGTCCTTCGATATTTAATGCCCGTTTCTACACGAAAACTGAATATAAATCAATGAAAAAATAAGTCTATATTCATTGTTAAATCATATATTTCCTGTGAAAATTCATGACCTGGCAGTGTAGTTCTCCCCATAGTGAGATTATATATCATGACACCCTTATTTATTATGTTTCTTTCATATGAATCCTATTAGTAAACAAATACAAACAATCCATTCAACATTCCAAAAGGGAAAAAATCATCATTTTAGCTTAACAATTCAACGAGTTCAAGACATAAAATAAATAACCAAATATGAAAAATAAAATTGAACACAATTGCATATAATAAAAAAATTCTCTACAGAAAAATAGTATTACTGAAAAAATATATTTATTAAAAACATTAATATTGCAAATTACGTTGAAATAAGAATAGCTCCAGTATGCTATTAATTCATTGTATTGTGAAATTGGGCATTCATTGATGATCTGTTCATTTTCAATAGGAGTAACTCATCTTTTATTCCAGCCAACACACATGTCATTCTTGTAGGATCACCACATATACCCCAGTTCCATTATCATAGCTATCTTAGAGTGGAGACCATCCTAGAAGTTATAGTGAAGATAAATATTCAATAAAATTTATCAATAATACTATATAATGAAATTGCTACGTAATATTAAAAAATATATTACCCAAATTTTGACCAAGAGGTGTCCTTTTTTCTTGTTAAAATTTTATTCACTCGGTTGGTTGAACAAAAATAGTATTACTATGTCTGCTATGTGACCCCAAAAAACACTGCAATTCTTTAACATTTTCTTCAATAATTTTCATTTACTTGTTATACTGAAACATGATTTGTGTTTGTCTATTCCACACATTTTGTATCATTATATGAACACAACTTTTAATAGAAGTTAATTCTAAAAAGGTAATTAATATTTTATACACTTATAAAACTGAAATTTAATAAATGCATTAAATTTCATTACTTTTTAAACAATTTCCAATAGCACTATTTTTTGTTGCTCGTTCATGTACACTATGCTAGGGGCAATAAATAGAAATGTTTCCTCCATATTAGACTATGGATGTTGAGGTTGGGTAGGAGGGTACATATATACAAGGGGATAACCAATAGAGGTGTACCCTTCATAGTATAATGTGGATACAATGGTTGGGTAGGAGGGTACGAACCACATCGTTTGGACAAACAGACAATGACCTTATTTCAGTAGATACATCATCCATCGGAAAACGTTGGACCTAGAATATATTGAAAACGAATATTGAACAACTACCAACAATTTAATAATGTAAAAAAATAATTTTTACCTTTGACTTTAACCAAGAATGATATTTTTGTTGTGTAATTTTTCCTGCCTCTTAATAGATAAAAACCGATGTGATTTTTTATAATATCACTATATTATCTGGAAATATATTAATTTAATGATATTAGGAACTATGAAGAAAACACAAAAAAAAAAATTATAATTTTACTTATTTAATATAATCGTCAACCACCCCATAGTTAAATAATAACATACGATGATCCAGTTTTCACTTAGCCCAATTCAAAATAAATAACATGTACGATCCACATATTCCCCCAATTTGGGGAATTGATAGAAATGTTGGCTAAATGGGATCATACTACTCATAATTAGTTCTCATGTGCCGATTAGATCTTGTGGGGACATTATTCAGATAAAATCAACAAAAATCCATGCATTCATATGCTAAATAACCTTTCAGAATAGATCCTTCAGGATGATTCTTATTTCCCACATTATAATTCAATGTAAACATTATTATTTTTATTAGATACATCCAGTTAATAGAAATGGGACCACAAAAAATAACGTCTATTGGAAGATTCACAGTCAGATGTAACATACATGTAAAAAACGATGGGGGAAACATTTTCACCAAGTTGCAAAGAATGATTAGAGCATATTTATGTAGTTTTTAACAACATTGTTATTAAATATTAAATAACAAATATCTCAATAAAAGGGACATAATCTAATCACAAAAAACTTGACATTATGTGAAAGCAAATGTCCTATGGAAATAGGATTCAATTCATGCAACATGATATCGTAGTCATGGGTTTTGTGGGATTTTAGTTTCATATCTCGTGTATTCCCTCATTTAGAAAAGTTACTCAAATAACCATATGGTACCTATAATGATTATAAGACTTAATGAAGTTTTTTTTCTCTGATTTTTTTATCGAAAAACTTGAAAAATGGACTTTCAACCTATTCTAACCAATTTACATATGATGATGTCTCAGTTTTATTCCTCGATCCATTAAATCACGACCTGAGTGCAAATCATCTTTTGTCTTATGCTTTTCATTTAAAATAATTGCAAGTAACATTTCAGACCCATTAATCTCAATATACATCACATCGATGAAGTGATATTGAATATTTGATGACCAATATGAAAACTCATAAAACATACTTTTCATTCTCAAATTATTTTGGGAATACAAAGAATCATTATTCTGCTTTTTGGAATTTAACTGACAATTTCCATGAAAAAAACTCAAATTGTCATGTTCTTTAAGGATATCACCCCCGACATTCATTGACGTTTTTCATCTATCTTAATGGAATTATCGAACTGTCTTCGATTATTCCTATATGAATGATCCATTTGTATGAATCATTGATTCCCATTGAAACTGAAAGATTAATGAAAATTTAATATCCTAGAACATGTATTTTTTAACATATAAGGAAAGATAATCTCTCTTTGGTACTCCAAATAGACATAATTCCATATGCAGGGATATCATTTATTGTCCATAATAATATTGTACAACACATAATGTAATCCTTTCTAAATGCATCTTATGTATCCACCCCAATGGTCCAAATCTCATTAAACTAATCTATGAATGATTTAAAATATATGTCAATATCATTTTCAGGATCATTGGGTCCAAATATAAATATAATAATGATAGTATCTGGATTTTTCATACACATCAATGATGGAAAATTATAAATATGAATAAAAACAGGCCATGTAATATGTGTAGCATGCATCTGATTAAATGAGTTGAAACCATCACATGACAATCTGAATCTAACATTTAGTGAGTCAGCTGCAAAATCAGGATGTAACCTGTTAAATTTTTTCCATGCTAACCCGTCAGTAGGATGATCTATATCATTATAATCCTTATTTCGTTCCTCTTCATGACATCGCATATTCTTATCCATTTTTTATATCATAAAAAGATTCTAAAGTCTGGGAATCAACGGAAAGTGCAAAATCACTTTCTACGGTACATGATATTGAGTTCCATATTTATTAGTCTTCCATATCAATGTACCTCATTGTTTTCACTCATTTAACTCAACATTATTTTTCTAGAATAAATAAGAATATTTAGGGAATGCATGGATTTTAGTACTTGAAATTCCAAAATTTACAACCAACATTGATGACATATAATCATTTTCGGGAATACATGCATCATCAAGTAGAATTTCCTTAAAAAGGTTAAGTAGATAGTCGATCAGGTATTACCGAATCAATATATTGTTTTCCTATGATACAATCGCATTAAAAACTCTAGTTTTGTCATTTTTTCCCACAACTGGTATACTGAGGTATTTGTGTCTTCAAACAAATTTCTAACACGCCCAATGTCATCATTCTGATCATTAGATAAAAACTATTTTCTTGTATTAATTACCTCTTCCACTACTATACATGATGTGTTTTCTTGAGAAGAAAATGGAAAATTTTCTGAAATCAAATTTTCCGTTCTGACCCTTTTAGCTAAATCAATATCATTCTCCATTTGATATTTTTCTCCATTGTGATACCAAACATGATATCCTATTGGAAAACCATTTTAGTGATGTGGTAAATTAAATACTCTTGTCTTAGCCATATAATTCTAATACAATCAAAACATGGGCATCAAATCAATCCACCGTACGAACCGTTGTAGAATGTAAAATCCAAAAAATATTCCAACTCCTTTTGAAACTCAGTAGTGACCCAATCATCATTATCCATATAGATTTTATCCATTCTAATATGAATAAACAAATAGTTAGTAAAATTTATGATTTTAAATGAAAACATTGGGAATCATTAATTAATAATCAAATTAGTATATAGACTCATTCATAGGCTTATATTCTTTACATGCTTCTTGATAAACATTAGTAAATGTTCAGGCTTAATGCCTAACCTATACTATTATCATTTACTAAAGTATAAAAGATCTATAAATCATAATCATATAATAATGATAACCATAACCACTATTTAATATTTATGTCATGTTATGATAATTCATAATGAAATATATTGATATCAATTATTACACCATGACAAGTAAACCTTAGGTTGCAAGAAAGTTCCTCGATTTATAGATATTGATAAATATTCTAAATGAATAAATCATATTCATCAGTGATTTCAATTATAAAAAAATAAGATACTAAAATACATGAGATTCTAAAATACATGAGATAAATGCAGAGGTAACATTTTATATCCTAATGAAAATACAATAATACATACAAAGGGTATCATTATTAGATACTTATATAGTGGAAAATGATTAAAATAATGGATTCGTGTGCAATAAATCATAATATAATGACAAAATTACACTATACCATGGGGTTTATATGTTAAGGGTGGGTTTTCTAAGAATATTGGGATGTAATACGTGTATAAGAGAGGGTTTGGTGTGTAGTGAGGGGGAGGGGTTGGGTAGGGGGAGGGGGCTGGTGGTGGTGGCTAGTGGGGGAGGGGGTGGACAGGGGGTCGGGGCTGGTGGGGGTGGTGAGGGTAGGGGATGGAAAGGGGGTGAGGGGGAATGGCTAGGTAGGGGAGAGGGGTTCCATCGTGAAACAATTAGAGAAATGGGAAGGTTTTCGATCGTGACAATATCAGAGAAAGGGGAAGGTAGAATGGATTTGATCATGAAAGGCAGGTTTCAATCACAAGAGTGGAGAAAAGATGATATGGTGTATTTAGAAATGAGTTTAGGTGAATTGAATAAGTTATATTTTTTGTTAAATATGTCTCTAAATTATATTTTTTAGATAAAAGTAGGCTAATTTCTGAAAATTTTGGGAATACTTTATTGAATCTCATTTAACTTATAGTGTTTTTGTAAGTATTGTTGTGATTTCATTAACTATGGAGGTCAACTCAATAAAATATTTTAAGGGATTTTAGTGGAAGGAGGGAATTAATTTTTTTTAAATATTCTCTTTATTAGTTAAAAAAACTATCTTTCAATATTTTTTGTGTTTTTTTATTCTATAGTAGTAAATATAGAATTCATTTATTTTATTCAGGGGGATCAAGAATAATAAATCAACATGAATAAACTTACTGGTTTTATGATCATTAAAACCATGAATTGGTGTTTAAAATCAATTAAATCATCTATCAATTAAATTTAGCTCTATGGAAGTTGAACTATAAATTCAACTCATTCATGTAGATGAATGGTTTCATGAATAGAAATTAGATAATCATTTTCATTAGGAGTAAAATTATGATAATTGCATCATTTTACTACTATAAGTGGATGTTATAATTATGGTGGGTCTATCAATCCCATGAATTAAAGATATGAATAGAGAATTATCAATGAAGTTGGAAATTAATGATCTTAGAGAAGCGAGGAAAAAATTGGGAATCATGATAAAGTGATATATTATTCTTAGAATTTTAGACATCTCATAGAAAAATTATTCCTATAAGATCCTTGAAATTTTTTTGATGATCAGATTAAAATCTATTTTGACTACTCTTTTAGATCACTCAGAACCCTCTAAGTAAAAATTAACATGAAGGAAATAATAGGAATATATCATGGTAATAATTCAATATACATTGGTGGTTAGATGTATCTTTTAATCTGTGGTGTTAACTCAAAAAAATATATCCCGTGTAGTGGTAGTAGTTATGAGGTTCATTTCAAATATAAGGAAAGAATAATGGAAATATGTGAAGTTAATATTGATATATCTCAAAGAAATAGAATATATTTCACTATATTTAAAAGAAAATGAAATATTGTTTGGTTATGTTGATATATACATTGGAGGATACTTAGAATCCTTATAAAGAATAATTATTTATTTCATTAACTTCAATGTAAACACAATTAGTTGGATGTTAAGGATAAAAATAGTGATTTAATTTTATGCAATGAAAGGAAATTATAAAGAAGAAAAAAATAATGAAATGAAATGGTATGATTTAAAAATCAATGTGTGGATATTGAAAGCATCTTGAAAAATTAATCACTTTACTTTGATAATCCGAGTGTGATGCATTTGGCCTAGAAGTTAGTTTTTTATGGGAGGATGAATCAAATCAACCTAAAGTACCATTATATCTTAATATTTCCTGAATATTTAGTGTCAGGGTTATATAAGATAGTTTTATGGTGGAATATTGAAAATATGTTCAGAAAAATAGTAGTTAATGAGAGAATGTGACAATATTATGCCTTAATTGGGCATGGTTGAACAAATTAAACAATGAATATAAGCACTAAATATAGTTGAATTATATTGGGTGACGTTTTCCGATGTTTTTTAGGATACAATGAATATCTTTATGTAGACTTCAGGTTGAAGATTGCGAGGATTTGTAAATAATTATACCAAAATATAGAAATTTACCCTAAAGGATAAATTTCTAAGGGTTAATCGGTTTTATAGGAGGAATACATGTAGGATTTGTCTGGGTGGTAGTGAGGTTTCTAAATGATTGTGAAATTTTGATGGATGTCATCATAGTGGTAATATCCTTTGACAATTTTCTAAAACAAGGTAATATATCACCTATCATTTCCATTTTCACTTCATGAGTATCCTGATACATAGAATTTAAAAATATTTCTGGTCATTTTTAGATCCTCTGAAGTACATTAAACTATTCCAGAATGCGTTCAAAACTAATTCACATAGATACGATAATCTTCATCATTATAACTCTATGTAACTAAACCATTAGAAAAAATTCCAATCTACTCATATTAATTAAATACATTAAACATGTTCTGTCATAAATTCTTAAACAATTGCTTCCTCAAACCAGAATCTATAAACCATCAAACAAAACAAAATTTCCAAGTGAATAGATCACTAATAATAACCAATGGTAGAATTTGTCAAATAAAAAAGTTAAAATTATGGTATCCCTGGATTAGAGTAAACCTTACCTATTCACCTGCTGAAATGGGAGAATCATTACAGAAGGGAGCCAATGGGTTTCGTCTGCAAGAGTATGTGTGGGTAGTGTTCCTTTGAAATATCTAGAGAGGGTATAATTTCATGAGAGAAGGGAATGTTTAGATATCCTTTGCGTGAGCCTGTTTCATGAGAGTATGAGAAATCATCTGTGAGAGGGTTCATCACGAGTGAAGCATGGGTTTCGATCGTCCAAGAGAGGGTTCGATTGCGAAAGAGGTAGGGAAAGGGGGAGGCGGGATTGATCGCTGCAGGAAGGGGGTGGGCATCAATCACGACAGGCGTGGAGGTCCTGGTTGGGGTAGCGGGATGTATCCATGATGCACATAAAACCCGTGGACGAATAGTTCTATACTGCAACAGTTACTTAAACTATGGAAACAAAATTGTGTCAGTATCTGGATTTTCTAGGTGTGAAAACTTCTAACTCAAGATCATGAGTAGGATAGTTTTTTCATGAATTTTTAGGTGCCTTGATGCATAGGAAAAATCCTAATCATTCTGCAAAAGGACACAACCATTTCCTTTCAATGATGCATCACTATAGATCACAAACCCATCATTCCCTAATGGCAGTGTCCATATCAAATAATTCACTATATCCTATCCAATTCTTCAAAACAATCCTCACATTTATTTTTCTAAACGAACATAACCCCTTTATTTGTATGTTTGGTCATTGGGTAGGCTAAATGGTAGAGGTTTTTAATAAAATGCCAAAAATAACCCATTAATCCAATAACACTATGCATTGTGGTTATGTTTGTTGGAGTAGGACATTCATGAAAAACTATTATCTTCATAGGATCAACAGATATTCCATCATTAGAGAAAGGTTGGCAAAGAAAATAAAATTGAATGCATCCAAAATTCACACATTCTATCCTTCCCATAAAATTCATTTATTCTAAGAGTCTTCAAACTAGTGCACACATGATTTTCATTTTGTTTGTAAATTTTGGAGTATACCTATATATCATCAATAAATACCACCACAACATCATCAAGATATTCCTTGAAAACTCAATTCGTTAGTTCGATGAAAATAGATAGTGAATTAGTAAGTTCAAAAGGAATTACTATAAGCTCATATTTCCCATACATGGTTCAAAATGCTTTTTCTTGAATGACTTATTTCCTTACTCACAAATGATAATATTTAGATCGATGGTCAATATTTTAAAAATATTTGACTCCGTTTATTTGATCAAATAAATAATCAAAGCAAGTTAGGGGATACTTTTTCTTTATTTTTATAGAATTGATCTCCCAGTAGTCAATGAACAACCTCCTAGATCCATATTTCTTCTTAACAAAAAGGACAAGGGATCCCCATAGAGAAACAATAGGGAGAATAAATCTTTATCACTCAATTTCTCTAGTTTTTTCTTCACTTATACTAATTCCACAATGGCCCTTCTATAAGGGGTCTTGGATATGGGCCTTGAACCATGAATTAAGTTAATGAAAAACTAAATTTTCTGCTCTGGATTATTTCTAGGTAATTCCTCTATAAAAACATCAACACATTTTTTAAAAATTGGTACTTCCTCTATATTAACATTCCTTTCCTCACCCATAGTTATTTCATTCCCCTCCTTCCAAATAAGTTAATTCATTAGAGCTACTGGGGGTGTCTCTATATAAGAATCTCCTGTCAAGGTTGGTGCTTGAAATATATTGGATTCAATACCATTGTCAAAAATAATAACATACCTCTTCTTGAAATTTAGGTTCACATAATAACGTGAAATACAACTCATAACAAGTATTATATCAATTTCAATCATGGGTATGACGATATGGCTAGAAACTAAGGTATATTTATTTTTCAAGAGGGGAACTGATCGACACATCTTTGTAACAATGATACATACCCTCAGAATTTTGACTGGAAACTCCATTATTAAATCAAATTGGACATGTTTAATTTTCTTTGAAATTGGAAGATAAAAAGAATGTGATGATCAAGAATCAAATAAATTATTGTCTATTTTCATGGAGATGATTAAATTATATGCCACCACATCAATAGTAACTTCAACATCAGCTGTTTTTACCACATAAGCATGTCTTTTCTCACTTATCCTTCTTCGAGGAATGTTTTCATGACTCTTATGAAATTCATGTGAATAATATCCCAAATAATTACAACAATAACTTTGAAAAATAGTTTTTTCTTTATTCACCTTATAATCATGATATTTGTGGCATTTTTCTCTACACTTTTAATAGACTCACATTATCTTCATGCAAGTGCTAGGGTGTTTATTCCCACATTTACTATAGTATGGAAGGTCAACTCTTCCCTTTTTCCCCATTCCCTTATTTCCTTTTATAGAGTTTTTAGTAGCCCCCTTATTCTCTTTCATTCCTTTAAATTTATAAGTCATATAAAATAATTTTTCAATTTTGATAGCACATGAGACTATATCATCATATGATGAAAAATTTTGGGTGACTAGTGTCCTTTGGAGAAATGGTTTTAAACTATAAAAAAATAAATCAATAATTCTCCTTGGATTACTTATTTAGTCTACCACATGCCTCGCTATCCTTGTGAAGTTATCTTCCTACTTACAAACATTATCACCCCCTTTTTTCTGGATATTCCGAAGCTTCCACTCCATATCTACTTGCTATTCACGAGGGATGTATTTGTCTTTGAAAATTTCCATAAAATACCTCCATTCCATCACTTCTATTTATTCCTCCTCCTTTATGTTTTAGATTAACTACCAACACATATTTTCATATCCATATAGATGATAAAATAAAATGATAACCTTCTCTTACTCATTTTATACCAAAGGGAGTAATATCTTCTCTAGGGAACTTACCCACATCTCAGATATAAATGGATTTTTGTCCAATTTAATGATGGAAGATAATGTCACATAAAGACATCAACCATTCCTCCCACACATTGTGGATCGGGATGTTCTATATAGTTAAGTTTATTGTTCACAATCCATGTCAACATCCCCCTATAGTAATAAGTTGCTCAGCATGAGTTGCAGCCAACATCATTATTTTAATTTGGAGGAAAATTCCTACATGGGATACAAGAGTTTATGTAATTTTCCTTCCTTCCACAGGGAACCACTTATAAATAAACGAATAAAAAATATTAGATTTTGAATCATAATGTTTAATCGCAACATATAAAAATGCATAGCAAAAATTGAAATCATATTCATAACTAATCTCTTAATCATAAACATGGTTTCTTTGAAGAAAAATTTACATTTAATTTCTTCATATTAGTTTGTAAAAAATATGTGAATTATCCTAATAATATCCTCATGGAGTGAAAAACTAGGTGCGCAGTATGTCCCATTGTCGTGTACCAAGATACCCTGGGTCATGCCTGAAACTTCTTGGCATAGTTTTCACTCTTTGGTATATCTGTTCCAGAACCACGTCCACTTATAGTATCTAAGTAGTGATGTATTTTATAGTATGATCCAAATAATATATTATGTAAAAAAATTCAAGGATATTCTTGTATACTTATCCTAAAAGGCTATCTTTTTCTTTTTGTTCTCTATTCTGGGTTTAAAAATCTAGTTTCCATGTTTTATACTAAACATCCATTGATAGCATCTTTAAGGACCCAACCATAGTTACCCCAAGTGGGTGCCTTATTTTATTTCATTGGTATATAAAAAAGGAATATGAATCCTGAACGATTGATTAGATTAATATATTTCGAAACAGGATACATAAGTAAATTCAACATTATAACATGAAATGAAATTAAATGAAGAAATTTGACTGAAAACATCCAAATATCCATGGTTATCCATTCAATGCATTCATAAAATACTTCTTCACATCCTGGAAAAAATAAAACATATGAAAGGGGTATGCTCAAATTCTCAGTAAGGGTAAAAAATATAGTTGAAGATATCATAAACATAAACATTAGTTAGGGTTAATTATGAAAATCACATGCCTTTAAAAATAAACATGAACATAATATGGTAGCATTATGAGCTGAATAAATATTTCCATAATTAAAAATAATTATTGGTATTCTACTTGTCTAATGAAAACATGAAATAAAAATTACTAGTTTAATAATAATGGAATTTAAAATGTGGGACATCATAATCATGCCATCAAGGCCTCCTTCCAAGACCATAAATAACCATTGTGTCAAGGCCTCATAGTAAGACCCAGTTTCTATTATTAGACATACTTATGAACCGAGGGGATATAGTGTGCCCCACCACACACATACTAAGTCAAATTAATACTTTATTTGAATATTTATAAACATAAACAACATATACATTCATATTTAGTCTAATATATGAAATTTAAATAACATTCCCAGCTCATTAAGTATAAACACTAACCATTCAAAAAAATGGTGAGTGTTTTTAAAGATAGAACATCCACTATAAAACTAAAAACAGACCATTAAATTATATATGGTAGATTATATCATAAAATATTAATCCAAATAATATATAAAAATCAACATGATTTCTGAAACAGATGAATATACACTTAAAAAATCATCAACTAATTCATGAGATAAATACCCTTTTAATGGGAAAAGATGATTTATTTTGGAAAATTCTTTATAAAAGATGAGGGTAAGTAAGATATCATATTAATAATAAAATGAGTGAAATTAGAAATATAATGGTTTCTAAATGTATATTGTACAGTTCGCTTGAAAATGGGCATGTATTTGATAAATTCCCTTGAAATGGGATTATATTTCAGGATGAATATTTGAATGATTCCCTTTAAAACATATAACTACACATAAATAAAGGTTGGATTATGGTTAGTATACATATATTGAAAATTAAAACAAAAATTATGAGGAGCAAATATGAATAAATAATAATTTAATTTAGTTGAGTATTGGATTAGAGTAACCCAAATAAAAATGGTGGTTCGGGTAGAAACAATTTACCTTAAAACTAACATTTCTCGAACATTAAACATAAACACTAACCATTCAGAGTAAATTGGTGAATTGTTTTAAGATATAACATAAAAAATAAAAATAATAGTGAAAAATTAAATTATATATAGTAGATGATGTGATAAATTATTAATCCAAATAATACATAAGAATCAATAAGAGAGTTGAAACAGATGATGATACTCTTATGAAATCATCTACACGTTCTTGAGATAAATACTCTTTTACACTAAAAAGAAGAGTTTGTTTGGAAAAGTAATTATTAAAACATAAGTTATGTATGATATTATTTTCATAATAAAATGAGTGAATTTATAATGATAATGGTTTCTAAAAATAGCTGATAGAGTGCCATTGAAAAAAAGCATGAATTTGAGAAATTCCTTTGAATGGGGCTTGTATTTTGGGATTTGTTTTTTGAAATATCCCTTTTAAAACAAGTAAATCCCCAAAAATGAAGGTATTATTAGGGTGTGTACACATATATAGAACATTAAAATATTACATATTAATAAATAATAATTTCATTGAGGTATGTAGAGGATCGGGTAGAAAACCCTTATCGTATGTCTGAAGTTGTTCCTCACATGATCATAATGACCATAATAATAAAACTTAGGTCATTAAATTAAGAATTAAAAAACCTAATATACATGTAAATGATTTACTATAAACCTATTGGTTTATTAATGACCTTTTTATGGGTCAAGAGATTCAATTTCATTGTCTCGGTGCATTTTCTTCCTGGTTTGTAATGAACATATTACTTATATTCTTGTATGGATAAACATGTATAATGAGAATGGTTTTGTAGAATATAATTTTTAAGGTATTAGTGAAAACCATAATATTAAATGGTTATAAAATTTTGTTTGGTTATTGGGATTGAATAATATTCATTATAGAAATCTTTAATAAAAATTGTTTGGGTTAATTGACAGTTTCTTTGATCACGACTAATTCATTCTGATTTAAAAATTAATATCATGTGTTAAAATGGGTTCCAAAAGCATAAATAAATTATAATACCTATATTATAGTCTGGTTCCACCATCAAAATGATTTCATGACCATAATTGAAGATGGTAATAAAAATTCAAAACCTGTTGTGCTTTAATGTGATAAATTAACACATCTCAGAGGGTGTTTTCATTTCTTGTATAAAAGAAGGGGAAATGATGGTTGATTAAGAATTATTCCTTTATAAACAAAAATTCTAGGACATGTAATGTAATAAAGCCATCACAACATTTTTATAAACGGATTTTAGGAAAGAAAAATAAAAGAATGGAATATGAAATAAAAAATAGAAAAGAGGAATTTACCTCAGGAAGTGATTTTACTTGAGACCACCGTAGGGGAGAGGTTTTGGAATTTTATTGAGACCAATGGATTCTAGAATATGGATAGGTTCTTGGGAGGATATTTTCTCAATATTTATACTAGGCACAAGGCTTCAGAGGAGTGTATATAAGAGAATGTGAGGGGGGTTTGTAGTAGTGGAGAGGTGGGATTTGTGTATATATTATACATTATTGTATTATTCTACTCAAGAAAACCAATATTGTTGATTAATTTTACCCATAATAGTAATAAGTGAAATCGAGTTGGAACCATGTGTGATTAAATCAGCCATGATTCTTGGAATAGTTAATTTAACTGATAATGTATATATTATGTAAATTACCTTATTTTATTATTCAAAAAAAAATTTAGTTTTTTTTAAAAATCCAAACAATTCACCCTGACCATTTTTCTATGTGTATAATTAAAAAATGAACTCCAATTTATGAAAACAATTATATAAATAGAATTAATTTAATTTTCAAATGATATCATAATTTATTCAAAATATATCAATTTTAAACTATAATTTGTTTTATATCACAATGATAAATTAATCAAGATCTCATTATCGAATAAACATAAGGCTATAAAATAATAATATGACATAATATTCATAAGATTCATATTAATATTAATAATGGTGTGTTACTATTCACCAAAAATAATGTTTGTCTTATCAGACTGTCAATATCTTACAGAACACAACCGTGTGTGTCATTTTTTCAATATTCAAATCACAGATGTGGTAAACATTTGTTCACACAATAAGTCATAACAAACTGGTTTTTTAGAGAAATAGTTTTTCTTTCATTTAATATTAAATTTATTTTAAAAATATTGGGGTGTTACCTTAACCCTTGATAACTAATTAATTTTAGTGTAATTGCATGTAAACATTAAAAACATTTCTTAGAAAAAGTTAAATTTAAATATAAAATTTTAGTGTGGGATAATATTACAAATTCTTTTTTACATGAAATTAATTGGTATATTATAAAAAATAAATTTTATGTGTTTTTGAAATCAATAAAAAAATTAATTTTGTACTAATATTTTTTAATTAAATGAATAGAACAAAAAACCAATTTTTAAAATTAAATTTTACTTTTTGATAAGGGTAAACACTTTTTTATGAATCTGAAACAATATAATTAGAAGGAATAAAAGTATTCATTAAATTATTCATATTTTTTTATAAAATTCTATATCTCACTTATATACTGATTAGGTAATAAAAGTCATTATTTTAGCAAAAAAATTATTTTTCATTATTCATCTAAAATAATTATTCAAAAAAATCATAAAAATTTAATCGTTGCCGCATTATCTTATGATGAGTAAACAAAATTTAATTAATTTTTTTATTCAACTTATATAAGTGATAAAAAAATAAAAAATAAAATATATAATTTGTCATTTTTTTGAAAAATACACATTAAATTATAAAATATTTAATATGGGTTTGTAGATTAATTATTTTTAAAAGATATAATGATACTTATAAAATACATATTTTTCTCTTATAAATAGTTTTTTAAATTTATTATTCATATTTATATACTAATATTTTCATAAATGTCATGTTATTTATAAAAATTAATTTTTTTATAATTCACCTAAAAATCCATATTTTCTAAAAAGACCCAAAAATTCCTCTATACCAAATATATAAATTTGAAATAAAAAAATTACATTTATTTTGGGAAATTGAATTTCATGAATTTTTCTTTTTAACTTTCATATAAAATCATAAAATACCATAAAAACATTTTTTATAGGTTTTTTTAAAAAGGAAATAGTATTTATTTTTTTAATTTATATATAACAATAATATAGCTAGAATTATCTATCAATATCACAATTTATTAAAATTTTAATTTTATAGTAATATACATAGTTTTATTTTACAAAAAGGTATATATATAAAATGATAGATTCTTAAACACAATAACAAATTGTGTAAAATGGTATAAAATAACATTTATATATAGTCATATAAATAATGTTATTTTACAATTTGGTAAATTCTATTTATACATAAAAATTTTATTTTAACGATTTAATGGCCTAAACATTGTTAATTTTCATTTTAGTTGGGTATTGCATGCGGATAAATATATCAAAGATATCTTACTTAATTAAAGGAAAACATATTTAAAAATTTTCGGGTCATTACACTCTCCCACCCTTAAATGATTTATGTACTTCCAATTTTAAAAATATATGTTGGTAGTAATTTCTATATGGAGATCCTAATTAACCATACAATCATATTTGATCATGTATTTGTGTGGGATATGATTTTAGATTTCCCTTAATGAAGTTTGATATGATACCCTTATAAAATGTAATAGTCCATTCCTAATAGGATCAAAACACGTGAAAAATATATAAATCTATAAAGATTATATTTCCTCAAATTTTTTACATGTTGCATATACAATTTATATAATAATTATACCTCCATTTTTTTTATATTATGCTCAATACCTAAAGAGTTAAATCTTATATGACATAAGACATCCACAAATGAAAATACCCGTAAATTTCCAGGAATTTTTTTTCTTAAATTATTTGGGATTTTAAAAGTACGAAGCTTCTGACGGCACCTGATTCCGAGGCCCGGTGTGCCCAGAATCAATTTCTGAAGATTAGCTCGGGCACGTTCAGTGAACGAACGAGCTGGTTTTTCTATCTCTTGAACCGGTGCTTGGAATTGAAATCCGAGGGCACAGATGAAAGTGTAGCACCAGTAATTTCTTCGAAGGACCTTTACCAAAAATGCATTTTCTTGGGAGGAGTTGTTAAAAAAAGTGGTTTAAATAAAAAGTGAATAAAACCGAGGTACAATTTTATTTCTAATTAAGGTGGTTTTATCCTACATGGAGGAGTTAGGGTGGGACCCACTAGCATCCTAACTACCTATGTGAGGATAAATGTGAGGTGGGGCTCATGAAAGCCTCAACCCTTCACATTCCCTAAAACCCCCTAAACGTCACATTAAACTTCTTGTGTTTAATGTTGGAAAACTCTTGAACTTAATTAAGTAACTCCTCCTCTCCCTCTTGAATTCATGCCAACACAGCTAAATTAAGTGACTAAACCTCTTCAATTAATTTAACTGAGTGTTTGACTTTTTATGTTTTTGATATGCTTGGAAAAGAAAAATAAAATAAGGAGTTGCTTATTTTATTTTTGGTGTTAGAATTGTAGTGTGAGGAGATTTGGGAGAACTGTAGCTTTCTTTGAAGAACTTTATCCTTCCATAAAGAACTTCATCCTCCCATAAATAACGTATCCTCTTCGACGAAGAACGTCCTCACCGCAAAGAGAGACAACGTGCCATTCCTTTTTCTCTCTACAAATAGTGTGGAGGCTTTCTTTCCTTCATGGACGTCGGCCAACGTCATCTTCAAAACCTCACCCCACGACGCCTGGCGAACGACATCGATTGTCGAGGTAGGGGTTAATTCTTTTGTTCATGTTTAATCATCGTCCTTCATTGTTCAATAATTGGACGAATGTTATCATCGTAATAGGAGGAGATCATACCGCCCAAACATGGCTGATTCTCCTCCCCTTCTTCTTGTTGTTCTTCGTTGATGGTTGAGGTGAAGGCAGTGCAGTGTCCTTGCCCCGCGTGAGGATGAAGAGGACCACGACCGGAGCGGGCTGCGGTGGTGGTGCGTGGCGACATCGCACCACGCGGGTGAGTCCAAAGGAGGTCTTGTCCAGGAGCGGGCTGCAGTGGTGGGGAGTGGCACCATCGCGCCGCGCCGGTGAGAGAAGTCACAGCCTTAGGCCGCGACGGACCAGGTAAGGGCGGCCGGACAACCGGTTGTCGGTGTCTCCAGGAGGCAAGACCCTGAAGGGTCCCATGGTGGCTCAACCCGCTGGCCATAAAGGCCAACCATTACCAAGAAAATTGGGGGGTGTAACCCCCCTCCCCCTCCCTCCCCCCTGACCTGCATCTAGGGAGGACCCCACTGGGTCCGCCATTTCCAGAAACGAGGGGCGCACACCTCGCGCCTCACTCGGCCAGCACCGAGCCGTAGTCGGCTTCCGAGACCGGCCGTCGGCCGCACGGGCTGGGCCGGCCGTGCCAGTAGGGCCGGGCCACGCCCAGCCGCGGGCCAGGCCACACCCAATCAGTCCGGACCCGGGTTGGGTCGACCCGGTTTGGGCCGACCCAGGGGATATTGGGCCGGGTCGGACCAAGCCTGGACCCCTTATTTTCGGACCAGGTTCGTTCAAATGCCAATATCATGGGCTTTGGACCTCCGATCGACGCACCGTCAGTTGCGTGGGGATCCCTGGATGGAGATGGTCGTTTTGGTATAATATACTTGAGGTTTGGACGACTATGGATATCGGTCAGGATAGAAACGAGCGTATTTCTAACTGGGCCCCTCGTACGGAAAAGCCAATATCTCTCAGACCGGGCATCCGATTGACGCGCCAGCAGTTGCGTAGAGTTTCTTTTGACGAGACGGAACTTCGGGATACATAAACTCTGGACTTTGTGATAGTTTATGTATCAACCCCCTTGGCTCATGTTGTCGACCCTCCCAGAATCGAGCATGCTGTGTGTGGGAACCCTAGAGCTGGTTGCGACTGCGATGACAATGACGACTGTACTTGGATCCTATGTGGGTTTGGTAGAGAGGACGAATGTACTTGGATCCAATGTGGGTTCGGTAGTGAGGACGACTGTACTTGGATCCTATGTGTATTCAGCAGCAATGGTTACTATACTAGGATCCTACGTGGGTTCGGCAGTGATGACTTCTGTACATGGATCCTACGTGGGTTCCGCAGGGGAGATGATTCGGAGGCTACATCTATCATCTCCACCCCTCTTCGTGAGAAGTAATCCAGTGTGAGCTGAGTCTTGACTTTCAATCAATATCATCGATATGATTGAATTACATTCCTGTGTGTACAAAGTTGTGCTTTCCTGTGTGGACAGAGTTGTGTTTTCCTTTGTGGACTGGGTTATACTCGGGCTCTTGAGTTGGAGTCGAACTGGAATTGATGAATTAGGTATATTCATGGGAATATACCTAAGTAGGTTTGGTTGATACTTCGTGATTGTATCATTCCTTTGTGTTTTATCCTTTGTGGATTCTGGGAGGCATTCGTGGGTCTCGAGGTCCCTACTGAGTATCGTATACTCACCCCTGCACGGGCTAAGCCCGCACTATGTTGTGTTGGTTGCAGACGACGAACAACATTGACCATGGTTGAGGCTTGTGGAGCGGGATGGTATCTGTTGGTGGACTATCAGGCGAGACGTACCCGGAGCAGACGGACGGATTCGAGGAGCTGAGGAGACCATCTGTACCCACCCATCAGGTGGGGTTTCCAGAGGACGTCTCAGTGGTTGCTTATTTACTTTTCATCTATTGTACTTTAAGTTTTTCAGTTGTACTGTACTTTCTTTTGGGTTTGTATACTGGCCCATTTACTTTCCAGCACTTACTTTTGTACTCAGTTTACTTAGTTTTTACTTCAGCTTGCGTAGTTTGTTGTGATTGTTTACTTATATAAAGGCAATTCCTTCCTTTTTATCAGGATTTATGCCTTTGGTTCTAGTTGCCAGCCCCTGGCCTGTGGAAGGTGGGTTTGGGGTAGTCACAGCACGGGCCCTGAGGACGGGTTGTGAGAAATTGGTATTAGAGGAGTCGGTTCTACAGCAGAACTTAAAACTCTGATAATTTCTTCCTGTGAAGAAATAGTGTTAAGTGTATTGAGTGTGGTTATTAGTCCAGGGAGCCTAGTGTTTTTGCGGCGTCCGACGTATCCATACACCAGGACCCTGACTTCTGATTTCTGACTCAGTGCATGAAAACATTGATTGCATGTGTGTTTAAAATGTTTTCTTTGTGATTACATTGTGTCAGCTCACTAGGTATACTATATTAACCGTGGCACACATGTTTATTATCAGGATGGCCCCACGACGGAAACCAGCTAGGGTTCCGAGCTTTGTGCGAGATGGAAGCCCACCGAGCGATGAAGCCTCGGTGCAAGGCCCCATTACACTGGAGGCACCGGTGGTACCTCTACCCACCGATCCACTGATGCCACCAGCCCCAACAGCTGAGAGTGCACATCACCTGAGTGCACTTCACGAGTTTCAGCGTCAGAGGCCGCCCAGGTTCCGCGGAGAGACGGACCCTCAGGAAGCCGAGGATTGGCTAGAGGCTATCGTTCGATTCATCAGATTAGTAGGGACACCATCTGACCTCATGGTGATCCTTGCAGAGAGTCTCTGGCATGCAGTAGGTGGTATATGGTTGAGCCTAATGCTCCAGATGCACAACGAGGAATCTGTACTTTGGATGGACGTCGATAGACTCTTTTTCTCAGAGTTCGTTCCAGAAACCCTCCGTGCAGTGCGCATCGAGGAGTTACTATATATGCGGCATGGAAGCATGAAAGTAGCCCAGTACTCGGTGAGATTTACTGATCTCTCATGCTACTCCATGGACATGGTACGAGACCCACTCTTCCGGGCCCGGACCTTCGAGCAGGGACTCAGGCATGAGATCAAGGCTTCGACGATCTCCCTTAGCATTCTGATGCAGGTTGGAGTACTGGAGTGATCCCTTCTTGTGGAGAGAATTCTTGCAGAGCCTACACCAGCAGCGAGGCTTACCGCAGGGCGACACGTAGCAGAGTCTTCTACAGCCGACAATAGACATACTTCATAGAGGTCCAAGCGGACCAGACCATCAAGAGGGAGACCTCTGGATACTAGTGAGGATGTGTGGGGAACATGCAACAAAGCCAGTCATACGAGAGGCAGACAGTGCTATGCATGCAGCGGGCAAGGCCACATGGCTCATGACTTCCCGACCCACCATGCAGAGGAGCAGCAGACGGTTGGGGGACCACCCTTGTAGTGGCAGAGGTTCGACTGTGGAGGTCCACAGGGAGCAGGCGGATGAGGTAGAGGAGCTGGCTGAGTAGCAGGTGATGGATGATGCTTCGAGGCTCTACCACCATCACCACCAGGAGGTCCACCCCGACTACAGGGAACTGGCAGACAGAGGCAGGCTCAGCTTCAGGAAGTGGAGGCTTACGACCACGGTGCACCTGAGATGATTTGAGTTACTATCTATTTCTACTCCACCATTGCTTTAGTTCTTATAGACACAAGAGCAAGTCATTCTTTTATTTCTACTTTCCTTGTTCGGAGCTCGGAGATTTCGACAGAGCCGTTGGATTGATCCTTACGGCTAAAGACTCCTACGAAACAGACTCGACAATTAAGCACTGGTGTCGGCAGTGTGAGATTAATCTAGGAGGTGAGAGATTTGGATGGGATCTTCTTGTAGTGGCGTCGATGCCTTGCGATGTCATCTTGGGCATTGATTGGTTATCTACGGTCCATGATCATATCGACTGTATTAGGTGCAAGATGTGGTGTGTCCGCACAGATGGGAGCAGGTTCACCTTCACCGATGAGAAGGGAGCCTTTGCATCGTTGGAAAGACTCATGCAAAGGAGAGGGAAACTGATCACACATCAGTTGGCTAGTCTCATCCTCAGAGTGGTTGACGTGCAGAGTCCGAGTTTTCCTATTGTGGTGGATCAATACGCAGACATTTTTCCTGACAATGTTCTAGGACTACCTCCTCGCAGAGATGTAGACTTCCATATTGACCTGTACCCCGGGACAACCCTGATATCTACTCCAGCATATCGGATGGCTCCCGCTGAGCTTCGTGAGCTGCGGGTACAGCTGGAGGACTTTCTGGAGAAGGGATTCATCCGACCTAGTGTTTCACCCTGGGCTTCTCCGATTTTATTCACCAAGAAGGCGGATGGGAGCTTAAGAATATGTGTCGATTACTGTCACCTGAATCAGGTGACCGTAATGAACAAGTATCCACTCTAAAGGATAGAAGACCTATTTGAACAGCTCAAGGGGGCACGATGGTTCTCGAAGATAGACCTCAGGTCAGGCTATCATTATCTTAGAGTTTGAGATGAGGATGTGCAGAAGATGGCCTTCAGGTGTCGGTATGGCCACTATGTGTTCTTGGTTATGCCTTTCGGTGTAAAAAACACTCCAGTAGTGTTCATGAGTCTCAAGAACAGGATCTTCCCGCCTTACCTTGATCAATTTGTCGTAGTCTTCATCGATGGAATATTGATTTACTCGACTACTGAGGAGTAGCATGCCTATCACTTGCATGTTGCACTGGATACACTCCGAGAGCACCAAATTTATTGTAAGCTCTCGAAGTGCCAGTTATGGATTCGGGAGTTCCAATTCATAGGGCACGTCATCTCTGAGGTGGTCATTGCGGTGGATCCTGTGAAGATCGAGGTAGTACTAGCTTGGGAGCCACCCACGAGCGTGACTGAGGTGTGGAGTTTCCTAGGTCTTGCTGAGTACTATCGAAGATTTGTGCCAAACGTCTCTAGAGTTGCAACACCACATTCAGCTTTTTCAAAGAAGTGGATACCCTTGTGTGGTCAGATAGATGTCAGCTGAGCTTTCAGGAGCTAAGACAGAGATTGACCAGTGCCCCATCTTGAGGCTTCTGGAGGAGGGCGTAGGGTACGTAGTTTACTGCGATGCATCAGGGACTGGACTCGGGTGTGTCTTGTTGCATGAGAGGGCAGTGATTTCTTATGTTTCATGACAGTTGAGGCAGCATTAGTAGAATTGAACTACCCATGACCATGAGTTAGAAACAGTGGTCTTCGCCTTGACGATGTGGAAGCACTATCTGATTGGAGAGAAATTTATAGTCTACTCAGACAACCAGAGTCTCAGGTACATCTTCTCCCAGAAGGACCTGAACCTAAGACAGTGGTGATGGCTCGAGTTCCACCAGGACTATGAATTTGAGATAGACTATACTCCGGGGAAGGGGAATGTAGTAGCCGATGCTCTTAGTAAGAGATTGGGCATTCAACTACGTGGAGAGGCGACCAAGTAGCTAACCACATTGCATATATCCTTTGTGAATATAGATGGAGCAGCCTCTCTACAGTCACTCACAGTCACTCCTCCACTACTTCAGCAGGTCAGGGAGGCACAGTGTGGGGACATTGACTGTGAGGTGCGACGTGCTCAGGTATCCTCAAGGCTGGCACCCAATGGATTTTATGAAGTTGGGGAGCACGTCATCCTCTTCAGAGGATATACCATGGTACTAGTTTCATTATAGGACGAGGTGCTGAGGGAGTTTCACACTTCCCCATTGGCGGTACATCAAGGTGTAGCGAAGATGTACCCGGATCTCAGACGACAGCACTGGTGGCTGGGTATACAGAAGGTTATGGCAGAGTTCTTTTCACGATGCCTCACCTATCAGCAGGTGAGGGCAGAGTACTAGTTTCCAGCAGGCTTGGTACAACCCTTAGAGGTCCCGAAGTGGAAGTGGTACGGGATATCCATGGATTTCGTGATGGGGCTTCCACATAATTCAAGAGGACATGACTCCATCTGGGTGATCGTCGACCAACTCACCAAGTCGGCCCACTTTCTACCTATCAAAGAGGAGGGATCAGTGGAGAGCTTGGGATCCCTCTACGTTCATGAGATCGTACGACTTCATGGTGTTCCATTGTCTGTCATCCCCGATCGAGATGCTTGTTTTACGTACTGTCTTTGGAAGGGGTTGTAGGAGGCATTTGGGAAACAGCTATGCCTGATCACCGCCTTTCATTCTCAGATGGATGGCTAGACAGAGAGGACCATAAAGACTCTCGAGGAAATGCTACATGCATGTGTCCTCGACTTTGGTCGTAGCTGGGAGGATCACCTACCTTTGGTGGAGATTGCGTACAACAATAGCTACCACTCCACCATCGGGATGGCAGCATACGAGGCATTATACGGCCGACCTTATAGATCACCTCAGTACTAGATAGACCCTGGGGAGTCAGCACTTGTAGGACCAAAGATGGTCCAGGCTATTACAGAGACAATACAGATCATCCAGGAGCATATGAGGATTGCGCAGAGCCGACAGAATTCCTATGCTGCTAGGAGGTGGAGAGCACTAGAGTTCATGGATGGTGACCACATTTTCTTACGGGTCTCACCTAGACGTGGATTACAGAGATTTGTTCGGGGCGAGATGTTATCTCCATGATTCATTAGACCATTCCAGGTCCTCAATAGTGTAGGTGAGGTGCCTTACCTCCTGGTCCTTCCACCTCAATTGCACCAGGTGCACGATGTCTTCCACGTATCTCAGCTGAAGAGATACGTGCACGACCCGACACATATCATCGACCACGGAGAGCTGGACATCGATGACGGGGCAACATTTGCGGATGTCCTGGTGGAGATTGAGGATCAATAGGAGTGGGTCCTACATGGATGGTGGATTCCTCTAGTGCGCATCAGGTGGCAGCACGGGAACCTCCAGGAGAGCACATGGGAGGGGGAGGCTCAGATGCGTTCACAGTACCCTCATTTATTTCCCTAGTTTATGATATAGCTTTACGGGGATGTAAAGACCCGAGGTGGGAGTAATATAGAGACCCATAAATTTCAAGGAAATTTTTTTATTAAATTCTTTGGGATTTTATGAGTATGCAGTTTCTGATGGCACCTGATTATGAGGCCCAGTGTGCCTGGAATCAAATTCCGAATTTTAGATTGGGTACATTTAGTGAATGAACGAGCGGGTTTTTCTATCTTTTGAACCAGTGCTCGGAATAAAAATTTGAGGGCACTGATGAAACCACAATGCCGGTAATTTCTTAGGAGAACCTTTACCGAAAATGCGTTTTCATGGGAGGAGTTGTTAAAAAAAAGTGGTTTAAATAAAAAGTGAATAAAATTATGGTAAGATTTTATTTCTAACTACAGTGGTTTTATCCTACATGGGGGAGTTAGGGTGGGAGCCACTAGCATCCAAACGACCCATGTGAGGATAAATGTGAGGTGGGGCCATATGAGCCCCAACCCTTCACACTCCCTAATACCCCCTAATAACCCCCATTAAACTCCTTGTGTTTAATGTTTGAAAACCCTTGAACATAATTAAGTATCCCCTCCTCTCCCTCTTGAATTCATGCCAACACATGCTAAATTAATTGATTAAACCTCTTCAATTAATTTATATAATTGTTTGAATTTTTATGTTTTTTAAATGAATGGAAAAGAAAAATAAAATAAGAAGTAACTTATTTTATTTTGGGGGTAAGAATTGTTGTGTGAATAATTTGGGAGAACTCTATATTTGTTTGAAGAACTTCATCCTTCCATGAAGTACTTCATCCTCCCAATAAGAACGTCTCCTCTTCGATGAAGAACGTCATCACCACAAAGAGAGACAATGTACCTTTCCTTTTTCTCTCTACAAATAGTGTGGAGGCTTTGTTTCCTTCTTGGACGTACGCCAATGCCGTCATCAAAACCTCACCCCGCGACGCTGTCTTCCGCGACGCCCGGTGAACGACATCGATTGTCGAGGTAGGGGTTAATTGTTTTGTTCAATTTCAATCATCATCCTTCATTTTTCAAGAATTAGTCGAATGTTATTATTGTAACCGGAGGAGATCAGACCTCAAAAACACGAATGATTCTCATCCCCTTCTTTTTTTGTTCTTCGTTGATGGTTGATGCAAAGGCGGCACAATGCCATTACACCGCGCAGGAATGAAGAAGACCGCGGACGGAGCGGGCCGCGGTGGCGGTGCGTAGTGCCGTCACGCCACGCCGGTGAGGCCGCGGCCAGGAGTGGGCCATGGTGGGGGGGGGGGGGGGCGGTGCAGTCGTGCCACGCCGGTGAGACTAGCCGCGACATTAGGCCGCAGCAGACCAGGAAGGGGCGGCTGGACAACCGGCCATCGGCGTCTCCAGGAGGTGGGATTTTGAAGGGTCCCATGGCTGCTCAACCGGCCAGCTATAAAGGCCAATCATTACCAGGAAAACCAGGGGGTTTTACCCGTGGACCTGCATCTAGGGCGGACCCCGATGGGTCCACCGTTTCTTGAAATGAGGGGAGCGCCCCTCGCGCACCACTCGGCCAGCACCGAGCCGCTGATGGCTTCCGAGCCAAGCCGCAGGCCGCATGGGATGGGCCGGCCACACCAGCCGGGTCAGGCCAAACCCAATTGGGAGGGACCCAGGCCTAGGTTAGGTTGACCCGGTTGGGGCGACCCAGGGGGTATTGGTCCAGGTTAGACCGGGCCCAGACCCCCTATTTTCAGAACAGGTTCATTTAAAAGCCCATATCATAGGATAAGGACCTCCGATCGACACACCTTCAGTTTCATGGGGATCCTCGGATCGAGACGGTCATTTCGGTATATTACACTCGAGGTTTGGATGACTATGGATATCAGCTGGGTTAGAAACGAGTGTATTTCTAACCGGGCCCCTGGGATGAAGAATCCAATATCTCACAGACCGGGTGTCCGACTGACGCGCCTTCAGTTGCGTAGAGTTACATTTGACGAGACAGAACTTCAGGATACATCAACTCTGGACTTCGTGACAATTGATGTATCGACCCCCTTGGATCGTGGAGCAGACCCTCTTGGAATTGAGCGTGATGTGAGTAGGAACCCTAGAGCTGGTTGCGACTACGACGACGATGACAACTGTACTTGGATCCTACGTGGGTTCGGCAGCGCGGAAGAATGTACTTGGATCCTATGTGGGATTAGTAGTGAGGACGAATGTACATGGATCCTACGTGGGTTCGGCAGCGATGACTTCTATACTTGGTTCCTACGTGGGTTCGGCCGAGGAGATGATTCAGAGGCTACATCTATCATCTTCACCTCTTTTCGTGAGTAGTAATACTATGTGAGCTGAGTCTTGACGTTCAATTAATATCATCTCTACTATTGACTTAATTTCCTATGTGGAATGAGTTTTTATTTCCTATGTGGACTGAGTTGTGCTTTACTTTGTGGACTAGGTTGTACTTGGGCTCTTGATTTGGAGTCAAACTGAAATTTATGACTTAGGTATATGTATGGGAATATAACTAATTAGGGTTGTTTGATACTTCGTGATTGTATATTTCCTTTGTGGTTTATCCTTTGTGGATTCTGGGAGGCCATTGGGGGTCTCAGGATCCCAACTGGGTATCGTATACTCACCCTTGAACGGGCTATGCCTGCACTACGTTGTGTTGGTTGTAGATGACGGACAACGCTGACCGTGGTTGAGGCTTATGGAGCGGGACGGTATCCGGTGGTGGACTATCAGGCGGGACGTACTCGGAGCGGATGGACGGATTCGAGGAGCTGAGGAGACCATCTGTACCCACCCTTCAAGTGGGGTTTCCGAAGGATGTCTCGGAGGTTTCTTATTTACTTTTCAGCTGTTGTACTTCAATTTTCTCAGTTGTACTGTACTTTCTGTTGGGTCTGTATACTAGCCTATTTACTTTCCAGCACGTACTTTTGTACTCATTTTACTTAGTGTTTAATTCATCTTGCGTACTCTGTTGTGTTTGTTTACTTATATAAAGACAATGCCTTCCCTTTTTTCGGGATTTTTGCCTTTGGTGCTAGTCGCCAGCCCCTGGCCTATGGAAGGCGGGATTGAGGTTGTCACGACACTGGCCCCGAGGACGGGTCGTGACAACAAATATAAGATCCCGTATTTCACTATAAAGTATGTTTTACTAAAATTTCATATTAATTCCTTCCTTTTGGATGAATAAGGGTTTTTTCATATCATTAAGAAGGCTCAGGGGTGTTCTGGGTGTTCGGGACATGAAAAAGGGGAAAAGGAGTTTTGTGGGAATGTCGCACAGTCTGCATTTGATTAGTTTTGACCGTACATACTTCCCAGGTAACACATGTAGAAGAAGGATTTCCAGATATTAGCATCCATAGGGTTAGTGCAAAGCTTGGAAAACAATGTGGGTAAACGATGTGAGGGGGCTATTTTTGGGCAGGAAAATTTGAATCGTTTGCGCATAGTTTTTCAAACCATGCATGTAAACTGTTAGGACCAAAAACTTTTAAAAATATACAAAAATACCATTATGGTATTTTTCTACCCAACTCTAGATTTCCTAATTTCTTCATACTTTATCCCTAAGATTGAACAAAATATCCCAAGAGCTTCTAAGGGCCGATATCCTTCATCATAGGGCCATTTGGAGTGCCGTCAGTTGCAGAATGAAGTTCCGGGTAAATCTAAACCCCACCTTGCTTCTATTTCTTTATTTGGGTTAGTATCTCTCCCTCTTTTATATTTTTTATATATCTCTCAAACGCTTTTTTTTGGTGATGTTTAGGTTCAGGCTTCAAAGGGTGGCTTAATCAAGATCTATGGCCCCGTTTGGGAGTGTGTTCACCAAATAATTCAAGTTAGGTGGTCTACTAGTTGTATTCTTTGGGTTTCAAATGAATTTCTTCTTGTAGGGTTATGTTATTAATTTTCCATTATTGTGTTCTATGTTACCTTTTATTTATTTGGATTTTTTGAGTGTCTAAATGGTTAATTGAAATCCTCATAATCCCAGTGGGAAGCATGGATGTAACGACCCAATGTTTTATCAATGAAATTTGATTCTTATAATTATGCATTATAGTATGATCAAATTAGGAACCATAATGGAACATCATGATACTAAATTCCATGTAACCATTAAATATAATTTTTCTATTTATTTGTTTTGAAATTAAAAAATATGACATACACAGTTGCATTTAGGGAAATATTTGCGGTCTAATAGAACAAACATTTTTTTTGGTGAATAGTAATATACACCTATGAATGGTAATATGATCCTTATGAATATTAAATCTTCCGAAATAATAGTAATGTCACCAATGAATGATTAAATAAACTTTAGGCGTCTTATAAAATACAATATAACCATAGTATAATATTTAGTATTTTTATAAGTCATAAAAAATGAATTATAATTAATTAATTAATTTAAAAAAAAATTATTTTCCCTAAATGTGTTCATAAATTAATTTTTTTTATGTCTTATGGTTTTAAGATAATTTTATAAGACCTTGGGTATTTTTTGAAAGCATTATAAAATCACTTTTAATTTCAAAATATGTATTTTTAAAGTGAATTTTGATGTTAATTAAAAATTAAATTAATCATATCAATAAAATAAATTTTAAAAAATGGAGTTCATTTTTGGAATTTAGACATCAAAAAACAGTATGAGATAATTTTTTTTGTCTTTTTTTAAAATACATGAATTTTTGGGGAATAGTACAATACATTACTTTACCGTATAAATACATTATAATTTGAATCACCTATTCCTGACAACAAAGGTGAGGTAAGAACCCAAATATCGAATTATCATGCCCTATTTAGTATTATTGGTCATGTAATCATCACTATTTTTATCTTGGTGATAATTAATAAACAAATAACAAAAATATCACGAAAAACCCTCTCCCCTCCACTATAAATACCACCCTCCACACCCCCATTTTATCACACCGTTAATTCCCTAAAACTTGTATAAACTCTACCAAAACATCTTTCTTAGCCTCTACACGTCATTATTGAGCTTAGGGTCTCATCAAATGACTAATAAATGGTTTCTTAAGGAAGATTCAACTGGTAATTCCCCCCACTCCCTTTTCCTTTAAATTTATTTCAATTTAAATTTCTTTTGTTAATATCTTCCTATCTATCATCATAAAAATGGAATGTTTACTCTAATATCTTATATATAATGTAATTTTATGAATATAGTGGGATAATATATCATCGAACCCCCTTCTCCTCTTTTTATTTATTTTTTAATGGAAAGTGTTGTTTGTGACGTGTTAATTTATCACCTTCATGAATGACATGTTTTCATTTTCCTTTACCACTGTCAAATCTATTAATGAAACCATTTATATGGTTTAAAAATGTTATATTATATGTATTACATCCTATTTAAAGTTATGTAAATATCTTATGTACATATTGCTATATTTTTTAACAAAACAAGTTTGTTGCGGTTGAAAAACCACATGAATTAACCCAAACATTCATTATTAAATTTATATCTAATGATTCATTATCATGGTATACAAAAATATTATTTACAATATAATTTCAAATTATTTAACATAATCAAAAAAATATAATTACAATTCTGTATGTTTATTCAAGATTAAAATGAACTTCCATTCATGAGTACAGGTGATCCGTTCAAGATAGCTACAAAAATAAACATTCTCGAACAGTGAATTTAAAATCTATAACTCGTAAAATGGACCATAAAAGACCATAATGAAACCATAATGAATCATATTAATGTATATAATTTTATTTAATTTCTAACTAAATAATATAATGTCATTATATATGACATTAAATTAAAGAAAGCATTCAGATACAAGATAAAGCAAAATTCTCGAACCCAACTCGCATACTTGGAGTTGTAACTATTACACTCCATTTTTGGTATGGTTACTCCGTTAAAATACTTTTTTCATCATTATCTTCAATTTTTATGGGATATAAATATTTTCAACTTAAATTCTTGACAAACCAAATGTTTTCCAAAAGAACTCTTCTTTGGAATAAACACACTCTCAAAGGTTGTTTCCTCTTCACTCATCGTTGATTATCCTATGACATGAATGTTATTTCCAATATATTTTGGGAAATTTTTTTTTAATAATTTATTAATTATTATGTTAAAACCATTATTTCCAAGGGTAATTTTATTTTCAAGTGTGACATATGTTCTATGTGGCATGTTTGATAATGTAAATGTTATGGTGTGATGGGTTCACCCAGAATTATATAGAGCAGTATAAATGTCATGATGTGAATGGTGAACCTAGAATTATACAGCATAGTAATTCATTGGGTGAAGTGATGATTCATATTATTTAAAGGGAAATTATTCATGAATATGATTATATAATTTTTCGTAACTATCTGTGGTAGTCAACCACTAAGACATTATGTTTCATTTTTCTACACTGCCAAACTTCAAGTCTTTTATTAATGATTCCTCTTATTTTCATGATACATTACCTATTTTATGATTATTCTCATCCATGGTTATATTGTTCTTATCTATATCTTACTGGGCTTTTATCTCACCCCATTTTTTTGTATATCCTCGGGTGATTATGTATAAAAGGGAGTTTTTATTTGAAAATAAGAAGCAATAGAAGGATGGATTAAATATATTTCTATGTTTTATGTGGTGAATATTATGCATTGTCCTAGTTTTCCAAAGGCACTAAACCTTGAGAAACTTTTTTTTAATACTATTATGTTTCTACCATTAATATGATTTAATGGTAATATAAGAAAAGTTATGGTCATTGTAGTTTGTATTAGAGGAAATGGTTAGTTTATTATTGAATTAGGATTAGTATCCCTAGATAAAACCTCTAGAATGTGAATAAGTAAAATGATGAACACCATAATATTTTATAAACATAGGGATTCCATAATGCATGATTTTAGGGTAATTTCACAAATGAAAAAGTTATTTATTCATGAATCAATGGACTATTTTTTTCTCCATCATGGTTTATTTTAGAAAATGGTGGGAACCAGGAGAAACCAGGCTAGCAACTCATACGAGGTCAAATTAAATGATTTCACAAATGACATCCCTCATTCTTTAGTAGATGCAGTTAAAAAAAATAATGGTTACTCTTACCCAACTATATCGGGTTATGAACAATAAAAAGAATAATGGGGAACGTCTAGCTTCTCCAAAGAGGGGTCAACTGGATATCAAATTTTTTATCTGGAAAAAATCCCCGATGTTTAGTTGATATTCTGATCCACTACTTTTAGAACAATGGGTCAAATCCATGGAGGAGATATTTTTTGTGATTCACTATTCTAATAAAGAGAAGGTTACAGTAGTCATTTATCATCTAGATGGAGCGGTCAATCAATGGTGGGCTTTGATTATGAACACCAGCCAAGTGGGGAAATTGAAGAGATAGAATGGGAAGACTTTAATATAATGTTTCTTAAAATTTATTTCACACAAACTCTTTATATGAATATGGAGAGAGAATTCATAGAGCTCATGAAAATAAAAGAATAACTTGTCATGACCTACGAAGTGAATTTCACAAAGAATGCAATGTACGATTTCGGTTTTTTTTAAATGATTTAAAAATGGATAGATTGTTTAGTTTACTAAAACAACACCTTCATAGGCTCTTGAAATTTGATACATTTGGAGTTATGAAGAAGTGGTTTGATGTTCTCTCAATGTGGAGATGGAGTTTGGAGAATTTTCTGATGGCTATGTTGAAAATAAATGGAAGATGGAGTTTCAAGATAGAGGATCTAATGATAGAGGTGGGAAGAAAACTCAATGAACCACATGACAAAAATGTGATAAGATGCATCATCAGAACTACCTCAAAGGGATGGGGAAATGCATCATGTTAGGGAAAGAAGGAAACCATTCTCAATAGTGTCAAAATGACTTAAGAAGGAAGGAGAATGCGGTTGAATAAAATAGATAACCACCCATGGTCCAATGATAAAACTATAGGGAGTAAGGGAACTATGCAAGCGAGTTCACTAAATCTTGAGTCCTCAAGGGTAATCAGTGTCAACAACCACCAATGCTGAAGGAATAGGGTAAGACTTATTCCATCACTACTACTGAAGTGGATCAAGATAATCAACTCATACAAGGTATATATTTTTTTTACTCAAGAATTGAAAAATTATTATTTTATTGTGGTTCTACGCATTCATTTATATCTTGAATGTTTTCTAGAACAATAGAATCAATTCCCCCAGACCTCGATGAAGAGATAACTTTAAAAACACCAAGTGATGTAATCACTGCATTCCAATTGTTTGACTATTCTTTTATTAGCATATGTGGGAATATTATTACAAAAAATCTCATTGTAATGCAATTTTTCAAATTCGACACTATAATGGAAATGAATTGGATCTCATTATATAGATAACATATCAACTATTAGGAAAAAAATATCTTTTCATATTCCTAACCATCCCATGTTCCTCAACAACAACAAGGAAGACCATGGATCTCCTATAAAAAATCATTCAATATTGTGGGTGTTGATTCCCTAAGAAGAAACATACCTCTACCAAATGGTTTGATCAATGGAAAGTGCCATCCTTGTGAAAATTCCCACCGTGAGGGAATACAGTTGTGTATTTCCCAAAGAGTTACCCAGACTTTCCCCTGATCATGAGGTAGCATTCTCAACAGAAATCATACCTGAAGCTACTCCTATCTCAAAGTATCTTTATAGGATGGATCCTATTGAAAAAGAGTATTTAAAGATGTATATGCATTATCATTTGTAAAAAGGGTTCATACTCTCTATTGCATCACCTTGGGGTGTGACAGTGCAATTTTTGAAGTAGAAGGATGAAAAAATGAGGTTGTGTATCGATTATCGGGAACTCAGCCATATCACCATCAATAACAAGAATCCTCTTCCAAGGATTGATGACTTCATTGATCAGTTAAGAATATCTGAATACATCACAATGGTCGATATTAATTCTAGATATAATCACCTAAAGGTGAAGAAGGAAGATATTCTGAAGACTCCCATCAGTACAAGGTAAGGGCACTATGAGTTTTTGGTGATTCCCACAAAAATTACTACTACTCATATAATAAAAATGGATTTTATGAATAGAGTCATTAAAAATTACCTTGAAATATGTAGGGTTGTGCTTATTGATGAAATTATCATATACTCCAAGATAAAGAGGAACATGAAGAACATATAATGCTTGTGTTGGTGACATTGATAAAGGAGAAGTTGTTTTCCAAGATCGGAAAGTGTGACATTTGGATGAATAAAGTCACATTCATGGGACATGTGATCACAAGTGAGAGAATTTTTTTGGACCAATAAATAACAAAGGCTATTGAAGAATGACCCTGTACATCTAGTGTCACATAAATCTATAGTCTTCTTGGATTAGATGGCTACTACTGATTTTTTTTTGATAAATTTATCATGATTTTCAATCCCAATAACTATGTTAACAAAGAAAGGGGTAATGTAGGTCTGGATAGAATAATGTGAGGGAAGCTTCAAGGAGCTCAAGAGAATATTTATCGCAACACCCTTAATCACATTACCGAAAAGTGGATAATGTTTTCTTATATACAGTGATGTTTAATAAAATGGATTGGGTTTCACACTCATGAAAAATGATAATGTGATAGTCTACACCTCAAATAATTTTATGATCCATGAGAAGAACTACCTGACAAAGATCTAGAGATGGAAGCTGCGATTTTTACTTGAAATCAGGTGGTACAGCATTTATAGTGAGAAGTGTGACATATACACTAACCACAAGAGCATAAAGTATATATTCACACAAAATTAACTTAACATGCATCAAAGTAGATGGTTAGATATAATAAAATATTACGATTTCTTTATTCACTGTCATCCTTGAAAGGTGAATAGGGTTGTTGATGCACTAAGATGAAAATAACCTACTTCTCTATCCATCTTATGGATTTAGAAAGACCCTATCTTATTGCATAAACAATTGATGGATTTGGAAATCATAAGGGTGGGGGATAAATCCTTCCTTTCCCAAATTATTGCACAACCATCAATCCAAGAGATGATTAAGGAGGCATAAAGGGATGATCTGGAGTTAAAAAAAGGTGAATGCAGTAAAGGGAAGCTGCACGAGTTCCATATCAATGATGATGGTGTGATTTGGTTTTGAATGAGGCTTCAGGTGCCTTCATCACCCAGGATAAAGAAAGAGCCATTGGAAAATTCACATATCTCAACATTCTCTATCCATCCTCGTAGAACCAAGATGTACAATGTTCTCTGAGAATACTTCGGGAGGGATAACATGATGAAGGATATTTTGGAATATATATCAAGTTTCTTGGTATTTCATTAAGTTAATGTAGTGCAAAAATAGTCCAATGGGGTGATTCAACCTCAGTCTATACCCATGTGAAAATGGTAGAATGTCATTATGAACTTTGTTACGGGTATCTCGATGATATTGAAGGGGAATAATTTGACATGGGTAGTGGCTGACTGACTCAGCAAGACTACCAATTTTATCACTATTTGGGAGGATCTCTCACTTGACCAACTTGTAATGATATATGTGGATAATTAGACGAGAATACATGGTGTTCCACACTTGATTATATCTTATCATGATCCAAGGTTCACATTTAAATACTGTATAAGTATTCAACATTCTTAGTGTACTGAATTTGATTTTAGCATAACCTATCACCCCCCAAAATATGGCCAATCAGAACGGAATATCCAGAATTTTCAAGATATGATATGTTCCTACTCTCTATAATTAATATTTGGATGGGATCTGCATCTCCCTTTTTGTTGAGTTCATATTTAACAATAAATTCTACTCGAGTATTTAGAAGGCTCCATATGAATCTCTGAATGGAATGTGATGTAGAACTAAATCCTATTGGGATGAAGTTAGATAATGAAAGCCACTTGGAAATGATCTTGTTCGAGAGATGACATAGATGTTTCAAGTCCTCCAGAAACATATCAAATCTACTCAGAGTCGGCAAAAACTCTTTTCTTAAAACCATTGAATGGACTTGAAGTTTGACATTGGAGAAAATTTCTTCCTTCTAATATCATTGTGGAAGAGATTCATGTGGATTGGAATGAACGGGAAGCTAATACTAAGGTACATTGGCCCTATTGAGATCCTTAGACCTAAAAGGATTTGTGGCCTATTAGATTGCACTTCCACCAAATATGAATGAAGTCCATGATGTGTTTCATGTATCACTATAGAGGAAGTACATACTAGATCCCTCACATGTACTGAACTCAGAGGTGATATAGTTAGAAGATGATCACTCCTATGAGGATAAGCTAGTAGGGATTATGGACCAAAATGATATGGTTATACGCAACAATACCACAAATCTAGTCAAAGTGTTGTGGGGGAACCATAAGTATGAAGAAGATACTTGGCATCCTGAGGATGTGATGAATGCGAAGTACCCTCGCTTATTTATCTAATAAAAATTCGAGGAAGTAATTTGAAAGGGGGTGAAGAATGTAATGACACAATATTTTATCAGTTTAATTCCATTCTTATAATTTTTTTAAATAGTCCCCTGACCAAAAATCCAAGGCTAATATTCATAAAAGAGAGTAAAGTTATAAGAGACAAAAAATTGGGGTCTTATTAGAATCAATATCATAATGAGAGAGCAGGGCCACCAGAAGAGAATCTAACCAGGTAGGATGCTTATCAAATCCTATATTAGCGAGACCAACCTCTACTATATTCGCCTCCTGATAAACGTGAGTGATGATGAAGTTAAGGCTCAAAAGGGTCTTCATGAATTAAATCCACATTGCAACAGGACTCCAAGAGATATGAAGTTCACCATTTCTGATGGAATGTACAAGAGTGATAGAGTATCATTCCAACCATATATTAGCCCAAAATTCAATTATAGAAAATGATACATCAATAATAATTACATGAATATCCGCCTTGAGTGAACTATTCATGTCATAAGTGCCATAAAATCATCACTCAATAGAATCATTATGTGTCCTAAGAACTGCGCCCCACCCCGTTGGGCCTAGATTTCCCTTTAACACACCATTTTTATTCAACTATATCCAATTAAGGAGAGGAGGAAACCAAAACCATTCAAATGTTCCCAATTCAGGTCTAAAATTTCCACGAAACACCCAGATTTTTCAGCTCAATAAAATCATGTATACTATTGTTTCACTCCCCAATGCCACCGCTACACATATCTCTTATAACACAAAAAATATGCTTCATGACCAGCATCACAAATAAACCATTTCCTATGGCAAATGCTGCATTTGGTGCCTCTAAAGAGTATGAAAATATTCAGCTACAACCGCATAAAGAAGAGCATGTAACTAAGGAGATAACTGTATGACTAAGCAACATTGATGGAGGGCTTGCAGACACTAAAATCAAAGACTAGAAAGATCAAAAGCTTCTAGGACCTCCTTCCAAATGGCTGAAAACATTTCATAGCTGAGGAAGAGATGCTATGCATCCTCCTTGTTTCGGTGACACATAGTACACCTAGAATGAAGATGAATACAAAACAATTGAAGTACCTCATCAGAGGGTAACCTGTTGTAATCCATCCTCCAAAAAAGTGTAAGACGTGAGGACCTAATCCATTTTTTTGAAAGAAAATATCCAATTGTAGTCAACATGATGGCCCTTGGTGATAAGATAATAATAGAGTTTTCTAGTAAAAATTACATTCCTTGTCGGTTCCGAAATCAGAATATCAAGGTCGTAAATAAAATCACAATGTTCGTCCAATGTTTGAAGCTCATCCGGGAGCAGCGAGTGAGGAGCATCAATTTTTTTTAATAATGACATGCTCATTTGATTCTAAGACATCCTGCTAGAAATTATCTGAGAGAATGGCACCAATACAAATGTAAAACCAAAATTTGAGAGTTGAGTTTCTGTTCAAAATCCATTTTGAGCAGGTCATAATATTCTAAAAAGAATATTTAATTGATGGTCATAATTAAGAGTCGATGTAATAAATCCTTCCATGCCTCAATTTACCAGCAAAATGAGCAATGGGAAAACCCATTGACTCAGAATTACTATGAAGAATCTCCCAAACAAGGAACTCTTGAAGGGAATAATTGAAAAGAGAAATATTTTCATACCCATGCAACCGTTATGTAGAGGGAGACAACAAACCTTCCAAGGAATTGTGACCATTTTCCTCTCATGGATATTACCACTAAAAAAAAATCCTTATTGTGGTATTAAAATGCTTGAGAGATCGTATCGGTCATTTATAGAACATGAACATGTAGACCAATTTAGATACTATACCCGACTTCACAAAGCATAATCGCTCAGCCATGGAGAGACTATTCCCTTTCTAGGTTGAGAGCTATCAATTAACCCTGTCAATGATTTTATTAATGAAAGATGCTCTAGGATTGTAAAGCCCTGTAAATTTCAAGGAAATTTTTTTCTTAATTTTCTTTGGAATTTTACAAGAACGCAGTTTCTGACGGCACCTGATTCCGAGGCCCGGTGTGCCCAAAATCATTTTCTGAAGTTTGGCTCGGGTACGTTCAGTGAAGGGACGAGCGGGTTTTTCTAACATTTGAACCGGTGCCCGGAATCGAATTCTGAGGGCACCGATGAAATCGCAGCGCCGGTATTCGCTTAGAAACGCCTCTTCCGGAGTTGCGTTTGCTCGGGTGTGGTTTTAATTTTCGGGCTTAAAGTTAAGAAATAAAATAATTTTGCGACAACTTTATTTTATTTCACTTAAGCCACTTAGAAGCCACTTGAAGCCACTTAAAGGTGGCTTGAACTGAGTTGAACTGGATAGGATGCTATCCAGAAATATCCTACCCCCTTGGTAGGATATTTGTGAGGTGGGGCCCGCACGAGCCCCGCCGTTTATTTCCGCTAAGAAACGCACCCGTGAAAACCCGTCTTAATGAAAGTCAACCGACGCGTTTTCTAAATTCTTAACAGACCATTTAATTGGGCGGTTTATTTCATGAATTAAATGGGCTGTTTCTTTCTTGAATTAAATGGGCCGTTTCTTTCGTTGAATTAATTCAACGAATTGATGGATCGTTTCTTAACCAGTTTTTCAAATTCGTTGGCGTAATAATAAAATAAGGCCAACGCTTAACCTCTGGTTATTTGCGCTTGAGAAGATTTGAGAGAACCCTCGTAACTTCTTCTCCCTCGCGAAGAACACGAAGAACGCGAAGAACGCGAAGAACGCCGATCCCGGAAATCGACGACGCCTTCGCCCGAGACGTTCTTCCGATCTCCGATCTCCGATCACCGACCATTTGAGGTGAGTGATTTCGGATTTCCGCTCAAGGTTCTTTTCTTTTGGTTTTAAACACAGATTTAATTAATTATAATTTAAATCTGTTGTTCTTGGTTCGTTGAGTTCGCCGACTCAACGCCGGTTTCCGCGACGACGCGACGCCTCCCCGCGACGACGCGACGATCCCTCTCTTCCGCGACGATCCTTTCCGCGAAGAACGCCCGCGCGCGACGATCGACGAGGTAGGGATTTATTTTGGAAAATTACCCCCTTTTTAATTTTCCCGTGAACGTTCTTTGAAAATTAAAAAGTCGGTTTCAAATGAACAATTTTATTTTAATTAAAATTGTCGGTTCATGTGTTGAACAATTTCTCCCGGTTGTTTATCTCTAACACGGAGGGTGCGGGCCAAACGAACACGGCCCGACGACCCTCCGCCGTTCTTCATTTTGTGCGGATTTGACGGTCGACGACGGAACGTGCCGCAGTGGACGTTTCGTCCAGGCGTGACGCGGCGGCCAACGGACCTGCGGCCGCGTGGGTCCGTTTCGTCCAGGCGTGACGCGGCAGAGCCGCGTCCGCGGTTCACCAGCGCGGCCCGCACGCGGGCCACAGTTTCTTCTCAGGCCGCAGGTCGGCGCCCGCGGCTTCCACCCGTGCCGCTCGGCCGAGCCGAGCCAGGCCGGGCCAACCGGTTCGGACCCGGGTCGGGCCGACCCGGTTCGGGCCGACCCAGGGGGGGTCGGGTCGGGTCGGCCCGGGCCCGTACCCCCCCATCTTCGGACATTTTCGTTCAAACGCCTGTATCTTGAGCTTCGTGCCTCCAAACGACTCGCCGTCAGCTGCAACGCGATCCTTGGATCGAGACGGTCGTTTCGGTATATCGTACTCAAGGTTTCGGAATACTTTGAGTTCAGCCGGGTTGGTTCGTACACGAGACCAACCGGGCCCCCGGGAGCGGAAACACTCATATCTTGAGCTATGGACGTCCGATTGACGTGCCGTTAGCTTTGTTGAGTTCCTCTAAGTGAGACGGATCTTTTGGCATACTCCGCCCGAGGTTTGGACGCAGGTGGAGTGCGGTTGGGTTGGTTTTTCCTTAAAAACCAACCGGGCCCCTGGGACGAAAATGCCAATATCTCTCAGACCGGGCGTCCGATTGACACGCCGTCTGCGACGTTGAGTTCCTGTTGACGATACGGAACTTTTGGATACATCAACTTCGGACTTTGTGTCAGTTGATGTATCAGCCTCTCGGCTCATGGAGCGGACCCTCCCGAACGAGCTTGCTGTGTGCGGGAACCCTAGGCTGGCTACGACTGCTACTTCGACAGCGACGACCGTGCAGAGATCCTCAGTGAACTGCGGCGACGACTATGCAGAGATCCTCCGTGGACTCCGACGACGACCGTGCAGAGATCCTCAGTGGACTGCGGCGACGACTGTGCAGAGATCCTCAGCGGACTGCGACGACTACTGCACTCAGCGATCCTACGTGGATCAGTGCTACCGGTCCGGTGTGGGCCCGATCCTGTGTGGGTCCGATCCTGCGTGGGTCAGCGCTCAGCGGTTCTGTGTGAGCCAGCGCCTACAGGTCCTGCGTGGGCCCGGTCCTGTGTGGGCCCGATGCTGTGTGGGTCATCTCTCAGCAGTTCTGTGTGAGCCAACTCCTACAGGTCCTGCGTGGGCCCGATCCTGTGTGTGTCACTGCAAGGTTAGTACCTATCGATCCTTCGTGGGTCCGACGACTTAGATGGTTCAATGATCATCTTTATCGTCATCCGAAGAAGTATACCTGTGTGAGATGAATCTTGTGTTACTCTCCTTTGTGGATTGTGTTGAGCTATCCTGTGTGGATTTACTGTTTACTCTCCTTTGTGGATTGTGTTGTTCTATCCTGCGTGGGTATGCGTTTTGCTTTCCTGTGTGGACTGGGTTGTGCTTGGGCTCAGACGTTGGAGCCGAACGGGGAATTGCAGACTTAGGTATATGTATGGGCATATACCTAAGCCGTGTCAGATGTTACTTCGTGATTGCATCTCTTTCCGTGATTTATCCTTTGTGGATTTCGGGAGACCTTCGGGGGTCTCGGGGTCCCTACTGAGTAGCTTATAATCACCCCTGCACGGGCTATGCCTGCACTTCGTGGTGTTGGTTGCAGACGACGGACATTGCTGATCGTGGAGGAGGCGTGCGGAGCAGGACACTACCTGGAGGTGGACCACTGGGCGGGACGTACTCGGAGCGGTTAGGTGGACCCGAGGAGCAGTGGAGGCTATCTGTACCCACCCTTCAAGTGGGACTTCCAGTGGACGGCTCGACGCTGCAGTTTTGCCTTTCAATTGATGTTTTTCCTTTCAGTTGTACTTTACAGTTGGTCTTGTATTTCCGACCCCTTTTTACTTTCAGCACAGCTTGTACAGTTTTACATAGTGTTTACTTTTCCTCTTGCTTACTCTGTGGTGCTTGTTTACTTTTCAAAGGCAATGCCTTCCCTTTTTGTTGGGATTTACGCCTTGGTGCTAGTCGCCAGCCCCTGGCCTATGGAAGGAGGGCTTGGGGTAGTCACGACACGGGCCCCGAGGACGGGTCGTGACAAATTGGTATCAGAGGTGGTCGGTTCTACCGCAGAATCTGATCATTCTTCTATGTGAAGCAATAGTGTTTAGTGTATTGAGTGTGGTTATCAGTCCAGGGAGTCCAGTGTTGGTGCGGCGGCCGACGTATCCATACACCAGGACCCTGACTTCTGATTTCCGACTTAATGCACGAAAACATTGATTGCATTTGTGTTTCAAGTTTTCTTTGTGATTACTTGTGTCAGCTCACCAGGTATACTGTTCTGACCGTGGCATACTTGTTTCCTTTTCAGGATGGCACGACGACAGCAGCCAGCTAGGGTTCTCAGGGTAGGGCACTACGACAGCCCGCCGAGTGACGAGGCCTCGGTACATGGCCCGTTGATAGTAGGGGCACCGGCAGTACCTTTACCCGCCGAGCCCCCGATGCTTCCAGCACTGGCAGCTGACGACGCACGACGCCTTGGAGCTCTACATGAGTTCCAGCGCCAGCGACCACCCAGGTTCCGTGGGGAGTCGGACCCCCAGGCAGCCGAGGACTGGCTGGAGGCGGTCGTCCGAGTTTTCAGGCTAGAGAGGACGCCAACAGACCTCATGGTGATCCTCGCGGCGAGCCTACTGCACGCAGCAGCCGGACGCTGGTGGAGCCTGATGCTCCAGGTACACGATGAGGCCACCCTCATCTGGACGGACTTCGAGAGCCTCTTACGCTCAGAGTTCGTCCCGGACACCCTCCGAGCGGTGCGCATCCAGGAGCATCTACAGCTGCGGCAGGGCAGCTTGACGGTCGCTCAGTACGCGGCGAGGTTCACCGACCTTTATCGGTACTCGACAGACATGGTACGGGACCCCTTCTTCCAGGCCCGGACCTTCGACCAGGGTTTGAGACACGAGATCAGGGCATCGCTGATCTCCCTCAGCATCCCGACCCAGGCAGGAGTACTGGAGTGAGCCCTCCTAATCGAGAGCTTCCTGGCTGAGTCCACAGCGAGACCCACCGTAGGGCGGCAGATAGCGGAGTCTTCGGCAGCTGGTAGCCGGCGGATGACTCAGGGTTCCAGGCAGACCAGACCTTCCGGAAGGCGACCTCGGGACACTGGCTCAGCAGTGAAGGGCACCCGGCCCGGAGCCAGCCTTCCGAGAGGCAGACAGTGCTACGAGTGCGGCGGGCAGGGCCACATGGCTCGTGACTGCCCGATCCGTCGTACTGAGGGTCAGCAGACGGTGGAGGGGCCACCCAGGCAGAGGCAGAGGGTCGACCGTGGCGGTCCGCAGGGAGGAGGCGGACGAGGCAGAGGAGCTGGCCGAGCAGCAGGTGGTGGGCGACGCTTTGAGGCTCTGCCACCACCACCACCAGGAGGCCCGCCCCGACCACAGGGAGCTGGCTGGAAGAGACAGGCTCATCTCCAGGCAGCGGAGGCCTACGACCACGGCGCGCCAGAGATGATTCGAGGTACGATCTGTGTCTATTCCACCCTTGCTGCAGTTCTGATAGACACAGGAGTGAGTCACTCTTTCATATCCACTGCCCTTGTTCGGAGCTCGGAGATTCCGACAGAGCCGTTGGCTCGATCCTTACGGCTAGAGACTCCTACGGGAGCAGACTCGACGATTACGCACTGGTGCCGGCATTGTGAGCTTACTCTAGGAGGCAAGATCTTTGGATGGGATCTTCTTGTAGCAGCGTCGAGGCCTTACGACGTCATCTTGGGCATGGATTGGTTATCTACGGTCCATGCTCAGATTGACTGCATTAGGCGCAAGATGCGATGTGTGCGCACCGACGGGAGCAGGTTCACCTTCACCGGCGAGAAGGGAGCCTTAGCAGCACAGGATGGACTCACGTAGAGGAGAGGTCAGCCCATCACTCATCAGTTGGCTAGCCTCATCCTGGGAGCAGTTGACGTGCGAAGTCCCAGTTTTCCTGTAGTGGTGGATCAGTACGCGGACGTCTTTCCCGACGACGTTCCAGGACTACCTCCTCGCAGAGAGGTAGACTTCTATATTGACCTGTACCCCAGGACATCCCTGATATCCACTCCAGCATATCGGATGGCCCCCGCTGAGCTTCGAGAGTTGCAGGTACAGTTGGAGGACTTGCAGGGCAAGGGGTTCATCCGACCCAGTGTTTCACCCTGGTCTTCCCCGATTTTGTTCGCCAAGAAGGCGGATGGGAGCTTGCGACTGTGTGTCGATTATCGTTGCCTGAATCAGGTGACAGTGAGGAACAAGTATCCGCTACCCAGGATTGATGACCTCTTCGACCAGCTCAAGGGAGCACGGTGGTTCTCGAAGATAGACCTCAGGTCAGGCTATCATCAGCTCGGAGTTCGAGACGAGGATGTGCAGAAGACGGCCTTCAGGTGTCGGTATGGCCACTATGAGTTCTTGGTTATGCCTTTCAGCATGACCAACGCTCCAGCAGTGTTCATGAACCTCATGAACAGGATCTTCCAGCCATACCTCAATCGATTTGTCGTGGTCTTCATCGACGACATTTTGGTGTACTTGACGACGGAGGAGGAGCACGCCTACCACCTGCGTGTTGTACTAGACACACTCCGAGAGCACCAGCTTTATGGCAAGCTCTCGAAGTGTCAGTTCTGTTTACGTGAGGTCCACTTCTTGGGGCACGTCATTTCTGAGGCGGGAGTTGCAGTGGATCCCGCGAAGATCGAGGCAGTGCTAGCTTGGAAGCCACCCAAGAGCGTGACAGAGGTGCAGAGTTTCTTGGGCCTAGCCGGATACTATCAGAGATTTGTGCCGGACTTCTCCAGAGTTGCGGCCCCACTCTCAGCATTGACGAAGAAGGGGAAACCCTTCGTGTGGTCAGACAGATGTCAGCAGAGCTTCCAGGAGCTGAGGCAGAGGTTGACCAGCGCACCTATCTTGAGGTTGCCTGAGGAGGGAGTTGGATACGTAGTCTACTGCGATGGATCAGGGACCGGACTCGGGTGTGTCCTGATGCAGGAACGGGCCGTGATTGCCTACGGATCACGTCAGTTGAGGCCTCATGAGCAGAACTACGCTACCCATGACTTGGAGTTGGCAGCAGTGGTCTTTGCCCTGAAGACATGGCGACACTATCTGATGGGCGAGCGCTTCACAGTCTTTTCTGACCACCAGAGTCTCAGGTACATCTTCTCTCAGAAGGACCTGAACCTGAGGCAGCGGCGATGGCTCGAGTTCCTCCAGGACTATTACTTTGAGATATTCTATACTCCTGGGAAGGGGAACGTAGTGGCTGATGCCCTCAGCAGGAGGACAGGCATCCAGCTACTTGAGGAGGCAACAGATCAGCTAGCCGCTTTGCAGATATCCTTCGTGGATAGAGACGGAGCAGCCTTCCTTCAGTCTCTCACAGTCTCTCCTCCGCTTCTTCAGCGGGTCAGAGAGGCACAGCATGGGGACGTTGACTATGAGACGCGGCGTGCACAGATATCCTCGGGACAGGCACCTGATGGTTTCTCCCTTGGAGCAGAGCACAATGTCCTTTTCAGAGGACATACCATGGTACCAGTCGCCTTACGAGAGGAGGTTCTGAGAGAGTTTCACACTTCTCCTTTGACGGTACATCCTGGAGTGGCGAAGATGTACCAGGATCTCAGACGACAGCACCGGTGGCCGGGCATGAAGAAGGCTGTGGCAGAGTTCGTTTCACGGTGCCTCACCTGCCAGCAGGTGAAGGCAGAGCATCAGGTACCAGCAGGCTTGGTACAACCTTAGGAGGTCCCGGAGTGGAAGTGGGACGGGATATCTATGGACTTTGTGACTGGACTTCCACGCACTTCCAGAGGTCATTACTCCATTTGGGTGATTGTTGACCGACTCACCAAGTCGGCACACTTCTTACCCATCCGAGAGCAGGGCACAGTGGAGAGAATGGGGCGTCTCTATGTTCAGGAGATTGTACGACTTCACGGTGTGCCATCGACTATCGTCTCCGATCAGGATGATCGTTTTAATTCCCGGCTTTGGAAGGGGTTGCAGGAGGCGTTCGGGACGTGACTACGTCTGAGCACCGCCTTTCACCCTCAGACGGATGGTCAGACGGAGAGGTCCATTCAGACTCTTGAGGACATGCTCCGCGCATGTGTCCTCGACTTTGGTCGCAGCTGGGAGGACCACCTACCCTTGGTGGAGTTCGCGTAAAACAACAGCTACCAATCCACCATCGGGATGGCACCCTACGAGGCGTTGTACGGTAGGCCTTGCAGATCTCCTTTGTGCTGGACAGACCCTGGAGAGTCAGCACCTGTGGGACCAGAGATGGTTCGGGCCACGACAGAGAAGGTCCAGGTCATCCAAGAGCGGATGAGGACAGCACAGAGCCGGCAGAAGTCATATGCTGACAGGATCCGGAGGCCACTAGAGTTCGAGGATGGCGACCATGTCTTCTTGCGGGTCTCACCTCGACGTGGTTTGAGGAGATTTGGCCGAGGTGGCAAGTTGTCTCCATGCTTCATCGGACCCTTCCAGGTCCTCAGTAGGGTTGGCGAGGTGGCTTATCGCCTGGCTCTGCCACCTCAGTTGCACCGGGTGCACGACGTCTTCCACGTATCCCAACTGAGGAGATATGTGCACGACCCGACACACATCATTGACTATGGGGAGCTAGACATGGATGATGGAGCGACTTTTGTGGAGGTCCCAGTGGAGATAGAGGATCGACAAGAGCGGGTCCTACGTGGGCGATCGATTCCTCTTGTGCGCATCAGATGGCAGCACGGGAATCTCCAGGAGAGCACTTGGGAGCGGGAGGCTCAGATGCGTGCTCAGTACCCACATTTGTTTCCCTAGTTTTTGATGTATCTTTACGGGGACGTAAAGTCCTGAGGTGGGAGTAATGTAAAGACCCGTAAATTTCAAGGAAATTTTTTTCTTAATTTTCTTTGGAATTTTACAAGAACGCAGTTTCTGACGGCACCTGATTCTGAGGCCCAGTGTGCCCGGAATCATTTTCCGAAGTTTGGCTCGGGTACGTTCAGTGAACGGACGAGCGGGTTTTTCTAACTTTTGAACCGGTGCCCGAAATCGAATTCTGAGGGCACCGATGAAATCACAGCGCCGGTATTCTCTTAGAAACGCCTCTTCCGGAGTTGCGTTTGCTCGGGTGTGGTTTTTAATTTTCGGGCTTAAAGTTAAGAAATAAAATAATTTTGCGACAACTTTATTTTATTTCACTTAAGCCACTTGGAAGCCACTTGAAGCCACATAAAGGTGGCTTGAACTAAGTTGAACTGGATAGGATGCTATCCAGAAATATCCTACCCCCTTGGTAGGATATTTGTGAGGTGGGGCCCGCAGGAGCCCCGCCGTTTCGTTCTGCTAAGAAACGCACCCGTGAAAACCCGTCTTAATGAAAGTCAACTGACGCGTTTTCTAAATTCTTAACAGACCATTTAATTGGGTGGTTTATTTCGTGAATTAAATGGGCTGTTTCTTTCGTGAATTAAATGGGTCGTTTCTTTCGTTGAATTAATTCAACGAATTGATGGATCGTTTCTTAACCAGTTTTTCAAATTCGTTGGCGTAATAATAAAATAAGGCCAACGCTTAACCTCTGGTTATTTGCGCTTGAGAAGATTTGAGAGAACCCTCGTAACTTCTTCTCCCTCACGAAGAACGCGAAGAACGCGAAGAACGCCGAACCCGGAAATCGACGACACCTTTGCCTGAGACGTTCTTCCGATCTCCGATCTCCGATATCTGATCACCGACCATTTGAGGTGAGTGATTTCGGATTTCCGCTCAAGGTTCTTTTCTTTTGGTTTTAAACACAGATTTAATTAATTATAATTTAAATCTGTTGTTCTTGGTTCGTTGAGTTTGCCGACTCAACGCCGGTTTCCGCGACGACGCGACGCCTCCCCGCGACGACGCGACGATCCCTCTCTTCCGCGACGATCCTTTCCGCGAATAACGCCCGAGCGCGACGATCGACGAGGTAGGGATTTATTTTGGAAAATTACCCCCTTTTTAATTTTCCCGTGAACGTTCTTTGAAAATTAAAAAGTCGGTTTCAAATGAACAATTTTATTTTAATTAAAATTGTCGGTTCATGTGTTGAACACTTTCTCCCGGTTGTTAATCTCTAACGCGGAGGGTGCGGGTCAAACGAACACGGCCCGATGACCCTCCGCCGTTCTTCGTTTTGTGCAGATTTGACGGTCGACGACGAAACGTGCCGCATCGGAAGTTTGACGATCCCGTAGTAAAGAACGGATCCTGGGAGGAGCAACGGCGCAGACGGGAAGGAAAACGGGCCACCGGAGCGACGCCGAACGAGTCCGCCGCGGCTGAAGCCGCGGCGGCGGCGGCCAACGGACCCGCGGCCGCGCGGGTCCGGTTCGTCCAGGCGGGACGCGGCAGAGCCGCGTCCGCGGTTCACCAGCGCGGCCCGCACGCGGGCCGCGGTTTCTTCTCAGGCCGCGGGTCGGCGCCCGCGGCTTCCACCCGCGCCGCTCGGCCGGGCCGAGCCGGCCGAGCCGGACCGGCCCTGGCCGGGCCGGGCCGGGCCACCCGGGTCGGCCCGGGCCCGTACCCCCCCATCTTCAGATGTTTTCGTTCAAACACCCGTATCTTGAGCTTCGTGCCTCCAAACGACTCGCCGTCAGCGGCAACGCGATACTTGGATCGAGACGGTCGTTTCGGTATATCGCACTCAAGGTTTAGGAATACTTTGAGTTCGACCGGGTTGGTTCGTACACGAGACCAACCGGGCCCCCGGGAGCGGAAACGCTCATATCTTGAGTTACAGACGTCTGATTGACGTTCCGTCAGCTTTGTTGAGTTACTTTAAGTGAGACGGATCTTTTCGCATACTCCGCCCGAGGTTTGGACGCTGGTGGAGTGTGTTCGGGTTGGTTTTGCCTTAAAAACCAACCAGGCCCCTTGGACGAAAATGCCAATATCTCTCAGACCGGGCGTCCGATTGACGCGCCATCTGCGATGTTGAGTTCCTGTTGACGATACGGAACTTTTGGATACATCAACTTCGGAATTTGTGTCAGTTGATGTATCAGCCTCTCGGCTCGTGGAGCGGACCCTCCCGAACGAGCTTGCTGTGTGCGGGAACCCTAGGATGGCTGCTACTGCTACTTCGACAGCGACGACCGTGCAGAGATCCTCAGTGAACTGTGGCGACGAATGTGCAGAGATCCTCCGTGGACTCCGACGATGACCGTGCAGAGATCCTCAGTGGACTGCGGTGACGACTGTGCAGAGATCCTCAGCGGACTGCGACAACTACTGCACTCACCGATCCTACGTGGATCAGTGCTACCGGTCCTGTGTGGGCCCGATCCTGTGTGGGTCCGATCCTGCGTGGGTCAGCGCTCAGCGGTTCTCTGTGAGCCAGCGCCTACAGGTCCTGCGTGGGCCCGGTCCTGTGTGGGCCCGATCCTGTGTGGGTCATCTCTCAGCGGTTCTGTGTGAGCCAACTCCTACAAGTCTTGCGTGGGCCCGATCCTATGTGGGTCACTGCAAGGTTAGTACCTATCGATCCTTCGTGGGTCCGACGACTTAGATGGTTCAATGATCATCTTTATCGTCATCCGAAGAAGTATACCTGTGTGAGATGAATCTTGTGTTACTCTCCTTTGTGGATTGTGTTGAGCTATCCTGTGTGGATTTACTGTTTACTCTCCTTTGTGGATTGTGTTGTTCTATCCTGCGTGGGTATGCGTTTTGCTTTCCTGTGTGGACTGGGTTGTGCTTGGGCTCGGACGTTGGAGCCGAATGGGGAATTGCAGACTTAGGTATATGTATGGGCATATACCTAAGCTGTGTCAGATGTTACTTCGTGATTGCATCTCTTTTCGTGATTTATCCTTTGTGGATTTCGGGAGACCTTCGGGGGTCTCGGGGTCCCTACTGAGTAGCTTATACTCACCCCTGCACGGGCTATGCCCGCACTTCGTGGTGTTGGTTGCAGACGACGGACATCGCTGATCGTGGAGGAGGCGTGCGGAGCAGGACAGTACCTGGAGGTGGACCACTGGGCGGGACGTACTCGGAGCGGTTAGGTGGACCCGAGGAGCAGTGGAGGCTATCTGTACCCACCCTTCAGGTGGGACTTCCAGTGGACGGCTCGACGCTACAGTTTTTCCTTTCAGTTGCTGTTTTTCCTTTCAGTTGTACTTTACAGTTGGGCTTGTATTTCCGGCCCCTTTTTACTTTCAGCACAGCTTGTACAGTTTTACTTAGTGTTTACTTTTCTGCTTGCTTACTCTGTGGTTCTTGTTTACTTTTCAAAGGCAATGCCTTCCCTTTTTGTTGGGATTTACGCCTTGGTGCTAGTCCCCAGCCCCTAGCCTATGGAAGGCGGGCTTGGGGTAGTCACGGCACGGGCCCCGAGGACGGGTCGTGACAAGGATGCCCACAAAATAATGGAACACCAAGATAGTGAAAAGGAATGATATATTATCTAATTCCCCACTCTAAATTAATCCAAATCTTCATGAAAATGAAAAACTATTCCCAAAATTTATGGATGATTTATCCTAAATGATACATTGGCCAAAAAAATCCTCACAATGAAATAGAACATGTTTCAAGACTCAAATATTCTTTTTTCTACTCTGTAAGAAGATGATAATATCATCAATATACAAAAGATGATATGGGACGATGAGGGACTTGAAAAAATGAATTGCCTTGGGCATACCCTTTTAGATAATGGGTGAGATGAGTCGATAAAGATAATCTTCAGTGATAGAAACAAACAGTGCTAAGAGAGGATCACTCGGACAAACACCTATAGAGCATGTAAATTACTCTTTATGGGAACATTTAAAATAACAAAGACATGATTAGATCCCAAAATTGGGGAAATCCATCTAAAAAGGATATCATGAAAACCAAAAATTCCAAGAACTTTATAGAGGATGATCTTATCCAGTGTGTCCAAAGCGTTTTTGATGTCAATCATGATAGAAATTCTTAACTCCCTTGTCGGTTTCTTGAGAATATTTAGACAATCTGATGCCAAGAAAATACATTCCTGAATACATCATCCTCTAATAATCCAAATTTATTCCATGAAATAATCATATATGAAATTATTTAGAGCCTCATAGAAAAAATAATACTATGATCATGTAATTAGTGTTGACCAAGGCAATGGGTCAAAAATGGTGAATCTCGCAAAAAATTTTCTACATTAGGAATTAAGTAGAAAAAATGAGTATTGAGGCCCTGAGGAGGACCTCCTGAGCTGAAGAAATATCAGAATACATTACGGACATCACCTTTAATAAAGTACCAATAATTTTGATCAAAGAAATTTTTGAACCCATCTAGACCTAGGGTACTAGAGGAATTAAGTCTGAATATAGAATTCTTAATCTGAAATTCTGATGGGAAACTAGTGAGAATGTGATTATTAATAACATACACTAATATAGGGATGATAATATCCATTATGTATCCCCCCAAAGTAGGCATGATGAACATATCAGGGAAATAATCAACAATATAATCAGAAATACTTTCTTTATTGAAAAAAATTCAATCACCAACCACAATATAGAAGAAGGGATGATTGTCCTTCCTAATTCATTGGAGAGAGTTGAAATTTTTTTTATCGAAACCTTCTTGAAGACATTTTATTTTGAAGGTTTGCTTAATAATATTATCTTTCATTGTGAGGAGAGAGTTGAATTTAGAGGCCATAATATCTTCCCTATAAAAATCCATATTGAAGTCCACCTTTGAGGCTTCATCATGAAGTTATAGGAGAGATGATTCAAGACATAAGATTTTCTTTTCAATCTCAATATAAGTATCCTTGCTCTAATATTTTGAATAGAACATGATCATCCTCTATTTGAAGAGAAAATATGCACCTTTCATACTATTCGAGGATTTTTTTAATTATCTTTCCACATTCACATTGAAGTGCCCAAGAATTGTTGAAACAAAAAGGAAGAGGCATGTGGTGCTCCCTACTCTTAAAACAAAACCAGAATTGGTTGATGACCAGAATCAATTTTAAGGAGCATGGTACTAGAAATTGAATCTCATTTGTATAAGGCTATAGTATTCACAATGTCCTGATCCAGCACACTATAAATCATATTGTTGAGATATCTTATATACCTAGTGTATTTTTCACCCACTAGACTAACCTCAGTGAAGACATTATCATCAAAACAAAATTTGAATTCATTAAGTGAAATATGAGACTGAACAAGACCCATTTTTTCACTAGAATAAAGGATAGTGTTGATATAACCCACAATGAACTAGGGGATGTAATTACCCTAATGTTGTCATGTTTTTGCAATAAACTCCTTCAATCGTTATGCCTTCCTTTATCATAAACAAAAGAACCAACCATCCTCTCAGACTCACACTACAAAGAGAAAGAAGTCACCTACTCATCGATGGAGAGAGTGTCAAAAATACCAATGGAGGTATGAGGAAAAACCCATAAGAACTCATACTATCCAGTTGAACCATTAGTAATAATCATGAACAATATAAACTTATTAAGGACCAAAAAACCCAAAGAAAAGGAGGATTTCGGTTCAGAGATACCAATTAACTTAGGCTAGTTAATCCTAGTATGATTATGCAAAGAATTAATAGTAATTGAATTGGCGAGACCATGAAATTTCTAATAGAGCACATTTATTTTGAAATTGATTTATAATTGAAATTTATCTTCTTATTTTTCTTCTTTTACTTCTTCATTTATGATTATTTTTTAGAGATGTTAGAAATATTTGAATGGCTTCTTCTGTTTATTCTATTAGCCGATGTCCTAGCTGTATCCATTATAGGTTTTGGATTTCTTGCTTCCATGGAGGAGATGTTTGCCTCCAAGGAGAATGGGGGGGGGGCTTATAGTCTATAATTATTCTTATTCCTCAAACATGTCACACCATCTTTTCTTAGGAGGGCATATAGATTTCTGTAGAGTAACATCTCTTAGAAAACACATGTCATTCTCAGCCCATAGAGCATTATAATATAAACGAGAAACCTAGGTATCAATAACATCATTTCCACTGACTTTTCACCCATTCTCCACAAAGGTAAGAGATATAGCACGAGTGATAGAGACCAAATTAACAACCTCGAGATCAATCTCTAAGTTATGAAAATCTATAATATTTTGAGGAGGTATGGTTGAAATAGCTACAACAGTCCTAAACTAATCCTCATTCTGTTTAGATACATTACATTCCCTACCTGATTGTTCTCCATTTTCAGTAGGGACCTTGGCCTAATTTTTCCAGCTAGCCTTCTTCCATGGGTTATCTTTGTTAGTAGTAGAGTTTTTCACTAAAATTTCTTGATTCTAAATATTTTGGTAGTTGAAGATATCAAGTTAAACTATTTTTCAATAATTACAGAAAGGTGGATTCTATTCATATTCAATTCTGATTTCAAATATCATATCATTATCAGAGAAATTAACCATCTCATTCATATTTGAGTCCATGTTAGCCTCCACCAGAACACAAGTATAAAATCCAAGCTCTCCATCAGTGGTATACTAGTCCATTTTCAATGAAAACCCCACATAAGAAGAAAATTCCCAAAAGCTTTTAGGATTCCAATAAAACCAATTCAAACTGTGCAGAAGAATCTGTATCTGCACTGTTTATTCTCATTGAGGGAATTGGTTGAAATTCCTATCAAATTATATCAATTTGTAGACACCCAATTTAAGATGACCCACCCATTGTTCCAGGCCTTTCAGAGATCTTCCCTTCCATTGATAACAATGTGAAAGAAACCTCTCCCAATCAGGATATGTTTAAAATAACTTACACCCCAACATTGAGAAAACCTCATTTTCTTATCACCATTATTCCACACATTATCCCCCTTTACAAGATAAATGCAACTGAGAGAAGAATAATTTTAGGCTTCCAACCATTTCTTGATTGCATTCTGATCAGAAACTACTGAAAAAACACCATCAATAATCTGATATTTCGAGTTCAGGGACGGTAGAGGTACCTCAGTAGAATGAGAAACACCCTTTGTAACATCAGAGTAGGAAACCAAATTTTCCCTTGGTGTGCAATCCAGGGTGTTATCTGTGGCCACTACTCCATCCTAGATCATTGTGGGTGACATAGTGGATTCCCACTTCGGGTTGAAGGAAGTCATGGCTGTGAACTACATGTTCCAGATTAGGGATTGAAATTGTCTCCAAGCTCGCGTTGAGCATCCCATCTCGACCCACGCACCATCCAGAGGTACAATACCCTTATTATAATTTTTCCTTATAGTATAATCAACTTAATAAGAACAAAAACATATCATGATACTAAATATTATGTGGCCATTAAATAAATTTTTTCAACATCTGTGTTTTAAATTTCGAAAATATGACATACACGATTGCCTTTAGGGTGATTTTTGGAGTCTAATAGAACAAACATAATTTTTTGTGAATATTAACCTACCCTTATGAATAGTAATATGACACTTATAAATAGTAAATCATCCAAAATAATATTAACCTCACCCATTAATGAATTAATAAAATTTTGGCATTTTAAACGTGATAATATGCCCATAGTATAAGAATCATTATTTTGTAAGTTGTAAATAAATATTTACAATTAAATAAATAATTTAATAGAAATTTTATTTTCCAAAAATATGGTTATAAATTAAAAATGTATGTCTTATGTTTTAATGATAAATTTATAAGACCTTATGTAATTTTTGAAAGCATTATAAAATAAGTTTAAATTTCAAAACAAATATTTCTCATCTAAATTATGATTTTGAATAATAATAAATTAATCATATCTATGTAATAAATTTTTAAAAATATTGTTCATAATTGGATTCTACACCAAAAAATTGTTTGGTTGAATTTTTGGTATTTTTCTGAAACACTTGAATTTTTGTTGAATCGTAAAATAGATTAATTTACCGTATAAATACATTATAATTTACATCCAATATTCATGACATCAGTAGTGATTTAAGAACCCAAATCACTAAAACACATGCCCTATTTACTATTCTTGTTCATGTAATCATCACTATTGTTTTTCTTAGTAGAAATTAATAAACTAATGATTAAAATATTATGAAAAACCCTATCGCCTCCACTATAAATACAACCCTTCACACCCTCATTTCTTCACGCCACTCAAGATCCAATAATTTTATAAAATCTTCCCAAAAATATTTTGTATCCCCTCCTCTATGTCGAAGATATTTTGGTCCCATCTAAATACAAATCCAAGGTGCCTTAAAGAGGATTCAGTAGTTAATTTATTCCTCTTTCTTTTCCTTTAATTTCATTTCGATTTCATGATCTATTCTTAATATATTCCCACCTATCCTCATACAAATGGTATATTAACTCGATTATTTTAAATAGACGTTAATTTTATTATTATAATAAGCTAATATATCATCTAACCCCCTTATTCTCTTCCTTTTATTTTAGAAAGGATAATGTTGTTTGTGAGGTGTTAATTTATCACCTTCAAGGATGAAATGTTTTCATTATCCATTACAACCTTTGGATCCGGTCATAAATCCATTTTTATGGTTTAATCATAATATATTATATTTATTATATCCCATTTAATGTTATGGATGTATCTTATTTACATATAAAAAAATGAATATAGAAAACAAGTTTGTTGTGGTTGAAAAACCGCCTGAATTAACCCAAATGATCATTATTAAATTCTTATCTAATGATTCATTACCTTGGTATATAGAAAAATTATTTATAAGATCATTTAAAAGTTTTTGTAAAAATAAATGACATATAATTACAATTCTGGATGTTTTTTCATGTATTAAAAAAACTACCATTCATGAATACTAGTGAACCGTTCAAGAAAACTACAAAAATGAACATTCTTGAACAATGAATGTAAACTATATAACTCATCCAAAGGAACATAAGATTACATAATGAAATAATAATGAACCATAATTATGTATAAAAGTTTATTTAATATGTAATTATTGAATATAATTTCATTATTGAGGACATTAAAGTGAAGAAAGCATTCAGATACTTGGTATGGGGAAATTCTCAAAAACCAACTCTCATACATTAAGTTCTCTCTCTTTCACTCCAATTTCATTAGGGTTACTCCATAAAAATATTTTTTAATCATTATATTACCTTTTTTGTGATATAAATGTTTTCTACTTATGTTTATGAAAACCCCATTGTTTTCCAAAATAAATCTTCTCCCGAATAAACACTCTCTCGCAAATTTTTTCTTCTTCATTCATCATTGATTGTTCACTATTAAGAAAGTTATTCCATATTTGTTTTGATAACCAAATTTTTATTAATTAATTCTTTATGATGTTAAAACTATTAATTTTGATGATTTTTTTTTTCATGTTTTTAATATGTTTTATGTAGTATGAATGATAATTTAAATGTGATGGTGTGACAGGTGAACCTTGAAATATATAGAGAAATATGAATGTCGTGATTTGATGAGTGTGCCTAGGATAATTCTAAGCTCTAGTGGATTGGGTAAATTAATGAATTTAAAGAGTTAAAGGGAAATTATGTATGAACATGATTCTAGAATTGTTCTCAACTATATGTGGTAGTTAACCAGCAAGACACGATGATTTATATTTATGCATTCCCACATTTCAAGTCTTTTATTAATGCTCCCTCTCATGTTCGTGATCCCATTCCTATGTTATGATTATTCTCAGCCATGGTTATATTGTTCATAAATATATTTTACTAGGCTTTTACCTCTCTAATTTTTGATGTATATCCTCAAGAAATTATATGTACTAATGAGTTTTCAAGAAAAAATAATAAGCTAGAGAAGGATGGGTTACATAAATGTTTATTTTTTATGTTGTAAATGTTATGTATGGACCTAGTTTCCCCAAGACCCTAACCCTTTGAATCCTCGATTTGTAATAATATTATTTTTTTACCTTTAAAATGATGTAATGGTAATGTATGAAATGTTCGAGTCACTATTGGTGGTATCAAAGGCTAGGTTTTGTTAATTTGGTAATTAGGATTAGTGAACCCTTGAGAAAACCTCTAGTACGAGACAAAGTAAAATTATGCACATAGGATGATTTCCTAAACATAGGGATCCCATAAGATAGAATTTTAGTGTGATTTCACAAATGATTATGTTATTTATTCATTACTCAATGACTTATGTTTTTCTCTAACCATTTCTGTTATAGAAAATGGTGACAACCATGAGAAACATGGACAAAAACCTGTGCGAGGGCCAATGCAATGATTTCCCAAATGAAAATCCAATGCTTTGTGAGGTGGAGTTAAAATATTCATGGTGATTATTACCCAAATTTCTTAGGTTATGAACAATAACTAGAATAATGGGTAATTTCCTCCTTCCCAAAATAGGGAGAAACATTCTATCAAATATTTTTTATGGCAACGACCGATGACATTTAATCGATCTTCAATCCACTAGTTACGGAATAATGGCACAACTCCATGGAGAAGATATTTTATTTTCTTCACCATTCTTAGATGAAGAAGGTGACACTATCTATTTATCATTTTTATATAGAGTCTGATTAATCATTGGATTTGATTAAGAACACCAATCCATGTGACGAAATTGAAGAGATGGAATGAGAAGACATTAAGATCATGTTTCTTAATAGGTATTTCCCACGAACTCTTCATACAAATATGGAAAGAGAATTCATATAATTTAAGAAAAAGTAAATAGAATGTATCACGACCTACGAAGTGAATTTCACAAGGATTTAAATGTACACTTCTGTCTTTTATATAAAAAATGATTGAAAAATTAAAATATAAATTAGTGGATTAAAACCAAACCTTCGAAAAGCTCTTGAAATTCGAGACTTTGGGAGTTATGAAGATGTTGTTCCATGTGTTATAAATGTGAAGATGGAGTTTGTATAATGGTACCATAGATATGTTGATATGAAATGAAATATGGAGTTTCATTGCAATGGATCTAACAAAAAATTTTAGAATACAACTCAACAACCCACATGCAAAAAAATGTGGGAAGTTGCATCATGGGAACTACCTCAAAGGGATGGGTAAATTATTAATTTATGGGAAAGAAGGCCACCAAAATCAAGATTGTAAAAAGTTATGAGAATAAAGAAGAATGTGGTGTATTAAAGGATAAAACTACACATGGTCCAATGCTATAACTATAAGGAGAAATGGCACTATGCAATCCAGTGAAATAAACATCGAGTCCTAATGGGTAATCAACATTAGCTGCCACTAAAGACAAAAAAAATGGAAGGCTTTTTCCATAACTATATTGGAAGTGGAGAAAGATAATGATGTCGTACATGGAACACTTTTTATTCACTCAATAATGGAAAAATTCTTATATGATTCTAGTTCTACACATACCATTATATCTTGCAAGTTTACCGGAACTATAGAATCAAATCCCCAAATTCCAGAAGTAGAAATTTCTGTAAAAACATCATGTTGTAAAATCATATGAACCCAAGTATTCGACTCTTTTCTTGTTGTTGTATGTTGGAAGATTCTTCCAGCAAATACCATAATACTTCCCTTATTGGAAATTGACGCTATAATTGGAATGGATTGGCTCTCATTATATAAATCACATATCAACTATTGGGAAAATGAAATATCATTTCATATTCTGAACTATCCCATGGTCCTCTACAAAATCATGGAAGATCATAAATATAATTGAAAAAATTCTTAAATAGAGAGGGTGTTGATTCCCTATGAAGAAGCATACCATGCCCAAATAGTTGAGTCAAAGGAAAGTGCCAACCTTATGTAAATTACCATCATGGGGGAATACAGTGATGTATTATATGAAGAGTTACCCTGAAATCCCTTGGATCATGAGGTAGAGTTCTCAATTTCACTCATACCTAGAGCTACTCCTATCTCAATGTTCCTAGTAGAATGGATCCTATCGAACTGGAGAAGTTAAAGAAGCTGATGCAAGTGAATTTGAACAAAGGAAGCATAGTCCCTAGTTCATCGTTTTGTGGTGAGCTAGTGCCCTTTATGGAAAAAAATAAGGGACAATGATGCTTTGTATCGATTATAGGGAAATCAACGAGATCACCATAATGGAAAAGTATGATCTTCCAAGGATTGATGACTTGTTCAATCAGTTAAGGGGATATCAATACTTATCGTAGGTGGATCTTCATTCTAGATATCATCAGATAAAGGTGAATTAGGAGGTAAAGGATCCCAAAACCCCATTAGATGGTAGGGGTGAATTAGGGTCTCAACTATATTTTTTGAACTGATAGTTCTTGGTCCCACGTTTGTAGGAACCTGTTAAACCTCTCTAAAATGGATTTTCAAAAAATAAACAATCACATTAGAATGAATGACATAATAATTTTTCTTGGTTCCCAACTAAGGGAAATGTCCAAGGAGAATATGATGAAAGTGTGTCGGTTGTACCAAAACCCCTCATATTTACAAGTGGTGTATTACATTTGTTTAGCACAGTCACTCTGTGCTAGGTGCACAACCATAACATTGTTTTTGGGATAGCACATTGCGTCCCTCATATCATTTCATCCGACTCCCCCTTACTCACTCTACTGGAAGAATCTTCACTCAGTTTAACAACATGAAGGTAACTTCAGTGACTTAGCATTAATTATACATTCTATTGTTGTTTCTGTGTATAGATACTATTTTCACATACTGTCCAACTCCTTCATGTACCATCCATCTCCACCGCAAACTGCCCTTCTCAGCATACTTCCATGGTACTCATACTGCTCTACTCCTCCGTATACCATCCTTCTCTACAAACTACCTTGATCCACTACGTACTAGGAGAGATACCTGTGTGAATTACACTATCTTCCATGTATTGTTTTCCTTATACAGATGCTTATCTCCACGTACCATCTTCTCCACCATGTACCACATCAGAATTCACTGATTTTCTTCCAGAAATAATAATCTTAAATCCCATCACCTACAAAGGTGATTATTGGTCCTTATATAGGGGCACGTAACTCCGAAAATTTTTCTAATACAATTTTCCCAAATTTTCAATGTGGGACAGTATTCACTATAAACTAAACTCCATCTTCGTATAGTTAGAATCCATCGTGCACCACTCCTGTTTCGTGAACTTCAGAAATCCCGCAAACCTTCAACACTCTGTGTACTGAATGTTGTCACCACCTACCATCACTACAAATCGTTTTTCATTTCTTCCTTCCATATTCCATGTAATTCATGTCTTAACTATGCACCATTTCTATGAATTATTTTTAGTTCCATGCACCACTCTGTGCACTTATCCACACACCATTCCTCACACCGTAATATGTACCTCTACACACACCCCTCTCGCTACCTGGAATGCAGCTGTGAACCATTCCCGGAACATGATACATGGTCCACGTTCTAATATATTCGGTTCCATTATTTTTCTGATTTTATTTTTCATTTTACATACCATTAACTCCTATTTTAAAACCATTTAATTTCCAACTTCAAACTCCTGATTTTGAGCCTAAAAAAATTGACAGGCACTGGGAAACTGCACCACCTTCAATACTGATTTCATCCACAAATGTATAACCCCAGTCATTGAAAACTCCCGAGTAATACGTGTGTGTATTGAAAAAAAACAAACAAAACTTCATTATTAGAAACAAACAACCCAGGTTCCAACATGAATATATTTCTAAGACTCCCTTCAGTACAAGGTATGAGTACTACGAGTTACTGGTGATGCCCTTCGGCCTTACTAATTCCCTTGAAGTCCTCATGGATTAAAAGAATATAGACTTTAGACATTACCTCAAAAAATTGGTAGTGTTTTTGGATGATATTATCATATTATCGAACAAAAGGGAGAAACATGAATAACATCTATTACATGTGTTGGTGATGTTGAGAAAGTAAAATTTTTACGCCACGTTCAGCAAGTGTGAATTTTGGATGAAGCCTTTCACATTCTTGGACATGTGATCACATGTGAGGGAATTTATGTGGACCCATAAAAACAGAAGCAATTGAGGAATGGCCCAGGCCATCTAGTTTCACATAAATCCTTATTTTTTCATGGATTATCAGGGCACTATCAATGTTTTGTGAGAAATGTTTCACTATTGTCAAGCCCTCTATCTACGTTAACAAGGAAAGGTGTAAAGTATGTCAGGATGGAAGAATGTGAGGGAGGTTTCATGGAGCTAATGAGAAGGATGATCACGATGCCTATGGATATAATACCAAAAAGTAGAGAACATTTTGTTATATGATGTGATGTTTAAAAGAATGGCATGGGTTGTGTACTCATGAAAAATGATAATGTGATAGCCTATGCCTCACAGTAGTTGGAGATCCATTAGAATCACTACCTAACGCATGATCTATAGATGGAATCCATGATTGTTTCCTTGAAAATATGGTGGCTCTACCTTTTTGGTGATAATTATGACATATACACTAACCATAAGAGCCTTAAGTATATATTCAAACAGAAGGAGCTCATTATTCGTCAAAGGAGATGGTTAGAGATAATCAAATATTTTGATTTATCTATTCACTATCAGCCTGGAAAAGAAAAAAAAGTATCTAATTCTCTAAGTAGAAATGAACCAACTTATCTTTCCATGTTATAGATTGAGAAATACCCTATCTTCTTGGAAATGAAAAAGGTGAATTTCGAAGTCAAACGTGTAGTGAACACATCCTACCTTACCCAAATGATTGTACAACCATCAATCCAATATTAGATTAAGGAGGCACAGAGGGATGCTCTGGAGTTTCAATAGATGGGGAATGTAGTATATTAAGAGAAGCCGCATGAGTTCCATATTGACGATGATGGCGTGATTCAGTTTTGAACACAGTTTTGAGACCCTTCATCACCCAGGATAAAGAAGGAGAAATTGGAAAATGCACATCTCTTAAAATTCTCTATCCGTCTTTGTAGAAACAAGATATACTGAGACCTCTGAGAACACATTGGGTGGTATAATATGAAGAAAAATATTGCAGAATATATCTCAATGATATTAGTATGTCAACCAGTTAAATAACAGGGACAAAATATCAAAGGGATGATGCAACCATTGACTATACCCATGTGGAAATGGAATAATGTCACTATGGACATTATCACGAGTCTCCCAAAGACGTCCAAGGAAAATAATGTGATATGGGTGGTGGTTGACTGACTCACCAAGACTACACATTTTATCATTATTTGGGAAGATCTCTCTTTTGAGAACCATAAAATTATATATGTGAAGGAAGTGATGAGACTGCATGGTGTTCCACTCTCGATTGTCTCATGAGCATGATCCAAGGTTCATATCTAAATTATAGAGAAGTATTTAACAAGATTCGAGTACTAAATTGAATTTCATCCTATCCTATCACCCCCAAATTAATGGACAATAGAAAAGGACTTTTCAAATCCTTGATGGTATGATATGATACTCCTCTCTAGAATCCAAAATTGGATGGGATCATTATATCCCATTTGTTGATTTCTCATACCACAATTGATTTCACTTGAGTATTCATGTAGAACCATAAGAGGATATGTATATAAAATGATGTATTACTCCAAAATGTTGGGATGAAGTCTGAGAAAAAATTCTACTTGGACCTAATCTTGTGTATGAGATGGTAGAGAAGGCCCAATTCATCTAGAAAAGTGTCAAAGCTACTCAGAGTCAGAAAAAGATCAATGCTAACCACCATCCAAGGGACTTGGAGCTCGCCATTAAAGATAAATCCTTACTTATAATATCAACATGGAAGAGAGTCTTGTAGATTGGAAAGAAATGGAAGCTAAGAACAAGGTACATTGAACCCTTTGAGATACTTGACGGAATAAGAGGCATGGACTATAGTCTTTCCATTACACCGAATATGACTCAATTCCTTGTTGTGTTTCACATATCACTCAAGAGAATGTACATACCAAATCCCTTACATGTAATGAACTCATAGGTTGTACAACTAGAAGATAATATGTCCTATGTGGAGCAGCCAGTAATGATTCTAGACTAGAGAGATAAGGTTATACGCAACAAGACAACCCATCTTTTCAATGTGTTGTGGGGGGACCATAATTTTGAAGAAGTAACTTGGGATCCATAGGATGTGATGAATGAGAAGTAACCTCACATATTTATGAGAAGAAACCACACATGTTTTATCAATGGAATAATCTTCTTATAATTATTCCTTATAGTATAATCACATTAAGAAGAACAATTACATATCAGGATACTAAATATTATGTGACTATTAAATATAATTTCACCACTTCTGTGTTTTGAATTTCTAAAATCTGACATACACGGTTGTATTTAGGGTGTTTTGGGAGTCTAATAAAACAAACATTATTTTTGGTTAATAGTAACCTAACATTCTGAATAATAATATTCCCTTATGAATACTAAATCATCCAAAATAATATTAACCTCACCCATGAATTATTAAATAAATTGTAGGAATCTAATAAGTGATAAGATCACCACAGTATGAGAATCAGTATTTTTAAGTCATTGATAATTAATTAAAATTAATTAATTAATTTAAAAGAAGAACGATTTTAATTAATTTTTTTTGAATTTAAAAATATTATGACTTATGTTTTTACAATAATTCTATTAAAATTTATGTAATTTTTGAAATCATTATAAAATCAGTTTTAGTTACAAAATATTTATTTTTCAAGTAAATTAATATTTTAATTAAAATAAAATTAATCGTATATAGAATATTAATTTCTCAAAATGGAGTTCTTTTTTGGATTATACAAATCAAAAAAAATTTAGGGTGAATTTTTGGGATTTTTCTGAATTACATGAATTTTTGGTGAATACTAAAATCCATTAATTTACCGTATAGATAAATTATAATTTAGATCCACTATTTCTGACATCAAAAGTGATGTAAGAACCCAAATATTGAAATCACCTTCCATATTTACTATGATTGGTTTTGGAATCATCACTATTTCTTATCTTAGTTGAAATTAATAAACTAATGATTAAAATATTAAGAAAACCCCTCTCCCTTCCACTATATATATAACCCTTCACACTGTCATTTACTCACACCTCTCAAGCTCCAATAATAGTCTAAACTCAACCAAAAAGAATCTTCCCTAGACCCTACCCCATTCCCCAGATATTATGGTCTCATCAAAATACCAATCTAAAGTGCCTTAAGGAGGATTCAAGAGGTAATTCCCATATCTCTCTTTTCCTTTAATTTCATTTCAATTTCAAGTTATTTTCTTAATCTCTTCCCACCTATCCTCATCCAAATGGTATGATAAATCTAGTATTGTACCTATAATGTAATTTCTTGATTCTAATATGATATTATATCATCTAACCCCCTTATCCACTTCTTTTTATTTTATAAAGGAAAACGTTGTTCATGGGGTGTTAATTTATCACCTTCAAGAACACCATGTTTTTATTTTCCTTCACCGTCTTCTTATCAGGTCATGAAACAATTTTTATGGTTGAAACATATTATATTATATGTTTTATAATATATTTAATGTTATAAAACTAACTTATGTACAGATTACTAAATTAATAAACAAAAAAAGTTCGTTGTGGTCAAAAAACCACACGAATTAACCCATATGATCATCATTAAATTATTATCTAATGGATTATTCTAACGATATATAAAAATGTTATTTATAATATAATTTTATGTTATATAAAATCATAATTAAAATATAATTACAATTTTGGCAGTTTATCCACGTTTTAAATGATCTTCCATGCATGAATACATGTAAAACATTCAAGAAAACTACAAAACAAACATTCTTAACCATTTAATTTAAACTCTTTAACTAATGAAAAGGCCCATAAAAGAAATTAATGAAACCATAATGAATAATATTCATGTATAAAAGGTTATTAAATATCTAATTAATGATTATAATGTCATTATATATGAGATTAATATGATGAAATTGTCCGGATACAAGGTAAAGGGAGTTTCTCGAACCCAACTGTCATACTTTGAGTTTTCTATCATTCACTCCATTTTCAATATAGTTACACCGAAAAAATAATTTTCTCATCATTGTAATACCCTCTCTAGGAAATAAATGTTTTCTAAATAAGTTCATGACAAACCCAATGTTTTCTTAAATAATTCATCTTTTGAATACACACACTCTCAAAGAATATTTCTACTTCAGTCATCATTTATTGTTCTATGTAAATAATGTTATTCCATATGTATTTTTTGAACCAAAACTTTATTAATGTATTCCTTATGATGTGAAACACATTAATTTACATTGGTTATTTTATTTTCTTTCTTTACATATGTTCTATGTTGAATGCATGATAATGTAAATGTTATGGTGTGATGGTTGTGCCTAGAATTATATAGCGCAATATGAATGTACGGATGTGACAAGTGTGCCTAAAATTATACTGCACTCCAATGCATTGGGTAAAGTGATCAATCTCATGATTTTAAGGGAAATTATACATGAACATGATTCTATCATTATTCCCAACTATGTGTGGTTGTTAACCAATAATACATGATGTTTCATTTTTATGCATTACTACATTTCAACTCTTTTATTAACTATTCCTCTCATGTTCATGTTATTTTGCCTATATTAAGATTACACGAAACCATTGTTATATTTTTCATAAATATCCACTTATTGGGATCTTAGATCACCCCTTTTTTATGTATATTCTCATTTTATTATGTGTACTAAGGAGTTTTCAAGGGACAATAAGATGCTGGAGAAATATTGATAAAATAAATGTTCATGTTTGATGTTGTAAATGTTAGGCATGGTCCTAGTTTTCCCAAGAAACTAAACCATCATATACTCATTTGTTAATACTACTATATATATTTTACCATTAAAATGATGTAATAGTAATGTATGAAAAGGTCAGGTCGCTATATTGGATGATGACCAAATGAAGTTATGGCCATCCTTGGGGTGTACTGATTTCCTCAGACAAAGAGTTGATCTATGTAGGTTTAAGGATATTTTCCGATAGCATAGAGACCAAGATGAATATGTTAATACACATGAAGGATGTGAAATTGGGGTTTTATTAATACACGTAGGATGGGTAATGGCCTCAAGGATTGTTGGGTTGGCATGTAAAGGGTTAAATGGATTAATGGGAAAATGTTAGGGGATTTTTTTTGTACATGAATATGATTTGCGAGAATTGCATGGGAAATTGGAAATTTGGATAAAGGGTTATGTAATATAAATTGTGAATGTGTTAATCGATTGAGGAAAAATGTTAATATTCCAATTATTTATATTTTTGTGATGTTGTAAATGATATTGAATCTGCCTATTGTGATGTGGTTAACTATGGTGAATTACAAATAAGAATGTGCACATGGCTTGGAAGTGTGGGGTATATACCTGAGGTTCTACTTCAAGGGGATGATTTGGACCGAGGATCTAGCTCCACCCCTACATACATGGTTTTGGGAAGGGTACAGAGTTCTATTCCCCTAACAGTTGTATTCCACCCAGACTGTGGCTTTGAGGGGAGGATTATGAGGTTGTTATAATGTGATGCCTAGTGAGATAAGAAATGACTTATATTGCCATATGATTGAGAATATTTAACATTCCTAATCCCTTTAACACAAGAATAAGGTATATTAAACCATGAAATACTTATCTAGTTATCCATGATTCAATTGTAGTATAAAATAAATTAGCATAGTCTGGAGTGGCATTTTGAACAGTTTGCCTTTATTTTAAAAATTTTATTATTTTAATTCACTATCTATATTTCTTGATATTTCTTAGACACCATTTGTGGTGGCCTACTGAGTTATACTCACACCCTGCACATGCATTCATTGGGGACCAGAGCTGATTCCAAACTTGCTGGTCCGGACAAGGGAAAGGGCCCTTTGCTTGGGAGTTGAGTTGGACATGGGACATATATGGGTGATGTTCCAAACTTAGAGCCCAGACCATTATTGAGATTCTACTATTTTCTTCCTTTGGGGGTTTTGTTCACATGTCACTATAGCATGTCATTGTAAATTTATTATTGTATATGGTTGTACCCAGTTTTGGAAATTGGTTATTCACACATGTTACTGATTATTGCATAATGTTTCAATTATTTAAATTATTATCAATTGTGACTTAATCTCTTAATGAAGGTATATTATCCCCCACGTGACATAATAGACCATTTATACTAGTCAGAAACCTCTAGCATATGGGGAGGTGTGATTGAGGTCATGTGGCGACGCGGATCGGGGAACGAGATCAGAGGCTTCTAGGTTGGGGACATTACAAAGTGGTATTAGAGGAGTTATTTTATCATTAATGCAATTTAGGAATGATAAGAAAAAGTATAGGAAATATTTGGGACTTGGTAATGAGATCATTATTAAGAGTATCTAACCCATGTACGGGTAAAAAACTACGCTACCCTGGTAGGGGAATGTTGTTCTTTTTGAGTGCTATTATATTTGATGATATTTCAACATTGGGTGACTCAATTATTGTGTGGTTTGATGGTTTTATGATATTTCTCTCATATATTTAAGGTTGTGAGGTTGTGCATTCAAGAATCATTCTAGGCACTAATGTAGGTAAGTTTCATGTATCATGATAGGCTCACACACGAGATGGGTGTGCAGGATATGAAGGTTAGGATGCATATGTTTTCATAAATGTAATGAAAGAGTTCCTACTGGGATGGTATGAATGGGTAAAAAGGAAATTCAAAGGGGTAACTAGTAATTAGAAAATGGTACTTAACAAAGAGGAAATGTGGATTAATCTGTCATATGGGTAAATGGGGATAAGGAAATGGATTTGAATTAGTGTGAAAGGTAAGACTTGAAACCTTGTAAATTAGATCCTATGTTAGCCATGGCCTAATAAGATATGGCCAAAGTTAGTGATTTAGTTGTGAGTTGTCTCATTTGGGTAGTGGGTGTGAAGATTTTGGGTTGTTTAATGTGATGATCCTACCTATATACATTTGTTTTTTGTAAGAATGTTATGGTTGAGTAATAAAGATAATGTTTGGCATTGTAGATAAATGACACCTCAAATATGCGTGTTGTTTGGACGACATGAGGATGCTGCTGAGAGTGCTCCTCTAGTATTAGAGTAAGATATTTTTTTGATCTAGGAAAATATGGAAGATTAGTTCTGTGATAACTTCTCTCATTTTATGTTGATGACGGAATGGGACCTAGGGCGTGTTGTACCAAGCATGTTTCAGCTGACTATGGAGTTTTAGCTGCTTCACCCTCTGAAAATTACTAGAGAGGGTGGGCCATAGGTAGTTTAGTTTTTGATTGATTCCAAACACACTATTACTGATCATCTAGAGACTCCTCTTAATAAGAGACTCAAGTTTCTGACCTATATTCAGAGAGGTCAAGAAAATCATTGGTCGGACATCATGGTTCAGACTGAGAAAATTGTCAGAATGATGTGGAAGGATTTTTTGGATAGGTTTATTGAGCAATTATACCTAGAAACCTTGAGGTAGGAGAATGATGTGGATTTTATGAGGTTTAATCAAGGGAAAATATCAGTAATGGAATATGAATGTTGTTTCAATCACTTGTGAAATGTAATTCCAACATTGACAAGAGATGAGACAACTATGGAGAAATGCTTTTAGGATGGGATGAGACACTAGATCAGATATCAGGTGAATATATTTCATCTAAAAAAGCTTTCTAAAGTTTTGGATCAAGATCTTATCTTATAGGGGATCCTGAATGGCCATTAAGATAGTGAACTTGTGGCGCCTGCTAGGTGAGCATGTGGTGCGGCTTTTTATAGTAGGAAGCACCATTTTGGACCCTTTCAGAAAGGGGGGTGTAAACAGAGTAGTTAGAAAAGGGTTTCAACTTCTCATGGTGACAACTAGGTATTATATTATCAGTGTGGAAGGCTGAGGCACAAGCGTGACCAGTGTCTCCATCCACTGATCGACAACTAAGCATGTGGTAGGCTAGTCTACGTGAATAGATTTTGCAGTAACCTGTGGTAGTCAGGGAATGATGGAGGTTAGAGGAAGATTTTTAGTGTGGGAAGAGTTTCGGTTACCCCATATCCAAAAGTTAGTTGGATCTTCTCATTTCGGACTTGTAGGTGTAGTGGATGTGAAAATCAATGGCCAGATAATCCATACAAATAGATAAGTGTCATGTAAGGTGCTCATGCTATAGCCCAGGGTAAAGGGGAAGGTCATATCCATGCAGTTCAGGCTACACTTGAAGGTTGTGAGGTAGGATCGCATACTGTTTGAGGTATTATTCATGTAGAGCCTAGTATTTCTAGGGCTTTATTTGATACAACTTCTATACATTCCGTTATTTCTGCTCAGTTGGAAGTTGTGTTGGGCTTAACCATGGAGACTGCATTTGGGCTATTTTCGCTTGATTCTTCATTAAGGGTATGACTTGAGGACATCAGGCGGTGTAAGGGTTGTTCTCTAAAGGTTGGTGGATATCATCTTCTGTGGGATTTGTTTTTTCTAGAGATGCTAGGTTTTGACCAAATCTTTTGTATGGATCAGTTGACATTATATCAAGACCATGTCATCTGTTACCATCATCGGGTAATGTTCACATCTCTTAATGGGAGAATTTTTTTCCTTTATGGTGAGTGGGATACTTGAGCTGGCCATGCAGGGGCACTACAGCAACAGTTTTGAGAACTCAAATACCATGTAGTAAGACTCATGCTAGATGATGGTGAGAAAGAATAGACAGACTTCCCTTTGGTTGTGGACCAGTTTCAGGATGTGTTTTTGAAGACTTTTAAGGGTCACCACCTGAGAAAGGTGTTGATTTTATGATCAAATTTATATTGGGATCTAAGAAAGTTTTTATTCCACCCTGTTTAATGGAACCAATGGAGATACTAGAACTGAAGGTTCAGTTATAGGAATTAGAGATTAAGGGTCTTATACTTCCTAGCAAATCTCCTTGCATATCACTGATTTGTTTTAAAATATGGATGATGAATCACTGAGGCAATGTGTTGATTATTGGAAGCTTAACCAGATGAAAGTTAAGAACGAATACCCTCTTCCAAGAATTGATGACCGGTTTAGTTAGCACAGAAATTCCTCAGTGTTTTGCTAGATAGATCTGAGATCAAGATACCATCAGTTGAGGGAGATACCTTCTGACATACCCCAGACAGCTTTCAGAAGTTGGTATGAGCTGTATGAATTTTTGGTGGTACCGTTTGGTCTAAACAAGGCACCACCTATGTTTATGGTCTTGATGAACTAGATATTTCACCCGTATCTGGATTAGTTTGTAGTTGTCTCCATTGATGAAATCTTTGTGTACTCCAGAAATCATGATGATCATGCCAAACATCATGAAATCATCTTGAGTACACAAAGAAATCATAGGCTTTATGCCAAGCTATAAAAATATCAGTTTTTGATTGATCAAGTTCACTTTCTAGGACACATCATTTCTGAGTCAGGTGTGTCAGTGCATCTAGAAAATGTGCAGGTTGTGGTCTCTAGGGAGAATCCAAAGAATGTCTCTAATATTAAGAGTTTTTGGGTTTCAATGGTTATTAATGAAGTCTGATTAGAGATTTATCTCATTTGGCAGTGCTTCTCAAAAGGCCTAACCAAAAAGTGCATCATGTTCGATTGGTTAGAGGCTTGTGAGAATGCTTTTAAAGAGCTGAAGAAGTGGTTGAACACCGCACCAATTTTGATCTTACCAAAACCAGGTAAGAGGTACACCGTGTTCAGCAATGTTTTTGGTGATAGACTTGGGGTAGTGTTGATATAGGATGATCAAGTTGTATCTTATGTGTTAAGACAGTTGATGCCACATGAGAGGAATTACCCAAGTCATGACCTTGATCTAGCTGCTGTGGTTCATGCATTAAATTGTTGGTGGCATTACTTGTGGGGAGAAACATTCACAAAGTTCACTAACCATAAAATTATCAGGTATATATTCTCTCAGTGGGATTCGAATCTACGATGCTGATGGTGGTTTGAATAGATAACGTCATTTGATTTTGATTTTTTGTACACACCATGGAATGGAATAGTTTCAGTAATGCTCTATGTCGGATGACTTAGAATTAGGATGTTTAGGAATCTAGTTCAAAGTGGGTGATGATGACCCTTTTCATTGAGATGAATTTGGAGGTACATGAAGGGAATGGGTGGATGACCCTTACATCTATAGCAATTGAATCCACAATTATGAGTTAATTTAATTAGATTTAGTTGGTGAATATAGAGTGTTTGGATATGACGAAATTTCAAAAAGGTGGGGAGTCACCTTCTGTTAAGACATTTGGTGATGATGGTGTTTCTATGTTCATGGACATGTAATTGTGCCAAAAAATGTATGGGAGTGTTTGATGAGTAGTTTTCACATGACAAAGTGGGCAGTACATTCGGGCTTGACTAATATGTATAATGATAAGTGTAGGTGGTTTTGGTGGAAAGGAATGAAGAAAGAAGTAGCGAGTTTTGTGGTATGATTCCTTACCTGTCAGCAGGTTAAGGATGAATTGAAACTTACATGTGGGTTGTTGTAGTCATTTCCTATTCTAGAGTGTATGTGGAATGATGTCATGATGTACTTTGTAGTGGGTCTTCGATGGATACCTTGGAATAATGATGCAATTTGGGTGGTGGTGGATCGACAGACCAAAGTGGCCCATTTAATGTTGATTCAAGAGTCCTATATAGTCGATCAGTTGGGAGAATTGTATGTTTGAGAAATAGTATAGTTTTATTGTTTGCTGAGATCCATAGATTTATATCATGATCAAAATTTCATCTCTCTCTTCTAGAAGGGACTATAGAAGGAACTTGGTAGACAATTCTTTCTGAGAATGGATTACCACCCATAGACTGATGGGAAGTCGTAGTGTACAATTCATGTATTAGAAGACATGTTGAGTGAATGTGTTCTAGATTTATCTTGTTCATGGGAAAATCACTTGACACTTGTTGAGTATTCTTACAATAACATATTTTAGGATAATGTTTAGATGTAACCTTTTGAGGTGTTGTAAGGTAAACCATGTAGATTTATGTTTTGTTGGTTAGAGGGTGTGGAGTCTGAGCAATTAGGACTGAGTTTTGTGTAAGAGATATCAGAGAATGTTTGTTTGATTAAAAAGTGTATGGAAACTGTTCATAGTAGGAAGAAGTCATATACTAATTGGTGTCAATGACCTCTTCAGTTTAAGGTGGGAGATAATGCATTTCATTGGGTGTTTCCATGTTGGTTCACTATCGAATTCAGAAGTAGGGAAAGAATGAACCTAGATATGTTGGTCCATTTGAGATTGTAGAGAGAATCATGCCAGTGGATTACTGATTGTATCTTCCACAACTGTATAAGGGGATGTATGTTATTTTCCATGTTTCACAACTCCACATTTATCACCATTATCCACCCCATATGATAAATTACAAGGATGTCGATCTTGAGGAGGATGCGTCCTTTGAGGAGCACCCGATTTGTAATGTGGATCATACTGAAAAAATGTTATGGGGAATTGTTGTGACCTTGTTTCTTATTCTGTGGAAGCATGGAAACGTTCAAGAAGCAACATGGGAGAGATAATTAGACGTGCATGCCTTGTGGCTTGACTTATTTTCTTCGGGATCTCAATGATGCTCACGAAGAGTGGCTTGGGGATGAGCTGTTATAAGTTGGGGGATGGTTGTATGATCCCAGATTTCTCCGTAAGGTATGTTTTAATTACATTTTAGCTTAATTCTTAAATATCTTACAAATATGTTTTTTCATGTCCTTAAGAACTCTAGGGGTGTTATGGTGTTCATAACACGAAAATGGGGAAATGAGTTTTTTGGGAAAGCTGCACAGTCTGTGCATAGTTAGTTCTAACTGTGCGGACAACCCAGGTAAACTATGTAGAAGAAGGATTTTCAAACAGTATCCTCCACAAAGTTTGCACACATTTTTGTAAACTGTGTGGGTAAACCGTGTGAGGGGATATTTTGGGTAGTAGAACTGTGTGAAAACCATGTGGCCCAGAAACTTTAAAAAAATTACAAATATTCCATTACGGGATATTTATACCCCACTTTGGATTTACTCATTTCTTCATCCATTGGACAGTAATAACGAACCAATTCTTGCAAGAGCTTCCAAGGACTGATATCCATAATATTAGGGTAGTTTGGAGAACCGTTAGTTGTGGATTGATGATCTGGGTAAAGCTAAACCCCTCCTTGTTTATTTTTCTTGATTTGGGAGGGTATGTCCCTCTTATCATTTTCTAAATCTCTCAAACCCTTCCTTTTTGGTGATTTTGGATTCAATGAGTTGTTGAATCAGGATCTAAGGCTTCGTTTGGTAGTGCGTTCGCCAAATGATTCAGTGATGGTGGTCTAAAAGTTGTATCCCTTGGGTTTTCAAGTGGATTTGTGCATGTAGGTTTATGTTCATAATTTTGGATCATTGTTTTTTGGGTTCCCATTGATTTATATGGATATAGTGGGTTCCTAAATTGTTAATTTAACTCCTCATGTTCCCTGTGGGTTTAATGGAGGATGGGAAAATGAAATTAGGGTGACCCATGGGGTTTGAAGATATTCCCCGAAAATAGAGTTTATCTAATAAAGTGTAAGGTCATTGTGTAAGAGTATATATCCCATGATTAATCTATTAATATACTTGACAAATATGAAATTGTGGTTTTAGTCATACACTTGTGTTGGGTAATGTCCTCAGGGATTTTTCGGGTTTTCATGAAAAAATGTTAAATGGATTAATGGGAAAATGCTAGGGGGTTTGCGTTATACTAGAATATGCATAGTGAGAGTGGCATGGTAAATTGGAAATGGGCTAATGGTATAAGTAATATAAATGATGAATGTGTTAATGGATTGAGGAAAAATGTTAATTTCCCGGTTATTTAGATTTTTGTGATGTTTTAAATGACATTGGATAAGATTTTTTATCATGTGTTTAATTGTGGTGAGTGAAAAATAAACGAGTGAACATGTCTTGGTAGTGTGGGTTATAGACTTGAGGTTTAACACCCATGGGTTGAGTTGGACCGAGGATCTAGGTCCTACCATAAATGCACGAGTTAGGGAAAGGGATATAGTTCTATTCCAGTAACAGTTTCATTCAACCCGAACTGAGGCTTTGAGGTGAGGTTTATAAGGTTGTTATATTGTGATTCCTACTGATATTGGACTTGACTTTTTATTCCCATATTCATTAGAATATTGAAAATTCCTAATCCATTTAACACATGAAAATGGTATATTAATCCCTGGAATTTTTAAGTAGTGAACATGGATTCAATGGTAGTATAAATTAAATGATCATAGTATAGAGTGTCCTATTGAAATATTTTCCATTATTTTGAAATTATTAATATTTCAATGAACAATATACATTGTTGTATATTATGTAGACACTGTCGGTGGTGGGCTACTGAGTTATACTCACACCCTTCGTGGGCCACCATTGGGTACCTGAGTAGATTTCATGCTTGTAGGTCAGGACAAGGGAAAGGGCCCTATGCTAGGGAGTTGAGTTGGACATTGTACATGTATGGGTGAGGTTCCAGACTTAGAGTTTGGATCATTTTGGGGATTCTACTGTTTTTATTCCTTTTGGGGTTTTGTTCACAGGGAACTATAGCATGACATAGAATATTATATTTGTTATATGGTTATACCTAGTTTTTGGAATTGGTTATCTATACATGTTATTGATTTTTTCCTATTGTTTCTATTATTTAAATTTTTATCTATTGTGGATTACTCTAGTAATGATTTTATTGTCTCCCCACGTGACCTATTAGACCCTCCTTTCTCATCAGAAGCCTCTGATATATAGGGAGGAATGCTTTAGTTCTTGTGGTGACCCGAATTGGGGCACTGGATCTACGGATCAAAGGTTGGGGGTGTTATAATGTGGTATCAAATGAGTTATTTTCCCTTTATTTATATTTGGAGATATTATACAGGAGGATAGGATATATTCGTGCCCTGATATTGATCTCGTTCTTAGGAGTTTCTATCCAATGTACTGGGGAAAAATAATGTTACCCTGGGAGGGGATTTTTGTTCTTTTGTGCGTTGTTATATTTGATGTTATTTCACCATTAGGGGATTCAATTGTTCTGTGGCATTACATTTTTGAGATATTTATCTCATGGCTGGAGGGGTACGAGGTTTTTCATTCATGGATAATTCTAGGAACCGATGTCGGTAAGTGACATGCATCATGATAGGCACACACATGAGATGGGTGTATAGGATATGAAGGTTTAAATTCATATGTTTTAATAAAACTAATTAAATTGGGAATAATGGGAATGTATGAATAAGAAAAAAGGAAGTTCAAAGGGGTAATCAGTATTTAGAAAACGGTGCATAACAAAAATGAAAGGTTTATTAATCCTTAATAAGGGTAAATGGGGATATGAATTTATTTTAATTGGTGTGAAATATAAGACTTGTAACCTTGTAACTTAGATCTTGTGTTAGCCCCGACCTTAGGATAGATGACCAAAGGTAGTGATTCAGTTATAAGTGGCCTCGTTTGGGTAGTTTAAGTGAACCATTTGGGTTTTGTAAAGTGAGGAGCATACATTTATATTTTCCATTTTTGTAATAGCGTTAACATTGAGTGCTAAAGATAAATTTTTGGAATTGTAGAGAACTACCACATCGAATATGTGTTCCAATTAGAATACATAAAGATGTTGGGGAGAATTCTCCTCCATTAGTAGAGATAGATAACATGGAGATCTAGGAATATTGGGAAGATATGTTCTATGAGAACATCGATAATTTTATGCAGATGATAGAATGAGAGCCAGGGCGGGTTACCCCGAGCATGTTTGAGATGACTAGGGATTTTCAACTACAACACCCTATAACCATTATCAAGTATGGTGGTACAGAGGCATGCGAGTATTGGTTTGATTCCATAAAAACTATTCTTGATCATCTAAGGACTCCTCTTTAGAAGAGATTCATGTTGGAGGCCTATATGCTGAGAGGTCAAGCAAAGCGTTGGTGGGACATTATGGTTCAGATAGAACATGCTGAAAGAATGATATGGAATGATTTTTAGGAGAAGTTTCTTAAGAAATTCTTCCCAGAAATCTTGATAAAGGAGAAGTATATAGATTTTATGAGGCTGAGTTATGAGAAAATGTCAGTAATGGATTATGAAAGTTGTTCCACTAACCTAAGATGCTTTGTTTCGATGATGACAGAATATGGGGAAGCTCTGGAAAAATGCTTCCAGGATAGGAAGAGAGACATGATTAGATCGGAGGGGAATATATATCATCTAATAAGGTTTTGTTTAGTGTGGTATCAAGACATTTTCTTAGAAGGGACCCTGATAGAAGCTTTAGGTAGTGAACTATTGGTGCCAGGTGGGCAATAAAGTGGTGAATCTTTTGATTATAGGAAGCACCATTTTCGAACCATTCAGTAAGGTGGAAGTACACAGAGTGATCAAAAGAGGGGGTTAACATATAAGGGTGGAAACCTGGTCTTCTAATATCAGTGTGGGAGGCCAGGGCACAAGCATGAATAGTGTCCCCACCCAGCAGTCGTGTGTCGAGCGTGAAAAAGGTCAGGCCACATGCAGAGGGTCTACTGTAACCTGATGTAGTCAAGGAATGATAGAGGTTAGAAGAAGATGTTGAGGGTGGGAAGTGGTTCGATTACCCAGTATCAGGCGTTCAATTGGATATCCACATGTCGTACTGGTAGGGGTGGTTGACATAGAACTCTTGGGCGAGATCATCCTTACCAACAGAGCAGTGTAGTACAGGGTACTCAAGCTGTAGCCTAGGGTAATGGGGAAGGTCATCTCCATGAAATTCAGGCTATACCTAAAGGCAGTGTGTTAGGACCGTCTAAATATTTATGTATGATTCTTATAGATTCCATTGTTTCCAGTGCTTTATTTTATACAGGTTCTATGGATTACTTTTTTTCTACTCAGTTTTATGTTGTGTTGGTAATAACCATTGAGACTGCATTTGGTGTAATGTCACATCATAGTATGTTAGGCGTACGAGTTGAGGACATTAGGAAATGTAGGGGTTTTTCTATGGAGGTTGTGGATATCATTTTTTTCTGGATCTGTTTTTCCTAGAGATGTCAAGTTTTTACCAAATCATTGTAATAGATTAGTTGTAGTTATATCAACCCAATATCGGCAGTTACTAATGTCGAGTAATGATCACATCTCATGATGTGAGAACTTATGACATTCGTGGTGAGTGGGATACTCAAGCAGGCCATTCAGGTTTGCTACACCAATAGTTTGGATAACTCACAGACTATGTAGCATGGATTATGATAGATTATGGGGAGGAAGGATAACTAGTCTTCCCTTTTGTTGTGGACCAATTTTAGGATGTTTTTTATAAGGACATGCTAGGGTTACCACCCGAGAGAGACGTAGAGTTTACGATCAAATTACTGTCCGAAGTGGGGCCAATATCTATTCCATCCTATCGAAGGACACCATCATAGCGCAAATCAAAGAAGATTCAGTAAAGGAATTGAAGCATAAGGGGCTTATACATCCTAGTACATCACCTTGGGTGTCTCCGGTGTTGTTTTCTATGATGGCTGAAAGGTCACTGAGGCTATGTGTTGATTATAGAGTTCAAATATAGATGAAGGTTATTAACCGATACACTGGTCTTAGAATAGATTACCTACTTGATCGGATCAAATTTTCCTTGGTGTTTACCAATATCTATTCGATATTTGGGTACCATTAGTTGAGGGAGATACATTTTCACATACCCCTTGTTGCTTTCTAATGCAGTTATCAGGTGTATTAATATTTGGTGATGCTATTTGGACTTACCAATGCACCAGTTCTGTTAATGAAATTGATGAACTAGATATTTCACATGTATCTAGATAATTATATTGTTTTATTCATTGATGACATCTTGGTGTACATTAGAACTCAAGACAATCTTTCCAAACTACATGACATTGTCTTGAGTCCACTAAGAAAGCATAGGCTTTATACCATGCTATCTAAATGTCAGTTCTGTATTAATGAGGTGCACTTTTTGGGAAACATAATTTCTAAGTCAGGTGTTTTGGTGTATCTTGAAAAGGAGTAGGCTATGGATTTTGGCAGCATCCAAAGAATATATATGAAATTTAGAGTTTCTTAGGATTGGATTGTAATTACTGATGGTTTATCATATATTTCTCTAGTTTTCAAGCACCACTCATAGGCCTAACCACAATTTGGATTATGTTTTATTGGTCAGAGGCTTGAGAGAATCAATTTGAGTAGCTAAAGAAGTGGTTGAACAATGAACTGATTTTGATCTTACCCAAACTAGGTAAGAAGAACACTATGTTCTGTGATGCATTCGGAGTTGGAAATGGGGTAGTGTTGGTGTAGTGTGATCAGGTTATATCTTATGAGTCGGGATAATTGAGGCCACTTGATAGGAATTTTCCTACCCATGACCCTCAGCTAGCTATTGTGGTTCATGGCATAATGTGTTGAAGGAATTACCATTCATGAGAAACATTCATAGTGTTTACCAAAAAATAAAGGCTTAGGTGTATATTCTCTCAGCGGGATTGTAATCTTCGACAGTGATGGTGGGTTGAGTAAATTCAGTACTTTTATATTGATATGGTTTACACACTAGGGAAAGGAAATTGTGTCACTGATTCTCTGAGCTGAAAGACTTAGATTCATGCAGTACATGAGTCCAGTTCCGAGTGGGTGATGATAGCCTTGTTTGCTGAGATACATTTAGAGGAACAAGGTGGTCATGGGAAGATGACCCTTGCATATATAGAAACTGAATTCGCAATTCTGAGCTGAGTTAAAGAGAGTTATATGGTGGATCGTGAGTGTTTCTATATAAAGGAAATTCCCAATGGTGGGGTGTCAATATCTTGTTGTAATTTTAGTGCTGATGAAGTATAATATGTTCATGGTCATGTTGTGATGCCAACAGATGTACAGGAGGGGTTGATGAGTGAGATTCAGGGGTCAAAGTGGTCACTGAATCTAGTCTTGACTAAGAATTACCATGATCGGCATGGGCAGATTTGGTGGGTGAGAATGGAGAAATTTGTTATCAATTTTGTGGCATGATGCCTTACATTTCAGTTGTTGAAGGCTAAACAACATTATCTAGGGGGTTGTTGTAGTCATTGTCTATTCTTGAGGGTATATTGAATGACATCACAATGGAATTTATCATGGGTCTTCTGCGGAATCTTTGAATGAATGATGATATTTGTGCGGTGGTAGATCTGCTGACCAAATGGGCCCATTTCTGTCCAATTCAAGAGACCAATACATTCGACCAGTTGAGAGAGTTGTATGTTCAATAAATATCATGGTTTCATGCTTTACTAAGAACCATAGTTTCATATTGTGATCCACATTTCACCTCGAAATTCTATAATTGTCTACAGAAGGCACTTGGAACACAAGTGTTTCTGTGTACGACTTACCACCCACATACTAAAGGGAATTTAGAGCATACAATTCAAGTATTAGAAGACATTTTTAGAGAATATGTTTTAGATTTAGGTGGTTCATGAGAAGACCACTTTTCACTTGTTGAGTTGTCGTACAATAATAGCTTTTGTACTACTCTTCAGATGGAACCTTTTGTTTCACTATACAGATCTCTGTTGTGTTGGTTAGAGGCTGGGGAGTCTAAGTTGTTATGACCGAGTATTCTGCAGGATATGTCATAGAGGGTTCTTTTTTTAAAAAAGAGTATGACAATAGATCATAGTAAGAAAGAAATAATATTATTATCTAAAAGACCTCTTACGTTTATGGTGGGTTATAATTCATTTATTTGGGTGTCTCCAAGGATGGGTCATCATCAAATTCGGAAGCAGGGCATACTGTCACCTAGATATGTGAGGCCATTTCAGATTGTGGAGATTATTGGGATGGTGGCTTATCGAATGGTTCATACACAATGTTATAGTGGGATGCATGATTTTTACCATGTTTTTCAACTCCTATATTATCACCCAGATCCATCCCTTATGATAAATGTCGAGGCTGTCGAGCATGAGGCCGATGTGTCCTTTGAGAATCACTCGGTAAGTATTGTGGATCACAGTGAAAAAATTTTGTGGGGAAAGGTTGTTCCCTTGGTTCATGTTTTATAGCAGCATTGAAATATTCAGGAAGAAAATAGGGAAATAGAATAAGATGTGCGGGCCAGGTGGCCTGACCTCTTTGCTTCGGGAACTCAATGTTGATCGAGATGAGCGGCTCGAGGATGAGCCATTATAAGGTGTGGGGGGGGGGGTTCAAAGATCCAGGATTTCTCCATAAGGTTTGTTTTACTTAAATTTTTTAATTCCATAATATTTGAAAAATAAGTCTCTTACCACATCCTTAAGAAAGCTTGAGGGTGTTCTGGGGGTTTAGGAAAATAAAAAGGGGGAAATCATTTTTTGGGAAAGATGCACTATCTGCTCACGGTTAGTTCTGACATTGCAGACAGCCCAGGTAAACCGTACAGAAGAAGGATTTTGATATAGAATACTACACATGGGTTACACATGGTTTGGAGAACTATGAGAGGGGGATATTTTTGATCATTTGTCTCTGCAATGTTTGTACATGATTTTTCAAACTGTGCGAATAAAACCTGTATACCAGAAGTATTTAAAAAATAAAAAAAAAATTACATTATGGTATTTTTATACCCAACTCGGAATTACATCCTTTCTTCTAAATTTAGACCATAATAACGAACCAATTCTCTCAATAGATTCATGGATCGATCTACCTCATATTAGGGACGTTTGTAGCACTGTCATCTTTGGATTAAAGATTCAGGTAAAGCTAAACCCCTCTTTGCTTATTTTTCTTCATTGGGGTTAGAATATCTATATTATCTTTTTACGAAGCTTTAAAACCATTCTTTTTATGTGAGGTTTGGGTTGCGGTTTCAAAGTTTGGTTGAATTAGGATATAAGGCCTCAGTTGGGAGTGTGTTTGATTAGGAATTCATGGTAGGTGGTCTATAAGTTGTATTCATTGGGTTTCAAGTGGACTAGTGCATGTAGGGTTATGTTATTTATTTTAAATTATTGTGTTCTTTGATACCTTTGATTTATTTGGATATAGTGGGTGTATAAATGGTTAATTAAATTCTTACTAATCCTTATGGGATTCATGGAGGATGGACAAATGAAATTAGGTCCACCCATTGGTGTGAGGATATTCAATGGACATAGTGTTTAGCTAAGTAAGTGTAAGTCTGTTGTGTGAGATCATAAAGCCCATGATGAATAAGTTAATATACTTGAAGGATGTGTAATTTAGGTTTGTCAATATAAATCTATTAGGTAATGTGCTAAGGTTTTTTTGGGTTTTCATGAAAAAGGGATAAATGGATTAATGGAGAAATGCTAGGGGATTTTCATTATACTTGAATATGCTTAGCTAGATAGGAATTGGAAATGAGAAATCAGGATAAAGGGTTAAGTAATATAAATTATGTATGTGTAAATTGATTTAGGAAAAAATTTAATTCCCCATTTATTGATATTGTTGTCACATTGTAAATGATATTGGCTATGCTTGCATTGATGTGGTTAATTGGGATGAATGACAAATATGTATGTGCGCATAGCATTGTAGTGTGGGTTATAGACATGAGGTTCTATGCCTAGGGGTCGGTTTGGACCTAGGATCTAGCTCCACCCCAAATACGTGGGTTAGGGAATGGGATGTAGTTTTATTACCCTAACGGTTTCATTCCACCCAGACTAAGGCATCGAGGTGAGGATTGTGAGGTAGTTATAATTTGATGTATAGTGTGATAGGACATGACTTTTATTCCAATATTCTTGAGAATATTGATCATGATTAATACAATGAACACATGAAAAAGGTATATTAAACCATTAAATATCTATGTATTGAACCTGGATTTAATTGTAGTACAAATTTGATGGTCACGGTCTATAGTGTATTATTGAACAATTTAGCTTTATTTTTTTGCCAGTATTATTATTTGCATACACTATCTAAATTATTTGTTATTTGGTAGACACCATTGGTGGTGGCCTACAACGTTATACTCACACCCTGGTTGGGCCACAATTGGGTACCCGATAGGATTTAATGCTTGTAGGTTAAGACAAGGTCAAGGGCCCTATGATATGGAGTTGATTTGGACATGAGAAATGTATGGGTGACGTTCCAAACTTGGAGTCTGTCCAATTTTGTGGATTCTACAATTTTTCTACCTTTTTTAGTTTTTTTCACTTGATATTGAACCATGGAAAGAAATATTTACTGTTTTATATAGTTGTACATAGTTTTGGGAATTGGTTATTTATGAATGTTATTGATTTTTGCCTCTTATTTATGTTATTTAAATTATTATATATCGTGGATTAATAGAGTATTGATAAAATTATATCCCCACATGACCTATTAGACCCTTGCTACTAGTCATCTACCGCTGGAATATGGAGATATACACTTGAGGTCTTATGGAGACCCGACTCGGAGCATCAGATCAGTGGCTCTTGGGTCACGGACATTAAAACCAATCTATTGTAAAAAATCACTATCTACCTAAACAAAATTCATCACATAATATTTTCCTTGTTCTTTGTATATAGTAGGTGGTTGGTGTCAGTTTTCTAATTTAATACATAGATTCATGAATTGGGTCTCATTGTGAAATAATTACTCACATCTAAAAAATCAAATCATTAATGAATGATTAAGAAGAAAATTTTATTGCTTCATTGTATAATTATTTTCCCCAAAAAATCATGTTTTTTGATTCCATAATATACCACAAGTAAAGAATCTTCCTATCCCTTTGAGTAAATTCACATGGGGATTCTTACCATACTGATGACATTTAGGATGTTTAATATTTATTCCCTCATCATCTTCATCACCCATGTTCCCATGAGAAGTCATTCTTAAATTATTTGGTGGGATCATGATTTCAACTATTCCCTTATGATAAATAATATTTTTTGATTGATGGTTTTAAATATTAACAAGATTTATTAATATACCTCCCACATCAATGGTTTGATAATTTAGAAAATAAATTCATTGTCACACACACTTACTGTTTAATGAGTTCATTCTGGTTCTTACCATTACTAATACCAAAAGGGGAAAGCATGACTGATAAGAAATTATCAATATAATTGATGTATCCAAGATAACTAACTGTAAATTTAACATGAAGATGACTCACATTATAGTACCATCATGTTATACTATAATCATATTAGTTCATGAAATATTACACTTTTTGAACCTATAACCTTCGTAGTATAACCTATATTATTTATATATCATCTTATATCATTATTAGTTAATCCTATATCATTCATGATTCATAATTGTATATTTAAGTTGGTTTATTTTATTTTTATATTCCTATTTCATCAATGTAATGGTGAAATAAATATTTTATTGAATTCTCTAAAAGGGTATATCATCAACTAAATCATATCCCCTAGTAGTGTCATTGTAGTTGTATAATATTAGGCCCACTCATCATTAATTATAGTGATAAATGATTCTATTCTCAACCAACCCTCTTTGGGTTTGATACATTAATGTACATTTTTTCCACAATCTCATCCATTTTCTAGTATCCATAAAAGGGATTTTATTTCTAGGATGTCTAAACAATCTAAACATTACCATAATTACAAGAAGTAATCCGACACTTATACTTATCCACTATGTTTTTATAGAATTTTCATTCATCCTAATTTTCAATAAACTATACCTTCATATAATAGCCACTATATAGATCCAATTCATATATATACTTTACCACATAATTTTTAACAGAAATTTTCTGTAAATAAAACCCAAGTATCTATAGGTATTGTGTGTTTAAAATATTAAGTACATAAATTCATTATCATAATATTAAAACACTATTTTTATGAAAAAATCCTCAGAGTTTTACTTAAAACTATATATCATATAAAATTTAATAAGATACCCTTGTATAGATATATATGGAAAAGGCTAATCTAGAAATCTTAACAAGATAATAAATGTCTACATAAAACATCACATGAGAGTCAATATGAATGACATCATATAATAAATGTATTTATCATAATTATACAAGAATGGAATAAGGAAAATAAATCATAAGATCATGGAATCAGTGAAAATGAGGAAACAAAACAATACATGACAATAGAAACAAAAGTAAATGGTCACTTCAAAGATCATTATTATAATGTAGACAAAGACTCATGATGAATTAGATTTGATACCCATTCTATTAAATGTATTGGACGATGTTCCATGGTGGATAATATTCAATCCCTAACCCCTTACATAAAATTTCATGATATATAAATATATACCCCCTTCATTAGATGACAATATAATTCTGAACTCACCTATCACATAATATAGTGTTCACATGCTAACTGACCCTGGACCGAATGGGGTATCTCATGAGATGAAAACAATACCCAATATATTGGAATGATATATAATTCTAGTCCAACCCATCACATAATAAAAATAATTAATATTCATACCACATAAAAAACCATACATAAATCATATGCATGAACAAATCTGTGAGAAGGAAGTGGGTTCCATAATTATTATTCAAGGCGTAACCACATGATCAATCATAAGGATTATCCCAAAAAAAGGTATTTTCTACATTCATAATTGAAATATTTATATAGGCCATCAAAATTAAATTCTAGTTTATAATATTCATGAGAATGATTTTAAAAATAACTAATAAAAAAGAATTAAATGGGAGCTGCTTTAAAAAATAATTAAAGGATATTTTTTCTAATTTAATGATATTATTGTCTAACATAAAACTAGAATTGAAACTAGATAGATCTATTTATAATAATATGGGTAGTTATGATATATTATTGATCTAAAAAATATATGGTGGTGATGATTGATATGATATAAAATATGGGAATGTTCACGAAAATCTGGTTTACATTAAAATATGAATATTAATTGGAACTAAAAACATGAATAAAATCATAAATGAAAATGATATTTAATAGGGTATACAACTAATTAAAATATATAAAAAATATAATAATTTATAGGGAATAATTTTTCATAAAAGGGATGAAAATAAATCTAAAAAGTAATAGACAAATAATGAGGGTGGTATAGAAGATCTCGTACCTGATGTCCAAATGATCTATGCACTTGATATAGACTTATTAAATAATTAAAATAAGTTAATTAAATATACATAAAATGACATAATTGTTATATAATTAATTTTATCAGTTTCATATATTATTTTTTGTCATTTATTTTAAATATTGTTTCATCGTATGTTGATTACTCTAGTCTGTTTGGTTAATAATTTTGTAATGCATTCCCTTTTTTTACTATGGTCAAAGGTGTTGTAAAATAACGTCATGCTATAAAAAATTATGGATTTTTGTTAATTTATTATTCTATTAGAACAATACATATACATGTTAAAAAGTTGTCCTAAAATAATCCAAATTTAAGAAATGTTCCTTTATAAGTGATTTTTGGGAGATGGAATATTGATCTTGGATATTTTTATTAAGTGAATGTTTTTCAAAATGTGAGAGTATTATCTATGGACCAAATAATAATATTTGAAAAAATAATAGTAGTGTATAGGGTGTGATTCAGGATATCTACCATTAGTTAACAACATGAGGGATGATAAGTTAGATTTTGTGAATATGCCCCAATAAACTCATGAAATGAATTTTTTTATGATTTTAAATAATGAAGGGTTTCATGGATATGGGAATATTATTTTTAGTGGGTCATAAACTCAGTACATTCATGGAATGAATCACCCACTCACGACATAAAATTATAACTAGAAAAATACCAATAAAGCCTCTTCTACCCCCAAATTTTCTCTAGATTCCTGATTTTTACTTACCCCAAGTTAATATATGTGATTATTTAGGGTGTTTTGAATCAAATTAAATAGGGATTGATCAATATCTTTTTGTGTTTGATTTGTGGTTGTCTGAGGTGTGTTTTCACTCATTATATTTGGGTTTCTTCTATTATCAAGTTTGTTTTCATTTGTTTTATCTTTCCACACTTTGGTAGATGAAATCCATTATTATAGTTGTGTTCATTAAAGTTTAGTGGTGTTGTTGTGGTGAGATTCTCTAATGGGGATGTAGTTTAATTGTTGGAGAGGCGATCTGAGGTGTGTGATTTTTATTTCATTATCTCTCAAAAAATATTTAAATGATTGAGTAATGGCTTTTTTTTCCAATATTATTTTTATATGAAATCATAAAATAATCATTATTTATCTCCTTTTTAGAAATGTATTAAACCTAAATAAATAAAAAAAATATTAATGAAAATAATTGATTATGGTTTTTGCAATCACATTTGTTTCCATCATGGAAATAGTTTACCAATTTTTTTACTCGATAGTTTATAATCTATGTTTATGATTTTATTAGAATATTTTTTAATCTTTGGTTTGGAAAGATAATTTAAAGAAAATTATTAAAAAATTTATTCTGATAATGTTTCTGTTTAAAAAATTAAACAGACATGTTCACTGAATCCATTGATTCCTAAATTTAATGGAAATCAAATGATTCTTGATGCATGTTAAATTGAAAATTTTCATCCATTTATTAAGGGAATTTACTAAAGAAGACGAAGGTGGAAATTTTTTATTGATAAAAATAAAGAGGCATGTTAATGGAATTTTTTTCTTAATATTTCTTTATATTAAAATTATTCTTGAAAGCATGTTTAAATAATTAATACCATTTTATCTGAAACGTACTATTACCAAATCACATTTACTATATTAAATGAATCTGTTAACTTAATAATTTCAATAAAATATGTTATTTAATTAAGATTAATGTTTGGGGTTGACATAACCAATTTTCACATGAAGTACAAATTCCTTGTTTCTAGGTCCTAGATGTATTATTATCACTATCTTTTATATTACTTTATATGTTTTCTCTGTATATGTGCCTTGATTTGTGATGCAATCTAAGCATGGGGAAGGCTGATGTTTGATGAGATATGGGTGGGGTGGCCTAGGCTTTTAGTATTAGTTGGTTCATGTTATTATGAATGCATGATGATATTGATGGTGGTTTTGGGAAAGGAACCAAAATTGTTTTAATAGGTTAATATCATATTTCACATTGTTGTGATGAAGGATAGATTATTTCTTTATAATGTTTTTTAAAGGTCGGATGTCAGAGTTTCTTGTTTATCTGCATTCATTTCCCAAATAATTGATGTAGATGGTGGTTCTAGGTTTGTAAATATCTTTTATGGTAGTTAAGGATGTTTCCAAGGGTACCTGCAATGATTGAATGATAATGATTAATAAATGATTTAACCCAGGGTTATGGTTCTTGAATGGAATGAAAATGTTGATTATCTTGAGGAACAATGGAATCATATTGATTTTTCATAGGGGGAATGGACATCACTTGGTGGTTTATTCAATGTGAATGTAATAATGTAAATTAATGAATAATGTATTAATTAATAAAAAATAGATTAATAAAAGGAAATTAATAATTAAACTATGTACCATTAATCATTTTTTACATATAGGATATAGGATTCTTAGACGGATGAATACCCCCTTGAACCCATCACTCTTTTCTTGTTAGTATTATATTCTAGTTTTCATGTTATTTTTCATTCCCCATATATGTGTGCAGTGGGAATTAATTTATTTTTGTTATTTCACACATTAGTATCCACTAATATAGTATTATATAATTTTTATATGTATGATCTGCATGAATTGTAAGTGTTTATGTATAACACATGACACACGGGTAGTGGCGGATCAAAATAACTACTCAGTTAGTATCAATAGAATTTTTATTAGTTGATGGGATGTTGTGATTCATGGGGTGTATTTTATGTGTTAAGATGATGTAAGGAATTGTGTGAATGATTGGATACTTTATCTCAGTTTTCATTAGGTTAGACAATTTTAGGGAGTGATGGATTAGGATTCTTGATGTTGGGGTAGAGTATTAAACTACTGGGGATGTGGTCACAGGGTACATTAATATTATATAATATTATATTATATTTTTTATGAGACACATGGTGAGATATAATAATAATATGGAATGTAATATAGTATATCTATAAATGTGTTGAGTTAGTGTCACTTTTTCTCATTGGGATTTAGTATGCTCTAATTATATTTTTCATGAAAGTATCTAGGGAGGATCCTACTAAGTATACATGTTATGATAACCCTTCATTTATATAAAATTTTTCTTTAATCTTCAAGAGATGGTTAGTTATCATGATAAACACTATTAGTTTCTAGGTTGTTTGGGATCTGTTTGAACTTCTTGGTCACTACTAAGTATTAGATTTTTATACATGTTTTTCCCTTTTGGAGTTATTTCAGTCATATAAAATTACATGCTGGTACTTTGGATATTTTACTTATATCCTTGAAATAATTTTTTTGGGTGGTTCTATTTTATATATTGTTTCTCTTTTTATATAGAGTTATATATACCATATGTATATATGGTATACCTTCTGTGTGTTATTACAACCCCTAACATTTTGTAGGTGGAATTCAAGTGTCATTATCTCAATTATCATTTTTAGGCCAATGTGGGGTAGCTTTGGGAGATGGGGGTCATGAAAGTGTGCATCAAAGGTATATTTAGATAGATCAGATGGAGTTTAGAAGAAAAAATAACTTTGAAATTCATGTTTTTTCTTGGGAATCAGTAGTGGTTACGTTTAGTAACTAATTAATACAAAGGAGATCTATTGGGATATGGATATTTAGAGACCACATGAAATATAATGTAAACAATCTTATGTTTAGTGAGCCTACTAAGTGAAGTGATACTTGTTTTATGGTATGATCTAAGAAAGGTTCAATCATAATTATTCATAAGACCACATTCGAAATAATAATACCTTATAATTAGGAAGAATATAAAATAAATAAATGAATATTTAATATTTCATATTGCATATTATAGGTTTAGGATTCCATAAAAAATTGATCTTTAATAGGTTTGGATATAGCTTGACATCTTTTTCAGTTCCAAGATAAATATATTTAGTAGGAAATTACATCTCATTACCTTAGTGTAGAGGTCAATATTGACGAATCTTAGAGGTGGAAACATTGAGTGTTTTAGAGATAGAGTTTTAGTGGTTTGAGGGATCCATATAAGACTTAATGATAGGGGAATAATTAGAATGGCTGGAGATAAACATCAGTTTGATTTATGATAAAAGGATATACAGGTTCCTTTTGAGGTGATGATTCAATGTAGAGAAATGAGGCAATGGTGGTTCTTGTTACTTAGGTATTTTAAGTAATCGGTAGTCCTGTGGTAGAAGTTACAAGTATAATTTCAATTTGAGTTTCATTTTTTGAGCATGATGTCTACCACGCTCCATGATCTTCTTACCCATTGAGAGTTAATTTCTTGTGTGAAGGTGTTTAGTTTTAATTTACAGAACATTCTCTATTTTTTTGAACCTATTTCCATTTGAATAGGAATGGATGATGAATTTATAAGATGATTTTCATCCAATGATATGGAACTAGTTCACAAAATTTATGTTGTCGATGTATCTTGTGGTTCTAGTGAGAGAAGAGTTCATTGATAGGACCCTAGCTAGGACTACATTGTCATGAGAGGGGATTCATCAACATTACACACATAGAAGTGATACGATCTTGAGATCCTAGTTTTGGGGATATAATAGCATTCAAATATCCAGGGTGTATGTCATAACCAAAATCATCTTGTTTATTTATGGGTGGATGATCTCTACCCCATGGATAAGGATCGATTTAATTTTATTCATGTGAAGTATAAATTCAAATATGGGGAGAGTGACTGAACATTATGAATGTGAAGCATGTAATAGATTTAATCCTTTAGGATCCTTCATTAAGACATTTTTAACCATGGTAGTAGTAGTAGGATCCTCCAAAATTGGATCAGCATAGAGGATATGTGGTATCTAAAGGATAACACTATGATTAGCACCACACATAGAGAGTTGAGTGAGACCATTGAGATTCTCTTCATTAGGGTTAGAGAGAACATGAAATTTGACCTCATCAAAATTATAATATAGTGTTTCAGGCATTAGGGAATCTATCCATTATTTGAGGTAATATTTTATTGTTAAATACTTGGGTGAATGAGTTCATTAGGATAAGATATATACAATCCTTAATTCCACATTCTTGAGTCCATACTTTGGGACTTGTGGTAGGTAGGATTTTAGTTCCCTGGGTGTTGATTATTCTAGTTTGAGTTTGAGGTTATCTGTATGAATTTTACTGAATCCTTGAGCTACTATTAGGGAAGAAACACTCTTAAGGTGACTTCATGTGTTTGTGGATACAACCACACAACAAAATCCTCAATATGGAATGATTCTATTTTATTAATTATAGTATGGATTTCATTAGGATATTTTTTGTGTTCTATGATGTTGATAGACATCCTAAAACGTTTTTTAATAATAAATACAATTAGATGGGTTGGAGGCCTGTTCTATCACAGTCATCAATAACAGTTGAGATGATTTTGATTTTATCAGAGGATAAAATTATGGTGTTTTCATGGTATGTGGAATAGTAATATATTATATTACATGATGATATCATTCCAATAACCCCTAGTAAGGATATCAATTTTGGAATAGAGCTATTTCTAGGAATATCTTTAATCTCAATGTATACCTAAAATATGGAACCTTTTTATTTATTTGAGATGCGATTATAGATTTATTATAATTTTAATAATGGTTTTTTTCTATTTAATAGTGTCACCTTAGAGTGAACTGATTTTTTAACGAAGGTTGATGCTATTATAAATATCAATATTGGCTATCTTCAATTGAACCCAGAGAAATTATTCAACAATTTTTCCCTTCAACTGATTGATGATGTATTTAATCGGCTAAAAGGATCCAGTAGGTTCTAGAAGATCAATCAGTGGTTGGGATATATTCAAATTAGAGTAAAAGATGGGGATATTATAAACAACATGTTGTGATGCCATTTGGGAATTATGAGTGGTTTTTTTATTTTGGTAGGTGTGACAAATTCTTTAGTTTTATTCATGTGTTTTATGAAACAAATATTCACAAGTTTACCAATATCAATTCATGGTAATTTTTACTAATGGTATATTTTTGTATTCTGTGTATGGTGAGGATAACATAAATAATTTGTGTGCCAATTTCATGAGTGCTTCATCATCATAACACATTTATAATGAAATTGATGTTGGATTTTTGGTATTGTGATGTTCATTTCATAGGGTATGTCATGTCCCAGTATGTTGTAGCTATGGATCCTTCAATGATTGTGGTGGATGTTTCTTGGTTAAACCCCAAATATATTGCATAGGTGTAGAATTTTATTGATCTTGTATGCCATTAAATACGGTTAATATCCAATTTCTACTAGGATTTGAATCATCTGATATCCTTGAACAGAATGTATAAGGAGTTCAAGTGGACTGATTAGTGTTAAACATCTTTCGAGAACCTATTGGAGAAATTTGTTATTTATCATGCTCTTCATTTTCCAATAGAGGTTGTTTAATTTGTGTTTTTTATAATACTACATGTCATGTTTAGGGTTGTCTTGTAATGTAAATCTGATCATTTTATTCTTATGGTTCTCCACAATTACTTCCATATAAGCATAACTCTAGTAACCATGTTCTCAAGTTAGCAGTTATTGTTTTTTCCTTGAAGTTATGGCAGAAATATCTCATTAGTAGTTATGTTTTGGGTTCTAATGATAATAAGAGCCTATTATATGTCTTCTATCAGTGTGAAATGAACTTTTGATAGTGAATTAGGATGATATTCTCGCAATATCTTGACATAGATATTTTATATATTGTATAAAATGGTATTTCTGTAGTAGAATTGATGAGCCTGACATCATGCGGTGATATCGTGTTCGAATATTGAGATTCCTTATGATTAATGGAGTTTCCCTCTACAAATAATCATGTTTTATAATATATTTTTCAATAATTTTAATTTTTTTAGATTCTAGTCTAGCCGTATTTGGTATAGCAGGAGGAGGATTTTGTTGTTCCCAAATAGGATCAAGACCATTGGGGGGGGGGGGGTTAATAAGTTGTTCTTTTTTATTTTGTGTGAAATTTCTTATAGCTCATTATTAATATTTATTATCCTCTAAATCTTTTTAATGTTATTATCCACTCAGGTATAACTCCTAAACTTCTTCTTTTGAATTAAAAAAAGTATATTGAGATGGTAGAAAATGATATTTAAAAGGTTCATTACAAAGACCTAATTATTTCCATGTTGGATCATCCCACCAAAAGGGATTATTTTACCATATTATTTATGTAATATAAAAGAACATGTATTGAAAAATTCAATACACCTAGACGAAACATCCTATTATTGTTTTTTATACCCCCCCCCCCAATATTATTTTTTACTATCTAATTCCCAAAAGTTGGTTATAATCCCCATAAAAATAATCAATCATTTTATGAAACTAGTAAGTATCCATAGTTACAAGATTAACTTTTATTTTTTACTTTATAATATACTTTAGAAAGACTTCACATCCTACACAAGTAAGATAAATCAGACTTTACCTATATAAAATCTACAAAAACATCAACTATTCTCTAAGGAAATTTTTCTTCTTGAAACTTCTTCCAAAAATATATATTGAAATATTAATCAAACAAGGTCAGTCTGATTTTCTTTAATATGGTAACTTATATCTAATGGTCTCCTTCTGATTGGCCTCAATATTATCATCCTTCAACTTATCCTTCATTAATTTATTAGGTACTCAATCACTACCTGGAAATTCCAAGGTCTGATGGTACTCAATGCAGTTAACCTTGCTCCGGTGGATGTTTCTCTAATGGTATCACTCCAATGGAATTTCTCTCATGAAGAGTCATCTGTTGGAATTCGTAATCAGAATTCAGAGTCAGAATTCAGAAGAGTTCGTATCCAGAATTTTTAATCAGAATTTGGATTCAGAACTCACAAGAGTTATTATCCAGAATTCATAATCAGAATTTGGAGTCAAAACTCAGAAGAGTTCATATCCGGAATTCCGAGAATTCGGATCCTAAAACAGAATGATTTATATCTAGGTAATTATAGGATTCCGATTTTTTGGTTTCAACCTGAATTTTAAACATAGAAAATTTATTATATGAGTAATGAAAAATAGATAAGGATAAATTTACTTGGGGAATGAAATTTTTCATAATAGAAGTAAAACATAGTGTAAAAATATATTTTCCTTTATATAAGGTGTTTGTGATTTTCAAAACAAGAAGGAATGGTAAAGTCAAAAGGAAAACGTAATGACTCACCAATCTCCCCCAAGTATTAAGGAATGGAAAATTCATAAGGAAAACCTTATTAACTCAATAATCTCCCCATTTTGGGAAATTAGAAACATCCTTACGAAAAAGAATATAAGGAATTAGAAATTATTTTACTAAACATTGAAAATAAAACTTATCTCCCCTTAATCATGGACAATGGTGAATAAATCATGACTCCCACATTGGCTTTGGAACACTATGGATCATATTTTATATTTTTGGAATGAGAATTTTCGTTATCTTGAGTATGTAAATCATTGTAATGAGAACTCCCCCTTAGATAAACTCCCCCTTACTTAGGGATATTTCTTATTTATTTAGAATTTTTTTCCTTATCCCCCATTTTGATTTTCAAAAAGAGTTAAAGTGAATGGAAGAACAATATAGTACCGAAAATATTAGTACAAACATCCAAACAAAAATGAGAAACCACAATTTCATTAATATTTGAAGAAATTTATACCTGTGAAAAAAATACATCAAAAGATCGGATTGAGATATTTTCCTTCCTTCTCCTTGGGTATCAAATTATTTACTATGGTTTTCAGCTTCTTCATCTCCTTGTGATCTTCCACTACTTGCTTCTCTAAGGCTTTGATCTTGTCAACCTGAGCCTTTAGTGTCTCTACCTGAACTTTCAACATGTCATCTTGTGTCACTAGCTTCCCTTCAATCTCGATCGAAAGATCCCTTTCTATTTGCCAACATTGGACAACATAATTCAACTTCCCATTTAGATATTTGACATCTTGAATATGATTATTCTGCTCAAGAGTTATCTTTTTCTCAAACCTATTTGTGAGATCCTTGATTTTACAATCTTGAGTATCAATAGTTTCCATAATATCACCTTGAATGTCATCAATCTCTCTTAAATATTCAACTATATTCTTTTACCAGCTAACCATTTTCCTACATGATTTTTTGTGGGCTTCATAGTTTCTAAGAAAGATCTTGTGACTAGCATCAATATTTATACACATATCCATCACCTTGGATACATAATTCGATTTTTGATTCCTGCTATGTTTGATAATCTGACATCTAGAGTCAATGGTGGGAATGATCGGAATTGTGTCAACAAGCTTCTTCCGATATTGAATAACAAAATCTTGTCTTAAAGCTGATGACTTAGAATCTGACACTTTGCTTGGTGATGGTTCTTCCTCTAGCTTGACCATCTTCCTCTAAGAAGATCCTCTAGCTTCCTTATTCCTTATAATTTCTTTGTTTGGGGTATCAACAACCACTTGTTTCCCCTTCTTGGTTTTTGTAACATCTTCTTCATCTAGACACTCATGATCACTTTCAGACAACTGAAAAATCATATTTTCATCAATTTTTTATTTCTCAGCTCCTGGCTCAGCCTCCTCTGGATGAATAAAGTGATGATTATAGATTTCTTTCTCAGAAAATTTGTTCACTTCCTCTTTAGCCTTCTCATCCATTTCAGGAGTAGCATGTTTTGACGATCCGGCATGAGAAGTCTAGATTGAAAATTTTTCGGAAGCACATTCCTTATCATGAAAGTCTTCTACTTGCTTTATCAGATCATATGTATTTTCAGTGCTTTCAACTTCTTTTTCTTCTTTCCCAGCTTTCTTTTCCTCGACAACATTTTCAATTACTCTTTCTAGTGTGATTAACTTCTTCCACGGAGTTTCAAGTAATGGTTCTTCCAAAAAATATTTCTGCACAGGAATGTTCTCAGATGCTACTTCTGCAGCCTTCAAAAGTGATTGCATAATTTTGGCCTCAGACATTTTCTTCTGAAGCTTTTTCAATTTCTCTTGCTTCTCAAGCACTTCAGCTGTCTTTTATTTTAGAGCCTTGGCCTCAGCAGGGTCTAGACCAAACTGTGGTTCTCCTTCCTTATTATTCTTCTTATCCTCCCTCCACTTTGCAACAACCTCATCCTGATAGGCTTTATTCTTTTTGGGGTTTGGAAGTGTGGATTGAGTTTCTTTGTCCTTAGGGGATTCTCCTTCAACTTCTACTTCCTTCAATTTTCTTTTCTTTCCATCCTTCTTCGACATTTCAGTCTCTTCTACATTTTTTGGAATGAAATCTTCTTCTTCCACTCATAGATCATAAAACTATCTGGAGTCTTTAGAAAATCCAACATTCATTATTTTCAAAGTGTCATCACTGACTAAGACAACATTAAAATTCCTCATCTTGGAACTACAAGGAATCTTGAAGGACTCAAGACACCGATCAATCAACTTGGAGAGTAGGGCTAGATACATGATTATTTGTGCTCTCAAATTCCCATTCTTGATATTCTCTATCATAATGAGAATATGATTCATCATATTGATCTTCCTTAGATTTATCAAAAAATCTAAGATATACGTATCACTTTTCTTAAGAGTGTCATTGTCACCCTTTCTCAGTACAATGACACCCTGAACCCATAACTCAAGGATCCGATTATTGGTAGACATGTGAGCAATCTTTACTGTCTTGACATCTGTAAGTCCAAGACACTACAAAGCCTTTACCTAGACAAAACATCCATGAACATATGGTAACTTGTGAGAACAAAATTCTGCTTCTCCTTCATTGGATAACCCTACCAAGATAGCAGTCTTCATGTATGAATGTTTATATGTTTTTCCATAACTCTTTAAGGAAATTGTTTTTCTCCCATCTTCCATGAAAAAAAAACTAATTCATAAAATTCTATCAGCTAAATTGGATAAACTACATCATGATCTCCCAACATTTAAATACAAATTCTTTTACATCAATTAAGCTTGATGTTTTTGGAGAAAATGGAATCATATGTTTTGAAAAAGTTCGGATGTAACCACCTCTCCCTGTATATCTGCCACTCTGCAATTGGCATGATAGTAGACATCTCTTGAGAAGGAACTTCAGCAGACATTCAGACTTGAGCACTTTTGAAAAGTTCAGAACAAGATTTTGAAGTGGGGAAGAGCTTCGACATGAAAAAGCTTTAAAACCAATGTAGGACAACCATTGGGGGAACCCTTTTATAGGTTTTGAAGAGACGATTGAACTTCCCATCTCAATCGAATTGCTGAGAATTCTTCAGATCAGATCTGACGGTTGAAAGGACAGCAGTATGGAAAATTTGGTAGGATCCGATTTGATGAGTTTTTTTAAAAAAAAACATTTGGATGTAAGGAAACTAGAATCTGAGAGATTTTTTAAAAACAAAAGAAACTACCTACAAGTAAATGGTGAATACAAAAACTCCAGAAGGAATCATACCTTTCAGATTGTCAAGAGTATTATTCGTATTGAGCAAAATTTTTCTTTAAGGACTTTAGATTCTGAATAAAACTTGAGTATGAAAAAAATGAGTACGCAGATCATCATTAAAAAAATCTTCATTACAAAAATCAACATTATGAAAATCTCAAGTATGAAAAACTTCATTATGAAAAATTTCAAGTAAGAAAAAAAATCATTAAGAAAATTTAAATTACGAAAAACATCATTACTAAAATTTCAAGTACGAAAAACATCATTACGAAAATTTCAAGTACGAAAAACATCATTATGAAAATTTCATTTATGAAAAACATCATTACAAAAATTTCAAGTGTTAAAATCTTCAATAAGAAAAAATTCAAGTACAAAAGAAAATTCATTATGAAAATTTCATGTATGAAAAACTTCATTAATAAAATTCCAAGAAAAAAAAATTCATTAAGAAAATTTCAAGTTTGAAAAACAATATAACGAAACATATGAAAAACATCACTAAATTTTATTTTCATAAAATACTAACTACGGAAATTTTCAAAAACATCATTATGAATGTTTTTGTAAAAACATACTATAAAATTTTTGAAAGACTGCCAAAAAAATGTACACCCCCTATGAAAATGAGTTAATTACCATAAGGAGATTGGTTCGACAGGAATTTAATGAGGAATATTACCTTATGGTTATCATTCCTAACATCTGTTTAATGAATTCAATGCTATCATAGTGTAATGAGTTTGTGAATATATCAGCAAGTTGATCTTGCATTCCGATAAATTGAAGAATGATATCTCTTTTTTGTGTATGATCTCTAAGAAAGTGAAGCCTAATGTATATGTGCTTTGCATGAGAGTGATGTGAAGGGTTTTTACAAAGGTAAATGGCATATGTATTATGAAAAAAATATGCATTTTGGTAAAAATAATACCATAGCCTCTAAGTGTGTGTTGCATCCACAAAAATTGAGCACAACAACTTCCAACTGTTACATATTCAGCTTCAGCTATGGAAAGTGCTACTGAGTATTTCTTCTAGCATGACTACAAAAATAATGAATCTCCTAAGAAATGAAAAGATTCAGATGTTCTTTTTCTATCCATTCTATATCCACCAATGTTAGAATCCAAATAACTTTTTAAAACAAAATCATTTCCAGAAGTATAAAAGAGTCCTAACTACATGATTATCTTTAAGTAGTGAAATTTTTTTTTCACTACCTTTAAATTAGATTCCTTATGATTGGATTGATATCTTGCACAAAAGCATACTAAAAGCATTAAGTCTGTACAACTAGATATTAAGTAAAGTAAACATCCTATCATACCTCTAAAAGATGTTTGATCTACTGGTTTCCTAGCTTCATCAAGATCAAGTGTGTTTGAGGTAACAATGGGAGTAATTATACACTTAGTGTTTTCATATCCATAATTTTTAAGAATATATTTAAAATACTTATGATGGTATATATAGATTCCATCTGGTTTTTGAGAAATTTGAAATCCAAGAAAAAATGTTAACTCACCCATCATACCTATTTCTATCTCAGATTTCATTAGATCCTCAAAGGATTCAGTTAAAGATTGCTGATTTGAACCAAATATAATGTCATCAATATAAATTTGAACAATCAAAACATTTTTCTTATCTTTCATTATAAAAAGGTTTGGATCTGCATTTCCCTTATCATAGTTATTTTGAAGCAAAAATCTTGTAAGTCTATCATACCAAGCTCGATGGGCTTGCTTAAGTCCATACAAAGCTTTGGTAAGTCTAAAAAAATTACCACGATCGTTTATATCTTCAAAACCAGGAGTTTGTTCAACAAAAAATTCCTCTTGAACATAACCGTTAAGGAAATCACATTTCACATCCCTTTGAAAATGTTTGAAATTGAAGAATGCTGCAAAGGCAAGTAAGATACAGATAGATTCAATTCTAGATACTAGAGTAGAGGATTCTTTATATTATATTCCTTCTTGTTGATTATAGCCTTTAGTAACTAATCATGCATTATTTCTTACGATGATTCCATTTTCATCCCAATTATTTCTGAAGACCCATTTTACTCCAATAACAGAAGTTTACCTAGGTCTTTCAACCAAGGTCCAAACTTTATTCCTTTCGAATTAATTTAGTTCATATTACATGGACTTAATCGAGTCATCATCACCTAAATCTTCATCAGTTATTTTTGGTTATAATTGGGAAAGGAATTCTAAATGTTCTACTTCATTTCATAAGGAAATTCTAGTCCTTACAGGTTGATGCACATCACCAATGATTCTATTACTAGGATTATTCTTTAGAAACAACTGATTTGGGTTTTGTAAAATCATTTCATCCACAAAGGGTATAAAATATTCTGGGTTAAATGTTTCAGAAGTACCTTCATGTACATTTTCCTTATCAGAAGGATCTTCTATCAAAGGTTGATAATTAGTTTTTGAAAACAAATCCAAGGATGTTGGTTGGGGTTGTTTAAAAACAAAAGGACTAGTTTCATCAAATTTGACAAGTACTATTTCTTCAAAAGTAAAAGAGTTTTTATTGAAAAATATATAATCCTTAAAATTTGTGGAGTATCATAATAAAATTACTTCATCATATTCTGGAGCGAATTAATGTTGATTATCTTTAGTATTCAGAATTAATACCTTGTAACCAAATACCATAAAGTAGGAATGTTTAGGTTTTCTACCATTCCATAACCCATAAGGAATTTTATTCAGAGAATGTCTAATTAAAACTCCATTTATAGTGTAACAAGCAGTACTTACAACTTCAGCCCAAAAAAGTTTGGCTACAAAATACTCACTCAACATGGTTCTAGTAATCTCTTGAATAATTATATTTCCACTTTTAATAAAACCATTTTGTTGAGGTGTTCTGGGTGCTGAGAAGTTATGAGCAATTCCTTTTCTACTAATTTTTTTTTTTCAAAATCATAATTTTGAAATTCTCCACCATGATCACTATGGATAGTTTTTAGAGGGAGGGTTTTCTCATTTTTAACATGGGCTATAAGACCTTTGAATTAAGAAAAATATTTATACTTCTTTTCTAGAAAATTATCCCACGTAAATCTAGAGTAGTCATCAACTAAAAAAATTCATAATACTTGCCTCCAATGCTTCCAGTTTGTGTAGGACCAAAGAGATCCATATGCACTAACTATAATGCATCAGTAGTTGAGACTTCACCAAATGATTTAAAACATGATTTATCTTTTTTTCCTAATTGACAAGGGTCACAACCTTTTGAAGAATCAAATCTAAGCTCCGTTATATCCCTAAATATTATTTTATTATAATGTTTGCATAAGTTTCTAAGGTTACATTGTCCTAACCTTTTATACCACAACCAAGAATGATCTTCCATTTCACTAAGACAAGGTAGATCCTGGCCGCTAAGGTCTTCTAGGTTTTCTATGTATACATTCTCTTTCCTATTAGCTGAGAGAATAAACTCTTCTTTGGAATTGGGTACTAAACACTTGTCATTCCGAAAATTCACAATATAACCTTAATCACATAATTGAATTATGCTAATGTGGTTGTGCTTAATACCCTTAAAAATAAAGCATTTGAAATCAATGTTTTTTCAAGAAGAACGATGTTACCAATACCAATAATTTATCCCTGAGCATTATCTCCGAAAGTTACTTTCCATCCTTTCGTATTGATAATATTTTCAAAATCGTATTTGTTACAAGTCATATGACGAGATCATAATCTATCAATGTACCAGGTATTTATATTAGTACCTTCTATGTTTTCTAAAAAATATGAAAAAGTTAGGTTTTCAAAATCCAAACATTCTTAGATCCAGAAATCTGAGAAAGAAAAATTTTAGGCACTTGCATATTTTTAGAAAAATAAAATTTATGAAATCCTAAAGACTAGGTTTTGTTTAAGAAACAATTTTTTGCCCAGTTTCCACCACACTGACACTTAGTGAAAAATGAAGCACATTGAAGAACAAAATAATTGTTACTAAAAATCGGTTTAGAACCAGTATAACTAAATGAAAAACTATTCCTTAGTGGTCAGATCTGAGAATACATTTTATCAACATTTTCTTTTCCAAAGGTAATGTTTGAAAAAAACTTCCTAAAGGAAAAGATTTCGGATTTCTATTTGATATCCAATTTCATGTCTTCCAAAACATTATCTTTAGAACTAGAGCTAGGGTCGAAAACATTTTTCATAGAAATTACGTTTTCTAGATCTTTAGAAAGTAAATTCTTCTCAGAGTTTACAACCTCATGATTTTTTGAAATATTTTAAAACTCAACATTTTTATTGTCAAGATCTATAGAAAGATCTGATATTTCCTTAGAAAGAATAGTATGCCTAGATTTTTCATTATCTTGTTTTTTCATGAGTTTTGAGTTCTCAATCTCCAGGAGTTTGGAAAAAATAGACAGTTCTTCGTAGGAAGTTAAAATATTATCATCATCATAAGAAGATTCTCCATCTAAAGAGTTATAATATGTATCATTGCTATAATTTCCATTTAAAGAAACATTGGTCAATGATTCATCATTGTGTACCTTAGCCATTAAACAATAATTTTCAATATGTAGTCTGGCTATTAGACCAAGATTCTACTGTTGAGAATATTCACAATCCGAATATTCATCCGAAGAGTCCCCTATACTGGATCTCTAGGTGTCATTAGCTTTCAAAACTTTCTTAGCTCTATCCTTGTAGCACTTATTTCTGTTTATCTCAGTATTCTTTTCTTTTATCTCTTTTATCTTGAGCCTAAGACAATCAGGTCTTATATGTCCATATCTCTTGCATTCATAACATTAAACTTCTGAATCTTTATCATCCTTCCTTTATTTCTTCTTGTATCTAGATTGAAAGTTCCTCTATCCAGCTATCTTGTTCATTCTTTGAGAAAGATTTTCTAATTCAATCTCTGAGGATTCACTTCCACTAGATTCGAGTAGGATAATAACCTTCTTAGACTTAGATCTGGTAACTCTCTCAGGAGTCTTAGCTTTCATATGATTTGAAGTTATAGTAAAAGCGACACATCCATTCCCAATCATCATGTTTACATTTTGAGCATCTCTCTTCATTCTGTCTCATGCTGAAGAAGAGTTCCAAATAATTAATCTAAGGAAATCTAAGTGACCTTTTTGTTCTCATCTATAGCAGTCCTCTTGGATTCCCACTCATTGGGCATGATTTTTATGATTTTATCAACAAGAGCTTCGTCATCTAATCCTTTCTCACCCATGGATTGTAAACTATTCACAATGGTCATGAATCATTGTTGCACCTTACATATGGGTTCTTCATAAGGAAAGAAGAAACCATGATATTCATCTTTGAGCATGGCTCTTATTGTTTAAATTACATTTGAAGTCCCAATGTGTGTAAATTCATGTTTCCTCCATATATAATTTTTGGACTCACAAGATGAAATTTGGCTATATATATTTCTAGTCATGAAGCAAAGAAAATTATTGTGTACCTTATAATTCAGTTGATATTCATGGTTTTCTTGATTAGTGAAGGTACTAACTTCTTTTTTAGGGATTTTATATCCTCCAATAAGCATAAAAAAATTGTCAACACCAGTATTGATAATGAATGTCTTCATTTAACCTCTCCAATATTCGTAATAATTTCCATAAAATATAGGTGGCTAGTTGGATTGTGATTTTCTATGGAACCAACATTGATTCCAACCATCTTTATGAAAATTCCATCCTCAAAAACATGTTAGTAATAAAATTTTTGTAAACAAGTAAAATATTTCTAAGGAAATAATAGAAAAAGGGTATCTTTAAGAAAAAATGAATCCGAACATTCTGAGTCTGAAAAACTAATTACGAGAAAAATTTCAGATGATTTCTCTTCTGAATCTAATCATGAGATTAATTCATATTGAACCAAAATTCCAAAGCTGATTGTTAGGCTGGTTCAGGATTCAAGGTCACCTTCTCTTATACCAATTGTTGAGATGGTATGTGAGTATGATATACTCTATAGTACCAAATGTATGATCAAAATAAAATAGATACTGACTAAAGTATCTAATTATTCTTAAAATACAAGTGGGGGATGTGAATTATATACATTAAAAATTAATTTTGAACTTTTAAAGATGGTTATGTTTATAAAGGTTAAATAAGGTAATTCAAAAAACCTCTAAGTTATACACACTTTATTGATTCAGGAAATATGATTCCAAGAAAGCAATTCCGAAAAAATGAACCTTAATGAAAGTTTACGAAGATGAATATTCTACCTTAAAGAGTACAAAATCTAACTAAAATAGAGTACAACTATAAGGAAGTATAAGATAGTTATACTTTCCTCAACAGTATGAATGTAGCGGAAAACATGTAACAAAATAAGTAAAAAGTATTAAGACTTTTAACCCAAATAGAAGGGTATCCAACAACCTTGGATAAAGGTACCTTGATTTATATATTAAAAAATGTATGTCTTACCCACACCAGGGTAAGCCCTCGATACGAAGATTGGAGTCTGTATTACTATCCCCACAATCCCACAACTTCAAGGTAGTTGGCATCTCTATCTTCCTCATCAACGAAGCCCTCAACTTCAAGGTAGTCGTCACCTTTGCCTTCCTATCCCCGAAAGCCCTCAATTGTACACAATAACAATCAGAGTCACACAAAGTAAATATGAACAAGACCTTCAGTACACACTAGGTAGTGTGAGTATCTCTCTAGAAATCACTTCAACAACATGTAATCTCTCGAGTCATATAACAGTGTTGAGCACATTAAAATGAACTCCAATATATAGGCAGGGCTTCAACAGTCGGCTCCCTCCTCCAATGGAAATATTTTTCCTTGAATTTCGGAGGGACCTGTACATGTGTCACTAAAACAAAAATTAATGAGTAACTGAATGCACGACATTGTTTTATAACAAAACAAGTTTAAGAAAAAATATGGTTACATAACTAAAATCCAATATTCGGAAAGTGAGGAAATATGAATGTTTTCAGTCTAACCAAAATTGAATTCCGAGTGTATAATACAAGGATAATTGGATTCTAATTTCTAGGAATTCAAAAACTGTAATCTATAGAATTCTGGAGTCTGGATCTCAAGGAAATTCGAAATCTGGATTCACAAGAATTCAGAACCAGAACATAAAAAGTTCGGAGTCAGAGTTCTTGAGAATTAGGAGTCAGAACTAATAAGAGTTCAGAGTCTGTATTCAATGACCCCAGAGTTAGAACTCAGAAAAGTTTATAACCAGAATTCGTAATCAGAATTCAGGGTCAGAACTCACAAGAGTTTGTATCCAGAACACATAATTAGAATTCAGAGTCATAACTCAGAAGAGTTTGTATCCAAAATTCGTAATCACAATTCGGAGTCAGAACTCAGTAGAGTTTGTATCTGTAATTTTGAGAATTTGGATCCTAAAACAGAATGCTTCATATCTAGGTTATTATATGATTCAAGGGTTTTGGTTTCAAACCAAATTTTACACTTAGAAAAATTATGATATGAGTAATGAAATCATGATATCTATAAATTTCCTTGGGGAAGGAAAATTTTCCTTATAGAATTAAAACATAGGGTAAAAATATATTTTCCTTGAGATATGGTGTTTGTGATTTTCAAAACAAGAAGTAATGGTAATGTATTAAAAAAACCTTAATGACTCACCAATATCTTCTACGTATGAAGGAATGGAAAAGTCATAAGGAAAACCTTATTGGATCAATAGTAAGATCTATTAGTGCTTGTTAACAAGTAATATCTTACCACTTTTAGAAAAGTGTAATTCTATTCTTTTATAGGAAACCTAGAATGTGATAGGAGGGAAACCCAATTTCACATCATGATCTACAAAATTCATAAATCCTAAATTTCTCGATCATTTACATTTTCAGATTTTTGTTTTTCAACTCATGATAATACTTATTTGTGGGTCTTGAATACTCTAAAAACATCATACTTCTTCGAGATTACCAACATTTCATGAGTATGATTTTTCAGTATGATTTTTCATTATGATTTTTCACTATGATGTTGACACATGAAAAAATAGATACATCCTTTTATGATGAAATCTTGTAAACACTAATTGACCTATCAAGAAGATGCTCTACATATTATATTTTATAGAACATCTAAAATATTATAAATGGATTTCTTAATTTCGTCAATTCTATTAAAAAATGATCATGTCCTTAATGATTTTTAGCAACTGATGAATTCATTGGCGTCAACAAGCAATTGAATGATCGGTCACTTATTAACTATAATGATTTATTTGTATTCCATGTATGAGGTTTTTTCACATACTATTGAGATATTCAATACTTTTTTCTTTTCCACTAGACCCAATTATAATAGAACAATGTAAGCTTTTCTGTTTTCTTGACCCAATTGCAATACAATTCTACCTTTCTTAAAAATTATTCATTGAATATTACTATATGTCTAATACAAAAAGGATAAAAAAAATATAAAATGAATCACTGATAGAATTAATTTTGATTGATCAGTGTCTATAGTGACTTATTTACTTTAGCCTCCTCAATCTTCCAGTCTACTTTTATTGTCACAATGATTATCCTCATACTGGTGATCTTCATCCATATATGTCTATTGTTCATCAAACTAATGAGCACCATCCAGAATAATTCACAACTTATTATAAACTCATATAGTAACCTTAGCTTGTATCATGACTTAATTAAGATTTCTAAGAACTACATGATCCACAAATAAATGTAAAATTTTGAATGAAAAGTCTTATTACTTCCCAGTCTTCCAAAAACATCATTATTTCAAACCAATACTCATCACGATTTGTAGCACCAACTATCCTCCTTTCCATCATAATGATTTCATCACATGTTTCTTAAACAAAATATGAATTTTTTTAATTAAAAAATAGTAAATCATCATGGGGTTTTCATCAAATCTATAAATACTTTGATTATGTTCTTTATTATGACCAATACATACTTTATGATCTCAATGGGAGGCTGATGAGCCCTTTCACATGGAAAACTTCTTTACAATCCAATGATATTTCATAAGATTTATGTGTTTGATCCCTTGATTATGATGGTGTTTCCAATAATCCATATCATTACCTATTCTCAACTTCAAATCATCTATTGATAAAAAATATAACCAAAACACAACATTGTCCAAACAAACTCCCCATCATGTTGGTTTTCAATATCTTTTTCAACCACTTAGAAACAATACCACGCTATTTTTTCCCTTTCTCACCTTTTCTTATCCTGATCCGCCTATATATTTTCTATCCAAATTTTCCTTATATCTCCCATTTATTAATAATGAAATTAAACGGGTACGTTATTCAACTTTTCCTCATTATTGGCAAATGATCTCAATTCCAAGGTTCAGAAGTTTTCACCCAAAATAATGAAATTTTTATTTAGGAGAACAACATTATCACGTCTTTCTTAATATATATCATTTAACTAGACACATTTATTTCTCTGTGGGTGAACATAGTGTAGAAATCCAGAGTGTATAATCAGTGTTATCAATGTTTTCCACAACACAACATTAATGTAATACATTTTCTTATTTAATTCAACAGTATCATTAATTGGGGAAATTTTAATTGATGTATTTAGGAATGATGTAACATGAACCCATTTCAACAAGCATAAAATAATGTTCTGTTGTATAAACACAACATTCCAAGACTAGTATTTTGTAAACTCATTGATTAATTTTGTTGGAATAATATGTGAATCATAAATATCATTTCCTCATTTCAGATTCTTATATACCTTACATGATTTTATAAATAAAAAAATATTCAGAAATAATGAATAATATCAATAGATATTTATAAACATATATGATTTTGAGAGTTATCTCTTTGTCATTTCATTTTCTTCTTCATCTTGGATATTTCGTTGTATATATTTTTTTTATGTTCATCATTCTCATATTTTTTTAGATGTTTATTTTCATACGTATAATCGTCTAACAAGAAAGTTAACTTCATTTCCCCTTTTGTAAACGTTTTTCAATAGTGATTGTGTAATAACTCATTCATTCCATTATCATGATATGGAAGGATAGCCAACAATTTTTTACTAAAATTCTAATCTTTCTCACATGTTTTTCATGTTTTTAGAATTTTAAAATCACCATATGTTGAATTTTTTTCATTAATATTATTCTTACCTTTGGAAAACTTTTTCTTTCACTCTTATTGAACTTTTTTTTCTTCTTCAAAATTTCTATACATGAAAACATGTTCTACACAAATAATTACGCAATAATTTATTTCAGAGTCACCGGGTTTGATTTTTCTAATTTCTTAAAATACACACCGTACTTTATCTTATGACTTTCCCTTTTTGGTTTCAAAATATTTTGTTGAAAATTTTGATCTTATTTTATTAACATATTTTCCCCTTTATTCATACCTATTTACTCATAGAGACATGTTTTAACATAATGAATAATATATATGTGTGAAAACTCTACAACACCAATTGTGGCCTCTAAATCTTGATTTTATAGATAGATAATCAACTTCTTTAGAAATTTTTGTTGTTATTGTTATTGTTGGTTATTCACAAATAGTGGTCCATTTATCTCAAGAGGATACTTTCATTAATAATTCTTATCCTTCTTGGTGAAAGATGTTTTCTCACAAACATGACTTTGTAAATAATTCTTTTTTCCTTTTTCAGAACTTTTAAAATTTACATAAATTTGTATGATAATGTTTTCTTTCATAATTAATATCTAACTTTTTGTTTCATTAATCATTGATTATGTTTCAAACAAATATTTTTCTTTATCATCTATACTAACTTTCAAAAAATCTATCATATTTTTGGAATCAGTTTTCTTCAACTGTCTTTGCTTGTTTTCATCAATTAGTATTGATTCATTCATGTTTTCATTCTCATTTCCAATAGATATTTCATCATATGTTTTTATTTTTCTGTTAAAATAATCAATATTCATATTATGAAATTTTGGAAAATTTATATATGTCTTTACTTTCATCAACTGAAAATTATTCTCAACAGTTATTCATTCAAAATTGTTATTCAGCTTCTTCATCTCTTCTTGAGTTGAGTATTATAACAATTTTTTTATCCAAATTATATTTGAGAATGCATTCAATTTTCATAATTTCCTCATCATAATCATCATTGTATGAATAATTACTTCCATATCTTACATTACAAATAAAACTATGTTGATAATTAGGTTTATGAATGGATGTTGAATCGTCCTTATTTTTCTCAGATAAAATATCTTATTTGTTGTAATAATGACATTTTTCCTTATGATTCTTCCATTATTTATTCTTTGATTTTTCATAATATTCCTCATAATCATAATCTTTAAATTTTTTCAAACAAAAAGTTTGTGAAACAATGCCCTTTACCTTCACAATTCCAACATTTGATGTTTTTAGTTTTCCATTTCCCATTATTTTATTTCTTTGAAAAGAGGCCAAAATACTATGTTGAAACATTTAGCTTCTTTATTTTCTTTTGAATCATTTTATTCTTCTGTTACTTACTTACCATAATTTTTCAATTTCATGAAATATTTATAGGCCATTTCTTTTTCAACATTTTCATTAATTTTCATAACCTTTTCTCTTCTCATTTCATTAGTAACAATAGTATTACAAAGATCATAAAAATATAGAGTTTCAAGATCACAATATTTCAAAGATGAAACTTTTGAATCCAACATGTCATGACGAAATCTAAATTTAAGTTAAAAAAATGTTTGAGTCTTACCACTTCTCAACAAGACCTATAACAGTGATAACAATATCATTTACTCTTGCAAAGAAGTCACCAACAGTTCCATATTCACCCGTTATCAAATCCTCATACTTCAACCAACAAAGTTTTAACTCTACCATGTTCACCATTATAGTTCCTTTATAATTGTTTGTTAACTTATCAGATATACCTTTGGCTATTAAAACTCCAATTACTGTAATAAACTCAATTTTTGTTAGTGATGAGTGTAAGGAATTTTTTTCTCATCCATCATTAACTAGATTTTCCTTATCAGCAGCTGAAAGAAGTTAATTCTCAATACAAGGTTTAAATCTATCTATAGTATCTTCCACAACATCATTCCCAAAGGAATAAAATATGGATCGATTATATAATTCTAGATCTGATAGTTTTTACCATTTAATCGTAGAATCATCTTATATTTCACATAATTAAAATTCTCTAGTCATTGAGATGTATCTTTCAAAGGAACCTATTATATGATAGAAATTATTATTCCAAAATTGGACCAAAACCACTAAATGTGAGGACGAGGGGGTGAATGAGTGGTTCATTTTCATTTATAAGAATGTTGATAAACATAATCGGTAAACATTTATAACCTCTAAAACATGTTAAAATCATGATCCACTTATGCATAACTTCTAAAACGTTCCTTTAATAGAAAAAAATTAAAAAGGATGTTTTCACATGATATTTAAATGCTTAGATAAAAATTAACACTCATTTTAATGTTGGATTTCCCCAATGAGTTGGATTATTTCACAATATTTTTTCCACAATAAAAAGGCACTAGAAAGGAAAATCTATAGACCCAATAGAAATGACCATGTTATAGTCGTTTATACCCACCAACGGTCATTTTATGCATCCACTTCCCCATAGTTGGTAATACTCTTCCAACCAAAAAAATATGTCTTTTTAGAAACAGATTAGTATCCATAGTTACAAGCTTTACTTTTCATCTTATTTTCTGATCCACATAAGAAAGTATTCACTTCCTCTACAAGAAAGTTGAATCAAGCATTAACTATTTGAAATATTCAAGACCATAATCAAATATCTATAAAAATGATTTTCTTGGAATATATTCTTGAAGATATATCTAGAAAACTTCATTATCAAAAGTCATTATGACTTCTCTTAGATCTATTACATATGTCTGATGGTTATTATCTAATTGGCATTAGTCAGATTCTCATTTTACTATTTTTTATTCATGTGATTAGGAACTCAATAGGTATCTCACAAATCCTCTACACAGTGGAACTCATTCTAATGAACATTTCTTCGATGAATGTTTCTTTGAGGGGCTCACTCTAATCTATGTTGTTGGATGATGCATCATCCATTAGAACATTCTCCAATGATCTTATTGATCCAAATTCATGTAACACCCAAAAAAATTAATGGTATGATTCTCTAAAATATATTCTATTCATTGGAAATATTTCATAAATCACTGTGTTCCTTTAAAACAACACTTGGTTATTTTTTATATAGTCATAACTTATCCATTAAACATAAAGTTTTCCACTTATTTGTTTTGAATTTCGAAAAACAATCATTTATTGTTTTGACCAGTAAGTCATTAAGAGTTTGATAGAACCAACTTTTTTTTGTTGAATAGTAAAAATCCCTTATGAATAGTTATATAAATAGTAAAATGGCCTTATGAATAGTAAATAAGGACAATATTTTACTTTCTTAAGGTAATAAGATAATTAGATCTTAATTAATTTTTTAATGTGATATAAATATAATAATACCTTTAAAATTGTCATTTTTCAAATTAATTATGATTTAATTTAAAAATTTGATTAAAAATACATAAAAATTATTTTCAAAAAATGGATTTCATTTTTGAATTCTGAATGTCGAAAAATGGTTAGGGTGATGTTTCAGAATTTTTCAAAAATAATACAATTTTTCATGAATAGTTAAAATATGGTTTTGTGTTTTCAGTAATTTAATGACCTCATAATGATGTAATAATTAAAAATAAAAGGCTGGTATACTTTCTTACAGTAACATATGACATGAGGTTTCCAAAGTGGCTAAAACCATTAGCAAGCCCATGGTTTTTCAAAAACCACTAATGAGTTGACCCTTTTAATTAATAAAAACCCTCTGAATAACTATAAAAAATTACACACCCACTTAGTTTTCATTCATTACAAACTCATTATCCTCTATTATCTATTATTATTACCTTCATATGAGTCCTCCCATGATGTCCTCAAACCCCCAAGGACCCAACCATCATGTTTTGGGAGTTACTCTACTAGGTAAGAGAATCAACCACCCTTCTCTTTTCTTAATGATTTTGTTTTATGTTTTCACTTTTTTTTTCAATTCGATTATGTTTGGATATATCATTACATATTCCCCTTTCAGTCCATATTATTTAATAGTTATTATAGAACCCGTTTCTTTCATCAATCTAGTTTATGAAATTTTATGTGACGTCGTTAGAATGCCAAATTTTCGTGAGAGATTTCTCAATTTCCTTCTAGTTCTAGTTCATTTATTTTATACTTCTTTACTCATGTCCACTAATTAAAATGATAAGATAATTATAGTACCTTAAATTAACTAAAATTATATTATGCTAATGGAATATTTCATTATCATATCTCTTTCCTCCTACTCTTATACTAAATATGAAAACACCGTCCGAGATGTGTTAATTTATCATATTCAAGGACGAAAAGTTCTTAATTTTTGTTACCACATTAAATTCTGGTCAAGAAACCATTTTTATGGTTGAACCAAATAATTATATATTTATTTCATATCATTAATTTTCTGTAATCCTTACACACTCATAATATAAATTTATAATATAAAAAAATCTCATTATGAACAAAACTACCAAGTTAATCCAAACATTTGTAATTTACGTTTAACTAATGATTCATCATTATGGTTTATAACTGAAAATCATTAGAAGATCATTTATATCTCTGAAATTTAATTAATAAGATATATTAACAACATCTGTATGTATAACCACATTTTTTAATGAATGTATATTCATGAATACAAGTAAATGAATCATGAAAACCATGGAAGAAAATGCTTCCAAAATAGTAAAATTAAACCTTTTAAACCAAAAAAAGGGGCATGAATGAACCTAATGAGGTTATAATAAATCAATTAATTGTATAATAGGTTCAGGAATTATTAAATAATTAATCTAAATTTTATTATTCAGGTCATTAAAACAAACTATGAACACACTCGATCATAAGGTAAGGTGTTTCTTATCTCACTTTTAATTCGGTGAGATTTCCATTGTAAACCACACATTTCATGCATGTGTTGTATGTGTACTGAAATTTGAGATATAATATAATTATTCTTTTTATTTTCATGGTATTTTATTATTAATTTTAAAATTATCAATTCTTGGTCACACAAAACGACTGATTACAATGTGGTAATGGGCTTTGTGTCAATTTTCCATTTCGTTGTGACTTACTTTGTATTGTGCACCATAATAATTCTTATGTAGTGTACCTACTACCCAATTGAGATCATTTCTCATTTAAATTTTATAATATATTATAGATCAAAATTCTGGTTTCATCTATTTGAGTATTTTCTAAATTGTATACCTTTTTACATATGGTGTTTATTTCGAATGTTGTTTTCAATTTGGAAATATTGATGAATCTCTATCTTCTACTCTATAATGATATTGTAAATTCATATTGATCTTATTTTAAATCACTGTATAAAAAATTATTTGGAATTTCAAGGGTAGTTGGGTCCCTCTATTACCCCTTGATGCATCGACATGTCTCATGAGACAAATCTGTTGGAGACAAACCCTTTGAGTTTGTTTCCAAAAATCAGACGGGTTTCTACCCACAGAACTAATACATTTTAATTTTATTATGGTATCTGGTTCCAGATTTCTGAAGTCCAATTAATAATAATTTTATTTATTCATTATAATTTATTACTATCCCTGAGTTTTTTACTATGACAAAATCTATGGATGCAGTTTTATTCTCAATTTATTAATGCTATAAGATTTTGTTTATTTACCAGGGCATATTGATTATTTCAAGTTTTTTATGATTCAATTATTATTGAATTCATGCTATAACTATATTTAACCCTTACTGAGATTTTGATCTCACCCCATTCATTTTTTTACCTTCAACATGTGATGAAGTGGAGATCATTTATTTAGTTTATGTGGATGCAGTTTTTAGTTTTTGTTATGTATAGTATTTTGTATCCTTTTCCAATGTAATTTGTGTTACATCTATGTATCTAGTATCTTCAACACTACTAAAATGATCATTCCTTTAGGATTTTCATTCCTTCTAACCATTCTAATATAACATGTAATGCACTTTCTTTGGTCTAAAGGGGTCAGGGTGTTAGAGTCGGTATTAGAGGAAGTTTAGAAGAAAACATGGAAACTTGAATAGGAAATGTATAGTAGGGAACAAATCCATAAGGTAGTATTTGAGGATAATTATACAATAATATCTTGGTATTTTGGTATGGAATAGATTATGTGAATAATTCTAGCAAATAAAACCCTTTCTCGATACAAAAAAGTAGAGGTGGATCTAGAACATATGTACTTATTAGTGAAAAATCTGACAAGTAGTTGCGAGCATGACCTAGAGTATCCAGGTACACTACAATGGGACTTGATGCACTCATGGTACTAACACTTCGAGGGGATATGCATAAGATAATCCGAGTTTTCTTTACAAGCCATTATAAAAGAGTTGAATGTAAATTTTTCCTCAGAGAATGCATGTTTATGAGATTAGTTATGCAAAGATTTTTAATCTATGTTAAGTTATTTTCTATTTGAGATCCACAACTTAAAATAGTGTATGACATTATTTAGAAATGGAATATAATGGAAGAAGGAGAAACAAAACTCGTGGGAAATGTAGGGATCTCCCCACTGAGCACGTCAACACAGTCAATGTTGGAGTAGATCATATTGTGATCATATTGGGGAAACGTAGTGAGGTTGTGATGAATAACTATGCCAAACCTGTGTTGGATCGTTTCATGCTGTAAAATCCCCCATATTTTTGTAGGACTACTAATCCAGTTGTTTTTTAATAGTGGATCAAGTCCCTTGAAAATATATTCATGGCGTTAAGATGTAATTAAAATGAAAAGGTAGTACTGGTGGTATATTATCTCAAGGGTGATGTTGATGAATGGTGGTCATTGATCCAAAATACTATAGAGGAAGAAGAAATAGAAGATATGGAATAGAGGACTAATTATTAAATATTCTTCAACAAATATTTCCCTCGTTATCAACGAACCGAAATGAAGAGGAAATTACTTAGCTTAATGAAAATGGAAGAAGACGGTGTTGCAGAGTATGAGGCTACCTTAACTTGGATATCTAGGAATGTTATAGATTACATTAATGACTCAAAATACATGATTGATCATTTATTTGAAGGACTGAAGCCAAGTCTTTTGAGGGAACTAGTTACTAAATCATTTTCATCATTTGATGAATATTTATCATGTTCAATCAAAACAATGAAATAACATTCTAGAACATGTTTCTTGAAGAGAAACCATGGTAAGAAGTTGTACTCTAATAACCATAGAAAAGGTGAAACATCAAAGAAGAACAAACGAACAATGAAATTACCAAAATGTGTGAAATTTGGAAGGAATCATCCCAGTAAATGCTTGAAATGTATGGGAGTCTTCTATAAGTGCAGAGAAAAGGGTCATCGATAAAATGAATTCTTGGGGAAGAATCAATTTGATTAGGTTCAATGCTACAATTTTAGAGATATGGGAAACTATGAAAATGAGTTTCCTAAGTGCTAAGGAAACAATCATCCGAAAAGGCCATGAGAGGATGTGAAATCATATATGATTACAACCGCGGAGGTTAAATTCCCAAATGATATGGTGCCAGATAATTTAATTGTTTTACCAAACTTAGACTACTATTAATTTGATTATGGATCATCACATTCATTTATATATTCCCATTTTTCTATGAAAATTAGACATGTTAAATTTTATTTAATAAAGGAGTTGTCAGTCAGAACACCATGGGGATGAATCATTGTAACACATGCATGTCAACTAGTCACCCTTGTGACACTTAAATGTGATTTTGTTTCTAACAAGATCATCATAATAATGACTGACTTTGATATAATTTTCGGTATGAATTAGCAGTAAAACAACGATTTGATGATTTATTACAATAATAAGGAAGTTACAATCTCTGAAAATGGTGTAGAATCCGTAATTTGTATAGTAGAAACCTAAAAAATTAATTATCATCTACATAAACCCCTAGTAGCTATACTAAATTCAATTATTGGGGAGGAATAGAACCCAATATCTATGGGCGAGGAATGAAATTTTCAAATTGAATATGTTCATGTAGTATAATAATATGTTAATTTATTTCCAAAGTATTTAGCTGGACATCCCCCAGAGTTGGAAATTGAGTTTTCCAATGACTTAATTCTTGATTCAAGGCCCATATGAAAGACCCCTTATTGAATGGCCACTTTAGAGTTAGTGGAGCTAACGAAACAACTAGATTAAATGAGTGATAAATTATTTATTCCACCTAGTGTTTCTCCATGGGGAGTCGCTATTATTTTTGTTAAGAAGAACTATTGGTCTATGAGGTTGTGCGTTTATTAGAAGGAAATCAATGTTATTATAATAATGAATAAGTATCATATGGCACAAATTAATTATTTATTTGATCAACTTCATAGGGAAAAATATTTTTTAAAGAATGATCTTCAATCTGGATATCATCATTTTTTTGTGAGGAAGGATGACATTCAAAAAAATAGCATTTTGAACCAGGTATGGGCATTACAATATTACTATAATGCCTTTGGAATAACTATTACACCATTTTTTTCATGGATCTGATGAATAGTGTTTAAAAGGAATATTTCGTTGACATTATATTAGTTTTTGTTGATGATATCCTATAAATTATAAAACCTATGAAGATCATGAAAATCACTTGTGCACTATTCTAAAGACTCTTTAAAGAAATGAATTATATGAGATGTTTAGAAAGTGTGATTTTTGGCACTAATCAATTTCCATTTTGTGACACATTTTATCTATGGATGGTATATCTATAGATCCTATGTTGAAAAAGGATATGAATGAATGGCCTACTCCATCAACAATAAAAAAGGCTATTAGTTTTACTGGTTTAGGAGGATATTATTTGCGTTTTGTTCATAACTTCACCCATTTAGCCAACCCAATGACAATGCTCACATGAAAAGGGGTTATGTTAGTATGGAAAAATTAATGTGAATAATGTTTTGAAGAATTAAAGAGAAGGATAGTGATAGATCCAATCTTGAGTCTACCATCAGGGAATTATGGATTTGTGATCATTAGCGACACATCAATGAAATGACTTGGTTGGGTCCTTATACTGATTGATAGAGTGATTTACTATGAATATATGAAACTAAAAATACATGATCAAAACTATCCAACTCATGGTATTGAGTTGGAAGCTTAAATATTTTCTTTCATGATATGGAGACACTATCTCTATGTTGAAAAATGTGAGATATGCACTGATCACAAGAGTTTGAAGTATATTTTCTCACAGAAAGAACTCAACATGAGTCAAAGATGATGGCTTGAACTACTCCAGGATTATGATTTAACTATACACTAAATCTCGATGATGGAAGATAAGGTGACAGATGCTTTGAGAAGAAATGATCATGGAGTTCTGAATAAGATGAGAGTTAAAAGGGATCCTATGTTCATGGATCTAGTAAAGATGGATATAGGAATAATCATGGAAGGTGAAACATCAATAATTTTTCAAAAGGTTTCCAAAACATATTTACTTTAAAGGATAACATGTTCTCAAATTGATTATTAGGTGATTTAAGTTAATATTAAAGGTGTGAATGATGGGAGATTGGCTGACTTCATATATGAAGATGGAATATTGAACGTTTGGAGGTGGATTTGTGTTCCTGGTATACCTGATCTAAAAAAGGAGTTGTTGGATGATTCTCATAGCTCTAATTTCTCTATAAACCCTTGTTTCACAAAGGTGTACATATATTTGAAGGAACATTTTTTTTGGGAAACATGAAGATGGAGATTGCTAATTATGAGTCGAGATGTTTGGATTGTCAATAGGTGAAGGCTGGAAGACAACATCCCGAAAGTGTCATGCATCCCCTTTCTATTACTACGTGGAAATGGGATGATATTAAAATGGGAATTGTTATGGGACTACCAAATACTCTAATGAAGAGTGATTCCATATGGGTCATTGCTGATCTTCTTAAAAAATCAACACATTTTATTTTATAATGGAAGATTTACCACTTGATCTTTTTGAAATAATATATATTAATGACATTGTAAGACTTTATAGTGTACCCTTAAAAATTGTTTCTGATCATGATCCTCGTTTTACATCAAAATTCTATAAATGTCTCATGAAGGCTTTGAATACTGAGCCTCGTATGAGTACTGCTTATCACCCCCAAACTGACAGACAGTTTGAAAGGACGATTCAAACTCTTTCCAAAATGTAGAGATAATGCTCTCCTGACAATCAAGGTATGTGGGTTCAATTCATGCCTTTAGTGTAATTTTCGTTCAGAAATAGTATATATTCTCTTAATAAAATGGCTCCTTATGAAACATTATATGGAAGGAGATGTTGAAATCTAACTTGTTGGGATGAAGTTGGTGAGAGTAAACATATAGGCCCAGAACTTAATGAAGAGACCATAGAAAAGATAATGTTAATCCGAGCTCATATTAAAGTATCCCAAAGTAGGAATAAGAGTTATGATGAAAACTGAAAAAGGAATCAGAATTCCATGTTGGAGATCATGTCTTTCTGAAAGTATCTCCATGGAAGGATGTCTTAAGGTTTGGTAAGAAATGGAAACTGATCCCCAGGTACATTAGACCTTTTTAAATTCTATAAAGAATTAGAGTTATAGCTTATCATTTTGCAATATTGCCATATTTCTTGAAAATTCATGATGTATTCCATGTATCATTGTTGATGAAATACATGCTAGACCCAATTAAAGTAATCACCTATGAATAAATATAACTGGAACCTGATTTTTCATGCTGTGAAGAGCCTATTAGGAATCTTGACACATGGGAGGAAGTATTGAGAAACTAGACAACTTTACTAGTAAAGGTTCGTTGGAGAAACTAGAATATGGAAGAAGCAACATGGGATCTTGAGGATGTTATTAAGAAGAACCACCCATATAATTTTTGTGATCATTATTCATAAAATTTCTAGGATGAAATTTCAGAAGGAGGGAATAATGTAACCACCAAACATTTTATGGTATGATCCTATAAACAATATTTTATTCCTAGCCTGTATTTCATAATGAATTTTTTTCTTTTAAAACAAAACATGGTTATTTATGAGGTAGTCATACCGTATCCATTAAACAAATTTTTTTCCACTTCCATGATTTGAATTTAAAAAAAAGTTCATCCAAAGTTTTTACTGGTAAGTCATTTGGAGTCTAATAGAACAAACATGATTTTTTTGATGAATAGTAACATACCCTTATAAAAAGCAATATGAATAGTAATCTAACCCTTATGAGTAGTATATAATTATAATATTTCATTTTCTTAAGTTAATAAGATAATGAGATATTAATTAATTTTTCAATGGGATATAAAACTAATTATACATTTAAAATTTTCATTTTTTTTAATTAGTTTTGATTTTATATTAAAATTATATTAAAAATACATTGAAAATTATTTTTTAAAAATTGATTTGTTTTTAATTATAGACATTGAAATATGGTTAGGATGAATTATGGGGATTTTTCTAAGATTCATGAATTTTTTTACTGAAAAGTAAAAATATTATTTTGAGTTGTATGTAGTTTAATGACATCATAATGATGTAATAATTAAATATAAAAGGCTAGTCGACTTGTGTATAGTAAAATATGACCTGAGGTGTCCTAAGTGTTTATAAACCTAGTGAAATAAAATGGAAAATCCCATGGTTTTGCAAAAACTAGTAACGAGGTGTCCCACTTAATTAATAAAGAACTCCCTCTCATTTACTATAAATACCCACTTACCCCATCATTTTATTTCATTAAAAACTCATTATACTCAAAAATCTGGTATTATCATCTCCCTATGAGTTCCTCCAAGGTGTTATTAGACCCCCAATGTCTCAATATTCACGTTTTGGGAGTTACTCTACTAGGTAACAGAGTCCAACACACTTCTATTTTTTAAAATGTTTCATTTTATGTGTTCTATTTTAATTTCAATGGGATTATGTTAAGATATGTAATTATATATTAGCTTTTCTGTCCATATTTTTAATGAGTTATGAGATAAACCTTTCTCTCATCAAACTATTTTATGAAATTTTATGTGACGCCGTTAGAATGCCGAATTTTTGTAAGAGATTTCTCAATTTACTTCTATTTTGAGTTTCATTATTTTATACTTCATCCCACATATCCCCTCATCAAAATTCTATGATAATTCCTGTAAAATACATTAACTAAAATTATATTATGTGAATGGAATATTTCATCATCATCTCTCTTTCCTACTTCTCTTATACTCAAAATGAAAACACTGTCCAATATGTGTTAATTTATCATATTCAAGGATGGCATTTTCTCATTTTTTGTTACTATCTTCAATTATGGTCATGAAACCATTTTTATGGTTGAACTAGAACCTAATATATTTATATCATCTCATTATTGATCTGGAATCCATATAAACTCATAATATAAAATAATAATACAGAACAAGCTCATTATGAACAAAACATCCTAGTTAATCCAAACATTTGTTATTAACTTTTAACTAATGATTCATCAACCTGATATATAACCCAAAATCATTATAAGATCATTTATATCTCTGAAATTTCATTCATAATATATATTATAAATTATGTATGATTAACCACACTTTTAACAATCTTCCATTCAATAATTCAAGTAAAGGAACCACGAAAACCAAGGAATAATATGATTCCTTAACAATAAAAATGAACATATTAATCGCATAAAAATACCATGAATGTACCTAATAAGGTTATAAAAAATAAGTTACATGTATAAGAAGTTCTATAACTACTAATTAATGAATATAAATTTTATTATTCAGTTCATTAAAACAAATGATGAATACCCTTGAGCATATGGTAAGGGGTTTCTTATCTCACTTTTAATTATGTGTGATTTACATTATTCACAACTCATTTGTTATATGTTGTGTATGTGTACTAAAATTTGATAAATAATATCATTATTATTTTTAATTTCATGGTATTAAATTATTTATTTAAAAATTATAAATTCTTTTTCAAATTAAATGATTGATTACAATGTGGCAATGGGCTTTCTTTCAATTTATCATTTCATTGTGACATACATTATATTGTGCACCTAATAATTCATATGTGGTGTGCCTACTTCCATTTGAGATCATATTTCATTTAAATATTTAAATATTTTATATGTCTATATTCTAGTTTCATTTTTTTGGGTATTGTCTAAACGGTATACCATTTTACATACGATGTTTATTTGGAATATTGTTTTAACTATGAAAATATTGATGAATCTATATCTTATACTCTATAAAGATATTGAAAAACAATATTTATATTTTTGAAATCAATGTCTAAATAATTATTTGGAATTTCAATGGAGTATGGGGCCCTCTATAGCCTCTTTATGCATCGACTGGTCTCATGAGACAAATCAATTTCCGACAAACCCTTCAAGTTTGTTTCCAAATATCAGAGAGTTTTCTACCCACAGAACTAAACCGTTATAACAGTATTGTGGTATCATGTTCCAGATAAATGAATTCTAATTAATAAGGATATTCTTTTTTCATTATTAGTTATTACTATCAATGATGTTTTCACTATGAAAAAAATACATGGATGCAGTTTCATTCTCAGTTTATTAATAGTGTGAGATTTTTGTTTTTTCACCATTCCATATTGATTATGACAAGTGGTTTATTATTCACTTATTATTGAATTCATGATTCCATTATTTTAAACCCTTACTAATAATTTCAACTCACCCCTTTCATTTGTTTACCTAAAACAGGTGTTGAAGAGGAGATCATTTATTGAGTATTTGAAATGAAGGGAGGATAATATTGATGACAAATATTAGCAGCAATACATAAGAAGATCCAAGAAGGGAAGTTGTCCAGCCGTAGCTGGTTGACATCAAAGGGGTCTGAGGCCACTAGCTGATGGGCCGCATTGTTTCCTTCCCTTTTGGTAATGGAGAATGTGCAGCAAGAGAAGCTTTGGCGCAGCGAGCAGATTCTCCTGACAATGAAGCCAAATGCCTGAATTCTGGCGTCATTGTGGTTAATGGAATTGATAACATAAAGGTAGTCCGACTCAATGTTGATATCATCCCATCCATGATCCACATCAAGAATCATCCCTGCAAAAATGGAAAAGGCCTCAGAAACTGCTGGTTCCCAGAAGGCATGATGTGGTTCATATTTTGCTGCAATGATCTATCCCAGATGATTTCGATCCAGGAGGCCGAGAGCAACAGGCCCAGCCTTGGGAAGAGAAGCGTCCAAGTTGAGCTTAATACACCCTTCCTTTGTGTATGTAGTTTTTAGTTTTTCTAATGTATTGTATTTTTTAACCATTTCCAATGTAATTAGAGTTACATATATGTACCTAGTTTCATCATGAAAAATAAACTGATCATTCTATTACGATTTTCATTGCTTATAACCAAGCCAAAATAAAAATCAATGTACCAGATCTAGTCTAGAGGGGTTGGGGTGTAACAATTACCATAATATTTCTCAACATTAACCTGAAAAAAAATTTCTGGATGAAATTTAAAAACATAAAAAATTCATAGTTCTTTTATCATGATAATATTTAAATATTTACTTGTTTTAAAATGTATCAGGTTCTCCTTTTATAGTAAACAAATAATGATGGTGGTGGGAAAACGAATGTCACTTCCTGCTCAATGAAATTCATAAATCCTTAATTAATCATTTATTTCCTTCTTCACATTTGGCTTCTCCAAATAATAATAATAATTATGATATAGTTTCGATTGTTCTCAAAATTTTAGACTTATTCATGTTTACAAAGTTTTCATTAGTTCGATTTTTTCAGTTGGATTTTTCATTCCAATTCTTCATTATGATGAAGACATATGAAAATATATTGACGTATTGTTATGATGATCTCCTATAAACACTAATATTACTCCCATGAAGATTATTCATATAAAATTTTTATTATTTGATCTAAAATATTTTCAAATTATTTCATCCATTCAAAAATTCTTCATACCAATGATCTTGCATCTCATGAAGTATAGTAATGGATGACTTCTTTGTTGTTAGCATGTGTTTGATAGATCAGTAAATTCTTCACTAATATGATTCATTTTTAGTGTGATTATTAAGATTATTCAACTCTTTTTGATATATTCTAATATAATTTTCTCATTCCCTCAAAACAATTCTAATAATATAAATTAAGACTTCTTGTTTTCTTAACCCAATTGTAATGTAATTAAAACATCCTTACATATTCTACCTCTGATATAAATCAGTATTTGATACAGAAAGGATACCAACAATATAAAATTAATTGGTGTCAAAATTCATTAGGATTGATTGGTGATAGTAGTGACATATTTACATTAGAAAGATCAACCATATTCTATTCTGTTATTGTCATGCTGATGATTTTCATACTAATAATCATCATCCTTCTATGTGCAGTGTTCCTCACACTGGTAAGTAGAATATAGTATACTACAAATCATATTCTCCTCTTTCACAGAAATTACAACATCTATCATCACTTATTCATTATTTATAAGAACTCCATGATAAGAAAATAATCTTAATATTTTCAACAGAAAGTATTATAACTTCCCAATCATCCTGAAATATCTTTCCATCCAACCGACCCTCAACATGATTGGAATCCCTATATATCCCATCTCTTATATAAGGATGGAATAATAATTTTCTCATAAAATGTATGGAATTTGTGAATTAAAAATTAGAAATTCATTATCCATATTTCATCAGATCAATACAAATTCTTATTAACTTACTCATTAGGATCAATACATTTTTTTCAAAATCATGGTGAGTCTTATGATCCATTTCTTCCAGAAAACTACTTTTCAATCCAATGGACATTCTGGATCTCGGTTCTTCTGATCCCTTGATTAAGATGACAATTTCAATTATCTATATCATTACCTTTTTCTCAACATTAAATAATCTATTTACAAAAAATATAACTTAAGAAAAACACGGTCCTAATAGAGGCCCAATTGGGGGATTTTGAGATAGAGGTATAAAGAGATTTCTATAACTTTTTTGATTTTTTAAGGTTATTTTGTGAATGAAAAAAATGAGTTGTCATTCTAGGGTAACATTTTCGTCCCTTTAGAAATAGTATTTATCATTGGTTTACCTCAAGAACAGATGGGGTTTGTTGCTATATGGGTGATATTGAACTATTTGATGAAATATACCCACTTTATATGAATCAAGAAGCTATGCTCAATGTGTACAGGACTGACCCCATAATTTCAATGCTAGTTCCTACTACTATTACATTACAATAAGTTATAAGTAAATACATCTCAAATGAATGATTAGTTTAGTATACCTCATAAAGTAGATAAATGCATGAGTCGTACATTAATTATAGAATAAAAAAATTCAACATAATTCTCATTGGAGGATAACATTATTACCTATAGTGTATCAATTCCTATCAATCATATTAAACATCATGGAATCCCAAGGAAAGGTAAAAAACAATGGTGATCTCAAATTCTAATTAAGAGTAAAATATAGTAAAAGTAATAATAAATAAATAATAATAATCAATATGGGATTGTAAATGACTATAAAAAATATAATTTAAATAACATGACTATCATGTTATGACTTGGAAGAATCAATAAAGAAAGTTAAATAATTAAGAACACATTATAATTAATCAATAAACAGAGAATGTAGGGAATCCATAGATTTTATCATAGTGAGAACCTCATGGATAATAATTTCAGAATTTTAAATAAAGGAAATTATTAATTAAAAAATTCTATATTTCCTAGGTACATGATTCATTTACCATCAACAATTTTTCCTCGAAGGTTTAAAACATTATAGTTTTAAGACCTTTCCAACATCATTTTAAAAAATGCTTGGTAACAAAGGAAAAATGTTTGTTTTCTATTGAAATCATCACATGAGACTACATATTCATCAAGAGGAATAAATTAATATTTCCAAAAACTATGTCATACATGTCCAAAGCATTCCACATATATCTAATAACTTATTTTACTAATAAATAATGTTCCTTGACAAATATATTTATTGAGTAAAGGAAACATATTTATCATCATTTTCCCTATTAATTAGTAACAATAAAAATAAATAGTTCCGTTAAAAAATGGTATATGATTCATGAAATAAATGTATCCATGATAAATAATATTAAAATTTGTGGTAAATTTAATGTCTAAACGAAAGAATATAAATCCACGTAATGATAATGTAAACCAAAATTAATCAAGGAAGTTTATGTAAATACATGTTTTATTCAAAATGAGTATAAATAAACCATATAATGATTATGTTTAAGAAAAATAAATTATAAATCCAATAGATTAATAATAAAGGGTGTAATACCTTGAAATTCTAAAGTAAGAACATTGTCTTTGATAATGTGTATGACACATGACACCAAATAAGTAATAGAATAAGATATCTAGACACTTTATAATATATGTATTATTTAGAATTAATTATATATATTTCAATGAATGAATCACTAAGTTATCATGCATTACTCAAGAGAGACCTTCTTCAATGTCTTTCATTACATGCAAGACCGAGTTTTACAGAACAATAATGCATTATAAAGGTATTATTATTTAATATAATATTATATAACATAGGAATTTTTTTGTAGTTATGAATATTATAAAAAAAATTGTGAACATTTATGATTTATATAATTACAAAATAATTCATTGGTGACCAATTAATTAGAAATAAAAATAACCATTAATTGGATACAAAGAGAAATATGATTATTTTTATGCTTCCAAGAGTGGTTTGTCTTAATAAACATAATTAATTAAAATTATTTAATTTATTTATTTAATAATATATGTGATAAATACTGTAAAGTATTTTTAATATTATTTTATTAGTTTTTATAGACATTTGATAATAATAAACACTATTTTACTCATAAAAACTAAATTTTAATTAATGTAATTTTACTGCATTTTAATTGAGAACCCATTTTAAATATGGAAGTTGAAAATATAATTGATATATTATTAAAAAATAAACACCATAATTTAAATATAAATATAATAATTAGGTTAGGATTAATTTTTGATATTTTTTTGAAACATTTAATTTTATAATGAATAGTTAAAAATATTGAATTTTAGTTCAAAAATGATTTTTCATCTTATTTATTTATAGAGTTAAATTATATTGTTAATTGTTTTTAAATTTTAATTATATAATATTTTTATCCATTAATACAATTTATGCAATTGTAAACAATTTCTCTTCGAAGTTGATTATAAAAACATTGCACACTTTTGGATGTTTTCACATTAAAAGCTCACATTGTCCTCTAGTTTGCGGGATTAAAGTTAAATTAATTTTGGATACTTCTATGATTAGAATTTGGAGAAATGGATTACATATTTAAAATCATCATAATTTATAGTATATAAAAATATTACAATTGTATTTGAATGAAAATATTTTGGAAAGGGATTAAAATTAACTACAATTATCCTAGTAAAACTAAGCTTAATAAAGGACAAAATATTTTACATAAGGTCCCCAAAGATATATACACCTGTAAAAAAACTGATTTTATAAGCATAATTCATCCATAAACCTTAAATTATTTATTTTTTTAAGTCTTTTTTTAGGTAAAAACGTGGGTACACATACTTTCTTTTAAAAAATACCAAGTGAGTCATTTATCTCCCTTATAAAATACCACCACCTTTAACTATTCACCACACCTCTAACACCACTTAGATTTGGAAAATATCTACTCATATAGATTCCCAAAAAATATAACCTTGAACTTATATCCTCCCTTATTAGAAGAAAGTCTTCCAAGTATTCCTTTTTGTATGAACCAAAAGTACTTTCCAGATTAAGAGGTAACGTCTTGTCTCAAGAATTTTAGTTTTATTTACACTATATGTCTTCATATATCATATTAATATATTATTATTTTTACAAATAATTTATGTTCAATATAATAGGATGTTTTAATTCAATGTGTTAGACATACACATACACACACATCCATCTAATGTGTAACGAACATAATGTTCCTGTGTACAATGAACGACTGCCTCACGAAATGGTGATTGTTCATTTTTTCCTTTACCACCAATCATGGTGGCCATGATGAGGGAAAATACATTTGAAAATGATATATATGATTTTTAATATTTATTTATACTTATTTATTAATTTTATTAAACTTATTATTAATAATTTTGATTTTACATTAATACGATAACATCATTTGATGAAGTGTGGACTGCAACCCCTTATATATATGAAAAATATAAATGGTGTTCTCAATTAAACATATTTGAAATAATTTTTTATATTAATTAAATAATTAAATTTATGTAAATATTCAATATATATAAATATATATATCATTTCCATTATTACCCTTTATCACATATAAAAAGTGATAACGTCGTTCACGGACGTGTGGACTACTGCCTCCCCAACACAATGTGCTTCCTTTTATATCAAATTAATTATATATATAAGTATTTATAATAAAATAATATGGTATTTATGATATAATTATAATTATATAATGATAGAGTGATACTTTTTTTCTTTCAATAAAGATCATCGAGAGATGGGAACACTACTCCGACGTACATATGACCTACCATCTCCATGATTGTATCTTTGGTGAATTTTTTGTAACCATATTTATTGATTGATTATAAAATTGTTTTTTATGTATAAATATGATAACTATTACATGATTATTATTCTGGAGATGTTATATAGTAACCCTTTTGACCATAGTTGACCAACCAAAATTTTATTTTCACAAATAAACGTAATTGGGTCAAAACGGTCAATTTAAACATAATTTTTTATGTATTTTCATAAAAACTAGTAATAAGTGATATAAAATTAATGGAAAAATTTAAATTGGTTCTCAATATAGTTTAAAATTAACATAAGTTTATTATATATGATGTTAAAAGACTTTCACTTGAAAGGAAACTCAAGGGTAGGGATTTTCATCTCAATTTACATTCCATTGATAATTAATTGTTGTTATACACCTAGTTTGTTTTACATGGTATATGTACTGACATTGACATGTTATATCTTGAATATATTTTTTATCATGATATTATAAGTTTCATTTAATATTATTCATTCATGAGGCTTATGAATTAAAATGTTTCAAAGTTGTATGGGACACTTTGTAATGCTTAAAAATTATTTTTCTCAATAAAAACATTATTGATATTTCAACAGTCGTTCCATTTGACATACTTATATGTACATTGATCAATAAAAAATTTGATTTTCCTCTCTTGTGGTTATTAATGACCATTTTAATTTATTAGTACAATTTTCTAATATTTGGTATTCAAAATGTTTTAGAAAATGTTTTTTTAGAAAAACCAACATTTATTCCATCTTCAGTTGGAGAACATGTTTTATCCTAAAACCATTTTTTATTAAAAGTTTCTCAAAAATATTTTAAAATGACATTTTAATTTTTTTTACCCTTTTTGTATTTTACTAGTGTTCTTAGTGAAAAACTCTTGTCTCTTTTCTGATAATTCATTTTTCAATCCTTTTATCCATGAAAAGGGATTGTTCTATTACCTAAAATGGAAAGTATAGATTCACCCACCTTTATTTATTTGAATCATCCATTGAATATATAAAAGGTTACTTTTGAAATATTTTTTTTCTTTATAAGATATTTTTTTAAAAAAGATCAAATAATTTTCATAATGTTACTTTCCACAAGATTATTTTTTAAAATGATTGTTTTATAGTATTTTGAATAATAATAAACAAAAACCAATTATTTTACTTCACTTGGGTTAGGTTGTACTAATACTATCCTTAATCATCCTATTGATGGATTATAATTTATTTTTACATGGATAATATTCACAATCCTTTCCTTGGTTCCAGTTATTTGACTTGAAATATTTAATTTTTTGTGATCATTTGACATGAAGTTTCACCTAAATATCCATATAATTATTCATTGATATAATTATATCTAAAACCGTAATCCATTTTGTATATGGGTATTACTTTGAATTTTACTTTTATTTAAAGAAATATTGAAAAATCCATATACTTTATTCAATATTAATATTTAATAAGGCATATTAATTATTATATACATGGAATTCATTGTACATGTAGTTCCTTGGTTGGGGACCATTTAAGGAAATACCTATGGGTTGTGGAGGAGTTAATGAAATCCCCTTGATGCATCAATAATATCATTAGATGATTTAGTTTCATAAATTGTAATATGTATACTATCTCTTGATGGTAATTATTTAATGTTCCTATAAAACATGGAATCAAACAATTAAGAATTTCCCTTATTCATTTCCATTTATAATTCATCCACGAGAACATGAGTCGACATATCTATGGATTCATTTTAGTTTTATTTCAATGATTAATTAGCATGTGTTTTATTTTCTTACCCGGTCATACCATTTTTTCCATATCTAGTTGTTTTAATGGAATTTTTTTCCTTCAATTATCTTTTCCTATTGTTTATGCAGTAAAATATCAGTTTTTTGATTATATGATATGTGTGTTATATTATCTACCATGAAATAATTATTAATCTCATTGATTCATTATTATTTCTACTATAATTTTCCTTTATATAAAATTTGATCTCAACCTTATTATGTTTCTTTCCCTAGGAATCCATGAAGCATAATATGAAATATATTAAGCTATTTATTAGATGGATTAGAGTTACCCTAGAAGTTGTTATTTTATTTATAAAGATAAAAAAATTGTTTATAATTTGTGTATTATTTAATAATAAAAGACTCATTTAAGTATCTGGTCTGCCACTATGACTAAACACTTAAGTCATTTTGGGCTTTATTCCATGTAATCATTCAAATGTATTTACTATCATTCATCAGCTCTGGGCTTTTAGGGGTCGGGTCACTATAGTTGTTATCAATAAAAGTTGAGTAGAAACAATGGGAACTAAATTTTGGAAAACATAGATTAGATAACCAAACACAAAGGTAGAATTTGAAGATAATTATACAATAATATCTAATAATTTTAGTAAGGTAGATATTATGTTCTTTTTTCTATAAATACTTCCATGTCTCAATACAACACGTTTATGGGTTCTATGTCAGATGTATCTAAAATTAATAACTCTTACAAGGTGTTCCGAGATTGAATCAAGTTAATTTGGTACACAACAATGAGCCTTACTATACGTCCGCTTTAACACTCATGAGGGATATTCTTAGGATAATCCATGTTTTATTTTCAAACTATTATTATGAATTTTAATGTATAATGAAAATGAATGATCAAGGTTAAACATAATGTGTTGTAGATTTAAAAATAAGTTGTCATGATTTAGAATTCCATTAAATGATATTATAGTTAAATCCTAGACTAAGGACAAACAAATCTTGATGAATTATTTTTGGGAAAAAATAAATAAATTGTAGAATTATTTAGCAGTGGTATTTCAGCTATAAGAATCATAAAATATTAAAGGTAGATGATTTATATTAGAAGAATGTGTTTTTGAGGAAGAGGTTATTTGAGGATTAAAGCCTTCACATTTATATATACATAATTTTGATGTTATTGATAACATTTCGTATTTATATGATCACAAATTACAACATACTAATAGTAAAATAATGTTATGATACTTTATAAAAAATCGTTTTATTAAAACCCTCAGTTATGAGTCTATTTAATGATTAAATTTCAAGGATGTCTATTATATTTATTTTGGAAATTATATTAATTTATAATTATAAATGGTCATCCTATATGTCTCGTGACAAAAAATCAAGTTTAGAAAGTCCATGGGTCTTCAACCCATTACAAAATGATGATAATGGTTTCAAACCAACCAATGACCTATGCAATGTCCATATTAAATTTTTATTATTTTTAGAGAAATAATTTGAAAAATAAATCATAATAATGAACCAGTAGTATAAATTTTGTATATTGAAGATTAATTTATAAAACATATTGGTTTTAGAAGATATGTAAAGGAAAATTTTTATAATTATCACTCCTTTATTGGCTTTAAAATACTTTAAATGTTTCTTTTTAGTCATCAGGCATAAAAAATAATTATACCGAAAAACAATTTGAGAGTAAATGGATGAATTATAATTTCCTCGAAGAATAACCAAAATATATGATTTTTCATTTTAAATTAAAACCTATAAAGTAATAGTATTTTCTTATATTCTTGGTTAGTTAAATAAATTCTCAACATTAGGAAAATGACTTAGAAATAAATTTTTTTACTAATACTTTAATTCATGTTGAATTGATAGTCATCTAAATCATCGTAGATTTATGTATTTTACTCCATAAAAATTCTATTGATAATTAACTTATTTTTTATTTTTGTCCTCATTAAATCCTTATAAATATTTCTTCTTTTCCTCAAAGTATGTATCTCTACTTATGAATGATTTTATCTTACATAGAGACCTAGGGACACAGTAGTCCATGTGACCTTTGTACTTCCCATTCTATCATTGATAGCGGACATTTTACAAATCCTTATCATCATGTGGTATTTAATAATAGGAAATATCAAACAATATTTCACAATAACCGAGTTTAAATTTCAATGATTAAATTTAATTAAGGTGGGGATAATGTAACACCATGAAATTTGAATGTAAGAACCTTTTATTTGATACCATGTATGACACATGTCACCATGAACATAAGGAAATAAAACATATGGATAATTTATCATATAGTTACTATTTGAAATAAATTCTAAATATTTCAATGCATGTAACCATGATTTATCATCCATTATATGCAAGATCACCTTCTTCGATGTCTTGTGTTAAAAAAGTATGAGTTTTACCGAACAACAATGTATTATGAAAATATTATTAATTAATATAATATGAAATATTATATGCATTATGTTAGCAGTTATGAATATTATAAACCATATTATGAAAATTTATGGTTTATATAAATATAAAATTTATTCATTATTTACCCATTACAGAGAAAAAAATGAACCAATTTGATATAAAAAGAAACATTATTATTATTAATCTTCTAAAGGAGTTTTATCTTAATTAAAATAATTAATTAAAATTAGTTAACGATTTTAATGAAATGTATGTTATATCTTAAATAAAATATTTTTATATTCATCCATTAGGTTTGATAGACAAAAGATAATAATAAAAGACATTCTACACATAAAATTCAATATTTTTTTAAAAAAACTTTTACCACCTATTATAAAAAACCAATATTAATTATAAATTTTGATACATTAATTGATTTAATATGTAAATATAAACTTAATATAGTAAATTGAATCATATTAATTAGGTTAGGGTTATTATTTTATGTAATTATGAATCATTTCATTCTTGTAATGGATAGTTAAAAATATTGAATTTTAGTTCAAAATTACAAATTCATTAATTTTTTTAGGATAAATTTTATTTTTTAATTGGGTTTAAAGTTTAATATGATGAAGTTTTTTATTAGTTAATAAATAAAATTATTCTAAAAAATTTCACTTTAAAAATGATTATTAAAACATAGGAATCTTTTGGATGTTTTTACCGTAAAAACCAGCAATGTTGTCCCATTTACAGGATTAAATTTAAATTAATTTTTAGAAAATCTGTGATGTGAATTTTCCAAAATGGATTCAATATTTGAAATAATACAAATTTATAATATATAAAAAATCCAAATATTTTTTTTGAAAAATATACTATTAAAAGTGATTAAAATTAATGAAAATTATTAATGTAAATTTGAGCTTAATAAAGGACTGAATCATTATCTTAAGGGCCCAAATGACATATAAACTTGTCCAAAACCAATTGTATGTCTATAATTAGTCCATTAAAATTACATTAATTATTATTATTTTTAATAATTTTTTATAATAAAATGTTTGTAAACTTATATTTTTTTATCAAAAATACCAAGTGAGTCATTTTCATCAATTAAAAATGGAATCCAACTCTCCCCATTCCTTACACTTATCAAAAAACATAGGTTAAAAAAAAAATATTCCCATATTTCTTCAACAAATCCTTCTCATGTACCTTGATACCGCACTTTGGGCATACATTCTTCCGAGGAATCTTTTTAGTACAAACCAAAAGTAGTTACTCAATTAAGAGGTAACATCTTCTCTAAATCATTTTTGTTTCACTTATATTCTCCGACCCATCATCTCTTATTATTTTATTATTTTATAAAAATAATAGTATCCTAAATATAATAGTATTTTAATAATAAGGCTTATACATACACATAAACACAATTCCATCTAATGGGTAATGACCATACAATTTCTGGGTATGGTAAATTACTGCCTCGCGAAATGATGATTGTTTATTTTTTCATTTACCAACACTAATGGTTAAGATTATGATGGAAACTCTTTTTTATACGATTTATATTATATTTACTATTTATTTATCCTTATTTAATCCTTTTATGAAAAATACCATTAATACATTCCATTTTTGTTAATACAATAACATTATTTGAGGAAGTGTGGACTACCACCCATAAAAGGGATGAGATTCGTTCACAATATACATACAAATTGTGAAGGGTTGTTTCAATTAAAAATAAGAGAAATAAAAATCCTCTATATGATAATTATGATAGAATTACCATTCTGTAAATATACTATATATATAAATTTCATTATTACCCTTCCACACACCTAAAATGTGGTAACGTCGTTCTTTTACCTGTGGACTACCACCTACTCGACCTGATGTGATTCATTTTACAAGAAAATAATTATTTATAAAATTATATATGATTTATTTATATGTTATTTATTATATATTAATCATTCATTATTGATATAGGGAAACATTCCATCTTTCCATAACGATCATTGAAAGATGTGAACGTTACCCATGCATACGTATGGCCTACCATTTCCATGATTATAATGTCGGTTAATTTTTAATAACCATATTTAATTATTGACTACAAAAGTATAATTTATGATCAAATATAAAAATTATGTCATTATTATTCTAGATAAGTTATATAATATCCACATTATCCATATTTGACCTACAAAAGTTGATTTTGACACATAAAATGAATTTGGTCAAAACAGATGATCTAAACATAATTGTTTAAGTAGTTTTTTAAAACATAGTAATATGTTAAATGAAAATAATGATGAAACTAAATAATGTTACCAAGAAAGTATAAAATTTACATTAGTTTATTTTAATGTATCTTCACCTAAAAGGAAAATCAATGTAAGGATGTTTCATCTCAACTTACATTCCATTGAGTCTTAATTGGTGATATACATATCATTTATTTGACATGGTGTATTTAATCACTTGAACATGTTATTTCATGGATCCATTTATTTTAAAGATATTATAAGTTTCTTTTAATATTATTCCTTCAAGAGTTTTGATATTTAAAATGTTTGAAAGTGGTATGAAACACTTTGGAATGTTTAAAGATTACTTTACTCAATAATAACATCAATGATCATTCAATGGTATTTCCATTCAAGGAAATTATATGAAAATTGTTAAATAAAACATTTAACTTTCCTAGTTTATGGTTATTAATGACCATTCTCATGTATTTGTACCATTTTTTCACTCCTTGGTACACAAAACATTTTAGAATTGTTTTTTTTTTGAAAACCTGAATTTAATTATCTCTTCCATCAAAGAACCAATTTTCTATTAAAAAACATTTTTTATTTATTTTATAGAAAGTTATTTTAAAATTATTTGGTAAATAAATTTTTACCATTTTCGTCTTTTACAAGTGTTTTAAATGGAATATTCTTATATTTTTCCCAACATGGAATTTTCTGAATCATTTTTCCATGAAAAAGAAATGTTTGTTTGCCTTGTACAATATGTATGGATTTAACCACCACTATTTTTTGGATTGTTCATTTGAATTTCTAAAAGGATAATTTTAAAATAAAATTATTTCAAAATTAATTATCAATGAAATTTTTTTCAAAGTTTTTTTATTAATAAATATATATTTTACTCATGAAATATTTTTAAAATATTTTTTATAGTATTTATATTCATAAACTATAAGAAACCATTAATTTACGCCACTTGGGTTATGTTTTATTGATTCCATCATTTCCAATGTAGGGATTATGATTTAGTTATTAAAGGATATTATTCACTTTCACTTCATTGATTACTTATAGTCCCATTAAAATATTCAATTTCATACAGTTATTTGACAATCAATTTTATAAAAATATCAATACAATTATTCATGGATGTGATTGTTGGATAAAACAAATACCATTTTACATAATTTATTTACTTGGAATGTTATTGTATTTGTTTGGGAAATTTTTATAAATCCATATAATTTATTGAATACTAATATTTGATAAGGTATATTGATTAGTCGATATGAGAAATGTTTTGGACATGCAATACTCGGGTTGCAGACCATTTATGGAAATCCATATGGGTTGGGGACTAGTTAATGAAATCCCTTCAATGCATATATAGAATCATGAGAAAAATTAATTGATCAAATTGGAATAGGTAAAATATTTCTTGATGGTAATAATTCCATGTGCCTAAAAAATATTTAATCCAATAATTAATCATTTTCTTCATTTAGTTTAAATTATTATTCATCCATGATAATACGTGTCATCAAATGTATGGATACAGTTCATTTTTAGTTCATTAATTAAATATATTATGTTTCATTTTCTTACCATTCCATATTGATTTTTTTCTCTAGTTATTTGAATGGGATGAATTTCCATTTATTACCATTCCTTATTAATTATGAAAATCCTTCTCCGTATGTGGATTATATGGTATGTGTTTTCTATTATTTACAATTCCATAATTATTAAACTCATTGATTCATTATTACTTCTACGATAATATTCCCTTACTAAGAATTTGATCTCACTGTTATTATGTATCATTCCATAAGAATATAATAAGAATACTATGATTGATATGTAGGGATATAATAGATATATTAGAGTTACCATTACTGTTATTTATTTATTTAGAAGTAGAAAAATTTTATTTTGCAATTAGTTTATTCTTTGGTAAAAAAAGACTCATGTACGTAACCGGTTTATGAAGACTACTGAACACTTTGGTCCTTTTGGGATTGATTAATTGTAATCATTCCAATTTATTTAGTAAAAGTCACTAACTCAGGTATTTCTAGGGTTGGGTTTCTAAAAATGGTTGTTTTCATTTATGAATATAAATACCTTAAATGACTGTTAAAAACATTCTTGAGGAAAATAGAAATTTAATTGAAAAACACCTTTAAAACTAGAATTTCAAAAAATAAATGGAAATAATTTTATTTTAATATACACATGGAAACATATAAAAAATCCTGAAAATATTTGAGTGATCATGATGGTAAGAAATTCCTTTCATGTCATACATGTTAAAAAATATTTCATTTTACGTTATATGTAGAATACAAACATGAATAGTTTTGAAAATGTAAAAATTGATTCATATTATTTGTTTATAAAGAGAGAAAAATACCGAAAATTAAATTAATTAATAATTATGAATCTTATAAAACAATTTAACAAAAAAGTTTAGAAAACATAGTTTTTCAATAAAACATATTTTTGACTATGGAGAGATATGAACTCAAATTTTATTAAAAAAAATTATAAAAAATTTCAAGTACTAAAGAGTGTAAAAATGGTACTATTACTTGAAATATTTAAATAAAAATCATAGAATAAAAAAATTGGGATTTATTATAAAATATTCATTTCATTTTCATCAATGGATATTCATGAATAAACAAAGTTGATTATAATGAGATTATGAAATAAACACTTTAATTAATCATAATGTTTAAATGAGAATTAATTAATGAATTGATCATTTGTATAAACTATTAATCCAAATATAAAATATAAAATATAACATATAATAACCAAAATTTATTAAACACATAATATTAGTATTATATAATCAATGAATTATATGTTTAACCCATTGAGTGGAAATTGAGTTAAGAAATATCTTACCTTACTATTCATTTTGATTATTCATTATTTAAACTCAATTATTTTGGTTTTAATAAAGTTAATAACTTACTTACGAACTATAATAATATTTATGATATCATACGTTATCCTTCTACAATATCCTATCATAATTTCATTAATAATATTTCATTATTATCATTATTTCGGGTAAGAACATTTTTATTTTTCGAGAATGGTTTGACTTGTCATTTTTTCCTCTTACATAGATCACAATTTTATAATTTAAATAATTTAAACCATGAGGTAAATATATTATAAATTCAGTATATATATATATATATATATTATAATATTTTTTGATATGAAATGAAATACATTGTTCTTAGATAAGGTAGGTTGTATGAATGCATGAAATCTATTTCAACATTGTTATTATATTGAAAGGAAGAAAAGTAAAGGATATATATATATATATTCTACAATTATAGTATATTTTTATTTCATATATATCACATATTTTTTAAAATCCACACTTAATTCATTCCTTGTAATGTGTGAATGAATCACATCGCTTTGTGTGGGCTTTGTTCGACTCACACACGAGTGACAATATAATATTCCCACAAAATGGAATGTATGAAGGTCTGTATCATATAATAATTACATAATCATAATAAAATCATAAATATATATATTATACTATAAATATACTTATTATACTATAAATAAATTATTATTACCTACCTTTAAATGTTTTCATGGATAATATAACAACATTGGTTTATGAGGTAGTAGTCCACTATACAGCCGATCAATGATTTCAAAACATATTTGATGGAAGGGTGTAATGTTTTCAGTTTTATGATTAATATGAAAACATCACATTATATGGATGATAATAATATTTTTATATAACCATGATATAATTATAATTTAATGAGGTGAATAAGGAAATGAAATAAAAACAATTTTTAGAAGAACATTACATCTTCTTCAAGTATCTTATTCGGTTAAAACCAATGCTTTACTAAGTTAGATTTAGCATAAAAATATGGTTTATAGGATGAGGGTAGGAATTTTGGGGTGTTATTTGGGAAGGTTTCTGGTTATTGAAATGGATGATAGGTGTAAATAAGGTGGGATAGTGAATTTCCTTTTATAACTAAGGAGGAGTGGCATTCTTTTAATGACATAAATGTATTCACTATTAGGAGGTATCCCTTACCTAATGTGGAACCAAAATTCAATAACAATGTATTGTATGGTAAATGTGGTGTATAAAAACATCCTTAATAAAATAAATCACTTCTATAATGTTCTTCCTTAACTTATATGTTTCTTTATTTTACTTTTTTGGGTTTTCAATAAGGTAACTTATTTTCTAAACTATGGAATTTTTCCCATAAGACTGAATTAATGTGAGACTTATTAGAAAATTTAGACCCAAATATTCTTAATATTTTATATAAATAATAATATAAAAAACACAATGTGTGTTAGAAATTATTTTTAACATAAACCCATGTGGTGCCCAAAAACATTGCTTTCACTCTGACCGCATTATCATGGTTTTACCTATTTTGGGTTCAATATGTTCATTATAAAAGATAAATTGATCTATTATTGGAAGATAATTGATATTTATTAAAACATAAAATCACAAGGAAGAAGATAGGATATTTAGTAATTTTAAATCATTGAATAATAAATCATGAAAAATAAAAGAACATCAATGTAAAATTTTACATTATTCATTCAATTGGAATATAAAAATATAAATGCAATGATGAAAAATTATATTATTTAAAAAATAGTATAAAATTATTTAATCTTATAAAAAATTAATATAAATAAATAATTCATTAAATTTATGTTTCTTTTAATATTTTTAGTATCATTTCATTAATTTAATTATTAAATAAACAATTTTTACATTTTATTTTCTTAATAACATTATGTAACTACTTCATCTATAAAAATTGATGACAAATTATATTTTTAAAAATAATCCATTTGTATTTAAATATAATATTTATAACCGAACAAATGATTCATTTTATCTATCCCCAATCTTTATAAATATTTAATGAAGGGTATGTTCCTTTTTTATCTTTTTCATTTATTAATATATTATATAGTTCACATCCAAGGATTTGTGTCCCAATAACTTATAATAATCGTGAATATTGTGGAAAGGGTCAAAATATTAACATAAAAGTGGCGTTGTAAAATTTTATACATTATTTCACATCTTATATTCTATGTTTTATCTTTTAGAAAACACTTTTTTACATTAGTCAATGTAATTAATTTTAACTGTATTTGATGATAATTCTTGTCAAAAATTTATTTTGAACTTTTTAGATAATATAAATTAATTTGATATAAAATATGGAATCTATTTTTACATATTTAACTCACATAAGTGAAAAAATATAGTTTAATTTTAATCCCATAGAGGTGACAAGATCACATATTTTTAGTCTGAAAATGTTTGAAAGAGTACAATGTCTTTATATCTAAATTCAACATGAAAATATTTCTAATGAACTACACTTTTTTTAAATGATTTTTAATTGAAATATTATGCATGTGAAGTCAATTCCAAATAAAAGCTATCATTATAAATTATATTAAAAAACGTCAATTTTTAATTAAAATTGAGTATTTTCAGTATTCATTAAAAAATGATCCTTCTCTGAAAAATCCGAAAAACTCACCCTAATGAAAATGTGTCTTTAAACATTAAAAAATGAAGTATATTTATTCTTATAAAATTTATAAAATTTTCAAAATGTAGTTTTAAAATAATTGTTCCATTAAAGGCAAAAAATATTCCTTTAGAAAAGTATAACATTTAATGCATAAAATTGGATTTGTTTTATATTATTCCTATATAATATATTGTAATATTTTGAAAAAATCATTGAATATATTATATATAGATTTTATGGAGATCATAAAATAATGGTAATTGATATAATATTTAATGATAAAACACCTTTGGCACATGAAAATAGTTTTCATAAAAATATTTATATCACATTCAATTGATTTTATATTTATTTATAATTAATAAGAAACAAATGAATTATACCATATATTTCATATGTTAATCATCCATTTTTATAATTTCAAATTTTTTATAGGAGATAATTGTCATTTTAAATAATAATTTAAATAGATTTCCACAGTATTTGGTCTCGTGTGTAACACAAACCATCAAAGAATGTAATTAATGTGTGCAATAAAATTTAACTCGCTATTTTGTGTATTATAAGTTATATCAAAGATTGAATTTATTCTAAATAGTAAATATATCATAAATTCTGAAGATTTTAAAATCAATTATATGATTGGTTTTGTGTGTCCAAAATGTAGTTGAATATGATCTTCATATTTTTAAATGGGGGGGGGGGGCGTTAAATTCTCCACTCCTTAGATAAATTTCAATATTTCAATTTAAACATGATATTAGTAATTAAGGGGTTTACATTAAAAATATTATTGTAAACCCCACATCATAAAAGTGATAATTAAATACCCTCTTAATAAGAGGTAAAGAAATGTACAATGGTCATATTGAATATCATATAACTAGGTTTCAATATTGGTGAACATTAGTGTCCAGTAAATAAATGTACATGGAGGAAAGGAATAAATATTTATGGGGAATGATTGAGGTAATTGATCCAGTGAAATTGACCGATCAATTTAATGTATAGGGGTTACAAAACATAAATCAATTATTATTAAAAATAACATTGATTCAACATAAATGAACTTATTAGGACAACACTTTTGTTTCAAGATCATTTACCTAATATTGAGTAATAATTTTATTGTCTAAGAATATAATGAAATATTATTACATGATATATTTATATTTCAGAAACCCAATTTCATCCTTTTGTTGATCAAACAATTTTCAGTTCATCCCATAATTAAAAAAAAGCTTATGCCCAAATAATTATAATTTACATTGAATAGATTGAAATATCCATAAAAGCCTTTATATTTCTCTCAAATCCTTTTCCAAAACCAACATGGTTAGTACATTAATAGCTAAACCTAAAATGTAATATAACAAGTTAATCATTAAAATTTATTTTTTGAAATTGATTAACATAAAATAATGACATATTATCTAGGAAATCATGTAGGCTTGTGGTATGTGTGAAACACTTATTATCTTTAAGTGATGGGTTCAAGCCATACCACCATTTTGAATGTAACATACATTAAACGATATTATGTGTGATCATTTTTCTAAACCCTTATTAATATAATTACAATAACATTCTCAAAAAAAGATGGAAATCCTTCAAATAAAACTAATAATTAAATATCAAATTTAATAAGGTTATTAATACCACTTATTTTTTTACACAATATCTAATAATCTTATTTGAATATTTTTACACTATAATTAATGATCATATTAACCCTAAAGGTTATCAATATATATAAATTTATGTATATAAAATGTAAATTCATTATTCCTAAAATAATTTTTATCACTAAGACATATGTATGTTGAGAATTAATTCCAAAATATCCATTATAGTGTAGGAATCCAATCACATAAAACTAAAAAGAGGTTATTACGAATTTTATCTTTTGATTATCCTTATTCTATAACATACCAAAAAATTAAGATGTTCTTATATTCTTATAGAAATTTCTATCAAAGTTTTATGATCCCTTATATTTGTTTTTCCCCATTCTTGTACCCATGGTTTCTACTAAACATCATTTGATACCATCTATAGTGACTTGACCCAAGAATCCCAAATCTAGTGACTTCTACCATTACATTGTGGTAAGATATAATGAAACAAATCTCAAAGGACCAATCAGGTTAGTAGTCATTATAAACTAGATAAATACTTGATTCATACAATATATTTGGAAAATGAAATTTACAAAAAATTGTTTTTCATTCGTACGAAAACATTATCCACTCTAGTGTATGTCTTCATATATATATCTATAACACCCCAAGATTTGGAAAATGAAATTTAAAAAATGATATTATTATTACCCTAACACATGTCATAATTCTATTGGATAAGTGTAATTAGACCAAAACAACCTTAGAAATAACATATGACCATTTAGGCCCACTTGGATTAGATTAGGACATTTATTATTAATTTCTTTAAAGAAGGGTTAAAATAGTTAAAATCAATTTTAAATAACTAAATCATTTTTAATATAGGGTTATAAATAATATAAATTCGACTATAAATATTAATTAGAAAGCTAAAAAGATTCTCTAAATAATGGGATTTTATTTGTAATTTTTAGACTTAACATAATTTAATTTATTTATGATACAATGATGATGCAGTAATTATCTTACTAATGAAATATTGACATAATTGATGTTATAAATATCCAAATAAATGTAAGTTGAGACTTTTTATGAATTAAACCAATTTTATATGTTAAAATTAAATGTTAGTGTTGATTTAATTAACTTTTTTATAACTAATAATGCTATTATGATTTTCACAAAAATCAATTACCAAATAGTGTCAAAATTGACAGAAAATAGTTTTTTAGAAAAATATTATATTATTAATTGTTATTATATTCTTAAAAATCTAAGGTTCGGAAAAATTACATATATAAGGATATATATATTAATAATAAACAACTTGGGGTTAGTTTGGCTTGTTATATTAAGTTTATTAACCTTATAGTGGAAGAACACAAAAAGACATGGTAAAACTAAAATTATCTAACTTAAAGTTAAATCTAAATGATAAGGTTAAAATAAGAACCTAAACTCATCTATATTCTATTGGATGAGAGTATTTCGACCCATACCCACCTTAGCTTCGAAATATATCAATTTGGAGCTATTAAAAACCGAATTAGACTTTATAATAAAACAATATTTTTAGTTATTCCAAAGGTGCCCCTCTCCTCCCTTATAAAAGGGAACTTCCTACCTCTCTTCCTCACACCACATTGAGCCTTCAAACTCTGCCAAACCCTGCCAAATTCTCTTCTACACTTCCCTAGAAACATCCTAGAGGTCCTGGTCGTCTTCAAAGACCAATTTTGTTTCCCTATGAGGAGGTCACAAAGAGGCTCTTCAAAGAAGAGGTAATGTCCGTTACCGATTCTTTCAACTTTATTTCTTCTTCTACTTATTCTTATTTAGTTATTTCATTATGAAGTAATAACATCAGTATAAATCATATACTGATATGTTATTATAAGTATGAAACAACCCTATTTTACCATCTATCCAACCTATGGAAAACGAAATCACCACGCGTGCGTACGTACGGAATACCGTCTCCATGCCATGGTGTAATCTGTTTTTCCAACACCACCTTACTTGGATGGGTATAATGGTGTAAGGAATAACTATAGATGGTTATTATAACATCATACTGATTATGATATATTGTATCATCCACTCTAATTCAATTCAATAATTATGGAAACAATATCATCGTTCATGCGTACGTACGGACTACCGTCTCCACGACGCGATGAGATTCATTCTCCAAGTTAACCATTTAAGAATGATTATAAAGTATATATAAGCAATAATAATGAAATATATGACATTATAAAGCTACTGGATTTATGTATATGTATGTCATCTATTTAATTCCATTCAACTCAATAAGGAAACGAAAACAACGTTCATGCGTACGTACGACCTACCGTCTCCATGAACGGTGTATTTCTTTCCATTTATCAATCTATTATATATATGTGTATTATGAATATATATTATATATAAATCATGTTTTATATTCTGGAATTAAGAAATCTTGATCTAATTAATCGTATGAATAATTACAAATCAAAACACGGATGACAAATGAAACGATTTTACCCAAAACACTCTTTAACATGGAATTTACAAAAGAATAGGTAATATAAAGTCATAAGTGAACCATATTTGATATCGTAACAATGAATATGATTCTTTAATAAGTCAATAAAAATATTTAAATCATTATACAGGGGTTCGGATACGTACGAAGCTTATCAGACCTATGGTAAGGGATAATTTTTCAAATCTCATTTTCATCTGAGATTGCTTATTAGTAAGTATTTACTCGTGTTATTGCTATCATCCATTTCCATGTTTTATAAAAGTGTATTCATGTATGTTTAAAGTCCTTTTTCCCCATTTTGTCTTTTAACCCATGGTATGGAAGGAATCTTTCTTTTATTTCCCCTACAAGGTACTTTTTGACTTTTCCGACAAAAGTATGAGAAAAATGTTATTTTTAACTTATACGGCGTGAATGGATTTTTACGGTTTTATAAAGCCTTATTTTCATGAATCTTCCTAAAAAATATTTCATGACTATTTTCAAATAAATCATTTTAGTTTAATATTGCATGAAATTCTATGAAAATAAAATGATTTTTAAGAAGAAAGGATATTTTCCTCAAGAATTCATTTCAAGTGTTTTATCAAAACCATTTTTCATCTAAGATGACATTATTTAATATGTGTATGTTTTAAGTATAATGTCTATATGATTTACATGGTTTCACTTTTCTTATTATGAAATGATATCAATTTCTTTTATATGGATTATTTTATGATGGGATGATGTTTATGAAACCCATTTTATTTATTGGGTTATTATGAATGATGTATATTTATTTTGTGGAACAAGTAAGAATGATTTAATTACGAGATGGGTGGGACCTATATCTCCCTAAAATGCATTGGGTAAAGATTTATATCTCATGAGATAGACATGGCTGGAATGTAAAGTTAAACTGGTTCAGTAATACAGGACTGGAACGAGGAGTGAACTCGATTCAGAAAGGGACTTTGTCCACTAAGATGGTCTTGGCAGCAATGCCTTGACTACTATGGAAATCATTACATGTGCTTAATGGATTCCCCAATTACATGTTTTATCCCCATAATATTTTATCATTATTAATGTTTCTTTATGATCTATGTCATACGTACTTCCATGTTTTATGTCATTGCTCAGGCTTTTGATGTTTAAACATAATGTTCATGTTTTTAAGTTCAAATGTATATGGTATGTTTTATTTTATCCATGCTTACCCTTACTGAGCATTTGAGCTCACCTTTTTTATGTTTTATTTTCCCCAGGATATAAAGAAAGGTTTTAGTTAAGAAAAAAAGGTGAATATCTTTATGGGAGATGTTGAAGATCTTTCACCGCGATTAGAAGATTACGTTCCAAGTTTCCAAAGACACTAAACTATTACGGTCCTTGTGTGTCTGTTTTTGTTATGTATTAAGTATTCCGAAGAAGTAATGTAATGTTCATGTACGTCAGGCTTTAGGTCTCTACAATATCATAGTAAAATTCATGGAATAATGGGAAAAGTAAAAAAAAATAATGATGATCTCAAATTCCTAGAAAGGGTAAAATAATGTGTAAGAAATCATTAAAAAACCATATCAATTTAGAAATTTAAAGAACTGAAAAAAATGTATTTTATAAACATAACGTTCATGGAACTAGAAGGATTAGAAATATGAAAAGTCAAATAAATAAGGACACATTCCTTTTAATAAATATACTCACAATGTAATGAATCCATATATTTTATCATAGTGAAAAATCATAAATAATAATAACTTAATTATGAAAGAATTTAATTCTTAATTATTTTATTCAATGTTTCCCAACTATATAATACCTTTATCTTAGAGACCATTCAAATGAAGGCCTAAAAATACTACTTTTAATACATTTCACAGGACAATTTAGAACATGACTTATTAAAAAATGGTTTGTTTCCAACTGATTTCATCTCATGGGACTACCGATGAATCGAGAGGATTAGAGTAAATGATCCCCAAATAATGTCATACCTATCAAATTAATTCCGCATATATTTAATCGATTTAACTCATAAATAATGTTCCTTTTAAATTATACATATTAAGCAAAGTATACAAATTTATCAATATTTCTCTAGTAAATCAATAACCATCAATGTTAGGACTTTAGGTAAAATAAATATACAGTTTATGAAATAAATGTATCCATGATAAATAATATTGAAATTTTGGGTTATTTTAATGACCATAGGAATGTGGATAATAATAGTAATGTTAATGAAAATAATGATGAATCAAAGAAGTGAATTTTAATACATTCCTTGCTCCAAATGATCATAAACCATTTAGAGGAATATAATGTATAATATAATAAAAATATATAACCATTAGGGTATAAATATTGAGTTTATGTCATTAGTGAATATAAATAATATAAAATTTCATTAAAGAAACTATCATGAAAAGTATTCTTTTCATATTAAAAAACATTTATTGGATCCCATTCATTTTAAATCAATTTTTAAAATAGAATTTCGGATAAAAAATAAAAATAATTTTCTTTTAAATTAAAATTTTAAATTTATATAATATTCATGGTAGAATTTTAGTTTTCATTATTTATAGACATTCTGTTCATGCAGTACACATTTAAACAATGTTTTATTTCAATTTTCCTATAAAATCCAAATATGAATGATTTTGAAAATGGAAAAGACATTCCATTGAAAGGTTATTGTAAAGAGTAAAAATCATTGACTATTAATTTTATAAATCATTTTGAAAACGTTATAAAAATTTAAAAACATTTTTAGAAAACATGTTTTTGGAAGAAAACATATTTCCGACCGAAGAGAGAAATTAATTTGGATTTTCTTGAAAACAATTTATGACATTTTTTAAGTTCCAAAGAGTATGAAATGATTTTATTACATGATATAGTTAATTAATAGATTTATCTGAATAAAATGTTTGGTTTTATTAAGATTTTTTAGGTAATTTCTTTCAATATATATTCATGAATTAATAATCCTTGTTAGAATAAGGTTTGAAAATAAGCCATAAAATTGGCCATAACATTCAAATGAGAATTAATAAATGAATTAATTATGTGTATCAAATATAAATAAAATCATAAATTGGATTAAAAAATAATATAATCAATAATACTTACACACATAATATTATTATTTCATAATCAACAAGGTATAAGTTTAACCCAATGAGTGGAAATTGAGTTAAGAAATCTATTACCTAACGCTTCATTTTTGTTGAGTATTATTTAAAATATTATATAGTGGTTTTAAATATTTATGTAAATTATTCATAAAACCATATTAATATCTATTATATAATATCTTATCCTATTATAAAATCCTATAAACTGTTATTTAATAATATGTCTTTATTTTCATTGTTTTAGGAAATAATTAAATTGTTTTGAGAGTATGTTTTGACTTATAATTTTTTGTTAATCCTAATATAATTATGATTTAATCATATATATAATGTAAAAAATTATGTAAATATTATACATATACAATATATAAATTTACTATGTGAAATTCAGCATTCATGGCGACAGTAGGTCGTACATACAATTGAACATTATTTACGTTTTATTTTTGTATTGAATATGGGAAAATTAAATTAATAATATAAATACTGTAATTAAATTAAATTTTTTATTCAATAAATATGTATACCATATATTTTTTATATAATCCTTAATACATTCCATGTACATAAAGAACGAATCACATCACCTAGTAAGGTAGTAGTGCTCCATACAAACGAGTGATAATATCATATTCTTAGAAAATGGAATGCTTGAAGGTATGTGTTATTAAATAAATAAATAATAATAATAAAATCATATATATGATATATATGATATATAAAATATAAATATATCAATATTTCAAACCATGATAAAAGGTATTGGAAAAATGAATGATAGAGATTCCTGACTTGTTAGTCTTCTATACACCTGAACGATGATTTTGCAACCCATTTTATGGAACTGTATAATGTTTTAGGTCATAACCATAACATAATATTATCTATGTATATATAATATACTTAGGTTATTATTTAATGATGTTATAATAATAATTTAAGGGTATGAGGAATGTAATAAAAAATTTCTTTTAGAAGAACATTGTATATTATTTAATTATGCTCATTATGTTTGAATTAATTATTTATTACGATGTACATATACCTAATATAAGGCATTTAAGATTTTGATAGGGATGTATTATAGTTATTTTTTTAGGTTTTGGATGATCCAAATGGTTTTTGATTTATGAATAAGGGCAGAGAGTGAATGCCCATTTATAGTTGAAGAGGATTGACATTCTCATAAATACTTAATGGTAGTTAGTATTGGAAGGTATCCATTATAAAAAATGGGTCATAAATTTAACAATTATTTATTTTAGTTTTTATTTGGTTGATAAACACCTACATCAGAAAAAATATATTATTTTTGTAATTTTATTTCTTAATATCATTGTTTCTATAATTTACCATGTTTTTTTTCACTAAGGTAACCAGTTTTCTAAAGTATGAAATTTAACCAATAAGGGTAAATTAAAGTGATACATGTTATAAAATTTATCGAAAATTATTATATATATGATATCTAATTTATAAAATTATAAATCACATGTGTTATGGAAATTAATTTTTATAGAGGCGAATGATGTATGTAAAAATGCTTCCTTAACCCCAACCGTGCTAAAATGTATTTTTTATTTAGGATTCAATATTTTCATAATAAAAGAATATATTTAACCAAAATGGAAAATATCTTATATTTATTTATATTCAAAAATATTTTGTCTATGTAAAAGGTTTTTAGTAATTGTAAATCATTTAATAAAATATCTTTCATAATAAATTAACATTAATTTCAATTTTGACATTATTCATTTAATTTGAATTTAAAAATATAAATAATCTGAAAGAATTCAAATATATTTTTACAAAAAATATATTAAATGATTTAATAATCTAAAAAATTAATGTCAATCAATAATAAAATCGATTTACATCACTTTTACTATTTTTTTCATCGGTTATAATATTTAATTATTATCTAAATACTTTTTGTGTTGCAATTTCCTACTAATTTTAGGTAACTATTTCACCTCTAAAAACTAAATATAAATTTTTAAGATTACAATAACGAAATTAAATTTAAATATTTAATTTATAACCAATCATAAGTTGATTATTCCCTTTCCCAAATCTTTATAAATATTAAATTCAAGGGTGATTACTTTTTTTTATTTTTATTGACATAACATATTTTATAGGTTATGTTCATGTGATAATATCCAAATAAATTATAAAATATATTGTAATGTGGTAATGGTAAAAATACTTCTGGACATAGGGTGAATTACTAGTTTTTAGGACATTTTACACCTCATATTCTATGTTTAACTATATGGAAAACTTGTTTTTACCTGAATCACTGTAATAATTTTTAACTATTCTTGATATTTATAAATGTTAAAAAATTATTTTCAAAATAATAAATATTATAAATTAATTGTATTCAAATATGTAATCCTTTTCTCTGCATTAATATAACATACACAGAATTATTTATATTAAAATTCACCTTGCATAGTTGACAAGACGAGAAAGTAGTTTTCAAAAGTGAAAATGTAAGAAAGATTAAAAAGTATTTATATCTAAATTCAACATTAATATGATTAAAATGACCTAAATTGGATTAATAGATGTGTAATTGAACTGTTTTGACATTGAAAATGTATGACCCCAATTTTTCTTATGGTATGTTTTTATTTATGGTTTAGTTCAGGTTTTTTAGTTTTTTGGATAAATAAGTATCTCTAATGTTCTTAAGGATGTTTGGGGGAGTTCTAGGTGTTTGGGATGCGAATGTGAAGTGAAAATATGTTTTATGGGCATGCTACATGGTTTACACATGGTTAGTGAAAATTGTACCATGGGAAGGCCACATTGTACGGCATGAGGCAGTGGAATTCTACACATTTAGCGTACAGTAAGTCAGACCATGAAGATCTCCCCAGGAAACCATGAAATCTCACATTCTTTAGGCGGTGGATTGTGCACAGTTTTTTCTCGTTTTAGAAAACTATAAAGGTAAACCATGTGGCATAATAAATGTTAAAATAATTAAAAAAAATCTATTATGGGATTTAAATATCCTAGCCCAATTTATCAAACATTTCTCCTACCTCGAGCCCTACTGATGCCTCAAAATAAAAAAATACTTCCATGTATCAGTATATCTTATCTTTAAGCCACATGGAGGGATGTCAATTATGTATTGAATCTCTGGGTATGTCTAATATTCCTCTTGTTTCTTTTTTTGGATTAGGGATTACATTTTCTCTCATCTCTTTCTGAAGCTCTAAAACCCTATTTTCTAGTGGAACATAGGTTGGAACATCATGGGGGGTTTAGATCAGGATCTAATTATAGGTTTAATAATTTATTCACCATCAGATTCTTGTTAGGTTTTACATAAGTTATATCAGATAGTATTGTTTTAGATTTGAAAATTTGTGTTGTTATATTGCTTCCATCTAAATTTTCATTTGTCACCTTGTGTAGTATTCAAAGAAATGGTTGGATAAGTAATGATTTAGACCCATCACAATCCCCGTAAGATTTATCGAGGATGGCTAGAATGATTAAGGGCCAACCATGGGGTTTTCATGCATTCCCAAACCTAGAACTTATTAAGGTCGAGTGTAGAGTTGATGTGTGATAACATAAAACCCATGAAGAAGGTGTGAATATGGTCTGTTCAATTGAATGGAATAATAATTGTTGTGCCTTGGGTTAGTAATGGAATGATGGGTCTTTGAGATAAATACCAATAGTTTATCTATAATATAAAATGAAAAAAGGGAAATGGGTTGATTATCTAACGCTTATGAATGTAAAATGTGTTTAAAGAGTTAATTGAGATGGTGTTTAATGGATTAAGAAAAATGTTGAAATTAAAAAAAGGATTAGTGTATATGAATGATGAACATGTTAAATTAAAAATGGATTTTTAATTGAAGAACATGTGAACAGGTTGCATAAGTTAATTGATAGATATTTTTAATGGGATAATACATTGAAATCATGGGGTATACATAAAGAATTGAATGTAATAAAATTGTTGTGTGATGTGATATATGATTTGAACTTGTGAAATGAAAATTTTTCTATATGGAAAAATGTGTGGTTATGGGTTAATATTGGGCCAAATAGCTATGTAACATAGATGGAATATTTTTTAATGGTCCATGGTATAGTATTAACTCTCACGTTGATGTATATTGAATTTTATTAATATGTGTATTTTTTGTGATATGATATGTGTGTGGAGAACAGAAAACATAAGTATGTTAACATGGGTTATTAGTGTGGGGTATTGACATGAGGCTTTATGCCCATGGTTTGAGTTAGTCTAAGGCTCTAAAATCCATACAAAAATGATCAGTCTAGGGAAGGGGACAGAGGATCTATTCCTCTATGTGGTTCAATCTAACTAGACTGAGGCATTTAGGTGAGGATAATGTGTTTGTTGTGATGTGTTTATCCTTAGAGAGATACATATATGACTCGTTACCATAATAATAATGATTTATTTACATAGTCCCATGTGTATATAATGAATATACCATACCCATGGAAAATGTGATTAAAATGGATTATTTAAAGAAGAGGGAATAAATGAAGGAAATGGTAATAATGATAGAATGAGTAAAAGTAACAATTATCAACTAACGATGACTGAGTTTTCCTGGTTTACATATCACTTAATTATTACATGCATGCACTATAGGTTACACTATATATTTTTTATACACCGTTGGTGGTGGAATACTAAGTTTCAGTCACACCTTACATGAGATGTCGTTGGGTAGCTGAGAAGACTTCTTTGATTCGTGTTCAGATAATCGAAAGGGATTGATGATAAGGTGTTGATTCGGTCTCTGGGTATACTAGGTTGATGATTTGAACATGGATTCTGGTCTATTTTGGGTATTATATTATTTTCATTATTTTGGGGGATTGTACACTTATCACTGCATTATGACATGACATATTTACTATTGATTTTTTTTGTTCCTTGTTTTAGGAGTTGGTTATTTATGGATGTTCATTGGTTATTATTTATTGATTCTGCTATTTATATTATATTATCTTGTGGCTTACATTAGTAAAGAGGGTATTTTATCCCCATGTTACATGTTAGAGCATCTCCACTAGTTGAAAACCTATGGTGTATGGGGAGTCCTACTCGAGTTCATGTGCCGACCCGAATTGGGGAACCGATTTAGTGGCTTCTGGTTTTGTGACATTACAAAGTGGGTTCTGAGGTGTTTCTTTTCCCAAATTTTTCCTTAGTTTTGGGTATGGTATATTAGAGGATAAGAAGTTTCAATAACTGTTAATGATCTCATTCTTGGAAGTAAGTAACCAATGTTGAAGGGAAAACCAAGTCACCACGGGAGTGAATTATTCTTCATGATATGTGTTGTTGTAGTAGAATGATATTTCAGCATTGGGGAATGTACATGTTGTTTGATGTGACTATTTTATGATATTTTTTCTAGAGGAGAGAATAACATTAGGATTTTCACCCATGAATTATTTTAGTTACCTAAGGATATATGTCTAATGCATCATGATAGTCACACACATGATTGGTGTGTGGGGCATGGAGAAAAGAATGCATCACACTCATTTCAGAATTAATGAAAATGGTGTCTAATGAAGATGATACAAATGGTTAGATAATAAATAAAATTTAATTAATGATTAAATAATTGTGTCAAATTTATGTTATAAATGAGTTAAAATAATTATTGTAACACGTTGTGAGACAGGGAATTTTACAAAGATAAAAGATATTTGTTGTGAAAGAGGAAACGATTTTAAATGGGATATTTGAGAGATAATTTTGATTAAATAAATTAGTTTATCCATGTTAACCATGATCCCTAGTTTGTATGGTGTATGTTAGTGTTATAAAGATAATTATAACTATTGGGATATAGTAATATTATTTTGAAATATAATGTTGGTAGTGTAAGATCTTCTCCATAGGTGGCTTAATCCCATCAATCATTATTTTAAGTATTTGTGGAAGAAGCTGTTTTGGATAATGATCATGAATATGGTAGGGACATTCAAAATGATGGGTGAATGGTAATTTTAAACTATGAACACATGAGTTCAAATATGGGGAAGTTAATTATAAAAGTATGTGTAATGATAGAAATTGGGAAAACAAGGTAGTTGGTATTTCTTGTATTTTCGATTAGACCCTTTTATGGGTGGTTTGGGGTAGTTATAGTACCCTAGTTTGAGACCATATATTTGGGATGTGAAGTATTACTTGTTATTATATGACACATTGGTTGTTCTTAGGAAACCCTTAATAGTATATGGCCTTCATTTTGTGAGGATTTGTTTTGTATCACGAGTGTGGGAACTCTTTTGGGTCATGACAGTATGGAGTGCATGTTAGACCTTTAGTATGGTGCCTGGTTTTTTATAACCATGTGATTTGGTACCTCGTGATTTTTTTGGGATCCTCAAGAGGTATGAGTCATAATATTAATGTTTTTGTGATGCTACATGTGTTATGGTTACGTGTTGACAGTTTCAGGGGAAATAGCGGTGACCTCATAGGAGGCTAGCCTAATGATGCCGGAACCATAGGACATTAATCTTGGGAGATGCTCCAATGTTGGAATCGATGCATAATGAGTATTATTGAATTTTATTAAATGGTGCAGTTGTGACTTGGTAATTTCATAAGATCACCCCAATCCATGTAATTGGTTGTAAAGTTATTTTGAAAGGTTTTTATCATATGGTTGACTTAACCTATAGTTTGGATGATGACTAATGGAGGCCTCTATGTTTTTCTCAATGGGAGAGGAAATGGATTCTAAATTAAAGTAAGATTCTTTTTAAGGGGAAACATGAGGTGAGGGTGGTCTTGTGGATGAACTTGTTATACGAATGATTGGTTTCTGAGTGAGATGTCGATAATTTCTTGGGGTTTATAAGACTGAAGAAGAAAGAGGAATGGATAAGTGAGTGAGTGGGTGTTGGGGTTTTCTCATGTGATGGATGGATTGTGGAAAATAATGTTGATGTAAGTATGGTTACAGGAAAGTGTGAAACTTGAGGGATCTAATGGGGTTCAGATGTGGGTATGCACTAGTGAGGCCTGGTTTTTGATCGGGATAACCTCATTCATTATCTGAAGAACCAATTGGGGAAGAATTGATATTCGAGAGACTGTTTATTCAATTGGTTTGGTATACCATTGTGTCTTTTGATACTCATCAGTGTCATTCTATAATATCTTAAGTGGTGTGGTTGAAATAGAGTATGAGGAATGTTGGTTTGTGGGTTCTTGGAGAATGGAAATGGAGTGGCTAAAAGACATGTTTGGAAACCATTCCTATGTGGTGATGGTTAGGTGTTGTAGGTATGTGATGAGACTTGTGCGACATGGAAGCATGATATCTTAGAAGGCAACAGTGTCCTATAGTGTGAGGTGAAATCAATAATGGAAAAGCTAGTGGTGGTGTTCTTCGACATCTTTCTATCATACCTCAGCTACTATTGTTCATTCCCAACTTCTTGATATCATTCTAGGTACATTGAGAGGAAATAGATTTATGGAAAGGGACATGAAGGTGTTTTGGTTCGACGTGGGATGTTATGGAGTTATGTTCATGGTTTTACTGTTTGTGGAGTAGGATGATGGGATTTACACCATCGGTGGTTTTCGGGTAATAATTTTAGGAAGGACCTGGTGTTCACGAATTTTGTGGGTGTCGTTCGCATAAGCTGGGGATATGAATTGAGTGACGTTCATTTTATTTTTCTAGGAATATATATATATATATCCATTTCAATGTTTTGGGGTATGTCTTGTGATTGAGTATAATCTTTGGGGGTCTGAATCCCTTATAGAGATAATTGGTAGCAATGCTCATAAGGTAAGGAGTGAAAAGTTAGTTCTAGGTGTGCATAGTAGTAAATCCATTTGGGTGGATGATTTGGTATAAGGAGTGCATTTTAGGTTTTGGAATGTGTTTGAATGTTAACCTAGACTTATTAAGTTGTTGTATGAATAGTAGGAGTTCTTATGTCATGAAGGTTAATCTGGGAATCTTGCCATTTGTGGAAGATGGGTATTCATGGCTAAGAAAGTTGGTGGCAGTCTGACCTGAGATGGTAAATATGAATGGGTGTGATGACAGCTACCTACCTTCGGATTGATATTGTTTTTGTAGATACCTTTCAGAAATGAAGTTGTACTTGAGTGGAGTTATGTTTATTTTAGTCCTATTATAAGGACCTGACCTTATAACATTACATAATCATGAATTAAATTAATAATTCACATAGAGTATCTTTTCAGGTTTAGAGTTTTAGAGAATTATGACATAACTATTACATCTCAAAATATTAATTGGTAGACAGTTATACTATGTTTCTACAAAATAAAAACTCATAAAAAGAAACATGTATAGTTCCATGTTTTAGAGAGCATGTCTTTCCTTGATCCCATCCTTTACATTATTCATCTTTATGTCCTGTGGAAAACATTTCCAAAACATGGGATGAGCATAAAAATCCCAGTAAAGGATAAACAAGGAATGAAAACTATTAATTTTTTAAAACAAAAAGTAAACCATGAATACATTAACATAGTAATACTTATCACCATTATGAAGTAGTAAAAACTCTTCACTGAATTAAAGATCACTACATACCCTTTTGTAACCAAAAGATTACCATAAAACCCATATAAAGAACACATAACATATAATGGTAACATGGGACATAAACATACTTAAATGGAATAACCAAACAGTCGACTTCCACACATATCAAAAAATGGAATAGCCATACGGCCAACTTCCATACCCTATACATTGGAGGTGATAACATAACCACCAATCCTGGTATTCATGGCACCACCCGTAATATGGTTTATCACGTAACCACCCGTCAAATGTCCACGTACCATTATAAAATCATAAGACATAAAACAAATATAATGGAAATAAAAATGTTCCACATTTCAATCACAATATATCACATAAATATATTGACATAAAAAATCGACTATAAAAACCATTTTCAATACCAAAATACATAAAATAGTATATGGTATTTATTTCATTTTAAAAACATTACAGCTTATTGTGCTAGACAAAGACCAAATAATACTCGCAGTAGAGGAAAAGGTCATTATCACCGCACATGTTAAAAGAAACATTCCTTTTTGTCGTTTAGTAAAACGTTTCAAAGAAAAATTTCCCTTTGAATGAAATGAAATGTAAAAGGTGTTTTATACACTGTACAAAAGAAATTATTGTATTAGAACAAAATATTCCTCAACGAAAGTAGATTGAGACGAAGTCCCTTACAATGTCTATATCCTTAGATTAAGAATAAATAAATTACATAATTATGTGCGAAAAATATAAATACAGTCAATATAAGAGGATATTAAGTGTAAAACAATCAGAGGTCATCCACACATATTTATAGTACAAGATAATCAATAAGTAAAGGTTTAACCCAAAGAACTGAAATTGGGATAAGAAGTTCCCTTACAAAAATTCGACAGCCTAACAGAGTTGTTTTAAAATTCACAAAATGAGATAATGAGAGATAAAAAGGGTATCTAGTTACTTGGACATATATTTATAGCAATAAGAATATATAATAACATATTCCACCAGAATAAGATGTAACTTAAAAGACCTAACAATAGAAGTCTTTTAAAAAGGGGAGGGTGAAAGGTCCCCTTACCGATTTGGGTAACTTTTGAAACGTACAACCCATGAAAGAAGAATCATACAATGAAGATGTAAATACCAATAAATTAAATTATATTTCAAAAATAATAAAATAATGGGAAGTACACACACCACACAAAAGGAAATAGAGGCAAATGTAGCATGAATCTCACGAGAACAGAAAGTGAGATAAGAAGTCCCTTATGAAATTTCGACAGCCTAACGACGCCACTTAAAACTTCCAAAAATGGAATGATGAGATAAAATAGAGACTCTCATAATATTAAAATAAAAATTATAGTAAGATTAATATAAAATAACACCCCTCAATATAATAAATAGTATCATAAAAGAAATGTCATAAAAGAGAGTACATAAAAAGAAAGAGAGAGGTAGGATCCTTTACCTTAAGTCCGACTTGTCTTGTTCATTTCTTTATATTCCTGAATAATAAACTAGAGTTAATTTATACTAGCTTAAGAACCTTTTTTAATTTAATTATTCCTTTAATATAACTTATTACCATGTTATGAACATTATGTAATTATTTAAGTTAATAACTGTCATTTTGTCGATCATTGGTACTTGATTCAAAAATAAAATTCTTATAATTACAAGTTGTTAATTTGGTAAAATATCCATTATATAAAGAATTATATTCATTATTTAGATATAATATATATCATATATATCCAGTATATACTTTCATTTATAATATTACAAAACATTTAGAGGTATGAAATGAAATTCACCGTTCATGGAGACGGTAAGTCGTACGTACACATGAACGCTACATTCATTTCTATTTCGTATATAATAGAATTAAAACTAAATGATATATATATATATATATTATAATTACAGTATAATATATATGTCATATAGGTCACACAAGTTCATTAATTTCATTCATTATACATTCCATGTATTGCATGAACGAGTCATATCACTTAAGGGGGTGGTAGTCCACACTCCCTCAAATAAAATTATCGCATTTTCACAACATGAAAAGATAAAAAGTATGTTTTAAATGTAGAATACAGAAGCATATAGAGGAAATAAATATAACATATATCATAAATAAATACAGTGGCATCATAATGGCCACCATGAGAGGTGGTAAGAGAAAATAGAACATTCATCGTTTCGTGAGGCAGTAATTCGCCATCCACGGAAACAGTATTTCCTTTAACCATTAGACGGAGGAGTGTGTAAGTGTAGCTCTAATAATTCTCATAAAAAATCCTAGTATATTGACGATACTGGTATTATTAAAAAATAAAGGAATAAAAATATTTTAGGGGGTTGTAGAAGCAAAACAAAATAAAAGAACATAAGAGAGGACATTACCCTTAGATCGGGTAACTCCATTTGGATTGAACCAAAAGAAATTCTTGAAGTGCATTCTGCCTAAGGTAAGGCTTCTAGGATGAAGAGAGGGATGTGGAGAGATAAAATGAGAAGATTTTGGTCGATCCAAAGGCTTTAGAGGTGTGGGTAAGGGGTGGGGGTGGGGGCCTTTTATAAGAGGAAGGAGGGACACTCTTGGAAAGTCCAGAAAATTTCCTTTATTATAAAATGATTTTCCGATATTAAAGTTTCCACATTTATATATTTCATGGATAAGGTGATAAGGGTTTCAAATCCACCCATACAGTAGGTTTTTGAAAAGTGTATGTTTTAGACTTTACCTTATCGTCTCATTTTATTTCAATCGTTCATTAATGAGTTTATCACTACATCATCATGGTGTCATAAATAAATTTATTTATTTAATGTCTAAAAATTATAAAAAAAATCATGATATAGGAAATATTTTTATCTTTTTAATGAATAGTTATATTAAAAAATATGACTTGTATAACCTCATGTAAATATCATTTTAGTCAAACAACACATGAATTTGACAATTTTTATTTTAACTTTAAATAAAAAGTTATTAATGTCATTTTCTAACCCAAGTGGGTCTATGGGGTCCCCAAGTTGACTCATGGATTGTCTTGGTCGGCCATGAATTATCTAATAAGTTTAGTAAAAGTGTAAATGTAATTTCATATTATTATATCATTATATTTACCTTAAATTACACTAATTATCTTTAATTGCGATTAATAAAACTTAAAAGTTACTATACACCAAAAAATTATTTTAATCCCATTGAAGATAATTGTACATCCTAATGACAAAAAATTATGTTGGATTTTTGAAATTAAAATAACATAGGTGGTAAAATTTCATTTAAATGAAAAATCAGTTTTTTTAACTACCACTTAGTGGTTTCACTATTCATAAAAATTGAAGTTTTTCAGAAAAATACAAAAAATTCACCCTAAGATATATTTGATATTCCGATTTCAAATAGGATGTATATTTTAAAAAATTAAAAACATATAAGTTTCATTAATTAATTTAATAAAAAATTCCCATTGTCAAAACAAAGAGCGTGTTTTTAAGAAACAATATCTATTAAAAGATTGACACTTGTTTAAATCCAATATAAAAGTGAAATTAATTACAAATACCACCATAGGATTAAATTGTAAAAATATATTATAATTTCAAATTAAAACCAATTCAAAAGATAATATATTCATATAAATAAATGAGATTAAAAATATATTTTGAATATAAATACAACACTTTTCTCATATTCATTAAAAACATTATCGAAAAAATAACAAAAACATACACGAAGTAAATTTTGATGTCCTGATTCTAAAGAAGGATTTTATTTGGTCCAATAGAATGTATAAGAGTCACCAAAACTATTTTTAATGAGGGTTATCCATAAAAAGGCGATAAATTGACCCTTTAGTGAATATTAGAGAATCTATGCCTGAAATTGAATTCTTTACTTTTTTTAAGCCGTTGTATTTTATTAAATAAATGTAAAAACATTTAACAAACATATATAATCATATTTTAGTTATTTCCATACATTTCGTCCAATAAAACGGCTACGTGTTAACTACCATTTAAAATAATATTATTATATTATTAGTGTGCAACATATGATTTCAAAGAAACTCGATGTTGCGTATCGGGTATGCTATCGAACATAGCAACCATTGTGAAGTAAAAAATTAATATTTAATTCAAAAATATTTATAAAAATGAAAATTTCATATTCTTTATTTACCTGGGATGTTACATCCTTTCCCCCTTTTGGGAATTGCGTCCTCACAATTTTAAAATTGGGCTCAGAAACTTCATTGAAAGTCCCACATCGGAACATGAGTCAGTAAAACTATCACTTTAAAAGACTGAAAGAGAAGTACAAAGGTCATCCGAGTTAACACATACTAGGATTCCATGTAGGAAAACATGTATATAGAAGAAAAAAAAAGGTTCATGTTCTGATGGGGAGTGATAGAAAACATGATTAGGAGAAAGTTAACCACCAGAAAATCACAAACTTGTGATGGGTTAAATGGTATTTGATTCCACCATAGGAAAATTTAACATAAATTTTTTTTTTGTTTTAAGTTAATTTTCATTGAGGAATTTATTTATGATAATAACTAAAAACATAAGGAAACATACTAACTTGTCATGTTGACTTTCAACTTTTACTAGATTTCTTACACAAACTTATATTTTCTCCAAAAGACGAGTATTTAGGATGACTTGTTCATATTAAGAGCACTCTAAAAAACTTATAGAGAATAACCTTACCCAAAGAATATGAACTATATATTTCCCATATATTTAAACCTTAACCAAAACCAAAAATTGATAGTATAAGATCAGATAATACCCAAAAGGATAATCCTTTATAAAAAGAAATACTACTCTTTTTCTCCAAATTTTTCCAACAAAACCCAAAGTTCATCAAAGACCATTCAATAATCATCTATCCATAAAATTATTCAAATTAATCCAAACTATGAATTGAACCCAAATCTTAGAAGGATTTAATCACATAATCTTCCAAGATAAATCTTAACATTTATCTTCAAATAACATCAGTTACTCTTAAAGTCTCATACTGAAAGTAACTAACCTAATCACATGTCCTCCATGATAGGATAATCATTTACATAGATAACCCAAAATCAACTTACTCATGATTCATAAGACCGTCTAACTAAAAATAATTTGTCATACTAACCAGGAACATCACGTAGTCTAGTGGTAGGCGATAAATACCTTCCACACTTTGGTTGTGGGTTCGATTCCCGCAGCTTCATCCAACGCGACGGGTTGTCACATGATCTGCGTGTTGTCCTTTTTCCAAAACTATATAATTCATAAAACATTGCCCAAAAAAGATATAAAATCTTCAAAAATAACCATAACATAATTTAACCTCAAGTTTATCTCATGCCTTTCATTTTCCATCATAACATATAGTAACCCATAATTACCTCAAAAGTATGGATCATATAAAACCTAATGGTTACCTTTATAATTACTACCTGAACTTCTACATCGATTTGGTTATATTGTACATGATGAATTATAGAACTCACCAAGGTTCAAGTAGTTAATCATGACTCCTAATATTTGGTTGAGAAAAAACACAAGAGTTCTCATTGCTGGTCCCATATCATTCATTTGTTCTTTCAGAAAACCGTCACAGTTTTCTTCATATCCACTATCACTTTGGTTCCTGTTTGATCCATCCATTTACTAATACCAAAAATGTCAGTGAGAATATATCATTAGAATCATCATATAATACTATGATATAATTATTCATTTTATCATAAACTGATTCACTTTATCTAATACTATGACTCTTTTGGAAATCCTAACCATTTTGGTAATGTAACTTATGCTTAAAGAATACCCTAACCTCTAAAGGTATCTAAACCTCCCTCTGATACAAACTATAAGGACCCGACCTTATAACATTACATAATCATGAATTAAATTAATAATTCACATAGAGGATCTTTTCAGGTTTAGTGTTTTAGAGAATTAGTGTAAAACTATTACATCTCAACAGATTACAAAGTAGACACTTCAACTAAGTTTCCATAAAATAAAAACTCTTAAAAATAATCATGTCTAGTTCAATGTTTTAGATAGCATTTCATTCCTTGATCCCATCCTTGAAACTATTCCTCTTCATGTCATGTGAAAACATTTCAAAAACTTGGGATGGGCATAAAAATCCTAGTAATGGACACACAAGGAATGAAATCTATTAGTATTTGAAAACAACAAGTAAACCATCAATACATTAACAAAGTAATACGTTTCACCTTAATTAATTATTAAATACTTTTAAATGAATAAAATATCATTACGTACCCTTTTTAACCAAAATATTACCATTAATCCCATATAAATAACACATAACATATAATGGTAACTTGGGACATAAACATACATAAATGGAATAACCATATGGTCGACTTCCACACATATCACAAAAAGGAATGGCCATACGGACGACTTCCATGCCCAATGCATTGGAGGTTATAACTTAACCACCTGTCCTGGTATTCACGAAAACACCTATCATATGCTTCATCACGTAACCACCTGTCAAATGTCCATGTACCATTATAAAATCATAAGACATAAAACAAATATAATGGAAATAAAACATTTCCACATTTCGATCACAATTTATCACTTAAATATATTGACATAACAAATCCATTATAAAAAACATTTTCAATACCAAAATAAATAAAATACTATATGGTATTTATTTCATTTTAAAAACATTACGGGTTATGGAGGAAGACAAAGAATAAATAATACTCGCGGCGGCAGAAAAGGTCATTATTACCGTGTACGTTAAAAGAAACATTCCTTTTTGTCATTTTGTAAAACGTTACATAGAAAAATATTCCCTTTGAATGAAATGAAAATTCAATGGTTTTTTATACAGTTTACAAAATAATGTTTTGTATTAGAACAAAATATGCCTCAATGAAAGGAGATTGAGACAAAGTCCCTTACAAAGTCGGTATCCTTATATTAAGGATAAATCAATTACATAATTATGTGTCACAAATATAAATACACCCAATATAAGAGGATATTAAGTGTAAAAAAATCATAGGTCATCCACACATATTTATAGTGTGACAAAATCAATAAGTAGACGTTTAACCCAGAGAACTGAAATTGGGTTAAGAAGTTCCCTTATAAAAATTCGACAACCCAACGGAGTCGTTTAAAAATTCCGAAAATGAGACAATGAGAGATAAAAAGGGTATCTAATCACTTGAAAATATCATTTACATCAATAAGGATATATAATAACATATCCCAATAAAATAATATGTAAATTAAAAGACCTAAAAAAATAAGTCTTTTAAAAAGGGGAGGTTGAAAGGTTCCCTTACTGATTTGGGTATCATTCGAAATCTACACCCCATGAAAGAAGGATCATAAAATGAAGATGTAAATACACATAAATTAAATTATATTACACAAAGAATACAATCATGGACAGTACATACACCACACAAAAGGAAATAGTGGGAAATGTAGCATGAATCTCACGGGAACACAAATTGAGATAAAAAGTCCCTTACGAAATTTCGGCAGCATAATGACGCCACTTAAAACATCCAAAAATGAATTGATGAGATCAAATAGAGTCTCATATAATATTATCATAAAATGTATAGTAAGATGAATATAAAAGAAAATCACCCAACATAATAAAGAAGAGCTTAAAAAAATGACATAAAAGAGCGTACTTAAAAAGAAAGAGAGAGGTAGGATCCCTTACATGAAGTCTGACTTATCTTGTTCGTTTCATTATATTCCTGAATAATAAACTAGAGTTAATATATACTTTCGTAAGAACATTTTTCATGTTCATTATTCCTTTTATATCACTTATTACCATGTTATGAACATTGTGAAATAATTTATGTTAATAAAGGTCGTTTTGTCGATCATTGGTACTTGAGTCAAAAATAAACTTCTTATAATTACAAGTGGTTCTTATGGTAAAATATCCATTATATACAGAATTATATTCATTATGTAGATATAATATATATAATATATATCCAGTATATACTTTAATTTATAATATTACAAAACATTTAGAGGTAATAAATGAAAAGCACCATTCATGGAGACGGTAAGCCGTACGTACGCATGAACGCTACTTTCATTTATATTTCATATTTAATATAATTAAAACAAAATGAGATATATATATTATAATTTAAGTATAATATATATGTTATATATGTAACATAAGTTCATTAATTTCATTGTTTATACATTCCATGTATTGCATGAACGAGTCACATCACTTGAGGGGGCGGTAGTCCACATTTCCTCAAATGAAATTATCGCATTTACACCACATGAAAAGAATAAAGGTATGTTTTAAATGTAAAATATAGAATCATAGAGAGAAAATAAATATAATATATATCATAACTAAATATTGTTCCATCATAATGGCCACCTTGAGAGGTGGTAGGAGAAGATAGAACAATCATCGTTTTATGAGGCAGTAATTCACCATCCACGGAAACAGTATGTTCTTTAACCATTAGACGGAGGTGTGTGTAAGTGTAGCTCGAATAATTATCATAACAACATACTAGTATATTCATGATACTGGTGTTGTTACAAAATAAAGGAATTAAAAGTGTTTAGGGGGTTGTAGAAGCAAAATAAAACAAAAGAATATAAGAGTGGACATTACCTTTAAATCGGGTAACTCTCTTTGGTTTGAACCAAAAGGTTTTCTTAACAATATTTCTGCCTAATGTAAGGCATCTAGGATGAATATATTGATTTGGAGAGATAAAATGAGAAGCTTTTGGTCGATACAAAGTCTTGAGAGGTGTGGGTAAGGGGGTAGAGGTGGGGGCCTCCTATAAGAGGGAGGAGGGGCACGCTTGGAAGGTTTTGAAAAGATACTTTATTATAAAATGATTTTCAGATATTAATGGTCCCACAATTATATATTTCTAGGATAAGGTGATAAGGGTTATAAATCCACCCATCCAATAGGTTTTTGAGAATTTTAATTTTTACATTTTACCTTATCTTCAAATTTTATTTAAATCATTCATTAATGAGGTCATCACTGCATCATCATGGTGTCATAAATAAATTTATTTATTTAATGTCTAAAAATTATAAAAAAATTTCATTATGTAGGAAATATAATTTTATTTCTAATTAATATTTATACTAAAAAATATGACTTGTATAACCTCATGTAAAAAGAGTTGTAGTAAAACAATAAATTTTTGTGTCATTTTTTATTTTATCTTTAAATAAAAAGTTATTAATGTCATTTTCTTACCCAAGTGGCTCCATGGTGTCCCCAGGTTGACCCATGGATTGTCTTGGTCGGCCATGAATTATCCAATAAGTGTAGGACAAGTGTAAATGTAATTTATTATTATAGTATCATTATATTTACCTTAAATTACACTAATTACCTTTAATCACGATTAATAAAACCGAAAAGTTACTGTTCACCAAAAAATTATTTTAATCCCATTGAACAACATTTTACATCCTAATGACAACCATGTATGTCGGAATTTTGAAATTAAAATCACAGAGGTTGTAAAATTTCATTTAAACAAAAAATCAGTTTTTTAACTACCAGTTAGTGGTTTCACTATTAATCAAAAATTGATGTTTTTCAGAAAAATACCAAAAATTCACCCTAAGATATATTTGATATTCTGAATTAAAATATGATGTCTATTTTAAAAAATTAAAAAATATATATGTTGCATTAATTTATTTAATAATTAATTCCCGTTGTCAAAACAAATACTATGTTTTTAGGAAACAATATCTATCAAAAGATTGACATGTGTTTAAGTCCAATTTCCAAGTCAAATTAATTAAAAAGACCACCATTGGATTAAATTGTAAAAATATATTCTAATTAAAATTTAAAACTAACTCAAAAGATAATCTAATCATATAAATAAATTATATTAAAAAGATATTTTGAATTTAAATTCAACATTTTTCACTTAGTCATTAAAAAAACATTATCGGAAAAATAACAAAAATATACACAAAGTAAATTTTAATTTCTTGATTCTAAAAAAGGATTCTATTTGGTCCAATAGAATGTATAAGAGTGACCAAAACAATTTTTAAAGAGGTTTCTCCATCAAAAGGCGATAAATCTACCTTTTAGTGAATATTAGAGTATCTATGCCTAAAATTGAATTCATTACTAATTTTAAGCCGCTATCTTTTATTGGATAAATGTAAAAACATTTAACAAACATATATAATCATATTTTAGTTATTTCTATTCATTAATCCCAATAAAATGGATACATGTTAACTACCATTTAAAATAATATTATTATATTATTAGTGTGAAACGTAATATTTCAAAGAAACTTTCTGTTGCGTATCAAGTATGCTATCGAACATAGAAACCATTTTGAAGTAAAAATTAATATTTAATTAAAAAATATTAGTAAATATAAAAATTTCATATTCATTGTCTACCTGGTATGTTACACCTATAATGGATAGAGATGAATTTCCTTCGCAGTGGGTTCAATAGAAAGGATAGAGGAAAATGTGGGGATAATTTTGTAGGGGTGATCGGGCATAATGAGTTAGAAACATGTCAGCTATGATGTGAAAGTCGATATCAGATTCTGGAGGTCCTTATTCGATAGTGCATTGCTAAATGTTGAATGGTGGTGGAGAGAAACCTAATGAAAATGTTGTTGTATTATGATGTGATCAATGTTTCATCATGGACGGACTCAAGTGATCACTATTTGCGCAAGGAGTCCCTAATTGATAATGTTGACCTGGATTTAATTGGTTAAGTGCCCAATAGATTTGGTTGTGATAGGATGTGTAGTTATGGAGTGGAATAGTCAGGACATGTGTGGCGTAACTACATAAGCAGAGATGTGTGGCTGGAAATGCTGTGTGGTTTCCTTTGGATGATATCAGGTTTGGACCCCATTAGAAATTTGGAAACTAAGTATAATGATTCCAAGTGTTTTGCATCATGAGTTGCGAAGAGGATCAGAACAATAGGATATAAATTGGTTCCTCCATGATGATATAATGCTATGTGAAATTTTTTTTTCTTTGAATTATGAATCATTTACAATTTTTTCCCTATGAATTTGTAGTGTTTGATATATGGTTAAAGTATATACATTCCATGGGGAGTATCCGACATGTGTTGCAAATTATTGTGAGAAATAATTATAATGAAATATTATACTTTCGGTTGGAATAATATGGTATAAATGTAATGTAAAATGTGAAACATCCAATATGGGTAAGGAAAAGGATCCTATAAGACTAATCTCGTTGTTTTTAATGCTTGGTGATGCTTGTGAATGTGGCTCGAGGACGAGCCATTATAATGTGGGGAGGTTGTATGATCCCAAATATCTTTAGGGTTTTTTTATTAGGGTTCAGTTTAATTTCCTTGTTGTTGGATAAATAAGTGTTTCTTACGTTATTGAATAGGATTGATGGTATTCTGGGTGTTTAGTATATGAAGGAGACGGTAATATAAGTTCTATAGGCATGCTTCATGGTTTTCTCGTGGTTAGTGAAATGGGAAGTCCAAATTGTGTGGCTTGAGTTGGTGGATTTCCAACAACTTGGTGCACGTATAATCAAAACATGAGGGGATCCCTAGGTAATCATGATACCTCACATTCCTTAGGAAGTAGCTTTCACACAGTTTGAACAACTGTTCAATTAAACCTTACAACCCAGTACAATATTGAAAAATTACAATTTTTTATAATGGGATTTCTAGATCCTCACCCAATTTATTACTAATTTCCATTTCCTTTAAACCTAATGACACTTTAAAAATATCAAATGCTTCCATGGGTCATTATCTCTCATATCTAGGCCATTTGGAGTTCCAATAGTTGTGGGTTGAAGCTCCGGGTAAGTCTAATCATCCTATTATTTCTCTTTTATAGATTAGGGATTGTACTTTCTATCATCTATTTCCAACGATCTAAAACCAACTATTCTAGTGTAACCTATGTTGGAACTTCATGGGGGTCTGTATTAGGATCCAAGTATGTGTTTATGATTACATTCATCATCGGAATTGAGGTTAGTAGTCTACAATTTATATCACATAGTTTTTTTAGATTTATTTAGGTGTGTTGAGATATTTCATTCCTCTTATTGTGAATTTGTCACCATGAGTAGAATTTGCTAAAATGGATGCCTAAATTATTATTTAAGACCCCCACAATCCCCATGGGATATTTTGAGGATGACTAGAATGATTTAGTGCCACCAATGGGGTGCACTGGGATTCACAATCCATGAAAAAATTAAGGTCATGTGTAGAGTTGATGTGTGATAACGTAAAACCCATGAAGAATGTGTTCATATGATTGGTTGAATTTAGTGGAATAATAATAGTTTTTATTAGGTTTAGTAATGGAATAATGGGTCTTTGGTCTGAATACCAATGTGTTATATAAAATACGAAATTGAAAAATGTTAATGGGGTGATGGTGTAAGTCTTATCAAAGGAAAATGAGTTTAATGAGTTAATGTAGACGATGTTTAATGGATTATGAATTTTGTTCAATTGGATACAAGGATTATTGTTTATGAAATAATGAAAATGATAGATTAATAATATATTGTGAATTGAGGGTCATGTAAATAGGTTTCATAAGGTAATTGATAAATATGTTGAAAGTGTTAATCAATGAAAATTATGGGGAAAACACAATGGGTTGAATGTAATAAAATCGGTTTGTGACGTGATATATTATTTGTACATGTGAAATGATAAATGGGATAAATGGGATAAATGGGATAATGTGTGGTAATGTGTGAATATTTGGATAAATATATATGTAATTAAAATGTAAAATGTTTAATGGGTCATGGAATATTATTAACTCCCATGTTGAAGGATATGAAATGTTTTTTCTATTTTTATTAGTTGTGATATGATATGGGTGTAATGAATAGAAAACATAAGCATTAGCACTTGTCTTAGTAAATGGGGGTATTGACCTGAGGCACTACACCCACTGGTCGAGTCAGACTGCGGTACTAAACTCTAACCCAAAATTCACGGGCTAGGGAAGGGGATATTGGATCTATTCCCCTAATGGTTTCATTCCACCTAGAAAACGGATTCAAGGTGAGCATGATGTGTTTCTTGTGATGTTTTTACCCCTAATGGGATAGAAATTTGAATTATTATCTTGTGAATAAGGATTCATTTCCTTAGACCCATGTATAGATAATGAATATTCCAATCCCATGGCACATGTGATGAAAATATATTAATTAAAGAAGAGGGAATAAAAGAAGAAAATGATAATAATGAGAGATATAGTTAAATTAAATAAATTAAACTAATAACACCCATGATTACCTTATTTACTTATCATTTATTTATTACTTACATGCATTATCTATTATAATAGAAATTTTATAGACACCATTTATGGTGTCCTACTATGTTTTAATCACACCCTTCTCAGGCCATCATTATGTACCCAATCAGACTTTTTTGTTGAAATTTAATATAAGGGAAAAGGGCCTGGTGATTTGGGGTTGAGTTGGACTTTGGATATTCATGTATGAGGATCCAGATATGGAGTCATGACCCAATTTGGTATTTTTTTATTATCGTTAATTTTTGGTTTTTTCCACATGCCACTGCATTATGAAATGACATATTTACTATCATTTGTGCTTTGTACCCTATTTAGGGAGTTGTTATTTATGCATGTTTATTGGATATTAATTGTTTTTACAACATTTAAATTTTTTTTCTATGGCTTACCCTAGTAAATATGGTATAGTTTTCCCACATGAATTATTAGACCCTCACCACTAGTTGGTAACCTCCGGCATATGGGGAGGTGCTCTTTAAGTCATGTAATGACCTGAATCGGGGCACCAATTTATTGGATTTTGGGTTAGGAATGGTACAAAAAAATTAAAATAACATTTAACAATATAAATTATTTAATCAAAACAACATTTTACAATTAAAATTTACTATTTTTCACTCTCCTTGAAAAAATGATACTTCTCATAAAAACCCCAAAAAATCCCCTTATGAATGTTTTGACATTACAATTGAAAAAATGATGTTTATTTTTACAAAATAAACTGTATGCAAGGTTAAAAAATTAGTTCTGAAACAAGTGGTCCATTGAAAGGAAGAGAAAACTACCTTTATAAAATTACATATTTTTTCTGCATAAAATTTGATTTTCTCATATCATATTCCATTGAAATCAATTGGATGTATTTTAAAAAAAATTAATGAATATATTATATATATATATGAAGTTAATATCATCCACTTATAATAATAAGTTTAATTTACTAAGATAAAAATCCATTGGTGCATAAAAAAAGTTTAAAAAAAAACAAATCCTTAATATTAAATTTGTTTTAATATTGATTTATAATTAACAAGAAACTAATGTATGAAGCTGTATATTTCATAAGTTAGACAATAAAATTTATAACCTCCAAGTTAGTGGAAAGGTATTTTATTTTAATTTTTTGTAATAATAATGATAATAGTGTTTGATAAAACTCAGTCTTGCATGTAACACAAGCCTTCAAAGAAAGTCATTATATTGGGTAATTATAGAAGACACAATAGTGTGCGCCTAAAAAAATTTAGAACAGATTGAGTTTATTTAAACTAATAAATATATAATAAATTATTGGGATGTTATGTTCTTTTCTAGTCGTGGTGTTTCATATCACTTAATCAATTGAAGATTATAATCATATATTAAAATTTCGAGCTCTTGAATTATGTCGGTTTTGATGAGGTGGTTCCTATATGAGGTTGTGAGAATACATGAATTAATAAGTATGATCATATTAGATTGTGAACATATTTTTAGATACAAGGTGTAGAGATATTTCAAAATTAATTTTGGATCACAGTTTTTCCTTAGCACTACTTTTCGTCAAATGAAATATTTTCAAACAAAGTAGACTATCAAAAGTCATCAAGACATGTTGAATTATTGTGTGTGGTATTTTAGATATTATTTTATGAGGAACCTTCCTTTGGTCAATGTTTCATACAATAATAATATATATTCCACCATTTATGTAGCTCAATTTTTTTATTCATGAAAACAACCCATCCATTCATAGTTATTCTAGACTGGGTCATAGTGTAAAAAATTCTCAGGCTAGAACTGGTGTGGAGAATGAAATATATTGTTCTGTGATTCTTGAGATGTTTATGGTATAAAAATATCATCATAAGTCTAACCCTGATCAATGTTAGAGACCTCTGAAGTTTGATGTTGAATATCATTTGATCCTGATGGTGGAATCTCATATTCGAAATAAAGGTTATGGTAACACGTGTATGAATTATCCATGGGTTATTGAGACTTTTGAGGTGTTCACTTATGTTGTAAAAATATCATATCATATAGAACATCCCCCATAGATAAAATGGATGTTTGATTTCTTCAATTTTCTGTATGTTCATCATTATCTTCTATACAACAATCGCATCATTTATTGTGATGGGATTTGAATTAATATTTATTTAACCCTCTATGTGTGTAAAATCCCATATTTTATAGGTACACCCCTACTAAATATTTATCATAAACCACTTTGAATTTTTTTTGTTAGAATATAATTTTTTTGGACTTACTACAGATGGGTTTTGAACTGGGACATTTTATGGTGTTTCTAGAAGATATAATTAGGAGTAGGTACAATTTTATTGGTTTTATAAGATTATTTGATGGGGAGCTTTGTGATATTCCATAAGGCTAATGAATACACTACAGAGCTCCAAGATGCAGTGTTTGGTTATGGGAGGAGGAGAATTTGTTACACGTCCATACTTTTCATAGATGTTGTGTGGTAGGTGGTTGTGGTGTAGGATTATTGGGTGCTACTACGTGGAAGTAGTGGTTATGGTGCGAGGTCCTCAGTGGTGATTTTGGTTGTTTCTACCTTTATATACACCCCAACATTGTGGTATTCAGCTACGACGTATCCATCATTTTATGGTTTTGAGAAAAAATACCTTGTTTAGTGATAATAATATTCTTTAACATCCCTTTTAATCATATTCGATCCATTGGTGGTGAAACTTAGCATGTTTCCACTTGTGAGGTCTGCCTACCCAAAAAATTATATTAAATGGTTAGTTGATAAATATCGTATCCTACTTAACAATGAGAGTTTTTGGAATATTATTGTAATTTATCATAACATGTGAATTTTTTTGGTTAGTTGTAATAGTATCACATGTAATAAAATAGTTAACCTGGAATGTTTATGTCAATTGGATAAATTAATGAATAAAAAATTGGATGTAATTAATATGATAAATGATACCCTAAAAATAATGAAATAAAAATGTATAGATAAATGATAATTGGATGAAATTATCATTATGAATTATTTATATTTGTTGTGATAAATTAATTCTAGATTATAACTTAAAATTAGTTGTTATGATTTATATATGAGGGATGGATGTTACATGACCTTATGAGCTCTTGTTCAACCTGACATTTATTGTTTTCTCAAAATCTCCCATGTGACATATAAGGGTAAGGTTTGTGGTTACGTGTCATATTATTATAAGAATTTTGGTATTTGTTTCGTCTTAATAGTAATATTCATGGAATTATATACTTTTTATAGGTAACATACATGGGATGTGATACTTTATATGGGTTAGCTGCATTGGATCTGATGCTCTTGAGGGTAAGATTCTAATTCATTGGATTCCCGATGGGTATATTAATATTAACTTTAATAAATAGAATATTGTTTCATGACATGTTCTCCGTAATTCATTTTTGGTATAATAATATGGAGTGGAATTTAGTGATCCTTATGTGAGAAGATCCAATGAGATACATAGACATCCTAAATTGTTCCAAACTAGGTATGGATGACACAGGTGTGAACCCATAACTTAGAGTCATCATGTTCATATCATGTAAAATATTAATTTATTAAATTAATACCCTATTTATCAGTCTATTTCATGCACTATATAAACTCAAACTAGATATATTTAGACGTCATTGGTGGTGGTCTACTGAGTTGTACTCACTCCCTAACCTGAATTCTCTTTGGTACCTGAATATAATTCATGTAGACATGTATGGTCCATGACAAGGGACCATTTGGTGGATTTTTTTATTATTGCATGGGTTGGTGATTGGCAGAGAGATAAACAATATGGTTAGATTTATGTGTTCGAGCCATTTTTTAGTTTTGTTTGTTTTTGTATGACATACATCATTTCATTTAGATACTTTTTTGTCTAAAAAACATGGTTAATTATTTGTTTGTTTATTCATCTTCAATTTCTTATGTGTTCATATACTAATGATTTATATTGTTTCCTATATTTTACCCTTTTCGGATTTTGTTATTATTATTTTCTACTATCATTTATAATCTATACCAAAGATAATAGTATCCCCACTATATTCCAAACTCATTTACTACTAGTCGGAATCCTCTACTGTACGAGGAGGAACACCTGATATAACATAGGTAACCCAACTCGGTCACATGAGGGAGAAATGGGTTGGGGACGTTTAAAATTGTTATCAGAGCTTCTAGTTTTCTTTTTTACATTTGATTACTATTTGGAAAGTTAAAAATGAAACTATGATGTATTTGGAATTAATAATTATCTCTTCTATAGGAGTGACTAACCAATATGCCCAGGAAAATACAACTTTCCATTGATTTGATTGTTGGGAATCATATTCACTTGTAATAGTTGATGTTATTTCACATTGGGATATTAACATGTTGGGTGATGTTATTTTGTATATATATTTTTATACATGGGATGGTATCTCATTAATTGATTATGAATTAATCATTATATAAACATTGTTATTGATGTTTACATTCATATTCCATGATAGGTATATATCAATTTAAATTGAAATAAATGCACATATAACCCATGAAATGGAAACCTTTTTATAACTGAAAATATGTAATGTTATAAAACTCTTATGTTATTGCAATTTAAATATAAAACCAAGTGAATAATAGCCTTGATCCAGTGGTTTCCCATTGATTTCTATTTTTACGGATGGCCATGTTGATTATCCTATGTTCTATGGTTTTCATTAATACTTTTTAGTAGAAATACCAACTTTATATCCTTGGATTTTGCACTAGTATAATATTAATCAACATTCTCATAACACATTTAATCCACAACATCCTAAAAATATAAGAAACCACATGAATGATCAACATCACAACGGCTTATTGAGGGTCATGTGATCTATGGAGAGAGAGATAGTTCACACCTTACCATTGTCATTTAAGCTAATGATAGACTTCAATCAATAACAAACTCCAACTATCACTAAAGAGGGACAACCCCAGACAATTGAGTTTTTGATTCATTAACTCCATAAAATATTCAACAACCTTGAGAAAACTATAAATATGAGGTTAAAGATTGATGCATACATTATTTGAGGAATAACCAAGAATTGGTGGGACATAGTTCTATAATACAGTGAGCAAGAAGAGTTACCTAGCGTGGATTTTTATGTGAATTTTCTATGATAAATATTTGTTGAAATGTTTAGGTATGGGATGGATTGAGAGTTCATGAACATAGAATATGAGGGAATTTCAGTGATTGAATATCTTGGATGCATCACTAACTTAAAAAACATTTATCTATTTCTATAAGATGATGAGGTCCCCAAAGGAAGATGTTTTCTAGATGAGCGTCACTATGAGATAATGCTGAAGGTGATCATATTTTTCTTGAGTAACATCACATAAATGATAAACTAGTCTCTTGTAATTAATGTAAATCTAAGGTAAGTACAGAGTTTCATCCAATTAGTTTTAATAGTATTATCTATGAATTTCTATTCTGGAATGAAAAATACACTCTATGAAAATTACTATGAGGGAAGTAGTTGGAATAAAATATGGGGTAGTGGAGATCCATCTTAGGATCGCAGACCATTACAATGATTTCAGAGTGAAAATATGAGTCATATGACTCTATAGTGTCTATACCCCCTGATAGAATTTCATGATATATATAGGTTGGGAATTTTTTAGATATTATATACGATACATCATCAAAAGAAAATTGGTAGAGGATCCAAAAAAACACATGAGATTGAGAGGGACTCAGCGACCCCTCATTAGGCTGATAGAAAAAGTACCATTAGATGATCAATCTAATGCATGGGATATCATAATCCATAATAAGAGTAATAAAACCATTTAGCTGGATAAGTATAGTAGATTCAGACTGAATCCTAGACTAGAGGGGTGATTCAACTACATATCATGTAGTCTACTCTGAGGGATTTGGATGTTGGACCTTGTAACGTTATAGTTACAATTCTTGTATCATTCACCATTGCATGTTTTTTATATATGGGAAAAACATTCCATTTTATCTAAAATTTTTGTAAATATATTGTGATTGGTTATGGATTTATTTTATAGTGATAGGTCCTTCAAAAAAATATTATGAGAGTGGTTGTAGAATATCAATAATTCAAGATAATTCTAACTAGAAAATAGTGAAAACTATTTTCTTTGAGAGATATTTTTCCTATATATGATTGGGTTTTTCTTTATTATTACTATGAAATTAATGGGTTTTTACGAAGATCAAATCAAATTTTATTAAATGAGATTTATTTTCTATCTCCATATGTGGGTAAATATTTTCACCAGGGTGAGTAAGATCTTTAGGTAGGACATTCTAGACATGTTCGATACATATTATATTGTCTCGTGGATCAAATTTAATTACTTGTTTTGGATGATGTTAAAATGAATCATCATTGGTTTACTCGGATATTAAATTGTATTCAGGACTACATTCCATATGAGTTCTACAAATTACAAAATTAATGGGCGACTGTGTTCCAGATTGAGTTGGTTTTAGGAGTAGATATAGTTTCCATCCTACCATACAGAATAGAACCCACATAACACCATTGGTTTAATGTTCAATTTGAATATAATGAATCAAAAGGATTCATACGGCCTAGTACATCCCCATGGGGTTTTCATACTCTATTTCCAATAGAGTGGATTATATATTGGGCTGAATTATTATTTATTAGAGGATAAACCAAATGATGATCAAGATATCTTATACAATTCCATGCATTGGTGATTACTTTGATCAGCTAAGAGGTTCCATAATCTTGTTCATGATTCACTTGACGTCAGGGTACCATTAGTTGATGGTGAATCCCTTCGATGTAATCTTAACTTCTTTTGAGAGTAGATATGATATTTATGAGTTAATTATGATACTATTAATTCTAAAAAAAATATGTCAACTATATTCATGGACATGATAAATCATAATTTTCATATGTTCTAGGATTGGTTTGAGGATGTTTTTTTTCAAAATCATCTTGGTTTACTCATAGTCAGAACACAATCATTCCCAACATATTGACATCATATTAATGACATTATGAGATCCCCATATTTACATTGAGATAAATAAATGTAATTTTAGATTGATAGAGTGAAATATGTTTGATTTTTTATCTAATATGCAAGAGTTTCGACAGACCGAGAGAGGCTTGAAATTATGGTATATTATAAATGACAGAAGGAAATATTTGATATTCATAGATTTTTTAACAGTTGGATATAATTAATGTTCATCCATGAATTATTCTATAAGTAAATTCAAATTTCCAGGATGAACAATAATGGGGTGATATTTAATAGTTATGGTTCTTTTTTATGGGATTTTGAGGAAGTTAAGGTTAGATAGACAACAACACTGATTCTCACATTTATTAAGCATGGTAGTGAATATAATGTTTAGTTTGATAAATAAAACGTTAGAGTTGGAGTAGTTATAATTTCTTTGGATCGAGTGGTTACATATGGCACTAGAAAATTGAGACTACATGGGAAGAAATACCCTCCTCATGATATAGAGTTACTTATGGTGGTGCACACCCTAATATAATAGAGTCACTATCTAATTAGTGGTATTTTAGTGGTGTACACGAGCCACAAGAGCCTCATGTATATATTTTCTATTGGAACTATGATCCATATATAGGGGAGGTGTGTTTACTGTCAATAGTACTTTACATCGGGTTGGATTATACACATGTAAATGGTAACATGGTTACAGCTGTATTTATCTATAATTCAATAATAGAGTTAGTATGAGAGTCTTATGATGAGTGGTGGTAATATAGCTCTTTATGAAAATGAATCTTGAAATTCAGTAGACTAAGAGATGAGTGGAAGGAACATAAAAACATATTATAACTATGATTTTTTATCATATAACGAAATATTAGTTATCTAGTTATTATGGCATATAATAGAAGGAGATCATATATAGAGGGGATCCACCATTTTAATGGTCTCTTGGAAATAATGACTTTTAAATTCTTCATGGTCGTGTATTGGTTTATACAAGAATTCAAGTGGAAGTAATGAGTGAATTTCATTATTCGAGATGGGATGTATATATGAGACTAAACATGTTGTATCATGATCTCTAAATTTTTTTTGGTACACAGATAAATAAGTAGATAACGGGCATTTTGGTGAGATGTTTCACTTGTCTGTAGGTGATGGTTGAGCATTTGAGGGAATAAGGGGTGTTGAAGTATCTACCCCTTCCAGAATAGAAATTTAATGATGTAAAAATGGATTTTATGATATTATGACCCATTAAAAATCACAATAATAATATGGTGTGGGTGATCATAGATCGACTGACAATGCTATCACATTTCATTCCAATTAGATAGAATTTCACCATTGATGATCTAGGTAGACTCTATAAGTGAGATATAGTTTGACTATTTGGTTTTTAGAAGAGTATCATGTCTAATAAATATTTTTATTTCAGGTATCATTTTTTCAATCCTCTATGAAGTATTTGGGATTGCAGGTTCTTCTGAGTATAGCCTATCATGATTAGATAGATGGCTAATCTGAGAGGATGATCCTGATTCTGAAGGTTATGTTGTGAGACTATATAATAGAATTCAGTGGTTTTTGGGAATATAATTTAAGACCAATGGTGTTCAATAATAATAATATCTTTTAGTAATAGATCAATATGTCCCCTTTTTTGGGATTTCAATAGACGGTTATTCAATTCACATTTTTTGGGGATAGAGATAGGAGATTCAATTATCATTAGAACATGTCTCAGGAAGGAGAAATCTAAGAAGGTATAGTTGATCATGAAGTAATTGGTGATTGTGCATAATTGGAATGAATCCTATACTAACAATAAAATATTACCTATAGATAGGGTAGTTATCATTTTTTTATTTGATTATTACCTATGATGGGAAAAGACCCAAAAGTAAGAAAAACTATCATAGATGTTTTTTAGGACATTCAAGATGGTGGAAAGGATCATTCAATTGTTATACTATTTTGGAATTACAAATCTCTACGAAACCATGAAAATGGTTATTCATGTTTCATAGCTTAAAATATTTCAATATATAACCTCTCACAAGTTATGAATTGGTTACATTAAGTTGGATGTTTATGTTTTCTTTGATCTTTAGCCAATTTGAATTGTGGACTGTAGTGAGAAGAATATTTTTGGAAAAATAACACCCACTATGTAAGTACAGTGGAAGATGGCACTGTGTAAGTGTTTACCTAGTAAATGGAGTCTGGTATAAGAGAGTAGTGGCCAAACCTATTCAATAATATCCCACAATGATGTTTGGTGCAGCTTGAGGATGAGCTATTATATGGTGTGGAGGCTGTAATATCAAACCTTTTCTTGGTAAAACTATCTTAAATATTTTTCTAACATATTTAATAAATTTATTTTTGTAATTTTTAATCTTTATTGTTTATCCTTATTCAATATGCATAAATAACTTGGAGATTTTAGTGTTTTAGGAAAAAACAAAGGGGAGTTGGAAAATTTTTCTTATTGAAGATCATATACCATGAAGCTCTGGGATACGTTGTAAGGATATTAGTGGCACCATAGAGCTCTAGGTTTCTGTGCAGTGTTTTTTTGAGGATAATATTATAAAAAACCATAATTTTTATAGATTTTGTATAGAGTTAGGCTATGACATTGGATTTTTTGGCACTACGTTGTAGAAGGGATGGCAGCGGATAAAGATCCTTGAGGAAGATTTTTTTAGTTATACCTTTTTAGAAACCCCTTTAACATTGATCTTGGCTATAACATATTCATTTTTGGGGTTTTATGTACCTTTGGGATGGTGGTTTAGGCTATTCCATATTAACCAAACCATAGGTTTATATAATATATGACTTGGGGGTCCACATGGATCTTTTGGTTAGTTTGACCAAGGAGGTTGTTGCATGGTCTGTTCCACTTCATAACAGTTCCAATTTTTTAGACCTTTCAATTTTTTTGTTTATAAAGTTATACCATGGTCTTAATTTTTTAATATTTCATTAAAACCCTATAATCCACTGATTTCACTTTTCTCTAATCTTTTATCCTCTACCTCTAGAAAAAATGATAGTTTTTACAAGGGTTATAATGTTTCATTATAATAAATTGAACCCCACCTTCTAGGGATAAATTTATTGTGACTCAATCCTTCAAAGTAGGGTGGTCAAAACCTATATATTGAAGGGTAAGGATAAAAAATAAAACCATAACATGGAAAATAATTTAAGGATGTCATCACCACTAATTCTGATTATGGTGGTAAACATATCACACTTTTTATAGTTTCAATCTAATATAGTATGTTTACTAATTACTATCACAATGGGACACAATTATCATGGTAAAAACAATTTAAAAAATTAATATTTGTTTATAATAATATTATTTGACATCCTTTTGGATTCTTTTTGATCCATTGTATTTGATACCAATCTTGTGGCCACCCCAAAGGGTGCCTTCCATTGATATTATACTAAATTGATAGCTGATAAGTATTATATATGGATTAACAATGTGAATTTTTTGATGGAATATTATTATTTTCTAGCATGACATGTGGATTGTGGTTCCTATATTTAATAGTATCACATGGGATAAAATGGATAACTTAGAATATATATAGACATTGGTTTAATTAAAAATGAAGCATTTTTTTCTGAAATTAATATGATAAATGGGATCCTATACTTAATTAAATGTAACTGGATAGATTATAGGTCATTTGATTAACTGAACAATATATATTATGAAGATTTATAATGATACTTTTGTTATTAATTTATTCTTCAATATACTTTGTATACATTAGGAATGAGGGAAACATGTTACATAAAATTTTGAGATCTTATTTGATGTGAAATTTTATGTGTTCTTTAAAGAACCCATGTGAGATAAGAGGGTGAGGTGAATGGTTAAAAATCATCTGATGGGTAAGATAGACAATGAATTTCTATACCTATTGTTATTGTGAATGATATTATATAACACATGCAGGTAAGATTCATGGGATACAGTTTCTCATAATGATAATCTATATGGTATTATAACCATGTGAGGGTAAGGTGAAATGTCACTAGATTACTTAGGGAGAAATATTTGTTAGCATAAGGGAAGGGAACATTTTTTAATGATACATTATATTCTATTCATCCTCATAATAAGAATATGGAATTGAATTTTTTCATCCATCCATATGAAGGTGGATCCACCCCATGGTAGGTACATCAGGTATGGTGAAAAATCCAATATGGATGACCTATTCTTCAAACCAAAACCCAGAGTCAGTAGGTTTATTTGATTTGTAATGTTTATTTATTTAATTACTACAATTTCTATCACATTATTTCATAAAATATATATACCTAGATTATATTTTTTAGGCTCTTTAGTGAAGGACTACTTATTTTTACACACACCCCATTTTAGCCTCCTTTTATTACCAAAATTGATTTCATGGATGAAGGTATGGGAAAAATAAACAGACAATATTTTTTATTTTTTTCATCTAGATGATGTGGAGATTAGGGGTGGGACCGAAGTACGGACCAGATCTGTGTCTTAAATTTAATTTTTTTATTTTTTGATATATTTGGATGAAATTAAACCCATAATTTAGAGTCATTTAAACCTATCATCACATGGTTTATTATATGGTTTATTGAACCGTCCAATCATTCTACTGTGGTCTTCAATGGTTTATTTATATTTTTCCAATTTTTTTAGCTGCTATGTTTGCATTATTATTATTCCCCACTATCATTTCTACTCTATACCATAGGGTATATTCTCCCCACCATATTCCTTACACATTCACTACATTTTGGAAGCCTCTTCTATATGGGGAGGAATTCATAAAGTCACATAGCCAACCAAATCAGTCACATGAGGGAGAAATGGGTTGGGTACATTACAAGGTGATACCTATATAGATCCATGATTACCTGGAAAATGTGTTACATGGTTGTTTAATACCCTTTATTTATATCTTATGGAAACAAAGTGGATTTTAAGAGAGAACATGAGAATGTGAGTCATAGATGCACACTCAGTATCCCTTTCTATTTTATGATTATCTCCTCTATTATGGAATTATTTGTTTTTTGGTTTTGACCATTATATGGATTATGAGATCATTTTATATCCATTTTTATTTGGTTTTTCTCTCATTTGAGAGGTATCTCTCCACGGATAATTTTTATGAGCTAGTTGTTGGTGTTTCATAGCTTTGTTATTTTTCTATTGAGTGAGGTGTTTCAAATACTATTATGGTGAAATTCATTTGAGGAATCTACCAAGGTGTCTATTTGGATGAGCCCCTTTCCCTTCTTACTCCTTAGTTTTAGTATTAAATTTTCAAGGATGATAATGGTTTGATAGGTGTATGATGTAATGTCCCTGATATTCATAACATATTACATTTAATGTCATGAGGCCTATTATTCTTGGAATAATACAATAGTAGGATCATTGAATTATGTTATCTCGAATCTAGAAATAGCAGATGTTTATGATGTGACAGTTTATCTCACAATTAGAAAAAGAATTCATATCCTAAGAGGAGAAGTTCACAGTGTGTGATTCAATATGAGTACAATTTATTCCTGACATAAATGGTTGTGGGGAAATAATTGGTGAATATATCTTTGAAAACTCATGTTCTGAATGTTTTTATCTAGAAAACAATTAATCATTGGTTTTTTCAAATCTTGGTGACACATTTCTCAATAGTTCATAAACTCGGGACATAAAGGACGTGTATAACCCATTAACATAATCTACATCTATCTGTAAAAATTCCTATAAAGACTCTTCCACCTATAATTTTTTTAATATCTTTTATTCTCTTCCAGCCACAGGTGGCCATAGGTTATTCTCCATGGAGGATTGAATACCACTCAATTGGTATTTATTCCAATTTTCCCAAATGTGATCTATGGTCATATTAGGTCAGTTTTACCTTTTTATCGTATGGTTCATTCTTTAATCAATTATGTATCCTCATCTTTTATCATTAAATTATATATAATATGATATCCATTTTTATTAGAGTGTTATTAAATGTTTTCTGGAGTTATTTTGGTGAAACTATCTAAGGGGAAATTAGTTTCCTTCTTGGAGATGTGATCATAGGTATGCGCCTGTTGTTCTATTCTAATTTAAAAAATTTAGAATCCTTCAGGTTATAGATTCATTGATTCTATTATTAATTTTATGTGAAATCCTTAAATTATCATTATTTATTTATTTTGGTGATATAGAAATATGTTTTAATAATAATAATTTAAATAAATGAAAAGAAATGTATTATTATTTTAGTATTGAGAGGTGTTTCCAATATGATAAATGATACCATCTTATTTTAATAGTTTGTATGATATTTTTTTTATTGATTATAATTTTATCATTCTCGATTTTGACATATTAATTTAATATAAATAGTTAATAAGAAAAAAATAATGTTGTTAACAAAATAACAAAAGAGTAAATTTTTTGAAATCCATTAATTTATATAATTTGACGTAATAATAATGATGATTGATAATTTTATAATTAAAATAATTTTCCAATATATTTATTATCTCGTATAAATAATATTAATTGGGAAATTAATTTTTTTGACTATAATAAAGATCCATCTATATGGAATTTATCAACCTTAATGTTTTTTGAAACATGAAGTTATGCTTGAAAATATGTCAAAAATAATTATTATCGTTTGTAGAATATTTATTAGGTTACCCATGGTCATAAGCTATGATAAATTAATAAGATAATCCATGATTTTAAAAAAATGGGTTGTTTGTGAAAGATAAATATTGGGTGCTGAACAATCTAATTTTTTTATGTAGGCTTGATGACCTATTTCCAGGGCCCAGATTCCATATTGACTATGTTTACTAATTATGCATTTTGTTTTTTTCTAGATGCGATCATTTATTTTTGGTGTGATGTGAGCCTAGTATTGATGATGGTTGACGTGATATGGGTGGTGAGTCCTGGGATTATAGTAGTACTTGGAACATAGTATATAAGATTCTTGGTGGTATACAAGGTGTTTTCGGGTATTAGACCATGATTAAATGAATGATTTGAAGTTGATATTACCCATTATTATGATGAAAGATGGATTCATTCTTAATAATGTTCTTATTTAAATTCAGAGTTGATGTTATTATTTTTTTCCCTTTATTCCTTTCACCACAACATGAGGTAGCTAGCTATGTTTGGTTAATGATTATCCTTCATAATAATTTGTGATTTTTCATAGAGTACCAATATTTATATAATGATTATAATTAAAAAATATTTTAACATGTGGGATTGATTAATAAGTGGAATTAAAATGTTGATAATCTTCATTAACCATGGAATTAGTTTGATTATACATGGAGGGAATGGAATTTACATTGTAGTTAATTAATTGTGAATGAAATGTGGTTAATTAATGGATAATAAATTAATTATCATAAAGTGAAATGATAAAAGTAAATCAGTAATTATATAAAGATCTATTAATTCTTGAGGGCTTGTAGGATATTTATTTCATAGTTTTGGTATGTGGGTGTCCTGGACACAATAACTATGAATGTTCCTAAGAGGAGGTTGATACCCAAAGCATGGTTTTGAGCAATATAATGTGTCGTATATTAGAGGATTTAATATTATATACCACCCTTATGATCAAGGATACAAAAATAATATGGGTTATGGGAGGGTGCTTTCTCTAATATCTAGGTCAATATGGAATATATGGTTGGATACCATCATTGGCCTGACTCTCTTCTCCATCAATTATTATGTACTAGTATGTATGATTGTTATCATTCCCTGTATATGGGTATAGAGGGATAAAAAAATTTTTGGTTATTTCTGACAAAAGTATTTATAGATATATTGTCCTACGGATTGTTATTAGTAAGGCATGTGTGGGTTTTGATGACTTCACATTTAATACGTGACATACGGGTTCTGGCGCATCATGGAAACTACTTGTTTACGATTTGGATATCTATAATGGAATGTTGAGATGATGTGATTCATGAGGTGCATGGTTTGTGAGGACATGATGTGATTCAAAGGGTTCATGGTATGAAACATTAGCCTATGAGTCTTAGGAAATTCATCTTTGGGAGAGAGATGGCTCAGTACATGCAACATTAGGGTATAGTGGTAAACTATTAGGGAAGTTATATGAGGCTAACTTATTCAGATATTTTATTATATGATATCTTATAAGAAATACTGGGAGAGAGATATTAATATTGAGGTTGATAATATGGTTTACTTGTATTGGAGATTGGTTATTTTCATTTTTTCATGAGCATTTAGTATTCTTTCATTATATTCTTCATAAGAGGCTCCAGGTAGTATCATAATCTGTATATATGTTATGCTCACACTATTTATATATAATCTATCTTTCTAGTCCACAGGAACTGGTTGGTGATTGAGATAGACATTAATATCTCAATGGTATTTCAAATTATTTTTTTGGCTTTCATGGTTTCATCTAAGAAATTATTTTTATTTGTACTTTTACTTCCATTTTTTATATTTTCTAGTTGTAATAAATTACATACATATACTTAGGATCTTTTTATTTTGACATGAGCAGGAGTTGTTAGGTGTTTTAATATTACCCATTATTTTTTTATCTTAGAGAGAAATTCCTCCCATTTATGTGTATTATATACCCTCAATTATTATTACCTAACATTGGTCTATTGATGGCATGATTCTATCTTCATTATTTTCATTCTCCCACTGTTGTCTAATTAGTGGTACCTTGGGGGGAGGGGTATTCACAATGTCCATTTAAATAAGTTAATGTAATCATAAAAATTTCATGTAAATCACTTATATAGAATGAAAAATATTATTCTCCCAAAATATTAATATTTCCAAAAATATAATATTTAGATATTATAAATAATTTTTAATTTATTCAAGTTGGGGGGATATCGAAAAAGAACATGTAATTTATAATGGTGAAAATCTGCGCAATTAGCGATGACGTTTTGGTTTATCTCATTGATTTAAGAGGAATGTATAAAATTGGAATTAAATTGGTAAAATAAAACATCATCATAGTAAAAAAATAAATTTTTTATAATACCGTCATGGTTGGAAGGTACTTGAGGTTTTTAGAAGAATAAAATATCTTGAAAATTTTGGGTTCAGAGTCAACTCTTTCATGGATGTTCTCCCCTGGATAACTACTTCAGGCTACATATCATGGACTTTAGGAAAGACCAAGGATTTGAAAACATAGGGAATGTGTTTAAGAGGTACTAGGGTAGAGTTTTTTTCGAGGAAAAAATTTCCAATCGGTTGATAAACTGGGAGAATGTGAGCTCATTTTGTAAGTAATGAAAAAGATTTTTTTTGGTAAAATAACTATGAATTTTAGTATTAGCACTTCATTATTCAATAAGAAATACAAAAAAATGGTTAATAGTAGACTGGGAAAAGAAATTTTTTCTATAATACTTTAATAATCTGATATCATATATGTTTTTAACATGTTGTAGCCACTTACACAAGGTTTGAACAATTCCCTCTAGGTAACTTCCACTGTAGTAACTCCACATTCACAATCAGTAAAAAATAATAATGGAAAAAATTAAAATTAAAATTATTTATTAATTCGAACATATTAATTTATACTATGAAAATAATTTTATAAAATAATAAATCAATGAATAAGTGAAATTAACTTATGTATTATAAGACATGCAATTTCAAAAATGTTTGTTTGGAAAAGTTCATTTGAAACATAAAATTTCTGTGTGTGATATAATTATCAATGTTTTTTTATTTAAAATAATTAAATTCACTTACTATAAAAAATAATTTTTATATGGGTTTAAAATCATTAAAAATATATTTTTACCAAAAAAATTATAAGTAAATGAAAAGACCAAAAACAATTTTTTGTTATAATTAAAATATTACTTTGGTATTATATGCACATATTGTGTTTTATAAATTTAAAATAACATAGTTAAAATATATAGACTTATTACATAAATAAATTCAAATCTTTTAAAAAATATATTCATTTGTTATATACAGATAATGTAATTAAAGGCACTATTATGGAAAAAAGTCATTTTCATTATTCATCTAAAAATTAAAAAATTTAGAATATTATAAAAAATTAATCCCAAGCTCATTTTCACAGTATGAATCCAAAAATAAAAGTAATTTTATTATATTCAACTTATATATATGTGACTATGATTACTTTTAAATTTATAAATATAATATGTTATAAAAATTGTATTTTTTAAAATATAACTAAAGATCTAAAAATAAAAACACTTTTCATTAAATTAAAAATACAGTTCTAAAATATAAATTCACTTATAAAATACATTAATGGCCTTATAAAAAGGTTTTTTGAATTTAAAATTCATACTTATATACTTATAATGTCATAATAGTCATTTTATTTACTAATCACTTTAAAATCAATTTTTTAAGAGAAACCCACATATTCATCTTAATATAATATTAAAATTATAAATAAATTTTTTTTTATTTCTTAAAATTAAATTTAAAGATTTTATTTATTAAATAATAAATAATATCTAAAAATACAATGAGAATATATTTTTATAGGGAAATATATAGATTTTTTAAATGCTAGTTGTCCTTATTCTTAATTTCTAAAAAATAACATATCTAAAATTAATCAATCAAAATTACATTTTAGTAAAATCCTCATTTAAAAACAATATACATAGTTTTATTTAATAAAAACTAATTCACGTAAAAATATATATTTTAGCTCAGTGTTTCAAATGGAGTGATTTATCAATCAAAATTACTTATATTCCTACATACTAATTCGACCTACATGTTTTATCTGTCGAAATATAACATGATATGTTGTAGCTTAGTGTTTCAAATGGGGTGATTTATCTAAAAGATACTAATTAATTAGAGGGATAATGTATTAAAATATCTTATCAATATAATATAAATTTCATTAAACATTTAACCATGGTTAATATACCAAAGTAGTTTTAGATATTTAGATCAAAAAACCTGAAGTAGTCGACATTAGAAATAACTATTAAATGAAATGAAGAAAATTTATTATTAAAAAATTAAAAAAATGGAATATATATGATAATATTTCATAAGAAAATATTCAATAAAATTAAATTGTTTATAAATAGAAGATAATTCATGCAACGAAGTAGGAATGTAATGATTGGGGTTTTCCTATCAATTTCAATCAAATGAGATATATTTTATATTATTCACCAAATTTCATTTATATAGTTTTAATACTTCCCCTTTCACATATTTTATAATCAATTTTTATCCATTCATGGGTTTTAATGTTTAAATTCATATTTTTTACTTTTAAGGGGTTTGGATTTGAAAGTTATTAATGTTGTAATAGTTAATTTTACAACCTACAACTTATTCATGACTATTCTAGTTTAAATTATTGTTCTGATAATTTTAATGATATATCAATTATTTAACACAATCTATATTCTTCAACTTTGGTTATTTATTGGTTTTTCAATTTCTTATTCTTAATTTTCATCTCTTTGGCACTGAAATACTGAAAGTATGTCAACAAAAAAACATTATTTATATTTTATAGCTATGAATCCTTCCCTTATATGGCCATGTTAATTAAAATTTTATTGATGTATTTTTATAGTTTTAAATGATTGTTAGATTTCTTTCAACTAACTTTGACCATCATTGAAAATTTTAAAAATTAATCTTTTTAAAAATGTCCAAACTAGTCATTTTAAGCTTTTTACAAAATCAAGAATGGAATGTTATTTTTTACTTATATGACATGAGAGGATTTTTCCAACACTAGTAATGTTATTCTCAATTTTTCTTCGCCTATATTTTTCAATAAAATTTCTATAAAAATATTTATTTATTTTTAAATTTTTTATATTAAAAAAATGGTATAATTTTTTTGAATGATCGAAAAATTAATTTAATTGAAATGTATTTTATCTTCTTATAATTTTTTTTAAAGAATAATATATTTCCAATATTATTTTATTTTGAAAATAACATTTTAATATTCTCTTTATCACATCATGAAAAGTGTTTAGAAATAATTAAAATATTTTTTTAAAAAAATGTTTCAAATTCATTAATGAATGCTATTGTGTAATGTTTCAGTTTCATTTTACACTTTAATTCTCAAAATTTTTTAAAATTAAAAAAACCATTCATTTATGATGAATTTATGGTCGTCTATTTTCCTTTGCTAATTTTTAGATCACACCTTATTTTGTGACCATTCTCTTTCAAGTGATCATGATCTATATGTGTCGCAATTAACCATTAGGAATTATTTTTATTATATATATATACATTATTTTGTATAATAGAAAAAAATATCAATTTAATATTATCTCAAATGTATACTATTTCAAAATACAATTTTCTGTGATCAAATATTATTAACAAAATTATTTCATTTTCTAGAGAAATATTGATATTTCAAATTATTGATTTAAAATAGATATTTAATGATTGATAAGATATATTTATTATGTATTTTCTTATATATTTAATATATTAGGAATTCATAAGAAATGTATAATTGGAGAGTTGGTCCAAATTGTAAATATATCATTGATTCATTTGTAAGTATCCTGAGAAGAACAAAAAATTTGAATAGCTCAGTGTATGATGGAACATACAATGAAAATTTAATAAAATAAGACCTTGATGGTTTATAAAATGTCATTGAATAGATAATTTGTTTAGTGGTTAATTATTTCTATGCTTGAGTCCTTGATAGTAATATCATGATTCCCCACATTATCCATTTACATTATTAAATTTCAATTACTGTTATCCATTAGAACTATTTATTTTTCAATGATATATTTTGTAGCTCAAGTTATTGATTAAAAAAATATGTATTTTTTATTTTTCTCTGTCATATGTCTTATGGATTATGTATTTTATATTTCTTCCGCTATAAAATTTTCCTTACGAGCACATCTAGAATGATAATAAATATTAGCCCAAATAATAAACAATAAATTTTGAAAATTAAATTTTTATTAAGAATAGATAAGAACTTTTAAGGGTAAAGAGGGGAAACCACCATGACATCAAAGACATAAACAAATCAAAAATGCCCCAATGATCCAAAATCCCAAACCAAACAACCCACACTACATGTGAAAATCCCCTCTCAGCATCAAAAAACATGAAATCCAGTTTCCACCTTCCACCCATGGTCGGCCAGCTGTCCCGTGAAAAATTTCACGGGCCTGGTACTGATGGACGTAGCCATGCCCTCTCAAACATCCAATTCCGAAAAGAAAAAGTACAGTGAAAACTCTTCTCCCTAAACATCATCTGGACCAACCTCATGTAGACGATCTGATTGCATGATCCTTAGAACAGCAGACCACCGAGGCCATGAAAAACAAACCAACTGCATAATTAGAACCACCATCGAATCACAACATCAAACCTTCACTTCCTCCATAGTCTCCAAACCTTCACTTCCTCCGCAGTCAATTGACTGAGAGGAATAATATGAATTCGTTGCATAACGTTCACACTGCCGCCACAACACAGATCTTGTTGCCTCCATCCATGAATCCCGCAGAAACCATGATGAACCACCCAACGCACATAGTTGAAAATGAAGTGAAAACCCTCAGAACGAGGAAGATGGAACATTGTCGCCGGTCCATCCCTACGCCGCCATGGAAAGCCCTGTCAGACAAGGTGGAATTGGGTGAGAAACATGCATGCAATGATGAACGCTGAGACGAACGAGTCCACGAAGTCCACGATGCCATCACGATAGAGAGGTTTCCGCCACGAGCTCATTGAGCACGAGGAAGGAAGCTGAGCCGACCCAGGCTGAAGGGATGAGGCAACAATGAGGGGAAACCCTAGATTTCCAGTGCCCCTTACGGGCTCATCCTCATTCAATAACTTTTAGTTTTTTTATTTTATGACCCAATATTCATGATGTTATTATCTAATTATGGTTGTTCAATTATTTAGAGATAAATCCTAATAGAATAAAGATAAATCAGATCAAAAAACATAGTAAATTTATGGAATTACTTATGATAAATTTCAATAAAATGGGTTTGGAGACGGGGTGGATCATGGTCATATTGGGGAAACATACCATCTTTGTGAAAAATATCATTCCCTGTAAAGAGATATCAATTTTTCCATAGAGTGATCCTCCTAGGATAGAACAGATTATGTGAAAAAAGCCTCAATACGTTAATTGAAAAAATAATCCATTAGAGCCTTATAATTGGATTTAGTTCATTAAAATTATATTTCTAGGATTGGGAACTAATAAATAATTAATGGTTATTCTGTGTGTGTACTTTTTTAAATGAGATGCACATAAATGGTTATCATTGATTTATAATTCTAAGGAAGAGAATGAGATAGAGGAAATTGAATGAAAAACCATTCAGGTCATTTTATTTGAGAAATAATTTCTTTGATAAGAACAAGGTCATAGGGAAAATAAATTCCATAATTTGAGACAATAGTAAGAGAAATGTTTTATTGAGTATGATAAAATTGGTTCACGATTAGAAATGCATGTTATGTGCTGGGTACATAATCCAAAAATTAATATTAAAATTTTATTAGATAGGATTAAAACGACCCACTAAATGGAACTAGTCTCCAATTTTTTTTATCATATAATGATATGGTATTTGTAACACCGTAAGCTTCAACGGTAATCTTCCTTTTACAATAATTCAACATCGTTCGATGTATACAACACCGAGTTCAAGCACCCCAAGACCTATCAAATTATCCATTTAAAAATAATTATGAATAATATTAACCATATTTTTTATTTTATATATCCCATATAATTCTAACATTTATCATTTTTGTTTATTAGACATAAAATAAAGACAAATTCAATTTTTCTGATAAATGATGTGTTTTTCAAAAAATGCAGTTTTTCTGCCTTTTAATGGAGAAAACTATTAAAATATAATATTTTAAACTTTTATATATTCAATTTCATCTTATAAAATTCTTATTTATATTCGGGACATAAAAATTTTGTTTAGATAAATCATTTGTACTTTTCTGATAACTGTCATATTTTTATGAATAGTGAAAAACACAAAATTTTAATTGAAAACAACTTTTATTAATTGAAATAATTTACCTCATTAAATTATAAATATGAGTTATTTAAAGTATAATTAGATTAAATTTTTATCATTTAATATACTTTAGTTCATTTGATGTATTTTTTCATTTACATTTGATAAAAACACATGTCAAAATTTTGATAGTTTTTACTTCTTAAAATCCCGCTTTCTGGTTTTGACAATGAAAATTAATTTCAAATTAATTTGTGTATACTATTTGTTTTAAATTTTGAAAAATGGATTCCATATTTGGATTCATAAGTTGCATATTTTTTATTTTGTTACCTTTTAATTTTTGTCATTATTAATAGTTACTTAAATAATTATTTAATTTACCACGATTAATGTGTAAATCTGATAAAGAAGTGGAAAAAAATATTATTATAATAATATTAAACTAAAGTGACATATGACTTAATCCTATTGTATGATATATATTTTACCATGGACTTACATGGGTCGATTTTGGGACACTGTGGAGCCACATGGGTGTAAATATTACATTTTATATGAATTAATTTAATATATAGAAAAATATAACACAAACATGTATCTTTCTAAAAAAAATTATTTATATGAGGTTATATAATTTATAACGTTGAATATAAATAGTCATTAGAAATATAAAACTATTTTCTACATCAGGATAGTTTATTTATAATTTTTATACATAAAATAATAAAATTTAATATAACACAATGATGATGTAGCGATTGCTTCATTAATAAAGGATTCAAACGAATGATATTATAAATGTTAAAATAATTTTAATTTAGTTATTTTGATATCATCCATGATTATTCTGGACTATATTGACTTATTATATTTTAGTTAATTCCTTTGGTTCTAATTAATAAGTTTTAATGATTTTTTTAAAAAATCATGTATAAATTGTGCCCAAAATTGACATTATTCATAACTAATTACATAAAATAGTTTATTAAATGATATTAAATTCTTAAAAATAAATTATTCATTTAAATGGTTAATAAATGTGATAATATGTCATTAATTACATTTTTTTTGTGACTTTTGACATGATATGATAATTTAATTAAGCGACAATTTATAAATAACATGATGTGACAATTAGATTAAAGAAGGTATAAAAAGGGTTAAACCAAAAAGATAAGGATACAGAAAATTAAAAAATGTCTAAAAAAATATTTCATGGTGGGTATTCTAGTAAAAGACATCTTATTATTATAATAAAATGATTTTGGAACCATTTTTAATCGAAATTTAATTTATAATACATTTATATGTCTAGACTTTCCTAATGTGCCCCTCCTCCATCTTATAAAAGAGAACCACCTCAACCCACTTATTCACACCTACAATGACAATTGGATTGACCAGACCCAACCCAAATCTACTACCAACTTCCCTAACATAACATTATAGGATAAAAATTGGGATGAAAGCCTACTTAATGAGTCATTTTGTGCAAATCAAATAGAGACACCCAAAGAAGAGGTTATCGTTTTATCCCTCCTATCAAAGTTCTTTTCTTCTTCTACTTATTCTTACTAAGTTGATACCATAATAAAATAATAAATCAATTATATATTGTATGATGATATTTTTTTAATATTATGGGACATATATATTCTTTTTTTTACCCATCCTATTAAAAAACAATATCACCATGCACGCATACGTACGACTTACCATCTCCTCGTCGTGGTGTAAATAGAGTTTCATCTATTTGTTATTATGATGGTTATACTGATGAATAAACATGACATAAATAATAAATATAACATTTTATTATTTCTTTAAAATTTATTTTCCATCCAAATACATACCAATTTACCATTAATGAAATGATATCATCACTCGTATGTACGTATGACTTATCTTCTCCACGACTCGATGAGATTAATCTTTCATGTTCACCATAAATGAAAGATTATAAGAGTAAATATTATCAATAATTTTCAAATATATGACATAATAATTTTACTAGGATTATATATATATATAATTCATTCACTTACATCCATACGATACAAAAAACAGAAACGTCGTTCATGCGTATGTATGGCCTATTGTCTCCTGGAACGATGCGTTCCATTTTATATATCCATATATTATATATATTTATATAATGAATATATATTATATATAAGTAATATTATACATTCTAGAATTATGTTAATCTTGATATGGGTAATCTATAATAACAAGTCAAAACATGTAGGATAAACAAAGCGATGTTACAAAAAATGTTGAATTAACTAGAATTTATTAATAAAAGTGTCAAATAAATTCCTAAAAGATTCATATATTATATCCTAAATAATATTATCATTATGATATAAGTTATTAATTTTTTTAAAAACATTATAAAAGAGTTCTAGACATTTATGGAGAGTATAAAATATAAGGTAAGGGTTAATTTCTCAATCTCATTATAATCTGAGATTGTTTATGTGTAAGTATTTAATGGGACATATTAATAATCCATTTACATGTTTTATAAAAATGATTTCAAAAGAAATATTTAATGGTTTTGTGTAATTTTATCATTAACTATATAATAATTTTCAATGTTATAAAAATTAATTTTTCAAAATATGTTTAATTAATTTTTATGTTTTCAAAATGAGTTTTTGGATTTATTTTTAAGGACATGATTGTTTTAAAATGTTAATTCCTTTCAAAAGATTCAAAGTTGTATGTGAAACTTTTATTCATAATTCTCTTTTAAATTAATTTCTTTATAAATTCTGTGACTTTTAAATAATTTTATGAAGAAGGGATATTTCTCTCAAAGTGTTTTACTGATCATTTTCAACTATTTCAACATCCTTTACTTGATAATATTTTTGATTGAGGTCGACTAATTATATTAAAATATTCGATATGTTATTTAATGAGTTGTGATATGTTTGATTGGGAATGTTTCATTTTTATAACATTCATGGGTTATGGTTAATGTATTACCATTGCGTATGTTAGTTTTAATACAAATGTTTATGTTATATTTCACCCTTTTCAAAAGACGAATGCATTGGAATTTGTAAGTGATTGGAGGGGCCCGCTAAAGACTCTCAAGGCATCGGTAGGTCTGATTAGAAAAACTAGTGTCTCTATATAGGGCCTTGAAGAAATATTTGTGAATGGTCTTGGCACTATAACTTGACGTAGTAGTTATTATTTTTGGCCTTATGAATTCCCTAGTTATGAAATATGTTATTACATGTGATTATTCGACTAGTTGAATATCAATGTGCACGTTTATATGTTAATTTTTGAATTATATTTCCATATTATGTTCATTATTATTTTTTAAATGGCTTCTTTTTTATTATATATCATTCCTTAAATGTTTATAGCTTTCGTTGAATTATTTACCTATACTGAGCATCTGACCTCACCCCTTTCATATGTTTTATTTTCCTAGGAGTCTAAGAATTTTATTATGATTGAAATTTCAGGTTAATCAAGTGGAATAATGTAATTATCAAAGGATTATTTATCATGAGTTTTATGTGATAAATTGTAATGTATCATTGATGTACATAATCAATTTTCAAAGACTAATAAACTATTCAGTCCTTCAGGACTTGATTCCTTATAATCATGCCAATGTATTAAAATAGGACACATTCTCTGGGTAACTGTGGTTGGGGGATTATAGCATCATTTGACACAAGGACCATGAAAGGATTATACATGTCATTTATCTTTAAATGAAATCAAGAGTATAAAGGCAATTAAAGAACATGGAAAATTAAAAGATGGAAATGAGATTAATTATATGACAAAAATTTAAATGTGTGATAGTTGTTGAATAAATGTAATTATATTTTGTTAAATGTGTGTTTATATAGTCCATATAGCTCATGAAATCAATGTAATGAAAGAAATCAGTGATATACAGTCATTTCAATAATAAATAAATGATGTACTATTCAAACAAATTCCCCAAGAATAAAATAATATAAGAAAAAATTTCACTGAGTTATTTAATAATGGTATATTTGTATAATATTACAAAAGATAAAGAGTATGAGAATCACCTATCAATCATTCAAGGGACTCTCATAAAAAATAATTTATTTGAGAAAATTATCATATATTAATATTTAATTCAGGATGTTTCTTTTCATAGAAATATTATATCCAAGGACAGAATGTTTTTTTATTTTTCTATGATAAGGATGTCACTAAACATATCATATGACCTTTTGAGTTAGTATGTGTTTTTAATTAATAGTAATTATAGTAAATTTTTATGAATATATGATTATGATATATTATAATATAGTGAAATCCATTATGAAGAGTTTCTGGGATTAATGATTACTATTTATCCTTAGGTGTAATTATTGAGATTCAGTCCACATACAGTTTCCCCAAACACACGGCAAAAAAGAGCATCCCTAGAAAAGTATTCAGAGTAGGAGAACTCACTAGATCTAAACAAAATGGATTTTTCAGAATGATAGTTTATGGCTATAACATTGGGACCAGCCTGTGCTTGTACGAGAAGCCTAGCTAGACGACCATGCAAAGGTGGAGAGCTATAATTACGATGTAGATACTGGGGAGGCGCAATTCCTTGTAGATAGTCTGGTTTAATTCCCTAAGACATTCAGGTCATGTAATCTCTTATTCCTATAGGCCATTTAATCTCTGAGCCTATGGGCCTTGTAAGGGTTCCCCCTTATCCCTTGAAAGGGTAGTTATCCAAAAATCAATACAAATGAAGGCCTTCAGGCCATTTGGGAAAATGGGTAGATCAAGTGGAATAAATTCTCATAAAGTCAATCATAATTTGAAGAACACTATACTTTAATGGATGTCATTATCCCTAAAAGGTTTATTTTAGCACATCAGGAATGTAAATTTCAACTAGTTCATTCATTATTTTCTATATGAGATAAATCAATTGTTGAAAACTAATTGAAGAATATCCGAGGAAGGTAATACTATAAGAATATTTTATTATAATTATTCAAGAAATGGAAAATAAATATAACATTTTTGCCGGTAAATTATTACCTAACTATCAAGACACACATCAAAATATCAAAATTATGATTCATATAAAGGGGAATATATTTTTTAAGAAATGTTTATTTTTTAAGAAAATAAATTTTTCAATCATAACATTGAAGTTAAATTTCATTTCAAAATCAATTATTTTATCCTGATATGGTAAAAATGAATTAAAATTGTTGGGGTAAAATTTTTGTAAGGAGGGAAGAATTGAACACCCCAAAATTTTAGTTTATAAAAAATATTCATGATATATTGTGATAAATGCTACACTGAGCTTAATCAAACCATGATACACTATTGAAATATTATTCTTTAATTTTAATAGTTATAACCTAACAGTTGGATTGGTGGTTATAAATATGAGTGATCAAATTATGAAATATATGTTGAAATGTTTTTAATAATTAATTAATTATAAATATGGTTTTTATTTTCAATGATAACAATTAAATAATATAAGGTTAATAATTGTTTATATTTTAATGGAACATTTTTTTTCAAAAAGTGGGTTTTATTTATAACATATTTATTTCATTTAAATGATATGTTTCATTAATTTTATTTATTAAATATATTAAAATATAGTATTTCTTCATGTAAAATAATCAATAATTTCTCATAAAATTATGATATATTTGTGAGAAATTAATATAAAATATTTTGTTGGTAAAATCAAATACTTTTTAGAAAACTATTTTTAAATGTTTAATGTATTTTTATCTAATTAAATCATGTTAATCACTATTGAATGATTATTATCATGAAATTTATTTATAACCTATCAGATAAAATATATTATTAATAATATTATTGATTTACTTTGATATAAAGGAGAATAAATTTATTATATTCTATGATAATACATTTTCTCAAAAAAATGGGTCTTTTGTGTTTTTTTATAGATATTATAGTTATTTTTGGCACTTTTTGAAATTAAATTTTATAGAAAAATTAATTTATCTTGTAAAAATTATCCTATGGTGATTTTTGTTATTTTTATGAAATAGTTTGTTATTTTAATAGTATAAAATATTGATTTAACAAATATTAGAATTTTTATAAAACTCTTATGATATAAGGATGACATGATGATTATGAAATATTTTTAAAGAACAAATATTTATTTAATAATTAATAAAATTAATTTTAAAATATAAATTTCAACTCATAAATCTACATATTAAATATTAAAAATTTAATTTAATATTTTCATTTAACTAAAAAAATATTTGTAGTTCTTTTCATTTTAATTAACTAATTTCTTGGGAACATTCATATTTGGTCTCAATTGAAATACAAGTAAGAATACTTTAATTTAATCCAATTATTAAAACACCAGAATTTTATATATATTTCCGTTGAAATAAAATTAAATTATCTAATACCTTACTTTACATGCAAGATTGAGTTTAAACGAAAAACGTTATACAATTTAAATATTACCTTTTAATTTGACTATTTTCATCATTATATTGGATTTTAGGATATGAATAGTACTAAATAAATTAAAAATATATTATTTACTAATGTATAGAACTTATCCATTGGTTATCAGTTGATAGAAGAATTTCATGGTAAATAATAGATGTTTTTTGGAAAACTATTTACTATCCGCACAATGTTTTTATATATTAATATATAAAATTAATCAATATTTATATTTTTTTAAATTATTGTTATAGAAAATTTATTCAATATAATGTTTTCAAATTCATCTAATTGTTTTTATTATTCACAGGATGAGAATATATCCAGCTCTATTCCTGAGAACACATATTTTTTTTAAAATGGGTTTTATTACATTTTTTGTGCTTATTTTAATATGAATTTATATGATTTATTAATCGTCAAAACAAAATCCATATTTAGAATAATAATTTCAATTTTTAGAAATACATTATCTGTATTGTTTGTCACTATTTATAGTAATCGTGGAAAATATTTTTCATCTCGATATGTTTAAATCTGGTATTTAAGGTTAAAAATATTTTCATAAGACATTAAAAATAAATATAATACCATAAATATTTCTATTTTATGATTCTTCTTAAACCATACTCATATAATGTTCATTTATATGGAATCATGGTTCCATTTATTTTTTTATAATGACATTGATTTTTTTTAAATAATGAACATTTCCAAAATGTCTCTCTCATTGTTTTCACAAATCTATTATTTTTTAAAAGAGAAAATATAATTTTATGTCTGTTAATAAATATTTAGTATAAATATGAATGTTATTTTATTTTTCTAATTTATGTTTATTTTATAGTTTTGGAATAATTACAATAAATTCTTACACAATGCCAACACAGTATTAGTGAAATTAATAGAAAAATGAAATAAATAATTTTAAAATTAGTAATATTAAAACAATTTGGATGAATTATTACATTCCATGAACTTTTTATATGTATATAAAATATTATTAAGGTGCTAGGTTTTGTTAATTTAATTTAATTTAATTTTTTGTTGTCCTGAATGTCAAACCATGTGAATAGTTTCAAAAATTACATTAATATTATCATCTATTAAAAGATATTTAAATAAATTGATTAAATTCGTAAAAATCATACACATTTAAATGTCTTGGGATATAGTAAATAATATCATCCATTTATCAGTAATTAGTCACATTTAATTCTATAGTAAATTTCATGAAAACTAAAAAGTAAAAAACATTGATAACATTGTAATCATAAAAAGGGTTAACGAGGGGTGAATAATAATAGATCAATCATAAAAAATGCAAAAAAGCCAAAATTTTATTTCATGTGATTATTTAGAATCATTCAAATAATTTATTTTAAATATATCAAATTTTTTCCCCATGAACATGAAAATTAATTTATATTAATTTAATACTTTTTGAAATTCCATGGTTTCCCTTCACCCCACATATAAAAGTGAACCACCTCTCCTCCCTTATTAAAATTAATTGAGCATTATTGATTTGATAATACATAAACCAATAGAATAATAAAATTCATTATCATGTCCTAGAGGTCCTAGAATTATGATAAACCCATTTTTCAAGGCTGAAGGTTTAATTCAAATGAGGTTTCAAAATGAAAATGTATAACTCTTAACCGCATAATTTCAATTGTATTTATTCTTCCACCTTATTTAATAATATTTTATCCAATATATAATTATGAATATAGTATAATGAATATATATTCTATTATTTTTGTTACATAATCATTTAAACATCTTTTCCATTAAATGGGAATTCAATATATTGTTCATGCGTATGTGTGGACTATCGTCTCCACATAGCAATATGATTCATTTTCCATCCCCATAATTCATGGATGATTATAAGAGAAGGAAATAACAATTTAATAATTTATTCATAATTTATTAATTATTATTTAATGCTACAATATTAATTATATTTATTTCATTTTTTTCATTAAAAAATGAAAACAACGCACATGCATGCGTATAGACTAACATCACAATAAAAAGTGTAATTATTTTTTTTATATAAACCTTTTATTGATGAATATAAATAAATATATAATTAATAAATATTATAGTCATATATGGGTTAATTTTTTGAATTTTATTTATCGATGGTAAATGTAAAATGGTGTGAACCGTTGAACTATAACTTTCCTAAAAAACGAAACAGTTAGCTACAGATACCAATTTGTTTAATAAATATTATATAATAAATTGGTATTGAAATTTTATAATTAAAAATTTTATGATATTATTTGTATGAATATGGTTATATTTTTTAAATAAAATAAATTTATATTTATTTAATAGTATTATTGAGTGTATATGATGCATTATATACACGAGGTAAGAGTTTTACGTCTCTCTATTATTAATGTGATGCATAATCCATAATCACCACTTGTGTCCTTTTGGTGATGTATATACTATCCATTAATTTATTTTATGATTTTTATAATGGAAATTATGGGTATTTAAAAATCCATATATTTTCTCACTTTCACGATGTTTTAATTTAGTGAATATGAAAAATGTGAGCGTTCATAATCTTCATGTTATTTTGTTGAGAGGTGTTTGATATTATGTACCAATTTATATATTTAGAAGTATATATTCCCAATTTAAAATGTTATGTCATGAATATAATTTTTTTCATTATATTAATGGTATCATTTTAATTTATTATTTCATGGGGATTATGATTCAATGTTACTAATGTGGTATGGGTTTTATGTTAGAATCTTATTTTTACTGTGATTTCTTATTCTTAAATTTATGATAATGATTTGAAGATATTTATTTCAAAAATAATATTTAATTTCTTCCACCCTATTTATTTATAGATATTTTATTTTAATTATTTTACTTTAATATTTTTATGTACTATAGATAATAAAATATTTTTCGTATGGAAAATCGACATTGTTTTATTAGTTGGTAAGGAATATTTTTCTTTGATTTACTTATCTTCATTAAAATTTTATCATGATTTTTTCTATTATCCTATGATTTTAATAGTTAATTTTTCCAATTTCTAATTATCTATAATTTTTTAAATCGAATTTTCTTTTCATTTTTTGAAGGAGTTACTTTTGTGTTTTTTCTAAAATTTTGAAACATATCATTATTTCAATGTACATGACATGAATTAAATTTATAACTGCAATGTATGATAAATTCTGTAATGATTATCATGTTCCCCTGGTTATTTTGAAATAAAAATTCTTCCTTAATATTATTCATTTTTTAAAATTTTAAATATCTGATTCCGAAATGAAAAGTGTATTTTCCTCAAAAAATGTTCAAGTGATAATCAAAAAGGAATCTTTCATCCATGATAACATCCATTGATGTTATTTATACATTATTAGTGATAAGATTTTATGATACCATATTTATTCTTTTTAGGGATAATTTATGATTATGATGATGAAATATTAATGAAATTATTTTTCATTTTAATGTGTTAACCAATGATGTAATGATAAATTTTTTTATGATCTTGTGGAATACATATGAATAGATTTTGATTGTGTGATAGGTGGGTACATTATAGACCTCTAATGAGTTTAATAATGATTAATGCTTTATGGGATCATTGAGTGCACAAGATGTTATCTCAATCCCAAAACATGGTACATGGGTGGTTATCATGATCCTAAAAGAGGGTACAGAAGATGTTATCGTAATCCCAAAAGTGGGTGCACATGTCGTTATCCCATACATGAAGCATGTTCATGTGTGGATAGGCCAATATAAACTTACAATTAATATCCTAGTGGGTAGCCTTGACATATTATATCCATGATTATGATTATGTCAATCTTATATAACAAGATCCTTTTTAATGTTATGCGATCAAAGATTAGGAAATTTGATTTATTTGGCAGTAATATCTTACGAAGTGAAACTTTTTATTCCAAGACATATGATTTTGATCTATGAATTGTAGAGTGTGAATATAAAATATTAATATCACGATCTCATATCCATATTATCATGTTTTTCTTAAATTATCCTTTATTTCTAACTTGTTTACCCTTACTAGGATGTTGATCTCACCATTTATGTTGTTACTATTTCCCTGGGATATAAATAAATGCTTTATGTATTATAGGATTAATTAGGGTTATAGTTTTGAATAACATAGTGGGAGATTATATTGATATTTTAAATACTAGTTGTATGTGAATCCAAGATTCCATAAAAATTAAACGTTTATAGTTCTTGTATGGACCATAAAGATATTTAATGAGTATTAATCTAATAATACTTAATATTTATCTATGAATTGTTTTGGTCTCTTTAGTAGGTAGAAGTGAATGGTTTAATTTTTTTTGAGAAATAAGTATCAGAAAACATTAGTGAGAACCCGCTGAATAAAACTATGTATAAGATAACATCATATGTTATGGAAAACAATGTATTGTGTTTTTCCAATAAAATAATAATTTGTCTATATACTTGCATGTGAATCTAGTTGGGGCCCAAAAACACTAATGGTTAACAACTATATATGTGGTAGATTGTGTATTGACTCGATATTCTCTGGTTCATGATAAGTGAGACTAAGACCATACACTTGGATAGACACTCCAATGTTATTTTCATCAATTCATTCACATTTTCATTTTATACCGTTAATATAAATTAAAATTAATGTAAATTATGTATTACCAATGTTATGGGTAAGGTGTCATAGATTTATAAAAAATATTTTTTATTTAAATGTGTGATGAATTATTTTTTATGATTCAATGGTTTCTCTATATGATTATTATTTCTGACATCATGATTTATGGTTTTAGTACATGAACATAATTTGAAGGATCTATGTTAATGATGAATTTAATGGAAAATGAAATTAATTTCCTCCTAAGTGACCATATGTTATGGGATTTAGAATAAAAAATATATAATTTCAATTATTATATAATTTTATAAAGATGATAATTATGCCAATATTTAAAATGATAAAATGATGTGAAAACATTCTTCTATGTGATTCATGAAGCAAAATCCACATTCTTTTAGTAAGTCATGTGATCCACTAGTTATTGATAAATGGATCAATACAATAAAAAATATATGTTATATTCTTTAGATTTTAGAGAATGAAAAATTTATTTTTCCAATTTATCATTTAGAAGACAAATAAAATCAATGGTAGTCTCTCAATAAGAATATAGCGAAACACGATGAAATTGAATAGATTAACTGGGATGATTTTAGAAAGATATTTTAAAACTAGTACATTACTTATAATATTTGTATTAAAATGGATAAGGTTTTCCATGATATAATGTTAAAGGATGATAATTCATTATTTGATCTATATTTTAAAATACCTACAAGTTACACCTTAGCTATTATCATTGAATCAAAAAGTATGATTTAACTATTACATAGTATATTAAACCCAATTTTGTAATGGGGATTATTCATAAGGAACTTCGATAGCTGTAAATATATCATTTGATTTGATACTAATGTAGAAATATATTTTTTAGTTACCTATCAATCTCATTGCTTTTATAAGAAAATAAATAGGCAATTCAATAGAAATTATTATAATAAAAAAATGGAGGGAAGAACATGTGTATAACATTATGAAAAATGTATTGAAGAAAAAATGGAGAAAATAGACTTAATTCGACTAATAAATGATTTATGTGTGTAAAGGTAATTAATATATAATTTGAATACCAATTTGATGGGAAGAAGTTTTATAATGACCCAATTAGTGATAAATATCTATAAAATAATCCAAATTCAATTTAGTGATTCAACATCACGATAAATTGAAATTATAATAACTAGTGCTCAAATATGAGGGTTAATACTGGTGATCGACATCAAAAACATCTCAATACCAATGAAAAAAAATAAATATCATGTGGTAACTATTATTGACGTGGGGAATTATTAAAAGGTGGGGAAATATAATGTTACCATCCAATATAGGATTATTAATATCCTAATTAATTATGGATCTACCAACTCATTTATATCTAAGGAATTTTCTATGGGTATCATAATACCACCACATTGATTAGATGATGATTTTTTTGTGAAACCACATAATAATATGATGATCAAGTCTCAATTTCACGATTATTAATTAATTGATGTTTTTCAGAATATGATTCTGGAAAATCAAATTATACTTCCACTTTTTGAATTTTCTATTATTTTGGGAATGTATTGGATGTAATTTTATAAATCACAAATTAATTTTTAAGGATGTGAAGTAAAATTTTATATATTGTACCAAGCTATGATTATATATTATTGTGAGTACAAATATGTATTTATAATTTAACTTTCATCCATTTTGGGTACTGATTCCTATTAAAAGAGGGTATTTAGCTCAGAGGGTTATAGTGAAGCTCAAAATCAAATATATTCCCATGGTAAAATATTTTTTTGATTTAATAGTATAATATTATTTTAGTTTTCCTCGGAATCATGAAGTTGGTTTTTATATATAACTCATGCCTTATGATAAAACTATTTTAATGAATTTATATAGAATACATCGAATTGAGTAGTAAGAATTGAAGATGAAACACTATGATAATCTTTATAAGGGATTCATTTGGCCAAGGTTGTAACCATGGGATTCAACTATACTTATTTTATGATAAATTTAGTTCAATGTGATGCTAGACTGTTTATCTAGAACATAAAAAGATCTCAAACAAGAATAAGTATCCTATGACCTGTATTGATGTTTTTTTGAATAATTTTGGGGATGATAACATTTTTCCAAGAATGATATTTAATCAAGATATTCTCAATTAAGGATTAAATTAGAAATAATATATAAGAAAAAAATCCATATGATGAATGGGAATTAATAATTTATAGTGATGTTAATTTTTCTTGATAATTCCCCCACTATATTCATATATTTAGAGAATAGTACATTTAAAAATTACCATGATCAGTTTTCAGAATAGTTAATAGATGATATTTTTATATATTACAAGACAAATTATAATCGTGAAGATCACATTATAATTTTATTTAGGACCTCTAGGATGGGTAATATCTATAAAAAATGCTACAATTGTGAATTATTAGTAAGAAAGGATCCATTTTTTGGGTCATATAATCCGAGGAGAGGGTATATTAGTGGATCCATCAAAGGTTGTTGTTATTGAAAACAAGATTAGACCAACCACGGTGACTATGATCCATAGTTTTATTTTGTTGGATATGAATTATTTAATGTTTTTTATAATTTATCATGACTATCTAATCCAATCACCAAGATATATTATAAGGGTTTCATGTTTATTTGGACTAATGAAAGTGTGAAAAAGATCAATGAACTAATGTGAAGGCTGGTCACCACACTTATGCTCACACTACCATCCAGTTTAGAAGGGTTTAAAGTCTACAGTGATTTAACAAATATGGGGAGAGGAATCACCTTCATGTTGACTGATCTGGTGATATTTTCTACTCCATACGATGTGAAGGTTTATGAGATAAATTAGTTGATTTATAATTTGGAATTAGGTGTAGTAATATTTGAATTAATGATATGAAGGAATATTAATTACAAATCATTATATGAAATATATACGAATCATAATAGTTTAATTTATATATTCCATCATAAATAGTTTAATATGCACTGTATAGGATAGTTTATGTTTAATAAAGAATATAAATTCTCAGGGTTTTACTAGATCACTTTACTGCATAGTTGGATGGGGAGGATCTTTTTTAACAAGGACATCCTTTTGAACCCTAGATCTAGATATCTAGTGATGTCCCATGGATTCTGTTGATATAGAATATGAGCTATCCATGACAGAAAAAATGGAGTACATAGGGAAAGAAACTACATAAGTGAAACTATATGAATCTCTTTATTCCAAATGAGTCTCTTTTACTGATACACTGTGTGGTGATTCCCACAGTGTGATCCTGACTTAGAACCTCCGATAATCAAAAATTGTTATGAGGATAGATTTTTTTTATTATCACAATCCCATCGGATATCAAGAATCACTTAGATCTTCTCAACTTCTTGATTTTTGGTTGGATTACTCTGGTGAATGGTGATAAATAGTGGAGAAGTAATGATCTCAAATACAATATCTAATTATGATGTGATTTAAAATAATATAAGATTATCCTTTTTAGAAATGTATATTTCCACATTAACTATAAATCAAAGGAGGATCTTTTTAAATATGATAATTGTGGGTGAATTATTTTCAAGCTACTATTTCTTGTAATCATATAATGAAATATGCATTTTAACCCCTTCTCTAAGAAGAAATCATGTACATAGGTTTAGATTTCACTCCTTGGATTTAGCTGGTTCTTCTAAAATCCTAAAATCCTATATGAATTAGCATATTCAATGTGAGTGATGTTGAAGATGGATTAACAAAACATTGGGGGTGAACATTGTTTCATCACTTGTATTCTGATGGAAGAATACATGGAATCCAATTTTACTGAGATGATTCAACTCATTTTAAACAAGAAGAAGCTCATGATAAAGGTGGAATTTTAGAATCAACCGATATTGTGTTTGTTCTGAAAGATCATGGGACATTGCATACCTAATTTACCAGTCATATGAAATTTTAAATTTCCAATTCAAACATGCCTAAAACATGGAAGTAAAATGGAATTGGAAATAAGGGAAGGGAAATAATTTTTTATAAGGGTGATCATTTATGTAAAGAATAAATGGTGAATATTTGGTATTGGAATTCTATCACACCTATTAACAGTGATTGTATTTTAAATGTTTCTATCATTTAAAGGTGGGATATGGGTGAGGTGGAAGAATATTTGACTACTACTTATGTGGATGTCACTTAGAATTCAAAGGTTGAAAAGGCACAAGTGGAGGATCCCGTACATCTTCCTGGGTTAGGTAAGAAATCTATATAATAGAATATATATGGTAAATATGGTATGTGGAAATTTGATTCAAAAAATAGGGTAGTGTCACCAATTGCGGTTAATGATGAAATACCACTAAATTTTTTATATGATTATGTTGATATTTGTGGGGGATGAATGTTTGAGGAGGTTGTGATTGTTCAGTAAACTCATTAACATTTTGTGTGAAAATTAGAGGTCCCCAAGAGATAGTTTATATATAATACTAATGAAAATGGACCCTTATAAGGATACATAATCATCAGTGGTTGGTTGATAATTCTGAGGAATCCTATTGTTGGTATTGATAATAACTATACAGCTTCTAAGGATTGATGACTAAATAATGATCATCCAAACCATTTTCAAAGTAAATCTACCATTCTCTTTGTAAAATACCCTAATTAAAATACTTGTGAATTTGAATTGAGGAATTTGAGTCTCATAGTGGAGGCATAAGAAGAGTTAGAGGATATTTCTCCCTCCCTTGGTTCACATAGTGCACATTTGGATTCTCTTGAACCAAAGTCACATTCAATTGGATGTAAGGATCGTACCATGTACACTCTACCAGTAGTTGAAGATGGGATTTCATTAAGAGAATATAGTATAATAAAAACCTTTATCCCTACTAATATGGATAATGGTTCTAGAAATTCTTGATGAAATAATAAATAATTGAGAAGAAGGAAGAGGGGAAACATCAACTCAAAATCATGTTTGAAATGGATGTTCTCTTCTATACTATTCAAGGATTGTCTATCTCTACAATATTCAATAACATTCATAGAAACATATAGTTTCATACATACAATCTGTTGGGAATTTTTGAACTCAATACCTCATTCAATTCTAGCTTCAACGATCATTATAATTATTGTTTTATAAAATTGGTTACAAAATTGTTCATCCTCAGTAGAGAAACATTGGTAATTTTCATATTCCATAATATCCAATGTCAATAACATTAGAATTTATGTGTATAATGTCACATTAAATTTCCAACATAATAACATTCCAATGGATTGAATTTTTTTTATGATAATAATAGATATCATTAAAGAGGATCTTGTAGAAAATTATTGGGAGACATAAAGAATGTATCTCTAACCCTACGATTATCCTTGGTGACTCCAATGCAATACTCCATTCTAGTGATAAATGTAATTCTATTCATTCATTTATATCTCTCAGTGAATTAAATTCGTGAATTTATTGTAATGTTTTGATTGAAATATGTATTTTTTGTTCTAGACACACTCTGTATATAAATCATCTCAATAGAATGGTTGCTAGAAATATTGATATAAGTTTTACCAAGGAAATGGTTGTGCGTAAATGAGGCTCAATTTCATGCATTACTCATCCCAAACTAATATCGGATCACCACCATATTTTTTTTAGTTTAAATAGAAAGGAGATAAATTTACCCATTCCATTTTGACTAAAAAATTCTTGGGGACAACACAGTGAATGAGATAAGCTCATAAGATATTATTTCGACCAACTTTTATTTTGTAATTTGGGGTAATAATTTCATATTGATGATAAGACTCTTAAAATTAAAATAATAGAGTTAGAGAATAGAGACCATTAGTATAATAGACAATAAAATTCTCCATTGGGAGATATACCTTTTATAGATTTAGGATGGAGCCTCTAATACTAACTTCAATAAGTATCTATCTATACAGGTTATCATTTCATTCCATATTAATTATTTTCCTTATTTTAAAGAAAGGGTTCTTAAAGAAACACTCATAATTAAATGGATCCCAGAGGGAGACTTGAATACTAAATTTTTTAGTACTCTTCTATGAGTATTTAAGGCTAGTAGCCCTCAATTATTTGAAATTTTCGCAGAACAAGTCAATAAAAACAATGATATACTTTTGGATGATATTGTCCCTTACTACTCTTATCTCTTTAGTGAACAAAATTTGGTTGGGACTTGATTTAATGAACCTTTATTAGCATGGTTCCACTTTAGGATAATATTTTTCTCACCAACATCCCCGTTGAATTTGAGATATAGGATGTAGCTCTTAGAACCAATGGAAATAGTGTTCTTACGTGAGACGATTACAAAAATTTATTTTTCTATAAATATTTGTATGTTAATTAAGATGATTTTTGAAAGATGGTTCATTCCACCATTATTAATTGAACTATGGGTGACATTATAAATGTTAAATTCATCCCTTTGATTCATAAAATTTAATATTTTTGTGAACCATATATTTTCAGGCTCATTTCCCTTGTTAACCCTACCTATAAATTGATTATAAAAAATATTGCTAATAGGATTTCTAGTATTGCACAAAATGTAATATCTTTTAATTAGTTTGGATTAATCAAAGGTAGAGACATTTAGGATTTCATTATGAATGATTTGTAGTAAAATAATATGATCAAAAGGGAAATATTGGTTGGGGTAGAATTACTATAAATCATTAAATTAAGAAATCATTTGATACAATGTACTAGAAAATCATATACAAGGTTCGTGGAAGCTTGGGGTTCAGCAGCATTTTGTTAATTGGTTGCATTCTTTTTTTGTTATTATTACCATTCAGTGATCATAAGTAGATCTTTCAAGGGTTAATTAATGTGTTATAGTGGGGTTAGAAAATGTGACCCTCTCTTGGAAATCCTATTCTCTATTGATAATGATTATCATAGAAGGGTTCTTTCTCACCTGGAGACACAAGGAAATATCAATCCAATTAAATCCTACCATTCCCTCACTATTCCTACAAATATTTTTTATGATTATGATATAATCATATTATATCATGGTAGTAAGATTAATATTTGGTTACTCAAGTTAGCTTTACATCACAGTGAGAGTATATTAGGGAAAATTATCTATTGGAAATAATCATTTATAATTTTTTGGAAGAGGTTTCCTCACCCAAGGATTGATTACATATTTTAAAATATGTGAATCATAGAGGGTTCATTTTCCATTAGTTACCATGGATAACATTATTTTGGGGGAGGTAGAAATATTTTCACATTTTGTAATTTTTGATCATATCAATGGTCAACTTTTTTCTTTTAAGGGGAAGAGTATTTCTTGGAAGAGTATTTCATGGATGTCAAATTAATATTATTGAGATTCGAAATTGTCTCCATGAATGTTTGTTATATCATGTTCTATAAATGGAATAGAGGAATGACTAAAATAAAAAATGGTAGTATTAAAATTTTCATTTGGAATGGATATTTTTTGGAACATAATTAAATCACTATTACATGTAAAACCTTTTGTATGTACTTATCAAATTGTAGTAGGAGAATAAAAAGCATAAATTATTTTAATGAATCTCTTCCTGATCAGTTCAACGGAAATATCAATAAAATTAATTCTTATACACATGGGTTTCTTAAATCTATATTAAAAAAAAGGTTGATGTAGGGGAATGATGCTTACATAGATTCAGCCATTAGACCTGCTATCAAAGCCTCTTATAATATAATTATGGCTCGTTTAATATAGATTGTTAATCAGTGATATTCTATGAAATTTGTCGTATGATTACTAGACTAGATCCTATCTTATTGAAATCTTTCATCCTGTAGACTCTTATATTGAAACATAGATCTCCATAAAATACTTATTTGAATTCTATAAACCTCATATGTTAGTTGAAGTTAAAAACGTTATCAATGAATAATTTTTTTTCATTCCCTGATGTTTTGGTTTTAGAATTGACCAGAATTTGTATTTTTATTAGTAAATTATATTATTATAATATTTCCACAAACTCTATAGGTGACTTCAATTGGAAAAAAAATTCAACAAGGCATGGATCAAACCCTCTCATCTTACTCTTATGTAGGTCTTGACAGACAATATATTACTCACTGATAATTTCATACAGTATTTTGGTATTTATCTTCATTCGAGGTGTTATTTGTGTGATAAAAATAGAAAACATAAAATTAATATCTTACATATATATGAAACATGATTTTATCTTTGAAAATGAATATTTTACATATTTTGTATTCATGGACTAAACATGAGCTATCAACAAACATGTTTTCATCACATCACTGTAACAACCCATTTCTTTTCTGTAAAGTATGATGTAATATTGGATTTTAGTTTTCTTTTTCTCATCAAGCATGTTTTTTGACCGTGTATTGATAGGATACCAGTAATGGTGAAGCGAGGGATTTTATGGAATTTTAGCTTTTCCTTGGACCTTTCTGATATTCATTGGGAAGTTACATAACATGTAATGAGTATTCACAATGTGTAATGGCCACTGGATAAATTTTGTGAACTGGATTACATGTAATGAGAATGACACATGATGTGTATGGGTTACACATAATGTTATGTAAAAAACAGTGTATTAATTCGAGCAAAAGATTTTTTATTTAGCATAAAATAAAATAGATTCATGATCTGTAAAAGATTATATGACATGTGATTCTCTAAGTTTCATTATTAATATTTTTTTGTGGAATTTTGAGGAAGCATTTGATATTGAATACTTATCCTCTTAGACATATATCATTCCCTATGATTTGTTTTGTCTTCCTTTTGTTTTGATTTATTTTATCAATGATTTATCAACAAGGTTAGGTGATTCATCTCCGTAAGAAAGCCTCCCTCCTACTTTCCCACATGTTTGTTTTTGTGACATTGTTTTTTGAAGGCATTGGTAATGATATTGTGTTTCCTATAAATCCATTTTAGTCACTAGATGTTCTTTTTCTTCCAAATGAACATCATATGATTTAGAATCCCATTTTCAACAACATTTAGGTTTTATATTCTCTTGAGGTAGGTGGATCTATTCAATTGTTATAATTTATTGAATTACTTGTTTTTATTATTTGATAAATAAATTTTGAAATGAAATTTAATTTACATAAATTGAAAAGGACTTGGATTAACATTTGAAAACTGTTTTTTATTTAAAAATTTAATTCCCTTGATTTCAAATGGAAAATAGATTTTCAACCCCACGAAGAAGATTGGAATTTACTTGAAAATGGATTTATAAAACTGTAATCATTGTTTTTAAAAAATAAATTTATACACATTGAAATATGGGATCATTAGGTGCGTCGAGATAGATACATTGGTAGCCCTAATTTGTGAAACAACACAAGGAGGTAACCTCTTGTATGTATTGGTCTATGGAGGCCTCAATGTTATTTGGATCCAAACTTATTACTTGTTAATCTTGTTAGTGTATTGTATATATTTTACTATAGGCTAGATCCCTGATGGTAGGTGAAGTATTTTTTATGGTTGTTTGTTGCCTGATTGTTTATTCCATGGATGTTTTCTCAAATGTATATTTATATTTAGTATCTTTACCTAATTTACATATGGATTTAGAAACACGTTAAGAAATTTTTAAAAACTCAAATATTTTTTGAAAAAGTATTTAAGGATGTTTTTATAAAAATTATAGTACAACTATTTTTTTAAAACATGATCTTGTGCGTTAATGTTATTGGAACATGAATATAATCTTAGGTGGTATCCTTATAGGATCTACTATAAATATCTTACTTATTCTCTGGGGTCGATGTAGATCTTTTCTATTGGATTCAGGTAAACAGAAAATCAATATTTATCTTATAGGATTATGTTTATGATGATGTAGAATTTTAGGGTTGTTTTTGGAGGTTATGATTGTTCACATAGAGGTTTGTTTCCTAGAATTTTCCTCCTTTTAGGATTAGAAAATTTTTCTCAGTTAAATCCCCCATTGTTTACTCTTTGTACCGCTGTTTTGTGTATTATTCCTATTATTTACCGTACACTTTTTGTTATGTATATTTTATGCCACTTCATTATGGTTTTACTTGGATGACCGTCTGGTTGACCTATGTTTTTGTGTTGTAATTTTTCATCAAAGCGGTTACTTAGCCGAATTTTTTTCAACAAATCCTTTTTTGGTTTTCTATCTATTTGAGTTAGAAGTATGATAATCAGAATTTATTCAATAGGAGCATAAAAAAGGGCTAGATAGTTCATTCCAATGAATAAATACATGATTCCATGGGACGTCAGAAAAATCATTACTACGTCCAAGACAGAGTATTTTTGTTCATTTAAAAAAATTGAATGAGATGATTATTTAAATTAAACTATATAAAATTTCATAGGGCTTTTTTTATAAAATGTTGTTTTAATAAACTAATTTGAGAGTTTATATTTTATGGACTTTTCCCTTTAAAAAGTGGATACATTCATGTGATGGGATTCGTAAATACATTAAATTCATATTTTTTGAAGAATTGTTTTTTATTCTTATTTTTGGATAAATGGTTTTAAAATTTTATCATGACCTATTGGATATTATCTTTTGTCTAATAGACAATGCCTTATATAAGAGATCATCCAAATACAAGAGGGGATTCAATGAGGCACGTACTGTAGGAAGATATAATAGTGGAATTCTGTTAGGATGAGGTAATGATCCATACAATTTAGAATATGGGTTCAATGTTTCTAGTGAATCATGGATGGGTAGGGGATCATAGATCAAAATATACCAAGAATCATCTTCTTATCTTCTGAGGTGGTAGGGGTAACAAGAGTCATATGAGTTTGTTTACAATATTTGTGGGATCATAAATTTTTTTAAGAGTCCTAATAATTATCAGGTGTGTTTTTCCATGAACATGCATAAAGGTCCAGGTACAAGATGATGGGACTCAATAGTGAAATATAAGTTTCATGAAGGTATTACCTAGGTTTATTTCAAGATTAGAATTAATCATTAGTTTTATCCCGATACATTATATGGAGAATAGACCTATGTGTTTTTTACCATGGAGCTAGGGGATCATACCATTTTGGGGTAGTCCAACATCTTTGTTGAATTGGTGAATTTGGTACCAGAGCATGTTACCAATTATTACATGAAGGATCCGAAGATAGAGATAGGGTTGAGGGCTGGTGTTTTTTTGACAAGAGTTATTTTGTGCCTTCTTCCCTTTTTGGAGGTATTGGACAAATAATCATTGGATGAGGTTTACACATAAGTAAGGAAAAGATTGGGTGGAGCATTAGTGGGTGCAGTAGTTTTCCATAGTGATTCCTCTAGTCAGAAAAGAATGTCCAAGAGTGGTCAGTTTTCTGTAGAAACAATTTCTAGGGATTCTATAGGATAGAAACATGTTATTTTATACTAGTGTGGGTTGAATGTGAATACCATGACTCAGTACACAGAGCATCCTAGAATATTTCCTCAATTCAAGATGTCAATAAATTTGAAGTGTTTCATTGATAATATGTCCCATGGTAGTAAAGCAAGATCCACTTTCATCAAGGGATTTCAGGTTCATTTTGATGCTTTCTAGGGTGGTGGTTCTCAATCACAGGGAAAATGGATTTTCAAGGCGGCTATATATACATGAATTTATATATTAGAGTCTGATCCATATGAATATTAAGTAGGTCAAGATACTATTAAAGGTACATTTTTTATTTCGTCTTATATGGTATGAGATTTGTTTGATACAAGTGCTACTAAAATTTTATATCATAAATATTCGTTGATGTGTTGGGTTTTCATTGAGAGTTTTTTTCATTATTTTTGGATATTTCCACACCATTAGGAAAAATATCAGACCATGTTTTCAAATTTACTGTGTGGTGGGTGGTGATAGGTGACTTTGTGGTGGTTTGGGACATCGTAGTGCTCGATCTTGATATCATTGACTTGATTATCGACATGAATTTTATGAATACCTTAAAGGTACATATAGACTATTATCTAGGTTGTGTACAATTATCATCTTCCTAGGGGGTCACTCATGTTTTCTATGAAGAGTGGGTCTTGAGATCTGGAAGGATAGAACCAATTGTTACTTACACAAGATTAATCTTGTGTCAGCTTTAAGAAATATTTCATGAAGCAGTTGACATGATCTTGGTTAGTCAAATACCATATATTTTGTGTGCATACCCTGGGGTCTTTACAAATTTTTTTCTATATATTAAAGACAATGATATAGGTTGAGTTTACTATTTCCATTTATCATTAATGATTCCCATTTAAATTATATCCTATTTAATGTATCCTTCTGAATTGGTGGAACTTATAGTACATCCCGAGGATATAGTGGTGAAAAGATTTATTAATCCCAGAATTCCACCATGGAATTCTTTTATACTATATTCTAATAAGTCATATGAGAGAATTAGTCTTTTTATTGACTATAAAAAGTAGAATTGGGAAAAAGTTTTGAACATGTATCATTTACCCGGAATTAATGATCCCATTGATTATCTTAGATGGGTCATTGGTATTAAAATATTGAATTACAATCAGGGTACTTCTAGTTGATATTTGGAGAAGGGGATATATGGGAGAAAATGTGTTGTAGTCTATATTGGTATTTAATGTTATTGGTTATGCAATTCAGTCTCACTAACACTCATGGAGTATTCATGGCTTTGATGAACCTAATCATTCATTAGTTATTAGAAAAAAATTGTGTTTATATGTGATATATTGGTTTAGTACCTGATTTCAAATGATCCCAAATACAATTTGGATATCATTTATGAATCCGTCAGTGAACATCAGCTTTATGTTATGATTTCAATGTGTGAGTATTGGATTTGGGAAGTGACATATCTAAGGAATTTGATATCTGAGAGGGGAAAATCCTTTAATTCTAGAAAGGATATTCCAGGAATATAATAAGAGTGTCATAGAAGCTATTTGAGAAATTGATATTCTTGGGGTTAACATGTTACTATAGATAGTTTGTTCAAGACTACTCCAAACTCCAATATTTGATGACATCTTTAACCCATATGTCTGTAAACATTGAATGGAATGACTAATGGTAGATATATATTCTAAGGAGGTTAATTTGAGGATGACATTAGAAATTGTTTTTATTCTTCCAAAACCACGGTAGGGTTATCATATGTTTTGTGATGCTTCTTGTAATGGATTCACTTGTTTCTTGATGCAGGGGAAACATTTGTGTCTTATGGATCTCTCCCGTTAAAGCCTCACGAGATGTAATACCCTATGCATGATCTTGAGTTGGAATCTATTTTTCATGCTCTCAGAACATGGTTACTCTATCAATTTGGAGATCAGTTTACAGTATATTTTGAGCAACAAATCTCATATTATATTTTCTCTCAGAATGATATGAACATAATATAGAGACATTAGGTTTAGTATCTTCAATAATTTGATTTTGATATCATATATACCCTATGAAGAGGAAATATGGTAGCCAATACATTGAGAATTACATTTCTGAAACAAAAACGTGAATGAATCAGTTGAGGCATAGTCTTTGATGTGTTTGTTCAGTGAAATGATACTAGGAGTGGAGACGGTTGGTGGAGTGTGTTCTTGGATTTGATAAAAGTTGAATAACTTTTTGACGAGTGAGTTCGACTTGAGAAGATGATACAATTCAAAAGAAAATTCTTAGAAGAAATCTAAAATTGGGGGGGGGGCTCATTTGAGTTGTCTTTGTGTTCCATTAGAGCTTTTTTCTTCCTTAAAATTCTAGTTGTTTTTTTCCTTGTGATATGATATTCTAGATAGTGGGCATCATCATGTTGGTACACACACCCTAGGGATAAAAATATGTACCATGGTTTGATGTGATGGTATTTCTCTCCATCGATGAATAAATAAGTTGTGGAGTTTCTATCACGGTGTATCACTTTTCAAAGAGATAAGGTGAAACACCAGAGACCAACATGTTTGTTTCATCTTTTACCCATTATGGAATAAAAGTGGGATGATATTTCCATATAATTTTTGTTGGTTTAACATAGACACTAAGTGGGAAGGATTCAATTAGGGTGGTTGTTGACAATATTTTTAAATCATTTCATTACTTACTAATAAAGAAGAGAATGAAAGTGGAACAGCTTAGGGAGTTATATGTCTAAGAGATTGTGAATCTTCATGGGGTTCCCTTTTCATTAGATTCCGAAGAGGACTCTAGGATAACATCTACTTTTTTGGAAGGATTTAGAAAGAAATGGGTTCTATCTTGAAATTGATCAAGTCTAATAATCACAAGATGGATGGATGAATAGAGAGGTAAATCTACATTCGTTAGGATATTCTTCAGTCTTCTGTACAGGATTGTGGTGGATCTTGGGATAAAAAATTTCCTTTGGTCTAGTTTTCCTATAAAAATAGCTATAATAATTCAATTAGAATTTCTCCCTTTAACTACTGGAAATTAGAGCTCTTGTGATAGGATCCCATCGAAAATGTCCCATTGTAGAAAATAATGTTGCAAAAATAATTTTTTTTGCGATCGTCCGCCACAAAAAGTAATTATTTGCGATAGGATACACAACTATTGCAAATAGAATCGTCATGACTTTTAAATTCCATATTCTAACAAACTTACACAAATAGTCACAAATACTATTTGTGATGGACCCATCACAAATAAAGTAAAATAAATAAATAATAATAATAAAGTAATATTAATATTAATGAAATAATAATATTATTAGAAAATTAAATTAAATTATAAAATAATAAAATAATATTCATATAAAAATAATAAAAATATTGATAATATGATAATAATATTATTATTAATATCAATATTACTAATATAATATAAAATTATAAAATAATTAAATCCTCCATATTAGCAAAAAATATAATAGAAAAAAATATATAAAATCATCAAAAAGAATAATTAATAAAATAATAAAAAGAAATTAATCAAAAATAATAATTAATAAATTAATAATAATAATAAAAACTTTAAATAAAGTAATAAAATAAGAAATAATTAATTCAAAAATAAAAAATGTAATATCCACAACAATATAAAAACCCACTATAAAAAATATAGATAGTTAATATTAAAAAAATTACATTCCAATGTTTGATCTTGAAATATAAATTGATCACAAAGGTGGAGGGACATCTGGACGAGATGGTTGATGGAACTCCATCCCTAAACAATCAGTCCAACATCTAATGTACTCCAACCGTTCCAACTAATAATCATGTCGCTATCGACACATCTCTTCCTACATCTCCTGTTGTTTATGCTGTTGTCGTAAGAACTATTCATGTTGTTTCTACTGCCATTGAAACAACTTATCCTGCTCCCAGCGCATACTCTATAAAAGCTCACACTGATCTCATAAATACTCCTTGTTATAATGCCCCAGCCTTAAACATTACATAATATGGAGTTATTACAAGATTACACCTTGAGGATCTTTTCAGGTTTAGAGTTTTAGATAATTAGATCATAAAACATGCATTACATTCCACATTTAAACAAAGTGGTTACATAAAATATAGTATTAATTTTTCCCATCAATGGAAACATACTTAAAATAAAACATGGATTCTTTCTTGACACTTCATTGACACTATCATCATATCATGTACCTTTCCCTTGACCTGTAAAAACATTTCAAAAACTTGGGATGAGCTTAAAAAGCTCAGTAAGGGGTATAAAAATATGGAAAGGAAACATGGGTATATATATACATAAGAATGAAATCATACTTTACCCATAAAACATAAGCTCTTTAATATACCTCATCAAATCATGAATAAATCATAGAAATCTTAAGACATAAAGGTAACTTGAGGCATTCATAACATTCTTACATAGGGAGTAACCCTCTTGGTTACGTTTGGAATACCCATCACAGTATATTCCCCAAATCTCTTCAAAGAAACCTTAAAGTTTCACTCGTTCGCGTTACCCAATGCATTGGAGAGCTATATCGGGCTCACCCGCCCTTATTTTATCATAGAACCACCCATCTTCATAATAATGCTCAAGAACCATAACATAATCATATCACATAAAACATAAATAAAGGAAACATAACATTTCCACATTTCAATCACAATATATCAATAAAACACATGGATATAATAAAAAAATTATGAAAACCATTTTCAATACCAAAATAAAAGAAATGTAAAACAGGGTAATTATTTATCTTTAAATAATGGTATGGCTTTTAGAGGAAGCTGAAACTCAAATAATGGTCACAGCGGCGGAGAAGTCGTTGTCGCCGCATACGTACGACAAAAAAATTCCCTTTTTTCATTTAGTAAACGCTTCGTATAAAGAAGATTCATTTTGAATAAATGTAAAAGTCAAAGGGGTTTATACACCGTATAAAAGAAGGTTGCATATGAAACAAAATATTCCTCAATGAAAGGAGATTGAGACGAAGTCCCATACCTCGAGTCTGACTTGACTCGATCGTTATTTAAACTCCTGAATAATAAACTTGAGTTAATTTCTACTTGCTTAAGAACCTTTTTCAAGTTCATTATTCCTTTTATATCACTTATTACCATGTCATGAACACTATGTAATTATTTAAGTTATTAAAGGTCGTTTTAACGATCATTGGTACTTGGGTCAAAAATAAACTCTTTATAATTACAAGTTGTTCATGTATCCATTATATCCAGAGTATTACTCCGATTTAGATATCATATATATCATATATATCCAGTATATACAGGCATTTATAATATTACATAACGTTTAGAGGTAAGAAATGAAATGCACCGTTCATGGAGACGGTAAGCCATACGTACGCATGAACGCTACTTTCATTTCTATTTCATATTTAATGAAATGGAATCATAATGATATAATGGTATATTATAATTGCAGTATAATATAATATATAAAATCATTAATTACGTCATTTATACGTCCCACATATGGCATTAACGAATCAAATCACTTTGAAGGGGCGGTAGTCCGCACTTCCTAAAATGAAGATATCGTGTTTACCCATAATGAAAACCATAAAGGTATGCCATAAATGAAAAATACAGAAGCTTAAGAAAACCATAAACATATTAAATATCATATATTAATATAGGTACATCTTAATGTCCACATTTTAAGGTGTTATATGAGTGTTGAAAAATTATCATTTCGTGAGGCAGAAATTCGCCATCCACGAAAACAGTATATTCTTTAGCCATTAGATGTAGGTGTGTGTAAGTGTAGCTCAAATATTTCTTATAACAACATCCTATTATATTAAAGATACTGGAGTTGTTAAAAAATAAATTAATAAAAATATTTTATGGGGTTGGAGAAGCAAAATAAAACAAAAGGACTTAAGTGAAGACATTATCTTAAAATCTGGTAACTCCCTTTGGTTTGGCTGAAAGGCTTACTTGGGAAGACTTCAGCCCAAAGTGGGGCTTCAAAAAGTTAGAGAGGGATGTGGAGAGACAAAATGGGTAGGGGTTGGTTGAGAGAAAGGCTTTTGATGTGTGGGTAAGGAGGTAGAGGTGGGGGCCTTTTATAAGATGAGAGGAGGGGCACTCTTGGAAAGTAATGAAATGTTACATTATTTTAAAATGGTTTTCGGATTTAAAAGGTACCACATTGATATAAATCGAGGCTAAGGTGATAAGGGTTCGAAATATACCCAACCAATAGGTTTTTGACAAGTGTAGTTCTTAGATTTTACCTTATCTTTTCATTTTATTTAAATCGTTAAATAATGAATCAATCAATGGATCATCATGATGTCATAAATAATTTAATTTATTTAATGTCTAAAAATTATAAAAAAACTACTCTGATGTAGGAAATCTTTTTATCTTTCCAATGAATATTTATAGTAAAAAATATGACTTGTATAACGTCATGTAAAAATTGGTTTAGTAAAATAACTCATGTTTGTGACATTTTTACTTTAACATTGAATTAAAAGATATTAATGTCATTTTCCTTCCAATGTGGCTCCATGGGGTCCCCAAGTTGACCCATGGATTATATTTGTCGTCCATGACACATCCAATAATGATAGGACATGTTTCAAGCTCAACTCATATTATTAAAACATTATTTTTACCTTAAACTACACTAATTACCTCTAATCGCGATTAAGAACTTTAATGGTACTATTCACCAAAAAATTATTTTAATTTCATGGAACCACATTTTACTTCTTAATGAAAACCATGTATGTCGGATTTTTGAAAATCAAATCACAGAAGTGGAAATGTTTTATTTAAACGAAAAATTAGTTTCTTTAACTACCACTTAGTGGTTTCACTATTCATCAAAAATTGAAGTTTTTCAGAAAAATACCAAAACTTCACCCTAAGCTATATTTGATATTCTGAATTCAAAATTGATGTCTATTTTACAAAATTCAAATAATATAAGTTAAATTAATTAATTTAATAATTAATTCCCGCTGTCATGACAAATAGCGTGTCTTTATGAAATAATAAGTATCAAAAGATTGACACTAGTTTAAGTCCAATTTCAAAGTGAAATTGATTCCAATGACCACCATTGGATTAAATGGTAAAAATATATTCTAATTTCAATTTAAACCCAATTAAAAAGGTAATATAATCATATAAATAAATTAGATTAAAACGAGGTTTTGAATTAAAATACAACATTTTTCACTATTCATTAAAAAATGAACTTTATCAGAAAAATACCAAAAATTCACACAAAGTAAATTTTGATGTCCCAATAATAAAGAATAACATTATTTTGACAAACATAGCTTATAAAATTTTCAAAAGATAGATTTAAAAATGGTTTTCCATTAAAAGGCAGTAAAACAATCTTTTAAAAATATTAGTGTATTCCATGCTTAAGATTGGATTTATTTTCATTTTAAGTGTCACGACCCGACCCAACGGGGCTCGAGCCACGACTCCCCAAGCCCGCCTCCAATAGAATAGGGGCTGGTGACTAGCACCGAGTAGGCTATTACACACATGGGAGGCATTAACCTAAGGTACTTGTACACACGCACCCACAAACACCACCATGCAACAGTGCAGAGATATAGAAACTGAAAAGTAAAAGCATGCATACAATCTATCCCAAACTAGAGAGAAACAACAAAAGTACAAAGGGAAAAACATGGCCCACCAAAGAAAACTACAAAAGCGCATCCAACCTTCTCTGAAGAAGTGGAATGCTGCCACAAACACCCGCCGGAAAGATCCCTCGGCATAGCTCCGGTAGACACCCCGGTCAACTCGCTCACTAAGCTCCGCCTACTCCGGGTCCTCCTGGGACTCCGTCAAAAGGCATGTGGTCTGCACAAGACACAAAAATGTGCGGGCAAATCCCGTGCAGGGGTGAGTATAAACATACTCAGTAGGCACCCCAAAAACCCAAAACCCAAGGGAGCAACTGAAAGGCAACAGTCCGCTAAACCCAGCCAGTGGGAACCCAGACGAGAGAGAAACTCCATCTCGTGACCATCCTCAGCTAAACACAACAAGTCAGCTCAGCTCAGCGTAGGTGTATGCCCATACATACACCTTGAACAATCCAGATATACTCATCTCACGCCACAAAGCCACAAGAAGTACCAACCTCATCACCAGCAACTGCCCCCAACCAGGATAGTACACCACACGAACATTGTCATACCAGATGACACTCAACCGAGAGACACACTCCATCTGGTCCCAAACAAACATCTCAGATGCTCACCCGATAGACCACGCTCGTCGGATAACATCACTGAGGAAACATCGTTGAAACACCATAACCACCAAACCCTTCGGATAAGGGATCGCCGCTAGGGTCTGCTAGGGGATACCAAGAACCACTCCGGTATACGTAGCTCACAGATAGGGGATCACTCCCAGGGTCCGCTGGGGGATACCACGACCCGATCTGAAATACATAGTTCTCACAGATAGGGGATCACACCCAGGATCCGCTGGGGGATACCACAACCCGATCTGGCACTCGACAGAAACTCCACACTCAGATAGAGGATCATCGTCCATATAAAGATGTTCACGATGATACCGGAACCCTATATGGTATAACTCACGATGTAGGGGATCGAACTGACGATGCTGCAACCCTACCGAAACCACGCGCTGAGTAGGGGATCACATAACCAACGATACCGTAACCCTACTATAAACCACATGCTGAGTAGGGGATCGTATACCCGACGATTCCACAACCCTAATGAGCACGACCCACCACGTAGGGGATCATATTTCGGATGATTCCACAAACCCTACGGGGTTAACCTGCTAGATAGGGGATCTCCGCCCGTAAATAAGCGGTCACAGCGATACCAAGAACCCAATATATGGTAAAGATGCTAGAGGATCCACTCCGGGCCCACCGGAGGGATACCAAAACTCTAACAGTTTAAAACATCCCATCGAGATGATCACAAACCCATACGAAGGTTGTGATGCCACACAAACCCTCGTAGGAATGAACCAAGGGAGAACCCTCAACCATTTCTGGTCCAAACATCGCTAACCCGAGCGACCCGCCACAACGTCACACAACGCATCTCATAGGCCAAAACCGAGGCCACCATCGCGTTCCACACTGAAAAACATGCAGCATAGGCTGTTTACTCGCCCGAAACGGAGAACTGGTGAAAAAGACATTATTCACCATAGCTAGCTCGTGCGGGGCCCACACAACGATCCAAAAACCCATCGAGAGGATCACACCACGGCGATCCCCTTAGAAAAACAAGCGGAATCGACTACTCGGTCGTCCAAAACGGACACCCGGTGAAAAAGATACTATTGATCGAAGGCCATCTCGAGTAGGGCCCATGCATAGATTCCGAAACTCATCGAACAGATCACACCACTGCGATCCTCTCGGAAAAACACACAGGATCGACTATTTATCCACCAAAATCGGACTCCTGGTGTAAAAGCTGCGTTTCTCCGCAAACGCCAGAACCCGACCTCGTGGGGCCCGCACCCCGTTCTCATAGCCAACACCTGGAATCCATCTCAGAAAGTTTGTCGTATCATCAGGGTCCCAATGCCACTGATGACACGTCAATCGGACGCTCCGGGTAGAATTTACAACGGACCGAAATCGTAAAATAATAAAAATAATATTATTTTATACGACGTTTCTAACTCCCGGTCCACGATCCCGAACCCTTAAACCCTAAAGGTGAGTTCAAAAGCTCTGTCTCGAAGCAAGGAGCGCGTCTCCGCAAACGGCTCGCAAATTGGAGTTACGGTTTGCGAGTTACGGGGGTTTAAAGAACACCCGGAAAATCCTGGTTGGACCACTGCCAGCCTCGCCAGAAACCACCGCGCCGCCGCCGGATTCCGCCGCGCCGCCGCCGCCGTCGCCAGAAACCACCGCGCTGCCGCCCTGCCTCGCAGGATTCCGCCATGGTCGCCGCCAGAATCCGGGATTTCCGCCGGAAAACTTCCGGGGACCCCCGGGAGCACCCCGGTGCTCCGAAATCAGATCTGAAACATGTTTCGGAAAACTCGAGGCCCAAACTATACAACCCTTATAAGGATTTGAAGAAAAACAAAAAATAAACGGGGTCTGGGATTTCAAAACTCAAACCGCCTACCTCACGGGTGAAACGCCGACGTTCTGCCTTAGATCCGCGCTCGAGAGCTTCCGCTGCGCGCTCCTGGAATGTCCGCCGTCGAATTCCGAACTCGTGGGCGCTTCAATTTCTCGATTCGGCGAAGCAATGGCCAAGAACGGCAAAGAACGCCGAGATGAACGATATGGGGGGGGGGGGCTGATATTTATTTCAGCTACCCGCCGGCGCCAAACCCGCCTCGAACCCGACGCCTGATGTGAACAAAAGTAAGGTCACCCCAAGGGTAAACGCGCCATTCTGAATGCAACGGTGGACTCAGATTTTCCATCTGAGACTCCGTTCAGAAGTTATTCGAGCCGACGCTCACCCACTAACTTCGCCACTTATTTACGAAAACGCCCCTGGTGTCGTTTCTCACCGCAGGCCCGCGCCCAAAAGTTTACACCTCACCTAGGGTAAACGGCACATTCCGGACGCAACCGTGCCCTCAGATTCCCGTTCTGAGCTACCGTTTAGGAGATATCACACCCCCTCCACGTGTATAGTATAAAAAACTTAATATTTTTTATAAAATTAATTCCGGGCACACTGGGCCACGGAATCGCATGCCGTCTTTGCGCCTAGATCTGGAATTATTCGTAGAAACATTCCAAAGTCTAACATGGCCAAAAACCTGAGTCGCCACATCCCCCCCCCCCCTTACAACTTTTAGTCCCCGAAAAGCCCTAAGTACAAGGAAAGCGACTGGACTCTCAACTGGGTCTCACACACCAGCGAGCTCACCAACTAACACTCATGACCAAACGCATAAGTCAGAGGGACTCATCCTCCACACCTCAATACAATCCGCGTTGGGAGGCACTGACTCGCCCGCACGCTTTTAATCGCGTCACCAAAAAATCGTCTCGGTGGGAGAAGGATCCCTCCTCCTCATGCATTTGAAGCATGTCGAACAAAACCCACACAGGGTCTTACCAACGCCCTGAACAAAACTCGAGCAAGCAACAAAAAGAAGGGTACCACTAAACAGTGTCTATCAAACTACTGCAGTAAGTAGAAAAGACAAAAGGCGTACCACTATCCATCCACGGTGCCTCTGGGTCATGAGCCTCTAGGTCATGCAGCTGTCCTAGCCCTCGACCACCAGCTCCCTAAGCTTGACGTGGTCCACCTGGGGGTGGGGGTGGTGGTAACTGATACTGCCTACCACCTCCTTCTCCTGCACCAGCTCTGCCGCCACGTCCGCCGCCCTGCGGACCTCCTTGCTCGAGACGCTGCCTCTACCAAGGCAGTCCATCGACCAGCTCCCTCTCAGAAGCACGTCGGGTCGGAAAATCTCTAGAAAGATGTCTCCGACCATCGCAAGTGTAACACCGCCTCTCTTGCAGCTGACCAAAACTGGCCTACGAGCCCTGTGAGCCCTGTGGCTCAGATCCTCCATCCTGGGGTCGCCTCCTGAAATGTCGGCCACGTCCAGCCCCCTGAGGCTGTTGTCGGCTACCAGATGCCGATCCGACTGAAAAAGTATCATCCCTTGAGTGCCCAGCACTAACAGGGGGAAACTGCTCATCCAGAAAACTCTCCACCACCAACACTCGCTCCAGCACTCCCGTATAGGTGGGCAGGCACAAGGAAACCACACCTTCTCGGAGGTCCCTGCGTAAGCCCTGCTCGAAGGTCCAAGCCCTAAAGAACGGGTCTCGAACCATATCCAGGGAGTAGCGCGACAGGTCTGTAAACCTCGCTGAGTACTCCGACACAGTCATGCTCTCCTGAAGAAGCTGCAGAAGCTCCTGGATCCGCACTGACCTCAGCGTCACCGGAGAGAACTCCTCCCTGAAGAGTCGCTCAAACTCTGCCCACGTGAGCGTCTCCTCGTCATGGGACTACGTCACCAAACTCCACCAACGCCCGTCAGAACCATGCAGAAGGCTCGCCGCTAGGACCACCATCTGATCTGGAGGTGTCCTCACTAGGAGGAAAACCCGGGTGACTACCTCAAGCTAGTCATCAGCTGCCTGGGGGTCTGGATCACCCCGGAACCTCAGAGGTCGCTTCCTCTGGAACTCGTACAACCCACTCAGCCTGCGCGCAACCTCGTCCTGCACCGCCGGCACAATCAGCTGCTCGACAGGTGGTGTCTCAACCGGCAGACCACCTGGAGGTGCAACCTCAGAGCCTGCTCCCTACTCCACTGCCTCTACACGGGGCGGGTCATCAGCACAATCCTGCTGCGGAACCCTCACTGGCTGCCGTCGTGAAGGCATCCTGAAATACATTAAAGGCGCACCACGGTGAAAGAGTATATCTGGAGAGCTGACTCAAGAAGGACAAGGAAAACCCAAAAAAACCCAGTCTTATATGATGCATGTACCATTATTTCCCTACGAATAGTGTACGAATGTCCCGAGTCGAAAGGCAGGTTATCAGAGTCCTGGTGTATAGATACGTCAGCCGCCGCACAATCAATGGAGTCCCTGGCCTGAAATCTGAACTCGAAACATCTTAACACTACCGCTATGCAACCTAAACCAAACTCACAGCTAGACCAGATACGCTCTGAGATCCCAAAGGTGGAACCTCCTCTGATACCACTCCGTCACGACCCGACCCAACGGGGCTCGAGCCGCAACTCCCCAAGCCCGCCTCCAATAGGCCAGGGGCTGGCGACTAGCGCCAAGTAGGCTATCACACACATGAGAGGCATTAGCCTAAGGTACCTGTACACATTCACCCACAAAGACCTCCATGCAACAATGCAGAGATATAGAAACTGAAAAGTAAAAGCATGCATACAATCTATCCCAAACAAGAGTGCAACAAAAAAAGTACAAAGGGAAAAATAGGGCCCACCAAAGAAAACTACAAAAGCGCATCCAACCTGCTCTGAAGAAGGGGAATGTTGCCACAAACTCCCACTGGAAAGATCCCTCGACATAGCTCCGGTAGAAACCCCGGTCAACTCGCTCACTAAGCTCCACCTGCTCCAGGTCCTCCTGGGACTCCGTCAAAAGGCCTGTGGTCTGCACAAGAAACAAACATGTGCGGGAAAAGCCCGTGCAGGGGTGAGTATAAACATAATCAGTAGGCACCCCAAAAACCCAAAAACCAAGGGAGAAACTGAAAGGAAACAGTTCGCTCAACCCAGCCAGAGGTAACCCAGACGAGAGAGAAACTCCATCTCATGACCATCCTCGGCTAAACACAACAAGTCAGCTCAGCTCAGCTCAGGTGTATGCCCATACAAACACCATGAACAATCCAGATATAATCATCTCACGCCACATAGCCAAAAGAGGTACCGACCTCATCACTAGCAACTGCCCCCCAACCAGGAGAGTACACCACACGAACATTGTCATACCAGATGACACTCATCCGAGAGACACACTCCATCGGGTCCCAAACAAACATCTCAGATGCTCACCCAAGAGACCACACTCGTCGGATAACATCACTGAGGAAACATCGCTGAAACACCATAACCACCAAACTCTTCGGATAGGGGATCACCGCTAGGGTCCGCTAGGGGATACCAAGACCCACTCCGGTATACGTAGCTCACAGATAGGGGATCACTCCCAGGGTCCGTTGGGGGATACCACGACCCGGTCTAACATACGTAGTTCTCACAGATAGGGAATCACACCCAGGATCCGCTGGGGGATACCACAACCTGATCTGGAACTTGACAGAAACTCCACACTCATATAGAGGATCATCGTCCATATAAAGATGGTCATGACGATACCGGAACCCTATCTGGTATAACTCATGATATAGGGGATCGAACCAACGAAGCCGCAACCCTACCGAAACCACGCGCTGAGTTGGGGATCGCATAACCAACGATACCGTAACCCTACAATAAACCACATGCTAAGTAGGGGATCATATACCCGATGATGCCACAACCCTACTGACCACGGCCCACCACGTAGGGGATCATATTTCCGATGATGCCACAAACCCTACGGGGTTAACCTACTAGATAGGGGATCGCCGCCCTTAAATAAGCGGTCACAGTGATACCAAGAACCCAATGTAGGGTAAAGATGCTAGATGATCCACTCCGGGCCCACCGAAGGGATACCACAACTCTAACAGTTTAAAACATCCCATCGAGAGGATCACAAACCCATACGATGATTTTGATGCCACGCGAACCCTCGTAGGAACGAACCAAGGGAGAACCCTCAACCATTGCTGGTCCAAACGTCGCTAACCTGAGCGACCCACCACAATTCCACATTGCGCATCACCTAGGCCAAAACTGAGGCCACCATCGCGTTCCACGCAGAAAAACACGCAGCATAGGCTGTTTACTCGCCCGAAACGGAGCACCAGTGAAAAGATACTATTCAACGTAGCTAGCCCGTGCGGGGCCCACACAACGATCCCGAAACCCATCGATCGGATCACACCACGACGATCCCCTCAGAAAAACAAGCGGAATCGACTACTCGCTCGTCCAAAACGGACACCCGATGAAGAAGGTATTAATCACCAAAGGCCAGCTCTGGTGGGGCCCACACCTGAATTCCGAAACTCATCGAACAGATCGCACCACTGCGATTCTCTCGGAAAAACACACAGGATCGACTATTTATCTGCCAAAATCAAACTCCTGGTGCAAAAGATGCGTTTCTCCGCAAACGCCAAAACCCGGCCTCGTGGGGCCCGCACCCCATTCTCAGACTGAACACCCGGAAGCCATCTCAAAAAGTCTTTCGTATCAGCAGGGTCTTAATGCCACTGACGGCACGTCAATCGGACACTCCGGGTAGAAGTTAAAACGGCCCGAAGTCGTAAAATAATAAAAATAATATTATTTTATACGACGTTTCTAACTCCCGGGCCACGATCCCGAACCCTTAATCCCTCAAAGTGAGTTCAAAAGCCCCGTCTCAATGCAAGGAGCGCGTCGCCGCAAAAGGCTCGCAAATTGGAGTTACGGTTTGCGAGTTACGGGGGTTTAAAGAACCCCCGGAAAATCCTGGCCGGACCACCGCCAGCCTCGCCGGAAACCACCGCGCCGCCGCCGGATTCCGCAGCACCGTCACCGGAAACCGCCGCGCCGCTGCCCTGCCTCGCCGGATTCCGCCATGACCGCCGCCGAAATCTGGGATTTCTGCCGGAAAACATCCGGGGACCCCCGGGACCACCCCGGTGCTCCAAAATCATATCTGAAACATGTTTCGGAAACCTCGGGACCCAAACTATAAAACCCTTATAATGATTTGAAGAAAAACAACAAATAAACGGGGTCTGGGATTTCAAAACTCAAACTACCTACCTCGTGGGCGAAACGCCGACGTTATGCCTCAGATCCGCGCTCCAGAGCTTCCGCTGAGCGCTCCTGGAACGTCCGCCGTCGAATTCTGAGCTCGTGGGCGCTTCGTTTGCTCGATTCGGCGAAGCTGTGGCGAAGAACGGCGAAGAACGCCGAGAGAAACGATAAGGGGGGGGGGGGGGGGGGCGCTGATATTTATATCAGCTGCCCACCGGCGCCAAACCCGCCTCAGACCCGACACCCGATGCGAAAAAAAGTAAGGTCACCCCTAGGGTAAACGCGCCGTTTTGAACGCAACAGTGGACACAGATTTTCCATCTGAGACTCCGTTAAGAAGTTATTCGAGCCGACGCTCACCCACTAACTTCTCCACTTAATTACGAAAAAGCCCATGGTGGCGTTTCTCACCGCAGGCCCGCGCCTGTAAAGTTTACACCTCGCCTAGGGTAAACGGCACATTCCGGACGCAACCGTGCCCTCAAATTCCTGTTCTGAGTTACCGTTTAGGATATATCACACCCCCGCCACGTTCAAAGTATAAAAAAACTTAATATTTTTTATAAAATTAATTTCGGGCACACCGGGCCACGGAATCGCACACCGTCTTCGCGCCTAGCTCTGGAATTATTCGTAGAAACATTCCAAAGTCTGACATGGCCAAAAACCTGAGTTGCTATATTAAGAGTCTAAAACATTATCTAATTCATTAGTAGACATAGATAAAAATATCTATTATTCATTACTTACTTGGGATGTTACATCCTTCCCCCTTTTAAAAAATTTCTTCCCCGCAATTTATTTACTTATCGAATAAGTGGGGGTATTTATCCCTGGTTTCATTTTCAGATTTCCATGTTGCCTCTTCAATCATGTGGTTTTTCCACAAAACTTTTAACTGATTAATCACTTTATCTCGGAACACTTGGTCCCTATGGTCAAGAATCTGGACTGGTTGTTCCTCATAAGATAGGTTCTCTTCCAGCTGAACTACCTCTGGACTCAAAACATGAGATGGATCTGGCATGATCTTTCTCAGCATCGAAACATGAAAAACATTGTGTACCTGAGATAAACTCGGAGGCAAAGCCACTCGGTATGCAACAGATCCTACTCTCTCCAGAATTTCATATGGTCCAATAAACCTTGCACTTAGCTTTCCTTTCTTTCTAAATCGCATCACACTTTTCCATGGTGATACTTTGAGAAAAACATGATCACCTACCTCAAAAAAGAGATCCTTCCTCCTATTGTCTACATAACTCTTCTGCCTGCTCTGATCTGTTCTCATGTGTTTCTGTATCAGCTGAACTTTTTTCCCATCTATTCGACCAATTCTGGTCCCATCAGCTTCTTTTCACCGACTTCATCACAAAAATCTAGAGTTCGACACCACTTCCCATATAACGCCTCAAATGGTGCCATCTGTATACTGGAATGAAAACTGTTATTATAAGAAAACTCAACCAAAGAATGATGTTGGTCCCAAATTCCTTGATAATACATCGAACAAGAATGTAGCATATCTTCCAAAGTCTGAATTATTCATTCTGACGGCCTATCTGATTGAGGATGAAAAGATATACTAAACTTTAATTCAGTACCCAACGGCTTCTGAAGGCCTTTCCAAAAGTTATAAGTAAACCTAGGATCACGATCAGATACAATGGAGAGAGGAACTCCATGCAACCTGACTATCTCTTTAAGGTACAAATGTGAAAGTTGATCTAGGGAAAAATTATCTTGTATTGCAAGGAAATGAGCAGATTTAGTCAAGCGATCAACAATAACCCATATTGCATTATTACCTCGAGGTGTCTTCAGCAATCTCACAATGAAGTCCATGAATATATTCTTCCATTTCCATTCTGGTATTGGTAAAGGCTGAACCATCCCTTTCGGTAACTGCCGCTCTGCTTTAACCTATTGACAAGTCAGACACTTCACTGTAAAATAAGCAACATCTCTTTTCATTCCATCCAACCAGTAATACTACCGCAGATCTCTGTACATCTTAGTACTACAACGATGAACTGAAAATGGAGAATTTTGAGCATCACATAAAAAATCTCTCTTCAACTGTGAATCACAAGTAACACACAATCTCTTACCAAATCTCAAAACAAAATCATTATCAATGATGAATTCAGGCAATTTACCCTTCTGAACCAGCTCTACCTTTTTATGCAACTCACTCTCTTGCTTCTGTGCTTGCTTGATTCTGTCTGATAGAGAAGATTTCACTGATACCTGAAACAAAACAGAAGAACATCCTGCACCAAAAACTTCTATTCCAAATTTCATCAAATCCTTAACAAAAGGATCATGTTCCAAACACAACATTGTTAATGAAGCATTACATTTTTGACTCAAAGCATCAGTCACTTTATTTACTTTTCCCGGATGGTAATTAATTGTACAGTCATAATCCTTGATTAATTCTAGCCATCTCCTCTGTCTCATGTTCAATTCTTTCTAAGTGAATATATACTTTAAAATTTTTTTATCGGTATATATTTCACACTTTACTCTATGCAAATGATGCCTCCAAATTTTTAGAGCGAAAACTACAGTAGCTAATTCCAAATCATGTGTAGGGTACTTTACCTCATGAGTTTCCAACTGTCGTGAAGCATAAGCAATAACCTGATCATTCTGCATTAGGACACAACCAAGTCCTTTCAATGAAGCATCACTATAGATAACAAACTCCCCATTCCTGGAAGGTAGTGCCAAAACTGTAGCATTCACCAATCTTCTTTTCAGTTCCTGAAATCAATCATCACATTCTTTTGTCCAAATAAACTTAACACCCTTCTGAGTTAGCTTAGTCATTGGACTAGATAACCATGAAAAATTTCTAACAAACCTTCGATAATAGCCTCCCAAACCAAGGAAACTATGAATCTCTGTTACAATTATGGGTCTTGGCCATTCTTCAACAACCTTTGTTTTTGCAGCATCAGCAGTTATCCCATCTTTAGAAACAATGTGACCAAGGAAAGAAATTTTTTGCAACCAAAACTCACACTTTCGGAATTTCCCATACAATTTCTTTTCTTTTATGGTTTTCAAAATAACCCTTAAATGTCTTTCATGCTCCTCTTTACTTTTAGAAAACACCACAATATCATCAATGAAAACCACCACAAACTTATCCAAGAACTCATGGAAAATTCTTTTCATTAAGTCCATGAATATAGCAGGTGAATTAGTTAGCCCAAGAGGCATTACTACAAATTCATAATTTCCATATCTTGTACGAAACGTAGTCTTCAGAACGCCTGTTTCCTTTACCTTCAGCTGATGGTTCCCCGATCTCAAGTCAATATTTGAAAAATACTGAGCTCCCTGGAGCTGATCAAATAATTCATCGATATGAGGCAAATGATATTTGTTCTTAATAGTGATGTTATTCAAGGCTCTATAATCAATGCAAAGTCTCATTGAACCATATTTCTTTTTAACAAATAAAACAGGATCACCCCATGGTGATGTGCTAGGTCGAATGAAACCTTTTTCTAATAAATCTTGCAATTGCTCCTTCAACTCTAAAATTTCAATTTGAGCCATTCAATAAGGGGGTTTTGAAATTGGCTTAGCATCAAGAATTAAGTCAACAGTAAACTCAACTTCCCGATCTGGTATTATTCGAGGAAACTCATCAGGAAAAACATCAGGATACTCATTTACCACTGGCACATCAGTAATCTGAACAGTTCTATTGTTTTCAACGATGTGTGAAAGGTAACATTCATTTCCATATTTTACAAGTTTCTCGGCCTCTTGATAGGTTATAAATAGTAAGGGTTCATTCTTGTACACAAACTGAAAGTCATTCTGAAAAAAAACTTCTTTAGCTCTACAGTCAATCTTAGAATGGTAAATAGAGAGGCAATCCATACCCAGGATAACATCAAACTCTACTAGAGGTAAAACAATAAGGTTTGCAAGTAGTTTCTTTCCACATATAAGGATAGGAAGATTCTTATAAATTCTTTTTTCCTCAACATTCCCCCCAGGTGTTTTTACCAAAAGTTCAGGAGTCATTTCTTGAGATGGTATTCTCATTTTACTAGAAAAGATTTTAGAGATGAAAGAATTTGTAGACCCCGAACCAAAAAACACACTGGCATAATCTGAAAAAACAAACAAAGTACACGATACAACTTCATTTGATAGCCTGACATCTGCTGAAGTAGTTCCAATGGATTTCACCACCCCTTTCTGCTTGTAGTCAAACTGCTTCCCATCACTCGAGATCTTTGTCAGACACTCATTTTCATAGAGACCCATCTCATTTCACTTAAAAAATTTCACTAACTGTAAATAAAATTTGTTCTTACCATCACCATGATCTGTTTCAGTGAAATCACGAGCCTTATGTCCCATATTACCACATCAGTAGCACTTTATAGAATTCAGAAGACATTCCCCAGCATGACTTTTACCACATTTATCACAAACTGGAAACTTAGTTTTCTTACCATCAGACTTTTTTGAAGAATTATTTCCTTTCTCCTGCCACCTCGGTCTCTTCTTCTGTTGGTTGTTATAGAACACTTGATAATTGTTAAACTCCATTTCTACCTTTTCAGCACATTGAACAAGCTTTTCATAACATTTGAACTCACGAGAAGCTAAAGCCCTTCGATATTTTGGCTTTAATCCTGATTAAAAACGATTGATTTTACTATCAATGTCTCGGATAAAATTTGGAGCATACCTTGCCAATCGAGTGAACCTTTCTTCATAGGCAGCAACTGAGTCTTCCTCTTGCCCCAATTCCAAGAATTGCTTTTCTATCCAAATTCGAACATCCTTAGGAAAATACTTCTCAAGAAACATACCGTTAAATTCATCCCAGTCGAGAGCATCAATATCATCTGCGTCCCTGATATTTTTTACCATAGACCACCACTGATCTACGTCACCCTCCAAACGATAAATAGAAAGACTAACCTTTTGATTGTCTCAACACCCCATGACATCAAAAATCTTCTACAGTGCTTTAATACACCCTTCAGCTAGCACAGGGTCAGATGATCCTCTGAATGATGGGGGATGTTACCTCATAAAATGTTCCACCACTGACATGTTTCTCTGTGGTTGATCTGGCTGATCTCGTGCATGGATACCACCACCATTTATCGCTTGAGTAAACTACGCCATTACTGCAACAAACTGTTCAGTTACAATTCCGAACATCTCAGGATGCTGATTCAGAAGGTTATTTCCTTCTCTATGCCTTCCTAGCACTGCTTCCCTATTTCCTCTACAGAAAACCATTCTGAACAAACATGTCTTAAATGAAGCAACATGGTAATATTCAAATGCTATATCATTTCAATTTGACCATAATTTTTTTGGATAATCATTTAATAGAATTCTAAATCCTAATGTTATCTAAACCGACCTCTAATACCAACTATAAGGCCACAACCTTAAACATTACTTAATCTTGAGTTATTACAAGATTACACCTTGAGGATCTTTTCAGGTTTAGAGTTTTAGAGAATTAGATCATAAAACATGCATTACATTCATCATTTAAACAAAGTGGTTACATAAAAGATAATATTAATTTTTCCCATCAATGGAAACATAGTTAAAATAAAACATGGATTCTTTCTTAACACTTCCTTGACATTATCATCATATCATGTACCTTTCCCTTGACCTGTGAAAAACATTTCAAAAACTTGGTATGAGCATAAAAAGCTCAGTAAGGGATATAAAAATATGGAAAGGAAACATGGGTACATATATACATAAGAATGAAATCATAATTTACCCATAAAACATAAGCACTTTAACATACCTCATCAAATCATGAATAAATCATAGAAATCATAAGACATAAAGGTAACTTGAGTCATTCATAACATTCTTACGTAGGGAGTAACCCTCTTGGTTACGTTTGGAATACCCATCACAATATATTCTCTAAATATCTTCGGAGAAACCTTAATGTTTCACTCCTTTTCATTAGCGAATGCATTAGAGAGCTATATCGGGCTCACCCACCCTTAGTTTATCACGGAACCACCCATCTTCATAATAATGCCCAAGAACCATAACATAATCGTATCACATAAACCATACATAAAGGAATCATAACATTTCCAAATTTCATTCACAAGATATCAATAAAACACATTGATATAATAAAAACATTATGAAAACCATTTTGAATACCAACATAAATGAAAAGAAAAACAAGGTAATTATATATCTTATAAAAAACGGTATGGCTTGTAGAGGAAGTTGAAACTCAAATAATTGTCACAGCGGTGGAGAAGTCGTTGTCACCGCATACGTACGAAAAAAACATTCCCTTTTGTCATTTAGTAAACGCTTCATATAAAAAAGATTCCTTTTGAATAAACATAAAAGTCAAAGGGGTTTATACACCGTATAAAAGAAGGTTGCGTATAAAACAAAATATGCCTCAATGAAAGGATATTGAGACGAGTCCCATTCCTCAGGTCTGACTTGACTCGATCGTTCTTTAACCTCCTGAATAATAAACTTGAGTTAATTTCAACTTTCTTAAGAACCTTTTTCAAGTTCTTTATTCCTTTTATATCACTTATTACCATGTCATGAACACTATGTAATTATTTGAGTTATTAACGGTCGTTTTAACGGATATTGGTACTTGAGTCAAAAATAAACTCTTTATAATTACAAGTTGTTCATGTATCCATTATATCTAGAGTTATAATCATGATTTAGATATCATATATATCATATATATACATTACATACATGAACTTATAATATTACATAACATTTAGAGGTATGAAATGAAATGCACCGTTCATGGAGACGGTAAGCCGTACGTACACATGAACGCTACTTTCATTTCTATTTCGTATTTTATGAAATGGAATCATAATTATATAATGGTATATTATAACTCCAGTATAATATCACATATAAAATCATTAATTACATCCTTTATACATCCCACATATGTCATTAACGAATCAAATCACATTGAGGGGGCGGTAGTCCGCACTTCCTAAAATTAAGATATCGCGTTTACCCATAATGGAAACCATAAAGGTATGACATAGATAAAAAATACATAAGATTAAGTAATACATAAACATATTATATATCATATATAAATATAGTGACATCTTAATGGCCACCTTTGATGGTGTTATATGAGTGTTGAACAATCATCGTTTCGTGAGGCAGAAATTCGCGATCCACGGAAATAGTATGTTATTTAGCCATTAGATGTAGGTGTGTGTATGTGTAGCTCAAATATTTCTTATAACAACATCCTAGTATATTTAAGATACTGGATTTTTTACAAAAGAAATTAATAAAAAGATTTTAGGGGGTTAGAGAAGCAAAATAAAACAAAAGGACTCAAGTGAAGACATTACCATAAAATCGGGTAACTCCTTTTGGATTGAGCTCAAAGGCTTCCGTGGGAAGACTTCTGCCCTATGTGAGGCTTCTAAGAGTTATAGTGGGATGTGGAGAGACAAAATGGGCAGGGTATGGCCGATCCAAAGTCTTTGGAAGTGTGGGTAAGTAGGTAGAGGTGGGGGCCTTTTATAAGAGGAGAGGAGGGGCACTCTTGGAAAGTCAAGAAATGTTACTTTATTTTAAAATGAGTTTCAGATTTAAAAGGTCAAAAACTGATATAATTCTAGGATAAGCTGATAAGAGTTCGAAATATACCCAACCAATAGGTTTTTGACAAGTTTAGGTCTTATATTTTACATTATCTTTTCATTTTATTTAAATCGTTAAATAAGGAGGTAATCGATGCATCATCATGATGTAATAAATAATTTAATTTATTTAATTTCTAAAAATTATAAAAACAAATACTATGATGTAGGAAATATTTTTATCTTTCCAATGAATATTTATAGTAAAAAATATGACTTGTATAACCCCATGTAAAAATTGTTTTAGTAAAATAACTCATGTTTGTGACATTTTTACTTTAACATTGAATTAAAAGATATTAATGTCATTTTCCTTCCAAAGTGGCTCCATGGGGTCCCCAAGTTTACCCATGGATTTTCTTGGTCGGAAATGACACATAAAATAAGGGTAGGACATGTGTCAAGCTCATCTCATATTGTTAAAACTATATTTTTACCTTAAACTACACTAATTACCTCTAATCGCGATTAAGAACTTAAAAGTTACTATACACCAAAAAAATATTTTAATCTCATTGAACCAAATTCTTCTTCTTAATGACAACCATGTATCTCAGGTTTTTGAAAATCAAATCACAGAAGTGGTAACGATTAATTTAAATGAAAAATCAGTTTCTTTAACTACCACTTAGTGGTTTCACTATTTATCAAAAATTGACGTTTTTCAGAAAAATACCAAAACATCACCCTAATCTATATTTGATATTCTGAATTCAAAAATTATGTCTATTTTACAAAATTTAAATCATATGTGTTACATTAATTAATTTAATAATTAATTTTTACTGTCATGACAAATAGTGTGTTTTTATGAAACAATAAGTATCAAAAGATTGACACAAGTTTAAGTCCAATTTCAATGTGAAATTGATTCCAATGACCACCATTATATTAAATGGTAAAAATATATTCTAATTTCACTTTAAAACCAATTCAAAATATAATCTAATCATATAAATAAATTATATTAAAAAGTGGTTTTGAATTAAAATACAACATTTTTCACTATTCATTAAAAAATGAACTTTAATGGAAAAATACCAAAACTTCACACAAAGTAAATTTTGATATCCTAATCATAAAGAATAAGTTTATTTTGACAAACATAGCTTATAAAATTTTCAACAGATAGATTAAAAAATGGTTTTCCATTAAAAGGCAGTAATACAATCTTTTAAAAATATTAGTGTATTCCATGCTTAAGATTGGATTTATTTTTATTTTAAAACTTTAAAACACTATCTAATTAATTAATAGACATAGATAGAAATATCTATTATTCATTACTTATATGGGATGTTACACTTGTACTGTGTAGTAGATGATGATGACTCTCCACGAGCTCCTCTCGAGCTGGATGTCGACATCGTAAAAGTGTCATTGTAATTTACATGAATCAATCGTGATCTGATACCAACAACTTGGCCTATATTGAAGGAATACTAGGTCGCAAGTATCCATGATGTCTCATAAAATCGGTGGGAATTGGTCTGAGAATCGTTCTCAGTCTGACTCTCAGTTTGTGTTTGAGACTCCACGACCTCATATAACTCCTTAAATTGGAATTTAAAAGTAATATTGTAAAATATTATTTGCAGTTAAATTTTATACTCAAAAAAGAAAATATACTGACCACAATCTATGATAGGTGGGAACCCATAATCTTTCCTTTCTTAAGATTACTATGCATTCTCTTATATACATTTAACATCGAAATACCTGGATGTTTGACAGCTTCTATGAATATAAAATAATTAGTTTACATTTTATGTTATATAAAATATTTAAAAAAAAGTAAATACCATATTCTCACTCTGTGTACGGAATATATGACTACAAGCTTGATGTGTCATCTCTGGTCTCCCTGAGTTTTTTCAACCTACCAATTATCTACTCTAAAAACGACCATCCAACTAGTGTGAACAGAATACATCCCACATTAGAGATGAAATTTAATCAGGTTGGGGGGTGTGACAAGACTCATAAAACTCAGTCACTCCTTCTTTCCCCATTTCATTCATTCTGAAATTGAGAAAAAACTAATTGCAATGTTGATGCATAGTCCTCTATCATGCCTTCCAAACATCCCCACTCATGCCCTCATCAATGGGATACAATAAACACAACAAAGAATTTCTAATACCATTTTATTAATTAAATTAATTTTAAACTAAATATTATCTATTTATATACCATACAATTATTGAATATTCGGTTATCCACATAAATAAAAATATAATCCCATGAGAACCATACATTAAAAAAATAATTACACAGTATATACTTCCCATTTCTAATAGAAATATGGAAAATTTGTGAAAAAAACAAATAATCCATAAATTTGAATATAATTAAATTATTTAAAACTAAAAAAATACACTGGTAAACATACCTTTGCACACATGGATCAAAGAAAAGATGTGGACATCGCTCTAGAATTGACTTTGAAATCATCAACCGCACAATACCACACCCCCTCCGAGTACCCCATGAACTGCTAGCAGTCGGAGGGACCAATGAACCAAAATCCTACTCATCCATAGGTAGCTCAACATCCTGCAACAGACGATATATATCCTTGTCCATATAAAACATGAAATAAATGTTTTTAGAAAAAAATTTAAAAACAACTGTTATATATAGATAAATATTATTGATGTTTATAACCCGCATTTAAAATACTCAAGGTTCATATCCATCCTTATATCCAACTCAAATGATTTCAATATCTTCATATTCCTCCTCAACATCATCAATTTCAATATTTCTTTTAGTTTCATCATCTCTTGTCATTTCTAATTCATTTGTAACATCATTAACATCATAATCACCATCGACCAATAAATATGGTGTGTCATCATTGATATTGATGTCTCTTTGTGAAAAAGAAGGATTTGGACAGTCTCTTAAAAAATTTCAATTTCTTCCACTTCAGAGGAACGACATTCACTTTGGGAAAACTGATTATCTTGTGTTCTAATTTCTATTATCCTCCACCAATCACTCATCTATATTAAATTAAAACAATATTATGAATAATAAATTTGATTTCCCTAATAAGCTGATAAAATGATTCATTTAAATCAAGATGACTTTTATATTTAACATCAATGATTGGATGGGTCATATGAAAACATCGTCCTCTCTCTATTTCCAACCACATAAATTTTAAAAAAATTATGTAATGTTGTCCTAGATAAAACAGTTCAATAATTTCTTCTAGAATTTAATAAATGTAAAATCAATTTCTCAATGATTGGATCCCATCAATAAAACAATATTATTCATTGTTTTTATTATTCCCTAGATTAACTCGTATGAAATCGAAAACAGTTAACCACCAATGCATTTTAAGATTTGACTATTTTATGGTGGGTTACTCAATACATGAAATCGATTATCAATTTTATCAACTGGTTGAAACACCTAAAAATTTATAAAACTCATATCAATATAACTTATAATAAATTGATTTTATATTCTAAACAAAAAAAATTATGTGACCATATTTTGAAACAGGCAGGAAATGTTTTTTTCTTTTGTTCTTTAAGAGCAGCTGCTATAGTTTGTAGACGTTTCTTTTTTATAGGATTATACTATAACCTACAAATAATATAAGATTAATTTACTAGAAAAATTGTAGAATATGTAATAGGATCACTCACATTATAAATGGTTTCATTTATTCACTTTTGGGCATAATATATGTATGACCTATGTAATGTTAATCATTTGAACATGATAGTTCATGAACTCCAATGAAGCCAACTTCGGGCGGATTGAAAATTGATAATTGATTTTCCATTTTACCCTTACAATTTCTATCATTAAGTCCCATAGATTTGGGTTTTGAAGGATATTCAGATTGATAATAATGATAGTAGAAATAGAATATCCTCTTGAAAATAACCATCTGAAGATGATCCTTCAACAGATTATTTGTTACATACTTTTTTCATCGATTTCTGCATGCATCTCCAAAATGTGTACACCCATCAGAACTTTAGAAGACCTCCAAATTTTTCTTCATGCGTCAAATGTAATATCAAATGTTCTATTGATTAAAACAAATTCAGTTGAATGATTTTTTTCAGTTTACAAATAATTGAAACTACATATTCTTTCTGTCTTCTTAATTCATCATAGCCACATTCCGCAACAAAAATATCTCATAAAAATGTTTTATTTCTATTAGCACATCCCTAATAATAGTATTCAACATACCTCATAATCAAATTATAAAAATTCATTCCATTATAACATGAATGTCATGACTTTTTAATCTTTTAATATGACATTTTTAGATAGATCTATCCTAATTGGAAGCATAACTACCTAGAAGTATCAAATATTAAATCCACTAAGAATATAATAATTGAATCACATTGGAGTGTGTATAAGATATTTTTGGCTTCATTATAATCTATGATATGAAGATGTCCAATAGTTCATGTTTGGGTTGCATGAAAGCTTGTGCAACATCTAATACTACTTTAACATTATATTTGGTCTAATCGGTTGTGTCGAAAACAGTATGATATAAATTATCAAAATAGTAATTCTCAATATGCTTGAATCCTAACATGTGAAGGACCAGAAAATCATAGAAATATGGAATGTTCCAAAAAATTCTATGTTTTATCCAATTTCGTTCTTTTCCAAAACCATTGTTTTTTAGTTGGATTATTGTTGGTCCAAATGTAATGGGAGGTAATGAAGAGACAATTGATTTTAACATTATATTTGATATCATAGTTGGAGGTCTATATCTTTCAATTGTAACCTTTCTAAAATGATATTATTTCCTCCAAAAAGGATGATTCGTAGGAAAAAATATACAATGAAAGTCAAAAAAACATGGTTTTTTCTATTGACCAGCATAAATAGTTTTCTTCCCTCACATAGTTTGGAAAATAATTTGGGCAATGTGTAATCCCTCAAGATAACATTACATATGCTGGGAAGTCATTAATTTTCCACGTCAATGCTACTCTCAGCAAGAAAGTTTGTTTCACAACAACATCCAATGTACTAACACCATTACTCCACAATGAATTTAACTCATCAATCAATGTTATCAAATAAACATCACCATTCATTTTCAAATGACCTGGAATTAATAAGGTCAAAAAGATATATGGTTCCTTCATCCACAACCTATAAGGTAAAATGTATAGAGTTACAAAGACCATCCAACATGAATACTGACTACCATAAGAACCAAATGGCCAAAAAGAGTCAGCAGAAAGTCCCAATCACACATTTTATTCTTCAAATGAAAAATATGGATGCACATGGTCAAATTGATTCCATGAAACACCATAATAGAAAATAATTATGTTTTTCAATTCTCCTAAAAATGGTTTAATACCAGGACAACAATGTTGATACGTTTTGAGACATAAATAAATGTTACAATATATGTGTAAGTAGGAAATATCTCAATTTATTTATAGGCTTCAATGTAGACTTCATTTATTGAGCCTCTTTATACATTGATGGTCCACATGTGGGGCAACGAAGAAACAACTCATTTTACTATAATATAAAATGAAATCATTTGAACAGTCATGAATATTATGATAACTAAGACCAAGACTACGAACCAACCTATTGCACTCATAGAAATATGTAGGCAACACATTTCCTTCAGGTAGTAGTCCTTTTAAGGAAGATAATATCACATAAAAATAACTATCCAGCATTACATTATCTGAGTTAATATCAATAATTTTTTCAAATGCTTCAAATTTGATTATCCGGCAACCAGGATATAGGGAATCCTTAGATGACCTCAACAACTCATAAAAATGAGATGGATTCAACTCAGGGGTCAAATTCAAATCATCCTAAGTTTCAGCTTGTTGTAAAGACATACCTTCCACGTCTTTTACTAAATTTTTAAACAATACTGGATTCAGAAAAAAATTATTATTATCCTCTTTGGAACTTTGTTCATAATTTTCACACAAAAAAATTATCTGGTTAAAAACCAACATTATATAACTGATCTCTAACATTTACAAATACATCACATGTCTTTAAAGCACATTTTTTACAAGGATAATTAATTATCTATTTACAAAAAAATTATTGTTTTGATGAAGAAAATGATAAGTAACCATCAACACCATCAATATATATCAGATTTAAACAATAAATTTTTGGATTATTTCACTGATTTATCTATGTGAGGTCATCTAATGATGATTTTTGTTGACAGACATGTTCCATATATCCCAAAAAATATTAAATATTTAGTTTTTTGTAAGTTGTTATAAGAAAAACACTATCCAAAAAGAGAGGACAAATAAATTCTATTTTCTATCAAATTAAAATACTTTCTTTTATTTCATACTTATTTATAGTATTTTTTTAAAATTTTATACTAATATACAATAAATTATAATAATTTATACAAATTAAAACAAGTTATTCTTAATAATAGATTATTTATACTAATAATTTTTCATTACTAGTGACACAATTTCTAATGGATTGGAGAAAACACTTTTTCCTGACAACTCATCTCCACTATCCCTAACAGAAATCACAATGAAAAACACAGTTAAAAGTAAAAATTTAAATTCTTGTATACACGAAGATGGAGATCAGTGCATCAAAGCCTCCCTGCTCTTCATCTTCGTGAATACAAAAAATGGATATTTGTAGGTTTTATTAGATATTTCATAGTGATTTAGGTTAGAGACAGTGAATATGAGTCCTAAGAAAAAAGAGCCTCTTTTTCTCAATGGATCATCTCTATGAAACATTCTCTGACTGAAATCTGTATTTAAAATCTACCTCGACGTACGCATATCCATTTTCATATGCAGGAGAATGGAGTTGAAGAAGGCCTCTCCACACTACTGTCTATTATCATGCATTCAAAATGAATATTTTTATGTGAGGAAATAATTTTCATAGTTGGTTTAGTGGGATACAATACTAAAAATATAAGCCATTGGGGAAAAGGGAGAATCCAACATGCTTGAAATTGTGCCAATTTATTACAATTAGTTCCTATTTATTTTATTTTGTTACAATTTATTATAATTTTTTAATTATTTATAATTATTGTTAATTATTAATAATTAATGACAATTATTAATAATTAATTCTAATTATTACTAAATATTAGATTTCATTACTAATTATTATAATTTTTCACTAATTATTACAATTTATTATTTATTAATACAAATTATTACCAATAATTTCAATTTATTACAATTTATTTCAAATTATTACAAATAATTACTATTAATTAGAAATTATTACTAGTTATTAGTAATTATTAAAACATATTAATAATATTTATATTTTTTTAATAATAATTACTAATACTTACTAATTATTACAAATTATTACTAATTATTACAAATTACTACAAATTAATACAAATTATTTCTTATTATTTCTATTTCTTACAAAATATTGAATTTTGTTTCAATTTAATACTAATTATTCAATTTTTACTAATTATTTCAATTTAATAAAAAATGTTTCAATTTATTACTAATTATTTCAATTTATTTTCAACTGTTTTAGTTTATTGATAATTATTACAATTTATTAGAAATAATTAAAATTATTATCTAATAATTAAAATTTATTATGAATGACTAGAATTAATTACTAATTATTACAATTTATTAGTAATTTTTACAATTTATTATTAATTATTTCTTATTATTAATAATTATTAGAATTTAATACTAATTATTACAAATTGTTTCAAATTGTTTCAATTTATTTCAATATATCAATACTTGTTTCAATTTATTACTAATTATTACTACTTTTTATAATTTATTTATAATTTTTTATATTTGTTACAATTTATTACTAAATTTTACTTATTACTAGTTGTAGCAATTTATTACTAATTAGTGAAATTTATTATTAATTATTCTAATACAATACTAATTATTCAAAAAATTTACTAATTATACAAATTTATTACTAATTATTCGAATTTATTACTAATTATTATATTTTATATCTAATTTTGTGAATTTATTACTACATATTCGAATTTATTATTAATAATTGGAATTTATTACGAATCATTAGTATATGTAACTAATTAATTGATTTTAATACTAATTATTTGAATTTTCACCATTTTTTAGAATTTATTACTGATTATTGGAATTTATAAATAAATATTAGTATATAATAATATTTATTTGAATTTATTACAAACAATTACTAATTATTTCAATTTATTACTAATTAATGAAATGTATTTCTATATATAAGATTTTATTACTATTAATTAGAATTTATTACTAAATATTCGAATTTACTACAAATTATTATTAATTATTAGAATTTATTACTAATTTTTCAAATTTTTTACTAATTATTAAGAAATGTATTACTAATTATGATAATTTATTACAAATTGATACTAACTATTACTAATTATTACTAACTATTATAATCATTACAATCTATTTCAATTATTACGAACAATTGAAATTTTTTCTAACTATTAATAATTGTTAATTATTTGAAAATTTTAATAATTATTGAAATTTATTTATAATTATTGCAATTTATTACAAATTATTGTATTTTTTCACTAATTTTTTCAATTTATTACAGTTTATTGCAGTTTATTACTAATAATTTCTATTTATAACTAGTAATTACAATTTGTTACTAATTATTCGAATTTAATACAAATTATTTGAATTTATTCCTAAATTCTTAATTTATTACAAATTGTTTCTATTTAATTATAATTATTAAAATTGATTACTAATTGTTTCAATTTATTACTAATTGTTGTTATTCGTTACTAATTATTTCAATTTATTACTAATTATTCACATTTATTACTAATTATATGTATAAAATACTAATTATTAGAATTTAATATTAATTATTAGAATTTCTTTCGTAGTATCAATAATTATTACAAATTATTACGAATTATTGGTATATATTACAAATTATTGCAATTTATTACTAATTATTTAAACTTATTAATAATTATTGCAAATTATTACTAATTATAGAAATTTAATACTAAATATTTGATTGAATTACTAATTATTCAAATTTATTATTAATTATTCAAATTTATTACTAATTTTTGTAATTTTTTACTAAATGAATCATTTCATTACTTATTGTTGGAATTTAGTACTAATTGATGCAATTTATTACTAATTGTTTCAATTTATTACTCATTTTTGAAATTTATTACTAATTATTACTATTTAATACTAATTATTTCAAATTTAAACCAACTATTAGAATTTAATATTAGATATTACAATTTAATAATTATTATTACTAATTAATATAATAACTATTAATTAATATTGATTCTTAATAATTGAAACTGTTTATTTCTAATTTAATTTCATTACAACTGATTAATAATAACTATAATTAAAATAAAATAAATTATTTAAATTATAAAAAAATAGACAAATACCTTGAAAAATAATCTTTTGAAAGGTATAGGCTATGGAAAATTCCCCAAATAAAGACTGTAATCATTGAAAAATTTTTAGAGAAAATTTTTTACTTGGGAGAGAGATATGAGTAGAGAATGGAATGGAATGAGGGAAAAATAGGTGTGGTTATAAATAGCTTAGATTAGTTACAATGGGGTCATTTGCGATGATTTTAATTATGATAAGAAAAATGTTCCAAATAATAACATTTGTGACGTGTCCCATCAGAAATACCCTATGATTAAATTATTTTTGCGATAGAACCCATCTCAAAAGACCACATGCCGACATACTATTTGCGACAGGATATATATCAAGTCAAAAATAATTAAAACACCACTGGGTATTTGCAATGAGCTACTATAGCCCATCCCAAATAACCTTTCTTGTGTTATGGTGTGCAATGTGTGCAAAAGCATTTTTGATGAGAACCATCTACCAATCACGAAATCCTTATTATTTGAAATGTGCTAGTTCTCCCATCACAAAAACTTTTTTCGAAGGACTATTTGTGATGGGATACTAACCCATGGAAAATTATCAGTCTTCATAGCCCTGTTTTTCCACAATGTTTAAGGCTTTGTATAGGAAACCTTATAGATCATCATTGGGATTTGTAGAGTTTAGAGAGTTGTCCATGGATGGTCCAAATTATGTTCAGCAGAAGTCATAAATAATGTAGTTGATCCAGGTACATTTGATCATGGAACAAATTCATCATAAATCCTATGAATACCATCATCAATGGCTTCTGAAGTTTGAGGACGGTGATTGGGTCTTTCTCAATGTTTCACCTTCATTGGGACATCACCTGTTGGATATATAAGGTATGTTTTCCCTGAGGATTGTGGGACCCTTTGAGATCATTGTGAATCTGGGGAGGGTTCCCTATTAGTTGTTTTTACCATTTGACTAGAATTCTATACATGACACGTATCACGTGCCACAGTTGATGAGGTATACAATAAATACTTACCATGGGATTAGATTTGAGGATTTTTTTTCTTGATCCATATTCCACATTGGTTGAGCATCCAGATTAGATTATGGATCTCCAGGTTAAGGTACTACTCTATCAAATTATCCCCCTAGTCTTGGTATTGTGGTAGTGTAGATAGAATTTATACAAGACATTGGAGCGATAGTTGTTGATGATGTAATAATGGTATTCTCTTGATGATGGTCTAGTATATTGAGATCTTTCATAGGATATAAATGTTTTATGGTGGGGATTGTAATGCCCGATTACATTTCTTCCCAGTTGGTTATGATATTTGATTTTGGTTTCCTTTTCTCATCGAGTGTGTGTTGTCTACCTTTAATTGGTTGGATACCTATAAAAGTGAAGTCATGGATTTGTTGTGTTTTCTTCTTTTCCCCATACATTTCTATTGTATTATGGGTAGTTACATGATTTTAAATGTGGTTTCACGATGTGTAATGGCGATTGTATATATTTTGTGAACTAGATTATAGAACATGATAATTTTACATGACGTGAATGAGTTACACATCATGTAAAGTGAAAATCATGTATATAATCCGAGGCAATGCATTTTTGGGATTAACAAAAAACAAAATGGACTCACATTGTATAAAATATTTCCTTCCATGCAATTCAATGAGTAGTATTTTTTAAGTTGTAGTGCTGGATTTTAAGGATTCATTTGATTTTTAAGTTTCCCTCAACTAGTTCTCTTACTATATGAGATTTTGGGAGACTTCCTTATGCCTGGATCTATTTTTTCAACAATTAATCAATAAAGATATGTGATTTACCTCCCCTGGTAAGCCTTCCTATTTGTTTCTCAATTTTTTGTGGTTGGGGAACCATTTATCATATGGATCGGTAATCACATTGTGTTTCAATCATTCCTTTTCATCTAGTCATGAATTGTATTCCAAAGGCAGCTATTGTGGTTTCAAATCTCTTTTGTCAAATATGGTTCGGTTTTTTATGCTCATGAGGTAGGTGGATCTATTCAACTATACTATGAGGACTTACTTGGGATATACCTATCTCTGAGCAGGGGTGGAGTGAATCAGTTTTGGGGACCTTTTATTCAAATTTCAACTATTCATCCCTGCACCACTTAGACCAATTAGGATATTGATTCTATTATTATTATTTCTTTATCACATGAATGTATATGAAATTAGTGAAGATATAACATGATATTTTTACAAGGTTAACTCCTCAAAAACCACAACTACATCCTAAGAATGGTCTAAAATAATCCTGACCACACGAACAATAGAAAATAATGCCTTTGTGTGGTTACAATGAGTAGGATATACCCTTACACTTGTGTGGAAATTTGAAAACAATCCGATAGTGAATTTTTTACATCTCTTGGATGGATATTTATACTAAATACCAATACAGTATTCTCCATTTTAATGGGTTATAACAGTAATAAAGCCTTCCAACTACTGAGATCTGCAAGATGTCATAATACTACTTTTTTTCTTGTTCTCTTCACTTGTCACTATCTTAGCATCACACAAGTAACTCTTATTACTTATTCTAAAAAAACATGATTACTGCTCAATTTTCCTCTTCTATCAGTCATAATAATATTAATGTGTTTTGGACTGAAGAATAGAATTATCACTGACCAAAATTATAATCAAATGATATAAATTTGGTTAGTCACATTCTCTTACCCCTTTGATCTATGACACACAAATATGTTCAACATTTTATAGCAGCGTCTTGATCTATCATTATTTTAAGTGAAAAACCAAATTCACTGAATCAAATTTTTCCAGTAGTTAAAAAATCAGAAAAAATTGACTATTAAAACAATGATGACCAGATCAACACAACATCTTAATAATCAAAATGTCAAAAATTACTAAATATAAATTGGACACTCACTTTCTTCATCGATGACACCAAATAATAAGGAATACTGAAGTTCTATCTTGATCTCACTTCCTTCTTCAAAAATCATGAAGTTGGTGTAAACCTATATCATGTGTTTGAAATATTTATCCATCATGAACTATCATGTATCCTTGGGGAACTGCCTCCTCTTGTCAATTTATCCCAGTGAACTGTGCCGAAAAAATATGTCCACAAAATATCCCACGAGAAAATCCTTTCATCATATGGCATGAGTGAATTTCAAACAACCATCTATTTTGAGAACTAATTCTAGTTCGCTGATTGCTAATACCCCACGTACCATCGAAGTTCTGCAGACCATCCCTACTTACTTCATGAACTGTCTTACACAACGTAATATAAGTTATTCATGGATAGCTTCCCCTACGTAGACCATCCTTACTTATATGGACCTCATATTCTTAGGTGGATTGTTTCCTCTTCTATGAAATACATCCAATTCTATATATTGTATTCTACTCTATGTATTGCCTCAACTTCCGAAAATTGATGATTCTTCCGCATACTACTGACGCTTCATGGACATCCTCTCTAATCCATGAATTACCTTCTTCCATTAACTTCCCTCACTCTGCAGACTAACTCACATCTATTATCCGCCTTCTTCTAAGATATACAACATCCCATAAGACTCCTTATATTTCGGTAATTTAGTCCCCAAGTACATTTTTAGACATAGAAAAATTCTTCCTCCAATGATTATATTTTCTATTAAATTATGAATATCATTAAAAATGGGATTAGGTCCCTTTATATAGGAAATTAAATCCACTAATTCTTGTAATCTGTTTCCCCCTAATTTTCAATGTTGTACATCCTACACCATATACTTTTCTCTTTCGTGAACCATTTTTTCCTCGTGTTCCACATACCATGCATCTTACTTCGCGATTGTTGATTCCTTCTGCAAAAAAATCACAACGTCTTCACTACGAATGATGATATTTTTGAAAACTATTGGGATTGAGCATACCATATGACCCAAAAAAAACATGATCCTCCCATAAACCATTTTCCCTATGCGTTTATCATACCACCTTTCTTCTGAAATGATGATTGATCCCTTCTGAGAAAGAAACCAATCAAGGATCCTCAAATCAATACATTGTTTTTTATAATGAATACATTTTCCAACAACATCAACCCTTCTATGAACATCTGTCTTCCCACAAACCAAAATCCTTCCTACGATCCATTTTGGTTATGCATACTATTTCCCATATGTGGTCCACGTAACATGATTCATGGTCCGTATAGTGCTACTATGTATAATTCTTCCTTTTTAATTTCTTCTTCACCGCTTTGTGCACCTCCAATGATTAATATATTGTAACTCCCAACATCCTAGTAAAATAATTCTTTCCAATAAGAAATTAATATGATTAGAAACACCATTACTCCCCCTTTCCATAATATGGATTTCATCATATCTTCTCCAAACAACTTATAATATTTGTTAAATAAAAATTAGAAAATAATCATCATGTTTATAATGATAAGTATTCAATCCTACTATCCAATGTAAATAAGTGAATCTATAACAATTATCTAGTAAAACCCATGAATCTCAATGTATTCAAACCATTCAAATGTTTTTTTGAATATCGAGACATGGTTACTTCATCCAAGCTCCATTATCATTGGTAATAATTCTTCATATTAACCCCAATGAGATATTCATATCTCATTGAACACCATTGACAACTGATAACAATCATTTGACCAAAAAATACAATCCATACACAAAGTGGTCAATTCAATCTCCCACATTGTATTTGTTGGAAGTACCTCCAAATTTATTTCTAAATAAATGTGTTAATATGTGGAATTATTATCTTATCTATCCCCTTTACCTTTCAAATTGTCATTTCACTCTCTCCCCCCCTGATTGACATGAAATACAATGTTCAAGGGAAAAAGGGTATCACTGCATGATTAATCAATGTGACATCCATCATTTCAGTCTATGTCACAATGAGAAGTGAATAATGTAGAAAACAAGAGGATTTAATTTACTCAAAAATGTTCTCCATTACCAATTGATCATGATAACATACGAAATGAAAAGACATAAAATTGTCTTCAAGGATTGATCACATTCATTTGAGGTAGGAATAAAAAAAGTGAGATGATTCTTTTCAAGAAAATTCATCCCGGAACTCTCCCACATAATTCAACAAGTAGAACAAAACATTCAAGTTAAATAGGAACGATAAAAAACCGTGGATCACTTCTATTATTCTTATGGAACAGAATAATTCAATTGTTCTACATTTGTTAAAGTATGTTATTTTTAATGAACAGAGATGATAGATTTAAGAAATATTACTTTTACAATGACATGATCTTTAAGAAATTTCTTAAATTTATATATTTGCTAAAAAAGGAAATAATAATTATGGAAGATTCTTCATTTGTTAACCCCTCAAGGTAACCACATCACACATTCTTCAAAATGGTTGATATCATCAGGAATAGATTTCAAAAAATTATAGTATGGAGACTACACAAGAATGGATATTTAATTCATGATATTAAATATTAAAAACCTTTAACAGCATCACCAAGGGTGATTTTCAAGGACATTGTTTTTCATAATATAATTAAATAATGTCAAATCAATATTGAATATTTTTTATCCTGGAAATCAGGAGTAGAACATCTCATTATTTATCTTTTCTAAAAATAATTGAAAACACTAACAACATCTCATGTTATCCCCAAGGAATCATGTCTCAACATAGATTCCCTTTATTATGGGTACAAATAAAATAAACAGTGATTTAAGGGAATAATGTAGATCCTCATTTCTTTATTAATATGAATATAATTGTTGATATGTTTTTTCCAACCATTTTTATTCACATTATTCAGTCACCATGCTTCCACAATTAATCTTATATTATTATTTATCTTGAGGAAACCTAGATCTCATCACACCATATTCAAAATTATATGGAGAACATTTCTTCTTAACATCCTTCATGGATGATACATTGTTACACCTATTGAGAACTACATCTTGATTTGGTAGTTAGGTTAAACAATCATTGCTAATGTGACAATACATCTTACAAATATCACACTAAACTACTTTAATAAATGAGTTTCCTTTTGAATGAAAACTCTCATTCAATTTGTCTTCATCATGTAAAATATTTTCATTTCTATATTAACTTTTCTTAGCTTTCACATATTCATGTTTCCACATTCATTTCAAGTCTTGATTCCATGAAACTAACAAGTCATTAGGAACCGTTCCAGCAAGTTTGGAACTCCCAGATGGGTTCTTATGAGGGACATACCTATTAGTAGTTCTTTTGGACATACTACCCTTCAACACAATTGATTTAAAAATCCATTATTTTATCACCATTATTCTTTGGTACCTTCTTGAGATAACTGTTTTCAAAACATTGTTCTGATTTCATTCTAAGTTATCTTATCATTGTTTTGTAACAAATAGTTGTGTTCCTTGATATTTTTTGGAAGTATCTAATAAATAGGAAACCTTAACATCAGTACCCTTCATCATATGATCTTCAAGTGCACAGATCCTTTCTATCAGAGTCTCATTTAATCTATCATTCTCTTCAATAAGTTCAAGACATTTAGAGGATCTCATTTGAAGATCCCTTATTGTTGCTTCAGAGGCTCTAACCTGTCTAGAGATATTTAAACATTAAATATTTTTTTTCATGTAAGACCTTCTCAAAAACATTATATTATTCTTCTAGCAAGGTGATGTCCCCCAACATACACTGAATGACTCCACAAACAACAGATGATATTTCTTTTTCAATACCATATATAATAAATCTTAATATATTAATTGATAATTCATGAGAATATTTAGATTGTTCATCATCACTGATTGTACTATAATTTTAAACATAGAGAATGATTTTAAATTTGGAAACACATACCTCATGGTCACTAGAGATAGAATGGTCATCCATATTTTTCACAAAAACATGATCCACCTTCTCATTACATTCCATGCCTTATATGTCTTTATTTTCAAAAGGGCATAGAGAAACAGATGATTCCACCTCTTTAGATTATAGGGAAATATTATTCAACATTATCTTCTCATTATTTTTCATGCTCATAATGGTATATTTAGATATAGAATTAAAATCATAGATAATTGAATCTTCCAAAAAGTTACACATCATTGTTGACTTAGGAAAGAACCTCAAACTTTCAAAAGATAATAACTTCACTAAAAAATCGACAATATGAGATCCTTGACTATTATACCAATTAAGAAAACGAGTTTGGGATACTCCTAACATTGGGAGTGTGAATTAGAGTTGTTGAGTTTTTATTCCAATTTCTCATTTTTATACATATACCAATTAGAACTATAATAATATTGATTCTCTTGTTCTCTTTTCCATGCTGCATGAATGTACATGAAATAAGAAAATATAGAACATGATATTTTTATAAGGCTCACTAGTAATCACTAGAAGTCACATCCATGGCATGGTTCAATATAATCCTAACTTCACAACAACTAGAAAAACCCTTTTGAGTGGTTAGAATGAGTAGGATATACCCTTACACTTATGTGGCACTTTGAAAACAACATGACAGTGTGTGTTTAAAACTCATGGAAAGATCTTTATAGTGCCTCCCAAGATAGTCTTATTCGTGATAATGTTATGTAACACCTATAATGTATTTGACCTATTGAGACATTTTGGATGTCACTGTACTAGTTAGTTATTCCATGATTCAGTTGTTAATTTCTTATCATCACACGAGAAACTCTTCTTTCTTCTTCCTGGAAATAAACATGATTGATGTACAATATTATATTTCTCTTAATCACAAAAATTTGAATATGTTTCAATATACTGAACATAAATCTCTCTATCCCAAATTATAATCATGTAATTTCAATTTTTTCAGTCACTTCTTCTTACCAATTTGATCATTGACATAAATGTATATGAAATAGTTTATAACAGTCTCTTAATCTCTCTTTATTTTTTCATTCCAAATCCAACTGCACCAAATAAACGTCTTCCAATAGTGCTATAATCACAAAAAATTGTGATTATGAAAACATTGGTGATTTACTGAACATGTCATCTTCACAAAGAATGACGAGGGTGTAAATACCTATTACATGTATGAAAGATTTATCCTTCATGAACTATCTTATATCCTCTGTGAACTGTCGTCTCCTTTGAAAACATTTACTACAAGAAATTGTTGTGAACTGTGGCGATGATCTATCTCTATGAAATTCCTTTCATCGTGTGGAATGGGTGATTCATGTTCAACCTTCTCTTTCTTTAACTACATTATCATCAAATACCATCGATACCCCACGTATCATCGATTATCAACTTATTGTCCCTACTTCATTGGTTAGTGGTCTTTCACAGTGTATTGTGAGTTCATTGCAGCCAATATCTTCTAATATATACTGTCCCTACTTCCATGGATAGAAACTTCTTCTATGGACTGTTTTCTCTACTATAGACTTACTCAACATATACATATAATATTCTCCTCTGTGTAATGCCTTCACTTCTGCAAAATGATGATTCTTCCATGCACTACTGATGCTTCATAGATAATATATTTTCTACAAGAACTTCATTCATTATGTGAACTCCCCTCGCTATGTGGACTATCTATCCTCCACCGAATCATTCCTTTTTCTAGCTAAATCATCCCACAATACTTCTAATCATTCTTGAATTTCTTCCTCATGAACATTTTTAGAAGTGGATATATTATTTCTCCAGCAATGAGCTCTTCTATTAAATTTCATTCTTCATTAATGATTGGATTATTGTTATTTATATAGGCACATAAATCCACAAATTTTTCTAATATGTTTTCCCAAAATATTAAATGTTGCGTAGCATTTTCTTTGGACTGTTCTCTTCTATGAACCGTTTTTCCCACTGTGGTCCACATTCCACCATTCTTCCTCCATAACGGCTGAGGCCTTATGAAATCAGATCGCTGCCTATCATTTGTGAATGATGCTTCTTCTAGGAACCATTGGCCTTCCATGTACCACAATCCTCTTGAAAATCATGAGCCTACCACGAACGGTTTTACCTATACGGGCCACATACCGCCTTTCATTAGTTTCATGGTTGGTTATCTTTTCCATACATAATCCATTCAAAACTTCTAAAATAACCACATCATTTTAATAATGGAAAAAATTCACTGCGAACAACAATATTTTGGTGAATTTCAGTCATTACATGAATCAAAATCCTTCCAGAAGAATTATTGTTTTGTTTTTGTATCGTTTTGGGATAATTTGTGGAGGTGATGTTTGGTCACATAGAGATTTTTTGTCTAGACATTTCTTGCATTCGGTTTTTTACTATTTTTCTTAGTTTGTTCTCAATTTTTTTCCAATTTGTAATCTAGCTGTGTGTCTTTTTTTATATAAAATACTAGTTTTGTTATATATTTTTTACCCCACCATGTGAGAGGATAAATTAGGTGATCAGTTTAGTAGACTCATGTTGGTCTGTTACATGCTCTCACATAGATCTCACTTCCAAGTCAAACAAATTTTTCCATGTGTCTATATTGAAACAGTTTCGTGAACTTTGGTTTAGTCCCAATTTTATGATCTATGATGACACAGATCCTTATCCTTGATCGACGATGTTGAATATTTTTTTGAAATCATGGAATCAATTGTGGTGAATAATAATTTTTTTCATAACAGTGTTCATGATACCATGGTCTTGAGAAGATTGTTAAAATCTTGGAATTACAAGCCGAAAGTAGGAATGTTAATGGTTTTTAGAAAACTCTTATTCCTAATTAGATTAAATTTAATTCATAATGTGAATTGAAAGGTAATATGGGTCCCTAAGGGTCTAGAAAGATAATTCATGATCATAATAATAAAACATGGGATGCTTATATACATTATATGTACTGACTTCATCACTTAAATCTGGGATTCCAGGAGTCATTGAAAGCTAGTTATTTTTCTAAAATAAATGTTTGGAATAATTTATTATTAGAATTTGATTCCACTTTTATTGTAATGCCTATCAAGGATAGTGGATTGAACCTTTCTTTGAGACACTCAACTTGGTGGATGTAATTCATGATTTATTTTATGCACCTAAATTTTATTATAACACATGTTTTTTGGTAGGTGAATAGGGTGGATGATGGGCTTGCTAACAATGGTGATGGTGTGAATCTGACACATTCAGATACTCTTCCAACTGATTTTCCTTCACATTACGAAAGAGATTGTAATAAAAAAATATTATCAAACTATTGTATATTTTTTTAATTAAAAAATTCATTTTCCTCGTTGTTCTAGGACAATTTATTAAAAAAAATTAACTCCTCAATAAATTACCCCCTTGAGAAGGAGAATAAGATGGTTGATTCTCTACTTCAAAATGATCATGACAGATTATATATAGCGCGTATCCCAAAATATCCAATATATTTATATTTACAAAGGATTGATCTAGAAATATTATGGAAAAGGCTGAAATATTTAATTCTTAAATAGATGTTAAAAAATATTTCCATATGAATGTTAATGAGGGGTAGAAGAATGATTTGGATCTAGAGAACATGTCGAGAAATAATCTTGAGTTCAAGATTGGTTATGATGTAATGATTAGTTTTATAAATCAAGTATGTCTCCCAAAAATAATATACCTGATGAAGGAGATATTAGATAAAGCTAATATCACATCATTCTTTATTATTTAGGAATGTACGAAGATGTATAAATACTATAATGAGTATATCTAGTGGAAAAATTTAAATATAGATATTGAAGAGTTTATTACGTAGGGTTTGTATTTAAAAATATAATAATATGTTATATAAGTTTAAGGTGATGTTAAAATCCTTTCCCATTCCAGAATGGAAATGAAAAAAATACGAGAATGGATTTCATTACTTGAATTTCCAAAACCATTAAGGGTCATGAATGCTTTTTGTTTTATAGATGATCACCATATAAAATCAGTATAGTTTATTACCACCAACGACGATTTGCCACTTTATCACCAGTCTAAAATATAAATTAATGATGTTTTAAGGTTACATGGTGTACCATATTCTGTTGTATTTGATCGAGATATGAGGATTACCTCAATGTTTGGGAGAAGGCCTCAACAAACTCTAGATATATAGTTGCGTTTTAGTACATCCTATCATCCTTCAATTGATGGTTGTTTTGAGAGTATCATTAAAATTATTGAGGATATATTTAGATCATATTATCAAGATTAATTTTTTTTGGGATCAACAAATTTCTCTAGTTGGGTTTTTATAAAATAATAGCTTTCAATCGACCATTCATATGGCTCCTTATGAATCCTTATATAGAAAGAAGTGAAGAGCTCTACCATTTTGGGATAAATTTATAGATTGTTTTACCGGGACCTATATTATCTAAGGAAATGACAAAAAATGTTAGAACCATTCACCATCACATCAGGGGAGCTCAATGTTGACATAATATTTATATTGGAAATCGCTGGAGATATTATAAATTTGATGTTAGTGAGAAGTTATTAATATGAATTTCCCTATGGAACAAGGTTGGGAAATTTGGAAATAAGGGAAAGTTGATCCTAACTATATTGGTCACTTAAGGATTCTACATCTCTTAGGAACTATATATTATTTCTCAGTACTTCCACTAGACCTCTCTCATGTTCATGGTGTGTTTCAAGTATTTATCATGAGAAATTACAAGCATGATGCTTTACATATACTTAACTAATAGGTTTTATCACTATATAATTAACATAATTATGAATAAAAATTCATTAAAATAAATGACCATAGAGATATATTTCTAGGTAAAATGACTACTCACTTGGTCAATGTTCTCTGGAGGAATAATAAATTCTTAGAAGCTACACGAGATCATAAGTATGGGATGAAAAAGATAAATCAAAATTATTTTTTATTGATGTAATTAAATTTCAAGAGAAAAATTAATTCTAAGATCAGGGGTTCATGGGGGTATAATATAACAACCCATGATTTTATATGCATTAACATTGAAATAAACATGATGTTTTCGATAGCTTACTTTATAAAAAACTATATGTTTAATTGAACTACATTATACTAATGTGTTATTATTATTTAATGTTAATTTTATTTTCTAGAAATTAGATTATAGAGTATTAATAAGACTAAATAAAATATATAAAAAACTATTGTTGTTACATGTATAGAATTAAATCATTGGTTATAAATTGATAAAGTCATTTGATAGTAAAAAACATTGATTTTTTTTTGAAAAAAGTTATTTGTGCATAAAATGTATTTCTGGAATTATAAATCAATGTAATCAAAATTGATTGCGGATTTTAATTAAATTCATATATTATATAATAAATATTTTTTTACCTTCATCTGATTTGTTTTCTATGGAATGGGATACAAATAAATACATTTTTATGCATGAAAACACATTAGTCTAAAAACAGTTTTCATTGTGTTTTGCACGATTATTTTAAAATATATTCATTCCACTCATAGGAATTTAATATGTTAAAATAGATTACATAATAGTAATTATAATTTCAAAATTTAGTGAATATGAATAGTTTATTTTGGGTCATTATGAATAGTAACTGTGGTTAATATCTATCACATTGGTAAAGGTAAATCATGAAATTAAGGTTACAAATTAGGTTATAAGGGTTAAAAATATCAATAACACATAAATTATTTATTTTAGGTGATTTTTTTGACCATTACCATCAAATATTATATTATATAGAATCATGGCTCCATTTGTGCTTTTATAGTGATCTTAATATTATATAATGTAATGAATAAATATAAAATGTACAACTATTTATTTTAATAACTATAATATTTATCCATGGGTAATAAAAAAAATTAAACATTACTTGTAAATTTTTATTTTAATTAGGAATTAATTTTATTATAAAGATAATGTAATTTTAATATTTAATGATTGAATAATTACCGAAAATTTTTACGAAACGCCTACACTATAAAAATCAAATAAATAATTTGAAAAATTATAGAAGTAATAAAAAATGGGTGAATTATTATGTTAATTTTTTTAGATAATTATAACATCTTGTTGATGTGTTTAAAATTTATATTCTTATTTCATTTCTATCTTTTTGTATTAAATGGAAACCCAATTGAATAGTCCAGAAAATTACATTAATGATATATTATATAAGATAATATTTCATTGAATACATTAAAATTCATAAAAATATAATATTTGAAAATGTGAATGTTATACAGTAAATAATATCAACCTATATTTACTTATGGGTCACATTTACCTTTATAGTGTCCTTCAAAACCACTAATGATTAAAAAACACTACTATCCAGATTATCGTAAAAATAGTTAACCTGGGGTTAAAAATAATTAATAAGGGTTAAAATAATACAAAAACATATCTAAATTCCATTTTATCATATTATATAAACTCATACTAATACATATATTAATTATATCAATTTGGGGACAGATGAACATCAAAATTAATTTCCACTCATTTAATGAATTAGGTAATTCAATGAGTCCCATCCCATCACTTATAAAATAAGGCTTCCTTTTAGACATTATTAACAAATTTGGAGCCTTATAAACTATCCAATAACAACACTAATATAATACCAACATGATTTCTCATGTCTTAGAGGATTTGGTTTTATATAAATACCATTTGATCAATGTTTAAGGTGTATTCCAAATTAGGGTTCGCAACGAAGAGGTATAACTCCTAACTAACCACGTTCAATAATATTTCTTCATCAAAGTTATATAAACCAGTTTTATACATAATAATATGATTAATATTGTATCATTGATATATTTAGATCTTATTATGATGATTTAACATTTTCCACCCCTTTCCATCAAATGATAATTCAAAGTATCACATGTGTGTACGTGTGGACTACATCTTCCACATAAAGATATGATTAATTTACCACTTCCTTATTTAATGGATTGTTATAATAGTATATTTAATAAATAAGTATTATATTTATTATTAATAATTATTATATAATGATAAAGTATTATTTATCACTCTTTCAATCTTTTCATTAAAAAACTAAAATAATATTTATGCATGTGTACAAATTATTGTATCATTGGATATTGTATTTCATTTTTAAATCAATACCATTTTTGGTTGATTATAAATATATATATATAATGAATATTTATTATATTTTTATCTTGATTAAAATTTTTTTGATGATGTAATGGTGATAAAATCACGATTACTTGAATAGATAAAGAAATATTTTCATTAAAAATGAAATAGTTAACACATATAAATGATGGTATTAATATAAAATTATTAATAAATGGATGCAGAAATTTTAAATGTAAAATATTTATGGTATTATGTGTAGAGATATTATTCATTTATAGAAAAATAAATTATTAAAATTTATTATAAATGAGGTTAGAGTTTTTATGAAGTAGTTAAAATATGAGCTAAGGGTTTCTTGCCTCACATTAATTTATCTGACACATATTCCATATTCACCACTTGATTCCTATTTTTGGTGCATATATTATCCATGAATCTATTTTGGGAATACTTTCCTAAAAATTATATGAACATAAAAATACATATATGGTTCTCATCTATATAGAGTTTTGATTCTGAGATTACCAAAGTTGTATGTTTTCTTCGTACCAATATTGTTACATAGAGTCATTTGATGCAATGCAACAATTTCTATTCATGAGATGTGTATAATTCTCATTTTAGAGTTTATATCTTTAAAATCACGATTTTTATGATATTTAAGATTTTATTTGAATATGTTATTTCATGGGGAAAAAGATTCTAAAGTTACCGAAGCATTAAGGATTTTACATTAGAGTCTAATTTTTACCATGATTGTTTATGATTAAATTTACGATCAAGTAATTATGTGATTTTTAACCAATATTTATGTTAATATATAATCATATTTTTATTTATTTAGATTAAATGTTTTAATTAAATTTTCCTCTCTTTAAAAACACAGTATATCAAATGAATTTTTTAAATCAAACCGACTATGTTTTACTATTTATTATGAAATAATTTTCTTTAATGCCCATATTATCATTAAAATATTTTAAATAATGTTTCTCATATTATCCTATGATTTTTCAAATTTGTTTTTAATAATTTTTTATGGTATATAGGGTTTTTAGGAAATGATTGTTCTTTTCATTTCCCAAATGAGATACTGTGGACTTTTTACCAAAAATGTGAAATAGATCATTGTTTTAACGTACACAACATGAATAGATTTTCTAGCCATCATGTATTCCTAGTGTTTTGAAGCGTACATTTTCAGTTTACATTGTTCTTTAAAATGAAAATTTTTCCTCAAAATTTTTCCAAATTGGTATATCCTATCTATGTTATTTTAAGATGGAAAGGGTATTTTCAAAAAAAAAATGTTTCAATGATCATTAAAAGGCCTCTTTTATCTACCACAACGTCCTTTTTTGTTATTTATGTTTCAAAGGGGATATAATTATATGAAATAATATTTATTCCATACCATCATAATTTATTATTATAATGATGAAATATTGATTAAAATAATTTCATTTACATCGAGTTAAAATATGATGAAATGATAAATGATTTCATAATATTTTGTTGTATATATTAATGGATTGTGATTATGTGGTGGTGGGTCCATTGTAATCATCCAATGAATTGAGTAAAAATTAATGATTTATGAATCCATGGTAAGAAATATTATATCCCTATACCAAAATATTGAACACATGATGTTTTCCCAATCCCAATATAGGGTACACAAGAGATTTTACCATGCCCAAAAGAGGGAAAAAGGTTTGTTTTTCCAATATCAAAGCAAGTACATGGGTCGTTTTTCAAAGAATAAAATGTGATTAATATCATATTGGGTATCCTTGATATAATATTTCTATGATTATGATTATTCCATAGGTTATATCTCTCTTTTATGATCGGATCATAAGATAGTGATATGCTATCATAGATCATGATATTTGATTTATTTTTGATCCATGCCATATGAACTTCCATGATTTATTACATGAGTAATTATCATAATCCATTAATTCCAATTTTAAATATTAAATCAACAATATGGGGATGTCATACACTTATGTGTAAGAATCCAGATCATATTTTGTGGTATCGACCTTGATATCATGTTATTTTGAGGAAAAAGGAAGAAATGGGGATTTTCTAAGTACACACCATGTACTTTTATGTACATTCCATGTACCAGGTTGTCATGTACAACCACATACTGGTCGTGTAATAGCTGAGTACATGCCTGTGTGGTGACCTGGTAGACTACATAAGTCAAGGGTTGGTTAAGGCCACTATATTACATGTAGTATTAATGAACACGCCGTGTAATTTTATTTTTCATTGATATATCAGAGCGAAGTTGCGTCTTCAGTTCAAATGTGTATTACTATTCATGTGGTTTATACTAGAGAAAGAAAAAATGACCGATGAACTTCGAACCCCTCCCGATTTCTTGTGTGATATTCGATTGAGACATAGTTGTGTGTGTTGGTATCCCACTATTCTGTTCTCAAATCCCATTGAGCCTTTCTCCCTGATACCATCTATCAGTTGAGCTCTTCAAGGTTGGATTTTCTGCACCTTTTTTAGATCTATGCCTACCTATGTCGATTTAAAGACTGATGTTCATGTATATCAATCGTAAGAAATCGATGTAAGTGGTATATGCCTTTTTTGTTTGTTTTTTTCATTATATATGATCAATGTGCCTTATACCCATATTTGGGGTATTTCTTGATTTCTAATTTAACCATGTTTATAACCTGCTCTGTTTTGGTAGATTAATTAAGATTTGTGTCCTATGATTAAAGTTAGATTCATTTCTTATGGGTCACCCCATGGGTGACTTCCCTTGTTTGATTGTTTATGGTCATTTTGTCTAGGATTCTTGTAGGCTTCCCTTATTTCTATGCCATGATTTGTTAGGAAGGAGTTGCAGAGTATATGAAATTTATGTTTTATGCATTTTTTTTGTTGAACAAAGTGGATTGGATAGTGAGAGCTACCCAATAGTGTTAGAATATGAGAGCTTCATATGTGGTCATCTATAATTTTTTGGGTTAGACAACGAGAGTTTCTCAGGTGATCATAAATATTTGATTAAATGAATGATGGACCCAAGGGTATTGATCATGGGAGCTAACCAGAATGTGATTTATAATTTTTGATGCAATGTTGATATAATGGTATTGACCATGAGTTCTTCCCAGGTAGTCATTGTAATTTACCTTTACTATTTGGGACCAAAGGGGTTATACCATTAGATATTTCCCAGAGAGTTGTTTACAAATGATTGAATGATTGTCACAAGTCAGCCAAGCCAAATCCCAGGCTTGGAATCAATCTTAATTGATTATTTTGATGGTCTTTTGAAACATCTGTTGTTACTATTATATAATGGGATATGAGACTTAGTCTAGATCCCATTGTTTAATGATTCATCAGATGAATAATGAACATTCAATGAACGCAAATGAAACCAGATGATTGTTTACTTTGGAGTACTTCCTAGTTTATTTGCTTCATTTTTTCAATTTCCTTTTATAAATAATCGATGATAGTTAGGAACTGATATTTTGGTGGTTTCATAGTTGGATTTGTCTCACACCCTATTTGGGTCCTGCTTTTGGACCCAAAAAAATTATTTTATTGCAGGTTTATAGAAGTTAAAGTGCATTTCGTCATCATGTATTTGATTTCTGTTAGAAATATAGAGCATGGGACCATGTTGAGACTTGCTATACTATTGGAGTTTACTTTTGTTTTTTTACATTGGTTTCTGTATTTTATTTAAATCATTTTGACTTGTTTGAATACATTCCTAGACACATGTGACATAAATCATTTATATATATATATATATGCTCCAATTGTTCTATTACTATCAGTCTACCGCTGTTTACTTATGTTTTATGGTATTAGTGATTCCTCTATGGTTTATTATTGTTTTCCCACAATGTACACACTTACAATGAGGTCATAGTTTCCCGAATATCACACCATGGACCCCGCTTCAAGTCGGCATCCTCTGGAATTTGGGAAAATGCATTTGAGGTTATGTGACTAACCGGGTTCGGTGCACCTTTAGGTGGAAACTAAATTCGAGTTGTTAGAAAGTTGTATCCAAGTTTTTTTTATTTTTTGATTGAACATACTATTTATATTCAATATATTGGTATATGAAGGAATAGGTAGTTGGAAATTATCTATTTGGGGGAGTAGCTAACCCATGTATAGGGAAAATCCATGTTACCTCGAATACTGTAATTTTTCCAGTATTGTAATTTTTATAATTGATTTAATTTCATATTTGGGTGATTCAATTGTTTTTTTGTTGTGATTGATACCATTGTGGTATAATTTCTTTTGAAACTCGATGTGATGAGGGTATTCCATCTTATGCGTCGTATATGTACTTCCTAGAGTTCACATGTCAGGCATTCTTGTCATCCAATATTGGGTGCATTACTAATGAAATGTTTTTATATAGATGATCGGAGAGATATTCATGCAATTGTGATAGATTCCATGATAAAATACTTACTATTTTTATAGAGTATTGATACATGTAATGTTTCATTGGAGAAAGCGAAGCTTTGGTCCTAGAGGTGTTATGGAACCTCTTGGATTTGGATTTGGTGTATCATGTTTGAATTTTAATTGAATTCTATCAAGATATTTTATGAATAAATATTTATAACTTTTATTAAAGGGGATTACTAGATCTCAGAGACTGGAACATGAAATTTCATAACCAAATTTTATTTTTTGGGGATTTCAGAGATGTTTCAAAGGCTTACTGTCTAAAATACCCAGAAAACACATCATGTGATTTTATGAACACATGCCTCATGTTCTTATATTCAAAAGAAAATGAATTTTATTAATTACATGTCATGTAACAAATACACAGGACATGTATTGTTGACAGTGTGACTGACTGTGTGAGCAGAGACATGGGGATGGTAAACTTTGTGTAAAACACGCAGTGTACTGGGAGTATATTCTATGCTATAGTTGACCATGTGTCTAGCCATGTGACTAATGAAACATGTGGATAGAACCATTGAGGACACTCTGTATATAGTGTGAACACATCGTGTAGTGTTACAATAACATGACTATGTAGTTTTAGCCATCTAGAAAAATTTGTGTTGGAGGGAAAATTCGAGGACACACATTGTTTTAGGTTGAACATGATGTGTGTATGGGGTGTTACACGACATGGATGGAAGAGGTACACACCCATGTTAAGGATTAATAGAACATGTAGTGTAGTTGTTCTACATGCAGTGTAACCCGTTTTTGTAAAAAATGAACTCTTTCCTTCTATTGTTTCATTCCTTCAATTATAAGGTGCAGTACTTGTTAATCTCAAACTACGGTGTACGCTTGACCTTGCAGAATCATGCCTTGAAGATATCCTCCGGTTGTACACTATGTACAGGGCGATGATTAGACACCGAAAACGGTAGATCAAGAAATACTAGGAGATCCCCCATTGTTCATATCTTGGTACCAACTGTTATACCAGATATTGGTGATGACGCACAGTTCTATAAAGGATTTTTGAGGATGATAAAGAACATTCAAGGAGTACAACATTCTGCCCCGACTATGGAAGAATTAATGTGGGTGTTCTAGCAGCATAATCCACCAACCCTTTTAGGGTATGGATGAACAAAGACTGTTGAATCATGATTGAAGGCCATTATTTCAATATTCTATCATATGGAGACACCTCTTGAGATGAGTGTGATGAATGTGATTTAAATTCTACATGATTCTTCCAAGAGATGGTGGTATGTTATCTCATAGGTGGGATGTCATTGGGATATGACATGGGATGAGTTTTAGAGGACCCTCTATGATTACTTCTACCCCATTACATTGAGGGACGATTGATCCTGAGAGTTCATGCATTTGGAATAGCGTGCTATTTTAGTGATAGATTATTCTTCTATTTTTATAGAGCTTCATCTCATCACACCTCTTTTGGGAGGTGACAAGTTATCAATGGAAGAACGATTTGAGGATGGTCTCAGGTACGACATCTGATCGTAGGTGAATGTTTTAAGATGACATTTTTTACTACTATAGTGAACGAGTTACTTATTAACAAACGCAATATGAGGGAGTTTAAGGCTATGATCTATGGAAGATCATCATCTAGGGATGGTACACCTAGGTCTGATAAAAGGAAGAGTTGTAGGGATGTTTATTATTCTTTCCCAGTGTTATTCTACCTTGGTGGAAAGAGAGTTCATACGAGTCCTCATTTCTCGAGAGACCCAGTTACGTTCTGATATTGTGGAATGATGGGTCATCTTCAAGATTTTTGAAGGATGTTCTCACTAGCAGTAAGTGATAGGGGACCTGGTATGACTCCACATTCAGAAGCAGGAACACTAGTTACTCATCAATTGGGGAACTAGAGTTCGTTAGTCCATTCAGGCTTAAGTGGTGGCTGTGGTCATGGTATCCATACAATAGGTTTTTTGCAACCGTAGGGTGGACTAGATCTGGCTAGTCACTCATGGTCACAGGTCAATTATACAGGTAAGGATTTTATGATAAAAAGACTTAGTAGGACAAGGATCCGAAACCCTCTATAGTTAGTGGTTTTTTTCTAGTTTCCTTAGTTTTTTCTTATAATCTTTCTGATATTAGGTATTCCCATAGATTTATATATGTTTCTATTTTAGAGTTCCTTGGGCCTTGTGTCTTTACTTATGATGATGTTAAGATGTTAGACACTCTGTTAGGGATTAGGATGGATAGTTTACATCAGTGAAAGGTGTTCCCTCTTGAGTTTGGTGGGTGTCACTTCTTATGGTGTCTCTATGTCTTATAAAAGAATGGCTTCGATGTCATTATATGAATGAGATGGTTGGTCTCCATTCTGGACTTTGTTAACTTCTATTGTCATATGGTGAGTTTCACATCACTAAATGGAAGATCTTTTATGGACAAGGGAAAATGGAATGTCCCAATGAGCATATTCTTACTCGAGTACCACCGTTTAGGATAAATTACATCCCAGATCACTAGTTTATATCTAGATGTCAAGGGACATCACAAATGAACATTCCATCAATAGTGGACCATTTAGGGATGAATTTGTAGGCAATTTTATAGGTTTACATTTAGATCGTGATGTAGATTTCTCAATTGAGCTTATGCCAGGAGTAGCACCAGTGTCTATTCCTCCTTATAGGATGTATATACTGGAGTTACAGGAGCGCAAGAAGAAGTTAGAAGAGTTACAAGAAAGGGGTTTCATCTAAGCCAATACTTCTCCATGGGGTTCACTTGTCATTTTTACAATTAAGAACAATTGTACTATCAGACTTTCTTTGGATTATCAGAATCTGGAAAAGTTGAGGGTCAAGACCAATATACCTTGCCAAGTATTGGCGATATATTTGATCATCTTAGTGGAGCCCGGGTGTTCTCAAAGATTGACTTGAGATCCAGTTATCATCATTTGTACGATAAACCATCATTAATACCTCTTACAGCATTTCAAAGGTGGTATGACTCATACATGTAGTTGGTTATTTTGTTTATTCTCACAAAGGCACTAGTAGTTTTTATGGAACAGATGAACCGAGTCATCTATCGTTACTTGTATTTTTTTATGGTAGTCTTCAGGTATGATATATTGGTGTACTCTCACACTCGACATGACCATTCCACCCTGCTCGAGATCATATTGAGTACACTGAGAGAAAATGAGTTATATTCTATGCTCTCGAAATGACACTTTTGAATGGTACAAATTCATTTCATGTGTCATTTCATCTTAGAGAAAAAAGTATCAATAGACCCAATGAATGTGAGAGTAGTAGTTTCTGGGGATATTTCAATGAATATATGTGGGGTATATATTTTTTAGGGATGAATGGTTACTACAGAGGATTTATACAAGACTTTTCATGACTAACAACACCTTTTATGAGCCTGAAAATGAAGGTTATGAAGTACTTGTGGATAGATTCCTACGATTCAGCCTTTCAGGAGATGAATGGGAGATTGACTTCAGCACCGATCCTACATTTTCTGAAACTAGGAAAGAGTTACATTGTATAATGCGATGCACTAGGTATTATGCTGGGAGCTGTTTCTATGCAGGGGGAAGGAGTCATCACATATAAGTCTCGATAGTTGAGGACACATGAGAGGAATTACTCAACACAAAATCTTCTATTAGCAGTAGTTTTTCATACTTTGCGTTTTTCGTTGCAATATCTTATGGGAGAAAATTTTGTGGTGTAAAGAAATGATAAAAGGCTCAATTATATGTTTACACAATGAGGTCTAAATTTGAAATAGAAATGGTGGGTTGAGTAACTTTAGTCTTTTGGAATTGAGCTTTCCTACAAACCAATGAAAGGCAATGAAGTGGATAATGCATTGAGTAGTAGGACACAGATACATGATTTTTAGGAGGCCAACAGTGAGTGGAAACTTATGGTTCTATTTAATAAGATGCAATTGGAAGTGCATGATGGACTTGGGAAAACGTTTCGTTATTTTTTTGATGTTACTTATACTCTAATGTATTGATTGTGAATGAGGTAGCTATTAGGTTTTGAAATCCTAGACCTATTAGTGTGTTTGTTAATTGAGGACCCTACTCCATGGTGGACCATAAGAGTGGATGCGGTTTTTTGTTTTCATTGATGCATATTGGCTTCAACAGACATACAAGATGAGTTGATCTGGGTTTTTCATTCCTCAGTATGGGATGAACATTCGAGTGTCCCCATGATGTATCGAGATCTAACCAATCAGTATTGGTGGCCAGGTATGAAGAGGGATGTATCTATTTTGTTTATGAGTTGGTCCACTTGTCGTTTGGTGAAGGAAGAGCATTAGCGACCAACAGGGATATTACAACACTTTCCCATTACCTAGTGGAACTCAGACGATGTTGCGATGGATTTTTTGGCAGGATTACTAATGGCGTCCCATGGGAATGATGCAGTTTGGGTTTTTATTAATTGAGTCACAATGGTTACATATTTCCTACTAATTAAAGAAACCTTTAGTGATTATGATCATGTAAGGTAGTACATCCAATAGATAGTACAATTTCCTGGGGTTCAACATTCCATTATTTCAGAAAGGGATGATCAGTTTACTTCTTGTATATGGAACGGACTACATAAGGATTTGGGTACAAAGGTACTTCTATGTACAACCTACCATCCCCAGATAGATGGAGAGTTTGAGCACATGATTCATGTTTTTGAGGATATGATTCGAGCATGAATTATGTATTTAGGGGGTTCGTGGGAGAGATGCATAATCCAAGAAGAGTTTTCCTACAATAATTGTTTTCTGTAAATGATTTAGATTGAACCTTATGAGGCATTTTATGGTAGGCCATGCTGATCACCCCTATGTTGTCTAGTGGTAGGAGAGACTTCTATATTGGGACATCATTTGGTCTAGAAGTCCACTCACTAAGTGGACTTGATTCAGAAGAGGATGAATATTGAAAAATATCACTATAAATCTTATGCTGATCGACAGAGATTTCTTATGTAATTTGGGGCTGGACATTAGGTTTTTTTACATGTCACACCGAAGTTAGGAAACATGAGGATTACTAGACAGGGGAAGCTTTCACCAAGATATGTCCGACCATTTGATGTTTTTATTAGTGTTGGGATGGTTTCATATTGTTTTTAGTTACCTCAGATGTATCAGGCCATGCACGATGTCTTTCATATTTCTCAGCTACAATGCTACTTTTGAAAAATGTTTCATATTTTTCTACCTCAGGAGGTTGAGTTAGAGATGGATGCGTCATTTGAGCAGAACCCTTTTAAGATTGTGGATTATAGTACGAAGGTTCTCCATGGCAATTATCTTCCTCTGGTATGAGTGTTAACACATCATGGGAAAGTATAGGATGAGATATGGGATAGTGAGGCCGATGTACGATCACAGAGGCCGATGTTGTTTACAGATTCTTCTTCGCCACCATTGGAAGAGAAATTTAGGGATGAGAATCTTTTAGGGGGGATGTTTTTAAGAACTCGGATCATCTATTTAGGTATGGATCTTGATTTAGGGTTTTTAGGGGGGGATAAGGATATGAGGATAGTCTATGTAAACTCCATGTAGTTATTTGTACATTCCATGTACCCGGTTGCCACGTACAACCACATATTGGATGTGTAAGAGTGGATTACTTGGCCATGTCATGACCTAATAGACTACTTATTTCGGGGGACGGTTAAGTCCACTACATAGTGTGTTGTTTTAATGAATATTCAATGTACTTTTAATTTTATTTGATAGATAGGAGAGGGGTTGCGTCTTATGTCTGGTTGTGTATTCCTATTTCCGTGGTTCGTAAAGAGAGTGATGGAATGACCGATGAACTTATAGCCCCTCCCGATTATCCATCCAAAATCTGGTTGAGACACTTTTAGGTGCATTGGAATCCCACTGGTGTGTTATGGATTCCCCTAGAGAATTTCTTAATGATTCCTTATCTCGTTTGAGTTTTTCACAGTTGGGCGTTTTCCAACTACATATTGATCTAAGCCGATCTAGGATGATTCAAAGGAGGAAGTTCAAGTATATAGATCATAGGACATCGAGGTAGGTGGTTTGTGGCTTTTGTTGTTTGTCTTTGGATTATATACAATCAATGTGCCGCATACCCAAATTTCGGGTAATTCATGATTTTGAATTTATCCTTTTTTACTACCTTCTATAGTTTGGTTTATTAATTAAGGGATATTTCCTATTCATAAGGTATGATACCTTGTTTATGGGACACAACATGGGTGAATTACCTTGTTTGATTTTTTGTGTCTTTTTGGTCAAGGATTCCTGTAGGCTTTCCTTATTTCCATGACATGTTTTTTAGGATGGTGTTATTGATTATATGTAATGCATGTGTTATTCATTGTGATTATTGAGAAAAGGGGATTGAAATATGAGATATTGCAAAAGGGGTTATATTGTGAGACCTACCCAACTGCACATCAATAATTTTTTGGGTTAGACAATGATTGTTACCCTGGTGATTATTATTATTTGATTAAATGAATATTGGACCCATCAAAGTTGACCGTGATAGCTACCCATGAGGTCATTTATAATTTTTGATAACATGTGGACCCAATGTTTTTGACCATGAGATCATCCAAAGTAGTCATTATAATTAATATATACATTGTCGTACAAAAGATGTTAGGCCGTGAGATCTTTCCTAGAGGGTCTTTTACGAATGATTGAATGATTGCGATGTGTCAGCCATGAAAAGCACAATCTTGGACTTGTTCTTTCTTGATTGTTTACATAGTCTTTCGATAAATCTTTTTCTAATATTATACTAGGGTATATAAGGGTTAGGATAGATCCTAGGGTTTCATGATTCAATGGATGAATAAACAATGTTTAATGAACGTAATTGAAATAGTATTATATTTTACATTTGAGTACTTCCTAGTTTAATTTATGTATTTTGCGTATTAATTTCTATATATATTAACTAATAATTTGGAACAGTTCTATTGGGGGTTTCCTACAGGGATTAGTCTCATAACCTATATGGGTTAGGATTTTGGACAAAAATAGATTACATGATTGCAGGTTTAGATAAGGGCAAGCACACTTCTTTATCAGGTACTTGATTTCTATTGGTGATGAAGATCATCAGACCAAGATGAGGCTTGCGATGCAATTGTATTTTACTTGTTTTTCTGTAATTTGGTTTTTGTGTTGAATTTCTCGGATGGTGACTTGTTTGGATTATATATTAGACACATCTGACATGAATCATTTATATATATTCTTCAATTGTTTTATAATTATAATTCTTCTACTATTTAATTCTGTTGTATGGTTTTAAATATTCTAGTATTTTTTGTTATTATCTTTCCTCTATGTATAATCTGCCAATGATGGCATAATTCCCCCAAAATCACACCTTTTCCCTCAATTATAGTTGGAAGACTCAATAAATTAGTGTAAATAAGCTTTAGGTTATATGACTAACTGATTTCGGGGAACCTTTGTGCAGCTCCCGAATCTGGGGCGTTACATTACGGTCATTTTATGATTAAAGGATAATTGATATCTCATTTATTTAACCTTGATGAGAATCTAAAATAACCATTTATTATGGTTCTTATCCCCCAAAATATGAAGAAATGTTTTATTTATGATTTTTATGAAGTACGAACATTGTGAAGAGTAAGTGGGAGATTATTCATTACTTTTATGTTCTAGTCGTTTATGAGTCCCACATCCTGAAGATGCTGACCCATTGATGTTTTTTGCATAGATCATAATGATATGTGTTGAATGAAAATATAACAAGATATAATATTTATCAGCGATTTTTTTCCTAACTAATCCAACTAATTCTAGGGGACTCAATATTTTACATGATTTTTATATACATTAATTGTTATTCTTAAATGATAATTTTCCTAAAAAATCCACTAAATTTTTGAACATAAATTAAATTTATTTTCTACAAATTATCATAATTTACTTATTTAATAAGGATTCAATATTTGGATTCACAATAATTAATATTAGGTAATTAGTTTAGAAATTTATTTTTCATAATGAAGAGTAACCATGGATAAAATTTATCACCTCAAGTAAGAGTAAAATTAGTTAGTAAGGTTTTAAAATATGGGATAAGGTCATAAAATATCTCAAACACGTATCTTTGTTAATTATATGAGTTCATTTTTACCAATATCACCCTATATTAAAAAATATTTAAATTTTTTTCCATTTTTTTTATAATGACATATTTATTATTTTATGTAATGAATAAGTACGAAATGACACTCTGATTATTTAAAATCTTTATTAAATTTTCACAATAATTAAATGATTTTTTGAATGGTTAAAAAGTAAAAATTTTAAGATGAATATTTTTTTAAGATTTTAATTTATTTTTATTTTTTGGTGATGGTATAATTACCTAAAACATTTATGTTTCAATAATGCATCGATTATGAAAGTAGTTGAATAATCATTATAAATAGTTTTAAAAAATTAAATGTGATGTGCTTCAGATAATTTAAAATCTTGAATAATTTTTATTTATAAAAATTAATGTTACATAATATTTTAAATATTCAAATTAAAACTCACTTGTACAATTTAGCTTTTTAATGTTTTTTATGAGAATAGTCCCAAAAAATAATTTAAGTAGATTTTATATAAAACAATATTTAATAAAAAGTCTTAAAAATAATAAAAATATGATATTTGTAAATTTAATGGTAAATGGTGGATAATATTAAAAAATCTCAACATACCATTCACTTCCCCATTTATAATTTCATTATTGTCCATTAAAGACTAAGAATATTGTTACTAGGTTAAGAGTTGAGATGGGTTAAAAATTTGTTGGACTAAAGATAAAAATGTTTCAATATGTTAAAAAAATTATCTAAATCCAATTTTATTAATGTATTTAGATCCTTTATCAGTGAAAAGTTGAAATTTATCTTTTTTAGATCCAAAATTCCTTGAATATGAAAGTATATTATTTTAATGTATAGAATAATTGCCAGTTTACCACTACCCTCACATAAAAAATGGAAAACATATATTTTATTATAAAACGTTTTCTAAGCCATATAGCTTGTTGAAGACCTACCCAAAATACCTTCACTATTTATTTATTGAACTAGATGTCTTGGTCTTATCAAAATACCACTTTATGTTGTCTGATGGTGTAAGGTAATGATGATTACCAAAGTAAGGGATATGTGATATTACCACAATTTCCTAGCTTCCTTTCTTCTTAGTCATTCTCAATGTATTCAATAACCATATTTACATAACATAGTCACTATATTTACTGTAATATGATGATTTTATATTAATTTTACATCAATTTTCTATCAACATTATATTTCATGAAAAATGAAAGCATTTTTAGTTTTTACATATGAACAACTGTCTCCATGTAGGAGTGTAGTTCAATTTTATTTCGACAACCCTCCGATGTTTAAAAAGATAGAATTCATGAATAATATTGATATTTATTAAGTAATTAATTATTTATGAAATATAATATCTCATCTTCCTTCCTACCCTTCCCTTCATTGTAAAATGATATTATTTCCCCTATGTATATGTGGACTACCACCTCCATGAAGCGATGCCATTAAGATTTTTATTACCACATAGAATGAATTATTCTAAAGTGTATATAAAAAAAATATTCATGATATTATTAAAAATACATTGATGATGGAACCATTTCATTAAATGTAAAACCATGATTAATATTCTAATGTAATTTCGAAGAAATTTACTGTACAACATTAAGTGGACAACCTAAGGAAGAAATATTCATGAATAAATGAAAATGATTAAAAATGAGATTTTAAAATGAAATTGTTTCTTAATAATTGTTTCAATAAACTTAAATATATTATTTAGGAGGATATTATGTGTTGGACCAAGATGGTATCTAATGTAAGGGGTTTTCATCTGAATTTCACTCAGTGAAGACTATTTTATAATATAAATCTAATTTCACTTATATTATGTATATAAATCCCATATAAACTATTATATAAATAATAAAACTATATTAATGGTATCAAAACTTCCAAATCAGGTTTTCTTATTTTAGGGGGGTTTATTCGAAACATGATAAATCAATAAGGCTTTGTTTTACAATCTCTCCCTTATTTAAAATATTTCAAAAAAAATTATATTCTAATAATTAAATTATTTTTATTTTATTTAATCCATCAATTTTTCATAGATCCAATTATTTATTGATTTTACATGGATTCATCCAAAATTCCTTCTCATTGGTATACCAAAACCAAAAGAATGTTTTTAAAATAATGAGACATTATTTTTATTTTTCCATTTAAAATATTTCTCCTCAATATATATATTCATAATATTATTTTATGAATGTTTTTACTATTTTTAAATTTTTTTAATTTATTTCTCTTCTAGCTTTTACTTTCTTTAGAAATGTTTTAAAGGAATATTTTTTATGTTTTTAAACACGTTTTTTTTTTGAATTTTTATAAAATTATGGGATAAATGTTCCTTAACATATAAGGTGTGAACGGATATTACTAACTCCATATAAATTGATTTATTTTTATATTCCTAAACAACATTTTATGGGATTTCATATAATTTTTTTTCAATTTTTTCTTTAAATTATTAGTGTTTATTTTAAAAGAAAAGGGTAGTTTTTCATTAAGGATTGAAAAGAGTTTTAGTTTTTTATAAATGTATTTTATATTCCACTATTTTTTTAATATAATAATAGTATCATTTCAAAATTATGTTAATTTTTAAAACAATATGTTAAATTTATCTATAACATAAATTGTAAATTGTTTAAAAATGATTTTTAAGATCTTATTTAAATAATATTACCAAATCATTATGGAAATTTATTTTTTAATGTTTTAATTTTTTACACTATATTTCCAAAAAGTATTTAATTTAGTTTAAAAACATAATTTCTGATGAATTTATGATTTTATAAAATCCTTTTCAAATTTATTATTTATAACATCAATTGTCATGATTCACTTTTTTGTGATATTATTATCTATCACCCTCCATTATTCATTGGAAATTATTTATCTTAATTATATCATAATTATTTTCTATCGGGGATATATTTATCAATATAAAATAGTATGAACCAATAGTAGCTAACTATATATTTTTATATTATGAAATATTACTACGAAACTTGTTTCATTCGGTAGGGAAATATTGTTGTTCCTTATTCTTGATTTAATAAAAATATATACTTATTTAAAATCAATAATGGATATTTATTATAGTGTTGATTCAACACAAGAGGAAAACATTGAAAATATGTAAGAAATGTGTGGGTCCGAGTTATAGATAACCCCATGATCCATTGATATGTCCAATTAGAAACAATTAATAATTTATTCTTTGTGTGTGTAACCCCATATAATGGAAATTTATTGGAAAAAGGACTTGATGGTATAGAAAGTATATTATCACAAAGCCTTTATGATATAGTGAATGATGAATCTAAATAAGGCCTTCCAAAAAAGATAATGCTGTTTGAAAATATACATTTATTAAATTAATATCTATTTCTTTATTCATCTGTTTTTTTATTTTCAAGGGATATATTTTTAGGATCATTTTATAGACTAAACATAATATATATTTTTTGTTACTCGTTAATCTAATTTAATCCTTATGTATTGCTGATTTCATTAATTTTATACTTTCCCTTAATAATAATCTATGATCATACTCTATTTTTTCTATCTCTATTATATGAATTAGCTAAATTTGAATGATTTTCAAGGATGAATGAAAGTTTATCATGATATGTTTTTAACAACCAATGTAATATAAAAGACATATATGTATCTAGATATACAAGAAAACTAAACTGATTGATCTATCAAGGTATTATCCCTTGCATCTTGTAACAATTTCAAAATGTAAACTGTGTATCAAATGGTTGGTTTGTAGGAGCCTAAGAAACTGGATTTTAGAAGAACACAATGATCAACAGAATTAATATAAGCCCTTTAATGTTTAAATTTTTTTATTGAATTTCATGACATGACTCAATAGTCATTTTTTATGAGATAATAATGTGTGAGGTATTATTTAGTGATTTCACCAAGAATGAGAAACCAATATAACACGACACTCATAGCCAAATTAAGGATTTAAATTATTTCAAAGAAAATACAATGCTTGATGGAACTGAGAAAATCATGTCCATATTGGATAAATTTACACAAGTTGGTGTAAATAACATTTCCTCTACGAATTAGTCTACCATTCCACAATATGATGATCCTTTTTTGGATTTCTTTTTAGGATATAATCCACTATACTTTAGTCAAAGAAAAAATCCAGTGTTACCTATGAAAAGGATCATGTCCCTTAAAAAGATATTTCTAGAATTAGTAAAGAATATGAAAAGGTTATTAGAGAGGTTTACTACAAAAAAGGATATATGGATACATGGTATCCATTAATTCATTATTATATGAAGAAGGAGAAAATAAAGGGAATGGAATTGAAAACCTTTATGGTAATTTTCTTTGAGAAATGTTTTCCTTGAGAAGTGATATATCATATGGATAGTAAATTCTGTAAATTATGATATATGTAATAGGAAATTGGTGTTAATAATAGAGATAAATTTACGATATTATCAATGACTTATGTGGACTATGTACGTAATCCAAAATTAATAAAAGTTAATTTTATTTATGTACTTATGATAAGACTCCAAATAGAATTAGGCTCTCAAATGTTTTTATCATATGTTGATATGGTATAATTTTCCATTACAGTATATAGATAATTCACCATGTCATATGACATCATAAGAAATAGAGATAAGAAAAGGTTAACAAAGAACATAGGAAATATAAATGATGTAAATGAAACAAAAAAAGGTTTGAAAATCAAATATTTGATAATCGTAGAATGAAACATTACAGTGAATGATTAAATAGAATGAGTGTTTTTTTATATGTTCAATGATACAGAAAATAAATCTCATTAATGCGAGTGAATGAATGAAATAATTGATATTCAATGTTTCATCTAAATATAGATGTGTCATTGTTCTAACTTGTTCCACAATCATCCAGCATTACCATGAAAAGTTGATTTTGGAATTTTTTTAATTTTAACTTTTTATAATATAAAAATGAAAAAGAGAATAAAAATAAATCGTGAATCATTCATGAGAATCATATACTAAATATGTTATTTTAGAAATTTATTATATGTGAATATTTGATTTTGAGTGTTTCTTTATTTTTGAATATTGACTCTAAGTATGGAATAATTATTAAATTGTGTAAGATAAGGTCAACTGTTACCATTCTATATGTCCTCTACTGGTTGTATCTATTTTCTAATCAGGGTAATTATAGTAAATTTATATTAATATATGATTATGGTGTATTGATGTTTTGTCTAACATATTCTAAATAGTTTTGGGGGGTAGGTGATTAATGTTGACCCAATGAAATTATAATTGAAATTCAAAATATTCATTATTCATTTTATGGTTTAGTATGTTGAATATTACTAATACTTATGCTAACAATTTTTAGTTTTAGAAAATGGTTATAAAATAGATGATTAAATGTCCATAAAATCATTCAAATAATAAAAAATATTATCTTTTAACAGATATCATTATCTCATAAAATAACATTTTAGTGATTTAGGAAATTGAAATTATTCTTATTCACTCATAACACTGATTATGAGTTGAATCATAGGAATAAAACTGATCAATGAATAATTAAGGAAATAAAATATTTAAGTATGCTTTCATACAATTAGTTAAGAAATGAAATAATTTTATATCATGATTTGTGTGAAAAATATCACGTCAATGTTTAGGTATTATTCTAGAACCAAAATCACAAGTATAAGTATTATAATTGAAAAAATATAGTAAAATAAATATTTATTTCTGTAGGAATAACAATCAAAGTCATTAACTAGAAATTAAAAGTCATGAAAAAATATGTTATTATGTAATGATAAACTAAATATGAATTTATATTGTAAGGATTCAATTTCTATAATGAGGGGAAAATGAAACAAACCAATATATTAGTTTCTCAACACCATGAATTATATATTGTCATATATGAAACACCTGGCTTAAACAAACCATGGTATACTATTTAAATAGTATTATTTAAATATTTTCATTATAACCAAACCATTGTATTAGTGGGTTTGTAACATCCCATATATTTCTAATGTGGTAAAAAAAATTAATTTATACTTTAAACATTTATTTTATCCTTATTTATGTGATTAAGATTTTAAGGAAGGGTTCAAGAGATTCCGAGGAGGGTTTGGATCTCAGAGCTATGATGTTTGGAAAAATAGTATCAAGTGTATTATTGGAGTAGGGTTAGTAGTAACTGTGTGACTCTATTGTATATCCCATATATAGGGGAGAGCATTTTAAAAAAAAATTGAGGAAGGATTCATGGTTAGGTGAAAAACAATAGAATAATTAGAGAGGGGGCCCACATGAGCTACACAGGTTTTTGAAAACATTTCACCTAGCACGACCCTTAGTGCTACTTAGGTAGTAACCCAACATGATTAGAGCATAGTTTTCTCCAAACCATGTAGGATAGTTGTGTGTGTGGGTGGATCCCTTTTATAGTGTTGGTGCATGGTTAGCATAGATTTTTGAAAACAATGCAGAAAAAATGTGTGACCATGTAAAATTCAGAAAACATACCTTTATGTCCTCAATTATTTAGAAACTTGTTCCCCATTTTATTTCCTCATTCAAAAAAAATCCATGTGCGGAGCTTCATTATTCTCCACTCCTAGGATATGAGTTATCATACCCAAATAGAGTCTGAGGACTTTTTCATCAATTGTATTGGATGTGTATCATTAAGGTATCTATTCCCCTTCCATCATTTTTGAATTTCGCCAGCCAGCTTTGACTCTATTTTGGTAATAGATAATATTCCATATATATAGGGGATTTTCCTATTTTAATATTTTCTCCCATTATAACTCTATTAAAATCGAAATATATTAGACATGTAGTGTTATACCCACCTAAGGTTGGTGGTCCTGTTCATTTTTACCTAATGTCTCATTGTTTAATATGGTTCCCCATTATGCCGTATGTGGTACCCGTTCGACGATGCCTCCTAAATGTACAAATAATTAAATGAAATGGTGTTTTAATGCTTTTTATAATGAAAATATCTCATGAATCTCCATATTAGGATGAATACCTACATCAATAAGAGCCACCACTAATGGTTTTCTATCTTTAATGGTCTAAGATCTTAATGACTTTGAATTAATTTGAACTTCTAAATTATGTTTGTGGAATTTCAATTGTGAATGTAATGTATTTTATTTTATGACCAAGGGAAAATTGTGGTCCATTTGTAAATTCAATTTCTATTATTATTGTATCATTATATAACAATATTATATGAATTAAAAAACAGAACTAAAAGGTATTTATTTGTAATATTAGTTTAATTCTAGCTATAATTTTTTTTATAAAAAGATAATGGTGATACATGGGTCCTAATTAAGGAAATGTGGGACAGGCTCATCGAGAATATTTTTTGGAAGTTTTAATTCAACTTCCAAACATTGGGAGTGATACATGGGTGATCTATAAAATACCATGGATGTTCTACCAAATAAGATGTATTTACTATTCCTATGAGGGATTCCTGATTTCCTAGTCGATTAACATTGATCATCTCAGCAGTCATTGTTACCATTTAATTACTCAAACGATATATGGTTCGCAATGTTTTAATCCAAAAATAAACATAGAATGTTTTACTTTATACCATTTCATGATTGATACATGGGTCCTTATTTGAAAACCCATGATATACTCCAACAACGATGTGTAAATTAGTGTACATGGAGAAATACCAGGGACGCTTTTTATAGAACCCCTTGGAAGGGCCCAAGATGTAAACTAATTAAAAATAACAATGTGTCCACCAATCAAAAGAACATTTTGAAGTTCATAACATTCTCTATGCATTACTTATATAATTACTTATTTATATCTCCATGATCATATTTCATGAGGGTTGTGAAACCCCTCATATGTTTGGGTTGATGCATTGGGAATATGCCTTAGGTCATGAATATTTTCATATATCAATATATATTAACATAACTGTCTATATTTATAAAAGGCCCCTATATTCACAATTTATTTATATATAATGTAAATATATGGTGAAAACGGTTCAATGACATCTAGCTTCGGTCGAATTATGTAGTGTGAGTCGAGTGTCCCTTGGGAATCCTAGTATCAGGTGATACAATTATTTATTCGATTGCATTTATTAGTAATTACACAATTCTCATCCTATTTTTATGGAAGGGGTAGTTCTAAAAAACAGTGTTTGTGACCTAATGAGTATATCTCACACAATATTCACACATTTGGTTGGTACTCGGATAGACCATATGGATTAATGAGACCCGATTTTTTCCTTTTAATACTATTGAATATCTCTACATATATTTCCAATGCTAGGTGCAAAGACAACATTCAATTTCGAGTCCTAGTGTTCCTGGAATAAATTGTATAAAAATGATAATAATTTTTATACAATTAATGTGGAAAAAATTGGATATATATGAAATGGTAGCTCAAATAAAAAATCTAAGGGTATGGTTGAGTCTTGAGAGTAAAATTTACCCTACCTAGGACATATCTCTGGTCGGTGTGGGTATTCTGTAGAAAAATCCATAGAGGAAATTTTTTTACATAAAATAATAAAAAATAATTTCTCGATCTCAAATGTCGGATCAAATAAATTTTCAATAGAGTCTCAAATTGTAAATATAAGAACAATATTGAGTTTATAGTGGGGTGTTTTAACTAAGTGTGACCTAATGTGAGATGGTGCTGGAGGATCGGATTCTGCGACCACCAAAAGTTTCCTATAAATATGATTACAGAGAAAAGACAAAGGGAACTCATTTCTCTCATGGAAGGAAAAGCTATTTCCATATACTTTTGATTATAATTAAACATCTAATATTCAATGGATCTCGATTAAAATGTAGATGATAGTAGATTACAGTGTAGCGAACACAACAATTGATCCAAAATTGAGGTAGGATTTCTCATTCTGATTCATAACCAACCCAATTAAAAAATTATGTGTCATTTTTTATTTTTGATCAATTCCTATTCTTTGATATTCTATTTTTTGGCCAAACGAACAATGCCCATCATCCGATTTATTTATTTATTGCTCGTTCTTCATGATCTTAACCCATTCTTCATGTTCTTATTTTTTCATAAATGATAACTTTTATCTATACTGAAAAATCCTTTGATCTTCGATAATGTCACATATATGTGATGATCATGACCCTAGGAGTATCGATATATGCTCAGATTCATGTTTGGGGTTCCGTAGGAGGTGTGAACATGAGAAGAATATTCTCTAACTTTTAATCACGTCGAAACGTGGAAAAATCTTCATGGGGTAGCACGCAACATTTTCAATCCGGATTCGAAAATACCATATCCAGTCTCAGAATAATTTTTAGACCACTGAAGTGGTCCCAACGCTCTGTAGAAGGCAGAGGTTGTGCGGCAAAGGCCGCAAGGAGGCGTGGCAGAGGCCCTAGGGCAGCACAGCAGAGGGTCGGAGGGTCGGCCATAACAGTCTGGACTGTCGCTATTGGGCTAGCGAAGAAGGCCGGATCAGCGAGAATGGGCTAGTCGGGGAAGACCTTCTGGTCGGGGGTGTTTCACACACTATTAACTCTCAATCCAGGAGTCTTCTTCGTGCTCCATCTACAACAACATGAACCTTGCTTCGAGGTGGACCATTTGACGTTTTTTTGGATTTTTTTATAATTCATGCTAAATGCTTGGTGGCATTAATGGTAAGATAATAATAATAATAATATAATTATTATTATTCGAGAAACTAGTATCGCACCGTACGTCTGCATACTACGTCCGATTGACCTGAATTCAAAGGAGTTACGACCCCAGAGATGAGGAGGAATTTTCACGACTAATTTTGGGTGCTTAGAATGAATTTGTGTGGAGGGCCACACTAGGCCCATTAGAGGGATTTACGGTGAAGTATACCATCTTCATAGGTATCTATTTGGGACAATTGAATATCCAATAATGTATGATTTTCTGAGAGGAACACAGTGGAGAAAAACTTTTGACATGTTTTGGGATTGTGTCATGTGTCCAACGAAGCATTGTTCCTGTGAAATGCTGCGAAATGATGTTTCTTTACTTGAACACTGATTCTGGAGAATGAATATTCGATTATATGTATTTTTCCACAGGGATCATGATAGTATGATCTATTTGATTATTTGGAAAAATTATTTGTGGCATGTTGGTAGAATTACATTTTTCCCTTTAGATCAAACAAAAGTATCATGCACTTGTAAGCCTTTTGGGCTAGACATTCCATGTAATATGGGAGTACGCTGACACACCTAGGGGGTTCATGATCACAGTTTAGTACCCAATTATGGATTTGTAAACAATGAGGCAATGTGGCGGGCCACACATTGTGTGGGCCCAAATGCTTTGTGATCCACAATAAAAATCTTCTACCTCTCATATCTCCTTCTTATGAACTCATATTTTTGGCATGAAATTATCATATCCGGAGTTCTATTCCACATTGAACAATATGGTGACTGCCATAGTGGTCATGGAGATATGATGAGAGATAGTACATTTTTTCCCTATTTGGGGTGATACTCAATGACTTTGATGTAGTTCCTCGATGGTTTGTGAGAGGTACCATTCAATTGGGATGACCGGATCAGTACCGGGATAACCCTCTAGCAGGGATGGGTAGTGACATCCTTATATGACACTTTTTTTCTTACCCTCCAGCTAGGATGGGTAGTGGAATTCACCTATTACACTTTTGGGATTACCCTCAAACTGGGCTGGCCTGTGGCGGTCACCTATGACACTTTCATGCTTACCCTCCAGATGGGCTGGGCAATGGTGTTCACCTATGAAAATTTTAGGCTTCACCAATAGGTGGGTGTTCTCTTATGAATCATTCGGTATTACCCTCCAGTGTGTTACCCTTTTATCAGAGGTAGGCAGTGTAGTTTGATGATGGAAGTACTGAGCATACACTCAAGTAGGGATGGGAAGTGGGTCCACAACCTTGAGACATAACATATCGGAAATTCAGATAAAAAACAATACACTTTTCGATGTTCCTTTAGAATAAGAATAAATAAAGATGCTTTTTGGATTGATATATATCTATGCGACATGACCTAAAACTGTGAGGGTGAGATAGGCCAGCCCAATACGTATAGTGTCATGGTTTGGTTATTGAGTCCATTTTACTTGCATGTTCAGGGAAGACAAGAGGGATGCTGGGAATTATATGTGGTTACTAATGGATCACTCAAGGACTCTTTTCCTATGCTTATCTATGAGTGAGAGATCCATTTACTCTCTTGTTTGGGATTCTTCGACAGGGTATATTTATTTACACCCTATTTTAGTACACACTCATTTTGTTCTGGTTACTCTCCTTCCATGAGAGGCAAGTACGTGTGGGGTATGCCACCTGCTTTCTGTTTATAGATTATCATTGATGGCGGAGTCTACTATCATACTATAGGTTATGAATATTCTAAAAAAATATCATCTTTTCTCTGTATCATTCTCATTGTTTTTGGATGACCATACTTTACTCTCTTTTTGTATTGAGGTGTACTCTATTTTATTGTAACTTGTTTTATCTACTGATCCCTTATTCCGAACATCGTTTTCTTCTCTGTTGAGCCTTCAGGGAATCATATAGAATATTTTTATACTCAATCATGCTTAGTCTTTTCCTAAAATTGTTGTGCCCTTACAGATGAAAAATAGGTTGATCAGGACATCAGAGGAGTTTAGGGATATGTGGTTCTTGGACCGCGTGTGGTGGTCATATTTTGGGATCTTGGATTGGGGCTCTCCCAACTATTTTATTTTCTACTTCTTCTAAGGTTATGGAACTCTTATTCTTGGGAATGTTTTTTTAATTTTTCTTTCAATTTACCTTATAGTGCATATACATGTACTGTTTAAAGGTCGATGCATATTTTTGGTTTCTATATAGAATTTTATTATCTTTTCATTTATCATTATCACATTTTATTTGAGTTGGTTGTGTGTGTTTGTGGGTAAAAATGAAAATTCCGCCCTGATTTTTTAATTCCTTTGTTTCTGGTCACTAGCCCCTGGCATATGGAGGCAGGCTTAGGGTAGTTGGGGCTTGATCCCTGACATGTGTGGGGTTGTGATAATGTGGTATCAGAGGTTGTTCGACCATTGGGATGCTTTGCAGATGTATCCTTAAAAAGTTCTTGGTTGGGTTTAGGGAAACATTATCAATGTGTCTCGAGAGTGGCTCTCAGGCCAGGGAGTCGAGTGATGATATGGAGATCAACATTACCATTTATCGAGACCCTGATTACCCACATTCCGACTCGACAAGCTAAGTCATTTTTAATAGGGAACTTCGGTACATGCATCATATAGGATTGAGTCTTTGAATTTCCTTCTTGAGTTAGCTCCCCATTGTGCTTGATATATATTTTTACTTATTTGACCATGTTGCCCCATGATATTATTCAAGATTCCTCTACAATGACAACCAGCCAAGACACAAGGTCTTGTTCACGATGATCACCCTATGAGTGCTGAGGCATTAATTCAATATCCATTATAAATACACCTTCTTCTAGGTGGATATGTATTAGCACCTCTACCTGTTGAGAAGTAGTTACTTATAACAGAGTAGGGTCAGGACAAGCACTGGATGAGTTCACATTGGGAGTTCTAGCTATAGAGGCCAATGAGGATTTCCTGCTAGACCCTCAAGCAGTAGATTACTAGTTACAGTCAATGGTCCACCTCTTCACGTTGGTGCGGACCTCAGAAGAACAAATAGTGTCATTGACAGTGAGTCTATTCCATAGAGTGGATGGATGTTGGTGGTGTTTCATTTCACAGATGCATGATGAGTTCTTACTCTAATGGGAAAAATTTCAGTATATATTATCTGAGTAGTTTTACCCCTATCTCTTATACTTTTTTTGGACTCAAGAATATTCTAGAGCTTCAACAGGTTAGATTACATTGGATGAGCACACGACTAGGTTCCTTGACTATACATGATGTTGTGAAGAATCCCCCAATGTATCATTGAATAATTTTTTGAGGTAATTGTGTTTTTTGACAATGCGGGCATCCATGTTTTGTTTGTTGACATAGTAGACCATGATGTCCAATTTTTTGAAAAATGGGGTTTACATGGTGATTTATTGGGTTTAAGAGATGTTTTTGGCTATATATGTTTGAAAATGAACCTTGACAAAGGAATGGATGATCTAGATGCAGCACCAAAAGAGCAGTTATAAGGTGGCATTATTTTCTAGTGTTTTGCAAATTTTTGGGCCTGAAAAATGGAAAAATGAGAGATGTGTGGTAAGATAAGGTAGTTATGATAAATAATAGAGCATTGAATGGAAAAATAATGTGGTTCATGAAATAGAGGAACGAAGCTTGTCACACAAGTGGTTGTTTAAGATCAAATGCTCAAAAATTGACAAAGGCATGTGGTGTTGAAAAATTAGAGTAGTGTGCGAAAAAAATGTTGCTCAAAAAAGAGAAATTAATTTTTTTACGCAAGAGGTATTTCGAGATCAGATCCTCAAAAATTGGAAAAAGGCATGACGTGCGAGAAATATTAGAGTAGTACGCGAAAAACAGTGTCATGCGGAAGATGTGTTTCCCTCGCTCGTAGAGGATTACGCGCTCAAGTAGGGTTTTTTTCGTTCAGGGGCCTAGATAGCCTATAAATATTAAGTGTCCCCCTTTATTCGAGGAATCTCAAGACATAGAGAGTATCTTATCTCCACAGTGTGAAATTAGAGTATGTAAGAGAGTTGTGTGTAAACGAAAAGTTTTCAGGTAAATTTTTTTTTCTTAAAGAAAAGGATGCAGGTAAAAGATGCTTATTGGGTTTAAAATAAGTGTTCATGCATAAAGAAAAGTTTTCACATAAAAGAAGGTTGTTCCATGTAAAATAATTTCTTGCACATAAAAGAAGCATGTTGTTCATAATAGAATTGGTTGTACGTAAAATATTTTTTGCATGAAAAGAGGATTTCACACAAAATTACGGAATTATGTTCAAGTCCTAGTAAAGGATACTCGTAATAATTAGAGTTTCTAGGTACACCTAGTGCAAAGATAGATTGATCTATGGGTGAATTTAGAAGTCAATAGAGAATATATCAACAGTTATGGAAGCAATTTTATTTAATTAAAATAAAGATACCTACAGGTATATAAACTATGATTGTATCCTTTCCAAAGAAGTGAGAAAAGGAAGATAAATAAGGTGACCCTTTCTACCAGTAGTGATCCAGAGAGAGAGGAATAGGGAGTGACCCTTTAGGAAGTTGTGATCTAATACTAAAACTTTTTAAATGTAGTGATCCTGGGCATAGAAGTGTTCTAGGCCGAACATTATTGTAGTGAGATTTAGTGGATTCAGTACAACAGCACATCACCATTATATGTTCCTTGGATGTATCCTAGTGAGGGTGTACCTACTAAAAATCTCTGGGTCTTCTTTATTTCTTCCATTCATTTCATCCAAAGCATCATCATTTGTTAAATAAATAGATAAAAATATCAAAATTAACACATAAGTGAAATCATAGTGACCCATATAATAATTAGGAAAATATATTGTAGGGATTGAAGATTTTTATTAATAGAATATGCATATCCTAATTTAGTAGCCCTCTTAGGGAATCGAGGTCCATTTTTGTCCTAACACATGATACTCTCTGGATTTGATCTATGAGATATACCTACGATCATGATATTGTGAGAATATAATCCGTAGAGATATCAATGTCGATGTAGTTCCCTTGTGCATCCCCAACAACACTAGGGTGCTAGAGTGGGAACTCGTGATAGAGAACTTTCTGTTAGTGTGATTCTAGTTACTAGGAGCTAGTAGTAGGTGCAACAGAGATGGGGTGTCTGTTGTAGCTATAAAATGTCAATTGGAAGGGCCTCAAATGTTTGAGGCCTTACCATGACAAACCTCCAGAACATGGGATGAGATAGAGTATAGCACCGAGGCAGCCCAAGGAGGTCCGTTGTAATGCAGGTTATAGGCTAGGTCACCTGGGATGAGACTTCCTAACCAAATGTTATGATCTCTCAAGACATATATTAGATGTACCACCACATCTAAGAAAACTCATGGATGAGGGAACTCCTTGGTGGGGACAGTGTGATAGATAACATCCTGTCAGTGTGACACGTTTTAGCTAGAGCTGGCAGTAGGCACAACATAGATATGATGTCTGTCATGGCTAGAAAATTTCAATTGGAGGGGCCTCAATGATGTAGAAATTCCCATAACCAAACTCATCCACATAGTCTGCGACAATGTAGAGTACTGATGCAGCCCAAGGAGGGACAATGTTATTCTTGTGATAGGATAGGTCACATGGGATGAGACTATATGACTAGAGATTCTAATCTCTCCATAAAGTTGGTAGATGGACCTCCATGATAATGACAACACTGTGATCAGGGATATCATAATTGGGGACTGTGTGGTCCCCAGGGAGGCAGTGTAGGAAGAAGAGTGGGAAGAAATGTGGTTGGAGGATGACACAATGATTCCTTTCCACCACCACCCGATGGCCCACGTTAGGATCAGGTAATTCACAGTTGGGGATTCAGACAACTACATACTATGGATGTTTATGATCATATAATTTATGAGATGATAATAAATACAACATGTGTCTTTAATTTCTTTTTTGTAGTAGAGCTTGTTAGACAATGGGTTATGTACTCGTTTCTCCCTACTTCATCCTTGAGTTCATACCAGGGTGAAGTAGGGAATCAGTTTAACCCTATATCAATGTTGTTCGATGTATATTTTAATACAAAGAAAATTTGGGTTCTTCACCCACTGAGATGAGTTTTTTTGATGTTATAAAAAAGAGTGAGGGAGAGTCAATTCCTCCCAAAGAAGATAGTATTGAGTTGTGGTGGATGAGTCCCTCTAACTTGTGTGTTCAGGGTGAGGTTGTGCGATGAAGTTTTAGAGAAGGTCCTAGAATTTTCGATGGATTTTTAATACTTCAATTTTTTTTTGGATTCCAGTAGTTGGTGTATCATAGTATCTAGTTTTGGATAAATTTCTTTCTAAGGGAGGTGAAGACAAATGGGGTATGCCACATGCCTTCCCGGCCTATCTTATGGTAGTTGGGTGAGTTTACACAACATCCATATTTGTTGGTACCTTTTGTGCTTAACATAATAATTGATAACATAGTTAAAAAATTCTTGTTGAGGTGATGTAGACCCCAAGAACAGAAATATGAAAATCAATATGTGGTTCTGGAGGAAATAGTCTTCGACCTGAGGGTGTGGATACACAACCTTCTAGGACAATGATTTGTGGTTTATACAGGCCACCCGTGCCTTAGGTACATCTTCACCCTGAGAGACTTTAACCTACGGTGGCGGCGCTCGTTGAACATCCTATAGGACAATGACATTGAGATGGTATATATGCTAGGAAATGGAGATGTTGTAGCATATTCCCTACATATGAAGTCCTAGGCTCCCCTAGTGCAGGATGTTTCAGAGTAGTCAGCTTCCATATAGTTGACCCTAGTAAAAAAGGAGGATATAATTATATTCAGTTGATGGTGATGATTACTTCGATTATTTAGTGCATATGAGAGTCTCTATATTGAGACATCGACTATGAAATCATACATGACCAGATATCATTAGGTGTTTCCGTAGATGTATATTCTGAAGGAGGGAATCATGGGACCTTGTTCTATGTAAAAATATTGATTGTAGTCATGATGTCTGATGTAGAGGTTCAACCAGGGAGGGGAACTATACCCTATGACTCTTTAGGCTGTTTTAGACTATGCAATGAGATGGTGATGTTTCCTACCACATTACCCTACCCAAAATAACTAGAGTGGGTGCACGAAGTCTCCCATGTGTCACATATAATGAGATATGTGCATGTTCCAATACACATTACCGATAAGAGAATACCTTATGAATATGAACCACCCAATTTGTTCACATACTATGATAGCATGGAAATTTCCAGGATTTCATGAATGTGAGGGAGATAAGTTCAAGATCAGTATCTTGAGTTGTTTCCCTTGATTTTTTAGGTAGAAAATGTTGATGGATGGAGTGATGTAGGTAGTCATTGTTTTCCTTTTATTACTTTGGAATATCTATACATAAATTTGTAGATCTATACAGTGAGACGATGTGTCATTATAAGGCCTAGAGTGCCGAAATCTTTTATAAAAATACTTTGTATTTTAATACTGTAGATGAGGCGAAATGGGATATCTCTCAAATGATAGATCTGATCAGAAATATGAGGGTATTGTTGAGTTCGAAGCATTGAGTTTACCCTAGGTGGGATATTACTTTGGTTGGTATGAGTTTCCAATAGAAAAATCCACAGAGTGTGTTTTCATAATTAATATATTAAAATATAATTTTTTTATCTTGAATACTAGATCAAATAAATTTTGAATGGATTCTCAGATTAAAAATCTAAGACCACCATTGAGTTTGTAGATGGGGTATTTACATATGCACAGACTAATGTGGGAAGGCATGGGAGGTTAGGATTATACAACCAGTGGAAGTTTCCTCTATATAGGAGTTTATATAAATGATCTACACTATTCATATCTCTTACAGACAGAAGAGTTATATCCATCTACTTCCAAAAAAATTTTGGCGTTTGATCTTCATCAAATCAGGACGAAAATACATATGCTAGTAGATCAGTGTGCTGCAAACTGAACCACGAATCCAAAATCGAGGTAGGATTTCTATTTCAGATTTTGAACTTCCATGAATGAAGAAACTAATTTCTTTTTTGATTTTTGATCAATTCTACTGATTTCGTATTGTAATTGGGATGGAAAAACTAATAGCGACCATTATCAGACTGCTTAATCGAACTCTTGTTCTTTGCAATCTTCTCCCATTATTCGTATTCTACATAATTATTCCATGATAGCTTTTCACCTTGATCAAACGACATCCAATCAAGGATAAAGACACATATTTGTGAATCTATCACCCTAAAGAGTCTCAATTAATTCTTATATACATTTTTTTGCTGTCAGAGGAGGCGCAACAATGAGTAGAAGAGACAATAAATTTTTATCACATCGAAACGCGGGAAAAACATTGAGCGTAGAAAATGAAAGTGTATATTGGTTGCCAAGAATCCCGGATATGGTCTTAGATTAATTTTTCAGACCACCATTGATGTATAGGTGGTTTGAGAAATGTGGTGCTGATGCGGCTGCGGTGAGGAAGCTCCATCAAGATGGAAAAGTTGTAGTTCAAGTAGTGCGATTGTGGCTACAGGGTGGCATGGAAGAGGTTGGAGTGTGGCCAGACGGTGGCCACATGGCAGTGTAGTGGAGGGCTGGGGGTGGTAATAAAGGCTAGCATGGCGGGGCTAGTGGATTTGGCTAAATTTTCTGGAATGGGCCGGTATAGGTAGGCCTTAATGTTGAGGTTTTATTCCCCTATATCTCTCAATCCGGGTTTCCGATTCATGTAACGTCTATGGTAACATGCCCTTTCTTCGAGGTGGTCATTTTGAGGAAATTTTGGGATTTTTTATAATTCATTCTTGATTATTGGTGGATTGATGAATCACATAATAATTATAATAAAATAATAAATATTATTGGGGAAAATTTTATAGGACAATAGTTCTTCATACGATGTCTTATTGATGCACCATCATTGGAATTGTGACCCTGAAGTTGACACATAAATTTCAAGACTAATTCGGGGTGATTAGTTTGAATTTTATGTGAGGGTCTCACAAGTCACATTTGGGGAATTTAAGGTTAAATGTAGTTTCTTCCTCAGGTATCCATTTGGGACAAATGAATAGTCAATACTATGTGATTTTTTAATCGGATCGCAATGGCGCAATCCACATGACATAATTTAGGATCGTTTAATGGGTCCCATGAACTACCATTTACGTGCAATGTAGTTTCTTCACTAGAAGTATGATTTGGGTGAATTAATAGTCCATCCTTGGCATTTTTCTGCAAGGATCATAATGGTGTGATTCATTTGATTATCCAATGATATTAGAAGAGGCATGTCGATAGAATTTTATTTTCTCCCATTAGATCAAATAGAGAGAATCATGTTCTTGTTATCCTATTGTTCTAGAGGTTTTATGTAATCTGGGAGTAGAATTACATTTTCCTCCTTCAGATCAAACAAAGATCATCGTGTGCTCATTAGCCTGTTGCGCCAGAGGGGCCATGTACTCTAGGAGTATGCTGGTACACATTGGGGTTCTTTTTAAATAGTTTATTACCGTGTTTATGTCTAGTTACATTTCCAAGAGATGATTTGGGGAAATAGATCATTTTTTCCCCAAATGCTCCATGTACCACACTATGAATCTTCTAGGTCCTATATCTTCTTCATCTAAACACATATATTTGGCCCGTGAGTGGCCAATCCTTTTTTTCCACAAAAATCATTTTAGTGACATCTATATTGGCTTTTGAGATATGATGAGATATATTTTGGGTGTGATACCTATATAGGGTGATACCCGATGACTGCAGTGTAGTTCCTAGATGATTTTTGAGATGTACAATCTAGGTGGGATGACTAGAGTAGTACTACGCTTACCCTCTATCTAGGATAGGATGTGGCATTCAAATACGACGCATTTGGGGTTACCCTCATCCTAGGATAGGCAGTGTAATTTCCCTAAGACAATTTTGGGCGTACCCTCCATCTGGGATGGGCAGTTGTGTTTTCCAATAACACTATTGGTCTTACCCTTCACCTGGGTTAGGAAGTGGCATTCACCGATGCCACATTTGAGCTTAACCTCTATTTGGGAATTCAACTATTACACATTAGGGATTACCCTCTAATGTATTAAACTTTTATTGGGGTTGGGAAGTGGAATTCTCTGATAGAAGACACCGAACATACCCTCTAGTGGGGTTAGCCAGTCGGTCCTCGACCATGATACATGATCTCTGGGCTATGCAGATCAATGCCGAGTAATGTTTTGATGTACCTTTGTACTCATGAGAAAGAGAGACACTTTTCCCATTGTGACACATACTTATGATGTGATCTTAAACTATGAGAGTGAGACAGACTATCCTAAAGAGGAAAGTTTCAAGGTGTGGTGATTGAGTAACATTGACATGCATTTTCAGGGAAGACATGAGGGATACTGGGCATCGTGGGTGGTTACATCTGGTATTTTTGGTGATAATTTTCTTGGGATGAGATATGGCATGGATATCCCTATAATCTCTCATTTGGTATTCAATGAATGAGAATATATTTTTACACCCTATTGTAGTACCCACTCCTTGGGTTATGGTTACTCTCCTTCTATGAGAGGTGAAGACGCGTGGGGTATGATATGTGCTTTCAGTGTCTATATATTCATAGTTCTATGAGTCAAATCTCTTATTATAGGTCACAAATAGCGGATGAGATGTTCATATTATTATCATTTCATTCTCCTTGTGTTTGTATGATCATACATCACACTGTTTTTGGGTTGAGTTGTACTCTCTTTTTCGATACCTTGTTCTATCTATTACTCCCATATTCAGTTCATCTTTTTCTAATCACTTGAGCCATTGAGGCATCCTAGTGAGTATATTTATACTAAACCAAACTTGGTATTTTCTCTCACTTGGTGTTCCCTTATAGATGAAGAACATGTTGATTGTGACATCAAAGGAGATTATGGATATATTGTTCTTGGACCACTTGTGGTGGTCCTATCTATGTATATAGGAATAGGTCTCTCTCTGATATTTTACATTTCTAATTGTTTCTGGGATTGTAGCACTCTTCTGGTTGGGTATTTATTTTGGTAATTTACCTTTTAGTTTACTTTACATCACCTGTACTTGTACTCTTTCGAGGTTGATGCATATTTTCAGGTTTTTGTATAGTAGTGTTGTGCCTTTTCCTTTTTCCTATGCTCTTTTTCATTATGTTGTGTTTATGCATGTGTACATATTCCTAGGAAAAGGCTTCACCATGTTTTTTATTCATTTTTCACTTGTCAAAATACCCTAGCCTATAGAGGTAGGATTTGGGTAGTTGAGGATCGAGCGACGGCATGGGTCAGTCCTGACATGGATGCAGGTAGGGAAAAAGGGAATCTTGCAACATTGGATGCCTAACCTACTATCCAAGGATAGAGTATGGGTGCATAAGACAAAAATGATTCTCAATATTCTATCAAATACATTTTTTTCCATTTTACATTTTTTATAGCATGTGTTATATATCTATATTTATGTATCCAATGTCTATTTTAATTTAACTAGCACAATGATATGATCCTAATTTTTTATATTAAATTATTTTTTCTTCCATATTTTTATTATATCTTTGTGGTTTAATATTATTCTTCTACTAGTTGATTATTACAATTTCTATTGATTATTATTATTATATACTTCTATGAGACACAATTATAATAATGGTTTAATCACCTCAACATACCATAATAGACTGCCACAACTAGTTGGTAGTATCCAACATACAAGGAGGAAAGCTTGAGGTCATGTGCATGACTATGTTTACTACTTATGAGTGAACTAGGTTCGAGACTCTAAAAAGGAGTATCTGATTATTTTTCCTTTTTTCTGTATTGTATGGGTTTTAGTCCTGAGTCATAGATCATATTGAAATTTTGTATTAAGAATCTCTATAAGAGTATCTATCCCAAATATATGAGAAAACCAAATTACTTGGGTTTGAATATTTCTATTTTGGGTTGCACTTGTTATAGTTTTAATGATTTCACCAATGTGTGAGACACATGTTTTGTGGAATTAATATTATCAATAATATTATTCTGGAATTCTATTTCCTTAATCAATTAAATAAATTATGTATCATCTCATGTATGATATATGAACATGATAATTAACATGTGCAACAATATGGTATGGCATATATGTATATCTCTATGCATGCATTGCATATTTTTCCAATGGTTGTTTTAAGTTACATGAATGTTATGTATTGAAAATGTTCTATGATTTATTAAAGGGGTTGAATAATTTTATTAATTAATGTGTATGTATCAATATAAATAGCGTTTTCTGATATAAATTGATGAAGTAACCTTATGTAAACAATTATGTCATGTTTGAGCTATGAACCACTGGTTCTAAGGTATTGAAAGTTAGATAACATTGATTACATGAATTCCAATTATAAATTTAGAAAAAAGTACATATATATGGTGGGAATGTGAATTAATTTAATCAAATCATTTTATATGAAATTTTACATCATGATACTAGATTTCAAGGTCTAGTCATAGTTATAATATGTGGTAATTTATTCTTATAAAATGTATTCCTTTATAATGTGGAAATGTAGATAAATATAAATATAATATGATATTTATATACATATAAAATAGTACTAACTTAGATTCATTAAAACATTTAAATGAAATGGTTACCATTAAATGGGTATTCTAATTGAAATGAAAAGTGTGTCTTCCTCAATAAAATACAATTGACACTCTATATACTGGAACCCATACGGTGTTACGTGAGATCCCAAACCGGACCGGACCATAATAGTTTGAAGTAGGTTTTGTATCTTATAACCTCTATGAGCTTTCTTATCACCTAAACTATAAAAACAATTCTATTTATTAAATAGATAAACATAATTTATTACATTGAATTACACTCAATAAAACACTGAGGATCAAGAGGTCTAGTGTCTTGGGAAATTAGGAACATTAAATAACAAATCAGAACATAAAACACAACATATTTATTGAAATCATCTTTTACATGACCAAAAAATTTCTTTTATATCGAGCATTTCATGGGATAACCTGAGGACATGCATAAGACAAGTGTGAGATATAAACCCCAACAAGGGAGTGAATAAGGAATAACATGATGAATATAGTACATGTTTGGAAATAGGCATATCATTGAAGAACAAGATAAACAAGAACCAAAAAGAAATGATATATCATAATTATCAGAATACGAAGATGTGTAAAGAACATTTAACATTATATTAGCATGATTCAAGGATCATTGAACATGGAGAATGAGTAAACCCTCATTGCACTTTAATTTGCACGTGTAAACCCTCATTATACATTAATTAGAAAGATTAAACCATCATCGACATGGTGTTTCATGATACTACTCTTTACCGAATGCATTAGAGCACATTTAGGGCACACCCTTCGTAATCAATTCATTTAATGAATAAGTGTTCCACATAGACCACACAAAATGGATTCAATAAACAACATAATTTATTATAATAATAATAAATGTGGAATATATAATTATAATTCCCAGATCATCATGTACATTTGAATAAAGTTGAATACACTTGATAGAGAAGTGGTTATGGTATTCACTTACACGATTATTCTGGCATGGAAATTTTCTTATAATTTCAGCAACATAATGATGTCAAATACATATGGTAAAATAGGTTGATGATAGATAAATGGGTATCTCATAATTTAAACATGGAATAGAATCTATGGGGGTCGTGGAATATAATATCCCATCATATGTAATGGAATTTAGATACATAATATAAAAAATTTCCGGATTGTAAATGGGGAGAGAGAAATCCTTTATAGAATTTCGGCATGGTAACATGTGTATAGGCGAGGAATTAGTGACAGAGAAAGGGGTCTATCATCATTAAAAATTAAGGAGTTTAGTGTATGGTAGGTGTGATGACATCCCACACCATTTTTAATTGAAAATAAAACTATATAAAAATGTAATGAATCATGAAAATAAATAAGGAAGGAAGGAATGTAAGGATCCTTTACTTCGAAGTGTGATCCCAAAGGCTTGGGAGAGGCTTGAGAGAGGCTTATTAGGAGCATGGGGTGCTTTCACAGATTATAGAGAGGTTAGGGAAGAGTTTGGTATAGATATAATTGGTTTTAGTTAATAGTAATGGGATATTGAGTGGGATTATATAGGAAAAAAGAGGGAATTGTTTATTCTATTGGTTTTGGACAATACACATTAAACTAATAAAAAACACAAACCATCCCATGGATTTTGGCCATGGATTTTTCCAAAGTGGAGTGGGGAAAATATTTTATAATTCCAATGGCATAATATAATGAAAAATTATTATTGCTTATGTGGAGGTGGGTAACACTCTCATGGAAATAATTTTAAAATGAAAAACCAGTTTTGAAGTCTTTGAGGGTCCACTAAGTAATTTTATAATTAATCAATAAAATCTAAAATCTCTTTATTTTAATGGTAAAACATATATTGGAATAATATACCATTTATATTATTTTATTACATCACTATTATGTCATTATAATGTCATAAAACAGATAATATATTTAAATGATATTAAATTTTTAACAAAAAATTCAACTATATCAAAATATTATGAAGAATTCACCACTAGATAATTTATACATCCTGAATCCATAAATAATGTTCATTTTATTTATGTAATTTTCTAAATATTTGAATTTTTACTTTATAAATAAAAATTGATATTTATAAAAAAGTCATTGGTTTTGAAAAAAAACTGCTTTCAAACCTTAATAAAAATTATAATTATATTCATAAAAATTATATGATCATATATATTTAATAAAAAATAATTTAGTAAAAATAATTTTCTAAAATATTATTCTATCCAAAAATCAGTTTATTCATCCAAATATATTACCTAATTTAATATTAACTAGAAATACTATTTGTTCTTAAAACCCCATTTACAATGTAACAATAAAAAAATAAATGTATATTTTTTATTCTATGAAAATATAATACACATAATCATATTTATAGGGTCTTTTAAAATAACATATAATAACACCCACATTATACCTAGTAGTAAGGTGTGTGATGGTGACAGACTCTTGGGGTGTCTCGGATAACATCACCCGCTTGTTAACCTATATTAACTTCAAATTCTCGCATATGCGATTTTGTTTAATCTTAACATGTTGAATCATGACTTGGCCTTGGTATAGAGAGAAGACCAGTGATACTACCTTTTTTTCTGAGCTTTGAAAAATGGGCTTTGTATGGAGAAATTCTACTAGATGAATCCCAAGATTCTTTTTTCTATATAAATCAGATATATTAAATCCCAATATTTATATTAATCATGTGATCACTGTTCAATGGCTATATTAGTTATAGTAAAAACTCATAATACTACTTTAAAATCCAAAAAAATAATAGCAAGGATGTTCATCTGTTTTATATAATCATTTTACATAATAAGAAATTTAATTATATCAAGAAGAATTTCAATTAATAAATTTGTGGGTTGTTACAATATTACCCACTTAATAAATTTCTACTTTAAAATTTCATTTCCCCACACTAAAACAAATGAGCCTAACTCTACTTCATCACTTCCTTCGATTCAAACTTTTCCTATTCAAACTTTTGGTTTCTTCACAATATCTTTTTGAGGTGTATTTTCTTATTTCATACATATTTTTCTCTATGATATAAGATCATCACAAAATTCTCTTCATAGGATATGTCATTCTCCAAGGAACCACCTCTATATTGACTACATGCAATAGGCATGGTATTTTATTCCTCAATAGTGATATATGGAATACATAATGTACTTGAGATAGGTTCGGTGGGAGTTCAATTCGATATACCACTACTCCAATGTGATCAAGTATCTCAAAAGGACCGATATACCTTGGTCTATGATTTTATTTCTTCCCAAATCTCACAACCCTCTTCCACGGTGATATGTGAAGGAATACCGTTCCCTAAGAATCAAAATCAAGGACACATAGATGATTATCATCATATCTCTTTTGGAGACTATGAGATGCATTAATGTGATATTTCATGGTCTTAACCTTCTTTATCATTTCATTAACCAATTTTGGAACTAGACGTTTTCAGTCCCAAATATCATCCCTACATGCTGGTGTTCAGAACCACTTCCCATAATGTGCCTCATAAGGATCCATTAGGATGATTGAGTGGAAAATATCTTTTTAAGAGAACCCAATCAGTGGAAGATGTTGATGCCATATTCCATTGATTTCAATTGAGCATGATCTCATCTAGTCCCCAAGTGTTTGGATAGTCTTCTTTGATTGGTAATAATTTTGAGGATGATAAGACGTACTAATGTTCAGCTCAATATTTAGAGCATTTTGGAGACTCTTCCATAACATAGAGGTGAATCTTGGATCTTGGTTGGATACAATCAATAGTGGTACTTCATACAGCCTTACCACTTCTTTTATGTATATTCATTCCAGTTGATCTAATGAGAAATCCAATCGAATTGCAATGAAGTGTGCATTCTGTGTAAGATGATCCCCAGTAACCCTGATAACATTATTTCCTATGTATGTATTTGGATGTTTGGTGACAAAGTCTATGGTGTTGTTCTCCCATTTCCATGTTTTTATAGGTAATGGATGCATCATCCCCTTACACTTATGCCTCTCAGCGTTCACTTCCTAACATTCAAGACACTTTGATTTATACTCAGTGATCTTCCTTATCATGTTATCCCATGAAAAAATCTTTCATAGATCTTGATATATCATTGTGTTTCCTGGGTGAATGGAGAAATTCAAACTATGTGCATCATCAAAATGTTCTTTCTATAACTCTGGATTTTATGGAACACATAGTCTTGACCCAAATATTTCCATTTCTTTTTCTCTAACATTGATCTCTAAGGATTTACCTTTTCGGATAGTTTCCACTTTATTTTGAATTATCACATCATGATTTTAATAATCCTTTAACCTTTCCAAAAGAGATGGTTTACCAATCATTTTTGAAAGCATTTATGATGTTCCCTCCTATATGATTCCCATGTCCATATTCATTAAATATATGAAAATTAGATCCTTTTAAATTATAATCAATGATAGTATCACTGGTTCTTTTCTACTTAGAGAATCTTCCACCTTGTTTTCCTTCCATGGTGGTAAAGGATTGAGCAGTCATAGTCATTGATCAGATCTAACCATCTTCTTTGGAACATATTCGACACATTCTGTGTGAATATATAATTAATGCTTTTGTATTCTATATATATTTCACACTTCTCCCCAATGAGGTAATGCCACCCAATTTTCAAAGTGAATATTACATCATCCAACTCTAGATCATGTGTTCGATAGTTTTTCTCATGAACTATGAATTGACATGATTCATAGATAATTAAATTTTTTATATAGCATCAACACACATCCTAAGACCTTCATCGAAGTATCACTTAATACAACAAAAGTTATCCACTTGGGGGTATTGTGAGCATAGGTTTAGTGATAAACCTCTTTTTCAAATCCTTGAAGCTATATTCACATTCATCACTTCAAGAAAACATGACTCCCTTTTGGATTATCTTTGTAAGAGGGTTGGAAAATCCTATGAAATTTCTCACAAATAAGAGATAATATTAAGTTATCCTCATGAATCTATAGATATATGTCACTGATATTGTCCATTTCTATTCCTCATGTGTAGTAATCATGGAGGGATCCATAGATATCAAATTTATGAAGATGATATGTCCCATGAATGAGAATTCCTTCAACCAGAACTAAAACAATATGTACATTTCATAGAGCTTCTCCTTTCGGAAGGCCTCAAGTATAGTGCTTAGATGCTCCTCAAGATCCTCCTTGGTTTTGGAGTATTTTAGAATATCTCCTATAAATACTACCACAAATTTGTCGAGGTAATGTATAAAGACTCTATTAATAATGTCCATAATTAATTCTAGTGCATTAATGAGTTGTAAAGGCATTACTATGAATTTATAATGCTCGTACCTTGCTTGAAAATAATCATTCATGATGTCCACCTTCTTCACACATACATGGTAATATCCAGACCATAGATCCCCCTTGATTAAGTATTGTGATCCTTGTAACTGATCGAAAAAACCATCAATTCATGGAAAAGGATACTTATTCTTTATCATGTCTTTGTTCACCTCATGATAATCAATGAAATGTTGCATTGACACATCCTTCATCTTTATGGAGAGGACTGGTGCACCTTATGTTGAAGCACTTGGGTGTATAAACCCTTAATATATATTCTAGTGCAGTTGTTTCATTACCTCCTCAAGCTCCAAACCATCTGTTCTATATAGAGTCTTAGATATTGAAAAATCCCCAATAATATGATTAATTGATAATTCAACATCTCCTATAGGTGGAAGGCCAAACAATTACTCAGGAAACACTTCAGTGGATTAACTCATAATTGGAATATTTTCAAGGATTGTTGCTTCCTTAGACTCAATCATCAATGAATGATATGCATGATCATAGGGAAATAATATGCACAGTTGAGATTATGGTTTTAATGAAGATTAATCCTCCTCCTTGCTCTTGTATTGAATGGGGGGGGGGTCAATTTTCTATATGGATATTGATTTCCCTCTCATAGAAATTTATGTTGTCTCTGTATAGAGAAATCCAATCCATGAAAAGAATTGCATCATATTCAACCAGAGGGATTATGATGAGGTTCACCCGGAAGTTCAATCCAAAAATTGTGATAGGAGAGGAGTTATATTCATGGGATGCAATGATTGAACAATTTTCCATTATAACCAACATCTCTAATTCCATGATTTTTTGTGGTGTTGGGATTGTACTTCTAATATTTTTGGATATAAAAGAATGTGTATAACTATGGACGATAACCCTAACTTTCACGTTTTGATTCTAGTTCTATTAATTTAATTTATCCAAAAAAAATTATGGAATATTTTTTCTAAATATATTTGACACATAAATTTGAATCAAATTTCATTGAAGTTATAACTTATAAATTAAATTTATCTCTTTAATTTCTACATTTATAGGCATCAATACATGTAATTAATGTTCTACTTCACAACATATATTCTAAAGGGAATTTTTTAATTCCCTTAATAATGGTTCATACTATGATTATGAATTTACACAAGAAGGTCTCCCAAGAGTGTCATAACCAAGATTGACGCAATGCCTGTTGGCGTATACCAGTTCCCATTCGAGTTTAGATCAAAGAGTTTTTTTTGGGTTTTACCCCTAGATAAATCTATGCCAGAGCCACCTCGACTTGTTCATATCTAGTCTGAGATGTATTTTCTTGATAAACCACTTAGTATATACTCACCAAAATGTAGGTATTTTTTTATTATACATTATCTTATCCCAAAGGTATTCACATGTAATTTCTAATCTTAATCCAAAAAATAACTAAATCCTTCCTCTAATAACAACTATAACAATCCTTCTCTCTATTTCACACATAAACATGATTTATTACATAAAATTGCACAAATGATAAATTTGGGGATTTAGAGGTCCAATGTATGGGGTAATTAAGAGCATTACATAACAACTTAGAATATAAAACACAACATATTTATTAAAAACGTATTTTACATGGCCACAACATTATTTTGTACCTAGCTTGGCATGAGATAACCTGAGGACATCCATACGAAAGGGGTGAGCTATAAATCTTAGTAAGGGAGTAAAAAAGGAATAAAATGATTAATATAGTACATGTTAGGAAATAGTCATATTAATGGAGAACAATAGAAACATGGACATAAAGTCATGATATATCAAGATAATTATAACGTAGATATGTGGAAACAACATTTAACATGATATTATCTTGATCCGTGGATCATTGAACATAGAGCATGAGTAAAACCGCAATGCACATGAATTATCATGATTAAACCCTAATTTCACATTAATTATCTTGAGTAAAACCTCATGTCACAAGGAATATCTTGAAACTATTCTTTACCCAATGCATTGGAGCGCTACCAAGGTGCACCCTTCTTAATCATTTTTTTCATGCATAAGTTTGCCACATAGATAAAACAACATGGAATTATTAAACATCATAATTTATTACAAGAATAAGATATGTGGAATAAATAACTATATGTACTCAATTAACATGTACATGTGCATAAATGTGAATACCCTTTATAGAGAAGTGGGTATGGTATTCACTTACATGATGATTTTTGGAATGGAAATTTTGGTGAAATTTTAATCGTATAACAACGTCATATAGAAATCATAAAATGGGTCGATGAGAGAGAAAGGTTTCTCAATTAATTTATTCATGAAATAGAAAGTAATGGGGTTATGAAATATATTATCTCGAGATATTTAATGGAATTTAGATTCATAATATAAAATAATTTCATGAATGAAAATGAGGAGAGATAAATCCGTTACAAAATTTCAGCATGGTAATGGGTGCACATTGGAGGAATTAATAAAAGGGAAAGGGGTATGTAATCATTAAAACATAAGGAGGGAACTGTATTGGAGGTGAAAAATTATACCCCAACATTTTTAATTAAAAATTAAAAGTGCATTAAAATATAATGAATCTTGGCCATAAATAAGGAATGAATGAATGTGGGGATCCCATACTTGGAAGTGTGATTCAAAAGGCTTGGGAGAGGATTGAGAGAGGCTTATTGGGAGCTTGGAGTGCCATGGGAGGATTATAAGGAGGAGATGGAAGAGGTTGGTCGACAAGAAAATGGTTTTATTGAAGAGGAATGGGATATTGAGTAGGTTTTTATAGGAAAGAAGAGGGAATTTTTTATTATTTAGGTTTTGGACACTACACATTAAACTACTCAAAACCACAAACAATCCCATTTTTTAGGATGGTTTAAGCCAATGTGGAGTGGAAATAATTTTTTAATGTCAAATTTCCTAAAATAATAAAAAAAATATTCTTTCTTATTTAGAGGCGAGTCACACTCTCAATGAAATCATTTTAAAATGTTAAAGTAGTTTATATGTCTTTGATGGTCCACTAAGGCATTGTAAAATTAATCAAATAATTATATAATAACATTATATTAAAGGTAAACAATATATTGGCCTAAAATAACTTTTATATTATTTAATTAAATCACTATTGAATCATTATGATGTTACAAAACATATTATATATTTAAACTGTATATAATTTTAACCTTAAAATTCAACTGTCTCAGATATTTAAGAAAAATTTACTGTCAGATAAATTCAACATCATGAATTCAAAAATAATATTAATTTTATATAAATAATTATATATATATATATATGTGATTATTTAGTTTAAAAATATAAATCTACATTTATCATAAATTCATGGGTTTTGATAAAAACAGATTTTAAACATTAATAAAAATAACAATTATATTCAAAATAATTATAAGAGAATTTATATTAATAAAAATTAATCTAGTAATAATATTTTATTACTATATTATTTAATCCAAAATTTGATTAATTCATCGAAATATCCTTCTTAATTGAATATTAACCAAAAATAATATTTGTTCTTTAAATACCATTTACAAACTAACAATAATAAAATGAATGTATATTATTTTTTCTCCACAAAAATAATGCACATAATTATAGTTCTTGGGTCATTTTAAATAACCTCTTAGAACACCAACATATAATCAAAGAGTATGGTGTTATATGGCGAAAAAATCTTGGGGTGGCTTAGATAACCTCGATCATGTGGTAATCTCTACTAATTTCTACTTCCCAAATTGGTGATTCTATTCATGTTTAACATGTTGCAGGTCAGCTTGGTGTTGTATTAGAGCGATGAATAATGACGCTATCTCATTTCGGAGCTTCAAAAAATGGTCTTCATATAGAGAAATTCTTTTGGATGAGGCTATCTCTTCGATTGTCTGAGTAAATTGGATTTTTAATGCCCTATATTTATACTAATCAAATGATCACTATTCAACGACTATATTAGAAACGGTAACAATTCATAATGGTTTTTTAAAATATAAAAACATAAATCATAATAAGTATATATTTTTTATATAATAATTTCATATAATGATAAATTTATTCAGATCAAGATGAATATTTATTAATAAACGTTTCAGTGGTTACGTGATCAATTATATAAGTGTAGGAAGAGTGGTTTGACTTGGTTGTTGGTAACTGTTGCACATGTTCCTTTTAGATATCATTAATCCTATCTATTATTAAATATTATCTGAGGATAGTATTTGGAAATTGTATAACAATGATTCTATGCAATATTTATATCATTATCCAAGAGTGTGGAGATGACAATACTGCAAAGGTGGTGTAACCAGAGCTAACTGTATTGTTCCTATAGAGACACATGATGAACTTGGTGTTATACCTCTTTTAGGGGAAGGCAGTTTTTTCCAAGAGATATTCGTACACTCCATGTAGTCTACACATAGAGCACTGTGACCATCCCATTCTATATAATGTTGATGTGAGAATTCGAATAGTGGAATCATACCACCTTCCCAGGGTATGGGGATCCTTAGTTTGTAACTTCCATGAAAGATTCAATGATTTGGATCATAAAGCATTTTGAAACAAATCCAGAGTATAGGTTCGTGCTCACAACCAATATGTTTTATAATTTCACAATTTTCGATGGATTTTATCTACCAGGATAGTCAGTAATTGGGTATGTTTTTGGTGTAGTTCTTGACATCCATTTATGACTACTTCTTCCAAAAATTGATAATACGGTACAACACTAGAGAGTTTATGACGCTATAGTAGGGTTCAATGTCTATGATGTATGATTTTTCCTATTTTTAAGAGTTTCATAACATTCCATTTAATATTATCAGTTATGAGTTGAAGAAAATAATAAATTTTGAAGATGGCATTTTGTATGCTATATGATCATAGATTGATGTATTTTTTACACTATTTTTGAAATAGTGTACTAGACTCTTATTACTGAGTGAAATCTAATAGAATATAGTGGTATGATTAAATCAAGTACAACATCGAGATGGGGATGCATTTTATCTAAGGGATAGAAACATCTCATTGAGTCTACATGTGAGGGAATATCTAGTCAAATTAAATGAAAATATAGTAACTTGGTGTGTCACTAGTGTTGTAGGGTGGGCCATAGAAATTTCATGTTTATGAAAGACACAATAAAGTTCTGATTTTGTATAAGGAGGGGTAACCATCACTTATTATTCTATAAATTTCCAATTGTACCTTGATATAAGTGATCTATAATGACTCCACATTAGGTGGAGGATATGAGGCTCCACGTTAAGTTAGATGTTGGATTACTACCTACCAACCAGGTCAAGGAGGAGGATGTGGTCATGGTTGATTAAAATTATATTTACAATTCTCATAGAGAAAACCTTCCAATGTTTTCTCGGTTACATCTCATTTCCACATATCTTACTATGTCTATGAAGTGAAACATACTCCAGAGAGGTTGACTCCAAGACCTTATATTCTTCAGGGTACTAATCTAGTAGCTTTTACATAAGTTAATCCCCTATTTTATATAGGATATTCACATTCGATAAAATCTGTTGTAATTTTGGGATGTTTCAGTTTAGAAATAGAGTAATTTGGAAGAATAATGAATCTCAACTCAACATTGGGTTTCTTAACCAATAGTGTATTCTAGAAAATAGGGTAACCTCAGAAAATGATGGGTACCAGATCATATGGAACCACTTTTTTATCCATAGGATAGGTTTCTACATCATTCTCAGGATAGATTGGATCATACTGAATCATACTCACATTTATTTTCAATTCTGGGGGTGATCCTCAAATCAAATGAGGGAGGTAAAAATATTTATAAGTTTAAATGGGATGTCGAGGAGATTTTATATGGACCTGGTCATTGTGGGCTATGTAGAGTGATGACATAGATTCAATGTATGTTTACAAATGAATAAGTTATGTTATATATTGAGTTACATCATGCAGTTGACTGTTTTAAAGTAATTTTCATTGAATACTTCAATAGATTACCTCCCGTGAGAGTGGTGGACTCCAAATTTGAGATAAATATTGTATCATCACCAGTGTCCATTCCTTTTTAAAGGATTCAACCTAAAGTGATAATAGAATAGAATAAATACCAATAGGATGTGGATCCTATAGAGGTTATCCATCCTACCACATCCCCAAGTGTTTTTCCTATTATATTCATCAAGAAGGAAGTTGAGAACCTGACCATTATCACCATAACTGATTTTATTTTAATATACCATTATGTGCATGTGATTCGATCAAACATACCACATATTACATTCAATATTATATATGTCATTTATGATTTTTTGGTTATGTTGTTCTGTCAAACGAATGTACCAATAGTTTTCAAGGCCCTGAGGAAATGCGGTTTCCACCCATAACTATATCGATTTTTTGTGGTCTTTATGGACATTATCTTGTTTCATTCTCATTATTTAAATGACCTTGAAAACATCCTGATATCATGATGAGTAAACATTGAGAGAAACATATTTAGGATAAACTCACCAAATTCCACTTTTTGATTGATAAGGATCACTTCTGTGGTCACACAATCTCAGTATATGGGTTACCTATAGGGCCAAGGAAATTTAGAACCATAGTTTTGTGGGAGTATCCAAAAAAATAATATAATAGACCATGATTATTGGGTATGGATTTCTATGATAGGTGATTAATTAATGAAATTTATTTGCTAGAAGAACCTCACAAGAGATTGACTAAAAAGGATGTGATATTCCTATGGATTGAGGTTTCTAGAAATACTTTACATAGTATAAAGGGAGACTAAATTAAACACTAATCCAAATTCTATCAGAGTCATGAAGAATATATATTGTTTATTATAATTCATGGGGAATCTTAATAGGACCAGTTCTGATGTAGGGAGACCCAATTTTGGTGTATGGGTCCTGCCTGTAGAGACCTCAAGAGTGAAATTGACCTACTAATGAACTAATGTTGGAATACATGGTTCATGATTTTTTTTGAGGAAATATATATTGGTGAATAATTTCATCCGTTAAAAAAATTACAAAAGTCCAACATTTTTTTACACAAAACATGATTTGAATCTTAGGTAGTGCGGGTGGGTTGAATACCTATAATCATATGAATGTTATCTTTCTTATATACCTTGAAAGGGAAAAAACTAGTTGAAACCTTAATTAATAAGACATAAAAACAAACCATACATGGGGAATGTAGTAAGAGTTAGTTGATTAACATATTTTTTGAGAAGAACTTGGAGGTTCTTGAGTGTGATGGGTTTCCTGTTTTAGTATCATTGGCAGTTAATCCTCCCATATGGAATTGGTACGTATGAGATACCTTTAGGATCCCAAGGTCCTAGTCTTGAGGGATATTATTTTAGGGGAAGGCCCACCACAAGGTTTTCTCTTGTGTGTGGATGAGATCCTGAACATTAATGGGTGTTCATGTGTTCCTATGTGCCTTCAAACATACGTGGAGAGTTGATGTGTAAATCTCATGCCCCCTTTTTTCAAATATACCATGCTCTTGCCATGTTACAATGATTTGTGTCCTATAATTTTTTCATTCCCATTATGAAGAGATAGTTTTTATGATTTACAATAACATGGTGACCCTATAAGTAGGTTAAGGCAGAGAACCAATGGTTTGCTGGAAAATTACAGAATTAATCCATTCCTGAGTAGAAATGGGATGACATCTCCATAGATTTCATAATGGGATTTTCAATATCCCCTCAAGGTAGAAATAATATACAGAGGATAATAAAAATGTTTCTCAAGGGAATTAACATTTTTCCAAAAAAAGTTATATTATTATTTAATAAGTTTGGATGGATTTATATTTAAGAGATTTCACACCATAATGGTTCCCATTGTTCTATCATTTTAGATAGTGATTCTTGGTTTACATAATTTTTCTAGTGGGGTATATATAAATCACTAGGTTTAGTGGTTCATATGAGTATATCTTACCAGCATTAGGACAATTTTCAGTCCGAGTGTATGATATGAGTGATAGAGTACATGTTTTGGGCACACCTTTTTGTTTGGGGGGGAGTGGGGTTGGAGATGAACCTACATATCATCTTTTTTTATAAAATAATAGTGTTTATGTAACTATTCAGATCCCTCTTTGAGTCCTTATATTGTTGGAAATGTTTTCCACCCCTATTATAGTTAGAGGCAGCTGAGGCTGCGATGTTGGGACCTTCCCTCATCCAAGAACATCATAAAATGTACAAATTATTAACAACAATATGGCCCTAAATAATTACAAGAAGAATTATTATACCAATAATCACTACTATCCTATAAATTTTTTGATGGAAAATCATGTCCTTATAAGAGTTTTTCTATTATTTTTTCATAGATAGAGTCAGAGATAGAGAAATCTATCACCTTGTTATGTCGGGCATTTTGAAATGTTGGAGAGAGTCATGCCATAGTCTATGAGTTAGATTTATCCCATAGGTACAGTTCCATGCATGATGTCATCCATGAATTATATATTTTCGTAATTATCTTGAACAATCTCATTTGTTTGATCCACAAGATATTGATTTGAATGTAGATGTCTCCTTTTAGGATAATCCCAAGTGTATCGTAGATTAGATCACAATGTATCTACAAGTTATCTCAGTAATTTTGGTAAGGGTTATTTGGTAGAATGACCATTTATTGGGAAATTCCTACTATTGAGTGGCTTACATACATGTTTAAGAGCCAGATGTTTTTTCAAATGATGGTTTACCACCCTTAGATGGGAAACTTAGGGATTAGTCATTTTAAGTAGGGGAGGTTGTGACGTAGCATATTTTTTTGAAAGATATATCGACTATTTAGTTTCTTATTATTTTAATTTACCCTTATGGCTATGATTAGGAGCTAATGGAAGGGTTCATGATTGTTTGAGGAGGGTTTAGAGTGAAAAGCTATAAATCTCTGTGCAACATTAGGAGGCACACAGATGGAGCACAATTAGTAGTAACTGTAATGCTTAACCATGAGGCACATATATAAATGAGTGTAGTCTGAAGAACCATGTGAGGGAGGCCCCATGGTTGGGGGGAAAATTGGAATGATTTTTCAGCGTGGGCCCATATAAGCTGTTCATGGTTTCATAAACATTACACCTATCCCAGACCCTTAGTGACTCATACGAAATAATCCAGCATGGTTTGAGAACAGTTTGTTCAAACCATGTTGGATAGATATGCATGTTGTGGATCTATTTATAGGGTAATCTTTCATGGTTTGCACAAGGTTTGAAAAAAAATGCATCTAAACCATGAGACCCCATTAAAAAATTGAATTTAAATTTTCTCTCTATATACATTAAATTCATAAATCCTCTTTAATTCATATCATTTATACCACTGTAGTCATAGGGAGAGATTCATTATCCATCGTGTCTTAGCCTTGATCTATCTTCCAAAAATGGAGTTTGATTCCTTCACAATTGGTTATGTTGGATACATATTGGTAAGTACCTCAAAACTCTTCCTTGATTCCCTCATTCAGTCCTCCATCTTCGATACAATTTTTGTGTGGGATGATATGACCTATTTGTAGTGAATTTTCCCATTCTAGAAATTTCTTCATCTATTTCAAGATTTATTGGCCGATAATGGATGAGTACAGTTATACCATCATAAGGGAGGGTTATTAGATCTTTTTTCCATAAATCCTCATCATCTTATATGGAATTCCATTATACCATGCACCTAACTCTTCTGATAATCCTTCTAAATGTCATGTTACATAAATTAAATGATGTTTGTAAGAAATTTAAAATTATAAAAACCAATAAATCACCTTCAGAGGATGAATATTTTAATATGATCCACCCATAAGTATGTTTCATAGAGGCCTAAGAGCCTCTGACCTTGTAATTAATTTGAACTAGTAATGAAGGTTTACTTAATTTCTCATTTTTAATGTCTTTTATTCCAATTTGGTTCTAATGGAAAATGGTAGTCTATTTGTATAGGCCATTTACCTTCTTGTTATAGATTTAATTAAACATTTATAATTAATTTTTCAATGTGAATATATTATATTATTTAGTGATATGAGATTAATGATAGCTATAATATATACATTATACCAAGTTGAGGGAAAGACATGGGTATCAATTATGGTTTCCCTAAAAATTATCGCGATAATTAATAATTGGAATTTGTAAAATAATTTCAACATTCTGTGAGTGATACATTTTGATATTTTTAGAACACCATGGATGGGATAACCAATAAATTACTATTATGATTCCCATGAGTGATACCAAGTTCCCTAGAGTATTACCTTGGATGGGCTTGACATGAATTTTGATTTTAGAATGGCACAAGTGATACCTTGTTCCTAATGTGGTACACCATGGATGGAGTAAGAGGTTTATGCATTATACCATGCCAAGAGTGACACATGGTTCCTTATACAGACACCTTCGAAAGAATTCTATTGTGATGGGTTTATTTTTGAACATAGAGAAAAACCTAGGTTTCAGTTTATAGAAATCCTTACATGGTCTCAGGATGCCAATTAATTAAAACTATTAATGTGTATTCCATGATTAAGAACATGATTGGGATTAGACTATGATTTAATCATGAATTATCTGAAGAACCATTTAAATCTCTATGACCATATTCCAGGAGGGTTCTAAAACCCCTCATATATAATCGTGGAAGCCCTGGAATTATGTCTCTAGTCCTGAATATTGTTATATATATGTATTTAAACACATTTATGTCTATATGTATATATGATAAAAACATATGTATTCATATATATATATATATATATTTTTATGCAGGGTGGAATCAATTCATAGACATCTGATTTGGTAGAAGAAGGTAGTGTTAGTTAAGTGTCACACGAGGAACTTGATTTAAAGTGACATATTTACTTTAAATCATACATTTATAATTAAATTTTCAATACTAATATCATCTTCACAGACTGCATAATTCTAGACACTATTAGTTTTTTTCATACTAAGTATATCTGACACCCTATTTGGGATCCCATTTGGTACATGAACATAAATTATTGATGCTAGTATGGAAAAAGGGAATCATCCTGTTTTGGAATCCCAACATACCATCCTACAGAGGAGTGTAGTTGTAGAGGACTAAACTTGTGCTCATGATTCTTTAAGAGTTTTATTACATTTTATATTTTTTAGAATATTTTATATGTATGTATGTTTGTATCCCATTTGGGTTCCAATTTGATTAGTTACATAACATGATTATCATTTTAGTATATGGTATTGATTCATCTTCCACCTATTTTTTATATTTGTATGGTTTATTTTTATTCATCTCTTGGGTTTTTTTTAATGATTCACTTGCTTACTATTATTATATAACTCTATGCTACTATATAATCAAATTTTTATTGTCTCTCCGCCATACCATTAAATACACTGCTTCTTGTTGGAATATTCTATCATAAAAGGAGCCACAATTGAGGTCATGTGGGTAAATGTGTTCAATTATTCATGTTAGATTGGAATTATAAAATGATACAAAAGAGTGGGGTGAAATGAGACTTTAAATAATCTAATACAGATTCCGAATTTTATCCTTATTCATGGTTTTATGTAGATATGAGATATTCAATTCGTTAAGGAACTTGAATAGAAGATAGACAAAGAATAAGAACAGACCAATTTTTATAGTGGTTCTGGGAACAATGACCTCCTAGTCCACACTACCAACACTATCTTAGAAATATTGATTATTTTCAATATAAATTTTCTTTTAGAACAAGACCAAAAAAATTGAGTATAGTATAAAAGTTACCAATCTTAATCATTACATAATATTGAGTTACGTCCCACATTTTACTTTCTTTCACATTGAGGATCATTTTATGTTTATAATTTTAGATAATTAGGCCAAAACTGATACATAAAAACACCATAAAATAAAAATTGGATACTTTTAGTACATTATCCATATTATCTATAATCAAACCTTATATGAACCTCTTCATGATATTCAACATGAATTCTTCCAATCCGTTAGTCATCCTCATTTCTTATAAAAACATTAAAAAATGTAGGATGAGAATAAAAAGATCAATAAGGGATATAAAAATATGGAAACCATTAGTCCATTGATAAACATTAAAACCAATGAAAATTTATCTTAATGAAATAATTTATATCCTTAATAATTATTAAATATTTTCATTTAAAATATGCTAATTTTATACCTTTTGTATAATCACAATAATACAATAAAACCCAAAAAATCGTATAAAATACCTAAAGGTAATGTGTTATATCATTATACTTGTCACTATTATAAATGTAATAACCATGCAGTAGAATTCCATATATGTCACATATATAAATAGAAAATCCATACATTTGACTTCTATACCCAATTTATTGGTGGGATATAAGGGACCCACATATTATTGTTTTATCACTGAACCCCAAGTTTTTGGTCTATCACAAAACCAACTATAAAATATCCAGGTACCATAATATAATCATTGAAAATAAAAAATTTAAATAGAAAACATTTCACAGGTAAAATATAATTTTCAATCAGAAGAGAACATTTTAAGATATTGAAATAATCAATCCATTTTCAAAAACCATTTTCAAGAACAAATTACAAAGAAAATGGAAATGAGGGGTTTCTTTTTTCATAAAAACATGATGGATAACAGAGGAAGTAAAATATAATAATATACATAAAATTTACTTTATAATACTTTTATTTCAATATAAAAAAATTTAAAATAAAATCAATGATATTGATATATGGGAAATGATTATATCATTAAACATTCAAATTGTCTGATACCACAGTAAACAATCAAATCCCAAGCCACATGAAGAATACATTTTCTTAAAAAATTAAGTAAGATGATAATATATAGTGTATCTATATTTAATTTCAGAGGGTATGTATATAAACTTCATAAAATAATAATGGTGCACAATATCAATAAATTTTACAATTTTGGGAGATTGAGATGAAATCCCTTACCTTGAGTCTGAATTTACATGTGTTTATTTATATTCTTGAATAATAATATTATTTTAATTATTTATATTATCCATAACATTTTTCATGTTAAATTTTAATTTTATATCACTTATTATAATTTTGTAAACAAATACTTAAACAATTATGTATATGTTAGGTGTTATGACCATATTCGGTTTAGGTGTCAAATACAACATTGGTAGGTCAACTAAGTTCAAATATGGTGAGTATATAAACATTAAAAGAATAATTATCATCAAATAATTATCCTATTTACACATAAATTATACTTTTAAAACCATTGATAAAATATAGTTATGAAAAATGAACCAACATTACAATCATGGAGATGTTAGGTTGTATATACGCACGAGTAACAATCAAAATTTTCAAGGATCATTATGGAAAGAAGGTAAGTAAAGTTTATCTTCATAGAATGATGATTATATAATATATAATATATTATTTATTTGTATATATTTTTTATATTATTCGTGGGAATTAAAGGAATGACATCATGGTGAGGATGCGGTAGTCCACAAGTCCATGAATATAGCATCCCGTATTTTTATAACATAAGCTTTCATTGCATTAAAGAAAACTGAGGATCTTTAAGGTTTAGTGTCTTGGAAACAAGGAACATAATACATGAAAACAATATAAAGAATTATTCATAAAAAATTGAAAGGATTTTCCTTAAGTTCATCCTAGGTTCATTACTACATCTCATAACATGGGGACATACATCAAAACAATGGGTTAGAAGAAGGCCCAGTAAGGGAAACAAGAGAAACATTTTACATGTGAACTTGAGATACTTCAATAAGGACATGAAAAGAACTTTAAGGCATGAGAAAGAAATAATGAGATACATCATAATGAAAATACCATTTTTCATAACTTGAAGATGTGGCTACAACATTTAATATTGACAATCATTTCGTTTCACCAAGGTCTATCCCCAAGGTGTCATTAAAAAGTTCCAAGGTTATTCACCAAGGTATCAGTCTAAAAAGTCATCTCTATAGATTAAGTCTTTACCCAATGCATTGGAGCGCTATCTGGGCGCACCCTTGACATGTCTTTATTATCTTTTTATCCACATATATCATCATAAATCATTTCATAAACAACCCATTTAGCATAAAATAAATGGGTTTCATTTCATAATCATAACGTTTTAAAAACTGCTTTAAAGACATTATCTTTATGTCACTTTAAACCCACGGAATGGGAAAGAGGGTTTCATGTATGTAAATCCCAGAATTTAAAATAGAATATTTTTATATATATGTGAATACCCCTATATAAATAAGAGCTTTGAGTATTCACTTAATAACATCAAATAATTTTGAGAAAAGAGAGAGGCATTTTGAGATGAAAAACTATGCAGCATACCGTCTACGATACATGGTTTTAGAAAACATTAAAAAAAGAGGGGACATGGGTCACCCACTCAAAAATGATACAAAAAACAGTAGTATAACAGAATATATAGTATTTAAGAACATGGTAATGAAATTTGAATGATATAACATATGAAACGAAGAACTTGAAAGGAAGACAAAAGTAAGATTTCTCTTATGAGAATTCGGCAGCCTAACGACGTCACTTAAAACTTCCAAAAATGGATTGATGAGATCAAATAGAGTCTCTCATCATATGAAAATAAATGATCAGTATGATAGATATAGATATCATACACAAACATAATAAAAAGGAACTTGAAAGACTTGACATGAATGTAGATCTTGAAAATGAGAAGGGTGAAAGAACCCCTTTGAAATTCGGCATCCTAACAACGCCACTTAAACTTCAAAAAAAATGAATTGATGAGATCAAATAGGGTCTCTCATAATATTAAAACAAAATATAATTATGATAGATATAGAGATCATACCCACACATAATAAAAAGGAACTTGAAAGAATTGACATGAAAGTAGATCATGAAAACGAGAAGGGTGAAAGAACCACTTATAAATTCGGCAGCCTAACTGTGCCACTTAAATCTTCAAAATACTGAATTGAAGAGATCAAAAGGGGTCTCTCATCATATGATCATAAAATATCAGTATGATAAATTTAGATATCATAACCCAAAATAATAAAAATGAACTTGAAATACTTTACATGAAAATAGATCTTGAAAAGTGAGAAGGGAGAAAGAATTCGTTACAAAAATTTCGGCGGCCTAACAGCGCCACTTAAAACATCATAAAATGATATAATGATAGTAAGAGGAGATGTCTAATTATATGAAAATGAAAAGGGAAGTAAGAGGAGTATAAAAGAACATCCTTTAACATAAGAACATGGAGCAAAAAAGAAATTACATAAAAGAGATTTCTTGAAAAGGAAGAGAATGGTCGGATCCCTTACCTTAAAACGTAACACTTAAAACTCAAAGGATTGGACCTTGAGGGCTTGGGGGCACCTTGGGAGGACTCATTGGGAGTTAAGGAGACCAGAAATTTGATGAGGATGGTTTTGGAGTCTAAAATATTAGAGGAGGGCTTGGTATTTATAGGGAAAGTGAGGGGATAAGGCATTAATGGCCATGGGACACCTCAAAAGTGGTTTTCTCAAAAGCATGGGCCCTCCCATGGTACTTCCCATAGAGTTAGTCCACATGGGTAAGCCCAAACAATAATTAATCCTCTTTAGTCGACCATCCCTTAAAATATCTCATGACATCATCATGACACGGTTATGATGTCATTAAACATACCGAAACCCTAAAACTGTATTTTTTACTATTCACTGAAAATTCAACTTTCTCAGAAAAATTCCAAAATTTTACATTAACCAAATATCAATGCTCTGATTTCAAAAATGAACTCTATTATATAAAAATAATTTTCTAAATATTTTTAATTCATTTTTTTAAATAAACACACTATTCACCGAAAATTCATTTTTTTCAGAAAATTCCACAAAAATTACCTTAACATAATATCGATGCTCTGAGTTCAAAAATGAAATCCATTTTACAAAAATAATTTTCTAAATAATTTTAATTTAATTTTTAATTAAAAAACACTATTCACCTGAAAAAACTAATACTTGAATAATAATTTATGAAACTGTTATTTACCCATTTTATTGAATCTCATTACTTAATCAAGGTGTCTAAATTATATTATAACATTATTTGAGTGAATTTACTAATCCATTTCGTCACATTACTAATCCTAAGCATAAAACCACTATTCATAATTTACTATTCATCAAAAATCAAGTTGATCTTATTAGACTCGAAATTTTGTACTGAACGTAATTGTAGAAGTCCATTTTTTGAAAATCATTACACATTTTTATTTATTTAAGGTTTACATAATCATTTTTAAAATATCCTTTCTCTAAAATTCATCAAAAATATGCATACTATATTTATCCGAATATTTGAAAATTCATAAACTTCATCATAAGAAGAAATCCCAATTTTTATTTAAAACAAATGATTACACAAGGCAGTTACGGTCTCCTTACATAGCCCCTTATCACACCAGCATAAGACCTAAGTGTAAGGTGTGCTAAGGTGAGATAATCCAAGGGAGGCTCGGCCAACATCGCACGAGTAGTAATTTCTATCAGTTTGAACTTCTCGCGAAGGAGATCTCGTTCTAGCTTCACACGATGAAGTTCATCTTGGGTTTGGTCCAGAGAAAAGCCCAGTGGTGCTACCTCCTTCCCAAGTTCTGTTAGATGGGCTTCGATCGGTCCAAGAATACTGGATGACGCCATCGAATCTTCTTTCTATATTAATTAACCAATATTTCTTGTATTTAGAGACAATAGTCAAAACGTTTAGTTTCTAGCAGTCATATTGACCAACGGTAAAATAACAGTCAAAACCCAACAGTCTCATTTTAAATATACTCATGTTATCAAATGAAACATTTTTTGGAGTATAAAAATAAAATAAAATAACACATAAAATTAGGAAACAAGATTTATTTAAAATTTCGGGTCGTTACAATCTTCCCCCATTAAGAAATCGCGTCCCCGCAATTTTCAAAATTGGGTTTTGAAATTTCATTGAAAGTCCCACATCAGAAAAGGAGTCATTAAAATATTACTTTAAAATAAAGAAAGGGATGTACAAAGGTCACCCGAGGTAACCCACACTAGGATTCCTTGTAGGAAAACATGGACATGGAGGCGAAAACAAAGGGTCAAGTTTTGAGGGAGAGTGATAGAGAACATGATTAGGAGAAAGTTAACCGTAAGAAAATCCCAAACATATTATGTGTGTAAACGGTCTTTGATTACCTAGTAGGAAACATAATCCAACAACATTTTTGTTTTATGTTTCTTTTCATAATTTTGAGAAATTCATTTACTACATAGAACAAAAACATAAGAAAATAGACCTACCTTCAAGTAGAGTTTCATCCTTTAATAAGTCCCTACCAACACTACTCTTTTCTCCAAATGATGAGAATTCAAATACACTTGGTCTCACAAAAATCACAAGAATCATCTTCGAGAGAATCACATAATCTACAAAAGATTAACTATCTATTTCTTCTATCTTTAAACATTACCCCAAAAACAGAAAGGTTAAGGTAAAACAACTCTTCAGAAAGAAAGAATCCCATAGGAATGGAAACTACTTTTAAATCTTCAAAGTTCCATGGTACTACCCAAAGTTCATCATAGACCATTCCCTAAATAACGGTCCTTAAAATTCCTCAAAATAAACCAAACTAAGATTGAAACCCAAATACAAGAAGGATTTGATAACATAGTCTTCCAAAATAAACATCATTGTTCATCTCCAAACAACATCAACCACTCCTAACATCTTATAAAAAAAGTAGATAAACTAAACATATTTTACTCAAGATAGGTTAATCATTCCCATAAGTAACCTAAATTAATATAAGTCCACCTTAAATTCATCGATTCTTCAAAATACAAGTCAACCTTACTCCTCAATGAAAATACCGCAGTAACCTATTTACCTCGATCATATAGGGTCCCTAAAATAGTGAACGTCTTCCAAAATAATAATCATCTTTTAATCCCCTAATCATCCCTATCATATTAATACGAAAATCGTCGCATTTCCTATCACATTGGTTGTTGGGACATGTTCTTCCATTTCCCACCATTAACTAAGTAGAGAAACCATATTTAGGGGCTTAAGTACTTAGCCAATAGTCATGAAAAGGAACTGAAAGCATATAAGGATAACTTGTAGAAGAAAAGTATACCCTAACTTGTAATCCCCTAGGTTCCCATCTAGGTTATCCATGATCATATATTCTTATGTGAATATTTATTTTATTTTATCTTTGTTCCTTTAACAATGGTTCATACTAAGCTTATGAATTTACCAAAGCATATCCCCCGGGAGTGTCGTAACCAAGAGTGCAGCAAGGCCAATTGTCGTGTACCAGGTCCAGTTCGAGTCTATCTCAAAGCGGTGTTTTCGGGTTTTACCCCTATGTACATCTTTGCCAGAGCCACCTCTACCAGCTCGTATCCAGACATGGATGTATTTTCTTGGCAACCCCTTACACAATACTCACCAAAATACCAGGAATATTTCCTATAATTAAACTTTTCTATAGGGTTCTTCCTAGAGTTTTCATATCCTAATTTCCTTAAATTACTAAACCATCCTTTGATACCAACTATAGCATCCCGTCTTTTTATAACATAAACATTCATTACATTACGCAAAACTGATGATCATTAAGGTTTAGTGTCTTGGAAACAAGGAACATAATACACGAAAACAACATAAAGCATTCTTCTTAAACACTTGAAAGGCTTCTCCTTAAGTTCATCCTAGGTTCATTACTGCATCTCATAACTTGGGGACATACATCAAAAGAAAGGGTGAGCAGAAGGCCCAATAAGGGAAACTAGAGAAACATTTTACATGTGAACTTGAGATACTTCAATAAGGACATGAAAAAAACTTTATGGCATGAGAAAGAATTAGTGAGATACATCATAATAAAAATAAAATTTTTCATAACTTGAATATGTGGCTGCAACATTTAATATTGACAATCATTTCATTTCACCAAGGTCCATTCCCAAGGTGTCATTAAAAATTACCAAGGTTATTCACCAAGGTATCAGTCTAAAAAGTCATCTCTAGAGATTAAGTCTTTACCCAATGCATTGGAGCGCTATCTGGGCGCACCTTTGAAATGTCTTTATTATCATGTGAGCCACATATATCATCATAAATAATTTAATAAACAACCCATATAGCATAAAATAAATGGGTTTTATTTCATAATCATAACGTTTTAAAAACTGCTTTAAAGACATTATCTTTATGTCACTTTAAACCCACAGAAAGGGAAAGCAGGTTTCATGTATGTAAATCCCAGAATTTAAAACAGAACATTTTGAAATATATTTGAATAACCCTATATAAATAAGAGCTTTGAGTATTCACTTAATAACATAAAATAATTTTGAGAAAAGAGAGAGGCATTTTGAGATGAAAAACTATGCAACATAATGTCTACGATACATGGTTTTAGAAAACATTAAAAAAAGAGGGGACATGGGTCACCCACTCAAAAATGATACATAAAACAGTAGGGGACCAAAATATATAGTATTTAAGAACATGGTAATAAAATTTTAATGATATACCATATGAAACGAAGAACTTGAAAGGAAGACAAAAATAAGATTTCTCTTATGAGAATTCGGCAGCCTAACGGCATCACTTAAAACTTCCAAATATGGATTGAAGAGATCAAATAGGGTATCTCATAATATGAACATAAATTATTAGTATGATAAATATAGAGAACATACCCCAACATAATAAAAAGGAACTTGAAATACTTGACATGAAAGTATATCTTGAAAATGAGAAGGGTGAAAGAACCCCTTAGAAATTCGGCAGCCTAATGGCGCCACTTAAACTTCAACAAAAATGAATTGATGAGATCAAATAGGGTCTCTCATCATATGAACATAATATATCAGTATGATAGATATATATATCATACTCCAACATAATAAAAAGGAACTTGAAAGACTTTACATGAAAGTAGATCATGAAAACGAGAAGGGTGAAAGAACCACTTATAAATTCAGCAGCCTAACGGTGCCACTTAAAACGTCAAAATACTGAATTGAAGAGATCAAATGGGGTCTCTCATCATATGATCATAAAAGATCCGTATGATAAATTTATATATCATACCCAAACATAATAATAAGGAACTTGAAATACTTTACATGAAAATAGATCTTCAAAAATGAGAAGGGAGAAAGAATTCGTTAGAAAAATTTCGGCAACCTAACGTAGCCACTTAAAACTTCATAAAAAGAAATAATGAGATTAAGAGGGGATCTATCATTATATGAACATGAAAAGGGAAGTAAGAATAGTATAAAAAAACATCCTTTAACATAAGAACATGGAGAAAAAAAGAAATTACATAAAAGAGATTTCTTGAAAAGAAAGAGAAAGGTCGGATCCCTTACCTTAAAACGTAACTCTTAAAACTCAATGGTCTGGACCTTGAGGGCTTGGGGGCACCATGGGAGGACTCTGTGGGAGTTAATGAGACCAGAACTTCGTTGAGGATGGTTTTGGAGTCTAAGATATGAGAGTAGGGCTTGGTATTTATAGGGAAAGTGTGGGGACAAGGCATTAATGGCCAAGGGACACCTCAAAAGTGGTTTTCTCAAAAGCATGGGCCCTCCCATGGTACTTCCCATAGAGTTAGGCCACATGGGGACCCCCACACAATAATTCATCCTCTTTAGTCGACCATCACTTAAAATATCTCCTGACATCATCATGACACGGTTATGATGTCATTAAACATAACGATACCCTAAAACTGTATTTTTTACTATTCACTGAAAATTCAACTTTCTCAGAAAAATCCCAAAATTTTACATTAACCAAATATCAATGCTCTGATTTCAAAAATGAACTATATTTTATAAAAATAATTTTCTAAATATTTTTAATTCATTTTTAAAATAAACACAGTATTCACCGAAAATTCATTTTTTTCAGAAAATTCCCCAAAAATTACCTTAACATAATATCGATGCCCTGAGTTCAAAAATTAAATCCATTTTATAAAAATAATTTTCTAAATATTTTTAATTTAATTTTTAATTAAAAACACTATTCACCCGAAAAAACTAATACTTGAATAATAATTTATGAAATTGTTATTTACCCATTTTATTGAATCTCATTACTTAATCTAGGTGTCTAAATTATATTAAAACTTTCTTTGAGTGAATTTACTAATCCATTTGGTCACATTACTAATCCTAAGCATAAAATCACTATTCATAATTTAGTAATCATCAAAAATCATGTTGATCTTATTAGACTCGAAATTTCATACTGAACATAATTGTACAAAACCATTTTTTGAAAATCACTACACATTTTTATTTATTTATTGTTTACATAAACATTTTTAAAATATCATTTCTCTAAAATTCATCAAAAATATGCATACTATATTTATCCGAACATTTGAAAATTCATAAACTTCATCCTAAGAAGAAATCCCAATTTTTATTTAAAACAAAGGATTACACAAGGCATTTACGGTCTCCATACATAGCCCCTTATCACACCAGAATAGGACCTAAGTGTAAGGTGTGCTAAGGTGAGAGAATCCGAGGGAGGCTCGGCCAACATCGCACGAGTTGTAATTTCTATCAGTTTTAACCTCTCGCGAAGGCGATCCCATTCTAGCTTCACATGATGAAGTTCAGCGTGGGTTTGATCCAGAGCAAAGCCCAGTGGTGCTACCTCCTTCCCAAATTATATTAGATGGGATTCAATCTGTCCAAGACTACTGGGTGAGGCCATCAAATCTTCTTTCTATATTAATTAACCAAGATTTCTTATATTTAGAGACAATAGTCAAAACGTTTAGTTTCCAGCGGTCATATTGACCAATGGTCAAATAACAGTCAAAACCCAATAGTCTCATTTTAATTATACTCATGGTATCAAGTGAAACATTTTTTTAGTATAAAAATAAAATTAAATAACACATAAAATTAGGAAATAAGATTTATTTAAAATTTCGGGTCGTTACAACGAATGATGTTATCACTTTTTTAGTGTGTGAGAGGATAATAAAAAAATTGATATATTATATTTATAGAAAGGTAATTATTTCATGAATATAATATATATGTTATTAATTTAGAATATTTTTAATTAAACCCATTCATTATACATTTCATTTAATGTGTGAATGTATTGTATCTCTTTGATGAGGCGGTAGTCCACACATCCACAAATGATGTTATTTTGTTTACATAAAATTGTTAGAATGATGGTTGGTGTTATATAAATATAATATAATTATGATGAAAACATAAATATAATATATATATATATATATATATATAATTTTGTCAATATAATTTCATACTATGATAGGTTGTAAAGGAAAAGTAGACGATATCATTTCATGAGGAAGTAGTTTGCCGTACATGAATGGTAATTTCATTACCCATGTGATAGAAGTGTGTGTAGATTTAGGGAAAAAAGTTAATGTTAAAATGTATAATTTTATTTATAATACATTTTTTTATATAGTCATTTAATAATATGAAAATAAGGGGTACATAAAGAAATTAAATATTAATTCACATTAAAGAATGTTACTTGTTTTCGGGTAACTTCTTTTGGTATTCACAAAGGGATTCATTGGTAGAATTTATTAATAAAGTTAGGAATATAAGGTTAATAGAGGGATATTGGTATATTATTTAGGTAGGTTTTGGATGAGAAAAATGGGTTTATAGGTTTGAAGAAGTGAAAAGGAACTACTATAAATAGTGATTTTTATAGCGCTAAAAACTGACATTAAACGTTCTAGAAAAGCGTTATTAATCGCGGAAATGATTGGGGGATCTCATTTATCTATAATAAAAATAGAACTGAAAAAGGTGACCCTTTACAAAGGTTATTTTTATCATTGATAAATTCTCCCTTTATCGGCGTTATTTTGAGCACTAATAAATGTGTAACAAATCTGTGCTCAAAATTGCGCTGATAAAGACAACCTTTATCAGTGATAATCAAGTGCTGATATATTATAAATTTATTATCACTTAATTATCACTGATAAAGGCCTAGTTTCCCGAGCCAACCCATCACCTGCACAACACCTACACACCTAAGACATCAGCTGCACACATTTCACAAACAATACTTACACCCAAAGTACAGAAGAACAAAAATGTTGTATTAATTTACATGAAATAATGAATACAAAAAAAACACTACTATATACATTTCAAAATATTTTTAATATGGTTACAATTAAAATTATCCAAAAATTAGTTAAAAAAATTAATGTTTCATTCTTTTTTCATCTGTGATCCACTCTAAAAAATTATCATCCATATTAGTAGTTGCCGAAGAAAGCATTGATAATCAAGAAGAAATATCACCTATATAGGAAAAAAAATTATGTTAGTAATACAATAATGAAATAAATTAAACATTAATATGAATTAATACATTAATAAACTGTTAATTTCTACTTATTAGAACTTTTAAATGTCCATATTCCCATAGATTGAATTAATATTTTAGAAGAGGCTCAACATGATTCATTGACTTATTAATATTTCTTTGTTAATATTACATGGATGAGAAAATAAGAGGAAGAAATTTCAACTACAACAAGGAAACCAAAAGGTTTCATTTATTGACAATAAAAAAGGAGGAATCTCCACAAGTTATACAATATGACACATACATGATAGTGTATTCAATTACATACGAGTATTCAATTTTAGAATAAATTCTTACATTTTCCAAGTGATACCACCAACATCGATTGGTTATAACCTTAATTGTTTCATATATTTAAATCCACGAAGAGTGTACTCTCCCATTCCAGGTCAAAGGGAATGTGTTCTAGGGCATTCACATCAGACATTAGGTCAAACCCTAGTTGGACCCTAACCACTTACGCCCCCCCAAAGACCCCAAAAAATATCTAAGGTCTCGTAGATGGTATAGAAAGAATTTATTTCTTAGTTTTAGAGTGGGCCTGATGAGAACCTACAAAATTAGATAGGTCATGATCATACCGATTCACTTTTCTCTTGATCTTATAGTTATTTACTGTGATTATACAACACCCCCTTCCCCCACCTGAGACAACCCCCTTGGATATCCCCCTCCCAACCTTAGGACAACCACACCACTCCACCTGCAGCCCCCTCACTCATCTTGGACAACACCCTCCCTCTAGCTACATCCCCTCTCATTCCCTGGTCATCAACCTTCCCAAATCATAGACATCCCCCCTATGCTTTTGTATAACCCCATCCCCTTCTAGACACCCCCTCCACTCCTAGACACCCATCCTTCCTAGTTAACCCCCTCCCTCCCCCAGCATCCCCCTCCCATTCCTCGGATAACCCCCTTCCCACCCCCAGACATCCCCCTCCCCTCCTAGAAACACCCCCTATTGGACACCCCCTAGTCCTGGACATCCCTCCCACCCAAACACCCCTCCTTCTAGGATACTCCCACCCACCCTCCCACCCTGACACCCCCTCCCTCCTGGACACCCCTCCCTCATAGTTCCTTAGTGTGTACCCATTAATAACCATCTTTATTAAACTGTATTTTCATCATATATTTGATAATGGATTAAATATTATTCATACACCATCATTCAATAATATGAATTATAAAATCATATATATTTTGATGAGATACAATTCAACAAATCATGGAAATACACCAAAAAAATATATTGGCGGAATAGGAACAAAATTTAACATAAAAGTATCAAAAATATAATTTAAAAATACATAAATCCAAAGCATAGATATCCTATGACACAACCAGTAGACTCTAATCCTATGGAATGTGGTAGAAGTGATATATATGTGTGTGTGTGTGTGTGTGTGGTGGGAATATATCTTCTAGAATTCAGTTTCAGGTAATAAACATCTGATTTTGTAGATTTTATCCACATACCAGGATTGAGTTTAAAAATTGATTTATTTGATAGTGTACTCACAAAACTTATAGATGACAAATTATATCTTCCAAATAACTCATATATAATTAGTAATTATTCCAATAGATATATTCTACTATAATGTTGGTGTAGATAAAAAGTGTGTTTCATCGAAATCTAATGCAAGAAAGGAAAACGGTGCATGTGTTCTTTATTTATGACATTAAATGAGATATATTGGGCCTCAAATTGATTTAGAATATAATTATTGGGAATTTACATGTGGTTGGAATTTTTTTTATTGGTTGGAACTTTTGATTCCTCACTCAAACCCACTTCAAGATACTGTAGAATTGATCTAACCATTGTATATTATCATTATTGAATGGAATTCAATGGATCTCTGCCTGGACACCCCCTAACTTATGGACACACCCCTCCCTCACATCCTAGACACCCCACTCATGGACACCCCCTGGACTCCCTCCTTTTTGGACACCCCAACTCATTGCCAACCCCTAGACACCCCCTCCTTCCTAGAAACCCCCTCCTTCATGGACACCCCCACCCACCTTGAAACCCCCTCCAACCTAGACACCCCCTCTTTCTAGGAAACCGCCTCCCTCTTGAACTCATCCCTCCTCTCATGGACACCCCATCCACTCCTTGATACCCCCACCCACCCTGACACCTAGACACCCCTTCCTCATGGACACCCCCTCCCTTCTGGACACACCCTCTCACTTCGCTCCTAGACACCCCACTCATGGAAACCTCCCTGGACTCCCCACTCATGGAAACCTCCCTCGACACCCCCACTCCTAAACACCCCGTTGACACAACCTTCCCTCCTAGACACCCCCTCCACCACCCACCTGGAGACCCCCACCCTCTAGGACACCACCTATCTTGGACTCCTCCCTCCCATCCTGGACAACCCCATCCCTCCCCTTTAACTTCTGGACAACCCCACCCACCCTCACACCGGAAAATCCCTCCCTCCTGGACACCCCCACCATTATGGAAACACCCTCTCCCTTCCCTCTAGGAAACCCCACTCATGGAGACCCCCTCTCTCTTAGACACCCCTCCTTTCTGGACACAACCCCTCCCTCCCCTCCTAAACACCCCACTCATAGACACCCCCCCATGGAAACCCCTGCCGATTGGACACCTCCCTCCCATCCTAGACACCCCCCACTCATGGAAACCCCCTAGATCCTAGACAACCTAACCCACATATAAGAGAAACTAATTAGAAAATTGAAAATTCTAGATATTGGTTCCCATCATGATTTTAGGATTATTGGGAGTGGACTGAATAAAAATGCTTTGTTCGACTTCAACACTATTGACCATTGTACTGCAATGAATTACAACCTCCTCAGCTTGAATTCATTAATTTATTTGTATTATAAGAATGAAAATTTTGATAAATTATGAAAATGGATGATTTTGAGTTAAAAAAGGACTTGAGTATGAAAGGGGCATGTGACTAATTATAATTATCATATTAAGTGCATGGCTCGTCCAAAGTCAGGTGATCGCATGACCAAAATATTATCACATGATCAAATAAACCTGGGAGATTTATATGATTACACGACCCTTCAATATTGATGATATCATGTAAATAAGAAAAGAATATACGAATCATGGTTCAAAACAAAAGAGTTCTTTTAGAGTTATGAAATATTGACTCATTAGGGAAATATATTTCCCATTACCTCTACGATTTAGCAGACACAACATCATTTATCTTCCTACAAAGGCATGTCACATATACAAAAATCATATAATATAAATGATAACTACAAGGAATAATTAAAATCAAATAAACAGTTTATTATATAATTATTTGTTAAAATAGACATATTATATCGTAACATTACCATTACATCTTTCCAAATGGATTCCTTGGTCCAGATATAAGCTAATAACAAAAATAATGATTTTTTGTGCACTTCACTACTATTGGTTAGAAGAATGAAATATATATGACATTAGTTTGATATAAAAATTACAATTCTATATCCGTGTTAATAATCTCACCCTTCATTATTAGTTTGGGTATCAGATTCCATTGATTATTTGAGAGGGATAATTAGGGATATGTTCAACATTGGGATGTGGTGAATAGGTGTTAAAGTATATTTATCAAATTTAAAACCATTTTATAACTTTCATTTTACATATACACATTTAGGATTGTAGATATTTTAATCCTTGGTGTGTTTTGGATTACATCAAGACCTCATAACTGAATTGTGTGAACATGTGATTATAAACATAAAAATTTATAAAAATGAATCCCATGTAAGATGACTTCTGATATTGTATGGAATATTTTCAACATCTATATATTTCCAATGTGTCTTTATAAAACCTCTTTACAATGTTAAATAATTTCATGTAAAAATAAGAGAGGCTTCATTCCAATTATTTTTTTATATATTATTGGGTATTTTAATTGAACTCTTACTATTTTTAAACTTCGTATAATCATAAATAACACTTTATGTGGTTATTTTCTTACACAATAGTGGAAACACCATTTTCTTTATCATTACAACTGCGAACTGAAATGTTTATCCTTCTCTATCACATACATAAACCGAAGAAACTTATTTTTATAAAACCTGAACTAAAAGACCTTTTTCATAATTAATACACATATTATTACACATTAGTGAAACAAAAAATGAATTATAAAACTTCCCTCATTCACTTAATAACATAGGGATTATAAAAACCATATGTAGTCTTCAAAATTCTCCAATATCATTGATAATTTTGGATATTAATATCTTGAATAGTATTAGATATCATTCTTTTATTTTTTTTACAGAAAATAAATAAATATATAAATTAGGTTATTATTTCATTTAATTTCTTTCTCTTTCATTTCATCTACCATATTCACTACACCGCATTTGCTAATTTTGAATTTCCATGAGTCTTATTAATTCAAAAATCCCAAAACATCAAATACCTAAATACATTTCATTAACTTCCCAAAAAGTCTTAATCCATTAAAAATATATACTAATGTATGTAAAAATGTGATCCTTAATTTTATTTTCTCTTCAAAAAACTCATCATTAACTTTTTTCATGAAAACCAAAAAAATATCCTTTTAATACAAACTCTACAAATACTTTATTTCATGAATTTCATAGAAACAATTTCTCATTGTAAAATGTCATGATGTGATTATAAATTATCTTTATTCATTATCAATTGTTTTTTGAAATTTTAATAAATTATATCAAAATATTTATTATAATGAAAATAAAGTATCATAAAAATTGGTATATTTAAATTAATCTTATTTTAGAGTATCCTCATGTTCATAGGAAAATTAGAATATAATTTTCATAAGTGTTTCATTGAAAATAATTTCGTAAGAATGTTCTCTTTCATATGATGTTATAAATCTCATATTAAATCAAAAATCCATTCATCAGATATCACAATTTTCATATTATGATCACCTTTAATATACTATAGTAATTCATATTTGAAAATCCATTTTAAAAAACTCTTTAGAACCTCTCAAATAAAAATTCCCTTTATAAAATTAACTTTATTCTATAAATGTATTCTATACATGTACAATGAGGATTAAGGAATTTTCCAATTCTATCCAAACTGCTTGACATCAATGAAAACAAGAATAATTCAACATAACTGTTGTCTTGGTATCAAGATATTTAAACTAATCTCATCTATCTTTACTGAAAAATTCACCTTACATAACATAGACATTTTATATATGATTGTATTTTTTTGATTCATTAAAATGATACCTAAATAATGACATAATATATACTGCACAATTCATCTGAATATTTTCACATTAATTCTAGTATTCTATGATTGAAACCATACTAATGGAACTCCTCAATCATGTCCAGCATAAAGAGATAATATTGTTCATTATATATTCTCTATGGATCTAAATTGACTGAAATAAAATATTAATTCAATATGAATGAGTCTATAGTGAACCAAAGGTATGGTCTTCCATTTTAATTTTATAATTACATGGAACATCAAAATAGCATCCGATAATTCTTAATGGATATTCATCCTCATAAAAAATATATACAACATCTTTGGAACTCTTCTTCAAAATAATCTTGGGTTCATCTTTTAACTTCTAATCCATTATAATTCACTCTATTTTTTCATCAAAATATATTTATTCTTATACTCGCTCTCATTGTTTTTTAATTGAAAAAAAAACCACGCACACAAAGTGAGATAAATATGATAAGGTTAATAGAAACCTCATAATGTAAGTGAGGTGTCCCAAAATTCCTCTCAACTATTAGAGGATCTATGATGGGAAATTAAAATTATGGAATTCTTCTATTCAATATTTTCATCAATGACTATTTATCAATCCAATTATATAATAAGATATCATGAGGTGTCTTTAAATTTACAATTTAAATGATTTATTTTAAAGTTGTGTTTCGAAAACCTCGATATTACTTTTTTGAGGTGAGTGAAGAATTTTTTATGTAAGTGTGCTTCTGTAATTATATTATCTACTTAGTTCTAAAATAGTTTTTTGAAAGCATCTCTAGTGATTTTGGAAACATAGAAACATAAAAAACTATTTAATAAGATCCTGTAATTATTTTATGCTTCACAGGAAAGAGAAATCATCTCTTAAACCATTCTTCATAAGATAAAGATAAAAAACATTATAAAGATTTATCGTATATGCTCAATAATTGTAAAAAAGAGAGATATCAATGATCATATAAGGATAATATAAGTAGTAGGAATTGAACTTCATCCTATTTGGGTACAATCTTCCACACGGTATGTTGTCCTTTCATTTCGAAACTCATCTATATCATCTTGTGTATATGAGTTTCTTTGATAGTCATGGTAGTTTAGAAATAATATAAATACAAAAAGTATTAATAATTATTTTAAATGAAATCCTAATTCTTTTCGAAAATATCTCTTCATGGATTCTTGTTTGTTGCTGAAATACGATATCTTTAATAAATTTAATAACACAATAACCATAATCCCATTAATTTGTTTGGTTTGGACACTGTAGAAACATCATGAAAAATAAGTAATTTGTTTTGAGATGTATATGGATAGTGCAATGTTATTATATAGACCATGATACTTTTCCAGTTGTAGATATCATAGCCATTATTGTACTTAGTCCATGTATCCATTCCATAAAGTAGACAATATTGATACACCACCCTATCAAAACAGAATCCTCATTAAAAAATAATATAAATTATATAACTCAATGTTTAGTTCTAAAATGTTGGATCTTTTATATCAAAAATTAAAAAACTCCATCATGAATGGTCGGTTTGGTTCATATCCAAGAATTTAATCCAAAAAATAAATCATTGGATGATCCAAATTGAATGCAATCATCATCTAATTATACCTCAAAAAATGAATACGTTATGAAGGAAATGAAAATATTATTAAAATTATTAATCTGTAGAGTTTTCCCCCTGAATCATTGGTATTAAAAAGAGTCTGTCTTCTAGAATTTTTCTTCAAAATGATTCGAGCAGGGATGACATTATTACAACCTCTTTATCAGAATCTATTTCTTATTTTGAAGAGGTGATGTGAGGAATAACGAGTCCAAATTTTTTTTCATGGTAAAATCCCTTCAATTTGTTTTCATATATACGTCTGAAAAAAATATGAAATTTATTTAGTCATAATTATAAGAGTATATCAGCTTTTTTAAAATCAAATCATGAAAACATACCTCATGTATACATTTAAAACTACATTTCCTTGCCATTCATACTTGAGGATTTCATTTACATTTTCCACACTAATGAAATCTGATTGTTGATCTTCGTACATACTATTTTCTATATCAACTATGTGAGTATTTTCGTCTATAAACAATGTATCCACATGAGGCTGCAATGATATTAACTATGGTTATAGAACGAGCGGGGGATGTTTCTCTCAGTAGACCGTTTTAATCGATTGGTTGGTCATTGAGATATTTTTGAGCTGATATTTCATTTCCCCCTATTATCATTGTCATTCTGTAATAACATTAATTGAATTAGACTTTTTTTAATTAAATTTAAAAATTTTGGCTTGAAAAATAAATTTGACATGGATACCTCCTTTTTGACATGTTTTTTACAAGAATTGACGACTATGAGATGAATGTTCCAACATCTTGTTCAAATGTATGAATTTATTCATCGTCATTTGGAACATGCAGCTTGACACTAGGTTTATTAGCAACATTAATTGACACTAAAAAAATGATATGTTAGAATTTATCTATTGTGTACGTTTTCGTTCTACATATTGAACACCATAGCCCTCACTACAAGGCGATAGGTGGGAGTTGATAGATATAAATCACAATCATTTTCAACATGTTGATTATTAGTGCATAGAAGGTATCAGTGTCTATGTGATTCAAATTTCATCGAAACAATTATTAAAATATTTATTACCTCAACTAAGTAAGGTTTTTTTGGGGAATGGCTTGCCTCAAAGCTGGTGGGGGTGGGGTGGGATCATCACACGCTGGTCGTTTTAGAGTTGTTTCTTCTCTTTGCCTCTCCCCCATAAAACATTCAATCATCTCTCTTTGGTACAATAATTATTCTTGAAAAATAACTAATTTTTCTTGAATATTTTCATTTCCTTAGTTTTATCCTCTACACATTTTTGTTTTTGAAAATTTGTTCGGGGTGTCCCCCCAAAACCCACACCTCTGACACGGCCATACTGTTCTAGCTGCTTCAAGGCCGCTTAAACTATGTCTGCATCTGGTGTGGGTTTTGTTGATTCTAGTGACTATGTTTGATAGAAAATATAAGAAAATAAGTAGTCATTGTTATGTAATAACAATTTTAATCAAATAAATTTATATTATGTCATACTTACAGATGGTTCACATACTTTTTGTGTGTGTTTCATCTATCAGTTTCCCCTCTTTATTTACCCGAGCCTCCTTCCATAGCACACAGAGTCATATGGATACTGATTTCAATTTTGATTCATAAATATAAATTTAAATATAGGAACATGTTTATGGTGTTGTTTTATGTTTCATAAAAGTAGTATGGTAGATTTAAAAGATGTACCAATTTTTTCTCAAGTGAAGGGAACCACATCCTTTATTTATGGTAGGGGTACTCTAGTTTTATTGCGGGTTCTTTATATTTATCCATCAGTTGAAGTTTCATAAATAAAAAACTATCAATCAAAGTGACGAATACAAGAAATGTCAAATAACCTATTACTAAACACAACATACCAGAAAATCATCCTCCCTATGATGGTTACTAAACACATCCCTCTCTCCTTGGGATATCAGGTGTTTATAAAGGGGAGGTGGGTGTAGCTTGATTTTCTCTTCAATATCTTTAAAATAATATTTCATTATAATTTTGTGGAAGCCTTTATGTATCCTTCATGTAACTATTATTATATATTCCTTGTGTGAGGAATATACTATAAATTCACTCTGCAATGGGTGATTAAGAGTATGTCAATATTTTAGTAATTTAGATTATTTTAATAAATTAAAACAAACGGTATCATAATGTTACCATAATATCTTCCCACATTAGTGTCTTAATCCCAGTGAAAACATGGTGCCACAAATGTACATCAATCGGCACACGTTTCCATGTGATAATTATAATGTATCTAATAAATATGGATTTGTTTGGGTTAACATGTTGGCCACCCTTGTTCTATCCCAACTCAAATTTGGTTCCATTTGTATTTGACTTAAGGATTTTTGCTAACACTATCAAACTACAACCCTCTTGTTTTTTTCACCATCAGGGTTTCATTTCCTACCATTTCCTCAGAAGCATAATCAATATGTTCCTCCGGTGTACAAGCATCTGCACTGGGACCAGCAGTAACAGGTTGAAAAACCTAGTGCACCTCAACACTAGGACCAGCAACAACATGTTCGGCACTTGGACCAGAAATACCAGGTTCAGAGACATATTGTGCCTTGGGATTGGGAGCAACAGCATGTGAAAAAGTCAATATCTACAAAAGTGGTTTAACATTTAATTTAGATTACAGAAAATAAGTAGTGAACAAATAAACAAATTACCTAACTCAATTTATATTACAAAAAAACAAACATCTTGATTTTCAGAATCTATTTTTTTTAAGGATGGTTAGATTTTACCCCTCAATTGACTATGTAAATCCCTTCATTATAGTCTCTTCTTACATACAAAACACCATCTACATTAGGACTGCTGCAAACTAATTAGGAATTCCCTATGAAAGGGTCATCCTCCATGGAATATTCAAATGAATCTTAAGATGTTTTGGTTCATAACATAACCACTGACCAGTTTTTGTTTGTGGGAACAAGAATATAAAATTCTTCTATTCCTTGTGATGCCATTATATATGGTTCATATTTCTCCCCTTCTTTACTAAAGTAATCATTCACGAATCCCAAATCATCTATTTTAACAGCAATCATGATATCAACCCACTTGTATTGAAAAACCGACACTTGGAATTTCATATAATCCAACTCCCATATTTGTTTGATGGTGGAAAAGAATGATATATTCACTTAAATTGGATTTCTATCCTTAACACCAAAAACATTCATTGCATCAAAAAAAGTGTAACCAATATATTCTACAATGTATTGTCTTCATCATGTTCATCATTATAGAATGTATAACCATTAACTGAATAATCATTGTAAGATAATACATACACACTTTCTCCTACGTCTATCCATCAAATTCATTATAAAATTGAGTCTATATTTTCATCTATATTCTTAAAAATAGGGTCTTGAAAACATCCTATAAACTATCGATTATGTTTATTTGATAACCATTTATCATCCCTATATGTATTCAAAAGACTAAGAATTTTTTTCTAGGTTTAAACATATGGGTCAATGTCGAAACTGTTATGAAATACGTAAATATGGGAATGATTCAAGTATGTAATATTGATTGTGAAACCCTATATTCCAGAAATTCCACCACATTTAAGATTCCCAGTGTAAATATATTTCAGTTGGAAAACATTTTCCACAGTACAATGGTATTCTTTAGATAATTCAATGTCTCCCTCAACAATATATTTCTCGTTAATAAAACCCTCCAGCCGATATCGATTAATGAAATACCCCTTAAAAATTTTCATATACCGTTTAATGGGAAACATCCATCTATAATTTACAGTACCACATAGTCAAATATCTCCCACCAAATGAACCATCAATCAAACCATCATATCTAAAAATGTTAGAGTGAAGAACATTTCCAATTTCCATAATATAACGGCAATTTTTCTTTCCATAGTTGGAAATTTTTCTGGGTCAAATACTTTGATGCATATAGCATTGATGAATAAATAGTGAATCGTTAATGTATAGTGGAAATTCATTGAAAAAATGAAATGTAAATCTATAGAAATTAGATATTGCATCAGAACATGGTAGTCATGTGATTTCAGACCCTTAAATTTTAAATCTCTCATTGACACAATGTTCTTGATATTTTTTGAATACCCCTCTGGAACCATTACATCATTCATAAAGATTCAAAACAGATATGTCTGCTTCCATGAAAGAGTTCAAGTAGTAGGAGGAATAAATGTTCATTTTAACCCTTTACTGGTGCCAACTCTTCTAGATTTCCCATATCAACCATGTCCAATCTAGCCGTAATTCCATATTTTGGGTTTCTATGCTCATTCAGCAACGTGACGAGGACACTATCACATACATTTTTTTCAACATGAATAACATCAGTAAAATGTCTGACATACAAACAATTATAGTATGGTAATTAAAAAAATTCCTTATCTCATTTTTAACTGGTTTTAGTATGGTTTTTTAAAAATTGTATTCCAAAATTAGTGTCCACATATTTTATTTTCCCAAAAAACTGATCACTTGTTTATGGAGATGGTGTTGTATGTTCTTCTAATCATCTATCAAATGATGTCTTCCAATAAAGAAACATATGAGGTTGGGGGTAGAAATCAGTGATGTCCTAGAAACACATTTTTCAACGAATGTTTCAACTTAATTGACTGTATACCTTGTTCTCAAATAGGACACCCTTGAGTTCCTCTAATGCTATATCCTGACATATTTCCATAAAATAGAATGTCATTTATAATCCTCTACATCATGCCCTTCAATGTGAAATCTTTTTACTTGTAAGAATCATAAAATGTAACACATGAATCCCACAATATTTTCAAATCCTTGATCAATAGATCCAAATAAAAATCAATATCATTACCTGGTTGTTTTGTTCATGATATATGCATAGATAACATGATATATTATTGTTTCATCCAAAACCATGGTGGTAAGTTATAATTTACCAACATAACTGGCCTTGTAATATGACTGCTACTTTTATAACCAAAATTATTCACCCATCTGTAGATAACACAATATGACAGTTTCTCATATCGTTTCCAAATTAACGAGACTCATGATCAATTCTCTTCCACTGAGGATAATCTGTTGGGTGACGTAGTTTCCCATCTTTAGTTCTTGTCTCTGCATGCCATGTCAATTGTCCTGCAGTGTCCTCCCTTCCATATAGGCACCTAATCCATTTAATTATTGAAAAGTACCATAAAACTTTCGTAGGACAGAAATCATTATTCTAGTATCATGAACCACCACACTTTGGGAATATTTATGTGCTTTTTGGTATTATCAAGATAATATACAGTCATTTAGGTAGTTATGTATTCTTTCAGATATCATACCCATCGAGCGTAGCATTCATTTGGCATCGTTTGTTTGGTTTGGGATCTCATTATGTTCTAGGTGAATATCATTAAGGAGAGCTACTAGTTCCATAAAACTTGCATTACTCCACCCATTTACTGCTTTCAAATTATACAGATTCAGTATGACTGACAAGGCTGTATATTTAGTAAAACTATCATACAATGGTGTTTATGAGCAACTCTTTATCTTCTCAAATAATTTTGGGAAATCGCGATATTTATCTCAAACTGTTCTTTTTCATTTACTCAATAAAATATTCATCATCATTCACATCTGTAATCACATCCTCTATATAATTGACTTCATTTATCATTCTTGTATTCATATCAGATGATCTATAAAATTTGTGTTATCTAAGCCACTACCTACAATTTTTTCCCCATATTTATTCCAACATGTATAACTAAAATCTATTCTATGACAGATCAGGTGTTCTTCTAACTCCTCTAGACTACTTTTTCTTGAATAACAACAGTGTAAACACGGACAAAGTATTTGAGAAGGGTCACAAGCATGATCTTTGGAAAACATGATAAACTCTGTCACACCATCTTTATACCCATTTTTCAATCGACTTGAATTCATCCATTATTTATTAATATTCATCCAATTTGATACAGTAATATAAATATATAACCAAATAATTACACAAACTTGTTCAACAATATATGAGAAGCCCTTGAACTTTAATGTTTTAGTATCCCACATGTGATCTATATGCATTGTTGTAAACCAGTTTTGTGTGTTTCTTTAGAAACATAAGGTCTCTAGTCAAGAACTATCATACTAACCTAATAGATTTTATTATTTTCAATACAATTCTTGCGAGTGGAAAAAATAATTACATGTTTTGTTATGGTTATTTGACTAGGGTGTCCATAAAGTGTCTCATCTAGTCCTCTTGTGAAGTGGTTTTCTAGGATTTTCTGGAATTGCCCTAGTAACTAAGTGGTGGTACCATTAAAATGGGTAATGTTCGGATTGATATTCAATGGTGTAAGAACTAAAATAGGGAAGAATTGGAATACCAATAATGCCATCATCCGCAACACCATACAAACACGCAATCATGCTCATAATCGTAACACCATAAAAACCAAACAATCACAATTTTAGAATTTACAAATCATCCCTTATTTAATTTTAAATGTTAATTCAGTGGTTATCAAAAAATAAATTATCATCCTAAGGAGTTAATTCATAATTCAAGTATTAAAAATACCAATTTTTATATTCAAATGTTCAACTGGAACAATCCAACATGAAATTCATTTAGTGTGCAAACACGGACCACCAAAAGACATGATTTTCAGCAGGGCGTTTAGCCCATACATTTCAGGTTATAAACATCAATAGATAACAAAAAATAACATGAGAAGAAGAGGAAACCAATGAGTAACATGAGAAAACTAACCATAAAGATGTTGTTCCACACGTGGAAGAGGATCATTTGTTGTAGAGGAGAGGTGCGCAGTCAAAGTGATTTCCAACTGAAAAGAAAACAAAAAATGAGAACACATATATTATACCTATCAAAATTAGGTTCAATGAGATTAATGAATCACCCATGTCCGGATAAACATCATTGAAAACTATATATTATGATCCATGAAACCCATCCATTCAAGGGAAAAATTGTTTCACTAAAATAATTATTATGTTCATGTTGATACCCACCACGATCCTGATCCAAATTGCTCCCCACCATCATAAACGTCTACTGTAATAACTCATCTTGTAGAGAGACAATCTACTAGGGGTGGTTTAAAACTAAAAACACAAAAACACGTATGAAAAGCCTCCAAAATCATGTACTCATTGTCATATTTTATTTCAATGAGAATAAAACACGTATCTACTGCTTCTGAACAAGGCCCAAACATGATGACTTTCCCTTAAAAAGTCCCAGTCAAACCTCAAAATGAATATGTCATACCCAATAAGAAGTAACCATCTTCCTCTACTCTCTAAAAAATCTAATCTTAGGGAAAACACAACCACTACATTTTTACATGTGATTCAATTCTTTAATCATGTGAAGAAATTGGTCAACCCCCTAAATAATGTGATGAATGGGTTTCACTCATAAAATCACATGACGAATCATGATTCACCTTATGAATCAACTTTGTATCACCTCAAGACTCTCATAATAATTATGTAAACAAATAAAATTTATCTAGTACATAATTTATAATATAAGTATGGAATTTATGTGGGACAGGATAAATCATATTCACCTACTCAACGACATACAAATTCCATATCAACCATCCAATAACCTGTCCCATTATACTGAATACCCTTGTAACCAGAGGTTCATACCTCTATAGTGAATTATCCATATATTATCATAGGTATTTAATATATTTGGTCATATTTATCATACCTAATCTCAAAAATAAAATATCCAGTGCAATATATTCCCTGATCACTAAAATATTACACCCATCACCCAATGAAATTCTTCTGAAATGATAGTTGCACCCTCAAAAAACGTTTGTTCACTCCCCTCTACATTTTAACCTTATACCACTTATCAAGATTCAACTCAACGTGTTTTATATCCAAATTTGTGTTGCTTCTCATGATCTATGATCCTTTTTCCAATGAAAGACATGTCTAGGATGAACTCTCAAATCAAACATGACACTATATTTGATCCATTTGTGATGTATCCTCCACCGTAGATTTATATTTTAAATTTCATCCAAGACCCCAATCAATTGAGTCTAATATAATTTTCTACTCCATTGGTCATAGTATCTCAATATAAATCTCACCATCATAAAATTTAAATGGGTACCATGCCTAACAGGCATGTACCAGTCCCACCTCAACCAATATAAAATGATTACAATATTGTACCACCTAAGAAAATTATATTACTCATGATCCCACAAGTTAAACACCATTGTGTTATACTAAAATACCATCTACATGAGATACACTAATTAACCTAATCTCCAATATTAAAAATGTACACCCCATTTAACCGCATGAGCCAATCACCAAAACAATGATCAACAAACCTCTTTATAAAAATAATGCATGTCTAGACATGTGTAAATATCTGTGATAACCAGAAATATCACCTAACATGGACTAACTTGAGTCCTACTCATCTATATTAGGGTCACATGCCTAAACACATGACCATTCTCCATGGTATGTCAATCATCAAAATAAAGAACCATTATGAAACATTCCAACAAGATTAACATTTTTAAAATTTGCATGAAAACCACATTAATGCCTTTCAAATGATATCATCTCAAAATCACATGTTTCCTTCCATAATCTAATATATACTATGCAAAGAAAGACATTAAAAAACAAATGTCTAGGAATCCGACTAATCTTACCCACGAAACAAACCTTGATACCAAAAACATCGACACTCAAGGATCCCTTCACAAAAATATTTTAAGGAAATGCCTATACAATCTCAAGTCAAGGAATTCACCCATGTCTTCCACATTCCCAATGTCTATGGAATCACCATGAAAATATTACATACATGTTATGACATCACATATTCTAATCACAACTCAAATAATATACCTTTGCTTCATGTTTCTAAAGAATTCATAAGCCTTGGATAACCCTGAAAATATTTTACCTTCATAAAACTCATTTAATGTTATCTATAATACCCGAAACACTCAAATCATATACCATTGTGCAGGAGGTAGCGGTGGTGGAGGTAGTGGTCGCTATAGAGGAAGCAGAGACCATGGAAGGGGTGGTGGAGGCAGCAGCAGATACAGTAGTGGCGGAGGCAACGACGACGGAGGTAGCGGATATAGAGGCAATGGCGGAGGCATCGGTGGCAACAGAGGAGGAAGGTTGTGGCAGTGGAGGAGAAAAATGTAGCGGTAGTGGAGGAGGTGGAGGAGGATGAGGAGGAGGGGTCGTAGTGGTAGAGGGGTTGGATTCAGCGTCCACGAAGGCTTGAATGCGTGTGAGAGAGGAGGGGCCAGTTAGGGTTCTTTTATAAAAACCTATGGAACCATTATCAGTGCTAGATAAAAGAACTGATAAATGTATGTTTTATCAGCACTAAAATAAAAGTGCTAATAAAACATACCTTTATCATCACTATAATTTAAGCACTAATGAATAGTTGGTTTATCAGTTTTTTTAGCGCTGATAAAGGTCAATCTTTAAAGGCACTAAAAAAGAACGGATTAAATAGCTATTTTTCAGCGCTAAAATTATAGCGCATATAAATACATATTTTATAAAATTATAATTTATTTATATTATTTATATTATTATATATTTATTTAAAATGATATATGGGATAAATATTTATTTATTATTCACAATTTCAACTATAAATAGTATATATATTTAAATATTGGTATATAATTGTAAATGTATACAAAAAACATTATTTTTGAATATAAATATAATAATTTTATATAAAATAATAAAAATAAATTTTATCAGTGCTAATAATAGTGCTGATAAAGTTACCCTTTATCAGCTCTAAAAAAAGTGTTGATAAAAGGTACACCTTTATCATCACTTGTTTTGGTGCTGATAAAGGATTCCTTTATCAGATCCTTTAGCTAGTGCTTAAAAAGGCACACCCCTTTATCAACACATTATATTTAGAGCTAATAAAGGATAGTGCTTCCCTGGCCTTGTTTTATGGTAGTGAGGGTGAATGTCTTTTTAGAGTGCCGGGTGCATGTCATTATTGTAAATATAAAATGGTAAATAATATTGAGAGGTTTAGCATACAAAATGTTATAATAATAATGATTTAAATTCTATTAAATATGATATATGGTTGAATAATTTCTATAAAAGTAGTTTTTTAAATTTAAATAGGTCATTTAGACTCATACTATTATAGATTAATCACTATGTCACAATATTTTTATCTTAATCTCTATAATAATTTATAAATAATTTCAATAATATATATTTCAAAATATAGGTTAATCTTCATAGAAACTATAAATTATTAAAATTATAAATATTGTATGAATTATTCAGAATTAAAATAACCTATGTTATAGAAATTAATTTAAAAATAAACCCTCAGATCGGGGGACAAAGTAAAGTTTTAATGTAACAAATTTTAAAATATGTCTAGGATTTTATTTATATAAATTAAATGTGAAATTGTATCAAATGAACTAAATTAGTTTAACTGATATAAAATTGATATAATTATACATAAAAACTAATTAAAAACACAATTTAACTCTATAAATAAATTGGAATAAAATCAATTTTTAAATTTAATTCTGTATTATTCATTATTCAACAAAATATGAATGTTCTCACAAAAAAATCCCAGTTATTCATTAATGTAATTATTTGTTTTTCACTTTAAAAAATACATATTATTATGTCACATAAAATTTTTATAAGATTCAAAATATATTTTTAATGTTAGTCATACATAAAGGGGTGATAAAATGATTATATTAAAAAATAACATTAACTGTATATTATTCATTAATATAACTCTGTCTTTGAAGAACATCATGGTTTAGAGGAAACACATTTTTTTTGTCACATATTCTATTGGAAAGAAAATAATTTTAATATAAAAGTAATATTTAACTCATAAATATAAATATATATGAATATTTTTTATTCTATCATTACTTTGGTGATACATCCTTCCCTCATTATAGAAATTACATCGTCACATTTTTATTCACTTACAAAATAAGTGGGGATATTTTTAACATATAGAATTTTATTATTTCCATGTTTAATCTCCAATTATTCATTTTTTTCCATAAAACCATAACCTAATGAAACATTTTATTCCCCCACGCTTGCTCTTTGATTTCATGAACTATAATTGGTTGTTACTCATAAGAAAGATATTGTTATAGCTAAACTACATCAGGACTCAATACATGAGATATATCTAGTTTATACATCCTTAACATTGAAACATGAAACACATTGATTACCTTGGATATAATATAATGTAATGAATCTATATATGAAACTGATCCAAAAATATCTAAGGCCTCATAGGGTTTAATGAACTGGGAACTCAGCTTCCATTTTTTACCAAAAATGATTAGACTTTTCAATGGAAAAACTTTAAAAAATACATGAGAACCTACTTTGAATGAAATTTATTTTTAGTTTTCTTCATAAAATTTATTCCTACTTGGATCTATTCTGTTGTTATATTGAATCAACTGAACATTCTCTTTCATTTTCTCTACCAATTATTATACCATCACCTTACTTTCTCCTACATCATCCCAAAAATATGGTGTCCAACACCGATTTCTATATAATGACTCTAATGGTTATATATATATATATATATGTGTGTTGGACTGAAAACTATTATTATAATAAATCCCAATGAAATATATATGTTGATCATATTTTTACTAGTAATCCATTGATCAAGAATGATGTATATATTCCATGGTTTGAATCGTGTACTCATAATTTCCATGCTATTGAGGATGAAAAGCCATACTGAACACTAATTCAGTACCTAATGTATTTAGATGTCCTTTCTAAATAATTAATGTGATCCTAGGAAGATGGTCTAATACAATTGAGTGAGGTACTCTATGTAACCTGATAATCTCTATTTGATAATGTATAGAATCCACCTCTAAAGAAATCATGTCTTGAATTTGAAGTAAATGTGAATATTTTGTTAATAAATCAATAATAATCCAAATATAATTAGTACATTGATAACTACTTATAAACTATACTAATAAATCCATTTATATATTTTAACAATTCCACTAAAATATTGGAAATGCTTAAATCATCCATTTTTTTAAAATTCACTCTAATTTATCCTATTGAAAAGTTAAACAAGTAAGGTTAAATTATTCAATTTCCCTTTCAATTCCAACAAAATAAAAATACACCTTAATGCCTTTGAATATCATACAGTTTTTAGGATGAAAAATATGGACAACTATAATATTAAATAAAGAAATCTTTCCACATATTTGAATCAAAAGGCACACATAATCTTTTTCAAAATCATAAAACACCTTCATCATGAATAATAAAATTAGGAAACATACAATTCATAACAAATTTGACCTTTTTATTCACATACTGATCCACCTTCTAAGATGAAATAATTCTTAATGACAAATTTGACTACTCTAAATGCTAAAAGAATACGGTATTTCCCTACATCCACAAATTCTAGGGAATAATTCCTCAGGTCATTAAACAAAAGGTAACATTGCAAATGTAACAGGGCTAATTTAGCTATACGTTTTCAACTCAATTTGTTGAGAACTTGTTTTATATTCCTAGATGATAATGAATCATGCAATAATAATCTTTGATATGTTCTATCCATATTCACTCTCACATGATCGATTCATTCTGAGTGAATATATACATAAAACTTTTGTGTTGGGAATATATTTCACACTTTTTTACATAAATGTTTGTATTCAAATGTTTTAATGAAAAAATAATATAACATAATTCCAAATCATGTCGATGGTAATTCCACTCATTACATTTTAACTGTCATAAAACATAAGAAATTTCCTGAACATTCTGCATTAGGACACAACTAAGTCCTTTGAATAAATAATTATTGTAGATGAAAAATTCCCCAATTTTGGTAGGCAGGAACAAAAGAGCTTCGAACAGACTTTTTTCAGTTCCTGAAAACAAACAACATAATCTTCTATCCATATAATCCTATCTCCATTTCATGCTTACATATATAGTGAGATTGAAACTGATGTAATGTTTTCAACAAACAATCGATAATATTATGAAAATCTAATAAATCTACGAATAACAGTTACATTGATATGTTTTTTACACTCATCAATTAATTTTTTATAGGGTCCACTATTATAGAATTTTTTGAAACAATATCTCCACGCAATGATTTTTTTTCAAGAAAATTTAACTCTAACTAAACTTTCCATATATTTTATTTTATTTTATGGTTTTAAAAACAATATTTTTTTCCTCTCATGTTCCTTAAGGTTTTTAGAATATAGAAACAAATATTCTGTAATGACATCCACAAACTAATCTAAAAACTTCTGGAATAATATATTCATAACATTCATAAATTCATCATGTACATTTGATTACCCATATGGAATAACTAAAAACTCATAACACCCATATCTCTTTTGAAATTATATATTTAGAACTTCTTCCTCCTTCACCATCTTCTGATTCTACCTGGAACTCAGATCAATCATTGAAAACAATGATCGTCGTTGAATTGATCTAACAAATCAACAATATGATTCAAAGGGTACATTTTATTAGCATTTAATTATTTAAAGGCTAAATAATCAATGAAAATTCTCATAGAACCATCTTTCATTAAAAAAACTAGAGGACCGAGTGGTGAATTTCTAGGTTGAGTGAAACATTTGTCAATAAATTACTTCATATGGGTTCTCAATTCCATAATTTCTACATAATCTATTTGATAAGGAATGTTTAAAATAGGCTTCACCAGAGGCATTAAATTCATATGAAAATCAAATTCCAGATAATGAAAAACACTAGGAAAATCATTTGGAGAAAATCTATAAGTCAATTCACTATAAGGAGGTCACTAATCAAAATAGTTTCATTCTTTTTTAAATACACGATCTAGATAACTTTCAATACAATTTTTCATCAATTTCTCACCTTATTGATATGTTATAAATGGTATAATATCATTTAATAAAACATTCTGAGATTTTAAATATATTTAAGAATGATAAATTAAAATAAAATCCATATGAATAATGATATCAAACTTTACTATGGGTAGGTAAAAAAGATTTGATGTAAATAACATCCCACTAATGACAATTGGAAGATTCCAATAATTCTTAGTTTCTTTAATAAATCCACTCAATGTATTTAAAAAATTGTGAATCATAATTCAATTAATTTATATTACTAATTTTATTGAAAATTTATCATAAATTAAAGAATGAAAACATCAAGAGTCAAACATAGTATTTAAAAAATTCAAATAAACCCATAATGTACCTTCAACCACTTCATTTTATGGCCTATCTTCAACCGTAGTAGTAGAATAAGATTTGCCTCCACCCTTTAACATTTGATATTTATGGTTTTGACCCTAAGTATTCACATTGGGAAACACATTAGAATAGTGAACTAACTCATTACAAATAAAAGAACTTATTATTAAATTTTCATTACATTCCTGACCATCATCATTCTTGTAAAAAGCCATACGACCGAATGTGCCCCATCATAATCACATCTGAGATATTGAAAGGATTATCTAGGATTTTTTTACCACGCTACTCAAAAGATGGAAATTTGGTTTTCTTACATACAAAATTTTTTGATGAATGATTCCCCATTGCATTCTTACTTTACCACTTATTTTTTTCATGTTATACGTGATCATCGGCAGAATCCAATTCTACCTTCTCAGGATATCAAAAAACTTTATCATTACACTTTAACTCACGAAAATACATTTCCCTTCAATATATTGGAATTATTACTAAGTACAACTGATTTAACATACTATCAGTATCTCATATAAAATTTTATATGCACATCTCTAGTCAGGTGATGTTTTTTTCATATACATCAATTGAATCTTCTTCATTTTTTCTCAATTCATCAAACTATTTTTCTATACTATGTTGAACAACCTTAGGATAATAATTATCATAGAAAATATTCTTAAATTAATCCCAACCTAATGCATTAATCTTTTCACATTATTTGATATTCATATCCATTTACCACAATTGGTTGGAATGACTTTCAGATTAATAAATTTTAAGAATTATATTTTGGTGATCCAAACAACCCATGACAACAAATATATTTTCTATGGATTTATTTAATACATAAAAAATCACATGGTCATATAATCCTCTAAAATATGGGGGTTTTGTCATATAAAATCCTACACTATTTCAATGTTCCTCTATGGTATATGTAATTACTATCATTCATGGAAACCACTAACATTTATATCCTATTTCAAATAATCCATCACTACAACAAACTAATATATTCTAATTCCATCTATCTTAGCATGATGATTCAGAATGATATTTTTTCCCAAGGCCTTCCCACTACATCTTTCTTTTTCCTTCACTGAAAACCATTCTGAATAAGAATTTTTTTACAATGATATGTGGACAATTATAATTTCCATATCCTTCTAACATATCCATAATGTAAAATCCAATAAGAGAACGTTTTTAACATTATACTAACCTCTATTGTTATAAAAACTTACCTCTTATACCAACTATATGTTCACATCCTTAAAATTTACATAATATTGTGTAATGCAAATAATTTTACTATATTTCAAATTAATGATATTCTCATGCTTAGAGTTTTAGATAATTAGTCCATAACTCATACCTAACAAAACCATAAAATAAAATTTGGACACATCATTATAGAATCCATTTTTTTCATAATCTAAATTTTTAAAAATAAAGAATGGTCTCTTTTATGGAACTCTTTATAAAATTCAACATAAATTCTTCCAGTCCCATACTCATCCTTAATTCCATGGAATAATATTAAAAAACATGGGATGATAATAAAATTATTTGCAAGGTATATAAAAAAATAAAACCATTATTCCATTGATAAACATTAAGATACATGAAATTTTTTTAATAATGGTAAAATTTTCACCATTAATATGTAGTAAATACTTTCCTTTTAAAATAATCTCATTTCATACATTTTTTCTGATCAATCGATTACCATAAAACCCAAATAAATCAATGATAATATATAAAGGTGTATTGAGAAATCATTATACTTTTTACTATAATAAATTTAATAAATTATCAGTCAACTTCCATACATATCACTCTTAAAAATGGAATATCCATTCAGCAAATTTTCTTACCCTATGATTGGAGGGATATCATTGACCAACCTGCCATTAGATTATCATGGAACCACATATCATTGGATTATCAAGAAACCACCTTTATAATGTACAAGTACCATTATATAACCATAAACCAAAAATATTTCAATTTACAACATTCTAATTTTAGATTATTATTTTCAATCACAAGAAAATATACAGAGATATTTAAATAATCACTCTATTTTTAAAACCCATTATCAACAGAGAAATACCCAGAAAAAGATAATGAAGGGTTTCTATTTCTTATAAAATAATGAATGATTCTAGAGAAATAGAATACCAAAATAGATATAAAAATTAATTTATAATAATTTTATATCAATGTAAATAAATATATGAAATAATATCAAGGATATTGAAATTGGGGAACATAATAAATATTTAAGAATTTAAAGCATCCAATACATATTTGAACAATCAAATCATAAGAAGAATGAAAGAATAAAAATATTTGAAAACATTAAATAACGTGATAAAATATGAAATATGGTTATTTAATTTCATAGGGTACCTATAGACATATTATATAATAATAATTGTACATATGATCAAAAAATTCCTCAATGAAATGAGATTGAGATGAGATCTCTTACATTTACACTAAATTGTTCCGTGTATATTTATCTTCCAGAAAATTAAAATAATTTTAATCATTTACCATCATCAATTTTTTATAATGTTTTTGGTCACATTTATTTCACTTTTAACAATGTTTTAAATAACTACTTAAACAATTGAGTTTATGTCGGGTGTTTGGACCATATTTTGTTTCGGTGTCAAAAATGAATTTGGTATGTCAACTATTGTCAAAGGGGGTCATTATATAAAAATATATAAAAAATAATCGGGAAATAATTATCATATTTATTCATTAATAAATATTTTAAAACAAATCCTGATATATGGTTACGAAAAATAGAACAACATTACAATATTCGAGATGGTAGGCCATAAAAATGCATTAAGGACATTCCCATTTTTCAACAATAGTTATAAAAAGAATGTAAATAAAATTTATCTTTCCCAAATTATAATTGTATCATATGTGAATATATATTAAGTCATATATAATTATATATAGAATTACTGCGATATAAAAGGATTTCCATCACATTGAGGATGCAGTAATCCACTTGTACATGAACGACATTATCACCTTTTTAGTGTGTGAAAGGGTGATAAGAAAAATGGAATATTATATTTACAAAAAGGTAATAATTTCATTATTATAATATATGTTTCTTTTACATCACATTTTTTAATTAAGACCACCAATACTACATTCCGTGTAATTTTAAAACATATCACATCAATTTTTGGTGGCTGTAGTCCACACCTCCCTAAACATTGTCATTATATTTACACAAAGTGGAACGAATGATGGTTTGTTCCATATGATAAATATATAAGTACTTTTAAAACATAATTATAAAATATATATATATATATAATATAAATGTTTTTGATCATTATAATTCTCAAATACGAGAGGTGGTATAGAAAAATCGAATGAAATTATTTCATGAGGTGGTAGTTCACCATATCCAAATGATAATTTGGTTGCCTTTTTGATGGTTGTGTGTATATGTGTAGGATGAAAAATTAACATATCAATATATAAGTATTATTTTGATACTTTTCATATTATATAATAATTTAATAATTAAAAAAATTATGGATGGGGTAATAAATAAAACATAACTACACATTAATGAATATTACGTCTTTTTTCGGGTAACTCCATTTGGTTTCATCCAAACGGAATAATACTTAGGTTTTATAACCATATTGAATAATATTGGGTGGGGGTGATTTTTTGAGATTTTCTGGGAATGTTTTGGATGAACCAATGGGATTTAGAGGAGTGAACAAGTTTCCACGTTGAATGCATTTTTAATGTGTTGGGGGAGTGACACTTTTTGTAAATAAAAATGGTAAACACTAATGGGAAGTATCCCTTATATCATCTGACTAAAATAATGATCGATATTAAAGAAAATAAGTTATATGGTTGAATAATTTCAATAAAATAGTTTTTGGAAAATTTTATAGGCCATTTACACTCTTACGATTAAAGTTGAACAACTATGTAACCATATTTTTACATTAATCACTATAATTAATTATAATTATATTCACTTACAATTTTTGTCAAAAACTATGTTGAGATTATAAAATATTATAACTAATTCTGAATCCAAATATTAAATAAATTTTCAAAAAATTTAATCATATATCTATAAAAAAATTAATTTAAAATCAGTTATGAAGATGGGAAGACACATTAGGTGATTAAAGAAAAAATGTTCTAAAGATTTCGATGTTTTTATATCTAAATTAAATGTGATGTTTTTCCAATGAAATCAATTATTTTAAATGACTTTTAATTTATCAAATAATACTTTTAAAAAAAGTAAAATTATAATTTATTTATATTAATAAATTGAATGAATATGTTGTTTTGAATTAAAATTCATTTTAATTCTCTATTCATCAAAAAATGGATGTTCATGGAAAACAACAAAAAAATTTGGCCAAGTAAATATTTATATTATTATTTATAAAATTAATCATTTATTTAATAGAAAATTATATAATAGACAAAATATAGTTTTAAATTAATTGTTCATTTTAAAGGTGGGAGTACTACAATATTTAATAAAAATATTAACAATATATTATTTATTGGTATATCTCAATCTTGCATGCAACAAAAGATTTCATAAAAAGGAATTTGTTAATGTCATGTATGAAATTGTATATATATTACATTTTAAATTGAATTTACAATATATTTCATAAATATCAATAAATATGAAAAATACTTATTTTATCATTACACGGGTTGTTTCCTAGGAAGTTGACAACATTATAATAGGTCATTTCCATTGCTTACTAGTTCATTTTTTGGGAACCAGATTTTCTACAACTCTGTCCAAGATGATAATACTCCACCAATGACTCTTTCCAAGTAGACAATGGTCTAATAAATATATTAAGATTGATTTTATTGAATTATTAGAGTACTCTTTATAGTTGTATCAGAAATTAGAATAAAACAAATAAAATCTTTAAAAAATAAATTTTTTAAGAACATAAAAGAAATAAAGAGATCTTGTATTCAAATTCTTTTAAAAAATAGAAACAGAGAAATAATATCAATAATAGTTAAGCAAAAAAATTCACTTAATAAGATGGAATCTTGTATATATCCAAATTATAGATTCTCTATAGTAACAGAGACATTAGATATTTTTCATTTAATGTAGTATATTATTCAAAAATATGATTCACATGATATAGAAAATAAAAATAATCATTCTTCATAAAAGGAGTAACATGGACTTATTTGGTTAAACATATCCAAGCATATCTCATGTGAAATAAGGATCATTTAAAATATAATCTTTCAATGAGAGTTGTAAATTCCATTAGAAATAGGAATGACTTAATCTATTGGATAAGAGCGCTATAATCAGTCAAAAAATAGCATTAAATAGATATTTACTTTTTGTGGGACCACTGTAAAAAACACACAAAATACCATTAATTAAAAACCCCATCAGTGACCAGTAATTTAAAGGTTTCTTCACGTAACGATGAATTACAAATGTATAGATGAAAAATTAGAGTTTTTTACAAATTCTGGGTCGATGAACCTTATGTTTATCCCTCAAACATTGGGTTTTTTTCTAAATTTAATGTATATAATATATAAATTTTCAAAAAATATGGAGCATGACCATTCATTTTATTCCAAACGTTCAGTTCCCAATCAGTACATTATCCTTAGAAATATAGGTTATAAAACGTGTTTCTAGATTACATCCAAAAAACTCTGGATTACATAATCAAATATTTTGAAATATAAATAGGACAAATTTCTCTTCAAATATATTCCTAACATTTATTTAATATAATTTCATTAGTAAAACAAATAATGTTATCTTTGAGTATCAAAATCAAAAATATTTAAAGTGTAATGATGATACATTAAATGCCCAAAAATATCCACCTTTATTATTATTATCAAAAAACAGAAATAAAATATCATATAGAAAACAATGGATATGTATTCCCAAAAGAAATAAAAGCATTTAAATTGATATAATAGAAATTATAGCTATGGTTAAATTTATGAAATCCATGACTTAAAATGAATTATAATGAATAAATTTTTTTTATCTTTTATAACAAACACATATGAAATAAATTTTATTCATAGTTATTTTGGATAATTAATTATATATAATGTTGTGTTTATCCTATTTAACAACACCTTTATATATATAAAAAAAGAATCTAAAAATGGTTTATGACATAGTTAATTTATCACATTACCATCTATGTATGATTTTTAATTATGTGATAAAGACGATTTTTTTTCTATTACTATAAATCAATAGAAATAATGAGAAATGGTTAGTCAAAAATATAATATACAAAAGAATTTCATTAAAAGTTGTTTTTTATTACAATGAAAATTTCGATGAGAAATTTTAAAAGTTAGGAACGACTGTGGATGAATGATATTGTTCATTAGAAGTGCTTAAATATTAAAAATTCTAAATTTCTTAATGACCAACTTTTATCTCTTCATCATGTTCTCTGATATTTTAATTAAATAGGTCAAAAAACTATTTCATCAAAGTCATTGTGTCCTAGACAATGGTAATATTTTTACACATATTTACTTTAGAAAATTAATGATCATTTTCTTTAGTCATAAGAAACTATGAGATAAATTCTTAATACTCCTTTAGAAGATATATTATAATAGAGTGTCATGAAGTTGAAATATCAATAAGATCACTATGATTATCTAGGATTTTTTTAATGGGTATCTATCACACTAGAGATTTTATCGTCAATCATTCAAAGAATAAATAACACCAACAATCAATTCAGACATTCTTATGAAATATTTATAATTTTAAGGGATATAAGTAGATGTTTCAGATTTACTACTGCTATTCCTCAGCGACGTAACCCAATTTACCATGTACTAATATAAATCTCCAAAATATGTATTTGAAACTGATTCTTATCTTAGATTTTGAATATGATCATCAATTTCTCTTTGAAATCTATAAAAATATATTCTATAAACTTATCTCTCTCTGATGGTTTGAATCATAACACATACTGATACAAATTCTTCTCTTATAATAGTGTATTTTCTCCAATATTCCCAATATTTCGTTATTGATTCCATCACAATCTACAAAAAACAATTCTCATATTCATCAAATTAAACATGAAAAAAACTCTTTGATTTTATTATCAATAGAATTAGATATTTTTTATTTTTTAAATTTTTATGGTTTCCCAACATCTAGTAGAGCTAATTACATAGAGTTATCATTCTTACAATGGAAGGAAAATATATTGTTTGGAACCTATATTTTATCAACAAATGAATAAATATCCCTATGCAATGTATATGAAACAACAAAGATTGTTTGAATCTTAGTGAACCAAATAAATTCAACTACTGATGGTTGTTATTGATCACCTCCTTGAGAAGATTCTCCATTTTTTATTTATCATGATCTTTGAGATCATCTCTATTTTCAACTATATGTTACTCAAGGTGTGTTGAATAATATTAGCTAATAATATTAAAAATAGTAGTTGGTTAATATCCTTAGTTATAGAATCTTTATCCTCTTGAGCCAGAACTCCATACATATCTCTTTATCCATGCCATATTACAAGGGACTCACTATGAACCACATTCAATTATTCTTTTGGAGATGGATGAATACTTATTACAAATTATAGATTAGAGAAATCATATCTAAGTATTCAACTAGATGTCTGAACAACATAAATGATTGTAGTGTTTCCAACATCCACCTTATGAATACACATTGAAATTGAAAGATACATATTTTCTTACCCCTACCCCTGTGTAATGGAACTGGATACTTATTTTTCATTATAACCAAAATGTTACAACATTACCATTTTTTTAAAAGGTTGGATTTGACGAATTATTTTATTTTATTAATGAGAATAACTCATTTTCTGATTTAGTAGAGGGGGAAACATTAACTAGCATGTAGGCCCAACTGCATGAATTCCCAAATACAAGTTCCAAAAGACCATTTTTTGGCCCAAAGGGCCCATCAATTAATATTAATTGTATAGTAGTCGGACTACTACAGTATCTGCTACAGTACCACCGCCACTCTAGTTGCTGCTATAGTGCCTCCAGCACTATAGTGTCACCACTTATATAGTTCCACCACTGCTATAGTGCCATGCTATAGTACTTCTACTGTACTCAGATATTCTTCTTTTTTAATCCAAAATAAATTAAAATGTTATTAATGTTTCAAAATTCAGAATAATTTTTTGATTTCACATAATGATTACCTAAAATCCCAATTTTTTCTTTTATAAAAATATACAGAATCATTCCAACTATATCGGATGAAATACATCCTGGGCTCTTTTTTATAACAATGATGCATACACATGAGCATATATCCAGTGAATTTAAACATGATATCCCTAATAATAAACAAAATTACTTACATATGGTGTTAAATAATTATTTCTATATAAAAAATTCTTTGTTGTATTTATCACTATATGAATTAGACCAAAAACGTCTTGTCATCCTTATGATCCTCTATAAACATTTTTCAACTAAATTCTGAGAAAAAAATTAAATACCTAAAATCTATATATTAATAGTAATTGTCTCCATCGGACTCATTATCAATGTGAAAAACCCCCACATTTGGACATAGAAAAATATTTTCAATCTCGACAGATGCGATAGAAAATTCTATATCACTTACATATGAAATGATGATATCCTCTATTTTACAGGAAATAAAATGAAACATTATATAGAACACCTTTACCTCTCTATTGAACACATACATGTTAATTTATTCAGTGAAAATGAATTCGAACCCATTAAAATCGATAGAATGATTTAATTGGATATACGTTTGACATATCCATTTGAAATCATCAATATTACCTTGAAGAATTTTTCTACAGGTAACACATTGATTCTTCAATTCACTCGTTTCACCATTATATCTCATATTTACCGTCAATATTGTTGAAAATATCTATGCCCGGGGTTCGAAATATAGGGGTTATAATGGAAAAAGTGATCTATCGAAGTCTAAAGGTTTTGAATACTAAGGATAAGAGAGAGAGTGTGTGTGTGTGTTTGAAATAGATAGTTATTATGGGTTTTTGTTATGTATGTTTTGTTTTATCGATCCAAATACTTAGTGTAGTCATTATTTATTTTTGAAAAGAGACACATTAAGAAGGAATAATAAATTATCATTTTATTTAAACAATTATTATATTTATAACAACAAAAATATTATCTAAAATAATTATTAAAAAATTAATTAAAAAATTAATAAAAACTTATTTGAAATTTAATATTATTAACTCTCCCTTAATAACGTCAAAACGACTACTGTTAAGTGGTCTATGGAAACTATAATCAATTTCATATTCAGTATTTATAAATTTTAAATATATATCCTTCTTATGAACATGATCTCTTAGAACAATGTTGTCTTAAATCAATATACTTATTTCTTGTGTGAATTATATATTTTTCGTGTAATATTAAATACACTAGTTTTCTAACATTCAATAATAATACTAATAAAATTAAATCCAATGTCTAGTAGAGTCTGTTTAATCCCCAATACTAGGGCACACAAACAACTAGAGGATATATATTCTGCCTCAGCTGTTGCCCGAGTAATTGAATTTTTATTCTTTCTACTCTATAATGTGATAGGTTACTGGTGTACTTTTTATATATTGTATACAACCTCCAAAATAAGAATCTAAATATTAAATTACTTTTAAATAATATGTTATTTTTCTAATGTAGTGACTGAAAAAAAGTTCCTTTTTAACTTCTAAAAATTATTTTAATAGTAGAAAGATGTGATTCTTTTGGAATTTTTTTTAAAATGTATCACATAGAAAAAAAAATTTCTGGTATGCTAATTGTAATATATAATAAAATACCAATCATAGAAATCTATAACTTATTGTCAAATGTATTTCTAGATTCATCGAATTCATGTTTTATATTGGTACAAATGGGTGGAATATAGTTCATACTATTTTCATTTTCAAAATTTTTAATAAGTATATAATATTTTAACAATTATTTAAAATGTATCAAAAATAATTTTGATATATTTTTAATCCAAAAGTGAAATTCAATTTACATATTAAGATCATTTTAAATTGTTTTTCCCAATATTTTTATAATGAGTAAAAATATTTTTACTTGTTGTCTGAAAAATAACATCATCTATATAGATCTCTATAAATAGTACATTAGAAAAAAAAAGTTTTCTTAAAATATTTTATGATCTAGTAACCTTATAGACAATCCATTTTTTATTAAAAAAGATGTATATCTTTCATACCAGGATCTAGGGGATGGGTTATGTCCCTAAAGAGCCTTAATATATTTGAAAAGTGAATTTGGTTGATGAGTATTTTTCAAACCCGGGGGTTGTTCAATATAAAAATCATATATCAATTAACTATTTAAATTTTTTTATTTTAAATCCATATGATATATTTTAAAATTTTATGATAGATATAATCTTGAAAATTTTAGATAGCATTTAATCTTGAAATAAGAGAAGAAGATTCATCATATACTATTTCTTCGTCTTTATTTTATCCTTTAGAGGGCAATCTATCATTTTTTCTAGAAATTATTAATTGATCATCTTTTTTATTTTAAAACCATATGGATCCAATTACAGGATGATTGGATGGTCGAAAACTAATTCTCAAACTTTGTTTCAACAATATTTATTAAGTTATTCTTACATATTATTAACCAAATTTCATCTTTTACAGCTTATTTTATAGTTTTTTGTTATAATCATGATAAAATGGAAAAAATATATCTAGGTTTCATACATTTCTCATAGTTCATACATCAGGATATATATCTCCTATTATAGTTTCTAAAGGGTGATCCTGCAAGTTTATAGATTTTATAGGTATGATACATTTTATTTCTTCAGTTTCATGTTCTTCAGAATAGTATTGAATTTCATATTGTTTGTATTGAAAATAAATCTTAGGTGATTCTTGTTTAATGTTGTATAATGAGTCATCCACTTCAATTGTTTGATTTTTTTATGAAAAAAAATAAAAAATTTATTAAACATTGAATGAATAGATCATTTAACAATCCATAACTCTTTATTGAATACTCTATAGGATTTATAGGTATCATAATATCCAAAAAATATTCCTTCCTCAGCCTTTGAATGAAATCTACTAATTTTTTTAGTATTGATGATATGAACTTTGCGTCAAAAAAAATTAATGTATCTGGACATATGTTTTTTTATAATTACATTGTTCATATGGGTGTATTTATATGGAGGGGTCTTTTTAAAACTCTATTAATGAAATGAAAAGTTTTTTTACAGCTTCTTCCAAAACATAGGTAGGAATACTATATTCATTAAACTTTCTTATTTCCATTTCATGAATATTCCTATTTCCTATTTATACAACACTATTATATTATTGAGTATTTGGTATTGAGAATCTATTATAAATACCTATATTTGAGAAAAAAGAATTAATTTAATAATTCTAAAAATATCCACCATGATCACTTCTTGAAAAGATTGTTTTAAAATATTTTCCATTTTGAACAATTTTACTACATATTTCGAAAATAAATAAATAATATCTTTTATGTTTAGATGTTAAACCCATGAAAATCCAGAAAAGATACCGACATAAAAAATCATTATGATCTTCCTGGCTTGTTTTATACTCTTGATGTTCGAAAAATCTATCTTGATAAGTTCTGTTGATTGAATGTAGAACCTTTGTAAATAGATTTTAAGCATGAATTTTGTTTCATCAAAATTTATAATGGATATAACAATTTATATTTATCAAATTTAATACAAGGAAAATTCGAAAAATGTGTTTATTAGATAATTTATATAAAGTGAATATATAACAGTGTCCATGTCTCTTATGCCAGATCCAAAACTCATTAGTCCCAGTAGTTAAAAATTAAAATTTTTACATAAGTAATTGAAATCCAATATATGAACATTTTCAGTTTGAGTTTATTTTAATTTTATAAATTTATCTTTTCAAATAAAACATAAATTAATAGAGAAATAAAAAAACCACCATTATAGCTTTGAAAAATACTTATCAAATTGGTTTTCAGCCCTAGAAGATATAATATGTTATTGATTACAATTTATTTTTGTTCTATAAGTGATCAAACTCCATCATTTTTTCCATTAGTATTTCCATCTATGGTAAATAACCTTATATCTAATATTTCTAGTGTCAAAAAATTTGGTGGGCCTCGAATCATATATGTTGATAAGCCACAATCTATATATCATATAGAAATTATTGTTTGTGTGACCTTTTTCCAACAAGGTATTTAAAAAAAAATTCTTCTAATATGTTCTTCGAGTACAATTTTGTTAGCATGAAAAGATCTAGGTAACCAAAATTTCTTTAATTTAATAAAATTAACATTACATGCTTTAATTTTTTTTGAAATAAATCAATTTTTATTCCACTAATATAGGGGATTATAAAATAGGTTTCATTAGAATAATGTCCCATAAATCCATAATTAATTTAAGTAAATCTTGATATGTTTTTAAGGAAATGTATAATGTAGTTAATGTTTAGGTTATTATTTTCACCATTTCATTATATTATATCATTTTTCATTTTGATAAAAAAAAATAACAAGAATTTGATTTTGATTTTCTTCATGTTTTGATAATATTATTGCAATAATTTTAAATTACTATACGTTATTTTGTAATTATTTTATTTGGTTTTGTGGATCTGTACATCTTAAAGTGGATTAGAATTTTTTTTATATCTTAATAATGATTTAACATATAATATTTTTCACATAAAAACACATTGTAAATATTCTTTATTGATTTTTTTTCTAAATATTAAAATCTGTCATCATGTATAGAAAACTAATTAGCTAATTTTTCATTATAGATGATTTTAGAATGAAAAGTAGAGGAATATCCAGATAATTACTCATCAACTTCCATTGCTATAATGAATATATTTTCGTTTATATTTTTTTGGAATTCTACTTGTTTTATATTTTAAAGAGATACTCGTTATTCAAACACACTCAATGTATCTTTCATATAATTCATTCAATTTTGATCACAATCAATTCTCATCTGATTGTTCATTTTTTCCTTCTCTATATTACTGATTGATTATTTTAATTGCGGGAAATCAAGTCTTATATGACCCATTTGTTTATATTTCTATCATACAACATCTCTATATTCTCTTTCAAATTTCATGAATGTATTTTTGATGACTCTTTCATTATATAAAATTTTATGACTCTTCTAGATTTTTGGGGAATCTCCATTTCAAGATCTAAGTCATTTTAGATTATATCTCTTCATTTTGACATCTTTTCAGGCTTCTAAGTAGTAATTCTAAAGGATTTTTTTTCACTTTTTATAATTTTCTAGTCTTCAATAGTATAATTAATCTATTAATTATACATTAGTGGGGTTCTATATAATTAATTCATTTTCAAATATTTGACTAGTGTATATTTTTATATGGTATCATATATTACATTCCATTTAGAGGGTAGAAATATTATCACTTCTAACACTTGTTCTGATTTTGAAAATGAAGATCCCATGGAAGAGAGACCATTATCTATCATTGTAAATATCTGATTCGCATGGGTTACTGTTTCACCATCATTCCTTCTAAAAGTATAAAATTTTATTTTTGATTTAATGTTCCTTAATTTTTTTGACATTGTCAGTTTCATCATAGGAAAAAATCTTTCCATAATTCATTGGTAGAAAAACATTAAGTTACTCAGTAGAATTAATCTAGACTAAGTCTACATATAATTTCATTCGTTTCTCTCAAATTGATATCATCCATATATTCAGTGATAACGTCAAATGTTTTTAGGTTTCCTCAGATTGAATAAGGATTGAATATTATCATTTATACATGGAATCTATGATTTTTCAAATATATAATCATTAGAGCCATCCAATATCCATAATTATCACCATTAAAGTATGATTCCTTATCCTTTTCATATCTTATTTTATTTCATTCATTACCATCTGTCTTTGTATGGACATTATGGTTTGATATTTTTTTAGATATATCATCTTTGTTCTAAAATAAATATTTTTATACTTATTATTCTGTTAGAATAATAAAAAGATACCCAATAGGGGTTGAATTGCACCTTTTAAATAATCTTAGAGAGATTCTGAGTTTTATCCTTCTTCATTTATTATGTAGATTTGCAGTATTATTCACTTTGTGAATGTTCAGAAACAGATAAATAGGGAAGAATAACACCCTAATTATTATAGTGCTTCATTTGACAATGATCTACTAGTCCACTCCAACCACACTCTCTAATGAAGATTTATTATTTTGACTGGATAGATCAGAATATCATAAGACCATAAAAACTGAGAAAATGAAGTTGATACCTTTAAAATAAGGATTTTACATACATGTATTTTTCTTTTACATGGAACAAAACTATCCACATATTAGATCGATAAGTTGATACTCCAACAATGACTGATACATAGAATCTAGTTGTGTAAAAAACATTAGAGATTGATTTTATAGAATAAATAGTCTAGTTTAGATTGACAGCAACAACTGAAAAAATAGAACTTCTCATTCAAAGATAAATATATTCATGAAATAACATATTCAATGAGATCCTAGTTTCTGATGATCTTAAATAAAACCACTACTAAAATTTTTTAGTAGTAATAGTTAATCAATAGTTTTCACTACACAATATTGAATCATATATGTATCTAATGTATATCCTCTTTAGATTAAAAAAGAAGATAGATCATTCATATTATATTGTATTACTATCTTAAAAAAGATATTCAAAATGGTTTAGAAAATTGATAATACTATTTTTATTTTATAAGAGATATTTGACTTAATTTTTGTTGAATAGGTCCATGAATTCCTCCATAAAAATTGGGACAATTTGAAATAAAATCGTTGAAAGAGACTACTAACTACTCTTAAAAATAAAAATGCTTTAATCTGTTTAACATGATCCTATGAATTAGTTTAAAAATGGTTTTAATGATATATATTTATATATACTAAGACCGTTATAGAAACCATATATATTATTTTTAATTTTAAACTCTATCATTGACTAGTCAAATAGTGTACATTTATGAAATGAAAAATTCTAAAAGTAGGGTCGACAATGATTGGTTGTTTATAAAATCAGGGATTATGAACCATATTTTTATTCCTCGTGTATAGGGATTCTTCCTTATGTAACTTCATTGATAAATATTTTATATTAGTGTATGGTATATAATCCACATTTTTTCATCCAATCATAGGGATCCCAACCCATATGTGACACTAACAAACGTATGATCAGAATAGTATTTCCAGATTATATCTAAATGTGTACTAAAAACATTATCAAATCTTTTAACCTTTAAATAAGATAAATTAATCATTAAATATATTACTGAAAACACATAAATTAATTTCATTAGTAAAACAAAAAAGGGTATTTATGAGCATCAAAATCAATAAGACTCACATAGTATTTTTGATGAAATGCATTCCCAACAACTTATGAGTGAACTTGGTTAATGAAAATAAATATATGAATAAGAGTAATTGATTGAAAAAATAAATGAATAAATTTTTTCCTACATAATTTAATTGAAATAAGTATTCAATTTTTATGTATAATAACAAAATTATACAAATTTAAGAACAATTGGTATTTAAATGGTTCATTTTTTTCAAGAAAAACAGGATTTATTTAAATTATAAATATTTCATTTCAAATATAAATTTATTTTATTTTCTTTTTTAAATTTATTTTATATTTTTAAATCATGAAAACTATTGAATAATGAATCAAATAATGGTAATAAATTCATTATCATTAGATAGTAAAAAAGATATATTACATAAAAAAGTTTTCAAAATTAATAAAGTATTTTTAATTTTATAAATTAAGTTAATAATCATTGATGAATTATTTCAATGAACTTTGTTAAAAATATATTAAATCAATTAAATTATCAATTATATAATGGTTTTTAATACTAAATAATGGAAAATATATAAATTTTATGCATTGAAAATGGAAATTTTCAAACATAGATTTTACACATTTACAAGGATATAATATTTAGAATCTAGCCAATTTAGAAGTTTAATTTTAAAAAATTAATAAAATAACATTAATTTAGAAATTTAAAATTTTTTTAAAGTTATATTTTGGTGAATTTATTAAGGATTTTTATTTTTAGGTGAATAAAAAATATACATATTTTAAAAATATTATCAGTTTTTGAAATTATCATGATTTTAGTAAAACATTAAAAAACATTTAATTTATTTTATAAATAATATATATATATATATAATGTATTATAATTCATTTAAAAATTTAATAATTAAAATAGATATCTATTTTTGACATTTTTAAATTTCTAGTAATGTTTTTATTGAAATTAAAATTATTTTTGTATTTTTTTATTTAATTAATTTGATGATAAAAAACCTTATTTAGTGTTTTAAATTCAAATTCGTCTCATTTTGTTGAATAAAATAAAATTATTTCCATATCAATAAAAATTATAAATGATTTTAATATAAAATATTTATACTATTAAGCATTAATGTATATAAAAATAGTGTTCCATTGTGTTTTCCGACATATATTAAAAGAAATTCCTGACATTTATTGGAATTGAAACAAGAAAAATAGATTTAAATTTTTTAATCATCATAATTTATATTTTAATATTCTATTAACTTGTTCTTTGGTCGCAATTAATAGTAGACATTTTAAAAATATATCACCTCAGATGATGGAATAACGGATTTATCAGCACTAAAACTATGAGCTAAGCTCTAAAAATCTCTCAAACACATGGATTTATTTAATTCGATTTTTTTATTTCAACCAAAAATATCCTATATAAAAAATAGAAATATTTGGTTCCATTTAACATTGATAATGACCTTTATATTAATTTAATCCAAATAATAAGTACAAAACTTCACTCTCATTATTTTAGTAACTCTAATACTTTTAATAAGATTGAAATGATGTTATAAATGGTTATAAATTCTGATTTCAATATTAATAATTTATTTTAATTATGTTTATATTTTTTAAATTTTTTTGACTGCATAATTACCAAAAATGATTAGACATTGTTGATGTAATGCTTATTCAAGTTACAGATAAATACAATCATATAGTTTTAAAATATTAAAAGTTGTCATGACTCAACATTACTGGGCTTGATGTACGACTCCCCAAGCTTGTCTCTAATAGGTCAAGGGCGGAAGACTAGCGTCAGGAAGGTTATCACACACATGGGAGGCCTCGTCCTAAGGTACATGTACAGACATACCCATATACACCTCCATGCAACAATGCAAAGATATATAAAAACTGAAAAGATATGTATGCAAAAATCTATCTGAACTAGAGTAAATCAAAAGTAAAAAAATGAAATTCTAGGGACCACCAAAATAAAAATTCAAAAGTGTCCAACATGCTTTGAAGGTGGGGATCGCTATCAAATGGACCCACGATATAGCTCATTATCCATGCTCTGGTAAACACCCTACTCAGTTGAACTCACTAAGTTCCACCTACTCTAGATCATAAAGGGACTCCATTGAAAGGCTTGTGGTATTCAAAATACACATCAAATATGTGGGAAAAATCTCATATAGGGGTGAGTATAATGATACTCAGTAGGCTCCCCATAAACCCGAAAATAAAATAAGCAACATAAAGTCATCAATTTTCTCATCTCAGCACAAGTTAACCCAAATGAGAGATAAAATAAATCTCAAGCCCATCCTAGACTAAACATGAGAACTCAGCTCAAAACATCGGGTGTGTCAATGAATAAGTGAGAACAATACAAGGGGTACCTATAAAGTCACCCAAATATAATCATCTCAGGCACCAAGCCTCAATAAGTTCTGACCTCATCACCAGAGAGAGGTTCTTACTAAAGGCTCTATATCAATCCACCAAATGAAAACTCCAAGATCCGAGTAATCCTAGATGACCCTCGTATTAGAGATTCCACTCAATCAGGTCTCACTCCTCCATCCCAATGGATTATCCAAGAGAAAATTAACATTAGATATCATCTCTATGAACATCATACATAAACTAAGTGGAAGAAAAAAACTCCTTGGATATGGGATAACTCCTAGGGTCTACTATGAGATCCTATAACCCAATTATGTAAATCAATGATCTCTTATATAGGGGATCACTACTAGGATTCACTGATGATACTACATCCCGATTTGATGTTCTAAAGATCACATCACTAAGAAATAGAATCTTTTCTTCTGTAGAGGGGGTCATGATGATGTTGAAGACTCTATCTAGTATAACTCACATAGTAGATGATCAAAATAATGATTCCAAAAATTCTACTGAAACAACATGATGAGTATATGATTTTATAATGTATGATATAACAATCCTACTATAATTTCCTACTGCATAGGAGATATTATATCGAGATATTCCATAAAAACCTATTGGGTTGTCTGTTAGATAGGGGATCACCACCCATGAAGAGATGGTTACATCGATTTGAAGAACCTGATCTAGGTAAATCAAAAGCTAGAGGATCCCACCCCAGCCCCACCATAGGGATGCGACAACTCTATTCATGATCATCCTACATAGGGGGTCAATAACCTGAACAAATGATATAACGATTAAACCCCACATAAAATAAGGGATAGGGGGAGTCACTTAACCCTACATGTCAAGTTTTTACTGACCCAAGATACCTACACAACACCTCATTCACCCCAAACCTCCAAGGACAAAACCAGGGACACTATGATGTTCTATGTGGAAAAACCTGCATAATAGGCTATTTAATTACCCAAAATGGAAACCCTGTGGAAAATGAGAATTTCACTACACACAGTCCAAACTAGGAATCATGGGACTATCACCCCGGTTAATTTAAATATCTTGGAATTATTCTTGAAACATCCATATTATATTTAGGTTTGAAACAACGCGGATGGTGAACCAATGAAACATCAGGTGCAGAAGATACATCTGATGCAATAATCTATAAATAATTATAATTATATTATTTTGATTATCTCATAAATGGATCCTTTCTCTCCGGAATTCCTCCTTCACTCGCTGTCAACTCCACCTAGGGTTCCATCCTTAAAGCATTTGATTCGGAGTAGGCAACTCATTTGAGTGATGAACTTCTTATGTTCTTCCTTTCCCCCCTTCTCTTTATCATCTACAGCATTCTCCTACTTCTTTTTGTTTCTCTTTCTCACTTTCTCTCTTATGAAGGCTCTCCATTTCCTCTTCTTTTTTGACGACTGTCATCTACGGATCCCTTCGGACGCTCTTCTCATGGCTCTGATCCCTTTATCATATGATCTTATCCGATTCAGATATGTGGTGGTGGTTCATTGAGGATTTGGGTTTTGTGGTTTGGCTGTCGTTGGATCTCAAGGCGCTACTGGGTCTCTTTCTCTTTTTTTGTTTCATCCTTGTTTTATCCTTGCCGTCGTTGCTGCCGGTTGGAGCTCTTGGTCGCTCAACCATTCCTCTGACCCCAAGATCTACTCCTCCTCTCCAGGTCTAATATGAAGTGGCAGTAACAATCAGGTTTTGGGAGGTGTGGCTCCGTAGCCGCCATGTTCCTGGCATGGCTCTTCGATGCTGATTTTTTGTTTCTAGGGTTTATTCTTAATGTTTTAGGTGAAGGTTTCTTTCCTTTGATCTTGATGGTGGCATGACGATGGTTGTAGATTTTGGATGTGGTGTAATTTATTGGATTTGATGTTTAGGTAGTTTCTAGTTTGATGGGAAACAATGATGAGATGGTGCATTGTATTCGGCAGCTCTGGCGGTCTCTGACCATGTTTTGGTTGGCCGATAATGATGATGTGGTGATAGTAGGAGATGAAATCATTGGTTACACATTTTGTGAATGATGACTGCGTGGTTGAACATCATTTTCGGTGTAAATTTGAGCGGCAGCTTTTGGCTCCGGTGGTTTCTCCGGCGTACTGGTGTTGTGAAGGATGGAACTGTCATTGGAAGGATTAGGTTGGTGATGATGATGTGAGTTGATGGCTGGAGTCAGTTTTCTAGCTACTACTGGCCTCATGGATTATGCTTCATCGGGTTATGTGTTTTTCAATGTTTTTGAAATTACAAATTTGAACCTGGAATTTAATGTATTGTATCCCGTGTGTATTATTTTGGTTACCACTCATCCCCAAAGCGACCTTTTGAAAATCTAAAAATTTGAATTTTCAGCCAGCCATAATAATTATATTATTGTTGTTATAAATGAATGTTTCATGACACTGAGCCTCGATCCCAACTCACATAATGGAGGGAATGATATTTAGACACAAACCTCCTAATTTGAGTAAAAAAATTCATTCTAGGGTGTAAGATTCACATTCTTAATCTGGTGTGGCATGATCTCGGAGTGAATGCCGTCAAGATCAGATATCAACGAAACTTCATTTCTTTGATCTGAATAGTTTTTTCATCGCCAAATGTATAAGAGGATAAAAAACATACTGCCCTGTACACCAAGGGGGGAGGAGGGGTAGAAGGATTTAAATTTTATTCAAATCAATATCCGTCCATTTAACTCACCACAATTTACCTCTGAATAGAAAATTCACGTTGAGTATGTTTATATCATGCCTAGGGTGAAAATGAAATTTTAGACTCTACCATGATCTCGGAAATTTGATCTGAGGCTCTATTTGTGATTTATTGAAACCGACATCCCAAAATAAATAAATTATTTTATTTACCGAAACCCACTCGATAAATTTCTCAACATAATTATTGAACGCATAAAACATAATGTCTTCCTAGGGTAAATGACTCCCTCTGAACTCAACCATCACCTCTATTTTCAAAAATGAGATACTATTTAAGAGATTAGCTATTTCCTCTACGTGAATAGTACACAAATATTAATTTTTTTAATAAATTTTAATCCTAGAGTAGTGGTCCATTGAATCGAATTTTAACTAAGTTCTTAGATTTGGAAATATATGCAGAACTATTCCAATGTCTGATAGATCAAATCTAAGTCATTATGTACGCCCCAACATAAGGCATTTCATCCTTAAAAAGAAAAAGATTGGGATCATATGACAAAACATGAGATCTCCACTAGGACTACCACACATGGGGGCTAAGAGAAGGCCCCAACACCATAACAAACATTAACCATGAAGAACCTAAAAACTCAATGAAAAACACAAAGTCCACCATGGGTTCCCATGAAACCCAATAGAAAACATGTAGGGGAACCAAAAAGGATTCCACACCAATGTCCAGCTTATCCTAGGTCAACATCATGCAATTGGGAATATGTTTCCTTAGATATAACATGTGGTAAATACCAATATCCTGGCCTTTGCAGTTATATGGTCTAGAAGTATGCCACCTCACAATCCTGACACAGAGAAAAACCAACTGATTCTAAACACACAATTCAAAGAGAATCAACAAAAACACCTCATTACTATCCACATTTGGTAGCACTGACTTGCGCACATGTTATTGTCTTATGTCTCAAGAATGATTCTTAGTGGGGTATGAGTTCCCAATTATTGGGAGTCTTATGTCATGTAAAACCACACCATGACCCCCTCATGTGACACAATTTCCATGATAATGCCAAACACTTGTGCTTATACAAAAAAATAGGGCAATCTAGGAACACACACTACGTCTTACCAGGCCCTTTGCACAACTTCTCAACACACAAGTTAGAGGGAATCGTCCACCACACCTCAACACTATCTTCTTTGGATGATGATGACCCACCGACACGGTTTTAGTCGAAACACAAAAATGAATCTCAGTGGGGGTTGGATCCTGCTTCCACATCTATTCGAAGAGACAACGAATAAAACACACATAGTCTTACCATCACCCACTGTCACTTACAAAAAACCTTGAGAGAAAGAAACTGGTATGAAAGAGTACCACATAACATTTTCGATCAAAACTACTTTAGAAAGTATAAAGGACATAGAGATTACCACTATCCACTCACAGAGCCTTTGGGTCAATGGCCTATAGTTTTCCCTGCCTCTGTCATCCACCTCTCTGAACCTATTATGGACCCCACGAGGGTGGTGGTAGAAATATGTACCATCTACCACCTCCCGCTGCTACACTGGCTCCTCCATCACGTATATTTCCCTATGGACCTCTGTGCTTGAAACACTACCTCCACCAAGGTGGTTCACCGACTATCTCCATCTCAGTAGCTAGATAGGTTGAGAAATAACCATCATGATTTTCTCATCTATCAGAAGCATAACACCACCTATCCCATGACTAACCAAAACCGTTCTAAGATCCTTGAGCCTCAGATCCTCCATTATGGGGTTGCCTCAAAAAATGTAACACATTCCTTATCCCCTAAGACTATCGTCAGCTACCAGCTACTGAACCAATAGATGAGGTCTCATCTCTCATGTTCCCATTACTAATGGTGGGAGACTATTTATCCAAAAATGGTGTCCACCACCAATGCCCGAAGCAATACTCCAACATAGGTGGGAATGCATAGTGGAACCATTCAAACCCTGATGTCTCGGTGCAAGCCCTTCTTGAGGGTAAGTGCTTGTAAGAAAGAATCATAAACCATATCAAATGAGTAATGTGATTGGTTTGTAAATCTCTCTATGTAATCTTCAATGATACTAATCTCCTACCAAAGCTGTAGAAGCTCGTGGATACACACCAAATTCAGTGTGGATGGAGAAAACAACTCCTTGATGATATGATAAAACTCTAACCAAGAGAAGGTACCCTCATCATGGGTATTCTTTAGAAGACTCCATCATCACTCAACCAATCCTCGGAAAAAGATATCTTCTAGAAAAACCGTCTAATCGGTAGGTTTCCTTAAAAGGAGGAAAATGCGCATAACTTTCGAAAGTCATCCATAAACCGCATAGAGATCTGGGTCACCCTGGAACCTCAGAGGTCACTACCTATTGAACATTTATTGTGAACTCAGCCTATGTGCATCCTCATCGTACTCTAGTGGAATAACCTAATGCTTGATTGGCTGTGGATCAATTGGAAGACCACCTGGATGTCCCACCATAGAACGAGTTCCCTGATCTGAAACCTCTACATGGGGTGGATCATCCCCAAAATCCTACCATAAAACCCTGGTTGGTCATCGTAATGGAGGAATCCTAAAATAACATCAAGATTCCCCATAATCAAAGATTATATCTGGGAATCATTCTTAATAATGAAAAGGCCACTCCAAAATCTAGTCTTATTTGATGCATGTACCATTATTTTTTAGTGACTAGTGTCCTAAAGTCCCAATTCAAAAGGAATGTTTTCGGAGTCTTGGTGAATGGATATGTCGGCCTCTACACCAACACAGGAGTCCCTGGCCTAAAAGTCTAACTTGAAACACCGTAACACCACTACTATGAATCCCAAACCAAGATAAATTATAGACTAACTACTCTTTGAGGACCCAAATGTTGATCAAAAAAAGATAACACTATTTCACTACATGACCTAATGGGGCCCGATCCACAACTACACAAACCCACCTCCAATAGGCCAGGGGCTGGTGACTAGCGCCAAGTACGCTATCCCACACATGGGAAGCCGTAGACTAAGGTACCTATATGTATGCAACAACATAAACATCCACAAAAAAATGTTGAGATATATAAAAATAGAAAATAAATACATGCATACATCTATCCAACCAAGAGTACATAAAATAAAAAAAATAAAAAATACAAGGCCCACCAATCAAAAACTAAAAAAAATCCAACTTGCTCTGATGGTGGTTATTTTTTCAAATGAACACACTAGAAAACTCATCAGCTCGGATCTGGTAAACACCATGTTCAGTCAAGCTCAATTAGCTTTTCCTACCCTGAGTAATCCTGGTACTCCAACGATAGGCCTGTGGTCTTCACAAGGCACAAGATATGTGCGGGAAAAGACCATATTTGGGTGAGTGTAAATATACTCAGTAGGAACCCCAAAAAAACAAAAAAGAAAGTGAGAAAATAAAATGCATAAATCCTCTCATCACAACAAGAGGTAACCTAAAAAAAGAGAAACTCCATATCAATAACATACTTAGTTAAATACGACTAGTTAGCTCAAGAAACCCGGTGTGTCAATGAAGAATCTACAAAACCACAAGGAGAACCCTGAATGTCACCCAGATATACTCGTTTCACAAACTATGCCTTTTGAGTTTCTTACCACATCACTAGAGATATGTCCATACATGAAGATATCAAGAAAACCACTTAAAGAAAACTCCAAGATCTGAGTCATCCCATAGGACACTCGTTCAAGAGATTACACTCAATCAGGTCCCACACTGCCATCTGAGTTGCCCATCTGAGAGAACATACTTGTTAGATATCTCCACTAAGAACATTAAATAGAAAATTAGAGGAAAAAAAATCCTCAGATAGGGGATTACTCATAGGGACCGCTTGGGGATACTAGAACCCAATATTGTAACTAAAAGATATCTAAAAAAGGGGATCAATAATTTGATCTTTGAGGAGATTCTACAACCCAATCTGACATTCTACAGATCACGTCACTTAGATATAGGTTCTTATCCCGTGTATAGGTCATCACAATGATGCCAAAACCATAATTTTGTATAACTTCTTGATTAGTGGACCTGAATAACAGTACAACAATACCCATTGAAACCACATGCTTAGAATGTGGTCATATAACTGGTAATACAACAACCATACTATCATTACTCACTGCGTAAGGGATCTTATACCCAAAAATTCTATAAAACTAATAGAGTAATCCTTACATATTAGGGATCACCACCCATGTAGTGTTGGTCAAAACGATACCAAGAACCTAATATAGGGAAATGATAAGTGAGATGATCTTTCCCTAACACCACCAGTGGGATACTAAAACTCTATCTGAGGTTATCCTACTGAGGGGGTCAGAATCATGAATCAAGGATGTCACACTGAAAACCCTAACAGTATAAAGACCATGGGGACTTACTCAACCTTTCCAGTAAAGGTTTCACTAAACATGTAAAAAATCAAACTTTTCTGAACTCTTGATCTTCATAGATCCAAAATAGGACCACTATCATGTTCTTGGTGATAAAACACATAGGTAGTATTTTTTTATTGCGTGAAATAGACACCTAGTGAAAATGTAAAATTATAATACCAACGCCTAAACTGAAACACATGGGACCCATACTTATATTGTTGTTTAAGAAAATAGAATATGTCTTGAAACATATAAATTAGATTTATGGTCTCAATTCCACTGATGACACACCAATAAGACATCAAACACATAAGATAAATCTGATGCAATAATTTAAAAACTGTAATAATTATATTATTATTATTTTAATTGGAATTTTCATGTAACAAAGACTCGATAAAAAAACTAAAAATCATAAAAATGGACTCAAAAGTTGTAGATGAACCCTTGAGTCATTTAGCCTGAGATGACACATAAATCAGACCCACGAATTTTTAATTACGGGGGGTTTAAAAACTCCTTAGTCTATTATGGATGTTTCGTCCCAGTCTGGCTAGTCCAGTATACTCTAGCCTACCCGAACATGAATTCTCGGGGCCCATACAACTATGCCAAGCCAATCCAGTCAATCCCATGGCCCGAAAAACTCTACCCGCCACTCTGCGGCCCGAGCACCCAATGTTCCTGCCAGCTCCACCCTCTAACGCACAATGCTGCCGCACTAACCAGTGACCCCCAAAGTGTCGCCCGCACTGCTAGAACTATCGTACTGCTGCCTAACTAGAGCTTCCACACTAGAGCCACACCACCTCCACAATCGACTGACCATTGGTACCACTCCTATGGTCATAAAAATAAACAGAGAGATGATTTGGGATCCTTGAGACCCAATCTACACCAACACAGTCTCCACCTGAAGATGTATAGGAGATTCAAAAAGAAAGATTCTTAAAATATGGGTGGGATAGGAATTAAATGCAAAACCACCTAGCATGGTGTGAAACACCGATGTTTTGGGGTAATATATGCGTTCTGATGTTGTTTTTTCATGATACAAAAGAAATCACTGTCATGTATGGATATTTATGATGATTTATTTCATCTATATGGTGGGTTCATTCATTGAAAAAGGGAGAGGAGGATGTGGAGACAGTTTTCGTGCGCACCAAGGTTGGTGGAGGGGTTAATAGATTTAATTTTTAATAAAATTGATAACAATCCATTTAACTCCCTACCTACTCTTCACCTCTATCCTAAAACTAAATGCTGAATAAATTTATGTTTTACCTAGGGTAAATGCGACGTTCTATACTCAACATAAGTCTCAGTAATTCCATATGAGACATCATTCTTGAGTAATTCAATTCAATCTCCCAAAATAAATTAATTTATTAATTTTGAAAAACACCCTTGTTGACTTTTTCCCCAAAAAACCATCTCCCTCAAAATGTATACACCACCTGGGGTCAAAGACACTCTTTGGACTCAACCGTGGTTTCTTTTTTCTGAATAGAGAAAAAATATATGAGATAACCCATTTCCTATACAAACAATGAATAAATATACCTAATATTTTAATAAAATTTACTTTTGGCACATCGGGCCATGAAATCTCAAATGGTCTCAGTGCCTAGATCTGGAAATATATATAGAAATTTTCAAAAGTATGACTGGGCCAAACCCGAGTCAAAACAAAATTGATGAATTTTGGATAAATAAGAATATTTTAAGATTTTTATAGATCCAAAGTGAATCTAAATATTATTTTAAATACTCAATTTTTATCACCATGGAAATATTGATGTTTATAAAATAAAATTATCTTAATAGACTCCCAAAAGACTCCATGAATATTTTTTGTGAAAAAAATATTTAATTATTTATTTTATAAATATAAAAATTCATGAAATTTTCAAATATAATGGGAAATGATAGAGCATATTAGATATTTTACACCTAAAATCCATATATAATTTTAAAAATACATTATTTACCTTTAAAATTTATATTCTTTTTTACCATGATATTTGTGAAAAAAGGATAATGATGGGTTAAACTAAATTCATAATTGTTAAAATGAAATAGAAACTTATCTAAATATTTTTTTGAATTAATTAGACCCTATATCATCCCAAATTATAAATTTAGAATATTTAGTTACACTTTTCGAGGACTATGACCTTATATTATTTTACAGTTTCAAATATTTACAAGTATGCCAATTCCCTCACTGTTAATTGTGAACCTCTTATCCACTCTTGTACACACATTTTTTTTATCAATATAGATTTATTAATTCCCAAAAAAATCCTTACCAAATATTTTTTATCTACATATAGTTCTTGGTCTCAATAAAATTACACTTGAAGAAGTATTATGGTGTGATCCAACTGTGATAACCAATGAAAGATATATATGTTCTTACTATGATTTTCAATGTTAAATTATTCTATAACATCTTAAAAATATCTAGTTACCATATTAAAATAAATAACCCATAATATTAACAATAAAATGATTTTTTATATTAATGTTACATCAAATTTCTATCTTGTTTCAATCATTTTTAAAATTAACACATCGCTCATACATACATATGGATTACCATCTCTACGTAGTTGTGTAATTTGTTTCTCATTACTGCCACACATGGATATTTATAAAGATGTAATTAATTAATACATATGATATTTATGAAATAATTATGAATTTTTTTATTATAAAATATCATCTATCATCTTACCCTTACATCCATTGGAAAATAACAACTTTTCTTGTGTATATGTCTGCGCTACCACCTCCATGAAGAGATGTGATTAATTTTTATATGACCTCCAAAACTATATGATTATAAAATTGTATATGATGAATAAAAACTATATTAATGAAATTATTATTATTATATAGATTATTTACCCATTTCATAACACCTTTAACCCCGATCAATATAAAAAATTTATTATGTAGAAATAGACCGAACAACCTTATGTGGTCGACATAAGAATGATCTATTCTGTGAATATATGTAAAATGATTATAAAAGTGCCTTAAAATGGAATATAGATTATTTTTTCTGAAAAAAAAAATTCAATAAATATAAAACTTATATTAATAAGGATATAACATGTCTGACCATGTTGGAATCCAAGGTAAGAGGTTTTCATCTCAATTTAACTCCAATGAGATATATTTTATATTATGAACCTAATTTCATTTAGAAGTAGTATATACAACTACATTGACATATTATGTCATGAATTAAAATTTATTCATCTAAATTAAGGTTTTAATTTATGTCTATGATTTGTGGTGTTTTTATTAGATTGTTTTTAAATCCATAAGAGATTATTTTTTTAATTTCACTCTTTTTTGGGATTTTTAAAATAAAAATTTGCGGTTGATGAATTATATGATATTTATTATCATTAATAACATATATTTTCATCTTATATGGGTTTTTGAGGGGTTTTCGTTTTGTAATCGAAAATTTACTCTCTTTTTTTCACTCAAATACCAAAATTATGTTTTAAAACCAAACCGAGATTATTTTTCCATTTTGATCAGAAATATTTGTCTTCTATATATGTAATCAGAGTTTCTATCATTGGATATTTTTATATAATTATAAATTATTAGTAATTTTTTCTTTTAACTATCTTTAAATTTATTTATAAATGTTTTTTGTAATCTTCTTAATTTTTTTTATAGAAGACATATTTACATTTTACCAAATCATGTATGGAACATTCAATTTAATTAATATGACATGATAGGATTTTCCAACAACCATAATCATTATTATTCATGTAATATTATCTTTAATTTTTATTTTTTTTCAACAAAAATTATTTTTTCATTAATCTATAAAATATTTGTTTTTATATTAAATGAAAAGGGTTTTTATTTTATTATAGGATTGTAAAGATATTTAGTATAGTTATTTTTATTTTATCATCTATTCAAAAAATTAAATTATTAGCAAGGTATAATTTAATATTATATTATTTTTAAATGAATCTATTAAACATCTATTTAACACATCATGTAAAGAGTTTATAAATGATTTTATCTTTATTTCTTCAATAAAGATACCTAATCGAGAGAGAATTTTATAGTTTAAAAAATTTCACATAAATTTTCCACTCCAATTTTCAAAAAATATTTTTTTAATTAGAATAACTTATTTCTGATGAAATGATAGGCTTATATCATCTTTTGTTTATTTATGGATTTTACCTTATTTTGCGATCCTTCAATTTCATATGATCATATTCTCTATCACATTCCATTTTTCCTTGTTATTATCATCTATATATTTACCATTACAATATTGTCGTAAATGTAAACCATTTCTATATATGTTGTTTGTTGATGGATGATTATTAAGAATGATATTTCATTTACTAGAGAAATATTTATGTTCTATATTATTGGAACAATATTTATATTTATTTATAGATAAAGAATATTGATAATATAATACATTTTGATTAAATATATGATAAATGCATCGTGAATATGTATGTGGTAGACATGTTCTTGTAATAGATTACCCCTATATCCATTAATATGTCTAATAAGTCAAATTGAATGTGTTTTCGGAGTGTTTTCTAGTATACACAATGAAAATGTCTTCGAAAAAGTATTTGTTAGTGCATACAATTTTCTAGAAAAAATTATTTATGGTATGATTCACAATTTCTTAGCATGAGGGATTGATGATAAGATCATAAAATTTGATATTATTTGTTTTAATAATTAAATTTAATTAATTATATCCCATGTGTATATTATTTATTTTAGATGGTTATATTTTGAAGGTAATGTTTTTGATTAAATGAGAAATGTATTGATTATTTACATTACCATATTATTTATGCCTTATGTATTCATGATAGCTTCTGTTGCAACCTATCCATTTTTAAGTATCTGAGCTCACCCGTTATTTTTTATCATTCACCAATATATGAAGAATAAATAATAGAACGATTTTCAAGGTTGAAGAAATATTTTTAATTTAATTACTTTATCTTCCAGTTGAATATTAATGTTATTTGGGTTTTTAGTTTTAAAAAACCACTAAACCAGTTGAAATTTTATTGTGAAATACTTTATATCTTGTACCAATATAATAATGAAAAGATAGTCTATATGAGACTAGATTTGGGGTTACCACATCCATCACCATTGAAGATCTCTATTAACCCTATATTAATCATAATATTTCAACTTATAGTTCAATTAGGTATTACTGATATGAAGAGATTCCAATTTTATAAACAAAATTCTAACTGAATAAGATGATTTTTTTAAATCAATCCAAAAATGATTACATAAGAAATCTACTATAAGTTTACTAGTCTCCTCAGTGTGGATTAATATAAGGATGTTCTCAGGTCATCGATTTTAGACTATCTTAATATAAAATGAACTTTCAAGTCATTTTTTCTCATTCGGGTGACATGAATCAATCTAAACATGTACCACCCAATTCCCATTTCATGTAAAATTCAATAATAAATTAATTTAATTATTGAAATTACTAAAAAAAGGAGGGATAAAAATTTTCATAAAATAACAATATTGATTAATTGACCAAACATAATACCATAAATAACTTCTTTGAAAAAATTCCAAGTTATATATAAACAAATGTTTTAAATATATACATTTATATCCTTACAATTCGAAATGAATTTTAATAATAACATTGAAAAAAATATGTAGACTCGTAACCTAAAGAAACTAAAAAATAATAAGAGCTTTTATCCCAACTACCATAATAATAAGTGTAATTTATTTGTTCTTAAGATCATCTAGTATCACATAGTATCCATTAATACAATATAACTATTAAAAGGAATTCAAATTATGTATCCATAATAATGTAAAAAATAATAAAAATATAAATAATAATAGATTAAATATACCTCCAAAATATACCTCCAAATACAACGAACTATAGACCTAGAAAACTAACCCAAATTATTTATTTAATTCCATCTCAAATCAAGAGAACCATAAACTATATAATACTCCAAATATTTTTATTGAAAATATTGATCAACAGTTAGTAAAATACCCAGGCAAGATTTATTTATGTAAGAGAAGATGAAACCCTAATATCTGATGAATTGTACCATGTTATAGTGTGATTAATTTCAAATACCTATTAAAATAAGTGTTATTATAGTATCAATGATTATTGGGAAGAAAATAATGGAATGATGATTACATTAGGATAGGGAAGGTGAAAGATCCATATACCCCCCTTGAATAATGAAATATAATGTAGTGGAAAAGGGATACCATGGGAGAAAAATAGATATTTCATTTTGATGGAACTGAAATGAGTCTAAATGGGGATGTTGGAGCACTAAAATGGGTTTTGGACAAAATTAAAAAATTAACATTAAAAAAACAACATCCTATAAAAAATAGATAATGAATTTGAACCATTGAGAAGTTGATAGTGCCACTCAATCCACCTAGTCAACTATCGGGTTTATCTAGTACTAAATGGACTTCATTGGGTACTCGGTTTCATATTTTGTTGTAAATTATAGGTGCAATCTCATATTATCCACTCTAGAACACCAGAAATTAATTATTAACCTCCAAACCTTCCAAAAAACATATAAATTTATATTAAAATACTTGTAATCCATTCTATATCTTCAAATAAAAAATTGGCCCTTAAATAAAACCAAAATTTTGAGTAGTACCATAAATTAACTATTCAAATTTCCCCTATAAACCATAACACCTCACTTAATGTAATATAGATATATGTTTTTAGGACCTATATGTATCAAAATTAATCCCCCGTAAATCATTTTCAAAACACTGGTAGTCTACCACCAATGTTATATATCATTCATTCAACCAACTTTTATAAATATCATAATATACCTATAACCATGATCATAAAAAATAGGTACCCAAATTGGGGTTAGGATGAAACCTAATTATCCATGTTTCTATTAGACCATTAGCTACCTTAATAAAGGGAAATAATATAATTTTTTATTTGGATAGTGACTCACACTATGAATAGAATTGTTATATTTATCAAATGAGAGAGCATAAAAGAAGGGAACATGTAAACACATAAACACAAATTAAACATCATTTCACTCATTAGATCATCATTATGTGAAATTACGGTATTTATATCCCCATAACTCTAGTATCTGATGCCAAAAATTATATCATTAATAGCCCAAAAAATCATCACATTACACACCACAAAAAAAATTCACTTACATGATCAAGAGAAATCAAGGGGGGGAATTCTAGAGAAAACCATCACAAAAATCAACTCAAAAAATATAATAGTTAAATCACAGATTCTAGAATATAATTATCTAGAATACACATTCTAGTATTAGATTTATAAATTAGTTTTATAGAATGATATTATTCATATATCAAAACCATTATCATCTAGGTCAACTATGTAAACTAAATCATTCCTTTCTAAAGCACACCATATTTTTGTTAATAAAAATATGTTTCACCACACTGTCTATGAAATGCTATTGGATTTAAAAACCCTCTATAAAAAATAGTCATGGTAATTTGCAACCCCAAAAATTATCGCTTTGAAATTAACTAACTTATCAAATATTTTCTGTATGTTATTCCAACCACTATCCAATATTTGAGTATCATAGTTTTATACATAGATTATTTAAAAGATAAATGTTAAAACTAATTGTGAAAATTAAAATAAATCCTATAGGAAATGTTATACATACATTTAACATCCTAGATCTTCATTGACTATATGAACAAAACCAAGAGTATTGGAATGTCTACCAAAATCTATCCATGTGATTCAAATTCATCCTTCATGATTGAACTCCATAACCTCAATCTACTGATAGTATAAATAAACTGTATCCTAAAATACAAATCAATTTAAAAATATCATTCAAAAAAAATATAAACAAAATCAATAAACTTCAAAAATATTGATAAATAATTATTCTAATTTAGTTCTTTAAACCTATAGAATAACATGGAATTTTTCAAATAATAAAGTATTAAATGAAAATTAAAAGACAACAATCAACTCTATCACGATTAAACAATCATTTTACAAAAATAAAGTGCAAAACATCCATCTACTAAAAAACCATCCAAAATTATCCAAACCCACCACTCATTAAGGACTCTAAAAGTGAAAATAATTTACTATATAAAAAAATACCTTTTCATATTTTAAACTACACATCTAATGAGATAATAAATGTAATTATTCCATATTGTTTTACAAAATAAGTGAAAAAAAATTATAAATACAGGAAATATTAAAAACATATTCCCCTTCTGAAAATATATATATAAAATGTTGTACACTAAGTTTAATAAAAAATTGTTTAGTACCTACTATATCACCAATATTTTAACTCCATTTTTCAAAATGATAGGGAACCCCTATAAAATGATCCCAATTATAAATTCAATTTAATAAAAAAATTCTTATCTTAATCAAAAATATTGTAAAAGCTTCACATATATCATATCGTATAAAATGATATAATTTTAGTCAAAATTTATAGATTATCCTAGAAAAACACCTCAATAAATCTATAACCTTCCCACATTTAATGGATTTCATCCGTAAAAATCCTATCCACTAAATTTATAAATACAGGAAATATTAAAAACATACTCCCCTTCCGAAAATATGTATATAAAATGTTGTAAACTAAATTTAATAAAAAATTGTTTAGTACCTACTAGATCACCAATATTTTAACTCGATTTTTCAAAATGAAAGGGAACCCCTATAAAATGATCCCAATTATAAATTCAATTTAATAAAAAAATTATCATCTTAATCAAAAATATTGTAAAAAATTCTCATATATCTTATGGTATAAAATGATATAATTTTAGTCAAAATTTATAGATTATCCTAGAAAAACACATCAAGAAATATATATCCTTCCCACATTTAGTGAATTTCTACCATAAAAATCTTCCATTAAATATATTTAACCCTAGTTGGAAATTTTTTAAAAGTTGTGCCCCTATAAAACTATAAAGGAACCTAGTATATCACGTGAGATACATCTTATACATATATGAATAGATGAAAAATAATAAATACATCATGGAATATCATAAATTAAGGTGGAAGAAATATTTTTTTACTAGTTTTCTAACTCACTAAAATAATACAAAATTACCTATAAAATTAGAGTTAGCAATATATCTCATCCAAATATATACTATCATGTAATAATGAAATTCTAAATAACAAAAGGAATCCAACCTCCATCACCTAATACTTATGATTTTGATAAATATAATATTAATATGTAATAATTTTTATCTTTATCCACTATTGATTCCACCACTCATTCTCATATATGTAATGTAAAAAAATTAGTTACAATTATAAATGTTTCGATAAATAATGTCCATGATTCTCATAGATACCTAAATTTAATTTTATAGAGGATAGTGGTAGTTTAAAATATTTTGTAATATGTTTGGGGGTGAAGATATATGTTTTTATATTTTGATATAATCGGAAATATTTTTAGGAAATCTGTTTAACTACAGTTTGGTCTAGGTTTGTAATGGTGGTATCTAAGTTGTTGAATATTGACAATTGTTATAGATAAGAGTTAATATATTGAATATGAAAAATAAAAAATACATCATGGTCTAGGTTTGTCATTTTCCCACAATATTATAAGTTCATCGTATGTTCTTTTATAAATTATATCACTCCTCTCCCATTATTTGACTCATTTATATCCTCCCTATTATGCATTGTCGTTATGGAATTCTTTTGTGATGTTGGGTGAATTTAGTACATATTCAAGGTATTCAATTATAATTATTTGTTACCTCTATTATAAGGTGATAAAATAATCCAATTTGTCCCCTTATATAATATTATTATATAAAAGAGTGATATGAAATTGGTTGGTGTTCTGATTTGGTGGATTATTTTTCAATGGATTGACGATGAGTTGATCTGTCTAAATCATGGTGGAAAATCATAATTATATTAACAAGGTATGTTTATTTTTATTATTTATCTCTTATTTAAATTATGTTTCCCCAGAAAAATTCAAGGTATGTGCTTAATTTTATGACATATATATTTACATACTAATATTGATTAATCAGGTAATATTTTTCAATGGGTGAATATTTTAGATTGGCCTCAGGAAGATCATGAATTATATTAAATGAAATTTAATATAAAAAGTGAATCAAATATATTTTACATTATATCATTATTACATAAGTTGTATAGTTTTATATACAGTTTTGGAAATATTCTTATTTAATATAAATATTTGTTTCATTGATTTTGATAAATTATGAGCCAACATAGTTAAACGACTTATATAATGGTACTAGCATAAAATATGTAAATTGTTTGAGTTGGTTGGTATATATTGTTTTGATAAGAATTAATTGGTAAATAAAATTTATTATTAGTGGATTTATTTTCATTTTACAGTGAAGAAATATAATTTTTATATTTATAACCAAGTGATAAATATTTTAGTGTGATTATTATTATTTAAAATAAGGATTGATACTTTTTGATTGATTTTTGGAATAGATGTGAAAATAAATATCTCTTTTGGTAGATTGAGGAGTATAATGAGGTAAATTTTTTTTCTTGGGATCATTGATTCATCGTGGAGTAATATAAATTATTAAATTACTGTAAAATTATAATGGTATGTATAGAATTATGAATTGATAAACACCGTATTTTAACTACCTGGAATACTATATTATAATTAGAATTCAAATTATGTGGAAGTAGAAGTGTATTTTCTAAAAATAATGTCGATAATTAATTTAGAATGTTAATTAATTTTTAATTAACCATTAGTAATAATAATGTGAAATGGGTAGAATTTTTGTGGTTTTAGTTTTGTTATTTTATTGATATTGTGTGGTTTTGGTATTAGTTTTATGTGCTCATAGAGGTTTGAGTGGTTATTTTGGTGTATAGATGAAAATTTTGTGATGATTTTTGATTTTAGAAGTGTTGGGATAAGTAATGGACTAGTTTGGGTTATGTGTTACTATATATTTATTGTATTTTCATTATTTATTACATACCACCACGAAAGTCGAGTAACACATCAACACCCATATATGGTTTTTGGTTCTGGGTGTACCACCAAATTATATTTTGTGGGTGATATTGATGGCCAAATACTACCACTCTCAAAATTTTTCTTCCATGAGTAGTGTTTCCCTGATTTAGTGATTTGGTGAGGACATAATGATAATGTAATTATGACAACCCTGGTCTTTTTTTACATAGTTAATCATAATTTATTGCATTAACATTACTTGATACAATATAGAAGATCGAGATATCTATTGTATTTGGGGATTATGATCATTATGTAATAACATAAAACATTAAATATAACATCTTAATTGAAAAATTCCATTACATGTCCACTATATTCCCTCGTACACAGCGTTGCATGGGATAACCTGAGGACATGAATAAGAAAAGAGTGAGATATAAAGCTTAGTAAGGGAATAATCTTGGGATAAAATGAGGAATAAAATACATGATATATAATTGGAATATCAATATAGAACAATATAAACATAAACATAAAGTCCTGATAAATCATGGTAATCATAACATGGAAATGTGGCAAAACACTTAACATGGAATTACAATGAGCCAGGGCTCATTTCCCATGGAGCATGAGTAAATCCTCAATGCACATGAACCATGAGTAAAACTTCATTGCACTTGAATTATAATGTTTAATCAACCATTTAACATGACGTATCTTGATACTATACTTTACCCAATGCATTAGATCGCTATAAGGTCACACCCTTCTTAAACATTTCATTTCATGCATAAGTGAACCACATGGATCCTATAACATGGATTCAAAAAACATATTATTTTATTATATGATAAAGTAATGTGGGATTAATAAATGAAACTTTATAATCAATAAGTAAATTTTCATAATGGTTAATACCCTTGATAGAGAAATTGGCATTGTATTCACTACACAATGACATTGGCTTGGAAAATCAGTGCAATTTCGGCAGCGTAACGGTGTGACGTAAGAATTCATAAAAATGGTTGATGAGGGAGAAAGGGGTATCTAATCATATTTACATGAATGGGAAATTATGGGGGTCATATAGATACATGTCCCAACAATTGAAATGGAATTTAGAGTCATGATACAAAAAAATTGCTTGATTGCAAAAGAAAAGAGATAAATTTTTTCGGAATTTCGGCATAGTAACGTGTGTACATGGGAGGAATTTAATGAGAGATAAAGTGGTATCCATTCATTAAAACATAATTTGGTAGTATGGGGGAGGTTGGAAACCATAACCCAACATTTATAATTGAAATTATAAGTTCATAATAACATTAAGATAGTTGGAAAAAACGGAGAAAGGAAGAAAAACCCTTACATGGAAATGTGCTTCCAATGGTTTGAGAGAGGATTTAGAGAGGCTTCTTGGGATATTGGGGAACCTTGGGAGGTTTATTGAGAGAGTAGGGAAGAGGTTGGTTGAATTAAAAATTCTTTGAGTGAGGAGGAGGTGGGAGATTGTGTGGGTTTATATAGGAAAGGTGAGAGAATTCTTCATTATTTAGGTTTGGGACACCTCATATTAAACTAATCCAAACCACAAACTATCCCATGGATTTTGAACATGGATTTTAGAAAAGGGAAGTGGAAAAAAAGTATTTAATAAGACCAATGTATGAACTTCTTAAAATAATGGGGTTTCTTATGTAGGGGAGAGTCCCACTCCCAAGGAAATCAATTTAAAAAGACAAGATGTTTAATAAGCCTTGAAGGGTCCATTAATGATTTTTCAAATAATTCAAACAAACCCATAATCAAATTATTTTAATGCTAAAACATATATTGTCTGAACATAATTCTTGTAGTATTTTATTACCTCCCTATTGGGTCATTATGATGTCATATAACACATTATATATTTAAATGGTATTTAATTTTTACCAAAACAATTGACTGTCTCAGAAAATTATGAGAAATTCACCGTTGGATAATTTCAACGTCCTGATTCCAGAAATAATATTTATTTTATCTAAATAATTTTCAAAATATGTTAATTTTCACTTTTAAAAAAAATTTACTTTTATCGAAAATTCACGGGTTTTGACAAGAATGGCTTTCAACCAATAATAAAAATTAAGTTTGCATTCATAAAATTATAGAATCATTTATATATAATAAAAAATAATTTTATAATAATAATAATAATTAATTAAAAATATTATTCAATTAAAAAATCTATTAATTCATCAAAATAGATTTCTTAGTTGAATAACAACTGAAATTGCTATTTGTGCTTTAAAACCCATCTACATGGAAACAATAATAAAATGAAGGTATATTCATTATTATATAAAAAAATAATGTAAATGAACATTATGCTAATGTATTGTTACCTAACCCTTTATAACAGCCGCATAAGACCGAAGGGTAAGGTGTGTGATGGTGACCGACTCTTGGGGTGGCTCGGATAACATTTCTCGGGTGATAATCTCTATCAAATTCCACTTCTCCCATAGGTGGTTCCGCTCGAGCATAACATATTCAAGTTCGGCTTGGGATTGTCCAAGAACAATGTTCAAAGACGCAACCTCCATTCCGAGATCTAACAAATGGGCTTCATATGGGGCACGTCTATCGGATGAGGCCATCACTTCCTTTGTCTTTGTAAATTGGATTTGTTAAAGCCCTATATTTATACTAATCATGTGATCACTGTTCAATGACTATATTAACAATGGTCACAATTCATAACAGTATTTTGAAATAAAAAAATATAAAACCAAATAAGTTGACATTATATATCACAATATTACATAAAGAGACATTTAATTTGATCAAGAGGGATTTCCATTATTGAATGTCTGGGTCGTTACAATCTTTCCCCCGTAAAAATATTTCTCCCATGAAATTTCCTTTTCACACACAAAAACAAAAAGGGTAAATTTGCTTTATCATTTCCTCTGATTCCCGCATTGGTTCTTCAAACATGTGGTTTCTCCACAACTCCTTGATGAGGGGCATTGTCTTATTTCATAATACTTTTTCTCTACGATATATGATCATCACTCGTTGCTCCTCATAAGAAATATCATCCTCTAACGGTACCACCTATGAAGAGAGTACATTTTAAGGGTTAAGTATGTACTTTCTTAAGAGGGATACATAAAAGAAATCATGTACTTTTTCCATGGTTGGCAGAAGTACTATTCGATAGGCCACAACCCCAACACAGTCAAGAATCTCAAAGGGGCCGATGTACCTTGGACTTAACTTCCATTTATTTCCAAACCTAATGACCTTATTGAATGGAGATATGCATAGAAATTTCGTGTCTCCAACAATAAACTCAAGGTCTCGTCAATGTTTATCTTTATAACTCTTCTGCCAACTGTGGGCTGCCTTGATATGCTGTTGAATGGTTTTCACATTTTCTACCATTTCTTCGACAATTTATGGTCCAAACAGCTTACACTCACTAACCAAATCCCAACACTCTAGTTTTCTGCACCTTTTCCCACAAAGGGATTCATATGGTGCCATTTGGATGCGTGAGTGGAAACTGTTATTATAAGAGAACTCAACCATAGGAAGATGTTGATCCCATCCTCCATTAAAGTCCATTGAGAACGCTCTCACCTTTTCCCTAAGTGTTCAGAATGTCTAATCGGATTGACCATCTCTTTGTGGATGATAAGACATACTGAATTTCAGTTCAGTATTCAGATCATATTGAAGACTCTTCCAAAACATTGAGGTGAATCTTCGATCTTGATAGGACACAATAGATAGTGGTACTCCATGAAGCCTTACCACTTCCCTGATATATATCTATTCCAGTTGATCCAATGAGAATTCCTCCTGAATAGTAAAGAAGTGTTCATCCTTTGTTAGATGATCCACAATAACCCATATTGCATTATTGCCAATGGATGTCTTTAGAAGTTAGGCGACAAACTCCATGGTGATGTTCTCTCATTTCCATTCTGGTATGAGCAATGGTTTCATAATCCCCTTAGACTTCTGCCTCTCTGCCTTCACATGCCGACACACTAGGCACTTTGATATATATTTAGCGATCACATTCTTCATATTATCCAACTAATAATTCTCTCAGATATCCCGATACATCTTTGTGCTTCCTGGGTGAATAGAGAAATTTGAAGTTTGTGCATCATCCAAAATTTACTTCTTCATATCCAGACATGATGGAACACATTGCATATTCCCAAATCTCACAATTACTTCATCATTAACATTAAAATACGAGGATTTACCTTTTCTGATATCTTCCATTTTTTTGGAATTCCCACATCATTATATTGAGCATCTTTTAACCATTCCATTAGTGACGGTTGAGCAATCATTTGTGAAAGGATTGATAATGTTCTCTTATTTATGATTTTGATGTCCATCTTCATCAAATATAAGATGATTAGGTCCTTTTAAATTCTCATCAATGATAGAATCGATGGTCCTTTCTACGTAGGTCATCTTCCATCTTGTTTTCCTTCCCAGGGTGGTAATGGATTGAGCAGTCATAGTCTTTGATCAGCTCTAACCATATTCGTTGGCGCATGTTTAACTCTTTCTGGGTGAATATGTACTTGAGGCTTTTGTGGTCCATATATATTTCACACTTCTTCCCAAAGAGATAATGCCGCCAAATATTCAATGTGAAGATCACTACATCCAAATCGAGGTCATGTGTTGGATTATTCTACTCTTGAAATTTCAATTTCCTTGAAACATAAGAAATGACATAGTCTTTTTGCATCAACACACATCCCAGGCCCTTCTTCGAAGCAACATTGAATAACAAAAAATGTTCTCCACTTGTGGGTAAAGTGAGCACGGGTGTTGTGATAAGCCTCTTTTTCAACTCCGTGAAGCATTCTTAACATTCATCACTCAAAGAATAATCTACTCCCTTACGAGTTATCTTGGTAATAGGGTTGGATAATTGTGATAAATTTCTCACAAATCGTCAATAATATCCAACTGACCCCTTGAAGCAACAGACATCTGTTACTGATGTTGGCCTCAGCCATCCCTCAATTGCATCTATTTTTGAGGGATCCATAGATATCCCATTTCCTGTGATGATATGGCCCAAGAATGAGACCTCCTTAAACAAGAACTCACACTTGTTGTACTTTGAATATAGCTTATCCTTCCTAAAAGTCTCCACAACAGTTCTTATATGTTTCTCATGATCCTCCATTGTTTTGGAGTATATCAGAATATCATCAATAAATACCACCACAAACTGGTCGAGGTAACCTATAAAGACTTTATCCATCAAGTCCATGAAGATTTCTAGAGCGTTAGAGATTTAAAAAGGCATTACTACGGATTCATATTGCCCATATCTTGTATGAAAATCAGTCTTGGGTATATCTTCCTTGTTCACCCTTACGTGATAATATCCCAACCGCAAATCCACATTGGACAAGTATTGTACTATACACAGCTAATCGAACAAGTCATATATTCGTGGGAGAGGATACTTGTTCTTTATCATGATTTTGTAAATCTCATGATAATCGATGCAAAGGAGCATTGAACCATATTTCTTCTTGTTGAAGAAGACTGGTGCACCCCATGGTGATGTACTTGGGAAAATAAAACCTTTATCCAGATTCTCATGTAGTTATTTCTTCAGCTCCTCAAGCTCCACAAAAACCATTCTATATAGATTCGTGGATATTGGAAATGCCCCAGGTATACGTTCATTTGAGAATTCAACTTCTCTTCTAGGAGGATGACCAAGAAATTCCTCTAGAAACACTTTAGCATATTCCCTTGCAATAGGCATGTCCTCTAGGATGGTTTCCTCATTAGACTCAATCATCTGAGTTAGATACACATGCTCATAGGGATGTAATATCCACGCTTGATATGATATAGCTAAAGAAGTTACATATTCTTCCTTGTACTTGTAAAGAATCAGGGGTCGATTCTCCACTGGGAGAGTGATTTCCCTCTCATGACAATTTATGTTATATCTATATAATGAAAGCCATTACATGGCAAGAATTACATCAAATTACACCAGAGGGAGTTTGAAGATGTTTTTTGGGAAGTTCAATCCACAGATTTATGACAGAGGAGGAGTTATATTTATGGAATGCAATGATTGCCCCATTTTCCATACTCATTGACATCTTCACTTCCATGATTTGTGGTGGTGTTGGGATTGTTCTACTAAACTTTATAGTCATAAAAGAATGTGTAAAACCTGAATAAAAAAGTACATTCGATATTCATGAATGAATAACTAGCGTACATGTCACCACTTAGTTGTCAGCATTCACTTCGGAAGTTGTGATCGGAAAAGCTCTCCCTTGGTTCCTTGGAGGTTGTTGGTTGCCCCCGAAAACCCTTTTCTTAGGGAACTGATTTTCATGATGCCCTGGTTCATTGTAGTTGAAGAAATGAACAATTAATTGAGGTTCAATTGGAGCATTCCTCTTCTATGTTGCACCCGCGGGTTTTTCTTGATGGCAGTTTATAGCTAGGTTCCCTTCTCTTCCACACCGAAAGGATTTCTTCATCCCCTTCAGGAAATTTTCAGTGTGCTTTCTTTCTGAACCATTGTATAGTGGGGTACTAGATCTTCTTAGTACCATTAGATTTATATATCAGACCAACAAAATTGAAATACACCTTACTCTTCTTATCCAGATGACACCCCTGATATTCTATGATCTCTATTTCGACCTTGAGGGAACATCAGACAATTTCCTCTTAGTTGTCAAAGTCACGGATCGACAGCGCTTTCCGCAGGCTAGGTTTCAGCCCACCAAAGAAGCATTCAACCTTGAATTCAAGGGTAACGACAAATATTGAAGTATATTGTGAAATCCTTGTGTTTTTTACCTCGTATGCTCCAACGGATTCGTTTTCATTTTGCTTGAGGTCAAGGAAGTCCTTTACTATCTTAAGACGGAGGGTGCGCGGAAAATAATTATCGAAATGCATCTTCTTGAAATCCTTGCATTCTAATGCCTCGAAGTTCTCCTCAGACTTTGTATATTTTATTAACGTCCACCATTGATCAGCTTCACACTCCATACGATATGAAGCCAGGAGAACCTTCTCTTGTTTAGAACATTGAAGGATGGAGGAGATCATTTCAATTTATTGGATCCATTGTTCAGCGATTGAGGGAACATATGATCTATTAAAATTAGGAGGCCTTTGTCTCATGAAGCTCTCGATAGAAAAATGTTATTTGTTTGGGTGTGGGGGGGGGGGGTGAGCATTCCTCTTGACCCATGTATCTATTCAAAGAATGAGTTAACTGAGAGATAAGCATGAAAAAGTTTGTGATTCCCACTCTAATTGGATTGGGCCTCTCATTAGTACAGTCATCACATTGATCGTGACATCAATTTTTAGCCCGAGTCATCCTATTACCATCCATTGGCTAGAATAAAAAAAATATAGGTGTAACATATAAAGGGTAATACAAGGTCAAAACTAATAAATTATAAAAAAAATTATTTCCTTAACAAATGAATTTATTGGCTTCAGTATATTTTATCCAGGATCTACATTCTAACATATATTCCTATGTCATTTTTCCCTTAATAATGGTCCATACTAAGATTGTGAATTTTCCAAAGCATATCCCCCAGGAGTGTTGTAACCAAGAATGAATCATGGCCAATTTTCATGCAGAAGTTCCCAATCGAGTCTAGCTCATAGTAGTTTTTTCAGGATTTACACCAGGAATGCATTTTTTCCAGAGCTGCCTGTACCTGCTCGTATCCAGACAAGGCTGTACTTGCTTGATAAACCAATTTTTAAAAACACACAAAAATATAGGGATGTTTTTATTATACTTAGTCGTTTCTGTAAGGCTTCACTAGAGATTTCTAATCTTAATCCCAAAAATGACTAAACCTATCCTCTGATACCAACTATGACAACCCTGATCTTTTATTACACCATTAAACATAATTTATTACATAAACATAACTTGATACAATATTGAAGAATGAGAGTTCAAGTGTCTTTGGGGCATAAGATCATTATATAACAACTTCAAACATAAAATACAACATCTTTATTGAAACCATCCTTTACATGACCACAACATTCCCACGTACTAAGCATTGCATGGGATAACCTAAGAACATGCATAAGAAAAGGGTGAGATATAAAGCCATGTAACGGGATAATCATGGGATAAAAGGTGGAATAAAATACATGTCAGACAATAGGCATGTCAATAGAGAACAAGGTAAGTATAAATATAAAGGCATGATAAATCATTCTAATCATAACATGGAAATGTGGAAACAACACTTTACATTGAATTATCATGAGGTAAGGCTCAGTGCACATGGAGCATGATTAAATTCTCATTGCACATGAAGCCTGGGTAAAACCTCATTGAACTTTAATTAGAATGAGTAAACAACCATTTCACATGATGTATCATGATACTATACTTTACCCAATGCATTGGAGTGATATAAGGATGCACCCTTCTTAAACAATTCATTTCATGCATTAGTGTGCCACATTGATCATATAACATGGATTCAAAAAACATAATCATTTATTCCACGATAAAGGAATGTGGGATTTATATAGAAACTTAATAATTAATATTTAAATGTGCATAAAGGTTAATACCCTTGGTATATAAATGGGCATGTTATTCACTAAACAATGACATTGGCTTGGAAAATCGGTGCAATTTTGACAATGTAATAGGGTGACGTAAGAATTCATAAAAATGGTTGATGAGAGGGAAAGGGAGTTATCACCACATGTACATGAAATTTATAGTAAGGGGTCATATAGTTAAATGTACCAACAATTTAAATGGTATTTAGATTCATGATAGAAAAAATTTCTTGAATGTAAAAGAAGACATAGAAATTTCTTTCGGAATTTCCACATAGTAATAGGTGTACATATGAGGAACATAATGAGAGAGAAAGGGGTCTACCATAATTAAATAATAAAAAGGGAAGTATGTGGGATTTTAGAAACCATACCCCAACATTTATAATTGAAATTAAAAGGGCGTAACACAATTAAGAAAATTCGACAAAAAATAGAAAGAAAGAAAAACCCTTACTTGGAAGTGTGCTTCCAAAGGATTGACATAGGATTGAGAGAGGCTTCTTGGGTGCATGGGCCACATTGGGAGTATAATATAAAGAGTAGGTCAGAGGATGGAAGAACTCTAATGTATTTGATAAATTAGGAAGTGAGAGCTTGTGTGGGATTATATAGGAAAGGTGAGAGAATGTTTTATTATTTATTTTTGGGATACCTCACATTAAACTAATCCAAACCACAAACCAGACCACAGTTTTTGCCCATGTATTTTGGAAAAGTGAAGTGTAAAAAAAAATTTTATAAGGCGAACATCTGATCATCATAAAACAATGGGGTTGCTTATGTGGAGGTGAGTCACACTCCTAAGGAAATCAATTTAAAAAGATAAGATGTTTAATAAGCCTTGAAGGGTCCATTAATGATTTGTAAACTAAGTCATACAAACCCAAAATCACATTATTTTAATGATAAAACATATAGTGGCCTAACATAATTCTTAATGTATTTTATTACCTCACTATTGGGTCATTATAATGTCAAAAAACACATTATATATTATACAGTATTTAATTTTTACCCAAATATTTGATTGTCTCGGAAAATTATGAAAAATCCACCATTGGATAATTTCTACATCCTGATTCTAGAAATAATATTTATTTTATCTAAATAAATAACTAAATATTTTAATTTTCTCTTTTAAAATAAAAAACGACATTTATTGAAAATTCATGGGTTCTGACATAAATGGCTTTCAAAGATAATAAAAATTACGATTGCATTCATAAAAATATACAACTATTAATATTTAATAAAAATTATTTTAATAATAATAATTAAATTTGATTAAAAATATTATTTAATTAAAAAATTCCTTAATTAATCAAAATATATTTCTTAGTTGAATATTAACTAAAAATACTATTTGTGCTTTAAAACCCATCTACATGGTAACAATAATAAAATGAAGGTATATTCATTATTATATACAAATATAATGTACATAACCATAGTGATAATGTTTCGATACATAAACCTTTTTAACACCCACATAATACGGAGTGCTAAGGTGTGCGATTGTAACCGACTCTTGGGGTGGCTTGGATAACATTTCACGGGTGGTAATATATATCAACTTCCACTTCTCTCATAGGCGGTTCCGCTCGAGACTGACATATTCAAGATCGGCTTGGGCTTTGTCAAGAGAAATTCCCAAAGACGCAACCTCCATTCCAATCTCCGACAAATGGGATTTGTATGGGGCACGTCTACTAGATGAGGTCATCACTTCCTTTGTCTGAGTAAATTGGATTTCTTAAAGCCCTATATTTATACTAATTAAGTGATCAATGTTCAACGACTATATTAACAACGGTCACAATTCTTAACATTATTTTAAATTCCAAAAGCATAAAACCAAAGAGGATGACATTTTATATAAACATTTTACATAAAAAGACATTTAATTTGATCATGAGTGATTTCCATTAATGAATGTTTGGGTCGTTATAGGAATGATGTGTTATGAAATAATAGTGTAGTTTATGGTTTTGGTACATTTCATATAGTTTTTGATGTGTGGTTTTTGTTTTAATATGATATGAGGTTTAGGTATGTTGATATGGAAGAGATATGAGAACTAGTTTGTAAACCATTTGGATATAACGGAAACTAGAATAATTGGAGAACCTAGTAAATGGTACCTTCATGATATATATACATATCAGTGCCATATTATTCTTATTGTATATAGATTATATGAGTGATCCTTAGTGATGTTGGATTATTAGTTGAAATTCAGATATGTAATGAGTCAGTTTCACTATTTATTAATTGCAGATTTAGTATGTAACTTCCAAAATTTCTCAAAATTATATATAGAGGAACATTATGGGAACACTTGTATTATCATCAATACCATGGGTATCCTATTTTTATAGATTTTTTTAATGATTGTAATATACATAACTTTCTCTTAGAGTGATTATTTTCTGTAGTTAGTGCTGATGTCATAAGAGTTAATTTATTTTGGTTTTTCCTTTTAAAATATTAGAACATTCTAGACCTTATCAAGAGATTATTGGATTTCTTATATGTATAATATGGATTATACTTTTGGATTATTCATATCACTCTTTTTATAATATATGTAAATTATTATTATTTTATATCATTTATAATATTTGTGCTTATCACAAAATCATGTCCTATTAGAAGTTGGATTGTTGGGTAGCTATTGAATTCACTAATGAAATATTAGGGGATTTAGTGGGGATTGTTCCTGATAACATGGTACCAAAGATATGTTTTAGATTTATGATTATAACTATAGTAATTCTAATACTATAATTTCAATTGCTTAGTAGGGCCGCAATATTATTTTGTATTAGCATGTGAAATGGGAAGGAATGATTTGTTTGAATGTAGATCAAACCATTCTAATATAACACATGGACCATAATATACGAGATCATATAAAAGTGAAATTAGATGGATTATAGTGTAGATACATATTTGAGTTATGTATTTAAAACATTATTGATCTAGTGATTGAGTTGGAAAACGTGATTGGTGAAATTAATCATGTTTAATAATAAGGATTTAAATGAAATAAAAATATCATGCTTAGGAGTTCATTATTTATTTAATAATAATTTTTAGTGGACGGAATTCTTGTGTGTTTTATTGTCAATGTTTTTTAGGGAAAATTTGATTTCCCGTATAGGGTTGAAACAACTATATTTTTAGTGTCAATGTACTCTTAGTTGTTTTCATGGAGATGTTCATCAAATTTTCAAGGAGCCTTAACAATAGTTTACATGAATTCCATATAAGATGTAGTAGGGTCTACATAATTTCATATTAAATATGGATATAGAGAAATAATAGGATATAAATTTTATTCTCTTTGTCATCAGTGATCTAGGGATTATCATGGATGAGGTGGTGAACATCCTGAGGAGTTGCAATGATGAAGAGAAAAGAACATTCTAATACATTATATGAAGTTAAAAATTCCAAGTTAACAGGAGATAATTAATGGAACCATTTATATATATTCTACATTATTTTATACTTAGATTAATTTATGATCATTTTACTCATTTATTTTAAATTCCTTAGTTTAGGAATTGGTTCCTAGTGTGAATTGATTATTTGTTCTTATTATGATGACTATTGTTGTTGGAGGTTAGTCATGGTTTTCTAATATGTGTTTGGAATTTGAGACTATGTTAGTAAAGAATTATCCATTGACGGATTTATTTTCATTTTTACACCACCATACGATTTCATCATACACATGAATTAGTTGTATTGTAAGGAAATTTTTATTGATTTCATTCAGGTGATGTTTTCCTTATGTGAGTTAGAAAGTTTGTTTCTATTTTTTTATTGGTAATCAAGATAATCAATTAGATAAAAAATGTTGAGAAAATATTTTTTCATTTTTAAGAGGGTTAATGTTGAGTTTTATGAAATGGTATATAATGATGTTCTTAATGGATATTGAGGAGTCACTAAATGAATTTCTCAAAAAAGTTGTTATAAAATCCCATAAATATGAAATTCATTTTGGGAGAGAGTTAATTCATATTATATACTTGATTTTTCTATTATTTATAGGTCAATTCCTTTATTTCCGATTGTGTTTTGATTTATGATCAATATTATATTTCAAAAATGTTTTATCATGACTAGAATATAACTTTTAGGATATGTGATTTTTTTTATGAAGAAAAAAGACGAGAGTTTTCACATAGGGTTCAATAATTATCTGTAGAAACGAGGTATAGAGAAAAAATACTATCCACCCCGAAGGTTTAATGAGTTATTTTTTATGTTTAATATAACTAGTTAATTATCAAATATTGACTTACAGTATTGGAATTATGATATGAGAGTGAATTAAGAGTATGAATGTAGTGGTTCATGTTCTTCTAAAATAATTTGTTTTTGAGTCTGTCGATGAAACCATACTACATTTATGTCCAGATAAGAATCATACTAAGTATTTGGAAGCTATTTTGGATGTTATAAAACTAGAATATTTATATAGGATGTTTTGAATGTATACATTTTGTATATGTGTAGTGCGTTTTATTTTTTATTTCATGTATCTATATGGTAAGGAAGATAATACTTTGAAAATTAAGGGGGATATTTATTTCCTAAATTAATATTCAGATCAAAAATATTACTATATGTAAAATATAAAAAAATCATAAAAATACCTAAAATAGAATCTCTAATACTCAATCCAAACTATGCTAACAAAAAACCATTACTTTTTTTCTATCATAAAATCACCTAGAAAAATAATTTTGGATGAAAAATTGATGGTACTAATTACATTTATCCTTATTAAAAAAGAGCCATGTTGGTGAAATAAAAAATCAAGACTAAGATAGAGTGATTTAAACCAAAAATTCATATTAATAATAATATATATTAGAAAAACAAGCAAATAAGACATAAAAACTAAACTAAAAATACCATAAAATTTACCTAAATTATCACTATTTTCGCACAATATCCTTAAACCTTTTCACAACCAAAACCCCAATCCAATTACATAATTAATACCCAGAAATATAATCAATTCAACTACTATAATCAAAATCAACAAACAAAATTGAATTTTTTTTTCATCCAATCCTAACAATCAATTCCTTTGGCTCACCAAATCGAAACAATACAAACCTAGTTGGACAACCACACACTAAATTAATTGGTAAATGGTAATTTAAAAATATACGTAATATATCATTAACCACCACTAATTTCACAACTAAAAAATGCGACAAATATTTACATACCACAACATTCCAACATTTTCCACTATTCCGTATCAACTTACCATATTATCCTATATTAGAAACCACATCCTCCTATATCCAAATTTCAAACAAAAAATAAATAGGGTAACATAAACATTAAAGAAATCAAACTCACCCCCCATTTCATGTATTCCTCCACCCATAACCGCATATCCACATCCATCTCATCTTAACTCTAACCACAACATCACCATCACAATATGGAATCATGAACATATAAGAAAATCAAACTTATTCTTAAACATACCATGAATGAACCAATCCATATATCCTAATTAAATACCAAATAACTGAGTCATCAACAATTTTACATACATATAATTTTAAGGAATTATATCTCGTATGAACATTCCTACTTAGAGCTATTAGGGTTATTAAAATTTATCAACTTGACCCCCCCATTACCATATCATTTCCCACAAACACTTATATAATTACTTCAAGAAAACGTTGAACCACACACCTAGGACACAATATTCACAAAAAATTTCATCATCAATACCAAGACAAATCCATAGCGAATGAAACCCTATAAGAAACAAATTGTTGTTTCCATAAATTTATGATCTCCAAAAATTACCATTTTCTATCCCAATAAGTTATATTATACCATTCAATTATAAATGACCACATATTTTTCAATCTAAACCCCATTTCATGCTATTAAATTAACATAATTTACATTACTTCCAATAATGCATTATTTCACAGTTACCACTTATAACTCATTTTATTTATGTTTCCACAATCCTTTTTGAATTAGATTATTAGTGGACACATTCATTTTTTCCGTACCACTTTATCCCCTAATATTCACATATTAACCCTATTATTATTAAGATCATAATCATATAAACAATTTTATTAATATTCCAAAGAAGGCACAACACACACAATACGCCCCCACCCACTTCCCCCTTATCACTTCATTTAAATATGTATTTAAATTATTATATTTTAATTATTAAATATATATTTACACTTACCACATTCAATCCCCCCAACCATTATAATTTCATAAAATATTTTCAACTATTTTTATGAAATACATCTTATACAACACCATAACTATCCCTCTTAGGATAACGAAAATAAAAATTTTTGCAATATCAAGTATCTACAATCAAAAGTAATAATACCATAAAATTATAATTTTTAGAAATTACCATATATTTAAAAACATTAAATAAAAATCTAATTTATAAAATGACTTTGTTTTCCAACGATTTAAAATAATAACAATTCCACATTAACAAACATAAATGTATAATAATAAACACAGAGATAAATAACATGAAAACATTAATGAATATAAAATTACAATTTGCTTGTGATTTCATATTATCTAGTTTATCATTTTCCATTAATTTCATAATTTTATTTTCTACAAAACCAAGATCACACATAATGAAATATCAATTAATATTTTACAATGACATGATGATATATTTGGATGGGATAACATCAACCTAATCAATTAATTATATTCCCCAATATAGAGTATGAGTTTAGAAATTCCATACCTAAATTGAAGCTTTTATAATTGATGCATGATATTCGTGTGAGGGGATGATCTTCATGATTGACTCATGTCAGGGGAACCATAGTTTTTTAGAACATAGCCCCAACCATTTACCAATCACCGCAACCTTGAGGAAAAAATTCTTTTAAACAAATAATCTTTTATTGTTGAATTCATGTAACTAAATGAAGAAGAAAAATGGAAATACATCACTATGGATGGAGAAATTATCAATAATATGAATGAAAGGGTGTGAAGTGGTTCAAGGGGGCTTAAGATACCCAAAAAACACATCTAATCACAAGAATCTCAAGAAAATAGTATTTTTATTGGAGAGAAACTATGGATATACTAATTTATACCTAGATGCAAAAAAACATGGTAGAACCTCTAAAAATCCACTCAAAAGACATTCCTCCAAGAACCAATGACCATTCCAAGAAGACCCCAACAACAGATATAAATAAATCCACACTTCTACCTCTACTTCATTGTAGATATAGACATACTATGAATTCCATCAAATGAAAATATCATAACTACCCAAAAATTATCACATAATAAGAAAATCATATATTCCTTAACTCATTACCTACAGAATCACTATCTATTACATCTCGGACACTATTCCATGGAAAACATGACTATTCCATGAACAACATCTCCAAGATGAAAACATATATCAAATAATAATTATTGTCCTATAAACTCATCAAAGAACCTCTAACACCAAAATCACACAGAATAATGGGTCAGGATGTTCTGAGTCCTTTCAATAAATACATAGAAAATTATTCACATACATAAGAATAAAAAAAAGTCCTATATAAGGGGAAAAATATTTTCCAAAATAAAGGAACATACTGTTCAAAAAAATTCACCACTAACACACTCATCAATGAATAAACCACATATCCACAAACTAGAAACTCAACTAGAAATCCTAAAAAAAACCATATATTAATATAAAATGATAACACTACCACTAATAAATATAGATACAACCACCCCTAATACCAACTAACTCCATATCAGCTACTATATTCACATTAATCACAATTAAAAATAATTACCCCTTTTTATAATGAAATTAGTTTCTAGGATCTATAAGGAAAATCAAGTACTTTATATTTTAAATATTAATAAATACACACATTAAAATAGGTTCAAAATACAATAAAATGGTTTTATTTAATGATGTATATTGACCTGAAACATTACAAAAATTATATATCCATATACGAGGGAAAACATGATGAATTTTATCATAGTAGTACAAATGGTTTCCTAGAACATTTCTTCAAAAAAAGATCATGACACAAGACAAAGGAAAATTAAAGCTGCTAATACCCATAAAAATAAGCTAGAATATAGATCTAGAAGATCATCTCACTCTTCTCATACAAAAACTATGATTCTCGCAACTCATATCATTTAATATTAACATGTTCAACATAGGTGAGGATTTAACTAGAACCCTCTAACATATGTAAATTTCTGACCATGATCAATACGTGATATCTCAGCACTTTGTAAGAAAAAAAATTATATAAAATAATATATTTCTATGTTTATATCCTCAATGTGGACTCAGAGTTCTTCTTTTCCCTCCCATCATGATAATAATGTGGAAACTAACTAATTAGACCCATAAACTTGTTTCTAAATCTACACACACTCTCATAAGCCTACCAAATATCATAAGTATCCTTTATCCAATGAAAATTTTTCACATAGAAAATAGAATCATTCTTGATCAATTCAATAAATTCTCATATAGAATCTCTTATTGGTTATCACACTTCATCTCCCACTATCTTTGATCATTATTTTTAAACATGTAAACCACCAATGAAAAATTGAATTGAGAAATATTTTTATCCAGCTTAAACAAAACTCTAAAATATTCAAACCAATACATGCCATTATGGATATAGAATCCACTATTTAACTTGGGTACTTCTATAAACTGAAATTTATATAAATATCTTTCCTAAGATTATTATTTCCTCCTCACATATCCAATATCTAGACTGTATTTTTATGGAATATCATTATATCAAATAATAAAAATGTTGTAATAATTATCTTAAGGAACATACACATCATGAATTAAAATAACATTTCAAAAAACCACACCAAACCATACACTCCCATTTATAATCATGTTTTCATCACAAAAAATATAAAACCACCACTACCCGTCAATAATTTTATCATAACACCTCAAACACACCATGAAAATTACTTTATTACAACCTAGTAAAAATATTGTAGTGGACCGCACACATCCAACTCAAAGAACCCCATGATAACCACTGGATCATCTCCCTTTCACATAACTAACCACTCCACCACATCCAAATCATGCCCTATCTCATACACGCCTAATAAAACAACTTTCTATACTGTCGATCATATATCAAGGCCACAAATAATCATTCCTAACAATGTAACCAATACAAAACACTACTACCCAACTTATTCCAAAACCTAGACTATTCACAAGAATATCAAACTACATCCACATAAATAAACACAAAAGAAAACGAAAAAACAAAAAAAACTGTGAAAATTTGAATAGTAATCAAACACATTTCAATAATTATTTATAATAATGATATTGGGAAAAAATAACATCATAATATTTTCGTTAACCACATAAAATATTATCCTTTTATTTGAGTGAATTTTGTTAATTCAATCGTAATGGTTACACGGAATAATACTAATAGGAAACTTCATTGAAATAATATATTTACAATTATTTTGAATAAACTGTATATTTAGTCAATGCAGAAAAATAATTAAAGAAAATACTTTTATTATCCAGCATTTATAATGTTAATTTATAGAGATTTAATATTTTATATTATAGTAAAACATATCAAAACTATAAGAAAATCATTCATTAACATTTACAACCTGGAAAAAAATGAATTTTATTTAAATAATTATGAAATAATTAGATAATTCAGTTTACTAACAACACATAATATTATTTCAAATTACATATGAAAATAAAATCATTCATTATATTTTTGCATCATTCTTTACAATATCAAATTAAACATAATTTAATCTTTCTACCAGCATGGATACATTATATCAAATAACATAATGGGTGAAATAATCATACTTCTATATTATGGAACATAATTTTCATCATGCAACATTCTTCAGAAAATTTATAGTATAAAAAAACTCATAAAAATAATTAAATTAATACATGATTACAAAATCTAACTATTAATAGTTTATCCTTACACATCCTAATCTATATTTCAACAACTTCTCATAGAATGTAATTCATGTTTTGAAGTGTCACACATACTGTTTTAACATTAGAATACTTTAACCACAATATAGAACGTAACAATGAAAGAAAAATTAATATAATATAGATTTAATTCCTTATTGAAATTCATTAATTATGTTTTATATAGTTATATTCATTATAAGAAAACTAAAAAATGTATCAATAAAAAAGTCATCTGTTTTATTATTATTTACTTAGATCACATGTATTATATGATTTTATTTACAATATTAATTTATAAATTTCATAATTTTAATATGAAAAAAAATCATTTTATAAATCATTAATTTAATTTTTTACGGTGTAATTATGTGTTTTTTCTAAAAATATTAATTTTTAAGGAATATTGAAATATAAATATTTTTTTGAAAAAATATACTTTTTTATTAAATAATTTATTTAAATATACCATATATTCTTATTTTAACAATAATATTCTTAATTATAAATAAACTAATTATTTATATAAGAGTCATCATTAGACATTCTATTGTTATCTTTTCATTTCGAGGCATAAGATATTATTTTTCGGAAAATAGTTTTCATTGGGTTTTTTAACATTAATTAATATCTACCAATTATAGAAATTTAATATTAAAAAATCGATTCCACAAATTAAACTTGTAGGTCCAAATTTTTTCAATATATTCCTATTATTTTTGTCATTGTCAATTGTAAAAATAGTTAATATTTTTCACCTCTATAAGTGTAAATCTCAAAATGAATAATAATAATAATGTTATCAGGCCTAAACCTCAGAAATAAAGAATGTATTTATTTGGATGTATAAATTATTAAGGGTTGAAAATGTGTAAATTTATAATTAAATTCATTTGATATTGACTTTAAGATAATTTTATGTAATTTATAAAAAAATCTTTCTATTTATTACCATATCTCGCATTTTTTACAAAGGAATAAATAAAATATATTTTGTTTATAATTTTTATTTTAATTTTAAATGATTTATCATCCTTATAATATATTTTGTATTTTTAGTGATTAAATAATTACATTAAATTCTAACACAATGTTGACAGAGTGCTTGTGCTAGAAGTAGAAAAACGTAGTAAATGATTTTAATAACCCTAAATAAATTATTTTTTTCAGTGAGTTACAATGTATTAATAATTTTATAGATAAATATTACATATTCTGGTTGTTTGAAATGTTTATAATAAAATTTTTATTTATGGATGAAATTAATCTTAAAAAAAATGAATTGTTCTAAAAAAGAAATAAATTATATTTTATAAAAAAATATTATATTAGATGATTTAATATATATTAAAATAATATATTCAACAAGTTTAACAATATTTGGTTGAAAACATTTTTCATGGCCAATTTAAGGGACAATATATTATATATATTAATTTATTTAATCCAATATGTTTAAACACATTGATATTATGATAATATGGAAAAGGTTAAACAATGGTAAAAATTAATAGTATGGTTAAAAACATTAACGAAAAATTTAAAAATGTAATTGAATGGGAGGAATTTTAATCATCCCAATTCCAAATTCAATATATATCAATTTGATTCTATTTAAAAATGAAAATTATTATTTTTTAATCTTATACATTAAATAATTCAAAGAGTTCTCCACCACATACATGAAAAAGGATCTTAATATCATCTCTTCCACACACCTTTTCATCACTCTACTTTAACCAAACCCTCCCAAAGTCTCTCTTTGACTATATTCCATTTTCATAGATATCCAAGTCACACAAAAGGCCAAACCACGATGTATTAAGGTGTAATCAAAATAGGTTATCTGAGGAGAAGATAGATAAACAATATACATGATATATTAAAAAATATTAGATAAATTTTAACTTAAAATATTATTTATTTGTTTTACATATATATTTTATCATTTTATATTCGACATTCATATTATTAAAATTATATTTTTGGATGTATTTATATGGACCCAAATTAATTGTAATAAAATTTTTATATCTCTTTTGAATTTTTTCCAATTGATTTCAGAAGTATATTTTATGTATATTATAAAAATATTTTTGACGCTGTTTACCAAGGAAAAAGGATTGTTGTATTTAATCATGTAAAAGCTACCGATTTTTTCCACCATTTAATTAATTACTATATGTTTTGATTAAATTGTATGTATACAAAATTTCTCAATGAAAATTCATTCTTCGCAATATTCTGGGTAATTAGATTTAAAAATGGTTTTTTGAAAAGAAATGATATTTTGAAATGAAATTTTCTTTATGCAGGTTCCAAAAACGTTTTCATGTTTTTAGGAAGAAAATGTGGAAGCATAATTTTTTTCACTATGATATGGTACTTTAATGTTATAGATAATGACGAGTTATCCACATAAATCTTAAATAACTAGTGATTGCGATACCATTTATATGATGGGTTATCCTAATACAGATTATATCATCGGTGAGCCCAATATAAATCTCTAATGAATTTGGTAATATTTCTTATTTTCATAAATTATAATTAGGGAGTTAATTTAGGATTTTTCTGTATTCTAGTTAAATAGTATCTAGTTTTTTCAAACAAGGGTTATGAATATTATTCCTTATGTTTTTTATATGGGGTTTTATTTTCTTTATATGGGTATTAACATTTTTACTTGAGAAAAAATGCAATTTTTATGTAGTTATGATTTATTTCATCTGATCAATTTTTATTCTGAAAAAGGTAAATATTTTATTGTCTTTATTTTTTCCCTAGAAAAATAAATTTTTTACTTTTATGTCCCTTACTGATATTTTTGTTCTCATAATTGTTTTTTTAAATTTTTCTTTCATAATGATTAATATGATGGAAAAAAATAAGAAGACAAGTTGAAATTTTTAATGGATATTCATTAAAAGAAAATGTGATTCATTTTAATGTTTATTATTGTAGAAATAATCGATTCTAGGAATGAGTTTCCTTATTTTAATATGTTTTTATGTAAGTGTTAAGATTTATTTATCTATTACTCTAAACTATAGACCCTTAAATGTATGATAGTGAATTATTGACTATAGACCAAGGATTATAAAATTCATTATTATTGGGTCCTAATATTTTGGATCATAGATATGGGTAATATGAATTTTTATGTTTGGATAAGAATAATAAAATTTCCTTCATAGATTCTACTTTATGTCGATGTTAATGTAATACTGAATTTGAAAATTATAATGTTGCTTCATCAAATTTGTTTATGTTCAGAATGGTTTTCTATTGAGGAAACTGAGAAAATAGTGTAGAAATATATCATGAGGAAAATTTATGTCCAAATCAGTATCCTGTAATGGTTGGAATTAGAGCAGTGTATATTGTATTTATGATGACTTAGTTAACACATGCGGTAAATGGTGGTGGTATCGATGTTAGAATGTAACCAGATTTACCATATAGAAACATAATGATATTTGATAATTTTATAAAACATCACCCTACGAATTTCAATGGATCCATATATCTAGTGGTTGCAAAATGATTAATCAATTCTCTAGAAATGATATTTGAGTTAATGGACTTTTCAAGATGTTATAAGGTAATGATTTCCATGTATCATTTTGAATGTAATGATAATTGATTGTGGTTATTGGTTTAGAATAACAAAGTAAAATATGTGTTCAATTTAATTGAATGAGATACATTTAATAATATTTTATGAGATAAATATCTTCATATGGATATTCAATATTTTATGGAGAAATAAATATAGGAATTTAGCTAAAAGGAAGCCTCAATAGCTTTGTATGAAGAAACAATTACAATAATTTATAGGATCACATTGAACATTATTTGGGATGTGGATATGAAAATTGATATATTTTACATAGAATTGTAACCAGTTTTATTAATTGAATTGTCCTCAAGATAATTTAAATTTTATTTGAAATTATTTCATTATTGTAATGATGATGAGATAGAGTTTTCTAACATTGATATTTCTTGATATTACAAGACGAATAATTGATAAATGTGGAAACAATTGAGAAGTGACCAACTATAAAATCTATATTTAATTCCCTAAGGATAACCAAGTGTGGTATATTAGTTTTATTGAATTTCATATATGATTTAGAAAGTTTTTCTAGAGTTGTAACTTTAGGCATAATGACATTGAATACAATGAAACGATTCATGTAAAATCCATAAATGGGGTAATAGATTGATAGCCATGGTGAGATGTTTTAATTGAAATGAGTTGGGAAATTATTCTAACATGTGACCAAAGGTAGATTCTTAGGGTGGAAACAATCAATATCTAACGAAAAAAGGAGTGGAAGATTCATTATCTACTTCTATAGTTGATGTATGTTAATCTAACGATGTCGTGACATGTGAATTACTTATTTATTCAAATTATGTAGATTAGATATATTAAATTGGATATCTAAATTCAATAATTTATTATAAATTTCTAGTTATAGTATGAATGTCACATCCTGAAGAAAGATAACACTTTTGGAGAATACTCAATGTGTAATTATTATGGAAACTGCGATTTTAATACATCTTCTTATTGTTGTCAGCGGGTTATCCTTTTAGGAAAATATTGTTGAATATCCCATAATAGATTTTGATAATATTTTTCCTATATATTAGATTTTATTTTATTATTATAATATATATTTCAGTGATAATGAAATTATATTCAACGATCTCACACAATGTATAACATATCAAAGAGTTGAGATGTAGATTAAGATGGAAGTGAACGTTAGGAATCATAGATTGTTTAAAATAATTATATTAGTTAGAATAATTATGTTCCTGTTGTGAATGAATATATCAATATATTTCAATATAATATTCTTATTTTTATACCCAACTGGGAGGTTAAGTTTATTTTAGACATTGTGCTTGATTATAAACATATTTCAAATTCCCATTATCTAATAGATCAAGTAGAAATTTTGAAATTAAAAAATAAAGTACTTGATTTTATATATTCAAGGTTCATTCATCCAATAACAACACCATGGGGTGATCCAATTTTATTTTATTAAATAAAATATTGTTCAATGATGCTTTAAATTAATTATACCACCTTCAATAACATCACTATTAAGAACATGTATTTTTTGGCTCATATCGATGATTTTTTATCAGATCCAATTAGTAAATTATTTATCACAGATTTATTTTTGGGTAGGGTTCCAAAGGATGATGTTAAATAATGAATATATTCCATTGATAGTGTTTTAGAATAGTGAAAATAATTATTAGTTTACAGTTACTTCATTTCATTTGTTTAATGAACTGACTGTATTCAAGGATATTATGAACATAGTTTTCCATGACTGTTTTGATATGTTTGTGGTTATTATTACTAATGATATGTTGAAAAATTATAATATTACTGAAGTTCATGAAAAAAATCTATGTATTTTATTGAATACCATAATATAACAAACATTAAATGTAAAATATCGAAAATTTAATTTTTGGTCACAATAGATTCCTTTTCTCTAGAATACTATTTTAAAATAATGAAAAACAATTGATACTATTAAAAATAAATTTTTTGAATAATTGAAATGGGATAAAAACTTCAAATAGATTCATATTTTTCATAGATTAGAGGGATTCTACCATCATTGAATTGAAATGTGTTCTCAGTTATCTTTCCCACAGACTAAGTTAACTCAAAAAGTTGTTAAATTCATCTAGATGAAAGAGTGTGATGATTATTTCTGGGAACTGATCATAAAATTGGTAAATAATATTGTTTTTTTCGCATCCCTGTATACTTCTATAGTTTTTCATTTATAGTAGTGATTCATTTATTTGAGTTATTTTTTTATGTAGAATGTTTATGTAATTTCTTATGATTTCCATCAACTAAAACCCCATAAGATAAATTATGTTTCCCATGATATGGAATTAGTTGATGTGGGTTATCATTTAAAAAATTGGGGGAATAATTTAAATAAAATAAAAACAATTATATACTAATCATATAATTTTAATGAATATATTCACATAGTAATATTAAAACATGAGGATGAGATAATGGTTAAAACTGATTTAGGAATATGATTGCATGATTTTTTATAATCATTGTAAATAAATATAACTTTTCAACACTTCATGTTCAATATATAATGCATCATTAGTTGTGTTACATTCATAAAATTATCCTTTGGTAAATTATTTAATGAATGGTGGACTTGAAATTTTGAATCCATAACATCCTGTATTATATATTATGTTTTAGTGAAGAAAAAATTATCATAAAGATTATAAAATCCTAGAAGGTAGACCATGATTTACAAGGAGAGATCGAACTGGTAAAAAAGGAATGCAGCCAAAATATGACATTAAAAAGAAAGGATATTTGATAGTTTGGAATGTTTATTGTGTAATAGCTTTCTCCCAATTTAAAAAGGAAATGTTGTGTGATTCATACAACTGTCCCTTTTCTATTTACCAAAACAGAAAAAATATTTATAGTGACCTTCAATATTTTTATCGGTGGAGGTATGAAGAATGATATTTTGAATTTAAAATTGAAATTCATTACATTTCAGTGGGTTTTATCAAGAAAACAAGTATAGAATATGATGATTTAGCCTTTTCCTATTGTAGAGTCGAAATGGGAACATATATATAGGGGTTTCATTTTGGAATTACTAAACACATATCATGGTAATAATGAAATTTATGTTAACTTTTATTGAAAAAAATATTCAAATTTTCTTTCCAATAAAAATAGCATGCCTTTATATCAGATTTCACTACATTATGATAATGTGATAATTATTTTGCACAGTGTTCCACTTTATAATATATATAATCACGATACTAAATTAACATTTAATATTTAGAAAGGGCAATAGAAAATTTTTGGTATTGAATTATATTTCAATACCACCTTCCATAATTTGATGTATATTCAGAGTTAACTTTTTATACATTCGAGGTAATGAATCAAACTTGTTCAATAGATTAACCAATACTTTTATATCAACATTGTATTTGGATGATATTTATTATAATAAAAGTTTTTATTCTAGTATGTAGATATACCAATTTTTGGAATTATATCAAAATTTTTGTCATAATCCAACATTTTATGACGAAGTATGATACAATATTTTTATGAACATATTTGGTATAAAATTTGGTTGAAAAGGAGAAGATTATTCACGAATATATGACGAAGGATCACATCTAGCATAAATTTTTTGTATATAATCCAATAAATTATCCTTTTTTAGAGGTTTGTGATCATGTTTTTCTTAATGTATCTCCACTGAAAATTGTTTTTTTAATTATGTAAAAATAGGAATCTATGTCTAAAGTTAATTTAACGATATAAAATCCAAGAAAATGATTGATCAGTTTTTTATAATGTGTCTTTACATTCAATTTCATCAATGGAATTTGATTTATTGTATGTTTTTTATTAAAAAACTATCTCTTGGATGCATATAATGTTTTAGTCCTTGATGTGGTTCAGTTTGGACGAAAATATATATTATGGGAGAAAAAAAAGTATAGATTTTTGAACATAGAGATAATGTATCCTAGAATAATGAAATTCATTACATTATATTTTTTGTAAAATTCATATGGTTAAAGAAACAACATGGGAATTAAAAATTTCTATGAATGTAAAATGTCCTCACAAGTTTATGTAATGAATAAAATTACGAGGATACAAATTCCAAAAGGATGGAATAAAGTATCAACCTAGGTAAATTTAATAAAAAAGCAATTTCTTGCCTTATTAATATTCATTATTATATTTTTTATTGTTATATTAATTATAAGAATGTTATGTAAACATTTAATAAAGAATAAAATTATTTTTTAAAATTATTTTTCATTTTTTATAACGTTTTCTTTGAAACAAAATTCTGTATTTTTTAATTTTAAAAATAAAAATGTATCTAAATTTTTAAATCATCATATTAATGTTATATTAGGGTGAAATTATATGTTTTTTCAAAAAGGGAATACTTTTCAGTGAATTGTGAAAAATAATGACTTAATTGTTAAACTGTGATTTTTTATCAGTATGTAATGTAATTCAAAAGTGAAATATTATATTAAATTAACATAAGTATTATTTAATTATAAATAATTTAATTAATTACTATGGAATAATCATTCTATCTAATTTTGGTCTAAATTTATTTTTCGGCTTATAAACAACTTTTTCAAATCAAAATGTTTTTTATGTTTAGTAAGTTAATATTAAATTATTTACCTCAACTAATAGAAATTGAGTATCAAAAATTGGATTCCTTTTTTGGAATCAAGGGGTCCAATTTTTTTTAATATGTTACTTTTAATTTTTGTCCTTATTAATAATAACCTAAGTAAATATTTGTCACCTCACTATGGGTAAATCAAGTAATTAAGGGAAAAAATAATGTGATAATGCCTAAAACTCTCCCTAAAACATTTATTTATTTTGTTCAACAGGTTTGTATCAACCATTGACATAAAATATCATAAAATGTGGTAATTAATTTCTAATTTATTTATAAATTACCTTAATATGTGTGTAAATAGTGATTGAATACATAATAATACTCGCATTGTTTTAATATCTTTATTTTTTCATAGGGATATAAATTTGGTAGATTATATTATAAATGTTAATTTTAAAAATTATTAATTTTATCATGGTAATTTATTTTTATTTTTTATTGGTGAAATTATGTCCTTAAATTCTTACTCAACAGTAACACAATGCTTCTTCATGGAGTATAAAAATAAAGTAAATTATTTTAACATCTTTGAACAAAATATTTTTTAATGGGAGTTATAGGGTCCCAATAAAATTTTAGATCAATTAAACATAGTAGTATTTTTATGGGTTTATATTATAATTAATTTTCAGTACTTATTTAATTAAATTCAAATTAAATCAATATTTTCAAAAATGTATTTTATTATATTTTATTATAAACCTAATTTTATTAAATCATTTAAAATTTTCTACAATATTTTCTTTGGCCGTGTTAATGGGATATATTTGATAATATAAACCACCACGTATTTATAGGAAACTTTTAATTCAATATTAAATATCTGAACTTCTATACTTCAAAAATAAATTTGTTGTGATTTTAGTTAAAAGGGTTAATTAGGGTAAAATTAAATAGACATGGGTGAAAACATAACCAAAAACAATTTCTATAATATTTTACGAAATAATTGTGAATCATAATCAAATTATTTTATAATTATTTCCATTAGGTACCATTTTTTCTCTTAAAATTATGTTATATTAATTTAATAAATTAAATTATTCCATGGGTTCCCCTCTACTCACTCATAAAAGGGAACATTATCTCCCAACTACCTCATACTTTTCAGAATTCTAGTTCTGAAAATACCTACCCAAATCTCTCCCCAACTACAATTCCAACATCCTAGAGGGTGTGTCCTTATAAAAATATCACACATATAATTCTAAAGGTGTAATCCGATGTTTATATCTATGGAGAAGGAGGATAAATAACATACGTGATGAATCAGACTCGAGTTAATTGACACATTAAATTAAACACTAGTGCAGAAAACGTTTTTTACGTCACCATTTTTTACGTCGGCTATATAAAACCGACGTCAAAATATGTAAAACGAGGTTTTTTACGTCGGTTATTTCTTAACCGACGTAAAAACCTGTGTTCGGTACACATTTAACGTCGGTTATTTTGATAACCGACGTTATTAATCACGCGGCTTCGTTTTTTACGTCGGTTATAAAAATAACCGACGTACAAAACGCGGTTTTCGAAGGCCCTTTGACGTCGGTTATTGAATAACCGACGTAACAAACGCGGTTTTTGAAGGCTTTTTTACGTCGGTTATGAAATAACCGACGTAACAAAAGAATCCGCAGATGTTTTTGACGTCGGTTATGGAATAACCGACGTAAAAAAATGCGGATTTTGAGCTCTTTATAACGTCGGTTATTTTATAACCGACGTCAAAAATGAATCGGAGGAAGGTTTTTACGTCAGTTATTGAAATAACCGACGTTATAAATGTTTTTAAAACAATTATCACGTCGGTTATTGAATAACCGACGTGATAACTCATTTAAAAATTTACCCAGACCCGTGGATTGTCATTCGCGAGTTTACCTTCGACAGTCGCGACTCGTCTCTCTCGCGCGTAAACCCGAATCGGCTCGTCCATTTTGTTGGTTTAGATTCGTTTTGCGATCATCGTTTCTCATATTTAATCTCCTCGGATCAATCATCTAAACTCGCAGCACTCAGGTAATCCTCCCACTCGTTCGTTTTTTTTCGCGGATAGTAAATATATATGTGTTGTGATTTTTTTGTTGAAACTAGCTAAGATTCTTCGATTGCGAACCCTTTTAACTCATTTTGGCACCATAATCTTATTTATCATCCCTAGATCTATTTGTTCGACTTGCAATATTGAGTAATTTTATGATTTCACTAATTTTTCATCGTTTTCTATAAATCCCCGAGAGGGTTGGGGCGTGTCCATTTGGATGGGTTGCCCTTTTACAGTTGTTACTACTTTATTCACACACAACCATGCCATAGGTGCATGGATTTGGGGTCGGGGGGTGTCCAGGGGGGTTTACAAGGGGGTGGGTGGGTGTGGGGGGCTGTCCAAGGGTGTGGGTGGGTGTTGGGGGGTGTCCAGGGGGGTGTCCAAGGGGGTAGGGGGTGGGGGTGGTGTTTAGGAGGGGTGGGGGGGCTGTCCAGAGGGTTGGGGGGTGTCCAAGCAGGTCGGGGGTTGTGTCCAGGAGGGGTGGGGGTGCTTTCTAGAGGGGTCGGGGGCTGTCCAGAGGGGTCGGGGGGTGTCCAGGGTGGTGTCCAAGGGGATGGGTGGGTGTGGGGGGCTGTCCAAGGGGGTGGCGGCCTGTCCAGAGGGGTCGGTGGGGTGTCCAGGGGGGTGTCCAAGGGGGTGGATGGGTGTGGGGGGCTGTCCAGGTGGGTGGCGGCCTCTCCAGAGGGTATTTGGGGTTGTCCGGGTGGGTGGGGGGGCTGTCCAGAGGGTTGGGGGATGTCCAGGGGGGTGTCCAAGGGGGTAGGGGGTGGGGGGTGGTGTCCAGGAGGGTCGGGGGGTGTCCAGGGGGTGTCCAAGGGGGTAGGGGGTGGGGGTGGTGTTTAGGAGGGGTGGGGGATGTCCAGAGGGTTGGGGGGTGTCCAGGGGGGTGTCCAAGCAGGTCGGGGGTGGGGGGTTGTGTCCAGGAGGGGTGGGGGTGCTTTCTAGAGGGGTCGGGGGCTGTCCAGAGGGGTCGAGGGGTGTCCAGGGTGGTGTCCAAGGGGATGGGTGGGTGTGGGGGGCTGTCCAAGGGGGTGGCGGCCTGTCCAGAGGGGTCGGTGGGGTGTCCAGGGGGGTGTCCAAGGGGGTGGATGGGTGTGGGGGGATGTCCAGGTGGGTGGCGGCCTCTCCAGAGGGTATTTGGGGTTGTCCGGGTGGGTGGGGGGGCTGTCCAGAGGGTTGGGGGATGTCCAGGGGGTGTCCAAGGGGGTAGGGGGTGGGGGGTGGTGTCCAGGAGGGTCGGGGGGTGTCCAGGGGTGTGTCCAAGGGGGTAGGGGGTGGGGGTGGTGTTTAGGAGGGGTGGGGGGCTGTCCAGAGGGTTGGGGGGTGTCCAGGGGGGTGTCCAAGCAGGTCGGGGGTGGGGGGTTGTGTCCAGGAGGGGTGGGGGGCTGTCCAGAGGGGTCGGGGGGGTGTCCAGGGGGGTTTACACATCGATTTGTTTTATATTTCAAAATTGTTATATTCAAATTATGATTTTTTTCATATAAACATATATTTGTCTTATCTAAAAAATATATATATTTTTGCTATTTGTTATAGGTAATAATGAGTCGAAGTTGGATTACGGCACATCGAATGAGCAATGAATATGAGGAAGGTGTTGATGCCTTTTTGGAATTTGCTAAACGAAATGTTCCAAGTAGTGACATTTTTTTCTGTCCATGCCTGAAATGTCTGAATATGAAGAAGTTGAAAAGTAGAGAGATAAAAGATCATCTGATTTGTCATGGTTTCAATCCGAGTTATAACCCTTGGATTTGGCATGGCGAAACTGGACAGAATGTCACTGATGATAATGAATCGCAAGATGGTAACTCCGATGGAATTGAAGAAATGATTCGCGATATTGTAGCAGAACAAATTGAGATAGAACCGAGAGTTGCACGTCTATATGGTGATGCCGAAAAACCATTATATCCTGGTTGTACAGATTTTACGGTTTTGTCGGCGGTGTTAAGATTGATTAACCTGAAGGCGAAACATGGATGGAGTGACAGAAGTTTTACAGAGCTGCTACAATTGATGAAAGACATTCTTCCAAAAGATAACGATCTTCCAGATTCACATTATAAGGCCAAAAAAATAATATGCCCGATGGGATTGGGATACAGGAAAATACATGCCTGTCCGAATGACTGCATTATATATAGGAAGGAATATGAATTTCTGAAAGAGTGTCCTAAATGTGGGACATCATGGTATAAGGTGAAAGAAAAATCACAAGCTGATGTAGAGATTACAAAGCTCCCTTCAAAGGTATTTTGGTATCTTTCTATAATTCCCCGTTTCAAACGTTTATTTTCTAATTCACATGATGCAAAAAGGTTAAGATGGCATGCTGATGAGCGGGTATGTGATGGAAAAATACGTCATCCAGCTGATTGTCCACAATGGAAGAAAATTGATGCCCAGTACCCTACATTTGGAAATGAAATTAGAAATCTCAGACTAGGCTTGTGCACTGATGGAATGAATCCATACCGAACCCTCAGTAGCACACATAGTTCATGGCCTGTTTTATTGGTAATTTACAACCTCTCTCCTGAAGTTTGTATGAAGCGCAAATATGTCATGTTGAGTATCATGATCTCTGGTCCAAAGCAACCCGGCAATGATATTGATGTATACTTGTCACCGCTGATTGATGATTTGAAACTTTTATGGGATGATGGTATTAGGGTGTATGATTCTTATAAAATGGAATATTTTCAACTGCATGCAGTGCTTCTATTCACTATAAATGACTTCCCAGCATATGGAAATTTGTCTGGATACAGTGTTAAAGGGCATAAAGCATGTCCAATTTGCGAACAACAGACGTCATATTGTCAATTGCATCATGGGAGGAAAACAGTGTACATGGGTCATCGAAAGTTTTTGCCTATGGATCACCCTTATAGAAGACTAAAAAAGGCATTCAATGGCTCACAAGAATTTGATACTGCTCCTCAACCTTTATCCCCAGAATTATATTTTGAGAGGGTGAAAAACCTTGATGTGACATTGGGAAAGACACAGAAATCTGGTAATGATAGACATATTTGGAATAAAAGGTCAATATTTTTTGAGCTACCATATTGGAGGTATCATGAAGTCAAACATAATATTGATGTCATGCACGTGGAGAAGAATATCTGTGATTCTTTGATCGGAACATTGCTAGATATTAAAGGAAAGACAAAAGATGGGTTGAATGCAAGGTTAGACCTACTGTCAATGGGAATACGTTTGGAGTTAGCTCCCACTCCTAAAGGAAGACGAACATTTCTTCCCCCGGCATGTCATACATTATCGAAGAGGGAGAAAAGTAGCTTCTGTCAGTGTCTTCATGATATCAAAGTGCCTCAAGGTTATTCTTCAAATGTAAAAATTTTTGTCTCACTGAAAGACTTGAAGTTGATAGGTATGAAATCACATGATTGTCATGTCATGATGCAACAAATTCTACCAGTTGCACTGCGTGGAATATTGCCCATCCGTGTCAGAAAGACTATAATGAGGTTGTGTTATTTTTTCAATTCAATTTGCAACAAGGCGATTGATGTGAATGCTTTGAACATTTTGGAAAAGGATGCAATTTTTATACTTTGTCATTTGGAAATGTATTTTCCTCCAACTTTTTTTGATATGATGGTGCATTTACTGATTCATCTGGTTCGAGAAATAAGGCTTTGTGGACCTGTATATCTTCGTTGGATGTATCCTTTTGAAAGGTATATGAAAATATTACAGGGATATGTTAAAAATCCATATCGACCTGAAGCCTCCATTATTGAAAAGTATATTTCTGAGGAGGTAGCAGAGTTTTGTACGAGCTACTTGGCTACGGCGCAACACATAGGTTTGCCTCCATCTCGCCATGAACGGGTTAATAATGAGGGAGAGGGGATTCGTGGATTGAAAGTCAAATCACTGTCAGCTGAACATATGAAGAAGTTAGAATCATACATCTTGAATAACATAGCTGATGTTCAACCGTATATCACATTGCATATTAATGAGTTGAAACAATGTCATCCAAAGAAGAAAGAAATGTGGATTTTGAATGAGCACAACAAAATTTTTTTGCCATGGTTTAAAAAGACCTTGCTTGGTAGATCAGATGTATCAGAGACATTAAAATGGATAGTGGGTGGTCCATCTTTAAATGTGATAACATGGTCCGCTTATGACATTAATGGCTATACATTTCATACGAAAGCTCAGGACAACAGAAGTGCAGTTCAGAATAGTGGTGTAATGGTGTTTGCAGAAGCAATGCATTTTTCGAGTGCTAAGGACAGAAACCCAATTTCGGCATCAAGTGCATATTATGGAGTGATTGAAGACATATGGGAGGCTGATTACTTTAAAATTAAAGTTCCCGTTTTTAACTGTAAATGGTTTATCGGTAACAACAGTGTCAGACACGATGAATTTGGAATGACACTTGTTAATCTGAATAGATTGGAAGACACAGCTGATTCTTTTATAATGGAAACACATGCCAAACAAATTTTCTATGTAGTAGATCAATCAGATATGCAGTGGGCTGTTGTTTTACAAGGGAAAAACCAATATGTTGGTGAGGATGAATTTGATGAAGATGCTGATTTATGTGAGATCCCTACTTCCATGGAAAGATTAACAGAACATAATGATGAGTATGTTGAAGACATGGTTTGTGCCATAAGGAACGATCACGACGAAGGAATTTGGGAAAACAATCCAACTGTACATTCCTAAAATTACAGGTAACACAAGTTTATTTCTTGTTTACATTTAGTTTTTTCATATAATGTTAGATACTGTATATTTTTTACTTATTAAAATATGTATCAAACCAAAACGATAAAACAATAAAAAACCGTAAAGAGGAGAAGTCCTGGGCGCACCGGCTGGCCGGTGGTGGATCACCGGTTGGCCGGGGGTCCAGAACAAAGCTGTCTTGTCCACCGGCCGGCCGGTGCTGAGCCAGCGACCGGCCGGTGGTCCAGACAGCTTTCCTCTGTCTGAACCACCGGCCGGCCGCTGGCTCACCACCGGCCGGCCGGTGGACCAGACAGAGCCTTCCTCTCTGTCTGGATCACCAGCGGCCGGCCGGTGTTGAGCCAGCGGCCGGCCGGTGGTTCAGACAGAGAGGAAGGCTCTCTGTCTGGTCCACCGGTCGGCCGCTGGCTCAACACCGGCCGGCCGCTGGTGATCCAGACAGAGAGGAAGGCTCTGTCTGGTCCACCGGCCGGCCGGTGGTGAGCCAGCGGCCGGCCGGTGGCATCAGTGAGTCCACTTTTCAGATTTCATGGGCCAACTCCTTGGCAACCTTTTGCCTGTGTTTACCATGTTTATCATTGTTTAACATGCTTACCATATTACCAATGTTTACTATTATGTAATTTAGTACACTTTTCTATTTGTGAACTAATGTTTGTTTTTTTGATTTGAAGGAAAATGACAGATCAATCAGTTGATCAGCCACATGATTCTGGAGATGAGCATATTGGTCATACATCTGGGGAGGAACATTCACATGCTCCTATTACGAAAAAGAGTTCAAAGGTTGGTAAGCGTGGGTGCACACGTTTACCAAAATTATCACTTGCCCGTACGAAGGAGGAGAGGATAGTCGTGGAGTTTGATGATGATGATCTTCCTAGAGGTCCAAATGCTAAAGATTTTAAGGGTTTTGTAGCAACTCAAGCTAAGAGCAAAGTAAGCATTCTCTATGATGATTGGAGAAGTGTGGATAAGGCGATAATTTCTCAGCTGTGGGAGACCATTTTGGTAAGATCTTTTGCTATTGTTTGACTGTTCTTTAAATGTTTCCAGTATATATAATATTTTTAACCTCTTTTTTATCAGATGACATTTGATATTCCTGACACTGGAGGAGTCAGGAAGAAATGCTTATCGTTGGCTGCTAGGAGATGGAGGGATTTCAAATCAACCCTCTCATCTGATTTCATTTATGGTCATAGGAGTCGTGAGAATCCATGTCGTATATATCCTTTTATAGATGAAGACACATGGAGAGAATTTTTTGAAAGTAGAAGAAAAGATTCATTTTTGGTAAGGGCAATGTAAACTTTTATAAGCTTTCTTATATAAATGATCTTATTATTGTTTTGTTAATGATTACTTATTCTTAATTTACAGCAAACAAGGAAAGCTCATCAAGAGATCCAATCTAAAAATGTATACCCTCATAGTTTATCTCGGGGAGGGTATGCATTATTGGAAGAACAAATGATGGCAGAAAAATTTCAACAACTAAGAGCTGAGTCTTCAAGCTCTGGAGAGGTGGCCCCTCCATCCCCTCCATCTAGACATGAGAAATGGAAAAGAGCTCGGAAGGGCAAAAAAGGACAATATCTTTCGGAAGAATCGAGACTCGTAGTTGAGAGGATTGTAAGATATCTATTTTATTTATTTAAGTTTACTATTTTCGTCATATATTTCCAATCATTATAGAAATGTTCAATTAATTATTACAGGACTCTCTTGAGGAGCAGAGTTCACAGGGGACATTTACACCATCTGGGAGGGAAGATATTTTATCTGTGGCATTGGGAAAGCCCGAACATCCTGGCCGTGTAAGAGGATATCCGGCAGGTGTATCGGTAAGAAAAGTGTTGCCACGTTCCTCAACTTCTAACGTTGAGGGAGTTTATAAAAAAAAAAAAATAGAATCCTTGGAGGCTGAAGTCCATAATATTAATGCGACAATGGAGGACAAGATTAGAGCATCGGTGCAGTTAATGTTTGCAGACTTGCAAAGACAATTTCAGGGTGCAGCTCCCACTCCACCTCTCCCAGTTGCTCCCACTCCCCCACCTCAGCCTGCGGACCCCATTTTTGATCCTCATCCTCCGCCGCAGCTACCTACTTATTGTGAGTTGTATGTTGATGATCCTCAACATCATATAGTTGCATATGGGATGGTATATTGTATAGGAGATACAGTTCATCATCAACAGTTAGAGGTAGAGAATCAGAGGGTCACTGTACAGGATATTATAGATAGATCAGCTCGGATACCATTACCTACAGATGAGGTGACGACAGTTGGACATAGTATCGGCCATTTTTTACTTTGGCCATCCAGACTTCTTCGACTCATTACCATAGAGGTATGGATGTTATATCTTTTATTTTATATTTTTATTAATGTTTTATCATTTGAAAACTAATATATTTTTCAATTTATTTTTATAGGAATACTTCAAAGGTAAAGAAATACTGTATAGACAACAACAAAGACAGATAGCTATGACATCAGATGCAGATACTAGAAGTCTTGACAAATTGTCAAGATATTCAAATTTGTTGGCGGATCATTATGACTTTACAATGGAAGCTCATGCCTGTGGACGTGAACTATGTGTGGGGATTATGAAAACTGATATCATGGAGTTTGTCACTGGAGATAAGTTGGGCATCAACGTGGTGCAAATTTTTATCATGTAAGTCTTAACACCTTTTCCTTGCGTTATATTTATTAAAAATGTATACTTATGTCTGCTTTGTATTAGGTATATGTATAAAATTTGTGAGAGGAATGAGCTGACAGATGTATATGGATTCGTGGACCCACAATTGATTTCCCCTGAAGCATGTGCATTGGATGAGGAACAAAGAATGCTTTATATTGCTGATAGATTTGAAAAGAATGTAATCACACAGTGTTGGATGATGCCTTTTTTTGAGAGGTATGAAACACATCCCTCTCAAAGAGTTAATTATCTTTTAACATAAAAAACCACTAACGTTAAATTTCCTTTTCTTAAATTTCCTTTTCTCAGGGATCATTGGATGTTAGGGGTTTTTTGCCCTAGGGAGAAAACACTTTATTGGATATGCTCTCTCCATGATGATTTGCGAGAATGTTTTAAGAATATATTGGAAACGTAAGTTTCAATTTCACAATAGTTTTATATATTATAATGAATTTTAAATTTACCCCATTCGTATTATTTTCTAACAGGGCATGGGTCCACTTTCGAAAAAGCGCAAAGAAAAGGAATTACAAGATCAAATATGTACATGCGAAGGTAAATATCCATTTATAATTTGTACATTTTGATTTATTACATAAAAATAATATATTGAATTTACACTCATTCATACAGAAATGTCATGAGCAACAAGGCATCATCGAATGCGGATATTACATGTTAAGATTTATGTATGAAATAATAACAACTGGGACAGTTCTGAGTTTTGACCTGGTAAGATTTCCTCTTTCTCATAATATTTCAATTTGATTTATTCATTATACACATTGACTACTATCCTTTTCCTTTGTAGCTTTTTGATGACCCTCAACCCTTTACTGCTGAAGATATCAAACACTTACAAGTGGAGTGGTCAAATTATTTTACAGGTTTGATTGACTTTTAGTTGTTTGTAATGTAAAATGTAATTTTGAATATTGTCAATGTAATTGTGTATTTCGTAGTCATTTAGGTTGGATTTAGTTTTTTTTGAAGTTGACAGTGTAAGTTTTGAATGTTATATAAGTGAATGTTTAATTTTTCTCTACTTCTTGTTTTGGTCTACTGTTGATGGTTTTTCTGGTCTGGATTTTGGTATGGGGGGAGAGGTTCCAAGGGGGTGGGTGGGTGTTTGGGGGGTGTCCAAGGGATATGGGAGGGGTGTCCAAGGTGTGTTTGGGGCTGTCCTAGGGGTCGGGGGGGGGGGGGGTAAATGAGGGTGGGGGGTGTCCAAGGGGTGGGGGGTGTCCAAGGGATATGGGAGGGGTGTCCAAGGTGTGTTTGGGGCTGTCCAAGGAGTCGGTTGGGTGTAAATGAGGGTGGGGGGGGGGGGGCTGTCCAAGGGGTGGGGGGGTGTCCAAGTGGTGGGGGGGGTGTCCAAGGGATATAGGAGGGGTGTCCAAGGGGTGTTTGGGGCTGTCCAAGGGGATGGGGGGGTTTCCAAGGGGTAGGGGGGGTTTCCAAGGGGTCGGGGGGGGGGGGGGGGGTGTCCAGGGGGTGGGGGGCTGTCCAAGGGGTGGGGGGTGTCCAAGGGGTGGGGGGTGTCCAAGGGATATGGGAGGGGTGTCCAAGGGGTGTTTGGGGCTGTCCTAGTGTTCGGGGGGTGTAAATGAGGGTGGGGGGGCTGTCGAAGGGGTGGGGGGGTGTCCAAGGGGTGGGGGGTGTCCAAGGTGTCTGGGAGTTCTGTCCAAGGGGCCGGTTGGGTGTAAATGAGGGGGGGGGGTGTCCAATGGGTGTTTGCGGCTGTACTAGGGGTCGTGGGGGTGTAAATGAGGGTGGGGGGGGGGGGGGCTGTCCAAGGGGTGGGGGGTGTCCAAGGGTTGTGGTGGGGCTCCAATGTGGTGGGGGAGGGCTGGCCAGGTTGTTAGGTGGGTATAGATGAGGGTGGGGTTCAGTTGGGGCTTGGGGGAGGGCTGGCATGGTTATTTTTGTTTGGTTTCTGGTTGCTTTTTGGTGAGAGTAGTGCAATTATTTAAAAAAAAATTTCTTTCACGTCGGTTATTTTATAACCGACGTGGTAAATAAATCGAGAGGGGTTTATCACGTCGGGTTTTTCTAGAACCGACGTGATAAACCGTTCCCGGGGATTTTATCACGTCGGTTCTTAATATAACCGACGTGCTAAAAGGCATGGGAATCGATTTACCACGTCGGTTATTGGATAACCGACGTGCTAAAACGTTTCCCAGGCCTTTTTAGCACGTCGGTTTCCTAAATAACCGACGTTATAAAAGGCCAGGGGAAGGGTTTATCACGTCGGTTATGACATAACCGACGTGATAAACGATATCCCAGGCGTTTTATCACGTCGGTTTAGGGAATAACCGACGTGATAAAGCCCCACGCGCATATTTATCACGTCGGTTATTATATGAACTGACGTGATAACCACCGTGATGTTAGGGATATTACGTCGGTTTTAAATAACCGACGTAAAAAACGTTATTTATAACGTCGTCCGTATTAACGTCGCCTAAAATCCGACGTAAATAATAAAAAATAACCGACGTAAAAAACGTTTTCTTCACTAGTGAAAACCTCATTTTAAATTATCTGAAGATATATATTTTGAATATTTTTATAACATATAAATATTATTAAAATTATTTTATAGATGATGTTATACGTACAAAATTATATTATACTGGAAATTTTATTTCACATTAACATTTTATAAAAATGTTTTCAAAAGACATATTTTTATATATTTTAACTGTAAAATTTATAAATTCCTTAAAAATTAAAAATGGGTGTCCTTGATTAACTTGTTCTCATTTACTATGTTTAACCACCACATAAAGAATTATTTTATATTTTTATTCCATTTTATGTTTACAGAATTTCATCAATTATAAGACATTCTTCCCCTTATTCTAGGTATATTATAATTAAAAATAAGGTTTTAAAAGGAAATGGTAGTTTGATATTTTGATGTGTTTTTCCTATGGGTAAAATAGTTTTTTCATTGGTTTAATGATGAAATAGAATATAATAATTTATTTATGATATGGTACTAGATATTTTCATATGATGTTCTGTGAGACCGATACATCTTATATGGCTGGTGAGATTGAAACCAATGTATGAAGAGTGAGCCCGATATTGAATTTTTATGGGGATCCCAATATAACTCTGTAATGCCTTGGGTAATGTTTCTTATATTAAAAGGAAATAATGAGGGAGTTAACAAGAGAGGTTTCTTAAAAGGATTTAACTGGGATCCTATTATTTTTTACATGGGATGTGAATATATTTCTTTATGTTTCCAACATGGGTTTCTATTTTCGTGATATGGGTTATGGAGATTTTCTTTGAGAAAAAATTGTTTTTATCATCTAGTTATAATTTATTTCATATTAAAATAATATTCATATAAAGGTAAAAATTTTAATATTTTGTATGTTTATCACAAGACTAAAAAATTTCTTTATTTTATGTCCCTTACCAAGATTCTTATGCACATTCCGCATTATTAAATGTTTTTCACATGGTGTAAGGATGAGTTAGAACAAATAAGATGATATGTTGAAATTCATACATTTTTTTGAAAATAAATTTTAATGTTTTTAAAAGATTTATATTCTGAAAAAATGGATACTGGGTAGAGGCATCCACTAAAAAATATGTGGGTTTTCCACGTACTGTTTATGATGAAATTCATTAAAAATATAAACCTGAAAGATCCTAGAAAAATATAAATTTCAATTACTGACAAAAAACAAAATATTATGTAATGCTTTATGGTTAGAGACTTGTAAAAAAACAGTGTGATTTGAATAACCATTTAAATATTTTAAAATTATAATTAGTTACCACTAAACACAGTTTTCATCTTCCCCAATGTTAATAAGAAGATAACTATATATCAATTTTTAAATTTACTCCTGACACATTCATATAATAAACCATCAGTGGATGGTAACTGTATAAACCTAGTTTTTATCTCAGGTATGACTTCCTTTAAATTTAGTCTAATTATTTATTTTGGACCTAATATGGATTCCTAATTATTTCATAAAGGTTTCGAGTGTGTCTAAGGATTTTTCAGAGCTCAAAACCCTTCTCAGTAGATAAAATCACTAAAAAATGGTTATTAACAACCATATAGTCTATCTCGCACAGTGTCTCCTAAACACAAGGGGCTAGACAGAGTATTATGTAGGCCACACTATTTCTTTAATATATTGCAATTTACCAATGCACATGTAAAATATATGTCGTTTTTAGCATAGGTTATTCACACAGATTTCATAATGTTTTCCTAGCAGTACGACATGACCATGCTGTTACCCTCCTTAAAAATGTGGGCCACACATGGTTGGGGTAAAATTTGCACAACTATGCACCCATAGAATATTTTCAAATTTTATCAAATTTAATTACATGAAATTTTTATCCTATCCAACCACTTAATTAACCCTATTTATTGTATCCAATGGTATCTTCACCCATTTTGATCACTCCTACACCTAAATATTGGCATAGAAAAAACTATATAATCCAAATTCTGATTTGATCTGAATTCATAAAATTTAATTTTCATTGGTATCTAAGTTATTACATTTTAGTTGTTCTTCTTTTATCATTCCATTATGATGCTATTTGGATGGAGGTTCATATGGCCTATCCTTAGGGTGTTTTCCAGTTCTTATATTTCATACCATCCAAGATAATTAAATGGTTGATATACTATAAGGAGAGTCTTATCAGCTTGAGGTATGTGGTGTCTCAGTCATCCCGTATTTTTTTCTATTTTATAAATTTCAATAGTGTGTGTGCACCAGTTTTATTGGATGATTCCTATTATATTCATGTTTATTTTTGATAGACGTCATAAACTAATTTTATAGGCCTGGCTATATGTTATCATCAGGTCACTGGATGTTGAGACCAAAATGTCAAACACCCCAGAGGGTGTTTCCATACATATTTCATTAGTGGTTAGTGGTGATCATTGACACCACCGTTCAATTGTGTTATGGATTGACCATAGTAATGGTAAGCCTTTCTTAAAAAATGAATTATAGAATTTCTAATGCTTACCCCTTATATATGATAATATCCATTTACCATTATAAGGTTAGTGCTTCAATATAATTGAGGAATCACAAATATGAATGGAAATAATACTATATATATGAATTATCCTGGATTATTGTAATTAAATGGTTTGTATGAATGTCCATATAACCCCTTATCATGATTAAGAGAATGTAGTTTAATTGAAAAGTTGAATTAATCATGAGTTATATATTCTCATAAATTGTTGCATATCCCTTATCCTTGCCACACTAATGAACGAATGGAATAAACCTATTGAATTTATAAAGGCTTTAGAAATGATATAATTTATTAAGGAACTAATTAAATGTTGACTAATTAATATATATATCAGGAAATGATTATAGGACTTTTCAAAAATTATCTAATCTTGTATTTGTGATGGAATGATTTGAGCACTCATGGAATCCATTCCGATTTAAGAATATCGGTTGCCAAGGGTGAGAACCTCCTTGGAACATGATATTTGTTTACTAGTATATTCCTCATATGACACAATAGTATCCCTCCATTATTATTATAAGATGCATTTGATAAACTCTTAGATCCACCATGCCGTCTATAGACATGAGTCTCCAGAGAAACACCCTTGCTCCTCAATACTATTTATCTTTTTTTAAAATTTATTAATTCCTTAGACTATGTTAGAATTATGTTGTTGGGGAATGCCTATGGTGTTTCCCTTTGGATTACAATCTTACCCATATAGCCAATATACATGTTATTATTGAGTATGATCAACCCATGTGGTCATGGATTCCTTGGTCATTACCTTGGATCCTCTTTCATTTTTATCATCATTATAAGATTCCATGTTATACCATCGATCCTTTACTATTATAAACATATCATAATGATAGTGCTTATTATACCTCATGTTAATTACTATATAAATTGTAACATAATTAAAAAATTAAATGGTTACTTATTTAGACACTCATTGAGGCTAATGTAGGTATTAGGTATTTAGGTTTATTTACTTCATTAGTTTTATTATTTCATGTCTACACATTGTTTTAGATTGTATATCATTAAATGGATATCATAGATTCCATTGGAGGTGGCCTATTAAGATTTATGTCACACCCTATTCATGCCTCAATTGGTACCCATGAAGATTGCATGTATGTGTATGTTAACAAGGTGAATCATCCTGCTTTGGAAACCTAATTTTTCATTCCATCATTTGGTTGAATCTTGGTAGAAGATGACCGAGCTGATGCTTAGGATTCTTGGGCTGTTTTTGGATTATTTTATGTGGCTTGTAAAGTACTGTTTCAAACTTATTTCTATACATGTTTCCAATTTTATAGAGACATGGAATAAATTATCATTAACTTTTTTATTAATATTAAATGATTAGATTTTTATTATTATATCAGTTTTCAATATGATGGGTTACTAGTTCGATGTCTATAGTCTCTAATTCTATTATTCCATCATTAAATTTTATGATTTCTATATTGAACTAATTTTATATTCATCTATTGTGCTAGACTATTTTAACGGGGGAGTAGTCTCCCCATAGACACACCATAGGCCCTTATTTCTATCAATCGACAAGGGAATACATGGAGATATGCATGAGTCCATTTGGCCAAACAGGCTCAGATCTCCTTTGAGTGTCACCCATGGTTGGGATATGAGAAATTAGAATAAAATTTATTTCCTTACTTGCTATAATATTTGGAAACAACAGATAAGATATTAGTAACTATTTGAAACTGGTTTATATGACTTGATTGGGCGTAGAAAACCCACATTCGTGGAAAATGATGAGTTTTCTAAATAAGAATTTGTATTCTAGATTTTTCATACTAAAGATGACATAATTTTTCAAATGGGTGATTCAAATATTATGTGAGGATGATTATTATTATTCTGATGAATTATTTCATTTCATCTATGGCCCAAATATATGAGGGTAATGAGTATTGTTACATGCATAATCAAAGACCCCAAGAAATCACATACCATGAATATTCCATTCCATATAGGTGTATTTCACCAATTGCATTTTCTTATATAGTCTATGATTTTGAGTGATTATATAGTAGTTATATTGTTCCAATGATTCTCATTGCATGTGATTGAGTAATTTCCTATTTTAAATCTTAATGTGTATGTGCCCTTTTGGGTTGGGATGAGAATTGTACTGAGTCATACCATCAAACATAAGATGCTACGTTCTATGAATTAATGGAGACTCGGTTTAATTGAGATTAAATGGGTGTTTATTTTAGTGACAAGGTATATATACCCTGATTCACTATAAAAAACCATTTTAATCATATTTGGATATATTTTTATAAAAAAATTGAACTTAATAACTAAAACATGACAATGAAAATGAAATGGTTTCCTATAAATGAAAAGGCTATGTACAATAGAAATTTTATCTATGAAAACCCTTATAATTTAAATAATAACCCTTACCAATACATGGGCTCCTAAATGGGAATCTAGGTTTATATACTGTGGGTAGTATTCCCTTCTTCATAAATTCGTAATTTTCTAGTGTATCATTCATCATAAATATATTTTGTTGTTTTTGTTTGGAATATATGGACCAATTTTACCATGGCATCCTTGTGTGATGCTCCAAGTGGTTGGTGATGAACATGATTCAGACATGGTGGGCCCTGAGACACTATTCTTAAATCCAGGAGTTTCACTAGACCCACCACAATCTATACTTAATCTAGTAATTAATTCACCTATTAATGAGAATTTAATACTACTAATGATGTATATTTAAGGTGAGCCATGACCTCTATCTATGATGGATGATCTGACCTATGAGTACTAGCCGCAACACCCTCCCACATTCTCAGGGGATTGCATCCCCCAAGCTAATGAGTATTAGTTGGAGGCCAATAAATATATATTAATGAATATTAAGATACATCTTGAGTAGAGGGTAAATATTTACACCTATATGATTTTTTATTCGGATAAGAAATGTTGGGATCTAATTACATAGGATGGTTATTATTAAGAAATAATCTGTGATAATTTTCAAGATGCCTTTAATGATCACTTATTTCCTCCAACACTGGGAGAAAATGGAGCTAGAGTGTTCATGAATCTAGATCATGGTGCTATGTCAATCATGAAATACATAGTGTGTTTAGTATGTTATAGTTCTTTGAACCACTTCAATTTGGTTATGTGGTATCACATGATAGTGGCTTTGAAGATGGGATCCAGTATACCATCTCTATATAGGTGAATGTATTTTTCAGACCTTCATTCTTAGAAATTGTCAATCTTTCTCTTATAATTGAATGAAACCTAAAGGGAAGTGATTGTATTGGGTATAATGGATCATTATTGGGGCAAGATAGTATTAATTTCGGTAGTATAATGGGTTCATTTGAGGATTCACATTAGATTACTGGTAGTTAGAGTAACCACAATGGAAAATCTGTTTTATGCCATCAGTGTGGACATCAGGTGCAACATCCCATGTAATGATAGAATAAATATTTCTCATATTTATTATTATTAAATAATTATAGATTAATTTTCCCTTAAACAATATTCGATGTCTTAATACATAAAAAACACACAATAATGAGTTTCTATGAAGTGTTATATTGCACACAAGACAGGTTTATACCAAAAAATAAATTAAAAAATATTATTGTTTTATATAGATGATATTTTATATAGATTTTTTTATTGAGAATCTATAGAACTAAAAACATTATATTAACACATGTTTATTAACTTTTACTAAATTAATCGAAAAAATATGATATCCTTTAAATAATAATAAATCAAATTTTATGCATAAGAAGCTCTATATTTATAAATAGTATATTTACCGTCTTTTAATTAATATAATATTTTAAATAATTTTATTACAGTTTTATTTTTTTTATATGAAAAAATTTACTTTTTAAAGTAAAATAAAAAAATATAGATGTGTAAATTTTTTGTATTTTCTAATAACGTTCATATTTTGATGAATAGTGAAACTAACTAGTCTGAATGGCCTAATGGTCTTATACTTTTAATATTTTTTTATAATCCCCATTTTAGGGGTAAAAGGGGAACCATTACGAGGTCTGTAGGATAGATACAAATAACATGACATAATGTTCATAGAGGCACAATGGCAGAATCATCATAGAAACTACACTGGACATCTTGTCCAAAATATCAATACTGTTATGTTTCTCTCCAGCCGTAGATGACTGGTTGAATAGATGTCATGTTTAGTGGTGCATATGCCTAGAACCAATGGAAATTGGAATACCCACTTCCAAATCTAGTTAGCCCTTCTCGGGTTAATGAATCTGCTCTAAATCTTCGTCTGGCGCTTGTTCCTTGTAGAGACTACATCTACGATTTAGGTTTACCAAAATGCTATGGGGTGGCCCAAAGTCCTTGAGGTGGACCAAAGTCCTAGAGGGGCCCTGATGGCTATGAGGGGGCCTGAATTCATTGCTAGACCAGAGGACTAGGGTGGATCAAAGGCCTTAAAGACTCAGAGGACCAAACCGATGGCCCGAAGGACAAATTGAATGAATAGTTTTGGTTGATACAGTACAAAATAATAAATAATATAGTACATAATATAGTACCTATAAATATTTTTTCTCTCATATTTTAACATAGTTATTATGAATTTACTTAAAGAGTCCCCACCAACTAGTATGAGGCACTTGTATTAACAGTGAGTAATACCGAATTTTTTTTCAAACTTTATTTCCATCTAATTTAATTATATTGTTAAATAATTTTTAAGTATAATTAGGGAAATTTTATATCATTTAGTCCAATTTATTTCATAAAATACAATTTTTCATTGAATTTGGATAAAAAAAATTAGAACATTTTTAATCCATTTCACTTTAAAACCCTCTCTCACAACCCCATTGTGATATTAATTTTAAATTTATATTTGAATCTTCTATGATTGAAATTTTGGAAAATGGATTCTATATTTTGAATCACAACCATTTATAATTTATAATCAGTTCAACATTTTTTCCCAATATGATAACTAAAATTAATATAATTTAATTATAGTGAATAAGGTAAACTGAGTTTAATTAAGAAATAAATAAGGAAAATATGGTGTGAAAATAAACCTACTCATGCCTAAAAATTATTTTTTTCCATATCTATACAATTAGGCCTCTATGGATTTATAAATGTTAATTTTTATCCCTTATAGGAAAAGTAAACACTGTGTAAAACAAAATTATTTTCACGAATATCCAAAATATAATTTTCTCCTCTTATAAAACCCGTCCTCTCATACCCATATGTTTACCCATATCAAGACCATTCTCATTAGCCAAACCCTATTAAAGTAATCTCCCAAAATCCCTCCACTCACCCTAGATTAATCTCCATTGAGATAATGAAAACTAAAAATTCCTTTGGAGAAACCAAAATGAGGTACGTAGAGAAGAGATAACATTAATCGACATGCATTTTGTACATTGTTTTCTTATCCACTCCATTAATTTCATTTTATTCCATTATTACATAACAAAATAAATATTCAAAATATACAGATATTTTATATGTTATGGTTTAGACCTACACTTACACGCTGATCCAATAAATGTGAAAAAAATACCATTTGTATACTCAGAACTATCGCCTCATGTAACAATGTTGTTCATTTTTTCTGCACCACCTCTTAATGTTCAGAATTATGATGGACAAAATACTTTTTATGATATATATATACATATGTATATTATTAATGGATTATTAACACTTCTAGAATTAATATATAAACATATTAGCATGATTTTATTTTTATGTAAATAAGTTAACGTCATTTGTGGATGTGTGGGCTACTACCTCTTTAATTAGTTGTGATACGTTCACACATTACAAGGAGTGTATTAAGGATGGTTTAAAATAAAGAAAATTAATATAAATTACAATTATATGATATTTATAACATAATTTTTATTAAAGAAATAAAATAAAAGACAACGATGAAAAGGGTCATGAAAATAGTAAACAACTTACATTGGTTTATTATTTTGGAAGATAAAGGGACATGTGTCAAGCAAGACCCAATGCAAGAGTTTTAATCGTAAAAACATTCAATTGACACATTCCTTGATGATATTAACCTTTATTCTTTTATAAATTTTATATAAATACCATTGGACAATGAATATCCATATTTTATCTATTCTCATGTTATTTAACATATTGTTAACTGTAATTCATTTATGTGGATTTTTATTTGAATGTTAAAGGTTATATGGGATTAATGGAATGTTTAATGATTTAATATTTTCATCATTTAAATATTATTTATATCTTTATACATATATATTTATTTATTTATTTATATGGATATTAAAAAACTATATAATAAATTTTATGTCTATTTTCATATATGGATTCTTTTATAGGCCTTCATGATTTTAAATGGAAATGAAATAGATATTTACCTTTTTGGGTATTTTTTAATTAATAATGGTTTTTGGAAATTTATTGATTATTTCAATACTTTGAATTTTTTTCATGTGATTTCAAATGAAATTTTATAAGTGATATGAAAAAATTGAAATTTATAATGTCTTCTGATTATATAAAGATAGATAGAAATTTTACTGGTGGTTATATAATAAAACAATAATGGGTGGTACCTTGAAAAAAAATGGTTTTTGGGTCCGCAATATCCCTTCAATGAATTGAGAATGAAATTCGGTCAGATGGAAATTTCATATATAAGAGTGAAATGTATGGAGTTAAAATGTATGGTTACTTCATTTATAATAGTAACAATTATAATGATGTCCCAAATACCATTATGTATTTTCTTTGATTCTTATGGGCTTTATGGTGTACATATTATTTAAAAAATGGAATGAAATGAGTTTATTTTCAAATGAACATATTTAAAACTTTTTATCGGTGAAAATTATTAATTTTTTATAAATATTTACAGATTTTATTGTTTATGAATATACTATAACTATTGTTCTTTTATATCCCTTATAAAGCTTTTTATGCTTGTCCCTTGGGTTTTAATTTTTCTCAGAGGACATGTGGATGAGTAAGGGACTATAATAATTCATGGAAAATGTCATTTGGAGTTTTTATAAAATAGATCATGATTTATTTTTAAATTTCTTATATGATGAAAAAATGGATACTGATTGGAGGTGCCCACTTTGTAGTTTAATAGTATTGTTATGTATTAGATGTGGACATATATTCTAAAACTATATATCCAAAAATATCCTCAATGTGATAGAATATAAAACTATATACTTAACTGCAAATTATGTAATTTATTAAGGTCGGGGCCTTATAGTAGGTATCAGTGGTTGGTTTATATAACATTAGAAGTTTGTATAGTGAAAATAGAATACACTTATAAAAATTTACATTATGGTTATGTTATAATGATATAGAATTTAAAGATTACCATGTTGCTTCATCAAAAATATGTTGGTTTAGAACAGTTTTCCACAGAGTAAATTGGAAAATAGTAGATTGAAGGATCCTACAGAAATATATCCTTCCGAATAAAAATCATGTGATTGATGGTATTAAAATGGAATAGTTTTTTATAGTAATGGATCAATTGACATATTCTAAAATTGTTTTGGTTTCATGGTAGAGAGTAGTTTGATCTGAAATAGAGGAACACGGTTATAGTGGAGTACTTTATGAACAACATTCCTCCTAATTCAAGGGATTATACAATCTATTTCTAGCTGAAGGATGTATTATAACGCAATAATTGATATTCAATTTCATGGGATTCATGGATCCCCAAAAGGTAAATCTTATTATTTATTATTCTTTATTTGATGATGACCAGTGTAGGTAAATGGTTAACAATATTAGTTAATGTGAATTAATTTATTCCTTAAAATGGTAAGAATTTAGGAATACTTTCCTTGACAAATATTTCTCTATGGATTTTTGAAATAGGATGGAAACCCATTTAATGGAATTTAGAATAAAAGGTGGAATATTCATTGGATATATAAAAATAAAACTTCACTCATTTACTGAGATACTTCCCAAATTTAATTCGAGTTATTGATATTAATATAAATTAGTTTTACTCAATATTCAACCAAATATATCGATGGTAATGAGATTATTTTGACTTCATGAGCTATGAGGGAATTATTTGATTTGATGAGAATGAATGAATGGTGTTTTCTGATAATCATGTGTCCCATGAAATCAAGAAAAATATGTGGTCCAGTTGGAGGGTGATGGGAAATGATTCACTAAATAATTTTGGAGGTTAGAAGACCAAATATCAATCATGTGTGAAGTTTGGTAAGTATAACCCTATGGAATGCATTTCACAATGTAGAAAGTGCTTCTTATGTGGAATGTTTTGTCATATTTCACATCAAACAAGGTGTATGATCAGAAAGGTAATGAAAAAACAATGGTAATATGTTTTAGTTGTAATGAGTTAGGGAATTATGAAAGTGTGTGTCCCAAGTGAATTACCAAGGGCGAAAACAAGCAAGATTGAAAAAAGTGGTCATGGGAAAATATTTTTCTACTACAATAGTTGATTTTGGGCCATCAAATTAAGTTTTAATAAGTATGTTACTAGTTTATTCGAATTATTCCAATACTTAATTTAACCCAAGATCTTCATATTCTTTTAATTTGGATAACTTTTGAAGAAAATTAGATATATCACATCATGAAATTAATCTATAATTTTTCAAAAAAAATATGGGTGGGAGTATTAGATAATGTAACACCCCATGATTTCAGAGTGTGTTATTTCTTCAAAATAATTCAATAACTTTCAGTATTGCACTTTTAACAACTTTTAATAGTGAACCCTTTTTAAATCCAATATTTAAAAACTTTTATATATTCAATTTTACTAAATAAATTTACTTTTAATAATGGGGACATAAAAATTTTACAATTAAAAAACTCAATATTCCACGATACACTTTCCTTTGAATAATACAGTAGCGTGTATTGTACGCAACTTTGAGTTCTAACACACACCACAACCAATCAAACTTGCCGTTATGAATAGTAATACCTACTTTCTAAAATTTTATAAATTTTATCTCTCAAAATGGACTTCATTTTTGTATTCGGAGTATCGAATTTAGCCTAGGGTGAAATTTTGGAACTTTTCAGATAACATTTATATTTTTATGAATAGTGATAATTACTAAATTTAAATTAAAAACAACTTTTTTAATCAAAATAATTTTTATTGATAAATTATGAATTTGAGTGGTTTTAAAGTATATTTAGAATATATTTTTACCATTTAATATAATGCTATTCAGTGTACATAATTTCGTAATTAAACCAGACAAAAACAAGTGTCAATCTTTTGATAGCTATTATCTCTTAAAAACACGCTATTTCTTTTGACGATGGGAATTAATTTTGAAATTAATTAATGCAAATGATATGTTTTGAACTTGGTAAAATAGAAATCATTTTTGAATTCATAATATCAAATATAGATTAGGCCTAATTTTTGGCATTTTTCTAGAAACTTTCATCTTTTGATGAATAGTGAAACTACTAAGTGGTAGTTAAAAAACTCAATTTTTCATAAAACTTAATATTACTGCTTCTGTGAGTGGAATTTCGAAAATCCGAGAGACACAGTTAATATCAAGGAGTAAAATGTGGTTAAATGAGATTAAAATAATTTATGGTGAATAGTAACTTTTTACTTTTATTTACCGCGGTTAAAAGTAAATAGGGTAATTATAGGTAAAATTATATTACTATTACCATAACACATGTCCTAATTCCATTGGAAAAGTGTATCTCTACCAAAAACAACCTTAGAAATAAAATATTATAATTTAGGTCCACTTGGATTAGATTAGGACATTTATTATTATTTTATTGAAATAAGAGTTAAAAGAGTTAAAATCAAGGTTTTTTTACTAAAACATTTTTAATATAGGTTTAGACATAAGATAAATTCGATTATAAATATTAATTATAAATATAAAATGATTTCGTACATAATGGTATTTTATTTAGAATTTTTAGACATTAAATAATATAATTTATTTATGACTTAATGGTGATGCAGTAATTACCTAATTAATGAAATATTAGAATAATTGATATTATAAATACCAAAATAAATGTAATTTGAGACTTTTTATAAATATAATTAATTTTAAAGGTTAATATGACATGTTAGGATTTATTTAATTAACGTTTTTCGAAGTAATAATTCAGTTATGATTTTTACAAAAATAAATTATTGAATAGTGTCAAAATTGACATAAAAAAGTTTTTAAAAAATATATTATATTATTAATTGATATTAAATTCATAAAAATATAAGGTTCGGCCAAGAGACTTATATCATGATAGGTGTATCATTAATGGGCCACTTGGGGTCGCTTTGATGTATATAGTTTGTTTTTTAACCATATAATATAAAAATACAAAGAGACATTGTAAAAGTGAAACTAATTAACTAAGAGTTAATACATAAAGATAAGGTTAATATAATTACCCAAACCTATATAAATTCTATTGGTTGAGTGTTTTTCGACCCATACAACGTTAAAATTTAAACAATAATCTTTGGAGCAATTAGAAACCGAATATGAATTTATTATAAAATAATATTTCTAGCTTTTCCAAAGGTGCCCCTCACCCCTCTTATAAAAGGGCACTCCCCATTCTCATTAATTCAAAACTTAAAAGCCTTTTGGTTGGGCCAACAACTTCCCAGATACTCTCTAAACATCCCTCAATAGAACCAAGAGGCCTTAGTTTGATCATAAATCCAACCTACGGAGCCCTTTTGATCAAATCAAAAGGAAGAACCGGATGAAGAGGTAATGTTTTCACCACCCTTTTTCAAATTCATTTCCTCTTCAACTTATTATTTATTTGTTATTCCCATTATAAAATAATTTATCTTGTATCTCCTATATAATTTAATAGTATTATAAATATGGTACAACCATATTCAGTATTCTATCCATCCTTTGAATGACATGTCACCATATGTGCGTACGTACGACTTACAGTCTCCATGTTGTGGTGTAATTGTTATTCAATATATTATTATTTGGATGGGTATAATAATGATCTTTAATTCATGTAAATAATAAATATAACATGATAATGATTCTGTATGTAAGATATACCATCCAATTAAATATTATTTTAATATCAAAAAAATGATATTGGCGCTCGTGCGTACGTACGGACTACCGTCTCCACGAACGCGATTAGATTCATTCTTCATCATATCCATTCAAGTCTAATTCTCATTTTATGATTAATGATAGTATATAAGGACATGATATAATTCTTTATATGATTATGATACAACCTATCCATGACAAACACGGCTTACGTTACAAAACATATAAAATAAAACGAGTAAGTTAACACTCGAAAGAATGATAATACAAAGATATTATTAACAAATCAATATTAAAAGATCATATATGATATCATATTAATGTATATGAATCTTGTATAATTTATTAACAATTATTTAACCATTATACAGGAGGTTAACCTACCCTCAACCATGTAAAAGTACAAGGTAAGGGTTTATTTTTTTCAATCTCTTCATTATTCGAGGTTGTTTATATGTAATAATCTACTGGGATCTCTTTATCATCCACATCCATGTTTCATAAAAATTTATTTCAAAACATTCTTAATATTTTACAGAATATGGGTTAAATTCATTTATACCCCTGTTTGAATTTTTATAAGAAGTTTATAAAAGAATCTTTCTGTCATTTTCCAAACAAGGCGCTTTTTAACCTTTTCGAAGAAATTAAGGTAAGAATGTTTTTTTAACTTATACAGCGGGTGCGGCTATTTTCCGCCATTATAAAATATTCAAAGCTTCCCTTACAAGATTATAAGGATATTTTCAAAGTAAATGTTTTACTTTATAATTATTTGACTTTGAAATGATTTCGAAATGAATATTTTAAGAATTTCTGAAAGGAACACTTTATCAAAATCAGAATTTTAAATGTTTTAAAGATTTATATTTCTAATTTTTTTTAATTAATGTCCATGTTTTCAAAATGATTTTAAGGATTTATTTATATGGACATGAATATTTTGAAATGATATTTCTTTTCAAATGTTTCGAAGTTGTATGGGACACTTTGATCGAAAAATTTCTTTTAACATACTTCATTAATAAATGTGTGACTTTTAAATGATTTCAAAAAAAGAGATATTTCTCTCAAATAGTTTTGATTTCATCTATGTCAACATCCTTTGATGGATTTTAAGTTTATTTGAAGTTGATTTATTATGATACAAAACTTCTATATTGTTTTGAAGTTTTTGTGATGTGTTCGACTGTGGATGTGTTATTATTATATCATTCGTGGTTTATGGATGAAGTATTTAAATTTCATATGCTCGTTTTAATATGAATGTTTATGTTATGTTTGAACCTTTTCATATGGGAATTCATTGGACTTAATATGTGATAAGTGGAGCCCGCTATAGCTCCACGATGCATCGGTAGGTCTCATGAGACAAACTAGTGTCTTGGTACAGGGCCATGGGAAAATCTTTTTTGTAGTCTTGGCACGAGGCCTTGGCTATGTGGTTATGATAGTCTGGAATTATTCATTCCATCATTATTAAAGTGGTTATTGATATTCCATGTGATTATTCGATTAGTAGAATATCGATGTGAATAAGTAAATGGCATTATTTTATTTTATTTTAGCCATACTATGTTGTAGTTCAAATTTAAAAGGCTTCTGTTTTAGTTATACATTGCCTTAAATGTTTATTATTATTTATGAAAGTTTCTGCTATATTGTTATCCTTACTGGGAATTTGAGCTCACCCCTTTTCTATGTTTTATTTTTTATGAGGGTGTGATGAAGTAAATTTTGAATGAACTGCAGGGATAGTATGAGGGGATAATAGTGTGGACTATGGAGACTATGTTGTTGTAGTTTTCATTTTTATGATGTAATGTAAAACTTTATGAATATATATAGTGTTTCCCCTACTACTAAACTAATCCGTCTTTTGAGACTTGATATTTTGTGATCATGCCAATGTTATGTAATAATGCACCGACTCGGGGTAACTGGGGTAGGGGCGTTACAGTTGGTATCAGAGGAAGTCTAGTACAAACCTTGGAAGCTAAATTTAGATAAACTCTAATTAGAGCACATAGATTTGAGATGGACTTTGAGGATTAGTATAGAAGAACTTCCTAGAATCTTGGTATTGTAGAGATTTTGTGAGTTTTCCTAGAAATACATCCCTCTCTGGATACGAGCAGGTAGAGGCAGCTCTGGCACAGATGTACCTAGGGGTAAAACCCGAAAACACAGCTATGAGATAGACTCGAACAAGAACTGGTGAACGACAACGAGCCTTGCTGCACTCTTGGTTACGACACTCTAAGAGGATATGCCTAGGATAATTCTCATTTTCATTACAAACAATTATGAAGGTTTTATGAGTATATACATCCTCAAAGGAGACATTTTTATGATTATGGATTATATCCATAAACTATTTAATTTATGTTATGTGTTTTACAAATTTGGGATTAGGTATTGTTATTCATAAACTAATCTACTATATGCCATTGTTTAGAAATAGCGCCCAATAGAAAGAATGAGAACTCCAGCAATGTACATGATACAAAGAGAAAGAAGGATCATATCTTTCATGGTCTTAAGCCAGAATTTATAAGATAAATAGTCTCACATGTATTATCATCATATGAAGAAATAATATCATGTGTTTATAAGATAAGTAAAGAGTTTATTGAGTCCTATGGATTTGAAGGGAAGCAAGAGAAGAAAAGGATGGATGAGAGAAAGGTGGATAAAGAAAAGAGGGAAAAGAAGAATTTTCCCATATGTGATAATTATGGAAAGAAACACCCTAAAACTTGACTGAATGTAATGGGAGATTGTTATAAGTGTGGAGGAAAAGGGCACAAAGTACGTGACTGCAAGGGTAAGAAAATGGTTTCAAATGTACAATGCTTTATTTGAAAGGAGTTTGGACACTACGTGAACCTATGTCCCAGCCATCAAACTATGCCGCAAATAATTCTATTGGATAATAATCAATTTATGATACTACCATAGATGAAGAGGAATGATTAGAGTTATTATGTTGATTATGTCATTTGAGTGTTGTATCAACAATGTACTTGTTATAATAATTATGGATTATAAAAGGATTGTACTGCAGTACTATTTCATTAAGGACTTGAGATTGTGTGGAACAATGAAAAGTGAGTCAATAGCAGGTTAATTTTTTGGAAAATATATTGTTGAGAGAAAGATAAACCATAATATGGTTATGATACCGAGGTAGTGATTCTAGAATAATACATGATTGATTTGGAGAAATTATAGTGGATATTCTTGACTACCTTGAAACTGATTAATAATTTGTATATTCCACCATTGTTGGGGTTTACAACATTTTTGGATTGAAGGAGTATATCTATTATTTTTTAAGGAATAAGGGATCATGAATGTAATCAATAAGGTTTTATGGTAATTCAGTATGTTGCAGTGTTTTAAAAGAATACATGATGAAGGCGATCACATGTTATTACGTGGAAAAAAGGATCTTCATTGTGTTTACCTTCCTTATAAATTTTGGACTGATGTATTTTGGGATAGTTCTAGTTTGGATTATTTTGGATTGCCATAAAAGGACAACCCAGAGGTCAGGCGACAACCCGTCGCGTCTGGCAAGGCCGCAAGACTTGAACCCACAACCGAAGGGCGACAAGGGTGTATCACCTACCACTGACCCACGTGATGTACTGTTTTGAATAATGTCATTTTTAATGGTTCTCCTATATGAAATATAAATTCATTTTTTTAACCCTATATGAATAGGATAAATAGAATATTATTTTTAAGTTTTATTTTCTTTTAGAGTGAAAGATGACTTCGTGGTAGAACTCAGTTAAAGGTTGAGACCCTACATGTCAAGTATATATTTTTCTTCTTCTCTTATTCAATGAAGAAATTAATTCTTATACTTTAGTGAAGGGATCTTAAAACAAAAAAAAATGTGTTATCCTAATACCATATGTTTTGCTGAACAGATGGTATTTTAAATCACCATAGATTGATGAATCTGAGGCCCTCAATTTTACACTTGTTTGTGATTGATGACCTAAATCACTACCTATAAATGTTTACGTTTTTTCTAAAATTATATGTCTCTAATTTACACCAATGTTCTCCGAATAGAGATCATAATTTGGTGGTGACCCTCTCATTTTTTCTTTTCCTCTTATTAAGACTAAATTTTATCAACCCAATTTCCGATGTAGGTTTTTCCACCAAGATATTTTCTATATTCAACCTTTTATTTCAGAAGAACATTTTCAAATTGAGAGGACACAATTAATTGAAGGAGGGGAGAATGTAACACCCCAAGATTTCATAGTGTGTTATTTCTTCAAAATAATTCAATAACATTCACTACACGCAACACCGAGTTCAAGCGCACCATGACTTACTAAACATACCGTTCAAAAGAGGTTATGAATAGTATTAAATAAATTTTAAACTTTATATAATCTTTATAATTTTAGAATCCATATTATGAGTTTCTTAGACGTAATGTAAGAGCAAATTCATTTTCAGTATTTCACTTTTACCAACTTTTAATAGTGAACCCTTTTTAAATCAAATATTTAAAAAAAATTATATATTCAATTTGACTAAATAAATTTACTTTTTAGAATGGGGACATCAAAAATTTACAATTAAACATCCCAAGCTTCCATGGTACTCTTTCCTTTGAATAATACTGTAGCGTGTGTTGTACGCAACTTCGAGTACTAACACACACCACAACCAATCAAACTAGCCGTTATGAATAGTAATACCTACTTTTTGAAATTTCATAAAATTTATCTCTCAAAATGGACTTCATTTATGTATTCAGAGTATCGAATTTATCCAAAGGTGAAATTTTGGAACTTTTCAGATAACATATATATTTTCATGAATAGTGAAAATTACTAAATTTTAATTAAAAACAACTTTTTTAATCAAAATAATTTATATTGATAAATTATGAATTTGAGTGTTTTTAAAGTATATTTAGAATATATTTTTACCATTTAATACAATTTTGGTCATTGTACATAATTTCACAGTTTAACCGGACATAAACAAGTGTCAATCTTTTGATAGTTATTATCTCTTAAAAACACGCTATTTGTTTTGACGACGGGAATTAATTATTAAATTAATTAATGCAACTGATATTTTATTAATTTGGTAAAATAGAAATCATTTTTTAATTCATAATATCAAAGATATCTTAGGCCTAATTTTTGGTATTTTTCTGGAAACATTCATTTTTTGATGAATAGTGAAACCACTAAGTGGTAGTTAAAAAATTGAATTTTTCATAAATCATAATTTTACCGCTTCTGTGAGTGTAATTTCGGAACTCTAAGAGACGCGGTTAATATAAAAGATTAAAATGTGGTTCAATGAGATGAAAATCATTTTTGGTGAATAGTAACTCTTTACTTTTATTTAACACAGATAAAAGTCAATAGGGTAATTAAGGGTAAAAATGATAGAAATATTACCCTAACACATGTCCTAATTCTATTGGACAAGTTTATCTCGACCTGAAACAACCTTAGGAATAATATATTATCATTTAGGTCCACTTGGATTAGATTAGGACATTTATTATTATTTAATTCAAAGAAGAGTTGAAAGAGTTAAAATCAAGGTTTATTTACTAAAATATTTTTAATATAGTTTTACACATAAGATAAATTCGATTATAAATATTCATTAGAAAGATAAAACGATTTCCTACATAATAGTACTTTATTTATAATTTTTAGACGTTAAATAATTCAATTTATTTATGACACAATGGTGATGCAGTTTTTACATAATTAATTAACAATTATAATAATTGATATTATAAATACCAAAATAAATGTAATTTGAGACTTTTTATAAATATAAATAATTTTAGTGGTTACTATGACATGTTAGGATTTATTTAATTAACTTTTTTATATGTAATAATTCTGTTATGATTTTTACAAAAAACAATTATTGAATAGTGTCAAAATTGACATAAAAGACTTTTTAAAACAAATATTATATTATTAATTAATATTTAATTCTTAAAAATCTATGGTTCGGAAAATAGACTTATATAATGATATTTTTATCATTAATGGACCACTTGGGGGTCTCTTGGATGTATATAGTATGTTTATTAACCATATAATATAAAAATACAAAGAGAAATTGTAAAAGTGAAACTAATTAACTAAGAGTTAATACTTAAAGATAAGGTTAATATAATAACCCAAACATGTCTAAATTCTATTGGATGAGTTTTTTTCGACCCATAACCAACTTACACATTAATGAATCCACTTTGGAGCCATTATAAACCGAATATTAATTTATTATAAAATAACATTTCTAGCTTTTCCAAAGGTGCCCCTCACCCCTCTTATAAAAGGGAACTCCCCCTTCTCATTAATTCACACAATTAAACCATTTTGGTTCGGCCAAACCATGCCCTAATACTCTCTCAACATCCCTAAATACAACCTAGAGGCCTTAGTTTGCTTATAAATCCAACCTAAGGATCCCTTTTGATCAAATCAAAAGGAAGAACCCGAAGAAGAGGTAATGTTTTCACCACCCTTTTTCAAATTCATTTCTTCTTCGCCTTCTTTTTTCTTTGTTATTCCCATTCTATAATAATGAATAAAATATCTCATATATACTGTAATATTATTATAAATATGGTACAACCATATTCAGTATTCTATCTATCTTTTGAATGACATGTCACCATACGTGCGTACCTACGGCTTACCGTCTCCACGTCGTGGTGTAATTGTAAATCAATATATTATTATTTGGATGGGTATAATAATGATGTTTAATCATGTAAATAATAAATATGAAATGATAATTATTCTTTATATAAGATATATCATCCAATTAAATATTATTTTAATATCAAAATAATGATATTGTCGCTCTTGCGTACGTACGGACGGTCGTCTCCACGAACGCGATGAGATTCATTCTCCATCGTATCCACTAAAGTCGAATTATCATTTTAGGATTAATAATAGTATATAGTGACTTGATATCATTATGGATATGATTAAGATACAACCTATACATTACAAACACGACTTACGTAACAAAACATTTAAATGAAAACGAGTAAGTTAACACCGGCAACAACGATAATACTAAGAAATTATTAACAAATCAATGTTAAAAGATCATATATGATATAATATTAATGTATATGATTCTTTTATAATTTAATAACAATTATTTCACCATTATACATGATTTTAACCTACCCTAAAACAATAAAAAGTACAAGTTAAGGGGTTATTTCACAATCTCTTCATTATTCGAGGTTGTTTATACGTAATAATCTATTGGGATATCTTTATCATCCACATCCATGTTTAATAAAAATGTATTTCAAAAAATTATTACTATTTTATAAAATATAGGTTAAAGTCATTTATACCCTTTTTTGACTTTTTATAAGAAGTTTATAAATGGATCTTTTTGTCGTTTTCCAAACAAGTTACTTTTTAACCTTTTCGACAAAATTAAGGTAAGAATGTTTTATTAACTTATACGGTAGGTGTGGCTATTTTCCACTGTTATAAAATCTTCAAAGCCTCCCTTACAAGATTATAAGTATATTTTCAATGTAAATGTTTTATTTTATAATTACGTGACTTTTAAATGATTTCAAAATGAATATTTTTAGAATTTCTGAAAGGTTCTCTTTATCAAAATCAGAATTTTAAATGTTTTAAAGATTTATCTTTCTAAATAATTTTAATTAATGTCCATGTTTTCAAAATGATTTTAAGCATTTATTTATATGGACATGAATGTTTTGAAATTATATTTCTTTGTAAATGTTTCGAAGTGGTATGGGACACTTTGATCCAAAAATCGCATTTAACTTACTTCCTTAATAAATGTGTGACTTTAAAATGATTTCAAAAAAAGAGATATTTATCTCAAATAGTTTTGATTTAATCTATGTAAACATCCTTTGATGGGTTTTATTTTTATTTAATGTTTATTTATTATGATACCAAACTTCTATATTGTTTTTACATTTTTGTGATGTGTTTGACTGTGGATGTGTTATTCTTATACCATTCATGGTTTATGGATGAAGTATTTACATGTCCTATGTTATTTTTAATACGAATGTTTATGTTATGTTTGAACCTATTCATATGGGAATGCATTGGACTTAATATGTGACTGGTGGAGCCCGCTATAGCTCCTTGATGTATCGGTAGGTCTCATGAGACATACTAGTGTTTTGGCACAAGGCCTTGGAAAAATCTTATTTGTAGTCTTGGCAAGAGGCCTTGGCTATGTGGTTATGCTAGTCTGGAATTATGCATTCCATCATTATGAAAGTGTTTATTGATATTGCATGTTATTATTCAATTAGTAGAATATCTATGTGAATAATTAAATGGAATTTTTTTATTTTATTTTTTCCATACTATGTTGAAGTTCAAGTTTAAAAGGCTTTTGTTTTAGTTATACATTGCCTTAAATGTATATTCTTATTTATTAAAGTTTCCGCTATATTGTTATCCTTACTGGGCATTTGAGCTCACCGCTTTTCTATGTTTTATTTTTTCATAGGATGTGAAGAAGTAAATTATGAATGACCTGCAGGGATAGTATGAGGGGATAATAGTGTGGACTATGCAGGCTATTTTGTTGTAGTTTTCATTTTTATGATGTAATGTAAAACTTTATGAATATATCTAGTGTTTCCAAGGCTACTAAACTAATCGGTCTTTCGAGACTTAATCTTTTGTGATCAAGCCAATGTTACGTAATAATGCACCGACTTTGGGTAACTGGGGTCGGGGCGTTACAGATAAACCGTGATTTATAGGGATCTTAAAACTTTCCATAATGAGATGGACGTTTTAAAAAATATTGTTTAACTTCCCATAGATGAATTTGATATCTTTTTGGGTATTCATTATTTTTCAGTATTTCAAGAAAAAAACTATATTTCAAATCCTAATGAGTTTTTATCAATGATTTAACAACTTTGAAAAAATTCCAAGATGTTGAGAAATTGATTAATTATGGTAGTAAAAGTTACCAATCTAATGTTTTTGAAAAGAATAAAATAGTTCATTTTATTGGAATTCCAGTAGTTAATGTATTTAAAAATGAAATTCATGTTGAAATTCTTGGTGTTGTCCTTAATTTGGATGGTGATTTTACAATTTATTTTTCTTCATGATTCAATGAATATTTCTAAACCCCCATAAATAATGGATCAAGTAGAACATGTGTAATAATAAAATTAGTTTTAGGAATTTTATGATAGGGGTTTCATTTGACCTAGAATTTTACCATGGTGTGTTCATGGTTTACCAGTGAAAATGAAAGATTGATAAATGAGATATTTCATTGATTATAGAGTCTAAAAGTACAACACTACTAAAAGAATGTAACATTTTCCCCATATTATTTTTTTAAATATTCTCTATAGAGTTCAGTTTTTTTCATAAAATTGATCTATGTTCTAGGTACCATTATCTAATTGTCAAATATTATGACATTACGAAGACTATGTTTGGAACTAGATATGGACGTTATGTGTTTCTAGATATTACATTGGGTTATTAAATTAACCAAAATTATTTATTAATATTATGAATAGTATTTCATTTTGATTTTGGATATATTTTTAGTTATATTTATTGATGATATTTTTCAAGATTATAAAATCTATCAAGATCATTTAAGGCACTCAAGGTATTTTTTCAATCCTTAAAATAATATAAAATATACAGAATGTTTAGAAAGAGTGAATTTCAGTTGAAAAAAATGTCAATTTGTAGACATATTTTTTCAAAAGATGTAATAACATTTGAACCTACTAAAACAAAATTTGTTGAAGAGAGGAAAAGACCAACCAATTTTCCAAATATGAATAGTATTTTTGGATTAGTGGTAATTAGAAATGTTTTTTGGAAAACGATTCCATGTTTTCTAGCCTATAAACTTTGTTAACAAATACTAGGTTTTGGCTTATCTAGATTTGATAATTTAATGTCAATTTCTAGGAACTAAAGAGAAGATTTGTAAATGACCATGTTTTGGCCCTTTCTTCCAGAAATAGTTAATACTTGATCAACTGTGAAGCTTCAATAAATGGCCTTGGTTGATTCCTAACACATAATGACAAGATAATTTCTTTCGGGTCACATTAGTTGAAAAATAATGAGTTAAATTACATTACATAGGTTTTTGAATTGGATATTATTGTTTTTTCATTAAAAATTTGATGGATTAATTTGTTTGGTATTAAATATAAAATATATATATGATAAAAAATGTTTTATGTATATATTCAAGTAGAAAGGATTGAAAATGTGATAGAGGAGATGATAGGAACTAATCAAGGAATTTTATTTCTCAATTCATTGTCATCCTAGAAAATAAAACCTTGTGGATGATTCTTTGAGTTGAAAAATTAATGAAACATTAGCCATTTTAGGTTTGGAACATGAATCTTTGGTCAATGATTTAATGAATTTTATCCTAGAAGTTCTGGATGTAGGGAAATCTTATATATTGTTTCAAGTTTAAGTGCATTCAAAATTTTACGAAATAATGAAGATGGATTAGAAGGTGGATCGGTATTTGAATGAAAAATTAGACTCAATTAAAAATTGTAAGTTACCTAATTTTAATATTGATGAAGAAGTTGTTTTACAATTTTGAAAAATATTATTTTTTCCTTGTGATTCTCATTTGAGGAAAGATTTTTTTTATTTAATCACATAGTTCCCCTATTTACATTCATCATAGTGGAAGTAATATGTATTCATACATTTGTTATTATTATTAGTCAAACAGAATAAAAAGAGATATTTATTAATTTATAGTGATTTTTTTGAATTGACAACATATAAAAGTAGAGAAACAATTATAGAAGGGGATGATTCAATGGTTGTGAGTACCTGAGTATAAATGTAAGAATATATCAATGATTTTCATGCTAATATTTCAAACTACTTATCATTGTAATAATTCTATTTGGGTTATTTATGTTCAATTAACTAGATTTATACATTTTCATTCCATTCAAGATATAATATATTTATTTTATCTCTCTAGATAGTATCAAAAATATATTATCTGGTTACATGGAGTGACTCTCCATTGTATCATACCATAATCCTAGGTTCACATAATTTTTTTTCAAAGTACTTCAAATTTTTTTGGGTACTGAATTAAATTTCAATACAACTTTTCATCCTCAATTTGATGGACAATCCAAGTAGTAGATTCAGACATAAAAAGATATGATTCATTCATGATAAATTTACTACCAAGGATGCTTGCATCAAAATATTTTTTAGTTGAGTTTTTTAATAAAAATAGTTTTCATTCTAGTGTAATGATGTCACCTTTTGAGGCATTATAAGAAACATTTTGAAAGCCATATTATATTTGGGATAATGTTGGAGAAAATATGTTAACATGAAAAAAATATTGGTAGAGGAAACAAAATAGAATGTTCAGTTGATTTCGTGAAACATTAAGATAAATAAGAGTAGGTATAAAACATATAGAGATAACTGAATGAAGGATTGTTATTTTGAGGTAGGCGACTTTCCTTTCTCAAAGTTCCTCCATGAAAATGTTTCATTAAATTTAGTCATAAGGGAATGTTGAGTCCATGGTTCATTAGCACATATGAAATCCTATTGAATGTTTGATCAGTTTATTACTGAGTGGGGTTACTTCAGTGTTTGGACCAGGTAAATAATGTAATTCAAATTTCAATGTTAAGGATGTATGTAACAGATCCCTCTCATGATTTTATCCCTGGTGTAGTTGAGTCGAAAGACAACCTTTCATATGAGGAACTACCGATTCAGGTTTATTGGATGTAGAAATTAATTATTATGGAATAAATTAGATCACTAGGTTAATGATTCAGGAAAAACAAAATGGTTGCAGAGGAAACATGATAATCAGATAATTCTTTGAAGGAATAATATCCCCACTTATTATGTGAATAAAATTATAAGGACCTGATTTACAAAACGGGGAATGATGTAACATCTGATGTAATGATAGAATAATTATTTTACATATTTAATGATATTTAATATTTATTTATTTATTTTACCTTAAAAATAGACTCTATGATAGATATCATAGACAACACATAGAAATGAGTTTCTCTAAAATATTACAATAAGTTCAAGACAAAGTTACAATGAAAATGCTTTCTTATTAAATATAATATTTTATGTTCTAATTATCATATAACCATTGTATATGTGGGAATTAATATGAAAAACTATACAATGTTTACACATTTTTATTAATTTTTTTACATTCAACCAATAGATTTCATATTTTTAAAATGAGAAAAAATTAAAATATAAGCATAATAAGTTGTATATTTTTGAAATATAGTTTTTCCCCTTTTAGTGGTGAACCTATTTAAAATTGAAATTTTGAAACTATTGGAATATTTATATTCATACAAAACCATCTATTTTTAAATATATTTATAAAGTAATACTTTTGGTGAATTTTTGGTATATTTTTTAGAACATTTATATGTTAATGAATAGTGAATGATATTGATTTTTAGTTAAAAATGGATTTTTCATCTTTTTTATTTATATATGTAATTTTTTTCTATTTGATAGTGTATAAATATATTAATTACATTTGATTTTACCAAATTTATGTCATTTTAAACAATTTCACATCGAATTTAGACACTAAATCTTACTAAACTGTTGATAATTTTCACATTAAAAACCCATCAACACATTCCGCCTATGGGATTCATTTTAAATTAAAATATCAGACATATTTTTATGAAATTTGGGAAATATATTACATACATATAATAAAACTAACATCTAATTTATAAAATTTTCATCATATTTTATGACCTAAATTATTAATAAAAGTAATTAAAAATAATAAATGTGATTGAGGAGAAACAAGCATAGTTTAAAAATAACATTGAAAATAAGATGTAAAAATGACACTAAAAAGTATAAATAATTATTTAAAGGACATATTTATACCATTTAACCTCTAATAATATAGAATAGTTTGTTTTTAATTATTTTCGGACAATTAAAACATCGGGAAAACATAATTATTTTCCAGAATACCCAATGTGCCCTTTACCTCTCTTGTAAATGGCCTCATCTACTCTCCCTTTATTTAAGACACTCAAACCATTTTAGATCAACCAAAACCTACCAAAAAATCTCCCAAAATCCTAAAATTCATTGTAGAGGTATCACATTGGGAATAAATCAATATACGAGTTCCTATGTTGCAAAGTAAAAGAAATTACCCAAAAAAGAGGCATCTTAAATCAATATGCATTTTTACTTTTTTTCCTTCTCTACTACCCTAAATTTATAATTTTACATTATTATATAATAAAATAATTATCCTAAATGTAACGTCCCGACCCCAGTTACCCAGAGTCAGTGCATTACTTTAATACATTGGCATGATACAAGGAATAATGTCTTGAAGGACCGATCAGTTTAGCAGTCTTAGAAAATATATTACATACATGAATGTTACATTACACTTCATAACATACAAAACAACATAAATAATCCTTCAAGAATGCCATTATTCCCTTGGATTAACCCCGTATATCAATCAATATACACTTCTTGGAATCCTTGGAAAAATAAAACATAGATAGGGGTGAGATTAGATTCTCAGTAAGGATAACAATACAGCAGAAACTTTTATAAATAAGAAAAAACAATTAAGGAAATGTGTAACTAAAAAAAATCCTTTTAAACATGAAATTTAGCATAATATGGAAAAAATAAAATGAAGTAACGCCATTTACTTATTCATATAGATATTCTACTAGTCGAATAATCACATGTAATATCACTAACCACTTTCATAATGATGGAATCTATAATTCCGAACTATAATTTCTGTGTCAAGGCCTCATGCAAAGACCTAAGGTATAACTGTAACCGGAACCCAACCCGGAGAGCCTCTGTAACCGGAATCCAACCCGGAGTGCCTCTAATAACTGGACACCAACCCGGAATGCCTCTAATAACCGAACACCAACACGGAGTGCCTCTAATAACCGGACACCAACCTCGAGTGCCTCTAATAACCGGAAACCAACCCGGAGGGTCTTCTGTAACCGGACCGCAACCCGGATGGCTTACTTTTACCGGTCCCCAACCAGGAACATACTAGTCCAACACATTCATCTTAAAAAGAGGATGAAAAATAACATAAGAATTTGTATTAAAACCAGCATAAGATATGGAAAAACATTCATCATAAACCATTAATGGCATAAAGATAACTCATCCATAGTCAAACATATCACAAAAACATAAATACAAAATGGAAGATTTATATCATAATAAATCAAATTCAAACAAGTTAAAAATTTATCAAAGGATTTTGACATAGTGGAAATCAAAACTATTTGAGAGAAATATATATTTTTCATGAAAACATATAATTTTCACACAATATGGATAAGAATTCATTTAATGAAAATTTTGAATCAAGGTGTCCCATACCACTTTGAAAATTTTTAATGTAATTAACATTTTAAAAACATTCATGTCTATATAAATAAATCCTTAAAAACCATTTTGAAGACATGTACATTAATGAGAAAGATTTAGAAGAATATATATTTAAGACGTTTGAAATGATGTTTTAGTAAAAAGTCCTTTAAAATATTTCCTTTGAAAACTTTTTCATAAAACATGGATATGGATAATAAATATGTCCCAGTAGATACTTACGTAAAAACAACCTCGGATAATAAAGAGGTTGTGAAATTAACCCTTACCAATTTGGTAACTTACGAGACATACAACCAATGAAAGAGGTATCATACAATGAATATGTAAATACAAATAAATTAAAGTGTATTACACAAAGAATACAATTGTGGTTAGTACATACACCACACAAAAGGTAATAGTGGAAATATGACATGAATCTCACCGAAATAAGGAGTGAGATGAAAACCCCTTACCTTGCACATTCTTTTAGTCGAGGGTATGTTTAGCCTCATATATGAAGACTATAGTATGTTATTAAATTATACCAGAACCATATTATTTTTTATAATATCATATATTATTCATTTATGACTTTATACTACACATTTAATAATAATTTCCATGTTATATTAATATTTCGGGGTAATAATCGCTTTCTTTATCGTACGTGTTTTAACTTGTCACTCTTGATTTAATCACATAGATCCTGATATAAATACATCCAGAATATAAAACAGGATTTATTTATCATATATATTTAGAATATAAAAATTTATAATAGACGTATATATGAAATGGAAAAACCGTTTATGGAGACGGTAGTCCGTACGTACGCATAAACGATGTTTCTGTTTTCATATCGTATTGAACGGAAGTAAGTGAATAAGATATATGTAAGTACAGAAATACTTATATATAAAAATGTATATATTTCCAGTATCATTATTATGTCATATATTACATACTTATTAGTAATATATATTTTTATAATCATCGATGAATGGTGAACTTGGAAATGAATCTCATCGCGTCGTGGAGACGGTAATCCGTACATACGCACGAGTGAAAATATCATTATTTTGATATTAATATAATATATAATTGGATGATATATCTTATATAAAGAATCATTATCATGTTATTATTATTATTTACATGAATTAAACATCATTATTATACCCATCCAAATAATAATATTTATTGAATAACAAGTACACCATGACGTGGAGACGGTAAGCCGTACGTACGCACATATGGTGACATGTCATTTAATGGATGGATAGAATACTGAATATGGTTGTACCATATTTATAATAACATCAAAGTATATATAATATACTGGATTTATTATTTTAGAATGGAAATAAAAAAGAATGAAAAATTTGAAGACGAAAGGAACTTGAAAAAGGGTGGTGAAAACATTATCTCTTCTTCGGGTTCTTCCTTGTGATTTGATCAACAGGGATCCGTAGGTTGTCTTTCTGATAAAACTAAGGCCTCAAGGTTTTATTTAGGGAAGTTGAGAGAGTATTTTGGAAGGGTTTTACCGAACCAAAAGGCATTGATGCTATGAATTAATGATAAGGGAGAGTGCTCTTTTATAAGAGGGGTGAGGGCACCTTTGGAAAAGCTATAAATATTATTTTTTTAATAAATTCATATTAAGTTTATAAGGGATCAAAAGTGGATTATTTAATGGTTAAGGTGGGGATATGTCAAAAACCACTCAACAAATTGGATTTAGATAGGTTTGGGTTACTATATTAACATTATCATTAAGTATTAACTCTTAGTTAATTAGTTTCACTTTTACAATGTCTCTTTGTATTTTTATATTATATGGTTAATAAACATACTATATACATCCAGGAGACCCCCAAGTGATCCATAAATGATAAAAATATCATGATATAGGTATCTTGGACGAACCTAATATTTTTAAGAATTTAATATCAATTAATAATATAATATTTGTTTTAAAAGCTCTTTTATGTCAATTTTGACACCATTCAATAATTGATTTTTGTAAAACTCATAACAGAATGATTACTTCGAAAATAGTTAATTAAACCACTCATAAGATTTCATATTATCATATAAAATTATTTTTATTTATAAAAAGTCTCAAATTAAATTTATTTGGGTATTTATAATATCAATTATTCTAATTTTTCATTAATTAGGTAATTACTGCATCACCATTGTTTCATAAATAAATTTAAATATATAATGCCTAAAAATTATAAATAAAATATAATTATGTAGGAATTAGTTTTATATTTCTAATGAATATTTATATTTGAAAATCCAACATTTATAACCCTATGTAAATATGGTTTTTCTAAAAGATATATGCTTATGTTATTTTTGTATTAATTTTAACTTAATTAAAATAAAGTGTCTCTATCACCTAAAAGTGGCTCCACGGGGTCCCAAAATCGACCCAATGATTTCCATGGTCGGAAATATATCCACCAATAAGGTTAGGGCACGTTTTAGTGTAATTTAGTATTATTATAATATTATTTTAATAACCCTTATTTACCGGATTTACCCTTTAACCTTGGTAAATAAAATATTTACCGAAGTAATTATTCAAAATTTATAAAATTTTTTTTTTACCTATTTACACAATTTGGACATCCCGTTTATCAATATTGAATCTATTTTTCCAAATTCAAAACACAGAAGTGGCAGACATTAATTTAACATTAATTTCCGCTGTCAAAACAAAAAGCGTGTTTTTAAGATATAATAACTATTAAAAGATTGATAATTGTTTATGTTCGGTTTAAATGTGAAATTATGTACACTGAACAACATTGGATTAAATATTAAAAATATATTCTAAATATAATTTAAAAATACTCAAATTCATAATTTATCACTATTAATTATTTTGATTAAAAATTTTGTTTTTAATTAAAATTTAGTAATTTTGACTATTCATCGAAATATGAGAGTTATCCGAAAAGTACCAAAATTTCACCCTAGGATAATTTCATTATTATGAATCCAATATTGAAGTCAATTTTGAGAGGTAAAATTTATAAAATTTTTAAAAAAGTGGGTATTACTATTCATAATGGCTACTTTAATTGGTCATGGTGTGTGTTAGAACTCAAAGATGCGTACAACACACGCCACTGTATTATTCAAAGAGAAGTGTACCGTAGAAGAATGGGGTGTTACATTCTCCCCTCCTTCAATAAATTGCATCCTCACAATTTATACTCGGTATTGGAATCATGGGGTTGAAATTTCAAAATATCTTAGTTGAAATCCCACATCGAAAAATTGATTAATGAGGCCTCTATTGAAAATAAAGAGTGTTAAGTATGAAGGTTACCGAAAATAACACATACTAGGCTTCCATGTAAAAAAATATGGATATGGAAGAGAAATCTGACCATTAATATCTGATGGAGAGTGGTAGAGAACATGGCTATAAAAAGGCCAACAATCCCAAAGCCATAAATTGGTGATTATCTAAGGTACCATCTAGGACAACATTTTTGTTCTAAGATCCTTTTCTTAATGTTGAGGAATTTATTTATGTGATTGGATATAATCATAAGGAGATATAATTACTTTATAATTATAGTTTTATCCATTAATAAATTTCTACCACAAAATCATCTTTCACTACAAAACATAAAACAACTCAAAAATACTCTATTTATCCTAATCGTATAGGGTTCCTAATATAATGAATGTATAATTCACATATCAGACCCATTAAAAATTGAAACTACATTATACAATCCAGGGAATTCACATAGTCCAGTGGTAGGCAATAAATCCCAATCGCACTCTAGTTGTGGGTTCAATTCCCGCAGCTTTGTCCGACGCGACGGGTTGTCACATGGTCTGCGTGTTGTCCTTTTATAAAAATCCAAAAATAACCTTTCAAACTTAATCCATTCCAACCTTTAGACTTATCCAAAATAATACTATCCAAACTCACAGTCCAAAATTTATAAGGAATTTAAACACAATGAAGATCCTTTTTTCCATGTAATTTCCAAAAATTTTAACTCACTGTAGAGTCACTTTACTTAGTACTATAAAATCCCAAATCCTCAATGAAATTGTACTATAGTACAATCCTTATTTATTTCCAGAACATCATTTATACAACACTTAAATAAAATAATTCCAAAATAACAACATAATAACACTAGTCATTCCTCTCCATTTGTGCTAGTATCATAACTTGGTTATTATCCAATAGCATCATTTGCGACATAGATTGATGACTGGGACATTGGTTCATGTAGTGTCTAATATCCTTGCAGATGAAGCATTGTACATTTAAAACCTTTTTCTTATCCTTGCAGTCACGTACTTGGTATCCTTTCTTTCCACACTTATAACATAATTCCATTCCCTTAAATCATTTCCCAATGTGATTCTTTCTACAGTTATCACATATGGGAAAATCCTTCTTTACCATATTCCCTTTATCTGTTATTCTCTCTACCATCCTTTCCTTCTATGGATTCCCTTCAAGGCCATAGGACTCTGAGAATTCTTTACGTATCTTATCAACACATGATACTATTTCTTCATATGATGATAATACGTGGGAGAATATTTCCCTTCTAAATTCTGGCTTAGGACCATAAAAGATATGATCCTTCTTACTCTTTGGATCATACGTATTACTGGAGTTCACATACCTTCTATTGGGCACCATTTCTATAAAATAGCATAAACTAGGTCAGTTTATGAATTTCAATGAATAATTCCAAAATTTTAAAATACCTAACGCAAATTGAAATGTTTATGGATATAATCCATGATCCTAAAAATGTTTTCTTTGAGTAAGTATATACTAAAAGAACCTTCATAATGGTTCGTAAAGAAAATGATAATTATCCTAAGCATATTCGCCGAGAGTGTGGTAACCAATAGTGTAGCAAGACCCATTTTCATGGACCATTTCCCATTCGAGTCTAGCTCAAAGTAGTGTTTTCGGGGTTTACCGCTAGGTACATCTGTGCCAGAGCCGCCTCTACCAGCTCGTATCCAGACAGGGATGTATTGCTCGGAAAACTCACAAAATCTCTACAATACCAAAAATCGAGGATGTTCTTCTACACTAATCCTCAAATTTCATCGTAGGTCTACGTGCTCTAATCAGAGTTTATCTAAATCTAGGTTCCAATGTTATTGCTAAACTTACTCTGATACCAACTGTAACACCCCGACCCCAGTTACCCAGAGTCGGTGCATTATTTTAATACATTGGCATGATACGAGGAATCAAGTCCCGAAGGACTGATCGATTTAGCAGTCTTGGAAAATAGATTACATATATGAATGTTACATTACACTTCATATCATACAAAACAACATAAGTAATCATTCACGAACGGCATTATTCCCTTGGCTTAACCTTGAATATCAATCACTATACACTTCTTGGAATCCTGGGAAAAATAAAACATAGAAAGGGGTGAGCTAATATGCTCAGTAAGGATAACAATACAATGGAAACTTTCATAAATAAGAATTTTTTTTAAGGAAATGTATAACTAAAACAAAAGCCTTTTAAACATTAACTTCAGCATAATATGGAAAAATTAAAATGAAGTAATGCAATTTACTTATTCACATTGATATTATACTAGTCGAATAATCACATGAAATATCAAGAACCACTTTCATAATGATAGAATGCATAATGCCGAACTTTAATTTCTATGTCAAGGACTCGTGCCAAGACCTAAGGTATAACTGTAACCGGAACCCAACCCGAAGAGCCTCTGTAACCGGACTCCAACCAGGAGTTCCTCTAATAACCGGACACCAACCCAGAGTGCCTCTAATAAACGGACACCAACCAGGAGTGACTCTAATAACCGGACACCAACCCGGAGTTCCTCTAATATCCGGACACCAACCCGGAGGGTCTTCTATAATCGGACCCCAACCCAGAGGTCTTACTTTTACCGGTCCCCAACCCGGAAAATACTAGTCCAACAAATTCATCTTAAAAAGAGGATGAAATATAACATAAACATTCGAATTAAAACTAGAATATGAAATTGAAAAACATTAATCATAAACCATTAATGGCATAAAGATAACTCATCCATAGTCAATCATATCACAAAACCTTAAATACAATATGGAAGATTTGTATCATAATAAATCAACATCAAACAAGTGTAAAATTTATCAAGGGATTTTGACATAGATGAAATAAAAAATATTTGAGAGAAATATCTATTTTTCATGAAAACATTTAAATGTCACACAATTTGGAAAAGAATTCATTTAAAGAAAATTTTGATTCTAAGTGTCCCATACCACTTTGAAACTTTTGAAAGGAATTAACATTTTAAAAACATTCATGTCTATATAAATAAATCCTTAAAAACCATTTTGAAGACATGGATATTAATGAGAACGATTTAGAAGAATAAATATTTAAAACGTTTGAAATGATGTTTTAGGAAAAAGTACCTTAAAATAATCCATTTGAGAACTCTTTAATAAAACATGGATATGGATAATAAATATGTCCCAGTAGATACTTACATAAAAACAACCTTGGATAATAAAGAAGTTGTGAAATTAACCCTTACCAATTTGGTGACTTACGAAACATAAAACCCATGAAAGAGGTACCATACAATGAATATGTAAATACACATAAATTAATTTGTATTGCACAAAGAATACTATTATGGGTAGTACATACACCGCACAAAAGGTAATTGTGGCATTATGGCATGAATCTCACAGAAATAAAGAGTGAGATGAAAACCCCTTACCTTGCACATTCCTTTAGTCGAGCGTACATTTTGCCTCATGTATGAAGACTATAGTATGTTGTTAAATTATACCAGAACCATAATAATATTTATAATATCATAAATTATTCATTTATGACTTTATACTACCCATTTAATAATAATTTCAATGTTATATTAATATTTCGGGTAATAATCACTTTCTTTATCCTACGTGTTTTAGCTTGTCACTCTTGATTGTATCACATTGATCCTGATATAAATTCATCCAGAATATAAAACAACATTTATTTATCATATATATTTATAATATAAAAATATATAATAGAAGAATATATGAAATGGAAAACACCTTTTATGGAGACGGTAGTCCATACGTACGCATAAACGATGTTTCCGTTTTCATATAGTATTGAACGGAAGTAAGTGAATAAGATATATGTAAGTACAAAAATACTTATATATATAAATATATATATTTCCAGTAGAATCATTATGTCATATATTACATACTTATTAGTAATATATATTTTTATAGTCATCAATGAATGGTGAACTTGGAAATGAATCTCCTCGCATCGTGGAGACGGTAATCCGTACGTATGCACGAGCGAAAATATCATTATTTTGATATTAATATAATATATAATTGGATGATATATCATATATAAATAATAATTATCATGTTATATTTATTATTTACATGAATTAAACATCATTATTATACCCATACAAATAATAAGATATATTGAATAACAATTACACCACGACGTGGAGACGGAAAGCTGTACGTACACACGTATGGTGACATGTCATTCAAAGGATGGATAGAATACTGAATATGGTTGTACCATATTTATAATAACATCAAAGTATATAGAAGATATTGGAGTTATTATTTTAGAATGGAAATAACAAAGAAAGAATAAGTTGAAGACGAAAGGAACTTGAAAAAGGGTGGTGAAAACATTATCTCTTCTTCGGGTTCTTCCTTTTGATTTGATCAAAAGGGCTCCATAGGTTGGATTTCGGATCAAACTAAGGCCTATAGGTTGTATTGAAGGAAGTTGATATAGTATTTGGGTAGGGTTTGGACGAACCAAAAGGCATTTAATGTGTGAATTAATGAGAAGGGGGAGTTCCCTTTTATAAGAGGGGTGAGGGGCACCTTTGGAAAAGCTAGAAATATTATTTTATAATAAATTCATATTCAGTTTCTAATGGCTCAAAAGGGTATTTATTTAAAGTTTAAGGTGGGGATAGGTCAAAAAATACTCAAAAAATAGTATTTAGATAGGTTTGGGTTACAATATTAACCTTATCTTTAAGTATTAACTCTTAGTTTATTAGTTTCACTTTTACAATGCCTCTTTGTATTTTTATTTTATATGGTTAATAATCATACTATATACATACATGAAATCCCCAAGTGGTCCATAAATGATACACCTATAATTATATAAGTCTCTTGGACGATCCTTAGATTTTTAGGAATTTAATATCAATTAATAATATAATATTTGTTTTAAAAACTCTTTTTTGTAAATTTTGACACCATTCAATAATTTATTTTTCTAAAAATAATAACATAATTATTACTTCTGAAAACGTTAATTAAATCACTCCTAACATGTTATATTATCCTATAAAATTATTGGTATTTATAAAAAGTCTGAAATTACATTTATTTGTGTATTTATAATATCAATTATTCTAATTGTTCATTAATTAGGTAATTACTGCATCACCATTGTTTCATAAATAAATTACAATATATAATGTCTAAAAATTATAAATATAATATAATTATTTATTAATTCTTTTTATCTTTCTAATGAATATTTATAGTCGACAATACAAAATATATAACCCTATTTTAAAATTGTTTTTCTAAAAGATTTATGCTTAGGTAATTTTTGTATTTAATATAACTTAATTAAAATAAAGTGTCCCTATCTCCTACAAGTGGCTCCATGGCGTCCCAAAATCGACACAAGGATGTCCATAGTTGGACATATATCCACCAATAATGTTTGGACACGTTTTAGTGTACTTTTTTATTATTATAATATTATTTTTTAACCCTTATTTACCAGATTTACCCTTTAACCATGGTGAATAAAATATTTACCAAAGTAATTATTCAAAATTTCTAAAAATAAAATTTACCTATTTACACAATTTGGACATCCTGATTCTTAATATGGAATCCATTTTTCCATATTCAAAACACAAAAGTGAAAGAAATTAATTTAAATTAATTCCGGCTGTCAAAACAAAAAGCGTGTTTTTATGATATAATAACTATCAAAAGATTGATAATTTTTTATGTTCGGTTTAAATGTGAAATTATGTCCAATGACCAAAATTGGATTAAATATTAAAAATATATTCTAAATATAATTTTAAACCACTCAAATTCATAATTTATCACTATTAATTACTTTGATTAAAAAAAAATTAATTAAAATTTAGTATTTTTCACTATTAATCAAAGTATGAGAGTTATCCAAAAAGTACCAAAATTTACTCCTAGGATAATTTCAATATTCCGAATCCAAAATTGAAGTATATTTTGAGAGATAAAATTTATAAAATTTCAAAAAGTGGGTATTACTATTCATAACGGCTACTTTAATTGGTCGTTGTGTGTGTTAGAACTCGAAGTTGCGTACAACACACACTACTGTATTATTCAAAGAGAAGCGTACCATAGAAGTTTGGTGTGTTACACTAAATATTATTATATTTTTTCATCATATGGGTTGTACCTACACATACGCACACTTCCATCAAATGGTTAATGAAATTACTATTCGTATACGGAGAACTACCACCTCACATAACAATATCGTTTATCATTTACCACCTCTCATGGATTGAAATTATGATGGATAAAATATTTTTATATGATATATGTATATATATTTGTAATCTATTATGTATTAATACTTATGAAATTTTTATACACACATATCATCTTACTTTCCATTTTTCGTAAATAAGATAACTCCATTTGTGGATGGGTGGAATACTGTCTCCCCAAAGCATTGTGATACATTCACACATTAAAAATAATCTATTAAGGGTGGGTTTAATTTAAAATATCTCATATTCATGAACTATTTATGAAATCCATCAAATAATTAGAATTTTTGGAAGAAATTAATTATAAACATGAAAATAATCTTGAAGAAAGTAAATAATTAACATTTTTTCATTATTTAGAAAGATAAAGATGCACATTAAAAGTCAGTATTAAGGTAGGAAATTTCAGCTAAATATAATTTAATTGTGACATTTCTTGATAAAATTCACCTTTATTCTTTTATAATGTTTATGTAATCCCCTTTGACATTCCATATCCATTTTTATCTATTCTCATGCAATTTAATGTCAAATTATATGTTATTCTTTCATGTGGATTATGATATAAATGTTCAGAGTGGGGTAGGAATATTTGAATTTTTAAATATTTAATATTTCAAAAAATTAAATATTATATATATTGTTATATATATATATATATATATTTATATGAATATAAAATTTCCATAGAGTAAATTTTATGTCTATTTTAAATTTGGCTTCCTTTACAATCCTTGACATTTTTAAATGAAAATGAAACCCATATATCCATTTTGTCGGTTTTATGTTATTAAAAATAGGTTCAGGGAATTGAATGATTATTTTAATATATTGAAATTTTTTCTTGTGATTTAAAATTAAATTTTGTTAGTGAAATGTTGAAAATTGAAATCTTTTATGTGTTATGATTATATAAAGATACATTGACATTTGTCGAGTAATTCTGTAGTAAACCCATGATAAGTTTTTTCATGACAATTTTATGATATGTGGGTCTATCATATCCCTATAATGTACTGAGTTTTGGAATTTGTCCATATGGATATTCCATTTGGAAGAGTAACATATATGTAATTAAACTGTATGGTTCTTCCATTTATAAGAGTGAAAAGTATAATTATGTATAAACAAACCTTTATGTTTTTTTAATGATTGATATGGGTTTTATAGTAATATTTTTGTTAAAAAAATTATATGAAAAATATTACTTTCAATGAATATGTATATTACTTATAAGGGTTAAAATTCAATTATATTTAAAAACATTTCATGTATTGTTAAGTTTATCAATGGAATAAAGTCTATATTTTTTAATATCCCTTAATTATTTTTTAATTCTTTTTAATGCTTTTAATTTTATTTCATAGGACATAATGATGAGTATGGGATTGATATAATTCATGTTGAATATCATGGATAGTATTCAAAAAATATATCTTGATTTATTGTTAAAAAATTTATATTGTAAAAATATGGATACTAAATGGAAGTGTCCTCTTAGAAATTTTATAGTTTTGTTATGTATGAGTTGTGGCCTAATTATCTATAACACTAAGAATGGAAAGATAATCATTGTGAGGGAATGTAAAATTCATGAATTAACATAAGATTATGTAATTTTTTTAGACGAGGATTTATATGAGAGGAATCTGAATCTTCTGTGTGATAGAGACCACCAAGATTACTGTTCTTGTGGAACTATGGGGAATTCTAAGAAATTATATTGGACCTTTACATCTAATTACATTGGGAGAGGATCCACACTAGATCCACCTTTAGAGTAATCTTCTTTTACACCGAATTAGGATGGGTGTTGTTGTAAAACCAACTTGAATGATTGAGGATGAGGTCATGGACCTAGTATTTAGGATATAGGTTATTTGTGCTAGTAGTGTAGTTATACTCAGGGTAGTACAACTGTAGCATAGGACCATGGATAATGTCAATTTCATGCATTACAGCCTATACCCAAGTATCAAAGTGTGAGAACATATATACAATATAATAAACTATTCTTAATAGATTCCACAATAGAAAATTCCTTGTTTGATATAGGTGCTTAAATATCCTTTTCCCCTTTATCTATCATGTAATGTCTAGACCTTTAATAATTTAACAATTATGGTGTGATGACCTCAGATAAGTCGTTGGGTGTATGGTCTAAGGGAATACACCAACACATGGATTTACCTCTTTAGGTATGCAGTTATACCTTCCTATGGGACCTCTTTGTCCTCAATATGACACGTTTCTACATCATTATCATGATGAATTGATTGGTACCTTGTCACACATTTGTAGATTTCTATCACCACATGGAATTGTTTTTTTCATTGATGGGAAGCAGTTATCTAAACAAGGATGAGTATGATGTAAATACTTGTACATGTGGACTAGAGAATCACATGATGGGCAGTGTAAAATTCCATATTTATAATCACCTTATAGAGTAGAAGGGAGAACCCATGGGTTATATTCCTCTGGTAGTATATCATATCAAGGATTAATTTTTTGAGGGGTTTTCTAGATTACCTCCAGAGAGATAGGTAGATTTTATAATTTATCTCATTATAGGAGTAGTTGCAACTTATATTCCTCCATAATGGATGTAAAATACTATGCTCCATGAGATTAAGTGGATGATGGTAGATTTAGAGGAAAATGTTTTTATACTTACTAACACTACCTATTAGGGGTGACCGATTTTTTCACCAAGAATGTGGAAAGAAACCTTATTTTTTGTGTGGATTACAGATGACTGAAGAAGCTAACATTCAAGAACTGGTATCCCTAACCTGAAATAGATGATCTCTTTTAACAACTTCGAGGATCTAAGTTTATCTTTTATTTCTACACGATATCAGGGCTATCATCTAGTGTGAGTCATACCATCAGACATACATCATATAACATTCCAAAGAAGGTATGGTCTATATGAGTATCTGATTATGTCATTCAGTCTTATTATTTCACCTTCCATTAGGATGGATTTGATTAATATGGTCTCCCCTCCCTATGTGGATTCCTCTATCATGGTCTTTGTATATTATGTATTGTTGTATTAAAACAATCATAGCGACCATACTACAAGCCATGATATTGTTTTCAACACACTGAGGGAGATTTATATTTTGGCCAAAATTGATAATTTCCACTTCATGATTTTTGGTATTCACTTATTGGGTCACATTATCTCAGAATAAATATTATTTATTGACTGATAGAAGGTGAGAGGTGTGGTTTCCTGGAAGAATCATGATAACTTGTTTGATATATTGAGTTAATTTTGGATGGATGTATATTATTTTTGTTTCATTATAGACTTATCATGTGTTACTTAACCTATTGAAAATCTTATAATGAAGGGTGTTAAGTTCATGTGGTTAGAAGAGTGCTAGAAATCCTTACATGAGATGAATGGAAGGACTGTTTCAACATCTATTCTATTTCAATCATATCCTGAAAGAGGCTCTATAGTGTTCGATGATGAATCAAAAATTATATTGGGAGAAATGTTGATACATGAAGATATAGTAGTTTCTTAAAAATATCACTAGTTGAGGCCTAATGAGATAAATTATTCATTGAATGAACTCAATCTAGGAGCAGTTGTCCATGAATTACATTGCTAGAAGAAATATTTGACTTCTGACTTCTTTTTGATGTATAAAGACCCAAAGTGCTAGAAATATATCTTTTTATAGCATGAATTGTATCTTGTATTGTAGATATCAGTGGAATATCATCAGTATTTTTTACTTTGGTCTTACTTATATTCTTGTAAAGGGCATTGTAGTTACTATTATGTTGAGTTAAAAACTTAGGTTAATGGCTTACAAGAATCCAATAATGAATGGAAATTGATGGCAACCCTTTCTGAGATGAATTATGATTTTCTAAATATTCACTAGTTGTATATTATCCAAATTTTATTATTACCTCTTCATTCCATGAGAGTATAAAGAGTAGGTTGTTTCTAGATAGAAAATGGTTGGTTCTCCATGAGAGTATCTCTGGAGATGACATGCATATGGACCGTTCTATAGATAATGATGATGTTTTATTTATTCATGGTCACAACTAATTTCCAATAGATATGAGAGAGAAACTGATGTGAGAGTCCCATGCTTCAAAATAGATAGTTCATATATAAATAACCCAGATATATTGAGATATGTGATGCCTATATTTTGTTCATGGAATGAAATGTGAGATAGAAGACTATATCACTAGGTTGTCTACCACTCACATGTGAAGGAGGATGAACAAATACCTACAGGATTGTTACAACAAATTCTAGTATTGGAATGTCAATGGTGTGATATTAGAATGAAATTTTCATTATTTTACCAATGTCACCATGAGGTATCTATGTTGTTTGGGTGGTCATTGATAGTCTGAATAAAGATTCCCATTTCATTCTTATATATGAGATATTCTTAATTGATAAGTTGGGAAGACTATATATGTGTAATATAACTCAACCACACATGGACCTTCGTATGATGGTTTCAGAAAGGGAATCACATTTCACATCAACATTATAGAATTATTTACAATGATCCATGGGTACATAGGTGCTTCTCAGTATATATTTTCACCCTCATAAAAATTTCCAATCATAAGAGACGATGTATGCTTTTTAAGACATAATCTGTGCATGTTTCCTTGATTTCAGTTATTATTGTGAGAGTCATATCCTAATCATATATATTTACTTTAATAATATATTTCATGTAATGATTCAGATGTCTCTTTTTTTATCATTTTACAGTAGGTCATTCTATTAACCCCTGTGCTAGCTAGAGCTAGAGGAGACGTCCTTACTAAGTCCTCGTCTCATGTAGGAGACTTCAGAGTAGGTTTAGCTAGTTGGGAAGATTATTTTTAATTCCCAGTCTAGACATAAATCATATATAGATCACAATTGACACCTTCTAGAGATCATGGTTGTGGATATTGTTTTTCCATGAGTATCAGTTTGACTTGGGCGGGGATGTATATAGAAGAAGGGGATGTTTTCATTTCAGTATGGTGGGATGTTTCAGTGTCCACTGAGAGTCAGTCCGGTGTCCTGCTAGATGTTACACCCTTATAGGTACCATGTGATTCATAACATCATTCGTGTTTCATAGCATCAACATTATCATATAGGCCCATCTCATACATTTGACCCAATGGAGGTTGAGTTAGAAGCCTATTCTTCTTTTGAGTGATATACTATATGCATTATGGAAGGGAGCATGAGGGCTCTCCAGGGATTGTTTGTCCCTTTAGTATGGGTGCTATGCAAACAAAACTGTGTATATGACAAGAATTAATATATTGAGGCCAACACAAATGCCTAGTGGCCAAAGTTGTTCTTAGATAGTGTTTCACCTCTCTTGGATGGAGAAATCTGGGTGGATATTCTTTTAGGGGGGAGACTGTATGAACCCACATTTCATATTAGACATGGATCCATTTAAATTTAGTATAATTTTTTATTTTTGACATCATATAGATTCCTAATGATTTAGTGGTGGGTTAGGGTGTGTTTGGGGCATGTTTCAATCTTTTAATCCCGGTCCGTAATGAAACACATGGGGCCAGATGGTTTGAAGAAACCATGAAACCGAGCCCAAATGGTTTCTCCTTACCATGAATTACTGGGAAGTATAAAATCTATGGAGTATGATTTTCCCAAACAATGTTCTAGTGGCTACAATTCCATGAAAAAATGACTATAGTTTTTAGAAAAGGTGATTCACACGGGTAGTGCATGATTTAAATAACTATCCAGCCAGAACATGCATTTACCATCCTTATGAAGTGAAACACACTTGGTTGGAGTGTACCTAATCCATACCTAATTCCAAACCACTATGTAGAAAAATTATGGTTGATTTTACCAAATTGACCTCAATGAAAATTTTAACTTATTGCTCCTCTTATTTCCACCTATTTATATCATGTAAAGGGTTCTTCTCCCATTTCAAGAAATTTTATTCATATAGCTTTGATTGGTGATAACCCTCTAGTATAAAAATGATTAGGATCTATATTCATCATGTTGGATGAGAATCAGTTTTCAATTAATTAATTTTTATCCATTCATTACTTTTTCCTCAATGATGGTATTTAGATATATGCTCATATGCCCTATTTTCTAGGAATTTATCCATTCTTCAGATTCTTCAAATCTAGGTAAAAATAATGGTTGGTAATGAATGAGGAGCGTCATATGAGCTTTTGGTATGTGTTCAATAAAACAGGACTTAAGTTTGTAATATTTATAAATTATTTTAGTGTGTTCACACTTATTTCATCATGCTTGACTGATTAAAATAAAAAATCCTACCTATAATAATTCTGCTCATAATCTTAAGCCATTTCTATATTGTGACATTATATATTCGGAGGTTGATACCTCAATGTCAACAATCCGACACAGGGTGTTTCCATTCTTATTCCATTACTGGTTGGTTATCATTGCCCACCACAATAATCATTTGTGCTATATCATAATCCTAATAAAGGAAATTCTCCCTTAATAAAATAAATTATATAATTTATAATGTTTATACCTTGTAAATGATAATATCCATTGACCCTTCTAATGTAATTATTTTAAATATAAGTAACAAATCTAAAATATTTATGGATGGAATACTTTTTATATCACTTGGCATGAATGAATGTAATTAAATGGATTGGTTTCCTATTGTATCACCCCTTTACATGCATTATATAAGGCATAATATTGAACCATAAGTAATAATAATGACTTATATTTGATGATAAATGGTTTCATTTCCCTTATAATTTTTACTCTATATAATTTTAGGGAACGAACCGCTTGAATTACAAAAATCATGTGTAATACATGACCTAATTTATTTATAAATAAATAATAATGTTCTTAATTCTTACATATACTGACATTTTTACATGATTGGATATACTCAAGCTTGTAGCGACCCAAATCTTGACGTACATGGACATTACATTACTTTTTAGGAATACTTATTACATAACAAAAACAGACACACAAGGACCATAATGGTTTAGTGTCTTTGGAAACATGGAATATAATCTTCTAATCGTGGTGAAATATTTTCAACATCTCCCATAAAGATCTTCCCCATTTTTTTCTTACCTAAAACCTTTCTTTAAGTCCTAGGGAAAAGAAAACATAAAAGGGGTGAGCTCAAATTCCCAGTAAGGGTTAACATAGAGAACATAAAACAATCCATAAACATTTGAATGCAAAAACTTGAACATAAAATCTAAAATCAAAATCTTGAGCAAGGACATGAATATTGGAAGTACGTAAGGCATATATCATAAGGGAATGTCAATCATGATAAAATAGCATGGGAATAAAACATGTAATTGTGACAACCATTAAGAACATTTTATGATTTCCATAGTAGCCAAGGCATTGTTGCCAAGACCATCTTAGTGGAAAAAGTCCCTTTCTGAATGAAGTTCACTCCTCGTTTCAATCCTGTAACATTGAACCGGATTAACATACCATTCCAGCCATGTCTATATCATTAGATATAAATCTTTACCCAATAAATTGGAGGGAGATATAGGTCCCACCCATCTCATAATTAAATCATTCTTACTTGTGCCACAAAATAAACATAAAGCATTCATCATAACCCAAAGAATAAAATGGGTTTCATAAACATCATTCCATCATAAAATAATCCATATAAAACAAATGGATATCATTTCATAATAAGAAAAGTAAAACCATTTAAATCATAGTGACATTTTACTTGAAACATACACATATGAAATAATTTCATCATAGATGGGAAATGATTTTGATAAAACACTTGAAATGAATTCTTGAGGAAAATATCATTTCTTCTCCAAAATCATTTTCTTTTCAAAAAATTCCATGAAATTTTAAAAGAAAATTATTTTGTTGAAAATATTCATAAAGGCTTGTAGAGTATTCTTCATGAAAAGGAGGCGTTTTGAAACCGTAAAAATCCGTTCATGCCGTATAAGTTAAAAATAACATTCTTCTCGTACTTTTGTCGGAAAAGTCCAAAAGTACCTCGTATGGTAAAAAAAGATTCCTTAAATACCATGTAGAAAAAGTAAAAAATGGGTTAAAAGGACATTAAAAATACATGAAAACATTTTTATAAAACATGGGCTTGGATGATACAGATAACCAAGGTAAATACTTATGAATAAACAATCTCGGATAAAAATGCGATTGATAAATTATCCCTTACCATATGTACGATATGCTTCGTACATTTCTGAACCTCCTGTATAATGATTTAAATAATATCATTCGCTTATTAATGAATAATATTCATTGTTATGATATCATATATAGTTCATTTATGACTTTATATTACCTGTTCTTTTGTAAGTTCCATGTTAAAGCAAAGTTTTGGGTTAAATCATTTTATTTATCGTAGGGGTTTGGACTTGTGGGTCTTGATATTATTATTTATATCCTGATTTACTTAATTACAGAATGTAAAACATGATTTATATATAAAATATATTCAGTATATACATATATATATGATAGATCGATTAAATGGAATGAAATACACCATTCATGGAGACGGTTGGCCGTAAGTACGCATGAACACTGTTTTCGTTTCCTTATTGAATTGAATGAAATTAATTAGATGACATACATATATATATATATACATAAATCCATTATCATTATTATTTCATATATTTCATGATTACTTATTATATATACTTTATAATCATTCATGAATGGTTAACATGGAGAATGAATCTCATCGTGTCGTGGAGACGGTAGTCCGTACGTACGTACGAGCGATGATATCATTTCCATGATCGTGGAATTGCATTGAAGTATATGTATAATATTTCAGAATAAATATCACTTTTAAATAATCCTATATAGTTATTTATTTACACTATTATACCCATCCAAGTAAGGTGGTTGTCGAAAACAGATTACACCACGGCGTGGAGACGGTATTCCGTACGTACAAACGCACGGTGATTTTGTTTTCCCTAGGATGGATAGATGGTGAAATAGGGTTGTTTAATACAAATAATAACATATATGTATATTAGTGATACTGATGTTTTTACTTCATAATTAAACAACTAAAAAAGAATAAGTACAAGAAGAAATAAAGTTGAAAGAATCGGTAACGGATATTACCTCTTCTTTCGAAATGCCTTTTTGAAACCTCCTCTTAGGGCACTATGATTGGTCATTGAAGAATACCAGAACCTCTATGATGTTTTTAGGGAAATGGAGAAGAGAAATTGGAAGGGTTTTTCTGAGATTTAAGGCTCAAAGTGGTGTTATGAAGAGAGGGAGGAGGTTCCCTTTTATAAGGGAGGAGAGGGTCACCTTTGGAATAACGAAAAATATTATTTTATTTTGAAGTCATATTCTATTTTTAATAGCTCCAAATTGAGTAATTTAGAAACTAAGGTGGGGACGGGTCGAAATAATCTCATCCAATATAATTTAGACAAGTTTAGGTTTCTTTTTTAAACTTATCATTTAGATTTTACTTTAAGTTAAATAATTTATCTTTTACCATGTCTTCTTGTTTTCTTACACTATAATGTTAATAAACATACTATAACAAGCCAAACTAACCCCAAGATGTTTATTATTAATATACATAACCTTATCTAAGTAATTTGACCAAACCCTAGATTTTTGAGGAATAAAATAACAATTTATAATATAATATTTGTTTTAAAAACTATTTTATGTCAATTTTGACACTATTTGGTAATTGATTTTTGTGAAAATCATAACAGAATGATTAGTTCAAAAAAATTTAAAAAAATAAATACGAACATGTCATATTAACCTAGAAAATTAATGTAATTCATAAAAAGCCTCATATTAAATTTATTTGTGTATTTATAACATCAATTATGTAAATATTTCATTAATAATATAATTACTGCATCATCATTGTGTCCTTAATAAATTAAATTATTTAATGTATAAAAATTATAAATAAAATACCATCATGTAAGAAGTATTTTTATATTTATAATGAATATTTATAGTCGAATTTATATTATTTATAACCCTATATTAAAAATGAGTTATTTATTAAACATTGATTTTAACTATTTTAACCCTTCTTGAAATAAATTAATAATAAATGTCCTAATCTAATCCATGTGGGCCCAAATGGTCATTTTTTATTCCTAAGGTTTTTTTTGGTCGAATTAAATCAATCCAATAGAATTAGGACATGTTTTAAGGTAATAATAATATCATTTTTACTCTTAATTACCCTATTTAATTTTAACTGTGGTAAAAAAAAGTAAAAAGCTACTATTCACCAAAAATATTTTCATCTCATTGAACAAAATTTTAGTCCTTGATATTAACCGTGTGTCTCGTATTTTTGAAATTCCACTCACTGAAGTGGTAAAATTAAGTTTTATGTGAATTTGCCGTTTCTCCTAGGAGCTGGGTAAAAGACGGTGAAAAGTTCAATAAAATTTTTATATATCAAAAATTATTATAAAATGACTCCAATGACTTAAATTAAATTTATACAGGTAATATGTATCAATTTTGAGCTAAAATAAATTTAAATAAAATAAATAATTATTTAAAAAAAATGTCGGTTTTTGAATAGTAACCCAGTGTTTTCACTATTCATCAAAAATTGAAAGTTTTCAGAAAAATACGAAAAATTCACCCTAGGCTAATTTCAATATTCTAAATCCAAAAATGAAGTCCATTTTGAAAGATAAAATTTATTAAATTTCAAAAATTGGGTATTACTATTCATAACAACTAGTTTATATAACATATCGTTGTTTAGTGAAACTTGGTATTGCGTACAACACACGCTCTCGTGGAAGGTCGCGATTGCGTGTAATGCAAGCCATGTCAGGGATGCATGTTGTGCAAGATCATTTTGGTGTAGCATACAAAAAAAGACATTAATGAAATTAAAAATAATATTTTTCATAAAATCTCGGGGTGTTTCATTATACCCCCCTTAAAATGAATTTCGCCCTCGAAATTCGTCGGGGTTATAAATGGTTTACTACTCGAAAGTTTCTTTAAAAAAACCCACATCGTAGAAAGGAATACCAAAAATTGGCTTTAAAAACAAAAGTATGAAATGTAACGGTTACCCAAATTAAATAATCACTGGGTTTCCACATAGGAGAACATCGGTGAAAATATGGATATGGAAGAGAAATATAACCGTCATGTTCTGATGGAGAGTGGTATAGAACATGGCTATGAAAAATCCAACAATCACAAAGCCATGTATTTGTGATGATCTAGGGTACCATCTGATTCATCGGATATAATGGTACTAGGACAACATTTTTGGTTTTCAAGATCATTTCCCTAAAGTTGAAGAATTTGAATTAGAATAAATACTTACTTTATTTTGGTATAATCTCACTATTGTTCATGCCTTGAACAATTTCCACTTCATCTCTTTAAGAAATGATGTTGAATTTGTCTTTCCCAAAGTTTTATCAGATCATGTGATAGAATGATAGTTCATTCCATCTGTCTCAAACATAAGTTAGAAAAGGTTATATACATAATTCCATCTATGGAGAGATTAATCATATATGGTTCCAAAATGGACTAATACTTAATCTATCATCGTGTATAATAAAATAAAACTAGTTTCTACTAACCAGGGACTTCCTGTAGGCCAATGGTAGGAAATAAAGGCATGTCGCACTTCAGTTGTGGGTTCGATTCCCATAGCCTTGTCCAACGTGACGGGTTGTCGCTCGTTCTGCAGGTTGTCCTTTTTTTCTTCTAAAAATACAATACTAACTTATGTCCAACATAATACATTCAAATCATTAGATTTATCCATAACATTTCATTCCATTATCATATTATAATGAAAATAATTACCAAATATTTCATATAACAAGAATGTTAATACCATCGTTGATCTCCATATATCATAAGTTATGTCTTCTTGGTCACATTTCAAACATTCGAAGGCCTCAATCATGTATTCTCTTGAAAACTGAATACCCATTGAATCTTTGTGAAAACATGAGTGCTGTAAAAAGTTAACTCTTTCCACATAACAAAACCCCAAAATTCTATATACTCAAAACATGATATAACTATTTCCTTATATCAGTCATGAGCTCATGAATACTGTCAAACATTTCTTTTTTCTCCTTATCCCTTCATTATGCGCATATCATCTTCTTTCCAAAAATATCTCAAACACTTTCCATGGTTACCGGTATGATAAAATTATTGAAAACCACAATAGACCAATACATGAATATTCCAATATTCCATGATACTATATACAACATTATTTTGTAATCCCGTTACATAAACACTTAATCATTCCACCACATCGTTTTCATATTCAACATCACCAAGAGTGATCGCATGTGACTTCCTTTTGTCCATTCCCTTATGTGGTTTCTCATGTCGATCATCATTTTCCCTTGGATTAGGGAATTGATTAGCATAATGACCCATTTCAGTTCACTTGAAGCATTGAAGTGCTGGTGGTGCGTTCTCTGTAGTCTTTTCTTTATTCACATCATTAGCAACCCTATTTCCATTACTTCGACACTCAGCTGCTTGATGAACTTCTTTTCCACACTTAAAAAATTTTCTAGTCCCTTTAAGACAATCTCCACCATGCTTCATTCCACACTTTGAGCATAATGAAACATTCATCTTCTTTTCACCATTATTCTGAGATTTCTCCTTGAACTCCATCTTTCTTTTCTTGTCAAAACCATGAGATGGATATGTAACACCATCTTCCATTTATACATAGCTACTGAAGTCTCTTATATCTAATTCCCTTCGATGATTTGGTTTTAAGCCACTGAAGAATTGATCAACTTTACTTTCATGTTGGATGATAAAGCCAGATTCATACCTTTCTAGCCTTATAAAATTTCCTTCATATATACCAACAGATTCATCATACTTTTACTTTAGTTCATGAAATTACTTCTCCATCTCTGTTCGAAGAATACGAGGGATGTACTTATTGAAAAATAAGTTCTTGAACTTGTCCCATTCCATGGACTCAATTTTATCTCTTTGTCTCGTATTCTTGATATGATTCTACCATTGATCCGCTTCACCTTCCAAATGATATATTGATAAGATGACTTTATCATGATCAGAACATTGAAGAACTGAAAATATCTATTTAGTGGTACTGATCCATTGTTTAGAAACAAGTGGATCAGAAGACCCACTGAAAGAATGTGCACGTTGCCTCATGAAGGAATCAATAGAATATTATTTCCCTCTATGCTCATTTGGATGTCTAGAATGATTCATAGCTTGTGTAAGTATAGAAATAAGATTTTTCACTCCATCTCCCATATTATTTGTTTTTTCTAGAGGAAAATCATTTCATTGTCCATTACATTGATCAAAACGGTTCCTTTGGGTTCTAGCCATCGTCTAAAACCCAAAATGAATAGTGTGAGAGGCAAAAATCATGCTAGGGAAAAAAACATAATAAAGGGGGAGTACCTTCAATATCTAACATCTTAGGATTAATTTTAAGATCGTTACTATAATTATAGGATTATAACCTATACTTAGACTTAACCTTAGGGACATCCTTAGACATTCCTTAGAAATATCTCTAGGGATCTCACTAATGTTCTCGCATCCTATTTTCCAAATGTTGAATTAACCTTTCCTCTGATACCAACTGTAGGGAACCAAATCTTGACATAATGGACATTACATTACTTTTGTGGAATACTTAGTACATAACAAAAATAGATATACAAGGACCGTAATAGTTTAATGTCTTTGGAAACTCGGAATATAATCTTCTAATCGTGGTGAAAGATAATCAACATCTCCCATAAATATTTTCCCCTTTTTTCTTACCTAATACCATTCTATATATCATGGAGAAAAGATAAAATAAAAGGGATGAGCTCAAATGATCAATAAGGGTAAACATAGAGAACATAAAACAATCTATAAACAATTGAATGCAAAAACTTGAACATAAAATCTAAACATCAAAATCTTGAGAAAATACATAAATCTTGGAAGTACGTAAGGCATATATCATAAGGGAACACAAATCATGATAAAATAGAATGGGAATAAAACATGTAATTGTGGAAACCATTAAGAACATGTTATGATTTCCATAGTAGTCAAGGCATTGCTGCCAAGACCATCTTAGTGGACAATGTCCCTTTCTGAATCGAGTTCACACCTCGTTTCAGTCCTGTAACACTGAACCAGATTAACTTACCATTCCGGCCATGTCTATCTCATGAGATATAAATCTTTACCCAATGCATTGGAGGGAGATATAGGTTCCACCCATATCATAATGAAATCATTCTTACTTGTGCCATAAAATAATCATAAACCATTCATCATAACCCAAAGAATAAAATGGGTTTCATAAACATCATTCCATCATAACATAATCCATATAAAACAAATGGATATCATTTCATAATAAGTAAAGTAAAACCATGTAAATCATAGAGACATTATACTTGAAACATTCACATATGAAATAATTTCATCATATATGGAAAAACATTTTGATAAAACACTTGAAATGAATTATTGAGGAAAATATCCTTTCTTCTTCAAAATCATTTTCCTTTCACAAAATGCCATGAAATTTTAAAAGGAAAGTATTTTTTTTTTGAAAATATTCATAAATCCTTGTAGAGTATGCTTCATGAAAATTAGGCGTTATGAAATCGTAAAAATCCATTCATGCCATATAAGTTAAAAATAACGTTCTTCTCGGACTTTTGTCGGAAAAGTCAAAAAGTACCTCCTATGGTAAACAAGAAAAAGATTCCTTAAATACCATGTAGTAAAAGTAAAAAATGGGTAAAAAGGAATTTAAACATACATGAAAACATTTTTAGAAAACATAGGATTGGATGATAAAGATAACCCTAGTAAATACTTACGAATAAAAAATCTTGGATAAAAATGAGAATGATAAATTATCCCTTACCTTATGTCCGATATTATTCGTACGTTTCCGAAACTCATGTATAATGATTTAAATAATTTCATTTACTTATTACAGAATAATATTCATTGTTATGATATCATATATGGTTCTCTTATGACTTTATATTACCCATTCATTTGTAAGTTCCATGTTAAAGCAACATTTTGGGTTAAATCGTTTTATTTATCAGACGTGTTTGGACTTGTTGTTCTTGATATTATTACTTATATCCTGATTTAATTAATTCCAGAATATAAAACAGGATTTATATATAATATATATTCATTATATACATATATATATGATATATCGATTAAATGGAATGAAATAAACCGTTCGTGGAGACGGTAGGCCGTACGTACGCATGAATGCTGTTTTCGTTTCCTGATTGAATTGAATGAAATTAAGTAGATGACATACATATATATTCACATAAATCCAGTGTCATTATTATGTAATATATGTCATTATTACTTATTATATATACTTTATAATCTTTCATGAATGGTTAACGTGGAGAATGAATCTCATCGCGTCATGGAGACGGTAGTCCGTACGTACGGACGAGCGATGATATCATTCCCATGATCATGGTATTGCATTGAAGTGTACGTATAATATTTCAGAATCAATATCAATTTTCAATATTCATATATAGTTATTTATTTACACAATTATACCGATCCAAGTAAGATGGTGGTCGAAAACAGATTACACCGTGGCGTGGAGACGGTATTCCGTACGTACGCACGCGCGGTGATTTCGTTTTCCGTAGGATGGATAGATGGTGAAATAGGTTTGTGTCATAATTATAATAACATATCCCTATATAAGTGATACTGATGTTATTACTTCATAATGAAACAACTAAAGAATAATAAGTTGAAGAAGAAATTAAGTTGAAAGAATAGGTAACAGATATTACATCTTCTTTCGACACGCCTTTCTGAAACCTCCTCTTAGGGCACTAAGATTGGTCTTTGAAGAAGACCAGAACATCTAGGATGTTTCTAGGGAAGTGGAGAAGTGAAATTGGCAGGGTTTGGCCAAGCTTGAAGGCTCAATGTGGTGTGAGGAAGAGAGGGAGGAGGTGCAATTTTCGAAGGGAGGAGAGGATCACATTTGGAATAACTAAAAATATTATTTTATTATAAAGTCATATTCAGTTTTTAATAGCTCCAAATTGAGCTATTTGGAATCACGGTTTGGGATGGGTAAAATCCTCTCATCCAATAGAGTTTAGACAAGTTTAGATTTCTATTTTAACCTTATCATTTAGATTTAACTTTTAGTTAAATAATTTTTCTTTCACCGTGTCTTCTTGTTTTCTTACACTATAAGGTTAATAAACATACTATAACAAGCCAAACGAACCCCAAGATATTTATTATTAATATAAATAACCTTATCTAAGTCCTTTGGCCGAACCTTATATTTTTAGGAATAAAATAACAATTAATAATATAATATTTTTTTTAAAAACTATTTTATGTCAATTTTGACACTATTCGGTAATTGATTTTTGCGAAAATCATAAAAGAATGATTAGTTCGAAAAAATATAACTAAATCAATACTAACATTTAATATTAACCAATAAAATTAATGTAATTCATAAAAAGTCCTAAATTACATTTATTTGGGTATTTATAACATCAATTATGTCAATATTTCATTAATAAGATAATTACTACATCATCATTGTGACATAAATAAATTAAATTATATAATATCTAAAAATTATAAATAAACCACCATTATGTAGGAAATATTTTTATATTTCTAATGAATATTTATAGTCGAATTTATCTTATGTATATCCCTATATTAGAAATGATTTAGTTATTAAACGTTGATTTTAACTATTTGAACCCTTCTTTAAATAAATTAATAATAAATGTCCTAATCTAATCCAAGAGGGCCAAAATGGTCATATGTTATTCCTACGGCTGTTTTTGGTCGAATTACACTTATCCAATAGAATTAGGACATGTGTTAGGGTAATAATAATATCATTTTTACCCTTAATTACACTATTTACTTTTAAACGTGGTAAAAAAAGTAACAACTTACTATTCACCAAAAATTATTTTAATCTCATTGAACAACATTTTAGTCCTTGATATTAACCGTGTCTCTCGGATTTTCAAAATTCCACTCACAGAAGCGGTAAAATAATGTTTTATGTGAATTTGAAAATTCTTCTAGGAGGTGGGTAAAAAACAGTGAAAAGTTCAAAAAAAAAATTATATCTAAAATTATTATAAAATGACTCCAATGACTTAAATTGAACTTATACAGGTATTATTTATCAATTTTGAACTAAAATAAATTTAAATAAAATAAATAATTATTTAAATAAAAAGTCAGTTTTTGAATAGTAACCTAGTGTTTTCACTATTCATCAAAAATTGAAAGTTTTCAGAAAAATATCAAAAATTCACCCTAGGATAATTTCGATATTCTGAATCCAATAATGAAGTCCATTTTGAAAGATAAAATTTATAAAATTTCAAAAAATGGGAATTATTATTCATAACGTCTAGTTTATATAACATATCGTTGTTTAGTGAAACTCGGTATTGCGTACAACACACGCTATCGTGGAAGGTCGTGATTGCGTGTAATGCAAGACAAGTCAGGGATGCATGTTGTGCAAGCTCCTTTTGGTATAGAATAAAACACAAGACATTAATGAAATTAAAAAGAATATTTTTCATAAAATCTCGGGGTGTTACAAAGATGGCCTTGGATTTCTGAGGAAATTCAATGATCACTCATGTACACCATTCCGATTTAGGAATTCCAGTTGCCATGGATGAGACCCACCTTAGAAAATAATCATTATCTACTGGTGGATGACTGGTATGACACTCTAGAAACCATCAATTATTGTTATTGTATTCCTTGGATACAATCCATGGATCCAACATGGCATCTACGTACATGAGGTTCCATAGACATTTTATGTTTTGTATGTCCTTGAAACGTGTATTCTAGTTTTAAGAATCACCACTTCCAGGTAGTTTCCATTGGATTTATTTCGGAAACTGGAAACATCCAATAGTTTTTTATTAAAAGATTACTTGCTTTAGAAAGGAAGGAGTTTGTTAAATTTGAACATTGTGATTATTAGGAACATACATTGGTCGAGAGGATTGAAGGTTAGACTTATCACACCTTTTTAGGGGAATTATTTTCTACTCTTGGAGGGTCTTTATAAATTTAGGATATTTTCATGAATACTTATTAATTCACCAATCATGACATGGGTTTCCCTTAGAATTTACAATAACTTAATAACATGTCTAAAATATTGAATCATCAGTAGGGATTCAAGGTTCTTAATTAATGGAAATATACATATGTATTCATGGTTTTCCCTCACTGGTATCCTCTAATATACTATTGACAGTTTTTTTAATAATCATTATGATGATACTAGTTTTTAAGCCACTCAGTGGGTCACCCTTGAATATTTTTTCATCTAGGGATATGAAGGTTTTGTTTGATTTTGGGATTGTGACCATAAGATGGGCTACTTACGTGTCATTGTGAATGGAATCAGAACTCTCATAGTTCGGTGCCACTGAATGGGGAACATCATACCTTTTATGGTCATGTGATAAGCACCTAGCCGTAAAATTTAATTTCATGTTGTATGGACTTCTAAACAAAAAGTATCTTAGTCAAAAAATAATATGGGACTTATGCTAAAGAAGCCCAAGGAAGGTGGAAAGGATATGGGTTTCCATGTAGGATCTGACCCTATTGGAAATATGGACAATGGAAAACATAGTAGATTTAATGTATTGGGTTTGAACCTTGAAGAGGCTTCCTACATATCCCATAAAAATGGTAATCAAAGTACACATAGTTCAATTAGTCTCAAATGAGAGTATTGTTCTTTGAGAGAAACGAGTTTCGGATTAAATACTAAAAACGATCCCTTGGTGATTGTGGGGTCAAATATGAGCCTTAATCCTAATAAGGATGCCCAGATTAAGGTAATTAGATTTGGATACATGAAGAGGATTTCCTGTGAGCTCGGGCCCTGAAAGGGAATCCTACGTATCCTGATTTGAACAAGAATCATATTTCTCTTTGTTCATTCATTATGCAATCATTGTGACCAAGAAAAATCACTAATACCATGTGAGTCTTTATCAATGTGAGAAACAAGAGGATTTCAATGATTCAAAAAAGGAATTCAAAATTTCAAATCATTCCTCACCGTCTAGTGGAAGAGGGTGCATCGACCGTGGAATTGGGAGAGGTGACCCGAGAAGAGGGTGCAGTGACATTCCTACCCTCTATTCTCTTCACATTGGAAACAGGTCCAAATGGTAGCAAGAAAGAATAAATTTTTACGAGTTTACACCTGGATGGATGATCAAGGGGAAAAATTGCAACATGAGTGGGAAATGGTGACATGAGTCTCTATGCCCATCTCTCCCTTGTCTTTGGCATAGAAGAAGAAAAGAGGAGCGACGTTGCAACCTCCTACAAGAAAATCTAGGGGATTATACCCAGATGGTTTACCTAAAATTGATCATGGTAGAGGAAGGATAATTCTCCTTTACTTCCTTGTAAATGAATGAGTAAATTGTACCTTCCCTACCAGTGACCCGAGGTTTTGGGTTTTAGAGATTAAAATGGGAGGACAGATCCCAAACCACGATCCTCCAAAGCAGGAACATCCCATCACTATTTCTGGGAGAAAGGACAATGTGACAGTGGATATACAGACCCATAGACTTCCATTTATACTAACTCCCTTATAACAAATATGTGGAACCTCTGATTGTGTTAATAAAGACCCAAATAAGAGACACAGAGATGTTCTTTTCCCATTATTTTGATATGTCAGGGGGTTTTGGTGGAGGAATCAACTTAGTCCCTTTCAGATAATGGAACCAAGGAAGGAGATACCATACCATTAATGGATTTTAAAGTGGTTACTTGAATTTTTATATAGGCTTTATACCAAACTCTATTGTGTAGGAACCTCATGGATGTATGTTACGTAGGTTCCCCCCTCTTCTCAAGTCACATCTCCCTCTTCCACGATCAACATGCCCACTTCCACCAGAGAAGAAAGAAATATTTAAAAGTGTGAATTCCTTTTTTGAATATTTGACATTCTATTATTTCTCACACCAATCATGACTCATGTGGGATTAGAGATTTTTCATGGTCACAACATTTTCACAATGGAGGTTCTTTGAGAACACTGATTCCTATTCAAACTAGGATACATAGGAAGCCATTTCAGGGCCCGAGATCTTTGGATATCCTCTTCAGGGATCCAACCCTAATTCCCCTAATCTGAGCATCATCCTTATGAATAAGCCCCATATTTAACCCTAAAATCACCAAGGAATACTTTTTAGGACATAATCCCAAAATCATTTCTCTCGAAGCACTATACTATTTTATGAGATTAATAAAACTATGTGGGTTTTGATTACCATTTTCATGTGATATGTAGGAAGCCTACTTGAGGCTCAAACCCAATACCTTATATAAACAATATTTTCTTTTTTTCACATTCACAACATGTTCTGATCCTACTTGAAAACCCATATCCTTTCAATGTTCCTTGGGATGCTTCTGCATAATCCCCATATTATGTTTTGACTAAGAACCTTTTTGATTATATGTCCATACCACATGAAATTAAACTGTATGACTAGGTCCTTATCAAATGAACTTATAAGGTAAGATGTGTCATATTCAGAGTCACTGAACTATGAGGGATCTAATTTCTTTCACAATGATATGTAAGTATCCCATATTATTGGAAAGTCCCAAAATAAAACCAAACCTTCACCTCTCTGGATGATAAAAAATTCAAGAGTGCCCCAATATGTTGCTTAAATACTATTATCACCACAATGATGATTAAACAAATCTCTAGGTAGAATGTTAGAGGGTACCCTTGATGGAAAACCTCTAATAAATAAGGATATTTCCATTAATGGAGAACCATGAATGCATAGTAATGATTCAAAATAATACACATGTTAATATGTGATTGTAAATTCTAAGGTAAATTTATGTCCTTCTTAGTGAATTAATAAGAATCCATGAAAATATATTAAATTTACAAAGAGAGTCCCATAGTAGAAAATAATTCCCCACAAAATGGTGTGATGAGTCCAAACACCAATCCTCTATACCAATGTACATTTCTAAGTATCATTAATTTCAATCTTAATGAATACATGCATTTGAAAATCAGGTCCTCTTTGGATAAATATCTGTTGGACGTTTCTGGTTCCATAAATAAATCTAATGTAAACCGCCGGGAAGTAGTGATTCATAAATATAGAATAAAAATTTCAAGGACCTATGAAACAAGCCTAGTTATTTATTATCTCAATTTACCTTGGATTAATTATTTGGACTTGTGAAGAATTATGTTATTGTGGAATTAATTTTTAATTACCCCTTGAATTACACTCTAACCCTTATAACAAAGATAAAAGTTATTATTGAGTTGGCTCAACCCCTGAGGCTATAAATTCATTGGTCAATACCTTGATAATATTTCATTATTATCATCAGTATTGGATGTTTTGTTATACCTTGGATCCTTTAGTATCATTAATATATCATAATTTCAATGATGGTTATACCTCACATGAATTACTATATAAAGTCAAACATAATTAATAAATGAAATGGTTACTTTTTTAGAGGCAAGTTGAGGCTGATGTAGGTACTATGTATTTACATTGTTTTACTAATTTAAATTTATATATGAATTTATGCACTCTATTTTATATTATTTTACATGGGCATGATGTTATAAATATATTTGGTGGAGTCCTACTATGATTTATCTCACATCCTATATGGGCTGCCATTTGTATGTAGGAAGATTACATGTATGCAGTTGTTGACAAGGGGAAGTGTTTTTATAATACCCAATATTTTTATGAAATATATTTTTAATAGTATTAATTTCATACAAAATCATATTTATATTTAATTATATGTAACACTAGCTTAGCATTCATTGCACGCAACACCGAGTTCCTACAAAAGAAAATTTTATTCTAATTATTTAAACATAAAAATTATAACATTTCTATTAAATTAGTTGGAATGAATTTTAATAACCAAACCTTGAATTTAATATATATATTTCCTATTAAATAGTTTTAAATTCATGTAATTTATTTTATAGACAAATTCTTTGAAATAAAATCCAATTTTATGCATAAAATATGAAATTTTCTAGAATGGCAGTTTTTCCTCCTTTTGATGGAACACATGTAAAAAATAAAGTGTTTTAACATTTATATACTATATTTTATAGAATAAAATGTTTATTTTGAATTTTAATATCTGAATTTAATTTGGTTAAAATTTTCTGTTATTCTGAAATGTTTCATGTTTTGATGAATACTGAAAATACAGTGTTTTTATTAAAAATTATATTTTATTTTAATTCATTAACAAGGAAAAATTATTTTTTGAAATATTATTAAATTTTATAGAGTTTATTTCGATATATAAAAAACCAATTATGGTTTTTAAAATTTATTTTATATAATAACTGAATATAAAAACACTTTATGTTTCAATATTGAATATTTGTAAAAAATGAATTTTCATGGAAGTTTAATGGTTTTATTTATATTAAATTTTGCAACCTATTTGTTTTGAATTTTTGAAAATGGATTCAAAATTTTTATTTTTAAGATAAAAATTTAATTAATAAGTCCCTCATATTTTTTTCATTATGAATTGTAACCATGTTTGATTTTGTTGCCATAGTAAATGGTAAATTATGGAATTTAGGTTACAAATAAAATGATTAAGAGTATAAAATGACTCTAACACATGAAAAAAATTTATGTGAAAAATATAAGTATACCCTTAGAACCTAATAATTTAAATAAATTTTTTTATCGAAAAAAATTCATGAAAATCTATTATATAATATTTTTTTCCAAAAAAGTCACAAAATATCACTTTTTAATCATTAATTTCTTATATGATTCCACACAGAGAAGAAGTTTTGTTATGAAGGAATATAATTGTAAATTTTGTTCTCAATAAATTGTTTTTAATAATATATTTTTTTTTGGTTTTTTGTGTTACTTAGATGAAATTATGGTATTTATAATATTATATTTACTAAAAATTTAAAGAGGTCACAATCATTTTTTAAATAGTATATCATTTTTATATAGAGATAAAAAATATATATATCTGACTATAGGTATTAGTATCAAATATATATGTATTATATTCTACATGGTATTTTATTTTTAATTTTTAGTGAACATACAATTATATTAAATAATTACACAGCAATGACATAATAATTATTTTTTTAATGGAAATATGAAATAAATGATATTAAGATTAAAAACATTTGATACAAAGACTGTAATAAATTAATTTTATAGATTACCTTGACTGAAAAGGGATATAATAAAATAATATTTTTATGTTCTATTTTGACCTTGATATTTTTGAAATTCCATGTAATTAATAATGTCAAAATAAACAAGAATGGTATTTTATACAAATAATATTTTCTTAAATTATTTAAAAATAATAATACACATTTAAAAATAAAAAAATATAATATTTTCTAAAATTTTATAATTTTTTCAACCGTGGTCTAATGTACATCACATAATTAAAAATTACATCATTTCAAACATGAAAAATTTATAACCTTTGTTCAAATCAAAATTGGTTAACTAAGGGTCTACCAAAATGAAATGATTTAAAATAAAAAAATAAAATAAAATAATTTTATTGATGATATTAAATCCTTATGGTACCTTATACTATAATACATGATATTTTGGAGGTGTTACTATTAATACTTAACATATTGTAAATTAATATTTCGTGAAATTCCAAAACATCCCCACACCTCAGTTATAAATAGGAACAACATCCCTCACTTAATTTCAATTCCATTATATTTATATCTAGAAGAAAATATGAAAAACTAACTTCTCCACTTTCCTAGAAAAATTATAGAGGTTATGGAATTCACAAAATACCAACTCTAGAGTCCTTTAGAGGAGATCTAAAAGATCTATTTCGAAGAAGAGGTAATCACTCTAAATGATCAATATCTTTTTCTAATATTCATAACATCTTATAAATATATGATATATATTATAAAATAATATCCTAATAATACTAAATATTAATAAATTTCATTATTATTATTATTAACACACCATTATTCATCAACTTTCTCCTCAAACAAGAGTTGAATGTATCACTCGTGCATACGTATGACTTATCATTCCCATATATCGATACAATTCATTTTCCATAACCATATATTAAGAGTATTAATTTTATGTGGTTTAATTCCTATATAAAATATAACACCAAAATTATAATTCTATTCTTATAATATCATATATACTATTTTACCGCCTAATCATCTAAGAAATGATAATGTAGCTTATGCGTACGTATGAATTATCATCTCCACAATGCGATGTGATTCAGTTTTTTTCTATATTATAGATGGATGGAAAATTAAGATCAATCTTATGAATATATATGATATATATAAAATACAATTTTTCATTAATGATAATATATTATATGGTTTTTATTCTTATAAAATTATAAAAAAATGAAAACAAGGTTCTTTCAGGCGTACAACCTACCGTCTCTATGATCAGTGTATTTTTTTATTCCCAAATTTTATGAATTAGCATGTATAAATATTTACTCAATATATATATAATATTTATATCATGTATATTATTTTTGATATTATTAATTACTCAACTATGTAAGAGTACCATGGATAAAAAGTCAAAATTGAAATGAAAAACAATGCAGTTATTACAGGAAACATGACTATAATGTGGAATTGTTAATAAGTGAGAAATATAATTTTATAAGTAAATAATATAGGGTTTTATATATATATATATATATATGAATTTGTCTTTTTGGTAGATGTATAATATACTTATATTTATTATAAAATAGTTATTAACATATACAATGGAAGTCAGGACTTAAGGTAAGGGATTTTTTTCTGACTTCGTATTATGTAGACACATGAATTATACACTACTCATTTCTTCTGTGTATTGTATATACTGACCATGAATATATATTATTATTCTTATTATAAAAATTTATGTTTATTTATATATCCATTTTATGATATATTTTTCATGGGGTTTATAGTTAAAATGTTATCTAATCGGAAAGGGAATTTTGTATCAGATTTCCTTATTTGTGAAACATGTTATATTTGGCCCCTACCCACTATTATGAGATATATATTCATACCTTTAAAAATTTTTAGCATGAATTTACTTATTCAAATGTTATTATAAGTATCATGTAATGTTATTATCTATTCGTTTGACAATATGTGTTCCTTTAAATAAGTATTTTAAAATTGATTTAAATGATATTTTATGAATTTTCTGTAGGATCAAATAATGAATGTAGATTCTCAATATACAAGAGGTGGGTGAATTGTATACATTAAAAATGGTTCCAGAAGTGAAACTATTTCTACAAAAATACAAGATTCCAAAAATGTGGTTCCAAAAATAAAACATAACAATAGATTATAAAAACAAAGATTTTACCTTGATGTGTATAGAATCATGCTAATCAGAGTATATGAATAAGAAAGTATAAGATAGTTATACATTCCATAACAATCAAAATGCATCGGAAAAAAAAACTTCAAACAATACAAGTAACAATTAGTAAATCTTTTAACCCAAAGTGTAGGGTATCTAACAAACCTGGATAAGGGTCCATCAATTTATATATTCAATAAAATTTGTCTTAACCATACTAAAGTAATTCTTCGATACAAATATCGGTGCATGTCTTGCTATCTTTGTAAGCCCTCAAACTTCAAGGTAGTCAGCACCTCTCTCTTCCTATCCCTTGAATCCCTCAATTGTACACAAAAACAATCGGAGATTCATGAATCAATCCAGAAAAAGATGTTCAGTACGTACAATACAACGGAGTCTCTCTCTAGAGATCACTTCAGTAGAATGTAATCTCTAAAGTCATAGAATTGTTTTTGAGCTCGTTCAAATGAGATCCAATTGATAGGCACAACTTCAACAGCCTACTCCCTCCTCCAACAGTCATATTCATCATTGAATTTTTGAGGGTCCTGTACACATGTCACTCAAACAGCGGTTAGTAAATAAAAGAATGAACGACCTCATATTATACCTATAACAAAGGTAATAAAAATAAAGTTTCGTAATTAAATCTAAATTTCTAGAGTGTAAATTTTAGAGTCTAAAATCATTTAGATTCAATATTTCATAAATATTTGGATTCTATTTTTTCAAGGAATTTGGTGTCAAGATTCTCTAGACTTCAGTGTTTGAATTATAAGGAATTTAGATCCTGAATTCTGAGGAATTTGGAACATGAATTCTATGAAATTAGATGTCGAGATTCTAAAGAATTCAGAGTATTAATTCTAAGGAATTTGGAACATAATTTCTATGTAATTCGGAGTCTGAATTCATAGGAATTAAGTGTTTGAATTTAAGAGAATCTTGATTTTGAATTTCAGATGATTCAGAGTCTGAATTTTAGAGAATTCGAAGTCTTAATTTTAAAGAATTCAGAGTCTGAATTTTAGAGAATTCGGAGAATGAATTTTAGAGAATTCGGAGTCTAAATTTCATAGAATTCAAAACCTGTATTCAAATTATGAAATTATAATAATTTATATCTATGAATTTATTTAGTTATGATATTTTAGAATTGAAACCAAATTTTACACTTAAGACTATGAAGAGTTATATTTAGAGCATCCAAAATATAAACAATGAAAAATTGGTAAGGTTAAATTTTCCATGGGGAAAGAAAATTTTCCTTATTAAGGAAAATCAAAGGGAAAATTAAATATTCCTTATGATAGGTTGTCTGTGATTTTCAAAACATGAAGGAATATAAAAATCATAATGAATCCTTATTGACTCAACAATCTCCCACAAACCTGACGGAATGGAAAATTCATAAGGAAACCCTATTGACTCAATAATATCCCCCTTTTAGGAAAGCACAAACATCCTTACAAAAAATATTATAAGGACTTTATAAATTTTATTGGATTCTAAATAAATTAATTTCTACCTTTACTCATGGATCAATGTGAATATTACTAACTCCCCATTAGACTTTGGAATCTCTAAATACCATTTTCAGAGTTTCTTGAATGAGATTTTTAATTTTCGTGCATACAAAAATCTTCATGATGAAAACTCCCTATTATATTAACTCCCCCACACTAAGGGAAATTTATTCTTTACTATGTATTCTTTTTTATTCATTCCTTTCTCCCCCATTCTGATTTTCAAAATGAAATATATTGAATGGAAATGAGATTTGGTAACTGAAAGATTACTACTAAATGAGCAAACAATATGAATAGAAACAAAAATTTCATCATGATTTAATGAATTTGTACAACAGTAAAATACAAAAAAGGTTTTGAAAAGATTTATCCTTCCTTATCCTTTGGAATCATTTTATTCACTATGGTTTTTGACTTCTTATGCTCCGTGTGATCCTCCTATACACGCTTGAGAAAATGTTCCGGATCTTCGGTTTTCTTCTCTAAGGCGTTGATTTTTTCTTCATGAGCCTTAAGTGATTGTACATGAGCCTCCAGAACTTCTTCTTTCTTAGCAATATTTTATTCAATCTCAATTCTGAGATCCCATTCCCTCTTCTAACTCTGAGAAACTGAATTCAATTTCACATTCATATCTTTCACTTCACGCTTCTGAGATGTCTGTTCAGGAGTCAACTTTTCCTCAAAACTATTAGTGTGATCCTTGAATTTCACATCTTCCTTGTAAAAAGAATCCTTGAAACTATCTTGAGATTCATCAATAGTTCTCATCCCTTCTGTTATTTTTCTTGACCAACTTGTCATCTTAATACAAGATCTTTTATGTTATTTGTATCCAATGAGAAAAGTCTTGATATTTTCCTTGAGTATGTCACACATATCCATAACCATGTATACTAAATCCTATTTTTCATTTAATTAATGTTGAATCATATGGCATCTTTGAGTCTATACTGTGAAATATTTGAATAGTCCAAACCACCTTCATCAAAGATAGAACTACTAAGTCATTTTCAAGAGAGGACGATTCTGAATATGAGACTTTGGTTGGGGATGATTTCTTTTCTAATTAAACTGCCATCCTCTTCGATGAACCAACAACTTATTTTTTATTTACAAAAACTTTTCAAGGTGTATCCACAACCACTTGTTTCCCCTTATCATCCATCGTAATGACCTCTTCTTGCTCAGGATATTATTGTTCACTATCTGACAGCTGGACAATTATTTCTTCATCAACATCTTCCATTTCAGTTCCAGCCTTAACATCCTCTGGGTGAATGAAATATTTATTAAGGATTTCTTCCCTGAATATTTTATCCATCGTAATGACCCACATTTATTTTATCACCATAATTACAACCATGTTTTATTTCAAATAAAAATCATCTTCTTTCATTTCATTATATTTTAAAGAATCCATGAAGAATAAAATTTTTATTTGATGCATTCATTTTTCAATATAACTTTTTACCCCCTTATTTTCACATCTTAACCCCATTATCATTACCTTTTCATAAGTATATACTAAATTTTCAATATTATGAGAAGGAAAAACAAATATATTATAACAACACCCACATCCTCATCATCATTTCCTTCAACATGTATTTAACTCATCATATTTCTATTATTTAATATAGATTTCCACTTCCCACAATCATCCCCCACTTTTTTTTTACAATCTCATACAATATTTTAACCATATTTCCCAAATAAATATTAGACAACAATACAAAAATATATTCCAACACATTTAAAATCAATAGAAAATATTACATTATGAAACAAATATAAAAAATAGCATAAATCTTATACTCTAGTCTCTAGAATATCCCTTTCCAATAACATCATTTAATGATTATCCTAGTATTTATATTACATTAAAATCTAAAAATTTCAATGAAAATAAATCCATACAAATACACATAAATATTTAGGATTTCAGAAATAGAGAAATAACTTAGGAACCATAAGTTATATCAAATCCCTATTCCATTTTGATTTCCTTGTATCTGTTTTTTCATGTTAATTTAACTTCAATTGTTTAAAGAGTTCTTAATATATATTAATATATTTATCCATCAACAAAATTCACTATTAAATATATATAAAATAATATATCTGAATAATATGATGATATATTTTGATGTTACAGCCACAATATAGTCACGAAAAAAATGTTCTAGATGATCTATGGTGAGTTTAGATATCTCTTTCCTTAACAAAAATCTGAATATAGATACAAAACCTGAAAATGAGGATGCGATGATATCTAGGGATAAATAATATATCGATATCCTAAATAACCTACTAATGTATCAAAAACATAACCCATTATACATGAAATTACATAAACTAACAACTAAATTAACCCAAAACTTCTACATACAAAAAATAAAATAGAAATCAAGAGAAAAAAGGGGAAGAACTCACATAAATTATAATAATTACTATTCTTATGAAGTCAAGGGCTAAAATAGGATAAGGTTTGATAAAAAACATATAAAAAACCTCTAATATGTATAAAATTTGTAAAATATTATAGATTCTAGATAAAACTTGGGTAATATGAAATTTAACCCTTCAAGGAAAAAAACAGGTCTCACTATGACATGATATCTCCATACTATGACTATAATAAAAAAATTTTAATTCATAGTCTGATTGGATATAAATACATGATGAATTTTTCATGTTGAACTATTTTTGAAATCAACACCATGAATCACATTAATATTTCTTATTAAAATTTCATTAAACATTCATATTTTATATTATGGAAGGAGGGCCATATCCTTGATCATATCATCACACCACTACATCATCCCATGAAGAACCATTTCCAAATAACACCCACGAATTAAATCCATGAACATGAGATGATTTTATAAAGACCCCCATTAACTGAACTAAGGGAATTGTCCCCTTAGCTCTCTTTCCATAATTGAAATGGACTTTTAATGAATCACGTCACTTAAAATCTAATAATGGCCTAGAATTTCTTAGGCCATAACTTGTCACATTTGAATTCCTCCAATAATGTAGTCAACTATTCACATCTATACCTAAATGGGAAAACCATTAAGACAATATCCTGACTAAAAGATCGTATATAATAATATTTACCTTCCTCAAAAGCCCTACCAACACCTCTAGAAAAAATTATGCAATATTACAAGATGTAACGGTATGAACCATTAAATGTATTCTATAAATATATATGTTTTATCATCCCGACACCATAATGAACATAGATGGAGTTTTCTATCAATTAGATTTTTAGGATTATAATTAATCAAGCCTAGAATGATCAAGAGTTTATTAGCCTTGCTAAACTAGATATATTCAGTAGTCCTATATTACAAATGACTACAATAAATACAATATATTTTTTTTCTTCTAAATTTATTCTTGATAACTCTATCCAATATAGTCAACCCATGAATATTGTTCATATTATGCTTCTTGGATTCTTGGGTAATGAAAAATAAGAAGGGTGAGCTCAAATTATCAAAAAGGGAAAAATACAGTGGAAGCAATAATGAATCAACGAGGATAATTATAATGTCATGAAAAATAATAGAACACTCATATCATGTAATAAATTACTTAAAAGAATGTTCTTATGTAATATAGAAATATAAACATGTAGAAACGCATTCCATTCCAATATCTTGATATGGAAAAATAAATTGGGATTTGTAAGAAACTAAAACACATGAAATTTAATCGATGAACTGAAAATGAAATGTATCCATAAATATGTAGATGAAAAATCTCAAGGATAACAAATAATTGATATATCTATGAGGGAAATTATTAATTTTTGGACATTTTGTCTTAGGCACATGAGGACCTATACGGTAAAGAACCATACACCGAATATTTTAAAACTACAGATAGCAGCCCTTTTAATATTTGAATTTTTTACCCATAAAAACATTTCGATGTATTAAGGAGCTATATAATGTCTAAAATAGACCTATTTTTTCTTGTTTTACAGATTATTTAAATCAAGTATTTGATTTAATGAACAAACAATATACCTTATAAAATAATTTTATTGAATAAAGAATAATGATATATCTATATTTTAAAAAATAATAAAAAAAAAGTATTAAAGTAGATGCCATATGTAATAAGTTATATTGTTTAGGAAATAATAATACAGATGACAAATGAAATGGATAATTTATGATAAATTTAATTTTCAATGATCATATAAGATTGAATATATCAAAGGGAATAATAAATGAATCATGAAACTGAATATCAATACTATCCTTATCCAATTAAATCAAAAAACCATCCATAGGATTAAAGAGGATGGTATGAATAAAAAATATTACATTTGGAATAAAAATTTGGGTTGTTGACATTTCTGAACAGAAATACTATAAAAATATCTTGGAAATTAACTCTTGAGAAAGATTTCCTTTTGTCATGAAAAAGAATTTTAAAATCCTTTTCATTGAAAATCGCATATGAACATATTTTGATTAAAAATAATCCTTTTAAACATGGAAATTAATACTTAAATAAATTGCATTAGGTAAATGCATACATGTCGTACGTGGTAAAGAGAACATTTCATTTTTCATGATTAATGGTTAAAAAAAGACTTGTTCGGAATGTGAAAAGAAGATTACTTTGAAAACATTGGTAAAAGGAAAATATGGTAAATATGTATTTACCAATCATTTTAAAATCATTTTTGAAACATTTTTAAAAAAACACACTTTTTTAATAAAATAGGTTCTCTAATTGAAGAGGGAAATGAAGTCGAGTTTTCATAAAAACATTTTAAAACACCTTGAGAACAAAAGAGTAGAAAATGGTATTAATACTTGAAATGGTCATGAATTACCATATGATAGGAAAATGAAAGGGTCTATTGAACATTGTTAAGATAATTACCCCAAATAGATATTCCAATGAATGATCATTAATGTTATTGTTGAGTAAAATAATATTTAAACATTCCAAAGTGTCACATACTACTTTTAAACATTTTAAATAATAATCCTCATGAATAAATAATATTAAATTAATTCCAAAAATACTATAAATATAAATGAATTCGTAATATAATATTTAAAAAATTTCATTAGATACACCAAAGCAAAGATGTAAGTGGTTAACATGACATTTATCTCAGGGATGTAAAAAGTGATATGAGAGTAATTTACCTTGAGTTTCCTTTTCGGTAAATTTCATTTAACATCCAATATAATAAAATTATGTAAATTTTATGTGTGATTTATAAAATTTTCATGTTTTTAAAAAAATTAAATTCTCTAATTACTTTGTTTTATAAAATAACGTAAACAACTATGTTTATGTTGGGTGTTTTGACCAAATTTGGGTTTTGTGTCAAAAATAATATTTGTATGTCAACCATGGTCAAAGGTTTCATTATATACCATCTCCAGAATAATAAATATATTTAATTATAATATTATTATATTAATTATAATTTTTAAATCAATCATTATATATGGTTATCAAAAAATGAATCAACGTTACGATCATAGAGATTATGGGTCGTGCCTATGCAAGTGTAACATTCTCATTGTAACACCCTGAGATTTTATGATAAATATATTTTTTAATTTCATTGATATATTGTTTTGTACGCTACACCAAGATTATATTGCGCTATATGCAACACCATATTATCTTCTAGTATACGCAAACAATATATTTGGCTTGTGTTACAAACAAGAGTGACCTTCCTCAATTGCTTGTGTGGTACGCAATACCGAGTTTCACTAAACAATGATATATTATAATATTATTATGAACTAACCGTTATGGTTAGTATTTACTTCATTTTGAAATTTTAACATTATAGTTTGTCATACACATTTTCTAGATCATGGTATGAGAACAAAATTAAATTTTCAAATATAAGAAGTATTTTTCAAAAAATGACGTTTTGTCGACTTTTGATGGTGCACCCATTTTAAATCTAATTTTTGACAAGTTTATATTTAAAATTTAACACATTAAAATTCTTCTTTTTAATCAGGATATAAAAATTACAGTGGATAAAAATTTGACATTATTATTATAACCTTCTTATTTTTATGAATAGTACAAATACACTAAATTTTAATTAAAAATAGATTTTTTAATTGATATAATTTATATTGTTAAATTATAATATTTAATGGTTTTAAATTATTAATAGAATATATTTTTACTATTTAATATAATATAAGTCATTATAATTAATTTTACATTGAATTCATAGGTAAAAACATCTCAATCATTTGCAATGTTTTATCTTTTAAAACATGTTTTCTCAATAACTGGATTAATTTTAAATTAAATACTAAAAATTATGTGTATTGAATTTGGAAAAATTGATTCCATATTTGGAATCATTAGGTCCAAATTATGTTGATAGGTTACTTTGTATTTATGGGAATTATAACTAGTAACTACAGTACATTTTAATTACCATAGTTAATGGAAAATCAAGTAATTAAGGGTAAAAATAAAATTATAAAATTACACTAACACTTGTATGGATATAATTGGTTGATTTTATTTATTTATAAAAAATACTTGGGTCGAAATAGCATCTATTGGAACCCACTTGGATGTGATTAAGACCATTAATTAATTTTCTTTAAATTAATGTGAAATATGTCTCACTGAAACTTCAATAATTAAAGTATATTTAATATAAGGACATATAGAATATAAATTAGATTATAAATAATAATTTTAAATCTAAAATGTTTTTCTTTATTATGGAAATTTATTTATAATTCTTAATAAATATATAATTATTTTAATAGCTGAAACATTAAAGATGCCAAAATTATTTATTAAGACAAAAATCAATAATACAGTTTTTATTAAATTAATAATGCTCATAAAAGGCCCAAAAATCTGACCAAAACATATTGGTAATGTACATTTAAACCAAAAAAATACAATGGTCAAATTTTAGACCATTTGGAGCCTTATAAAAGCGATTATGACACTTATATTATTTTATTTTAAATTATGTCGAAGTTGTCACCTTCAAACATTAATAAATATAACAATTTAAATGTTGTGATTTTAATATGATAAATTCGAGTAAAGGTATTATTATGGAAGATTTTAGATTTATCTGCATCATATTATTTTATTTTTAATTTTTATGAAAAAATATGTATACTACATAATTACACAAAAATGTAGTAGTAATTATTTTATTCAGATAAATTTCAAATAAATGGTTCTAAGAATATTAAAATAAATATTATAAGAAAAATTAATTTGATACATTAATATTTTAAATAAATATTACAAGTTATAAATATATTAAATATTTTTGTTTGAATATATCTTCATGATTAATTTATTTAAATTCAAATAATTGAATAGTGTCAAAAATGGCAGTATTAATATTTTATAAAAAAACATATTATTAAATTGTTTAGAAAAAAAATATATTTAAAAATAAGAAATTTAAAATTATATGGTCTATAATGTAATAATGTATCTGATTATGGAAAATTCACAACACATATGTAATTATTTATTTTAGTTTAAAAATTAGAATATTATTACCGCATATAAAATTGAATTGATGAAATAAGGATAAATCAAAATGATAAGATTTAAAATAAACATAAAACAAGTCTATATTTTATTAGTTGAAGAGATTACAACCCTATAGTATCTCATATTTTAATTGCGTTTTTTTGGAGGTTTTTATGTGGGGTTTGATTTTATTATTAATTAATATTTGTGAGGTTTCCAAAAGTCCCCCTCTCTTCTCTTATAAAAGGGAACCCCATCCTTCTCCTCTCCACCCAATTTTGATCCTTCAATCTCGGCCCACCCCTACCCATTACTCTTCTCAACTTCCCTATTCACATTTTGGAGGTTCTGGTCTTCTCAAAAGACCAACTCTAGTCTTCTTAAAGGAGGTGCGTCGAGGAAGAGGTAATCTCTTCTACCGATTCATTCATGTTTCCATATTCTTCTTATTCCTATTATTTAGTTTTATCAATATAAATTAATAACATAAGTATAAATAATATAATTATATGTTATTATAATTATGAAACAACCATATTTACCCTTCTATATATCCTACGAAAAAAGAAATTATCACCTGCGCGTACGTACGGCTTCCGGTCTCCAGGCACTGGTGTAATATGTTTTTCCACCACCACCATTCCTGGATGGGTATAATGGTGGAAATAAAAACTATACATAATTATTATAACATCATAATTATTATGAGATATTATATCATCCACTCTAATTCCATTCAATAAATATGGCAATTACATTATCGCTCGTGCATACGTACGGATTACCGTCTCCACGACGCGATGAGATTCATTCTCCATGTTAACCATTCAAGAATTATTATAAAGTACATATAATAAATAATAATGAAATATAATACATAATAATGATATTGGATTTATTTATATATATATGTTTCATTTACATCCATTTAATTAAATAAGTAAACGAAAACAGCGTTCACGCGTACGTACGACCTATCGTCTCCATGAACAGTGTATTTCTATCACTTTATAGATTGATTATATATATTTATACATTCAAAATATGTGATATATAAATGATGTTTTACATTCTGGAAGTATTTATTCATGATATTAGTAATCAGATGAAAAATTAAAAGTCAAAACACGTACGATAAATGAAATGATTTTACCCAAAACAAAGCTTTAACATGGAATTGAAAAATGAACGGGTAAATAAAGTCATAAGTGAAGCATATATGATATCATAAATATTATTATAGTTCTGTTACAAGTTAATAATATGTTTACACCCACTATAAAGTAGTCTCAGACACAAACAAAAGAAATTGGACATAAGGTAAGGGATAATTATTCCAATCCCGTTCTTATATGAGATTGTTTATTCCTAAGAATTTACTAGGGTTATGTATATCATAAATTTCCATGTTTTCTCAAAACAATTTCATAAAATGTTTACTATTCTTCCATGTATGTTTAAAGTCATTTTTACCCTTTTTTACTACATGGTATGGAAGGAATCTTTATTATGTTTACCATACTAGGAACATTTTGACTTTTATGGAAAAAGTACAAGAAGAATGTTTTTTTAACTTATACAAAATGAAGGAATTTTTAAGGTTTCATAACGCCTTATTTTTATGAATCATCCTCTAGAAGATTGCATGATTATTTTCAATAGAAATCATTTTATTTTAAAATTGCATGGAATTTTGTTAAAATAAAATTATTTTCAAGATGAAAGGATATTTTCCCCTAGAATTCATTTCAAGTGTTTTATGAAAACTATTTTCCATATATGATTACATTATTTAGTATATTCATGTTTCAAGTATAATTTCTCTATCATTTACATGGTTTTAATTTTCTTGTGATGAAATTATATCCATTTGTTTTATATGGATTATGTTATGAAGGTATGATGTTTATGAAAGCCATATTATTCTATGGGTTATGATGAATGATTTATGTTTATCTTGTGGCATGCGAAATAATGATTTCATTATGAGATGGGTGATACATATATCTCCATACAATTAATTGGTTAAAGATTTATATCACATGAGGTAGACATGGATAGAACGTTATGTGAATCCGGTTCAGTAATACAGGGATGGAACGACAAGTAAACCCATTTCAGTAGTGGACTTTGTCCACTATGATGGTATTAGAAGAAATGACTTTGATACCATGGAAATCATAACATGTGCTTAATGGATTCCAAAATTAAATGTTTTATTCCCATGATAGTTTATCATGATTAATGTTCTTTAATGATATATTCCTTACGTACTATCATGATTTATTTCACATCTCATGATTTTGATGTATAAACATTATGATCATGTTTTAATGTTCAAATGTATATGGTTTACTTAATTTTTTCCATGATTACCCATATTAATCATTTGAGCTCACCCTATTTATGTTTTCTTTTCCCCAGGATATAAAAAAAGGTTTTATGTAATAAAACAAAAGGGGAATATCTTTATTGAAGATGTTGAAGATCTTTCAGCACGATTTGAAGATTTTGTTCCGAGTTTCCAAAGACACTAAACTATTACGGTCCATGGGTGTCTGTTTTTGAATTATGTATTCTTCAAAAGTAATTTAATGTCCATGTACGTCAAGATTGGGTCTTTATAGTTAGTATCTGAGGGAGGTTTAGATAAAATTTGGAAACTAGGATGCGAAAACATTAGTGATATCCCTAGATATATTTATAAGGAATGTCTAGGGATGTACCTAAAGATATGTATAAGTGTAAAGACCTGGTTTTTGTCCTAAAAGACATTGAAATTATTCTACATATAATCCATAGTTAGGTGCAAAGACAGCATGCGATTCTGAGGTCTGGTGTGCCCAGAATTAATTTTTAAAAAATATTTATTGTTTTATACTATTCACATGGAGGGGGTGTGTTTTCTCCTAAATGGTAGCTCAGATAAAAAATCTGAGGGCATGGTTGCGTCAATAGAATGTCGTTTACCCTAGCCGGGATGTAAAAGTTGAGGGCGTGGGCCTGCTATGGTAGATGTCACCCAGGGGATGAATCTTCATTTTAAATTAGTGACTTATTGATTTTTATCACTAGCGTTCTTTTCGAATAACATTCCAAAAAAGCCTCAAAAAGAAAATATGAGACTTTCTTTGAGTTAAAACAGGGCGTTTTTCCTAGGCGCGATATAAAATTAGCGGGCGCGGATGTTTTGTAATATGCGACCATGTGTGGCGTTTCGGTGTGTTTTTATAAATACACTTAAGATAAGGGGAGAACTCATGCTACTTATTTCTATATATCTCTCCCTATCTCTCTCTCTATCTCTTGTTCTTTGGTGTTCTTCTACTTTATTCCTAGGATTGAGGAACGAACTTTGGAAAATCGAAGTGGTATCGCAGCGAATGCATCGCCAATGACGAACGGCCGGATCGAGGTAGGATTTCGGATTAATTTTCACATCTTCATCAATTTCTTGAGTTTTTCCCAATTTCATTATTTTAAATCTATAATTTTAGAATTAGGAAGAATGGTGACCGAACACGGCCATCGTCCGAGACCCTTTCTAAATCCCGTTCTTGAGCGTTCTTCGTCCAAAATTTCGGATGGGACAAAACTGTGACGGATCGACAAGCGAGGGGCGGCGCTGCGAAGATCTGGCCCTAAGGAATATGAATCCAGTTTCAGATAATTTTTCCTACAAAAAAAGTGGTTGGGGGATTGGTTGAAAGTTCATCTCTATCAAGGGGAACAGCCAGAGGTCGAGTCGAGGTTGCAACAGAGCGTGGCGACCACCGGTTTTTGCACGGGTTAGCACCCGAAGAGGTCGGGTGTGGACAGAGCAGCGACATCGTACGAGGTCGAGCCAGTGTTCGACTTTGGCTAGTGCAGACAGGGGAGCTCTAGGAGGAGTGCTGTGTAGCGTGGGACGGTGGAGAGGTCGTGCAAATTAGGCGCACACAGTGGAGCGGCGGAGCGGGGTGACCAGGAAGAGCTGGTGGTGGAGCATGGAGTCTGGGCGACTATGGTGTGGGCGGCCGACATGTGGCGGTGTACTCAGCTAGCAACCATAGGCAGCGGGCCGCGACCAGTGGCGGTCAAGGCAGAGCAGTTGAGGCGCTGACCTCTGGTGCACTACGGCGTGGACAAGGACCCGCAAACAGCAGGTCCTGGTGGGCGACGTGGAGCAGACATGCCTTTGGTTGGTCTGCATTGGAGAACCAGATGAGAGGTGGGTCTGGTGCGGCTAAAGTGGGCCGTGGGTAGAGGGTCATGCGACTTAGGTCGGAACTGCGGCTGGGCCGCAGGCCGGTGGTTCGGACCAGGCCGACAAGGGTGAACCGGCCTGGTTGGGCCCCTTGCTATCAAGGGGCCGTATCTATTGAACGACATGTCTGTTTGATGTACCATCTGAGGATATGGGTCCGTCTCATCAAGAAAGTCTTTATAAGATCGGTTTCTGGTATTTTGGGTTCTTCTCCTGAAGGCGGGTGACCCGAAACACTTTAATATTATAATATTAAATTATTATTAATGTTTACAACAGACGTACTCACGAGCCAGATGTCTGTTTGACGCGCCGTTAGAGGAAATGTGGCCCTATAGATGGGATGGTCCTTCCAAAGAAGTTTTGGGACCCTTGTGGTTTGGTTTTGTTTCTCGGTGGCACGAGGCTCTTAATGAGAACAAAGAATTTATTAATTAATTTTTTATTTATTTTTGCTTCGGACCTAACTATTGCTTGGTATGTCCGATTGACGCCCCGTCTGCGGCACCATGACCCCAGTCCTCATGCAGACATTTTGAGATGCCTTCCAATGAGTTTGGGTTGGAGACAAGGTGTTGGACCCACATGGATTGGTTCACATGTTTTATGGTCAAACATCACTTTTTCAGCAGACATCCGTTTGGCGTGTTTGAGTACTCATTTCTGAGTGTTCTTCCCAGGGGATTGCGACGACACAATTTGCCCGCCTAAATTCGGGCCTGAGGAGTGGGCCCCACGAGGTAGCTTTCGGAAATATGCTGCATTTTTACAACTTATGCTTCATTATTTCGTTTTGGCCAAATGAATAGACTACACCACATGGTTATCTACAATGAACGCGATGGTACAATCTACGTAACGTGTTTTGGGGTTGGGGTGTGGGACCCACAGGGTCCCGTTTACATAATGCGGGGAGTTGCAGCTTCTACATCCAAAGTCCATTTTAGGTGCAGTCAGCAACATTGTGACCCTGGAATCAAGGAAAAGTTGACCAAGGTGGTTTCAGGGATTGAAGACGAAGTTGAGGTGTGGGCCCTATAGGCCATTTTTTAAGCTGTGTGAAGCGCACTGTGAATTTTTCATTAGTTGTCTTTTTGGGTCATATGAATAGTTGATTTGGTGTGTTTTTCTGAGGGCATCGTGATGGCGTAGTTTTCCTGACCTTTTATATGACAGAGGTGTGGGCCACACGAGACACCATATGAGTATAAAGCAGTGTTGAATATCTTTTTGGTCCGGAGACCGTTTCCACAAATTAAGTAGTCTATCTCAAGTGTTTTTCCATGAGGATTACAACGGTGTAATCTGTTTGGGTTAGTGGATCCTCTTTCGATGTCTCATTAAAAGAGGAAACATGGAAGGGCATTGGTCGGAGGTTCCATTGATGCACTCCTAACCAACGCACGGCAGCGATGCTAGTGACGCCCAGTGATGGTATGGGTGGTGCGAAGATATCGGACTAGTTCTGGGTTTACCCTCAAGTGGGGTTGGGTAGGGAGTTACCTTCCAGGGTATCATGGTTTACCCTCTATTGAGGCTGGGCTATGGGATAACCGTTGACCTTAGGGTTTACCCTCTAGCAAGGCTGCGCAGTGGGTTAACCATTAACCTTAGGGTTTACCCTCCAGCGAGGCTAGTTAGTGGGTTACCCATTGACCTTAGGGATGACCCTCGAGCGGGGCTGGGCAATGGGTTACCCATTGACCCTAGGGTTCACCCTTCAGCAGGGCAGGGCAGTGGGTAACCCGATGAACTCTTGGGGTTTACCCTCCAGTTGGGATGGGCAGTGGGTCACACATAGACTTCTTTCAGACTCATCCCTTTCTATGAGTCTATTCAGTGACTTTTCTCTATGCTTACCAGAGAAGGACCCTTGGTTGTATGGTTTAGAAATGAGGCACATTTGGCATGCGGTAATGTTAGGCATCAGTGATGGATATCCATTGAATTTGTGGAGACATTTCATGGGTTGATCTTGGAGATAGGGATCCCCTTACAATCTCGTTTGGGTTTCTTATTGAGAATATATATACCCCCTTCTTTTGTTTCCACTCATTGGGATTAGTTACTCTCCTTCTAGGAGGGGAAAAGACGCGCATGGTATGCCACATGCCTTCTGTGTCTTGCTCCTCTAGGATGGATGAGCCTGCTTCCTTTCTCTTGTCAGTTTGAGCTGCACTCTTTCTTTTGTACTCTTACACTGTTATTGTTCAATCTACTGCTCATTGTTTTACTATCTCCTTTGTTTCTCCCTCTAGATTTTGGGGAATTTACTGAGTATCTTTATACACACCCATGCATGGGATTTCCACGCACTTGTTATGCCCTTACAGACGATGGATAGGGCGATCGAGACTACAGAGGAGCGTAGAGGAAATAATAGATGCGGCTGTGTTCAGTGGTTGTAGGAGGATTCCCAGGTGTGAGAATCATGAGCTGTTTACATTCATTTACCTGTTACCAGGTTTTGGCACCATTCTAGTCGGGAACATATTTTTTCCTTTACTATTCTGTTCACTTGTCGTACTTTTCAGCACTATACCTATTCTATTTAAGAGTTTATTCATGACTGTGGTTGGGTTATAGTTGTTTGTCCTTTGGTTTTCTTTTTTACTCTTCACTTCTGCATCGATTAGGCTGTGTGTGTGTGTACAGGTACTTAGGAGAAGGCCTCCCCGATATCGTTACACCATCGGTGCTTGTCATGAGCCCCTGGCCTATTGAGGCGGGCCTAGGGTAGTTGTGGCTCGGGACTAATAGATTTGGGTCATGAAAAAGTGGTATCAGAGGAGGTTCGTTCCTTGGGGCATTGTCCGGGTGTCCCTAAAGAGGAATTGGTTGAGTTTTGGGGAAATAGTTTCAACGTGTCTTGAGATCGACTCTCAGACCAGGGAGTCCAATGGCAGTGCGGCGACTAACATATCCATTTACCAGGACCCTGCGAACCCTCTTATCGACTCGGCAGATAGAGACACTTGTTGAAAGGAATTTGATTCATGCACCATATATGATTTAATATTTGACTATCCTTCGCCGGTCATCTCCCCATCATTGTGGATATATATATGCTCATTTGACCATGGTACTCCGTGATCAGATTCATGATGTCTCTATGATGATAGCCAGCCAGGATACTAGCTCCGGTTCGTGGAAATGACTTCGTGAGCGACGATGCCTCAGTTCAAGATCCATCATAGGGTTACCTTTTTTCTGGGAGGACAGGAATCAACACCTCCACCTATGGAGTAGCACACAGTACAGGTAGCGAAGGCCGATTACGAGCGCAGGCTAAGAACACAACATGAGTTCCACCATCAGAGACCATTGAGGATCCACAGTGATCGATACTCTCAGACAGTGAAGGGTTGGCTAGAGTCTGTGGTTTCACTATTCATGCTTATTCAGAAACTGCCAGTTAGATGGTGGCTTTAACAGCCAGTCTTTTTCCACCATGTAGTTTGGCGTAGTAGAGAAAGGATTACTCAGATACATGATGAGTTGGTACACTCATGGGATGACTTCTAGCAGCTATTTTTTGAGGATCACTACCCCTCCTACTTGCGCTTTATACAGTTTCAAGAGCTTCTAGTGTTTCTCCAGGGAGTAATGGCAGTGGCTGAGTACCCGACTCAGTTCATAGACCGAACATGGTACTCTCTAGACATGTTCCATGATGGTAACTTCAAATAATAGACTTTTGAGAGAGATCTCTCAAGATGATATTTGTGCTAGTTTAGTTTCCTTTTGCGTCCTCACCAATCTCGTGGTGCTGGATCTGGCACTGGTGACATAGAAATTTCTGTTAGAGGGACATCAATTGGAAGGGCCTCGACGCCAGAGGTCTCCCCTTGATGAGACTCAGGAACATGGTCGGGGACAACATAGTGCACTGGGACAGCCCAGGAAGGACAAGTGATATGTTTGTGATGTGTGAGGTCATGGTGTTAGAAAACATGACCAAATTTACTGTGTTTTCCAGATAGTTGATAGATGCACTTCCACGATAGAGGCATTGTCGTGATCAGAGAATTCCTAGTTGATGACAGGGTGGTCCCTTGGGAGGGAGTGTTGGTTGAAAATCAGGAAGAACTGTGGTTGGTGGATGACTTTTTGAGGTCCTCCCACCACCACTATGAGGCCCATGTTAGGCCCTGGGAGATAATGGACGGGGCCACGGGCGGCTGTGTGCTATGGATGACTACAATCCTGCAACTCATGAGATGATAAGAGGTACACCCTATTTTTTTTCCTACCTTTCTCAATATAATTTTTTAGACACTGAGTGTGGTACTATTTTCGTCTAACTCTTTGTTCAAAGGGTTACCAATGGTGATGCAGGGAGTTAGTGTAACCCTTTTTTGGTGTTGTCCGACGTAGATTTGAATGCACAAGAAATAGGGGTTCATTCCCCATTGAGACACATTTTTTTGTTGCGATCAAAACTATGAGGGAGAGTCAGTACCACCCAAAGTGGATAGTATTGAGGTGTGGTGGATGAGCCCCTTTGAAATGTGCATTCATGGCAGGGTTGTTTGGTGTAGTGTGAGAGGAGGTTCTAGATTTTCCAGTGGGTCTTTTCTGCTTGACATCCCTTCGGTTGAGGTTCCACTAGTGGGTTTGGAAGAGTGGCTGTTTTGGGGATTACTCTCCTTCCATAAGGGGAAAAGATACATGGGGTATGCCATGTGATTTCCATGTCTAGCCTCTAGAGGTTGGATGAGTTTTCTCGCATTCCCTATTCGTTGGTACCTTGCGTGCTCAACATCAATATTGATTCTGTTATCAAGTACATGTCGAGGTGATAGAAACCCCATAAAAAGAACAATACGCTGCACTATGTGGTGCTGGTAGTGGTAGTCTTTTCCCTGAGAATGTGGAGGTGCTATTTTATGGGAGATCACTTTGTGGTTTTCTCAGACAACCGGTTTCTCAGGTGCGTCCTCACCAAGAGAGACTTGAACCTGAGATGACGGTGCTGGATGAAATTTCTGTAGGACTATGATATCGAGGTAGCCTATATTTTGGGAAAATGGTTGTTTTGTAGTAGGTTCCCTTATAAAAGAGTCTCAGACTCATCATGTGCGAGAAGATTCAAAGTAGTTAACTTCCCTGCAGTTGACCCTGTTAGACCAGGAGGGTGAAACTTTTCTTTAGTCAATGGTGTTGACTCATCCTCTTTTTGTTCATGAAAGAGAGTCTCTGTTGTGATAGATCGACTATGAAAAAATGTGTGACTGGATATCCTTGTGTGTTTCACCATATGGGTATTCTGAAGGAGGGAATCATGAGACCATGTTCCAGGAACAAATCGTGCTTTCGGTCACGACGTGGAAAGTAGAGGATCAGCTGAGGAAGGCCCATGAGTTTCTTTGTGTCGTTCGGGAATCGTGCAGGCGAATGAGAGGTTGCTTACTATCTTGACCAACTCTCCCAATAGTAGGAGTGGGTGCATGGTGTCTTCCACTTGTCGAAGCTAATGAGGTGCATGTGTTTTCCTACGCACATCATCAAATGTAGAAAACCTTATGATTACGAATCATCCCTTTGGTTCATTTGGTTCGCTAGCATGGTGTTGTCAATGTTTTCATGGGAGAGAGAGAGATAGGTGTGTGATCTGTATCCCAAGTTGTTTTTCATAGTTTTTCTACTCAGCGATGAAAAGAATGAATGAGGGAATGATGTAGAGTACCAGTTTTCCCCTGAACGGCTTTGGAATACTTCTACATATAATTCTATAGTTAGGCGTGAAGAAGGCGTGTGATTCCGAGGCCCGATGTTCCTGAAATTAATTTTATAATAATATTAATTTTTTTATACTATGCACGTGGTGGGGATGTGTTTTATCCTAAATAGTAGCTCGTATTGGAAATAATGGGTCACAGTTGCGTCCGGAGCATGTCATTTACCCTAGCGGGGTATCAAAGATGCAAGCATGGGCCTGCAGTGAGAGATGTCACTTAGGGGAAAAATTGTCATTTTAAATTAATGACTTCGTGATTTTTATCACTGGTGTTATTTTCGAATAAAATTCGAACAAAGCCTCAGAATGGAAATCTGAGACTTTCAATGAGTTCGAAACGGGGCATTTTACAAAGTCGCGATATAAAATAAGAGGGCATGGAGGTTTTGTAATCTATGACCGTGGGTGGCGTTTCAGTGTGTTTTTAATAATATGCTTGAGATAAGGGGAGAACTCATGCTTCTTATTAATCTATCCCTCTATATATATATATATATATCATTTTCTTTAGTGGTATTTTATGCTCTTCACCGGATTGAGGAACGAACACTGGCGGATCGATGTGGGATCGCAGCGAACTCGTCACCAACGACAAATGGCTGGATCAAGGTAGGATTTCAGATTAATTTTTTCACCTTCATCAATTTCATGAGTTTTTTTTTCAATTTCAACATTTTAAATCTATAATTTTTGAATTAGGATTATTTCCAAATGAACACGACCATCAACCGAGCCCTGTTATAAAACCTATTCTTGAGCGTTCTTCGTCCAAAATTTCTCACGCGCCAAAACTGTGACAGATTGACAAGTGAGGGGCGGCGCTTCGAAGAATCATCCCCGAGGATTCTATATCCGGTTTTGGATAATTTTTTCGACCACCGGAGTGGTGGGGGGGGGGGAATGGTTGAATGTTTGGCTCCATCAAGGGGCGCGACCGGAGGTCAAACTGGGGCTGTGACGAAGCATGAAGAATGCCATTTTTTGCGCGGCAGAGCACCAGAAGAGGTCAGGTCTAGACAGAGCAGTAGCGTCGGTCGAAGTCGAGTTGAAGGTCAGTTGTGGCCAACACAGATGGGGGAGCTCCACGAGGAGCACTATGTATCATGGGACGACAGAGGGGCGGTGAAAATGTGGAGGCCGCAACGGAGCGGCAGAGCGGGGTGACCAGGTGGAGTCGGCGGTGGAGCGGGGAGCCCAGGCGGTTGCGGCGTGGGCGACCGGTGCTTGAAGTTGCGATCGGAAGGAAACTGGAGGCAGCAAGCCTCAGCTGGGCGCAGTCGGGGTGGAGCACCCAAGGCTCTGACCTCGTGTGCGGTGCGGCATGGAAAAGGACCCTTAAATAGTGGTTCTAGTTGGGAATCACATAGAAGACTAGCCTTTGGCTGTTATTCATTGCAGAACCAGACCCGAGGCGGGTCTGGTGATGCCGTAGCAGTCCACGGTGAGTCGGGCGGGACCCGTGGCTGGGCTGCGCTCCGGCCGGGGTGAACCGTCCCGGTTGGGGCCCATGCGATCAAGGGTCCACATCTCTTAAACAATGGGTCTGTTTGTCACGCCGTCTACGGTTGCAGGTCCATCACTTCGAGACAGACTTTTTAAGATGGGTTTCATGGTTTTTGGGTTCTGCGCCTGAAGACGGGTGAACCGAAAAACTTTAATTTAATAATATTAAATTATTATTAAAGTTTACAATGGATGTACTCGCGAGTCGGATGTCCGTTTGACGTGCCGTCAGAGGCGTTGTGGCCCTGGAGTTGAGATGGTCTTTCCAAAGTTGGTTCGGGACACTTGTGGTATGGTGTCGCTGCTTGGTGGAACGTGGATATTAATGTGATCAATTAATTAAATAATTAATTAATTATTCTTGTGTCAGACCTAACTCCTTCTTCGGATGTATGATTGACGGGCCGTCAGCGGCAGCGTGACCCCAGTCCTTGTGTGGACTATCTGAGATACTTTCTAAAGCGTTTCGGTTGGATACAAGGTGCGGGACCCACATTTCATAGTTCACACGTTTTACGGTGAAACAACAACTTTTCCCCGACATCATTTTGGGGTCTTTGAGTACTCGTTTCTGAGTGTTCTTCCAAGTGGAATGCAATGGCACAATTCGCCCGCCTAAATTCGGGCCCGAGGCATGGGACCCATGAGGTGACTTTTAGATGTATCGTGCATTTTTACAACTTATGATTCATAAGTTTGTTAAGGGAAAATGAATATCCTACGTCATGTGGTTATTTACAACGAACGTGGTGGTACGATCTGTGCGACGTGTTTCGGGGCAAGGTGTGGGACCCACAGGGTGCCGTTTGCATAAGGCAGGGAGTTGCATCTTTTGCATCCGGAATCTGTTTTAGGCACCTTCATCAGCGTTGTGACCCTGGAATTGAGGCGATGTTGAGTAGCGTGGTTTCAGGTGTTGAAGCTAGAGTTGAGGCATGGGCCCCATGAGCTGTCTTTTAAGCTGTGTGCAGCGTACTGTGACTTTTTCATCAAACATATGTTTGGGGTGTATGAATAGTTGATTTGGCGTGTTTTTTTGAGAGCATCGCGATGACACAGTTTTCCCGATCATTTCCAGGACAGAGGTGCGGGCCCCACAAGACGTTATATGAGCATAAAGCGGTGATGAATAACTTTTTCATTGGGAGTACATTTCCTGCGATTAATTGGTCTATCTCGAAAGTTTTTCCATGAGGATTACAATGGTGTGATCTGTTTGGGTGAGAAGAGAATCTTTAGATATCACATTAAATGTGGAAAAATGAAATGGAATTGGTAATAGGTTCTTTTGATGCACTCCGAACCAACGCTCGGTAGCGATGCTAGTCACGCCTAGTGATGGCATGGATGATGCGGAGATATTGAACATGATCTTGGATTACACTCATGTGGGGATGGGAAGTGGGTTACCCACCGGTGTATCAGGGTTTACGCTCCGACGAGGATGGGCAGTGGGATACCCATTTACCTTAGGGTTTACCCTCCAGTGAGGTTGGGCAGTGGGTTAACCATTGACCTTAGGGTTTACCCTCCAGCGAGGCTGGGCAGTGGGTTACGCATTGAACTTATGGTTTAACCTCGAGCGAGGATGGGAAGTGGGTTACCTATTGACCTTAGAGTTTACCCCCCAGCGAGGCTGGGCAGTGGGTTACCCGTTGATCTTAGGGTTCACCATCAAGCGGTGCTGGGTAGTGGGTTACCTGATGACCTCTTGGGGTTTACCCACTAGCTGGGTTGGGCAATGTGTCACCTGACGACTTCTTTCAGACTCATCCCTTTCTATGAGGCTATTCAATGAATTTTATTCTTGATTACCAGATCAGGACCCTTAGTTTTATAGTTTAGCGATGAGGCAGCTTTGGAATACAGGACTGTTGGGAATCATTAATGGATATCCTTTGATCATTTGGAGACTTTTCATGGGATGATCCTGGAGATGGAGATCCCCTTACACACTAGTTTTGGTTTCTTGTTGATCATATATATACACCCTAATATTTTTAACACTCTTTGGTTTCTTTTACTCTCATTCTAGGAGGGGAAAAGACGTGCGGGGTATGCCACATGCTTTTCGTGTATAGTTCCTCTTGGTTGGACAATCCTACTTCCTTTCTCTAGTCAGGTTGAGATGCATTATTTATTTTGTACTCTTACACTATTCTTATTCTGTATATTGCTCAGTGTTTATGTATCTCATTTGTTTCTCCCTTGAGCGTTCCATACATCCTACTGTGTATCATCATACTCACCCCTTCTTGGGCTTTTCCCTCACTTGGTGTGCCCTTGAAGACAACAGACAGGTCGATAAAGACTATGAAGGAGCATAGAGGACACATGAGTTGGGGAAGCATTCAATGGTCGTAAGAGGATTCCCGGGTGTGAGACTCACCAGCTGTTTACATTCGTTTACCTATTTCAAGGTTGTGGAACCTTTCTAGTTGGGCATGTGTTTTTTCCAGAACTCTTCAGTTTACATTTCATTACTTTTCAGCACTATACTGATTCTATTTAGAAGTTGATGCATGACTATTGTAGGGTTATAGATGTTTTTTCCTTTGGTTTTCTTTTTAATCTACACTTTTTCATCGAGTGGGCTGTTTGTTTGTTTACATGCACTTAGGTGAAGGCCTCCCTGAGATCGTTACGCCTTCGGCACTTGTCGCCAGCCACTGGCATATGGAGGTGGTCCTGAGGTAGTTGTGGCTCAGGACCTGTAGGGTCAGGTCATGAAAATTATTATAGGTTATAGTCCTATAATAATGGTAATGATCATAGAATTAAACCTATGATTTTAGATATTGAAGTTACTCCCCCTTTATTATGTTGGTTTCCTAGCATGAGTTTTTCCTCTCACACTATTCTTTTTGGGTTTTAGATGATGGCTAGAACCCGAAGGAACCATGTTGATCAATGTAATGGACAATGAAATTATTGTGCTTCGGAACAAACCAATGTTATGAGAGATGGAATGAAAATTTTTATTTATATACTGACACAAGATATGAATCATTTTTACTTCCAAATGAGTAGAAAATTGAACTATAATCTATTGAGTCATTCATGAGGCAATGTCCACCTTCTTTCAGTGGGTCTTTTGATCCACCTATTGTCGAACAATGGATCAGTACCAATGAAAATATATTTTACATAGATCACTTTATTGAACATGATAAATTCATTAGGGCTATTTACCATTTAGAAGGTGAACCAAACCAGTGGTGGACTATAATTAAGAATAAGAGTCCCCGAGATGAAATTGAATCCATGGAATGGGATGAGTTCATGAACTTATTTTTCAATAATTACATTCTTTGTATTATTAGATCAAATATGGAAAAGGAGTTCCTTAAGCTTACGAAAAAAGGACAATGAATTTGTTGGTATATACGAAGAGAAGTTTACAAGGCTTTCAAGGTATGAATCTAGATTTACCATCCAACCTGAAAGTAAAGTTGATCAATTCTCCAGTGGATTAAAACCAAGTCTTATAAAGGCATTAGATATAAGGGAATTTAGTATCTATAAAGAGATTGTGAGTTGTGATATCAAGGTAGAATGAGAAATTGGTGTAACGTATCCATCTCATGGTTTTGACAAGAAACGAAAGATGGAGTTCAAGGAAAAAATCTCAAAACTATGCTGAGAAGAAGAAGAATGTTTCATTATGAAAAATACGTGGAAAGAAGCATGGTGTATATTGTCTTAAAGGGACTAAAATATGTTTTAAGTGTGGAAATTAATTTCATCGATCAACTAAGTGCCGAAGTAATCAGATAAAGGTAGCTAATGATGTGAATGGAGAAAAGACTATAGAGAATGCACCACCAATACTTCAATGCTAAAACTACAGGGAAATGTGGCATTATTCTAACAAATTTTCTAATCCTAGGGTCAATGATGATCGACATCAACAACCTATTAAGGAAAAGGATAAAGGGAATTCACATGTGATCAATATGGGTGATGTTTAATATGACAACGAAGTGGTGTAATGATTATATGTTTATGTAATGGGATTCCAAAATAGTGTTGTGGATACTCATTTTTAGTATTGAATAATATTATAATATCTATTTATTGGTTTACTGTGGTTTTCAATAATTGTATGGTACCAGTAACCATGAAAAGTGATTGAAATACTTTTGGAAAGAACCTAATATTCGCATAATTAAGAGATACAGAGATAATGAAATATTTGATAGTATTAATTAGATCATGACTGATAAAATTAAAAACTGATATCATGGTTTCAGTATATAGAAATTTTGGGATTTTGGTATATGGAAAGAGTTAATTTTAGAAAAAATTCATTTTTTCACAAATATTATATGGTAATTCACGTCTCAAGGGAATTCAAGATTAATGAATTCACATTTTTAGAATGTAACAAACAAGATATATCTTATTATATATGTGGGATAAATGATGGTACTTACATGCTTGGTAGATGACCTATCTAGTAATCGTTTTCTTTATACTATGAGATTGGATAGATGTATTTTTGATATGTCTAATGGTGGGAATAGATTAATTTGAACATTAGATAGTATTGTTTAAGGATAAAATATTTTTATAGAATGTTATAATAGTAAATTATTAGAAAAAAGACAACATGCAGGATGGGCGTCAACCTGTCGCGTCAGATAAGGTTGTAGGAATCGAACCCACAACTGAAGTGCGACATGCCTTTATCACCTTCCACTAGCCTACATGAAGTCCCTAGTTAGTAAGAATTAGTTAGATTTTATTAAGAGGTATGATTGATGAAGTATAAGTCCATTTATGTAATCATATATTGGTAATCTCACCATAGATGGACTTATGTATATTTAATAATTTGTGCTATAGTTTGTGTGATAAAGACAGATGGAATGACCTATCATTCTATCGCATGATCTACTAAGAAATCAAGAATGAAAATTTATCTTCATTTATTTAAATTTGAGATGAAGTGGAAATTGTTAATGGAATGACCAACAATTAATTTACACTAAAATCTGGTAAGTATTTATCCTTATGCAAAAAAACATTAACATTTGGGAAATGATCTTAAAAACAAAAAATGTTCTCCTGGTACCCTCATTTCTGATTAATTAGATGGTAACATAGATCATCAAAAATTTTTGTCTTTGTGATAGTTTTATTTTTCTTAGCCATGTTCTGTACCACACTTCACTAGAACTTGATGATTTCATTTCTCTTCCATATCCATATTTTCAACTATATTCTCTTATGTGGAACCCCAGTGTTGAGTTAATTTTGGTGACCATTATGTTTCTAACATTTCATTTTAAAATTATGTTTTAGTATTACTTTTTACTATGTGGGATTCATGAATGAAACATTCAATTAATAAAAGATTTATAGCCCCCGAAGAATTTCAAGGGTGAAATTATTTTTAAAGGAGGTAGAATGTAACGCCCCGAGATTTCATGAGAAATATTATTTTTGATTTCTTTGATATATTGTGGTGTACACTACACCATGATTATATTTCTCTATACACAACACTGTATTAGCTTTTAGTGTACGCAATCAATATACCTGGCTTGTGTTACATGCAACAGAGACTTTCCTCGATTGCTTCTGTGGTACACAATACCGAGTTTTCACTAAACAATGACATATTATAATATTATTATGAACAATTATTTATGAATATTATTAACCACATATTGAATTTTATGCCATTATAATTCATCTTACACATTTTATAGACCATGGTATAAACAAAATTAATGTTTCAGATACAAGAAGTATTTAAAAAAATGCAGTTTTGTCACGTTTTGATGATGCACCCATTTTAAATCTAAATTCTGACAAGTTTATAAGTTAAATTTGTGAAAATAAACCTTTTATTTTGAATCAGGATATAAAAATTTACGTTGGAAATTTTTTTGACATTATTCTGATAACTTTCATATTCTGATGAATGGTAAAAATAGGCTAAATTTTATTTAAAAACAACTTTTTTGTTGAGATAATTTATATGGGTAAATTATAAAAATGAATGGTTTTAAAGTATAAATAGAATATATTTTTACCATTTAATATAATATAAATCATTATAATTAATATTACATTTAATTCATAGGTAAAAACATTTCAATCTTTTGCAATGTTTTATCTTTTAAAACCCATTTTTTCAACAGCGAGATTAATTTTAAATCAAATACTACAACTTCTGTGTATTGAATTTTGAAAAAATGGATTCTATATATTGAATAATTAGGCCCAAATTATATTAATAGTCTACTATTTATTTTTGGGCATTATGAATTGTAACACCGGTAAATTGTTTTTACCACAGTTAATGGTAAATCAGGTAAATAAGGGTAAAAATAATATTATAAAATTACCCTAACACTTGTCCTGATACCATTGGTTGATTATATTTCTCTATAAAACATAATTGGATAGAAATATAATCCATTGAAACCATCTTGGATGTGATTAAGATGATTAATTTATTTATTTTAAAGGAATGTGAAATATGTCTCCCCCAAATTTTAATAATTAATGTATTTTTAATATAAGTTTATAAGGAATATAAATTAGATTATAAATACTCATTTAAAAGATAAAATGTTTTTATTTATTATGGTAATTTATTTGTAATTTTTAATAAATATATAATTACCTTAATAGCTTATACATAAATGATGAAAAAATTAATTATTAACTCAAAAATCAATAATAAAGTTTTTATTAAACTAATAATGCTCCTAAAAATCACCAACATCTAGAAAAAACATATTGGTCATATAAATTTCAACCATGATCATCCAATGGTATAATTTTTGAATATTTGGAGCCTTATAAAAGCGATTGTGACACTTATATTATTATATTTTAAATGATGTCAAAGGTGTCACCTTTATACTTCAATATATATCACTATTTAAATTTTGTGATATTAAAATGATAAATTCGTAAAATATATTATTATTTAATATATTATATTTATCTGGATCATAGTATTTTTTTTAATTTTTATGCGACAAATAAGTATATTACATAATTATACAAAAATGTTGTAGTTATTATTTTATTAACAAGAATATCAAATAAAAGGTTTAAAAAATATTAAATTAAATATTATATGAAACAATTAATGTGCTCCATTAATGTTTTAGATGAATATGACATGATAGGAATCTACTAAATATTTTGGATCGAATATATATTCAGTGTGGATTTTATTTAAATTCAAATAATTGAATAGTGTCAAAATTGACACTATTGATATTTTATAAAAATAAAATATTATTAAATTGCTTAAAAATCACAAAAATATTTAAAAACTGAAAATTGAAAATTATATGGTCTAAATTTTAATAATGTATATAATTATGGAAAATTGACAACTCATAAGTAAGTATTTATAAAAATTTAAAAATTATAATATTAATACCCTAAATAAAATTAAATAGATTTAAAAAAGATAAATCCAAACGATAATGTTTAAAATAAACATAAAAGAAGTCTTAATTTTATTGGTTGATGATATTACAACCCTATCTCATCTCAGATTCGAATTGAGTGATTTGTGGAGGTTTTTAAATTGGGTTAGATTTTATTATTAATTAATATTTTTGAGGTTTCAAAAAGTGCCCCTCTCTTCTCTTATAAAAGAGCACCTCATCCCTCTCCTCTTGAAACAATTTTGAGCCTTCATGCTCGGAAAAACCATGAAAATTACTCTTCTCAACTGCTGAAGTCACATTTTTTTGGTTTTGGTCTTCTCAAAAGTTCAACTCTAGTCCATTAAGAGAAAGCTTAAAGGAGGTGTATCGAGGAAGAGGTAATCTCTTCTACCGATTCTTTCAAGTTTCTTTATTCTTATACTTCCTCTTATTTAGTTGTTTCTATATAAATTAATAACAACTATATAATTAATATACTCATATTTTATTATAAATTTGAAACAACCCTATTTCAGCTTCTATTCATCCTACAAAAAAAGAAAACACTCCGTGTCCGTACGTACAACCTATCATCTCCACACCGTTTTGTAATCTGTTTTTCCACCACCACAATAATTGGATGGGTATAATGGAGGAAATAATAACTATATATGATTATTGTAAAATCATACTTATTCTGAGAAATTATATCATCCACTACAATTCCATTCAATAATTATGGAAATTATATCATCACTCGGGCGTACGTACGTATTCCCGTATCCGCGACACGATAAGATTCATTCTCCATGACAACCATTCAAGAATGATTATATAGTATATATAATAAATAATAATGAAATATATGACATAATAATGATACTTTATTTATTTATATATATATTTCATTTACATCCATTTAATTTAATAAGGAATCAAAAATAGCATTCTTGCGTACGTACAACATACAATCTCTATGAACGGTTTATTTCAATACATTTATAGATTGATTATATATATTTATATATTGAAAATATGTGATATATAAATCATGTTTTAAATTCTGTAAGTAATTAATCATGATTAATGTAATCATACGAAATATTACATGTCAAAACACGTACGATAAATGAAACGATTTTACAGAATACACTAATTTAACATGGAATTGGAAAATGAATGGGTAAATAAAGTCGTAAGTGGAGAATTTATGATATCATAAATATTATTATGGTTCTATTACACATTAATAATATGTTTATACCCACTATATAGGTGTCTCAGATGCATACTAATGATATTGGACATAAGGTAAGGGATAATTATTCCAATATCGTTCTTATCCAAGATTATTTATTCGTAAGAACAATTTGGGGTTATGTTTATCATGCATGTCCATGTTTTCATGAAATGTTTTCATAAATTTTTTAATATTCTTCCATGTATGTTTAATGTCATTTTAACCCTTTTTTTACCACATGGTATGGATTAAATATTTCTTTTATTTACCATACGAGGTACTTTTGGACTTTTCCAGAAAAAGTAAAAGAAGAATGTTTTTTTAACTTATACGGCATGATCAGATTTTTATGGTTTCATAACACCTTATATTCATGAAGCTTCCTATAAAATATTTCATGATTATTTTCAACAAAAATCATTTTCTTTAAGAATTTCATGGAATATTGTGAAAAGAAAATGATTTTGAAGAAGAAAGGATATTTTCCTCAAGAATTCATTTCAAGTGTTTTATCAAAACTATTTTCCATCTAAGTTGACATTATTGGGTATTTTTATGTTTCAAGTAAAATGACTTTATTATTTACATGGTTTGATTTTTATTATGATGAAATGACATCCATTTGTTATATATGGATTATGTTATTATGGGATGATGTTTATGAAACCAATATTATTTTTTAGGTTGTGATTAATGATTTAGGTTTATTTTGTGGCACATGAATGAATGATTTCATTATGAGATGGATGGGACCCATATCTCCCTCTAATGAATTGTGTAAAGATTTATATCTAATGAGATAGACATGTTTGGAGTGGAAATTGAATCCAGTTAAGTAATACAGGGATAGAATGACAAGTAAACCCAGTTCAGTAATGGACTTTGTCCACTATGATGGTCTTGGAAGCAATGCATTGTAAACAATGGAAATCCTGACATGTTCTTAATGGATTCCACAATTACAGTATTTATTCTCATTATATTTTATCATGATTAATTTTCATTTATGAACTATGCCTTATGTACTTCCATGATTTATTTCACAACACATGATTTTTATGTTCAAACATTATGTTCATGTTTTAAAGTTCAAATGTAAATGGTTTGTTTTATTTTCTCTATACTAACCCTTACTAAGCATTTGATCTCACCCTTTTTATGTTTTCATTTCCCCAGGATATAAATAAATTTTTTAGGTAAGAAAACAAAAGGGGAAGACCTTTTGGGAGATGTTGAAGATCATTCACCATGATTAGAAGATTTTGTTTCGAGTTTCCATTGACACTAAACCATTACGGTACATAGGTGTCTGTTTTTGTATTATGTATTTCTCAAAAGTAATGTAATGTCCATGTACGTCATTCTTGGGTCTCGATACTCATTTTTCAAAGATCGTTAGGGAACAAAGGTATGTAACACCATAACCATACATAATTATCATTATTTACTAAATTACATGTTTTTTTATCATATAAACATAGATATATATAATTATTTATATGTAATAGGATACACATTCTGTCTAGGAGGCGGCAGTCCCCTCATCCACGAATGTTGTTATCCCTTTCTAAGTGTGTGAAAGGGTAATTAAGAAAATTATATATATATATATATATATATATAGTATATTTAGAAAAAAGGTAATTATGTAATGTGTATATTATTATGATTTTAAATGTTACATATATTTAATTGAAACCATCCTATATATGTTAAATTTTATTTTTTGAACGAATCATATCACATTAAGGGGGAGATAGCCCACACTTCCTCAAACAATGTTATTTTATTAATGAAAAAGGGAATTATCAAATGCACTTGTTAAAAAGGATTAAAAATTTATAAATATGTAATAATATCACATATAACATATATAAATAGAGTTTCAATCATAATTTCCAACCATGAATGTTGGTAAAGGAAAAATGAAACATCATTTTTTTCTGAGGCAGTAGTTCATCGTACACAGAAATAATTTGTTTGTTACCTATTAGATGGGGTGAGTGTAAGTGTAGGTAAAACTGTAGACCAAAAAATACTATTATATTGAGGATATTTGTATTTTAATGTAATAATATAATAAGAAGAGTATAGTGGGAGAATAATGGAAATGAAACTCAAAATCTCAAGAGAAGATGTTAACTTGGAATCTGGTAACTTCTTTTGGTTTATTCCAAAATGATTACACGTTGGGTTTTATTCAAAAATTTATGACTCAAGGTATAATAAGTTGTTTTTTAATCTATATTTATAGATAATGGATTATATTCTGTGGTTTTATAATGTGAGTAATGGGAAGATGTGATGGACTTTTACAGGGAAAGAAAAGGACTAACATTAAATTTTTGGATACAAGTTAGCTGTTCCAATGTTATTACTTAAAAAAATAAAAAACCAAAATAATAAATAATTGAAGGTTTATGGCCGATATTTGTCAATAAAATGGATTTTTTACAATTGGTAGGATACTTTTTCACTTAAATTAACGATGTAGTCTTTCCTTAAGTGAAATTTATCCATAATGGTTTAATTAATTTTAATTACATTCACTTATATTTTTGGTAAAAAAAATGTTGTTCATATTAAAAAATACATATTAAATTGATTTCAAATATGGAAAACATTCTTCCAAATTATAACCATATATTTATTATAAATTAATTTAAAATTCTCCCTACAAGTAGGATGACAATGCAGGTTTCAAAAGTAAAATCATCCAAATTTTTTATTTGTTTTTATAATAAATTTCAAGGTTAAATTGATTCCAATTATATAATTTGTATTAATTGATAAAAAAATATCTAATTTATTTTTTATATTAATTAAAATATTAATTTACCATTATAAATAAAATAGATGAAAAAGAAGTTTTAATCTAAATTTTTTTATATTATACCATTCATTAAAATATATATGTTCTGAAAAATATCAAATACTTAATCAAAACCTAATATTTGTATCTCAATTTAAAATATTATTTTTTAGATATATTAAATCAATAAAATTTTCAAAATTAATATTTAAAATAGTTTATCCCTTAAAATGCGTTAAGCTTTCCTTTATTTAAATATTGGTTTTTATGTGTAAATTATTGTTTGATATTATCTTATACCTAGAAGACCAAATGAAGGAATATATAAAAAATTGATTGAATATATAACATATATATTTAATTTAAATTAGAAAATAATTTTAATTAATTATATTTCTATTAAAAAACACATTTGGAAGCATATAAATAATAATATCTCTTTTTGTATCCAATTGGTTTTTATTTTCATTTCTCGTTAATCGGTGACCCATTAATTCATTATATATATATATATTATCCATGAATCTTCATATGTAACTTAATAATATTCATAAATTCTAAAAGAATGACTATTTTATATCATACTATATTAAATAATAATATATTAATAGTCAATTGTTATTTGGTGAAACTATGTTATGTGTGAAACCCAAGTTATCGAGGAAGGTCTCACTTGTATAAAAATCATTCAATGAAGGTTGTTATTGAATGTAATGAAATCTAACATGGTGTTTTGTGCATATAAATATATAAAAAATATGTCAAATAGTAAATATATTATAATGTATATGGTTATTGTATTATCTTATATTCTTAGTATCACATGTCATATAGTTTGATGAATATGAGGTTATTACATTATATTTTTAAGGTTTCACATTATCCCCACATTAATTAAATACTGCAATAAGAATTTAAACTCTATCTCGGTGGTATATTGTTTCATGTTTCCTATATTGGAGTCCCGCATCGTGGGAAGGGTACATAAAACATACTCTTGAAATGAGGGAATTGTAAGTACAATGGTCACATAGACTACCCTATAGTTAGGTTTCTAAGTAAGAGAACATTAGTGGAAATTAAAAAATACATAATTTGAGGAAAATAGTAATTATTTATAGGTATATAATGTGGTTATCAATCACAAACATGTGAATGTTGAATAGTATGTCGAGAGCCTCAATTCCATAAATCTTTGATAATTTTTATTACAATCAGTTAAATAGAAATTAATGTATTATGATGACATTTTATTTTTAATTCATTCTCATACTTTTAAGTAATTATTTTAATAACTATGAATATTATGAAATATTCATACTTGATAGGTTTCAATTTTATATGAATAATCATCAAATTTGGTTTTTCTTCAAAAAAATTATAAATCATATTTTTACTCCTGAAATTATTTATGGATAATGACTTTTGTTTCCTAAAGAACTAAATGAAACTCCTAAAGTATCTTAATTCCCAGAGAAGATTGACATGTCAAACTATTTGTCTATAAATATTTTCCAAAAATAATATTGTGAATAAATGAAACAATAATCCAAAAAAGTGATATTACTGGTTCTTCAATAACATTTTTTCATCAAACTATTTACCTAAAAACTATATAAAACTAACCATGATATTACGTACATCCGTGGTTAGCATGAAACCCTTATCGTCCATCGGTCTTGGGTTCAAGACTCGCGACTTTAACAGATTTGATTGGTTTTCCCCTAAATTATAAGGCATCCGTTTCTAAAACAATGTTAATATAATTTAAAAAATAAATATGATGGACATCATGCATTAAGTTTATTATATAAATAGACATTTAATTATAGTTTTCTATAAAATCTCAAAACATAAATACTTCATCCATATATTTTTCACATATCTTTTTCCTTGTCCATGGGTTTACCCATAATATCATTATAGGATTTCAAAATCTTGACACCTTACCTTCAATCAAATACACCTATGTTTTATCATAGGATACTCATTTTCACCATCTATTCAAATTATTCGTGATGGATTGTATAGAAAATGGTGATTATTCATATCATATGCTCTATGTGTGTCAAACCATGTGTGTAGTAATACTCGTTGTTATGTACCTGGTTACCTTATGTTAGGATCAAAACACCTTATCAGAGTTATTACACATATGTTTATATGTGCCTGAAGCACATCCACTTTTACTATCAATGCAGAGATGTATTTATTAGAATACCCAAATAATCTATACCTTACCAAAACTATAGGATTAACTTCCATTTACTTATCATCAAATTTTACCTTAGTGGTATGTTCTCTATCCATTTTTTCCAAAATCTAGTTATTAATGTTTCTACTAAAAATCCATTGAAACCAACTATAGTGACATGAACCCATTAGTCTTAGAGATGGTTATGCTATTAATTACAGAGGAATTATTACAAATAATAATGCCCTAATGGACCCAAAGTTTAGTAGTCTTGGTAAACCAGATACATACATGATTCTTATATTTGAAATTAATAAACTAATTATGACATAACATTTTTCTTCTAAATAACATCAAGGATATATCTAATTAATCTAGTAAATCCCTAAATATCTATTACGGTAAACTTATTGGATTCCTATGGAATGAAACATAAAAATACTTATCTCTAATTCCTTATAAGGTCAAAATAAAGCAGAACCAATAATGAATCAATGAGGAAAATAATAATTTAATGTTAACTAATTGAACACACATAATATGTAATCAATAACTAATAACAAAGGATTAAATAATATGTAATACTAAATAACTTATATCAAATTCCATTCAAATGACTAGATAAGGAAAAATTATATGGCAAGATAAGAAACGAAAACACATGCCATTTCATCAATGAACTAAAAATGAAATGAATCCATTGATATGTCGACACAAAATCTTAGTGATGAATAATAACTAAAATATCTATGATAGAAATTCTTAATTATATGATGACATGTATTATTCACAAGAGGACCTATATTGTCAATATCCATCCTTGAGACATTTTAAAACTATGGATAGAAACACATTTAATTTGAAAAACATTTTTTTTCATATAATTACATGTTTATGAAATAATGGTCTATATAATTTAAGGGATCCACAAATAATTTCATGTCAAAAAAACATTATATTGACTAATCTATTTAATTAATAAAAAGAATGACCTAACATGTATCCAAATTGACTAATGAATTTGGATTTATCAATATTTCTTTAAATAATCTAACAACTGTAAAACTACACACCATATGTAAATTGGTATATGGTTTAAGAAATAATAATATCCATGATAAATGGAATGCATAATTTAGGGGAAATTCAATGTTAAATGATCATAAGAGATTTAATATTTAAATGGGAATAAAACATGAATCAAGGAAGTGAATGTTAATAATATCCTTAGACAAATAAATACAAAACCATCTAGAATAAATAATAGGATGGTATCAATACAACATATCCATAGCGGAGTAAAAACAAGGGGTTTCGTAACTGATGAATAAGAATACTATAAAACGATCTTTTAAACAATTTTTGTGGAAAATATCCTTTTATTTAGAAAAATTTTTGAAAAACATTTACATTGAAAACAAAATTAAAAAATATTTTATTTAAAAAAGAAGCCATTTAAACATGAAATTTTAGCTTCAGTGAAATGATGGAAGGTAACTCCATTTTAGATATAGGAGTTAAAAATAACATTTCCTTTTTCATATATTAAGGTTATATTAATGAATTATTCAGAAACCAAAAGGAAAATTACATTTAATAACTTAGTAAAAGAAAAAGATGGTAATAATTTATTTATCAAATAATATTAAAATCTTTTTTGAAAATAGTTTAATAAAACATTATTTCTTCAAGAAAAACTATTCATTGTCTAATGATAAAAATGATGTTGGTTTTTCGTAAATATGTTGATAAAATAGTTTGAGTACCAATGATTGGAAAAAATGGTACTAATACATGATAATTTTCATGAATTAACATAGGAAAAAAAATTAAACTCTGTATTGAACAATGATAATATAATTTAATCAAATGTAAATACCATTGAAATATTATTAATGGTATTTTTGAGGATAATAATCTTTAATCATTTTATTGATTCCCATTACACATTGAAACATTTTAAATTAGAAACCTCAAAAAGGAATAATATTAATGGAAGGACTTAAATACCTTGAATATATAGTAATTAATTATATAATATATAAAAATTTTAGTATATACAGCACATAAAATATGTAAGTGGTGAACCTGGCATTTATCTCAGAGATATAAAAAGGGAGATAAGAATCCATAACCATGAGTTTCCTTTCTGGTGAACCTCCTTTAACATAATAAATAATAGAATAATGTTACTTTTAAACAATATTGAGATCCTTTTTCTTGTTAATAATTAATTTTATTTCACTTTTTTCTATGTTGTATAAAACTATAAAAACAATTAATTTTATCTTAGATGTTTTGATCAAATTTAATCTATGTGTCAAAAATTACATTGGAAGGTCAACTAGGGTAAATGTTTCATTATATTAGATCTATAGAATAAAACACAAGAAATAATTATCATATATTTACAATAATTTTACTTTTTAAATCATTCATTAAATATGCCTATAAAAATGAATCTAGATTACGATCATGGAGCCGGTAGGTGGTGCGTACGCATGAGTAAAGTTCAATTTTTTCAATGACACTCAAAAAAAGAATTTAAGTAAAACCACATCCTATAATAATTATAATTATATCCAAATAAAATTTTACTTAATCATATATACATAAATATATAATTTGTTATGTAAGAGGATTCACATCGTTTTGAGGATCCGGTAGTCCACACATCCACAAATGATGTTATTACTTTTTAAGTTTGTGGAAGGGTAATATTGAAATTGATATACATAGTATATTTCTAGAAATGTAATAATGTCATTAATATAATATAGTGGATTATTATTTCACATATTTTTAATTAAAAACACCCTTTTTAGATTCTATGTGTGGTCTGAACGAATAACATCACGTTGAGGGGGTGGTAGTCCAGACTTCCTCAAAAGATGTTATCTTATTGATGCCAAATATAATGAATTAAATGTATGTGTAATAAAATGAATAAATAAGTATAAATACATAATAAATGTAATATTTATCATATATTAATATATTAATAATAATTATGTTCAACCATGTATGTTGCTATAGGAAAAATGAACAAACATTATTTAGTGAGGTAGTAGTGCGATTTACACTGTTTACAGTATGTTCGTTACACATTAGATGGAGGTGTGAGTATTTTTAGGTAACAATATTGACATAATAACATACTAGTATATTTAGGATATGATTTTTTATATTTATGAATATAATAGGGAATATTATATGGTGTGGATAATGGAAATAAAACTAAAAAGCTTGAGAGAAGCTGTTTTCTCTTAATCAGTTGACTTATTTTGGTTTATACTAAAAGGCTTCCATGGAAGTATTAATTGTTAGAGGGAACTTTTGTGGTTGAGGTCAGTGGTTTGGGGAAAATATTTTTTATGTATTTTCTAAATATAAGTTTTTTTGTGGTCTAAGATACGAGGAGAGGTGGTGTCATTTTATAGAGAATGAAAAGGGATCACTTGTAATTTTTGGGAAAAAGTTAGGTGTACACGTGTTCTTATATAAAAAAGATATACCAAACCCAATGAACTCAATAATTAATATTTTATGGCCGAGATAAGGCTATTAAATTGGTTTACAATAAGATAATCGATCAATTGGGCCCTAAAATTAAAGGTTCAGTCCTTTATTAAGAATAATTGTACCTTAATAATTCTAATTAATTTTGATTACTTTAACTAATAATTTTGTTAAATAAAAATGTTGCTATTATATAAAATTATAAATTATTATGATTCAAAATATGGAATCTATTTTTTCAAATTCAAATAATATATTTGAAAAAAATTAATTTAAAAATCATCCCGCAGTTGGGAAGACAACAATAGTCTTTAAAGTAAAAATATTGGAATGATTATTATGTTTTTACAATGAATTTAATAGTGAAATGGATTCCAATGATATAATATTTTTTAATTGATAAAATAATTATCAAAATAATCATTAAAAAAATTATAACTATAATTTAACCATATGGAAAAATAAGATGAAATGTAATTTTAAACTAAAATTCAGTATTTTTAACTTTTTATACTAAAATGATATGATTTCAAAAAATATAAAAAAATACCCATAACCAAATTTATCTGACATTATTTTTGTATAAGAAGTTTATTTTAAAATATTAAATTAATTAAGGTGTAAAAACATATATTTAAAACTTGTTCCCCATTAAAAGGTGGTAAAATTCCCTTTAAAAAAATAATCGTTTTTATTTTTAAATTGTTTTTATTCTTATATTGTGCAAATGAATATTAATGGATGAGTATAAAAAAAATTATTGAATATATAACATTTAAATTTAATTACGATAAGAAACTAATTTTAATTAATTGTGTTTATTAATAAAAACTCCCTTGGAAGCATAAAAATATTAATAATTATTCTTTATCTAATTGGTTCTTATTATCATTTATCATTAATAGGTAACCCATTAATTAATTATATATTTATATAAACCATAAATATTCATAATTTATTAATCAATAGTCCTAACCACTAACATAATGGATACTTTATTTCATATTATATTAAATAATATTATTTTAATAGTATATTGTTATTCAGTGATACTAGGTCATTGTATAAATCAATCTATAGAGAAAGGTCGCCCTTGCTTATAATCAAGGATATCAAGGAAGGTAAAAATTGCATTAAATGTATTCATACACAATTTAGAATTCATTTAAATATGTATAATATATTTAAAATAATAAATATATTATAATGTATCCAAATATTATATTACATTATGCACTCGGTGTCCTGTGTCATAAATATTATTTAATACAAGGTTCATCTTTAGATTTTTGAGGTGTTACACATATGGTTATCGTTTTATTTAAATAAATAGTGTACTCACAACTAATTACTAGTATAACACATACTATATTTTTTTATTTCTTAATATTTGAGGTAATGAAATTTCATCAGATTAAAAAATTTATGATTCATGTAAGATCTTTAAAATTCAATGTTATTAATTTTCATTATAATTATAAATAAAATAAAATTATGCATTCCATATATTCCATAATCAATGGTCAATAATTTTTTACTTTTCAAATATAATGAATATTCTTCCCTATAAAATCATTACAAGCGATTTTATATAATTCTTTTTCAATTTCACTCTTAGCCATTTCATTTATGAATAAATAGTTTTAGGAAGTTATAGTTATGAAGTTCCATTTAAACAAGTTGTATTACTATTATAATATTTCGAAAAAAAATTAATGAACTTAATATATGTTGAATAATACCAGAATAAAGACTACTTATTGGTGACAGATCGATTTTGAGTCATATAAACATAATGCATAATTACTGAAGTGGTTTAATGATTCATATTTATTGATATAAAAAAGTTCACCAGATAAGAATTCATACAACTTTTATGTTTTCATTTTACAAAAAATTTATAACACATTGAGTGGTGACGTAGAATAAGGTATTAAGAGAAATAATTTTATGTAAAAATGTTCATTAATTGTGAATAAATCTAGAATATTTTTTAAATGTGTTTGTTAAGCCTCTAGGAAGAGATTATTAATTAAATTAATATTATATATTGAAATATTATAGATCTTTTAAAATGGATGAGCTAATATTCATAAGTTTATTTTCAAAGGGAAAATCATAGATGATGATAAACAATGGTTTGTAATAAAAATAATTTTTGATGTTATTAAAATTGTTATATTTTACAATGACTATGGTTATGGATGTAGAAAACTTCCATGATATATATTCATAAAAACACATTATTTTCCATATAATATATAATGTTTAATATACACTAGTACATATTGGAATATATTGAGTCAACTCACCTCACATGTTCCAATGAGAATATGATACCTTATTTATAATATGATGTATAATTTTGTAATCCATAATATTAAATAAATTAAAAAATGTTTAGGAAAAAACTCATAATTTAAGATAACAACATAACTGATGAGACTCTCATAAATTTATATGCCATAAAAGTGAATGGATTTATTTATCAATGTGAAGAAGTTCTAGAACATGCCCAACATAAGGAAAACTCTATAAATTTTACAAATGATTATATATATATATATATTGATAGTAGGTGAATATAATTTATTTTAATGTTGTGGAAAATGAGCTTCATCCTCTAAAACTATGAGTATAGAGGGATAAAATAGTGAAATAACAATAAGATTAATTAAGAAATAAAAAAAAGTGTAAATCAAATATTTTCAAAAATAAACAATTTTTCTAAAACCATAATTATATGATTTTACATATAAGACTTTAGAAAAATTAGGAATGATATAAATGATTTTATTATTCAATCATCCAATATAATGCACATGAGATTTAGGAGAAAATTTACACATGGATCTAATCCTGAGACGTCCATGGATTAAGTATTTATTTTTTAATATTAAAAAATGAAAAAAAGGTAAATGATTATTCTAAAAAATAAAATAAAATTGTAAAATAGAGGAAGAATGGATCCCCAATATGAAATAGATTATGGTTTATCATTCTTATGTAAAAACATGAATCAAATGAGATGGGTAGTAAGATCCTGTCAACAATGAGATTCACTTTCCATATTAAACATCTAATAATATAGAAGGTATGCTTAATGAAGTTATATATATATGAACGAATCACCCACTTCAACTTCAAAATTTGACCCTCAAAAAATGATTAAATTTAAAGTCTAAACAACTTATCGAGATAACAACTAAAAATTTCCAAATTCCAAATCTCATATAGATATTTGGAAATCACCATCTCCCCCATATTATTCATAAAACAATGAATGAACCATTGAAGAATATTTTTCACACTCAAAAAAATATTTCAAATCTAGTAGGGCACATAAATTGCTTGTATTTTTATTATTATTACTTTTTATAAACCTCATGGGAAAACAGTTAATGATTCCACATATATGTTTGTTACTATATTGATTTTAAAAAACAAGAAGAATATTACGTGGATAATGAATATGATATAATTAATATAGGAAATGAAAATTAAAAATATAATTTTGTCAAAATATTTTAATATGTATAATTGTGAACTAGGAAATTATTTTACATAGTTTTAGAAATGATAAAGGATAGTTTTCCCAAGATAAATTCAGAAGACCATAATAAAGTCCATATTATGATGAAATAGATGTTTTAATTGTTAAATTAGGTAGAGGACTACTTGTTTATTGAATATACAAGTATAGAGACATTAATATTTTATATACCACTAACATAATATAAATGGAAATTATTGATGAGTATATAATAATGAATTCATATATGTTTCATTCCACTAAATAATATCAGCATGATTTTTGGATTGTTAATGTTATAGATGAATTTATTTAGAATCTAGGAATTATATAACTAATGAATTAGAAAAGAAAATTGAAGATTACTGTAAAAAAAGTTTGAGTTGGGGAAAATATGTAAACTATTTTAAAATAAAAATGAACACATTAAATTAATGATAGAAAACATATAAAATAGTATTTAAAATCGTGAGACCAAATCGAATTCATGATTATCCTATTATTTTAATTTTAATTTTGAGAATAAAAATAGGAAGTAATGTTATCGTAATAAGAACATACGATTTTTTATAAAGGTATACATTTAATAATGGGAAGAAAAATGTTCAGGGTGTCCAATTATATAAATCTAATAAATAAGAATTTAAAATGTAATTGGGAAAAGGATAAGCTCTTTATTTCATTTATATTTATATATATACAAAAAGTAAATATTTATAAGATTATGTTGATATTATTAATAGGTGTTATTATTGAGTTATTGTTTTAAATGAATTAATTTATATCATATGATTTCATAAATCCTAATAAATTAATCGGTTTCATTAATTTTCTATTGATTTTTTTATTTAAGACGCAATATTTAATTAAAAGGATGATTTGTCTTGAATTTATACCAAAGAATACTCTTATAAAAATAAAAACATAACGTGAAGTAATATGTTTACTATGAAGCATCATAAAAGTAAGAGAAATAAATGAATAATATACAAACCATATTAAAATGTTTAAAATTACAATTACCAATCCTAAAAATATCAAGGAGTTGATGAAATTTGAATATAATCTAATACTTGTATAGAGATAAATACAATAATTAAATTGAATATTTATATTAAATAATGGATAATTCTATATTTGGATTGAAACTGTTATGTATTTTTTTCATTATCTATGTGATTGAGTGAGGTAGAATATAATTCTATTTTTAGATATGATATTTTGTTCCTATGTTATGCGAACATTATTTATAATGGAATAAAGTATTTCATGATGTAATTTGTTATTTATTGATCATAATTATTTTTCAATGAATTCATAGGATATATTCTGTTCCGTTGTAGGATCAAGACCCCTAGGGGAATTAGTTGTTACTTCTTCTATTATGAGAATGTTTTATTTATTTATTTAAAATAATTATTATCCTATGAAACATGTTATAGTAATGATACACTAAAATATAAATACCCAAATGACTTATTTTATGAAAAAATTCTATATGGATGAAGATAATTATATTTAAAAGGATTGATACAATTACTTACATCTTCCCATGGTAGATAGTCCTACCAACAAGGATTATTTCACCATCTTATTTTTATAATAAAAAGGCACAAGAAAGAACAATTCATCAGTACCCTTTGATAATTTCTTTATATATCTGGTTATATAACCATACTATAATTTCCAGTATCTACTTCCAAAAAAATCATTTTTATTAAATTGTAGGTGTCCACAACTCCAAGTATCACTTTTATTTATCTTTTTCGATCCACTTCAGATGGTCTTCACATCCTCTTCATGTATGTTGAATCAAAATTTTTCAAACATGCAACCTTAATTAAATTAAATAATTTTTAAAGGATTTTTTTTCATGAAACATATTTTATAACCTCAGTCCGGTCCAATTCTTATCATACTCTACATTCTTTAACTGAGTATGAAATCAATTGACATCACATAATATTTCATCTAATGGAACTCATTATGATGAACCAATAAATAATGGATGCCACTTTGATAGCTTCTCTCTAATTGACTTGTTCAAATGGAACTTTGTCAGATGGATATTTCTTGAATGATCATATTGACCATCAATTTAATAGCTTTCCATGGATTCATCCTGATGAAAAATGTTTGGCTGGGTACTCAATACTAATTCCATATTTTTTGGAGCTATATCACATGAACATTCTTGAAGTCACATTAAAAAATTAGATCAGCTATTATTTTATAGGAACCAGAAAAATTTCTTAGGTGGTGTTTGGAAAACATTTCCGACGTAACCAAATTTACCAGATATTTAATTCTACACAAATAATAGACCAATAATTGACTTTTTCAATAATATTTTAATATCCTTTATTATGGGATCTCGAATTCAATTTTTCAATTCATCAAAATTTTTAAGAAATCTTCAGTTCAATTATTATTTTTTTCATTTTTTTTCAATTATTATTCTCCATTATGATGGTCATCCTGATTTGATGACCCAAAAGTAAATATGGAACTGAAAACTTATTAACAAACATCAGTTCAATTTTGATTCATGATCATGATTTCCGAATAAGATTTCTTCATTATGAAAAATCCATTTTGTCACTAGGAATTTCTTGACCCTCTTACAAACAAATCAGAACTAAAGATATTTCATTATGTTTCTCTACACCACTTGAAAGATTATTTTCCCATTCATATTTCCGAAATACGATGGATGAATATTTTCAATAATATTTTATTCATTTCACTTATCTATACCAAATGTAAGAAATAATATATATGTCTTCTCATTATGATTCTCATAAAAAACACTCATTATAATCAAGAAAACCTTCTTCCATAAACTTTTTCATGCAATAATTACTTCTTTCACGAAATTTATTTCATTTAAGATCATCGTTAGCATCATTTGACTTACTAATGAATTTTTTGTATCTTCCATATTTTATAGTAACACATTTCTTTCACATTCAACCTAAATAAAATGGTTATGAATATGATTGGACTGAATACAATTGGTAGTATATTTTCTCCAAATACGATGATCAATAAGATTGTTAGTGCATGTTCTCTCTATTTCTCTAATCAATGATTTAATTATAAGTTTCTCATATAACCATCCGATTTTTTTAATTGAAAAAAATATTCATAAAATATAATATTGGATCCATTATGACTTAAAAATAATCCTCATTAAGATAACCACTTTTATTCAAGAGTTAATATAATATTTGTCTTTTTCAACAATGTCACAATATGATTCCTACATATGTTGACTCGTACAGATGTATGGATCTGATGCTAATGATTTCAAGTCTGATCCTCCTGGATCGTATTATATGAATATGATACTCCAAGATCAAATTATCATATTTAGGAATTTTGGATTCATTTTGAGAATTTTACTCACACCATTATTCAATCCATACTTCCATTACATTTTTAACATACATTGATTCTTCAAAAAAATAAGAAAAATGATATTTTGATAAACATGAATCTGAAACACAACTGTGGTCCAATAATCTCCCAATTTTTCTTTATACCAACTTAAATACATATATTTAACCACTTTAAAACAATTAGTGTTATTGTTTTCTTTCCCAGTTTTCCTTCTCCATGTATTTTTTCTATTATATCTTTATTATTTATCATTTTCCATTAATATATTATCTCCCTTTTATTGAAAATAAAATTCAATGGGGTCATCATGTAATGTATCCTTCCATACTTACAGATTTTCTTATTTCAAATGGTTTGAATTTCTTTCGCAATATTTTAACCCTTATTTACGAGGATATAAGTATCACATGAGTTTCATAAAAAATATCCTTTATCTATGAAAATGTATGTCTATGTGGGTGAACCCAATGTAGAAAACAAGAGTATATAATGAATGATACCAATTTTTTCTATAATATAATATTAATATAATAATATTCATGTCCCTTTCAGCATTCTAATGACAAAGGAAATACTACAAATAATTTTTTAGTGGAAAAGTAACCTATACCTATCTTTACAATGATATCAAAAAGATTAGGTGTATAAAATCTAAAACATTTCCAAAAATTATTTTTTATAAACTTATTACTTGATTTGGAATGAACATTAAGATACTAAACAAAATTATCATTCCTACATCATTACATTCAATTCCCTTCATGTTTGTACGAAAAAAATATTTTGGTAGTAAGTAAGAAATGCGTAGATTTTTAAATTAAAAAGTTCCAGCTTAGAGTCTTCTCTCAGTATTGAAATTTTTTTCTTCTTCCTAGATTTTGTGTTGGGTATAATTCCTACCATTAATTGACCTTTCTTAGATTTTAAGAAAAGTTTCTATTCATCTATAGACCACTTTGATTTGAATTTCAATTTAATATTCCTTTTTATAATGATGTTATTTTCAGTGAGTTTGTAACAATTTTTTTCATCCATTACTATTGTTCTGACAGGACAATCAGACGAAATTTTTTAATATACCCTTATTTCTCACATCAATTTCATTTTATATGAATTTTCTAACCACAATTTATTGATATATTTTTTAGCAACATTTCTCACTTATTTAGAAACCCTTTTAATTTCTTTAGCTTCACCTAATTTTTATTTTTCTTCTAAATTTCTAGCCTTTTCTTCTTGTTATGGCCAAATAACTTAGAAAAATTTCTTTTCAAAGTTAGTATTCTTACATTTCCAAAATTTTATAACATACTATTTTTTATTCATTTTTTTAATTTACTTATTTGGTTCATAAAAATTTTTAGGATGATATTTTTTCATTAATTACAATTTCTCCAATTTGATTCATAATTTTCATTGGTAATGACATGATATACCATCATGAATATGCTCTCTATATGAAAATTATAAAATAACATCAATTACCATTGTGTTACGATCATACAAATTTTGAGAAAAACTAATCTGAGATTTTTTTATCATAACTCATGGAACACTATGGTCAGGATGATTTTTTCCAAAAAAAACTCTATCTTTCTTGGTGAAAGACATTTTCTCACAACAATAATTTTAGAAACCATTAATTTCACAATATGTTGAAATTATCCTTTGTCATTAGTAGACATGGATAGGTTTTAACTCATCTTTCTTTTCATACATTTTTCTATAAGAAACATTGATTGTTCTTCTAAAAATAGTTATTCATTATCGCCTAACTAACTTTTCCAGAACATATATGATTTTTTTGATTCACCTCTCTTCAACTTGTTTTGTTTATATTATTTTTAATTTATGGATTCTATTTTTTGATATACTAAAAGATAAATGACTTTTCTTCATTATTTTTCTATTTTTAAGATCAAAAATCTTAAAAGTTATGTCTTTAACATTTTTCTTCATCTATCTTTTATCATTCTTGAGGTTATCAATTCATTCATGTTTTCTATCCAAATTAATTTTTAAAATAAATTCCTTATCCATTAACTCTTCATCATTAACACCACTTCATGAAAAATAAAAACCATTTAGAACCTAAGAAATAAATTTGAGTTTATGATCAGATTTATCATCCGATGAAGAATCCTTCTTCATTATTCTACTTATATAAATTTCCTCCATGTTTTCACAAGGAAATTTTTTCTGATGTGTCATTGAATTGTTTTCAGACATTTTCCATTATCGTCTTTAGAATCATATTTTCTAATATTCTTCCTTTTAAAATAATGTGAAAATTTTCATTCCCCTCACTATTCTAATATTTTTGTATTTTAATCTTCAATTTTACCTTAAAATATCACATAGAAAGAAGGTAAATTTGTTTTTTGAAATCATCAGATTCGTAACATTATATCGGAATAAGTTGATTCTCCATTAATTTCATTATCTTTTATACTTTTTACCAGCTATTATTTAGTCATTTCCTGATCAAAATTTTGCTTTCTTTTTTATAACATTCTCTCTTCTCATTTCATAAGTAACAAGAATACTATGTAGATCATCCATATATAATGTTTTACGATCTCTATTAGCTAAAGATGAAACATTGGAACCAATATTATCATTAATAATTCTTATTATATTTTAAAAAATTACCAATTATTCCAAATTATCGCCTGACCATATTAAGGTGAAAATAATAATATTTACTATTGAAAAGAATCCACCTACAGATTCACAATAACCCATTTTTAAATCATCATAATTCAACCCCCAAAGTTATAAAATTTCTATATTCACCTTTTAATTTCATTCGTTGATGTTTTTCAACTTATCCTAGATACCTTGAGGAATTAAAAATTTTATTACTATAATAAAACAACATTTAGTAATTGATAAGAGTAAATAATTTTTATCTCTTCAGTCATTCTCAAGAATTATATTTTTAGAATATATAAGAATAGAATTATCAAAACTAGGATGAAATAATTCTATAGTATCTTTAAAACCATCATACCCATGAGACATAATATATAGAAGCAATATATCATTTGAGATAATATATCTATATACATTGAAAATGATAATACCCTTATAGTTCATAGAATTAGAATTCTCTATTACTGATAAGGATCTTTTAGAGGAAACCATGACACTGATACCAATTATTTATTCCATGTAGGATTGATACCATTGGGTGGGTTGAATTACTGGTTGACTTTTCTTGTATAAAAATGCTTTTATTATTTCTTTAAAAACATTATGAACCTATGAACTATGTTAGAGTTATGATACACTCAAATATAACTAACAACTGCACCTTTTGTATGTAATATATATATATATATATATATATATATATATATGTGAAAATAGATGATATTTATAAGGATTGGTACAATGAACTTCTCTTTTCCATGTGGGATAGTCCCACCAATATGGATTCTTTCAAAATCTTATTTCCAGAATAAAAAAGTAACAAAAAAAGAACAATTATACAACCCCATAACAAAATTATTCTATAGTATTTTATACCCCCATAAATCTTTTCTAACATCCACTTCCCAAAAACAATCCTTCTTAGAAATTGGAATGTATCTATTGTTACAAGCATCGATTATTTTCTTGGTTATTTGATCTACTTAATATTGTTTTAACTTCCTTCATATGTAAGCTGAATCAGAAATTACTTGTGTAAAACATTCCTAAAATTTAACAATTCACAAAATAACTTGTTAGTCTTGAAAATTATTCTTGAGCTAAATTCCATAAATCATTTATAGTATGGTAAATATAATCTTCCCATTAAAAGATCGTCAACCTCATGGTCTCATTCTTATGGTCAGTCTGGTGTGATTAACTTAATGCTAATACATCATCAATTGAGTAGGAACTCAATCGTTAGAACACATTTCTACATCTTATGGAACTTGGTTTGATGAACCTAATTACGGTGGATGTCTCTATGATGGACTCACTCTAATGGACTTGTTTCCGTGTAACTTTGTTAGATCGATTTTTCTCAAATGATCATACTGAACATTAATCTGATTAGTCATTGACTTCATCATAATATTTTTTTTGGATACACAATACCTATTCCACAATTTTTGGTTCATGAGAACCTGAACTTTATTGAATTCTATTTTACAAATGAACTCACCTATCCTTTTATGGGAACCTGAAACGATATTTAGGTGGGGTCATGAGAAACTTTTTCCCTAGACCTAATTTGGAAGTATTGAATTCCCCTTAAATCACAAATCAATATTTTAATTCATAAATGAATTTAGGAATCCATAAATCTCTTTTATTTTTAGATCTATCTCTGAAATTTTCAAGTCATCAAACTTTCTATAAAATATTTAGTTTTATACTATATTCGTCATTCCGATTTTCCCATTATGATTCTTCATTATGATGGTCACCATGATTTCTTATCCAACTTTTAAATATATAACTAATGACCTCTTCATAATCATTATACCAACTATGATTCTTGATTATAATTGTGTAATATTATTTCTTCATTACTATAAATTCATTCGGACACTCTTATTTTCTTGACCCTCTTGGAATCAAATTAGAGATAATGATATTTCATTATGTTTCCCTACTCCACCAGAAAGTCTATCTTCCAATTCTGATTTCCTCATTATGATGAATCCATATGTTCAACAACCGTTTCTTAATTTTGATTCATTGCACCAAAATTATGTAGGATAATATATATATATTCTCATTATGATTCTCAGAACAAATACTCATTACGATCAAGAAAACATTCTTCCAATAACTAATTCTTATTAATATGATTTTTTTTCATTTCTTATATTACGTTAGAGAACAACCTTAGAACCTTCTTTCTTACAAACAAATGGATAGTAATATTCCAATATTCTAACAGCATATTTAATTTTGATTCATCCTAAATATGATTTTATAGAATATGAATGGACTAAATATGGTTAGAAAAACTTTTTCTATAAAACCAATCCTCAATACAAATATCAGTACATGTTCTATCCCTTTCATTTATAAACTCTTTCATGAAAAGTTTCTCAACAATGTTGATATTTTATTGAATTAAAAAAATAAGAATTTCAGTAGATATTTTATTATAAACATTTTGACTTTGAAATTGGATCCTAATTACTATCACAACATTTATTCTAGACTAAAATTGATTTAGGACATTCTCATAAAAAACTGATTACGATTCACGGATATGTATAATCATGATAATTCCTGGATCAAGTGTCGATTATTGTTAATCTAATTCCCTTATATTAGATTATCGGAAACAGATTCACCTCGATCTGATTACCATCCTTATGTTTCTGGATCAAATTTGACAATATTACCTGCACCATTCTTCAATCTATATTTCCATTACATTTTGAACATGATTTATGTTTTAAACATAATTAAAATATTTACCTATTGACAAAAAATATATCCAAAACTCAAATGGTGATAAAATATAAGTACATTTTTGTTATCAATCATGTAGATCAAAAATGTTTTGGGATAAGAACATTCTTCTTTGAGTATTTTTGTTACATCCCATTATATGATTACAATAATTCGTTGACCGTTGAATTTAATATAAATTTATTGGGGATTTACATAAATTTTTTATGATATTTTATATTTTTTAGATTCCCAAGGGGTTGTTCAATGTTTGTGCATAATTAGAGAAAGCTATGTGATTTGACCTAGAAAACTGTGGACCCATTATATCAAACGAAATGTGGGTGCATTTTTTTTCCAAATCCGACAACCACCCCTCCAAAATATGAACCCTTTTATAGTGAGGATTTTGATGGATGAATTTTTTTTAGTATAACCATGTATCCAAACCAATCGACCTAACATGAATTCCATTGGGGAGTACTGTTATGGTGGAAGTATACTCTTAACTGTGTGGCCCATATAAAAAACCCTGAGTGAATTTTTTTATGTCCTGAACATTTTAATAATAAATAATGAGACCCAAATTGATTATACCTTAAAACAACCACTAAACCAAAATAAATTTCATATAATTTAGAGGATCCCATTAAGTTATTTGGCTAATAAAAAGTATTTTCATTGTGAAATGAAGTTTCAAATGTCTCATTGGATCTCCTTCACTTAAGTGAATCTCCACTCATGTGGTTTCTCCCAATATTCAATTCCATCCTACATATAATGTGATATATCATCATGTTATCAATAGATCTAATATGTTTTCTAATAGATGTGGATTAAATTTTTGATTCAATTATCTACTACACCTTCATTCATTGTTTTCATATCCTATTTTGTGTGTTTTATTGATTTGATCTTATTTTCATATATAGGTGGCTCGATAATTATTTACCCTTCAATAAAAACCCTAAATTTGAAGATTGATTTTAATTTATTTTTTAAATGATTTACAAACCCAAACATGAAATTATGGATTTTATATTCTGAAAATATCATGGGAATTTTTTTAAAATACCCTAAATTTCAATAGAATTATAATTTTTCAGTGGATTAGAGAGAATTGCAGTCTTTTTTTGGAAATTTGTTTGATGAAATGATTTAAATGTTGATTCCAAAAAAAGTAGGAGAAATTAAATGATTATTGGATTGGTTTCTAATTTTATGAAGACCTATGATATTGTTTTGAAATGAAAATTCCTGTTGAAACATAAAATTTAGGGATTAAACCACAACCGAAAATTACACCTATCCCAAAGGTATGAAATCACTAGGATAGGGTATGCCAACATTTTCAAAAAATGTAGGAATAATGGACGATTTAGTAGCCCAATACCAACTGTTCTATAGGAACCGTTGGTATATACTGTCTAAAGTTAATATATGCCAACATTTTCCATGAAATCGTTGGGATTTATATATATACCAATGATTCAAGAACAATTGGTATAATTTTTTTTCAACATAAAATATATTCCCATGGTATCATAGAAATCTTTGGGATATACATATTCTAATTGTTCAGTAGCCTTTGGAATACACTCTCTATTATATAATCTATTGGAACTGTTTATGAAACAGTTGTAATAGATATATACTAGTGGTTTAATAACTGTTGGTATATTCACTTCACCCATCATCCAGCAGCGTCCCCTCTTAACCTAGCAACCAGCAGAGTCTTCATCATTCTCTTGACTTCCAGAACCTGATCACATGACTTCCAGAACCAGTAAACATGAAAGTTCTCTTCTAATCTTTCAAAACCTATACACATTAATTCTATTGTAAATATGATTTCTTTCACTCAGTGCATTTAAGGGATATGTGTTTTGTGAATAAAACCAACCAATAAAAGTTAAATACTATACTTTATAGGGATGTTGATGAATAAGGGTTTTTTGTTTGTCCACGTATGGAATTCATTAATGAGGATGGGTTCATCCATTTAACTAATAAATATTATTACATTTCTAATAGATAGTATTTATTAATTTATGAAAATTCAAGAGGAGGGTGTTTTCCATGGGGATGGGGGTGTCCTGGGGTGGGGTACATCAAGGGGTTGGGGGGGTGCTGTCCAAGGGGTTAGGAGGTGTCTAAGAGGCTGTCCAAGGCGATAGGGGTGGTCCTGGGGGTGGGGTGGTGTCTAGGGGGTGGGGGCTGTCTATGGGTGTGGGGCTGTCTAAGGGGGCAAGGGGTGTCCGGGGGGGGGGGGTTGTCTATGGAGTTGGGGGTGTAGTTAAATGGGGTAGGGGGTGTCCTGGGGTGGGGGTGTCCATGTGTTGGGGGGGGGGGGGATTTCCATGGGGATGTAAATGGTGGTGGGGGTGTCCAATTGGTGGGTTTGGGGATGTCCAGGGGTTGGTGGGATGTCCATGGATTTAGGGGGTGGGGTATATCCGTGGTTTTGGGGGTGTCTAGGGGTGGGGTGTCCAGGTGGTGGGGTGGTGGGGTGGTGTTGGGGGGGGGGGGGGTATCCAGGGGGATTGGGTGGTCATTCTAGGTGGTAGTGGGTGTTAGGGGGTTGGGTATTTCCGGGGGGGGTCAGGGGGTGGGGGATTTCTAGGTGTTGGGGGGGGGGGGGCTCTCAAGGGGGTTGGGGGTGTCCTGGGGCTATCCAATGGGGTAGGGGTGTCTAGTGGGTGGGGTTTTCTAGGTGGAGGTGGCAGGAGGTGTCTAGGGGTGGGGGTTATATAGGGGTTGGGGGGATATCCACGGGGGAAGGGGTGTCCAAGAGTGGGGGGGGGGGGGGTTTCCAGGGGGTGGGGTCTGCCCAAGAGGGTCATGGGTGTCCAAGGTGGTGGGGGTGTCCAGGGGGTGTGGGTCGGGGATGTCCAAGGAGGATGGGGTGTCTAAAGTGTGTGTGTGGGGGGGGGGGGTTCTTTAGGGGTTGGGGTGTCTTGGGGGTGGGGTGGGGGTGTACAGGGGGTGGCGTGGTGTCTAGGGGGAGGGGCCTCTCTTTGGTGGGGGGGGGGGTTGTCCATGGGGTTAGGGGGTGTCCATGTGGTGGGGTGGTGTCCAGGGTTGTGGGGCTGTCTAGGGGGTTGGGGGCGCTATCTAATTGGGTATTGGGTGTCAATGGTGGGTGGGGTTGTCCTGGGGTGGGGGTTGTCCTGGGGATGGGGTGTTGTTCATATGGGTGGGGGTGTCAATTGGTGGGGGTGTATAGGTAGTGGTGTGGTGTCCATGGGGGTGGGGGATATCTAGGGGTTTGAGGGACTATCCAAGGGGGTTGGGGTGTCCCAGGGTGGGGGGCTATCCCTCGGGGTGGGGGTGTTCACGGGTGTGTGTCTAGGGGGAGGGGTGGTGTTCGGGGTGGAAGGTCACATCGAGTAGGGGTGTCCAGGGGGTGGGATGTTTCCAGGGGTGGGGGTGTCAAGGGGTCTTTCCAGGGGGTGGGGTGTCTAGTGGGTTGGGTGATGTCTAGGGGGTAGGGGTGTCAATGGGGTTGTGGTGTCCATGGAGTTGGTGGGGGGGGGTATCCCAGGGGGAGGGTTGTCCATGGGTTTAGGGGCATCAATGGGGTGGGAGGGTGTCCAGGTGGTTGGGGGTGTCCAGGAGAGGTGGGGGGGTGTCCAGGGGGTTGGGTGGTGTTTAGGGGGTGGGGGGCTATCCAGGGTTTGGGGATGTCCATGGGGGTATGGGTTTATCTAAGGGGTGTGGGTGCCCATGAGGTGGGACGATGTCTGGTTGGTGGGTGTTGTCTATGGGGTTGGCGGTGTTGTCCATGTGGGCAGTGGATGTCCAGGGGTTAGATGAGTCCAGGGGGAGGGGGTTTCCAAGGGGAGTGGGGGGGGGGGTTCCATCGTGGTGGGGGTTCCCATGGGGGTGAGGGGCTATCCAGGGGGTTGGGGTGTTTTCCATGGGGGTAAGGGTTGTCAAGGTGGTGGTGGTGTCTAGGGGGAGTGGGGTTGTCTAGGTGGTGAGGGGCTTTCCATGGGGTTGGGGGTGTCCAGGGGTGTGGGGATGTCCAGATGGTGGGTTGGTGTCTAGAGGGGTGGGGGATATTTAGTGGGTAGGGGTGGGGGTGTCTGAGGGGATCATGAGTTTCTAGGGTGGGGGGTTTTCCATGGTGGTGGAATGGTCTATCGGTCGGGTGGTATCCAAAGGGTGGGGTGGTGTCCCGTGGGTGGAGGGCGGTCCAGGGGGTTCAGAGGGTGTTCAAGGGGGTAGGGGCATCCAGGGGTGGGGGTGTTTAGTGGGGGATTTCCCATGTATGGGGGCTCTCTAGGGGGTTGGGGCTGTCTAGGGGGTGGGGGCTGTCCATGAGGTAAGGGTTACCAGAGGGTGGGGTTTTATAGGGGCTGGGAGTGTGTAAGGGGGTGGGGGGTCCATTGGAGGGGTGAATCCATCACATAAAAATAATAATCAATTAATGTTTTATTATTTATTGATAACAAAATATAGACAATGTGACCTACCTAATCTTACATATATTCAGGCACAAAAAATCATCAAACATCAAATGTCAGTAATATCAGTAAAAATGTAATGGATCAATCTATCCCTCCTCACCATCATAATCATAATAGTTTTCATCAGCCTCACCCCATCCTCATCGTCATCCCCATCATCATCCCCACACTCCTGTTCCCCCTCGCATTATTCCTTGTCCACCTCATCGGTCTCCTCCTCTGCCTCATCCTCCACCTCACCCTCCTCCTCTGCCCCTACCTCCTCCATGCCCTCCTCGACTGCCTTGACCCCCTCTTTGCCCTCCTCCTCCTCCTCCTCAGCCTCCACCTTACCATAATCTCAACTAACACTAAAACTGCCACTTGGTGCACCATATGTAGAATGCATCGATGAAATATATTCAAAAAACGATATTTGGGCCTCTGGTGGATGTTTTGGACATAAAACTTCCATTAGTTTCTTAAATGCAGTGTTTTCCCCAGTAAAGTGTTTTGTAGTCTTTGTGTCATTTTTTCATCCTATTCTGCATGTGTCTCATCCTTTTGGAACAATGTGGCACCAAAAATCATACCTAAGGACGGCCAATACCTTGTTATGACTATACCCTTCCCATGTCTGTAGCATACTCTCCTAGGGTGCTCATCTCCCAACACCCGATGTTAGTGATATTTTGACCCAAAAATTGTCAGGTTCCAGGGTATCAAAGGCCTCTATAACAACCTATTACAAATATAAAGATATTATTTAGTTAAAAATAGATATTAATAATTGAAATGGACAATGTAAAACTTACAATCTTCAAGTGAGTTAGTTCATTAACTGCATATCCATCTTTCATCAAGCGACTCAAGAAAAACAGTTTTGCTTGAGGCAACTGGCCCTCAATTTTCAATTTTTCCCTCTACAATGACATTGAATGTTGTAAAATAAAAATAAACATAGGTTATCAATAATTTATCTCATAGGAAACATTATATAACAACTTTTTCAATCGAATAAATTATGGAGGAAATAATAGAAAGTGCAAGTCGTAATGAAAAATTATAAACAACTGTCATTTCTGCTTCGTCTCTTGATCAAACATCATAGTACATCCCATTGTGTGGTGGAATTTTTTATCATCAAGGTTTTTATATTTATTCCAGATGATTCCTATATAAAATTAATTAATAAAAAAGTTATTAATAACAAAAAACTAAAAATTAATCATTTTAATACCTTAAATGAGATTAATAACTTAAAATGGATAGTTGTCCAATGAGTAATCATCTATTGATAATGTTCTATCGGAAATTGATTAATGAATGGGACAAAGTCTATCTTTTTTCTAACTCTAGAACTCTCTCCAATATATAACTCAGGCTTATAGGATCTCAAAAGATCAACTAAATCATTTAGATGTGTTGGTCGTGCGACCTCACCATCTGAGAAATTAAACCGAAGCTGACAACAAAATATTTATTCATGTAAATAAAAAAAATAATATATTAAATAAAATAAAATATATATTTTGACCGATATATCTATGTAAGAGTTATCCTTGACATCAAATGGAAACCATTTCTATTATATCGTGCTGACAGTAATGATGTTAGAGTATTTGGAAATCATCGTAAAAAAACTATGACATTAATGCCCTGTTTTTTCAATCATTTGACTAACTTCATTTTAGTACACCATCAATTGTGTGCATTGGTTCTACACTGCATGCATGCATGTACTCCCCAACCCCCTCTTCATATCAGTAGATGTATCTGTTATGAAATAAAAACAAATATTTTATCAATACATGTTATAATAAAAATAAATAATGGTATACAAATTTGTTAGGGTTCTATAAATATACCTGCATCAGTCTGATCTATGGGTGCTACTGCATTTGCAAGAATTTAGAGAACTCCCTATGTAGGTGGTCTGGGTCCTAATGTATATATTGTAGGGACAGACTCTGGAAGAGTAAGAGAAAAATAATATGGAATATAGAATCTCATATAGAAGGAAGTATAAGTAAAAGAAGATGGAATAGATAGTTGTCCAAATGATGGATGGGGAGTGGGAATCATCATCAGATAAGGTAAAGATGGGTGAGGAGACTTAGATATAAAGGGTGGTGGAAACATGGGAGACATAAATATCCCATGTGTCCCTAAAAACAAATAGGTATCTGAATGTGGGATAGATAGTATGTTTGTGGAAGGGGTATAGTCTAATTTGTTACGATGACTAGAACACCTAACTCTTGTACAAACACCCTATGTTCTAGGACCACTATTAGGCTTCTCATCAAATAATCGACTCCTAAGAGGTGGATCCTACAATAATTTTTATAAAAAAAAATCCTATGACATTATATATTATTAAATATATATATTTGATATAAAAAACTCACTACAAGAACAAGGGGTGGAACTCCCATCTCAGCCATGCAACGATTTTTGTCTATCATCTTATTCTATCAACTCACTTCAACTTGTTGCATTTCATATATTTGAAAACAAATATGGAATTAATTAAGAAAGGACAACTAATTTGTAACCAAAAAAACAAAATTAATGAGACAGAATATGGGTATTCATAGATAATTTAACTGTCCATTGTTCTAGGTGATCTTGAATGGATATATAATGTATTCAATAAATTTTTCAATATTTAATAATGAAATTTTATTTTTTTAGGATGTTTATTTTCTATGTTTCGTCAGTATATTAAAATCACAGAACATTGATTCTGCAACTTTATTTCACTCAACATCCATGAGAAATAGAATTATGAATTATGCCTCTAGAAAATTATTCAAGGTATATATTATGATTCAATAAACACATAAGATAGTTGGAAATGATGATATAAACCTATGAACAAGGATAATATATCTATCAGATTCATAATGGGTAATGAACTTTTCCAAATTAAGGAAAATTTTGATTTCATTATCCCAGGTAGATGATGAAGGTTTCTATACATGTTTTTTAGAAGAAGAGAAACCATCAAGTTCAATTTCTAGTGAAATCTTTTTGGGAGGACTCAGAGTTATACTAATTTTATACATGGTCAACAGATCGTTGAAAGTTTCACAAACTTAAAAATGATGGTTTCATAGGTTTGAATACAGTTAAATTCTAAATTAAAAAATTCAATTAAAATAAAATTACAACCAATAAAAATTGAAAACTAACATAATAGTCAAGTTGGATACAACATATTTGTAATAAATACATAATCAAATTGAATATTACCAATCTTAACAGCCCACATCTACCTAATCCAAAAGAATTGAGAACTTAGATATGTGATTTTATTTATTTCCCACCACAACATTAGGTTCAGAGTTAAGTCTTAAAATTGAGCTATTGGAGTGATCAGCAGTAATAAATAGATCTTTTCATATGGTAGTAGGTATGGTGTCAATTACATCATCACCATCATCAAAACTATGTCTTGGAATTACTTCAATAATAAATCCATATTCTATTCGAAGATGGTCTTTGACATAAAAAACATGTTTCTCCATTGATTACAATACATATGGTTTATCAGTATCAATATTTAGAGTCATATCAGTTACTCGAAAACCACAATCATCAATAATGGTTTCATTCCTCATCATCAAATCAAACCACTGACATTTTATTATTGTGACTTGTGAATGAGATGAGTAATCCAATATTGTTATTTTTTAAACAACACCATAATAAAATTCATTTTCAAATCACGGTCTACTATCTGATGCAATGGCATAATAGTCTATTGCGGTAGTAACCATAACACTATCATGTTTTGATATCATGTTCATTTCACATTCAATGATAATAAATCTGTACCCATTGGTAAAAATTTATTTATAGTCACAGACCATGGAATTAGTAGAAAATGCCAAATATCTTATTCCCTAAGACACATATTATGTAGGAAAACTCAATAACTAAAATATAAATGGATATTAAACTTAATTAAATGTTTATTTAATTATTTTAACCAGTAATATTTTTACATTCAATTATATCCATGAAGAAAACTCTTTTCTATATAAATAATCCCTCCTTCTATAAGATAAAGAACGAAACATTCTATTTATCATTTCATTATTTTCCTAGTAAAAAATATGAATTTTTTATTGGATATTTATGTAAAATGCACATATATTCAATTTTAACACCTGATGTAGTCATTGAACAAATCACAATTAAATAAAATGGGGCCATGTGTCATCTCTCGCTTTTCGAGGCTTAATGTCGTCAATGTATATGATCTAGGAATTCTTCTAGTTTGAGGAATTGATTGAAAACTGGGTTTAATTTTCCTAAACCATTCTTATTTGAATCACATTGGTGTATTAATTATTTTAGTAATATCATAACAATACATAGAAAAAAATCCATACATTCTTGATCCATGTAACCGTTCACAAATGAACCAATGGTATGATTCATGATTCTGACATAAGACATTCAGGTGTACATATTTATTTCAGGTGGATACATAATAAAAAAGAAATATGTCCTCCAAAACAAATTTTAGTTAGAATATGGATATTTAGATACAACATTCATGTGAAAAATTGTGGATGCAATATTTTCTCCATGTCACTCAAAATTAAGGGGGAATTAGCCAAAATTGTTTGCATGAAAGACTTGGAGAACCTCATAGAACAAAGATATATAAAAAATGGAACAATGGAATAACACCCGCCCTTACATTGTTGGAAAAAATATGACAGATTGGTATTGGAATAAAATCATGTAGAATGATCTAATAATCATGAGTATTCAATGATTTTAGCTTCAACTATATTTTGTTCACCCATTTAGATATGCTTCTTAAATATCCCATATTAACATGAATATTCTCTAGTACATCCTGAAATTGCTTTTTTTTCTTTAGGTTTGATCACAGAGGAAGCACGTGGAACTTTCCATTTATTTTCACTGATACCCACAGGACGTAATTGTGGTCAGATTCCCCAATCTACCAAGTCACGCCAAAATCGTAAATCGTCCTTTTTAATTTCCATTAATATTTAGAATAATTAAATGAAATATTTCACATATATTTTTTCAATTTTCATTGCATCTAATACATAATGTAAAAAATTGGTTGAATAATAATGAAAATCAAATAAAATACTTATCCTCTTTAAATTGTGACAGGTTTCAGTGGAAACATTCATTCTCTTTGAAAATTTCATTTTACCGTTCCTAAATGAAATATTGAAATCTTTAAATTCATTAAAAACATTAGTCCTAGACATACACTGAGGTGGACCATCATTCTCCATGGTATTGTCAAATCATCAATGCTTATATCTATATGTATGGTCCATTGGAATAAATTGTCGAAATCACATAAAACTAAAAATATAATGAGGTTTCAGTATTCTAGATCTTGTATTCTTTATAAAATTAGGATAAGATTGATTTCCCTTTGTTCTCTATCGAGACATCATTTCATAAGTAGGAAAATCATTGACCATTTGCATAAGAGAAAACACATATGAAATATGTCAATCGAAAATGCATCATATGTGCACACACCCACATCCAAATATAGTTTAAGATCTTTTATTAATGGTTTAATGTATATGTCTATATCATTTCCAGGATCAAAAGGTCCATATATAATTACACTCATGAAAGTGAATGATTTTTTTCAAACCCAACCATGGGGAAAGGTAATAAATGTGCATAAAACAGGCTATGTGCTGTGTGAAGTAAAAAAATATTCCCAAATAGATAAAAACCATCCCATTATAGTCCCAGACATACATTACACTCATCACCTGAAAAATGAAGATATAGAGCATCAAATATCTTCTTTGAAAATAAATCTATAGGGTGAACCAACAGATAATTAGTCTTCTTTCTCATGGTATTATTCCATCAAATTTTTATTGATATTTAATTTTAAATAAAAATATTGTAGAGTATGGGGATCAATGGAGAGTGCCACAATAATTTCTGTGGCACACATGATGGTGTCCCATCAGCTTTTGGCTTCAAATGGGATGTGCTACATTTTATAAAATAATTTCATTCAACAGTTTCTCCCAGAATAAACTTCAATCTTTTAGGGAAGCATGAATTTTGTTTCATGGAAATCCAAGTTCTTCAACTAACATAAATACTATATAGTGGTTTAAGGGAATATCTACATCAAATAGAAGTAAGCCCTTAAATATGGTATGAATTTAATTGATGGAAGTATTATAAATCCCATACATTGTTTTCCAATGAAACAATCCGATTAAAAATTCAATCTTTCTAATTTTACCACATTTTCAATATAATGGAGTCATGTCGGTATCATTAAATTTTTTTACCCAAAAAATATCATCATTTTCATTAGAAGAATCATGGGATCTCATATTAAAATATTCATGTGCCAGAATCCTTTGTTTATGAAGATGAATAAATGGAAACATGACATATAAAAAATTCTCCAATCTAGTCCTCTCATTTGGATCATCAAAAATTGGATATTTGATTTTCTTCACATTCTTATACCACAAATGGCTATTTTCGTGAAAACTATATTTGGTTATGTGGTATCAAACTTCTTTATGGATCAACCATGGTCTTCCAATACAATTTTAACATGGGAATTATACGTGACCACTATCTGAAGCAATGTGAAATGAAAAATCTTAAAATCACTCCAAATAGATTTCAAAATCGCTTGAGATCCATTAAGGTTCATAAATACAACTTATATCCATGATGTAAATAAATGTATAAGTCATTTTGTGAAAATAAATTCAATAATATTGATGATTCAACAAAAATATAATTTAGTAAATGATAATTGGTCACTTTAAATGAATCCATAACTGAAAAAATAACTATATATAAGAGTCAAAATATATAAGACAAAAAAACACTATATTTATAAAAAATATCATTCATGAACAATACATGAGTTTAAAATATCATGTACACTAGTAGAGAAGAATTATTTAGGATTTGATTAAATTTTAGATCAATTATATTTTATATTTCATTAGATTATTTGAGTGATCACATACTCTGCCCAATGGTGTCTGGGTGTCTAGGGGGTGGGGGTGTCCAGTGGTTGTGGGTCTGTCCTGTGGGTGGGGGTAGTCTATGGGATGGGGGTGTCCAGGTGGTGGGGGTGTCCATGGGGGTTGTCCAAGTGGGTGGGGGTGTCCAGGTGGTGGGGGATTTTTTGGGTGGGGGGGAGGGCTGTCTAGGGGTTGGGGTGTCTAGGGGGTGGGGGTTGTCCGAGGGGGTTTCCACAGTGTTGGGTAGTTTCCTGGAAGGACTAACCAGTGGGGTGTGGGGTTATCCAGTGGGGGTGGGGTTGTCTATAGGATAATGGGGTGTCCATGGGGTGGGGGTGTCTAGGGGGTTTGGTTGTCTAGTAGGTGGGGTGGTGTCCCGGGGGTTGTCAAGTGGGTGGGTGGGGGTCCAGTGGAGGTGGGTGTGTTCAATGGGGTTGGGGGTGTCTATGGGGTGGGGTGGTGTCCCGAGGGGCTTTCCACAGTGGTGGGTGGGGGGGGGGGTGGGTTGCGGGGGGTGTAGGTGGGGGGGTGTCCTTGTGGGTGGTGGTGTCCCGGGGGTGGTGTTGACTATGGGGTGGGGTGGTGGTGGTAGGGTGTGTGTGTCTTGGGGGGTGGGGGGGGTCCACGGTGGTAGAAGTGTCCACCACCAATCTAGGGTTGTATAATCCAATCTCTATCCAATTTTAGCAAGATATCAAACTTATTATATATGAACATGATGATTTTTATTGTAAACCATGAATATCATAAATATAAATCACTACATACTATTTTGTAATCCCACCTTCAAATATCATACCTGGATCAGATTTTATTATCAAATCTAAATAACATAAATGAATTTTAAAAAACATGTAATTGTAACAACACCACACAATTTTAAGCTATTTATGTGTCTTATTGATTCTTTGATAGGATAGTTGAGAGCTAATCCCAGGTTGTGATACAAGGTGAAAATATTGTTTTTTCTATTTTTAAAAAATGTTATGTGTTTGTCAAATATGATCATATGTATGTTGTTTAGGCATATGACCCATGCTTTGATGGGACATCCCTCTACCCTGCTGCAGCCCCCTGAATTTACCACCCCCCAGTTGGACACCCCCACCTAGACAGCCCACCACCCACCACCACCTGGAAAACCCACCCCCACCCCACCCCCACCCGGTTAGCCCACACAACCCCCACCTGGAATCCAACCCACCCGGACAAGCCCAACACCCCCATTCTCAACCTGGACAACCCAACACCCCACCAACCCCCACCTACACCCCCCCCCCCCACACACATGGATATCCCACCCCCTCCACTGAAAACACACACCCCCTCCACCACCTGGACACCCCACCCCACACCCTAGATAGTCCATACCCCATCCCTCACAAGGAAAAACCACCCCAATAATGGATATCCCACACCCTTGACAGCCAAACACCCATCCATGGATAGAATACACCCCTTCCCCTCACCCCTACAACCCCCCCTGAATCCCACCTATCATTGGACAACCCACACCCACCTGGACAGCACCCCCCACCTGGACATCCCCACAACGCCCATGCAGCACTTCTATGGGTAATTTTTTTAAAAACAATTTTATTAATTAAGAATGTAAAACCATAAATCATTATCTATTTAATTTAAAATAACCCATTAAATTTATGAATACATGAATAATACAATTTATAAGGCTCTATGGGTCACATAGGAAATGTCATCGGGGAATGGGGTAATAAATCACATGGTTTATTCCAATTTAAAAACTGGTCCAAGAGATTAGTAGGTGGGGTGGTGTATGGGGGTGTCTAATGGGGTGGGGGAGTCAAATGTCTGGGGGTATCTAGGAGGGTACGGGAGTCTGGGTTGTGGGGGTTTCTAGGGGGTGGGGGTGGGAGTGGTGGGGGGGGAGGAGGAGGTTCAATGGGGGTGAGGGGTGTCTAGGGTGGTGGGGTGTCTAGGGGGGTGGTTGTCCAAGGGGGTGGGGGTGTCTAGGGGGGCCTGTCCAATGGGGGTTTCCAGGGGGTGGGGGTGGGGGTGTTGAGGGGAGTAAATACCCATATAATTCCTTGAAAACTACCTATTCCCAATCTAACCAATATCACAATTCCAATCCATCACCCAGTCAATAACCAATTATTCCCAATATCACTACCCATCCCATTATTCCTTGAAAAAAACTATAAATACAAAATATAAATAAAATTTTAAAATAATCTAAATTCCATATTTATTACCATATCACCCCACTAAAAAAATGAAAATCCACCTAAACCACTAACCCAATTGTCCCCAATACCATAACATGGACCATCCTTATATCCATTACCCACCTTGACACCAGAAGTCTAAACAAACACTTCAAAATATTTGAGTGGGGATACATCTAACCAGAACCCATTAGTTCATATGGTTCACAAACTATACATAGAAGGAGTGGATTTGAATACTTCAAATAAAAGTGATTCACACAATCTTTACACTTTATGTGTAGAACAAAACCAGAAAACAATCATAGGGTTCAGACCGCACAAGACTCTAGTCTCTGCCAAATCAAAACAAAAAACAAAAAAAAATCAAGGAAAACATTAAAAAAATTGTACCACTTATTAATTTAAACTGTAGAAATAAAAAAAATTGTTTGAAGATGGATCTGCCGGGTGGAAGGAGTACCATAACCTTGGGTAATGAGAGATCTTTGGTAGAGCTTCAGATTGGGGATGAAATCACGTAGGCGGGGGAGTTATAGCCACTGAGTAATTGGGGGAAAAATTTTCCAATAGATTTATAAATAGTTAAGAAACATATCTTCACCAAAGATTTTCAAAAACTTTTTGTATAAATTATAAAAATTAAATATTTCCCAATAGTTTATTCATTATTTTGGGAATGATTGATTCTAAAATATGTATACCATCATTTGTTCAAATAGTTGGTAAAGGATGATCCAAAAACATTTATACCGACAATATGAATAAACCATTGGAATAAAACTATTAAGATACCCTCAATTTAAACTAGTGAAATATAAATAGGGAAATTATTTGAATTGATTTATTTTCTCATGATTTTTTAATTGATTTTTTGGGGAAATTTTTACATTGGATAGTTAGTGGTAACTATGAGAAGTATTATAGTATTTGTACTCCATAGAAAATGTATATATAATGTCAACACTAACATAAACCATCCTCAACATGATTTCCCGTAGTGGGATCCCATATTTGTGTCTTTAAAATTTACCATGATGGGATACATTATTGGGGTGTATACTAGATTTGTGTGAGTAAATTCCATGAAATGGGATGATGAATGAGATGTGTGAGGAATTTATTTATAGAAATAAACATATCGTAAGTGTTATAACATGGTGCTCTAATATATTTTTATTTGATGATTACACACCGTTTATATTGAATTTTTTTATTAATTCTAATTGATATTGATAATTGTTATACCTAAAATGATTAGTTTTTGTTTTTTATATATATTCATCCACTTTGATTATGAAGCAAGTTTCGTTGAAAATATGTAAATGATTTTCTAGGAATTTTTTTATTTAAATTAAAATTTTTAATGTTTTAATTTTTATGGAATTGATTTTGGAACACTTAGTGGGACTCTACAGGTCTTTATATCCCAAAATCTACCATTTCATATGGGTTTCTAGGTATTATATTATTCTAGGTTAGATTAAAGTGAACTAATTTCTTAGATGATGTTGGTGTACTTGATTTGTGGGACCTAGAGTGATAGAGGTGACCAGTGCAGATGTGTTCCACCTGTTAAATTAGATGTTTGAGATTTTATCTTCATAGATGTTGTGTCCCTAGTGAATTATTGTTTTGGGTATGGATTCACATGAACGATTTAACTACATATTCTTTATGGAGTATTGAAATAACAGCTTTTATATTTTATCTTCCTCTTTTTAAGGAAAAAATCTTCTCTTATGATTCTTGATTGATACTATATTCTATTTATCAACTTGTGGTAACTAGAAATTCCCTTTAGGGAATTTTATAGTTATCTTAGGTATAAATACTCTTGGGTATCGAGGAATGTTTGTGAAAAAACGTTTTATTACAAATTAATGTGTTGTATATTTCCTATATTCTAGTATGTATTTTGGGTTTTCATAGTTGAAAAAAGGATATATTTTTGGGACATAGGATGAAGTTTTGTGGGAGTTCATGGAAACCCCTCACCGTAATGTTCGCAAAGTCACCATTGGAATTTGTGAAAAGTTTATATTAGAAATATTTTGATTTGATTGTATTCGTTTAACCTATTTATAATTTTAAAATCATGAAAAATAACAATGTAGATTTATATTGAAGGAATTTATTATACATATGACTCTTCATTGAGTTGTTGAATGTGTATCAGAACTAATGCTTCAGTATAGTCTGTTTTTATTGTGTATTATCATTCCTACAGGGGTACATCTATATTGGCCAATTGAGAAATCACCTGGTAATGTGTAATATTTATGTCTTATAATATACTTTAATATTGTTGTGAATGTTGTGCATTCAATCCTAGTGTTGGATCAGGTACCTTCACCCATCCCTATTCATGATCATGTAGTTGAAGTGTGAAGGTATGAATCTCACTATCATGTTAAAAAATAACTTAATTAAAAACCGCCAGTGATCCAAGGCAGTAATGAACCACAAGATGTTGATGATTTATTTTAAAAGACATATTTACATTATATATTTTTTTTAAATTCATTATCAAATTAATGTTAAATGTGATACCTTTAATCCTGAGGGGCATATATACAGATTGAGCAATTTGATGGGGAAAACAAAAAAGAATGGGGTCTTAGAATGGATTGAATTTAGATTTCATTGAAATATACATTTTTATTTAGAATCATTGTTATTGGACAGATACATTGATTTTCATAACATCATGTTGGGTGAAAATACCAGCACATGATATGTGAATCTTTTTACTCATCATGTTCTATTTTCATGGGGGTCTCCATTACATAATGTGAATGGTTATTCCATTTATTTTATGGAGAATGGGAACTGATATTTAGAATGTCTAGAACATATTTTATAGTTTGGGGAATGGAAATATTAGTTTTTTCTTTTGAATTATATGGAGAATCATTGAGTGGTGATCTTTATCCCATTTTTATGATGTTTCAGGATCTGTTTCCTTCTCAAATTTTTGGGATTTCAATTGTAAGAAAATAGTAATTACATATATATTTAGTATTTAGTACTCATCCATTGTCTATCCATTCATACCATATGGTACTAAAATTGTTGATGGAGTTGTAATATCATTTTTATGTTCTTGTAAATAAATGTTTTATACAACCATGTATGTCAACATGAGGGCGGGAGAATTCTTCATTGTAAATAAAACTATTGGAAAAATTCTCTAATGTGTGTATAATAAATATCACCATCTTGTTTTAGTTAAGAAAATATATTAGATTCCATGTATTCAAGATCAATATAACTAGGTGAAATGGGAATGTTCTTATTAATTATTGATCATCGATCTTCTTATACCAAAGTATGAATTCAATAATATGACATTCATAATTCCCCCTTTAGAAGTAGGTATGACTATATTGAATATATTTTTATACAGTTTTCTCTAAAAAATGTTACTTTAGTTTTTATAGAATTGATGAACATGATATTACATGAGTACATCATCTTATTCAGGTAATTAATTATATATGAAATATTGATTTAAGCCAAAACATTGGAGGAACATTAGTGATATTTGATGGTAGTTTTTGAAATGTAAAGAATTCAATGGATTTATGTGAAGCCTTCAAAAGTGTAATTTCAATATTTGAAATGTAATGTTCTGGGGACATGTGTTCTATGATCATGATATATTAGTAGATCCTGAGAAATTGATGAATGATATGACGTGGGAGAAACCGTGTAATGATTTTGAGATTTGGAGCTTCTTGGGCAAGTTGGGGTATTATCGTAGGTTTTATAATTATTTATTTAAGATATATTTTATGATGAATTATCTCACAAAAAAAGGGTAAATATTTTCTGAGATTTGAAATTTCATTTTTCTTTTCACTGGTAAAACTTATTTTGAATTCTATGTTATGGTTGACTCTTCCAGATACAGGGTGGGTCCATATGTTGTTTTTTGGATGTATTAGATTTAGGTTTGGATTTTTTTATCATTCAATGTGATCATTTAATAGAATATGATTCTAAATATAATAGTCCCCACTAGACAAATTTTTTGATGCATGATATTGAACTACTATCCATGATACATGACCTTACTATTTGGAATTAGTACTTTTTCGAAAAATCTTTTTCATTTTCTCTAAACAAAAAATCATGAGTTATATCCTCTATCAAAAAGAATTGAACCTACTGTAGGGGTTTTGGGAATCATAAATGTAATATTTTATTTTTTTATTTATGATAACATTATAATGTGAAATATTGTAACAGATTATTTGGAAAGTAATCTTATAGACCTACCTATGAAAGAATTATTTGAATAGTCTAATTTGAGGTGTCTCATTACTAAATTTCATTTTGGAGTATGAGAGGATGTGATCAACATTATTCTATGAAATTGTCAGCTAAAATCATATATTCATGAAATTGATATTTAGAATCAGAATATTGATTGAGAATTTCAATGAATTTGGGTATAAATTTATATTAGGAACATTATTAGTGTGTGGTATTTATCTTTGAATGGTATATTATTTTTTCAGAATCATTTTGATATACCGTTTCTAGTGATAAATAAAGTGATCAGGTATTTTCCTAATTCATAGTGGTTAGTGAACCCAGGTACACAACATGGGTTTTATGATATGTAGTAAAATTTATGGTTTCTAGGAATGATATATGAAATTTCATATCACGATTCTCACTGTTATATTACTAAACTATTAAAATACAAACCCTAGAGAACTTCGAGTTTTCTTCAACCACTTTTCGTGCCAACATGGATACTGGAAGAGATCTATATAGAACTTCTTGTTGGGTCTTTACGTACCACTTGGATGTATAATGAGTTACGGTTTGGGATCAATAGTCTTACCAATAAGCTCACTTTTTACACATTTGAGATACAAAGAATGTTGATGAACTGAGAAGTATCTATGTGAAAGAGGTCATCGAACTGTATAGTGTTCCATCTATTATACTGTCTAATTGGGATCCCCATTTAATTTCTCAATTTTGTAGAGGCCTCTAGTAGTAAACGGGTTCCCATATACATTTTGGAATGACATATAATCCATAGTTGGATGGATAAATAAAACAATATATACATATTATTTAGAACACACATCGTGCTTGATTTATGGAATTTGGTAGAGCTTATGATTACCAATTTAGACTTGTTGAGTAATATTACATAAACATATATCATTCAACTATAATAATGGTTTATTTTTAGTCATTGTATTACATTACATAAAAATGAAAAAAAATTGGTTTGAGATTTTTTGAAACTACCTTGGTTGGATGGGTATGGTCCAAGAGACCATAAAAAAGATTCAATTAATTCAATATAAACTGTTAAGGGTATAGTGCTGGTATAATTATTATTATGATCTTAATAGATGAAATTTTGAGTTTTTAGTTGGTGAAATGGTGTTCATGAGAGTTTCACCTTGTTTGGGATAATATTTTACAGAGAAATAGAGAGGTCTTTAGCTGAGGTTTGTCTGTCTTTTGGAGATTGTTGATTAGGTAGAAAATGTGGCATACCATTTGACACATCCGCGATAGTTTATTTCAACCCAAATTGTGTTTCCTATATCATATATATAAAAGTATATTTTTGATCCTTATCATTTATTGATATGGGAATATTATGATTTTGAGCCTGATTTATCGATAATTGAGCATCTAATTTAGGTTTTTGATGATGAGAAAAATGTCTTTCATGGAACAAATATACCATTGGTCTATGTGTTGAGGATATATGGTTCTGATTCACATGATAAATGGGATTATTTTGCATTAATAAAAGTGTATTTTATTAATCTTATTGACCAAATTGAACTGATTTATAGGGATATAATCTATTTAATTTGTGGAGGATATAACACCACATTATATGATTGAAGGTATCCCAGAACCCCTGGTTTGACCATTCCATGATAGAGGATTATTTCAGGTTGTTTTTAGTGACTTTTGGATTTTTTATTCCCATGGGGATACATATTTTTGGTTCATGGTTTGGGAAAACCAAGTGGTTTGTCCTAGCAAACCATATTGTTTGGTCCCCAAAACTGTGTTCCATTTGATAAACCACTGAAAGGGGATTTATAGTTTTTTCAAACCATGTAGTTACACTTCATATACATTACCCCTTTTATAGTGACGGTTTACATAGTAAGTGTAGAATTTGATTAATAGTGCTTATAATATTTGTACCATTTCATGTTTTCTTGTAGGGGTGAATAGTTTAGGTTTATGTTTACTCACAACCATATTGCCTGTTTAGAAAATTGTGTGAATGGATTTTTTAACCCCAAATGATTTAATTAAAATTATTATTACACCTATTTATTATCTCAAAACACCCCCACTAAAACTAAATTATTTTCCTAGTCTATTGAGACTCCAAATAAGGGATTTTTACACATCATGCCCCTTCTCACTGTGACTTGATATGTCGATGATCATTTTGGATCTCCTTTTGAAATGTAAATATTTTATCATGTGGTTCCCCCCCCCCAAATAATTTTCTATTTCCATAAAGAGTGATATATAATTATTTAAATAATGGATCTAATCACCTATTTATGGATCATATTTATATGTCTGATTCCTTGATCTCATATGCCTTCATTCATTATTGGCAGATCCCATCGTAGGTATTCTGTTAATTAGAAATCAGGATTTAATAAAGGTGGTTCCATAATTAATTTCCTTAAATTGAATATATGATTTTATTTATTGATTTTAATACTGTATTAAAAAAATAAAATACCAAAATTTTCATTGATTTTTGTTTGAATTTGAAAACATCATGGAAATTGTGATAAACCTAAAATTTCAATGGAATTGAAATTGTTGGGTGGATTTTAGAGAATTTGTGTCATGAATTGGGAATTAAGATTAATAAATGACCTGAATATTGATTGATGTGAAAAATTTCATAAATTGAAATTTGATTTATTGGGAATGAATTTGATGAAAACATATGAATCTTTTGAAATGAAATGGGTAGTTGAAAACGGAAATTTAGAAATTTATCTATGATTTGAGAAATGGTTATAAATTATTGACTTTATAAATATTTATTGATTTAAATATTGATTGAAGAATGTGTGAAACTTTATATTATGTGGTTATATGGAAAGGAAATCTAGTAATTTGACTCCCTAGAAATGGATATATAATTAAAACACCAATAAAAACCATGTTTTGCATGATCTCCTATATTAGGATCCCCAATTAGGGTGTTGATTGATTTCCCATATTTATCTCCCCTTTTGAGATATAGATTGATTATGTATGAACATGTTTTTTTAGTAGTGATTTTGATTGAGATATGTGGTGATGCTATAATAAGAAACAAATTTATCACTTGGATTATTACATGGTTCTATGATATATTTTTTTAAAGATTACATGACATTAATTCTCTTATTTTTTATTCATGAATATTGAATTATATAAATTTTTTTATAAAATTTTCTTTTAAACATATTTGGATATATCTTTATCTCACTGATTAAAATAATGTTTTATTAAATATATGAAAATCAATTGTCATGAGTTATGTTATTTAAATTTAATAAATATATTGTTTCATTGTTATGGAAATGATTATGTAACACTTGGCCAGAACCTATTATGATTTATAGGTCACACCCTACCTTTTACACTAGGGAATTTGTACATTATCTTATGTCGGGTTCAGGTAAAGGGAAATAACCTCTCAGAGTAGGTGGGTGTATTTAATTTGTTGGACTTGTGTGAGTGGAGGAGAAAGGTTGTGATGTGACCCGCCTATTACATGTGATTTATGAGATTTAATATTGAAATTTTTTGTGTCCCTAATGATCTAATATTATTACGGTATTGTTTTATCGGTTTAAATCTGGTACATTATCCTTGTGGAATGTTGACATAATGACTTGTATATTTTATATTAAATTTAGTTGGGGAAACCATTCCCCTATGATTATTATTAGTTGTTAGGTATTAGTTTTTAACCTGTGGGGATCATGAATTAACTTTGGGTTGTGTCCGAGCATCCTTTAGTATCGGCATACTTGGGTATTCGAGCTAGTTTGTGAAAAAATGTTAAAAAATATTCTTTTATGGAACCTAGAATACCTGAACCATGGTATCCATCCATATGAATCATTTTATTAATATAAATGGTGTTCCATGTATATGAAATTTTATTTCCTTATAAATTATATTTTATGATTCAAAGCATTTTTGTATTTGAAACCCTTATTGTTATTCATTATGAATTCATTTTTTTGTATTTTATTACCATTATATAATTTTATTATATTTATATTTAAGATTATATTATAAATATAATTTATATTTCCATGACATTACAATAATTTTAAAATTCTATTTTCAGTTAATCCAAAAAAATTAAATTTAGAGGGTTTTATATTTTAATAATTTCATTTATTTATTGAATTCACCTTCCAATATAAGCTAACCATATTAGAATACTAGATTATTATGTCAATCTCATGTTGATTATTTTTCATTTAAGATGTAATTAATCTAATTTAGTTTTGATGAACAATTTTTATGATTTTTTTGTGTGTATTGATATAAAAAATAAGATATTCATTATCTGAATACCTTGAAAGAGAATTCACTTAGGAAGTTGATAATTTCATTGAAAATAATTTGGGAATAAATAATTACCACTCATAAAATTTTTCTTCTCTTATATATTAAATACATGATATAGAATTTAAAAAATTCATATGACTTTATTTTTGTGAAGGAGGATAAAAAACATTCATTTTATTCACATTTTTACCCTATTAAATAATGTGACCATGGGTATTTTCAGGAATAAAAAGGATTTATGAGTTCTTCATTGACTATTTATCCTTGTGAATAATTATTAAATACTTATTTATTTTGTATACTACTATAATATATTATCATTAAAGTGGTTTACAATTAATTTTATCAGATATTAAATGTTTGATACTTACTTGTAAAGTAATGAAAGTGATATTATATTTACAAATTCACAACCCTTTTAGTGAGTATTTTATGATCCCTTGAATATAGGATTCATTAATTGGTATTGAAGTAGTATATTTATACATTATAAGTTATGTTGATGTTAATATGGTTACATATAATAGAAGTGAGAAATTTTTAGTGTGTCAAAATTCTATTTCCATAGTGGATTATATAAATTTAGTTAATTGAAAAGGTGTTTTAACATTTCAAAGTAAAATTATTTTATATTGAAAGATTGCATACTTTAATAAAATTTATGCTTTTGTATATATGTGGTAAAAAAATTAATTCACTTTTTCAATCATGTGGAAATATATGTCGGGATTTCTTCATCTAATTAATAGAATAATATGAACAATGATCCTATAAAAAATATTATCTTATCCTCACATTAAGAGAGGTAAATATGGAAGGTTATTATGATCAAGATAGTGATCAGTGTTTGAGAAAATCTATTGATTCTTCATGTACTGAATATTATAGGGAAGGATAAAAAAATTATGATTCTACATGCCTAATTCAAGAATATTTTTAGTTTTGAAGTATAAATAATATATTATTTCTTCAATAGTGAGAATATGATAATTATAAATCATTAATTATTTATGGTATAATATTTTCATTATTTGAAATCAATTTTTCTATATTTTATTGAATTTATTTTATTTTATTAATTAAATTAAATATAATAATTTTGGATCAATATTGGACATGTGCAGAAAATGAATAAATTGTTTACAAAAAAAAATCCAATGAAAATGGGAAACATAGAATCCTAGAACCAATAGAGTAAAGACAATAACCTAAATAAGAAGTGATAATATGACTAACGGTAGAAAATGTAAGAGGATGAACATTGGAGAAAATCATTGTGTGGATCAGTGGTATACATCATAACATAGGATTTATGGCAGTATTCAAGATAATATGTGAGAAACTTGATGGAGTAGGACATAATGTTGGAAATATAAACCATGATATATGGAGATAGATTGAGATATGAAGAGAATTATTTTTATATAAAATAAGTACCAAAAGATACACTATATAATTCTACAATCAATGGATAAGTGTGTCTATTTATAGTAAACATTCAACTGGAGGCTGTTCCCTCATTAGTTAGCCTTGTTCTCGAAATCTCTCATAAATAGCATGGGGTGAGTTTGTAGTGCCGATATTAAATGATGATGTGTGATAATATTTAGTGAAGTATCTCTATTAATATTAATTCATGTAAGGGATTTTAGTCACATTATTTTTCAATATATTATTTATTTTATAAATATGATCACTTTTTTTAGAGATGATGTTATGTTTTCATGAAAATTATTGTTTTTAGAATTATTCAATCCCACTGGGTAAATTAGATTCTATATAAAATATGGTTTTTACCACATGTCTCATTAATTAATCAAATTATGTGGCCACATGAAAAATGCCATTTTTTTAGTTAGGGAGTGATAACCTAGACCAATGAATTATATATACCTAATTTAGACAACAAATTGGTTATTTATTTATATATTCACTTAAGTATATCATGAAATTTTATTTTCTAAGCCTTTTTATGCTTGGTCAGATGGTTATTTTCTAATTTATTTTCCTTTTTTCCATTCATCCAATTTAATATATGTTTTTTCATATAAATAATCTATCTATAATATGGCATGAATCAACCCATAAATTATCATCCTAAGTGGAATTTAGTGACATGTGTAACCCTAAGACCACCTCTAAAAATCATGGGAATATAAACTAAAATCTAGAAGGTATTAAAAACATAATAAGTTATCCTAGTGAACCGATATACAAATAACACACCTACATGGGATACAATATCATAATAAATAAATTTAACTAACTGTAATATACATAAAATTCATGTGAAAAATAATAAGATCCATAAATAGAGACAAAACATGATCCATAATGAAAAAGGTAAAGAAACACGATGAATAAAATAAATGAAAAACACAACGAAACTATTATGTTCAAATAGTTCACACGATAAAGTTGATATGGACATAATCAATGACTGCTAAAACCGCCTACTAGTACTATTATCCTCAATCAACTCTAGGTCCCCCAAGTTAACCCCAAAAATTCTTGTCATATGCATACAAGATGACATTTTTGGTATAATAGTCACTTATATGGGTGAGTATATACATACCCAACCGAAAAACCAGAAAATAAATTAAAATAAGAGAAATAAGTTTGTTTAAAACCATAGAACCAATATAAGTGTATTAAACCCTTAGAAATGACCCCAGATATACCCTTACTGATAGAACCTAAAAGAGGGGAGTAATTAATAATTTTCCTATAATGATTTAGTTAAAATCAACACAAAACTATAATAATCTATAATAATTAAAAACCAAACTATTATTGGGCAACCTTGTCTCACTGAAGTCAAAATATTATTTAATGGATTAGTGAAAAAATGGTAGACTTCTGTTTTTCTAGAGCTCTTACATATAGAATTACTAACTTCGTAGATAGAGGGCTAATTCACTATGCATGTGGGGGAGTATAAACCCCTATCATAGATAAAGGGTAACTACACCCTGACATAACCACGTTCGGGAGTATTGACCTCACTAATGATATAACTATCATTGTTAAACCCCATCACCAACCATAGGTATTTAAATCATATAACTTTATATCACTTGTTTTAAATGTATTTTAAGCCCAATAAAACCATTCCAATGATATCTAAATGAGAAAACAGCTAATAGACGATATATATTGTCCCAAAACTAACATAGGGTTAATATTCCCTGAAATATACAATATATGGAAAAAGTTGATCACATTTTCGAACATATATGTTATATTTGGTGGTGTAAAATCATAAATAACAATTTAATGTATACCACCAATATATTTATTTCAATTTTATTAGAATTATTCTTGCTTGTTCATCTACCAAATAAGGTGGAAGAGCAACCTGATCTGGGCATGTGGGGCCATGCCTACTTGGGCTTTGTACTAGACCGTCACACACCCCCAACTTGTCAGGGGGGCATGACCCTGTCGTGACACCCACTACATGGTAGGTGAATGTTCTTCCTACTGAGGCTAATTAAATTGTTAGGGTGGCACCGTATCTATTCTTACATCTCATCCATCACACCATGTCATAGCTGATCCACACCAAGTACCACCACCCAGGATACCTACTATACCACTAACCTCCATCATGGTCATCCAACACCACCTAGGCCTACAGGAACCCCTTTTACACTCTCATATATCAATTCCATTGTAATTTTCATGAGACACCTCAGTTCTATATATTCTTGTCACATCCTTTATCGAGCTATGCCACCATTACCTTTACTATTATCCACTTGATAAGAGAGGGGTGAGAGAGATAAGATAGCTAGTTCTCAATCAATTATGATATATACCACACAATCATTAGAATATTATATAACTATTATATATTCCTGATTTGAGGGATGAGGGAGGGGAATATAATATCCTCTCTGTACTTTATCAGCAAACCACTATTCTATTTACATATCCAAAAAAAATTAATGAAAAAACATCTCAACTGTAAAAATTCATAGATAAATAATTCTGTTTTATTAATTTATGAATTATATTTAGATCATAAATTACATATGAAATTCATAAAAAATGGTGAAATGGAATTAGAAAAAGATCAATCTCTTATTGAGAGCACTTATTGTTGACGATTACACCTAGGTCTAGTGTTGTTGAAAATGATATATTTTTTGAATTTGTTAAAATAATGAATTATATAAAATTTTCTTTATATTTCATCGTAACTAATTATATTAAATTATAGTTTTTTTTAAATATAAATTTATAATTTATGTTTATAATATTTAATTGGGCGAAACACAATGTTTAGTATTATTCTGTTAAAATAGCCACCAATTGGTTTGGAACAAATAATTTCAAAGGAAACCTAAAATTTTTGATATCCCCGAACAAAAACCTTACACTATAATAAAAAAAAAGCTTAATTTTCCAAATTAAGGATTCAATTTTATGTGACATGATTATTCCAATGAATGGTGGTATAGAATAAAAAACATAATTATTTTTATTATATTATTATCGAGTCTTGGAAAAGCTCCCAAATTTTCATTGGCTTACATAAACATATCAAAAATATTATTTAAAATATTATAATGTTTTAAATAAAAAAACATGAGCCTCTACATCCTCCCCACTGTCAAATAATTCAACTAGAAAATTTCACCTTGCTGAAAAATTTGTGGGTATTAAGACCACATCTCAGTCCCGTGTTCCAAAATGATTTTCTGAAGGTTCCCATATTCCAAAATGATGTTCACCAATATAATGAATAATCATTAAAACATATTATTTTTTTATTCAATATTTGAACCATGTGCTATGAGAAAGTGGAACTATCATTGATGCACATCCCACCTCAGCTAATGATTTTGGTGGGTTGTGCACATATCTCTATAGCAACAACAAATTTATGATTTTAAGTAACAAATAAAACATTGGTCAGAATTCTATATTACATGAAACCATTCGTACACTACATAGGCTCTATAATATACTAATGAACCTCAATAATATATTTCCTCCACATCAAAATATATAAAAAATTCATTTCATAGTGAGTATGGTGATAATAATTGAATTGTTTGGTATAATCGTGGACTCTATAAATACCTATAATTTGGTATTATGTTGAAGTGTTAATGTCTTATATTTATGTTATATCATTCAATTTATAGATTGTGTATAATAATTTCACCTCATGTTTGTACTATAACGCCTATTTAATTAATAAATTATTTATAACAAGAATAAGTGACAGAAATAGACCTAAAATAACACATGAACCTCTTTATCAAACTCTAATAGGCTTTATTTCTTATCCATATATGTATTATAATGGGTCATAGTGGACACCACCCCACAATATCACTTTTATAATCTATTAAATCTCTCACACGAACTCTAACCCCATCAAAAATGTCTCCTATAATTCCACCTAGTATAAATATAAACTATATGATATCTCATATATGGAATAAAAGGGGTCCATTCTATTAATGATGTATAGATATAATTAAATGTGGACTAAACTAGGTTTATGTGATCCACCCAACATAGGATGAAATTTTACAAGAAATACCACATTATCTTCATGTATCCAAATACTTTATTTAGGTTGGACATCAGACTCAGGGTCGAATGTCTTACTCATCCAAAACTATGTCCTAAACGCCTCCTGTAAGGACACCAACAATTGAATACTAAATTGGGGATATTGGTTAGAAATTATCATCAATTGTACCCCATGAATCCAAAAAATATTGTCTACTTATGTGTTTTCTAAAATATCCACTGAACTCTAACACGGAATTGTATATATGCAAGCTGACATGGACAATTAGTCAATGATGACCCAAATATCATCATAAACTCTCTTTGATTTGGGTATCCTCATGACAGAAATTCAATTGAAATACCAATCAAAAATTCCTCTGGAATGTAAAGTGGATAAGAAAATAATAATGGGAACTAGGTGGTTTCCTTCACCCACTGATATGTTAGGAGCTATGATATAAGAATTGGAAATCCTTCTCTTCATAACTGCCCAACAAAACATACCCTATAGTCTAGGTTCATATTTATTTCTTGTGTATGTTCAACAAAGTTGAACATATGAATCTCCCTCAATAACTCATTTCATAGAATTACTAGAACCCAAATTTGTTATTAGAAAATGACGATGTTCATTCCTCCCTCAGATTTTCCATTTATTGGAACAATTAAATATGTATAATTATGAAAATTATCATAATCAATATTTCCCTTTTAGGAATCCCTCACATGCTAAAGAAGAGGAGACACCAAAACCATCGATCGATGATGAAACACTTATCCTACTTCAATTTGGGGTATCTATAACACGACCAATTACAAGGAAGACCATATGGACCCACTATTTATTCATCCCATAATTTCATTTCAGAATAAGAATTAATTTTCATTCATTACTAAAAAAAATTTAAAGCATATAGTTTTTTATAATTTGGTTATAAATAATATGTAACATGAAAATTCATTTAAAAGTAGGTAATCTATATTTTAATCATTTTTTTCACAATACTGATCTTTTGAAATAAAACATGTTTTTGTTCCATGAAAAATATTCACAATTATTAATACAACTTCATAAACTTTATTACTAATCTAAAAACCTCGTGATATTTTTTAAGAATTTTATGCACTCATAAATATTATTCAAGGATATATATTATGGAATAGAAAACTATTTATTATATTTCAAATCTATTTGATCATATTATGGAGTTTTAATTCAAATTAATAACATTAAACTTGGATAATAATTTACCTACACGTGAAATAACCATTAATATGTGTTGTAATCATAAAACTATTTATAAAGAATCAAAAAATAAAAATCCTAATCATGAGGGTCACTTTGGAAAAAATAGAACCCATGAAAAACCAATTATTAAAATGTATCTTTTATTCTTAAATGACACCGTCATTTATTTGAAAAATAATAATTTCATTACCTTATGAAATAAAAATATTTCCATGAAGAATAATTATAAAGGTGGTAAATTTTATCAATTATCATAAAGAAATTATCTTCATAGTCCCCTTAATAGAACACTACAAATTGAATAACCACCAGTCCAATTGCTACATAATTTTGTAGAATACATGATTATCACAAAATGAATTCGAGAGATAAATCTAGCTCAATAGTCATTATAAAAAATTTTAAAAGACTATAAAATAAAAAAAAATTATAATAAATTCCATTTACATACTCAAGATAATATAAAACTAATTATAATATAACTATATAAATATATTTTTATATTTATATATATATTTTTTTGAAACAAAATTTAAAAACAAAATTACAATGAAAAAAAAGAATGCATGATTTTATTTGAAGAAAACATGGATTATTTTAAATGATGAAAAAACATTTGATAATTCTAATGGTAGTGGGAATAACCATTGACATTATATATCTTAAATTAGATCATTAGTTTTTCTTTTTGAAAATAATTTCAAAACATCTAGTATAAAATTTGAGTTTTTTTTAAAAACACTAAAATAAATTCAAAAGTGATATATAGTTTTTTTCAATATAAATAAATTGGTATAATTTATTTTTTGGAATATGTTAAATATTTATAATTATTTACCAGAAAAATAATTTGATTACTTTAAATGGGGTTGTAAGGTAAGGTATCCCCTACATCGTGTCTAACATTTCACGTACGTTTTATATCCTCGTGAACAATAATTTTTTTAATTAGTTACATGTTAAATAACATTTCCATGATTATTATTCCTTTTATTTCACTGTTATCTATTTAATAATTAATCACATAATTGATTATGTTTACTTTGATCCTTTTTTAGGATGTTTGGTTCAATAGACAAAATTGAATCTATAAGGATGACTTTGGTAAAATGGATCGTGACTATATTATTTATAGAATTTTAATGATTTATATTTACATTTTTTATACATTAATTATAATTTTATAACTAATTGTGAATAATGGTTAAAAAATTATTAATTATGTTAAAATCTTGGAGAAGGAAGGTTGTGCATATGTATGAGTAACGTCTCAATTTTTCAAAAAAAGTGGGGAAATGGATAATATCTTTTAATAATTATATAATGAGTATTATATCATAAATACTAAATTATTACCTTAATTACACTTATATTTATAGTCCATGATAGGAAAATATTAGAAATAAAATACATCGGTTCAAAAGGAGGTAGTCCACAGATACACATAAGTATTGCTTTTATTTTTCATTGGATTCTAATGAAAGAAATAGAATATTGATTTACCATTAAAAAGGTAAATTACTGTTATATATATATATATCATATTATTCCATTTTTATCCATAATTATTACCAAATATAAGTGTAAGTGGTGAAAATGATATAAATCATCTCGTGAGGTTGTAGTCCACACTTAAGCATGAGTGAGGTTTGTATTTTTTGATGATTAAGTAGAAAAAATGGTGATAAGATAAAAAAACTAACATTAAAATACATGTAATATACTAATTTAATTATTTCAAATTGTTTTCAGTATATTTGAAGGATTTATACAAATAAATGAAATAAAAATGATCTGTTAAGAACTCTACCCTTCTTCCGAAAACCTCCGTAGGTTTATATCTAGTCCCACAATAGTATGATACTGTGATAAGCATTACCTATATGATGTAGGGATGAATTTTAGGAAGTTATTTGGAATTTATTTTCTAATCCAATATGCTCTTAAAATTGCAACTAAATGATGACTTGGGGTGTCTGTTTATAACTGGGGTATACGACACACTTAGAATTTCTAAAAAAATTAAATATTATTAAGTCTTTTTCATAAAAAAGTGCCCCATTAAAAATCATTTTATGAATAAAGTGATAAGGAATAAAATTAATTCATCCAATAATAATTATGATGAATTTTTTTGTCTCAATCACTTAGTTTCAACCAATGTTAACTTGATTCACCCTTTTACAAGGGTTGCATTTTTTAATAAAGTTACTATTCAGAATGGCCAAAATTTAAATTCCCCTCATTTATATTTTTTTAAATTGTGATTTTAAATTTTGAAACCATTTTATAAAAATAAATTTGAAAAGGTGGATTAAATTAATTTCTAATAGGTGTGAATAATAAATTAAGAACATTCTTTTATACAAATATATTAATGCATAAAATTTAATTTTCATTAATTTCATTACTATAAAAAATAACGAAATTAAATATGAAATATTAAATTAAATTTATAATCTAAAAATTTAATTATAAAATAAATAAATTTCTATTAATTAAATTTAATTATTTTAATACAAATTCCATGTATAAAAATAGATTTTGAAACAAATATATTTTAAGAAAAAAAGGAACAAATAAAAAATCAACTATAATGATGATTCCTAAGGCATTAGAAAAATTATTTATAATTGAATGAAAATAATGTTGTATTACATTCAAAATAAAGACATAATCTTATTATTATGTTACTTGATTTTATGAATAGAAATGATTTTTTTACAAAAAATAGTAATTTTTTACTACTCACTATAAAGTAATTTTTTTTAAGGATTTCATAAACATTACCTTGAGATAATATTTAATTGATAATTTAAGAAATAATATTCAATTATCAAAATTAAAAATATAAATTTTATATTTTATTCTATGAGATAACCCTACTAATACATGTAATAATATTTAGGAGGAAGAAAACTATTTTATTTTAATTTAATAAATTAATTAATATTCATATAATGATGATTACTAAATAAAATTAAAAAAATTTATTAATTAATTTAATTATATATTTTCAATAGTAATTGGGTGGTTACCTTCTTCCCACCTTATAGAAATTTTATCCTTTCAATTCTACTTGATTTTGTATAAAAAAAATCTTTCAAAACCAATAAACAAATATTTTCTATACAGTTGGAGATAAAAACTTGAAATCCTAAAAGGGAAAAAGTTTCACAACAACAAAAAATCACATATTGAATAAAACACCATCATTTTCCTAAGGAGAAATGTTAAATATGAAGCTCTATTGGAATATCCCGTAATCAGGTTCTCAGGTTAGAAGAATATAGTTGGGAAGTAAAAAGATGGATATAAAGGAGAAAAATAACATCCAAGGAATAATATGGAGGGAGAGAAAACATGGTAATGAAATATATAAAAAAAAAATCCTCAGTTTTTAGAAATATTTAGACAATCATTTTATGAAAAATTATGTTTATAATTGAACATTTTTATTTCAATATCATTTATCTAGATTTGATGGATTATATAACTTTCAATATAGATAAACAAGAAAATATAATTTCTTGGTATCATTTAATTCCATATTTACAATTTATTCCTTTGGGATTTTAGTTACTTATAACTTCTATATCACCCCATTATCAACGTAATAATATTAAAGCTAAAACAATATTGTATTAAAATAAATGGATTTCACTTCATTATAGACTTATATTTAAAATATTACCAAATTACAATACCAGGGACTATAATAGTTTATTGTCTTTCGAATCATGGAACACAATCTTCTTACCTAATGGAGGATCTTAAATTTTTCACCCAATGATCCTCCCCATTAGTACATCTACTTAAAACCATTCTCCAAAACCTATAGAAGGGGAGCATAAGAGTGGTGATCTAAATTCTTAGTACGGTTATGTAACGTAGATATGCAAGTTTAAAATTAGAATAAGGGTATAATAACATTAGATCAAAATTTTAAGATCATATCATACATATCAAAGATTATATATATGATTCATGGATTAGTGATTGGATGTTTATAATAAATGAATCATAGGGGAATAAAGAGAATAATCCATGAGAGAAAAACATGGGAATAGGATAGAGAATTTGTTTCATATACATATGACTATAAAATAAGTCCACAAAAGTGAATGTTTGTTGTCAAAAAATATACAGTATCATCATGGAGGATATGCCTAATCGGTGGGTCACACCACCATACCCAGTCATAGCCCTTTAATTTTAGTGGAATGGGTTCACTCCCATGACCATATTTCCAGTCAAGGATCACTACCATGACCATATTATTAGTCAAGGCTCACTCCAATGAACATACACTACTAGAAAAGTGTTTTATACCCAAACATATATACTCATGGTTTTGAAAAATCATGGGTAGAAGTAATTTTTCTGGTCTATACCCATGGTTTGATTAGAGCCATGGGTATACAATTCCCTAATTTCAACCCTCAATTGGGATTCTCCTACTAACTTATCTTTTTCATCAGGACCCCCCAACTTGAACCCTCACCTCCATGAACACTGCCTCCCGACCCTCTCCTCCCCTCCCCAACCTCAACATCATGGTCATCCATCCTCCTCCCCTCGGACCTCTGCCCCCTCTCCAACATTCACCTCCCGACAATTCGACCACTACTTCTTGGAAATCTACTCCCCTCCTCGACCTCCACCTCCCAACTCTACCCTTGCTCCCAACCTGAACCTCCTAGCCTCCACCTCTACCTCAATATCCAATCCTCTACCTCCCTCCCCAATCCCCTCTTAGCTCCATCACCTTTGGTGACATCCCCACTCTCGAATCCCTCTCCACCAGTAACATCCCCTCCTGATTCATTTCATCTAGGTTTGGATTTTATACTCATCCTTGATTTTTTATTCTTTCTAAACTAATCACATATTTTTATATCAATAGACTCAACATGTTGAGTACACAATTTTTCTTTTTCATTGTTTTTTAATAAATAATCTCTATCCTTATATTTAAATTCGACATCCTCACATTTTTGTTAAAAAATCCTTTTCATAGAATATTCATTATTTTGTGGGATAGATTGGAAATTATTTCCACTTGTAGTTTTCTCCACATTTTATGCCTATTGATTTTCAATCCACCATTTACTGATGTATCTTAACTATTTATGGCCTCCTCATGTTAAGAAACTGATTTTAATTTTACTTTAGCATGATTTTTATTTTTATTCATTTATTTTTCTTGGGATATTTTGTCAGGAAAAATTATCATGCATATTTTCCTCTATTTCTCCTCATTTGTTAAGGTTTCTCATTAAACTTCTTAGAATCATTATTATTTTTTAACATATCTAGAGTTTTCATCGGAATAATGTTTCTTATCACACCATAAGGGTGTTCTCCCGAGAGTTTGGTCATTAATACATAATATTTATGAACATATTATCTACATATAACACACACTTCCTCTAAATGTTCAAATATATATTTGTTTGATATATTTGGTGATATTCTGGCCACATATATCTTTTATTGAGTCGCCCACATAATTGATCACTTAAACTCTTTCTTAGTTCATTACATTTAACTATAAAATATATATTAAACAATAAATAAAAATATTTGGATAAATACCTTCAACAACACCAATAAAACCATTGATATATTTAACGTTTATGTTGATTCAAAGTCAATAGAGTTCCATGTTCAAGTTTTAACTATATAGTGTAAGCCAAATCCACAAGGAAAATAATATATTGTACATCTACACATGGATGTATCCAAGAGTACATCAAAAAACAATGGTTACATGCTCATTCCCAAACATATCATGAAACTATATCCAAGAATCAATGAACCAAATTTAGTCTATACTACACCCACATGTCCCAAAAAAACTATACATCCATATTCTATATTCCAAATCTCACCAAGAATAGAGGACCCTTATTGTTACTTTAAATAATAGGGGTCTCACCATGTCAAACCATGTATATGAAAACAAATAATTATACCATCATTTTATAGTTAAACTTGAGTTCATTCTTACTGTCACGACTATTTTAAAAGCATATCCCCAGTTCAAATGGCCATGGACATAATCACCATTCCATTGAAAACTATAAATTCAATCGAAAAAACTCACAAAATGTATTCATCTCAGGATCACAATGTATCTCGATATTACTAAACCCAAACTCATCCAAGTGTTTTATTACCCATGGGCACCGTACATTATACCCCCCATGAATACAATGGTTTACATGACATGTACCGATGTCACCTAGGATATAAATCTAAATGATAATTCCCTTCCCAAAACCATCCATATTGATGAAAGAAATAACACATAATTAATTATATCAGAGAACCCACGTCACCTAACATGACAATCAGAAATACTTTTTAAATTTTTTTCGAATTGATATATTAAACTGATTTTTTTACTTATGCCTTACAGTCCTAAATGTTCCTAAAAAATGCCCATCCAACCTAAAATGTTACCATCAAAATTCAGGGTGTACTAAATTCCAAACATTGAGTAATGCTAAATAAGGAAACTAGCTTCTCAATCCTAATCCACAAATTATGCCAAACATTGGTCATATATATGGGTTGAACTCATTTTTTTTAATGGTATAATGGAATTTAACATTTAATTTTATTACGTTTATATTTCAACCACCTATTGAAATTAATTTCATCCTACCCACTCACCAGTCACGAATAAACCAATAGTTTCATAAGTAATCACTACACACATCAAAACAAACATACTCACACTATGAGCTACATAAAAATTCACTATAGTTGTAGAGCCTCCTCTTCATAGGGGTAACACATAACTCAAGACCTCTCAATATCGTAGAACACCCAAACATAGGGTCCACATATAGTACCCAAAATTCCATCATTATATATATATATAATTAAAAATTATTTTTATTACACTTTAAAAAATAATATTAACCATATAATTTAATAATAATGAATTAGATAAATGAAATTTCATTGATGTATTATTGATAAAAACAATTGTTCTGTTATACATTGAATTTTATTTTAGATGTTTTATCATTATTAGAATTTTAAGGAAATAATAATATAATTTAACTATTTACTTTTACCAAAACACAATAGATAATCCTTATTTAAATTTGGATTCAATTACATGCTATTTAAGTGATACTATTTCTGTAATAATTAGATTTTTTTTAGTTAGAATATTTTGATAATATATCTAAGTTTTTATATAAAATTTCATTTATAATTTATGGGATTGGATATGTAATTATTAAACATAAAATTATATGATGAAAAAATTTAAATTTTTTCAAACACTTGACATAACATACTCAAGTCATAGTTCACGTAAGTAATAAAATTCCATCATGCCCAATAATGCTACATGCTATATATGATTTTTTTAACACCCCCCCTAATATCATATTATGAAATGAGATGAATCCTATCAAACCATCACATCATAATTATTTGTATCAGCTATAGTTAAATTAGATCAATTATATATTAGAGTAGTATAAATAGAAATTTAGTCTTAGATAACATAGACATTCCTCATACATGGGTTTGCTAGTATGAAGGAAAATATTCATACCATGTCTCGACACATTTTTATTCTATTTGGTACCTTTCCATAATATTAAGACTAAAAATACCTTGATTAAAATTTCTGTATGCACTACCACTACATACCACCAATCGGTGCTTGGACAATTGTTAGAATAATACCCCATGAATGCCTCTGCATATGATGTAGGATTCTTAATAACAGTGAGGGTATCAAGTAGTATAGCGGGGACACTATATTCACATATTTTATTTAACAATACTATAAATTATCATATTAATATAAAAATGTAAATAATACATTTAATGACATAATTAAATGATTCCATAATAAAAAAATCCATGCAATAAAAAATTAATTTTATGTAATAAATTTAATATCATCATAAAATAAAAAGAATACGAAAAGATAAACTATGAAAACTATGAAAATGGTCTTGAGTATCAACAAAAACCTAACACCCATGCCTAGTCCTAGAAACCTAGCAATAAAAAACATCATTTTATTTCCCAAATCTAAATATACTATATAATAATAACAATAATAGCTTTGGTTCCCATGTTATGTGGTACAAAGTGCATGGTTTTATTATAACTCATTTAGAATCCAAAAATAGTGTCCCAAAAATTAAATTTCAATTATTTTTTCATTGATATGTGATTTAATAATCGAATGTCGTTTACAGTATTAATATTTGACAAAATTATAATTAATGTAAAAAAGTAACAAGAATAATAAAGATTCTCAGTCTATACGATGATAGTTGACATCATTTTGTATCAAGTCTTTAATCACATTGAGTCTATAGTCATGCTACATATCAAATAATAAATGATAATAACGTAAAAAACTAATGAAACCAACAAAATAATAATATGAGATAATAAAAATGGATCAATAGTGCATTCTCTATCAATAAAACTCATACAAAATAGAAACAGGTGAGCCTTTCCATTCTTCCAAATCTATACTAACATTCTAAACCCAAGGAACTATCCTTCACATTTAGAAGAATGGTAGTATTTTAACCCATAGCTTAAAATAGATGTATTACAACCAAATAAATTAGGTCTAATATAGTTAAATCATCATTCAAAATTAAATGAGGGTACACTATAATAATCCAAAACATTAATCAATGAAATTTGACACATAAGGCATTACCTAAATCATAGGGGAGATTCCCCTATACATTTCACTTCAATTCCCCTCATTATCATTTATAATGAGAACCCTAATCTTGTTTTATGTTAAATTTTGTGTTAAATATTAATTTAATAAAGCTTATATGATTTGTCTATTGATTTTAAATAGTTTCCTTTTTCCAAAATGACATTTTTAGGGTCTTTTTGTGACTTGTTAATCTATGTATGCAGTAGGTGTTTCTAGGTAATTATTTTATTAAAAAATTTATAATGTTATTTAGATTATTAAATTCATAATGTAAAATTTTTATACCAATACTTGGTTCCAATTAATGTTATATATAAATTATCTAAATGATTTTTAATCTTTTAGATGATATGGTTTTCTTAAATTGTTTTCCATCTTTGAATTAAATTCATTGCAATATGAAATATTAAATAAAATGAATATGGTGCTAATTTAAAATATTTTATAATATAGGTGAATGTTTTTAACTCTACATATGTTTTTAAAGGAAATAAAACATGTTCAATATTTTATTTTATTGTTAAAAGTTTATTTTATTATGTTACGCCTACGGGAGGAAAAACATTATTATCTCTTCTTTTGTTTAACTATAATGACACAAACCACTCTACTATAGACATATAACCTTACTTGGCCCATTATGATTTACATTTTCGATCATCCATTTAGAGGTTATATGTAATAATTTTATCTCTGATACTGAATGGGTTGAAATTTGTGATAGAAAATAAGGTACATGCAATACAAATGTAAATTAGATTTTACTATTATGTTTTTATGTTCTAATAGATTTATTTTCTATAGTAAATATCCTTTTTTTAATTATGGTTTTCATTTTTTATTGGAATATTCTTTTTTCATGTTATATAATTGATATAATATAGATGTATCCTACCGATCACATTTCAACCATGTTTCAATATAATTTTAATGAATATTTAATATTTTTCATCTGATAGTGATTCAGATTGATTTTGAATACATTTTCTATGATATAAATTTGTGGGAATTACATAGTTATTCTGGGAAGATTTTATTTACCATATATTAAAATTTAGATTTCAGTCATACTATTATGTTTTGTATCACCCTAGAGAGATGAGTTAATGTTCTGCTATTCATGAAGAAAATGATAGAAGTGGCATGGAAAATTTGTTATATGATCGGTTTCCAATTGTGCATCATCCTGAGAGAGATATAATTATAGTGAATGAAGAAAATGATATAAATACACATGATAAAAATAACTAATATGATCATGAAGGAGTGAAAAATGTATTGGATGATGCCAGAACACCAGTATATCAAGAATGTACTAAAATAACCATGTTATAATTATTAATGCAGTTATATCATAGGAAAATCATGTATTGAATTTATAATACCTCCATTGAAATTATTATTACATTTTATATGTTATTATTTCCTAATAGTGTAAATATTACCTTAAATCATTACATGGAATATGTGTTAATTACGTAACTTATATTTGATACAAATAAAGTCCATGATAGTCAAAAAGATTGTAGTTTGTTTTGGGAGGAACCGGATAATAGTAAAGAATAAAAATAATTTGATACATCTTGATGAAAGACAAATGCATATCAAACACCATCTCATATTGCATATAATGTCATGTGGAAGTATCCATTTATTCCCACACATCAAAATCTATTCAAGTCTTATTAAATCTCATCCAATATGTGATGTCATGATACTAATAAAATTAAAGGTAATTATTAGTTGGTTGATCCTATAGATAGATTAGAATGGAAGTCATACGAGGCACAACATACTGATTTTTCCACTAAGGTTCGTAATGTCAGGTTGGGTCTATCCTATGATGGTTTTAATCTGTTTGTTCAGAAGAATACTTCTCACAATACTTGGCCTGTTTTTATTCATGTTTATAATTTTCCTCTATGGATGTGTACAAAAAAACCTTTCACATTATTGAGTATAATAATATCAAGACCATCTCATACATATAGTGATATATATGTGTACATGCATCTTGTAATAAGAGCGTTGAAATGACTTTGGTATTTGAGTGTGCAGACATTCGATGCTTCATCAAAGAAAACGTATCAAATTCATGATTCCCTTCTAAGGACCATGAATGATTTCTTTGATTATGAAATGATATCTTGGTGGATAAAAAATGGGAAACCATCATGTCTGAATTTTTTAATGAATACACATTTGAGAAGGCTTAAATATCATCATAGTTTCTGTTTCACATGGCATCGACGACCCTAGCCAATGGAACATCATCAAAGGTCAAATTTTATGAGGATTGATAATACCATTGACACTGAAAAACTACATAAATGTATATCATGAAGTGATTTTATTAATGAATAAAAATATTTCAATTTTACATAAGGTAAAGGTCAGTTGTAATTGGAAAATGTGAAGTATTATTTATCATTTTCCATTTTGGTCTACCAATTTGTAAGTAATTTTTTAGATTCAATGCATATTGAGAAAAATATATGTGTAATTTTTTTTGAATTTTTTATAAATATCAAAGGTAAGAACAATTTTGACTTTCAATCTCATCGGGAAATGTTGGATTATGGCATTGGACCATAACATCATCCTATTTATGTTAGTGAAAAAAATGGAAGGTTTTATAGTCTTCTTATGTGATAACCCCATAAGTGAAAGGTAAATTTAGGTAAGCATTAGATAATATCAATGTTCCTGATTGATAATCTAGCAACATATGTAAAAGAGTCAATAGAAGATAAGTGAAACTAAAATCCCAAAAAAACTCATGATTATCACGTCCTTCATCAAGAATTGAGTCTAATAGCAGTTTGACATTTTCTATCCAATAATGTACGGTTGAGAGTGATTCAGTTTTTCCATTTTTTATAGACATTTGTGATAAAAGGTTATCCAAGTAATTCTTGATAAAAAAGCAGAAGGAAGAACTCTTAATTTTAAGTGAAATGGAAAAAAAATTTCATCCATCATTTTTCACTTGCATGTTTCAATAAAAAGATAATCTTAAAACAGAAAAACTTCTTGGGGACTAGTTGATTTTTGGTGGATGTAACCAACTAAAACAAATATGTGAACAATGAAATAATATTTTCGAAACATTAATTATCCTAAACGATCGATTGTGAGGGGTTATCTGGATGAAGAATGTATGGATTTTTGTTCAATGTATTTGTCTGATGGGACAACATGGAATAACCGGCCAATGAGAAATGATGATGACCGATATTGGGAAACGGTTCCATCATATCCAACTCTTCTATAGAAAAGAGGAATTTTTGGGTATTATATACTGAATACATTTATCCTTGAAGAGCGAGATATTTTATATCACACAATATTGTTCAAAAGTTTTTCGTTCAAGGACTATATCATATAAGTGATCAGGAAATTTATATTTTATATCATATTATGAAATTTCAGACATACCTCTCACATTTATTATAATTTTAGGCAGGGAACATAATAAAATTATAATTAGAGTTTGTCAATCTTTTTCATTGAGAATGAGAGAGTATTTTTATAGTATTGAGTTTCATGCATTTTTGAAATCAACAATATTTCCATTACTTTATTTAGATTAAAATATACATATTCATTTAATTATTTTTTCATATATAATTTAGGTTTTTATTTTACTTGTTGAATCTATTTCTCAAGAATTAACAAATTTTGACCTGTGACCTAATTCTTTGTTTTGTGAATGAAAATAATTTTTAATTAGTTGCTATAAATTTGATACAACAGATCAAGTGTGTAAAATGAGAACACCACATGATAGAGGTATGTTAACTACTACAAAATAATGGTATGCCAGTATGTCAGTTAGTCAACCGAAATATGAAAAATTTTATAATTATGGACCAATTTAGAAAATATCGTTATCATATTACTACTCTCAAGGTACTATCTATATGATGAAATGTAAATGGTTTGATTCAATGAGATGACATGTTCCATTTATTGATGAATGCAGAATCACCGTTTTTAACATAGGATTATTCTTGCATATTGATAAAACATATAGTTTAGCATTAATGGGTAAACAAGTGTTTTATGTTAAAGAACATCTGAGACCTGATTATGGTTTCATTATTGACATAATGCAAAGGAATACTCTTCATGATGTTGATAATGAAACTGCCACTATTGACACCCCATTGGGGTGGAAAAAATATTTTATTTCATGAATGAAATTTTCTTATTTGGAGAGTTTATGTTGATATTGAATTATTGTTTGATAATATATAGATGCAACCATATATGATCACATATTATTATGTTTAGATTTACATGATTTTCTCTATTTAGTAGTACTCTAATTAATTTAATTATGTTTAAGTTTGAAATGATATTATTTTTATTTATTTTGTTTGTGTAGTTTTGTTAAATCATAATTATTTCAATATAGAAAAGTTGGATTAATTTTTTTTCAAAAGTAATTATAACATGGTAATGTAATTTTTAAAAATTATTAGTCGTTTCCTTTTAATCCTTTGTATAATTATTAATTAAAAGAAGTTGAACTGGTTCCTCTCATGAATTTCTGATAGATGTATGTTCAATGCATGATTTGTAAATACTATCTCAAATAAAATTACATTTCTTTCATATATTGTAGATGAAAAATAATATAGAAGGTCTGAGGAAGAGGCTATTTGATCGCAATCGACAGGAGCGTGCACATGTGTTGCCTCATTCACTTACATATATTGGCATATTAATTGTAATTTTTATCTTCCTTGTTACAAATAAATTAATTTCTATATTCCTTATCAAATTTTTTGTGAAATTTTGTTCCATTTTATTTTACTCCTCAACATGTTTTCTTGGGTATGAGTGGGGATGCTTCTATACATGGATGGAGCTCCCATCATACCCATTCCCATACTGTCTTTTCTGCTTTTAGAGATCATCCCACTAATGCCTCCGTCATATCATCTTTCATCTTCTTCCTATACAATTACAACAACACCTCCAAAAATTTCACATCCTTTATCATATCCATATCTGAGGATGTATACCCCATCCTACTACCCTTATTATACCATGTCTACACAACCTTAAATTTCTAGAATCCATCCAGCATCTGATGAGACTATTCCATCATCTTCCACTCTAGAGCATGAAGTCCAACCAGATGAATCACAAGAAGATAACATTTCTTCAGAGTCTAGTGTGTCAAGACAATATACAGATCCATCAAAGTCTATTGAGAATCCCATTGGAGGTTTTTTATTATAAATATTTCAAATTATATCACTTTATTTTAATTATGTTGTACCATAACTTAATTATTCTTTTCCCACTCTTTTTATGAATTATTGGGATCTTCTTCTAGGTGACATGGGTGCACTCAGATGAAGGAAGTTTGGAATCTCCAGATATCGTTAATGGTGGATTATAATAGACAAAATTAGATGGTAGGGCCAATTGAAAAGGAGTGTAGAAGTTTCATGGAAACATTGTCCCGGTATCATGATATCATTCTCGTGGAACCAATTTAATGGAGACATATCAGTAAAGATATCAAGAACAAATCATTGAAGAAAATATGGGTAAGAAAATATTACAAAGTCCTATATTTATTATTATTTTATTTATATAGAATAAAATGGTCATTATAGATTCGGTTTAACATTCCCAATAGAGAAGCTACAAATACAAAAATGTATATGGATGTTATAGAGTTATGGTGCTTATACACGCATTAGTTTTTTTTGGTTGGTAGAGAAAGGTTGGTATTGACTTAGAGGGTGTACCTAAATTCCCAAACTGTCCAAAAAGTCAATATGAAAAAAAATTCCACCTTGGAAGACTTTATAGTTTAGGATAATCTAAATATATAATTGTTTTCAAATAAAATTTAATTCTTATTAAATTTATTTGATTTTATTTGGATGTGTTGTATATAATACATAGAATAACGATTCAATTACAGATCTTCACACATTGGGGTGCACTAAAATGCTCGAGCCTGAGAAATGCCTTGTTTTTTAACTGGGTATTATGATTTTATACAAGATGTTCTATGGAAAATACTATTGAATTGTCATAGGACAGATTTTTGCATTTTTCATCTATGTTTTTAATCTACAGTTCTGCAATTTACATTTACAGCAAGCTACTTTGGGCATCGAAGGTCTTGTACCTCTGGCCAAATTAATTATCTCTTTTATTTAGAAAAAGGGTGGAAGTATATTAAATACATAGAAACGTAATAAAAATTGTAAGGTTTTTATTTAAATTATATATATTTTGAAAAAATACATAAATTAATATTTTTATAATTTTAATAGTCCACTATAGAGGTCCTCGATGGTAAGAAAGATGTTTACATTGGTATACATGATCATTTATGTCTGGTATTTTGTGAGGAGAACATGAGGAGAGTACAATGTCCAGTAGGGAAAAACATAGTCCCTTCTAGGTATTGGACATCACTAGGATACTGTCATGCATCTCAGTCCCCTTGTTTAGAAATCACTCTTGTCGAAGTAGTTGAGGTAATGAAAATATCTATAGAGGAGCATGAAAGAAGTAAGTTGATAACTGGACATTTCATGAATGTTATGGGAGTTATGAGTTATTCACTTCCATAAGTGGGTATTTATATTTTTAATCATATATGGAATCAATTTGATCATTAAATTATGCATTGGGTGATTCCAATTAAGTTTATAGTAGTGATAAAGGTAGGGGAGATAAAACTGTTGGTGTTAAAGATGTTGCTTATATAGTTGTTGGTGGTGAGGTTGTTAATGATTTTTCTACTGATGATGATGATTGGAATGGCGATGGGTAGGATGTTTTTAACATAGGTTATTATTCCACTCAATTTTTGAAATAGTAGGGAGACATAAGTATGTACTATAAGAACATGAATAGAATTCATGAATGGATGAGAATTATAAATTTATATTTAGTTCATGTAAGTGTTAACTATTATATATTTGTTTAATATTAACATGGATATTATTTTTCACTTATTTTAGAGCTTTATTCACAAAAATATTGTCATGTCATGTTAGGAGGGGGATACAGGTTGGTATATAGGATGCATGTTGGGAGGGAGGGGTTCATGTTTAGAGGGTGGACATGTTGGGATGGGTTGAACATTGGGAGGGAGGGGGAACAAGGTTGTGAGGGGGGATACATGTTGGAAGTGATGGGGTACGTCGTGCATGTAGAGAAGGGTAGGGGGATACATGATGGGAGGGGGAGGGGGTTTTTGTAGGATGGTGGAATTGTAGGTTGGGTGGGAGGGGGTTGCAGGTTTTGATGGAGGGGTGTAGATGTTAAGAGGGAGGGGGAAATAGGTTGGGAGGGGGACACATGTTGGGAGTTCAAGGGGGGTGTATGTTTGGAGGGATGGGATACTACAGGTTGGCCCAATGGATCACCAATGGGGGCCAAATGGGTCCTCTATATATGTAATATGAATGAAAAATATTATATTGATAATAAAATAACTGTGAACTAATATTAATTATTTCAGGTTTCATGTTATGTATAATAATAGAGGATTTATTGAACCAAAAAATCAATGGTGATTTCAATGACTGATGTGTTCCAAATTTTATGATCTCATACCTTCATCATCATGTTTTTAATATTCCCATTTTATAATATTTTTATTTATTATAATTATTTTATTATCATGGTCATGGGATTTAGTTGATGAATTCTATAATGAATTGATTATTTTCTCAAGAATCCCAATTGTATTCTCACTAAACTTATTATCATTTTTTAGAAAGTGGTATCAAATAATTTTTAATCATACAGTAATCCATTTAAAAGTTAAATAATTTCTATTTTGTTATCATTTACATTTTATATTAGGTTTTTTTTGGTTCATATTGATCCTTTATATCATAATAATTATTATAGTGGTAATTTCTTGTTCCAGAAATTAGAAGGTGGCAGTATAGATAGGTATGTAATTTTGGGCTATAATGCTAAGATTAATTATTGTTCTTGGTGTTATTAATGTCCAAAATCTATATGTTTTTATCATAATTTGGTTTGTTCTAGATTTATTATTAAAAATTTAATGCTAGTTATGTTTTGGTAAGACAATTTTCAAATGAAATGTATGTTCAGTTTTTGTTTTTATCATACTTTCTTGGAGTTTTCATTAGTTATGAAAGTTCAGTATTAGATTTTATCCTTTGTAATATTGTTAGAATTGGAAATGATGTTTTATATCTATTTTTTTCATTTTCATACTGTTAGTATGGGGAAATGTAGTTAATTATGAAATATGGGACATTCATGGTCAAATTAATTAATTTTTTTTGCTGTTCGTAGTACACGTTATTCTCTATTTTTTTATCATACATTTGTTAGTTATAGGTTGTACTATTTATATTTATATAATATTTTCTTATATTAGTTAGGAGGGGGGTGGGGGTACTGTAATTCAAAAATTCAACGTACTCATTTATCGTGGGTTGTAGTGTTTTGTGTTTCGCCTCCATGGTTTCCATGTATACTATTAAAGACTCTACAATGTTGAGTATTTAATGAGATACCTATACCTAGACCATCTACATTGAATGGGGATTTAGAAAAATTTGAAATGATTGTTCTTATTTACTATCAAACAGATTTTAATATGTACTAGGTTTGTATTACTACCCTGATAAAGAGAATGTTATCATCATATTGGTGTTATGTAATGATCTTGCTCAACTTCCTTGTAAAACAATGATACCCAGGACTCAACTGGAAAGAATATTGGCCTTACAATCCATCTATTGGCTATTGAATATAGAACCCATAGAGGGTTCGGTTTAGCAATAGTTAGATGGTATCCAATATTTCGTTCAAAATGTTACAGGACCTAGACATGATCATTTCTCCTTCCACCATATGTTCCACCATATTTTTATCCTCCACATGGAACTTCACCTATAGTGAATTTCCCAATAGAATCAATAAACTCTACCTAAACATCCATTATAGAACTCGAAATTATATGAAGGATATGTTCCACGAAAAAATTAATTCTTAAAGAGGTTCAAACACTGAGAACACTGATCCAATAAACAGTTATCAAAAAACATTATATAAACTCATAAATTCAAATTCCATCCAAAATTCATAAACCATATGGATATAAGTTGTTACAATCTACCAAATTTAACAATTTTCCTCCTATAGAATACTTAGTGTAATATTAACAATAAACCAAACCTACCCCAAATCACCATCTCGAATGAAACTCAGAATTTCTACTATAAAATTAAAAATTATATTCCACTAAATAATTCAAAACAAGTGATTCAAAACTCATCAAAAGTTTATCCTCCACTCATAAATAGCATTGAAACATCAAAATAGTGATCAACTATCCATGTATATCCCATGAAATAATAGTGTTATAAAAAAATTTATTATTAGGATCATGTTGCTCTACACAATAACTCTCAACTCATCATGGATAACTTCGATCCATGATGTTTCCCTACATTATAATCACCCATAGAAAATAATTTTTTGTGGTCTAACAACCTCCTTTATTTATTTTCCATTTCCCCAAACCCTATCTCACCTAAAAAAATGAGATGATCCTCTTATGGTGGACAATTTTAAAAAACACTCCATTCATGGTGTCTTCACATTGTCAATGAAAAGTGGTTCTATTAGATTGATCATCTAGGGAATGTACTAATTAGTTCGTGTAAATATAAATAGGAAACCCAATCACTAAGAAAATTATATGCTCCATAATTTAATATTAGTTATGTTTTAGTATGATAATTTTCATTTCAAATGTAGGTTTAGTTTTGGTTTTTGTCATAAATTATTAAAGCATTGATTATAAATATATGTTTAGTATTGGATTTGTATGGGATGTTCAATGATTATTCCTGGTATAATACATGGGGATGATAGAAACATTAAGTAATTCAATATGCATTTTTTGATGGAAGGAAATATTAATATATGTATTACGAATTGTATTTGTAATATATGATATTCATTTTGTTTATAATATGCCATATAAATTATTATTTTTGAGTATATTCCACATGTGTTCTTTTCAGAAATAAAATTATAAATTTTTTTAATAACAATATATAGAATTTTCATTAATTTTGTTCGTAATTCATAAAATCTGGAATATATAATTTTTATTTTGAATACATACAGTATGGAATAGAAATTATGAATACATGAAATATGGAACACGTGTCCTATATATATGAAATAAGAAATAAACATTCTATTTTCATGGGGAAATAATTGTGAACTAATAATAATTTTTCTCTGTTTTAGGTTTTGAAGAATTATAAAGGATTTCATAAACTGAACAGTCATTGGTGACTTACAGGAGTGATGAGTTAAAAATTTTAGGTTCTCACACCTTCGTATTCAATGTTTTATTATTCACTGTTTCTTATATTTTTTATACTCTCTAATTATTGTATTAGAAAATTCATTGGATGTTTAAGATGAATTCTTTAATGAATTGACTATTTTTTTAAATCCAAATAGTTTTCTCACAATTTTTGTTATCATTTTTTCAATGTGGTATCATATTTTTTGTAATCATATCGTAATCCATCTATAAGTGAAATACATTATATTAATTTTAATTTTAATTATCTAGATTTTTTTTACTGATCCTATTGATCTTTTGTTTAATAATAATGACTACTGAGTTTATTTAATTCTATTGAAAATAGAAGGAGGTAATAGAGATTGGTATGTAATTTTGGACTTTCATTCTCATATTCATTGTTGTTCTTGCAGCTTGTAACACCTGTTGGTATATTTTTTGTTAACATAATTTAGAAACTTATATAATATTTAATGAGAATTTAATACTAGTTATGTTTTGGTAATACAATTTTCATTTTTAATTTAGGTTCATTTTTTGTTTTTATCACACTTTCTTGTAGTTTTCATTAGTTATGCATGATCATTATAGGATTTTATCAAACATTATTCTTCATAGAATTTGTAATGATGGTTTATATTAAGGTGTTTTCATGTTCATGATGTTACTATGAGGCAGTAGATATGGTAATGAAATCATAAACATTCATAATCAGATTAATTGATTTTCATGCATTTCATAATATAGGTTATTATCTGTTTTGTTATCATACTTTGGTTAGTTCATGTATTTTCTATTTATTTTTATAGAAAATTATGTTACAAAAAATGGTAGGGGTACTACAATCCAAACATTTAATGAATGAATTTATTTTGGGCAGCATGATAGTGTGTTTACCCTCCATTGTTTCTGTGTATGTAGTTAAGGACTCTACAATGTTGAGGTTCTCATGAGATACCTCTACCTAGACAATCTCCATTGACTAGGGATTGAGATATAAATGACATGTTTTTTCTTATTTACTATCATACTGATTTTTAATCTATACTCTTTCTTTATTATTACCCCAAATAGAAGGTGGTTATCATATTAAAATTGTAAATTAATGATCACGCACAACATCCTTGTTAAGAAGAGTTCCATATAACTCCACAGGCTAACAACATTTCCTCACTAGACATCCATATATTGGTGAGTCCAGAAACCAAAGAGGGGTACTATTTTAAAAAATGGTTTACTATTCCCCCCCTCACCAGCTAGATGGTATCCCCCTATAACTTTCAAAATGTTATAAGACCTAGAATTTATCATTTCTTCTTCCAACACTTGTTCGACCATATTTTTCTCATCCCCATGGCTCTTAAACTATAGTTAATTTTCCTATAGGTTCAATAAAATCCACATAACCATCTACCCAAGCACCTGAACATAAATCCAAGCTATGTTACATGTATAATTTTTTTTAACAGTTTCAAAAACAGAGAACACTAATCCAATGTAAAATTATAAAACACCTGATATAAATAAAATATAAATTACTTCCAAAATTTACAACCCCTATAGATATAAGGTGTTATAATCTACCAACTGCATCAATTTTCATCTTATAAAATCCTTAACTGAGATTTAACCATTAACATGTCCTACCCCAGATCAACAACTCATATCAAACTCATCAAGTTACACTCTAAAATTAAAAATTAAATTCTACTAAAAAATCAAAACATGAGATACACCATTCATCAAAAGTTGATCCACCACTCACCAATATAACATAGACATAAAAATAGAGTGCTAATATCCATGTATATCCCAAGTCACTACAGTGTCATAAATTAATTTATTATTAGAATCATGGTTCTCAATACAATATTTCTAAAGTTATAATGGCTGACATTGATCCATGATGTTCCCATTCATTATAATCAACAATCAAAAATGAATTTTTAGTGGTCTAACAACGTACTCGATTTGGCCTCCATCTAACCAAACCCACTCTCACCAAAAAATGAGATGATCCTTCTATGGTAGAAAATTATAAAAAAAAACACTCCATTCATGGTGTCTTTTTATTTTTAAGAAAGAGGGGTTCTATGGGAATGACCATCTAGGTCATGAATAAATTTTTTTATGTAATCATAATTCGGAAAACCAAGAACAACTCTAGTATATGGTCCAAAATTTAAGGTGAGTTATGTTTTGGTAATAAAATTTTCATTTTTATTGTAGGTTTAGTTTTTGTTTTCATTACCCATTCTTGTTTGTTTCATTATTAATGCATGTTCAGTATTGGATGTGTATGGGGTGTTCGTTGATTCATCATGGCCTAATACATGGGTCCGATTGAAAAATTCATGAATTCAATATACATTTTTTGTTAACATGAAATATGAAAATATGTGTTTTGAATTCCATTTCCAATATGGTATTTTCATTATTTGTCTAATATTCCATATGTATTATGTTTATTATGAGTATATGAAAAAAAATCTCTCATCCTATTACAACGTATTCATTTTTTATTATCAATATATGGAATGCTCATTTTTTTGGAATGTATAAAATATGGAATATGTTTTTTATTTCCTTAATATATGAACTATGGAATACAATTTGAGAATATATGGATTATGGAACATGTTTCCTATATATATTCAATATGAAATACACATTTTAATTTTACATGGAAATAAATGAAAACTAATATTAATTTTTTCAGGTTTCATGTTTGGAATAATTATAGTTTATTACTTGAGCCAAAAAATCGTTGGAGATTTACATGAGTGATGAGTTCAAAATATTATGTTCTCATACCTTCATCATCAATGTTTTTTTATTCCCTTTTTCTTATAGATTTATTTTCTACAATTATTGTTTTATTATGCTCATGGGATGTTTATGATGAATTCCATAATGAATTGATTATTTTTTTCAAAGATCCAAATATTATTATAACTCTACTTGTTATAATTCTTTTTAAATGTGGTATCAAATTGACTGTAATACTATAGTAATCTAACTACATGTAAAATAATTTCTATTTATATCTCTTTTACATTTTCTATTAGGTTTTTATACCGATCCTATTGATCTTTAGACTCATAATAATGATTATAGTGTTAATTTCATGTTCTATAAATTAGATTGGTATTTAATTTGGAAATTTACGGAATCGATTAATTGTAGTTATTGCAGCTTGTAATGTTAGTTAATCACTATTTTGTTATCTTAAATTTCTAAGGTTTAGTATTAGTAATGAAAATTTAATGGTAGTTATGTTTTGTTAATACAATTTTCATTTGTAATGTATTTTTGGTTTTGGTTTTTATCACACATTTATGTAGTTTTCAATAGTATTGAATGTAAAATATTGGATTTTATCATACTTCATTATTGTTGGTATTTTTAATGAAGGATAATATTTAGTTGTTTTTGTGTTCTTGTAGTAATTATGATTCATTATAGATGGATATACAATCTTGGACATTCATGATAAGATTAATTTATTTTCATGTAGTTAGTAATATAGGTTTTCTCTATGTTGTTATCATACATTGGTTAGTGTTGGGTTTTCCTATTATAATATGGTGGGATATTAGTTAGATAATTAAATGGATGATACCTTGTTAAAATGGTTTATATAAATTGACCATTAAATGATTTTTTAGTTAAATAATGTGTCAATAAGTAACCAATATGGATTCTTCATTAATAGTACTTAATGTGTGAGAAACATATTTTGTGGTGTTTTCCCTTATAAGGGTGTGGAGAAATATTAACTGGCCAATTCATTTTATGATACCTTGATACAAATAATTATACAGATCAACTATTAAATAATGGTTTCAGTTAAATTAATTAATATTAGGTAACATATAAGTGGTATTCCATCATATCAAATGAATGACACCATATATAAACAAACCTTTAAACCTAGAGCCTTATAAACTTGGGGAAAATGGAAAACTATATTTCGGAATATTATAGAAATTGGTGATGTATGATCTTGAGTACTATGAAATGATTGAAATAGTTATTTCTTTTATGAGACATTATGGTATGGATATTCATGGTTGTTGGATGTTGTAATTATATTGTTTGTTTATGTTTTTCTATTTACCTAGTTATCTTTTAATATAAATTGTGTGTTTTCATTATAGTGATATTCTACCTCAGAGACTAGGGTCCTACACTATGACGGTGAGGGTGAGAATTCACATCCAATTCATGGACAAGAGCCTCCTATAGTTTAGGGTCTACCTATGGATGATTAGTTTTGGAAGAGTGTTACACATGTAGTCCAAAAAAGTACATGGGATCTCTTATGGTTTAACCTTAAATGTATATCATTATTAATGAATGTTTGTCATTGGATTAGTATGGTGTGTTATTTGATTCTTCATGGTCTTTTGATAGATTGTGGTATTTAACTAGATTGTATTGAATTCTAGTTTGTATTGTTTTTATAGGTGAAATATGGAAGGAAGCGTGAAGGTAGGCAAAAGCTAGAACTGGATGTTGGAAGATGCAAGAATGTGGGTAGCTTCTAATACATTTGGGAGATGCATCTGCAGAAATGGTTCGTTGAACCATGGGTATATTAGTGTTTTTTGAAAATTCATTCCCACGGTTTAGTAAATTGTTTAAATAGATATATAACAACATTTTTCTTAAACAGGTATATTATGATAGTCTGGGTAGAATCTAAACCCATTATTTATTGAACCATGGGTATATTATATTTCTTTCAAAATCTATTCCCATGGATTTTAGAACCATGTGAATAGATATATACCCACATTTTACTTCAACCGTGGGTATTATAATATTACCCTCGAATATACCCAATTTTTTTTTCCAAAAACATGGGTATAAGGAAATAACGACTCCTCAAAATGCCACAGTTCTTGAAAATGTGGGTATATCATATACTGATGGTTCCATGGGCTATGTCCATGGTTTAAATTCGTGGGTACATGTGATATTTTTAGTTTTGATCTTTGTTGTCATGGTTCAATCCAATGGCCATCATTGCACAAATTGTCCTTTATTGAACCATGTTGACACAAACTCCAACCATGTATAACTCATGAGATATAAATATTTTTCCAATTCCTTAGACAGGGATATAGTTCCCCACCTGTCCCATAATGAAAGCATACATATGTGTACCATATGATAAAAGAACATTCATCATTTCAAGACCTAGTAAATGATATGGGTTTCATAAACATCAGGTAATAAACCATGAAATGATATTTTTATCATAAAAATGTCGCCATATCACAAATTTTGGAAAAGAGAGAGATTTCTCATTCATTAAATCAAATGATAACCCATGGAAACAAATGGCTTTCAAAAGAAAATAAAATGAGGAAGAGAAATGGGTTTCGTAAGAAAAATTTCATATTTAGCATAGGAAATTCAGAGAGTGAATAATAATCGTGTCTATTGATCATATTAATTGTAAATAACATACATTATCTAAAAATATTATTATTTATGAATAACTATTTTGAAATATATCTTCAAGGATTTCATAATGGAAATACTTTTTTTTGGAAATCATTTTTTTAACATAAAACATATTAAAAATACTTTTCTTAGAAAATTAGTTTCAAAATGATTCATGTTTCATTCAAAAATAATTTAAAACAATTTGTGATGAAAATATCATTTCATTTATGAAAAAATACTTTTTAAAAAAAAAATATTTTGGACAACATTTTATTTCGAAAATAATATTGAAATCATATAAAGGAATTATAACACCCCAATATTTATTGCATATATCTTTTTAAATAAATTCAATTAATTATAAAGAATAAATTTAACCCAAAATAATATCATATGTTATAGGTAATATAAAATAACATAGATAACACAAAAAACTATATAAATTAATAATAAATTAAAAAGAGAACTTTTCTAGAAATTTAAGAACATATACCAATAAAATACTAACTTTACCATTGGAATATTAATGTGAGCCTTAATAATTGTAATTTGACCCATATGAATAGTAATGTGACACATAGGGATAGTAATGTGACCATTTTTATAATATCCTCACCTATGAAATTATAATTAAAATTTAAGTATTTTATGAAGGAAATTATGACATATTTATATCATATAATAAAAAAATGAATGTTTTAAAAATGAAAAATTATGTGTAGTTTTAAAATTGTATAATTAAAATAATGATTATAAATAATATATATTTACATAAAATACATTCATAAATTAATATTTTTGGGTATTATTATTATATTATAATTTTATAATACCTTAATTAATTTTTTAATGTGTCATAGAATGAGTTATAATTTTAATGTCTGAATTTTATGAACAAATGATGATTTTAATTAAAAATTAATTTTCCTATATATAGAAAAATATTTTAAAAAATAATTTTCATTTTTTAATTCCTCAAATTGGAAATTATCCATGTGTAATTTCTTGGTAATTTTTGGATATACATTAATTTTGTTGTGAATAGTAAAGATATAGTTTTCAGTTATCTGGTTTAACATATATTACATCATTCCTGATGTAATAGTGACATAATCCATTCTAGAAATTATTTTTTGGATATCATATATTTAATTTTAAACATTAATCAGAAAAATAAAATAAACTCAATTTCCAAACCTATAAAGTATTTTTCAAAACCTAATGTCAAAAGTGGTTCCTTAAAATATTAACTTTTCTTTATTTCCACATTCCATTTTATTAAAAATTAATTAACTAGAATTATAGAGGTGTTTCGAAGCCTAAACCCCATTATATTATTCTAATATATTATTAATTTTATAAAAAATGAACTATTACGAATATCACCTTCGATATATTATTTTTTTCTAAAAATTCCCCTCTCCTCATGTATAAGTAAACCCTCTTCATCCCCTTGGAAAACAACAAATCACACCCTTCACAAAGAAAAATATCAGAAAAAATTACCCCTATTAAGAAAATTATAGAACCTATTGAAATCCTAAATCCTTCCAACTCCAATCACTATGTTATTTTTAGTGTCGTTCAAGAGAAAACACACTAAACAATGAATATGTTTCAATTAACTCATCCCCATTTTCTTCTTCTCCCGGTTTTTCCATTTCCATTCAAAAAAAAATAAAATAGTAAATTTATTATGAATTATGTTAACATGATATTATTTATTTTAATATAATGCATTTATTATATATATGTTGTGTATAAATTGTTTACACCCTTTACCTGCCCTTATGACAATGTCCCATTAAAGATCGGCTAACCACCTACGGAGACATTTCCAAAAAAAATATCCAATAAAACATCATGAATAGATGTTATGGATTATACCTAATATATAAATATTTATTTACATTTAATCTATTCTCATATTATTAATTATTCATTGTTGTTATTTACATATAACAAAATCGAGAAATGAGGGAAAGTAAGACATTTTTTAGAAAATGATGATATCAAAACACATAAATTTCATAAAATAATAAAGAAATATAATCAAATAATGGTGATTGAAAAAAATTATAAATGATAATAATTATTATCTGGATTAATGTTTTATAAAATTTATATTTTTATCTAGCACGAATAAAAATGGCCTAATTAAGCTAGAATTGAGGTAATGTAATTTGCCTCAATTTTGATTTCATTGGTACTTACATGGTATTGTGAAACTAATAATTTTTATGTACTATATCTACTGACCCATTAAGATCGTCTATAATTCAAAATTATATTTCTATAAAATATCCATATTCTTGTATGATGGATATGATTATTGTATTATCCATTTATCATTTTACACAAGGTGTTTTATTTTAATTACATTTTAATAAGGTAAAATAGATGAATTCATATATCCTAATCAATATTGATATTGGTAAAAAATAACTTTCTTGAACTAAATCTATGTATGAAATAAGATTTTTACTTACAGTGATTGGAAATGTTTTTTATAGCCCCTCGATGCATCAACAGTTATATTGAGATAAAACAGTAGGTGAAAAAACATTCATTTTGTTTCCAAATATAATCATGTGGGTATCGACCCATAGACGTAAACCATCATGAAGGTATGATGTTACATCTTATAGATTCACGAAATAAAATTAATAAACATTTTCATTATTCATTATTTACTTATTACTTTCCATGAGGTTCCAATTTGATAAAATCAATGGATGAATTATCATTCATAGCGTATTAATGAAACGTATTTTTTAGATTACATATATTGATTAATTTATATTTATTATTGAATTTACATAAGATATATACAAATAATTTTATAATACCCTTTTATTTGTTTTTCTTCCCCTAGTTGTAAATATTAAATCATTGATAAAGTGACATGAGGCCTTTTATTTTATTGTGTTATGTTATTTTTCATAATTACTAATGTTATAATAGAAACAAATATGTATATATTTTCATCAAGAATACTAAACTAAATAATCCTTGGTGATGTGATTTCTTGTATCTATGCTATTGTAGAAATATAACCACAGACTCGAGGGTTCTTGTAATGGGGTTGTTTTAGTTGGTATCATAGGATATATAGTTGAATAATAGAGAACTAGATTTAGAGGACGAATTTTAGGGATCATAATCCTAAGATATAGTTTAATGATATGTATCTAATAACATAATTGAATTTTGGTAAGGAAGATATTATGTCAGTATTTTTAAAATTAAATCCCATTCTAGATACAACAAGTGGATTCGTTTCTAGAACAGATATACCTGCGATACCATATCTAACATAGTGTCCAATTCCTAACACTGGGTAACCTAGAACACAAAAAACGGGCCTTACTACGCACCAGGTCTGACACTCCCATGGGATATTCATAGGATAACTCATATTATCTTTAAACCAATTATGAAGGATTAAAAAATAAATATTTCCCCAAAGAAAACATGTTTATGATTATGAGATTAGTGATGCGATTTATGTTAAATGTTTTTCTAGTTTGAAATTATGTGTTATGGTTCATAACCTAATTTATTGAATGAGTTTTTTTATAAATATATCCTAATTTATGTAAAGGTGTAAATACCCTTTGATAATGTTGGGATTTACCCACTGGGCATGTCAACATAGTTATTGTTGGACCTGAACATATCATGACCCTATTAGGGAAACATTATAATGTTTCCATGAATAACCATACTAAACCTATATTGGATTTCTTTACTAAGGTAGAATCCCCCATATTTTAGGTGGACTAATAATCCATTGGTATTTGAAGAGTAGATAAAGTCCCATGAAATGAATTTTTATAGAATCAGGGTGCAATGGGAATGAAAATTTAGTACTTGCAGTATATTTTCTCAAGTGAGATGCAGACCAATAGTGGTCATTGATCCAAAATACTAAGGATTAAGAAATTGTAGATGATATGGAATGTAGAACAATTAAAGAATCATTATTCTATACATACTCCCCACCTATTTAATGAAATAAAATGAAGAGTAAATTCATTATAATAAAGAAAATTTAATAAGGGAGTATTGTGTTGTATTTTTATTCCTTCACAATACTAGCCATGTATGCTAAAGATTACATTTTTGATTTAAACGAAAATATTTATTATTTCTATGATGTCTTAATCCATGTCTCCAAAGAGAACTATATTTGAAAAAAAAGTTCCTCATATGATGAAGTAGTGTTATGTTCCATCAAAAAGGGGGAATAATTTACAAGATCATACATGTTCAAAGGAAATAAAGATAAAAATAGGTCTGATGATAACCATAGAATAAGGAAAGTCTCATTGTTGAAAAATAGAATGAATCAATTTTCATTATGTGATTTTTTAAAATAATAATCTTTGGAAATGAATGAAAGGCACGAGAGTTTCCTATAATTGTAGGGAATGTGGTCATCAAGATAAAAACTATAATACAATGAAATAATCGATGATGTTCAATTCTTTAACTTGATAGAAATAGAGAATTATTCAAACCAATGTCTGAAGAAACTCATGATCTACAAAAATGTGTCTATGGGATGTTGTCTAAGCTTATTCAATAACATCTATAAGGGATGAAGTTCTAAATGATGTAGTGGAAGGTACTTTAATCATTTCATCAAACATAGAAAATGATTTATTTTATTCTGGATAATCACATTCTTTTAAATGCTCCCAGTTTTCAAATAAAATTAGACATTTCCTTTTTGATTTAATAAAGGAGATGTCATTCTAAACTCTTAAGGGAAGAATCATTTTAATAAAGACATTCCAGTCATTCCACACATTGACACATAAACATTATTTAGTTTCAAACATTATCATCATATCTATGGTTTATTTTAATATAATTTTTATTATGAACGTTATTTAAAAATATTATGAGAAACACTATTGTAAGTAGAATGATGATTCAATTTTTGAAGAAGACAAAGAGTCTCTTATTCTTATAGAAGAAACATCATCATATAGTTTTTATCTATATCCACCTCTAGTAGTAGTACTAAATGATATTCATGGGGGTGGATGTGAAAAAAACATCTATGGATGAGAAATGTAATCAAAGAATTGATGATGCACCAATTGTGAAAGAATATATTGATGTATTTCATGAGGAAATACCTAGACATCCCAAAGAGAGTGAATTAGGGTTCTATATTTATCTATTTAATCCTAAATGACTGATATCAATGTGTCCATGTAGAATTGAAAATATAGAATAATTGGATTTGAAGAAAAAACTAGTGCAATTGAGTGACAATGGATTTATTCACCAACGTTTTTCTCCATGGGGAGCCCCATTTCTATTTGTAAATAAGAATAATTGATCCATTTTGTTGTGTATTTATTATAGAGAAATAAATTATGTTACAATAAAAAACTAGTATCCACTTCTTCGAATTGATTATTTAATTGATCATATTCATGGAGATCAATTTTTTTGGTTGAATGACCTTCTATTTGGATATTATCAATTGCGTGTGGGGATATAAGATATTCTAATGAAAAAATATCGATGTAGGTATTGAAATGAAAAATTTATAGTAATGACATTTGAATTAACTAATTCACCTTCTATTTTCATGGATCTAATGAACATAAATTTCATGGAATATCATTACTATTTTTTTCTAGTTTTTGTTGATGATCTCATGATATTTTCCAAAATCAATAATAATGATGATAACCACTTGCAGTTAGTTATGGAGACTCATAAAAGAAAAGAGGCATATGGGATGATTAGTAAGATAGAATTTTATCTTCAAATAGTTTGTGTTCATGGCCATATTTTCTCTGAGGATAGAATCTTAGTTGAACCTATGATTAAAAAGTATTTCCATGAATGTCCTTGGCCAATAAACAAAACTGAGGTGTATATTTTCATTCGATTAGTAGGTTACTATTGGAATTTTGTTCTTAATTTTTCGCGAGTGGCTAACCTGACATCCATGCTCATACGTAAAGGGGATAAGAAAATATAGATAAAATAATTTACGGAATGTTTTGAATAATTAGTGAGTTGTTTGTTCATTGACCTAATTTTGAATATTCCACCTAGAAATGATGCGTTTTTATATATATTCATTCATCGATGAATAGGTTAGGTTGTTTCTATATAAAAAATAATAATGGTATTTCCTATTCATCAAGGAATTTGAAGATGCATGAATTTTTTTTTTCAAATCATAATCTTGAGTTCAAAGCTATAATATTTTCTTTGAAAATATGGTGACACTATCTCAATGGTGAAATATGTTAGATACATACACATTATAAGTGTTTGATTTTTTTTAAATAGAAATAATAATAAATTAGGCAAAGGATATGGCTCTAGTTACTCAGATATTATATATTTTCAGTTCATTATCACCTAGGAAAGGAAAAAAATGCAGTAGATTCATTATGCAGGAAAGATCATGGACTTATAACCCAAATAAGTATTTATAGAAATAAAATATTCTTGGATCTTATAAATATGGATACTGGAATTTTTATGGAAGGATAAACATAATTAATTTTTGAAATGATTGTTAAAACATCATTACTGGAGAGAATAATAAAATCTAAATATGTTGATGAAAATATTTAAATGAAAATTAAATCCATTAAATATGGAAGACTGGAAGACTTCATGTATGAGGTTGGAGTTAGAAAATTTTTAAAGAGGTTATGTGTTCCATCAATAACTAAGCTAAAAGGGTACTATTAGATGATATTCATAGTTTGAATTTATATAAACACTTAGTTACTTCCACTATGTATAGAGATTTAAAAGAATATTTTATTTGTGGGATACAAGAGATATGGGAACTGTTGAATATGTGTCAAGGTGTCTAGTTTATCAAGAAGTGAAGGCCGAAATAAAACATCCTAGGGGAGTAATGCAACCTTTACTTATTCGTATGTTGATGTGGGATGAAATTTTGATGTAATTTGACATAGGAACACTAAGGAAACCTTTAAGGAAAGATGAAATATGATTATTGTTGACCCTCTTAAAATATCTCCACATTTAATTGCTCTAAGATATGTTTTACCTCTTGTGAGCTTGGAAAGATGTTATATTAATAAAATCGTAAGACATTAAATTTCACATCTATCAATGGTGTCTGGTTGATATCAATATATTACATCAAAAATCTAGATGATTCATTATAAGGCTTTTGATACTGAGCTTAATATGAGTACAACTTATCACCCTCAAACTGAAGAACACTCTGAAAGGACTATTAAAATAATGGGAAAAATATTTGAGATCTTACTCACATTAAATTCAAGGTATGTGGGATTAATATTTATATTTTTTGTGATTTTACTACAATAACAGTTTTAATTATATATTTCAATGGTTGCGTATGATTATTTATATTGCAAGAGATGATGAACTCTAAATTTTTGGGATGAATTTGGTGAGAGTAAACTTATAGTTACAAAATTATTAAGGAGACAACAAAAATGGTGAAGACTGCTCAAGATCATGTTAAAGAATCATAAATTTAGTAAAAGAGTTTTATTTAGAACCAGAAAATGGATTTGGAATTTCAAGTGGGAGATCATGCCTTTATAAAATTATCTGCATGGAAGGGAGTCTTAAGGTTCGCTATGAAATGTAAACTAAGCCCTAGGTACATCACACTATATGTAATTCTGTAAATAACTGGAGTTGTAGATTACAGTTTAGAAATGATTCCAATTCTATACAATGATCATAATGTGGTCCACATATCATTGTAAAATAATTAAATTCCAGACACAATTCATTTACACTCTTATGAAGAAAAATAACTAGAACATTATTTCACTAATTGTGAAGTGCCTATAGTGATTCTTTACACTATGGAGAAGGTATTGAAGAACCAAACAACTATCTAGGGAATTTTATTTAGAAAAAACAATAAATGGAAGAATAAAAATGGGATCCTAAGGATGTAATTATTACGATCCAACCTCATTTATTTATAAGTATATATTCATGAAAATTTTTGAGAACAAAAATTCTAAAAGAGAGAATAATATAACAACGCATGACTTAAAATATTTATCCATTAAAATATATTCACTACATTTTAATGATTACATTTCACTAAAAATTATTTCATATAGATTATATCTTATAAAATAACATTGAGATCAAAAAACATTATAAATGAAATTAGATCCATTTTCTAGAAATTAAAGAACATAAATCAATTAAATAGTTACTTGATCGTTGGAATAGTAATGCGACCCTTAGGATTAGAAATGTAATCATTAAAAATTGTAATGTTACACCTAGGATTAACAATGTGAGAATTATAATAATAAACTCACCTATTAAATTAAATGTTAAATTTATGTATTCTATGATTGAAAATATGACATATTTATATCATGGAATAAGAAAACAACTGATTATAAAATGAAAAATAAGTGTTAGTTTATAATTTTATAACTAATATAGATATTTAATATAAATTTATACACAAAAAATAGAATCATAAATTATTTTTTTGTGGTCTTTTTTTATAGGATAATTTTATAATACTTTATTTAATTTTTCAATTAGTCAAAGATCAGTTATGATATTAAAATCTATATTTTTCTTATAAATGATTATTTTATTTAAAAATTAAAATTCATGTGCTTATAATTTTTTTAAATGGAGATTATTTTTGAAATAATCACTTCTAAAATATCCAAGGGATAGTTTCTGGTAAATTTCTGAAAGTCATCAATTTTCTGATTAATAACAGAAAAACAGTATTCTCTTAATCGATGAAAATTAAATTATATCATTCATTATGTGTGAGGGAAATAATACATTCTGGAACATCATGTTTGGAATTTATATATTTATTTTAGGAAATGACTAGATAAAATATAATAATAAAAATTTGCAAACCTACAAATTATTTTCCAAAACAAAAAGTCACAAGTAGATCATTATAATATTAATTTTTCTTTCATTCCATTTTCCAATTCAATTAATTAATTAATAATAAATATTGTGGTGTTTTCAATTATTAATGCCATTATATTATATTTATATATGATTAATATTTTTAAAAAATATCTATTATTATTCCCACATTTGATATAATATTTTATTTGATATTTTATTCTAAAAAACCTCGTATCCTCAACTATAAACAACCCCTCTACCTCCCATTGGAAAACCACTCTTTCCACCCTTTATAATAACAAAACACTAAATCAATACTCATTTTTAATATATTTATAATACCTAAGTAAATTATTTATCAATAATACTCTAATAACCAAGTATTTTGTATTGTCGTACAAGAGAAGACGCACTTATAAAAGAGTATGTTTCCATTAACCCCTATATTATTTATTCTTCTCCATAATAATTTCCCATTTATTTTCAAAAACAATAATCACTATTTAATTAAGATATATTGTAATATAATATTAGTTATTTGAAACTAATTATTGTATTATATATATGAAATTTTTAAATTTTGTACTCCCTTTTCTTACTCTTACAACAATGTCTTATTAATGTTCGGTTAACCACCTATAGAGAAATCAACAAAAACAATTTTTATAAAAAATCATGAAGAGAATTTATGGATTTTATATAATATTCTAATACTTAATTACTGCTATTAAAATCATCTATAATTAATGATACTGATTTATTATTTACATTTAACAAAATAGTGAAATCGATGCAAAACTGATTTTTTTAAGAAACATATGATATCAAAACAGTTCAAATTCATCAAGAAAAATAAATAAATATAATTTAATAATAATAGTTTAAAATTATTTTTTTAATTCTTATAATTCAATTATAAATTAGAGTTTTAATAAATATAATTTTTTTATTGAGGATGCATAAAAGAGATGTAATTAAAAAAGACTTAAGGTAAGATACATTGGATTAAATTCCATTTTATTTAGACTTACTTGGTATTCTGAAAAAAATAGTTACTATGTAATGTATATCCTTCACCTTTATGTTTATTTTTTCATTTGAAAGTATATTTTATTAAATATAAATATTCATGAAACGTAGAAATTATTATTTTCTTATCCATATAGAATTTTACATACATCGTTCATTTTGAATATCATTTTAACTAGGGAAAAATTGATGAACCTCTATCCTATACACAATATGGATATTGATAGAGAATATGTTTGTTGAATGAAATTTATATATGAATAATTATATGGACATGTAGTGATGGGTTGGGCCTATTTTATCCCCTAAATGCATCAATGGTTCTCATGAGGGAAAATAGTTAGAGACAAAAGCTTTGTGTTTTTTTCCAAATAAAATTTGATGGGTATCTACCCACAAACGTAACCCATATTTATATTATTATTGATTATGTTAACTATACAAGACATAAAAATAAATTGATGTTTTTTATTGAATATTCATTTATTACTTTCAATGATGTTATAACATTGAAAAAATCATTGGATGCTTTATCATTCTTAGTGTATTTATAGAATTTGGTTTCCAGATTACATACCATGACCTAATGTCTATTACTTATTATATTTAGTTCATTTATATTTTTTATATAACCCTTACTAATAATTTTACCTCATTATTTTTTTTCCATTCCTTCCCCATGATTTGAAGGTGAAATATTTGAAAATGTGATAAGAAGTAGTTAATTTTATTTTGTTATGTTATATACTTTCATTACATGAATACTAAAAACCATTTGAAATTATTTTTCCATCATAACGTATAAAAGTATGTTAAAAAAATTCAAAATATTTTTTCATTGAAAAATAATAAAGGATGGATGAGATTATTTTCAAAAACTTTTTCCTTGAAAACCATAAAAAATTCTTCAAAACATTTTGAAAACCATTTTTTACATATACAATAATGTTGATAATTTTTTAAAAACAATTCATTAAAATAATATAAATTATTTTTACAGAAAAATTTAAAACCCTTTTACTTGAAAAAATATAAATGATGCATGAAAAACATTTAAATCTAAATTCTATGAAAACTTATAATTTCCATTTGAAAAAATTTTGAGAACTGTTTTTGTTGAAAACATATAATGTATGCTTGAAATTTATTATTTATTTTAAAAAATAAAACAATTTTGAAAAAAATTTTCTTTTAAAATATCATTTAAAACATTTGATATATTATTTTAAAAAAATTTGAAACACATCATGAACATAAAACATATTTGAAAGCGATTTTCTTCAAAAAACAATTTATGAAAAATAATGTCTGTAATATTAAGAAAAAAATTTCCTTAAAAAATGGAATCTTATAAACATTGAAAGTACGATTAATCTAAATTATGGACATTATGGAGTATAAATATTTACACTCTAAACAATTGATTTTCACACCAAAATGATTAGAAAAGTTCCTAAATTGGAAAATGAAAAGAGTATTCTTTTTTAAAAACCATTTATTTAAAATTATAAAAATGGGTAAAAATTTATTTTAATGATCATGGGAGATTTGTTATTAATTTTTGAAAAACATGTTTACAAAAAATGGTTTTTAAAGAGCATAGATTCCTAACCGAAGAGAGAGAAATGATTAATTTTCTTAAAAACACATTCTTAGTTATATTAAATATAAAATATTATTAAATGTTACCAATACATGAAGATATCATGAAATAAATATGATAATAAAATTAAAAAAACGTAATGGTAAATGTATCCTAAAATTTAATTTATAGAACCCTAATCATTATTAATCATGATAAACAATGAGACTGAAGTATACAATCATTACAACTTTTGTTACATTGAATCAAAATACCCATTAAATAAGAATGGTATATGAATATCAAATTATGATTAAAATAGAGTGATTCATTATATAACATTTAAAATGGAAGTGTATATTACTCTAAGAATAATATAGTTTCATAACATGGAATGTTTCTGAAAGAACGAAAATTTAGAAAGAATTACATTACTGAATTCGTATCATTTGATCTATAACAGCAATGAAATAGGGATAATAAAATTTAAATATAAATTGCCTTAAATTAAAGGATAAAAATAATATAATATAATCATGGTAATTATTTACACCACAAAAAACAAATGAGTGGTGAATAAAAAATAAATCTCACAAAAATAACATTAAGATGAGAAAATCCTTACCATAAGTCTATAATTTATTTATTAACATTAACGAAACATGTATAATAAATATATGTTTATAAAATTTATTATAAAAAACCATATTATTAAATATAATAAAATATCTTATATGATCAAGACCATCTACTACACATTTATTAAAAATTATTATTTATGTTTTATTTTGGGTAATAACCAATTTTTCCATTCATTATTTGACTTTTAATTCTTTTTATGAATACATTGATCATGATTTAAATTTCAAAATAATATAAAAAATAAAATAAATATCATATATGACCAGTATAGTTGTATTTATAATTATCTATAAAATATATAAATAATAAATTGATTACACCATTCATGTAGACAGTAGGTCGTATTCACGCATGGATGTTGTTTCTATTTTCTTATTTCATTTTTAAAGAAAGAAAATTACATGATATATATATATATATATAATATTTAATTTATATTTACTTTTTTTCTATATATAATATATTTTCACTAAATCCATCCTTAATATATTCAATGTAATGTGTGAATGAAGCACGTCGCTTTTAAGTGGTTGTAATCCACACGTACAAAAACTAAGTTATCATATTTCAAAAAACAATAATGATTGAATTTATAAGTTATATAATATTTATATAAGCCTAAATAAAAAATAAATAAAATATATATCACGTAAAAAATAAATTACATAATTATTTCAATCCATGAAATGTTTAAATGAATGAGTGAGTGAGATCTATTCACGAGGCAGCAGTCATCCGTACACACTAAGGATAATTGGGTATCCCATTTTATTGGTGTGTGTATGAGTGAAGTTACAAACAATAAAATAAATAAATGTAATTATATTTTGGATTTTTATGTTTTAATATAATAATGTAATAATAATATTTAACGGGGTGTAGAATGATGATATAAAAAAAGAGTAAGTGCATGGATGTTGCCTATTCTTTGGGTTACTCTTTTTGGATTAAAGCAAAGGGCTTCCTTGATTGGATTTCATCCCATTATTAAATATAGTATGAATTTTAAAATTTGAGGATGATAATTTGGATTGTTTTCTCTTATATAAAGGGATGTATATGTGTAAATAAGTGAGGAGGGTGAGTTCTGTTTTATAGTGGAGGAGGAGTGACATTCTAGTAAATATAAAAAGGTAAATACTTTTGAGGGGTATATATTACATTTTGTGAGACCATCAATTATCCATTTTCTAAAAACTAGGGTAATTGGTTAAAATATATCCATAAAATGTATTTTTTAATTTTTCTATAGGTTATTTGGACCCTCAAATTAATTCTTGACCACTAGGAAATATTGTTTTGACCTTAATCACTAAAATTAATTTTAATTAATTTCAATAATGATTATTGTAAATAACTAAGATATAGTTAGTGTATATTATAAATAATTCTAAATATAAATATGGAATAAATATTTGTAAATACTAATTATTTATGTTGAAAAAATCAATTTAAAATTATTCTCGTAGATATGTCCCGACATCATGTTTTTTAAGAGAAAATGTCTAAAAGTATGAGATGTATGTGTAACCAATTTAAATATGAAATTATTTAAAATAACCAAAATTGAAATAATATATGTTCAATTGATAAAAAAAATTTAATTCGTTAAAAATTGTAAAGACTTGGAAATTTCAAGGAAGTTTTTTTCATAAATTCTTGCGAATTTTACAAGTCCACAGTTTCTGACAGCGCACAATTTTGAGGCCCGGAGTGCCCGAAATGATCCGTCGAAGTTTTTTAATATTAAGTAAACATGCCTATGCAGTTTTCATGAAATAGTGGACTATCTCATAAATAGTTTTTCAGATTAGAAATATGAGGCCACCGTTGCGCTCAGGATGACGAGTTTACCCTAGCTGCGACATAAGTTTAGTCGGCATTGGCTTCCAGTGAGAAAACCTGAAAATGGCATAACCGTAAATAAAATAATTAAATAAAGTTATTTTATTTTTCAAATGCTTATAACGCAAAAACTGTAGCTCGGATTAAAAATCCGAGACTACCGCTAAACTTGCGAAGTCATGCTTTATTTTAGAAGATACTAACTTTGGTAGGCGCAAGCCACCAGAAAAAGTTAGTTTTTGGCCACAAATAAAATAATTAAGTGAAAATTATTTTATTTTAAAATTCATAACTTCTAATATGTAAATAGAATTGAAAATAAGAGATTACCATTGGGTTTTTTGGGGCGTGTTTCACCTAGGCAGAGCCTAACCTCGATGGCAGTTGGTCAAGGGTGACTGATAATAATTTTCTGAAATTTTTTTCGGGTATGTTCCGTAATCGTGCAAGCGGCATTTTATATTATCTGAACCGGTTCTTGGAATTGAAATCTGAGGGCACCATTGAACTCGCAACATTAGTGATTACTTAGCGAGACCATCACCGCAGTTTCATTCTGATGTGAGTGGAAGATAGTTTTGGGGGGACTTTAATAAAATTGAATAAAAATAAAGTTGTAACTTTGTTTTTATTAAGGTTGTTAAAACCACCAAGTGGTGTTTAGTGGTGGGGTCCACCAGCACGTAACCACCGTTGGGAGGATAATTATGGTGTCGGCCAAATGATAATCTAACCCCTTTAACACCCCATTTAAGTGGTGAAACCTTTAAACTTCCATGGTTTAATTTTTTCCAAATCTCTTCTTTTAATTTAAGACTCTTGAAGTTCCCACTTTATGGTACCAACACACCTAATTAATTGATTGAGACCATTCAATTAATTAATTATAAAACATTGAAATTCATTTTTCCAACAATATAATAATGTATAGCTTTTATGTTATTTGGCTTGGAATATTTTATTTTGGTGGAACCTTTGGGAGAGGAAGAAGAATTTGGCAGAACTTCATTCTCCCCACGAAGAACACGAAGAACTTCTTTCTCTCCACCGAAGTACAACGACGCCATCGTATTCCTTCTTTAACCGGGGAAAGAATGTGAGGTGATGCACACGAGGAACGCCTCCACCCTTCCTCTTCCTCTACATAAAGGGAGGAGACGTTGTCCGTGAAGAATGTCTCCAACAACGACGCTTCCTCCTCGGATGCAACCCAACGCTGACAAACAGACACCGTTGACGATGAACAAACCTTGATTCGAGGTAGGGGATTTGTATAATTTTAATTGAATAAAATTATATCCTTGATTCTTTGATGTTTACTTTATTCAATAGTGGCCATTTGTTATCATATAACGCGAAGGGCACAAGCCGAGCAAACACGGCCCAATGTCCCTCTGTTGGTTTATGTTTGTTGACGATGGAGGTGGAGCCGAGAGGGCGTAGTGCCATTGTACTGCGCCAGAGGAAGGAGGCCACAGTCTTGAGGCGTCAGCGACCGAAGGCTGGGCCAAGATGAGCCGCGCTGGTTGTGGACCGACGCTCTCGCACCGGACGCATGGAGGAAACCGCGGCCCACATCCGCGGGCTGCTCAGACGAACCGAATTGACCTCCCGTAGCTGGTCGGGATGGTGGACCGCGGTGCCCCCTTGGCGCCGCGCTGTGGAGAAGACCGCGGCACGCAGCGCAGGCTGCTCAGCAGGTGAACCGGTCGGCCACCTGCCGAACGGGCTGAGGAAACTGCGGCGCCTCTTGGTGTCGTGTGCAGAGGAACCGCAGTCCGCAACCACGGGTCGCTCACGCCGGACAGAACCGGACGGCCGAGCTGTAGAGGCGGCACCGCTCGGCACCACCGGACGAAACGAACAGGCCCACTATGCGGGCTGGGTCCACGGGTGGGACGCGCCCCACCAGGCCGGGCTACCCCCCAATCAGGTTGGACCTACCAAGCCGGGTCTGTGGGTGGGCCGCACACTCCTGTGTCGAGCTGACCCCCAGCCGGGTAGGACTCGCCGAACTATGTCGGGCCGACCCGCCAGCCCACTGGGCTTGACGGGCCGAGCCCGTTTCTCTTAAACATAAATAACATCTAGACCTCTTATCCAATTGAAGTACCATCTATGGCACTGGGATTCTCACGACGAGATGGTCCTTTTGAGATACTCTAAGTGAGTTTTGGACAATTATGGAAAACAGACGGGTTTGGATCAAGTGTGAATCTAACTGGGCCCTTGGAACTGAATAACCAATAACTCATTGACTGAAAATCTAGTTGATGCCATGTCTATTGAGTTGGGACCCCTATGATGTGAAGGTCCATTGAGATACTTCCACCTTAGACGTTGTAACACATGGAGTATTGACCAGTCACCCTTGGAATGGATCCTCCCAGAGACAAGCATACAGAGTGCGGAGACCTAGTAGTTGTAGACCTGGAGACTTCTTGACCGATTCGACTCGGATAGATTCGACTAACCCAGTGGACGGGGCGCCCGATTTGGCGGAAGAACCATGAAGGACGGAGCGCCTGGTTTGGTAGCAGACCCGCGGTACTCGACATTTAGAGTACCTCTGTAGGCTATTAGGGGGAGCGCCCGGTTTGGCGGTATACCAACAGCGGACAGAGCTCCCGGTTTGGAAGCATACCTGTGGTACTCGACAGGAGGAGTACCTCAACAGTATAAGGTTAGTGTGTAGCGCCTCAGAGTCGTGATAGGTCCACTGTACTCAACCGAGGAGAAGTTCTCTAGCATTCATGGTTTCGATAATAAAAATCCTGGTTTTATTTGAGTGAATGACCATTGTGTTTTCCTCATGATTGAGATGGGTTACTTGATAACATAGGTATATGTATCGGTATTTACCTAAGTAATGATTATTCATTGATTTCATACTTTGTGGTTTATCTTTGTAGGATTTTGTGAGACCTTGAGGGTCTCAGGGTCCCTACTAAGTATCGTTATACTCACCCCTTCATGGGCTATGCCCACACCACATTGTGTTGGATGCAGATGAGGGACAGCGCTGACAGAGTCCATGAGAGCTTTGAATGGGTGGTACTCGGAGGAGGACCTTACGAAGTATCGATACATGATGGAGTCTGACTGACGTGGAGTGCTGTGGAGGCCATATGTACCTACCCTTTATGTAGGAACCCCAAAGGATGATCCAAGAGCTGCTTTCAGCTTTCAGTTATTTGTCCCTTTTTAGTTGTACTTGTTTTCAATTGTATTTGTACTTTAAAGTTGGGCTTGAATTCTGGCCCCCTTTACTTTCAGTACACTTGTAATGTAGCTTTTACATACTTTTAACTTCCTCTTGTACTCTGGTTGTGTGATTTTACGTTTTATCAAGGCAATGCCTTCCAAGTTTTAGGGTATTATGACTTTGGTGCTAGCCGTCAACCCTTGGCCTATAGAAGGTGGGCTTGGGGTAGTTACGAAATGGGCCATGTGGGACTGGTCATGAAAAATTAGTATCAGTAGAGTCGGTTCTACCACAGATCATTGGACTCTGATATTTCATTTCTGTGAAGCAATAATGTTAAGGGTAATAAGTGTGGTTTTATGTCTAGGGAGTCTGGTATTGGTGCCGGCGGCCGACGTATCCATACACTAGGACCCATACTTCTGATTTTCAACTCAGTGCACGAAAAAACTAATTGAGTGTGTGTTTTCAAAAGTTTTCTTTATGTCCACACAAACCAGGTCAAATCACAAGGTATAGACTTTTGAACATGTCTCATTTGTTCAGGATGACTCCACACAGACAGCCAGTTAGAGTTCCGAGAGAGTACACAATGACGGCCCACAGAGCGATGAGACTCTGGTGCATGGCCCTCTTACTATGTTGGCACCTTCGGGTGGTGTACCAGCAGCACCACGACCTGTTGGGCAGCAGATGCCACCAGCCGCACTAGAGGACAGTGCATGCCGACTAATCACATTGCATGATTTACAGTGGCAGAGGCGTTCGAGGTTACGAGGTGAGACAGATTCCCAGGCATCAGTGGACTGACTGGAGGTGATTGAAAGAGTTATCCACCTAGTTGAGACACTAGTAGAGATGATAATGATTTTAGCTACTACTATTTCCCAGTGAGTGACCATGAGGTTGGTCCGCATAGTGATGAGGCATTGGTACTTGGACCGTTTTCCACGATTGTACCTTCAGGTAGTGTGTCATCTATATCACTGCATGTTGTTCAGGAGTTTCAACAGGTGGTACCAGTTGATGACACATGTAGGCTTAGTTCTTTAAAAGTGTTTCAACATCATAGACACCTCAGGTTCTGAGGCGAGCCTGACTCATGGGCGGCAGAGGACTGGCATGAGGAGGTGGTTAAGAGGATCTGGTAAAAACTGTTGACTTGACCCTCACATTTGAGATTCCTATTGGAGGAGACCCAGTGACCACACACTATTGTCGATAGTGTGACTCGACCCTTGGAGGCGAGAGTAACAGTTAGATCATTGGTAGTGGCATCAAGGCCATACGACTTCGTCCAAGGAATGAAATAGTACCGTTCATTTCAGGATTGACTGTATTAGGAAAAGTACATAGTTCATCTTGGGGATGAGACTATATTTCTCTGTTTGGAAAAGGATAATTCTTAGCAGCTCTTGTAGGATGTATGCGAAAAATGGTGTAGTCGAGTTCCTTAAAGTTGGCTAGTCACACCAATAGTTCGTAGACTTAATAGTTTACAGTTTACTCTAATCTCAAAAGTCTCAGGTGTGTCTTCTCATAGAAGGACCACAACCCGAGACAACGACGATGGCTAGAGTTCCTCTAAGTCTATGAATTTGAGATAGTCTATACTCCTGGGAAGGGGAATGTTTTAGCCAATGATCCCAGTAGGAGATCAGGCATTCAGCTGTTTGGAGAGGTGACAGAGCAACTGGCCGTGTTGCAGATGTCATATGTTGATAGACATGGAGCATTCTTTATACAGTCTCTCATAGTCGCATCCCCACTTCGTCAGCAAGTCGGGGAGGCACAACATGGGGATGCTGACTACGAGACATGACGGGCTCATATATCCTCAGGTCAACCACCTGAAGGATTTTTTAAAGGTGGGGAGGACGTCATTCCTTTCATAGGATGTACCATGGTACCAGCGGGCATGATTTAGCCTTTATAGGACCCAAAGTGGAGGAGGGATGAGATATCCATGGACTTCGTAACCGGTCTTCCTCGTACGTCCAGGGGACATGACTCGATTTGGGTGATCGTCGACCGATACACCAAGTCGGTCGACTTCTTCCTGACCAGAGATGATACGATCCACCATAGAGGAGGTGTAAGTCACTCAAGAGCAGGTCTTGTGTGGGTGGTCTATTCCTCAAGTGTTCGTTCGATGGTTGCATGAGAACCTCCAAGAGAACACATGGGAGAGGGAGGCTCAGATGCATGCTCATTACCACCATTTTTTACCTTAGTTCGAGTTGTAGCTTACGGGGACGTAAAGCCCAGAGGTGGACGTAAAATAAAGACTTGGAGATTTCAAGAATTTTTTTTCATAATTTCTTGGAAATTTTACGAGTCTACATTTTCTGACGGCACGCGATTTCGAGGCCCAGAGTTCCCGTAATAATAAGTCAATGTTTTGTTAAGCTTAAATAAATGCGCATATGCGGTTTTCCTGGAAAAGTGGAATAATTTTTAAACGGTTACTCGGATCAGAAATATGAGACCACCATTGCACTCAGGATGGCAGGTTTACCCTAGGCGTAACTTAATTTTATTCGGCGTGGGCCTCCAGTGAGAAAACCCGATAATGACATAACCGTACATAAAATAATTAAAGTAAAGGTATTTTATTTTTCAAATTCTTATAACTCACAAAAGGTAGCTCGGATTAAAAATCAAATACCACCACTAAAATCATGAGGGAATGATTTATATAAGCAGATACTAACTTTGGCTGGTGCGTCCACCAGAAAAAGATTTTTTTTGCCGCAAATAAAATATATAAGTGAGAATTATTTTTTTGTAAAATTAATAACATATAAACGGTAAATCTAATTGAAAATAAAATAGTACAGTTGGGTTCATTGGGGTGTGTTTCACCTAGGCAGAGCCTAAAATCGATGGTAGTTGGTCGATGGTGACTGATAATAATTTTCTTAACATTTTTTTGGGTACGTGCAGTAAACGCGCGAGCGGCATTTTATATCATTTGAACCGGTGCTCGGAATTGAAATCTGAGGGAACCATTGAACTCGCAACATTGGTGATTGCTTAATAAGACATTCACCGCAGTTGCATTCTGATGTGAGTGAAAGATAGTTTTTGGGGGATTTTAATAAAATTGAATAAAAATAAAGTGTTAAATTTATTTTTACTAAGGTTGTTAAATCCACCACATGGTGGTTAGAGGTGGGACCCACCCACACTTAACCTCCATTGGGGGGATAATTAATGTATGGGCCACCTGTCCATCTAACCCCTTTAACACCCAATTTATGTGGTGAATCCTTTAAACTTCCATGGTTTAATTTTTTCCAACTCTCTTCTATTAATTGAAGACTCTTGAACATCCCTCTTTGTGGTGCCAACCCACCAAATTAATTGATCTAGATCATTCAATTATTTAATTATAACCATTGAAATACATTTTTCCAACAATATAATAAAGGATAGATTTTATGTTATTTGGGTTGGAATATTTTCTTTTGGTGGAACCATTGGGAGAGGAAGAAGAATGTGGGAGAACATCATTCTCCCCATGAAGAACATGAAGAACATCTTTCTCTCCACCGAAGAATGATGATGCCATCTTCTTCCTTCTTCAACTGGGGTAAGATCAAGAGGTGATGCCCATGAGGAACGCTTTCATCCTTCCCCTTCCTCCACATCAAGGGAGAAGACGCCGTCCGGGAGGAACGTTGCCAACAACGATGTTTCCTCCTAGGACACGACCCGGCGTCAATGAATCGACTCTGTCGACGAAGAACGAACCTTGAATCGAGGTAGGAGGATTTGTTTAAATTTAATTGAATAAAATTATATCCTCGATTCTTAGACGTTTACATTATTCGACGGTAGCCATTTGTTATCATATAACGCGGAGGGTGTGGGATGGACAAACACGGCCTGACGTCCCTCCGTTGGTTTATGTTACTTGAAAATGGAGGCAGAGCCGAGAGGGTGTGGTGTCATCACAATGTGCTAGAGGATGGAGGACACGGTCATGAGGCAGCGGTGAGTATTGAAGGTGGCGGCAATCAAAGGCAGTGGCGACCGAAGGCCGTGCCAAGCCGGGCCGCGGCGGTGGTGGAAAGGTGCCGTCACACCGGCCACCTGGAGGAAACTGTGGCCCGTATCCTCAGGCTGATCGAATGAACCGAACCACCCGACTATAGCCGTCCGGGCTAGAGGACTGCGGCGCCCCCTTGGTACCGCGCTGCAGAGAAGACTGTGGCCCGTAATGCGGGCCGCTCAGCGGACGAACCAGCCGGCTGCCTCCTGGTGGGCTGTGGAAACCGTTGTGCCATGTGGCTCCGTTTGCGGAGGAACAACAGCCCACAACTGCGGGCTACTCGCGCCAGACAAAACCTAAAGGCTAAGGCCGTCCGGGTAGGAGAGGCAGCACTGCTCGGCACCGTCGAACGAACTGAACGGGCCCGCTCTACAGGTCGTGTGAATGGGTGGGCCGCAACCCATCGGGTCGGGCCGACCCCCCAACAGGGTCGGACCCGATGGGCCGGGTCCGCACTTGGGACTCACACCACCGGGCCGGGCTGACCCCCAGCCAGGTTGGACACACCGAACCATGATGGACCGACCCTCCAGCCCACTAGGCTTGACCGGATGGGCCCGTTTTTCTTAAACGTAAATAACTTCTAGACGACGCGTCCGATCGACCCGCCGACTACGGCACTGGGACTCTCGCGATGAGACGATAATTTTGAGATAATCTAAGTGATTTTTGGAAAACATTATAAAATGGCTAGGTTTGGATCGAGTGTGAATCCAACCGGGCCCTTGGAATAAAAAATCCAATAACTCAGAGACCGGGCGTCCGATTGATGCACCATCTCTTGCGTTGAGACCCCTATGATGTAGCGGTCCTTTGAGATACATCCACCCGATACTTTGTGACACGTGGTGTATCGAATAGTAAATCGTGGAACGGATCCTCCCGGAGAGAATCATACGGAGTGCGGAGACCTACTAGCTGTAGACCTGACAACTGGTTGACCGATTCGACTCGGAGTGATTCAACTAGCCTAGTGGAAGGAGCGCCCAGTTTAGTGCAGACCCATGGTGGACAGAGGACCTAGTTTGGCAGCAGACCTACAATACTCGATATGAGGAGTACCTTTGTAGGCTATTTGGGGGAGTGCCTGGTTTGGCAGCAGACCCACAGTGGACAGAGCACCCGGTTTGGCAGCAGAACCGAGGTACTCAACAGGAGGAGTACTTTAGCCGTCTAAGGTTAGTGAGTAGTGCCTCAGAGTCGCAAGAGGGCCACTGTACTCTATATAGGAGAAGTTCTCCAGCATCCATGGTTTCGATAATGAAAATCGAGGTTTGAACTGAGTCAATGACCTTTGTGTTTTCCTCATGATTGAGATGGGTTACATGATAACTTAGGTATATGTATGGGCATAACCCTAAGTAATGGTTATTTGTTGATTTCATACTTTGTGGTTTATTCTAGTTTGATTTTTTTAGACCTTAAGGGTCTCGAGGTCCCTAACTTGAATCATTATACTCACCCCCACACTGGCTATGCCCGCACCTCGTTGTGTTGGATGCCGACGACAGACAATGCTGAAGGAGGCCGAGAGCACCAGGACTGGACTGTACCCGGAGGAGGACCTTATGACGTACTAGTACATGGTGGAGTATAATAGAAATGGAGTGCTTTGGAGTCCATCTGTACCTACCCTTCAGGTAGGACCCCCGGAGGACGATCCAGGAGCTACTTTCACCTTTCAGTCGTTTGTCCCTTTTCAGTTGTTTATGTACTTTACATTTGGGCTTGTATTCTGGCCTCCTTTACATTCTGTACACTTGTTATGCAGCTTTTATTTATTGTTAGCTTCCTCTTGTACTCTGGTTTTGTGGGTTTAAATTTTATAAAGGTAATTCATTCCCAGTTTTAGGGAATTACGCCTTTGGTTCTAGTTGCCAGCCCCTGACCTATGGATGGCGGGCACGGGGTAGTTACGACACGAACCCCGGGGGATGTGTTGTGACAAAAATAAAATTTAACAATATTATAATATTAGTCGAAAATTCTGTTTTCAATAAAAATTAAATATTTCTAAATATTCATCAAAAATTAATGTTCTCATAAAAATTATAAAAAATCACCAGAAGAAAATTTTGATATTCTTCTTTTAGAAAAAGTTTCTACTTATTTGATTATTAATTAAATATGTTTCAAATTTTTTATTTGTGATGGGTTCTCCTTTAAAAGTCTGTAACATTACATTTTCAAAAAACACATAATTTTTTTCATTAAATTTGATTTATTCATATAATATTCCTATCAAATATATTGAATGATTTTATGAATTTTTATTAAACATATAATATATAAATATTAATAAAAATATTCATGATTTTTTCGTAATTTATTGAGATAAAGTGTTGTATCTATATAGAAAGAAATATTTATCGTTGAAATAGAGCTTCTTTATTTTAAAATAGTTATTAAATTAATTTATAGCTAATTGATAACTAATGCATGAATATTATATACATATGAAAATAGTATTTTCACAATTTAATTAATATTATTTGTAACATCCATTATAATGGATATGTGGTAACTATAATAATAAATTAATATCGATATTAAAAGTATATTATAGTTCATTAAACCTCGACATTGTGTTCCACAAAATCATTAGATGGGAATCAGTATTGTTTGTAATACAGGACATGAATAGTGTTATGCGTACAGAAATCTATTCCATGTGTTTCATGTACCAAATGCATGAATTATTTTTTACAAAGAAATAAAATATTGTTTCTTTCATATGACACAAGATATATTCAGTGCTTCTTGAAATAAAAAATATCAATAATATTAAATTAATTTGAAATTTATATATATAAAAATCTCATGGTGTTACATTCTACCCCATTAAAATGAATTACTCCCTCATAATTCATTTGTGTTATCAATGGTTTAATATTTAAAACTTGTTTTCTTAAAAACCCACATAGTGAAATTGAATTAAAAAACATCCACTAAAAATGGAATGTTGAAGCCATATTGGTTTATGAATTTTACTCAAAAATAGGTTACCACATAAGAGATCATAAGTTGGGAGTGAATATTGGATAAGGAGGAAAAGTGAAAATAATTGTAGAGGGTGATATAGATCATTGATCACTAACATTTGAATGATCATTAGAATGTTAAGGTCCTTGAAATAATAAATTTGTGATGATTTATAATACCATCTGTTCAATTGAATCGACGGTATTTGTATAAATCTTATTCCATTTCTATTTCCTATATTTTAGGATTTTTTTACAATCAATGAACTTAATTAAATATAATTAATTGATTTCATTCTTTTTCCGATGGAATATATTACACATTTGTTGTATTTTGACCAATTTCCACTTCATATCTTACTCCAAAAAACATGAGGGTTAAATTTGTATCTCACATGCCCTAAAGGATCATTAGATCCATAGGTATAATGATAAGTCATTACATGTATCTTTAGTTTTCATAATAGTAATATGGTTATCAAAATTTATTCAATATCAATAAATTATCATATGGATAAATAATATTTTAATCTCTAAAACATCATCTGAAGGTTAACATAAACCATTCAATAAAGTGTTAAACTTGTAACCCTTCCAAAAGTTGAAAATCCTAAACAACAAAAAAATGGTAAATAAATCAGATTCACATTGATCCCCCATATGCGATGATGTAGCTATTGGTTTTCACATTCAAAAAATTTGAATACCCTCATCATATATTCTTTTAAAACATGTTATTGACGAAAATTACCCTAAATCCTTTTGGAAAATATGGATTCTTACTTATTCCAATAATTATTGGATATATTCATAACATCTTAAAAGTTATAAACATCACCCATGATTATTTATAAAACATTTTAAACAAATAAATTATCAATTATGAGGACATGAATAATATAAAATTTACATTATCTATATCATTGTCACTTTATCCATATAAAATTTCATTTTCTCATCCTTATAAACATGTAAAGGGTTTACTTCCTGTAATATAACCTTTACATTAAATAAATTTTCTTGGTCATCAGTATAATTTAAACCATTATTGAAAATAATCATTGATAAACTTATACAAACAACCCTTATACACATCATGATTCATATAACATAATCATTGAATTCCAAATCATATACACATCAATCACCCACATTTATTATTAAACCATTACTCAGGATTGAAAAACATATTCTACAATACATCATTATCAGAATATGAAATATGAACCAAATATTAAGGTTTCGCATCCCCAATCTAATCTTGATTCTATAATTTCATGTAAACAATACTGGAAGAAAATATCATACCTTTCACATGTCATTTATTGTTCATTGTCTTCAGTTATATAATGATTACTCATTTCCCCTTCCAAATTTTATTCATGATATTTCAACTTAGAACATCGATTTTTATATTACCCATACATTCCAGGTATAAGACATTCAATGTATTCTTAGTTCCTTATAGTCCTTGTTGTTGACTAAGACTAGTAATCATAGTGTAACAAACATATATCGTTGTCCAAAACCACATAATCATGAAAAATAAATTATTGGACTCCTAAATCCTAAAACATGTTTATAAAACTATAACACCATAGGATTATCCTTATAAAAATACCTAGACATATACATTGAAATATCATGTGGTTTCCCACTAATGTTTTCTCATACTAGATTCCAAATGATGACTCTGCCTTTCCTTTGATACCATCTATAGTGACCCAGATGTAACATACATGGATATGACAACATTTTAGATGAATTTTAATCATATGAAAAAATTATATGACTAAGTACCATTATCTCTTCGTGTCTAGTGAATAATGTTACATAATATTTTAAATTGGTGAAAGATCTTATTGTTCCAAAAAATATCATCCACTTCAGTACTTCTACTTAAAAACATTCTTTATAAATCATGGAAAGGGAAATAGGAAAGGGTAAGCACAAATTTTGAGTATTGTAAAATAAAAGAGATATTTAATAATTATATCAGCATATGGTTTCGAGAACATGAATACTGAATTTGAAGATCACACACTTCATATCAATGATCAATATATTGAGTCACGGTTTAAAGATTAATAGTTCATAAGTCATGAATAATAAGTTAATCAAGACTATAATCCATAATATAATAACATTATAACAAGACATGGGGTTTTTTCATACATAGAATCATATAAAATAATTATTTATATGTTAATTCATATTTCCAAAACCTATCAGGTTACATCTTGGGGGATACACGTAATGGGAGGGACACACTACCATCCTCATTTTCATCCCTTTCCATACAGAGGATTGTTTTCACTCACCAATCCATATTTTTCATAATATGTCACTCCCAATACAATCTTAGTTGTCTAGGTTCACTAACAAGTCCATCTTAGTAGTCAATGTCCATTGCTAAGGCCATCTTAGCGAATAATGTCCTTTACTAAACCGAGTTCACTCCCCGTTCTACTCCTCTCCATATCTTGAGATATAAATTATTTAAAAATAAATTTAAGTGGGATATATGACCCAACCATCACATATTAAAATCATACATACGTGTTCCACAATATTATAAAACAATTAGTATATCATGATGCATAAAAAGACATAGGTTTCACAGAAAACATATCAAAACCCATGAAATGAAATTGGAATAATACACATATTATAATGTAATAAACTGTGAAAAAGTGATAGGTTTCATAGTCATTTCATAAAATCAAATCCTATGAAATGAAATGGTTTTCAAACCAAAATAACCCATTGAATCGAAACATGTTTTGTAAATAACTTTTCATTTTAATCATTAATTTTTAAAAAATATGAATGGAGTAATTAGATCACATTTTTAGTAAATCACATGCTATGCTAAAGGATGTTGTCTTATATGGAGATGGATTTTGAAATATCCATTAGATTATTTTTTAAATGAAATTAAATGTATTTGAAAATAATTTTTTTTAAAATAAAAAACTATTTCAATAATAATAAATTTTAAGAAATATTTAAAACCTATTAATTAATCTTTTAAATAATTTGAAACATATCTTGAGGAAAATATTTTTCCCACTTTTAAAATAGGTTTTCAAAACCAAAAAAATATAAATTTTTTCATTGAAAATATTCTAAAAATATTATAAGTAGATAATGAAATAATTTAAAACCCATTTTTATTGAAAAATTATAAAAAAATATTAAAAACATTTAGAGAAAATTTATCTTTCATGATTGATTAATTAATCTTGATATAATTTTGAAAACATTTTTCATTGATAAAATATAAAATAACATCAAAATAATTAAGAAAATAAATTACTTAAAAACCTAAAAATGAATCTTGAAAACATTTAGAAACAAAATTTCTTCAAAAACACATAAAATAGGAATATTATTTTTTCAAAACCAGTTCCTTTTAAAACCTAAAAATAAATCTCAAGTATAATTTTAAAACCATTTTCCTTTAAAACTTATAAAGGAATCTTGAAAAAATTATAAAAACCATTTAAAAGAACATATAAAGGAATTATAAAAAAATTTAAAAAAATTCTAAAACCTAATTCATTTTAGAAAAAATATTTAATTGAAAATATAAATGAAAACATAGAAGTATTACATGATAATAATTTAAAACCTATCTTAATCATAACTATTTTTTTTAAAGCATTTTTATTTAAAAAATACATTAAAAACAATAAATTATGTGAATATTAGGGAAAAACTTTCCTTCATTTAATCATTTAAATATTCAAATGAATAATTATATAATTGAAAATTCTAATGTTGTACGAATCCATACATTCTAAACATTCATTTTCTACCGTAGATTATTTATAAAAGTTATTCAATTGGAAAATGACATGATTATCTCTATTTAAAAACCGTTGTGATTAAAATGTAAAACATTGGATAAAATTTATTTTAAAGGTCATAAGATATTGTAATAAATTTTTTGAAATCATGTTAATAAAACATAGTTTTGATAGAATATATATTTTCAAACTAGGATAGAGATAAATTAAAATTTCCATGAAAACACATTCTTAATTATCTTATGTACCACATTGTGGAAATATGTAACCATTACATGAAGGTGTCACAAATAACCAGAGTAGAATAAAATTCATGATATTTATTTAGATATGTATCAAGAAATTTCCTTAAGTGAAGTATAATCACATAAATCCTAAAAAACAACGTGATTGTTGCAATAAATTTTTACGACTTTGTTAACATTGAATCATAATCACCATAAAATAATAACGTTACATGAATATTTAATTAACAATAAAATAATTATATTAATGATATAAAATTTCAAATGTAAGTGAATACACATTGTAAAATATTATTATTACATAACATTTCATGTATCTCATAGAATAAAAATTTAGATGGAATAACATTACAAATTTGGTAAATTTTGAATCAAAATCCACATGAAAGAGTGGTCATTAAATGGTTATGTAAATTGATTAAAGATAATAATACAAGAATTTATTCATGTTAAGTACATTTTCTTCACAAATTAAATGAGTGGTGAATAAGGCATAAATCTCATTGAAATAAAATTGAGACGAGCATAACCAAAATATCAGTATTGAATTAGATTGCACATAATCCAACCTAACACATAATGAATATATCATTATTATTCACCTACCACAAAAATATATTAATATATATCATATCATATATTATTTTATTTTGACCATAATTTTACTGTTATTAAAAATTCCATGTTTAGGTTATGTTACACGTAATAACCGCTTTGTTTTTCTTACATGATTTGACTTTTTTGTCAAGGTCAAATTACATAGATAACAAATTTAATTATTGGAATAAGGTAAAAAATGTTATAAATATCATATATATTATTTATATATGTATTTTCAATAATCAATATGTGATATAAACAAGACATTTTGTATACTTTTTGTGCAGATAATAGACCGTACGTATGCATGAATGCTGTTTCAATTTTATTATCACATTTTTAATGAACGAAATGTAGATGATATATATATATATATAATATCATTTAAATATAATAATTATTTAATATATTTCAAATTATTTACCTAAATTCTTACATAATACATTCCCTTTAAAGTGTGAATGAATCACTTTTCTTTTTAGAGATAGTAGTCCACACTTCCACAAACGAAGATATTATATTGGCACAAACTGATAATAATTTAGGTTTTTGTAGTAAAATAATTAAAAATTAATAAGTAAATCATAAATATCATATATAAAATAAAAAAAATATTCCATCATTATTTGAGACCATGAAAGGTGGAAATGGAATAATGAGCAACATCTGTTCACTCGGAGGTAGTCTTCTGTACAAACTAATGATGATTATGTGTCCCATTTGATCGAAGTGTCTGTGTGTGTAGTTCAAACCCTTAATATAAAAAATTATCATTATAATTATTATAATTATGTTATTATATAATTTTTTAATAATAATAGTTCATGGGGGTGGATAATGGAAATAAAACAAAAGAGTTTGTGGAAAGAACTTACCACTTCTTTGGGTATCTTATAAATTTTTTCACCAAAGGGCTTCCTTGATTAGATTAATGAAAAAAACAGGACTCTAGGATGATGAGAATGAATTTAATAGGATAATCTTGGATGTTTTTATAGAAAAAAATTGTTGGATATATTTTAAGATGTGAGGGATCGAGAACCCTTTTATTGTGGAGGAGGAGTGAAATTATTATAAATATAAAAGGTAAACACTATTGTGAGGTATCCATTATTTCATGTACCTGAAATAATTTTATTTATTTTTAAAATATTATTTTTTGTAAAAATATTTCAATAAAGTACATTTTTTACATTATTCTAGGTTATTTTTCGTCCTAAATCAGTTTTTATCCAATAATTAGTCTTGTTTTTACCTTAATAACTATAGTTAATATAAAATACATTCACAATTATTTTTGAAAGAAAAATAAGTTTGAATTATTATAAATTTATAAATATTATTATTACCTTTATTTAATAATTTTTTTAAATTAAAATATCATAAGATGATTAAATTAATTTAAAAATAAGCATGCATAAGTGTGGCGACAACGTGTTTTTAAGAAAAATTCATAAAGTTGAAATTTTTTATCCAATTTCAATGTGAAATTGATTACAATTACCTATATTGTAATAATTAATATCAAAATTATCTATGTAAATTTTTCATTCTAGAATAAATAAAATAAATTTCTAATAGAACACAAGATCCACAAATTGGCAAATTGTTTTCCTCTTATACTTATACATTAATAAAAATTGAAATGGTTAGAATATAAATATAAACTCTCTAATATTTATAAACCATCATATGAAGAAATATTAAAAATAAATTTCACAATAAAAAAAAAGTTTAACAAAAATCACCCCATAATTATACAACATTAAAATTCATAAAAATATTCTTACAAAATAGTGAATCCAAAAAAATATAATATTTTGCCTTATGTTATTCTATGATAATCATTAAAATTACCCCCAAATATTGAAAAAATATTCTCTTTTCATATAATATCCAAAATATTCTAATATTTTCCATAAATATCTCAAATCATCATATATCTAGAATAAATCATATATTGTTTAAAATTTTAAATCAATCATTTTTCCTAAAATAAAAACCCATATTAGAAAAAATTGTTTCCATTTATATTATTCATATAATTTTGAGAAAAATAGTTAATGTGTTAAGAAATAACATTAATCAGTTTCTCACCACAGAAAAATTTAATCCCAAAAACACATTATCCATAAAAGTAATAATCTTTTTATTCAAATTAACCGTAACTACTTAAAAATGAATTGTCATACCTAAAATAAATGTTACCAATATCTTTCATCCTATTTTGGAAACATCTTGAAGAATATCCCTCAAATAACCATTTCATTACAAAAAATCATATATTTAAGTGATAAATTTAACTCCAACAATTATTTAAACTCAATATATAAATTATAAAGTAATCCCATCACATATAACCCCAAAATTTACTACATCATTAAAAAATATGGTCATATTTAAATTTATTTACCATTAGAAAAATACCACAACATCATAACACGTGAAATCATATATTTAATTACATTCAATCATTTGAGGGTTTTCATAATCCATTATTCAGTAATTGAAATACTACATATTTTTTCTTCAACCCAAAAATAAAAAATATGAATCATGTCCTATGATTCATAAATATTAGTATATTCATTTTTTCAAATTGGGAAATAAATAACTGTTAATCTTAAATATATATCACCATTCATTTCAATCTAAATTTCTAAGAAGAATGGCCCATTATCTACATGGTTGATTCCCTAAATTTTTACATTTCTCGTAGATCATTAAATGTCCCTATTCTTATTTTTCAATTTATAATCAATAAATCCATATTTAGATATGTATTTTTAGTGAATGAAATTTTCAAATAATCACTTGTTTCGATATATATTGTAGATACATTATCTTGAACTATTTTCCCATATTTATTTAGGATATGGTCTAACATGAATTTTTCAAATAATGGTATCTTTAAAAATATAAAAATAATTGAAAAAAAGATTAAATACATAATATAATTGAAGGTCACCCTCCATTTTTGTTATGTAGAAGGTTGAAAATCATTTTTATCCACAAACTATTAAAACATGAAATCTTACCTTCTGATTTTTTCAAAATTTTGTATGATAATATTGTTATATTTCCAATACATGTGAAATTATATGCCATGGTCCTTTAAGACGATTGAGTATAAAAGTGTATTGAGATACATTGTAAAGTACATTTCAATTATGTTAAATACATGAGATGGTGTTTAAATTAGAATTTTTTCATTTATTATTCAATATGGATTCTGTTGAAGAAAAATTATGTTTGTATTTGACATTATTCAATACATCATAGAGAATTGTTTTTTACTATGATGATATAAGTATGTGGTTAAAAGAAAAAAAATTTAATTATGTAAATAAATGTGAGTAAATAAATAAAATTTTGAATGTATTACTCTATATAATCCCTAATTTTAATCAATAACATTTTATGGTTAAATTAGTTTATCCCTTATCACCACTAAATTCAATAACCATTTGTTCTAATAATTCATAATAGCCATATAAAATTTTTAAATTAACCCAATAATATCCCCATGTAGTTTGTAGACATCTGTGTAGTATTAGGCCAACTTATCATGAACTTGGTGAGGGATGATTTAATAACCAATCCATCTATTTCAGAGTTATTATCCATAGGTAAATAAATATTATAACAATATCCACATGAATATATCCAGTCAGGAATACCATTTATATGAAAACCACATAGTTTTTTATTTCCAAAAAATTGGGATCTTATGCTATATTTATACTTATTAACTCATTATGGAATTTAGAAATCATAAAATAACCTTATCTTAATGAAAATAAAAATTAATATTATCTAAATATTCTATTGGATACCAACTATAAAGACTTAATCCTTATTTGATCCACAATTCCTTTTTTAAATAAGAAATAATTTTCATTCATTGCAAAATATTATTTCAGTATTTGAGTTTACGATCAAAATATAATAAAACTTATGTATAAAACATATATATTAAAAAGTGGACATTCAATCTTAGTATATATTTTCACTATAATACATAACGATTAAAATTAATCATGTTTTATTTTCATGAGTAATACTAACAATTGTCAACTAGACTTCATCAATGTTCCTACTCATCATTAAACCCTATGAAAATTTTTGAAAAAATGGGATGAGGAAAAAATATCAGTATGGGATTTATAAAATGGAATAAATAATCCCATTATCCCATTAAAAACACTGAGATCATATAAGATATTTTTCTATTAATATAATAAAATTGAGATCATATGACAATTTACAAACACATCGAACCATATTTACTACAAAATGTTTTTCATAAATAATGTCAAATAAAACATAATAGAAAAAGAAAAATTATGAGGATTTCATAGAAAACATGAAAACAGATGAAATTAATTTTTCAAAAAACATACCTTTTAACTTTAAAGTGCATAATCATTCTATCATGAGAAAATCATTAACTGAAATTTCAAAATAATAATTTTTCCTTTAATACTCATTAGTAGGAAAATAAATGTTATGTATTTTTCTTGGGACCCAATATTCATAGAAACCTTATATGAACCCGTAAAATGGAATAATATAATCATTAAATTATAACACGGTTTACTAGAGAACATGATCCATAAACAATGAATTAGAGAGATATATTAGTCTCAACATTGACCATATACAATTTCAATTGATCTTAACATACATGAAAAATATAAATTCATTAATTTACATCATTTATCTCATATAAATATAATTTTTTTCCCTAAGAAAGAAATTTTCTTTAACTAATAAATATATTTTCCTTAAAACCATAATTTCATAATTAAAATAAACATATCAAGAGATAATGGTTTTTTTTGATAAAAAGTGGAATTTTGTAAAGGAATTAGAACTTAATATAATTTTTATATTGGTGGTTAATTCCATCAAAACCATATATGATAAAATATAATATTCTTTTTTTCATTTTTAATGAAATTCTAATCATCCTGCCTACGATACATAAGCTAAATTATTTTGGAAAACTATGAATGAATGTAAAATAATTCCTAAAATGTAATTTCTAATTTATTTATTTTAATTCAAATAAATTTAGAAAAAATATTTTTAAGAATATGAAATTTGAAAAATATTATATAGAAAATAAATCTCTATAAAGTTTAAAATAACGATTTTAGGTAAACTGTTCCTTACCATGAGTCTAAATTTTCATGTATTTTATTTATCGTAGTGAATAATAAAATTATTATAAATAATTAATTGAATAATAATATTTTTCAGTTTTATTATTACTTTTTTTTACCATATATTCATTTCATACTTACTCATATTGGTGATTATGTTTATTTTTATTGTTTTGTGGATGCTTGGTTCATAAGTCCAAAATGAAATCTATAGGTTGATTCTATATATATGGGTAAGTGGTATGTGACTTATATTATTTGGATCACTTTATATTTATCATTTTAAGAAATTTATTTTTCATTTACAACTAAATAAGTAATATGGTTGAAAATAAATGAATTACATTACAACCCTAGAGAAGGATGGTTGTACGTATGCATGAGTAGCATTTCAATTTTTCAATGATAATGACGGAAATAAGAAAAGTATCATTTCATAGTTAGATAATTTTTATTTTATCCTAAATTTCATATTATTTCTTCAAATTCACCTATAAATACATTCCACGTGTGGAGGGGATGAAAAAAAATTCTTTGGTTTATTAAGAATTAGTATGCACATACACATGAGCAATGATTTCATTATTATTTGGATGATAAAGAAAAAATTAAAATATCCACTTACCTTTAATGAATTAAATTTATATAATACATATCTTATTATATAATTTCGATACATAATTATTACCAACCATAGAGTATGGTGTTGATACATGAAATATATCGTCTGATGAGACGGTAGTCTATATGTATGCGTGAGTGATGTTTTTATTTTTACATTGATGTATAAATAGATAAAAATTATTATACCATAAAAATAATATTATTATTATTTATTTAAGATAGTTATTTTATTACTTGACTTGGTTATGAATAATATTTTATTGGGGTAGAAGATGAAATAAAAAACACAGTTAATAACTATGCCTCTTTTTTGACAACCTCTAGAAGTTTATAGTTAAAGCCTTTATAAGATGGTATTATGATCAATAAATTTCCATTAAGACAGGTAGTGAGATTTTTGGAATTGTTTTGGGTAGGTATTGGGATATATTATATGTTATTTATGTGTTTATAAGAGATGAGAGGGGTGTCATTTTATTAGTGATGGAGAGGACACACATGGTTTTTTACAAAAAGATTTAAATATTCTTACATCATTTTTTTTAAAAAGTCTACCATACAATGTTATATTTTTAGAATAAGGATATAATGTAATAAGTAAATTCAAAAAATTAAAATTATGATTATATTTTGGGTCCTTAAACTTTATTTTAACCTAGGTTAACATGATTTACCCTTTTACCACAATGACAAATTTATTACCAATGTTACTATTCATAATGACAAAAAATGGAATCTCCATAATTTATAAATATTAAAATGATTATTCCAATTAATAAATGTATTATTAAAATTTTAATTTATAGTAGAATCATGAATTAATTTCAATCAAGTTGAAAAAATGCAACAAAAATATAATTTTTGGAAAATTAATTTTTAATTATAAAAATTAATTTACATTCATTAATTAAATAGTAATGTATAATTATAATTTATATTTAATTATATATATTTTATCTAATTAATGTATACTTATTTTAATTTAATATAAAATTAAAATAATAATATGACTTTTCAATTGCCTTATTTAATTAGAAAATGTCACATGTACAAAAATTTAGCATTTTCACTATTCCCTAAAGAAATTACAATTTTTTTTAAAAAAATCAGATAATTTTGAATTTGTTATATTGAAAATTAATTTCATTTTTTCAAATTGAAATTTTAAGAAAATTAAATTATACTTTTAAATAAATCCATAAAATATATGTAATCAAATTTAGTATGAAAAAAACTATATTTTTTTCATTGATTAATTACATAATATTCATATAGTGATTATAAATGTATATAATAAAAATATTATATGAAGTTTTCAAATTGAAATATTATCAAAATTACTTCGTTTTTGACAAAACATATTCAAATAATTGAGAAAATTAATCTTTGTTATGGGAATCATCCAACACACTACCTTTCATAAGAACAAAGAAGATCTTGAAGTCATAATATAGTAAAAAAATATAACCAATGATTTTACCATTGGATAAGATATGTTTATGTAATTATTCACCCGAGACTCATGTGGTCCTCAATTTATATGATCTACTCACCATTAATACAGTGACCCTGTGTATTTAGGTGGGATACTTATACTATAAGCCCCATTTAATGGGTAATTAGGTTTACTCATGGGGTGGTAATTTATTATATTTATAATGAATCACTTGTTTATACATTATCACCACTGAACCAAACCATACCATAGAGGTTATTTTTATCACAATATACTCAACTCCATCCTCCGAAAACCTTCGGATATAAACATTCATCGACCTCTGGTTCATCTCCTCAATGTACCACTAGCATTGTTTGAACCATGAAAATGGATTCTCCTTTAAGAGTAAGGTAGTCAGGGGTAATATAACATTATGGAAGCCTTCGAGTTTTATTTTGATAATAACCCATAAACCCATGGAATATTCATACTTAAAATATGAACTTGTGTGGAACATTTATAGAACTTCCTTGATCATTTCTAGGTCTATAGTTAATCCCCTTTCCAATAAGAAATTTTATTATAAGGGGACCTCTTGAAAAAAAATCACAGTTTGAGAGATTTTTTTTTTGTTTTTTATATAGAATTAAGTGTAAAAAAAATCAAATTATATGTATGATACTTCAAGGTTAAAATGATGAGGATGTCTTTGATGAATAAAACCAAGAACTAATCAATGAATTGATGAATGATCTAGTTAATTAGACCAAAAAATATATATATGGAATTAAATTTTCCAAAGAGAATAACCATGATCTATTAATGAACATAGCAACATTATATGCTCATCTTTGGAATATACTCATCATAAATTTGAATATGATGATTGCAGGAGCTATTATGTAACATTGTAGTCCAATTCACTCCCATCAACGGATTAAAGAGATCATTGATCTATAATTGTGGTAACTTTCTATTTATTATCACATTAATTGAGTAATTATAGTCATCAAAAATCCTCATGTTGACATCCACATTCTAGGAAAACCCCCATAGTTTCCTATGGGGACACACTTGGTCTGATAAAAATCTTCTCTATAATATTTAATAAATTTACAATCAACTCTTTAAGCATATATGATGATATATTATATGATTTATAATATATTAGTATATTAATATGGTGTATACTGATGTAAAAGTCATCTTATTGGTGATGGGTAAATCCAATAACATCATATTGAAAATCATATATGTACACCCTCATTGCTAATGTATTAAAATTTTATGAGGTTTCCACCACACATATATAAAAACTCACTAACTATGAGGTGATATACTGCAACTTTACAATCACAAGACCAGATCATCTGCTTTTAGGGTCCCATTATCCCACAAAGATGAACCATGATTAAGAAACTACAATTCATATCACTCTCTAATGGTAGAAGTCATTCCAATATTACACTATACGTTGAAATTTCATACCCTGAATGAATTTATATGGATTTATCACATTAATCAAAAAGAATTCAGAAAACCACTCTCTGGTAATTGAAACATCAAATTGATGAAAAATGTGATTAAGCATGAGATTTCTTCAGTGGAAGTCTCTAACTACATGTGCATGGAATGGGAATCCACTACAATATCAAGATCTTACACTTTTTTATATATAAAATAAAGAACGAACTGTTCTAGTGACTACATGTAGGATTTACATTATATAGTTTATAAATACCATTCATTAGATTATTTCAGGTGTTGTGTCATTATAACACCCCATCACTTCTATCTGGACCCATTTTTGAATCCATTCCCTTTGATCCTAGCATAGACTAGGGGTAGTAATTATTCGAGTGGATTGTATCTTCACCCTTCTTTGGATCCCTCATAGTGCACTTCTAACACCCCAATAAGTTATTTCAGCATATGGACAATTATGACTGCCGATGGGATGTCCCTAGTAATGCATCGTCCTCTAACACCAAAGTCCATAAACCATCAAACTGACCTTTACTGCCCGAGGAGTTAGATAGTCACATTCTAGTTGACCACATCCTTCAATGTAAAATAAATTCTAATCCCACGAATAATTAGATATTTTTTGTGACTATAAAACTATTAATCACAAAATATAATATTGCACAAGAGAATTCCTCTTGAGTATTGAATGGAATACATGGCCTTATCCATTTACATATGATGACTACACTCCTGGAAGATCACCACCGACATCGATTGTTCATAACCCCTATTACATGAAGCTATTCTTCACTATGTATTACTCCGATACTGTGAGATATGTGGAGATATAGTGTCGAATTATTCCTTATTGAAAATATCTAGATAATCTATTCTCAATCATCCTTGACCAAAAGAAACCATCAAATACCATATTCATAGTGTTTCTCCTTAGGTGAGTTAATCTAAAAAAATATTTAAAAGCATAAATTCTCTAATAAATTTACTATAATTTATTCAAAAACAACATCAACTTTAGCTTCTCCAAAGAATATTCCCCATAAAAGAGGTTCTCTTCATTTGACCATGACCACATCTTTTTATTGTTTGTTTGGATAATCAAACTCAATCATTGAATCATATTTAAATAGTGATTACTATATTGTATTACCAAATAATAATTACTATGAACATGAATGGGGTGGAATAATCAAATAAACTAATCAATTAATTTCTCAACCACTCATGGGTAAGGATAAGAACAGACCATTGACAATTCTATCAATGAAACTCATGAAACACACTCATACAACCCATATCCTCGTCCTCTACCATAGAAATAACTATGTTATGAATGTGAATGGAGAAATATACAAGAACCATGATAAGTATGTATTTTCACTATAAAATGGGTATAGTTACCACTAATAACCTTTTTAATGATAATTGTTTTTTTAATAATCCCTTTGATGAATGCCTTATTTCTTACCTACTCATCAGTATGGGGATTCATCGCATTCATGAGAGAATTCCAATATTTGATTGGGATCCAAGATGGATATGTACATGGAAAAACAAAATAATTAACAATAATAAATCTCTAAACAAAACATATATAGTGAAATAAATCATGAAGGAAATAGAAATCAATAAACCATTCCTTATGTTTCATGTACTTTTTATTATTCCATTTGATGATTTCTTAGGGTACTGTGTCAAAAAATATATTATAAAAGACCTAATGAATTTACTTTTAAGTCAACACACCAAAACTAGGTTTCATAATTAATCTAATATATAAAAAATCTATATTACCATTTTATTAAAATCCCAATCAAGTCCTTATAATACATATTACTCTAAGTTCTATCCAAAAGAAAAACCAGCTCTGATACCACTTTTACAAGAACTAGTCCACTCGGACCCCATTATGGTTTCAATTAGTCTTGTGCTCCACAACAATATCATTTATAATTGGATTGGGGATAATTAGTAGAACATTTTATAATATTTACATATAATTGAAGTTTATATCCTATCACACATGTTTACAACTCACACATCCAAACATGACCTAAATAATGAATAAATAATTGTAACTTACTTAAACATATTTAAAATTCATGATACCGTCCCTAGGATAACAAAAAGTTAATGAAAACATAATACATAATATAAATGAGAAATATACTCACCTAATAATAATAAATTGGAAAATCATCATAAAAACTAAGTTGAAAATATTCTTGTAATGAATAAACTTCAAACCCAATCATTGACTACAACCACCACCTCCATGTACTAAAATGAACTACCAACTCCAAGTCCACAAATGTCATCTCCAAATTTCATGTAGTATGTATAGGGCTCATCATGGTTGGTGATGATACCCAAATTTTTGTGAGTATATATATACCTAGAATGTTGGATCAAAAACCAATAAAAAAAATATTAAAAAAAGTCATCTCAAAACAACCAGGGAAAAAGAAGATAAGTAACCCTTTTAATACTAGCCAATATATCCTATAAAGAGGAGGAAATTGAGATTATATTAATGAATCATTTTTTATATCCATATAAAGGTGATATTTTTAATCAATTTCGTGAATAAAAACTACATAATCTTATAATCTACATATCTTTTCTAGAACTATAGTCCAAGACACACAACTCACTAAAAAATAAGAATCCATTTAGGGAGTACCAACCATAGTGAAGAATATTCACCATTCTTGATCTCTTAAATTTTATATAACAAAAAATACATATAGAGGACCCCAACCCTATTCAGGGGCTATTGTAGCTAACCCTATCTACGACTATAGAGACTCAGTCCCTTAGATAACGATACCATCAGGGGATTGATGACCCCAAAAGTGATCTTATAATCAAGTCTAAACTCATTCATTATCCCAACAGAGATAAATACTAATACTATGTATCTCACCTTACTAATAAGTTCATGTGAATGAATTTATCAAAACATTATGATCTATTTGAAATAATACACCAGATGGGCTATTTAGTTTTCCCAAACTAACACATGGTGAAAATTCTATGAAAAAAACCCCATGATGGAAAAGAGGTCCACATAGTGGAACCCATGCATTAAATGGATAGTACTGGAATATGGCTTTTCACCAATCATAGTGTGTCAGTCATCACATGTGAGGGAAAAACATAAGAGTGGGTCTCTAATGTGTTGTTCATACTTCATTCATCACTAGGGCAGGTTGGTAAGAACCATTTCCAATTAGTATTCCGGTAGGATAGGTGTTTGAGACATTCGGGATAATGCATGTTTTTAATGCAATATGGACCCTCATACTAGTAATGATCAATTGGTTTACCCTAGATTCTCAACCCATGAGTTTTCCAATAATACATCCTATGGCCTGCGACATGGCTAGTGGCTGGTCATTTGATCTTAATGAATCATATAGATAGTGATCACACACGGTATACCACCACCTCACCTCTATTATGCCAAAAAGTATATATTTTTACCTGAAACAATCTTCACTCAAATCTCCCTTCCACACATTAGAATGAGAAAATGACCTATATGTTATTTATGGTAGAAACAGTTCCCCAACCTTAAACCAAAACAGCCATTCCATCCAATCATTCCACTAGAACACCTCTCCCAAGAAACCTAAACCTTGTCCCTATAAACAAATATTAATCCTTCCTTGATACACCACTGTTATATATACCTCTCCAAAATATCTACCACAATCTACCTTAGAATAGGTTAGTGAGGGAGAGACTAAATGAACATATATATAGACATAGTGGGGTGAACTATTTTCCGTGTTATGTTCATTTTGGTCACACCTAGAGAGGTGGATAATCAAAGGGTAGTGAGATAAAAATTATATCATAACTATTTCCTTTTTCAATTCACCACCTTCCTCGCACAAATAAATAATTAATGTAGGGAAAAAAATATCTACCCTAAAATTTTATGGAATGATAACTGGAGACTATTAATTGAAGAATGTGATTATTAATTAATATATCAAATAATAAAATAGATAAATCAAAATAAAAAAATACATAACTCACATTTTTATCACCCATCATTTAATACCACATTTATATCAGGATCCATTATTGATGACATATTCTTTTATTTTCATGATTCTATATATTCTATAAAATTCCCTCTAGATTTCTCCCACCATTTTCTCTAAAAATCATCTGTTTTAAGTTAATAAAAAATAATTTTTAGTACAATAGATTTTAGTAGGTGAAACACAGGGGTTAATTATTTTTAATTAAAATACCCTTCAATAGTGTTTTCCCCTAAAAAAGTGGAATGAAACTCATATTATAGCACGCGTAATTTAAAGCCATTGTTTTGGGCTACCTTGAAGGATAAGATTTCTAATCAAGGGATAAATTTTTATGTAAAATATTTTTTCTTCTAATTAGAATGAACATTCTAAACATAATATATTTTACACAAAATAATATTATCAAAGATATTGAATACTTGGAAATCTAGAAATATAAGAACCACAACCCCATAAACCCTAAGGCAATGCCATTATTTTTTAAATCATCACAACTTGAAGATTCAAATCCACAATGAATGAAATGTTTAGTAGTAATAGAAAACTAGATAACATACATGACACCAATTTTATAGTGGGAAAAGAAAACAAATAATTACTTAATTAAAATCTCAATGACCATGATACTCATTATATGAATTCATCATCATATCATGGGGAAAAGAAAAAATACCATTGATCTCATATTCTTAGAAAAGGTTTTTTATAATGTAATTAATCATGAATCCATAAAAAACAATATGGAAGCATGACTAACTATAGACCCAAACCATTTAATTAATAATAAAAAAATGAAATGCATCCATATATTTCATCATAGTGAAAATTGCATAGAAATTTATTAAAACTAAAATGGGGGAAATTAATAATTATTAGGCATCATGTATTAGGAACATGAAAATCTGTACTATAAATATCTTTCCTCAATATAATTTAAAACTCCTAGAAGAAACATGTATAATTTGGCCAATTGATTTATCTGATGAGAAATTTTAATGCATCAAGGGTTATACAAGGTCCTAAGAACACCAATCACTTGACGTAAACATAATTCCACTTATTTCAATAACTAATACTACTCATGAATAATATTACATATCATGAATTATAATTATTGATTGAAAGAAACAAATTTGTCAATATTTCCCCAGTTAATATTATAACATTAATTCTAAACAAAATATGTAGAAATGTTTTACATATTTGGAAACAATTATATCTATTAAAATGAACATTTAAATATAATTTAAATGTAATTTACAAAAACAAAATAATTATAATAAAGTGACTGTATCAATATAATGTTAACAATCACAAAACAATGTGAGATTTGTAGTAAAATTTATCACTTGGTAATTTTAAAATCAAAACCCTTTGGATGAAATAAATCAAAATGAAATTAAAATTACATGAATAATTTATTATTCATGATACTACATATCAAAAGGGGTATTATATAAACAATATAGATGTTAATTGGTTCATAATATCAAATAAGTCTCTATCAAATGCAAATTGACACAAAAACAGTTAACTTAAGCTTCCTTTTGGTTGAACACTATTAAAACTACAATATAATAGTTTGAATCATATTAATAACTTATTATATAACCATATTAATATTTATAATTAAACATATGCTACTTTTATACAATCTTATCAACCATTTGATAAAAATACGTCATTATTTTCATTTCATTCGGTGTTAATTTCCTTGTTTTTCAAGAAATTTTTGACTTGTTAGTATGTTTGTTTCTCTTAAATAAATCTTGATTTAAAAATATCAAAATAGTAAATCATTTTTAAAATATCATGCATATTAATTATATATTTACTCAGATTAATCAACAAAATTTTGTTATATGATATAAATACACCGTTAATGGAGGTGGTAGGTCACACATACCCAAGAACATTGTTTCCATTATCTTTAAGTATTGAAAGAAATATAATGTGAATTTAATTTATATATGTTGTAATTTAGTTTTCATTTTTAATTTTTATATATAAAATATTTTTAATAAAACCATTGTTAATACATTCTATATAATGTGTGAACGATTCACATGCCTTCGTGAGTCGGTAGTCCACTATATAGATGACAGATGTTATTATATTCCCACAAAATAGAAATATTGATGGTATGTGTGATATAAAAATTAAGGATGTAAAAAACAACCTAAATATCATAAATATCATATTTAAACAAAAAATCCCCCATTATTTTATAATTTTTATTTTGGTAATGTAAAAACTAAGAAACATCATTTCGGAAGGCATTAGTTCAACGTACAAACATACGATTACTTTGTACCCATTTGATGGAAGTGACTGATGTTTTTGGTTGTAAATCTAACATAAAAAATATAATAATATATATGATAATTATTTTACTATATAAACATCTTATAAAGATAATTTAAGAATGTGGAGAAGGTAATAAATTAAAAAAAACTATAAGAACATATCCTCATATTTGGGTACCCACTATATATATGCACTAAAACCTTCCAAGGTATTATTTATTACACAAATAAGGATTCAAAAACAAGGGTAGAGTTTTTTGGAAGTTATTTTTAAGTATTTTTTAAATACAAATTACTCTAGAGGTGTAGAGAAGGAGGGAGTGTATGTTCCCCTTTATATTTCAGGAGGAGTTGTAGTTGTGTAGATACTCAAATGTATTCATAATTTGTAAGTATCCAAAACCACATGTGGCTCCAAAATTTTATAAAAATGTATTTGAAGGGATATTTTTTAAATAAATACCTCCACCAAAAAAATAAGTACAATTTTAAATTTTTGTTTGTTCACATCTATGTTTCCCTACTTAAACATTTTTCGTTTTATTATAGAAACTGATTTTATAACCTAGGTAATTTATTATTTAAGTGTAAATTAATGTGAGAATTATTAGATAATTTAGACCCATTTAATATTAATAAAATATCTAATATAAAAAAAAGTAGTTGGTGTGTGGAAATTAATATTAACAAAATTCCAGGTTACACGCAATACACTAATTTAATCATAACAATGCCAACCGAGTTTTTACTATTTAACCACGAATATAGACATTATATAATCTTGATTGATCCATTAAATGAATATATATTTATTTTAATAAAATTTAAAAATATTTTTTTATAGGATAAAAATGTTTTTAATTTCATATCACATAATAAAACAATATTAATATTAAAATTATTTTATTGTTAATTTTGATATTATTGATTTAAATTGTATTAAAAAATATCATGTATATTATGAAGTTAAAATATTATATTTTCACATATTTATATCATGAAATTATCGTATAAAAAATTAATGTATGGAAATAGTTTATTCAATTTTGTTCAATTTTAAAATTTTTTGTGTCATTTATTTTAGTTATTTGTTAACTAAATAATTACTTTATCGTATTTCTTAAGAATTAAATGTAACTAATTAATATATAAAAATGAAATATTAATTTAAATGAAAAAAAAATTATCATTCAAAATAATATATATAACTGAGAATATTCTATATTTTCCATATCCCAAAGCATTATATATATTAAATGATAAAAATGTATTTCTTTTTTCCTTTTTAATTACATAACTTATTATATAGGTGACAATTTTATGAAACTGTCAAAATAACTCAAAAATTTTGATAAAATAGTGGAATATATTAGTAAATAAATGTATATTTACAAGATGGTAGGTCATTTAACACCTTATATTCTATGATTAACCACTAAGTAAACTCATTTTTACAATAATATCTCTAATTAATTTTATTATATTTTACTAATTACTTTGTTAAAAAATTATATTGGACATATTAGAAATTGTATATTATTTTTTTTCATAATGTTGAATCCAATTTTACAAATTCATTTAATAGAAAGGGTAGTAATTAATATAAATTTAATCGTATAGATTTGTTGAGAAAACATGTTTTTAATGGGAAAGTGTTTAAATGATTGAAATCTTTTTATATATATTTTTCATAAGAAAATGATTTAAATGAAATATATTATACTATTATATATATATTTAAAATATTTTTATTGTTAAAAAAGTCCATAATATAATTTAAAAATATAATATTTCATTGTAAAAAAGGTTGTTTTCAATTAAAATCATGTCTATTTTAAATTTCCATTATAGAATTAAAATTCTCAGAAACAAATTGCCTTATTATAATTTTGATATTACTATAAAAAAATATTGATTATTTTTTTTAAATAATTTTTATAAAAGTGTTGAAGTTTAGTTTTAAAACATGTTCAACCTTAAATGGTGGGATATGCATTTAGACAAATATATCTAATTATCAATAAAATTGGATTTGTTTTTTTCATATACATATTATTTCAATAAATGAATAAAAACCAAATTTTAATGAACCTATAATATATATATTTCATAATGATCAACCATATATTGTAATTAATTTATTTTTTCAGATAAAAATCTTTTGGAACATAAAAATAGTTAATTATAAAAACTTTTTCATTATACACAAATGGGTTTTAAATTAATTTATAATTAATTAGTTAAAATTGAATTGAACCCTACATTTTATTAAGTTATTCAATAATATTTATAGGAACCATTTTTATTACTAGGATATAATTTTAATTTTAAATAATAAAAATGATAATATTATTATATTTGTCCATTTAATACAAGCCATTGATTAAATTAATTATTGCATATAAGACATGATAAACTGACCATTTATTATAATGTATGTGATAAAATATAATGAATTTATTTAATATGGTAAATATATTATCATGTATCATGATATTATATTCCATTCATCAATTGGTGTTTCATTTCATACAAAATATCTATTTTGATGTTAATATTTTAATCATTCGAGGTATTGCATTCTACACATCATAAATAAATTATTTACTCCCAATTTAATCTTGATCGAGGTTATAAAGGGTGTAAAATTTTGTAATAATGATGCTAAATAACCCACATATTGAGAATATTTAATAACATATCCTCTTAATAATAGAGAATGGAAAGTTTAAATGTCATTTTGAATAATCCATAAATAGTACTCATGATTGGATAATATAGGATGAAAAAATAATCACGGGATTCAAAGAGATATCTAACACCAAAATATTTAGAAAGAGTGATATAGAACATTCCTAGGAGAAAGTTAATGAAATTAAACCCATAAACATAAACTATAAATAATGACATTGATATCCACAAAAAATGATGAAAATAGGAAAACGTTTTTGCATCAATGCCATTTTCCTAGAATTGAGGATTTATTTATATATCTATGAATATAATAATGAATAACTATGTGATACATTTTTATTTCATAATAATAATTTTACATGGAATTAATAAATTCCAATTCATCCGTTACTCCATGTAATGAATATAAAAAAACTGAGATTTAATGCCTGAAGCACTAAAATTACCTTTTAAAATATCATATGATACCTAAAAGAGTAACAATATATTACTATTATAAATAAAAAATCAAAATTGTTATAAAAATTTATTTACTTACTCCTAATGTTCATATTTATCCATTCCATAAATATTTATCCATAAAGATCATAAAAAATATGTATGACCAAACATATAAGGAAGGATATTAAATAAACATTATATTCTTAAGAAAAAATATTGTATCTACTAATCATACCATACCAAACATTTAAATACCTCCATAATTTATTATTATAAAACATATTAATAACATTAATTACTATAATAAATTATTCCAAAAAAGAATTCTTTTTTATTCATTATTTAAAACACAAGTTATTGGATCTATTCTTTAATAAATAAAATATAGAAGATTTTATCAATTATAACATAACCACATTGACAAAAAATTAGTAATCAATTACATGGTTTTTAGTAATATCTTAATTACATTATCCATATTAATCCTATATTTATCCAAAAATTGTAATCTCAACATCTAGAATTTTTTAAGGGTTATCTTTTCATTAATCATTTGTTTTCCCAGAAGTTAAACATCCCACTGAATCAGTTTTCATAGTCATCAATAATATTAAACATATTATTTAATATTAATTTTGAAATATAACTATATTAAAATACCTTTACAGATCATGATTCTTATAGATAGGATATCAATTACAAAATACCCAAATAATTATATAATTAGATAAAAAATTAGAACACTAATAATTCACCCTTGATTGTATCAATAACATAATCATGAACCTGATACCTTATACACATTTAAGGCATATTACAATGATTCAAGGGAAGTATTTTTGTGTAGTTCCCCATATGTCAATATTTTTAGAAATGTAAATTTTAAAAAATGCATGTTTTTTAAATCAAAAACATGATGTAATACATAGGTAACTCATTCTCTACCATGTTATAACATGATAATATTTTTTTATGTGATTAATTTATTTGGTATCCTAGTTCCCAATAAAAAATTGTCATAACAACATAAATTACCTGAACATTATTACACTAAAAAAATGTGCTTCAGTATGGTTAATATTAATTCAACCTGGCATTATTTCTAAATTTTGAAATTCACTTGATTAGATCATATCATTATGAAACATAACATATAATCCCAAATGCATTCAAATGAATAACATAATCTGAAACTTTTAAGAATATATAATATCATAATCATAATCATGGTTTATATTGGATGTTATTGAATACTTATCCTTAAAGAATATCATAGGGATTTTTGAAATCTATGTCCTCCTAAATACAGATTCCATGGTTTCTACTAAACATTATATGATACCAAATGTAAAAAAACTGACCCATAAACTATAATTTTGAACCTAAATTTATTAAATTATCAAAGATATAAGATTCATATCTTAGAGGGCCAAACATTTTAGATGTTTTGGAGAATTAAATTTTATACATGATACTCATTTACATTTGGAAAAGAAAGTAAATCATAATTAAAGTGGAAAATCAATATCCTTGAAACTTATTAAAAGAATAAAACATAAAATCATTGATAAACTACATTATAAGTGTTATATAAAATTTTTTTATGGTTAAAATAATTTTAAATAGATAAAAAATCAATAAGCACAAACAATTTGGGAAGGTAAATAACTAAACACACCTGAAATCTAACCAATAATCTGAGAATTAATTGAATCCAAATATTTTATCATAGTGAAAATTTCATGGATAATTATTATAAAAGAAATTATGGAAATCAATAATTATTTAAATTCATGTCTATTTAAATCTAAAACATATACTATCAGGATTAATCCTATAAAATGTTTAAAATCAAAGGAGAAAACCTCTCTAATTTAGCCAAATGATTTGTCTCATGAGACATGTCGATGCATCGAGGGTATATCTAAATTATAAGTCCAACCCATAAATACATGTCAAAATCATTCCTTATATTATAAAAAACAAGTTTAATTCATGAGAAATATATCTTATCATCAAATATCATTATGAAGAAAATAATATATATTTATCCATATATCCCCAACCAATCAAATAACATTGAAGTTAAACACCATATGTCAAAATGATATAATGTTTAAGAAAAAATTATATCCATCCCCCATGAATATGAAAATACAATAAAAATTTAAATTTGAATAGAAAATAATTTCAAAGAAGACTATGTTTTTGGAGAATGTTAATAATCAAAAAAGAAATTAGACTATACAATAACTTTTATCACAATGTATTTTTCAAATAAAACTCCCATGGATAAAATAATTTAAATTTGAACATAAAATACCATTAATGAAATATTCATTAAACTAAATGTAAAATGGGATGTATATACACCACATAGATATTATTTTTTTACAATAACAAATAATTCTCAATGGAGAGGAAATTGAGAAGAAATCCCTTTCCTTACACCTCTCATTGGTTGAATTCTATTCTACCTCATTTATAATGGTTTTAATAATTTAATTAACTTATAAATATACTATAATAATATATATAGTATCATATATGATCATTTTATAAAATCTTTTCAAATTTTTGTTAAAAATATTTAATTATTTCATTGACTTGGGTGTCAGTTTCCTCGTTTTTTAGGTATATTTTAACAGTTTTTATATTTATATTGATTTTACATCGATCATGATTTAATCATCTCAAGAAATTAATCAATGATTTAAATATAATTTTTTTTCAGAATATATTTATTTATATTTATCCATAATTGTTTATAATGGTAAATTAAATACACCATTCATGGAGATGGTAGACACTACGTATGCATGAATAATATTCCCATTTTATTATAATATTTTAAAAAGAACAATTAATTATATATATATATATATATATTATAATTTATATATAATTTTTAATCCATATTTATCAAATATGTTTATTAATATCATATCTAATAAAGTCCATTTAAATTATGAATGAATCAGATCACTTCGCGAGGCGGTAGTCCATCGTGCATAAGAGTGATTTCATAATATTCCCAAAAAATGGAAAGCATGAAGGTATGAGTGTTGTAATAATTGATGAATTTGTAATTCATCATTTATATAATATATAGAATATTTAAACAATAAATCTTTCCCAATTTCAGTAATTTAAAGGTAATTTTTTCATATAACAGTATATTCAATTCATGAATTCAATTGGAGTCACATGATGAAAATTTATTAATAGAGATATCATACACCAAATTGTTTAGATAATTTTGGTGAAATTAAGCATATTGGCCGAAATATTTTATGTTACAATGATGAAGGTAAATACTATTTAGACAAATGATAATGAACCATTTTGCAGGAAGAGGAGGTATGCTGATAACCAATTGAAGTATTTGGAATAAAAGGTGGGAGAAAAATCTGTTTTATATCAGTTTAAGAGTGTTATTAAGATCTATAAAAATTAAAATTAAGTCACAATCACATAATAAATGTTTAAATTTTGGAAGGAATTGGATTTGAGTATTTCCATTTGGAAACGCCATCAAAAAAATATAAAGTACATGATTTGTTTCATATGAAATTGGTGATATAGTATGTTCTAGACCTTACAAGTGTTCTAACACCAAAAAATAAAAATTGGAAACTAGTATATCTTATTATGAAGATAAATTATATATTCATAACACAATTGAAAATATTTCTATAATTAAATGAATTTAATTATAGTGGTTCCATGGAAAAATCATAAAATAAACGAAAAAATGGATGAACTTGATGATGTTGTGAAGAAGAACTGATATCATTTATGTAGAATGTAAAATTCATAAAAATTTTATGGGAAAATAATTTTTAAATATTGAAGATTGTAACACTTGAGTTCCATTTATATTTTTTGTGCATTCTATTTTTATTAATCTATAGTACATTTCACATTTTAATATTTCATGATATAAAAATTATAACTTGATAGGATTGATTTTGAACATACTATGTAAAAAAATCATAGAATGAAATTTTATAAATTTAATTTTGAAATAATTTTTTATGATTAATTTAAAATATACTATTTAACTTATAATCATTTAATTTATAGTATTTACCAATTTATTTTTTATTAATTTGATATAAATAAAGGAAACATCAATTATAGGAGAAAATTAATATTGTCCATAAATCTTGTTTAATGGGAATAATATGATTCCATTAAGACCAATTAATATAACTTCTAAAAATAAAGGAATTGAATTAAATTTATATATTATGTATCTAACTTTATGATTTTTTATTCATATAATGATCAATAATTTTAATAGAGTTAATATAATATCATTTTATCCTTGAGAGATGGATTTTCAAGAAAAAACCAATTCATCACATTTTTCCTGTTTATATCTAAATTAATTTCTTCCACTTATATGAAAGAAATTTGGTAATATGGTTTCCATATTTGGAATCATAATTTCTAAATTTATTATTTTTTACGTAGATTTTTGTCATTATGAATAGAAAAAGCATTAACAATTTAATAATATGGAAAAGTTTAAAACAAGCTTACTGGGGTTGAACTAATTTTATAATGATTTAAATGGAATTAAAACACATCAAAAATCTATTAGTTGAAGTTATTTTCAACATATATATTATATAACATCTAAAGTAGGCTCAATGTGTATCCACTGTTCATTGAATGTGACTGAACAAAATTTTATAACTTCACAATGTTATAAGTGTTCTACTCTCCTCCATTATGAAACAGAACCTCCCCCCACCCTAAAATATTAAAACCTATTGAGCGATTTAATTTTACCAATCCCTACAAAAGTATATACCCAATATCATTATTTTCATTCTAAAGGTATTGGTGATCCAAAATGACCAACTTTGGGGTCCTTAAGAGTATATCTCTAGAATACAATTCAAGGTAGGGATAATCATCTTAACCAAACACTATCACGTTTATTATCCTTTATCAACATTCAATTATGTACTAACCATTCATTTATAATAACATCATAATCTACAATATACATTTATTATATTATTTTTTTGTAATTTTATTTATTCATATTCTTACCCATGAAATGGTAAAAATAATCATCACTCATGTGTACATCATACTACCACCTCATGAACAAATGTAAATTGATTTCCATAAAAACAGAAAATAATTATTATAATCTAAAAGATAATTAATATATATTATAACTATGAAGTTATTATGATTATGGATATTTAATATATAATATAATTCCTTACAATCTTACCCATTAAAAATGATATTATTACTTTTGGGTACGGGTGGAATACCACATCGATGAAGCAATGTGACTCGTTTTTCATTTAATTATTTCTAGGAAGATTAAAAATATATATATAATGTATAAAAATATATTTATTTATATTAAAATTTAAAAAAGAACAACATTATTGGTATATAGACACTATAACTTATTCCTATGAACCAGACTATTCATGATCAAACATGTATGAGAAAAATAAACAGTTAAAATGGTAATATTGATAATAAAGTAATATTTTTGAAGAATGTTAAATATGATGTTTTAAGTATAACATCAGGATATTTCATTATATATATTTTCCTTCAATTAATACTCAATTAACATTATTTGTTCACACTCAATAAAAAAATGCTCTTAATACATTATAAAACTAAAATAATTAGCATCAAATTATGATTATGATAAAATATAATATATTTATATATAATATAATATATTTAATTTATTCAAATTATAAAATTTTAATGAAATAATATATTAGAAAATAAATATTTAATAAGTTATTTTAAATTAAAACTTTTGAGCATAATTTTTTTTTCAATTAAAAATTAATTAATTTTTTTATAAAAATAAAAAAAATAACATTATTCGTTTATTTACTATATAAAAATATACAAACTATTGATTTTTGGAGTTTTTTTCTGAAAATAAGGATTTTTATATGAAAATGTTGATTTTTGAAAAATATAATTTTCAAAAATATATTAATATATAGGAATGAACAATAGGTCATAAAACCATTTATTTGATCAGATATGAAAATAAGGGATACAATTATGTGAGTTTAAATTTTATTTAATCTTAGAAAACTCATGCCCAACATTTATATAAATGATGTAAAAGATAACTTTCACAAAGAAAATTTTTATATCATTTATTTAAATAAAATATTGTATTGTTATAATTTTATTATAGATTGGTTTTAATAAAAAATATTCTAAGATCCCTAAATTTTTAGGGATTTCATGAGCCTATTTTCAGGTACTCTTGTACATTATTTTGAGAATATCTTGTTAATGTTTTAACTTGGTTACTCTATGGAGAAAACAAAGGGGATTCACACTGATGGTTCATGGTTTTCAGACCGTGTTCCATCTTAGTAGAATTTTTGTTACACTACAATGTGAGGCACATGGTTACAGTGCATGGTTAGAGGAAACCATGCACCCTGTATAGAAAATTGTGAACACATGATATTAATCTACCGAAAATTCACATAAAATATTTCAAACATGAATATTATATCCCTATACCCCATATCTCAACCCTATATATTTTTCTATATATTTTGGAGGTTCCTAGATGAATTAAAATCCGTTTTATCCTATATTTATAGTGAATCAATGATCCATTGATGGAACTATACCTCTCCATGTTTGCTATTTTTTTTCTAAAAGATCTCTCTCTATCATACTCCACATTATATATAAATGAGGATTATTTTATCGAACATTTGTAAGGGTTTAGATATAGTTTTAATGGATCATTATTATTTTGATCGTGGATGGAAGAACCCAGATCTATTTTTCATGTATGTTTTTCCTTTTTTGGTTGTTTTTGAAAATAAGGAAATTCTGGAAATTTTATAAGTATACGTCATGTACTGCCTTGCCGTAAGAGGTCTGGTGCTGGCTGTGTAGTAGCCACACACACGGACGTGTGTGAGTGACTTGGAGGCCACTAAAATCATTGTACGAAAATTTGTGAGTAAATTATATGTACATTAAAAAGTATACACTATGTACCTTATTTTCTTCATTAAACGCACCAGGGTGTCGTCTAATCACCAAAACACTCTTCTTTTAGGTCTTGTTCGACCGAGAGCTCCGTATGGCTACAGATCTATGACGAGCCCCTGAGCCTCTATCCATCCACTGAAGCGAACACCATTGGTTGTGTTGGAATCGCATCAGTGAGTTATTTAATCTCCTAGAGCATCATCTTTTAATTACTCCTTTCTCGTGAGATATCGTGGGTTGAATGTTTTAGATGTGTTCATAGATCAACAACATTATAAAGAGATTTAATCATCGAGGATCACATATAGAGATCTCCTAAACCTGAGGTAGGTGGTTTGTGCGTTTCTGTTGAATGTATTTGAGTTTTATTGCAAATTTGTCAATACCCATTAACGGGGTATTTCACATTTACTATTTTAGCCTGATTTTTTCTCTGTTATGCTAGTATTCCTAAGTAGAATATTTTTGATTTTGGATACGGTGAATTTATGTGCTTCGGTTGTGTTTCCCATGCATGTTTTTCCTGTATTGACCATTGGGTCTTGTTTTCCTATTAGGCTACTATTTACTTTTCCAATGGATAGTATTTTAGGATGGTGTTACTATTGTTCTGTAATAATGTTGTGTTGTAGAATGGTAGCCAATTAGTTCATGAGGTTTACCTTGGACATTACATGCTTCTACACTTTATTGACTTACACAGGGTCGTGAGAACCTAGTGTATAGACCATAATGATAATGGACGTTGAGGGATTCTCGAGAGTGTCTGTTTTACATACGATACGAGACCACATGGTGAATTGATGTTGAGTGCTTCCTAGAGTGACTGTTTTTCCTCAACGTGGTCCACAGGGGAATGAGGTATTGAGTGCTTCCCCGGAGTGTATTTAGTATTGTAATGAGACTATAAGGGGAATTGTTGGTGAGTGCTTCTTTAGAGGGTCTATTCTTAAGCTGAACCATAGGTGTTAGACTGAGTGTACTTCCCATATGGTTGCTTGTACTTGGTAGGTACAACCAAATAGGATAGGCTGTGAGTAAATCCCATAGGGTTACCTTGTTTTTAGATGCTTGCTTGTGTTTCTAGGTAAGACCAGAGGGGATATGCTGTGGGTACTTCCTAGAGGTTTACCTGTTGTGTTTATCTGCTTTGATTAGCTGATGCGTGTTGTGTGGTGATTAGAATGCTTTAAACTGTGGATTGTTTATTGCTGAGTACTTCCTTTTTTACTGCCATTCGTATTTTACCTTCCATATATTCACTGACTATTAGTCACATATCTCATGGTGGTTTCCTTCTAGGATTTAGTCTCACACCCTATTTGGGCCATTCTTTTGGGCCCTAACAGATTATATTATTATATATATAGATAATGGAAATCTCCCTACTACTTAAGGTACTTGACTTGTTGTGGAGTTGGAGAGCATGTGTCTAAGCTATGGCTTGAGATACTGAGAAGTTTATCTGATTTCTTTTGTACATTGGTTTAGCACTGTTGTATTCCACCATTGTGACTTGTTTGGATATTTTCCTAGATGTATATATTATGCATCATTTTATATGGGTGTTATCTAGTTTATACATTCTATTTTCAAATGTATGTCATTATTACTTCTTCTTCTATTTTATAAATTTGTTTACTTCCACTATGTACTCTACCAATGAAGTCATACTTTCTCCACTACCACACCCAAGGCCCTCACTACTAGTCCAGAGCCTAGGCTATTCGGGGAAATTCGCTTGAGTCCATGTGACCAACCGGGTATAGGGAGCCTCTAGGTGGCTTCCGAAACCAAAACGTTACAAAGTGGTATCAGATGTATTCTTTTGTTATGATTTAATTTATGGATCCATTTTCAAGGATAGGATGGAATTGGTACTTGGTAATAAGCTCTACCCATGATTATCTACCCAGTGTACAGGGAAAATCCAATCTTCCTAATTTAATTGAAAATTTTCTGGTTTTCCAATTATTTCAGTTGATATAATTTAACCTTGAGTGATTCACATAAATTGTTCTGTTATTGTTGCTATTATTAAGGTTATTTTTCTGTTTCAGCTTGATGAGATGTGGGTATTCCATCTCATGTATCATATATAAACTTGCTAGAAAACACAGGTCATGCATTTTTTCCATGCCATCTAGGATGTAGTCGTGATTCCATGTTGTTTTGATAGATTATGTGTAAAATATGAATGACGTTGTGATAGTTTCCTTGATAAAAATACCTGATATTTGGTAGGGTATTGTTTTGTGTAGAGATTTTCTTGATTGGACGCCAAAATTTGGTTCTTGAGGTTTTATGGGCCCTCATGGTTCGGAATTTACTTGATTATTTCCTTTTTTACATGTTATAATGTGTACAAGATTCCAAACATTGATTCACAAGGAGTATGGGCCCTCACGGATCCAAATTTGGCACTATCATTGTTCATTTCAATTTTTTGGGTTTCAGAGTAGTTTTAGAGGCTTACTGTCTGGAAAAACCGTGAATACATGCCATTAAATTTTACGTACATTCCATGTGTTCTTATGTTCAGGAAGAATATGTTTTTCTAAGGTACAGTCCGTGTACATTATGAAAACTCCATGTACTCTCTAACCGTGTCAAAGAACACGTGGGAAGAGACAGGGGATGGGGAAAGTCTGATGGGAACATGTCGTGTACCAGTTTAACACGATGTGTAGTGTTAAACATGTAACCTCCTGGGTAACTAACAACATGGAATGATAAACCATAAGATATATGGGCCGTGTCTACGTTGAACTTTCCATGTAGTCTGACCCAGGTACCCGGCCATGTCACGAACATCATGGGTTGGTGTTACCCTTTCACGCACACGCGACGTCCACCTTGATCACACTGTGTAGTCTGACTCAGGTACCAGGCCATGTCACGAACAACACGGGTTGGTGTTATCACTTATCATACATATCGTGTCCATTTGGTACATGTTGTGTAGTGTGAGCCGTGTGTTGGTCTGTGTCACTAACAACACTGGCCTGGTGAATCATGTCTAGTACACGTCGTTTCTATCTTGATCACGCTGTGTAGTTTTGTCTTAGGAGAGTCGTGTTGCTTAACCATGTAGAATAACTTGGGTAGGGAAAGAGGATTTAGATACACGACATGTGTTAAGACAACATGCCATGTGTTTGGGGTGTTACATGGCCAGTTTAGGGAGGATTACATGCCCATGTGAATTAGTTCATGGAACACGCCGTGTAAAAATTGTACATGTCGTCTAGTCATTTTTTGTAAAACATGAATTTTTTTCATTATGTTATTATCTTATTACAATCATTGTTTTTAGTCCTTGATAATATTGATCAAAGGTGTGCACATGACCTGGATGGATCATGCCATCGAGACATACTCCATTTATATGCCACTTTCCAAGCGGTGATCAGACACAGGACACAACTGATTATGGATCACCTATAGATGCAATAGTTGTTCCATCCTTGGAAATAGCCATTTTATGTTACATAGGTGATGATGAAATGTTTAGGGAGGGATTTTTTAGGATGATTAAGACCATTCAGGGATCGTCGCCTCCTACCCCATCGATGGCTGATTTGACGCGGGTCTTCCAGCAGCAGCATTCCCCCCACTTTCCCTGGGGAAGGAGGACCTCAGGCTACAGAGTCATGGATAGAATCCATGATGATGATCATTGAGCATTTAGAGATGCCTCAGATATGAGGTCAAGGTCACTACCTATATGTTTTGGTACTATGCCAAGAGGTGACGAGATGTGATCTCACAGGCGGGACGCCAGCAGGTTATGGCATGGGATGAGTTTCAGCACATCTTCTTTGGATACAATAATCCAGAGACATTAAGGGCCGATCGAGCCTGGGAGTTTATGAGTCTAGAGCAAGGTAATCTTTCTGTTATGGAGTATTCATGCTTCTTTACCGAGCTATATCCCTTCACGCCTATTCTAGGAGTTGATCAGTTTTTTATGGAAAGGATGTTCGAGGATGGTCTGAGGAACGACTTCTGATCGCTGTTGAAAATCATCCGGTTGACTTATATCACTTATATAGTCAACCAGGTTCTGATCACAGAGCGTAATAGAAGGGATTCTGGATTTGTGAGCATGGTCGGCTCGACATTTGGGGTTAGTATTCCTCCTACTGATAGCAGGAATTGCGACAGGGAGTCTTCGCGCAGTGATACGAGGAGGTGAGACACTTCTTTTTATAGCCAGGTGGTGTGATACCAGTGATTAAAGTGTGGGAATACAAGGACACACATCCTGAGAGACCAATTGGAGTGTCGATCATGCGGCAAGATGGGTCATCTTTAGTTCCTTTTTTAGATCTTCTCTCCAGCAGCTGGTGATAGTGGTTCTTCTATGACTCCTCATTCAAGAGCAGCACCACCAGTTTCTCACCAGTCTGGGAATTGGAGTTCTTCCGGTCGTTCAGGCCAAGGTGCAGGTCTTGGTCGTGGTATCCAGTCACATAGTTTTCATTGAAATCAGGGCGGATCAGCTCAGAGTGGACAGGTAGGGTCATAGTGTCGCGGTACAAGGCAGACATTTTCTGTGGAGAAGACCCAAGAGGAGAAGGATCCTGGACCTTCTACCATTAGAGGTATGATTATAGTAGCCTCAGTTTTAGCTTCTGATCCTTTTGATATAGTGGCTTCCCATATCTTTATTTTTTTTTGGTCGTGGAGAGCCTTGGTCTTTACATCTTTTCTTCTGCATACATTTTTATGCTAGTCAAACCGTTGTGGACTAGAATAACTAGTGTACATTAGTGTATAGAGTTCCCCCTAATGGTTGGTGGATGTCACATTTTATGGGACCCCTATGTCCTAGAGATGACATTCTATTATTTCATTCTCGGAATAGACTGGATATTTCCCTTATATGCACTCATCAACAGTTATCACCGCAGGGTGAGTTTCATATCACTAGAGGGTGGTTTTTTTCATCTAAGGGATGGATGGGATGTCTAGGTGAGAAGAGCAGGTCCAGAGAATCATGGGTTGGGAGGAGTTACAACCCATATTTCAGGTCTATATTTAGATGACCAGGGGACTCCACAGTTAGACTTTCTTCTAGTGGAAGATCATTTCAGAGATGTGTTTCTAGAAGAATTTTCATGTTTTCCTCCAGAGTGTGAGTAGAATTTTCTATTGAGCTCACTCCAGGATCGGCACTGGTGTCCATTACTCCTTATAGTATGGCCACAAATAAGTTTTTGGGGCACAAGAAGTAGTTGCAGGAGTTGCAAGAAAAGGGTTTCATAAAACCCAGTACTTCTTCTTGGGGTTTGCTTGTCCAGTTCATGAAGGAGGAAGACACCCTCAGGAATTTTGTGGACTATCGGATGTTGAACCAGTTGATAGTGAAGAATTGGTAAACCTTTCCAAGGATTGATGATCACTTTGATCATCTTTAAGGACCCTGAGTGTTCTTGCAGATTGACCTGAGATCCGGTTATCATAAGTTTTTCATTATACGATCAGATATACCTCATACAGCCTTCTCGAGCAGCTATGGTCTATAAGTGTATATGGTTATGTCATTCGGTCTCACGAACACACCTAATGTTTTAGGGCACTGATGAACCAAGTGTTCCATCTTTACTTGGATTCTTTTTTGGTGGTCTTTGTTGATGAGATCTTGGTGTACTCTCACACTCAACACAACCATGATACCCATCTTTAGATCATACAGAGTGCACTTAGAGAGAATCAGTTATATGCTAAGCTCTCGAAGTGCCACATTTGGATGGATCAGATTCACTTACTAGGTCATATTATCTCAGAGGCAGGAGTATGAGTAGAACCAGAGAAATTGAGAGCTATAGTTTCCTGGGAGAAGACGAAGAATGTCTTTGATGTGCAGATTTTTCTAGGGGTGTTAGGATATTACAGACATTCCATACAGGACTTTTAATGATTAGCAGCACAATTGATGAGTCTGACTAAGAAGGGTGCGAAGTTCTTGTGGCCTGATACCTTTGAGTCAGCCTTTTAGGAGATGATAGAGAGGTTGAACTCAGCACCTATACTAGTCTTTTTTGAGTTGGGAAAGAGCTATATTATTTACTGTGATTCATCAGGTATCAGGCTTGGAGCTGTGCTTATGTAGGGTGATGGAGTCGTTGCGTATGAGTCTCGATAGTTGTGGCCACATGAGAGGAATTACCTGACGCAGGATCTGGAGTTAGCAGCTATTTTTCTATCACTATGCAGTTGGAGAAATTATCTTCTAGGAGATCATTTAATGGTTTTCACCAACCAAAAATTTCTCATGTACATCTTCACTCATCATGATATGAATTTGAGACAGCATAGGTGGGTTGAGTACCAACATTCCTTTGACATTGATCTTTCCTAAACGCCTGGGATGGGAAATGTTGTGGCAGATGTGTTGAGCATGAGGACTCAGATACTGGAAGTTTGGGAGGCCAGAAGTGAATGTCATCTTATGCATCGCATCTATAATATGCATTTGGAGGTTCACGATGGAGTGGGGCATATTTTTCTATCTTCTATACCTATTACATCTACTCTTCTTGATCGAGCTTGAATGAGGAAGCTATCATATTCTGAATGCCTATTCCTAATATAGATTTTGTTAGGAGAGGACCCTAATCTTGGATGGACCATATGTGAAGATGAGATCTTGCATTTCTTGGGGTGTGTATGGGTTTCAGCTAACATATGTGAGGAGCTGATGTGGGATCTTCATTCCACAGTTTTGGAATTTCATCATTGTGTCACCAAGATGTATCGGGATCTACACAGTCAGTATTGGTGGCCAGGTATGAAGAGGGACATTACTAGCTTCTTCACGAGGTGTTCCACTTGTCAGTATGTGAAGGTAGAGCATCGGCGACCATGAATGCTTTTACAGTAGTTACCCATTCTCGAGTGGAAGTGGAATGGCGTCGCGATGGACTTCGTGACTTGCTTGACGAGGTCGCCTTGAGGGAATGATGTTGTTTGGGTTATCATTGATATACTCACAAAGGTTTATCACTTCTTTATGATCAAGGAAACATTTAGTGTTGATGAGCTGTGATGGTTGTACATCTGAGAGATTGTACGTCCTCGTGGATTTCCACACACCATTGTTTCAGACATGGATGCATGTTTTACTTCTTGGGTCCGGTATGGGCTTTATAAGGCTTTAGGTACACATGTTATTTTTAGTACAGCTTACCACCCCCCAGACAGATGTCCAGTCCAAGCATACGATTTAGGATCTTTAGGACATGTTCAAAGCTTGAATTATAGATTTTGGAGGTTTTTGGGAGAAGCATATACATATTTTATAGATTTACTACAACAATAGTTTTCAAGACACTATCAATATGGAACCTTATGAGGCTTTTACAGTATGCCATGCCAATCACCCTTATGTTGGCTGGAGGCAGGAGAGGCAGCTTTTCTCGAACCCCATCTTGTCTAGGAGACTCTAGAGAAGATAGAGTTGATTCGTAATAGGATGGCTACTGCACAGTCTTGATAGAATTTTTATGCTTCTCAGTGGAGATGACCTCTAGAGTTTGAGGTCAGGGATTTGGTTTTCCGGCATGTCACACCATGGTTGGGACACAAGAGGATTAAGATACAGGGTTAGCTTTCACCGATGTACGTCGGGTCATTTGAGGAGTTGGAGAGACTTGGGCCGAATGACTACCTATTGCAGTTACCTCAGAAGTATCGAGCTATGCACAACATCTTCCATGTTTCTTAGCTTCGACGCTACTTCTCAGACCCATATCTTGTCTTTCAACCTGAGGAGGTTGAGCTCGATGTGGATGCATCGTTTGAGGATCATCTAATATGGATTGTAGATATTAGTAAAAAATTTATCCATGGTCGGTCTATTCCCTTAGTACAAGTGCTATGGCAGAACGAGCAGGTGGAGGATGAGAATAGGGAGAAAGAGGCCGATGTATGACCATAGTGGCTAGAATTGTTTGGGGTTTCTTCTTCTACGTTGCGCTAGGGAAATTGGAGAATGAATTTATTTATGTGGGATGTTTTTAAGAAAATGGATCTTATTTTTAGTTATCTTTCTCCATTTCTTTCCATTTTTGACAAAAAATGAAATTGTAGAAATTTTATAAATAAAAATCATGTAATTTATGAGTAGAAATTGTGTACTGTATTGCCGCAAGAGGTCGTGTGCTAGCTGTGTAGTAGCCTCACACACAGCCATGTGTGATTTTCATGGAGGCCGCTTAAAGTGGAGTACAGAAATTGTGATTACATGTCATATACTTCAATATGTACACACCATGATATTTTTTTATTAAATGCAACAGGGTCACGCCTAATCACCAGAACACTCTTCTTTTAGGTCTTGTTTGATCGAGAGCTCTGTACGGCCGCAAATCTTTGACAAGCCTCCAAGCCTCCATCCGTTCTCCGATTTGAACGCTGTCAGTTGCTTTGGAATCACATCGATGATTTTTCTCTTCTCCTAGAGAATCATCTTCTGATTTCTCTTTTAACCTATGATATCTTCGGTTGAACATTTTAAACATTTTCCTAGATCTACAGTATTCTATGGAGATTTATGCTTCTAGGTTCACATATAGCGATCCCCTAAATCCAAGGTAGGTGGTTTGTGCCAAATGTTGAATGTCTTTGAGTTCTGTGCGAAAATTTCCAATACCCATGAACAGGGTATTTCACGTTTACCATTTAATCCATATTTTTTTCTCTACTATGCTTGTATGCTTTACTAGATGATTTTTTATTGTGAATAGTGTGAATTGTTTTTCTCTGGATGTGTTGACCATGCATGTTTTTTTTGTTTGGACTGATTGGACTTGTTTTCCTGTTAGGATGCTGTTTACTTTCCCCCTTCGTAGTATTGTAGGATGGTGTGACTATTGTTCTATTTTTTTGTTATATTTTTGAATTCTATCAAAGTAGTTCATGAGATTTACCTTCACCATTACACACTGCTACACTTGATTGGCTTACACCGGGCCGTGATAACCTGGTGTATAGAACATATGAAGAATGGGCATTGAGGGCTTCTCCAGAGTGTCTGTTTTACTTACAATACGAGACGACGAGGGGAAATGATGTTGACTGATTCCCCAGAGTGACTGTTTTTCCTTGAAAAGGGTCATAGGGGGATTGAGACGTTGAGTGCTTCCCCAGAGAACCTTTAGTACCGTTACGAGACTATAGGGGGAATTGACGGTGAGTTCATCCATAGAGAGTCTTATATTTAAGATAAAAAAGAGGGGTTATACTGAGTGTACTACCCAAAGGGTTTCTTGTACTTGTTAGGCAGGACCAGAGAGGATAGGCTCTATGTACTTACCATAGGGTTACCTTGTGTTTAGAATCATTCTTGTGTTACAAGAAAGGACCAGAGGGGATTGGTTGTGGGTACTTCCTAGAGGGTTACCTGTTGTGTTTATCTTCCTTGATTACCTGTTGCATGTTGTGTGGTGATTTGAATGCTTTGAACTGTGGATTGTTTACTCCTGAGTTCTTCATTGTTTATTGCCTTTTGTATTTTATCTTCCATATATTCACTGACTGTTAGGCACATATCTCGTGGTGGTTTCCTACTAGGATTTATTCTCACACCCTGTTTGGGGCATGCTTCTGGGCCCAAACAGATTATATTGTTGCAGGTATAGATAAGGGAAAGCGCCCTTCTACTTTAGGTATGTGACTTTCTGGGGAGATAGAGAGTAGAGGACCAAGCTATGGCTTGCGATGCTAAGGAGTTTATCTTCTTTTTTGAACTTTGGTTTAGCGCTATTGTATTCTAGCATTGGGACCTATTTGGATGTTTCCTAGAAAAATGTATCATGAATCATTTTATATTTTTGTTATGTAGTTTATACATTCAGTTTTCTACTATATGTCATTATTAATGCTTCCAATCTTGTCTCTATTTTTATATTTCTATTCTGTACTCTACCAATGGGAGGTTAGTTTCCCCACTATCAAACACTAGGCCCTCACTACTAGTCAGAATCCTCTGGCATTTGGGAAAATGCGCTTGAGGACATGTGACCAACCAGGTACGGGGTGCCACTAGGTGGATTCCAGAACCGGGATGATCTATATCTCATTATTCATCACCTACTTTATCATTCTGCATGAATTGTGGATTTTATATTTGTGAGAATTTTAAATTGATCTTGAGGTAGGTAGTCTATATTAAATTCCCACAGTCTTGAATTCCTATTTTTATATGTTTTGTTCATTCTTAATTTTAATATTTTACAACTGAGTCATGAATTTATTAAATAAGTTAATAGATTAATCTATAGAATCATTAAATTTGAGGGATATTTGGATTTTAAAAGCGGATTAATTATTTGGGGAATCAATCGGCATAAATATTGAAATTGTGGATTTTCATTAATTAGTCGGTGAATTAATTTATTTATTTTTGGGATTTTGAATTGGATTAATTAATTAGTGTATTAATTAATGTAATTTTTTTTATTGTAAATTGGATTAATTAATTGGGAAATTAATTAATTAATTATTATTATAGAAATCAGGTTAATTAATTGGGGAGCAAAGTAACATATTTTTATTTCTATGTAAATGTGTTTAATAATTAATTGAAAATTTTAATTATGTAATTATTTTATTATCCTTAATGGGTTAAAGGGATATATGATTAAATATTGAAAAATAGAAAAATAAAAAATTTGTAATATTATTTCCTTGTGGTTATGGTATCGAGGAGGATTTTTTTGGTCATTTAAATGGTGTATCATTATGTGAAATTTGGTGACATGGATAATGTTAATTAACAATTATAGGTGTAATGTTTGTGATATTGTGATATATTTTTTATATATGTGAGGGACAAGGTCTTAACCATCTAAATCCCCAAGCAATAAATGAGTTTGGGACACATATTGCTACTTCAAAATCCTACTTGTTTGATATGTGTTAAATGAGTTAAGGTTTATGGAATAAGGATCCAAATTCCTATATGAGATAGATAGTATGATACAAGGAATGAGACACAAAATATCCATGCAATTATTGATGTATGGGATATGAACTGGGGCTCTAAATAACCATGGGGTGGTAGACAGGACGTTCTCTACTCATGAGTTGGAATTGGAATAGAGATCCAATTACCTAAGTCATAAATTGAGATAAAATTATAAATGATAACATGGGTTTTGAAATATGGTTTAGACTTCATAAAGGGTCGAAGTTGGTATTGATAGTTCGAGTGTCATCAAGATCCCCTCTAAATTATATGTGGTTAACTAAAAAATATTGAAACATGATAAATTTTACTTATGAATGGTATTTTATTCTTTATACAAATGTATACACTATTATTGAAGGGATATTGTTTCATTTTTCATTATAAGTATAATTTTTATTTTTCTACACACCCTAGTCAATATGATGAACTGTTACCAAAATAGACATTATGGTAGTATGATAGTATAAGGGAAAAGGTCAGATATTAGATGTCTTATTCAAGATGATGCATTGATAAGGGAACCAGATGTGGTTCAGACCTTCTTGGGAGTTATCAACATATTTATGATTTTTTGTTTTTTATATTTTCACATAAAACGTGTTTAGAATGAAAAATATGATATTTTGGTTTCAATACTATTTCCCTATTTTAGTCATCATGTGATACTGCGTTGGTTTGGTTATTAGTTATATCATCTGGTTGATGATTATTTATATTATATTGTTGTTCTAATTTGATAATTTGGTTATAGTCTCCCCCTGAATGATATTAGACCCTTTAATCTTGAATAAAATATTTGGAATACGAATAATCATTCCAATCATAATGTGACCGACTTTCTCTATACACCAGTGTGTGGCAACCAGGTTTGGACTTTAGAAAGTTGTATTATAGCAGATTAATTTTCTTATTTTTCATTACTATTTAAAGAAGGTAGACATGAGAATAGGATGTGTATTTCTTTGTTTAAGATCTCATTGATGGGAGTATCTAACCCACATATATGGTAAAAACCAAGTACCCAGGGTGGGAACATTGTTATTGATGTGTGCTGTTACTGTTGGATTCTATTTAATATCGATTGGTGCACTTGTGGTGTAATGAGATATAGTTTTTTGATTTTCTATATTATTTGAATTGTGGTCCAATGTAGAATGATATTTGAGTATACATGCATCATTAGATCAACTAAAGTTATCTTCTGGAATTCATCATTTTAGACACTCATGGGAAGAAGGGTTTGGGGTAAATTTTTGTAATTGAAATGTTTTCAAAACTTATTTATTTTAACTGAAAAAGGTTCTTAATGTGAACATGAAAATGGAAAATGATAAATTATGTAAATAAATGGTATTTATTAAAAAAATTAAATATTAGAATTATTTTCTCCTTGTTATCCACATCATAGATATTTAATGGTTATGTGTAGTAATGGAGACATAGTTATTACCATGTTAAGGGGTTTTGTGTAATAACCCAAACCACTCTACCCTAATTTGGTGGTTATTTTATTATTATGGAACATATATACAAGATCACACCTCCAATGAATATATAATTTATAATACTTGAAGAACTAGATACATATGCGGTTTTCTTATTACATTGTTAATTAAACATCAACATAATTAATGAAAATAAACTACTTTCTTGAAACTTATAATGTGATTTAATCTTCATAAAAAAGTGGGAAAAAATTGTGAGATCAATAAATCAGTAAGGGATGAATGAATAAAAAATAAATGAGGAAAATTCTTTTTGGAATAATAATTATAGAATGTTAAATATTTGAAATCATTTTCCAGCAATAAAATATGAACTAAAATTCATCCATATATTTTTTCATAGTGAAAATCTCACGAAATTTAATGTCAATACTGAATGAAGAAAATTATAAATCATTGGATGTCATATATCTATAAAATAAATCATTATATCGTTATGAAGGCTTATATTTTTGGGTAAACACTCAACTGATTCTACATGGAGAGAAACTCAAAATGATTTTTTACAACCTTTTTTTCTCATGGGACATGTTGATGAATTGAGGGTATATTAATAATCATACCCCTCCCATAGCTACAATTCCAAATCATTACACACACATAGATTCAAAAAAATAAAAACATTAAAATAGACCACCATATATAAAAATTGTATACATATTAGATAATATTCTTATCCATGATACCAGAAATATGGATATTTAGTGAAATATTAAATTAATGATGATCATAAATAAAAGTGAGGTATACAAACACAACACACAAGGAAAAAGTGGTGAATAACGCATAACCAAAGAGAATATCATAATACAGTCGATTAAAGAATGTATTTAAATCATACTTGGACATTTTTAAGGAAAACATTGTCATATATAATTATAAATAATGTCCAAATGACATGGAAACATGAGAAAATATTGTATGGGAGACTTTATTAAATATCCTCTTTAGTGTTGTTTACGAAATGTTATCATGGAGTCTTTAATATGGGGAAGAAATAATAGAATGAATAAAACCATACATGAAACAATATAATTTTTCTGGATAAAAATAAAGAGTTTGGAAAAATATTTATGTCTTAAAAAATATTATAAGTGTAGTATAAAAATAGTTAACAGACTGGGAAGATCCTTTAAAATGTATTTTCTTATCGAAAGGAGTTGGGAAGGAAACATTGAAAACCAATATTTCCTCATAAAAGAAAGAAAAATAGAGGAAGGAAATTTTTTTAAGAACATAAAAATCCAATTTAGAAGTAGTAATAAAGAAAAATTATTAATTTAATTAGAATAATGAGAGATAAATTGTAACCCAAAAGAAAAAATGGGGTTTGAGAGTGAATCCCTCAACATTAGTTTGGAAGTGTTCTGTAATTATTCATATTGTCTGGGATGACAATATTAGATTAATTAATAATATAACTCATAAACTATTTATTGTGTATTTGATTTATTATAATTTTTTTATGATCATTTACGGGCTTTTTGATTATTTATAGATTCAATTTCATCTTTCATTAGTGATCATTTCTCTGGAATTCTTGATTGGTTAACTTGAATACATATATGAAAGATCCTGTAAAATGTGAATATTTAACCCAAATTAAAACCATATATTATTAATGAACGTAGATTACATTATATGGTGTAATATTGTTTTTATATATTAGGATGATTCATTCGATAAAACATTAATGATAACCAATTATATTTTTTTGGTGGTTTTCAATTGTCACAATCAAATATTGTTTTATTAATTAATATTATGTATATTTATAGGTTAAAAAAAATTAAATACATTTTAATATAAATTTTAGAATATTTTCATAGCATTATAATTGTTTTATGACCAGCCGTGAAGGTGGTATGTAAAATTAAAATGCACCGTCGAAGATGGTGGTAAATTGAAACATCATGGGTGTTGTTTTTATTTTTAGAACAGAAAGGGGGAGAGAAGATAATTTATAGTGGATATACAAGTAATATAATAAAATTAGAGAATATATATCATAGTAGAGTTTTCATTCTAGTATTGATATATGAGATAATGTGTGTAATGTAAAAGGGAAAAAGATAATATAAATTTAAATAAAAAGAAAGCATATATAACTTCTTGAATTCTTTTCCTTGATAATCTTCTTATAGGAAAGGGAAATGATATTTTTGTGAGATCATCATGACTATAACATGTGTAAATGGTTTGGAAGATTAATTGGGAGGAATATTTGAAAACACCATGGTTTAGAAGGTGTTAAGAGGGGGTGGTTAGGGTTGTTATTTGTTGTGGGTGAGAGGGGTTTTATTTATATTATTATTCATTTGTTTGTTATTTTGGATAAAGAATGTCGTTCATGATGATTTCTTTGATGATGTACAACATATAGAGCATATTAGATTTATACAGTGGCCACTTACATAATCAATGACTCGTTTATGACTGAAAAATCATGTATTTGGCTTAAATATAAAATACCCTAAATTACCATTTCTAACTATTCAAAAGAATATTACTAATTTTTTAAAAAATATGAAAAAACTAACCATTTTTCAAAATTTAAAATAAAAAATTTAGTTTATTTAATGAAAATAATTTAAAAATATAATAAATTTTATTTTTAATTAAAATAACCATTTATTAAAAAATTACTAATTTTAAAATTACAATTGAATTTATGACATAATGTAATATTAATTAAGGTCCCATAAATAAATATTATAATCATAATAATTTAAAATAATAATTTTTTAATCTATTTGTTTAATATAAATATTATTTTAAGAAATTTTATTAATTAAAAAATTGTAAATAAACGTTTACCTTTTACAAAAATACCAATACTTAATTTATCATTTCTAAAAAATTTATTTACTAATTCCATGACAAATATATATAATATGTTAAAATATAAGATACCAAAATATTATTTATACATTCATATGATCTTTTATTTTTTTAATGGGCACATTTTTATTCTTAATGGTCACATTAATTTTCCTAACAGTCACATTAATATTTAAAAGTATATAGTCATTCATTTAAGCTCCCTGTTTCAAGAAACATAAGTAATTGTATAAACATAAGTCGCTTAATAAGAAAAATAACCTAAATATTATGATGTTATATTATTCCCACCATCATAAATTTCATCCATGAAATTTTTCATGAATATTTCCTTCTGAAAAAATTATGTTGGTTCTTCTATCGAAAACCATCATGTTCTCACATCGGTTCTTCCATTTTATGGTTTCTCTAAATAACTCTTAACAGTTGAGTCATTCAATTTCTAAATACACGATCTATATAGTCAAGAATCATAGTAATATCCTCAATTTTAAAAAAAACTTGGTTTGATTATATTTCTTCATAGGTGAGTTCATGTGTTGGGTCTGACATGTACGACAGTAAAAATGATATGTGGAACACATAATGGTCTTCAGAGTGCCTTAGTGACATATCAAATTCGTAGTATACAACCCCAATTCATTTTGAAATTTCAAATGGTCTGATGTAACTATGGTTCAATTATTAATTCTTACCATACAATACGAGTTCTTTCCATGGATATACTTTCAGAAACATATGATATCTCAGTTAATGTTCCAAATTCATTATATGGTTGTTAACATAACACATGTTCCTACTTTTATAACCTTTAATATGGGAATAGTTTTTCATTAACATTACTATTATCTCATTAAAATGTTCTGAGGCTATAAGTTTGACTCAACAACTTCATCCCAACATGTTGTTGTATGACTTCTCTTTCTATAAAATACTTCATATAGTGGAATTTTAATTCTAGAATGGAAACTATTGTTGTTAAAAAATTCTACCAAAATTAAATAAAGATCCAACATACCTTGAAATTCATGTGAGGATTATTTCAACATATCTTTTAATGATTGAATAGTTCTTTTATATTATACTTCATTTATAGCATTAAAAATAGAACTCAGATGAAGCTCAGTATCTGAATAATTATAATGACACCAATGTAATTTTGATCTAATATGTGGATATTAATCAAACAAAATTGATAGTGGTGCACCATGATGTTTTACATCATCATTAATATAGTTTGATTATATTCACTTATGAGGTAAATATTCTCTTATAGAATGAAAATGTGCTCTTTTTAAGGTGATCAGAAACAACCATTATCTTATCATTCATTCAGTGGATATTTTTTATTCTAGTTACAATATCTATATTTATTTCAACCCACTTACACATATGAATAATTATAGGTTTTCTTGAATCTTCTATGATGTTGTCTCTCATCATTAACTTTTTGATAGACATGTCATCATTTCATGTAGTCATGAATTTTCTACTGTATATTTTCCAAAAAATGTTCCTTTATATATCATTAAATCATGGAACTACATGAGAGTATATAATAATTTGAGCTATGATAATCATCAATATTTTAAATAAGGAGTTATTTTTTCACTTCTTTAAAAATTCCCATAGCCAAATTTACAAAATCGATTAACATATGATGATTCCCAATCCTCATTTAGGCCATAAGTTCATAATCTTTCTTAATTAATGCATCTACTACCATATTTTATTTTCTTGGGTGATAGTGTTTTGATAGATCATAATATTTAAGTTATTCGAGCCATCAAGTTATGTTATTTCTGTATAAATATTTATTTCAATGATTTTTGATTCATATATACCTCACAAATTTCACCATAGAGATAGTGTATACATATCATCAGGGAAAAGATTATGAATGCTATCTCCAGATCATGAGTAAGACAATTATTTATTAGAATCATCATCTTCCTTGATTCTTATGAAATAAATATAACATTTTTCATAAAGAAAAAACCAAGTATTTTCCACAATGCAGAACTGTAAATCACCAACCCATCATTTTCTAATGGTAGATTTCAAATAAGAGAATTACATAATCTTTTCATTAATTATTTAAATGGTTTTTCACATTATTTTTTCCATTTTAACATAATCCCTTTATGTGTGAGCTTGCATAATGGGTTAGCCAATCAGAAATTTTTTTAATGAAATGTCAATATTACATGAAAAACATTAAAAATATGTACCACGATTCTGTTTATTGGAATAAGACATTCCTGGATACCCCATGTTGTCACTAGATCAATTGAGATTCCATCTATATAGACAATTTTCATATGAAATGAAATTTCCTAAAGCCAAAATTCACACTTTCTAAATTTTCCATATAACTCTTTCCATATTAGAGTTTCAAGAATGATCCACATGTGATTCTATTGGCCTGTATCACTTTTATAATACACCTTTAAATCATCAATGAATACTACAGTTAAATCATTAAGATATTCAGTGAATTATTTGTTCATTAAATTCATGAAAATTGAGTGTTTATTAGTCAGACTAAATGGATTTACTGTAAACTCATGATGTCCATACCTCTTCAAAAATATTTTCTTAAGAAAAATATTTTTTCATTACTCTCAATTGATGTTATACAGTATAATATTCAATATAGGAAAAATATGGAGCTCCCTGAATTCGATCAAATAATCCATCAATGGGAGGAAGAGGATTGTTTTTCTTTATTGTATTAGAATTGGTTTCTCAATAGTCAATCCCCAACCGCAAGAATTCATATTTTCCTGTTAAGAAAGATAAAAGAGTATACCCATGGAGAAAAACTTGGGGTCAATATATCCATTATTAAAAAACTATTATAGTTGTTTATTCATCTCCATTAATTCCAAAGAGGACATTATATAAGAATTCTTTGATATTGTTCATGCATCATGGATTAAATAAATTGTATGATCAGCTTCATACTCTGGGGGAGGGGGGTTTAGGAAATTACTCATGAAATACATAAATACATTCCCATGAAGTTGGTAAATGCTCAATTTAATGATTACCTTCCCAATAAATATATGGTTTTTCTCTTCATCCCAAAAAATTTATATCATTTGACACACTAATGGTGAATCAAAATAATAACTATATGATGATGTTTCTACTCTAATGATTATGGATTCAAAATATTCCTCACATGTTTCAATTTTTTTATTCTTACAATAAACTTTAAAATTATATCCATAATGAGTATTATATAAAACTAAACCATATGCATGATGATATGGTTAGTGAATAGAGAATTTGTATATTCCAAATTGGAAATATCCTAGCAAATTTTTTGCAGTTAAACATCCCTTAGGGTTTTTAACAGAGAACTTCATTATTAAATCAAAAGAGAGAAATCTAATTTTTTGTAAAATTGGTTAGATATACATGTGTGTGATGACCCATAATAAAATAAATCATTGGATAAATTTGATGATGGGATTATTGTATGGGACATGAAATCATTGGATACTCCTACTTCAGTAGTTCAGATCACATAAGATTGGTCATATCCCCTTGGCCTATTCTATAGTAGATTCTCATGACTATTGAGAAATTTATTTGACTAATTACCCATTTCACTATATGCTATGCATTTAAAATAATTTATTTGTTTATTCCCCATACATTAATTAGCTATGTGGCCCTTTTATCTATACTAATAACAAAATCTAATGCCTATTAATAATTTTTAAGGATGATTCTTTCAATAATATTTTGAATAATAGAAATTAATTTAATCTAGTCTTCTTCTTGATGCTTCATCTTTTCCATGGTTATCTGAAGACCTAATCTTCTCATTATTTTCATTTAACATATTGGATCAAGAAAATTTCTTCTCTTCTTTTATGGAACATAATAATATTTCATCATTGGATGAAATTGTTTGAGAATCCAGTTACCTTCATATAATTTTATCAATTCTTTCAAATAAATGATCAATATTGTTTTCATAATCTCGTATATAATATATTGAATAACTATCTAGCCTTGTGAAGGTAACCTCTTACTCTGCAAAAATATCTTATACCATTGGATTTATGTTATGTATTTTTATCTTTATTTCAGTTCATTTCTCATGAGGGAAATATTTTACAAATAATTTTTAATTCAAATTTATTTACTTCATGACTTGTATTTCAAATTCCTATTTAGTATTCGAGATCAACGACCACCATTGATCAGTATCTCCCTTGATACATTATACATCTAGTAGAACATTTCCATTTTCATTTTATCCAAATGATACAAATATATTTTCAAGGGACTTGATCTACTTCCAAAAAACAACTGGATTAGAAGTCCAACTAAATGATGGGGGAATATTATACAAGAAATTATACCACCAAGGTGTAGTATGGTTATCTACTATAAGCAGAGTAATCTACCCTAATATTTTCATTATATGGTCAGCTCCAACACTAATTGTGTTGAATTTCTAGGTGGATAAATACATACAACGTCTATGGGTATTGATTCCATTTCTTTTAATATGTTGCATCTCAAAATAATGGAACACACTGAGTTAGCATAAATTATTCAACAGTATTGTGACATAAGTTCACTATAAGGAATTATTATAATTATCATGTATACTTATTATCCAGTTCCAATGGTTTATACTAAACATTATATAATACATAAAATAACTACCTAGACCACAGTAGACAATAGTAGATAGTTATTATATTATTATTGTAGAGATACAAGAGATACAAACACCAAGTATTGATCTGTTTAGTATTTTGGAGGTGTTAAATATATATATGGTTCCCTTATTACATTAGTAATTAAATACAGATCTTATGAAAAGAAAAATAAACTACTTCCTCAAATCTAATTTTATCATTTCATCTTCATAACACGGGAAGGATAAAAATAAAATGGTGGTCTCAAATGGTTATTAAGGGCTACATGAATAATATATATGCAATGAAAATTCAATAAGTATTTAGAATTATGTAATGATAAATAATGGAAAATACCATTCCACCAATATTATAAGAATTAAAATACATCCATATATTTTTTTCATTGTGAAAATATCATGGAAAGTAAAAATGATTTCTGAATGAAAACAAATTATTAATAACTAGAGGTCAAGTGTTCTGAACTTGAACTATTATACGATTAATATTATAAAAGTATGGGGGTAAAAACCCCTCTTATATATCATTGAAACGAATAGGTAGAGATTTTCTCCAACTATATTGTCTCATGATACCTATCGAGATATCATGGTACTTTATATCACTAGGCCCCTCCCATCAATTCAAGTCCAAAGCATTCTAGAATCATAGATTTTATTCAATGAAAACAATCAATGATACCACTATATATAAACATGGTATATGTATAATTAAATATGAATATCCTTGATACAATAAAAATTGATATTTAAATTAATATTCAATTAATGTTGATTATAAATAATAAGGATGTATAAATACCCAAAACCCAAGGAATAAGTTTTCAATAAGGCATAACCATACGGAATATAATAATTGTTTGTATGAATGGATAGATTTAAATCATAATTGGATATTTATTAGGTAATATATGTATTTATCATGTAAAATTATGTGCAACTAAAGTGAAAACATGTAAAAATAGTGTTTAAGAATCTTTATAAAAAAATACGTTTTATTGTGGTTTAATGGAAAATTTTAAATATTATATAAAACTGGAAAATGAATAATTTTTTGAGTAAAAATTTAAATGAAAAAATATTATTTTTTTCATGATAAAAAGTGTAATTATATAAAAACTTGGTGGCATAAAATATATTATGAAGTATATTTCAAAAATTGGTAAGAAATTGGGATGTTCCCATAAATAGGTCTTGCTTATTGGGAGGAATTGAGAAGGAAACCATAAAAACATATATTATACAATTAAATAAAGAAGAATATAGATATTTACATATGTTTGGAACATAAAATATTAATATATGAGGAGTAAATAAGAACAAATAATAAATAAATTGTAGTTAAGTAGCAGAAACCCAAATCTGAATAACAAAATGTGGGTATAGAGAGAATCTCTTACATTAGGTATGAAAGTGTAATGAATGTTTACATAATGTGCTAGATAATGAAATTAGATATATTAATAATTTAATTCAGAACTTCTAAAACTTTTATTTTTGTTATTATAATTTTATTATTATCATTTATGGTCTATATAATGAGTTATAATATTCAATTCTTTATTTTGGGAGTGTTTGTCTCCTTGGTTTTCATTATTGGTTCACTTTTATACATGTGTGCAAGAACAAGTGAAACGGTAATACTTATAAATAATTAAAATTATATATTATTAATTAACATAGATAATATTAAATAGTTTAATATATACTTTTTCCCATAAACGATAATGATTCTTTTTATTAAATATTATTTATAAAAATTTATATTATTTTGTAGTTTTTCTTAATCATCAAAAAGTTATTATGTTTTATAAATTAATATTATTAAAATGTATTAGTTCCAGAACACTAGATATGTTTTAATATACATTTTACAATCTATTTTTTCCATTATAATGGTATATTACTATACATGATGGTGGTATTGGAAATAAAATTTCAACATCCATGGATGATGTAAATAGACACATCACTGACGAAATTATCATTTTTAGAAAAAAAAGATATATACAAGAGAATTGATGGTGCATGAACTATTAAAATAAATAAATTTATTATAAATATAAGATACTAGAGTTATCATTCAATTTCAGATAGAGTATCAAAGATGATGATACGAAAAAAAATTAAATGAAATTAAAAGAGAATGAAAGAGTATTTTACCTCTTGAACTATTCTCCTTGAGAACATCCTTAAGGTAATTGGAAATGATAATTGGAGTGAAACAGAATAAAATAACATGGGGAACGAGTTTGCCTATGTAATTCGGTAAAATATTATCAAAAAAAATGGATTACAATGTCTGAGAAGGTGATGTGGTGAGGGGTGGTATTTATAGTGGAGGAAAGGGATGTTTTTTTAATTTAATTATTTGTATAATATTTTTGATCAATAATATCAATTGTGACGATTAATATGATTAAATTCTATAACAAGATAATGTTAATTAGAAATATTTTCTACAGACATGATCCATGACTCATTCATCACTGAAAAATCATTTTATTTGGAAAAATGAAAAATATCGCAAATTACCGTATTCCACAATCCAACAAAAATTGTACCATTCTATGAAAAAACCATACAAAAACCATGATCAATTTTTTATGCTTTGAATACAAAGAGATACATCAATTTATAAAAAATATCTAAATATAAAAACTTTAAACTTTAAATCAATTCTTCATTTATTCCAAAATTGCAAATTTTAAAATTATAACTCATGTTATGGTAAATTGAAAGATTTATTAAGGACTCATACAAATATATTATAATAATAATGAGAACAAATAATTATTTTTGAATCTATTTTGTTAAAATATTTTTTCTTTTAAAAAATTATATTAATTATAATAATTTAAATAAACATTTAACTTTTACTAAAATACCAACACGTAATTTATCATTTAAAAAGATTAATTACTTATTCAGTTCCATAATTATATCACATTTTCATTTATAAGATTTTAATGTTATATTTATAGTTTCATAGTTGGGTTTATTATACTAATTATCAAATTATTATTACTAATATTCACATTACAATTCATAATAATCATATTAATATATAGTAGCATACTATGGTTCATTTAAGATAAAAATTGCATGAAACATAAGATATAGATTACATTGAATTTATTTATGATGTTATTTAAAAGAAATTAAGGGAGTTATATTTGGGGTAATTATTTGTTATTGTTTATTATGAATCCCTCTTACGTAATCATGTTAATATTGTTTTATGTTTCATGAGATGTTTATTTGGAATTGTTAGGATATGACACTGTGATGATTCTTGTTAAGAGGATGACCTGAGGATATGGCTAGAGATGATCCTCTATTAGTGGAACTTGAGGCACAAGTAGTGTCAGGCAAAGAATCAAGAGATATTTCTTGTGAGAAATTTTCTTGTTTCATGTTTTTTATAGAGAGTTACCAAGAGTGATATTTATAGTATGTAAGACTAGGAACGAGAGATTCATTTACAAAAACCACTGAATTTTACAATATTAGGTGGAACTGTGGTAACAAAGTTCTATATTGAGTCCATCCAAACTATACATGACCATTTGGATAATCCTCCTATAAAGATATCCATGTTAGATGATTATATGTTACAATTATCAGTGAAGAACGAATTGGGTGTTCATGCTCAGAAAAGGAAGTATGAGGGTACGTCATTGAAAGAAATATCAGATAATTTACTTGAGGACTAATTTCAAGAGCACTGAGATAGGGGGAGCATCTTATTTCATTTGGTTGGCTCATGGAGGTATGTCTATGATAGAAAATTCTAGTCACCATAAAACCCTACACCGGTTATCTGCAACATTGTTAGTGGGTAAGACAATTAGAAAAGACATTTCTAGGATTGATTTAAACATGATAATAATTTTTAGGTCAATATTATCTGGTTAACAAATTTTGATGATGTGGTGGACCAAGCTCTCATATAAAATGGGAACATAGAGGAGGCTTCTAGTGTAGTATATGTGGTTTTTACGGGCTGACCATGAGGTGAATATTCTGAGTGTAAGAAGCATCATTATGTGGTTTTTGATTAGTTTATTGGAAAGAATAATGTCTAGAGGAAAGGATTAATTACATAATATATTACTATAGTTCTTTTCCAATAGTGTGATAGGTTGGGAACCAATAGTAGGAATTGTTCCCAACCAACAAATATGCGATTATATTATAGAAAGGTGGAAAATATAGAATGGTTCTACATGAACCCATTAGAGACAGATAATGATGGGGTAGCTAAATAAAAACAGGGCCCAGTAAGGGGAAATTATACACCATATTACTCTATAAGAAAGTGTTCTACAACAAATGGTGGTTGTGGTCATAGACGTGGTACATACAGGAAAGAGTGCCTATATCAATTTATTTGTTCTGCTTAGGGTACTGAGACTACCTCACAGGGGAGAGGGGTAATATAGATTCGTGTGGATCATCCTACACTTGTGGATAGCAAGGATATACCAGTAATAATTATATGTACTATTCGTATAACTTCAATGTTCTCTAGTGCTTAATTTGATAATATTAACACAAATTGTTTTATAAATGATTAAAATGTGAATGGGTTGAGCATGTTAGTGGTGTTTTTGAGTGGGGTAATGATGATAGATAAAGAATCGGAGTATAATCAAGAGAAATATGTTTGTACAAGGGATTTTGTCTCATGGTCTGAAAGTATCACTTTCTTTAGGATATTAACATTAATTAATTGTTATTATTTGAAAAAATTATGGTTAAGGATGGGTTATTATCATAATGAGCCCTAATATATTTTTATAATAGGATAGTGACATTTAAATCACCTACGGGTGAAAATTATATCTATCATGGAGAGTGGTTTATCAAAGTGGTCCATGCAGGGTCATTTCATCAGTAACTAAGGGAGCATAGTGGACAAGTATGTAGATTATATTTGGTTGATATGGGTGTTAAATAAGATGTCTCTCCATCCATAGTGTATATATTTCATGATGCATTTCAAGAATACTTATCATGGTTTCCACCATATATAGATATATAATTTACAAATGATCTCATGTAGGGGCTGAGGTAATTTCTATTCCACCTTAAAGAATAACACAAAAAGAGCTTCAAGAGCGCAAGATATATCTAGAATTAGTTATCGATGAAGTTTTTATCCACCCTATTATGTTTCCCTAGTGTTATATAGTTTTTTATAAAACATTATTTTGTGAATAAGCATTTATGTATTCATTATTGGAAGCTGAACCCAATGACTGTGAAGTATTGGTATCCTCTTTCTAGTATTATTGATCTTTTTGACCAATTGAGGTGGTCTTGTGTTTTCTCCAATATTATATTGAGATAAGGATATATATAGTTTATAGATAATCCTTTTGATATACCATTATCTACATTCAAAAGAAGATATCTCAAATACGAGTTCATCGTGTTGCTGTTTGGGTTGATGAACACAATAGTATTGTTTATGGCCATGAAGAACCAAATCTTCCATCTGTATCTAGATATTTTTTCTTTTTTCTTCAAGTGTGAAATATTCTTATACTCCATCACTCATGTAAATCATTTCAAAATATTGACATCATAATATATACACATAGAATGAATAGGCTGTACCCCAATCTATATAAGTGTGTTTTCTGGATTTATTAGGTACACTTCATGGGTTACATAATCTCAGAATAAGGTGTGACAATGGGCCCCTGGAATGTGTAGGAATATATATCATGGGAGAAGCCTAGTAATTTATTTAATATCAATGTTTTTCTATAGTTTTTTTACTATTAACATATGATCATATTGAAATTTTTTCGATTTAACGAACATTATTTCTGAATGACCATGGAAGGAGTTAATATTGAATGGTTACAACGTGTGAGAATGTAACGACCAAAACTTTTACTAAGGAAATTCATCTTGATCTGATTAAATGTATAATTATGTAAAACCATCATATAAAACATTTTCAGTTCTTTGGTTAAATGTTTTTTGATTTTAAAATCTAGTTAATAATTGTTATCGTTGCTAATATAGTGGTTGAACAGTGATCCCATGATTATTATAAATATAGAGATTTAACAAATTAAATATACTCAAAAAAAAGAATCAATGGCCTCATCTAAAAGAATTTCCCCATAAGAAGCCCATTTTTCAGAGATCAAAAACATAGTGGCATCACTGGAATTCACTATTGAAAAATCCGAAGTCGAGTTTCAACACCTTCATCTTGAACAGAACCAGCTATGGGAGAAGTGGATGTTGATAGAGATTACAACTGAGTAATTTTATCTGAGCCAGCCCATGAATATTTTAATTCATGTTTCTTTATTCAAATGTTTATAATTTAAATGTTACCAAATTGGTAAAAATTTATATTGGAATCCCAATTTTGGGATTTCTTATATTTTCATTGATGGAATATTATAATATATACTTCATAAACTCAATGTATCTTCATGTCCTATAGATATGAAATGTTCTTCATTCTATTTATCATAATTACCCTCTTTATAAATTTTATCAAGAAAATGATTGATTAAAAGAAAGACCAATCTAATTTTTTTTTCTGATCATGTATATTTTTCTTCAATTTCAATATTTTTCCAAATTTTATAAAAAAGTACATATTATTTAAATATTTTTTTTATCACTAACATATTAATGTTATAATTTAATTTTTATAGGTTTTCAAATTACTCATTATAATGATTTTTGAAAGGTTTGTGTTTCTCTTTCTTTACCAAAACTAAAATTGAAAATTTTTTATTTAATATATAAAGAGTTAATAAATTTTCCCACCACTGTAACTTCTTTTTTGTATTTATCTTATTTTAAATGTTTGTGATGGTTTTAAAAACTAAATTATTTAATGAAAATTTATTCTAAATTACTTGAGTCCAAATTCATCTATGTTTCAGAAGACTTGATTTTATTACAAAACCATCATTTATTTTGAAAGTATTATCATATTTTATCTCTTTTTTTATTTTTTAGTATTTAAAATTATATTGAATCATTAACAATAATTTGATAATATTTCTTCATACATAATATTTTTATTCGATATCACTATGTTTTTTATCGTCATTATAATTATTTCCAATACCCTATATCAATTTTTTCATAAGGTATTTTACAATGAATGTTAAATGAATGGCTAGTAAAATATTCCTATTATATATTATATACACAATATAACTACTTTTTTGATATATAATATTATTTATAAACTAAAATTATAATTTCATATTTGAGGAATGCATTGGACTTGTTGTTATGAGTGGGTCCTAGTTATAGATAACCCCTTGAAGCATCATTTCGCATCATGATACAAACCAATTGGTGAGCCATATGAAAAGTTTTTTTTTGTGTATACCTACACAAATTTGAAAATATATTGTCTTAAGGTATTGATCAGGATTTTTGATATTATGAATTTTAATCATTTACAAATCTGTAATTGTAATCTATGATATTATTAAATTTATATTATATTTAAATGATTTTTTATCAATTTATTTATTAACTGGAATTCATTTTCATTTTTCGACCATTCAATATTAAATATTCCTTATTTAATCATGATATATTCCGTAGTACACTATAATTACTAAGAGTTTTAGATCACCGTAATTTTTTCCTTTCCTATGAAAATTAAGAAGGAATCGTTGATTGAGTTTCATGGATGAAAAATGTTTATTTTTTTTATTGTTTGAGGTTTTATTTCAATTGTAAAACATGAAACATGTATATATCAAGTTCTTTTTGACTATTACCTAATTATAAATTGGTGAAGTGATCTATTTTATTTGATTCATATGTAGTTATCTAGACACTAGCTCTGGTTTATTGAAGTTGTGGTCTCTATAGTTGGTATTATAGCAAGTTTAGTAGAAACCATGAGAACTATGTATAGGATAATAAACATACATTAAAACATAATTTTATGATAGAATCTATGGATAATTATATGCTTAGGATTATATCACAATTATTTGGTAAATTATAGGTTTCAATGTTTTCCTAGAAAATAAATCAATATTTGGAAACTACAATGTCTCAAAACCTATGACACATGTACATAGAGGGATTATGACACTGAATGGGGAAGATATAGAATTAACTAGACTATCAGTAGATTATGAAGGGTGGGCCAAATACTACACAACATTCTAGAAAATAACAAGGGATATTATTTTATTAATTACCATTATATTTAAAATTCATTATGAAATATTTGAATATTTTTATGATTTGATGTAATTCAAAAAGAAACAATGTTATTGATTCTATAATTACCAATGAAAAAAAATCAATTTATATAAATAATTACTATAACTATATACATTTAATTAAAATTCATAATTTTTTGAGATAATTATGTATACTATATTATTTAGAGAAGAATACAAGAAGAATGAATGGTATAGATACTTGTGTCAAATATAGATATTTTTCTTCTTGGAAAGATAATACTACTCATATTAGAGTTGAGAATATCATAACTATATTGTAGAATTTAACCCAATTTATGACTAATATCCTTTCATATATGGAATAAAATGATGTTCTATGGAATTATACACCTATTTTGGATCATTTCATGGGATGTAAGCCTCTATATATTAGTGGGACAACAAATCCAATGGTAGATGAGTAATAGATTATATACCATAGAATGATATTTCATGACATGGATGCAATTAATGTGAAACGATTATATTGGTATTGTATTTTATTAATGATGATTCTGATCACTGTTGTTCTATGATCCAAAATAATAAGGTGGAATAATAAATATAACATATGAAAAATATTTATTTTAATGTAACATTCATCGACAAATATTTCCCACATGAGCGTTGAACAGAAATTAATTGAGAATTCCCCATCATAAATAATAAAGAATAAGAGAGTTTTTTAGTGTAAGGGGATACCTTTAAAATATTATCCATTATTATTGTGGATTAAATACCCAATCAAGAATGAATAATTAATTGGTTCATTGATAGTCTTTGTCCAAGACCCCGACCACCACTAGATTCTAAATTTTTTGAAATATATTATGAAATAGTATTTTATTCCATAAAAATAAATAAATAGTTTCATAGATCCTATATCCTAAAGAGAAATAAATATAATAATATGTTCGTTGAGAACCATGAAAAATGTAACATATTAAATAATAAGTCAATAACAAATAGATTTTTATTATGTGAAAATTTTGAAAAGATACAGCATTGGAACGTATTAAAGGAAAGAGATTTTGTTACTATTGAAGATATAAGAGTCATATAGATAATGATTGTAAGGGAAATAAAAAAAACTTATGTTTTATAATTCATACGAATTATACAAATTGGGAATTATTTAACTCAATAAGTCTGGTATCAAGGGAACCTACAAATGAATATTCCATTGGGAGAAGGGAAATATTATATAATCACTACATCTAAGGATTATGTTAATAATGATTTTGTGGAAGGTTCATACATCATAAACATAATATTTTCTAATGATTTATGTTACTATTGTAGTTTTTAATATTTTATATCTTATATATTTTGCAGGAAAATTTGTTATTTCCTATGATCATTAACAAGGGTGTTTTTGATTAATACACCAAGTGAAAATCTCACTACAATAAGGACATGTGAGTACATTTCCATTATAAAACAATGAAAAATACAATTTATAGATTTTATTATTATATATATTATTGTGTTTTATATTATACTTGGTATTTTCTAGATCTGAAAAATTATGAAAAAAATTATTTATATGAAATGGAAAATAAGATTCACAATGAAGTTATGAAAATTGAATCCTTTTAAAGAAGAATTAATCATCTATTTCATGTTTGAATCCACCAACTATAGTTCTTATATATGATTTTATAGAACATAATTTCCATACAGATGTTTAATTATAGGGGAATTTGAATTTTCCAAATTATTAGAGGGGATGAATATTGAACCCAGTATCAATGTAATAATGAATGTTTTAGAACATTGAAAATGTTGATTGGGGAGTTGAATGAATTTTGGGGATTGTCACTATGGATTAGGAGGGCCTAGAGAGTGTCTACGGTTATTGGCTCAACATAGGTTACAAAAAACCACTATCCCATAAGGGGAATCCATCTACTAATCGATGAATCTAGTAAACGACCTAGTTGGTTTCTGGTTCCACATAATAACTATTCGTTTGTACCAAAAAGTTGATGGTAAATGAAAACTATATGATGGTTTTTATTTTCTATCTAGTTTTCTATACCATATATATTGTGAGGGAATTAAATGTTCAAAACTAACTGTTTACCATTTTTGTTTATAAGGGTGAATCCCCATTAATCTCCATATCTTTGCATGCATAGACTAGTAGGTTGTTCCACTACATTTGCATATTATATCATTACCAGTGGAGGGGGTTTCATTTGGGAATTTCTTATTAAAATAGAATTTATGGGTATCTAAATGATGAACCAAACAAAATTTAACATAAATAATATATTAGTCCCATGATATAAATAATACATTGTAGAAAATTTTCATAATCCATGTACTGAAACATATATTTCTGTTGAAATTATCTATGAAAACATATTGTTTTAATATAGTTTAAATCATTTATTATTTATCATGATACTATAGAACCTATTGTTTGTTTTGAATATGGAATAATCAGCTTTGTATAATTGGGATTGTAGACACAAAAAATCGTTCATCTCAACTTCTCTATGATGGAAAAACATGTCATACCATGATTGAAAACATGAAGGAAACATAAATATCATAATAAATGATGAAAATATGTTCGATGATAACCATAAAACATGTTACAATAAGATAATATCATAAAAACATTATCGATTCATCTATGATTTCTTCTATCACAAAACAAGATATAATAGACAAATAACATGTGAACATGACTTCAAAGTGAGGAATACACTAAAAAATGGAATAATGTTGAAAATATTATGTTTCATGGTAATGAAATGCATCTTTAAAAATTAGAATAACTTGAATAAAATGAAAAAATGGAACAAAAATAATCATATGATATCCTACATGATAAATTCATTATGGAAATTCTTTTTTACAAAAACTCATTATACCCATGATTGAAAATGTGAGATAACAAATCATTCCCAAGATTGTGTGAAAAAACCAATTTTGTATAATATTGACATCTCATGAAATATTATCATATACCAATTAACTGTATAGTGAAAAAAAATTAATCATTATATATACGAACGTGTTCCAATTAAAATAAAACATAATCATATATTTACAAACCCAAGGAAAAATATTTATTTTCTTTAAATTCCAAAAAACAATTTCATAACATAAGCATAAAATATAATTTTCTATCATAAATAATACTTTACAAAATAAATAATATCATAATTAATTATATATGGTGATAAAAATATAACATAATTAATGATAAGCCTTGGTGTGTAAAAATAAGCGAGTATAAAAAAGTTTCTAAAAACCCTTTTAAAATAGTAAAGTTCAAATAATATTCCCAATTTTTAATGAAGTTGAAGTGAAGATGTTTTAAAACGTTTATATAAAGAGTTATAAAAAATATAATTGAAAATAAATAATGTTTCTCAAAAAAGAAATGTTCAGTGGATGATAAATAGTTTATCTTTTCTTAAGGATAGAAACCTCAATTTCGTATGTATTTTTAAATACCATTGTTTGAAAACCAACATCTGTAAGAAGATCAAGAAATATTTGATCGAAAATTAATTGAGGTTAATTAATGTATCATTATAGATAAAATATAATTAAGTTTTAATTATTTAATTGAGAAAAATGGTGGAATTTAAAGACATAGAATTTATAGAAAATCCATTAAATGTAAATAGAATTATATTTAACAAAATTGATTTTATCAAAAAAAATATAATCATCATGTAAAATGAATTTGGTGTGAAACATTATTTCAAAAGAAAAGAAGTTTCAAATACCAAATAATAGTGTCATATTCTCTAATTTTATTGTAATTAAAGGAAATAGTAAATAGAGTAATTTTAACCAAATGAACATATTTGAATCTGAAACACCCCTAATAGACTTTTTGACACTTTACTAAAAACGTTTGGAGTGGTATAAATTTAAATTGAAAAATTAATATCATTAAATCATCATGATATAAAAGGATAATTTTCATGTATTTACACTATTAATAATGTAACATTGCGTATATCATAAATTTGTATCAGTGGATTAAATCTTTACGCAACAAAACGATTACCCTGCTTTCGTAGTTGGTCGCACACTAACCTCCTTTCAAATAATAAAATAACATAATACCCTATTACATAACTTTACTAATAATTATTAAACAAATATATGTTTAATTATTTTTTTATCTTATGTGGATTAATTATATATAGTTTATAATGACTATTGTGTTTTAAAAACACTTACTATTTTTTCCACATTTAATAATTTTGATATAATTATTCATAACTCGATAAATAGTTAATTATTTATAAATAATTTTATATCATTTTACATAATACATATTTATAATTAAAATGATTATATGACATTTGATATGTTTGTTGGTAATGTTATGTTGAAATGGATTTTTTTGCTGTTTCTTTTGGTAATTTTAGGGTTTGAAGATGGGTTGCTAAATATATTTTATAAATGTTATATAAATTCTAAAAAACCATTAAATAATACTTATTTTATTATTAATCAATAATAATATCAGTATTTAGTTTCCCATATTCATCCATGATTTTATTTTATATTATCATTCATATAGGTGGTGAAACCACAGAAATCATAAACACACATAATCTCGATGGGTGAGTATGGTCAAGTATGTGTTTTAAATGAAATAATATAATTATAAAGGTATCAAAATAATACTAATTTTATATTTTATAAAAATTTACCATATTTTATGATGTTTTTTAGAATAATTAATGTCGCTATGAAAAATAGAAAATGCTTTTCGTGGAGGCAGTAGTTTGCGCACAAGCATGATTGACGTTGCATTGATTATATAAGTTGAAATAAATGAATAAATAAGGGTTATACCATTAATATTACAACTTATAATTGTAATAATGACAATTAATTAATCATATTATTATTGTGAAAATACATTAGTATGAGAAAGATTATAAAAAAACATATGAATGATATAATACTTATATTGGAGACATGATATTTGTTTTAGAAGTAAAATAGAAATTGAAGGTATTAGGATAAATATGAGTGAAAGGGGAATTATTTTTCTGGTACAGGTTTATATGGAAAATAAAAAATAATACATTCAAGGAAGAATTTGGTGGTGAAATATATCTTTAAAGGTTGAATGTGGTGTTTTATTATAAGTTAAAGCGCATGCACTTTGGAAAATACAATTACATTTTTCAATAATGAAATGCCCTTTTTAAGGACAAAAGGTTCAAAATTAGATACTATTATAGATTTCACATGTATTGGTCGATTCAAAGATAAATTATGTAAATAAACGTACAGTTTTAAATGATTTTTTACTTTTATACAATGTTAAACTAAATTCCATTCTTTCAATTTTATTGTGATAATTAATTTTTAGCCTAAGAAATTAATTTTGAAGGTAAAAAGTTTAATGTTATTCTTATTTACTAATTTATATTTTTTAATTTAATTTTTAAAAACATTATTTCATATAAAATTTTGGTCGATGAGAAATGATAATTTTACAATAAAGACCCTAAAATATGTAAAATAGTTTTTTTAAAATTCTATTATTATTATTTTTAATTTATATATACGAAAAGGATATTTTTTATTGATTTAAAATAGCATAATTCTTTTATCAGGAAGTTAATATAATGTATACATATTTTATATTATGTAATATCTAAATTTCACCTTCAAAAGAAATTTTCTAAAGAAAACTCAATAAATATTTTTTTACATTACACTTTTTCTTTAGCTATAAAAATATATTTCTAGGTTTTCAATGTATAAATAATGTTAAAAATTAATAAATTTTATTCATTTATTTGAAATTTGATTCCATTAATTTTTTTCATAAATTATTGTTTATTCATATATTGTTTTAAAATCAAATAAATAATATTTTTCCTAAATCCCACACAATCGACTAAAAATAATCCTTTTTTCTAAATGATAAAAAATTCACAATAAGTACATTTTGATACGTTGAAATATAAAATGAGTGGTATTTTATTTAATTAAACTTAAAAAAATTGAAAATTTACCTTTTAATTGGAAATGAAATATTTAATAAAACTATTTCTTAATAACCCCTTTCAACACTAACACAAATTACCTATTTATTATCTAAATAATTTGTTTTTTATTTTATAACCATATTAGTTTAATAGCTAAATTTTTTCAAATATATTGTATCTTCCTCATGATAGGTGTTTCATGAATAAAATTTTATCAAACATAATCTTATTTTTAAAAGGAAATAAATCATGACTCAGTACATTATACAACAATAAATAAATTGAATCATCACAATATTAAATATTTATATCTTTTGAATATATAATGCGTAATTTATTAATAATATATATGATATATTGAGATATCCACCATACTATCATAGAATTGGATAATTATCATTTTAATAAAATAAAATTATATAAAAATACTCCCATGTTGGGGTATATAGTAATAATATATTATATATAATATACATTTAATAAAACTACCATAATCACCAACACATAAAACCTAAAAAAAATAATATATTGATCTAATAATAAAATCTATCTTCAATACCCAAATGTTATTATTCACTATCTGAAAAAACCAAATTCCATCATTTATATACAATATAATACTAAAATTCATATAACATTAAAAATATTTTGGTCCAACTATCAATAAAATGGTTACAAATACCGTAACTCCTTATTTCCCTCTTTCACCTATTTTATCATCTATGCTTGTTTTTCTGTTTAATTATATTCATCTTGGGGATCTTAAGGATAAAGAAATTATTTTTAGAAAAATTACATATTTTTGGGGTAAATTTCTAGTTTTAATTAAAGTGTTCCTAGTGTAATTATGTTAATATCACTACTATATTCTCCCTTATTTTGAAGAATGATCTAGTTGACATAAGGTTATTATTTAAGAATCATGATTTTATTCCATGTTTGGGGAAATTACTCAGAGTGTATATGGCTTAAATGGCCTATACATGGCCGCTAGATACAAGTCATGAACTGTTTACATAGTATTAAAAGATTATATTCAATGTATTGGATACATAATTTGAAATGTTGAAAGATCTATTTCTTATAAAATGGATTTGTGTTTTTAGAAAACATTATACCTATAGATTACACAGTTTGTAAATGGGTAAACCGTTATGTAACTTTTGGGTGGGTAGATTTTAGGGTGTTGAATCAATTGATTCATCATTGATTATTTTTCGTCCCACCTTTCTCTCCACCCTTGTAACTTCTTTAATGAATTCTTGAATTTCTATTAGATCCGAATTTATTTATTCAGTGATTGAGAACCACATCAATTTGGGTGAATCTCTCCAAGTGAGTGAAACATTATACTTATTTCTTTATTTAATTTTTTGGGTTTCATTACATTTATTTATTAGAAATGATTACTTTTGGTGATGTTTCATCTTATTCCATTCACGATCCATTATGTGATCTTATTACGGGGCCTTTTCGAGGTTGGTTGTGGTGTGGCAGTGCTGAATTCTGGAGGTATGTATTCTTTACTTTTCTATGATGATCCTTTTCTTAAATTTACTCAATTATAAAATTTAAGGATTGGTTATAAGACCTCCATTGAAATTTTTTGGATTTTTATGTGTGGTGGATTCTCTTGTGGGTGTGTGCGACTCGATTTTTTTTTGTAGGTGGTTCTGTCTCTAGATGTGTAGTTGAACTAACTTGCTCCTACTTTTGATGAATTTTTTTATTAAATGAAATGGAAAAATATTTATTATTTATTTTTGTATGTTAACATCGGTTTTCATAAATGAAGGTTTTTACATACTTTTAGTTAATGGAAAAGCCTAATAAAACAATTGTGAAATGGTTTTGTGAAATTGTTGTCAATGAATTGATTTTTGGAAATATTTATGATTAAAAAGTTATGTAAATAAAGAACATTCGAACCCATGGTAAATAGATGGTAGGTGTATTTATAGGTCTCATCTACTGTTGGTGGATTTCTTATGGGTCTTTCCTCTTCTCCCTATGCATGTTGTTTTAGGGACTTATTTAACTAGTTAAGAGGTTCACCCAATAGGGTGTCCCTATAAACTCTTGACTTGATGCATATGTTTGGTATATTTGTGTGTATACAATTTTCTATGTTAGATATGAGTGTACATGATATGTTTGCCTATTCTTATCCTTAGCGTGATGTTAGATGTGCATCCTGGCTGGGTTGAATTGCTTTTAGTTTGTATTGCTTTGATTTTACTTCCATGTATTTTATATGATTAGTGATTCATGATATGTTTTGATTTAAAATTATATATATATTCTCTGATATATGGATATCAAATTATTTAAAATTGATTTACCTATATTATTTATAAAATTTTAAAAATGGTAAATTTAACTATTTTTCCATAATTATTATATACCGACAGTTAAAATATTATCATTCCTTGTTTTTTTAAAAAGATAATCATGATTACTATATTATTGAAATACTTTTTATATAATACCTTATTGAGACCCTTCATATCTTGTAAGATCAAACCTTTATACCCCTTTAGTGGTGTGTTGAAATTATTATCTCTTTCAATGCAGGGAAAATATACGAAACATTTTTTGGTGGCTGGGTTTTTTGTTAGTTGATTTGGATATCTTATTTTGATATGAATGGATTCGTCCAATGCTATCATATTAAGTAGTTTTATTTTCAAATTTTGTTATTCTATTTTGGTTGGACATGTACTTGTAGATTGTTTCTACTCATGATTTTTTTGGGTTTTATCTTTTTTAAATGTTATGTAATATATTTATCATTATGGTATTTAATATTATATATATATATATATATATATATATATATTTGTGTGTGTGTGTGTGTGTGTTTTGTTACCTTACGATGGAAAAAATCATTCCCATTATTTATTTTTTGATGCTCAGGTGCTATCTGAATCCCCATCTGGGCCGAGAATACCCTTTGGGAATGTGGATGATTGGGCCAGGTTCCAGTTTGAGAGGGTATTTATGTTGGTTCATTACACATTGGTATAAAATATGGTTCTTTCTCAAAATTCCTTATCTTAGGAAGATTGGTAGACTAGAAATGGGATTTTTAGAACCAGGGAGATAAATTGCAGAAATTTCATGTCCGTCTCTTGTCATGATGAGACTAAATTAAACATGGGATGTTGGAATATCTGTATCCTAAATTGAGTAATTTGATGTTAATTAATTATTTTTTGATATTGGTTTCTTATATTTAAATGATATTATTCTATATTATGACCATTTCATATGTTTTGGTGTTTAGTATTATGCCTGTGAAACGTGTTAAATTAATTCCTCAAGAGAGTGTACCTAATGCTTCATAAGCGAACCCACTTATAAATCAGAATAGTATATATGCTATCATGTTGGAAATTCATTCTATCCCTAAAATATACTACAACATCAGAACATAATTCTTGAGGTATAACCCAGAGTTGTTGGAGAATGAGATCAATCATGAGAGTTCTATCATGCGATTTTATCATCCATTAATGCTACAAATGAACCAAAATATGGGAGTGTTATCCTAACTAGATCGATCTGATAATTGAATTCCTGGATACACCTGAGATTATTTTTGGTGAAATGTGTGACCTTCATACATGAGGGTCGTAGAAAGTGATGGTTGTATTCCATGGTATATGTGGATAGGCATACGTTTTTAGACTATAAGGGTTTCAATAATCTCTTCATCATGTATTTTTTTCTAAAGTCACAAATGATGGAAAATTTTATGGAATTCTTTTCTTTAATGTTAGTAGATAATTCAGTGTTATCGTACACAAATATGTATTACTATCTTGTTAATTTTTAACTTGTGGTGGTGAAGAATATCATGTTGAAAGATCAGAAGTACCTGTAGAGTTTCATAGCATATATTAGGCCACATGTATTAATGATATAGACTTAGAAATTTGTTGGAGAAACTGTACATGGATATGATAGATGTAATAAATTTTTCTTGTAAGGATGCATATTCTTCCCATTAGCTTCCTCCTAGTGGAATCGTCCTTTTTGCGCTAGAGAAATAGAAGAAATAGAATGATCATCACAATAGTGGTGTAGGTGGTTCTTGGTAGCAGGTCACTTCAAAATTTCCATGTGTAGCTAGAGGTATTCCTCTGACATTCTATAAGTTTGGAAAATTTTAAAAACACTATAAAGTATTGTCATTCAATTGTAAATACGTGTAATAGTTGTAGATGTTGTGGTAATCTACAACATTTTAGTTATGCTATGCATACACCTAAATATGTTCAGTTATCGTGAGATCCAATGTATACTACAGGGCCATCTGATTCATTAATGACTATATGGATATATCCAAAGGCCTCAGTAGTGAGAAAAATTCACAAAGAAGGTGAGTTTCTAGATGATGTAGAATACGGGTCTAGTTACAGTGATATGTACCATATTTGTTGTATCTTCAATAAAAGTTTTTTTATTAGATACTAGTGTTTCGAAAAAAATTTCTGTTTCCATTTTGATGATATGGTTAACCTTCTAAAAAACTCATTTCCATTATTATATATATAAAAACACCTCTTTGGAAGAGGAATGTTCTAGGATTTCATTTTCTATCTCATTCACTATTGATAGATGACACAGAGTTAGTGTGGGGTTTTCTTGTTCTTGATCTATGCTTGTTTAATATATTCATTTGGGTGGAAGGGATTGTTTCTCATCATGATGAGGTCGACTAAAATGATGTGTGTTTCTAATTTCAGGTGGATAGTGGGATCTCATATTTTTTCATGGAGATTTGGATCTATGGTCTGACCACATAGGAAGTTTCATCCTAGAGATCAAGAGTTTTTTTCTACAATTATAGCTATGCCAAATGATGTCTCATGTGTTGTAAATATTCCCATTATTGTTTAGTAATATTTTATTTTTTCATATTAAATTATTCTAGGAATCCTATATAGGGGTATGTATAGTTTAAAATTAAACTAGTTCCAAGAATGGAGATGATATTGATATCTTTTTACCATTTGGAACTGGTGGAGCTGAAAGAGGTCAAGATTCAGTTGGAAGATATAATGGTGAATGTGTTTTTCCTCTCTAGTGTTACAAGCTGGGAACCTATAGTTTTATTTACCACAAAGGAAGATAGTTCAATCTGAATGTTCATGTATTATTAGAATTTGAATTATGTAATAGTTTAGATGGTGTTTCCTTTTCCATGTGTTGTTTATTTGTTTGATCAGTTAATGGTGGTAAATTGGTTCTTGAGAAATGATCTTCAGCTATATTATGACCGTCATGGTATTTGAGGTTCTACTATACCAAATACAAATTTAAGGAAAAGGTTTGACCATTATGAATATTACATGACCTCATTTTATATGATTATTTATCCTAAAGTTTTTATGGGTTTGATGAATTATATAATCCATTAATATCTCAATACGTTTGTGTTAGTGTTCTAGGATGATATTTTTCAGTGTTAAATATACATGTATGATCATGAAAACCATATGTGTTTTTTTGGAAATATTAATAAGTCACCATTAGTATAGACATATTTTGAAATTACTTTTTTTATTGATGAATTGATTTTCTTGGGGATCATGATTTATGAGCTTGATATTTCTTTTTATCTCGAGAAGGTAAAAACTATTTTTTCATGGAACAAACAGTAAATAAATTTGATATTCATTGATTCCTTGGTCATAATGGATACACTCAACGGTTATTTAAGGATTTCTCTATGTTGTCACCTTTGACTTCTCTAACAATGAAATAGGTGAGTTTTTTTTGTGATGAAATATGTCATTTTTCTTCCAAAAAAATGAAACAACATCATACATCAACACCAATTTAGATATTAACTATGCTTAGTAAGAAATATGGGGTTTTATATGATTTTTATGGATATTTGTTTTGTAGTGTGTTCATGTAGGATGATCCTATGGTGTCTTAAATCTATCTTCTAATTTGTCCAAATAAAAAGAGTGACTCAACACCTGATTTTTGGATTTTTATAGTCATGCATGAGAATGACTGTTGGTGACATTATCATTTTAGAAAAATGTACGCATACATTTCTAACCATAAGATATTGAGATATATATTTTCTAAGATGGAAAGAATATTAGATAGAGTTTGTGGGTGGAATACATTCAGAATATTGATGGTGATATCTCCTACACCCATGGGATGTGAGATATCATTATAGATTTGCTTAGTAAGAGAGTTCCATCACTAGATATTCCTGAATATAAATAAGAGTGGAACCTTATGGGGATTTTTTTCTCAGTTTTACTTGGACATTCAGAAGGATTTTTTGGGAATGGTTCTAATCAATGTTCAGTCATCATCATCGCTCCATGAGTGTATTATGTAGATTCAGTAGCATAACATTTTGTTTTGAGGAATTCAAGAATCACTATATGGGAAGGATATTGTTTCTAGTTGGTATCAAACTTGAGATGGTATTCTAAACTTTGGGGATTTATTTTCCACCCATGAATCTATGAGGAGATAATTTTATATTAATTTTTATAGATTGTTTGTGGGTAGTTTAATTTGATAACTATGAAGATGTATTATGACACAAGATAATGATTCTGATGGCCTCGTATAAATCAAGAAATTTCTAATTATGTTTCCCATTTTTACACCACAAATAGATAAAGAAAGATCTATTGAATGGTTATGTATTGATTTAGACTCTTCTAATGATATTTTGAAAATTTGATCAGGTATACATGGAAATTGTGGTAAAATTAACATGGACTTCCATGGGAGGAATACTATCTGGGTTTCCATTGATCGATTGACAGTGTCATCTCATTTAATTCTAATAAAGGAGTCAATTTTTTTTAATATATATGTACGTTATATGGGTATAAAATTGATATGCTACATGGGGAAACATTTTTGAATTATATATAGGGATCCAAGGATTATGTTGAACTTCCAGAAGAGCCTCCAAAAGTTGTTGGGGACTCAGGTCAGTTTGAGTACAACATACCATCCAAAGAAATATGGTTGGGTGGAGCATGTTATTCAGATATTGGAGGATATGATCCATGATTTTGTCATGAACTAATACAAAATAGGCCTTTAATAGTACAAAAAATGATCCTTATGAGTGCTAGATTAGCGAAGACTACTGAAGTGAGATTAAAATACCTTGACTTTTATAAGTTATAGAAAAGACTTTATAAAGTGATCCTTTATCGGCTCTTATAAAAGAATTAAGAAATGATTCCATTATTAGTGATGATAAATGACTCTTTTATCAATGTTTTTAAAAGAAACCTTTATCAATTCTTGTTTAGTCACTGGTAATGGACCAATTTTTAGTGATTTTAAAATTTTTGATGAAGGGTAATACTATAGTGAGATATAACAACAAACCATAGCACAAACAATTTCCATAAAATAATAAAAAATAAGGTAATAATATTGATTTTAAATAAAATAAAATTTTCAACACAAAATAAAAGAAAAGGATATATTACTAATTTTTAAAAATTGGTTTATACAATTACTTAAGTACAAATTATTTCATACATTTAAAACTGAATATCATCCATTGTCTTTTGATATTAACCCATATTCATGATAAAAAAACTTTATAAGAAATCAATTCATATTTTTGTAATAATATAATGAAATAAATTAACAAAATGTTAAAATTTTAGACTAAACACTGAGTCATATAAGTAACTATGTTTATCAGATTGATTGGCGGTTTAATCATTCACATCACATCATTTCTTGTTCATTATCAGTATTTATCTCTATGAATATTAACTATTTATTTATAATATAAAACTGATCTAGAAAATAATTAATTAATAACAGATATAATGATGAGAAAATAGTCTAGGATCATTTTCTTGGATATGGCGACGTGATGCGCGTCAGAAACTAAAATGATACATAAATATTGAACATATGCACATAGATTCTTAAAAATCCCACAGTTTTTCGGATTAAGGTTTGGATAATTATTACACATCTCCAATTACTTATTGGTCATTTTCGTAAAGTATCAAAACAATATGAATAGTTTTTATCAGTTTTTAGTACACCAGATATCTTTATTAAAAAAAATTCATTTTATACTGGAAACATGTACATTTAGTCGTACCAATCACATCATTAGTAATTTTGATTGTATAAAATTTTTAATCAAAAAAAAAAGAACCAACATGGATTAACGTTTTCTCTATTTTTTCAAGTGGAATTTTTTGAACTAAAATGCCCATTTTAAACTGATAATGGGATCATTGAGTCATTACAGACACATCATTTATTGGATCTAGGTGTAGATGCTTACTACACATCACAAATGTTATGTGTATTAATTTTCCATAAGTAACAAAAAAATTAGAATTCATTTTCTTAGATTTTATTAGGTAAGATGTCCTTTTTAATAAAATTGATATCAATTGAAAATAAAATGGAACACATGGATTCATATCGATTACGCCAGGAATTTGATTGAGGTGAAATTAACTCTTACACATCTCAAATAACATATGTAATTTTTTAATGTATCAAATCAATCTGAATTCATTAAATGGTTTTGAGTATGTCACATGTCTATTTACTAAAATATCACTTTCCACTAGAAGCACACACTTTGACTCATACCGTTCACATCATGAATTAGATTAACCTGATTTCAATTACATCACATCAAAAATAACTTCGGAATCAAGATCTTAAATTATCATTAAAATCAAACTGATTTTTATTATTTTTTAAATTTGTGACATTGTTTGAACTAAACTATGGATTTTAATGTGATAACAGACACATGATGTCTTATCAGCCACATCATATATTGAATTCATGTGTATTTAAATTATTTCCATCATAAATTACATAGGGATAGTTTCCCTAAATTATTAAAACAATAAAAATTAATTTTTGTCTCTTTTGAGTAGTTTAGTTGTATTTATTAACAAAATTAATGTCAATTTTAAATAGAAAAACACATTGGGCCATAATAGTCACACCATGCATCATAGTGAGGTGAAAATGATTCATACTTGTAAAAAATAATTTATGGATCGTTTTCCTAATATATTAATATAATCTGAATTTGTTTTCTTGATTTTGAGTTGGTCTATTTCCCATCTTACTAAAATTGATTCCAATTTAAAATAAAAAGATGTAGTTGGAGTCATATCAGTCACACCATGCTGCAGAATGAGGTAGGCTAATTCCATTATCTCCCAAATCCATTATGGATATTTCACATAAATTATAAAATCAATAAAAATATATTTACTCTATTTTGTGTATGTCACTTTATTTTTAACTAAATATAATTTTAAATTAGAAATACACACTTTGATTAATACTAATTAGACCGTCTATCAGCATGATTTGAGACTGATTCCTACATGTAAAAAATGGATTATGAGTCAATCTGTTAAATTATTAAGGAATTGCAAGTTTGTTTTCTCATTTTTAGTGAGTGATATTTTTTCAACTAAATAGGGGATTTTAAATAGATAGTGAACACATTGAGTCATACTGGGAAAATTGTGTATCTGATTGAGTTGAGTATGATAAAAACAAATCAATAATGACCTTGGAATAATTCCTTTAATTTATCAATACAATATAAATGTGTATGATCAGTTATTAGTTTGTCCGTTCTCATTTTTACTAAAAATGATATCATTTTTTAATTGAAAGAAAAACCTGTAGTCATAACGATCTAACTATACATCAGATTTTGGTACATATAATTCTTACACATCTAAAATTAATTACAGGTCATTATCCTAATTTATAAAAACATTATCAATATCTTTGTTTGTTTTGAGTACATCTCTTTTTTTTACTAAATTTTCATTCTAAAATGGAAACACACACTTTGACCAATACCGATGACTTTGTGTATCAGTTTTACATGAGACCAATTTCTACACATAAAAAATATATTATTAATTTATTTTAAAAATTATATATCAAATAAAAGTGTGTTTGAATTGTTTTATGTGAGTGAATTTCTGTTAAATAAAATTTCAATTTAATATTAATAATTGATACTTTGAGTCATAGCGGTCACATCATGCATTGAATTTAGGATGGATCCATTCTTATATGACCTTAATGAAATATAGATTATTCATCTAAAGTATCAAATTATTCACAACATGTTTTACCAGTTTTGTGTATGTTAGGGGTCATTTTTACTAAAATTAGTGGGAATTTTAAATAAAAAGAATCATTTGGAGTCATACCAGTCACACAATGTGTTGGAATGAGGTGTGGTTGATTCATAAACGTCCCAAACTATCAAAAATAAGTATCTTATAATGTAACCATGTTTCCATTGTCTTTCTATGTTGAACATCCAACACTACACAATATATAGATGTTCTTAGCTAAAAAACCTCTCTTTTTATCAAATGTTAGAAGAGTATAGGAACATCATGAGCCTATTATATCATGAGAAGTCAAAACAATTAGAATAATAACTTCCTCTAATCATCTGGATTTCATCAATGAAAAATATTTTGAGCGAACAATGTCAAATCAATATGAAATTTTGGAATTTTGACAATGAAGCAAATGAAAATTGAAAATGTGGTTACATTGGTAGAAATAACTATTTTATCTATATTGCAGATTGTTAACAATAGTTAAATGAAAAATTTGAATTCCAAAAATATCTATAAAAATGAATATATATTAGATAAAATTAATATGTAAATTAACAAAAAATAGTAGATAAAATGATTACAAAAATAATTAAATAAGTTGTTGGAAGTAACATTTTCCTGATGCTATTATAGATTCATTATCCATTTCCATGTCGACAGTATCTTTGTTATATCCTCAAAGTCAAAACCCTCATGAGCATGAGTATCTTTGAAAGAACCACCCCAACTCAAACAAAAGTATATACCTATACTAGAAAACAATTATTATAAGAGAAATATTAAAAATAAATAAATTAAACATAAACGTTAAACAATAAATTAATTATATGCATAATGGTTTTATTATGAAATCATTTTTGACCAAGGGGACATGTTGATGGTAAACAAAGAATCATGATAAAAATGAAAATAGATCTCACCCAAAAATCAAACAATGGGCAAGGAGGATGAGGATAAAATACGATAAATTGGATTGACGATTTTGATCATTCAAGAGAATGTACTCAAATCCCATTGGGACTATAAAAATTTCATTTTGATCAAAAAATAAATAAATAAATCGAAGATAATAATTATCTAATGTGAATGTTATAGATAATTTTAATATGGGAAACTAAATATTTGATTCTTTCAACAAATTTTAATATGCTTTTAGGAAAATAGAATATTTAATTTATCAAAATAATTACTCTACTATGGTAGCTATTATCCTCTCACTACAAAAAAACAGAACATTTGAGGGGGTTATTTAGAGGGGGTTCTGCACAATCCCCTCTAAATTCATTTTCTGTACAATTATAGGGGGTTCTTCATAACCACCTCAAAATAAATTTACTATAAAAATTATAGGGGTTATTCACAACTATTGTCAATCATATAATTTAAAGGGGCTTATGGACCCCTCTTATACTTAAATTATAGGTTGTATGGACCCCTATAATTTTATATAATATAGTATATTTCAAACCCCCTCTACAATTTTAATCATTATTTTTTAAATATCTTGTTGGATTTTAGAGTGGGTTTTAAGCCCCAAATAATATATTAAATTATAATGGGTTACCCCTTAAATGTCTTAAATAAGAGTGGGTTATAGACCCCCACTAATGTCTTCACATTATAGGGGGTTCAAAACCCCCTATAATGTATTCACATTAGAGGTGGTTTAATACCCCCTATAATGTATTTACATTTGAGGGTGTATTCACATTAAATTGATTATAATACCTCCTCTAATGAATTAACTTTATAGGGGTGAATAGACCCCCTCTAATGTCTTTACATTATAGGGGGTTTAAAACTCTTGTAATTTCAGAAATTAAAGGGAATTGTGAACCCACACAATTTAAAAAAAATAATCTTCCATATATATATATAAATACTTAAAACACAATATTAAAATGTATTTAAATACATTATATGAACATGTTATATAAAATATTTATATTATTATATTTAATTGTTTTAAATTTTATTGATGTGTACACAAAAATGTAATTATATACTAATATTACCTATGTTAACATATATTTATTTGTGAAAATTTTATTTCATGTAATATAAATTATTTATAATATAAATGAAAAATCATGTTATATAAATATATATATTAATTTTATTTATTTAGATAAAAAATCTTATAGTTTTTATAATTTATATTAATATATTAATAAATATATTTTTGAATAATAGGTTTATGATTTTATATTATATATAATATATAATTTTATTTTATATAGCAATATATAAATATTTGAATAAATATTTTTTCAAATAAAATTTCTTATATATAATATAATTATTCGTAAAAATTTTATTTCATATAATTATAATTATATATAATATTAAAAAAATAAATATATATTTTAATTCATATAATTATAAATTTATGTATTGAAATATAGTTTATAAATATATTTTTAAAGAATTTATATAAATAAATTAAGTAAACTTTTATATATATATATATATTATTTAAATAAACCTGTATATAATATATAAATATGTATTTAAGTGTATAAATAATTTATATAAATATAAAATATAATTATATTTAATTTTATATATGATTTATATATCATAATAAATAAATTTATTGTATTTATAAAACGTACAACATATAATTTTTATAATGTAATGCGGTGTAAAAATTATAGTAATAATTAATAATATATTTGTTATCACACATACAAAAGTATATAAAAACAACTAAATAAATATATATTATAATTATATTATATATGTATAAATATTTTATAAACACATAATCTAACACAAAAATATAAATACATTTACTAATATATATATTTTTCAAAATATAGTTACTCATATTTATGTTAACTTACATATTAATATCCACCTTATATAAATTAATATATTTCATATATTTGGAAATTAATTTAAATATAATATGTAAAAAATAAATATTTTAATAAATGAAAAATGTATATAAATAGGGAGTATAAATAATAATATAATAGGACATAAATTGGTGTAGTGGTGTGACACTTTCTCTTGCACTCTCCAATTTCTAGGATGCCCCTATTCGATTCCCTTCATCATTGCTTTTAATAGTTAATACAAACTGGGGGGGAATGCTTTCGGGAGGGGAAGAAAATCGCACCATACCCGCTTGTAAGGTGAGTACATGCAACACTTTGGGGGGAGATGGATGCAAACCTTCACATTGGGGGAGAGACACAAGAACACATGAAGGGAGGAGAGACAACACACCTGAGGTTTCTTGATTAGAAAGGACATGCACATGATAACATGGATAGAGAGAGGGGACATGCAAGCATATGGGTAAATATGCGAGTTGCACGGTTCTGGAGGGTGGGGGGGAATTTCTCCAAGAGAAATTGAAGTGGGGAAATAGATAATGGTTGGAAAAATTCGAGGGGTTCAAATGGCTTCAAGGGAAATTAGAGGGGAACTGAGTCGGGGGTCAGGGTTAATGGTTGAGAAAATAAATGGGTATGTAATTAGGGTAACTTTAAGAAACTCGCCACTAAATTAATATTATAATGGGCCAGTTCAAACAGCCCCTAAAATCCTCAATTAGATGAAGTTTGAGAAATAACCACCTCTAATCCATGCAATTTTAAAATTTTTCCATCAATATTAGATGGGGTTTAAACTCCCTCTAACATAACCATCGCTAAAGTTATCATGATTATTTCAGTGCTTTCTTAAAACCTATTTAAACAATAGTAGGCTGACACATTAGCAGTTGTTCTTTTTATAACATCCATGAATGTCTTTAGAAGGGGTTATGAGCCCATATAATGTTGAAAAAATAACCCCCTCTATTGTTATTATTTTTTGTAGTGTCTGAATTCATCTAATGATGAATGTTATAGAAAATTTTCCTCATCAGCAGCTCAAATTTAAAATAGTTGTGCTTTCATTTGGTTCTTTTGTTCTCATCCTCCATCTCATGTGGACATGTAGCCATGTTATTAGAAATAATCAATGATGTAGACATACGCATGCTGAATACTTTTCAAATTAATACAACCAATAATAAAGATATTTTGGATGAGTACCAAGAATGAAGTTGGAATAATAACTATTCAAAAGATATAACTGACTTGTATGACAGTTTTACATCATTATGTAATCTGAAATGGGTATTTCCTCCCATTTTTTATAATTACATGGATGGTAATCAGATATTCCAAAGGATAGAACCAAAATGAGATGTTACTGAATTAGTGGGTTATCATTTCATAGATGGATATATTTTTATCAACGTTATAAAAAACAGGCTTGTCTGAAATCAATGAATTAGATTTAATTGATGATTAGAATGTTTTAGTGAAAACTCAAATGTGTAAGTCTCTACAAAAAAGCACATATTTTTTAATGTATATCCAAATTCATTTGGAGAGAATGAAAAAGATAATAATTGGAACAAATATATTAATGAGGAGGTTTATTTGAATAAGAACAATGCGACATGGGAAATTTTATAGGGATAGAAGAGAGAAATGTTTTTTGAACAATGTGCATGTTCAGTAATAAACCAATTGAGTATAGAAAAGTTTATGAAAATATATAATGGATAGCGTGTAGGGGGGAACCTAGATCAAGTTAATTTATATTTATGATAAATTTAATCCCTTATCTTAGATCAAAACTATTTTATAATTTTTTGTCTATTTTAGTGAAAATGTAGTTAAAAATATTCCCATTGGATTTCAAATCTATGATTCATTATAGAGTTATTAAGGGGGGACTATACACTGAGAAAAATGATGGGTTTATTTGGGACGAAAGTTAGAGAAAGGTTTTCTAGGAAAACATTTCTTCATATAAGATAAATAAATCATTGTGGACCCGATATTTAAGGTTGGATCAATACCTTAGAAAGATTGTATTTTAGTGAGGTAGAGTTGATCAGACCCTATACATCAAGAAAAATAATGATCAAATAATATTGTTACTCGTATATATCGAATAAATGATATTTTATGATTTGACAAAGAACAATGAAATTTTTTTGGATCATATGAGGTATGATATATAGATTTATATTATTGGAGAAACATTTTCTTTTGTTTATAAGAAAATCAATGAAATCATAGCACATTAATTTTTTAATAAAACTATTAAAATGAGGTTACCATGTGATTTGAAATAGAATATTACAAACCAATGAAAACACCAACAGCTATATGGATGAATTTTTCAAAAGATGGATAGTTTAAAGAGGTATATGTCAGGAAATATAGGTATAGGGGGCCTATTATAGCTCATGAAAACAAGACTCAACATTGAGGATGACATATCTGAAATCACACAGTAATGAATTCAACAATGATGTGGACCAAAAGTAGGTTGCTTCCATGAAGAGCATCAAATATCACGAACTACTTTTCCATGGCTAGTGTTCTTAAAAAAGATCGTGACACATTTTTTAGATCTTAAAAAAAGTGACGACAAATATACCTTTTATCATCTCTACGTTAAAATGTGGTGATAAAATAAATCTATATTATTTCTTTTTTAGTGATAATAAATATTTATAAAAATTCTTAAAAAAATAATTTAAAAAACTCTAATTAATATATATTAGTATAATACTTATAAAAATAATTTTTTTTAAAAACAATTTTAAAATTCATTGAATATATGATTATTTATTTATAGTTATACAAAAACATCTACAAAAATATTTATTTCATTATATAAATTTATTTAATTATATATATATATATATATATAATATGTAAATATGATCATTATTTAATATCATTTATTATAATTTTATAATTATTTATTTGTAATTATAGAAACACTTTTTTTTGAAAAATATTATATATTTATTTCAAATGGTAAAACTATTAAAAAATAAAATATACATTTATAAATATTTTTTAAAAATGTATTTTTAACATTTTTATTGAATATTTAATCTCTAAAGTATGCCTATGAAATTAGAGTAAATTTGATTAATTAAAAATGAGTATAATATTGAAAAATTAAATTAGTTTAATTAATATAAATTTTTAAAAATTGGTCATATATTTGAATAAATATTAATACATATTAAAAATATTAAAAAATGGTAAATAAATATATAAAAAATTACTAATATAAATTTAATAAATTCACCAAAAATATGTGTGTATGTTTTCATCTTAATGAAAAAATTCATTAATTATTTATATGTGAAATCAATATAATGTGTTTGATCAATGTTAAATTTTAAAATCTAGACACATTCCATTATTTCCATTACATGATGCAATTAGTCAGTTGTTTATTCATATTAATTTTTCTTTATAAAACATTATTCACTAAACATAAAGCACTTATAATGGACACCCTATATCAATGTTAAAATAATGCGTTGATAAATGACACCCTTTATATGCTTTGTATGGTGACCCATTTAGAACACATCCATCTTGTGTGGAGGTGAAGAAAGCTTCATTATTTCGACCACGTTTGGATTTATAAATGTCTACATAAATTTAGTATATATTTCGAAGTCTGATTACTATGCAGAGTCAGTAGATGTCTTATGAATATCCAAAACATATTCTTTTTTTTTGTTTTCGATGGGTGTACTCATTTCCTTGAAAGATTCTCCTCGGTTGGGTCATCATCATCTTAGAAGACATACAATTTTGTCTCTATGTTATGATTGAACATTTGAGGTCCTTGAGCATCTTGGGAAAGTTTCTTATTGTTTGTAATTTCTAGTATAGTTGAAAAGAATTCATGTTGTTCTCCACATATCGTAGATCATGAAATGTCATATTGGACCCTCTCACATTTTTATATGTGGAGACATTGATCTAGAGATATACTTTTCAATTGTTGAGAAACTAGTTTTAATCATTGACACGAAAGTGAATTTCGTGCATGGGGTGTATATTCCATTGGTCAGTGTGTTATGGCTTCATGAATTGGATTCTCAAGAGACATGGGAGTGAATTTTTTTGATGAGGGAGAATTAGCATTACCTATTTAATTAAATTCATCCTTCCAAAATACTTCATAGGGATTTAAATTCTAATGGTGGGGAGTAATTAATATCATACTACCCAATATTAGTAATTTTTCTCCACTTTGATTTTTTTTCTCTTCAATTGGGGTGTCTGAGGATAAAAGAACATTTTCTGAGAAAAATGACCTAATGGTCGTGGATATATGTTTTTTTGAATTAATGGAGTCATGGTATGATTTATTAACATAATTTCATGGTTCTCCCTGAGTTCATAGACTGCTCGATTAGGTTGGATGGTTTTGGGTAAGAATATATATTTTAGGTTATGTGCTGAGATATTAAATTGAATTTAATGGTCTTGAAAAACATTTACTTTGTTTCTAGACACAATTCACTAACTTTTTTACCATTTTAATGGAGTTAACTCCATGATATTGTTACATTACTTCTAATTTTAAATGATCGGGTTTTAATACAAATGTGTAGGTGTTTCAAGCACATTTGAGCATCATAGATTAGATTATGTGTTACGGGGTTAAGCATCAGGTAACTATTGGGATGTTATTTTTAGGGGTGCTTCATTGAATGATTATTTGTTAATTATTTTTCATCTATCCTTTCAATGACCTAGTGATATTATCTAATGATTTTGGGAGCCTTTTTTTGATTTGGATTGATTCGTTCAGTATTTGATCACCATGGGAGATGGATTGAGTCTCTCTGGGTGTGTAATCCATTCATCTTATTCAATGATTTGATCATGACAGTGAGTTTTACAACACCACATTATTTTATGGTCTGTATATTATGAAATAAATTCAATTTATTTGATAACTTATGTTTCACATGACACTGATCATAAAGGAACACTGATATTCTAATTTTTTTTTAAAAAAATTGTGGTTGAAGCCTCTCTTTATTGTTAAACCAGACACCACATTCTATCTGGGTAGAGGAAGACCCATTACACTACATATAAGACCAATGCCAAGTGACCTATGGACATGGCCTAAAGGCCTAGTGCAACGTCATTTCTATATCATTATGCTCTCGTCATGCAAGTGTCACCTCATGCCTGTGTTAGTCGACATCACCTCCTACTTTGATGACTCTTGCTGACATCATCCAGGTAACCCATGAACATGGACTAATAATTGAGTGAAAATAAATACCTAAATCAACTTTGTTGGATCATACAAGCCTCACTGCCCACCCGCATCGGCCATCATCACCTCATGCACACATCATCATCCTTATACCACGCATGCATCACCACCTACCATCATCATTCCTACGTCACCACCTCCATCATAAAATTTTATAATATCATAAATGAAAATATTATATTTTTACTTCATGGAATATGTAATTAAATATTTTTAAAATTACAAATTATGTGTTGGTGTTTTTTTAATTATAAATGCTTATATTCATATATATAATTAATGTATGGATTTAAAAGAAAATTTATTCTCATATAATAGTTTAATAAATTATTATTATTTTGTATTATAATTATATTATTAATTTATTAGAACATAATTAATTTTTCTATGTATCATAAGATCTATTATAATTTTTAAATCATTTTTTGAATATAGGTTTTTTTAATTAAAAAACACATTTCTCATATTTTGAAAATTATTTTTATAAAATGGAGTCCATTTTTTAAAATAAACATTTTGAATAATGGTTTGGGTTAATTTATTGGATTTTCCTAAAATAAAATAATGCTTTTAATTAGTTAAATACTGTAATTTATGATATTCAACATTATAAGTAAATAAATGAATTAATGAGTCATGGAAGATGAATGGATGGGGTAAGAAAAAATTATTTTTTACTCATATTATTTAGTATCATTATGTAGTCATGGGAAACAACAAAAATGATTCTATAGAGCCAAAATAATAAACAAATGAATAAAATAATCAAAAATACCCCTATCATCTCCCTATAAATATCACCTCTCACCATGTCTTCTCCCCTCATATTATAAGACTTGATTTTGTATAAATTATACAAAATTGATTTCCGAAGGCTCTTCCCCACGTCCAATAACTTAATGTCCTTTAAAAATACCAAATACACCTATCTTAATGAGGTTTCCATGGAGGCGATATTCAAGGGGGAAAATCTTCCTTATTTCACTTTTAATTTCATTCATTTTCTTACCATATCCTCATTTTTCCTTTCCAAAAAGGCAGGGTGACTATATTATATTTTATTTATTGTAATTTTTTTATGATAATGAAATATTCATCATCATATCTCTTCTCTTATACTTTTATTCTAAAAATTAAAACTTTTTTCATGAGGTTCTAAATCATCACCTTCATGGAATACGTTTTTTTGATTTTCAATAATGCCTTCAAGGATAGTCAGAAACCCATGTTTATAGTTACGAAATTATAATATGTGTATCTAAACTTTATTAATGTTTTCAAACAAATATATTTACATAAATTTGAATAAAACTATATTAGTTCACTATGGTCATAAAAACTTCCAAAATAAATTAAAACATTTTTAGTAACGTTTTTTCAAATTAATTATCCTCATACTAAAAAATGATATATGGGACAATTTAACTTCTGGACTTTCATTAATACTAAATAATTTCATTTATGAATAACTTATATACGTCTTACAAGAACTCTTAGAATTATACATAAGGGAACCAACCATAAAACCATGAAACGAATTATCCCTAATGAATAGAATTAAGCATTATAACCCATTTTAATTGCCATAAAAAACATACTAAGATTATAATAACGAAATTTTACGTTTAATAGGTTATGAATTATATAAATAATGAACAAAATTATTTTCCATGACTTTTAGTTAAATTGAAGATTTATTTCAAACATATGTTATGGGGTTTTATCATCTCCCTTTTACTTATATGATATATAGTAATTTTTCAAACCTTATTTTGTGTGTGTGGTATACATACTACACTTTGATATATCATATAATGAATTGTTCTATATTTATGCTACTCAATATTTCATTTTATTATTATTAATATTATGGGGCATACAATGTGATTTATTATATGTGGTATGGATTTCGCCTCAATTTATATTCCATTGAGACATATTTGTTATTATTCACTAATTCACTTTTTGGTGTTGTATACAGTTCTCATTGGTTTATTTATGATAATAATTAAGTGAATATTTAATTTATTTTCCATCTCTTATATCATTGTTATTATTATTACCTAATCCATATACAATTTTAATATATTGTTTTAACTTTGAATAATGTTTTAACTAGTGAAAAATTGATAAATGTGCATCCTTTTGTTTGTACAGATATATTATAAGTCATATTGTTGATGAAATAAATCTATATATGAATTATGAATTTTAATTTTGGTTATAGGTGGGGTCTGACATTATATATCCTCTCGATGAATCCACAGGTTTCAGTAGACCAAATAATTGGTGAGAAACTCTTCACGTTTATTTCCTAGAAAAATAAGTTGGGATTATACAAACATACATAAACCTTATTGTCAAATGTTTTAATGGTAGTAGATCATGATCAAGATACATCACATCGATTAATTAATAATTTTTTACATTCAATATTTAGTTATTACAACCATGATATTTTCACTTGGATAAAATATATGAGAGTATTTTCATTCATTGTTTATTGATTAAGGGGAATGTGTTTTTAAGTTATTTACCTTTCTATGTTGAATATTCTTAACTTATTATTTATTCATGTTTCTACTATATGTAACCATTAATGATCATTTGAGATCACTCGATTTTTCCTTCTCTATGTTATAAAGATTAGAAATTTGAATAATTTTCAAGAAAATAGTTTATTTTATATTGTGATTCGCTTGTTTAATTTATAATGTATTAAGGAAACCTTGTATAAATATAGCTACCCATGAGTACAAAACTAATCAATCCTTGGTGGTGTGACCTTTTATAACTTTTCCATTGTAATAAACTATTCACCGGCTCTAAGATATTGGGCTCGGTGTATTAACTATTGTTATTAGGGAAGGTTTAGTAGAAACTAGGGGATCTAGATTTTAAATAAACATAAGAATTATAATAATTCATCATAGTGATTTTTTGTCTCTATACTCTTGATTAATATGATCTAACATAGTTTATTTTTATATTTACAGATGGAACAAAAAAAATTAAATGAAATCAATTCCCATAGAAAATTTTGGGATTTCCCACCTATGAATGTCAACACAATAAGTATTAGAGCTAAGTAGATCATGACCATATTAAGTATAATAAATCATGTTACCTTGAATTAACATAATAATCATAGGTCAGATTATTTCATGTTGTAGAAGCCCCCATATTTTAGTTGGTCTACTAATCCAGTGGTAGATGAATAATGGATCATGTTTCCTGAAAATATATTTTTGGTATTGGGCTGTGATATAAGGTATAATGTCGAACTGATAGTATATTTAATCAATAGAGATACTGGTCAATGGTAGACTTTGATCCATAATAATAAAGAGGTAGATGAAATTGAATAAATGTAATGTAAATATATTAAAGAACAATTATTTGACAAATATTTCCCTTATGAGGATCGAAATAAAATAGAGAGAAATTTCCTTAACATAATAAAAAATGAAGAAGAGATAGTTACAGAGAATTAAGATTCCTTCAAAAGGATACATATTGATTATAAGATTTGTTAAACATGTGATTCCGAAAACATGACTGGTCATTTATTTTACTTTCATATGAAAAGTACCTATAGGGAACTACCTTCAAAAATATTTTCATTATATGATGAAATAGTATTATGTTCCATAAAAAACAGAAATAGAATTTTTAATATCATATATGTTCTATGGAAAAAAATAGAAGAAGAAGTCCTTTGATACCCATGAAAATGTTTAAGTTCCATATAATAATATGGTAATAAATAAAATACCATTATCCATGAATTATTGAAAGAATCATACAAGGAAATTATTTAAAGGTATTAGAGTTTTTTTTAATTGTGGAGAAAAGTTTTATAGAGATAATCAATTTAAGGGTAAGGAATAGGAAAATTATGTTCAATTCATTAACATTAATTCACCGGGTAACTATTCAAAACATTTTCAAAGGAGTCATGAGAATCCACCACATAATAGTCCAAGGGGAGAAGACCATGCTCCGGCGATCACCACACCTACAGTAGAAGTACCCATATATTTTGTGGTAGGGGCATTAATCCTATAATAATATTTTTCCAATGAATTATATAATTCTTTTTCAGCACTCACATTTATATATACCAAATATTCCTTGAAAATTATAAATTTTCCTTTTGATTCAATATGTGATTTTTATTCTTAAATCATAAGGGAAGTCTCATTGGAAAAAAAAACCAGTCAGCTATTTCCTAGTATAACATATAAACCTAGTTTATTTGTGGACCTTTTGATCAAGCATATAGTTGAATTCGATTTAGTCATTCAATTTGACTATATTTCAATCTATGAAGTTATATTTTATTGAAAAAGAAGAAAATTAAGATTTTTGAGGAAGATGTAAAATTTTTAATCATTAAATAATAATATTCGTAATATAATTTTTATCTATATCCAATCCTAGCATCTCTTCTAAATGAAATTATAATATAGGAATAGAAAGTATATTCTATGGATGATAAAATTAATCATCATATTGAGGATGTGCCAATAGTATATGTTTACATTGATTCGTTTATTGATAAATTACATACACAGCCCTAGTGCATGATGTTGATATTACAATTGATATAATTGATGATGTAAGAATAATATTAAATACTCTTTATTTATTGGCCACTATAGAATTAGAGGAGCTGGAGAAAGAAATAGTTCATTTTAATAATAACATATTTATTCTCCCTAGTGCTTCTCCATGGCAATCCCAATTTCAATTTTATAAAAATTAAATATATAACCATCATCTTTTTACATTACTATAAAGAAAGAAATTACATTAAAACAAAAAAGAATAATCAGATGCCATTTATTGATGATTTATATGATCATATAATCGAATATCAATATTTTTTGAAGGTTTACCTTAATTATGGGAATCATTAATTGAGTGTAAATAATTAATATATTCGGTAGAGAACATTATGGATGAGGTATAGACATTATGAGATTACAATAATTCCTTTTTGATTGACAAATGATCCCATAATTTTTAAGGACGTAATTAACAGATTAGTCGATTAATATATTAATTTTTTAGTATTAATTGATTATAATATTATGTATTCTAAAATCAATGAAGACCAAGATAATAACTTGAATATAATTTTTAGGTTCTATGAAGGAATTATTTATATTGGGAAGTTAGTGTGTGCATGTTTCAGAATGAGGAGATTTCTTTTTAGGGAACTTTTATCTCTACGTATTGAATCTCAGTAGGTCTTTTAAACAAAAAAAGCAATCCATTAATTTTCTACACCAACAAATGTAACTAAAGTATGTAACATTATTGGTTTAGTAGGATACTATCTGATTTTCAGAATACTTATTCATTTGATACCACGTTAACCATGATCACACGTAAAGTGTTTATGATCATTTGTAAGAAATAATGTGAAGAAATTTGTTAAAAATTGATGAAAATAGTATTCAATTATATTATTTAAATTTATAATAATTAAATGATCGGTTTTTTATATATAGTGATGCATCAAATAATGAATTGGGTTTTGTTGTTATGAAAAATGATAAATTTATTGCATATGATTAATAGTTTTGGAATCCTCATGAACAAAATTATCCAAACCATGAACTTGATTTTTATGCTGTAAGAGTTTATCTGATGATATGGAGACAATATATTCAAGGAATAATATGTGATATATATACGGATCACAAGAATTTGAAATAATACATTTCATAGAAATAACGTCATGTGATGCAAGGACAATGGCTCAATTTACTAAAATATTATAATTTCATTATAGACTATAAGAAAAAAAATATAAGGTTGAAGATGCATTAATTATGAAATATCACGGACATATAAATCAAAAAATTATTGAGAAAGAGCATCGGTTCATTGATTTTGTAAAGATGTTTATAATAATTGTTAGGGAATATTAAACATAAATCCTTTTAAAAATGATTATGAAACCATTTATATTGAAAAAAATAATAATATCTCAATATGATAATGAGAATTTTTGAAAGAAACATAAATCCATTGATGATGGAAGATTGGAAAACTTTATATACAAGGATGGAATTATGAAATTTTCAAAGAGATATGTGTTCCATCAATAACTGTGTTGAAAATAAAACTATTATATGATTATAATAGATAAAATTTATATATATACTCTAGTAGTACCAATATGTAAAGATATATAAAGCATTAATTTTGGTGGGATTATATAAAAAAATTGTGGAATATGTCTCAAGATTTCTATTTTTTAAATAAGTCATGGATGAGAGAAAAAATCATATAGACATTAGAAAACATCTACGTATTCTTATGAAAAAGTGGGATTAAATTAATATGGAATTCAGAATATATTAACAAAGACGCATAAAAAGAATGATATGTTTTTGGTTATTGTTGATTTCTATAAAATAATCAATGATTTTAATACTATAGAAGAATATTAATATATAGAGTGCCTATAAAGACACTATATTAATGATTTTGTAAACTTCATGGTGCACCACTATTTGTTGTGTTTGATTGAGATCCCAATATTATATCAACATTTTAGAAGTTTCTTCAGATGAATTTAGAAACCAAGCTTCATTTGAGTACGTATAGTCACCCTAAAACTAGTAGATAGATTGAAATGATAATTAAAAAATTTGATGACATATTAAGATCAGGTTCAATTGACTATTATTTTATGGTGGATCTCTATTTACCTTTGGTATAGTTTCCCTATAATAATAATTTACATTATAGTATTCACATATTTTTATATGAAACATTTTTAGGAATGATATAACAAACACCAACATGTTGGGATAATGTGGGTGAGGGGAAACTCTTATGACTAGAAAATATTAATGTTTAAAGAGAATATTTAAAGTGTATTCAAGCTAAAATTAACTAGGACCAATTTTGGAAAAATAGTGATGTAGAAAACTAGAGAATGAATTTATAATATTTAGTGAGAGTTAGTCTCTTATTGAAATTATCTCCATGGAAGGGTGTTATAACATATAGTAAAAAAGGGAAACTAAGCTCCTTGTACCTCAGACAATTCAAAACTCTAGATTGAATTATTCCTATAGCATATAGATTACTAATCCCATCATGTCTCTTCAATGTTCATTATATGTTAAACATATAATTTATTATGAATTACATGGAAAAACAATACATGTAATCATATATAATGATATATAATAAGAACCTTGTTTTTCTTACTATGAAGTGCCTATGAGTATTTCCGACAATATATAGTATGTATTGTGAAATCAGTTGACTTAACTTCTAAAATATCATTAGAAAAACCATAAAATGTAATAAGGAACATGGGAACCTCTAGAAGATATAAAGAGGAAAAACAATAATCAGTATAAAAAGAAAATACTCATGAAAATTTCATGGAAGAAATTTTTAAAAGAAGGGAATAACATAAAAATATATGATTTAAATGTATATATATTTTTAAATAAATTCCATTTATACAATACCTTTTGTTTCATGAAACACCGAGCTTAAATGAACTATTATATATTTCTTTACATTATTATTTTAACATGACCTTTAGAAGAGTAAAGTGATTATTCGGAATAGTAATCAGACCATAAGAATAATAACCTCACCTATGAAAGAATAAATAAAATATAGACATCTCCTTAATAAAAATATGGTATATTTTTATAAGGGAATAAGTAAATAATCTTTTTATTAAAACTAAATTTTTTGTTGGCATTTTTATGAAAAGAAAATGATTATTTACAAGTTTATAATTTATCTGTTTATTTAAGAGAATAATTTAAAAAAATATTTATAAATTGTTATTTTTCATTTATTATAATTATATTATTATTTTATGATACCATAATTAATTTTTCAAAGTTCCATTAAATCATTTATAATATTAATATTGGTATTTTTTGAATAAATAATGATCAAAATTATAAATTAATTTTCTCAAAATTATTAAATTATTTTCAAAAAATGTGGAACATATTTTAAATATAAATGTCATAAAATAATTAGGTCGGGTTGAATTTGTTTTTCTAAATTCGGTAAATTGTTTTGGTGAATAATGATATATGGTAATTTAGGGTATTAAACAATACATGTAAATAATGGAATTATTGAGTTCTAGATGACATTAGGAGGAGGTAATAATGTATTATTTCAAATTCAAAATTCATTTTACAAAATTTTTTCATGTGAATCAAAACTATTTATCATCTTGAGCCAAAATAATAAAAAATGTATTAAATAATCAAAAACACCTCTCTCCTATCCCTATAAATACCACCCATCATCACCCCATCTCCTCACACCATCTAAGACCTAAAGAGTCTGTAAATGATACTAGAATTACATCTCAAGCCTCTACCCCACATCCTAGACATGTTGGTCCTACGAATAGACTAAATCCAAGAGTCTTAAAGAGAATCGCAATGTGACGATATTGAAGAGGTAAAATCTGTCATCTTTCTCATTTAATTTCATTACTTTTCTTATGATCTCCATCAATCCCCGATCAAAAGTGGCATGTAAACTAAAATATCATATATATATATATATAGTAATTTTATTATTCTATGGTAATATCTATCTTTAAATATATTCTTATGTCCATTTATTCATAAATGAAAACATCGTCCCTGAGGCTTTAATTTACTGAATTCATTGAAGATGATATTGTTTCATTAATACTTCCAAAAATAATGATAAAAAAATTTATATGTTTAAACTATATTATAAATTTTTTATTACAATGTATTTAATTTTATGTAACTATTATATAAACTTAATATTAAAAAACAATACTTTATTGTGCTAGTCATAAAAACTACAAAAAATAAATTAAAACATTTTCAATATCTTTTAATCAAATTAATCATCCTCATAAAAGAAAATAATGATATATGGGGATATTTAATTTTTTTAATTTCATTAATATCATATAATTTCACTTCTTGTAAATATATTCCCATTTTACCCGAACTTCCATAAATATTCACACGTGAACCATCCAAAATACCATGGAATGAACGCTCGAGAAAAAATTGAAACTATACATTATAACTCGTAAAAATTCACATACACGAATATTATAATTATTATAATAAAACAAATATATGTTTAATAGGTAATTAATTATTTAATTAGTGAATCTATTTTGATTGTCCAGGATATTAAGTACAATTTCATAACACTTTTAGTAATAAGGTATGTGTTTTTCCCATATTTCATTCACTTATCTGAAATATATTCATTATTATACCTTTATTTATTGTGTGTGATGTACATACATCCATTTGATATATCATATCATGAATCACATTATCATCATTTTATTCAATATTTTATTTTATTATTATTAATTTTATGTTGTATATATTCTGATTGTTTAAAATTGGTATGGATTTAGTCTTAATATATATTCCATTGAGACTTATTTTTTATTATGAACATATTCACTTTTATGTGGTGTACATAGTACCCTATGACTTATTTATGTTATTCATTAATTTAATATTTAATTAAATATCATTGTTTCTTGTATCATGTGCACGATAATTTTCTAAGCTGTATTCCAATTTGACATACGATATTACTTTGAATTTTGTTTTAACTGGGGAAATATTGATAAATTCATATACCCTCCTAAATATAGATATTTTGATAAAAAATATTGTTCATGGATTTAATAAAAGTATGAAAATACACTTGGACTTATTTGTATTGTTGGGTTCTGAAATTAAATATCATGTTGATTCCTCAATAGGTCTTATGAGACAAAAGCAATAGAAACAATCCCACTGTGTTTGTTTACAAGTAGAATAAGATAGGTTCATAGAAACATGCATAAACCATATTGATTATGGTCTTAATGATAATGGTTCATTTTTAGATATATTAATTCCAATTATTTTTCTTTTCCTTCAATTAGTATTTAGTTATCACAATCCTGGAGATTTTCAACATGAAAAATTATGTGGATGCATTTTTGTTCTCAGTGTATTGATTAAATGGCATGAAGTTTTCAGTAATTTGGCTTTCATATTTATTATTCATTATTGATTATGCATCAATTGTTATTGACCCATTTTTTCGATTTATAATCCTTATTGAGCATTTCGAATAACCGTTTTATTATTTTTCCTTCCCCATATTATGAATAATAAATACTTGACTAATTTTCATGGAAGTAGTCCATTTTTCTTTTTATATTAATTTTTTAATTTCCAGTGTAATAATGGAACCATGTATGTATCTACTTCATTAACACTAATAAATTCATTTATCCTCAGTTATGTGATCACATTTATACATTCAATTTTAATAAAATTTTGACCAATTATTGGATATTAGGATTGGGGTTTTTACACAATTACATTATTTTATTATGTTTTTAATCATTAGGGATGTTTTATCTTGTTTCGATTGATATCCATTATATGATATTTTTCAAGGAAACCTTTTTGGGATGGTTTTGGTGTTGTGGTGGTTAATTAATAATATATGTGTTGTTACTTATTTTCCTCTAACAATTTTGTTAAATTTAATCAATTTTGGGATATTAAGATTGGTTCTAGGGCCTATATCTTCATTTTTGTCTTCTTCTCTTTGGTGGATTTTATTGCAGTCGTGTGCAAAATGAGTTATGAGGTAGGTGGTTATACCCTAATGGTGTGTTGGTGAGCTCTATTTCTCTTTTTTTTTAATTTTTTTGTGAAAAAATTGGAATTATGTGACATATATTGTTTTGTGTCTGGACCTAGTTTTTTATAAATGATTGTTTTCCTTGAGTTTTGGTAAATATAAATGGGCTTTTAATGAAATTTTAAATAGTTTTGTGAAAGAGATTTCAAATCTTAGATTAATGGAAATAGTTTGAGGATTTTTTTTGAAATATATTACATTGAAATACATGGGTACTTAGGTATATAGTATAGAAATATATCTCATCAAATGTTAGGGTTTCTAATCACGAGGCATTCATCTTATCTAAAGTTTTATTATTCTAGGGACCTGTTAGACCTATTGGTAGGTTCAATTACTAGGGTGTTCCTATTCCCAATAGACTCTATAAAGATTAATAGTTAATATATTTAAATTTTATTTTCTATGTTAGACATTTGTTTCCCAAATATCATGTCTTTTTGTGATCATTGGAGTGATGTGACCCATGCTTCTTGGCCAATTTGAGATGCTTTTGGTTTGTAAAATTTTTTTTATACTACCACTGATTGGATATTATATTTGACATAATATTTATTTTATTTTAACATGATATACATAATATGATATATGGATATGAATTTCATTAAATTTATTCAACATATTTTTTTGGAAATTAATAAAAAAGGTATATAAACTATTATTCTATATATATGAAAATAAAATTGGGAAACTCTTATCATGATTTGTTTTCATTAAAGTTATGGGTTTTTCGTTTATTTTTAATAAACTTGATATGGAAACCATGGGTGGGACCCTAATAAGACTGTTATCTCACACCCTTCATACCCTTTTGGTGGTTCATGGACCACTGTATGACTTTTGATGTATGTAAAGTCAAGGTGCTGTAGTGAAAAAGCTGTGTTTTTTGTATGCAAAGTTTGGTATCTGGTGGTGAGATGGTGGGATAATTCCCATGCAATCACATAGTGTAGTTGTTTTTTCATGTTTTGGTATTCTTTTATGGTTGGAACTATACATGGATACTGTTTCCACTATAAGGATGTTTGGTTTTCTTACGTTTGTTATTCAGTTATGGTATATATTTATATATTCACTTATTGTCTTTGTTTTATATATTAGCCATGTTTTTTATTTTTTTCTTGGAGAAATCATAATTACTATTTTTTGTTCGATACACTGGTGCTAGTTTCTGGCACAGTGGGATCGAGAACACCCTTCGAGTTTGTGGAAGATCTCTTCAGGTATCTGTTTTAGTGGGTATTCAGGTTGGTTCTCTAAAAATACTCTCAGACATTAACTAAATATAGTTAATTAAAAATATAATTATCCTAAAATATATCTATACATTAATCATATATTCTCCAATATTAATGTAAAAAACAAGACCTTATTATGAATTCACATTATGAGGTTATTAATACCATCTAATATGTGATTCCAACACATTTAAGAAATACTACTATAGAAAAATCATTCATTATTTAATATTATACTATATAAATTTTCCAATATTGAAAAATATCATCAATATATATAACTTATCCAATTGAAATTTCTAATATTATAATGGATTACCTTTTTTTAAGATATGAACCTATCTTGAAAAGCGGCGAATAGAAAACACACTTTTTTAGCATAACATGAATATAATAAATTACCACCATATGATTATTTTCCATTATTTGTAAATGAGAAATATGGTTTTCTAAATATGTGATATTCTTGACTTCATTTTCATGATCATATTCCATCTAAACAAAAAAATCCAAATTGGTTATGATATCATCCAAATTATGTATATGAAAACATCCTTTAATTGATGACTTTTTTAAAATGGTCATAGATATGTTATAAAATCCCAATATATACCTACACAAATTTTTAAAAGATCAATAAGGATATAAGGTAACCATGAGGTGTACTAATATCAAACCATTTTAGAATATAACACTATCAAATTATAATTGAAAAAATATTTAAAAAATTTGAATAAATATAACCCTATAATCTTACCTAATATTCACTATAATCATGAAAAAAAATTATTTTCATACTATACAGAACCTAATTAGGTAAATTTTCATGATTTTAATCAGAAAATCTATTAGTATCATATCTTGAAAGATGGATTCTTAATATAAATCCTCATTGTAAACTATGGCATAATTGGGTCAACCGATAACTCAATCTATGTTATCCAAAATCTTATCTGAATAGGATTCTAAGTCATACTATTTAGTATCATAGTGATATCCTTTATAGTGGTTCATTATGAATAAATGAATTACCCAAATAGAATCCCCCAGGATTGTTTGTCTTGGTACACCATAACGAACTATTCACCTTACACCAGAATAACGACTAAGATCCATTCAAATAACTATTTTCCATGTTATTTCCATGTGATTCATTTCTATCAAAACCCCGTCCACATTCTAGTATCCAAACAAGGATGTTACTCATGGAAACAAGAACCACAATTCCAATGTTACCATAACATAATTATGTTATCATAAACATGTAAATATCCTTATTGTTTTCATATGCATTATACTTAATATAAACCTAAGGAATTAATACTAATCTAAAAAATAAATAAACCCTATTCAAATTTAATCTAAAGTAAAACGGGTTATACATAATATAAATAATTTATTAATATCAAAATATTATTAATACGTCTCTTTATGGTATCAAAATACATGGAATAAAAGGTTTAGGGTCTTGGAAATTAGATATATAGTTATACTATTTTATTATACAAATGAAATTTAACAATAATCGTACTCATTTTTACAATTATTTAGATATCTCATGTGGTATAATCATCTTCATGACATTGTAATTTAATACATAATAAGGGCTTTAGATCATAAGACCATTATAGGAAAAAATATTATAAGATAAATGAAAACATGATGGAGACAACTATTTCATATTAAATGCTAATAATACCATACATGAAAATCATAAAAAATGTAATAGTAATACATGATCTTTAATCTATCATTAAGGAACCATAAACTATGTTACCTGGATTATAACACATCTTAATGGACATATAACATGTGAGCGTGACATAAAAGTAAAGAATAATTTAAATGTAATACATATTCTCTATATCATAATGTTTCATGGAAATAAATTGAGTCTTGAAATTTCGTCATAACATAGTAAAAACATGAATTTGTGGAACAACCATAATAAAATGAAATAATTTGTTATAAAACTCACTATTCCCACACATATATAAACAAACTCGTAATGTTTTTACTTGAATTTTTTTGAAAACCTATCCAGCCCAAGCATGTGTGAACAGAATAATTATGCCTTCACCTAAATATAACATGCAAAATAAACTTATTCAAATTAAATATAGGGTTATATTGGACCTAGAAAATCAATATTCACACATATGGATTCCACTTTAAATCAGCCATAATGATATCTTTATGAACCCATTGAAAAAGAATGGGATTCTTAAACATTACAAAAACAAAAAATTACATAATATTATATGATCATATGAAAAAAAATATAATTTTCCAAAATAAATCACATCATGAAAAAAATATAATGGGTGAAAAAAATTTCACTTCACTTATAATTGATAATATATATGATTTCAAAAAACTTTTAAAACATAGTAGAAAAAATTAATTTTAAAAAATATAATGGTATATATAATATTTTTTCAAAATGTATTATAAATTTTTTCTAATTATATATCCATAAAAATAGAGAAATTTTATATTAAAAATAGTGTATAAGTTATAAAATTAAAAAAATTTAAAGGATGCAACACCCTTTTTGATTAGCATTTTGATTTTCCATTATTTGAAAACCCTCATAAATAAAATGAAAAAAAACTTTTCATTAAAAGGAATTAATGGGAATACAAATATCAATGTATAAAAAAACAAATTAAATTTTCATTTGGTAAAACATAACAATATAGGGAAATAAAACCCTAATATGGAAGAAAAATCCATTAAAATTAAAGAAGAATTATTCTTAAAAAACTTCATTTTATAAAAAAATATAATCATCATGGGATAATAAAATTTTGTGAAATATTCTTTCCAAAAAAAAATTTAGAAATTAAATATAAATTTATCATATGTTAGTCTAGATCGTTATTGAAATATTATATTCAGTGAAGAGTGATTAGGGTGTAAGGAAAATAATTGATTCATGAAAAACCATTAAAAACATTATATGTTTTAAATAAAAACACCATGAGTATTATAACATACAAAAGGAAATTAAATATTCTGAAAAAATAGGGGATCATGAAGTAAAATGATAATAGTTAAGTATTTACACAATTTAACATGTAACATGGCGTATATTATAGACTTTTCTCATGGGATTCAAATTTTAGATAAATAACCACTTTCCATTCTTCCATGATAAGTAGGTCATATTATAACATCATAAAAAATATTAATAACTATAATTTATATCATAATAATAAACCTTACTCATAAATATTACCCTTTTATAATAGTTATTATTTTTTTTATCTTGCGTACATTAATTAGTTAAATCGTATTATGACCATTTGGTGTTAATAACATTAATTATTTTTGAAATCTATAATAATTTTTTATCATTACATATAATTTGTAACATTGTTAATTATTGAAATATAATTTAATTTTCTACAATATATAAGTTATATTTATTTAAAATATTCTTATTTATTTCCATATGTTTTTTGGTTATGTTGTGTAAAATCTGAATTGTGATCATTTTTTTAATTTTGGGGGTCGAATATGATTAATAAATAATAAATTATATACCTTATATAAATTTTACAAAACCAAAAAAAAATAATTATTTTCTTATTAACCTATAAAAATATTTAACTTTAGTTTTTCATAGTCATCCATGATCATATTTTAAGCCACAATTAATGTGGTTGGTTAAACTATGAAAAACATTAACACACGTTATCTTGATGGCTGACATTGGTCACATATGTAATTTATTCAATATAATATCATTATAATTAAAGAAAAATAATTTTTTTATTTTATATTATATTTATCCTTTTATGAATATATTTTTATAAACAATGAAAATCTATATTAAAAATACAAAAAGGTTTTTCATGGAGGTGGTATTATGTACAATTGAACGATTAATGTTACATTGTTTTTGTATGATTTAAAAAATTTATAAATAATGTATTTAAAATTAATAAAAAAATATACATACTCAAATTTTACATAATTGACCATATTACACTGATGAAATGTTATTTGTAAGATTATTATTAGGAATAAAACTTATGAAGGAGATAATACTCATGTTGGATACATGATCATTCCTTGGAATTATCCTAGAAAATGAATGGATTTGGATATGTATGAGTGGTGATGGTTTTTTATTAATGGGATAGGGTTATATTGACAGAAAAATATCATAGTTTCATGGAGTAATTGTATGGTCATGTGTATCTTTCAATTTTGTAAGTTATATAATTTTAAATGTGAAGGTAATGCTACTTTTGTAAACACAATTACATTTTTCCGTACTGAAATGTACTTTTCAATGGACTAAGGATCCAAGATATGAAAACATGTAGGGTAAAATAGATTAGTTAAGAAAATTCTCAAAAATTCAATTCTCATTATCCTTCAAATTTTTTAGAACATTTAAACTTGGTAAAAGTGAATTTATTGTTTTTTCTATTACCATGGTAATTAATTTTTAAACATGGAGATTAATTTTAATGACAAAAAATAATTGGCCTTATTACCTTATTTTAATATTTTGATTTCATTTTTGAAACCATATTATAATATAAAATTTTTAACGTTATAGATTATTAGTTTTTATATATAAACACAGAAACACATGTTTTTTTTGAAAATAATGTTATTAAGATTATAAATTTATATATATGGTTAAATTATATTGGATACTAATTTTAAAGTCAAAAAATTATTTACAAAGAATTTAATAAATTTTATGAGGCCATGGAATGCATAACCACAAACTTGTTGAAATAGTGGGTTCCCTAGACCCAACTATGTAGTACTTTTCATTACTATATCATGTGTATAGTTAGATATGTATGATGATATATTACCAATATAGTGCAGGCTTTTCTGCATCCACTATAATAATGGTAATGTCCAAAGGTAAATTGTCATATCAAGAGGTTATAGAAGATCCCAGACTATAATGAGAACATCGAGATACAATGAAATTGATCTGGAATATATGTTCTATAGTTTAGATACATCTTATTGACTGGACATAGTACATTTCTGACTATCAGATGTTAGGGGATCATAAGCATTGAGACTATTTCTCATGATGTTCACATGTGGTAATATCTTGTAGTGAGATCCTGAGGACAAACCCGTCAATAGGAACACCACGTGTCGTGGGTGTCATTGTTTTTTCCTATCTACAGACAAGTGTATTGGTCTCCTGACTTGAGACCATTACCAATGTATATCATTTGATTATGTACTTTGATATAAGCCAAAAACCATAGAAGTGATGTCATGACGATGTAGTTTGTGTTGGGTGCATCGTTGGTTGTATGATGTTGGCAGAATGGCCAAGAAAGGATTTGTCTCTTCCAAGTTCATGAAGTTCTATATCTCAGGCCTAGTTGATCAGGATGGTGCCGCCTTCATATATATTTGGCCAAAGGAGTAGAAGAGGAAAATCCATATGGATATATCAAAAAATAATAAAGAAAGATAAGGACGATGACACAAGAGTGCACGCTACATTATGAGATATTTAATGACAAAGTCATTATAGTACACAATCAGTATTCATAAGATGGTAGTCGTTGATATGATTATCCTCATATCTTTAGGGGCCGTGATGAGTTGCTAGACACCTCTCTTGGTCTGTGGATTTAATTCACTATTATCAAGATGAGGGTATAGAGGGTCACACACAATAGCGTATTCAAGAATCTGCCCAATTCAGCCGAATAGGTATATGGACATAGTGGGCCCCACCACAGGGGTCTGAGCGTTGTTCAAGTTGTTGATCACAAAAAAAATTAAATAAATTTATTAATATTCATGTTATGAATATTTGGGATTGAATTTATTTAATATATTTACGAGTTCAGTAAATATGAGAAAAATATTAACCGAACGGATATTATTTTAATATTCGAGGTTCTTTTAATATTAAGCGGGATAGCGAGTCATGTTAAATGGATGAGATATTATCACATAATATATTTCATATATATTACAAGTATGTGATAAAATAATAAATAATATTGGCATAGTTTAGTTTTTAAAAATTATTTATTTAGTGGACATTGAAATAAAAGGGGGTCGGGGAATCCTTAGAGGTATTTATCCACATCTCTAAATAATAGAGGATCCTCTCTCTCTTTGGTGTGAAAATAACTATTCATTCATTTAATGGAATGAATGTTGAGAGCCTATCTCTCATCTTGCTCTCTAGAGAGAGAAGCTATCAATCCAAGATGCTCGGGTCAAGCTCTCTCTCATGCATCGAAGGCTTCTCGATGTGGTGATCATCAGGATGTCGAAAACATCGTCAGATCACCTCTCTAGCACCCAGAGTTTGATGATCGATGTTCCAGCGGATTTTTGGAGCATGTGTGGACTATCTATAGGGATCCTGCATTGGATCTTTCAGGCGATGATCATCATCAACTAGTTGTAGTCGACCACATCATTATATTTGAAACGGGTACATTTTCATTTTTATTTTGTGCTCCTTATAATTTATGTGAGATCCTTGGACCTCTCCGGGGCTCAGATCATTGACGACGACAAGTTTTGTTATCCCGTAGATGAAAATTTGAAAATTCCTAGGCCATCGGCTTCTGCTGCAGGCCCCGGAAACCTGACAGTGGTATCAGAGGGATCACGTAGATTTTCTAAGACTAGAAAATTAAAATTGCATTAACATTAAACATAAGGTTCAAGACTGATCTCATCGGTTCAGACCGCACGCCGATCCAATTTCGAATGGCCAAGTTATGGAAAGTTTAATTTTTTGGATTGGATTGATGGTGTAGTTTGATCTCAGGTTCTATTTTTATTTAATATTGGTGAACTGATTCAGTTTCAATCTGTTCATTCGAAAGAAATTAAATTGTTCAAATTATAATGTTTAAAATTTAGTAACTTGAATATTAATTTTATAATAATAAAAATATTTAATAATATTATTATAATAATGTAATAATAATAAATTAATATTTTATTATAATAAATTTATTATTATTAGAATAAAAAGCTATTAGTTAGCCTTTAGAATTTATTTTTTTGGTGATTGCACTCAAATGGGGTGGAAGAAGACTTCAAAAATAAATAAAAAATAAAAAAAGTAGGCAAACAAAGACTTCAAAATAAGTCTTAATTTAAAAAAAAATAGTGAAAAGTGGGTAGTCACGGGTCAAGAAACCAAAAAAGGAATAAAAATATCAAGAGGAATTATAGGGGACTGATTGCACCCCTCCTCCCCACACGGTGCACTGCAGCACCACATTGAGGCCACCCCGCCGGACCTCCCTACAAAGGAAGCGCGACAGCTCACCCGAAGGCCTTCGACACCCCTCTCCCAGCGGACCCACACGACACACCCCAGGCAATCCCCCTGCCCAGTCCAGCTGGCTCCCCCACCTAGCCCGCACCCCGGGAACCCTGTAGCAGTGAGCCACGGCATGGAAGCCGCTGCCTCGCACCTGAGCGCCGACCTGTCTCCAAGCCTCGTCTGAAGAGGGCCGACACCACCAACACCAGCCTCTAGCCCTCTTCCCCGGAGCCACTACATGGCACAGCAGCCATGCCAGGGCCACCGCGGCTGCACCCTGCACCCTGTGCAGGCTAGAACAAGACAAGAGCCCCTCTGGACTCCAGCCATAGGATCACGTCGCAATAGAGCCGCCAACGGACGCACCACAGTCCTACTAGACTCGTCCCACGCGACGCAGAGCAGGCACCACATTCTTTTCCCCATACACCCTGGAGTCCTCTGGCATAGCTCTTCACATCTTCAGGCTCCCCTTGTTTTGGTCCACTGGGCCTCCCCGTCGTCGCCTCCCGATCCATAGCCAGTCGGGGCGATATCCTCCGGGATCGACAGATCCCCGCATTCGACTATTCATCGGGTTGTGCCGGACAGTTCGGACTGGAACCACGACCCCACCAGATTCTTATGACACCCATGAGGTCTTTTTGTTTTTCCTTCATGTTTTTCTACGTAGAAATATTTTCCCGAAATAGTCTGGGAAGACCATCCCAACCCAAATCGAGTTTGGGGAGATCGGTATGGCCCAGTTTTGGCCCTTCGCAGGTTTGGCCCGACCCGCATAGGCTTTGAATTCATCTTTCAGGGACGGACCAATTTAAATTAACCAAAGTAATTACATTAATTAATTTAATTTTATTATCTAAATTAAATTAATTAAAATTATTTTGAATCATTATTTTAACACTCACGCATATAATTTAATTTAATTATTCAATTAAATTAAATTAATTAGAGAACTAATGATTAATTAAATTATTTGAATTTATTATTCAATTAATTTAATTAAATAAACCCTTATTGTTTATTATTTCATTTTCAGTTTATCGCGCTTTATTTTACCCACCGCTTTATCTTGAGAATCGACCTTTGTATGTCTGCATTTAATTATTTATTTAATTAATTATTTAATTGTGTGTGATGATTCTAATTGATTAAATAGATGGCATACGCATCGTCTTCTAATCTTTGGGTAAAATGTATACGGGCCTACATACCCAATATTTATTTGATGTACATTTATACCCGAGTTCCTCTCGCCTGTGTGCGATTATCATTTTACTTTGGGTGAAGAAGACGAGTAATTAGAACCCCGCCAAGATGAGGTGGTGCACAATGCTGTAAGACAACACGTGGATTCCACCAAGACGGGGTGGTAAACCAAGACATGACATCGACCCCACCAATACATTGTGATACTCCATAAGACTAGCATACATTCATTATAGGGCATACTACATCAAGAGTCAAGCATATGAATCAGGTACGATGCGTTTAGGTCATTTAGATGCTCAAAACCAGTCCGGTAGTATTTTAACTTTATGCATTTATTTATTATTTTACGCATTTTTGAACTTCGGGAAAATACACAAAATAGTAAATAATAAAATGTATAAATAAGTGGCGTGTGTTTTCCAGTTAATGTTCAGATGTGAGAATTACATCATATATGAACATGTTTAATAGAAATGGATTCTATTCGTCGAGAGAGAAAACCAATAAAACCCTCAATGAAAATATTATGTCACAAACAACTATCCATCATTCGTGATTGAAAAATACTATGTGTTCGAGGTGCCGGTCATGCCTTAGCTGAGGGTGCCTCTTACTACGGGAGAAATATTATTCATGTGGTGGGTCGAATTAACTAAAATTTCAAGAAAGAAATAATCGTATCTAGCTTGTTGTAATTTTAGAGGCAAGCGTTGAGTAAATCAGTAAATGATTTTCGAAGCTGGGACTTCACTCAACAGATCAAGGAACCGCGAGTTAATGTGGTTGGCTAGTATAAAGCCCACCTTGGACCCTTTGAGTAGTGGCGTAGCCATAGATTGTAGACTATGAGGGAGGTTCAGGGATCCTTGCCACTAGAATACACATGTGTACTCTGATTCCAGTACAGAGGGTTCATAGAATTCGAAAAATTAGTGGGAGACAATTAATGATTAAATAATAAATAATGTCACATTAGGTAATCACAAAAAAGTACAATCTGCTAAAGTGTATTTGTAGATAATTTCAAGCAATACCACAATAAAACTGCAATAATTATTAGCCAAAGTTAATGTACAAAGAAGCATGAAATCCCATGTGTAGTATAGGCACTTGAACACTTTACTACCATAACGAAAAATCAAGGTGTCTGAGTCCCAACCTATTAAACCACCCTATGAAGCGAGGGTGTAAAACTGCATACATGAGACTCATTAATCAAGCATATGATGGTTCTGTCATAATTCCCTCATCGACATATGAAGTTAGTTGTGGTCGCTGCATCATGACATAGATGATGTTACATGTAGTCTCATCTCCAAGATCCTTTCGAGAAGAAAGCGAAGAAAGATTTAAATGTGATGGTCGCACTCAGAATGTGTAAACAGAAAGATAGTTCACAATATTTCATTTCATCCATTATTATAACTTTTACACCAAATAACTCTACATTCGTTTAAGGGTTCTAACGAATGATATAGAGTAAGCGCTTCATTACCTTTAAGGTTACATTCTCCAAGTAATAAGAATATTGGAGGTAACACCTTCTTTAATTCTTATGGTGAATACATTGAATGACAAGAAAAAAAGGCTTATTGAAATTTATTCGAATGTCACCATCATCATGTCCTTCAATTAAAAGTAGCTAGTTATTTAACATGAGGTTATTATCATCACATAATGCAATGAATTCATGGATTTTTTAAAACTGAAATACAAGAAGCATGTACACACTTCTCATTCAGTTTATATTCATAAAGTATATTAATGTTTCAAACATACTTCTCGGGTATTAAATATAATATCCCAATAACATATGTGTATTTAAATATAGTAACCATGAATGTAGAAAAACATTTCTAGATGTAAAGTGTCTTCTCTAAGAAGCTGACAAAGGGTGATTCCTAAGTTAGCGGTGAGAAACAAATAACTACTAATTGCCATGTGATTGACTCAAACTAGAAAAGTTGTTGAGTATAACCAAAAACATTTATCTCATCTTCCCATTTGGACATGATGAGATACTATTCCATGTTTTGTAATGAATGTTTTTTGTGGTAACATACTCTACAAATAGTTCACCAATACTTGAATCAATGTCAATACATGATGAATATAAAATATAAGACCTACACAGTTGTGGCAATTTGATTCATTTTCAAGTAAAACTAAAATTGGATGTCAACTATATACATAGTATGGTATTTAGTCTTGACATATCATAACACATTTGGTATTATTGACATCCTTCGTTTATACAAAGAAACCTTTAGAAATAAAGGTATGCCACAAAGCTTTCTGAGGTTATTCCAACAAGACAGTGTGAACAATTCCAAAGAAAGGAACAGGTAAAGATACAACATAGGTTTACATTAAGTCATTAAGGAGTGTACCAGTGAAGTATATGTTTTGTAAGAAGATATGAGTTTCTTCAGATCGGCATGACGAAGAATATCATGATCAAACAATCATCGATCATGATAATGTTGCATTGAGTAATTCCTAAATGCATGTTACCTTATCTACGTAACTGTATTGATGTTCATAAGAAGTATCGATGAAGAGTCTTACATATTAACATTGATCTAAAAAATGTAGCGTGGAGCAATTCCTAAACACACATTTTATAAATCAAAGTTATGATATAAGATGTATCAATGTTATAAACTGCAAAAAATTCAATTATATATCATGATGTGCTTTGCAAATAATGGCTTAAACCCATAACCAATATGCCAACTAAAATGAAAAATGGATATCATATGCGTCATAGTATGATGGAAAATCTATTATGTCATATGATGTGATTAGATTCAAAGCATATGTTAGGATTTAAACAATCATCCATCAAGTTAAACAATTTGTGAATTTGAGGTAATTATCCTAACAGTTGCTTATGATATTAACTAAATCCTTAAGATAGAAAAGGTGTAGTCAAGTATTAGACTGCATTTCTATACAAGGGTGAACATCAATATTAGAGATAGTGGGAGCTGAATAGACTTGGAGTTAGTCAATGATCGAGATACAAAAATGGTTGGCATAGAGAAAAAGTTCCACAAGTACATGTGGAATAGGCATGTTCCCGAGACACATACTGCATAAGAAGAATGAAACCATGGTGTTGGTTTAATATTCACTGTGGCTGGTGGAAAATTATTCATTAATAATAATAATTCCTTCAAGTAAGTAGTATATGAAAACGAGCTAAGATTGAAAAGATCAAGTAAAATTCAATAATGGATTCCATGTATCAAATTGCAAAGGGTCTCATAAATTGAATACTGTGGTGGGTATTCAAATGAAATGATACATGGATGGTACATGGTTGGTACCAATAAGGCTCGATTGGTTATACTAAGTTGGTATGCCTAAATCTATTAGAATTTTACGTGTCGTAGATAAACTTCTATGAACATTTTATTGGTCATTGGATGTGTAGATCATATTTTGTTGAAGGTGTCTATACAACACAACCAGAAAGATATGATGACATCAAATGATTCCAACAAGGGTTGCATGTTACTGAAATCCGATTTTGGATTAAAGTAAGTGAAAAGTTCTTACAAAATTCATTATAAATTAATCTTTTCCTTGTGTCTACCAAAGGGTAGTTAGAGCGCCAATGTTTTCCAAGTGAAATATGTTTGTAAACATTTGGAAAACAGATTTTGGTATTACATATAGATAAGATCGCGTTAAAAGAAATTCCCTAATGATTGACATAAAGTTGCAACCTATGTTTTAGGGAATAGGATCTACTGAGGTAGATCCATAGGATTATTGGTCCTAGTCAGTCTCATACATATAGTGACTTTGTATTGAAAAATACAATTTGTAAAAATTCAAGTTCAAAATTGTTGCCTATGTCACTTGGCTTAATCTCATCAAGATTAACTCATGAGGAATATAAGAAGAGATTAATGTTATGAATTGATACCATATGATTTAGAGATGGATCAATTAGATATTCCATAATATGTAAAATATTTGATACTTCCAGGATATAATTTATTATAGGCAGATATCAATTATTACCAGGAGCACTAAAAGTGATGCATTCAGAACTATCATCTTGTACTTCAGTAAGTACAAATGATATGTACCTGGAATATGGAGAATATGGTATACTTGTTTTGGTGGGACAAAAACTAGTAATCCTAAATTTATTTTATCTAGTATCGTACTTAGGAAAAGGATATGAGAAAGTCAAGATCATAAAACTTTTGGTAGCCATACCTACAAATATGAAGTACTTTGCAGCTTCTAAGGCAGCTAAGAAGCAGTTATAAATCACAATGATTTGTTCTAGTTCTTTGATTTACAACTAGTGAGAAAAGTATTATCATAATTATGATATTATTACTAGCCATATTTTCAAGTTATGACAATGGATAGAAGTAATATACTTGGAGAGACGTTATCTTGAGATGTTTTAGTCAAACCGATGAGGTCGCATATAGCCGATATGCCACGCGGTGAAAATGTGGTAGTCCTAGTAGTTAAGGCCATTACACAGCAAAAGAATGGTATTTATCACGTGAGTAGCTAACATGTTTAGATAGAAAGTTGGATCTAGTGCAAGTGGGAGTGTTGAAATAGTGTGTTCCCTAGACTCAACTATGTAGTACTTTTGAACCATATCATGTGTAAAGTAAGATATGAATAATGATATCTTAACATTATAGTGTAGACTTTTCTACGTCCACTATAATAATGGTAATGTCAAAAGGTTAATTGTCATGTCAAGAGGTTATAGAAGATCCTAGGCTATAATGAGATCCTCGAGATATAAAAACAATGATCTTAAATATATGTTCTATAGTCTAGATACATATTACTGACTAGACACAGTAGATGTCTTAATATCATGTGTCAGGGGATCATAAGCATTGAGACTTCTAGTCCTGAAGACCACACTTGGTGATCTCTAGTAGTGATATCATGAGGACAAACCTGTCAATAGTAACACCACATGTTTTGGGTGTCATTGGTTGTTCCTATCTATAGACTTGTGTATTGGTCTCTGAAAAAGATACCATTACCAATGTATATCATATTATTACTAACTTTTATACAATACGAAACCATGGCAGTGATTTCATGGTGAAGTAATTTGTGTTGGGTGTGTCGTTGGTGGTATGACGTTGGCTGAATGGTCAAGAAAGGATTTATCGCTTCCATGTTCAAGAAGTTGTATATCTCAGGCCTGGTTCATCAAGATGGTGTCGCCTTCATAAGAATTTGGCCAAAGCAGTAGAAAAGGAAAATCAATCCAGATATATCAACAAATTATAAAGAATGATACAGAAGATGACACAAGAGTGTGTCCTACTTTATGAGGTATTTAATGAAAAATAGATTATAGTACACAGTTAGTGTTCGTTGGATGGTAGTAGATGCTATGATTATCCTTGTCTATTTAGGGGCCATGATGAGTTGCTAGACTCCTCTCTTGGTCTGTGGATTTTATTAACATCTATCGAGATGAGGGACTAGATTGTCACACACAATAGCGTATTCAAGAATCCACCCTATTCATAAGAATATGTATGTAGACATAGTGGGCCCCGCCACAGGGTTCATGCATTTTCCATGTTATCAATGACCAAAAGAATCAAATAGATTCATTAATATTCATGTTACGATTATTTGGGAATGAATTTATTTAATGTATTTACGATTTTAGTTAGTACAAGAAAAATATTAACAGAATGAATATTATTTTAATATTCAAGGATCGTTTAATACTAAGAGGGACAATGAGTCAATTTAAATGGATTGAATTTTACCACTTAATATATTTCATATATATTACAAGTATGTCATAAAATAAATAATAATATTGGCATAGTTTAGTTGATCAAAATTATTTATTTAGTGGACGTTAAAATAAACAGGGTTTGGGGAAACCTACCGGATATTTATCAACATCTCTATAAATAAGAGAGGTGGATCTCTATCTTTGGTGTGAAAATAACTATTAATTCATTTTACGGAATGAAATTTGAGAGCCTCTCTCTCATCCCGCTCTATATAGAGAGAAGCTCTCGATCCAAGAAGCTTGGGTCAAGATCTCTCTCATCAATCGAAGGATTCTCGATGCGGAGATTGTCGAGACGTCGAAAGCATCATCAGATCGCCGCAATAGGACCCAGAGTTTCACGGTCTATGTTCCAGCGTATTTTTGGTGTGTGTGTGGATGATATAGAGGGATCCTTATTTGGATCCTTCAAGCGGCGGTTGCCATCAACTAGTTGCAGTCGACCACGACATCAAATTTGTTATGGGTACATTTTCATTTTAATTTTGTGCCCCTTATAATTTACACGAGATCTTCATACCTATCTGGGTCTCATATTGTTAGTGACGAAAAGTTCCGTTTTCCCTTCGATGATAATTTTAAAATCCATAGCCTACTAGCTTCCCCTAAGAGCCCCAAAAACCTAACAAAAAACAATCCTATATAGTACATTATTTTTAGGTAATATGAAAAATAGTTTTCATATTAATGTAATATATTACATGGTATAATACAAATTAATAGTATTTCAATGTATAAAGAGTATTTAAAAAAGATAAATATTATTCCTTAATTTATTATTTTATTACATTGATTGTTGGTAAATTTTTAATTTTATTCTTAATTGGAGGTATCATTATGGTATATATAATTTTCCTAATTAATTCATCATCAACTAAAAATAAAATATCTTAAAAAATGAACAAAATTTAATAATAAGAACATTTAGATATGATGAATTATAAAATGGGGATTTTTTCTTAACTCATACACACTAAATTTAAAATTTATTATTTAATATAAATGGAAAATTGTAAAGAAAACAATATTTATTTAAAATACCCACTTATAACATTAATTCATATTAACTACTATAAAATAATAGAAATGATTTATAAATAATTTTCCAAATTTTCTTATTTACTAGTGTTATTAAAATTAAATGAATCTCATTTATGTTATGTGTTTCATGGATGTAATGTTATATGAAATTGTGTTATTTATTACAAGATTGAAAATCATGGGTTATTACACACTCACCCTCCCCACATCGTTCCTCATATACTTTTTCAGATTTTGGAATTATTTTGTTATATGATGAAAGTTGATATTTCACCCAAATATGGTGATATCACCAATTTATAATGGCATTTAAATCATCATTATTTAATGATGTAAAAAAATGGTTTCTTGGTGTTCACATTCATCGAATTGTCAATGGTACATACCACATTGATTTTGTGCATGTTTTTTTCTTTAAAATTAAAATATATTAATTTTGATGATTGATTGGGTTCTTTGGAATTTTCCAAGGAATGGTGATGGTAGTTCCCAATGGACCTCTTATGAGCATTCAAATTCTTTTCTAGAGTTACATAAAGTCATATAGAGTTATACCACATTATATAGATGTTTAACTGGAAAAATTAATTAAACTGAAATAATTTCATCAATTAATTATTGATGACAGGTTTGAGATATGAACTCAGGTCACTAATATGAGTTTGATTTATTAACATAAAGTTTGGTCAGTCAGGGAAGGTCCTTGGTAGTTTCTAACAACCCTTATAATTATATCAAAAGTCGTCTAAAATTGAAGTAGGTCTTCTGTACTAGACCTATGGAAAACTGATATTTTTATCTTTTATATAGATTTTAAGATTCCTGATTTAGAAAATTCCCTTTTAATAATATGGTTTATTTTATTTAAATTTATTGTTCAAATTAAATAAATGTGTAAATTGAATGAAATAAATTTTATGAATGTGATAAATCTCAATGGAAACATTAAACCTAGTGAACTGGAATGATACATATAAAGCATAAGGCTCAGGACAATGCTATGGTATTCCTTGTGACCTCACACCCTAGAGGGGTGTGTCCAGGCTAGAGGAAAAATATTGGACCTAGTTAAGTATCCCATTATCACATTATGTGTAATTTGAGTAATAACATGAAATTTATAGACCATAAGTTCCTATGGGAAATTGAGAGACCAGAGGTATTCAATACTACTTGATAAGTGAGTCTGGACCTAGTATAGTTTGTCATCCTTGAAAAAATATTGGTTGATAAACCTTATGTAGACCATGATTAGGTTTAGTTAATGAACCTATCCTGAGAGACCATGTGGATAGATATGGTCCCTGAGCCATTTATTGACACTATAATATGTGGTGATACCCTTGGTAGTTGTAAATGTCATGATAAAATACTAATGACATTGAGAGACATGTATTCATAAATAGTTTGTTGTTGACTTGAGACTGTAACTAAGACCAATGATCAAGAAGAGTGTGATGCTACTATGTTGAGACTCCAAGGGACCTAGTGGGTTCCTCTTGATAGGTCAATGTTGAGTTATTTTGTAGAATCATGGGGATATATGGTTATAGGTTTCAACTATAATTATAACTCTAAAGGAATATTAGATAGACATGGATGATGATATTGGGTGTAAGAATTTAAAAATGCCCCTTTTTTCTTTAGATATGGATTGCTATGTGATGTGACCTTTATGAAATATAGTACATGGATGGAGTTCCATATATATATATATATATCCATGTATAAATATGTACTATCAGGGTTTGGAGTTAGATCTAAACGGGAACTTCAATGGTGTTAATGTTTAGTATGGTTCACAATTTCATGGTTTTGAAGCTACAAAATATTAAGGTGGACCACCACAATATAGACTAGAGAGGATATTTCAATGGGTGATCACAACCAATGTTTTTTCTGGGGCCTAAAATATATCGATGATTATCAATTTTGGTTTACCATGGTTATCTTGGATTAATGTTTTTGATACATAGAGGCATGTTCCCCCGATGAGAAAACTGTCACAACCGAGTTTTTTGATATTTATGGGACATTTTCTTCATTAAAAAAACTCCAAAGGTATGATTTAATATAATATAGAAAACCCTCCATGGAGGGGGGGGTATATGATACTATGTCTGGTGCTTCAACAAAGGTGGATCATAGGTTATTATTATGGTTTTTATGAATATGATGGTCTCATAGACCCCATGTCATTGGATGAAGCATATCAGGGTAATTTTCTGGAGTATTAAGGCTAGTTACAAGTTATAGGATAAGAATTGGACCCCCTAAATAGTTATTTGTTATAATTTTCATCATTAAATGCTAAATTAATCCTCTAAAATACATGAATAAGGTATCATAGTTCTTTATATTTTGTAGTTTACTTATGTATTTTAGCTTACCAAGAAACATGAATATAAAAAATATATCATATTTAGTATTAGACCATGGTGGTGGTGACCTACTAATTTCATTTCTCACACCCTTCATGTTTCTCCACTACTCATGTGTACACAAGTAGACATTCACATGGTTACAAGCATAGGTTGGTCTCGGGACTAATATTGATCGAGTGGGATACCTCAGATTTGTGCATGGAGCTATGGTTGAGATTTGACTTATCATGTAGTGGAGATAACATATTTATTTTCTTGTACTATATTGTCTATATAACTATCATAGTGGTTGGTTAGTAGAATATATGTTTTGAATTTTTGTGCATTATATAATTTTATTTTTTTCAGTATTACTCATATTCAATTTTTTAGTTTATTGTGTTTAAATGTACTTCTTTATTTTATAGATAAAATTAATTTTGATAAAAGGGTTATATTCTCTCTTCAAAACTACCATATAAACCCCCAATTATTATCCAAAATCCTCTTTCTTACAGGGAGGTGCACCTAAGGTACAATTTTGGCCATTATTCTAGGAACTGATTAGTTGTCTATGGTAGTGATACATTACGAAGCACTCTCAAATTATTAAATTTCATTTTTATTATTATATAGGTCATATTAGAATAGTGATTTTGAAAAATTTCTGAGACTGTGATGGATATAAAACTGGTCCATTACTAACATTTGATCTTTGAAGGAATTTTGAGTTAACAAAGATGGGATTATTATTTTAGATTATGATGTTATGGCTATATTTACTTATTACCTTCACTAACTGATATGTGGTTTGGATTTTTAGATTTATGATGGTATTTTTCACTTATAAAATTTTTAGCAATAAAATTAATTGATTTTGACTCTCCTAATATAATGTAAATAGGTGACACATCCATGATGTCTAGAAAATAGATTCAATGGTTATTAACCTAATAACGTGAATCCTTTTAAATAGATTTATGGTTTTTTGTTTAAGTTGTAAAAACTACACATACGTGTAAGGATTGGTGTCCTGAGAACCAATTGTTTTTTATTTGGATTACATGAATGTACACTTATTATATATATAGTTCGTTGTTCCGCATTACTATAATATAATAATGTCCTGGAATATTTGTTGCATTGATAAGGTCATGGAAGATCCCCGTCATGATGAGAACATTGAAATTCTATAATAATATTCTTAAATAAAGTTCTACGGTTGGATGACATACTATGATAGGAGACATAGTATATAGACTATCATGTGCGAGTACTCGTAAGTAGACGAGACTCCCTCTCATGGAGTTCGCACTTGGTAATCTCAAAGATGGGAGATTATGAGAACAAACCCACCAGTAGCAATTTCGTATGTCTTTGTGTCATCAGACATTTCTATCTACGAGCGTGTGTAATGGTCCGTAGACTAGAATATTATCATGAACTCATGTCATGACTCATGCACTTATATTTGTTGACGAAAACTGTCACGAAGAGAGTTGGAGAGAAGCAGGGTATGTTGGGGGTGTCATGAATGACATGTTGTTAATTGATATGTTGATGAAGGATTTGTACCTTCCATATTTATGGAAGTAGATAACCCATGCCCTTTTATTGAAATAGAGCTGCCACACAAATTCCTTGTACATGGTGTCACGACGAGTTTATTTCTATAATTCAATGAATGACAAATAAACAATATAGGTTTATGACACTACCATGAAACCTTCTTGATGAGATATTGAGAAAAATGGATTAAATTACACAGTAAGCGTTCGTATGAGGTGACATGTCAATATGGTGTCAACTTCTTTCTCTTGGGTGACTTGACCTATTTCTAGACAGTAATCTTGGACTTTAGGTAAGCCCACCTAATGCCAACGTGAAAGAGTCCTATAGGGTCACACGCTAAGTGTATCCAAGTATCTAATGTAGAATAAATATTATTCCCATACGTGGTTTAATAATTATTCAAGGAAGCCTAAAGATATTTATTGGTGGAGGTAGAATAAAATGAAAACAAGTAAACGTCGTGTAATAATGACTACACACCGTGTAGTTTTTATTTTTAAAACAAGTATATGATGTTTATAAATTTTTACACTCCATGTAGTTTTTAATGAAAGACAAGTACATGTCGTGTATTTATGATTACATGCTGTGTAGTTTTTCTAGTCAGGATTTTGAGGAAATATTATTTTACTAAATGATAATTATTATAATCAGTGTGGGCGCATGTCAAGGAATTATTTATACAACACGGGGTTTTCAAAAGAGTTAATGAAATAAATAAAACACGTAACACATTTATTTATTGTCATAAATCTAGAACCTCAAACCTGATAATAAATATCGTCACAACCCCAACTCTTTTCCTATGAATCGTTGTGCACAACAATTTTGGATAATTCTCTCAAAACTGAAATAAATCTTTCCTCCAAGAACGTTCTCTAGACCAAGAGAGATCCTCCTCCATCAGAACAGGAAGATCTATGTTGGAAAACACAAGCAAAGGTTTCTCAATGCTAGCACCCAAAGACTCCTTTGGCGACCTCCAGAGATACATGGTGCACAATTTGATCACTGCTAGAGGAAGTCTACACATAGCTTCTGTGACATAATGACGAATCAAATCAGAACATGATCAATAATATCAACAATGAAAGAACATTTTAAATTGTAATTCTTGTTAATTAGTTAAATTAATTATAACTGTGACGATCCTCATTTGTGTTTCTGGGACTATTCTTCTTCTTTTTATATTTCTTTTATTAGATATGTGGAGTCTGGTGTTTATTATTGTATTGATCTCAGATTGATCATTGCTAATGAAAAAAAGCCAAGTGGGCACATCCACCCACAAGCATCTGATGTGCCTGGGACCATCAAATGGTATCAGAGCCATGTTACAATGTTGATTATAGTTATTTAATTTTCATTGATAATTTAGGCATTTATATTCTATTCAATTCAAGATAAATCATTCTATAAAACTGTATGAACGAAATCTATTCTTCCTCCTTCGTTTCTCAATTTACATCATAGAAATGACCTTTTAATATTGATTAAAATAAAAATGAGGAACTCATCCGGAGGAGCTTCTCTTTCTATCTGTAGAACACAATAATACACGACATGTAGTGAGATCTACACGCTGTGTACTCAGGTTCAACGAACCGGTATTGGTCTGCCAAACCACGTCGTGTGAATTCAAAATGCCTATGTATTTATTACACCATGTTTAACAGAATTGAACGGCACGTGAAAACAATAATACACAGTGTGTATGTTGAATCAACAAGCCATGTAGTTTGATCCGGCCCAGGTGAAACCGTGTACAAGGAGAATCCATTTACCACGTACATGGATTTGCCAGGCAGGTAACCGCGTAACAAGGATGTACATGCCATGCTAGATTAATCTACACTTCGTGTACTCCAAAATTTATAAATTATAGAAAACACGCCAAATCCCCTGGCGTGTACATTGGATAAAGGGTGAAAAATACACGTCGTGTAATATATCCTACACACCGTGTACTTTCCAGAAGTGGAATTTCATTGGGTTTCCTCCAAAATACAAAGACTTATACAAGGAATATGTACGAGAATAATATGAGGAAATTCATAAATGAATTTATGACAAAGAATTGAATAATGATAAGAACATAATTAATTTAATTCAAGCGCGATATACCTTAAATGAAAGAACGTTTAAAAGAATTTGAATTCTAAATATGCGTAAATGTTGTTTCATTCTATGGATGATCATAAAATAGAACAGAGACCCTTTGTGTGTGTGTGTATGGTTTCATTTAAATTTGTTTTATTTAAATTCGTTTTCCTGTGAGCATTATTCTAATAAAATTTATGTCCTGCGTGCCCATGGTTTCATTAATGTAAACCCCATGTAATGGAGGGTCTCCCAAGATAGAGAATATTGTTCAAAACCAGAAGCTGAGATGAAACCATCCCAATAAGATACAGAGGTGGATAGGTGGGAGCTGCAAAACACGAAGCATCGGTTCAAGGTGTTTTTCCCTAGGTCATGGACAGGTTATCAAACCGCTAGATAAGCTAACCAATAGAATCTCATGATCATGCCATCTTATTTTATTTCTGTCTGATTTCATGGTTTATTTATTATGTTGTCGGGATCACATAATTAATGACATAAACAAGCATGCAAAGCTGGAATAATATAAAAATGGGACTGTTAGTAAACATTATCAGAACATTTTTAATCAATCATGCAATCATCACATAATATTAAAAGGAATTTGATAATTAAAAACTACAGATAATGAAAAAAATCCCTCCATTACTGTATTAATTCATACCAAGTCATCTGTTACATGATTAAGGGAAAGACTCAATTAAACTACATGTTTGACCAACACTTGTTGGGGCACATACTTTTATAAAAGAATATTTTATGAATGTTTCGGGTTGACTTTAACATTTTACATCAATAGGAGTATCCCTTGTAGAAATTTTGTAAAATGGATGCCAGCGTTGTGGAAATACATGTCAGGATTTTAGGATTGGGTAGTCCACTCAACATAGCAAGGAACTGTAATCTCATAGTTGGTAAAGGCCTGCCTACCTAAATACCTTCAAATAGCTTGTCCAACCCTTGTTGGGGTTATCCAAAGGGGAATATGGATCCTTTCCACTAGAATGTCATGGAAACTAGACATTCCAAGTTAAATAGTGAGGGTCGTTGGGACATGATCAAATAGTGGGAGAATTAATAAATTCATTTATTATTTTTCACAAAATGTAATCAAAAGGTACTGATAAATTTTCTCATTTAATTTGTAGAATCGATATTTCAAACTCGTAAACCACATTTTCTCTGCGATCAACTCTGGATAAAGACAATATACATACCGGAAGTAACTTTCAAGAATGGTTTAGGCGCCATCGGGTTATCCTATGACATGAACAAAAGTTTTACTTGTTGGAGTCTTCACTTCCTGATTCACCCGCACAATGGGAGAGTGAGGAAGATTTATGGGTCTATGATCAACATTTAAACTATGTAATAGATGGTCAATGTTTGATGCTATCATCAATGTTTAGTGAGCTCATGATGTCTCATAAAGACATGGATGTCTATAGAATGCTCGAGCACCTCTGTGGTCTATACTAGGAGAGAGAATGAAATGAAAGGTTTGATATATCCAAGGCTCTATTCCAAAGCAAGCATAGAGAGGGTGCCCTAGATGGGCCGCATATAGTCATGCTCATTGGCTACATTGAGCACTTGGATGTTATAGGGTTTAAACTCCCCGAAGAACTAGGTAGAGATCACATTCTTGCATCACTATTCTTGAGCTTCTCTAATGTTGTTCTAAATTTCAACAAGAACAACATAGAGAAGTCTCTATCTGATCTTCATATCCTAATTCTCCAAGTGGAAGATGATATGAAGCGTGAAAAGCCTTCTGTCCTTATGGTGAATAAAAGGAAAGGGAATGAAAATATCTTTATTCCCAAAGCATCTTCAAGGCCTTCCAAGATAAGGAAGATCAAAGGGGAGGAAAGAGAACAAGAGGATGTTTGTTTCTCATGTGGAAAGAAGGGCCACTTAAAGAAAAACTGCATCCAGCCAAGGATACAAGGGGAAGCTTTAGGTACGTTTGTCATTTAATGCAATCTATTTGTATCTACAAATTTAGTATTAGATATAGATTTTGGTTCTCACATATGTATCCAAATACAGAAACCATGTTGATTCAAGAATATAGATCAAGGGGAGGTAGATCTACGAGCAACCAACGGGATGCCTCTAGATCGCCTTAGCATGACGCAGCTTAGTTGGACTCCAGATCATCAGGGCGTGATGTGGCTTGGTCGGATTTCTCTAGATCAACTCTTCATGGAGTGATGGTGATGGTGCATCATGGTGGAGTTACAATGTTGTTCGGTAGTGTATTCAGATTCAGTGAAGACTCGTTTGGTGGAACACTGGCTTCATCTCAGTTCGGAGGGTTGGCGATGAAGCCTGCTGCTCGGATCGGCATGGATTGGTTCATACGGCTGTTCGATCTAGCTTTGGTACAGTACGGAGCATCCAGGTGCTGCATATGGTGTGCTTTTGGTGATGGCCAACGACAGATCTAGAGAGGCTGGAGGGGGGAGTTCATAGTCTATGGTTTTTTGTGAAGTGCAGGTTTGACGATTTTGTGTTGTTTCATTTGGTATGGTTAGTTGTGTTTTTTGTGATCTATACTGCATGTTGTGGTTTTCTAAGATGGATTTTGGGTTTCATACTTTTGGCGTCGATTCTAGCTTCCGACATCCAGAATTTGGGCTGGTTTTGAATAATTTGCAGTCTGGTTGAGCTTTATGATGGTTTGATGTGCTTAAATCTGTTGTAATGGAGATGTACCTAGAATTGACCAGATGATTCAGACCTTAGAAGCGGTTTTCAGATCTTGTTGTTCATCTTTGCAGTGCTTTACGAATTTGAATGTTTGAGAGGGTATGGAGTCAGCTATCTGATCGTTCATGTGCTTAGTCACATGACACTTGCTAATCGATTAGCTATGTTACGATGGAGAGTTTTATCACATTTTTATGCTGGGGAGGGGTTCTCCTTGTTGTCTGTTTGTTTTTTCCCTCTTGACTTTCGGGTAATGATTTGTTTTTCGTCCATGATGTCTGTTTGGGTTCTTCCCCTTCTTCCCTTAAAAGGGGGCTTGTTTATAATAATAAAAAATTGATGGCCTTTGGGCCGTTGGACGGATGTTACTAAAAAAATTATTTCAATATCCATATTAGATATTGATGGATTCATCTTAAACTATGGAAACGAATGTTGCAACTTTTATAAAGATAGCTTTTGTTTTGGTTGGCCACATTTATATAATAGCCTTTATGCGTTAGACTACCCAAACCATGTAACGGCAATAGATGACAATATTAATTCACATGACTCATACCACACCCAAATTTGGCACCACTGGCTAGGTCCTGTCAATGAGAAACGTTTGACAAAATAAAATCCAGATGGTTATTTATATTCTTATGAACAAAAACCACATGGTGGAAGTCATGCGTGTCTACAAGGAAAAATTACCAAAGCCCCATTTATTGGGAAGGTGAAAGGTCTCAAGAGCTTCTAGAATTAGTTCAAAAATATATGTGTGGACCATTTCTAGTTGAAGTAAGGGGGTGGGTTCTTGTAATTCATAACATTTACTAATGATTTTAGTAGATATGGATATATTATCTTAATGAGGTATAAGTCAGATTATTTTGATTGGTTCATAGAATTCAAGAATGAAATTGAGAACCATATTGGTAAGAATATTAAGAAACTATGCTCAGATAGAGGAGGATAATATCTTAATCAATACTTCATTGATTTCATACGAGAGTTTGGGATTCTATCTCAACTCACTCCTTACACGCCTCAATGAAATGGTGTAACTGAAAGGAGGAACTAAACCCTGTTGGACATGGTGAGATCAATGATGAGTCATGTGATTCTTCCAATATCCTTTGGGGATATTAATTACAAACAACATCACACATACTAAAACAAGTACCAACTATATCGATAAATGGTATTCCGTAAGAGTTCTGGAGTGGATGTAAAGACATATTATCAAATTTACATATGTGGGGTAGCAAAGCATTTGTCAAGGCCTCTTCAGGTAACAAGATTGAACCTCGAGGGACAAAATGAATTATTATAGGATATCCCAATGAAACAATGGGATATTACCTATACAAACCCTCATAAAAAAATTTCACAGTGGAAAGACATGCCATATTCCTTGAGATGGAGCACATATTCATGAGAGATAGTGGGAGAAAGATAGACATCAATTAATTCAAGGATCAAGATACGTAGATGTTGTTACAAGAAAAGATTCCACAAAGCCCCCTGAAAGAACAATTTGTTCCAGAGACATAAGAACTGCGTAGGAGCATGAGAGAGGTGAGAGAACCCGAATGATATGTTTTTCATGTAACTGAGGATGGTGACTCGTTATTGGTTGACAATGATGATCCTCTCACCTACAAGCACATAGTTGAAGGCACAAACCCTGCCAAGTGGAAAAAAGACATGAATTCTGAAATGGATTACATGTACCAAAACCATGTCTGGATTTTGGCAGATCCTCCAGTTGATGTAAATCCAATTAGAAATAAATGGGTTTTCAAGAAGAACCTGGACATGGAGGGGAAAGTCAGCGCCTATAAGGCACAACTGGTTGCAAAATGTTTTAGACAACATCAAGGAATATTATATGATGCAGCATTTTCACCAGTTGTGTTGCTGAAATCCATCAGAATCCTGTTGTCTATTTCCACTTACTATGAATATGAAATTTGGAAAATGGATGTCGAAACAGCATTCCTTAATAGGAACCTCCAGGAAGATGTCTACATGACACAACCTGATGGGTTTGTGATCCAAAGGATGCCCACAAGGTAAGCCAGTTGTAGAAATCCATTTATGGATTAAATCAAGCATTAAGGTCATGGAACACTCATTTTGATGAAGCCATAATAGAAATTTGGATTTGTTAAGAATGAATGTGATCCTTTTGTCTAGAAAAGTTTTAGTGTAAGTGTAGTTGTTTTCCTAATAGTATATGTTGATGTCATATTACTAATTTGAAATGAAGTACCTGTCTTACAGTCAGTTAAGGCATGGTTGGATAAATGCTTCTCTATGAAAGACCAGGGTGAGGCAACATATATTCTTGGGATCAAGATCCAAAATGATATTTCCAAGAGAATGTTGGGCCTGAGTCAATGTACATACATAGACAAGATACAAAATAGATTAATAATGAGAAAATCCAAGAGGGGATTATTTCCAGTGTCACATGGAATTCAACTTTCCAAGAAAATGTGTCCCCAGACACATGTGGGAAGAAAGAAAATGTCAAGGATTCATTACGCATCTTCGGTTGGGTCAGTCATGTATGATATTCAATGTACATGTCTAGATGTTTCTTACACATTAAGTGTGGTAGGAAGATATCAAGCTGATCCAGGAGACCACCATTGGATGGAAGACAAGACTATCCATAAATATCTGAGGTGTACTAAAGATATGTTCTTATTTTATGGAGGATATGAGGAACTAGTCATCAGAAGACATGTATATGCTAGTTTACATACTTATAAAGATGACATGAAGTCGCAGAATGGATACATCGTTAGTTTGAATGGAGGTGCAGTGAGCTTGAAAAGATCAAAGAAATATGTGGTCACAGATTCTACAATATAGTCTGAGTATATTAAAGATTCTAAGGCAGAAAAAGAAGCAGTATGGATGTGAAGCTTTGTCTAAGAGCTGGATGTAGTACCAAGTAGGAAATATTCTATCACACTCTATTGTGATAATACTGCAGCGGTGGAACTTGAAAAAGGGAAAAGGTCACATCAGTAGACAAATCACATACTTCGGAAGTATCATCTCTTGAGGGATTTTCCTCAAAGAGGTGAAGTTGCAGTGAGAAATATTTCCACGGAAGTCAACGTGGCAGACCCCTTGACTAATGCCATGTCTCGGCAGAAACATGATCATCATGTGAGGTCTAGCGGACTAAAAGTCATAGGTAGTTGGCTCTAGTCAAAGTGGGAGTTTGTAAGTGTTGGTTTCCAGAGAACCAACTATTTTGTAATTTGATTACATGAATATACACTTATTATATATTGTTCATTGTTATGCATGACTATAATTTAATAATGTCCTAGAATATTTTTTGCATTAATAAGGTCATGGTAGATCCCTGCTCTGAGGAAAACCTTGAAATGCTATAACAATATTTGTAAATATAGTTATATGTTTTGATGACATACTATGATATGGCACATAGTATACAGACAATCATGTGAGATTACTCGTACGAATATGAGACTCTCTCTCATTGAGTTCTCACTTGGTAATATCCATGATGGGAGATTATGAGAACAGACCCCCTAGTGGCAGTTCCAAATGTCTTGGTGTCATCAGACATTTCTATCTACGAATGTGTGTAATGGTCCATAGACTAGAAGATTATCATTAACTCATGTCATGACTCACCCACATATATTTTATGATAAAAACCATCATGAAGAGAGTTGTACAGAAGTAGGGTACGTTGGGTGCATCATGAATGTCATGTTGTTAATGGATTAGTAGAGGAAGAATTTTTCCCTTACATATTTATGGAAGTAGATATCTCAGGCCCTTTGATTGAAGTAGAACTGTCGCACAAATTCCATGGCCATGGTGTCACAATGAGTTTATTTCTAGATTTCAAATAATAACAGATCAAGAATATAGGTTTATGACACTACCATGAAACATGATTGATTAGATATTGAGACAAAGGGATTAAATTACACAGTAAGAGTTCGTATGAGGTGACAATTCAATGAATCGTTAACTTCTTTATCGTGGGTTCTTTGACCCATTGCTAGATAGTAATCTTTGACTTTAGGTAACCACACAAAATTCTACTGAGAAAAAGGCCTAGAGGGTCACACACTAAGTGTATCAAAGTATCTCATGTAGAATAAATATTATTCCCATACGTGGTTTAATAATTATTCAAGGAAGCCTAAATCATTTTAATATTGGAGGAAGAATAAAATGAAAACAAGTACACACTATGTATTAATAATTACACATTGTGTAGTTTTTATTTTGAAAACAATTACACGCCGTGTAGTTTTTAATGAAAAACAAGTACACACCATGTAGTTTTCCTAGTTGGGATTTTGAGTAAATATCATTTTATTATATGATATTTATTATAATCAGCATGGGATCATGTCAGGGAATTAATTATTGGACATGGGGTTTTCAAAATAGTTAATGAATAAATAAAATGTGTAATGCAATTATTTATTTTCATAACTCTACATCCTCAAACACGATTATAAATATCCTCACAACCCCAACTCTTTTCCTAATAATAGTTGTGCAAAATAATTCTAGAGAATTCTCTCAAGACCGAAAGAACTCATTCCTCTAAAAATGCTGTCAAGACCGAGAGAGATCCTCCTCCAGTAGATCAAGATGATCTAAGGTGGACAACATAAGAAAATGTTTCTCCATTCTAGCACCTGAATACTTCTTCGGTGACGTACATAGATATGTGGTGAATGTGTGGATCACCGCTAGAGGAAGTATACACATGGCTTCTGCGACACAATGAAAAATCATATCGGAACGAGATCAGAAATATAAATGATGAAATAACACCATAAACGATTCTTCTTTTCAATTAATTAAATTAATTAAAATCAACCTGTGACGATCCTCATTTGTGGCTCCAGGACTATTCTTCTTCATGGCCTATTTCTGTGATTCAATCCGTGGAGAATGGTGTTTATCATCGTATTGATCCTAGATTGATCAATGATAATGACAAAAATCCACATGGGAAAATCCACCTATGCACTTCCTCTGCGCTCAGAAGCTTCAATATGTTGTTTTTTATTCAAATAATTGGAATAATTATACTCAATTGAGATGAATTTTGTATGTGTTTTACTACTAATGTCATCTCACGTTGATATATGGTGATACACTTGTTGTGGAAAAAGAAGGTATGAGTCTATGTACATAAGAGTTGGTATGACCATTGTGGGATATTAAAGGAACATGGGGTCTTAATAATAAACCCGTAGTGGGTTTTTATACTTTATTTTAGTTATTTAATGTTCGAAAAAATATGTACAACATTTTTTAGCATAACATCCAATGGGATTCAACATAATCAAATAATTTATTCTTTACTTCTTGTTGAAGGTCATATCGGACAATGTCGTTAGTTATGGGAAGATTAGACTAGTGAGATAATATTCTCAAGGGAATAGTCCCCATGGTGGATAATCATGAGTTTGGGTTCCATTTTTTTTGGGTGGTGGTTAGTGTGTGATGATTTCATTGGTGACACCCCCTGACTGGGGTCATGGTATGTCTTTGATGTTTGTTTTCATATGGGATAAAAGATGAATCTTTTTAAGTTGTGACATAGTTATAGATCTATCCTATGGTCTCCGAGGTCGAAGATAATGTCACAGATGTGATACCTAACATGTAGGGCTACATGGGAGTCCTAGAGGACCTTAGTTGTGACTTGAACCATTATTAGTTGGTGGTTAATATGGTTAGAGGGAAACCCATGATAATAATTGGAATAGATTTTTTTGTTGCATTGGAACTGGTTATCATGTATTTATTATTTTGATGAAATTCGTAGACATTATGTGTTACCGTGTTTGTGACCTAGGTATGATGAAGCATTCAGTTATTGTCGAAGAACCTACGGTTCATAGGGTATCATGAATATTTTCAAGATCCATTCCTATTTTGGGGTCTGACTATGTTGACTAATGGGTTCACTTTTTTTCCATGTTCATAGAGCGTGGGGGAACTCTCATGAATAGAATGATTCCAGCTGGTGGCTAAGTATGTGGATGAGTTTTACATGCCTTATAAAAAATGATGGTCACCAATAGTTCAAAGATAATTTCCTATGGTATGAAATTTAGTGATGAATCATGCCATAGGTAGTGATCCTAATTATGATGTGGAGTTATAAGGGAGTTCCTAGTAAGATGAGTTGGCATGGTATTCAGAATGTTCATCCAGGTTTTTCCATCATAAGCCTCCTGGGAGCATGAATCTAGTTTTAGTTATTAGATTGTTTAGGATTATACACCCGCTATGTAGGATGGGATGGGAGTGGTATATGTTGGTTTAGTGGGGTTCCCATTTTATTTTTGAACCTGTGATGGATATGAGAGGACTGAGGACCAATATAATTTTTTTTTTGTTTTATTATAGTATTAGTATAAGAAAAACCTAATGAAGGCAGATAGGTCGGAGGGGAATGCATGTTTGGTACTGGAACACAGTTTGAATATTCTAAGGGTTCATGGTACGTTAATTTCTGTGGTGGAAAGTACTGTATTGGCTGGTTGTGTTTGGTGACCCCTGTTATGAGTTTCAATTAAATGATATATGAGGAAACCATTCTGTGGAATTGTGAAATGATGTGAATCGATATATGATTTTTTCGCTCGGGGATGAAAGGGGTCGTCCATGGAAGTCCTTAGATCAGGTGATAAATGGAACATAGGAATTTTTTATCATGAACTTGTTTTTATTGTGTGATAGAAAACATTCTACCAAGGTAGGAGTGGGATGTATGACCTATTTATGTGACCCTCATGTGAGAAGGGTCATTGTAGTATGTAATAGTGTATTAGTTGAATTTTTTATATTTTAATTCAATTTATAAATGAAACCAAATATTTTTTGGATTCCTTGGAGAATGATAGGTATAAATCTTGTTATTTTATTAGGTGGGTTTCATTCATGAGTTCCAAGAACATATGGATTTTTAGGTGATCTAAGGATGTCCAGGTTGGTGGTGCATCAATTTTCTTAAGGATTCAAGATAATGAAATTGGAAAATAGATGGTTCAGCTAAGGAATTACACTGGATGTTAGGTATGGTATTTAGTGAGTGTTTAGGGAGTATCATGGGATTTACCTAGAGGTGGGGAACTGTGGTCGGGTGTTTGGAAACATTTCAGTGGTTAGAATTGTAATTTATTTAAATATATTAACTAGAATTTTAATTTCATCAATGTTTTCATGAAATTTAATGTGCAATTATTTAAACCAGATCTGGAATGCCATTTAAAAATTATAAGAGTTTTTCGATGATTGGATTAGGTTTTCCTGGAATGTCAGGTGCAACCAAAATTTTATCATGGTCGATTGGGATTTGAATGATTCATTTCAGAATCAAGAACTAGGAGAGGTCTTATTTTTTGTGCTTGTGTATGATGTTGGGAATGTTTATCGGAGCATCATTATGATTTTGGAGGTTTGTCTCAGAAAAAAATCCAAAGTTTAAAGTGAAATAGCATTGTAATTATAGGTTATAACCAAAATTATGAGGTGGAGAGGACCATTTATTAGGTGGTTATTATGGTAGTATCTTGATAATTTCATTGGGTATACATGCATGGGTACATATCATATCACTTTTTTAGAATTGGTTATAAGAATTGGATTAATCCTTTGGGGTTTACACTCCTTAAATTCAAGTTATTCTTGAGAAGTGCATTGGGTGTTCTATAATGGAATGTTGTCATTCGAGTGTGAATTAATGAACAAGGAAAATGAAGTGATATTATTGGATTTCATGAAATTTTGTTGTACACTAAGGATTAATTGGGAATTGACGTTTGTATTTGTGGTGGTTTTAAACCCTTTTTCCATATGAGTTGGATTTTAAAGGAATTTAAATTCATCCAATTCAAAGTGGTGTTAGAAATTGAAATCATAATTATATTCATATATCTAGTGTTTTGACACATTAAATTGTTTAGGAGATTTAATTATGTTTAGGGGATGTCACAGGGGCTCATGAGGTCCCCAATAGTGTTTGAGATATATTTTTCAACATAGTAAATATGTTTAAACTTTGTGGGATTCCATAACCACCACCTAGAAATTGAAATGTACTGGAATGTTAGTGTGAGAATTAAAAGGTAAAAATGACTATTCACCATTGTGTTTTTTGATGTGGACACCCCCTTTATATACTCCTTGTTTCTTTAATATACCCATATCATCCCATATTTCCTCTCCACAAGGGGGGTGTGTAAAGTGTTTTTACTAATAATTCAATGTATGTGTCTCTCTACCTGATATCATATATTCACGTTTTATTAACTATGATTTGAGAATTTTTTGGTTTAGGTTAATTGATGTGATTTATCAAAAGAATGATGAAATCAGCCAATTTCAAAAGGAATATTGTGTATCCTTGGTTTAATAATGCATAATTAGGTGTCCTAGTGTAACCGATCATCAAATTATCAAAGGTACATCAAGCCATCAAATTTTTATTTTATATTTTTAAAACTAAATTAGTTTAACTAATTTTATGGATTATGTGCCAAGGTATTTAGTTTAGAATTGTATAGGAAGTTCCCAGAAGACCGCCCATGGGAAATGTATTCTATTACAATGTGGTATGAAAAAACCAGTGAGTTATCATATATTATGACAAGGTATAATTGATCAAATTAATTAATCATAAATGCTATTTTTTATGGAGATAAAATGTCTCAGAAACCCTCACGGGGGTGGGTTTGATTTGTACCAGTGGTTGATTTTTTTGGTGGGGGGGGGGGGGTTGATATCTTCTATAATACTTAGTATCAGGTCACCATTGTCATTATTTGTAGAAAATACAAATGGTAACATCATCCATAATGGTGTACAGGACTTCATTCCAAAGGTAGGTGGTCATTGGGGATTTCGAACCCAATGATGCTTAGGGACTCGCATTGGTCGAGAGGATGGCATTTCGGGCTCATCACACCCATTTGAGGGGAATTATTTTTTATTTCAGGACCCTCTTATAGAATACATGTATGATATTTCTGTAAATATCATCCAAATACCTGTACAAGAATAAATACAAATAGAAATAGATTCTAGGATAGTTCAATTTGTATTAAAAAAAGAAAGGTGATCTCATTAATGAACATGAGAATGTGGAACTATTAAGTGAGTCCATCTATATGTATATGAGGTTCTTCATCTATTTTTGAGTGGTGGATAACTACTATGCATGATTAATTTATATAACCAGGATCATAGAGATTTGTTACCTCACATGGAGGCAATTGGAATTCTGAGAAGGGAGTGATCCATTTCGAGTTTTCAAAGATATCCTTGTTATTAAATCAATCAAAAGTCATATAGTTCATTAAAATCATTTAGATTAATTTCTTACGGAAATGAAATTTATGATTCCTCAGAAAAACTGGGTAGGATCATGTCATAGGGATATATCCCACATATCCTTGAATTGGAGAGAATTGGTGTTTTCATTGTTCATTCACTCCCTTGGTACTTTCCCCATGGTATATAACCATATGTGTAGGGGTGATTATATAAATCAACTAATTAGGTCTTGAATACTAAGATATCTTTTTCTAGAGTAGATTCATGTTTCCAATGATGTGTTGATTGTGACATAATAATCCTATATGAGAAGTGATTTTATTGAGAAACAAATGGGTAGAAAATGACCAGCCCCATATCATATGGGTGTAGGAATAATGTATTGGGATTTAACACAGTATGTTTAATATGGATATTGGACCTAAATGGGGAATCCTACATATCTTTTTTGTGGAAGGAATCAGTTTCATTATAGTTCATTTGGTTTCATAATCCACTGAGGGTTATGGTAACATGAACAATTTGTGGGAATGATTGGGTCCTGATGTTAGAAATATCATATAAATGAAAAGGTTTACACTGAGGTGGATTCCCATTTATGTTTTTTCACGGGCCTTAAGAAGGTGTACTATGTATCATAGTTATGGTATGAATCTGAGTCCTCACATTTTAATTGCTTAGTGAATATACAATGAGTTTTCCCATGTTTGAGGAATGCACACTGACACTAACATTGTTTGGTTCTTACACACTGGAATATCCTTATATTTGGGACATATCATATTATTCCACTAATCATTACATACACTTAGAGGTTTCCCTAATAATAGTATAATCTTCTGATGCAGATATATGATCATTGTAGCTCCTGAGTCCCACATGATATATTATCTATGTGAGTAACATTGGAAGGAAAATGATCATTCTCATAACTTATGGATGTGGTAATAATGTACTAAGATAGATATTTGTATGGTTATAATTAATATTATGCCTTTTAGAGGCATATTATGTATTCAAGTTATTGAAGTAATTAGAGTCCTTATAGTTCCCATGATCGGAGCTTACAAAATTATGTTCCCATTGGTTGGAGAATGTACACCATGGGTGGGAAAAGATATTGAACCTTGGGATACCAAGTTTAGATGGCCTTTTAACCAACAGAATGTTGCAAGACCGGAATGGTTGTTCCTAAAATCCATCGATGACCAAGATGACTTGCCTAGAGTGTGTTTCATGATCTAGCAGACATTCCCATGTGTCAACACAAGATATTCTTGACATATATATAGAGAATCATGAGATTTAATGTGACATGTCTCTGAGGATGTTTCCTTCCTATTCCAACACAACAATAGTGAATTAAGATACCTTACTTGCATGATCGAAAAATGTTGTGATATTCATTGGACATGCCTAAGTGCTGCCATGAGACTCATAGGACATGAACCGATGCCATAATGTGGGTTAGACAACATGTCTAAAGAGAATGAACAGACTAGGATAGAAAGAGTTGAGGTCATTATAAGACCAGCAAAAAATTCCAAGAGGTCATCATGTTACATACTTTGATATGTCCACAAGACATTGTGTGATCTAAATATTTTTTCAAACTTCTTTCGCATAATCTTGGAGACATATCGTAGCACTGTTACATGAACTGGGTGGTTGTTTCAAGGTTCATGGAAATTCATGCATATGTTATTTTCATGAGGCACCTATTTTTAGACTTTATTCATTCCATTATAATGATAATTAGAAATATTGTTTCAATGTTATCTTGTTTTAAGTATTTAATGATCTATAAGGTGTGTGGGATTCTATTGACATGTCCTTACAGAAGTCCTTCTCATGTTCTATGCATGCTCTCATGAAGAAACTATCCATATTGCATTATTTCACTAATTATGCACCAGTATCATACTTGTTGGAGAGATTTCTAGTAGCAAGATTAGGCACTCCAAAAATATGCTCTACATCCGGTGTCTTGGGATGCAAAGTGTCCTACAATTCATTCGGAGTGTCATGCTCATGTGGCAAGATTCATGGTAGAATTGAATTTTATATATTGGTGTGGGGAATTTATAGTCCCTTCGACCAAAATTGATCTCTTATTTGCATGGAATATTTTATGAAAATCCAGGTTTGAGTTTTTTAAGGGATTCAATGTCACATGTCTTCATGATTATCTACCATGGATTACTCTGAGGGCATCACCTTATTTTCAACGACTGTGAGTCTCTCCCATGAATTCATCCTTTATTGGATTAATTCCAATTAATAGAAATCTTTTCAATCATGATGGAACACTTAAGGACTTCCATATTGTCATATTGACATGTTAAAGGGGCTTCACGAGACCAAGATACCATGTGGGAGGCATTCACATAATGGTGGAACACCTGTCCGTGGGATTTCATGATATCATTCTACAGATACCTCTGGCTTGCCATAAGAGCTTTACAATCATGAGAGGCTTCTGACTCCACAATTTTTTTCCATTTTAAATTTTCCAATGTTTTTATAATCATTTATTATTTCCTAAATGTTTTCATGGACCATAAATCTTCCTCACTGTGTAGTGTGTCGGAACCAAAAAAGCTATCATGTGGAGATACATAACAATTTCAGGAGAAATATCATCAATTAGTCCATAGGGAGCCAATGTATATGTGTAACCATGCTTGGAAATTCCTGAGGCACAACACATTATGAGAATTACATGCCAATAGGGTCCGCGATATAAGGGAGACATTTTACTAGGGTCTCGCGATTTATTGGGTATCATCAATGGTTCATTATGATTATTTGAAGACCATGAGAGGATCCCCCCTTCCAAGCCTTCATTTCAACTCTTTTATATGAAATGTCTTGGGGTTCTCATGGGTCTTTTTGAATGTTGAAGAGAAGTGTCATTTTATCCATTGGTGATCCATCATGTGAGGTTCTAAAGCACAAGATACTCCATTCTTTTGGATGTTTTACTCTTACATTGAAGGAATTGCGGATGGTTTGTCATAATACATTGGTAGATGATCTGTGAGGCATGTGGATGGTTTTGGTGAGGTTGTCTCATGATCAATGATTTCATGGGGTGCCTTTTCAAGAGAGGAAGGTCTTGTGAAGAGGGTATCCATGGTATCTGCTTCTTGTTATGTGATGTACATGGGTCCTTCATTTTAACTTATAATGGTCACATGATCGTGAATCCCATTGAGGCACACACTATTTGTGAGTATTGAGCACATTCTAATTCAATTTCTTTTTGATGGAAAATAATACCAATATTTAGGTATTTAATAATTTTTTTAATCTCATTTTAAAGCTTAAAAAATACCCCCTATTAGTGACATTCATGGGGATACGGTCTCAGTTATGAAGAAAATAAATGCTCGACTATGTATTTGGCACTAAAACAAAAAATTTATTGTGGAAGACATTTGATCTGAGGAGAGATTCTTAGTATTCAATGAGATTACATATATATAGGGGAGAAAATATCAATTCATTTTACTAGAAACACATTCCTCCAAAGCGCACTAACAATTCATCTATTAGGTTCCTTCATTGAAATACCATTATCCATGTCCCAATCGTGAGACATTCCCATTATCCTACTTTCATGAGAACTATTTCTCAAGACCACCTCTATTCAAGAACCCACCCAAAAAAACTATAAGTTAAATATCTATAATTTTTTTACCTTTTTCATGTCGATGTGATTTTGTTGAGGGTTTGATGGTGTTTGATGGCTTGATCATATAATCATTGGGCTATAATGCAGCTTGTGTGACCTTGCGAAGGTCATGTGATTACTATTCATCATGGGGTCATGTGATTTTGTAATTCATTAAAGGATTGTGTGACTTGTGAGACCACTGGGGGGTGAAGTGATTCATGAGCCATTTATAAAATTCTCTAATGTCTTTATCGATTCATGTGATGTGCATGGTTCTCTAGGTTTTTGTTCTTCTATTTATGAGATTTTATCTTATATATATTATATATGAAACTTACATATCTTCATACTGCTTCTATTTGTCAACAAATATTGTTTTCTATTTACAATCAAAGGTAAATGATTTCTATAGACCACAATGCAAACCCAAGATATCATATGGATTTTGATATTGATTCATTGAAGAGTCTTATCTCTAATGAGCTTTTGGATTATCCTCTATCACACAAAAGTCCTCTATATAGGTTTGTCTTTCTTGATGATGTTACAATTACTCCATCATAATTAAATCTTCCATCTCACTGGCGGTCAAGTATTTCTTAGTTTTCCAAGATAAAAATTGTCAGTACGGGATAATTGGTAAAAGTATAACCCTAGGGATCGTATTATATTCTAGAGAATTATACATTGAGATTTTATGGCTATGATTTTTCCTATAGACCTATCCCTCAAAACAAATATTGTTTGTTTTCATCCTCATAGAAGAATACTAAAATTAAACGGATCTCAAAATGGGATCTCCATACATACCTTAACATTTAGGATAAATTTTAATTGTCCTTATGGAATATAAAACATTCATAGAGTTTTTGGATTACTTATATAGAGTTCATATTTATAATGCCTTTGGGAATTACTAGTTCATCATCTACCTGCATCGCAATCTCCTTTGATAAATAATTTTTCCCTGTTTCCATGGTACCAAAAGATTTTATTTATATAATAGTGAAGTGAGAATCAGCCGATGGATCATCTACCGACATGGTGTGATTACCCCTCATAGAGTGATGAATGATTAATTCCTCCATGATATAAATGTTTGGGATGATCCCTTGTAGAATACAGTTTTGTTGAATTATATTCTTATCATTCTGAAGGAGAAACATAGGAGGGAGCTGAAGATGTTCTCACTCATTTATTTTAATTACTCTATCAATATTTTTCTTTTCTATAGTGGGGTCTGGCCAACAATCATACACCTTAACTAGTTCCCTTATTAGTATGTCAATGATAGTGTATGGCTGTATTTGACCATCATAAAGGGCCACTATTACAACTCATTGGACTACTGAGTGAACTGAAAGGTCTCATAAGACATTAGGATAACATTCATTATGGACATATTTTTGAATGGATAGATTCTCCAGCTCAGGATGAACATTCAAGATTTCGTTTCAGCACTCTGGTGATTTCCACATGACATGAAGAAGGAAATCACCTCAATTTATAATTATCTTTCCTTGCAATCCTTTATAAAATATTGGGACATATTCATCAAGGAAAACTACTTATAAGATATGTGGACCTCTCTAGTTCTTGTTTCGATGGATATTGGCCCATTCCCATTATTATGAATATTACAATGACAATAGGATCCTTGATGACATATAAAATTCGAGACTACTAAATATATCGTGGGATGGAAAAAAATTTCTAAGAACTACCAAGGTTAAAGATTCTATTATTCAATATGATAGATCCAATTTTACATTATTTTGTGCACTGATAGGACAATTATTGATAATGGAATCAGTTCCCTTGAGGAATGCCCATATATGATACCTCTTCAGGATGAGGTTCTTATGGCTATGATGCACAAGTTAATTATATATGAGAATTATACACAATATCGAGTCAATAAATATTATGGTTACACCCAAATGGTTCCCACTATTCCTTTTACTATTGTTCGACGGGAGTGACATCTTTGAGTTATCCTCTAGTTTTGGATGATGCTGGAATATGATGACACTAAAGATGAAAACATACTTTTTCCTACTGACAACCACACATTCCATGACTAGGATTATTCCCATGATTGGGTAGTAGTTTTTCTGGATAGTGTTCTAGTCCATCATGTCATTCATGTTAATAACACGTTTTCCCTTCAAACCCCATTGTGAGTGGTGATGATAGAGTTGATTGAATATTTTTGGTATGTTTTCCTGGAAGTGACCTTGTTCCAATGTTGACTACCCTAGTAGTGAAACAAAATCATTTGTGGTTGTTATCCCTCCATCATAGGATATAAATGATATATCTTTTGATTGACGAGAATATGTGGCTTTCTTAACTGATTCCTTATCAATATAACAAGTTATTCCTCCTCCAACCATACATTCTCAATTGGCTACAGAGGATCAGAAAAAACATAGCATGATATGGAATAACATTCAAGCCTTTGTTAATGATACACCTTTAGATGTATTTTATGACCAAGTGTAATTTCATCATCAGTTATTTGAAGACCTACGGGTAGTTGATTTTGACTGATAGCCTTTGTACAAAATCATTAATAATATAGTTCTGAATCAGAAATATCAAGGAAAAACTGAAATATATTTGGATGATCATGTATATGAGCCTCCTATTTCTAGGTAAATTATGGAGAATTAAAATGCATTTAAGTAGGGTTGTCAATTGATAGGAATACTTCATGAAAAGCTGGATACATAGACTATATAAATATAGAGGCATGATGAAATCATAGCCCATATAAGGTCTATCCATTCAACATCATCATCCTCATTGGAAAATTCTCAGAAGAGAGTTGAAGAGTGGACTACATTGGTTGAATCTACCCATCCTAGAGTAGAAGTAGTAGATGAGGAGTGAGAGGAACTGTAGTGTTCAATTGATGCTTCCCATCATTCCCTCACCCACCATGCTAGTTCAGTAGATTTAATATTATCTTAATTATATGTACATTTATTTTATTAATATTTATGGAAATAAACAACCATGTGGAGATTCCTCCATCTTTGCACATTATTAATGAATTGAATTTTTAGAACCTTCTAATTTGATGTCTCATTTATATTCAATTAATTGTGTATATTTCATTTCAATTCATTTATATGTATCACCAATGACACATGTCAATTTATAATATCATGTAAATACATTTTCCTGGAATTAAATTTTAAAATTCTATCTTATTTATCTTGATAAATGCGTGTGAATGCCCACCAAAATGAGAGTATTCATTGATAATCTGTAATACGTCTTTTGAGATCATTTTAGTTATATAAGGACCTCTTGGGTATAATATAGGACATAATGTGAGATTTCCCTCTCTTTTTCCAAATAAGATAGGGTTGTTGAGAGATGCCTCATTTTTTATAAGGGTATTTGGTTGGCCTTACAAAAATATCTATTTTTGGACACTAGATTGAAGGTATTCGTGAATTTTTTTGGGCATTCTATCATATAAATTTAATCACATTAGATTAGTTTCTTTTATCTTATACCATCTATCTCTGTATTTTAATGTTTTTGAGCTCAGACCTTCTATATTTTTAGTTTAGGGTCTTTTATCTTGAACCTTATATCAATGTAGATTAGGGTATTTTAGCTGAAACCATATATAACTATAGATTTGGTTCTTTTAGATTCAAACAACTATCGAGGTATTTTATGGTATTTTATCCCAGACCATCTGTCACTATAGTTTATGGACTTTTTCTCAGATTTTATATCTCTTTAGTTTATGTTTTCTAATCTCGATCCTTCAATCACTATAATTTAGGAATTTTCATCTCCAACCCAATCAATGATCATGGAATATGGTGAAAACATTCTACGAATGACCCAAAAAACTCTCGATCATTGGGCTATGTTATGGTGTTGTAGAGGATCATGAGGATTAGAAAGCCCTTTATATAGAGAGACACATTTATTTGATGTCCATATATGCATATCCAGTAGCAATAGGCACACATTCATACTAAATCAAAGGAGATATTCAAGATGGGAATCATTTCCCATTGATATTGAAGATTTTTGGATGTAATATAGGATGTGTAAAAAAATACTAGGGATGACAGATCAACCTTGATATTTGGAATATCGGCGATCTACGCCATAATTCCAAAGTGTGAGTCTGTGAATCTGTGATAGAGAAGACATACAGATTATTTCTAGAGATATACTGAGATTTCAGTTTCTCTTATGGAGTTTCCACGACTCATAGGTTTTGAATATCTTCTCTATAATGGAGGAGATTCCTTTAAATGATGGAATTTGGGATTTATTAAATTGATTTGTGGTCAACTAAAATATGATATCCACTTCTTTCCAAGGACGATGAATGATTTATGAAAACAAAAACATCAAGATGATGAGGTTGGATGTGGGATGAATGTTATCTAGGAAAGGATTCGTCCCTTAGAGATGTTCATATCTTGATCATGAAAATCAATCCCTTTTTCTCGTGGTTTGGAGTCATTATGTGTGAGACATAAAATATTCAGGTATTTAGAATAACACTATAACCATGATAAAGAGTACAAAACACTATGATGTAACATCGATGATGTCGAATATGCTCAGATAGTTTTGTAGAGAAACTCTAATTTATGGTCCAAAGTGATAAAATCATGAGAATGATATCAAAAAATCATATAGGGATTATTTAATACACACTTTGGTTTTTATTTCATCCACAGTTATTCTAGGTCTCATAAAAATTGTAATGTCCTTTTTACAGATTAGCACATTTGTCTGACGACCATATGTGTATATTAAGGATCCGTAAGAATACATGAATAGATAATAAAAGTGTGTTGAATTCAAGCATCCGTTTTGAGGGATTTAGAATGTTTATGTTGATCCAAGGAACCCAAATAATGAAGTATGAGTTGCAGAATGTGTAATATCTATGAGGGGGTTGAACAACATATGTTTTTATCACTGCAAATGGAACATATTTTTATTGAGAGGAGATGTGAAAAATAATTACAATAGCATTTTAATGAACAAGAATTTATAGAAAAAATACCTTGAGTTTTACTATGGACATAGTGTAGAATATGTATGCTTTATTCCTTCTTTATTTGTTCCTTATTTTACAACTAAACTATGGATATGAAGAGTTTATCAATATAAGTCATGAATTTTACATAGGATTCCCTTTGTGAGTTTTCGTACTGAGCTGTTTGGTGTGTCTTTCACTACATATTTATGGTCTTATTATTTGAACCATTATTGGAAAGATTTTAGGGTTATACATCTTTGACCAAAGTGTTGACTAATTAAGGTCATGATATAGATGGACCTAACATTGGGGGATGATGATCTTAAGCTCAATTAGGATACCCAGTCCTCAAAGAACCATATAATATTTAAAATAATGGGGTGACAATATTTTATATCATCGATTGAGGACCTCAAGTCATGAGTAATGATATAGGATAATCATTTTGGGATATGGTCATATCAAAATGAGGCGTTGAGTTTTCCCACAGATATTATAGGGCTCAAAAAAATAAAAATGGCCATTTTTATAGTGATGCATTTGGTTGACGACAATATAAGAATATAAAGGATCCCTATGAATGAATTAATAGTCAGTAAAATAGTATATTGAAACCATGTATCCATTCCATGGGTGATATAAGGTTTTAGAAACTTTAAGATATCAATACATGTAGTTTTATTATTTAATGGGGGTGTATAAAATGTAATAAAGGCACCCTATACACTAGTTTAACTAGACAAGGATCTTATGGTCCTTTGGTTGGGGATGGAAAATGGATGATGGTATGAAAACATTATTATCATGTAGTGGTAACATATTTCAAATAGTTTAATCTCATGCGATAAGGTTGTTTCCCCTGAAGTATGACATAATGGTTTAAGGATGTTTGTTTTAAATTTTAATGTCATGTGGTAAGGATTTGTTTTCACGCAGTTTATCATATTGTTGTAAAGGCTTGGGAACCAAAAAGAATAGAGTTTCTATGATATATTACGTGCACAAAAAATATATTTGTAGATCAAGATAGTACATATAAAAAAGGAGACCAAGTGACTCATTCCATGAGTATTTGGGAATCATTTTTTATCGATTGTTATAGCTCAGTCTAGGATTAGAGACTTCAACATCACTACATATCCATTAATGATAGTAGTGAAGCCACATGTAGTGATTGAACAAGAAACTCACTATGGAATTCAGACCCATAAGCAAAGGTAGACAGTTTTTCCATTAATTGTTGAATTTGGGAACAAGATTGGAGATCAAAGGGTTAGGACATGACCTGGTATGATAGGAATCAAACCACATGTTGTTTTTTAGGGATTTCTTCCCTCTGAATGTCTATTATATACACTAAGAGGAGGAATTTCATAATTAGTAATCATTGGACCCATGATTGAATATTCGTGTTTCACTAAAATCCCATGACATCAGAAGTCAAATCAGACATAAGACTTGATTGTATATGGGTTAGGAGACAAACACCAGCAATGGTGGTCCTCTTAAGCGAGGTCCATTGTAATTTACAGTTTTATGTCCTGTAAGGGTCTTTAAACATGTCTTTTAATGTCCCACGATGGGGACTCAAGATATTCCTTTTATGGTCATGAAATCAGGACTATTATAGGGGTTTATTAAGCTTCCATTCTATCATTGAACTAGAGAAATCCTTAATTAAATTATTAAGATCATGTGTGTTATGATCATTGTGAAAAACAAGGAATAATAAGGATTCCACTCACTATGTAGTGGAAATTAAGGATAAGAAATGTGTATATTTTATCATGTGATAGATCTAACAAGATATATGATTGAGGAGTTCTTAAGTATCTCATTAAAAATGATAATTAATTTGTATATAGTTCTAGAAAACCCATTCATTTTAATTGAATGCATAAAGAATAGGGAGCACCCAATGTGAAGGAATATTGATGTTGTATCATTTCACAAAACTAGTGGTTCGAGTGTCACTATGTATCATGCACTAGAATAAATCAGGACATATGTAGGTATTAAATGGATAAATTCTCTATGTGGAGATGACATTCACATGGGGTTGAGGGAATCTAATTATTCCTTCACATTGATTTGGCTCATATGCAGTGCGTCATTAGTTACATGGTTCTTTGTAGGCAGTTTATTATCATGAGTTGAGATCCTAATCCATTCATTTAAATATAATACAGTGAGTACATGAATTAATTTATAGTATATATACATTATTATAAGACGTTAGGTTTTCTACAAATTATCATCTTGATTCTAGGATGATCCTATGGAGTTTAACATCATTCAGCCAAGATGATATTGTGTAGTTTAAAGTCATGTGATCAAGATAAGTTCATTCATTTTAATTTCATGGGATCATGATGAGTTCATTTTTATTAAATTCATGTGATAAAGATGATGTTTTATAGTTTACATTCATATATCCCTGACAAATTCATACAATTTAACATCATATGATAGGAATGAATTAGCAAAGGATTATATAGATGTGGATGCCCATTTGACGATATATAATAAAATTATTTCTTGTGAGGTATCACATTGGTAGAGTGTTTAACATGTACCCCATTCATTGGGGCCAATTACTATGGACCATTTTGATAGAAATTATGTATATTGTAAATCACATCTCTTATGGGTTCGAACAAGAGAGTATTTTTCCCAAGTATCATTGGGATCTTGAAATCCAACAGTAGTTCCCCTTAGTGAAATGGAAAGGGTCAAAACATTTTATTTAAGGCCCATGTGATTCGATTATGATGGTTCTATAGTTTTTTTTATTATTCAAAACCTACTCTCAATTATCCACTCTAATATTTCCAACCAGTTTTGTGATTTCTCATCATAAGAGAGCTGCTCGCGAATGGATATTTCTAAGAAAATGTAGTTGGAGAACTTCGGAAAAAACTAACTCTATCCCATACACTAATGAGTATATATTTTTTTTCATAAAAGTACACATATTGGTATGGTTGGCTCATAAATCATTGAGTATTTTATCCATCATGAAATGTTTACCCATTTTCACCATCTTCTAGAGCGTGTTAGACAAACTCTTATTAAAATAATCTATCTGTCCATTTGCTTATGCATGATAGAGAGATGAGTGGTTTCACTCGATAATGTATTTATGTTAATATTTATTAAAATATAAAGACCAAAATTTGGAGTTATTTCCATCAATACTGTGTCATGGACTCTAAACCTAGATAATTTTTGGGACACAATGAGGTTGATGACGTTCTTCATCTAGAATTCCTTGTGTGGTATTTTCAGATGCCATTTGAAAATAATTCAGTACTATTATAGATGTTCATAAACATTTTATCTATGTCTAGGGGATATGCCCACACACTATTCAATCCTTAAATGGGGAATGGATATGAATTTTTAGCCATATTTATCCATTCTGGGGGCATATGGATGAAATTTTCAAGGATATATAAGATCAATTTTTTTTGTGAATTCTACATTGTCCAGGATCATGGTTTTACAATAATATATGATCCCCTTAATTTAGTGGGAGATCATGGTCCTAGATTAGTGGGTTCCATATGATCATACATATACATCCTCCATGATAATGAATATCATTTCTTATGCTATGTATCACTGTAATATTCCATCAAATACATTTTTGAAGTGGGATTTTTGTTCATTTGGATTGTCCTGCATGATGACGTTCATTGCACATCATCGAATTTGTTCCCTTATAGGTAATTTGGTCAAGATAGTCCCTTATTTAGGAAATACTTTATGAGATTCTTCCTCCCAATGATGTTTATATGTAACACCCCATGATTTTATAGTGTGTTATCTCTTCAAAATAATTCAATTACTTTCACTACAAGCAACACCGAGTTCAAGCCCACCATGAATTACTAGACAAACCATTCAAAAGAGGTTATGAATAGTATTAACTAAATTTTAAACTTTATATAATACTTATGATTTTATAATCTATATTATGAGTTTCTTAGACATAATTTAAAAACAAATTCATTTTCAGTATTGCACTTTTACCAACTTGTAATAGTGAACCCTTTTTAAATCCAATATTTAAAAAATTTTATATAATAAATTTGACTAAATAAATTTACTTTTTAGAATGGGGACATCAAAAATTTACAATGAAACATCCCGAGATTCCACGGTACACTTTTTTTTGAATAATACAGTACCGTGTGTTGTACGCAACTTCGAGTTCTAACACACATCACAAACAATCAAACTAGCCGTTATGAAAAGTAATACCTAATATTTGTAATTTTATAAATTATATCTCTCAAAATGGACTTCATTTGTGTATTCGGAGTTTCGAATTTAGCCTAAGTTAAAATTTGGGAACTTTTCGGAAAACATTTATATTTTGATGAATAGTGAAAATTAGTAAATTTTAATTAAAAACATCTTTTTTAATAAAAATAATTTATATTGATAAATTATAAATTTGAGTGGTTTTAAATTATATTTAGAAAATATTTTTACCATTTAATACAATTTTGGTCATTGTACATAACTTCTCAGTTAAAATGGACATACACAAGTATCAATCTTTTGATAGTTATTATCTCTTAAAAACATGCTATTTGTTTTGACGACGGGAATTAATTTTTAAATTAATAAATGAAACTGAAATGTTTTGAATTTGGTAAAATAGTCATAATTTTTGAATTCATAATATCAAATATATCTTAGGCCTAATTTTTGGTATTTTTATGGAAACTTTCATTTTTTGATGAATAGTGAAACCACTATGTGGTAGTTAAAAAACTGAATTTTTCATAAAACATAATTCTACAGCTTCTGTGAGTGAAATTCAAAAAACTGAGAGACACGGTTAATATCAAGGAGTAAAATTTGGTTCAATGAGATTAAAATAATTTTTGGTGAATAGTAACTTTTTTCTTTTATTTACCATAGTTAAAAGTAAATAGGATAATTAAGGGTAAAAATGATATTAATATTACCCTAACACATGTCTTAATTCTATTGGAAAAGTTTATCTCGACCAGAAACAAACTTAGGAATAAAATATTATCATTTAGCTCCACTTGGATTAGATTTGGATATTTATTATTATTTAATTCAAAGAAGAGTTAAAAGAGTTAAATTCAAATTTTATTTACTAAAATATTTTTAATATAGGGTTACACATAAGTTAAAATCGATTATAAATATTCATTAGAAAGATAAACTTATTTCCTACATAATGTTAGTTTATTTATAATTTTTAGACATTATATAATTTAATTTATTTATGACACAATGGTGATGCATTAATTACCTAATGAATGAAAAATTACAACAATTGATATTATAAATACCGAAATAAATGTAATTTGAGTCTTTTTATAAATATAAATAACATTATAGGTTAATATGACATGTTATTATTTATTTAATTTACTTTTTTAGAAGTAATAATTCTGTTATGATTTTTACAAAAGTCAATTATTGAATAGTGTCAAAATTGACATAAATGAGTTTTTAAAAAGAATATTATATTATTAATTGATATTAAATTCCTAAATATCTAAGGTTCGGCCAAGAGACTTATATCATGATAGGTGTATCATTAATGGACTACTTGGGGGTCTCTTGGATGTATATAGTAATTTTATTAAGAATATATTATAAAAATACAAAGAGACATTGTAAAAGTGAAACTAATTAACTAAGAGTTAATACTTAAAGATAAGGTTAATATAATAAACCAAACCTGTATAAATTCTATTTGTTGAGTTGATTTCGACCCATAACCACCTTAAAATTTAAATAATAATATTTGGAGCCATTATAAACCGAATATAAATTTATTATAAAATAATATTTCTATCTTTTCCAAAGGTGCCCCTCACCCCTCTTATAAAAGGGCACTCCGCCTTCTCATTAATTCACACCTTAAAAGATTTTTGTGTTTGCCAAACCCTGCCCAAATACTCTCTCATCATCCTTCAATACAACCTAGAGGACTTATATTGATCATAAAGACAACATAATCAGCCCTTTTGATCAAATCAAAAGGAATAACCCGAAGAAGAGGTAATGTTTTCACCACCCTTTTTCAAATTCATTTCTTCTTCAACTTCTTCTTTCATTTTTATTCCCATTCTAAAATAACGAATCAAGTATCTACTATATACTGTAATATTATTATAAATATGGTACCACCATATTCATTATTCTATACATCCTTTGAATGAAATGTCACCATGCGTGCGTACGTACGGCTTACCGTCTCCACGTCGTGGTGTAATTGTTATTCAATATATTATTTTTTGGATGGGTATAATAATGATGTGTAATTCATTTAAATAATAAATATAACATTATAATGATTATCTATATAAGATATAACATCAAATTAAATATTATATTAATATCAAAATAATAATATTGTCGCTCATGCGTACGTACGAACTATCGTATCCACGAACGCGATGAGATTCATTCTCCATCGTATCCATTAAAGTCTAATTATCATTTGATGATTAATAATAGTATATAAGGACTTGATATCATTCTGGATAGGATTAAGATACATCCTATCCATGAAAACATGGCTTACGTAACAAAACATATAAAATAAAACGAGTATGTTAACACCCGAAACAACGATAATACTAAGTAATTATTAACAAATCAATGTTAAAAGATCATATATGATATCATATTAATGTATATGATTCTTGTATAATTTAATTACAATTATTTCACAATTATACAGGAGGTTCACCTATCCTCAAAAACGTAAAAGTACAAAGTAAGGGTTTATTTCGCAATCTCTTCATTATTCGAGGTTGTTTATACATAATAATCTACTGGGATCTCTTTATTATCCACATCCATGTTTCTAAGAAATGTATTTCAAAACATTCTTACTATTTTATAGAATATGTGTTAATGTCATTTATACCCTTGTTTGACTTTTTATAAGAAGTTTATAAAGGAATCTTTCTGTCGTTTTCCAAACAAGGTTCTTTTTAAATTTTTCAACAAAATTACGGTAAAAATGTTTATTTTAACTTATACGGCGGGTGTGGCTATTTTCTGTCGTTATAAAATCTTCAAGGCTTCCCTTACAAGCTTATAAGGATATTTTCAAATTAAATGTTTTATTTTATAAATATGTGACTTTTAAATGATTTCAAAATGAATATTTTAAGAATTTCTGAAAGGTACTCTTTATCAAAATCAGAATATTAAATGTTTCAAATATTTATCTTTCTAAATATTTTTAATTAATGTCCATATATTAAAAATGATTTTAAAGATTTATTTATATGGATAAGAATGTTTTTAAATGATATTTCTTTTTAAATGTTTCGATGTGGTATGGGACACTTTGATCCAAAAATCTCTTTCAACTTACTTCTTTAATAAATGTGTGACTTTTAAATGATTTAAAAAAAGAGATATTTCTCTCAAATAGTTTTGATTTCATCTTTGTCAACATCCATTGATGTATTTTAAGTTTATTTGAAGTTGATTTATTTTGATACAAAACTTCCATATTGTTTTGAAGTTTTAGTGATTTGTTTGACTATGGATGTGTTATTTTTATACCATTTATGGTTTATAGATGAAGTATTTACATTTAGTATGATAGTTTTAATACGAATGCTTATGTTATGATTGAACCTTTTCATATGTGAATGCATTGGACTTAATATTTGATGGGTGGAGCCCGCTATATCTCCTCGATGCATCAGTATGTCTCATGATACAAACTAGTGTCTTGGTACAAGGCCTTGGCAAAATCTTATTTGTAGTCTTGGCACGAGGCCTTGGCTATGTGTTTTTGATAGTCTGGCATTATACATTCCATCATTATGAATGTGGTTATTGATATTGAATGTGATTATTCTATTAGTATAGTATCCATGTGAATAATTAAATGGAATTATTTTATTTTATTTTTTCCATAATATGTTGAAGTTCAAGTTTAAAAGGCTTTTATTTTAGTGATACATTGCCTTAAATTTTTATTCTTATTTATGAATGTTTCCGCTATATTGTTATCCTTACTAGGAATTTGAGCTCACCCCTTTTCTATGTTTTATTTTTTCCCATGATGTGAAGATCTAAATTATGAATGACCTGCAGGGATAGTTTTAGGGGATATTAGTGTGGACTATGGAGACTATGTTGTTGTAGTTTTCATTTTTATGATGTAATGTAAAACTTTATGAATATATCTAGTGTTTCCAAGGCTACTAAACTAATCAGTCTTTCGAGACTTGATCTTTTGTGATCATGACAATGTTATGTAATAATGCACCAAATCATAGTTACTGGGGTCGGGGAGTTACAGTTGGTATCAGAGGAAGATTAGTACCAACCTTGGAAGCCTGATTTAGATAAACACTGATTAGAGCACATAGATTTAAGATGGACATTGAGGATTAATATATAAGAACATCCAAGAATTTTTGTATTGCAGATATTTTGTGAGTTTTCCGAGAAATACATCTCTGTCTGGATACGAGCAGGTAGAGGCGGCTCTGGCATAGATGTACCTAGCGGTAAAACCCAAAAACACCGCTTTGAGGTAGACTCGAACGAGAAATGGTGCACGACAACAGGCCTTGCTGCACTCTTGGTTACGAAACTCTCGGGGGATATGATTAGGATAATTCTCATTTTCTTTACAAACCATTATGAAGGTTTTATGAGTATATACATCCTCAAAGGAGACATTTTTATGATTATAAATTATATCCATAAGCTATTTAATTTATGTTATCTGTTTTACAAGTTTGGGATTAGGTATTGTTATATTCATAAACTAATCTAGTGTATTCCATTGTTTAGAAATGGCGCCCAGTAGAATGAATGAGAACACCAGCAATGCACATGATACAAAGAGAAAGAAGGATCATGTCATTCATGGTCTTAAGCCATAATTTATAAGATAAATAGTCTCGCATGTATTATCATCATATGAATAAATAATATCATGTGTTGATAAGATAAGTAAAGAGTTTACTGAGTCCTATGGCTTTGAAGGGAAGCAAGAGAAGAAAAGGATGGAAGAGAGAAAGATGGATAAAGGGAAGAGGGAAAAGAAGAATTTTCCCAGATGTGATAACTGTAGAAAGAAACACCTTGGGACTTGCCTGAAAGGAATGGGAGTTTGATATATGTGTGGAGAAAAGGGAACAATGTACGTGACTTCAAGGGTAAGATAATGGTTTCAAATGTACAATGCTTTATTTTCAAGGAGTTTGGACACTACACGAACCTATGTCCCAGTCATTAGACTATGCCGCAAATGATGCTATTGGATAATAATCAAGTTATGATACTACCATAGATGAAGATAAATGAATAGAGTTCTTATGATGATTATGTCATTTGAGTGTTGTATCAACAATGTATTTGTTATATTAATTATGAAGTATATAAAGATTGTACTATAGTACTATTTCATTAAGGACTTGAGATTGTGTGGAACAAAGAAAAGTGATTCAATAGCAGGTTAATTTTTTTGAAAATATATGGTTGAGAGAAAGATAAACCATAATATGGTTCTGATACCGAGGTACTGATTCTAGAATAATACATGATTGATTTGGATAAATTATATTGGATATTCTTGACTACCTTGAAACTGATTAATGATTTTTATATTCCATCATTGTTGGGGTTTACAAATTTTTTGGATTGAAGGAGTATATCTATTATTCTTTAAGGAATAAGGGATCATGAATGTAATCAATAAAGTTTTATGGTAATTCAGGATGTTTCAGTGTGTTAAAATAATACATGATGAAGGTGATCACATGTTATTATGCAGAAAAAAAGGATCTTCATTGCGTTTACCTTCCATATAAATTTTTTACTGATGTATTTTGGATAGTTCTAGTTTGGATTATTTTGGATTCCCATAAAACGACAACTCGGAGGTTGGGATACAACTCGTCGCATCCTGCAAGGCCGCAAGACTTGAACCCCCAACCGAAGGGCGAAAAGGGTGTATCAACTACCACTGACCCACGTGATGTCCCGGATTGAATAATGTTGTTTTTTAATGGTTCTCCTAGATCAAATATAAATTCATTTTTTAACCCTATACGAATAGGATAAATAGAATATTATTTTTATGTTAGATTATTTTTTAGAGTGAAAGATGAGTTTGTGGTAGAACTTAGTTAAAGGTTGAGACTTTACTTTTCAAGTATATATTTATCTTCTTATCTTATTCAATGAAGAAATTAATTCTTATACTATAGTGAAGGGATCTTAAAACAAAAAAATGTGTTATCCTAATACGATATGTTTTGCTGAACAGATGGTATTTTAAATCACCATAGATTGATGAATTTAAGGCCCTCAATTTTACACTTGATTCTGATTGATGACCTCAATCAATAACTATAAATATCTACATTTTTCTCCAATTATATGTCTCTAATTGCCAATAATGTTCTCCGAATAGAGATCATAATTTGGTGGTGACCCTTTCATTTCTCTTTTCCTCTTATTAAGACTAAAGTTTATCAACCCAAATTCCGATTTGGGTTTTCCCACAAAGATATTTTCTATATTCAAACATTTATTTTCTAAGAACACTTTGAAATTGCTACAATGCAATTTATTGAAGGAGAGGAGAATGTAACACCCCATGATTTCATAGTGTGTTATTTCTTCAAAATAATTCAATAACTCGCACTACACGCAACACCGAGTTCAAGCACACCATGACTTACCAAAAAAACTATTCAAAAGAGGTTATGAATAGTATTAACTAAATTTTAAACATTATATAATCCTTATAATTTTAGAATCCATATTTTGAGTTTCTTAGACATAATGTAAGAACAAATTCCTTTTCAGTATTGCACTTTTACCAACATTTAATAGTGATCCCTTTTTAAATCCAATATTTAAAAACGTTAATATATTCAATATGACTAATTAAATTAACTTTTTAGAATGGGGACATCAAAAATTTAAAATGAAACATCCCAGGCTTCCACGGTACGCTTTCCTTTGAATAATACAGTAGTGTTTGTTGTACGCAACTTTGAGTTCTAACACACACCACAACCAATCAAACTACCCTTAATGAGTAGTAATACCAACTTTTTGAAATCTTATAAATTTTATCTTTCAAAATGGACTTCATTTTTGTATTCGGGGTATCGAATTTAGCCTAAGGTGAAATTTTGGAACTTTTCGGATAACATTTATAGTTTGATTAATAGTGAAAATTACTAAATTTTAATTAAAAACAACTTTTTTAATCATTATAATTTATATTGATAAATTATGAATTTGACTGGTTTTAAAGTATATTTTGAATATATTTTTACCATTTAATACAATGTTGGTCATTGTACATAATTTCTCTGTTAAACCAGACATAAACAAGTGTCAATCTGTTGATAGTTATTATCTCTAAAAAGCACGCTATTTGATTTGACGATGGGAATAAATTTTTTAATTAATTAATGCAACTGATATGTTTTGAATTTGGTAAAATAGATATAATTTTTGAATTCATAATATCAAATATAGATTAGGCCAAATTTTTTGTTTTTTTCTGGAAACTTTCATTTTTTGATGAATAGTGAAACCACTAAGTGGTAGTTAAAAAACTGAATTTTTCATAAAACGTAATTTCACTGCTTCTGTGAGTGGAATTTCGAAAATCCGAGACACACGGTTAATATCAAGGAGTAAAATTTTGTTCAATGGGATGAAAATAATTTTTGGTGAATAGTAACTTTTAACATTTATTTACCATGGTTAAAAGTAAATAGGGTAATTAAGAGTAAAAATGTTATTAATATTACCCTAACTCATGTACTGATTCTATTGGACAAGTATATCTCGACTAGAAACAACCTTAGGATTAAAATATTATCATTTAGGACCACTTGGATTAGATTAGGACATTTATTTTTATTTAACTCAAAGAAGAGTTAAAAGAGTTAAAATCAAAGTTTATTTACTAAAAAAATTTTAATATAGGGTTACACATATGATTAATTCGATTATAAATATTCATTAGAAATATAAAAATATTTCCTACATAATAGTTATTTATTTATTATTTTTAGACATTATATAATTTATGTTATTTGTGACACAATGGTGATGCAGTAATTACCTAATTAATGAAAAATTATGATAATTGATATTATAAATATCAAAATAAATGTAATTTGAGATTTTTTTTAATTATCAATAATTTTCTAGGTTAATATGACATTTTAGGATTTATTTAATAAACTTTTTTTGATGTAATAATTCTATTATGATATTTACAAAAATCAATTATTGAATAGTGTCAAAATGGACATAAAAGAGTTTTTAAAAAAATATATTATATTATTAATTGATATTAAATTCCTAAAAATATAAGGATAGGCCAAGAGACTTATATCATGATTGGTGAATCATTAATGGACCACTTGGGGTTCTATTGGATGTATATATAATTTTTATTAACCATATAATATAAAAATACAAAGAGACATTGTAAAAGTGAAACTAGTTAACTAAGAGTTAATACTTAAATATAAGGTTAATAAAATAAAACAAACCTGTCTAGATTATATTGGTTGAGTGGTTTGCCACCCATACCAACCTTATCGTTTAAATAATCCACTTTAGAGCCATTTTAATCTAAATATGAATTTATTATAAAATAATATTTCAAGATTTTCCAAAGGTGCCCCTCACCCCTCTTATTAAAGGGAACTCCCCCTTCTCATTAATTCACACCTTCACAGCCTTTTGGTTTGGCCAACCCCTGCCCAAATACTCTCTCAAATTCTTTCAATACATCCTATAGGCCTTAGTTTGATCAGAAAGCCAACCTATGGAGCCCTTTTGATCAAATCAAAAGGAAGAACCCAAAGAAGATGTAATGTTTTCACCACCCTTTTTCAAATTCATATCTTCTTCAACTTCTTATTTCTTTGTTATTTCTATTCTAAAATAATGAATCCAATATCTACTATATACTGTAATATTATTATAAATATTGTACAACCATATTCAGTATTCTATCCATCCTTTGAATGACATGTCACCATACGTGCGTACGTACGACTTACCGTCTCCACGTCGTGGTGTAATTGTTATTCAATATATTATTATTTGGATGGGTATAATAATGATGTGTAATTCATGTAAATAATAAATATAACAATATAATTATTCTGTATATAAGATATACCATCAAATTAAATATTATTTTAATATCAAAAGAATGATATTGTCACTCGTGCGTACGTACGGACTACCGTCTCCACGAACGCGGTGAGATTCATTATCCATCATATGCATTCAAATCTAATTCTCATTTGATGATTAATAATAGTATATAAGGACATGATATCATTCTAGATATGATTATGATACATCCTATCCATGAAAAACACGGCTTACGTAACAAAACATATAAAAGCAAATAGGCAACTTAACACCAGAAACAACGATAATACTATGATATTATTAAAAAATCAATATTAAAAGATCATATATGATATCATATTAATGTATACGATTCCTGTATAATTTAATAAAAATTATTCCACCATTATACATGAGGTTAACCTACCCTCAACCAAGGAAAAGTACAAGGTAAGGGTTTATTTCACAATCTCTTCATTATTCGAGGTTGTTTAAATGTAATAATCTACTGGGATCTCTTTATCATCCACATCCATGTTTCTTAAAAATGTATTTCAAAACATTATTACTATTTTACAGAATATGGGTTAAAGTCATTTATACCCTTGTTTGACTTTTTATAAGAAGTTTATAAAGGAATCATTCTGTCGTTTTCCAAATAAGGTGATTTTTATCCTTTTCGACAAAATTAAGGTAAGATTTTTTTTAACATATACGTCGGGTGCGGATATATTCCTCCGTTATAGAATCTTCAAAGCTTCCCTTACAAGATTATAATGATATTTTCAAAGTAAATTTTTTATTTTATAATAATGTTACTTTTAAATGATTTCAAAATGAATATTTTAAGAATTTTTGAACGGTACTCTTTATCAAAATCATAATTTTAAATGATTTAAAGATTTATCTTTATAAATCTTTTTAATTAATGTCCATGTTTTCAAAATGATTTTATGTATTTATTTATATGGACATGAATGTTTTGAAATGATATTTCTTTTCAAATGTTTCGAAATGGTATGGGACACTTTGATCGAAAAATCTATTTTAACTTACTTCCTTAATAAATGTCTGACATTTAAAAGAATTCAAAAAAAGATATATTTCTTTCAAATAGTTTTGATTTCATCAATGTCAACATTCTTTGATGGATTTTAACTTTATTTGACGTTGATTTATTATGATACAAAACATAGATATTTTTTTGAAGTTTTTGTGATCTGTTTGACTGTGGATGGGTTATTCTTATACCATTCATGGTTTATGGATGAAGTATTTACATTTCGTATGCTAGTTTTAATACGAATGTTTATGTTATGTTTGAACCTTTTCATATGGGAATGCATTGGACTTAATATGTGACAGGTGGAGCCCACTATTGCTCCTCGATGCATCGGTAGGTCTCATGAGACAAACTAGTGTCTTGGCACAAGGCCTTGGAAAATCATATTTTTAGTCTTGGAACGAGGCCCTGACTATGTGGTTATGATAGTCTAGCATTATGCATTCCATCATCATGAAAGTGGTTACTGATATTTTATATGATTTTTCGATTAGTTGAATATCCATGTGAATAAGTAAATTGCATTATTTTATTTTATTTTTTCCATACTATGTTGAAGTTCAAGTTTAAAAGGCTTTTGTTTTAGTTATACATTTCCTTAAATGGTTATTCTTATTTATGAAAGTTCCCGCTATATTGTTTACCTTAATGAGCATTTGAGCTCACCCCTTTTCTTTGTTTTATTTTTCACAGGATGTGACGAATTAAATTATGAATGACCTGCAGGGATAGGATGAGGGGATAATAGTGTGGACTATGGAGACTATGTTGTTGTAGTTTTCATTTTTATGATGTAATATAAAACATTATGAATATATATAGTGTTTCCAAGGATACTAAACTAATCGGTCTTTCGAGACTTGATCTTTTGTGATAATTCCAATGTTATGTAATAATGCACCAAATCTGGGTAACTGGGTTCGGGGCGTTTCATTTTAGGTTCATCATGATATGATGTGGGGTTGACCATGTTGATTTCTTCAATATCACATATGATTATCGATAACACCATTTTAGGATGTGTGATACTGATGATTTTCTGCTCCCAATCAGGGTCATCCAAGACTCTAAATACATTATCTAATCTGTCAGTGTTTAAATTGAATGATTAGGGAACATAATAAAATGATTGTAAAAGAAGAAATCTTCCACTATTCCCTGGATGTGGCTATTGAGAGGGGTCAGTTCTGCCTTTTTTTATGGCATATTCACCATAGATTCACTTTATTACATGTTATATATCACATTTGATATTCATGTAGGATATGTAATGATTTAGGGTTAGATACTTTATAAAAATAAGATCTTCATATTCTACCTCATTATTCTTGAAGCCCTTAGACAATGAGAATGAGTTGGACAAAACAGCTTTGCCTTGAGAGACAAATACAATCACTATGGCAACCCAATTATATCTTGAGGTTTCCATAATTTTACCAATATAACTTATTAGAGGTTCTATCAAAATACATCTCCAATGTATGGGGCTTATTATGGGAATAAAATTCCTATTTATCTAAATGATCAATGCATATGGGTGTTTTTTTAGTCATGATGTGATGTAAAAAGATAATCCAGGGCATTCCCATTCACTCACATCTACGATTCAAATGAAATCATGTACTAGTGAAGAATTACTACCCATTTGCCTGAGAACCTAGTCAATATGAGTTGGAGAAGGATGTACTTGTGTTAACATATATGGGACACCAGATGGACTTTTGGTGCTATAATTAATTCATCATCTTTTTCACTATGATGATGAGTGCAACATAGTTCTTCTCAATATTTGAGTATCAGGTCACATTACCTAGCATACTCTAGCTGAGTTATTAAAGATTATTCTCTCTCTCAACATCATATATCTATGGTAAAAGGGTTTCTATTTAGTGTTCCATGTCTTTAACAGCTAAGATGATTGGACTTCCATCCACCTGTTTCATCAAAATCAGTGGGTAAAGTATGTACTGCTTGAGACATTCGAAAGCTTCTTAGTAGTAATCATACCATTCATAGGAACATCCATTCTTCATTAGTCTGTTAAAGGGGAGAACTTTATTAGGGAGTTTAGTTATAAAAAATGAATGTGAGGTTCTCTTGGATGCCCCATAATCCTTTTATAATTCTAGGGGTGAAATTTATAAAATAACACTATTCTTATTTTGGTCGGCCTCGATGTCGCGATGGTATTCAAAAAAGACAAGAAACATCTAAATTGTTACTATAAAAGAAAATTTTATCAAATTCATCATTAGAATATATTGTTACAACTTCTCAATTATTTTTTGGGGATTTGTGAAGTGACCACATAGCTCTCAAGACATAAAAACCAATTCGATGATATAACAATGTGATATTTTTGACAAGAATCAATTAAAGATATGACTCATGGAGGGTAAATATATAGAATCTAGGTGTTTCATCAATCACGTTTTAAGTATATATAATTGAAACTTTGTGTTTCATCGATCAAGAGTTATATATTTTGTAATGGGAAATATTATATTGTGAAATTTCTATTATAGTATCTAAAATCAATATAATACCCAATATTCTTATTATTATTTTAACATTATTGATGTTGGAAGGCAACAATCAGTATTGAAATTCACCGAATAAGTATTAATTTACCAACTTTTCATTGTATACCTCTAGAACAGTTGTATGAGAGGGGTACATCATATTTGTTTTCTTCTTGAAACCTTGATGCTAAATAGGTATGCTAAGATGGTGCATAGCCACGTTAATATTTCATGCAAGAATTTAAACATTGTCCCAAGAGAATAAATATCATTGATACATTAGAAATAAAATGAAAATCTCGTTATCTTTGAGGGTCATGGAGGTAATAATCAGTTTAGGTTGTGGGTCTTCTTTGGTTCTTGGATTTGTCTTCCAAATCCCTTTGACTGTGGTGGAGATGACTTGATCGAATGTTGGATGGGTGTTTTATGTTTTTCATAATATATCCCAAAATCAATGTCAGTGGAGACATTTTTGGATGACGATTAAAATCTAGGGGATTCTCTTTCACTATCATGGTGAGAGAATCCATGAGGAGAGACATTACCATCCGCTACTATTTGATTCATTGCAGAGGGATACCAGAGCTGATTGTGTTTTGTAATATCACTATAGACAGAAGGGTATTGGACCTATGGAGTCATCTATATCACCTTGACAATATTTTTGGGGAGCATATAGTCACTATAGAGCATACAATAGGGTTATAGTATAGCAGTTTCCAAACTGTTGGGGGATGCAAACTACATGTCATCATCTTCTATTAGATGTTTTCCACCCAATTGATAGAAAATTTCTTCTACATTTTTCACTATAGAAAATTAAAAGGGGGATAAATAACCATCTAGAATGAAATCATTTTAAATGATGGGGTATTTCAGACACAGATTGAATACTGACTATACTACCTGTTGGATATGAAGCTTATTCCTTATAATTAATCAATTATATGTAATGTCTTGCTGATAATCATTTACTCAGTATCAATTTTTATTTTCCAAAACCGAAAATAAATTATCATCTTCTCAAGAGGATTTTTATTGTTCTAAACATGCCCATGAGTGTTCATCTTTGGGGATATAGGTATCATTATCAATGTCCCAAAAATAGGAGGGTTTGAACCTAGATGAGGTTCATCTAGAAGCCATTTCAAATCAAGTCCATCTAGATGTTAACATTATAGAGTATTCTAAAAACATATAGGGGTAAATTTTTCTTTTAAGTACTTCTTCTTGATCAACGAAAGTGAATATGATGAATTCAATTAATTTTATTGATATCTTCTCCATTCGATAAACCTTGAGTGGTAGTGAATTTTTTATTAAATTCATATGAGCACCTCATGCTTAAACTATTTCCTCCCTGATTTATTCTGGAAATATAGAGTGCATCAAGGACTAAGAAAATGTCTATGAAAACTGCAATCTATTTATGAATATTGTACTTTTTTAATAATGTTCAGTTCTTCATGACTTGTGGTTTCTCTGAGATAAGTGGCTCAAGAGACAATGCATTTAAGGTGGATGGGTCTAGTTCTTGTATAGATGTTGATGTATTATTTTTTACTTGGGGAAAAGGGTATGTTGTTCTTCTAAGTCCCATGGAATGATGGTATAATCAAACCCTTGAAAGAAATTCATACAAGACAATTAAATACGGATGATCACTTGAGGGTTCTAGTGACACCCTGAGATTTTGTGAATTATCATTTTTTGAATTAAATTATCTTTTTTTGTATTATTCATTTCATGAAACACTAAAAATATTTTATTTTATATTAAAGAAATATGTTTTAATTATGTTATAATAAACATCACGTTAATCATGCACTGCACAAAACATAAATTTTATCTTGACTACATGTGAAACATACTTGAAATATGCAACATGAAACATAGACTTAGCATACATTACATGCCACACCGAGTTTCATCAATTGTTTTTATTAGTATAATAATTAAAATAGAATAATTATAGTCTAGATTTTAAATGTAGTAATATTAATATTGATAAATATTTTTCTAATATTTTTATATGTATTTTTTATATAAATAAAACATATTTATGATTAATGATATAATTTTTGGTGAGGACTTTATTTTTTTAAAAATATTATTTTCTCAGATGAACTACTTATAATCAATTTTTTCGAAAATAATAAAAATAATCTTAGAAAAATTTAAAAATCTAATTTTATAAAATAATAATAATTTTTTAATTTAGAATGTAAAAATTAGCTTTGGGAAATTTTTTGAAATTTTTCTGATAAATGCCACTTTTGATGAATATTGGAAATTACGGAATCATAATTCAAGATTTCCTTTTCATATAATTTATTTATATGTTTAAACTATATTTTAAAATGGATTTAAAGTAAAATTGGATAATATTTTTTTCAAATAATCAAATTAAGGTCATTATAATCAAGGTCCTTGGGAAATTGATATAAAAATTTAGTTATTGTTTTGACATTTTTACATTAAAAACCGAAAACGTTATCCCATCAGTAAAATTATATTTTAATTAATTTCTACCAATTATTTGATAAGAATTTTGAAACAATGATTTTTTATTTGGAATCAAAAGAAATTTTGATTATCTTATCAGTCCATCTTTTATTTACTAATAAAGTATTGAATGTTATTACAATAATTTACAATGCATAAAGGAAAAATGAGTTAATAATGTATTAAAACATAAATTTATAAACAAAGTCAACCTATAAACTTGTACAACACCCATTTTATGGCCATGATTCAGGCACAAACCTTCCATTCATGAGTTAAAATTGTTTTGTATAATTTTTTTATATAAAAACTTGGGTACAACTAACTTCTTTTCAAACATACTAAGTGTATCATTTAATTACCTTTAATAGGCCACCACATATCCCTATTTTCACATATCAAAACCCACTAAGGATAATCCGTGTTCTACCCAATGCTTTTCCAAAAATCCCCACATCTCCCTAGAAGACTACCCATGGGATGAAATAAATAAATGTAATCCATTTGGAACAAACCAAAAGAAGACACCAAATAAAGATGATGTTTGAATGAGTAAAATGAGAGAAAAGACACAAGGTAAGGGATTACAACTTACTTTTTATTTCCTTGAGATACATGCTTTATTCACCACCCATTAATTTTTTGTGGTGTGTATACTTTCCTTTTCTATAATAAATTATTTTTATATTTAAATTTATTGATATTTACATATCCCTTCTTTCATCATTATTTAATAGGGTTTATGTTTCAGAAGTAATCAGACAGGTAAAATAGTTTTTTCTGAATTATTCTTATTTTAGGCTCGAGTTTTTTTATGTGCCTAATTTTTTTTGAGGCATATATACATCCATTTTATATCATATATCATGAATATAATTATTTTCATGATATTATAAGCATAATTTAATTTCCATTTCATCCATAGAGTGTATGATCCCATGTTACCATGTGATAAGAATTTAATAAAACAATCTCATAGATTTTCATTATTTTTTATGTTTATGATTCCTCTAATGAAATTTTATAATCCAAATTTCAATAAAATTCATGGAATTTCTTCTATAATGTTTATTAATGAAATTATCATGAATTTTGTTCAATTATAATACTCTTTTGTATATAATATCTTTATAAAAGTGTTTTTAAGAAATCCTGACCTTACCCACCCTTTGGCCCGAAATATATGATCATTCAAAACCATGTTTTCTAAATTTTTTTCCCTGATTATTTTACAACTATCCTATAATATTAAAATTTTATTTTTACAATTTTTTTTCATTTACCATTCTCTTGAATGGAATAATCTTGTCACTTTCTGAAAAGGTAATTTTTATATGTTTTACCATTCAAAAGTAATATTCTTTTTACCTCATATGATATGTATGGATTTACTATTCATCTTTTATTTTACGATTCCAATTAATTTCTAAGGAAATAATTTTTAAGGAAATATTTATAAATGTAATTTTCAAGGAAAAAAGTTTTCAAATGGTTTTCAATAATTATTTTAACGTTTTAAATTATTTGTAATGAAATGGGTTTCTAAACATTTTAACCCTTCATTTTTTGTTTTCAAAGTGCTTTCGATGAAAAATGATTTTAATTTGTTAGAAATATTATATTATATATTTTAAAGGAAAAAATGATTTCAAATATTTTTCAAGTATTCTATAAAAGTTTTCAAGGTTGTTTCTATGAAAAAAATTTTGAATGGATTTATGTATTAAAAATATTTTTGGAAAGACAAAATAATATTTTCCTCATGGATTTTTTGTAAACATATTTCAAAATTATTTCCCATCTATGATGACATCAGTTCGTGTTACTCAATCCCTTATAGGAAATTACCTAATGTTTACATTGATATTATTTCCTTGAATATTTATTTTTAATGTAATTGTACTTATGAAACACCTTTCTATTTAAAAGTATTTTTTTTGAAACATGATTCACTTTTAGTGGTTATCGGTTTATGAAATATTTTTCACTTTCACGAGTGATTATTTTGAAGAAAAAATAATAAAACCTGTAACATTTTTATAGATTATAATTTGATTACTGGTCCATGATATAATTTTTATTCCTTGGGATATTATATAATTTATTTTGTTTTTGTGGCACATGTATTTATGATTTCATTATAAGATTTGTGGGACGTATATCTCCCTAAAATTCCATAGGTAAATATTTATATCATGGGATTTATACATGGTTGGATTGATAAATGACCACAATTTAGTGTTATAGTATTGGAATGAAAAATGAAATCCGTTCAGTAATACAGTGAAAAAATGATAAATGAACATGGATCAGAATTCCAGGGTTGGAAAGTGAAATGAACTCAGTTTAGTAATATAGGATTGGAACAAAAATGGATCTTGATTCAGTAATATAGAGCAGGAATGGTGAGTTATATCATTTTATTAATACATTGCTGGAATGAGGGCTAAACACAATTCATAATGACAAGGCTGGAATGGGGTTTGGACTCGGTTCTGTAATGGTATTTTTCCCCAAATACGTCCTTTAATGTGATGCCTTATCTAATATGGGAATAATTATATATGTTTATGTGTCTTATAAAATCCCATGTTTAATTATAATGTTATAGTTTCGTGTCTTATTTTCTTAATTTCCTTATGATTCATATATTATGAACTTCCATTATTTATTCCATGATACATGTATAAGATATTTGATATAAAGGGTGTGATATTCTATTCACTTGATCATGTTCTCACACCCTTATTCTCATAAATTTTCTTACATATATCTCATATTTATTCATAATGATAAATTTATATCACCCCTTTTTAGGTTTTTTTTCTGCAAGTTATGAAAATCTATATTATGTTTGATTTGCCTAATAAGTGCACCGGTAAAGAAGAACATAATGGGAGATTATGTGAATCACTTTTATACCAATATTTATTTTTCCATGTTTCAAAAGGAACTAGACTAATAAGATATTTAGGGACTAATTTGTATAACATTTTATATATTTCGCAAAAGTTGTGTAATTTTTATATATGAAAAGTGTGGGTCGTTGTAGTTGGTATCAGAGAAATTGTTTTGTTAACCATTGGAATCTAGAAGGAAAAACACATAATTATAACCCTAAGGACATCAAAATTGATATATATAAGGATAAGGAAATGTTTAGGAAAATGTATTGTAATTTTTGTAAAGGATAGAGTGAGTGGTTTCAAGAAATACTTCCCTTTCAAGACACTACAAGTGGATGTGGATCTGGAAGAGATGTACCTAAGGGTATCATCTTTAAAAAGATGTTTTGGGCTGGAGTTGGGGTAAACTGCTACACGATAAAGGGCCTTTTTGCACACCTGGTTTGATAGTCCTGGGGGATATTCATTGAAAATCTACAAACTCTCCACGAACCATCATGAAGAATTTTAATTTAAATTGGCTATGAAAAACTTATGAATAAACATGGGAGTCATAGATTAAGGATGATATTAAAACTCATACATCATATATGTAATTATTCTCATGACTATACAGTTACTTTCTATGATAAGTAATGATCAAACCCTGCTACTGGTTTTAGTCAATGGAGAGAACTAGAAAGAACTGAATTAACATTGAATGTGATGAAAATGTTTCTCATGAGAAGTCAATTGAGATCATCACTAATGTGTAATTTTTGGTGATCATTCCTAATAAATTTTCATGGAACATTATTGAAAGTGTGTACCTTATCCAACTCTTGAACTTATTGAGTATGATAAATAATGATTTTTCTGAATGCTCAGATAATGGATACCTTGGAGGAACGAAGATTCAGTTTTTTCTGTCACAAATGTGGAAAGAATCACCTAAGTTAATGTCTTAGATTAATAAGAATATTTTTTGACTAAGGAAAATAAGTAAACAAATTATGTGACTTCATGGGAAAAATAATGACTTCGGTTAACAAATTGGCAGAAATAATGGTCTCCCTATGGAATCATCAAAGTTTTAGTGAATTATGTGTAGAGTAAAATATCATTATGGAACTCAATTTCCAAAGAGGAAATTTCCTAAAGAGAATCATCAAGGTGGTGTGAGTAATGGTTACATTGATAATGATGATGAGAATACAAAAAAAATGTGAATGGATGAAGCTATTGTGTAATAGAATTAGTTATCCTTTTTAATTGAATAGGGATGAAGTAGAATTACATTTTTTTATTTAGATTCAAAAATAAAGTTATATGAATGGAAAAATAAATAAGGATTTTCCACTTTTTGTTTCTTGATTAGGATTTATAATAACATTTGTAATTGTTTTCACAGAATAGAAAAGTGATATTATGTTAATGTGATGACCATGGAAAACACATGATTAAAAAAAGTAAACCATTAATATATTCCTTACGTTATGATATTTTTGTTTGGATAAAGATATATGGGGTGTATATATATGTAAATTGGATGGTGCTTATTACCATGGAAATAATTAAGGATTGGCTGAAAATTTGATCATGCTATCATGGATGAGGTTTATAACATCGTTGATTTATGGATTATACCCATAAATCAATTGAATAATGAATCCAGCATTTTTTCCAAAAACAATTATGGTAATTCAGTTCGGTAGCATGTTCGAAGATAATTTACCATGAGGATATTCACATGATATGAATATGACAACCAAGAAAAACTTTGTGATATATGGGGGATCGATGTTAAGCTTATTTTACAAAATTGTTTCTAGAGTATTGTATTTTAATCTTTAAGAGGGGTTATGTCGTTATGCATTCATAAAATGATTATGTTAGACATTAGTAGAAGTATTTTTATATTCATATTGTGTCGAAAACCTTGGTTAAAAGGCTATTTTTTGATTAACCTTATTTCAAGGATTCCCATAATACTTTTTAAATTATATCAGTGTTGTTTTAGAAAAGGAAATCTTGTAAGTCAGGTGATAACCAATCATGTCCATCATGGACATAGGTCTTGAACCCCTAATCGAAGGATGATAAGGGTTTCACAACTACCATTTTCCTATACATAGTCCTGGTTAATGTATAATTATTTTTGATGAATAATTATTTATAATAAAATAGTAGTGTTAATTTTTATGTTAGAGATTAATTTATTAACCATATTTATTTCTAAGAATATATATAGATAAATAGTTATAATTTTCATTATTTTATGTGGCTTAAAATCCACTAAATGTGTATTTTAGTGCTTCGGGCATCAAAATTAATTTTCGGCGATCCATTTCATTAAATAATGGATGAATTATAAATACTGATAAGTGAAACCAAAGAATTTTTTTTTGTAAAAAAATATATCATGTGTGTATATTAACATATATTCTAGGTCAACAAAATAATTACTAAAACATAAGACAAAGATCAATTTTTTTTCTTAATAAAATTCTTTTTTTGTACCGTTGGCATTATATATCATCATATATATATAAGAATTTAAGTACCTTTATTTTTTTTCATTCACTTTATTGTGATTGATGACTTCAATCACACCCTATAAATATTTTCTATTTTCCTCCATGACCAATCTTCACTCCAAAGCTGTGTTCTCCATTGTTGAAACAATGTTATATGTTACATTGTTTAACCATTGTGGTTCCAACTATGCCTTTTTTCGTGATATTTTAGTATCTATGTTTACAATGTGGTTTCAATGAATGAACCATTCAAGTATTAAACCATTAAAAACCAATATTAATTTAGATAAATAAATTAAATTTAAAGGGATTATATTGCAACACCCAAAGATTTGTATGAATTATTTTATTTTATAATTAATTTAACCTTTGAGATATTTTTCATTTCATGCAACACAAAAATTAGTTCATATCATATTAAAGAATTATATTTGGACTTCATTATAAATAACACCATGTTAGTTGTGCACTATATAGAACATAAATTTTATCACAACTGCATGCAAAACTGACTTGGCATATAGAACAGACAACACCGAGAGGGCATACGTCGTACGAAACACTTCGTTTCTATGATAGGTATATTTTTTGTTATAACTATTTAAATGAAATAATTATAATCTATCCATTAAACATAGAAATATGAATCATGATAACTAATTGAGAGGACCAGTTTGAGATACACCTAAAACTAATGTGGGTGGTGAATTAATTTTGGAGACATTCTAATCTAATTTATACTTTTTATCCCTATACCTCTTAGACCTATTGGGATATTGACTCCCTTATTCGATTTTCCCTATCACATGCAATTTTATAAAACCAGAAAATATGGAACAATATAGTTTTACAAGGTTAACTATTTAATATTATTAGATAGTTATTCAAATGGACTGGAAATAATCGTGATCACACAACCACTAAAAAAATACTTTTATATAGTAACAACTAGTAGGAGATTGTATTACACTAATTAATCTCAGTGAAAAAAATACAATAGTGCATGTTTTACCGATATTTGTTGGATTATTTTAATGCCTCACAATATAGTATTCTCCATGTTTACAATGCATTGTAACAATAATAATTTATTCAACCAATTGAGACCTATTGAATTTCACATTGATTCATTGTTATTCTAAAATATTCTACTTTACATGGTTACTTGCAATAGAGTAGGAAATATACTTCTTCTTACTTCATCCCAGCTGCAATATGAATTGCTGAAGTATCTTATTATTCTTAAATCACAATTATTTAGATGTAGTAAAATGATGTAAAAAATTCCCTAGGACCACAATTATAATCAACGAATATTAAATTAGTCCTCTAATATTCTTCTCTTCATATCACATTCTTATTCGCTGAGAAACCAACTACACTGAGATCTCTTAATTTCATTTTGGATAGAATCAGATCATTCCTTGGTGATTTTTTAATCAATGAGGATTATCTCAGCTTAGAATCATCACAATTGATGGGGACTAAATAACCAAATATATATTGGCCAGTATATAATTATTTTCTAAAACACAATAAAATGAAATAATGTTGCACTGTCTTAATATCCTTCTTCAATAATAAATACCAACACATGAATGTATTGGTTAACATATCTTCATCCTTTGGCAATGGATCACACAAACAATGTATTCAAAACAACAGTTCAGGGAACACCCTCATGAAGATGACAATCTTTGTTAAGAAAATTGGAATATATGACCAAACATCCTTTTCAATTCTAACTACCTTCATAGAGAACAATACCATCATGAAGATAACTAGTTTCACATAGTAATAAATATTTGAAAAGAATAAGGAGTCATCAATAAACATCCCATCATCATGAAGAATCTTTTAATTAGAAGAATTGAAATCCATCAAAACTTTTCTTGTTATTTTAAGATACTGAAGCTTGCATATATAACCAGCTTCACAAAACTATTTTACCTTCAATAAATCATAGTGATTTCTGATTGGATCTGATATCTATAGTAAAAAATGAAATGGAGGTTGCATCAAATGTATACGATCAGCCATTCACACGTCTCCACCACCTTCAATTCATTTTTCAGACCAATAAAAACTATATTGAAGGATCCCCTCCATTCATGATGATCCATTTATATTTTTCATTATCGTGGAGATAATTTTCAATCCAATGCTCTCTCATGATGAACCATATATTGTAATCATGATTGTCCCCGTCACCGTTCTTGATCCTCCACATCGTTGAAAATATCTTCCCAACCTTCATAAAATCAATTCCATTATCATTTTTATGAAGATTCATTTCTAGAAAACAAATTTCCATGATGTTTCACTTCTCATTTTATCATAATTTCTAAAAATTCCATCAAACCATTTTGACTTTTCAAACCACTATTAGCATCACCATATTTTAATGAGAGGAATTGGTGCATCCCTATCTTCTACAGAAAATAATTTTTCAAATCAAACATGAATATGATTAGATACACCTTTAATCCCCATTCCTTCACAAGTAAGGGATCATAAGTTCTCTAAAAAAATTATGATATTGGTGAAATATAACTTAGCAACACATCATCATATTTTAATTGGAGAATTATTAAACTGTGACATCGAAAGTCATCAAATGAATCCATAAAAATTCAATAGGAATTACATAGAATGTCAATGTCTCCAAAATAAAATTCCGTAATTTTCATGACCTCATTTCATTAGTAATGTTTTCAAGCTCCATTAACATTGAATCTAGTTAATCATATTGATTCAAATGAGATATTTTTATCTCATTAGACACTATTTACATCCAATGACATGAATTTGATAAAAAATACAATCCATACTCATGGTGGGATCTAAACAACATTTCAAATATTTTTTATATAATTGTTATTTATAAATTAAATATATTTATGATAAAATATATATTGTTTCATAGAGTACTTATACCTTTAAAAATACTATATTCTCAAATGAACTGCCACTAATTACCGAATATAAAATATTATATAATAAATTTAAAATCACATTTAGAAAATAAATTTTATAAAATAAAATTCATCTTAGAATTTATAATTTTTAAATTTGTTTAGGAGGAATTTTAAGGTTTTTTCTTGGAATCCTCATTTTGGATGAATAGAGAAAAACAGTAGATCTTAATTCAAAATTGATTTTTCATCCAATTTATTTATAAGGATAAATTATAATTTAATTTTTTTTCAAATTTTAATTAGATAATATATTTATAAATTAATCGAAATTTGCTCCTTAGAATCAATATCACTTTAAAAACAGGGTATTAAAACATAAAAAATTTGGATGTTTTTAATTAAAAACCCCATTGTTCCGTTTCGTCAGGAGGATTAAATTTAAATTTATTTATTTTTATTATTTGATTATCATTTGGAAAAATAAATTCTATGTTTTGAATCAATATTATTTATAATATCCAATAGTGCCAATTTTTTCATGAAAAATAATATTAGAGAAGGTGATTTAAATTAAATACAATTGTTAAGAGAAAAAATAGGTTAATAATGTTCTAAATCTTAAATTTAAGACTGAAAGAAACATAGAAAAACTTTTCTAAAACCCATTTTCGTTCCATTATTCGTAAATGAACCTGAAATAATTAGGTTTGGTTGGTTTGGTAAGCTTTTATAGTAAAAAAATTTTGTACACCTAACTTTTTTTGAAAACATCCAAGTGTGTCCTTTCCCATCCATTTTAAAGGCCACCATGTCTCCCCCTTATTCGCACCTCTGAAATTACATACGATCAAAAACTATATCCCCAATCTACATACCAACATCCCTCACATATTATTAGAAGCCTCCACTTGAGAAGAAATCAATACAAGGAAGACTTTTAGCATAAATTAAAAGGAGTTATCTTATTAAGAGGAGGATTGAATGAGTACCACATGAGTCAAGACACAAGGTAAGGGGATTTCATCTCTCTACTTATTTACATGAAATACAATATTTATTCACCGCCCATTCCTTTTGTGTGGTGTTTATAATACCCCAAGATATAATAATTATTCCAATAGTAAAATTAATGTGTATTTACATATCTATTCTATGAGCACTATTTCATAGAGTATATGTATCAAAATTTACAAATTGGTAAAATAGTTTTGTCTATATTTTTCTTCTCTGAGACTCATGTTTTGTATGTGTCTAAATTTTTTTTTTGGAAAATATATTTCCTTTATACGTGATATATTTTGAATCCATTTATTTTTATGATATTATAATCATCATGAAATTTTGTTTTCTAACATTGGGAGTATGATCACATGTTACCAAGTGATAGGAGTATATTGAAAAAATCTCATTGCTTTTAAATAATGCTTATGTTTATGCTTACTTGGATTAAATAATATAAACAATATGTCAATAAAAATCGTTAATTTTTTTCTCCTCTAGTTATTTATGATATATTCAGGTATTTAATTCCATTTTCTAATCATTGTTACATAACATAGTTAAGAAAATGATTTTAAGAAAGACCAAACATACCCTCTTTCGGTCATAAATCTATGATCCTTCAAAACCTTGTTTTCTAAAAATGGGTTAGATGAATAAAGTTCCATTCTCATATAATCTTTAAAGTTAATTTTTTCAATTTTTTAAATTTACCAATATCTTCATAGAAATCTTATTGTCTCTTTTCAGAACAGTTTATTTTGCTAAAATATTTACTCTGATAAATGAATGTTCTCTTTAACTTGTATGAAATGTATGGATTTCTCTACCAAAATTTCATTGAATATTCCTTTTCATTTTTAAATAGTTCATTATCTAGAAAGTGTTTTTAATGTAATTTTAAAGGATAAAATGTTTTCAAAAAAATTTCAAGCATTATTTATTTGTTTTCAATGTATTTTCAAAGAAATAGACTTCAAAAAAATTTAAATACTTATTTATTTGTTTGAAAAATGTTTTAAAAGAAAAGGATTTTAAAATATTTTGAATTTTATATAATATGTTCTCAAAAAATTAATTTTTTTGAATGATATCACGTCTTCATTTTAAGTATTCATGTTTTTTTTCATAGTAAATTATTTTCAAATGGTTATATGTATGAAAAGTAATTTTTCAAAGACGTAGGGATATTTCTATTTTGAAATTCTTTTTAATGATATTTCAAAATCATTTTCCATAAAATATGACATCATATGATGATACTCATTCCCATCTATGAAATGCTCCAAAAGCTCCATTCAAATTCATCACATTAATGGGTTGTTCTTAATGTCATCATATTTATAAAACATGTTACCATTTAATGTGTTATATGTTTCTAAAATCTTTTTTTATGGGTTATGTGTTTATGAAAACCATTTATCATTCATCAGTTATTATTTTGATGAAATTTTTATAAAATATGTATATTTTTTCATGGGTTATGATATGATTACATTTTTATGATACCCATTTCACTTCGTGGGTTATGATATGATTGTTTCTGATTTTTTGGAACATGTACGTATGATTTCATAAAGAGATTGGTGGGACCTACATCTCCCAATAAATCATTGGAAAATGATTTATATTTAATGAGATAGACATGGATAGAATGAGAATTGAATGTAGTATATTATTATATGTATGGAATGATAAATGAACACAGTCTAGTAATATAGGGATATAATGAGAAATAAACTCGATTCAATAATACATTGATGGAATGAGGATGGAACTCGTTTCAATAATATAGGGATATAATAATGGGTGACTATAGTTTAGCATTACAGGGATTGAATGGGGTGTGATCTCGATTCATTAAAGGAATTTTACTACTTTGATCTCCTAGACAGTGATGAACTGACAACAATGGGAATCATTATATATGATTATGTGTCTTCCAAAATCCAATGTTTGTTCTTAATTTATGATTTCATGGATTATGTTATTTATTTCATTTTGATACATGTCATTTGAACTTCCACGAATTATTCCCTGATCTATGTATAATGTATTTTATATACTGGACTTAATCCATTATTTTCATGATCATTTTCTCATAACCATTTTATTATAATTATTCTTACATATATCCCTTATTTACCCATACTATGAATTTTATCTCACCAATTTTTATGTTTCCTTCCCCATGTTATGATGATTTGTATTATGTTTGATGTTTCTAAGAAGGGTTCTAGTCATGGGGAACTTAGTAGGAGATAATATAAATCATTTATGTACCAGTGTTTTTGCTTCAATGTTTCCAAAGGAATTATACCAATACATATTTTTGGTGTCTATTTTTATAATGTTTTAAGGATTCTATAAATGTTATGTAATATCTATATATGAAAAGAGCATGTATTTATAGTTATGGGAAGCCTCTATGCCTCTTTTGATCCTACTAGAGCACTTTCCCACAAGTTTGACCTGTATATATATATCCCCTATATGAAGTTGATGAAATATTATGTCTGAATATTAATGCATTGTCCCCATTATCCTTAGATACTATGCATGCATCTTCTCATTCCTTGATTATGTGTTGGAAACATGTATTATGAGGCATATTAATCATTGGTAGAGGGGATGTACACGTGTATAATTTTGACATAACCAAATATGAGAACATCATTCAATGAGGATTCCATTTGTTAGAGTGGTTTCTATACTGAAGATATTACAGGAAATAAATATATAAGAGTTAGAGCTTGTGTTGGAGTAGAATACAAATCTTCCCCTTCTATTTCATCCTACATCGATGGTCACACCAACCTTTGTTAGGTACATATTATATATCCCTATTATTTGGTTGATTTATTATTGGTCTTCGTAGCTATTTTCTTAGGGTGTCATGAGATTTTACAACTATTTTCAAAGTCATCCACTTTTTGAACTTCCGTCCATTCCTGGATTAGAATTTTGACCAATCAAATTCTTCTTATGACTGGGATACCGTTACGTAATCCACTTGTTTGGATGAGTTTTCTAACACAACCTGTACATAATTGACCATTCCATAAAAATTAGTATTTGAATATGTAACAATGTTATATATTAAGAATCATCCTTATATTGAAAATATAGTAGTTGGGATATTCTATGAGGATGACCTCATTGATCTTCCTAGGTTGCGCTCGTGTAGGAATGTTTTTTTCCATGGATAGTAAGAAATAATAGGGGAATATAAATTTTATAAGGAATATTCTTTATCTATATGTTCATTAAATACTTGTCCACCCCAGTTTCTATGTTCTTGTGGATGGGAGAAATTCCATTGATTATGAGGCTTTATGGGTGGTACTGGTAGTTCATGATCTTTTTAGGTGATTGGATGGGTATTACTGTAAGATTGAGAGTGAAAATTGGAACTTCTTCATTTATTTACCATTTCCCCTATATCATGGCCAAGAGTTTAGATTTTTATCATGTTCCCTAAATTTCAACCTCAAGATGCTTCACCTTTTCAACAAACTCATGAAACCACTTTGGATACATCATTGGGATAATATTTTTCCGTAACTCATCCGAAATATTTTCTATACTTATTTCTAGCAGTTTCTTCTAGAGAGGGACATTGAGTCAATAGGTTAAACCTTTACATCTATTTATGAAATCATACACCATATCATTACAATGTTTTTTATATGTGTTTAGGTAGAATACCATATTTTTCCCCACTGTGGTGTTGAAGTATTTAAGGAATATACGATGAAGGTCTTCCCATACTACAAATGACCCTACTAATAAGAAACTATACCATACATGGGAAGACCCTATAAATGTGTATTCAAAACACCAAATCATGTCACATCCTACTTATCTAGAGGGACCATCTTCTGCCTACATCAGGATGAAATGTTAGTGAGATGTCTTTAGGGTCTCCCGCACCATCAGAATTTTAGAATGTATGATTTAAAAAATTTGGTAGAGGTGGACTATCACAAACCAATTGGGGATATGGATTTCACTCACTCTAAAAAATTTTGTTTGGACCTTATATGGTACCCATTTGAGTATCAGGGGACTCTATGATGTTAAATGAATCTAGGGGAACTAAAATTTGAGAAACCTTCTGTCTCTAGGGAGCAGGAGGGTCTCAATGAAGCGACATAGCATTGTTTCCCATTGATATCTAATTCTTCAGAAGAATGAATTATTTCCATAATATGGGATATTTTTCATCCCCAATAGAGACAATTACAATTCATTTTTAATTTCCTAATTTATGTATAGTTTATTCTAGGATCTAAATTATGTCTGATGCTCAGATACCACTCTCGCTAGAATATCTACTTTGGTAGAGAGAATATTCATCTCTACCTGAAGATGATACCCAATGGTAATATTTCACCTGAGCATCTCTTTGTTGAGTCAACTACAATATTTCTTTTCACCCTCATATTTTAACAATTGTTCCTCTATGGAAGGATCCTCTACTCATCTTAGAGGTTATTTAAATGTAGCACCACCATTCAATATTTATTGGCCATTCTTCCATTGGATAGTTAGAAATTAATTATTTAGAGGTTGCATATTTTGGAGCCTTCTCTGGTCATAAGCGCATACAACCTTGGTTGTTTGCATCCATACCAATCTACTATCAGGGTAAATATTCCATGTTACTACCTTCTCCAATTTCATATTGACCAACATTGTATTTCTGGTTAATAATTTTTAAATTCATAGTGGAATATCAGGAAATGGATGTTTTAATGGTACTCTCAACCCAATATGGGGATTCTACAGTGCCTTTATCATGTCTTTTACTCGAACCCTTGGCCATATCAGGTCATTTTCAACTGTGACCATTGTGGGGTTTTATTTATTTTACCGTACAATCCCCCTGACAGGATCTATGAATAGTGACCTTGAGGATTTTTTTTTCATGGTTGTTGAGTGTGCCTGACTAGTAGTGGTTTTCCTTGTGATTAAAGGAATATGGGTGTTTTCCGGAGTGCATACTCAAGAGGTGGTGAATTGAGTTTGAATTTAAAATTTCTGTTAAAAAGTATTTCAAAAAAAGAGTTTTTCCCAATGATTAGATACATCCCACTTAATTAATGTTATACTGTTATAAGAGTTTGAATGTTTAAATATCTTCTTAAAAGATTGATTAATTCTCAATAATCTTAATTTGTGTTATTAATATAACGTTTGAAGTTATTCAACTATGAAATGTCAGTTATAACTTCTTTCCAAGATTAACTATCAAAGTTAAATTAGTGATTTCCTGATTATACAGTAAACCCATAAAACATGGATAACAAAATTTAACAGCACAGTGGATATGAAACAAGTGGTTCAATCTCATGTAGAGACCTAATCCACTCCACTTGGTGATCACCTGCCACCAAGCAGTTTATATAAATAAACATTGATCCACAACCTGGATCGGGGTTTACAAAAGTACTCAAACTGTCCAGGTCCTCAGACCATTACCACAGTTCTACATGGGAAAGAAAAAACAACAGCACACATGCTTTCTAGGTCCTCAGACAGTCCATGTCCTCAGACCGTCCATGTCCTCAAAACACTTCCCACAGTTTTATGTGGGATACCACAAGATATAAAGAGTTTGGTGTGAGGATTTTAGTATCCTCGAGTTCAGCATAGGAGTCAGTGTGCGTCCAAAAAGACAGAATTACACACTTCTTGTAATGTAATGAAATTAATGATCATATTAGATCAAGAATATAGAGATGTGTTTAGAATTCTCTTGTGTGATGTAAATGCAGCTCTAGACTCCTTTTGATTAAAGCAGATGAAACTTTGAGCCCTTATCAGAAAGTGTTCTAGAAAACAGAGTGTCGTGGTTTTGTTTTTCCACTTTTAGTACTGGTGTTCTGCTTGAATGTGAGAGTATTCCAAGCTGCACTTGAACCTCCTCTTTGAACTTATGTTCTTGATGTGTATGAGTGTTTTAGAGTTCTTCAAGTTCTTCGTGTGTTCTTCTCTACATATAAGTGTGTATCTTCTATTCTTCCTTACGTATATGTCTCCGAATATATCTATATTTTCCACAGCTCGATATTCAATTTATTTCTCTTTTTCTCTAGAAATGGGAATGATTACCTTTTACAGGTATGAGTTACGGTTCCCTAGCATGACAACAACCCATATTAATTAATAGCAGTTGCATTAAAAGCACAAAATATGACCGTTGGAAATTAAATTGAAAGGAAAGAATATAGTTTAATAAATATTGTCATGGTAAGTCATGGAAACATTGTCTTTTTCACACGGTGTCTAGATTGACCACTATGTATGAGTGTCACAGTGTCTCGTGGTCATGGTGTCTTGTTCACGGTGTCTTGTTAATGATGTCTTGTTCATGATGTCTTGTTCAAAGTTTCATATTCACGGTGTCTTGTTCACAATGTATTGTTCAAGGTGTCTTGTGGTCACGGTGTCTTCTTCATAGTGTCTCGCTTCACAGTGTCTGGCTTCACAGTGTCTGCTTCACAGTTCTAGAAATATATAGCCAGTGCCAGACTCACGGTGCCTTAGAGTTTTAACTGAAATTGTGTTCAGACTTAAATAATGAGGATAATAGAAAGGATTAGACTTAATCATTTGTCAAAGAAGGTATTTTGATAGTTGATCAAAGATAGTATAATGTTAGTAAAAATTAAAATAGAGAAATAAAGATCTTTCATGTGTCTTCTTAAAGCATAAGAAAACATTAAACAAAAATACACATGATTGGATATAATTTATAGAAGTTATCTAGGTTGAATAAGATTTGTGATCCTTAAAACAAGATTAATACAAGAGGAGTCCAACAATATCCCATTTATGATGATCACAAATCATTTATAGGTAAAGTGTAGATTGGATTCAACAATAGGGATAAATTCAACTATAGAGATAAATCGCTAACTTATAGATACATGTCTCTCTTTGGGGATTATAAAAAATATTTTATAAGTGAAGTCAAAATGTACATAGTCCATTAATAGAAAATAAGTGACAGTACAACAAAAGATCAACACAAAATAAATAGCATCCCTATCAAAAAGTGTAATCACTGTTCTTCTTCCTGGGATGACCTTATATTTTCCTTTAGCAGTAGTAGAAGAGGAAGACATAGGGGTAGAGATTGAGGTAGAAGAAGGCAGAGATGTGGTTGATAAAGAGGGTAATAGAAGGCCATCAAAGACTGAGGGATCCATGGTAAGTGCAGTAGAGGATCTAGGTTGTTGCTGATCAATAATCACAGGCCTGATCTGACTGAGTGCTTGTCTGACACACAAGGTGGTCGAGGCTACGATAGAGGAGAAGGTAGGAAGCCCGGGTTTGAGAGGTGCATCCACTAGAGAAGCAATGGTTTTACTATGGACATGAAGATAGGGCCTCATGAGTTTGATGAAATCTGTAATGATCTCCCCACTATTCTATATGGATTTCTCAAAATCGTCCTCGTTCTCTATAAACTTTTCCAACAATCAAGTAAACTCTATGAGCTTCTAGACATGGTTCATGAAAGCTTGAGTCAATGGAGGAATCCATAGATATTCTACAATGTAGTTGAAATGGATAGTCATATTGGTATTGGAGAAAATCTTATTGAAGTAGAAATCCACTTTCTTGGTATTCTATTGAGGAGCATCATTAGCAATTTTAAATGGGATTTGTACTAGCTCAAGAATTCTATCACAATTCTTGATCACTTCTAATAAAGAAGTCGAATTGAAGCCACTGAGTACATTCTGAAGATCTTCACTTACTATTGTTCTGAGAAAATCACTATCTATGGAGGGTTTTGAGGATTGACTAGATGATTTGACTGCTATGGTCAGATATTTTAGTTGATTCAACACCATTTTAAGACATCCCATATACTCATCAGTGAGTTTATTGAGATGGGAACCATGATCTTTCATTTCCTTCACAATTTTTTTGTTTCTTTCATCAATCATTTCATCTAAAGATGCTAGATAAGGATAAATCTGAGACACACCAACATTTCTGATTTGTGGAGCAACGATATCTATAGGAGGATAAATATATTTAGATATCAAATGAAGCTCTCTATGCATGTCTTCTACCATACTTCTTAGGGTCCTTACTTAATCACTGATCACCTTCTTTTCAACTCATATTTCATGAGTCTCATGGAGAATCTTAAGTTTAATTTTCAAAAAAAAAAATTCTCAAATAATAGTGAGGAATTTCTCTCACATAAATTTGTCACAGGACGCAGTTGGGTATTCATGTGTTTCTTCAACTATGGATAAGAGAGTAGAACCAAATTTCTTCAGATCATCCTTACTCAGAAAGGATGGCTGTCCAGATAAGGATTCAGGAGTAGGAACTTGTACAGGCTCAGGTTCCTTCTCAGGTGCAAAATTGGAGACTAATTTTAACTGAAATAGAGGGGAAATATAAAGTCTAGTCTCTATAACCAAATAAGAATCATTCACATCATAGAAACTATGAAATTTATACTAAGTTTCTACAATAGTTGACTATGTTGGATGTGAGGATTCAATAGACTTAAGATTTGGGGTTTGATCCCCCTCAACCGATGCCTCCTTATCATGACTGAGAGGCTTAGGATCTTGGTCTAATTCCACATACTAATCTCTATGTTCCACACTCATTTCTTGTATAGCCTACAGAAAAGTATGCTCCAGCTGTTCTTTAGCTTTAGGTATGATTTCAGTTATAGATTGTTTCAGAGTTAGTTACTCAAGATTGACCTCCTGAAAATGAGGTGGCTCTTCCACTATAGTCTCGTCCATGGCATGCTTTTCGTATTCTTTGGCAATAGATTCTGTTACAACTTCGAGTTGAGTTTCCAAATTAGCAGATTCTTTAGGAGGAGGGACTTCTTCTTCAAGAACTAAATGAGGAATAGTATTCATGTCTTCCTCAGCTGTAACAGCTTCCCTAGGTGGCACTACATCCTCTTCTTCTTCTTCTTCATCAGGATACACAACAATCTCATCTGTTTCCAAACTAGGATCGGAAATGTCTTTCGGTCATGAGATGGATTATCCATCAAGAGCAAAAGTCATCTATGATCCTGGTTTGAAATAAGATGAGAATGTTGAGTATACAGAAGAATATGAAGAAGAGGCTGTAGTGCCACCTAGGGATGTTTTTACTATTAAGGAAGACATGACTACTATTCCTCAGGTAGTTCATGAAGAAGATGTCCCAATTCCTAAAGAAGCTGCTAATTTGGAATCTCAACCCGAAGCTGTAACAAAAGCAATTACAAAAGAATCTGAAAAAAATTCCATGGAAGAGCATATGGTAGAAGAGCTACCTCTTTTTCAAGTGGTCAATCTTGATATACTCTCTGTATAAAAATATGTTCATGAAATCATACATATAGCTGAAGAACAGATTGAGCTAGATTTTCAACTGGCTTGATAGGAAATGAGTGAGTACCATAGAGGTGAGTCTGTGGAATTAGACCAAGATCCTAAGACTATCAGTCCTATAAAGGAGGCATCTGTTAGGGGGAGAACACCCCACAACTTGAGTCTATTAAAGCCTCACAACCAACTGAGTCAACTCTTGTAGACACTCAGTATAAATTTTCGCGTTTCTATGATGTGAAGGATTCCGAGCAAGTGACCACAATCGGACACGATATTTCTTCTCTATTTCAGTTAAAATTAGTCTCCAATTTTGCACCTAAGAAGGAACCTGAGTCTGTATCAGTTCCTACTCCTAAACCCTTATCTGAACATCCATCCTTTGTGAGTAAGGATGATATGAAGTAATTGTGTTCTAATATCTTATCCAGAGTTGATAAACTCATGAATACACAACCTAGTCCTGTAATAAATTTAAGTGAGATAGATGCCTCACTATTATTGGAGAAAATTATATGGAAAATATAACCTATTATGCTCTCTAAGATTCAAGAAGTAAGAGTTGAAATTAAGCTACTTAGTAATGAAGTAAATACCCAATGAAGTATTGTTCAAGACATACAGAGAGAGTTGTATTCGAGATCTGAATCTGTTTCTCCTCCTGTAGAACATGTTGCTCCTCAAATCGCACAAGTTGGTGTGTCTCATATTCAACCATATCTATCATCCTTATTTGAAAATATTACTCAAGGAAACAAAAAAATTGAGAAGTAAATGGAAGAGCTTGTTTCCAATCTCAAAAAACTCACTGATGAGTATACGTGATTAATTCAGAAGGTGATGAATCAACTAAAATATCTGACCATAGCTGTAAAAGCATCTAGTCAATCCTCAAAAACCTCCTTGGACAACAATCTGTCAGAATTGTTTTTAAAGAAGATCTTTATAAAGTACTCAGTGGCATCAATATAGCCTCTTTATCAGAAGTGATCAAGAACAGTGAAAGAGTTCTTGACCTAGTACAAATCTAGTCCAAAATTTCTAATGATGCTCAGTAAGAGATTGCCAAGAAAGTGGATTTCTACTTCAACAGAATCTTCTCCAAAATTGATATGAAAAACCATTTGAAATAACTTGTACAAAATCTACGAATTACACATGTAACTCAAGCTTTCAATAACCAAGTCCATAGGCTCATAGAGTTTACTCAATTTTTGTACATGTTTATGGAGAACAAGGAAAATTTTGAGAAATCAATGCAGTATGTTGGAGAGATCATTACATATTTCATCAAAATCTTGATTCCCTATCTTCATGTACAGAGTACATCCATTGTTGCTCCAGTGGATACACCTCTCAGACCTAGGCATCCTAACTTGTCCTCTTCCCCTTCCTCAACCACCATGTCTTTCGGACATGCACTCAGTCAGATCAGGCTTGTGATTATTGATCAGCAACTACCTAGATCCTCTACTACTCCTACCTTGGCTCCCTCCGTATTTTAATTCCTTCCTTTAACCTCTTTATCAACCACATCTCTTCCTTCTTCTACCTCAACCTATTCACATATGGATTCCTCTTCTACTGCTGCTAAAGGAAAAGAGAAGGCCAGTATATGAAGAAGAACAAAAATTACTCTTTTTGATTGGGATGCTATTGATTTTTTATTTCTCTTTTGGTGTACTATCATTTATTTTATATTAATGGACTATGCATTTTATGACATCACATACTCCATCTTTTTTATAATCCCAAAAGGGGGAGAAGTTTAAATATGCTAACCATTTATCTCTATAGTTGAATACAATAAGGGGGATTTATATAGTTAATTTTTTCCTCCATACCGTGTGAATACTAATTATTTATGTCATGATGATGTTAATAAAAATTTTCCCAGTACAATGTCATGTGTGTTATTATGGGACTCAATTGGAAATGACTGGTTCTATTTTTTTAGATCAAATTATTGTATTCTATTACTGAATGACTCGTAGGATGGGTATTTGGATATAAATTATCATAGTCCACTGAGGTGGGGTAGATATGGAGTCACCATTGATGTCTACAGGACCCTTTTAAGGGATTAGGATACTGAATATGGTGATTGAGATATAAATCTTCCCAGCCTAGTGGGATGGAGTTTCATTATAGTTCCTACTAATGTATCATGAATCACTCCAATAAATGATGATCTGAGGGGTTAAGGTTATGATACATATTCAAAACTCCATATGGGATGAATCTGATCATATATGGATACTATATATTCTATTACTATTGCTCGTTTAATGTGGCACAGCTGTTCTCTGTTGGGATGTGGGTTCCATGGCAGCCCATGGTGAGAACCATTATTTTTTTGATGTTGTCTGGGTGGTCATAACCTTGATCTCTATGTTTGGAATGAATTATCATTACATTGAGGGTCCCAATTTTAATTCTTATTGTCTATCACCTTCCGCCATTCATGATTTCGGGGAATCATTGATGTAGGGAAATTCAATTATGGTGACCAAATGGACAAACCTTTACTCGATGCCCTAATTTCATTAGAGGTAATGAAATTATGTGATGTTGTATGTAAAGGGATATATTGTTCTAGGGTTTTTGAATTCTTATACTCTCTATAATTTCCACATCCTAAAATATTAATGCATAACATGGATTTATGGATACACTGCGACAGGTTTGTGATGAAATTTTGGCGTGTTGTTTTATAAATTTGGGATATTCTTTTATAATTTCAGATCACAGAAATAGTGATAAAAACTAGGTATATCAAACAATAGAGTTTCTTGATGATCAAAAGTAGAACCTCGTATCCTATATAATGGAGGTGTCTAGCCTCTAGTTTATATTGATTTAACCATATGTTTTTTCATTGATAACACATGAACTCTTTCTGCAGAATATCAGAGACCATGTAGTTAGACGCGTCGAGGGGATATAACATAATGGGAATATTGTTTTGGGATTACCCTATCCATATTTCTATGTGAGACTACTCTTTATCAGACCTAGAAGCCTCCATCTAGTCATGCAATAGAATATTCTATTCAGGGATTCCTACTGACTAGATTACAGTGCTGCCAGAAGATATTTTGGAACTATATGCGATTAACCCCTATATTTCATGAACCTCTCTAGATTACGGTGTATTGGAATTGATATCTTTTCTATAAAATGTTTTATGGTAAAGTAGATTATTTCCATGTCCGTGGGAGATATCACCCTGGGGAGGTTGACCATGGTGAATGTCAAGAGTATAGTCCCTTTGATCATTGTCTACACTACCATGAGGGAGATTATCATGTTAATGATCATATTATATTTTATTTGAAGACATGAAATATGATTAAAGGGTAGAGAATGTGTCGTGAAGGAACTCCATGATACTATCATTTAAAAAATTAGGAATATGGGACACATCCAGCGTCATTTTAAGAATATCCCAAACTTCATTTTGGAATTTTACTGGGATTTGATCCTACAGTATGATGGTTGCTAGAATGTGATTATAACCATCTAGTGCTGAAGGAGTATGAGTCTAGAATTGAAAATATGATGGAATATTCCATGGAGAAGTATCATTATTTATTTGAATATTAACCAATCCTAAGGCATTTCCATTCTCACTTAAATAAACTCAGTTATAATTAGAGTATGAGATCGATCATGATCCTTTAAAAGATTCCATTGATCATTGTTGGAAGGAGTATTGCCTTTCTGTAAGGCATGTACCACTATCACTTTTTTGAGCCCTAGTTAGAGTAGGAGTATGAGCCTAGTACACATATAAATTCCCCAAATATATATTCTGACAGAACTAGTGAATGGAAATTGGGATATGAGCCTCCTCTGGTATTCCATCAGAATGATGCTGGTGTTGGGACAACTTTACTCTGTTGTTGTTATTTGTTGTCAATGGGTATAAAATGGATGTCAATGATAATCAATTTGAAGAAGGAACACACCTTAGTAAAATTAGAAAAAGGAATAGAGACTTCATGGGATTAGAATTTTATGATGGCTAGGCATGGTGATAGGGTTCTAGGCTACAAGGTGGAAAAGAACTTAACTAAGTTATTTTATGTTCCTTACATAATCATTTGGGCCAACCCCCATATCCAGCAAAGGCCAGATCAATACCAGTACATGTGGGACCCACGGGCTAACCACAGTGAGGTGACCATCCCTTTCTAGCCCGAGGGTGGCATGGGTTTGGCATAGGTGCGTGCCCACATGCCGAGCTGTGTGTAGGCTCACTGGAGTGCATGGGGGATAAGCCGTGCATAGCAAGGCTTAAACCCGCACAGTGAATGTGGGCATAGAGCACACCCACAAAACAAAGTATGGGGTGGTACCATGGATAGGGGAGTAGAATTATGAGTGTATGGCGGAGCACATTGAATGATAAACTACGGCTACTCCATGTATCAGTTTTGATGTTGGATTGGGAAATACAGGTTACCGTTCATCATTTAAAAACATGGGTGTAATCCTGGATGTGCATCTCATCTTACGTCATGATCTAATCACCATCATTCAATGCATCCATACCTTTCTCATTTGAACTAGGAAAATTTTATTCTCCAATAACATTTAATGAAGTTGTGCCATCGTCTTTATCCCCGAGTGATTTTTGGCGCCGCTACTTCATTATAGAGTTAGGAATGAACCATGATCGGATCACCATGAATATCTGTTCAGTATCAAGAGTAGAAGTTTAACATACCAAAGACATGAATGAAACATACATTGTTCATGCATGAGAATGAATCTATGAGGAATTTTGGAAGAGGAAAACAGAGTTACTGAGGCCATGAGGATTTGTGTGAGGAACTCAAATGAGATACATTCATTCTCGAATACATGCACATGATCACAACGAATTCCATGATCCTTAAATGGAAACAACTGATAATATACGAATATCTCTGGATTGTGGTTGGAATATTTCAAGATAATGATCTTTATAAAAAATCTCAAGGATTTTTGATGCAGAAAAGATCTAATATCTACAGATAAAAATGGATCCACAAATCTGAGAAGGGGCTGCTACTCCAAAAGTTTCAAGATCTCCTTTTTGAGAAACAATGTCTCCCAGATCTTCCATGTTTGTTTCGGGAAAAAAACAGACATGAACAGTTCTGGGTTTGTGAATAGTAAACCATGAACCACTCTAATTCTATGAATATAAGGAGTGTCACGTGCCTCTTAGGTTCATGAATAAAGGAAATGCATATCACTTAGGAATGTGAAGTAGGAGTGCCGCCAACTGTTCTTGGTTTGCAAAAAAAATTCACATGAACCATTCTAGGTTCATGAGAAAATAGTACCTCATACCATTTTGGTTCTATAAAAGAAGGTCCCATGAAACAACACTATTTCTATGAAGTGGAGAACTTCATACCACTTGGAATGCGAAATAGGAATGCACTTCCAGTGCGATGGAAGCCTGCATAGCCCTTGATCATGGAGGGGATGTGGATCATCATTATTCACGAAGGAGGAAATTACCCTTGTGCATAATAGAACCATATAACCATGGTTTTAAAAAGGAAAATAAGAACTCAATTTTATACCAAAAGGCACAAATTGATGTTTCAATGAAATCATAATCTTTTAAATATAAAAAATTCAAATTGAATAGTGTGTATTGAGGATTGGAGAAGGGAGAATGTGATCGTTGATTGGATTTGCATGTATATATTCTTATGCATGATTTGAATAATTACACACATAAGGTGTAGAAACATCCAAACCAGTTTGGTATGAAATGATAAGAATGATAAATGGAAAATAAGTCTTGTGTGTGCATAACGGAACCCAAACCACTTGGGGAATCACACAAGAAAGTAGAAGAGGAAGTGCATGGATTAACACATGCACATACATATGTGAATAATTTGATGAGAAAAATTATAAACTGAGTGTGCACATGTGTACATAAGTAAAGAGGAGGGGAACATCTAAATGTTCACATGCATGGTCACATGCACCAATTGAAGAAGATAGGATGATTCTGTTAATGCCTAGTGAGCTATTTTTCAATGATTGAGCAATCAAAATAGAATTTTTTATTTGGGCCATGAAGAATAAGATGTCCTAGTACATCTGGTTGTTGCACTAGATAAGAAAATTGAAAATTAAAGTGAATCAACTCTGGACCTCGATGAAAGTAAAGTATCATTCTTAATAGGAGATAAAGAATTCTATTCATATCTATTGAAGCGACCTTCATGTCATTAAACTGAGTGAAGATCTATCCAAGGCAGTGAGATTGAGGGAGTCTATGTAAGTGATCTGAGGGAAGCTGTGAGATATCCCTAAACCTTTATAAAGACAGTGTGCTTGGGACTGAGTGATTGTACCAGAAACATGTAATCCCAAGCTAGTGATGATTAGTGGAATTTGGTATGACTGGAATCCTATCGACATATGCTTGTTTGAAATAGCCATTAGTGGTGAACAAAGTAAAAGAGTGGTGTTATCTTTCTGCATGATCATATTTTAATTAATTAAAATATCCACCATTCTTTTTTAATTATGTTCTTACCAATGTGGGAACAAGATCTAATAAACGATATAAATATTTGACTCCTAGATTCACACCCCTTCACAAGGTGTCCTAGTGTCCTTCAATTGGTATTAGAGTAAAAGTATTACATATGTAAGATACTTTATTGTAATTATAATTAGAAGAGGATTTTAGTTTTCATTATTGATTCCATAATGAATAGAAGTCTTGATGAATTTCCAGTTATCTCCGAGAATAATTCTATAACCAAAAAGAACTTGATGGATAGGAAAAAGAAATGAAGAAGCGGTTGAAGAAGTCTATCATCTATGAATATGATAAAATGTATAGTTCTCCATGCCCTTTAAATAATGAATAACTATCAGTTTTTTTTATGTAAATAGAATGTGGCTTAGGTTTCTAGAATAAAAAAAGAAGACACTTATGTCACATTATTAGGTGTCCATGAGAAATAAAGAACCTATCTTCATGATATTCCGGAATAAAGTGTTACTGCTATTTGTTGAATATTACAATGTATATATAATGAGATCACCCGACTGGAAAAAGAATATTTTAATATGTAAGAATTCATGTTAAATAATGTTTCATAATTTTATAATCTCTCCAGACGCATTGAAACCTTAGAAGAGAATGAGGGAGTCAATAATATTCTTTATGAAAAGATCCATGCATTTAAATATGAGAAAAAAAGAGTACTGAAGTCAGGATTCTAAATTTGGAAGAAAATTCCATGAAATTCAAGGACCGTGACTTGTATATACAAACCAACATTAAGATGCATGAATATGGGGTTGAAATATTGAAAAAGACTTCTGATGAGAATATGATCACAATTGATGATCATAATATCATCCACAATTTGATGTTTCTAAAATTGGAAGCCCAGATGAACAACCTTGAGATGACACATATTGAGATTGAAAAAATGAATGAAACATTTTCTACTGGTAATCAATGATAATTGAAGGATTCTAATGATTAAATACCTCCAACATTTGACAAGAATATTATGACAACTCTTGATTGTCCATCTCATTAAATAGTGTCTTTTGCTATTCAATGCTCACTGGATGATTCTTCTGTAAAAATACCTCCAACTTGTTATAAGAAGATAACGAATTCACTCATTGATCCATCACTATCATCTAAGAAAGAAATAGTACCATCAATACCATATTATACTATAGTTTCTATATATTTTTCCACTTAAATTGCAGGTTGGAAGAAAAATTCTAAATGAGTATGAGTGAGGAATGGTGAAGTGAAGAAACCTACTACCTTGTCTCATCAAGATAGGAAGAAGAAACTAGAAGATGGATCCACAAATCAAGAACAACACATTAAGAAGAACCCCCAATAACCTTATACAGAAGATATTAATAAGTAATGATCCGTTTCTCAATGATGGTGCTATAACAAATTTTGGAATTTGCACTGGATTTTGGTACAATACATTAAATTAAAAAACACAGAGAAATACTATGTAAAAATGGAGAAAAATAGAGAAGAAGAATTAACATATAAAGATACAAGAATCATTTGAATAGAAAAAATGATTTGAAATGCTAGATAACATCATTTTTGTATTCAATAGGAGTGGTAACAAGAACGAAGCATTCTTATCTCAAATTAAATCTAGAGATGATAAGAATCGAAGACCGCATAAGCCATCTAATACATAATAAGCTACCTTGGAATGAAAACATATGAATATTGAAAAATAAAATTCTATCAAGAAGACTCAATGTAGGAAAGGTGAGTGGTCATTGGATTCAAAATCCTTGAAGAGGAAGAGTGGTACATCCAAAATAATTCCTAATAATGAGGACACTTTGAGGAGTTAATGTGGAAAATCAAAATATACATCCACAGTTCCTAGGGACATATTGGTTATGTGGCGTTGATATTTAGAACGAATGATAATTAAAGGAGATTCATAAGTTAAGGATGCTTCCACTAGAAATAAGAATATTCCACGTAGGGATAGTTATGTCTTATGTGTGAGGTGAAAAAAGGATGGTCACACTGTCAATAATTACAGTGAATTTATTCCAGCTCATGAAGAACTCCTAAAGAAGATAAAAGTTGCACCATGAGATTTTTGTGCCTTAAATGGTCTTGAATAATGAATACTCTCACACAAAGAGATGGAATAAATATTGAGATCCACAAAACCAAAGTAAAAACTAATGATAAAATGTGCATGTGTGAGGAGTGGAAAAAATAAAGCATCATGGTTGTGAAAATCATCTCATCCTTCCTTCTCACATTGAGAAGAAAGGAGGATCTTCCTTATTCCCTTAAAGTTTTTTGAATTGTAAAAATTTTATATGGAATTGAAGGTAAAGAAATCACTCAGGGGTAGAAACTAAGAAGTTTTCCCTTGTGTGGGATATAAACATAAATAAGCTTCTAGAGTTATAATTTCATTTGGTTTCAACATCATTTGGTATCATTTTAAATTACTCTCCTGATTTTCGGAAGAATATGTCATTGGAAAAAGAGTTTCAACATTCTTATTATTAAAAATATTTCATCTCTTTTATCTAGAATAAATTTTGAATGTCCCTTTACGACTATTATATGATTTCATATCTCATGGTACCAGGATCAGTATATAATGGATAACTATATTGTCTAAATCTAATAGTAATTTTTTTACACCAATCATTTCTCAAGTAGACATAGAGTGAAATGATGGATGACACATTGCTCAAGCATGAATTTATACCATCTCTACCATGATCTTTTTATTTTTTATCAATAAGGAGAGATAAGTTGAATTAATATTTGAAAAGTTGGGGAAGATAAAAATAATGAAGATTCACATTGACAAATTCATTTGGGAGAATATTTTGTGTACTACCAAAAAATTAAAAGGGGATTATTTTTGGGACCACTTTGTTGTGTTGTTTGTATTTTTTTCAACGGGTGTCCAATGGATGTCATTGACGATCAATGTGATGAAAGGAACTCACATTAGTAAAATGAATTAGGAAAATAGACTACATGTGCATGGAATTTTTTGATTGCCATGCATGGGGTTAGGGTACTAGGCTTGAAGGCATATATGCACTTAACCAAGTGTTTTTATGTGAAATACATAAATATTTGGACCAAACTCTAAATCCATCCACGGGAAGCTCAACCCCGACACATGTCAGACCCATGGGTCAACCACGCGGTGGGAACCGTCCCCAGCCAGCCTGAATGTGGAATGGGATTGACATAGGGTAGACCCGCATAAAAGGTTGTGTGTAGGCCCACAAGAGTTCATGGGGGATGAGTCATGTAGATCTAGGAAGAAGCCCGTGTAGAGAAGGTGGGTGCAGATCACGACCACATAACATGATATGGATTGGTACCATGGAGAGGGGAGGAGAATTATGAGTGGATGGCAGAGAAATTTTAATTAATAAACTGTGAATACTCTACGTATCAGTTTCATTCCGGGACAAGGAAATGTGCCTTACTGTTAATCATTTCAAAAGATTGGTGAAATATTGGATGCACATATCATATTCTATCACAATATAATCACCACTGTTCATCATATCCATGCCTTACGCATTTGAACTAGAATCATTCGATGCGCCCACAACATTTAAAGAATCTGTACCATTATATTCAACCCCAAGTGATCACCAACGCCAATGCATCTCGCTAGAGTTAATGAAGAACCATGATCTAATCACCATTAATATCATTTTAGTATAATGAGGACAAGTGGAACAAGCCAAAGTCATGCATGCAACGTAGATTTTTCATGCATTTGAATAACTCAAAGGGGATGTTTGGAGGAGGAAAAAAAAGTTTCTCAGGCCTAGAGGAATCGTGCTATGATCAAAAATGAGATAAACTCGTTCTCAAATACATTCTCTTGATCAAAGAAAAATATTTGAAATTGAAAAGGAAAAAACTGAGAGTCTCAGTGTATCTCATGATCGTGGGTTGGTGATTTCAAACCAACAATCGTTGTGAAAAATATCATGATCTTTGAGTGTGGATATTATATGATCTCTACTGATAGAAAAAGATCCACTGATTAGATATGATGATGTTTCTTGGATGGTTTTGAGAGATCCTTTTTTGAGAAACAGAGTCTCTATGATCTTTCAAGTTCGCAAGGGGCAAGAAAGAGCTATAACTGTTTTTTGTATGTGAAGAGTAAGATGCGAACCAATTTGGTTCCTGAAAGGGAATGAGTGTCGCGTACCTCTCGGGTATGTGAGGAAAGTAACATGGTACCGCTTATGTACGTGAAGAAGGAGAGGTGTGAGCCATTTTTCGTTTATGAAGAGACTTCCCGCGAACCATTCTAGGTTTGAGAGGAAATAGTACAGCGTACCATTCTGGTTCTTTGATGAGAAGGTCCCATGAAAAAACTCTATTCCGACAAAGTGGAGAACCAAATACTACTTGGTATGTGTTGGAGGTCCGCACATATTTTACTAAATAAGACCATACATCCCTAACACAAAGAGGGGATGCGAATGATCCTCATTCGCAAAGGAGACAAGCACACTTGTGCATAAGAGATCTCTATACCAATGGTGATCAAAAGAAAAACGAGAACCCCATTCCATATGAAAATGAACTCATTGATGTTTGAATTAAATAAAAAATATTATAAATATAAACAAATCAATGTTAATAGTGTGTGTTGAGGGAGGGAGAAGAAAAATTGTTCATGGTGATGGGAAATGTATGTATATATTCATATGCATGATTTGAATATTTACACACATATAGTGTAGAAACATCCAAACCCATTGGTTAGAAATGAAAAGAAATAGAAGGGAAATGGAAGCCGCGTGTGTGCTTATTGGAACCAAAACTATGTGGGGAATCACACAAGAATGTAGAAGAGGAAGTTGATGAATTCACACATGCATGTGCGTACATGAATACTTTGAAGAGAATAATTCAATATTGAGGGAGAAGAACTGTAAATAAGTGAAGAGGATGATGACATCTAAATTTTCACATTCATGGTCACATGAACACATGGAATAATATGGTATGAATACGATGATGCCTAGTGAGATGTTTTTCAGTGTTTGAACAATCCCCAAAGAATTTTTGATTTTGGCCAAGAAGAATAAGATGTCTTAATAAATTTATTTATTTCACTAGAGTAGAATATTTAACATTAAATATAATCATCTCTGGACCTTGATGCAATAAAATTTTCAAGTTGAAACAGAGACAAAGGCTTCTATTACAATATGTTGAGAGACCATCATGTTGATAAACTGAGTGAATACGTCTGTAAGGCAGTGATCCAGGGGGAGTCTTCATGAGTGATTTGAGAGAAGTAATGAACTATCCCTGATCCTTTCTAAAGTTAGTGTTCATGTGACAATGTGATTGTCTCTAAACATAGTAATCCATAGCTATTTATGTATAGTCGAAATAGGTACAACTGGAAGCCTATCAACATATGCTTTATGAACATAGCCCTTAGTAGTGAACCATGTCAATGTGATTTGTTTTCCTTCAACATGTGAATATTTTAAATACTTCACTTATCAATCAAACAAGTTTACTTAAGTTCCTAATAACGTGGGAGAAAGATCTAAAAAATAGGTGAAAAATTTCATACCCGGATTCATCCCCACCCTCTTTCAGGGTGACCTAGGTTCCTTCAGCCAGTATAGTTGATCATCAGTGGAATTAGGAATATGAGTCAAGAATCCATGATATACTAGAATATTATAAGAAGGTTCATTGATAGGAATCAGATCATTTGCAAACACTTGTTCCATTCTCGCTTGGTTTTCCTCTGATATAACATGGATATATTAATGATACTAGGCCTTTTGAGTATGCCACTAGACTTCTTCGATGGTAATGTGACCCTATATTGAGGCATGTATCCCTCTCACTTGGTGAGCCCTTTCCATGAATTACTATATTAGACTGATCATAGGCCATTAATATGACTCCATATTTTTTATAGGCATGTTCTACTATCTCGAGGCATGTGCTGCTCTAACCTAGTTATCCATGGCTAGAACATGAGTATAATTTCAGTCTAATTCCTTTCACTTATTCATAAAATACTAACAATACTCTTTTATTGGAGTTAGAATATGGAATTTGCTTCAGTGCTTCCAGATGTTCATAATGGAAAGAGTGTTGAGCTGTCATACCAACTAGGATGTGAATATGTGTCTATCCCTTTATCTAAAATAGTGTATAAATATGCCACTGGTGTTATTTTTCATTTTCTAATTTTTATTGAAATATTATAAATTTTAGTGCAATAATATAATCCTGCACAATTTCATACGCTACTATTTATATGAAGATATCTGTAATTGAAGTGGGGATATGTTCCAACATCTTTCCTCTTATTTACACAAAAATATGATGAAGGACGTCATGAATTGGGGTTGGGATATGCACATCCCCATGACTACTAAATGAATATTCTCATATTCTTGTACTGAGTAAGAAGGGTTATTAGCCTACTAATATTTAGGACAAGAATATGTCGATCGACTTTGTCACCAAGTTTGGGGAAATGATCACTCTTTTGGATATCCCACACCTACCTCACTCGATGATTCTCCCTTCATTATTATGTATGGGAGTTAAATGTGGCAGTGTTTCATGTGGTACCCTTTACAGTAAACTAGTGAGTACAAGTGGGATGGTTCTAGTGATATATATTGGCATGAGTCCTCATTAGTGGAACTTATACAATATGGGAGTTGTATTTGGATTCCTGTTCAACCATTATTAGATATTAATGGTTGATGTATCCTCTCTCAGTGGATAATATCCCTAAGCGACAGGATATGGTGTTAAAGGCCACTAGATTGTATATATATTTTCCTAGGAATTTAAGACTCTCTAGTTACATGCTTAGATACCATCACATGTATCTTCCCAGGATGGTATTTCAACGCGTTAGTGGTACTCCCACACCATCATGTTACCCACCTAGAATTGGGGATTTCAAGCATGTGATATCATTTTGGGACCAGTGGGACTTAAAACCAGATGTTATTTACCAGAGTGATTGATAAATAAAGAAGAAACCATCTCATATTAGGTTCCTATCGATGATATAGGTGTCTATTTTCATGTATACAACATGGAACAATGTTACTTATTACTACAATATTGTAAGTAGAATGTGTGCTAAATCAAAAATTCATGGTTTACACAACTACCTTTTTATTGTTGATCAGATAGTTCTACTCATTTATACTTGTCAAAATGATGGTTTATTTATATCATGAATTCCCAGGATATAGAGGATTAACTATATGAACATATCAATCATACTTATTTTTGTGTGTTGTAATAAAAAAAAGTGAGTTATTGAAATGTTAACCAATAATTTTTTATCCAAGTTAATCATGTTGGGTTCTCCATTTTTTGTGTATAGGGGGAAAATGTCCCATTGCCAAACAAACAAACCATTTTTTTAGAAATATTTATATTGGGTTCACTATTTCTGGTTATGTATAGAGGGAATACAAAATGGACCGATGAGAAATAACCCAATTATATTTTGTTGTTAGAGAGATTTTGGCCGACTTATGCATATTTGGTTCGATTCATAATAGACGACCAGGGAACCCTAACTAAGGTGTTTTGGGTTTGACATGATTGTTGATTTTATGGGGGGATGATCTATTTCACAATCATAAATATCAAGTCTCTATTTTAATTTTAAATAAAACCACCTAGTGGATCCCACATCCAAAACTAGGTACATACAATCTTTCCAAAGGCTGATGGCCACTTGGGGTTTTAGATGCAATGTTGCATAGGGACTTGCATTGGTCAAGAGGATCAGAGGTCGGGCTCATCACCCCATTTTGAGGGGAATTTTTCTTACTCCTTGAATCTCTTATAGATTTATGATATGTTTTTAACATATTTTGGATCCCAAAATGAGATTGGTTACCTAAATAAAATGTTTGTAGTTTAATTCTATTTGTATACAAATCAAAATGAATATCATTAATGAACATCATAATGGTGAACTATTTAGTGAATACATCCATATGTATCTAATTATGTTAATCCATTTTCTAGTTATGGATTTATTTTTTGTATACTAATGCCATATAAATACATACATTAGGATTTGAAGCTACATAGGGGTGCGATTGATATTTCAAGAAGGGGATTGAGCCATTTAGAGGCATCCTATGTATCCTAGTTTTAAAAGGAATAAAAATACTTATAGTTTATTAATCATGTATAGTTAAATGTTGAATATAAAGGATATATATGAATTCAATGAGGCACCTGGTATTCATGCTTCAGTACCGAGGAGACATCCTATGTATCCAAGTTATGGGAAGATTCATAGTTTTCATAGTTCATTCACATCCTTAGAACTATCCCGAAGGTATATAAAAATATGTATAGGGGTGTTTATATCATTCTATTCATCGGTGGTTACATACTACGATTTATCTATCATTTGGAGAATATTGAAGCCAATGAGGTTTTCATTACATCTTCTTAAGACCACATAATCTATGATCGATGTGATAAACAAGGGGTAGAAAATGATCAACCTAATCTAATGTTTATGCTAGACTTTTATACATAGATGGTCTTTGGTATGTTTATAATGGACATTAGACCATAATGTGGCATCCAACATATTTTGGTTGTAGATGGAATCCGATTTATCATAGTTCTGATGGTTTCTCAATATGTTGGGGGTGAGGTAAGGTCATCAGACCGTGGGAATTATTGGGTCATGATGGAAGAAAATTCAGAGATATAATGGGGATGTGCTAAGGTGGATACGAATTTATTTTTTAGATCATGCCATAGGAAAGAGTCCTACATGTCATGGTTATGTCAGGAAATATATTCCTCAAATTTAATTAATCAGGGCTTACACACTGATGATGCCCTTGTTTTGGGATTACAAAATGACATTTCCCTATATGATGGGATATCATACTATTCCACTAATCGTGTCTTACATTCTATGGTTACCTTGATAATTGCAGAATCATATGATGCAGATGATATTATAATTAGATCTTCCTAATCCCATGGGTGCTATGCTTGGTGTGAGAAACAAGGGGGTGGAAAATGATCGGTATCACTACAAATGGATGCTAGAATTATGTACTCAGACAAAACATGGTATGGTTAAAACGGATCTCAAGAATTAGAGAGAAATATTACATATTATGGTTATATAAGTATATAGAGTCTTTATATTGCCTATTTTTCGGTACACACTGATGTTTCCCTTTGGATAGGTCTTACATACAGAGGTTGGACAATTTTATCAAGCCCTTAGATGCCCTTTTGACCTTTACTACTTTCAATAGGATGTCACCAGACCAAGACGGTTGACCCTAAAATCTATCTCATGTCCAAAACGACTTCTCTAGAGGATGTCACATAATCCTACAAACTATATTTGGTTTCATCACATGAGATCGATGAAACAAATAGAGTGTTTCATGAGAGTTATGGTTACATGTCTTGAAGGGTGTCTCATTTCCTGGATGAAAAATCTAGAGGTCATCGCATGTCTCGACTGACATGCCTAGTGGCCATCACAAGAGTCATTTGATATGCTCGTGTGCTACCACGAGAATAAGATGATGTGATTTAGTGAAACCATATAGGAAATATGAAATGTATGAAGAGAATCACAAGGATATGATAATGATCTCATAGGGCTTCATAGGACCATGATAACATGACCAAGGGTTATATGTGACTTTCTATGACATTTTTAGAGGACATCATGATATTTTAATATTATGACATAGTTTTGTACTGTAATCTAGAAGATATTTCGGGGTATTGTTGTATAACCGGGGGGGTTCAGGTGAATTGCATGAGGATCAACTAAAATGTTATTTTATTAAGTCACATGCCTTTAGTATTTTTTAGCATTTATATTTTTAATGCCTTATATTTTTTCAACGTTATCATTTTTTATGTATCGTGTGATCTGGAAGATGTGTGGATAATCCGCGAATGTCATTCTAAATGTCCTTATTGTGATATATGGGTTATCATGTGAACCACTAATACACATTTGATGATTTATATAGATTTATATCTATATATTACTAGAAAGAAATCCTACTGGTCCCGAGATCAACTGATCTAAGAATACCCCCTAAGAGTAGGTGCGTCTGGATGCAAAGAGGCCAACCTTTTTTAAAAATCAGAAGAGTTATTTAGTAGCGGTTATAGTAGATGTGAAGTTTTCATGTTGGGATGAGGAATTCATATTTCTCACCACCCCAATTTCTCACCATTTTTCACATCGTGTCTCATGTGAATCTATGATGGAGTCTGCATAGGGATTCAACAACACATGTCTTCGTGAGTCTCTGTTGTGGACCCCTATGAGGGTGTCTTCTTATTTTCAGAGACCAAAAGTACCTCTATTCAACTCCTAATTTTTTTTATTATTTATGATTAATGGGAACTTGTTGAATCATTTACTTGTGATGAAGGACATCCATATTTTCTGATTGACATGTGTAAGAGTCGTCACGAGACGAAGATACCTATAATGAGACATTCACGTGATGCTAAAATACTAGTATGGGGGAATTATTGGGACCATCCTATTGATAGTAATGGACCGTCACAAGAGTTTAATGAATGTGAGAGGATTCCACCACCATTACCTACAGGATTCCATTTCAAATATTATAATGGTCATGAAACTTGTGGGATTACTCGAATGTTTTCAAGAAAATTTTTACTTCCTCTTGGGGATGCACCGTTGGGAAAAATTGGATCTTGTGGAGATGCATGAAAATTTGTTGGAAAATTCCTTCTGTTGGTCCATAGGGATCTAATGGGGTGATGTGAAACATCCTGGAAATGACCATGGAACTTCACATGATAGGGATTGAATGTCAACAGGCTTCTGTGAGATAAGGCTGACATGTCATTAGGGTATCGAGATGTCTTGAGGATCTCTAGGGGTGAATCACACTACATTTACAACATCAAGGTTCTCCCACATCCCCCCATTATTTCCTTTGTTTTACTTCAAAATGGATGTGTGGACTATAAACTTTTATATGATGTTGATGATGATAACCAATATTCCCATTATTGATCCATCGTGTGAGTTTCTTGATTGAAAGAGGCACACATCTGTTGGATATTTTCCTCTTATTTTCGATGGAATTTTGGATGGTTTGTTAGGCCTCCTCTAGTTTTGAATCTGCATCGCCTAGGCGATGTAATGTGAATGTTGTCGCATGGATACTATTTTCCCATTGTTCATTTGAAAAATTATGAGGGAATTTCAGGAGGGGATCCGTAGGATCTGTTGTAGTTTATGCATTTCACATGGTTCCCTCACATGACTATATGATGGTCATGGGATTGAGTATCAGTTAGAGGCTCAGGCAATCCACATGTATTTTTTTCCTTTCTCTTCCTTTTCTTTTTTAGGGAAAATAATACCCATATCCATGTATTTCTTCTATTGTAACTTCGCTGATACTCATTTGATGGGAGTAAATAGTTATATTTAATTAATTAATGGTTTTTTTTGTTTTTGGTAAGAGCTTGGGTCCTTTAAATTATATTTGTTGAACGAGAACAATGATATTTGGGATTATATGGACATTTGTAGTTGCTTCCTCACATAGGGTTAAAATTATAAGACATCTAAATTGATAAGTGGTGTCATGTACTATCCTTGAGACTAATTTCATATTTTTTGGTCGTTTGCAGCATGCATGATCACTAATATATGTGATTCCATTTTGATTAATTTGATTATTTAATTTTTATATAACTTTTCATGTAAATAAATGGGTGAATTGAATGAAAAACTTTAGAATGAATAAGTAATGCACCTATTCCATGTTTCCCATAGTGAATTTACTTGAGACATTGCCTACTGATGTTGGTGGTTGAGGATATGGTATACACTATAAACCAAGACCCCAGTAGGGAGTGATTCGGCGTAAGGTGATTTAATGACTCTCGTTTAGAATCCCCTAATCACCTATCGATGATAGGGAATTAGGAATTAAAATGATCGGGACCTATGGTCCTGTTAGACATCAAAATACTTGATGCATTCTAGACCACATGATTAGCGAGTCCATACCTAGTTGTGCGTATTAAAAATGAATAGGTCTTGGTGGATAGACCATAGGTATATTGTGACTGTTTTGGGTGGTCGGATTGGCCCTAAGATACCTCGAGGATAGAATTGTCTATGGGTTATCTCATTATTGTTGCCTATGAGGAGAGACCCAAGGTAGCATGCTAGGACATTCAACCCCATGGATGATAGTGAGGGATATAATATCCTTGATTTTACAATGTTAAATTGAGACTATAACTAAGATCAAGGGCCCATTGGAGGGAATACCATCTATATTGAAATCTAGAGGGACCTAGTGGATTCTCGTTGATAGATAAACCCTGAGAAGATATACTCAATCATGGGTAGATATGGTTATGAGTTTAACATTGAATATCAATTCATGTAGAATCCCATAGGGGATGATATTATGAGAGCAGTATTGGGTATTTTTCCATCACTCTTGTTTCATTATTTATGTAAGGTTCTGAGAAGATTCCATGAAGATGATGTGACCAGGTTAGGTTGACATTGAAAGAGAGCTTGTTACATGGATTGTATTTGATGATTCTGAACCATATACAGTTGGTAGATACCATGAAGATGGATCATGGAATGATTTTCGCTACCATGGATTTGGAGATCAAATGATTTGTGGTGAATCATCATGTGCTAGCTCAGTAGGGGTCATACTATGGAAGATCGTGGCCTATGATCTTCTGGGGGTATAATATCTAGTAAGTCATTGTTGGATTGGTATACTATGGTGATACTCATATAAGGTTTTTGATACATGTTAGATAATGCCTCGTATTAGAAAAACCCCATAGGGGAGGTAGGTGATATATATGGTCATATACCCTTTATGAGAATACAACTATAAAGCGTCAATACAAGAAAAATTCAATACTCACAACAAGTTGTTTGATAAAGGTAATGGACCTTCCAAAAATAATATGTTATTTGTGATAAGTAGACGACACCCTTCGCAAAAGGTTAGGCACATGTTGCGCGCCAAACCGTAATATGTGTATTTGCGATGGACTCCTATGCCCGTCTCAAATACAAGATGTCATTTATTAGTATTTGTGACGAGATTTATCCCCCGTCACAAATACTGGATTGGCGGGATAGTATTTGTGACGGGTCCCAGCACAAATACATTTTTAACCAATGATAATTAACACAAGGGGTTAGTATTTGAGATAGGATTCCCATCACAAATAAACTCATCGACACTAATCTAACCTATATGTACCACAATCATTTTTCCTCTCATTACACTCCTTTGTCTACTCCTCTCTCCCTCTCTACTTATATTTTTTCTCTAAAATATTTTCTAAATAAAAAATTTTATTTCATTGGAATATTCACTATGAAAATCCCCTAAAATTCTCATTTTTGATGGTATTTATCTATTTCTTTTGTTTTGTTTGGGATTTATTTTCTTGATATAAGTTTTAATTATTATTAATTTGATTATATTAAATTAAGATATAATTAAATCATTTTATTTTGCATTATTATTTTTACAAATAGGTGTGATTAGTATTAATTAGTACTAATTAATTGTTATATTAATTATCATTAATTAGTAATAATTACTAATAGTTAGTGACAATTACTATAAATTATCATTAATAAGTTGTAAATTGAAATAAATATTTATAAATAATAATAAATTTTAAAAATTAGAAGTAAATACTAATAATTAGACGTAAATAATAATAATTAGATATAAATAAGAATAAATAGTAATAATAAGGAATAATTAGTGATATATAGTAATAAATATTAATAATTGGGATTAATTCTTCATAATTAGGATTAATTACCTATAATTTTGATTAATTAGTAATAATTAGGATTAATTAGTGACAATTAGGTTTAATTAGTATTAATTAAGATTAATTAGTAATATCAAGGATTAATTATTAATAATTAGGAATAGTTTGGTATATTTAGTAATAATTTGGAATACTTAGTATAAATTATCAATATTTAGTAATATTTAGTAATAATTTGGAATAATTATTAATAATTTGAAATAATAAGATATATTTCTGAAAAAATAGAAAAAATTAGGAATACCAAGTAATAAATAGGAATAAATGTAATAATTAGTAAAAAGTAATAAAATTAGTAATAAATAGTTATAATTAATTATAATTTTTAATTAATAATAATTATTTGTAACAAATAGTGATAATTTGGAATAATTAGGATGAAATTGGAATATTTAGGAAGAAATAAAAAATAGTCAAGTATAAATAGTAATAATTAGTAATAAATAGGAATAAAGAGTAATAATATTGAACAATTAGTAATAATTTTTAATAATTAGGAATAATTAGTATTAATTAGTAAATAATAGTATTAATTAACAATTTATATAAATAATTAGTGATAAATAGTTAAAAATAGCAGTAATTAGTAAAAATTAGCTGTAATAATTAATAATTAGTTGTAATGAAGAATAAATAAGATAAATTTGTAATAATAATAAATAATTAGGAATAAATATTAATAATTTGTAATAATTAGCAACATTTAGTAAGAAATAATATTTAAAAGTTATAATTGGAAATATTTATCCACAAATAGTAATAATTAAAAAAAAGTAAAAAATATAATAATAAAGAACAATTGGGAATAGTTAGAAATAATTAGGATTAATTAGGATTAATCAGAAATAATTTGTATTTTTCGGAATAATTATGAAGAATTAGGTAGAAATACAAATAAATATGAATGAATATGAATAGTTAGGTATAATAAGAATTATTTGGAATAATTTGGGGTAATTAGTAATATTTAGTTATATTTAGTAATAATTAGGTATTATTAGTATTAAATAGTAATAATTAAGTTCAATTATGAGAAATTAAGATTAATTTGTACTAATTAGCAGTTATTAGTAGTAATTACCATCTATTAATAATAACTAGTACTAATTAGTAAGAAAATGATAATAATTAGTAATAATTTGTTATAATTAGTAATACAAAGTAGTAATTATAAATATTTTGAAATAATTAGTAATAATTAGTAATAATTATCAATAATTATTAATAATTATTAATAATTATAAATCATTAGTGATAGTTATAAATTGTAATGAAAAATAAGTATTAATTATGAATTATTAGTAGTAATTGAGAATAATTTGTAGTAATTAGGAATGAATAAATGTAATTAGAAAGAATTAGAAATATATTACAAATATTAAGAATAAATAGAAATAATGAGTAATAATAATTTATAATTACTAATAATTAGGAATGTAATGTAATAATTATGAATAACTTGTAGTTGTTAGGAATAGTTAGTAATAATTTTTAAAAATTATGATTAATTTGTAATAAATAGTCATATTTGTAATTAATTAGTAATAAATAGGATTAAATAATATTAATTAGTAATAATTAGTAATTATTAATAATAATTATTTGTAATTAGTAATAATTAGTAATAATTAGTGAAAATTAAGAATAATTAAGAATAATTAAGAATAAATTGGAATATATAAGAATAATTCGGATTAAATAGGAATAAATAGGAATAATTAGAAAAAATATTAATAATTTGGATTAATTAGTTAAAATTAATATTATTTAGTAACAATTAGAATTATTATTATAAAATATGATTAAATAGTAATAATCAGTAAAAATTAGTTATAATTAGAAAAAATTGTCAAATTTAGAAAAAATTAGGAATAATTAATAATTAGCAATTACTAAAACTAATTATTAATGATTAGGATTAGTAAGAAATAATTATTATTAATTAGGTATAATTACGATTAAATGGATATAATTTGGAATAATTAGAAATAAATAGAAATAAATTGATAGAATTATAAATAAATAGTGATAATTAGGAATAATTAGCAATAATTATGAATAATTAGGAATAATTAGGAATAATTAGAAATAATTTTGAATAAATAGGAATAATAAGAAAAAATTATGAATAATTTGTAAAAAATTTAGATAAATTAGTAAAAATAGGATTAATTATTAAAAATTAGGATTAATTAGGATTAATTAGTAATAATTCGTAGAAATTCCCAAAATTTCTCAATAAATTGAATGAATTTCTAGTGTATTGGTGGAATTACTTATTCTTTATATCTCATCCCCTTGAATTTATCTCACACTGAAGTCCCTAATAAAAATCTGATCAAACGTACATATATCCATTTTCGTATTCATGAGAATTGACACGCATACATCCCAGAAAATTATTCGCACTGATTTCATTGTGAGAAAGTTGCAAGGAGATGAGAAGATGGGAAAAGATGGCCCCTTTTCTTACAGATCATCTTTATGAAAGATTATCCAACTAAAATTTCTATGAAAAATATGTTCCACCTTTTGAATATCCATTATAATATGCATGAGAATGGAGAGTAGCATGGTGAGGCCTCTTTTCTCTCCATTTTTGATAATAAGAAAATGGATATCCATACACTGGAATAGATTTTTCATAGTGATTTAAGGAAGAGAATATAACAAGGAGATGAGCCATCTCAAAAAAAGAGATGCCACTAATCCATTGGAAATTGTGTCAGTCGCAATTAGTTGTAATTAGTATAAATTAGATATAATTACTATTAATAAGATGTAAATAGTATAAATTAATATAAATTCATGATGAGTATAATAAATTTTAATAATACTACTATAAATAACTATGAAGTATATGAAATTATTATAAATTACTAGAAAGGTGAATTTTTTTTCTTAGTTGGATAATATTTTTCTAATATAAAATTATTCAAAAAACATATTATTATATATTTTTTAGATAAATATTGAAGAAGAATCTAGATAATAATTGTTATTTGATGATAACTCTTGGGAAATCAGCACAATAATCCAAAGTGTCTTGGTTTAAATCTTCTATATATTGAGGGTTTTGAATCTTTCTTTCTATTTGAATTCTCAATACCAAATTTTTTTAGAGGGGAAAATTAAATGTCCTTTCAGAAAATGTGTTTGGGGGATATTTTTCATAAATGATATTGTTATAGGAATTATATTGCACTATGGGTTTCAGCTAGAGTATGTTTTTGGTATCATCATGGAGAACATTGTTATAGAGAAAATACTAATTATTTAGTTCTCAAGCCATCACAGTTTCAAATTTTTTTACGTGAAGAGTCATGTACATATTTTCAACAAACCAAAACTCAAGATGATATTTATTTAACCCCTTGGTTGGAAACATTTCAATGGTATGAATTATTTATTTCTAGTTAGAAAGCCTTTTATTCTGGAAAGAAGATAAAAAAATTTATGTGATTGAAAATTTTAGAACTATTAAATCTGATAATGGAATTTAAAATAGAAATTTTTATTAGATATTCTCTTTGGATAAAACACTCTTACTTGATAGAAATGTGTTGCCTAAAAATATATATGAGAGGAAGAGTTTATATCATAATTGGGTCTTGGTTATCAGAATATTCATGCATGTTAATGTGATTGGATCTTATATTATGTGGAAAATGAGTAACTGGAATTTTACCCAACATGTGGAAAAACGTGGTGTAAAGAGGCTCAACTATGTTAGTCTAGATTTATTCCTATAAAACAGTTGAGATATTTCCCACATACAGAAAGATTGTATCAATTATTTAAGTCTTAGAACACAGTGACATTGATTTCGTGGAACCAAACCAATATTTCAATAGGTAAAAGACTAAATCACCCCACTAATCGAGATTCATGGAAAATTTTGGACAAAGTGCATCTTTGTTTTTCTTTAGAATCTTGAAATGCATTATTGAGTCTTTAAACTGGCAGTTTCTTCCCATTTGGTTCTTATGATTGTTAGTATACATATTGGCATGTATCTATAAATTAATATAATTTAACTCCTTGTATTTTTATCAAGGATCCATACTTATTTTTGACCTTATTATTTCTAGGTCATCTGATAAATAATATTGATGTTTATTTGAAACCATTAATTGATGAGTTAAATTTATTGTGAAGTAATTGTGTTAGTACACATGATATCACTACGAAACAAACATTTTTACTGAAGGCCACATTGATGTTGACAATTAGCGACTTCCCATAATATGTAATGTTATCTAGAAAGAGTAAACATGGTCCAAAATCATGTTCATATTGTATGAGATACATCAATTACTTTATGTTCATCAATAGAAAAATTAGTTTTTTTACTGTCATTGCAGATTAATTTAAACTAATCATCATTTTATAAAAAAAAAATCATTTTAGAAAAAGATGAAATTTTTATATTTGAAGTGACAACATTGATCTCATGTATAAATGTAAAAAGATTGTCACTCTATTACCATAAATCACATTTAGACTAATTAAAACCCAACAGAAAACTGATGGCTCTGGGAAAGAACAAGATTGGATAAAAAAAGAGCTTTTTTTGGATATTCTATATTACATTTATTTTTTAGTCCATCACTTCTTCCATTTCATGGATACTAAGAAAAACTATTTTTTGACTTATTTAATTTATTCTTTTAGATATAATATGATAGTCCAAAGATAATGTGAAGGCACGATTAAATATTACCCAAATTTAAGGTTACTAGAACATGAACTATTTAATAATATCGGATCAGAGAATTTAATGAATTGAGAAGAATATTATACCCAATCAAATGAAAATCAATTAATATATTTTTATTTTAATGCAAATTGAAGACTTACAGATGGCTATGATTCTAATTTGGGATGATCTTTTAGAAATGGTCGCATTACCAGATAAAAAAATTCCTAACATCCATGTGATAATAGAAATAATTATTCTTATTAGATTAATAGGTTTATTGAATTAATAGATTTTGGGTTGAAATAATAGATATATCATATTTGTTTGAGACATTTCTACTGTGACAATAGACTACAATGCACAACGATTATTGAAAGAAGATTTTGTTTTAATTTATTGTAGTCAACAAAAAATATTCCCACCAAATTTCATTGACTCATTGGGAAATTTGTTATTAAATTTTACTCATTAATAAATATGTTGTGGTTTGGTATAGTCATGATGGATGTAACAATTCATGAGATGGATGTAAAATTTGAGGAAAAAGTAACTAACAAATCATTGGTTCAAGGTTAAATTGCATAATCTTATTTACATGAGAAAATTTCATTGCTACACACTGATTATTTAAAATATTAATATATCTTAACACACAACAACATGTCATGTAATGAGGGAATTGTTGATGATTAAATGAGAAATCAATTTTTTTTTAATTCGCCCGAAAATTTATTTAGAAGTGTTCATGAATGAAGGATTTCAGATTACTAACAGCACCTAACTCTTACAAATGTTCATCTCAACTGTGAGGAAATTAAAACATTTTTACTATGAGTGATCTAATCACATACTCTAAAATACTTTATACCATAAATTAGTTTTCTTTTACATGTAGGATATTTGATAATCAAATCAAGAAACATATTCCAAAAATCACATCATTTTCTCTTGAATAATGTCAGTAAAATAATTTATCCTAATGGTTTAAAAAACATGTAACATAAATTATATGTGATTTAACTTATATAATAAATTTATTACTTATTATATTGATAATTATTTTATAAATTTTTAGGTATCTCATCTTATAGATAAAATTGTTAATCTAATTCATATTTTGAGTAACCCACCATCCAAAAAGGTTTATTCTTATAATTAATATATTGTGAATGGTATTTCATTTCATACACATCCAAACAGGGAATAAAAAAATGAATAGTAGTGTCTTCATGATAGGATATCGTTATACAAAAAAAGGTGTTAACTTTTAAGACATAAAAGATGAAATTATAGAAGTGTCTTACCTTGGAAAAAATAATGTAATGATGATTAAATGTCTGTGGTTGGGTACTTAGAGAGGAATTAATGTTCATCTAACACATGAAATTGTTGATATTAAATATAAAATTCATCGTGCAGTAAATGGACCATTTTTCTGGCACAATAAAATCATCAAATTTATTCTGGTAATTAATATGCTACTTCAAAAGAGTTTGGTGATTGGTAGAGCATAATAAAAATTAAATCTCTAGAAAATCATATTACTCAAAATGATTGTGGTTATAATGAAGTGCAAGGAATTTAATTTTTTATATGAAAAAACAGAAAATCAATAATCATCAGGATGACACATAAATATCAATGATGACACCCCACAGTTATGGTTACATGGTGAAAGTGATGTTAATGATGTCAAAAGTGAATTTGAAATGACATGAGATGTTGAAAAAGGTACTCATATAGAAATTGATGATGTTGTGAGGATAATTAAGACATTGACATCGCAATATATAAATATGAGTATGGAAATGAAGAGATACACAGTTAAAATTTTGGTATAATAATATATAATATATATGTATATATAATAATTTTTTTAACGGTTTTCTATGAATAATCATTTCATGTTTCACATGGACCCTGAGCTATTTTTTTAATTGTAGGAAGCTGGTATACCTTTGGATGAGCAGGATGTTGGATCCTATGACCCTCAGACTACTGGAAGTTCATGGGGGACATGGAGGGGGGTGGCCTTTCCCGATAGTGGTTTCATTAAACAATCCCGAAGAAATTCCCATATCTTGACATCAATCCATGCATGTTGAGGTATGTTTTCCTGTGTATTTTAGATAGTTTTCATTAATATATTAGCATACAATTTGTATTATTATTTTTTATTTTTTCAATACTTTTCAAATATATCTATCGAACATGGGAGAATTATATTACACAATTATTTTTCTGAACCATGGGTCAATGGGGATGGGATTCCCATTTTTATTTAGCACCAAATGTTTGATCATTGTATGGTACATAAATAAATAATAAGTATATCGATATTTTTTTAATTTATAACTTGATATTAAAATTTATAAGAATGGTTTCTGGTATCCCATTGATGAGAGTATAAATGGCGCTATATGGAAGTAATGGGATGGATTTATGCATGATTTTTGCCATCAGTTTTTCACTATTTTAGAAGGAACGAAATGAAGAAAGGAGTGACATAGTATGATGAGTCTTTCCATGCCTGACAAACTGATTACATTTAATAATAGGTTTGATATGGATAATGATTACATTGGATTGGTGGAAATTGTTAGAGGAGATAATCATTAGGTTGAAAAAACGAGGGGAGATAGGAGGTGACACATTGAGCCAATACTCTTACATTTAGTACTCACAACAAACATATTGTAAATACTTCTTATAAATAAATTATATAACATTAAATGCAACCGTTTATTTTATATTCAAATTAGAAGTTGAAGAACCCTATTTTCTTGAGCATGATATCTATAGGAGGATATATAGTGATCTGGTCACTAGAGATATTATAGGTGCCCGCAAACATCCAATTCAGGTTAGTATAAATTATTTTATTGAGTTTTAAAGTAAAAAATAAATAATATTTTGAGTATTATAATTTTAAATTGCAATTGATGGAGTCATATGAGGCCATTAGACTCAGTCATATATTGAGAGTTAGCCTGAGAATTAGGGTTAAACTAGTGCCCACTGATTATATGAGGCAACATAGACGCAAAAAACACTGTATGCTTTCAAGAAAGGCTTAGTTCTGGGTATCAGCTCTTGATCAATGCATGAGAGTTTTATGGAACCACTATGTTATAACCATCCTGATCGAGGGGAACTCATAGAGAGACATCATCATATGATTGTCAATATCAGGAGAATCTACAAGCAGAGAGTGTGTTCATAGAGTGTATTCATAAAGAGTAGGAGGAGATGTGTTAGTGGTAGCTGTCAGAGAAGCACCAATAGAAGTAGCAGAAGAAAGAGGAGGTGTTTCAATGGCCACGGTAGTAGATATAGAAGAAGGAACATGTGTGATGTTTAACTAGTGTTTTAGGGATAGAGTTCCCTCCAATATCTCATCTATCTCCTCCATAGGTCCCCCCTTAGTTATATAATTATTTTTTACCATAAATCATTTCAATCTATTTTTTTAATGTCAACTTTTTACATTTCTCTTTCGTGTGTTTTATAATGTTTCAAATATTTCATTTATTATTAATTATTTAATATATTTATTTAATGTTTTAATGTTTTAATATTTTATATAAATTTATTAATAGTTTAATAATTTTATAATTTTTTCTTTTTTATTATTTATTATTATTTTATTTTATTGTTTTTACAATGATCGAAGATTTTATAATTTTATTATTTTTTTATTTTAGTAATATCAATATTATTATTTTCATTAATATTAATAAATAAATTTTTTAGGATTTTATTTTTTTATTTTACTAATGTTAATATTTTTATTTCACTAATATTAATAGTATTAATATTATTTTATTATTATTATTATTTTAATAATTATTATATTATTAATGTTAGTATTAATATTATTATATTCGAATATTATGATATTATTATTTAGTATTATTATATTATCATTATTAATAAAATTATTTATTTGAATAATTTTTTAAAGATATTTTCGACAGGCCTTTAGTGATGGTCCATCGTAAATAATTTGGTTAAGAAAACGCAGGAAAAATATTTGTGATGACCCATCTCCTATGAATTTATAAATATTCTCGAGAAAACGTTTTGTGATGGGACCACATCACATCACAATTTCTTTTTAGTGACTCATTTTTCTCCAACGTTCCATTTATGACGGGACCTCTTTCAAAATGGCCCATCACAAATAGTCTAATTTCTAATAGTGGTTGGTCTGTGTTGAGAAAGAAAACCCCCATTGGAGGATGGTTTAGGATTCAATAGTTGGGGTTTCCTCAAGGGTTGTTCCTAGGTTGTTGTTTTGGCTTTCATGATTTTGTGAAACTCTTAAAGCCGCCCCTACATAAGATGGAGTAGGTATATTCAATTAGGGTTACATTCCTAAAGGATGAAATGTGATACATAATCCAATGTAGTACACGGTCCCCCTGAGTGGTAATGGTTTTAATGGACATACTCATGTTCTCATATACAACATAAAACTAGATACAGAATGTAATATGTTGGATTATTTATTTATTTTATTTGTGTAATTCATCAGAACATGTCACATGAATACATCACAACCTTTTTATTTTCTTGTACTTTTGGATATATGTAACAATCCTAGTCGGAGGTTGTTTGTATGTACATTATGGTTGTTTCGGACTTACGTCATTTTAATAATTAGAATTTTTACATATACTCCATTCATTGGAATTAAATATATTAAGACATATTTCACATGGTTATTTAACTATTAATTCACCTTATTATTATTGGAGTTTTGTGTCCTTGTAGTACCATAATAGACACCCACTACTAGATTACTTCCTCTATTGTACAAGGTGGTGGACCTAAGGTATAGCGTCAATCCTCAATCTGAGAACTAGTTAGTAGTCTAGGTGGTGAGATGTTACTAATACTCATGTGGAATAATAGAAAATGAAATCTACTTATGGTAATGGTAATGTCCCAATTAATTATATAAATATTGTATAAGAATACACAAATGTGTTTCTTGATGAATTACGAAGAAATCCACCGAAACAATATGTTTAATTTCCAAATAAATTAATCCTTGAAGAGAGTCATACATCAAAGACTCCCAGTAGAATATCCATATTTGATTTATTGAATTCAAAGTAAAATAAGAAATAATTTTATTATAATGGATTTAAATTCCTTATTATTTCATTATTATAGAGACCATTTCCTTTTTTATTAAGATATGTATTTTTATGAGACTATTAATTGATTATAGGGATAAGAATTCAATTAATTTAAAGAACAAATATCCTCTACCTTGCATAAATGAAATATTTGATAAACTTCATGTTAATAAATATTTGTCAAAGATTGATCATTATTCTTGGAATTTCCAATTGTGGGTAATTAGAGAATATATTCCATATATTTTGTAACTCCCTGACCCCAGTTACCCAGAGTCGGTGCATTATTACATAACATTTTCATGATTAGAAAAGATCAAGTCTCGAATGAACGATTAGTTTAGTAGCCTTGGAAACACTAGATATATTCATAATGTTTTACATTACATCATAAAAATGAAAACTACAGCAACATAGTCTCCATAGTCCATATTATTATCCCCTCATACAATCCCTATAGGTCATTCATAATTTACTTCTTCAAATCCTGGGAAAAAATAAAACATAGAAAAGGGGTGAGCTCAAATGCCCAGTAAGGATAACAATATAGCGGAAAATTTCATAAATAAGAATAATCATTTAAGGCAATGTATAACTAAAACAAAATCCTTTTAAACTTGAACTTCAACATAGTATGGAAAAAATAAAATAAAATAATTCCATTTACTTATTCACAATGATATTCTACTAATCAAATAATCACATGCAGTATCAATAACCACTTTCATAATGATGGAATGCATAATGCCAGACTATCATAACCACACAGCCAATGCCTCGTTCCAAGACTGCAAATAAAATTTTTCCAAGGCCTTGTGCAAAGAAACTAGTTTTTCTAATGAGACTTACCGATGCATCGAGGAGCTATAGCGGGCTCCACCCATCACATATTAAGTCCAATGCATTCCCATATGAAAAAGGTTCAAAAATAAGATAAACATTCGTATTAAAACTAGCATACTAAATGTTAATACATCATCCATAAACCATGAATGGTACAAGAATAACACATCCATAGTCAAACACATCACACAAAAACTTCAAAATAATATTGAAGTTTTGTATCATAATAAATAAACTTCAAATAAACTTAAAATCCATCAAATGATTTTGACAAAGATGAAATCAAAACTATTTTAGAGAAATATCTCTTTTTTTAAATCATTTATAAGTCACACATTTATTAAGTAAGTAAGTTAAAAGGGATTTTTGGATCAAAGTGTCCCAAACCACTTTGAAACTTTTGAAAAGAAATATCATTTCAAAACATTCATGTTCATATAAATAAATCCTTAAAATAATTTTTAAAAAATGGACATTAATTAAAACAATTTAGAAAGATAAATCATTAAAACATTTAAAATTCTGATTTTGATAAAGAGTACCTTTAAAAAATTCTTAAAATATTCATTTTGAAATCATTTAAAGTCGTCTAATTATAAAATAAAACATTTAATTTGAAAATATCCTTATAATATTTTAAGGGAAGATTTGAAGATTTTATAATGGAATAAAATAGCCGCACCCGCCGTATAAGTTAAAAAAACATTTTTACCATAATTTTGTCGAAAAGGTTAAAAAGCACCTTGTTAGGAAAATGACAGAATGTTCCCTTTATAAACTTCTTATAAAAAGTCAAACAAGGGTATAAATGACTTTAACCCATATTCTATAAAATATTAAGAATGTTTTGAAATACATTTTTAAGAAACATGGATATAGATGATAAAGAGATCCCAGTAGATTATTACGTATAAACAACCTCGAATAATGAAGAGATTACAAAATAAACCCTTACCTTGTACTTTTCCTTGGTTGAGGGTAGGTTAACCTCCTGTATAATGGTAAAATAATTGTTATTAAATTATACAAGAATCATATACATTAATATGATATAATATATGATCTTTTAACATATATTTGTTAATAATATCTTAGTATTATCGTTGTTTCGGGTGTTAACTTACTCGTTTTCTTTTATATGTTTTGTTACGTAAGCTATGATTGTCATGGATAGGTTGTATATTAATCATATCCAGAATGATATCAAGTCATTATATACTATTATTAATCATAAAATGAGAATTAGAACTGAATGGATACGATGGAGAATGAATCTCATCGCGGTCATGGAGACGGTAGTCTGTACGTACGCACGAGCGAAAATATCATTCTTTTGATATTAAAATAATATTTTATTGGATGGTATATCTTATATACAGAATCATTATCATGTTATATTTATTATTTACATGAATTACACATCATTATTATACCCATCCATATAATAATATATTGAATAACAATTACACCACGATGTGGAGACGGTAAGCCGTACGTACGGACGTATGGTGACATGTCATTCAAAGGATGGATAGAATACTGAATATGGTTGTACCATATTTATAATAATATTAAAGTATATAGGAGACAAAGGATTAATTATTTTGGAATGGGAATAACAAATAAAGAAGATGTTGAAGAAGAAATGAATTTTAAAAAGGGTGGTGAAAACATTACCTCTTCTTCGGGTTCATCATTTTGATTTGATTAAACAAGCTCCTTAGGTTGTATTTATGATCAAACTAAGTTCTATAGGTTTTATTGAGGAAATTTGAGAGAGTATTTGGGAAGGGGTTGGACGATCCAAAAGGCATTGATGGTGTGAATTGATGATAAGGGGGAGTGCCCTTTTATAAGAGGGGTGAGGGGCACCTTTGGAAAAGCTAGAAATATTATTTTATAATAAATTCATATTCAGTTTCTAATGGCAACAAAGTGGATTATTTAAAGGTTAAGGTAGGTATGGGTTTAAAACCACTCAACCAATAGAATTTAGACAGGTTTGGGTTATTATATTAACCATATCTTTATGTATTAGCTCTTTGATAATTAGTTTCACTTTTATAACGTCTCTTTGTATTTTTATATATTATATGTTTAATAAACATACTATATAAATCCAAGAGACCCCAAAGTGGTCCATTAATGATACAACTATCGTGATATAACTCTTGTGGTCGAACCTTAGATTTTTAGTAATTTAATATCAATTAATAATATAATAGTTGTTTTAAATACTCTTTTATGTCTATTTTGACACTATTCAATAATTGATTTTTGTAAAAATCATAACAGAATGATTACTTAGAAAAACGTTAATAAAATAAATCCTAAAATGACATATTAACCTATAAAATTATTTATATTTATATAAAGTCTCAAATCACATTTATTTTGGTATTTATAATATCAATTATTCTAATTTTTCATTAATTAGTTAATTATCGCATCACCATTGTATCATAAATAAATTAAATTATTTAATGTCTAAAAATTAAAAATAAAATACAATTATGTAGGAAATATTTTTATATTTCTAATGAATATTTATAATCGAATTTATCTTATTTTTAACCCTATATTAAAAATGTTTTTGTAAATAAACATTGATTTCAACTCTTTTAACTCTTCTTTGAATTAAATAATAATAAATGTCCTAATCTAATCCAAGTGGACCTAAATGATATTATTTTATTCCTAAGGTTGTTTTTGGTCGAGATACACTTTTCCAATAGAATTAGGACATGTGTTAGGGTAATATTAATTTCATTTTTACCCTTAATTGCCCTATTTACTTGTAACCGTGGTAAATAAAAGTAAAAAGTTACTATTCAGCAAAAATTATTTTCAACTCATTGAACCACATTTTACTCCTTGATATTTACAGTGTCTCTCAGATTTTTTAAATTCCACTCACAGAAGGGGTAAAATTAAGTTTTATTAAAAATTTAGTTTTTTAACTACCACTTAGTGGTTTCACTATTCATCAAAAAATGAATGTTTCCAGAAAAATACCAAAAATTAGGCCTAAGATATATTTGATATTATGAATTCAAAAATGATGTCTATTTTACCAAATTCAAAACATATCAGTTTCATTAATTAATTTAAAAATTAATTCCCGTCGTCAAAACAAATAGCGTGTTTTTAGGAGATAATAACTATCAAAAGATTCACACTTGATTATGTCTGGTTTAATTGCGAAATAATGTACAATGACCAACATTTTATTAAATGGTAAAAATATATTATAAATATACTTTAAAACCACTCAAATTCATAATTTATCCATATAAATTATTTCGATTAAAAAAGTTGTTTTTAATTAAAATTTAGTAATTTTCACTATTCATCAAAATATAATTGTTATCCGAAAAGTTCCAAAATTTCTCCTTAGGATAAATTCGATACTCCGAATACAAAAATGGATTCCATTTTGAGAGATAAAATTTATAAAATTTCAAAAAGTAGGTATTATTATTCATAACGACTAGTTTTATTGGTTGTGGTGTGTTGGAACTTGAAGTTTCGTACAACACACGCTACTGTATTATTCAAAGGAAAGCGTACCGTGGAAGCTTGGGATGTTTCATTGTAAATTTTTGATATCCCCATTCTAAAAAGTAAATTTATTTAGCCAAATTGAACATATAAAAGTGTTTAAATGTTGGATTTAAAAATGGTTCACTATTAAAATTTTCTAAAAGTGCAATACTGAAAATGAATTTGTTCTTACATTATGTCTAAGAAACTCATAATATGGATTCTAAAATTATTAGGATTATATAAAGTTTAAAATTTAGTTAATACTATTCATAACCTCTTTTGAACGGTTTGTTTGGTAAGTCAAGGAGTGCTTGAACTCGGTGTTGCGTGTAGTGCAAGTTACTGAATTATTTTGAAGAAATAACACACTATGAAATAATGATGTGTTAAATTCTCCCCTCCTTCAATAAATTGAGTCCTCGCAATTTGAAATTGTTCTTAGAAAATAAAAGGATGAATATAGAAAATATCTTTGTGGGAAAACCCACATCAGAAATTGGGTTGATAATATTTAGTCTTAATTAGAGGAAAAGAGAAATGAAAGGGTCACCACCAAATTTTGATCACTATTAGGAGAATATTGGTTGCAATTAGAGATATATAATTGGAGGTAAAAACGTAAATATTTATAGGTAGTGATTGAGTTCATCAATCACAAACAAGTGTAAAATTGAGGGCCTTAAATTCATCAATCTATGGTGATTTAAAATACCATCTGTTCAGTAAATCATATTTTATTAGGATAACACATTTTTTTGTTTTAAGATACCTTCAATAAATTATAAGAATTAATTTTTTCATTGAATAAGAGATGAAGAAAAATATATACTTGACAAGTAGAGTCTCAACCTTTAACTAAGTTCTACTACAAACTAATCTTTCACTCTAAAAGATAATTGAACTTAAAAATAATATTCTATTTATCCTATTCATATAGGGGGAAAATGAATTTATATTTCATCTAGAAGAACCATTAAACAAACGACATTATTCAAACTAGGACATCACGTGGGTCAGTGGTAGTTGATACACCATTTTCGCCCTTTGGTTGTGGGTTCAAGTCTTGCGACCTTGCCGGACGCGACGGGTAGCCGCCCGACCTCCAGGTTGTCCTTTTATGGAATTCCAAAATAATCCATACTAGAACTATCCAAAATACATCAGTCCAAAATTTATAAGGAAGGTAAACACAATGAAGATCCTTTTTTCGGCGTAATAACATGTGATCACCTTCATCATGTATTCTTTTAAAACACTGCAACATCCTGAATTACCATAAAACCGTATTGATTACATTCATGATCCCTTATTCCTTAAAGAATAATAGATATACTCATTCAATCCAAAAATGTTGTAAACACCAAAAATGATGGAATATACAAATCATTAATCAGTTTCAAGGTAGTCAATAATATCCAATATAATTTATCCAAATCAATCATATATTATTCTAGAATCACTACCTCGGTATCAGAACCATATTATGGTTTATCTTTATCTCAACCATATTTTTTCCAAAAATTTCACCTACTATTGAGTCACTTTTCATTTTTCCGCACAATCTCATGTCCTTAATGAAATAGTACTGCAGTACAATCCTTATATACTCCATAATTATTATAACAAGTATATTGTTTATACAACAATCAAATGACAAAATAAGAACTCTAATCATTCCTCTTCATCTGTGGTAGTATAATAACTTGATTATTATCCAATAGCATCATTTGCGGCATAGTCTGATGACTGGGATATAGGTTCACATAGTGTCCCAACTCCATGCAAATGAAGCATTGTACATTTGAAACTATTTTCTTACCCTTGCAGTCACGTACTTTGTGCCCTTTTCCTCCACACTTATAACAAACTCTCATCCCATTCAAGCAAGATATAGGGTGTTTCTTTCCATAGTTATCACATATGGGAAAATTATTCTTTTCCCTCTCCCCTTTATCTATCTTTCTCTCTTCCACCCTTTTCTTCTCTTGCTTCCCTTCAAAGCCATAGAACTCAGTAAACTCTTTACTTATCTTATCAACACATGATATCAATTCTTCATATGATGATAATACATGAGATACTATTTATCTTATAAATTCTGGCTTAAGAACATGAAAGATATGACCCTTCTTTCTCATTGTCTCACGTGCGTTGCTGGAGTTCTCATTCCTTCTACTAGGCTCCATTTCTAAACAATGGCATATAGTATATTAGTTTATGAATAAAAATACCTAATCCCAAACATTTAAAACACATAAAATAAATTAAATAGTTAATGTATATAATCCATAATCATAAAAATGTCTCATTTGAGGATGTATATACTCATAAACCATTCATAATGGTTTGTAAATAAAATGAGAATTATCCTAAGTATATCCCCCGGGTGTTTCGTAACCAAGAGTGCAGCACGACCCGTTGTTGTGCACCAGTTCCCATTCGAGCCTAGCTCAAAGTGGTGTTTTCGAGTTTTACCCCTAGGTACATCTGTGCCAGATCCGCCTCTACCTGCTCATATCCAGACAAAGATGTATTTCTCGGAAATCTCAAAAAATCTCTACAATAACAAAATTCTAGGAAGTTCTTCTATACTAATCCTCAAAGTCCATCTTAAATCTATGTGATCTAATCAGAGTTTATCTAAATCTAGCTTCCAAGGTTTGTACTAAACTTCCTCTAATACCAACTGTAACGCCCCTAACCCAGTTACCCAGGGTCGGTGCATTATTACATAACATTGGCATGATCACAAAAGATCAAGTCTCGAATGAACAATTAGTTCAGTAGCCTTGGAAACACTAGATATATTAATAAAGTTTTACATTACATCATAAAAATGAAAACCACACCAACATAGTCTCCATAGTCCACACTATTATCCCCTCATACTATCCTTTCAGGTCATTCATAATTTACTTCTTCACATCCTGGGGAAAAATGAAACATCGAACATGGGTGAGATCAAATGCCCAGTAAGGATAACAATATAACGGAAACTGTCATAAATAAGAATAAACATTTAAGGCAATGTATAACTAAAAAAAGCCTTTTAAACTTGAACTTCAACATAGTATGGAAAAAATAAAATAAAATAATTCCATTTACTTATTCACATGGATATTCTACTAATCGAATAATTACAGGCATTATCAATAACCACTTTCATAATGATGGAATGCATAATGCTAGACTATCATAACCACATAGCCAAGGCCTCATGCCAAGACTACAAATAAGATTTTTCCAAGGCCTTGTGCCATGACACTAGTTTGTCTCATGATACCTACCGATGCATCGAGGAGATATAGAGGGCTCCACCAATCACATATTAAGTACAATTCATTCCCATATGAAAAGGTTCATACATAACATAATCATTCATATTAAAACTACCATATGAAATGTAAATACTTCATCCATAAACCACGAATGGTATAAGAATAACACATCCACAGTCAAACACATCACACAAACATCAAAAAAATATGGAAGTTTTGTATCATAATAAATCAACTTCAAATAAACATAAAATCCAACAAAATATGTTGGCATAGATGAAATCAAAACTATTTGAGAGAAATATCTCTTTTTTTAAAATCATTTAAATGTCATACATTTATTATGGAAGTATGTTAAAAGATATTTTTGGATCAAAGTTTCCCATACCACTTCGAAACTTTTGAAAAGAAATATAATTTCAAAACATTCATGTCCATATAAATAAACCCTTAAAATAATTTTTAAAACATGAAAATTAATTAAAAATATTTAGAAAGATAAATCTTTAAAACATTTAAAAATCTGATTTTCATAAAGAGTGCCTTTCAGAAATTCTTAAAATATTCATTTTGAAATCATTTAAAAGTCACATAATTATAAAATAAAACATTTAATTTGAAATTATCCTTATAGTCTTGTAAGGGAAGATTTGAAGATTTTATAATGGCAGAAAAGAGCCACACCCGCCGTATAAGTTAAAAAACATTCTTACCTTCATTTTGTCGAAAAGTTTAAAAAGCACCTTCTTTGAAAAAAAAAACAGAAAGATTTCTTTATAAAATTCAAATAAAAATTCAAAAAAGGGTATAAATTACATTAACCCATATTCTGTAAAATATTAATAATGTTTTGAAATACATTTTTAAGAACCATGGATGTGGATGATAAAGAGATCCCAGTAGATTATTACGTATAAACAACCTCGAATAATGAAGAGATTGTGAAATAAACCCTTACCTTGTACTTTTCCTTGGTTGAGGGTAGGTTAACCACCTATATAATTGTGAAATAATTGTTATTAAATTATACAATAATCATATACATTAATATGATATCATATATGATCTTTTAACATTTATTTTTTAATAATATCTTAGTATTATCGTTGTTTCGGGTGTTATCTTACTTGTTTTCTTTTATATATTTTGTTACGTAAGCCTTGTTTTTCATGGATAGGTTGTATCTTAATCATATCCAGAATTATATCAAGTATTTATATACTATTATTAATCATCAAATGAGAATTATACTTGAATAGATACGATGGAGAATGAATCTCATCGTGTTCGTGATGATGGTAGTCCGTAAGTACGCACGAGCGACAATATCATTCTTTTGATATTAAAATAATATTGAATTGTATGGTATATCTTATATACAGAATCACTATCATGTTATATTTATTATTTAAATGAATTACACATCATTATAATACCCATCCAAATAATAATATATTGAATAACAATTACACCATGACGTGGAGACGGTAAGCCATACGTACGCACGTATGGTGACATGTCATTCAAAGGATGGTTAGAATTTTAAATATGGTTGTACCATATTTATAATAATATTACAGTATATAGGAGACACTGGATTAATTATTTTAGAATGGGAATAACAAAGAATGAAGAATTTTTAGAAGAAATGAATTTGAAAAAGGGTGGTGAAAACATTACCTCTTCTTCGAGATCTTCTTTTTCATTTGATCAAAAGGGATCTTTAGGATGGATTTCTAATAAAAATAAGTCCTCTAGGTTGTATTGAAGGAATTTTATAGAGTATTTGGGCAGGTTTTGGCTGAACCAAAAAGCTTTGATGGTGTGAATTAATGATAAGGGGAAGTGCCTTTTTATAAGAGGGGTGAGGGGCACCTTTGGGAAAGCTAGAAATATTATTTTATAATAAAATAATATTCGGTTTTTAATGGCTCCAATGTGGATTATTTAAATATTAAGTTGGTTATGGATCTTAAACCACTCAACCAATATAATTTACAGAGGTTTGGTATATTATATTAACCTTATCTTTAAGTATTAACTCTTAGTTAATAAGTTTCACTTTTACAATGTCTCTTTGTATTTTTATATTGTATGGTTAATAAACATACTATATACATCCAATAGACCCCCAAAAGTGGTCCATTAATAATACACATATCATGATATAATTCTCTTGGTCGACCCTTATATTTTTAGTAATTTAATATCAATTAATAATATAATATTTATTTTAAAAACTCTTTTATGTCAATTTTGACACTATTCAATAAATAATTTTTTTAAAAATTATAACAGAATGATTACTTCGAAGAATGTTAATTAAATATATCTTATCATGTCATATTAACCTATAAAATTATTTATATTTATAAAAAGTCTCAAATTACATTTTTTTTTATATTTATAAAATCAATTATTCTAATTTTTTATTAATTAGGTAATTACTGCTTCACCATTGTGTCCAAAATAAATTAAAATATTTAATGTCTAAAAATTATAAATAAAATACCATTATGTAGGAAAGCTTTTTATATTTATATTGAATATTTATAATAGAATTTATCTTTTGTGTAACTCTAAATTAAAAATGTTTTAGTAAATAAACTTTGATTCGAACTCTTTTAACTCTTCTTTGAATTAAATAATAATAAATGTCCTAATCTAATCCAAGTGGACCTAAATGATATTATTTTATTTCTAAGGTATTTTCTGGTCTACATAAACTTGTCCAATAGGATTAGGACATGTGTTAGGGTAATATTAATATCATTTTTTCCCTTAATTACCCTATTTACTTTTAACCGTGGTAAATAAATGTAAAATGTTACTATTCACCACAAATTATTTTCATCTCATTGAACCACATTTTACTCATTGATATTACCCGTGCCTCAAAGATTTTCTAAATTCCACTCATAGAAGCGGTAAAATTATGTTTTATGAAAAATTCAGTTTTTTAAATACCACTTAGTGGTTTCACTATTCATCAAAAAATGAAAGTTTCCAGAAAAATAAAAATTATTAGGCCTAAGCTACATTTGATATTATGAATTCAAAAATGATGTCTATTTTACCAAATTCAAAAAATACTAGTTGCATTAATTAATTTAAAAATTAATTCCCGTCGTCAAAACAAATAGCGTGTTTTTAGGAGATAATAACAATCAAAATATTGACAGTTGTTTATTTCCGGTTTAATTGTGAAATTATGTTAAATGACCATAATTGTATTAAATGGTAAAAATATAATCTAAATATACTTTAAAATCACTCAAATTAATAATTTATCAATATAAATTATATTGATTAAAAAAGTTGTTTTTAATTAAAATTTAGTAATTTTCACTATTCATCAAAATATAAATGCTGTCTGAAAAGTTCCAAAATTTCACCTTAGGCTAAATTCGATACTCCGAATAAAAAAATGAAGTCCATTTTGAGAGATAAAATTTATAAAATTTCAAAAAGTAGGTATTACTATTCATAACTTCTAGTTTGATTGGTTTTGTTGTGTGTTAGAACTCGAAGTTGCGTACAACACACACTACTGTATTATTCAAAGGAAAGCGTACCATGGAAGCTTGGAATGTTTCATTGTAAATTTTTTATGTCCCCATTCTAAAAAGTAAATTTATTTAATCTAAATAAATATATAAAAGTCTTTGAATATTGGATTTAAAAAGGGTTCACTATTAAAATTTGCTAGAAGTGCAATACTGAAAATGAATTTGTTCTTACATTATGTCTAAGAAACTCATAATATGGATTCTAAAATTATAAGGATTATATAAAGTTTAATATTTAGTTAATAATATTAATAAACTCGTTTGAAAGGTTTGTTTGGTACGTCATGGTGCGCTTGAACTCGGTGTTGCGTGTAGTGCATGTTATTGAATTATTTTGAAGAAATAACACCCTATCAAATCATGGGGTGTTACATATTTGATTTTGTATGTCGTATAAAAAATAAAATTTTATTGTAATTACATTTAAATTTTCTAACAAACATAATTTTTTTATTGATATGAGGAACATAGTATCATAGGAATATATTTATATATATTATCGTAATTATAGATTATATATAGGTATAATATAAAATTAATGAGAATAATGAGAATCAAAGTTCAATAATTATTGTGATTCTAAAAGAAAAAGAGTTTTATTGGAATTTTAAAAAATGTGACTTTTGGCTTCATAAAGTATCTTTTTAAATCCATATTTTCACCAAGAATGGACCCTCATTTTTTCTTATGATATCCAAGTGAGTCAAATAACAGACTACACATTTGAAAAAAATTGAGGTACAAAGTTTCATTGGAATAAGATATTATTATAAGATTTTTTTAAAAAATTCATTTGGATAACCAGTTATCAAATTATTATATATAATGGGGTTATGTTCATTTGGGTAAAAGAATGTGAATAATGTTTTGTTTAATTAATTTATAGACTTTTCAATTCTATTATATTTACTCTACGGTTCGGAAAGGTTATATTTTTTGATTTATAGTGATTCAATGAGGAAAGGAATTAGTTGTATCCTCATATAGAGTAGTAAATTAATTTTCAATGCATCTAGGAAGTTATAAAGTCCTGAAAAGAACTATCCAACCCATGATCATGAGTTAGATACTATAATATTTCCATTAATGACATTGTTAATTTATCTCTATGGAAAAATATTTAAGATATTCATAGAACATACAATCCTTTAAGCCATCATTTGATAGAAATATCAAAAAATGAGGAAAAGATGGTAGATCAAGATACTCAAGGATTATTATATCACAATACACTAACACCCAGGGAAGCAAAATAAGGTAATATATGCATTAATAATGAAATATGACATAGTCCTAACCAAAATGAGTATTTATATGGATCATATACCCATAGATTTAGAAAACATGGAATTATTAATTAAATGGTTATGTCACTTAATTTTTAAAAATATATGAACCATATTTTTTGGAACATATTATACCATCTCATCATGATGATGATAATTTGAACATGAAAATTCATGACATGAAGGATACAAAATTTAATGGATTTTTCAATGAAGAATATTTTATATAATTTTGTTAGAGGTTATGTGTTACATCAATACCTGAGATAGAAAGTGAATTATTAGATAATTATTATATATTAAATATCATTATACATCTTGGTAGAAACATGATGTAAATGTATCAAATGGAATATTTTTAATGTGATAATATGAATCATTAAACTACTGATTTTTTTCTAGAAACATCGGTTTTAAATAGGTAAAGGATGATATATAACATCATGATGATGTAATGAAACATATACCTTTTCTTATGTGGAAATGTGATATTTTCACCATCGAAATTTTCAAAATATCACCATATAATCTAGGAAATAATGACACTATTTTTTTTATTATGGATCACCTTACAAAATTAAATCATTTTACCACTATAAGAGAAGATTTAATTCCCAATCATCATAAAAAAATATATTAATGATGTTTTAAGACATCATGGTGGACCTCATTCAATTTTGTTTTATCAATATACAATATATAACTAATAATTACAAGAAACTTCATTATAAGGATCTTGATATTCAGTTTCATTTAAGCTCTAACTATCATTATCAAATAGATGGATAATATGACTTAAAAATTCAAACATTGAAATAAATTTTTTTAGTTGTTATAAATTAATTTTAATAGATTGTGAGATCAGTATATACTTTTAGTGGTGTATTTCTATAAACATATCTTCTATTTAAGTAAAAAGATTGTTCAATATGATGTATAATATGAAAATATATGACATATTACAAATTGTTTGGATGGGGATAATGAAAGAAATATATTAGGCTCATAACTTGTGGGGGATACAATAAAAAGGGAATAATATTTTCATAACCACATTAAAACAACTCATTATATGTAAATTATATATGACTGTTACAAAAGAAATTATTTGGAATATTATGTGGGATATAGTGTTTTATTGAAATTATTTCTTTGGAATGGTGTCATAATGTACATTAAGAAAGAAAAATTGAACCATATGTGCATAAATGATTTTTAATTTCTCAAAATAATTTAATCAATGACTTAATATTTTTAAATTATACTATGAATCAGTAAAATACATGATGTTTTCTATATATCATTATCAATAAATTATATTATAGACACATATCATTTGCTCACCTTTGATGAAATAGAGGTGGAACCTGGTCAATCATACCATAATGTTCCAGTATAGATTCCTAAAACCAGGGAAGAGGTTTTTCAGAATGATATAAATCAATTGATAAAGGATCATTTAATAAATCAAAAAATAAGGGAAGAAATGTGTGAACCTGTATTTGATTTAAATAACCACACTCATTTGTTTATAACGTAATTTCCATGAAAATATATAGAATAAATTTTTTAAAAGAGGAATGAATGTAACTCATGAACTACAATTATAGTATTTGAAAATTCTAATTTCATTAATCTATAGAATATTTTATTTTTCGATATTTTTATTTCCCAAAAACACTAATTTCCTTGGATCAATTTTGACATATTTTGTAAAGAAACCATATATTTTTATTAAAAATTTCTATTAAGAATAAGATTTTTTGAAGAGTTTAAATTTTTTTATTTAGATAATAAAAATTATATATATATATATATTATATAACAATTTATTGATTATCCAGTTTATATTAATAATGAGAAGATCATTTTGATGAGAAAGGGATATTTTTCATAAAATATTATTATGTGCAAGTTGTTTCTCAATTTTAATGAATTAAAATGATATAGATTAATGAATTATTTAAATTAGTTTTAGAGATTATATATATATATATAAATATATGAATTTAAATCTATATAATTATGAATAATAGTAAGAGTCAATGTATGGTGATTTTATGCATTGAAAAATGGTTTCCCATGGATTTTTTTTCTTAACATTTTTCGGGATTATATTTTTGTTAATTTATACCACATATCAAATTTTAATTTAATAAAATGGATTCCATATTTGGAATCATATTTTCCATAAAAAATATTGAGTTATGTTTCATATTTATTCATTATAAATAGTAAAACTTGTAAAAAATTGTTACCATAGTTGAGGTTAGAATGTTTTAATCGTGGGTGTTAACTATAAGCTTCATAGGTTAAAATGGAAATAAAACATGTATAAAAACTATTGTATGTACCTAATTAGGAAATAAATTGTCTCAATATTGATATGGAATCAAACTGGAGACACTTTTACATGAGTGTGACTTAAAAAAATTTTATAACATTGAAAAGTTACAAGTATGCCCCTCCTAACACTTTTAAAAGTTAACCTCCTTCCACAATTATTTTCACCTCCTGAGCCATTTATCATGACCAGAACCTAAAAAAACAATGTCACATATATCCTTATACATGTTATATAAGCATTATACTTCCCAAAATACCAATAATTAGATCATAATGAAGATACCTAAAGGTTCGCTTTATAATAAGTGGTAATATCTTAACCAAACATTTTCATTTTTTGTTATTATTTTACCACATTCAATAATTTATTTACCATTTAAATATAGTAAATATCGTATCTTCCATGTAATTTTATGATGTTATTTTTGTTTCACATTATTTATGAATATCCTTATCTATAAAATGGGAAACAAAACCATCACCCATATGTACCGAGGACTACCGCCTCACGAACCAATTTAATTTTTTTCATTCACTACATCTCATGGATACTCATAATGATATAACTATAGAATATATATGAAACTTATGACATAATTCCTATTATTTAATATTTATATATCATTTAATTCTTTACCCTAATAACAATTTAATAAAATATAACGTCTCTCCCACACATGTGGACTACCAACTCCATGATGTAACGCCATTCATTTTTCTTATCAGCTTTTGACTAATGATTATAAATATATATATAATTTATATATATATATACATATGATATTTATGAAATGAATATAATTTTTTATGATTAAACTATAACCAGTGCACATGAAATAATAATTTGACGATGAAACATGCATGAGAAAACAACACATGTAAAACACAAAATTTTTGTAATATTGAAGGTTTGTTAATGAAAGGGTGAAGATATGTTATAATTGGATAATACATAATATTATAGATATTTATATGTTTATTTATGTATATTAAATCTTTATTAATTATAAATTATATTAAGTCATGTTCAACTAATTAAAAGTTGGGGTAATGTATTTCATCCTAATATACACACCATTGAGACATATTTGGTATTGTGCACCAATATTCTTTTATACGGATGATATAATACAAAATTGTAGAATTTAAACAAAATATAAATTAAAAAAATGAAGATAATATTTCAATTTAACATTACCATTACAAGGGGTAAAAATTTAAAAGTTATCAATTTTTTATGAATTAATTTTACAATCATATTTTTCATATGGCTTATATTTTCAATGAAGGAAAATTTTAATAAGCCCTTAAAAAGATCCATTTATTTTCTAATCCATATGTTATTTATATTTTTTATATGTTTGCTTCAAATTTTTCATATCAATTTAACCTAAATGAATTATTGAAATATTTAAAATAATATATTTTCTTGTTTTTCCTTTTTATCAAATATATTTTTCTTGTATGTCCATAATATAGAAAATTGTTTAAAAAAAGACACTTATATTTGAAAATTTTATTTACTAATGAAATTATATGGTATCCTTGAATTTTTTAATTTTTTTAAAAGAATGTTTTTTGTGCTCTCTCAAAGGGTAATGATTTTTAATATCATTCCTAAAAATTCGAAATGAATGGTTATTTTTGATTTATACGCTGTTAATGGATTATCACACTACCATTACAATTTTAATATATTTAGATTATTCTATATGTTTAAAATGGGTTTAAAAATAACATTGTTTAATAAAAATTTATTATAAATGATTCAATTATATTTTTTATATTCCTCAAAAGTATTTATTTCATTAAAACAATAATTTTTTTAATGAAATGATGGTAATATTTTATTTGTTATTATTTTGGTGTTCATTAACTTCCTCTGGAAACATTCACAATCTTCTAAACATATTTCATTGTAAATAATATTTCTCTTCAATATCCATGATTTTTTGTTCCATGGGTAGTCTTATTTCATAAACTATAAAGAATTTATACATATTGTGCTTCCCTATTAATATTAATTGACCGACTAGTGAAATATTAATATAATATATTCATTAATAATGATAAATATTTATTAATAAAGCATTTTTTTAATTATGATAATCATTTAAATATGAATAATTAATTTTATGTGATGTTATGGGTGGTTTATAGTTATAGATATCCCCTTGATTCTTTGACATGTCTCACTAGAGAATCTATTTTGAAAGCTTTATTAAATGGGGTTTTGGTGTATACCTACAATTTTTTCAAATTATCTTTTCCCAAGACATTCAACATTATTAATTCCCCTCATTAAGAAATTAATTATTATTATCCATAATAATATTACATTAATGTTATCCTTGAATGAGTTTCATGAACTTGTTATTGATTAAATGAAATTTATATTAAGTTATTAGTCATGACACACTGATAATTAATTATTTTATTTATGATATATTTCATTAATAAAACACATATTGAGAATTTGTTCTAACCAGTATTTTTTTCCTTTCCCCATAATATGAATAAGAAATCATTTATTTATTTTCAAGGAAACAAAATATTTTTATTTTCTATGTTTTATATTTTATTTCTAATATAATATTTGAATAATGTACATATTTAGTTATTTAAGAATAATAAACTGATTGGTCCATGGTGATGTGATCCCTTATGTATTATTTTAGTGTGACAATATATATTATAACATTGGGATATTGGATTTGGGTTTCCTACATTTTATAACGTTCTATCTCAAGGAAATATGTCTTTTTTAGATGTCGTTTCTAGATGATTGTTGATAAATTTGTTATTTATAGAAATATATAACGTTTTGGATGATATTAATAGTAATTTATTCCAATTTATAATGTCTTATAAATGATAGTATTACTTTTGGTATATAATAATAGATATATGAATGCCCATATAGTGGACGTGATACAAAATGGACACAATTACAGATATAATCATACACCAAGTTATGTACACTAAGGAATCAATTGATATGAATTATAACAATTGAAATGTTTTTTTGATATGGAGTCTCCAATAATAATAAAAATCATACAATAAAAAATAACTCAGGTTCCAATCATAACCCAAATCATCCCACTAAGTCTATATCACATCATATAAGAGACCTTATCAACATTCATGGAAACTATCAAAGTTTTCATCAATATGTTAACATATTAATTCAAACATCAAAAGGTCTCTATGTGGAATCTAGAATATTAGTTTGGAAAAATTTGAAGACAACTCACGGAAATAAAAATAAGAGTGTTACAGAGTGACAAAGATTTCAAAAGTTGTTTGGAATTTAAGGATATCCCTTGAGTAATAGAAAAACATATAGAAGAATATTTCTAATGAAAGATAAAACTATAAATTAAAAATGAGTTAAAACATAATAAGAAAGAAGAAAATATTATATAAAATGAAAAGTTAGAAGAGAATGAATTATGAGAGGAATCAATACCGGTTAAAAACCCACCACAAATATTCACTAAGAGGGTGATGTAAGGGAATAAAGAAGAAAAATTGTTTTATTTGAAATTTCTATAAAAATAAAATTTAATACCCATTTACATAATCATTAGTGAATATAACTAAATATTATAAATTATTTAAATATAATGTTTTCAATAATAGAAAAAATATAAATAATACCACTTATGGGTGAATTATATGTTATGTTTTTAATGGGCCTATTAAAGAAGAAACATGATCTAGGTAATTTATCAATTCATGTTAATTTTTATTATTATGAGTTTAGTAAAAAATGAAATGATCTAGTTGTGTATGTGAATATCATATTATACTCAATAATTATGATATTTTAATTAAATATTATTAATTTCGTATGGGTTTTTATTCAGTTTATATAAATAATAGTGAGACATATGTGAGGTTCTATTGAATAAATTTTATTTAGTGTTGTCAAAGACTATTTTATATTAAATTTTTTTATGATTAATATTTATTATGTTAATATAATAATTTTTAAGTGGATTACATTTTTTTTAATGTTAAGAAGAAATATTAATGATAAAAATGGGGATATATATTTAAATGATTGTGGTGAGATAGGGGCATTCAATATTCACTATAATATTATTTATTTATTTAATGGATGAGGTTTTTATCATATTAAATAAGATGGAATGAAATGATTCTTTTAAAATTGAATAAAGGAATGAATTATCAACTATATATAATAAATATTTAAATGAAATTGATAGAAATAATTGAAAAAGTTGGCTGAATAAGATGATTAAATATGTTCGAGTAGATTCTTTTACAGAAGAGTTCATTACTTCCCATCATGTTTGGATAACCCATTATTTGAAGTTTAATTTTCTATGAATCCCTAAAAACACGTGTAATGAAACTATTAAAATATGGAATATTCAATATCATGGAATATTTTTATAGATAATAGATAAAGTATGAAGACCAATCTATTATAGGAATCTCAATATTGGACACTCAATTATCCAAATTATGTAATTTCATTTATATAATCAATTAATTTTCAAAAGGAATTTTTGTAAAATTCAAAGTCACTAAAAAATATCATTGTGTGAGAAAACCTTAGTTTTAATAATTTTTCTTTGGGAATTAGTTCTCAATAATAATGTTTTAGTAGTTTTTTTAATGTTTTATCAACCTACCTCATATTTATTATTAATTAAATGAATGGATTTGGTATATTCAATTTGTTGTTTTGATTATGTTGGTCCATGATCTGAATAAACAAACCCAATAAATTATAAGAGGTTTAAAAATGGAAATATAATAATTTAATTAGATGTGGGAGTATTTATTAAATGTTCATATATGTTTTATTCCTTATGTAATTAATATTATTTTAATTATTAAGTGATTTTTCATGATACTCTAATATTTTATCCATTATTTTTTGATATATGATGAACTATTTCCTTAGGAATCCCATCAAAATATTTTTTAGATATCATTTTTAATAGATTTAATGTGTAATATGTGATATGGAAGTGTATTGATAAGAATTATAATATTGGTGTTTTGAATCATTATTTGGGAATACTAATTGATTTATAAAGATTAATTTCATCTAAAATATTAGAGGTTTAATTTTCAATATATTATGATTACTAATCATTTCTTATTATCAATGAATAAAGTAACAATGAAAAATTTTACATCTTCCACTAAAGATAAGATTATAGTACATTTTGTTATATTTTTTCTAATAACTTATTTCCTAAGAGACAAATTGGTAAAATTTAAATTAATCACTTTTATGGATATCTTTTAGACACTATGAACTAACGTGGTATCATTGATATTCTAGAGGAATATTTTATTTTTCTCATTTATAACATTAATAAAAATTTGTACATTTAATATTTCTTTTAATATTACATAATCCATGAATTAAATTATTATGGAAGCCACATTAGAGGAATATTTATCCTCATTTACTTTACTCTTAGTACATTTTATGTATTCAGTATGATGTAAGGGTGGGAGAAGAGGATTTTCTAATGTATTAAAGGAATTTTTTGTATTGAAAAACATAAATTTTTAGATTATATAATTTTTGGTTAGGGATAAAATAATGATTTTTTTTCATCGTTATTTATATTCTACCCACTAAAAATAGAAGAAAAGATAAAATCATTGTTTATGGATGCTTATAGAGTAAACAATGATTTTGAAAAAAATAATTATTACTAAAAATATAGATAATATTTAATTATTCATATTTTTATAATATATAATCTAATTAGATATGAAAGAGGAGTGTATAGTTATATCATTTTTCTGAATGTGGAGTTTTGATCAGCATTCCATTTTTTGTCATGCAATGTGTTATATAACATAACCTAATTCTAACCATATAATATTTTACATCAAATAACTATTCACCATGAAAATTGGATAAAATTTATTCTTTAATTGATACATCAATAATAATATTTATTAACGGCTTTATGATGTTGTGAAAGATATTATTTTTAAGTATCATGATTGGATACATGTACATAAGGATTGGAAAAAAACTAGTCAAATTTACCTTGAATTATTGAAGAAAGTATTCATGTGATAATCATTCAAAGTGGGATGCATAATAAAAATAAATTTAATTACACTAATGGATGTTATGAAAAATATCATCATTTCATTATAAAGTGTAATAAGATAGGTTGACTATTTATATATAAAATTGATGAGTGGAATGTAGCTGCTCAGACACATTCCCTGGGATTTAATGCCGATTACACATACTTTACAAACTAGATATGATAGAATTGATTCATGAACATAAATATCCAATAATTCCATGGATTAAAATCGAATATTTTATTACCTAAATTTCCAATTAATTTTATTTTTATATCATTAGATATTTATGATAAAACATAAATGAATAAATCAATTTCCATTCTAAAGAAAATGAATTTTTTCCACTATATGAAACCACATAATAATGAAATACATTTGAATATCTACTAACAATCCACCACATATACTTTATTTTTTTCATATCTTGTGTGAATTTTTTTTATCCTTATGAAATTTATAAAAAATCCAAAGTGAGATCAAATAATCGGTAAAGAATTATATTAAACAAAGAAAATCATGGAATAAACAGTGTATTAATTTTATGTAATCAATATGTGATCATCATAATTCCATAATAAGTAGAAAATTTGAGCATAATATATCAACTTATAATGATAAAAAATAGATCAAATGGATAAACATAACTGAATTCATGATGATTGATTTTATAATTATGGATTTCATAATCTTATCATCAAGAACACATCTATAAAATCATTACTGTCATCAAGGGTGTAGCTGAGAAATAATTATTTTCATCAAGACCACAGTAAAGACATTTTATTTAATTTGGAAGGCATACACTAAATTTGTAAACATTTTATCCTCATGAGACATAACGATACATCAAGGGGATATAATAAGTCTTACCATAACTATCACTTATGTAAGTCCAATACATTCGTTATATGAGAAAATGAGTAAACAATGCCTCCTGAATATTTCAAATGACTATCTATATTTTAAATAAATCCTAAAAATATCTAATACTTTCCCCAACTCAATATAATCAATATTTTGATCATAAATAATATACATAAATAAGGTGGATAGTTGAAAAATATAATGTCATATTTCCCAAGTAACCAATAAAAATCCATATCAAAATAATAAATATATTAATTTTAAATATTTCCCTATTCAAGAAATTGAATAAAACACTATATAATAATCTCTCAAGAAAAACCCATACAGAATAATGGAATACATTTTGTTAAAAAATGTCCCCATCAAATGATGTATATTATATAAGTATAAAAAAATTGATAAAACGATTTGGGAAAGAATGTATTCATAATGAAAGGGAATTCGATGAAATATTTTTCCTATTCAGTGCAGGGAATTAGGGAAAAAAGGTTTTTATGTAATACCTAGTTTATATAAAATAAAATTCAATAATAAATATTATGAATAATGTGAAATAATTCAAAATAAGACGTCCCCAATGTTATAAAAAAATATCATAAGGATATCGAAAAAGATGAAAACATCATTTCAAAGGAATACCTTGAATTGTATCACATAATACTAGATGAAGAATTATATTTTTTATATAAAAATTTCAATACCTAAAATTATAAATTTTTATGTTTATCTGAGATTAAATAATATAACCTAAATCTTATTAGTGTAAAACCTTTTAAAAATTAAATATATAATAGAGGTGAAAACATACAAGAGATATTAGAAAATAAAATAAAATAGAGTTTAAATAAAAAACATGCATGTAACATTCAATTTTAACTTGTCAAAAGGTGAAGAGAACTATTTTCGAATATTTTACTTTTAAAAATAATCTCTAATAATGGATTCGTGAAAATGAAATATAATTTCTATAGGAATTTTGTACCCAAATATAAATCAATTAATTTAGAAATAATAATTTTTAATTCTTAAAAATTACATTTTTTTGATAAACCACATTTTGAAAAGAGTAATAGAACATTATTTGTGTTTAAATTTTATTTTAAAAAATTGTATTACAAAATAATATATAATAAAATAATAGGGTGGTAGAAACCAACCATATATGAAAATTTTTCAAGATAAAACAATATAACACTAGCTAGATATTATAGTTACCAATATTCCTCACATGGAATATATCCCAAGAAGTGGGAAATGTTATTCAATGGGTTTATATGGTATGAATTTATATACAAAAATAGAGAATATGACATAATATAATGTGGGGGTATAATGTACCCAACATATATAAAATAAATTAAATATAATGATCAAAACTAAATTAAAAATATTTGAGTTTCCAAAAATCCTTAAAAATGGGGAAATCAATAGAATTAATATCCACTTGAATAATACAAAAAGATTTGTATCATAAATCACATTAAATAAAAATATAAATATAAGAAAACATCTATGGGAATTAAATACAAAATACAAAAAAACCTTGTTGAACAAAGTGCATTTTATCAAAAATAAATGAAATCATGAAAAAAAAATCCTTACAAACATATAAACTTTTGAGGAATATCCCATCAAAATATATTATTGAAAATAATACCTCAAATATATTAACAATAATATAATAAGAGTAGAAAATAATTATAGATAGTTGTTACACTATTAAAGGGAAACCATTTGTGTATACTATGATGTATGTTCCATGGAACTGAAAATTGAGAAAACAAATCCATAAAAGTAGCATAATATTTGAAGAAATAACAATTTTAAAATGACATATTAATGAAGAATTTTAGAACCCTAGATTATAAGGAGGAAATAAAATAAAATTTTTTCTCTAGGTATATTAAGTGGAACGTTGAATAAATGATTTCAATAAACATGACTATAACCCTAGAGAGTAATATTGTGATTACAAAAACTATTAACTTGCTCATGATTTGTTTTACGTGTGCTCATATATTCATGAATCATAAAATTATGTTTATTATATTCCTTATAAAAATTTTATTATTATAATTTTAATTTCACATGAACCAAAATTTAATATATTATATTTTTTTATTATGATATTTCTCTTTATGTTCTTATGAAACTTTTTTTAGTGGCGTATTATTTTATCAATTTTAGCGATCAAATATAATATTCTAAAAATAATGTAATATATTATAACCATTAATGAATAAATAATTAATTTATTATTAACCTACAATAATAATAATATTTTATATGTTATATTAATACATTGTATATTTTTATAACTTTCTTCAAATAGGTTGGTAAGCTAACATAAACAAGAACAAACTATACATCGACAGGTTTGTACGGTTAATGAATCATGAAATAAAATTATAGTACAATTATAATTATTATATTTAGATGTGTTTAAGGTGTTTATTTATTTTTATATTTATTTATAAAATTAAAATAATTCAAAATGAAAAATTAAAAATGTTAATTCCTGATGGTATTTATCTATAAAATGCATGGTTAAAGTCCTTTTGATTTTATAATTGGTCAGAATAGAATAAATCAGGGTTTTGAATGTATTGTAATAAAATTGTTTCATAAAAATTAAAAGTATCTCATTATATTACCATGTTAAGGTGAGTTTTCTATGATAAATGTTTAGAATAATATGTATGGAGTAAGTTATACTGACCAAGGTACCTTTAACATTTTATTGGAAATATAAATAGAAATGAAGATATTAAGAAAACTTATGGTGACAAAGGGATCATATACATGATATAGATTTCTATGAATAGAGAAATTTTTGATTTTTATTAATAAAACATATTGAATGGGTGTTTCATGATGTGGTTAAAGTTTTCCCACTGATAGGTGACATAAAACGCACTTTTGTGTAAATCCATTACATATCAATGATATCAATGCATTATTCTATGGTAAATGAACTCAAAATTAATAAATAGTTTATTTTGGAGTTATATTAGCTCTATTGAGCTTAAAATGAGTTTTTCAATATATTTTTTAAACTTTCAGGAAGTCATATGTTATTGTATTTTCACTTTTACATATTTCTATATTTTTACCAGGTAATTACTTTTTTACAATGTATCATATGTTTTAATAAACATATCAAATAAAAAAATTTATAAAATAAATGTTGTATGAAGATTAATTTATTTTCATTTTTATTATAATTCAATTTGATATTGATATAAAAATGAATGTTAAATTAAGTCATTTTATACATAAAAAAATATTTTATAATTTTTTTTTGTCATCATTAAGATTTATTATTATTATTTATTTATTATTAAAAATTGTATGAATTAATGTTTTTAAAATTATATTAAAGTCACCATTTATAAGTTATTTTTAAATTTATTATTAAAAATTTACACAATAGTAATAATAATGATTGATGAAAATAATAGTTTTACCTCTATCATGTTCATTAATGTTTTCCTAAGTAATCATTATTTTATGAAAAAAATGAAAATTAAATTATTAGATAACATAATAACGTTGACATAAAATATGGAATCCATTTTTTTGGTATTTAATTGTAATATCCAATGATAAATTAGTTTTCAAATATAATAAATTAATTCCATTTATAAAATTCAATATTATATATGTTTTTCAAACGATATACACAATTTCTTTCAATATACTATAGAAGTTTTCAAAAATTTATTTTACATGAAAATAAATATATTTTATAGGAAAATGTTTGAGAGAGATTTAATCATTTTTTGTATTTTGATAATGTAAGAGATGTTCTGGTTTTATCAATATAGATATTTTTCACCAATACACCAATAAAGAATTATTATATAAAATTAACAAAAAAGTAAAAATAATAAAATATGAATATAAATAATACCGAATTAGTACTTTTTCATATTCATCGTATATAATTTATAAATTATCTTATAACTAAAAAACCATATAATGAGAAATAATAAAATTCGTAAAAAATTTCTTTTTGAAATAAATAAACATTCTAAATCCAATATTGTATTCTTTAATAATCTATTTCAATTAGTTATCCGTTATAGGTTCGATTCTTGTAAAAATATCCTAATATAATATGTTTTGAATTTTTTAGTTCATTTTTGTATGAGGAAAAATAATTTAACATAGTGTTTATTTAATATGAAGATTATTGATTTAATACTTATATCACACCCTAAATATATTACATCATATCAATTTAAATTATTACTCATTGATGAATGTAGAATAAAATATTCTTGACATATTTGTTATTTGGGATTGAACTCCTATTATGAAATCAACCGAACTCTCTTAGAAAATTTTAAGAAACACATATTTACTCAAATAGTATTAAACTTTAATACACTTCTATAATCAAGTATTTATATACAATAATAATACATTCTCTAAAATATACCTTTCCCATAATAATATAAATCTTCATGACATTGAAACGAGAAGAAACCATATATATATTGAAAAAATAAATCTATATTTTTCCCTCATATGCATTAACAACTAGTGAATAAAGTCACACATTATTCAAAATATATATTAATCCCAAAATTGAGACAAACTAATTAAAAATATATTGGATCAATTTTTCATTAAATTAAATACAAATTATACGGTTATAAATAAATTATAAATCACTTTTCTCAAAATCAATCATTGTTCAAAACCATATCATTATCGATCCCACAATCATCTGTTGTTGAATAAATATAGTAAATATAAACATATCCTAAAATATGTTTTCAAGGTCATTAATATAATTTAATGGTCTATAGATACATTCCATTCTCAAAGTCATTTTTATCTTGTTTTATTAAAGTATTAAAAAAATATAATGATAACAAAAAAATATTAAAATTAACATATCAATATGAATTTCTCTTCTCTTATGACTACTTTTGATTTATCATATGATATATTTGGTTCAACCTACCACTATCTATTTTATATCCCTATTTATCCAAGGTCATTTTTTAATGAGGTTCTCTATCCAAATTAGTTGACATAATAATAAAATCTAAATAAATGGATCATTGAAGTGAATTATAAATATCTATAACATATCCCCCATTTCTACCGAACGATGTTGATTTTTGTCCTACATGTCTGGCACCATGAAATGATTTAGATGATAACCATCACAAAATATATAGGGTTATTCACTAAAACTGAATATGGTAGAGATCCACCATCAAATTGTAGTATGTAGATACTGATTTTATTTTCTGGAAAGCTACACAATCACTAGTTTTAAAAAATCATAGGATTTTATCTAATGATTAGACTTATCTCTCTGAATTATCCATATTTTTCACTAATGTTATCTTCTCCATATCCTTTAAATGCTCAATATTACACCAATTAATCACATGGGTAATTTTTAGCAATTCAAGTAAGATTAATGATAACTTATAACACCTTACAGAAATTTATATCCATAAAAATAAAATCATTATATCTAAATTTATCTAAACAAAACAATAATACAAACATAGGTATTATAGTTATTAACCAACACTCCTAGATTAAGTGTTGAAAAGATAATATTCAATTTTATAGGTAAGATACTGATAAACATAACCTAATTTTTATCATCTAAATATAAATAATATTATTATTATATCACATCACTTGCATACCTAAAGGAATTTTATGTTTCTAGTTTTAGAAAATTTGGAAAAATATTACATTAATATACCCATTTCATCATGTGATCATAGTAAACCCACCTTTTTTAATTATTATTAAATATTTAACAACCTCCATAAAATTCTGCATACATTAATCCTTTATATAAAAAATTAAATTAACATCATTATTCATAACCTATGTAAATGGCATGAATAGTAAGGGTTGTCTTAAATGTTTAGTATATAAGAACCTATGCATAAACAATTTAAATACATAATCGATCGTAATATGATCGTAACGGTATGATGAAAAAATCAATGGGAGTAAGAATAACATTAAAGAATTCATACCCATAAAATGTGGAATAAACATCATGAAACATGAAATAAATCTTGAATATAAGATAATACTCATATATGTCATAACAAATGGGCCACATAGAAGTAATCCTTGAGTAATGGGTCTATTAGAAATTAATATAAGTATTAAAAAACTTTGTCTTTTTATGGGAACATCAAACATTCCTTGCAAAATCAACTAACAAAAAAATTCGTAAAACTATGTTCAATAACCTTTAATCATTAAAATAAATCATTTACATGGAGTAATTTACAATTACTTAATTTATTAATTTACCAAAGCTGTGGATGGAATTAAAATACTTACCCATCCATCATTCATAATCTTACCTCACATCCTTGGTGTATAACATTACATACCATCCATGGTTAAAAAAGTAACTACCTATCCATTATTTATTATATAAGAACCCATATTTCATTCATACAAATTTCTATGAACCAGTGTGTGAAAAACATATTTGGAGTCTTGAACTACCAATCATAACTCCATTGAAAACAATTATCTTTCCGTTTTATCATGATTAACACATGGAAAAGTGATGAGTTAAATTATAATAAATTTTAAGAAATAATAGTCAAAGTATATTAATAATAATATATAAACCATAGTAAAATAACCCCATTTGATCATATGGAAATAATAAATAGTATTTCAACAGATAATAAATATATTCTATAGAACCTTTGATATTGTTGTTTGAAAATAAGGAAAAATATCATTTTATTTTTATAATTTATTATATAGAAACAATAAATGTTGAGGAAAATATTTTATTTTAAAATAATTATGAATATTTTAAAAAAATAACGGAAAATAATTTTTATGATGGTGGAGATATCTGTTCATTTAGACAATCCTAAAACAAAGATCCCTTTCACACTTTCGATGAAATCCTAACGAACCGTTTTTGGAACATTTTAAAAGGTCACATTTTAAATCATTAGAAATAAAGATTAATATATATTAAAAGGAATGTAATCAATCATTAATTCATTTAAATTAATATTACTAAAAACATTTTAAATATCTCATATATGCATTTGAAAATATTCTCATCCAAAAAGTGAAATATGATCTCTTTTTGTTTACAAAAATTATTTTGTTTTCCCAATGTAAAAAAGAGAGAAAAATGAAAAGAAGTAATGTAAATACAATAAATAAAAAATATATAATAAAACAAATTTGGTTAATTAAATTAATACCAAACAACAAACCCAAAAGAACACTGAACAAAAAAATTTGAGGAAGGAAATGAGATTGTAACCTAATACCTTAACCAAACTTGTGACATTAAATTTAAAATTCATAAATATAAATAAGATGATATAGATATCTAAATACCATTAATTTTATGAATTAATACATATTAACTAATTATTACAAAATTATATACACAATATTAAGAAATCATGGTCAACGAAATGAACCATATCTCAAGAACATGAGATTGAAAAAAGAAAAAATATTGGAAAGATCATAACATTTGAAGAAAAAATTAGTCAATGAAGTGATTATTGGAAAATAAGAATATCAACATAAAACATGTGAAAATAAAACAAAAATAAGTTCAGTGATTAATTAAATCATAATAATTAATTAATAATTTTAATATAGAGGTGTTATAACATAATGTAAGGAAATTGAGTTTAGAAATCCCTTAAGACTTTCACAAACTTGTAATCAAAACCAATAAAAATATAAAACATGTATTGAAAAATTAACTAAAATTAAAAAAATATTAATACATAATATAAAACTTCAAATTGTTTGTATATACCCCATATTAATGAAATTAGATTAATAATATAAAAAAGGTGTCAATGGAGTATAATTAAGATGAAAACCCCTTATATTGATTTTGAATCACCCGTACATAACATATCTACTATATGAAAAACATATATTAATTTTTAAATAAATAATAAAATAATTTAGGTGTATTCCAATATTGTTATGAGAGTTTATTTAATTAATTCCTTGTCCTTATAATGTTAATATATGAGTAAGTTGTTGAAATAGAATTTTAGGATGTTCTGTTCTTAAATTTAAAAAATCTTCGTCGTGTCGAATGTTGTAAAAGAGGTTGTGGTTACATAATATAAAATATATTAATCATTAAATACTTCTAATTTTTTATCTCAAATTATATTTTCTAGTCAACTATGAAAATTGGTTTTGAAAAAAATATATCACCTCATGGAGAGGTAGTGTGTACATACATAAGAGTAATGTTCTATCTTTTAATTTTATAGAAAAAAGAAAAATAGAAATTATATTTCTAAAAAAATTATTAAATTATAAATATAAAAATCTACATTACATATAACCACATGGAATACAATAACATCAGGCTTTTGAAAAATAATTTACACAGCTACGTTGAGACTGTAGTCCTTATATTCACACAAGACATGATTAAATTTTTAATGATTGGAATGGAAATAAGATATATTACATATTTAATTAATTTAATATTAATTATGTCATGAATATCTTATATATACCCATTAATTCAATCATAATAACCATACCTATGGGGATGTAATGAAAGATGAAATACATCACATCGTGAAGGTGATAGTCTCGAAATAGTCTTGACTGATGTTTTCATTTCACATAATATTTAGGTGGATATTACTAGGGGTTATAACATATATATAATAACATCTCATTTATGATTAGATACATTCATAATTATATAGACATGGTTATGATAGAAGTTATGGAAGTAGAAGAAGAAATAAAATTAAGGACCTTGGTTAAGTATTATACATCTACTTTGGGAAATCTCATTTGGATTACACATTAATCCCTGAAGGTTAATCGTTCGGTGATACTAGATAGTATAATTCATGTTTCATTGGTTTTAAGGGGTTTTTTTAATATTGTTATTGATATAAATGGATCAAAATTTATGATGAAGATATGATATGAGGTTCCCATTTATATTTGTGGTGCGTGACATAATAGTAAACAATAGAAACATTAAAATAGGAAAAATGTCATAAAAATTTAAAAATTTATAAGATAATACATGATAAGCGCTAAATAAATTCTACTAATAGAATTTATATATTTTTAATTTTTCATTTTAAACCTTATCATAGGGTTTAACCCCATGTTAATCCATTTTAACCAAAAACATGGTAACACATTTTTCACATTTCATGTGTTCTAAATTTACATATAAGGTGTGTTGTGGCTCAAAAATGTTCCATGGATTGTATTTTATACAATTTTCATCCAAATTCTCTAATTATAATAATTTTTTAGATCATTTAATGCAACTGTGTATCATTAAATATCATTGATTTCATTTTTGGTAGCATTCATTTTATTTCTTATTAATGGTATCATGATAAAAATGAAATTAGAATATAAAAACAACTACCATTAAATATACATTACAATGGAATATTAAATAAGTTTCACACCATAATTAATCCAAAATAATGTCTAATTATACTATTTTTAAAATCAATTACTCAGATTATTCTACTGCTTGCACAAACACAATTTCAGCATTGCATAAGTGTTTATGGTAATTATATTATCCATAAAAATTAAAATTAAAATAATTACATAAAAATAATGTATTAATTTTAAAATAACCATTAATTACTGATATTGAATTCTTTTAATCTATACAACCATATGCTAGAGGAAATAAAATAAAGACAGTGAAAGTTTTTATTTTTTATTGACATAAAATAATATATAGTTCATTATCAAAAAATATATCCAAGTTTAAATATAATTTAATATTGAATTAGGACGATAGAAATTAACACATTGAATAGATGTAAACCATGTTTCAGATTGATTTTTAAATCCATGTCAAGTGGTTTTTATCCTTAATTACATGATTAACCCTTTATCGTAGAGAAAAATACTTTCCATGGTTACACTTGGTAATGAAAAAAATAAAGGGAACTATTTAATGAATACATTACCATTTCATTCCATATATGAAGTTATTTTTCAATTATAAAATTTATATATGTTTTGGATATAAATTTAAATATAAATTCCAAAAACATAATGAATATTTTTTTAAAATTATTCCTTTAAGAATAAATAATGACATTATACAAAAATTACATACATTGATAATTATTTCTTAACTTAAATAGATTATTTTTAATTATTTTAGGGACAAGTTACATTAAAAATAAATCAACAAAATCTTGGATTTTTTATTACATGTTTTTTTATAATTAAACGAATGTTTTGAAAAAATTGATAACATTAAGAATTATTTAAAAAAAATGATTTCAAAAAGAATACATAAAAAAATTCAAATACTATTATTATATTATTATTTAAATAATGATCACAATACGTTTGTTTAATTTTTTTAAAAAAATGTATAAATTTATTATAATATCTTTATAGAAAATATAATAATATTAATTTTTCATCAAAAAAGATTTTTTCTTGCACAAAATAAATTTATTCTAATTATTTATCTAATAAAATTAATTAAATGAATTATAATTCATTAATTTTGAAATATAATTTACATTTTTTTGATTCATTTGTTAATATTGATTAAATTAATCAATTATGCTGAAAACACATTTCAAATGAAAAATATATAGAAAATATCTATTTTACATTCATAATATTTTATATAATTTTAAGACATGTTCAAAATATATAGATTATTGATAATTAATTTAATGTAAAAAATAATTTATTAATATATCATAATTTCTATAATATTATTCTTACACACTGACCCAATTACTTGGAAAAAATAGAAAAATATAGATAATAATATTTATATAGTATATCACAGTCCATTTTTGCATGGTGTTTCATATAACGCATTCTAAAAAAATTTAATTAAATAAAATATATATTTTTATCTCGGAGTTTTACACTCTACCCCTATATAGATTTATCCTCAAAATTTTACCCTGTGACTTATTAAAATGGTTTAAATCATTTTATAAAATCAATTACAAGGAGTTGAGGATAAAATATTTGAGTTTAAAAAGGAAAAATTTATATTTTAATATAATTATTTACGAAAACACATTAAAAATTAATAGATAATAAAATATGATTTTTAATTGTGTAAAAGGAAAATATGAATGTCTTATTGAATATAACATAATCTGGTATCAAAATGAGGAGAACATTGGAATGTAGTAAATATATGGACATGGAGGTGAAAAATGATGTCCAAAAAATTATAGAGCGTGAAAAAGAACATGATCTTGATAATTTTAATGATTAGAAAATGATAAATAATTAAGGGATAAAGAAGAAAAAATAACTTATCATAAAAAAGGGTTAAAGGATGACATTTTTATTTCATGATTATTTTCATAGTTTGGAGGGATTATTTCCTTATCCTATCTATCAACATTGGAAAACATACTAAATTTATTTTATTTAATTACATAAATAAAATTTAATCACTTTATGATGTGGATGAAAGTATGTTAACATATATATCATCACTTATTACCTATAATGATTATCTATGATGAATCATTGTTATACACACCGAATTAACTTTTAATTGATCATAGGATGTGGACATGAATAAAAATATTATCATCCAAAATTTAATGAATAAATTTTTTTGACCAGGATATGTAATATCCAAAATGAATAAAATTTCATATGCATAAATAATACATTTAAATCCAAAAATTACCACAATAAAACTAATGGTTTAACATTGATCATTACATAATGAAATAACCATATATACAAATTAACATCAATAACCCAAATATAAAATAATTATTTAACCTCAAAGTTTGTGTCATAATTTTCTAAAAACATCCAAAAATATATAATGAAAATCTTCTTAAAAATTCTTCTACATTAAAAATAATGTTTTCATATACCTCGACCTATCAAAAAATCTAAAAAAAATTAATAATCACTTTAAAATTTAATATCCTAAAATATTAAAAGGGGAATCCAAGAAATTTAACATATGATAAAATTTTAACTTATAAACACTTGACAGTACCGATAAACCTTAATTTAACTTCACATGAAAATATTAAAATCTCCCATGAAATATAAATTCAACTCTTATACCTACTATTATAGCCCTTAACCCACAATCCTAGGTCAGTTTCTAAAAATATAATCATTATTTTTTGGATTTGAAATGGAAAACATAAACCAACACTATCCATTAAAATAAATATATATCAAAAATAAATATTGGAAAAGTAACATACCCCAGACCTTTTAGTATTAGAGTATTATATAATTAGCAAAAACTCTTATAAAATAACTCTAATGTCAAAAAATTATCATTTTTCTACTATGACCAATGTTTATTATTTGAAATAGAAGTCTTCACTATAATCAATATATTTTTTAAAAAAAATATATCATTTGAATAAATAATTAATTTAACATCATTCTTTACAACCTGGTGAAATGGAAATGAAAATAATGGTGGTAAATAATCTCAATAATGGTTAACATAATCATTAGAAATTGAATGTAATCATCATAAATGTGATGAGAATAAGGTTATGATGAAAAAATGATAGTTCATGTGAATATCATTAATTTATTCATAACCTAAAAAATTTGGATCATAAATCATGAGACATGTAATAAATATTTAACATGTTAAAATATTCACATATATAACCTATGTAAAAACATTCGTATATATTTAAAAGTACCATACAATGAAAAAACATTTTAATGATCTCCCATTTCATAATAAAAACCTTGAAAACAACAATAATTCATGTTTTTTTGATAAACTCATAGAAAAGAAATGGGTTTCATGGAAATATAATTTAAAAAATAATAACCTATATATGGGAAGAATACAAATAAAGATAAATTAATATATATATATATATATATTTTTATGAATATAAAACAATAAACAATCTTTTTATATATTAAATAGAAATTAAAAATAACATTTAATACATTAATTTGAAATAATGGATAATATCCTTATCTATTTAAAAATTTTTAAATTAAAGTTCTATGTTGTTTGAGGAAATATTTTTAAAAAATTAAACATGAAATGAAATTTCAAGAATGCGATTATTTATGATGCTATGGAAATAAATTCATTTGGTAAATCATAAATAAAATATATCTTGCACACTTTAGGTAAAAAACCATAAGTATCATATTTAGATAATAAAAAAATGATTCCATTAAATTTATCTCAAGAAACAAAAATATAGCATAAATGTAGTTAGGAAATTATTTTATCATATAAAATATCTTTCAGGGAAATAATTAAATGATTATGGACATAGAAGAGAAACAAAAACCTCACCATGAAGAGAAATAAGGTGAACCTTTTTAATAAAAATGGGTTTTTATATCTTTAAATAACCAATGAGAGTAATATGAAGTATATCATGTTAAAATAATCAATAATTATAGTTTAAGAATAGTTATATGGTTCACAAATTAAGATCATAAAATTTCCCCTAGAGGAACCCAAAAAAACCCTAAAAAGAAATGATATTGTAACATAAATCATTTACCACATTGGTAACATTTGAATCTAAATTCCTTGAAAGTAATAATATGGTATAAATCTATATGTATGATTAATTAAATGATTAACATGTAAATATTAATTCATTGGGTATTAAGTACACCAAACAATTAAATCCCAATGAATGACCAGAAACATGTCTTAAGGAAATAATATTGGGGAAAAAACTATATAGTTATTCTAAAATTTCAAGTGATAATTAATCCATGATGTGATTATGAGAACATATGTAAATCAATGTTAATTTTTTTTTTTGAATTATTTCATTCTATAATTTATAATTATAATCACACATAATAATAGCATGAAAATATCAATGAAGATGTGTTATAATCTAGTGAAATAAAACATAGTTAATAAACCCCATACATTATTAATAAATTTTGATTCAAAACCCATCAAATTAAAAAAAATATAGAAAAATTATTTAAAATGAATAAATATGAATAAATTATATAATATTTAAAATTAAAATTATATGAACCATATAAATTGAAATACATTCATAATATTTAATATATCTTATTGGTATTGAATTAACAAAAAAAATTCCCGCTGAGTTCAACTCAGTACTTATAATGATTATCTCTATATAATAAATATATATAAATTTTATATATTACAAATAACATTTTTCAATTTAATTCCCTAATTCTTATTAATTTTATCTCATTTATTAAAAAACCTTTTACTGTTATTAAATTGGTTATGTGCATGTTGGACATTTTTAGGATGTCTGGTTAAAAAACAAAAAACAAAATTTTTAGGTTTAACATAGAGAATGGGGTTCTGATTCCAAAATTATAAATAAGATTTTTCATGAAATTATTTTAATATTACACATAAAATACAATTTTATATTCATTCACTAAAAACAGTTATTTAATTAAATATAGATCGACTAATGATGTGTTTCTCTCCACATACGCATAGTTGATAATTTTTCACTACATTTAATAGAAAAAATGAATTCATAATGAAATTATATATCCAAAAATCATTTAATGTTTTACAAATCAAGTTAATTGATTAAATCCATCGAAATTTCTAATATGAGATGTGGTTTTTGGAATATGAAGTAAATATTTGTATGGAGATGATAATTCATAAGTATGAATTTGTGATGATTCCATTTTTATGGATTGGAATAAAATAGAAATATAAGATTTATTATTTTTAAATAATAATAATTTTCAAATGAATACCATATATATACCTTAAATCCATCATAATAAACAACATTTATGGGTGGTAATGAAAAAAAACACATCTCTCTATGGAGGTGGTATTCAATAAGTACACAAGATTGATGTTTTCATTTCCCATAAGATTGAAGTGGAGTTGACTATGGGTTATGTCATTTAAATAATAACATATAAGTATATTGGGGGTACTTATATTAATATTTAATGATGTTTAATTTTAAATTTAAAGATGTATAAGAATAAATTAAATGAATGAACATAGTTATGTGTTATAACATCTCATTGGGAAACCTCCTTTAGATTAAATATTACTGAATATAAGATGGTATTTTTGTGAAAAAAATGCCTCTAGATGATTATTAGGATTTCTGTGAAGATACATGTATAGATATTGGTTGAGATAAATCTCTCAAATTGTGTGACACAAAAATGGATATGGTGTTCCCTTTCATCAAAAAGTTGAATAACACAATTGTAAAATTTAAAAACATTAAAATGTAACAAATATTATAATAAATTCAAGTGAAAAAATGGGTATATAATTTATATGGTATAACATGATATAGAATAAATTTATTTATAAAATATATTTTAAACGTGTTTATGGTTCACTTCAAACCTTATCTAATAGTTTAAAACCTACATTAACCCTTTTAACCATAACCAGGGTAACTCATTTTTTCTACATTTAAATGTTATAGATTTATATATATGGGAGAATGAGGCACAAAAATTTTCCATGGATGATATTTTAGACCATATTCTATACTACATGTTCATATTAAGTATATTTTTTAATTGTAAATAATTTAATAAAAGATATTTTTCAAAAAAGATAGTAAAAGTAAAATTTGGGTCTAATAATTTAATTTGACTTGAATATATTCATGAAAACAAAGTAATTTTAATTTAAACACCTTGAAAATTAATTATAAATTATAATTACCTATTAATGGTTCGAAATAACATTACTCAAAAAAATTGAAATTAATTTATTGTTTTTAAACTCAATGTTCTTGTGTTTTCAACTACTTGCCCAAGAATTATATCAAAATTTTGTTAGAGTATGCGTTAATAATCAATTAAAAAAGGAAATTTTATAATATCATAAAATTAATGCATTAATTCTAAAAATAAAAATTTATAACCTATCTTCAATTTATTTTATCCCTAGAGTTATATGTAAGATAAAGTAAAATAGTGATAGAAAAATTTTACATTTATTATTTAAATAAAATATTATATAATTCATAAATGAGTGCATCTCATATGGTGATCTACAGCTATTTTTCAATCCATTATGTAGGTAATGGGTTGTCAATTCCGACAATAGTCAAATTTGGGGGTGGAATGGGGATTCAAAGGGCATGGGGTCGTTGATACGAGGAGATTGAAAGGTAGGAGTGTGGCACTAATAGGGGGAATCAACAAGGGATTACCCTATGATGTGGTGGAAATGGGATGATGGAGAATTAAATAACATAGATAATAGTGAATTTAAAAACCTTCCACCATAGTGGTAGTGTTGACAAGCCATAAAAGAAGTGAATAATGTATAATTGTTAGAGGGAATTGGATGTTATTATCGAAATTAGTGCTGGTGGATGATGATGGTTATCGATGAAGCTTATGGGAGTGAAAGGGAAAAATGTGCTAATGGTAAATGTTAATAATAATTATGGCTGGTGGGTGTTAACATTCATGGAGATTTGAAAATGAAAATGGTGGATGGGGTTCACAGAGTGTCGATGACAAGATTGACGTACAATGGTGGGATTATAAAAGGTAGGGTGCTGGCAGGGCCTACGGGATATGATATAATGAGATTTAATGGTCACTATAACTTAATGATATGTAATGGATTCTATCTTTCCAAAAAATACGTGGAAATTTTATCTTCTTAATTAAAAGAAGATTCAGCACTAAATTTTAAAAAATAATACTTAGTTCATTATTAAAGAAAAATGGAACCACATTTTCTTATCTTCAAATATTGTAGGAGTGAGTTCATTTGAAACTCATCAAATAGAAATAAATGAAGTCAAATAAAATTTTATATATTCTTATGACATTATTTTTAAAAATAATATACTGATTTAAGCATTACCACCATGAAAAATATTTGCCATGGGAAATATTCATAATGAAAAACAATAAAAGGTGCAAATTTACAAATATTTGGACACCATGATTCAAATAATAGGATATATGTTTCTTTGTTCAATTTCCAAATGTTTTATAAGACAATTTTAACATAGAATAATTAAATTCCATGAAAAATTTATCTTAGAAAATAATTATATCCAAAAAATGACGTCATACAAAAATTAAATACAATGATAGTTATTTTATTAAAAATTACATTAATTTTAAGTAAAGGAGTCTTGTTTTAATTTAATACAAAATCCAAAACATAATGAAATGTTTTAAAATACTTTATATAAATAAAATAAATGATATTATTTCCAAATTTGGTATTTTTTAATATTCAATAAAAAACAAATCATTTCATAAAAAAATACAAAAATTATGTGTAATTTAATTATGAAATATAGATTTAAAAAATAAAATCCTTATTTTCATATAATATTTATTAAATTTCTAGAATTTATTTATAATATTCATTATCTTAATTTAATAAAAATAATTTTTGAAGAAAGAGTATTCGTGTCGAATTAGATGACTTTATTATCAATATTAATCTAACAAAGATAAAAAAATGAATGAAAATTCACTATATTTGATATAATAAAATATATTTCATATAGTAATTTATCAATAGTGATTAATTTAATCTATTAAGGTTCAAATTTATTTCCCACATAATGTATGTTTTATTAAAAATATCAATTTTACCTTCAAAATACATTGTCATTATTTAAAACCTATGGAGAATTGTGAATGATTGATTAATCATTTATTAAAATTAAAAACACTATATATATTATATAATAAGGTTATTCCTATTCGTACCATCAAAACAATTAAAAATATAATTATAATTATATTTAAATACTAATATTTATATAGTATATAACATTTTTTTATGCATAGTGTTACATATACCACTCTATATTGAATATATTACATAATGAAAAGAAATTATCTAATATTGGGATGTTAGAGCTGTATACCCTCACTCCCAGATATGGTACGGAAAACACATAGTTTACAAATTAGTTATGATACCAACTATAAGTACCTTAACGTATCTATCACATAATTACATAACATAAAGAAAGTATTGAATAATATACATTTCCAAAACATTTTTTGTTATAGATTTAGATAATTATAAAATATAATAAACTAAAAAATCCCATACCATTCTCAACCAAAAGGATATTTTTTCACACCTAATGATACTACTTAATCTCTAAATGGTATTCAATATCTCCCCCACATCCCTACACATTATGTTCTTATATTCGAATCATTTTTAATAATTTTCTTCAAAACATGGGGAAATATAAACATAAATATGGATGAGATCAATTTCTCTATAATGAAAAATTGAAAACCAAGGGAATAATGGAATAAATAAGACATAAACACTATGAATGGAATATGTAATCATTATATTTCCATCACCAACTAAAATTAAGAGAAATATCTTTCCATGGATAGTATTGAAATGAAATATATCACATTGATTAAAATAATTTAATTCATGATGATGGAGTGCATAATGTCGGACCACTTTTTCTTACAATAATGTCCACATCCAAGGTATCATACATATTTTCAAGGCTACAGGAAAAATTACATTATTTTCATCAATAAATAATGTCAAGATATCTTACCACATTGGGAAAGCACTCATGAAATACCAAAAAGTATTTATTGCATGTGACCAACCTATTAATCATGGGATGTAGAATAAAAGGCCCCACTTGTTAATTATTGAAGTCAAATTCAATCATCGTATAATAAAATGAGTAAAAAACAAGTAATTAAAATTTCTAAAAATTATAATTTTTCGTAATAATACCAAATGGAACATTAATATATTTCTCCATTTCAATAAAATAAACAATGTGATCAAAAAACCATTTGGAGGAACAATGTGGATGGATAGACAATACATTGTCAAAATTCATATGTAATTAATAAAAATCTGTATTGGAATAAGAAATATATTAATTTTCATCAGTTCCCCAATATATAAATGGAATATATTTATATGTATGAATCCCTGAAGCTGAAACATTATGGATTAATGGTATAGAGTTATGTAAATAGTTTACCTAATAAATAAATATTTGGAATATATGTGAACACCCTTCAATCAGAGAAATGGATAATTTGGTACACACAAAAAAAGTCTTTAGATTTGTTTTTCTATTCATGGTGGATGGTTATGTAAGACAAAGGTAGTGATGGGTCATATCATTAAATCAAAATAACATTATATAATACAACCTGATAAATAATGTCGATGGTTGAAAAAGAACCTATCCCCAATGTGAAAAGTAAACATATGAGGCTACTCATGTAGATGAAAAAATATATTTTAAATATATTTTTGATTTATTTAACATTATTAGTGATAATTTATTTATTTTTTTGATACTATGATATCAACCACCAAATTTATAAATATATATATTTATTAGAGAATAAATCATGTAATATAAATCCTATGAATAAATTATGAAATGGTGAATTGAAATATTTTGAGAAATTTTAATTTTTACAATAATCTAAAATAATTGAGAATTCAAAATGAAATAATATTTTATATAGGAAATTTTTTTCCAAATAAAATACCAATAAATATATAATAAATACTATAAATATTTTTAAATTACCATTATTTAAAATAGAAATTAAAAATGTTAAAAAAAATTTATTTTAATTAAATCATAATTTCCCAAATATGTATATAAAATACCATATAATAAAATTATATCGGTATAACATAATTGGGGAAGAAAAATATGTGAGAAAAATAATTATAACTTGAGAAATATAGTTGAGTTTTAAATGTATCTTACCGGAAATATATCTTATGAAATGAAAAATATTTCCTAATGGGATCATTTTTTATGAATGAATATACATATAAAAAAGAGATAATTCAACATAATACAACCAATGAAATATTTTTCCCAACATACATTAAATATTCTTAACATAATGATCATAACATAATGAAGGAATGTGAGGTACCAAAAAAACATACTAACTGGAGAAACAACTAAATCAATAACCACATGACCAAGGAAACATGATTTGTCTAGTAAATACAATTAAATACATATATTATGGTAAATATACAAACATTGGACGTAAATACATAAAAAAAACAAAACATTGTTCAAAAATGTATTATCTCCCTTTGAAACTGAATTGAGACAAAAAACTCTTATAGAAATAAAAAAATTTCAGGTTAAAACTCCCTAAATGATATAATTTAACACTTAAAATTAAATACCCTGAATAATGAGAAGATCATTATAAAAAATGTTATATAGGTATAAGATACACCATTTTATTAAAAACATGGAGTATAATAAGAAGTATCTACCCAGGAATAGAAAATTATACTATGAAACCCCTACATGTAACATAATCAATAATGTACAAATAGTTGGATAATGTGGTTATAATAAATAATCATAGATCATTTGAAATTAATACAGTATGAAAAAAATTATTCATTATCAAGAATTAATAAAACATTTAACAATAGTGTTCAATAAGAAATCTATAACTCACTGGAAAAATATTGAGTTAGCACACACCTTTACCTTATTCCAGATTCCTTCATTGGATGAACCGAACATCCCGATTAATAAAATTATGATTTTCATAAACCTTACTAGGAGCCATATTCTTCTATATTTAATTTAATATTTATCATTTATTCACATTTTCAATTTATTTATATATATATTTTTACTTATGTTTGGGAATACATTGAATCAGTGTTGACATATTTTAGGGATGATAATGATCAAATATTATGTTTTAATATATATTAAATAAATAATATTACAATTCGATGACCAAAAAATTATAATTTGTTTCTTAATTAAATTATCATTCAATTTTATTTATTTTACTTAGTAATAAATGAGAAAGTGTTATACCTTTATTCAATTAGGTAGGTAAACATAGCTATACCTCAAAACGCTATAAAACGATTGGGAGTATGATTAAGGATGCGTGTTATATCATTATAGAATAAGAAAAATTATATTATATGAATGTTTTTACTTTTTTATTATTATTTTATGTTATTTGGAAAAATAATGAAAATCAACTTCAAAAATTAAAAACACCACTTTGTAGAGGTGGTAGTCCACACATTGCATATTTTACACACTTTTGTTTTTCAAAACAGATAGAAATAAATAAATAAGGGGTTTTACATTAATTAAATGATGTTTTAATTTATTAATGATATCGAGTTCATTAGATTACCTTTTATGGTTTTTTTGATGAAAAATATTAAGATGAAGCTTCGTATCTTTATAATCAAACTCTGTTTTCTCGGTTCATCTCTCAATGGCCATCAATGGACTCCTTCAACTCATTTAACTTTGAATCATGGGATCTTCGTGAATGGGAGACTATCAGTCTACTTGTAATGTGCCACATTATTTTTCACTTTTCATTCCCGGAATATTTTATCTCTACATGGTCAAGAGCTCATTGTACCTACAATAGCCTCCGCTTCCTCCTGGTTAAATGGTCCTTCGACCTTCATTTGAAGCGGGATTCTCTATCAACTGTTTTGTGGGGAAGCTTTCCCAAGATCCTTCTCCCTTTTTAAAATACCTTTATAATCCGAATTCTTAGTAATTTATTCAGTCGGTATCTCTGCTCTATTTGTCACCCTGTCACCACCCCGATTTTTTGTCGAAGCTAATGTTTTAAAATATCCCATTGAAAGTGTCTGGATCTAAGTAGGTGAGGAATTCCAATGGAAACAACCTGTATTGTTTGACTCTTTGATGTCTTTCTCCTCGAAGTGTTCTCATATGGGGAATCTGGCTCATTCATGTCGGCAGGGTAGTAAATGACCCAGCGCACGGATGGATCTAGGCAATGGTGGCATACCACTAGCTGTGGGTATCCTATGATTTCTATTTACCTCTTAATGATGATAATTCTAGGGCGATTGAAGGGTGATATTTGACTGGGTCCGAAAAAATCTCCAATGATTCGGTTCTTCTGTGTGATGGGTCTCAGTCTGTCCAAAAGCCTTCATTGTCCAAAATGCCTGAACCCAAAGTCTTAGACATATTCGATAGATTGAAAAGTGGCCTAGGTGCTGCTGGACCTCTATAGTCTGTGGTTGCAGTGGCTCTTCATGATGCTGAACAGATCATGCATCCAGCTTCCTCAAGTATATCCAAAAAAGTTGCGGTGATTGGTGAGGTTTCCGATGCTTTTCTTATAGGAAAGGATACACTAGTTCCATTATTGGAGGATCCAATATCTCAATTTCACTATGTGGGCCATAGTTTTGAGCATCCAAAAGATTCAGAAAAATTAGTGCAGGCCCTGAAGGTCAAAAAATTATTATGCTCCTCTAACCCCAAAAATCGGTTTTCTGTGTTTAGAGAAATAGAGTGCCATTCTTATGGGGATGGCTATGAAGTGGAGACCTCAAAATAGGATTGGAAGTCCTACTCTGATTCCCCTACCAAGTGCAAGGAAGAGAATATGGCGGAAGACTACTATAGATCCTATTCATGGAAAGGTAAAATCTCTATCATTGACACTGACGATTTTAATAAGCGCACCACGAGGCTGCATTGTAGGAAAAACTATTCAGATCTTCCAACCCCTCCGGTTACTGGATCCTAAAGTAAGGGCAAGGCACTGAGGAAGCTGTCCAAAAACTCTGGAAATCTTCCTCTAAGTAAAGAAAAATATTTCGATAAGCATCTGGTGCCTAAAAAAAATGAATCTGTTGATACTGCAAATCTCTAGGTTGGAATGGAACAGATGGAATGTGAGAAGTGGGAAAATATCATTAATGGTAATGAATAATTATTCGAGAAGTATATTGATGTTTATTCTTCGCAAGAGTACTTTTAGAGATTGGTTTAGAGGAGAATAAAGTTTACTCTATCCTATGAGCAGGAATATTGGTTCAACAAACTGTGTGGTATCTTGGCTCGTGGATTTAATAAAAATAAGATCTCAATAGAGGAGCTCATTAAATCATGGGACACGATGACAATTTATTTTGAAGACCTACTCAATGAAAGACCGGACAGGTGCGCCACCGCTCATCATTTGAGTCTTCTTAGAAGTAATGGATCTAAAATAATTAAATTAATATTTCTAGATTCAGCCATTTCTTATGATAATGCTTGATGTTTTTGTACTTTATGGTTTCTCAATTTTTCCCCAAAAGATATTCTTAGTAAAAAAATTATAAATGTTGATAAATGAAAAAAATGTATATTTTTTATACCCAAATACATTCCAATGATATCGTTACTATATTAATGGATCCATGACTCAAATAGATAATAATAATGTATTTTTATGTTAAATTACATTACTAAGTACCCAAATATGTATTTATACACTATTTTAAACCTGTTTGATGTTATAAATAATTATTTTATCATGTTTCAGATTCATTGATTTTACATCGTTAACGATTTTTAATCCAAGAATAATATTTTTTAATAAATCTATAAAGAAATTAAAAATAAATGTGTGTTTTTGATGTTTAATTTATTTACCATTAAATCTAATTCAATCTAAAAATTATATTTACTTATCTTTTAATTTCAATAATTTTATATATAGAAAAAATATTTTGGAAGAAAATATTGTTTTCACCATTATGTTTTTCTAATATAATTAAGTAGTTATTACCATTTTAGTGAGTTATAATTTATTTACAAATATGAATAAATAATATTAATTTCAGTTTTTAAATGATTTTAATTTTTTTATTAAATAAAAGATACACAATAATTATAAAACAATTCATTGAAAATAATTTTTTTCCATTACCATGTTCATGAACATTAATATTTGTAATCATATTTTTATGCAAAAAAAATTATACTAAATACATAATATTACATTTTTTATATAAAATTCTAAATCCATTTGTTCGGATTTCATTTCTATAATTGATGATTTTTTTAAATAATGGAATAAATAATTTTTCTAATTAAAATGTTACATATGATAATCAAAATCACACTAGGATTTTATAAAAAGAAAAGCTTACATTTAAATGATTTATTTAACACAAACACAAACACATATATTTAAATAAAATGTTTTTAATAACATTTAATTAAATATTATATTTTGAAAATGACTTAAAAGGGATAGCTTTATCAATATCTGTATTTTTTACAATTTACCAAAAAATTTGTTATTTAAAAAAATATACAAATATTCATCCTAACTAAATATTAAAATGATTAAAACAATTGTTTTTTTCAAAATCATGTAAAATAATTGGAGAATTTATATTTTAAAAAAATATAAACTATTTAATGAAAAACATATTTTGTTGGATAACACCCTTAAAATAAATCAAATATTCGTAATTGATATTTATATAAATTTATAATTGAATAAAATATATTTATCAATTATATAAATTATACTCTTTATAATTCTCTTAACTAATATTTCTTCTATTTTCATGTAGGGTGATGTGTGTGGAACTATTTATCATAACAAGTTTTTATTTATAAGAAAAATAACATTGTAAAACAATTGGTCATAACAATGAATATATTTTTTGTATGTGGTTATTCTTGAATTATTAAACCTCATTCATAATTATTTTAGTGCTTTATTAGGTTTTTTAAACCATGTTAGTATGGGTATTTATGTAGTTACGTGGATATTTAATTCTTTTGGACATGAGTTAGTTTTGCGTTGCTCTTGATTGATTGTGGGGGGAGGATGATATTGAATAAATATCCATTGCTTATAGTATAATATTTTGACCTTTTAATCTTTTTTCTAAAAAAAAAATTGTGTATTAATTTTGTAAGTGTAGTAACAATATAACATCTTTGTTTATATAATTTTTTTAAAAAATTAAAAAATATAATGTTGATTATGATGGGAAATAAAATAAGAAGTGTATAAAAATAAGTCCACCCCCCAACTTAGAACTACTAATGAAAGTATAACCACCTTGTATGGTAGTGGAGAGAAGATCAACGATGTCACATATTTAAGGTGGAATAGAGGAAATAAGTCCAAAATGTTTCAACAATATGTTGATGAATAGAGGATCCATGGTCAATATTTGATCCACGATCTACTATGATTTATTAAGAGAAAAACATAACAAATAAATCCATAGGAACTGCTGATAGTGTTATGTGAAACTATAGGGAATAGTAAAAATCGATGGAAAAAAACATTCAAGGCATAATAGTATCTGGGAGTCTGGTTGGGGAGTTTATAAAATTAATTATATAAGCGATGGTACTAAAGGAGTTTTGTAGAGCAAGTAGAATTCTTTAAAGGTAAATTCAAGCATCATTGAATTGGGGGGGGGGATTCTTTCACATATAGAATCCAAAAAAAATAGATTATTCTTTTGGAAATGGAATTTGACAAATTATCGTATGAATGTGAGGAGTAATTATTCAATAAAAATAAAAAAGTGAAAATTTAAATAGTGATTTTTTCTTTCCATTTTTATGTAGTGTTTGGTATTAAGAAAATATGAATTTAAAAATTTTAATGTGATAGAAGATACTTTGGTCCGTCAGAAAATGTATTCTTAGTGAAATAGTCATGGAAGAGAGGAGAATTATATAGTTAATATAATATGGATTTTAAAATGTTGAAATATTTTATTTTCACTACTTGTTGATGAAGAGATAAAAGGCTAAACTAATGATTTTATTTGATATTAAATATTTTTTCCTATGGAGAAAATAACACAAGAATGTTTGAGTATATATTTTATATTACATATTATATTATACTATATTTCTAAAACAATTTCATTCTTTTTTTTGAGTCCCAATGTAATCTAAAGTGTTCTTGGTGTATTTTTTCACTTTAATTTTCTTAGATTATAATCATAGTCACCTAAATGTCCATAATACATGATTTTCAGTTGGAACAGTCACTTGTTTGATTTTTTTGGTCAGTTTTTTTTGGTAGGTTTGTTGGCCATGTGACATGTTTTCATGGTCACTTTTATCACTCTTACAGTTAGTAGTTATTTACATGGTAGATTGTTTTGTTTTGTGGTTAGTTAGATTGATCAATTTTTCCATCATTTGATCAGTTGTTCATTCATGTTATTATTTCATTTGAATTGTGTTTAATTAGAATGATTAATTTCTTCTACATGTGGTAATTTTTTTCATTAATGTGATAGGTTCATTGGCGTGGTAAGTTCATGATTTATCCAAATTTATGAAATTTTATTTTTTTCTCCCAAAATATCCATACATTAAAGAATATTCCCTTTTAACATAAATTTGGTTTTAAATAATTTATTATAGTTATTTAACGCCTGACATGAGCATGATACTTACATCATAGAATTTTATTGAGTAATGAGGATATTAATGATTCCATCCCCAGGGAATTTAATGATATCCTCACTAGTAGTTAATTAATCTCTGACATGTGATCTAAAATACAAAATATTTTAAATCATTAAATCTTAAATGAATATCTTAACTTTATTAATTCCAACATTTTTTCTCTCATTAAAATATTCTCTAATGTATTTCCAATTGAGTCATGTAACCTTACTACCATTGGTTGGAGTTCATATTATGGTGATAACATCCAATGTACAAAACCCCATTTTTTGGGTGTAGTGAATCAAGTGAATATTCATTATTCTAGGAAAAGGATCTTCTTTCCCTCTTTAATTTATGTTAATGTTAGGGTAATTCATACTTTTTCATTAAATTTTGTTATTATTAAGTGATTGCATAATTATTTCATAGAATTGGAATAGTCTTAAATTGATGGGAATGAGACCAAATATCATGATTTTCTACTTTGATGATATTAATGGTGATATTATACATGTGTGATTCCATTAATAAAAATCATGTCTATTAGGATAATTTATTGTAGTTAATATAATTGATATAACCATATAGGGTGAACTTTTTATATCTCTCAGAATAAAATTCCAACAATGTGTATATGGAAAGTGAGTTTTTTTCTTATTGAAATTAGGATTTCATGTGAGAATAACATATATAAATATTTATGATATGTAATGTAATATATAGAACCCAAATTATGGAATATTGTGGAAGGAAATATGTGTTGAAATTTTTGGATGTTCGTGCCTTTTTTACTTCAATATTGTGGGTTGATTTATGATGATGTTATTGACTGTCTAGGATGTGTAATGTGTTGGGAGGATATGTGATGTTCAATTGGAAATGCATGTGAATTATACATTTTCATGATATTTTTGATGTGATGATGTTATTATTTATGGAATTGGTAGTGATATTCCTTGGAATATATAGTTCTATTGTGATTGTTTATATTAGATTCAAGGGATATTTCATGTATTGGTTTTATTAGTTATATAGTGATCCATGTAATGAATTGAAATAATAAAATATTAAATGACATGGGATGGTAATTGAATAAGAATGGGATGGAATTTATATGTTGTAATTATATTAAATTTAATGAATTATAAATGTCTGAGATGTGTCAATATAAATGAAATTGATTATTAAATTGGATTTAGTGTAAACTTTTCAAATAAATAGTATAGTTCAATATATTATTTACTGATTAATAGTGTGGTTTGGTGTGATAGCGGTGTGATATGATGAATTTTGTTGTGTTATATTTTATGAAAAACTTTTTATGGTGTAATAGTGAGGGTTTGAATTATTCTATGGGAGTTATTTTTAATTCATATATGGGTTATTGTGTCAGATATACCTATCATATAGTTTCTATTATTTCTACACTTGACCCACATTAGTTTGATTAACTTAATAATTCACAAATGTTTTGGGATTTGGGTGTTTTCCTAAATATTCAAGTTCATTGTGATATAGATAGTTGGATTCCCTGACTTCCCCCACATTCTATGATAGTAGAGATGGAAAGTGTTAGAGATGGAGATTACCCAGTGATGTTGTGTGTTGGAGTTGGATAATACCAAGTGATGATTATTATTTGATATGTGTTTGGGGTCATTCATGGTTTGAGGATGTTATGAGGATTATGTTGTTTAAATTCATGATTACATACTACCATATATATGAGATAAGTCTGTGAGGTGTGTTTAGGTGGTGACATGATGATGACGAATTGTAGCACTAGATTCTAGACTAGGTAGATTGTTGGATATGTAGGGATGTGTCCCACCCAACATTAGAGATGATTGGATACATGCTGTGATATATAGGGGATCGATTGGAAAATATAATGTTTAGATTTAGGGTGTGAGAGTAGAAATGAAACAGTAAAGTGGATATTTTTTTATATTATGATACTATATTAGATGTGTGTTTTGATGGTAATTAAATGGTGAGGATATTATTTTTTATTTTTCCTATTTAAAAGGATGTTGGTTCATTTCTTAATCACTGGAATATTAGTATTCTTTTTTCACAAGTGAACTTTAGAAAATTTATATAATCCTACGGAGTATATATATTACACATAAACAAATTATATATATAATGTTTTCTAATATTCCAAGAGGACTTTGGGGACCGAGATATACATTACTATCTTCGGTTTTGGATCTTCCATCGATTCATTTCCCTAGAAGATTTTTTTGGGGAATTCACAGAGAGACATTTTTTTTATATTTTTTGACATTGTAAATTCACCATGGAATATATTTTGTTTAATTTTATGTTACATGTTGGATTTTCATTATTGTTTATTTACCATATCTCATTATCATATTTTATTATAAAATAATTATCTCTCATTTTTTGTCATTTCATTATGTCCTTGTTTCTAGTCAACATTATGGGGAATACATGATGTAAGAATCAGTATTATTTATCAAATCTCATTCAATACCGACCATGGAGTGGAACCATTAGTGGGATGGGGTCATCCAATATGGGGATTTAAATTACGTGGTGACCAAGACCAAGGAATTTCTGAGACCCTATTTTGATAACATCTTAGATAATATATTCATCATTTCACTTCACATTATAAAAATATGAAAATTATAATTCATGGTAAATTTTACTTGATTTATTATTATAAATTTCGTTTACATAGTATTTATTTATATTATATTTTCTAAGTGTTTCCTTGAATTTTTCTATGTGGGTTTAACCTCTATATAAAACTTAATAAACACTTTTATTTAATAATTAGAATGTATAATATAATAAATTTCTAAACAAGATCACCATATGAATTAGTGATTCCATGTAAGAGGTTAGATTGAAATTGTAAGATCCATTAGATATTAAAGATAGACATTTGAATATTTGTGGGTTTTTAAAAAAATGATTCATATATTTTTAGAATGCGTTAATGAAAATTTTATATTATATGATGATAGTAATTTGAAATAATTTCCAACATAAGAAATACACTATGTGTTTATCTCATAAAAGATAATGGGTATCAATTCCATTATGATGGAAATAATGTGTTCGAAATTAATTCACTTAAAATACAAGAATTATAAGAATTTACAAAAAGCAGAAATAAAAAATGAATGACGTCCTATTTTTAATGATGATATTAAATATATTTTTCAAAAAACCATGCCACTTATATCACATAATATTAAAAAATAAAAATTGAAATTCACGGTACTTTTTCATTAATGTTTTCAAACTAAAGATAATTTGGTCAATTAACTATTATTTTTCTTAATTTTAAATGATATTAAAATTATATTGATTTTCTTTTAATGAAGAGGTGTCAATGAATAAAACATTATGATACAAAAAAATCAATGGTTTATTCCAAATGATGAAAATAGGGACATAAATAATGAGGATATCATATATGTTATCCAAAATAGATATCTAAATGAGTGGTTACAATTAATATGATGTTGGTTTATCACTTAGTGTCCATGATGGGAATTTTTTATTCTATGGTGAATAGTGCATAATCATCTATTAAAGGAAAGGATAGATAATAGGACATGAAATTTATTATATTGTGGTCTTTGTAGGAATTCCTCATGAAGATCACTAAATAATATAATTATTAAAAAAGTTATTAGTAATTCACAAAATATCATCTTTGGTTAAGATCTTCCAATGATAAAGGGTTTTTTAATTATTGATTGTATTTTAATTTCCAAATATCAAATTTTCCAAAGATAAAATCTATAATAGATTTCTAAAGGTTGGATTAAATATAGAATAAAATAATTTGATAATATATTAACAAATTTTATTTAGTTTAAATTGGTTCTATGTATTTCATGTTTTATAATGAAAACTTCATAATTTAAGTTGTTCATATTTTGAATAGAAGTGAGAAAACATATAAAAATCCTAGAATTTTCATGACTATATTAACCATCAATAACCTCATTATATATATTTATATGGTCTTGATGTTATGAAAACTCAGCACAATGATGAACCAAAGAGAAAAGAGATGAACTATGTTGCATCAAAGGAATAATTCAAAAATATAGAAATATCAAATTCTTATTAAAAATTTACCATAACCAGTAAGGAGAATGTTGTGAAAAAGGCATCTGCATTTCTTTTTTGTTTTTATGAAAACTATTATAAGTACTATCAATGAATATATTTAATAATAAGGTAAAAAAATTAATGAATGACACATTTGTCAATGTAGATGAAGAGAATGTTCTAGAAGAATGTTTTCTTTTTATGGTTAATATTTTTGTTATGGATGAATTTTTTCAAATATAAATGTGTTTTTAGTAAAAATGAATAACATATAGTGGCATATAATGATATTGAATTCTATATTGGAGATGTATTCATCTTAATATGATAGGAGAATAATCATGGGTATTCTCGGACTTGAAATATTAATCTAGATAATCAATTATTATTTTGTTATGAACTTAGTTAATGGTGTAACCAGTTATTTAGTTATCTATAAGAATACCTTACCATCTACCTACATATATAAATTTGAAAAATATTCCAATTTTAATCAATGTGTGACAAAATTTAAATAATTTCCTTGAATTATTGAAGTTTTACTAAATAATTCACTAAAATAAGGAATATAGAGTATGTACTATTTTATTTTTTATCACAAGATCCATGATTTAAACTGTTTAAATAGATTTGGGAAATGAACCTAGGGTTTTGAAAATATTATAAATGGTGGATCTATAAAATTAAAATTATTTTCATTAAATTCATGTCTGAAATATGATGATGAAATCAGAAATCTATTTTTTTTAATGGTTTTATTAGTAACATTATTATTGTATCAAAACATTATAATGTTGGAAATGAAATATAAACTATAAAGTATAAATTTATGGAAATAAATTTGAATGAAGATAATATTTCTTCTCATATATAATGATCTATGGGAATCATATTTCAAGTAGGAGATATTGAATAATAATAATATATATAATATATGTATAAATGTGTCTTATGAAATAAAATACTTATCTATATTGAATAAATAATCATGAACATGTTAACTTGTTAAAAAATTGCTCATTACTATTCTGTTTTTAATAGTGAAAAAGAATTGATTTTTTTCTATATTCTATAATGTTAACATAATCAATTATTCATACTTGAATTTATATATATTAAAAAACACAACTCTTCATTTTGATTCTCTATGATATATGTGAACCGACAGAGCGTAAATCATTATGTTGTGACACTTTTTAGGAAATTTAACAATTATGACCCATAGATCATATATATAATTATTATTTAAAAAATTATAATAATATAACTATGTTTAAGATAAAAAATTTTGTGTATAGAAATAATATGTTAATTTGGTATATAAGTTCAGATATAATAATGAGGTTGAGTACACTAGTAGGATGATTGAATATTATTTACTGAAAAAAATCATTGTACTCGAATTTAGCACATCATAAACACCAATGGAAAATAATTTTTTCTAGATCAAAGAATATGTTTTTAATATCCCATGATATTATTTTAAATTTTATTTCAAAGTATCTCTGCGTATGATATCTTACACAACACACAACCTCAGTATTAAACACATCATGTAGTATTCTTATTTAAATATGACTGTCATAATCAATATGTTTAGATGGTGAGTGTGAATAAAAATTACTAAAATATTAAATATATATATATAATAAGTAATAAATACTAATAATAATTAAATTAATAAATATAAAATTAATTTTATTGCAGTTACTTGGAAATGAATAATAATAAAGTCATGTTATGATTAAAATATAATATTTTTTTGAAATGTATTTTCTTTAATTTTGTGCATGATTAATAAAATTAATTTGTTTCGAAATTCATAAAAAATAATTGAAAATTTAAATATAATTTTTAAAATTATCAATTCATAATAGTATTTCGATGGTATTTTGATATTTTCATAAATGATTTTTTATTTAATAATTAAAATACATACTTCACAAAAACAAATCAATTATATGAAATTTGAATGATATAAGAATAAAATGATTGTTTAGGGGAAGACATTTCTAAAATATATATATATATTTATTTGGTAATATAAATTTTACCAAATATAATGTTAAACATTTATATATATATTCATTATTTTCCAAATCAATGTAATTTTTGTGATCAGATAAAAATTATTTTAAAATTGTTCTTTAAATATATTACTTATACATTACCATTCATTATTGTTTTGTTATTAAATATAAAAATGTCTTATTTTATTTAATATAATCCAAATATTCCCATTGAAATAAAAATTACATTTTAATTTTCTATGAAATCATTTTATGATTAATAAAATATTTTTCTAAAACAATTTCATTGCATTTTCCAAACTAATAATAAAAATAAATTTTTCCATATATAAGAGTTTAATCAGTGCATATGGATATGATATTTTCAATTAGTATAATTAATATTAGTTATTATTTTCTACTAGATTTTTAGTCAGAATGAATAGTAACTATGGTAAAATTTTAACCTCAGTTCGGCGTAAAATGAGTTAATAGGGTTAAAAATATTGAGATAGGAATATATATAACATAAAAACATACTAAAAACTCATTGTTTGATATTTTTTATACCATACCCTTATAATAAAAAATATATTTACATTTGGGACCACTTTTATAAGAAATTGACATTAAATTATTTAAATAGTTTAATTAATTACATGTTTGTACCTCTCCTCACATATTGGATGGAACCTGTTATCCTATCTTATTCAAAAAATTTATTTCCCCAATAATAAATTTTTTTTATAAAAGTTAATATAACCATTTTATTAGTTGTTACTATCCTATTAATATCCTAAGACAATCCTATGATGGCTTAATATTTAAGATATGTGGGGTCTCTAAAAGAATAGGTAGTCATCTTATCCAACACTTCAAATGTTTATTTGTTATTATAATTCAAAAATATATATTGAATTCACAATAAAATAATTAATCCAATAAAAATATATAATCAGGTGTCATTTTTATTATATGAAAACTACATGTCACAACCATTTCATCCTATGGAAAATTAAAACATCACTAATCCATATGTATAACCTACTGTCTACACATAGTGATATTATTTTTTTACACATTGATTTAATATTTAGTTTTAAAGGGTAGAATTAATTAATATATATGATATTTAAAATATAATTATTATTTGTGGAAATATTTTATAGCATACACCATCTAACCCTTCAATTCATTAAAAAATGATAACATCGCTTTTCTATATGTGTGGACAACCACCTCCTAAAAGTGATGTGATTTATTCATATATGTCCACAATGAATGGATGTTTATAAAATTTATAATAAATATTAAAAATTATATTCATGAAATTATTAACATTATAAAGATTATAGAACTTTTTCATAATTACATTAATAGTAAACATTACACTAAATAAATTTTGGATTAATTTACTAAAAAAACATGAGTGGTCGATGATAGAAATTATTATTCTTGAATTTAAATTTTTAATAATTGGAAAATAATATAGGATATAAAGATAAAAAATTTATATTGGAATTATATAAAAAAATTAAATACAAAATATAGGAGGATCAAGCCAATATTACTAAAGAGATTCCCTTGGTAATGATAATTTTGTCTCAATTCCTTGTCCAAGAGACATGTTTATATTTAGCACCTAATTTTTTTATATGTTGTATATTATCCTCATTGAAATATTATATCATGAATTAATCATTATTCATGGTATTTTCTAATTAAAATCATGTTTAATATTTCATGTTGTCTTGATAAAATATTATTAAAATCATAAGGGTATATTCTAGAATCTCACTTTTGGTTGGGGTTATTTATGTTCAAATATCCATCGATAGGAATTATAAAATATTTATCTTTTAAAATATATAAATTATATCCTCCCAAGGTTATATATAGGGTTTCACATGTTTTACCATCATTTTCCTTTCTTTGGTACATAATAAGATTAAGAAAATATTTTTTTAGGAAATGTTAACCTTATTTCATCTTTAGGTGAAAATGGTTTTTTTCCATGTTAAGGTTCATTTAAATGGATCACAAATGATATAATTTACAATCCAATAATTAATAAAATACATTTTAACCACTTTGACTGTTTTAGTAAATATTTAAATGGTATTTTTTCTAATTTTTTAAGAACAACTCATTTTCATTACTTTGTACAAATGTTTGAAAACAATGTTCTCTTTTAATGTGTAATACATGAATATATTTTACCATTAACGTCATTTTTTTTTCATTTAATATTACATTTTAATTTTACATGTTTATTTATATATAAAATAATTTTTATCTTATTCAATGAATTTTTAGTGTTTAAATACACAGAGAGAAAATTTAATTAGTATTTTAATGGAATGAAAATAAATGCTAATGTGATATATAAAATTTTTTCATAGTGATAAATATGTTATCATGAATATTATTATTTAATTTTTACAAAATTTCATAAATTTATAGTTTAAAGAAAAAATTTGTCATTTTTATGAATCAATGATCCTTTTGATCCTTTTTTAATTCATGGTTTTTGGTAATTAATTTTTTCATGATGAAATTATTTTTAATAGTACATCATTTTATTAGACTTTATGTTCTCTTGATTTTCCATATTTTAAGTATCATGGATTTATATGGAATCATTTATAACACATTTATATTTTCTCAGACTTGTATGATTTCTATATATTGTATCCACTGAAGTAATTTTTTAAATAAAATCATTTAATTTTTAGATGAAATATGTAACCACTTTTGTTTCTTTTATTTATTCCTTCAAATATTTCCATATAATTCCAATTATTTTAGTTGGAGTCAACAAAGTGTTTGGGTGTTTCAGAAACCTATAATTAATATGTCAAAAATATTAATATATATTTAAGAAAATAGACATAAATATTTGGTTTAAATGTTTTTCCCATTATTTGGTACCTTGTATGGGAAATATAATATCAAAATAGATATTGGAAATTTGGTTTTACCCTTGGCATGGCATAAAGTTGGTATGAATCATCTTTTCAATTGAGGAATCCATTGGTGGGTTTGTTATGTGATTTTTTAGTTAATTTAATTTATTTCATTAATATCCCAAAACCCAACCATCCCTTACATATTCCATGTTATGGAAAATCCTTAGGGTAATACCCATGACCCTATGTTTTTATAGAGAAGAAAATGTTCTTCGTTTTCATAGGCAGATCAGGATTAGGGATACAAAATGAACATATTATGGTTAATTATTAGATGGATGAAAAATGAAACATTATTAAAAACTTTATTTTTCGAGAACACATTCTTCGACAATGATCAATACATTCTTGAGGTAAGAAACATTAATAAATATATTTATACCCTATTTAATTAAATAATAAGAATGTACTTCTTCTTGTTATTTGAAGAAATCGTTTTTTTCAAACGAGAGAATAAATTTTTTTATTCTTAAAAAAATTGTTAACCTTTTCTTACATATTATTCACAGCCCTGTTGTTTCAATATTTATGGTCATTCTTTGAGATCGCATCAGGCAATGGTTTATCAATTCGTACTTATTCATTCCACTTTTATTTGTTGATGTTTTTCACTATTTGAATGTTGGTTCATTATTAAATGTTCCCAATTATAATTTGAGTAATATCAAACCCTTTCATTCTTGGAAGATGCGTTCATGATGTACACACCAATGATTTGATGGTGAGTAATTATGAAATGCTGGAAAAATTTGTTGGCGACATGAATTCAAGATTCAATATCATTTCTTCATCCATATAATAGGATTAGTGTGATGGGATGTTCTACATAACGTTTTCTTGGTAAAATATTTTTCCCTAGATGGGGATAGTGTATGGTTCACTCAAGATGTAAGTTTGATGTGCGAATAGGGGTAGAAATTGTGGTTAGATATGTATGACCCAAATTCATGAAGGGTTCTTACCTTTCTTGAAAACCGAACCTAAAAAATTAGTAGTCCAAGAATACTCATTACGTAGTCCATTGCCTTCAAGAACTTGGATTTTGAGTCAAGATAAATATCTCATGTTGTTTATGAAACATACAGGTCATGTGACTATGGACTCGCAACTCAGAATTTACCTCTTGTGTAGATGATATCAAACACATCTGAGTACATTGGTATGACTAAAGTACATAGGCACCACAATTTACAATGACATAGATAGGACCCTTATACATAATAAGTGTACATGGGTATGAGCTGACATAAAATGGTATAGAACAGAAGACATTGCAATACCCTCAGAGAGACATTCTAGACTATTTACCCCATCTATATTCCATATAGTTCTATAAGGCTTGCTAAACCATGTGAAGAAGAAGACACACCCTTGTGTTCATGTGGTGGAACACACCATGTGACCCTTAATATATATATGGTACTTTCCACAATATTCCCACCTTGTGAATCCCATTATTTAGGGGCACATATCTGGGCTTGTGAATGACTTATCATGAGTATATTTTTGTGCCACCCAGAACCCAATCTTCTGAATTCGATACTAAAACACGATGTTTATCTTTTTTTACTAAAGATAATTGAAATTACATTGTACATTTACAAAACATAGGTCCTTTTACGGTCTAGGTTTTGAATAATTATACAACATCTTACAATATATCGAAATTAAATAAATTAAATTTTTTTCCATTCTCTAACACTATAAGTGATGAAGTACATCTAATAATTTTATATAGTATATGTGGAAACATTTTAAACTAGGGATTGTCTTAAAATATCCATTTATGGGTTTTATAAATAGTGGAAAATTATTATTTAAAATCTTAATTAAAAACTCCTTCAAAATGATTTTTATCACGTGTAAATATTGTATATACATAAAAAAATTTAAAATAACCTTATATTTAAAATTTCTTTCCATATTTTTTTGGAGAAAAAATTTCAACCATGAAATACAAGAGTTCTAATATGGATTGTCTTGATACATGGAAGATCTTATAAAGACCAAATTGCCATTAGAAATATCAATAGTAGGACTATATCTAGTGTGATCATGGGTTCACTCCCCATCCCCCATTCTCACACATAATACCCAAGTGATGGATTAAATTTTAAAAAAACACAAAGATAATCCACATTTATCAATCTCAATCCATTACAACATTTAATAACTTAAATAATTTATTTAGAAAAGAAAATATTTTTATATGTTTTAACATTAATAGATCACTTTTTTTATAAATTATGTAGGAGAAATTTATATTTTTGAAAAATAATTAAATATGTACATACATTAAAAATTACATAAAAAATATTCTTAAGCTCATTCAAAATTAAAAAATTTCATTTAATTACATTTTATAATAATCATTTCCTTTAAATAAAAACATACAACTCATATAGTATTAATGAAAGACAAATTAATGGGAATGCATGAAATGTCATTTTATTATAAATAATAACTATTTCATTTTATTGCATCCATGAATGTATGGGAACTTTTCATAAAATAATAACCCTAAAATACTTTTTGTAGAAAGAAAATATTCATAAAATTATAAATTTAACAATTTCTGTGTGAATGAATAAAATCAATTATATTTTATTAAAATAATTTTGTATGAAATTATATTCCATAATATTTTTAGAATAATAATATTTTTTAAAAATTAAAAACAAAAAAACCAACAAGGGTTTCTTTGAAAAATGAATATAACTTCTATGGTTATTAATTTTAAATATAATTTTTTAAAAGTATTAGAATAAATAAATTACTTTAAAAATAAAAAAGTATCATAAATAAATCAATAAAAATAAAGTTAAAAAATTAGATTACAAATAAATAAATATTTGTTAATGAATATTTTCTCCTACCTATATATAATTAAAAATAATATACCATTTTATAATTAGTAGATAAACAAAAAAATTTGTTATTTTAAAATTTATAATTACTTAAATAAAATAATCCCCATACCTATTGGAAATGTACAAGTAGTTTCCCAAGGTTCCCATACCTGATTTAAGACATGGCCTTCATAATGTTGGGTATTCGAAACTATGGAAGAGAGAGGGGGAGGGGGCAAGAAGGCTTCATCGTGGGTTCATACCACAGATTTTTTTTCTAACACAATAACCATCATAAATTTTTACTAGTAAAATGAATGATTCCCCACTAGTCTCTCTTCACATTCCAATTTATACACATAGTAAGATTAAATTTATGTATAATTTATTTCAACATTCTAAATTATTTTAACGCACATATAAGATTTTTGTGAAAGATGATCGATGATGAGATCGTTTTGGTTTTAAAAATGATATAAAGGGACATATATATATATATATGATTATTTTCATGTATTAGGGGAACCATATATATAAGAGAATATATAAGGAAACGTAAATCTAAAATCATTGAAAAACTATATGTTATATATATATATGTCACTCGAAACTAATCATCTAGATGGAAAATGATAGGGAAGAGTTTAAGGCCAAATGAAAAAATCAGTTGAATAAATGAATCACAAAAAATATACTATTTAATGGAAACAAAACTTGATTTTTGATATTTAATGCTAACTGAATTAGTCTCTAAAATAATATCATTATTGAAAAACAAGAAAAAGTTAAATGTGGAAGAAGAAAAACCAAACAAGGACAACCTAAAATGATGAAAAATTATGAATATGAATTAAATACTAATATAGATCATACAGTTTCCAATATTGAAATTATGAAAATGATGGAGAGGTTGAAAAGGACCTAGAAATAATGTTCGTTACTGCTAAAAATAATGTACAATAACCTGATATACATCAAATAACATACCAGAAGGAAGAGCATAATGAAATATATATCACGCTTGATCTTTCACCCAGTTGATTTCAGACCGGGAGTAGTCAAACCCATAACTGGTTTAATAGTGGACATAACACTTCCTCCTAAACTCCTTACATGCAGAAATCCTCTTAGATGTAGCTGAAAACCACTTATTTTCATTAAAATTTAATGATCATGCCTTCCCTTATCTCCATACCACTCAATCTCTTGAAGTGAAGTCCTCGACACTACTCCTGAAAGGACAGTCCATTGACATTCAATCTTCTCCCCATAATAATAAGTCTAGATCCATCATATAGCTTGGTCGAAACGACCTATTAGGATTTTTATCCCTTTATCATATTTTGAATTCTTTATATAACATTTAGTAATTATAATAAAAATAATTTAATAATTTTAATTTTTAACTAATGATTTATTATTATTATTATCATCATTTATTTAATATAAATTTTATACAATTAAAATACAATTATAATAAGAATGAACATATTTTATAAGTTTATTAATTTTAATATATATTATTTTAAATCTAAATTTTATATTTAGATTCTTATCAATGAATTATAAATTATTTCAATCATTTTAAAGAAATTATATTAAAATTAATTTTTTATTAATAATATATATTTTATAATAAAATTCATTGTTTTAAATAGACACAAATATTATTTATTTATTTATTAATGATTTTATTTATTTAAACGGTATAACATATAATTATTTTTTACAAATGTTTTCATAAAAATTTATTATTATTGTCATTTTAATTAAATTTTAATTTTTCATTCTAATTTCAGGATTTTAAAATTATATAAAACTAAATTTTATAATTTTCGTAATTATATTATATTTATAATTTTATAATATATTCCCTTTTAGTAAAAAAAATATTTATAATATAATATTTTTATATCTAATAATATAAATTTCATTATTATATAGGATTATGAATTTATAATATATTAATCATTTTTAGGTGCTAAATTAGAATTCCCATAATTTATTTACAAAAAAATGTTATTTATGAAAAAAAAATTAAAATTTCTTTATAAAAGAAGTATTTATAATTTAAAATCCTAATTTTATAAGAAGATAAAATTCATAAAATCATTCGATAATTTAATGTAATATCATATAACAATACATATCTATTAAATAAATTTATTTTATCATTGCTAATAAATTAATAAAATTAATAAAATATTTATAAAAGACAAATTATAATTATAATTTCTAGGATGTTACATTATCCCCCTTAAAAGAATTTCACCCTCCCTATTCTCTTATTGGACATTATAAAATTAAAAATTCCCATATTAAAAATTAAGAAAAACTATAATTTCTTAAAAATTTAATTAACTAAACAATTTTTCATCTTGTAAATTTTGTTTTCATAAAAAGACAATAAAAAATATCTAAATTTTTCATTATCGTTTTTAGATACCAAATGTGACACCTTGAACCCATTCTTTCGGATTCACCACTAAAACATATTGTTTAAGGACAAACGAAATTACAAAGAATATTTATACAACAGAGGTCCTTTAATGATTTAGGATTTGGATAATCATACAATAGCATACAATGTAACTCCCAGTGATTTCATAGTACGTTATTAGTCAATGTAATTCAATAACTTACAATACATGAAACACTGAGATAAAGCACACAATGACTTACCAAACTAGCTGGTCAAAAGTGGTTATGAATAGATTTAATTTATTTTGAATTTTATATTATCCTAATAATTTTATAATCCATATTATGAGTTTCTTATACATATTATAAGAACAAATTCATTTTTCAGATAATTTTTTTTTTTAAATTAAAATTTACCACCTTTTAATGGAGAACCATTTTTAAATCCAATATTTGATACTTTTATATATTAAAGTTGTCAAAATAAACTTCTTCTATATAATCGGGACATACAAATGTACTTTTGATAAATTTTTGATGTTTTTCTGATCACTTTCATATTTTGTGAATAGTGAAAATTACTAAATTTTAAATGAAAGAAAATTTTTTAATCAAAATAATTTATAGTGTTAAATTATACATTTGAATTTTTTAAGTATAATTAGATTATATTTTTATTATTTAATTCAATTTTGGTCATTTAGAATAATTTCACAAAGAAATTGGACATAAACAAGTGTCAATTTTTTGGTAGTTATCATTTCTTAAAATACGCTTTTAGTTTTGACAAGGGGAATTAATTTAAAATTAATAAATTAAATTTCTATGTTTTTAATTGGGTAAAATAGAATTCATTTTTGAATTCGGAATATCAAAATTATCTTAGGGTTAATTTTTGGAATGTTTCAGAAAAGTTTAAATTTTTGATGAATAGTGTAGAGTACTGCATTATTGGTTAAAACCGACAATCATTTAAATAATTATTTATTTTATTTAAATTTATTTTAGGTTAACATAGATACATAATACCTATATAATTTTAATGTAATTAATTGTATTCATTTTATAATATGTTTAGATATATAAAAATTTTATTGAAATTTTATCGTCTTTTACCCACCTCCTAGGAGAATTTGAAATTTTCCATAAAAAATAATTGTACCACTTCGGTGAATTGAATTTCAAAAAACTGAGAAAAACTATTGATATTATTATGTAAAATGTGGTTCAATAAGATAAAAATAATATTGGGTGAATAGTAACTTTTGACTTTAATTTACCACGGTTAAATAAAAATATGGTAATTAAAGGTAAAAATGATATTATTATTACACTAACACATTCCCTAATTCTATAAGATAATTGTAATTCTACAGAAAACAACCATAGAATAAAATATTATCATTTATGTCCACTTGAATTTGATTTTGACATTTATTATTATTTAAGTCAAAGAGAGTTAAATGTGTTAAATTCAAAGTTTAATAACTAAACCATTATTAATATAGGCTTACAAAAAATATAAATTCGACTATAAATATAATTACAATGATAAAAATATTTCCTAAATTATTGATTTTTATTTATAATTTTTAGACATTAAATAATTAAATCTATTTTTGACACAATGATGATGCAGTAATTATCTTATTAATGAAATACTAAAATAATTGATTTTATAAATATCTAAATAAATTTAATCTCAGAATTTTTATGAAATCCACTAATTTTCTAGGTTAATATGAAATATTATGGTTGATTAAATTAATTTATTTTGATGTATTAATGATTTAATAAATTTAGAAAAAACAAAAAACCAAATAGAGTCAAAATATACATAAAAGTGTTTTCAAAAAAATAAAATATTATTAATTGGTATTATATTCCTAAAAATCTAAAGTCCAGCCAGAGGGTTTAAATAGTATTATATATGTCATTAGTGAACCATTTGGGGTTCTCTTGGAAGTTTATAGTATGTTTATTAACCATATAATATAAAAATAAAAAGAGACATGATAAATTTAAAACTATTTAACTAAGAGTAAAATCCAAAAGATAAGGTTAATATAGAGACCCAAAACTATATAAAACCTATTTTTTGAGTGGTTTCCAACCCATAACCACCGTATATATTATATAATTCATTTTAGATCCATTATAAACCGAAAATTAATTTATTATAAAATACTATTTTATGTTTTTTCAAAGGTTCCCCTCACTCCTCTTATAAAAGGGAACTTCCCCTTCTCTCACATTCACAATTCCAATGCCATTTTGATTGGCCAAAATTAGTACAAATATCTTTCCAACTATCCTAAATTCATCTTAGAGGCCTTAATTTTGTCATAAATCCAACCAAATGATCCTTTTTGATCAAATCAAAATGAAGAACCCGAAGAAGATGTAATCATTTCACCACCCTCTTTCATGTTCTTTTCTTGTTCCACTTACTCATTCATTGTTATTAGTAGACCAAAATAATAAATCATGTAACTTATATATACCGTGATTTCTTTATATATATGGCACAACCATATTCATTATTCTATCCATACTATGAATGATAATGTCACCATTTGTGCGTACATACGACTTACCATCTCCAAACCGTGGTGTAATTTATTATTAACACTATGTTATTTGGATGTATATAATGATGAGTAATATATATATAAACAATGAAAATAAAAATAAAATGTCCATGTAATATTAATATACCATCCACTTCCACACCATTAAGGAAATGATATTGTAACTCATGAGTACGTACAGATTACCGTCTCCACGACGTGATGAGATTCATTTCCACGTTCACCATTAATCAATGATTATAAAAATAAATATTACTAATAATTTTGTAATATATGACATAATAACTCTAATAGAGATATATATATATGTATTTATATGTTTTTCTGTACTTACATATATCTTATTCACTTAATTCCATTCAATATGATATGAAAATAGAAATTGCGATTATGCGTACGTACGACCTACCGTCTCCATAAACAGTGTTTTCTATATCATATATCTATCTATTATAAATATTTACATTATAAATATATATGATATATAAATCAAGGATTATTTTCTGGAAGTGTTTAAATCATGATTTAAATGATATGATCAAAAATAACGATTTAAATTATGTACGTTAAAGAAAGAGATTATTACTCGAAATGTTAATTTAACAGTAAAATAATTAATAAATGTGTAGTATAAAGTCATAAATAAATTATATATGATATAATAAATAGTAATATTGTCCTGGTAGAATATAATAACATACAACGGACATTATACAAGAGGTTAAACATACCATCGACCAAAGGAAAAACCACGATATGGGGTTTTCATCTCACCCCTTATTCCCATGAGATTCATGCTATATTGCCACTATTTCTTTTTGTGTGGTGTATATACTTCCCATAATTGTATTTTTTTGTGTAACAAACATTAATTTAAGTTTATTTACAACATAATTTAATGATTCTTCTTTTATGTGATGTATGTTTCATTAGTTACTAAATTGGTTAGTGTTAATTCCACAATCTCATTATTATTTGAGATTGTTTTGGTGTAATTTTTTAATAGGACATATTTATTTTCCATGTCCATGTTTCATAAAATAATTTTCAAAGGGATTAAATTAAAGGACAATTTTACTAAAAAATCATTTTAAATGTTTTAATGATTTATTCTTCTAATGCTTTCTCATTAATGTCCATATTTTTAAAATAGTTTGATGAATATATTTATATGGACATGAATGCTTTTAAATGATAATTAATTTCAAAAGATTAAATGTGGTATGGGAATACTTGATTCAAATATATCATTTAAATAAATTAATTTAAAAATTACGTGACTTTTAAATGATTTCATGAAAAATGGATATTTCTCTCAAATAATTTTACTGATCATTTTCCGGGATGGGGATCGGTAAAAGTAAGCCCTCCAGGTTGGGTTCCAGTTACATCAGACTCTCCATGGTGGAGTACGGTTACAGAGGCTCTCCGAGTTGGATTCCGGTTATAGAGGCTCATCGGGATATAGTTCGGTTACAGAGGATCTATAGGTTTGGGTCTGGTTAGAGTTAGTCGATAGGTCCTAACACAAGGCTATGACACAGAAATTAAAGTCTAGTACTACACATTCCCTCATTACGAAATTAGTTATTACATGTTATTATTCTACTAGTAGAATATCCATGTTGATTTTTATATGGTAATGTTTGATATCTTTTTTTCCATATTATGTTCATGTTTATGTTGAAAGGCTATTTTTCATTACACATCTTTTCTAAAAAGTTTATAGCTTCCACTCAATTATTTCCCCATACTGAGCATCTGATCTCACTCATTTCTTATGTTTTATTTTCCCAGGATATGATGAATTTAGTTATGAGTGACTTATAGGCATAATCTAGGATGCTTGGACATTTCTAATGGAATAAAATACTATTGTTTTTCTTTTCAAGTTGTAATGTTGAACTTTAGATATGTAATATATTTTCCAAGACTACTAAACCAATCAGTCCTTCGGGACTTCATTCCATGTAATCATGCTAATGTATTAAAATAATGCATCGAATCTGGGTAACATGGTTCAGGGCGTTACGTAAAATTTATTAGAGTTGAATACAAAAATAATTTTTTTCATGAAAATAAACTCCGTAAGTAATGATTCCCATCGTAGAATATTCTAAAATACCCATTAAAACATTTTAAACAAGGGAAGAACTTAAATATTCCTATTAATGGGTTTAAAAATAGAAGAAAATTATATTATAAATAATCTTTTATAAAATATATTAATGTTATTTTTTTCAAATGTAAATATTTGAAATATATAAATACTATTAGAAATATTTATTTTGAAAATCATTTTATAAAATTGTTCTTCAAGAACACTTTGATTTCTCCGTCAAAATCATTTTGTAAAAAAAATACTTTCGTACAGATTATTTTGATACATGGAATATCATATGAAATCCAATTTTCCATGAATAATATATCTAATAACACTATATCCTGTGAGACCATGGGTTCACACCCAATTCACAACTCTCCTTCTTGATACCCATGTATTAGATTAAATTTTATGAAAGTATTTTGAAGATATAACCTTCGCAATCTCAATCCATTAATACATTTCAAAGAATTCCAAATATATTTTCATAAAAGAAAATAATTTTAAAAATTTATCCTTTTATATATCCTTTTTATGGTTTTTTCTATTGGAAACCCACATTTCATAGAAAGAATAACATATTAATATTATTATAAAATTACTGAAAACAAATTCCAAAATTAATTTAAAATTAAACTATTTCTTTTAATAACTTGATTAAAAAATCATTTCATTAAAATACTTACATAAAACTAAATAAATAATAATGAAAAGTCCCATTTAGGTGTATTCCTTATGTTTAATGATTATATAGATAATTTAAATTTCAATTTATGAAATCCAAGAAGGTATATTTTAATAAAATGATAACCCTTAAGAACGTTTTGTAGATCTAAATTACAAATAAGAAATTTATTTTCATTCTCTTATGTCCATAAGTAAAATCAAATATAATTTACTAAAATAATTTTGAATGAATTCATGTAATATATTTTTTCTAAATCATAATATTTCATAAAAATATCAAATATAAATCACCAGAATTGTTAATTTGAAAATAAATATAACATATATATTTATTCATTTGAACTAGATGATCATAAAAAAATTAGAGCAATTAAATTTCATTACAACTAAAAATTCCTCATTAAATTTAAATAACTACAGATTAATTATATTCCAAATAAATAAATATTTGAAAATGTATAATTCCAAAAACAAAAAAAAACAATTAAAAATAATTGTATCTTTTAAAATTATATGATAAACAAAATACTCTTAATTTGAAAATATAGTTTTATTAAAAATAAATTAATCCCCTTACATGATTTTAATGGAAAACCAGTGGCCCGGGGTGCTCATACAAAATGGATGGCATGGCCATCTGCGTGCGGGGTGTTAGAAGTAGTGTAAATGAAAGGGGAAGCAGAGGGAAGACATCAACATGGGTTCATCCAATAGAAACCTAACCAAAATCACAAACACTATAAAACAACAGAAACCGATGGATAGATGCATAACTAGTCTCTCCATACACCCTTATTTATACAATCAGTAAGAAAAATTATGTGTATATTTTATTTCGACATGATAAAATATTTTAATTCACAAATGGTATTTCCGTGAAAGCTTATCAAAGATGAAACTCGTTTTTGTTTTAAAATTCACAGATATATATATATATATATTTATTTATTTATAAATATTAACATGTATTCTTGGAGTCATATAAATCTACGAGGATCTTTGTGGAACTACAAATATAAAATTTATAACTAAATATATATATATATATATATATATTATACAACTCTAATTGAATCATCCTGAGAAAAATGATGAGGATTAATTTATGGACAACCAAAAAAATTTACAGAATGAATAAATTAGAACAAATAGATTATTTAAATGAATAAAAATTATATCATGGATATTGACCACTAATTAAATCAGTAAAAAATATAATAGGTGAATTGAAAAAATACATGAAATTTAACCTCGAAGAAAAAAACCAAACATGTATAGCTGAAAATGATGGGAATCAACAATGAGGATTAAAATCTAGTTACAGATCTTACATTTTCCAATAATGAAATTAGGATAATGATGAAGAGGAAAAAATGACCTAGATATAATGTTCGTATGCGATAAAAATTAAAAAACTTACGAATAAAAATATCACAAATCAAGAGGATGAAGACAAGAAAAACTATTCGTGCTTGATCATCACCCACTCCACATTCAAATATAAAGCTATCAAATTCATAACTGGAAGAATCCTTGACATAACACAACCTCTAGAAGTCTGTATATGAGATGATTCTCATTGAATGAGCCTTTAACCACCCATCTACAAAGAGATTTATTGATTGTACTCTCTGTTGACTCCTTACTTCTCAAACTCACCATGTGAAGGACTCAAAACTTTTCTAAAAATAGAAATCCCTGTTCACTCGACCTTCTCCTCAGAATTGTGATATATGACCCCTCATAAGATGAAAAACTCTTATAATATTTTTTTCTGTTTGTATTTTTTTTTTCAATAGTTTATATCATATTTATCAATAATAATTTTTTTAATAACATTCATTTTTAACCAATTGTGTATTATTATTGTTATCATCATATATTTAGTATAAATAAATTAGTATTTAAATAAAATTATAATAATAATTAACCTAAATTATAACTTTTTCATTTTATTAAATATTAATTGAATTAAAAATTTTATATTTAAATTATTTTCTATGAATTTTAAATTATTTATTTTGTTTTTATGAAATTTTATTAATATTTAATCTTTAAAAATAGTATATATTTAATAATAAATATTATCTATGTATGTATACTTGTAATTTGGTTATTAATATTTTTATAATTTCATTTATTTAAATGATATTAAATTTAATTATAAATTTAATAATTTTTCATTATTTTTCACTATTATTATCATTTCAATTGATTTTATATTTTTGTTTATAATTTAGAAATATCTAAATTTTATAAACACCTTTTTTATAATTTTCTGTATTATTTTAGAATTGTCATTTTGTAATATATATACATTAAATAAAATCATAATTTAAAATATTTTGTTAATATTTAAAATGTAAATGTTTTTATATAGATTTATTTACTTATGAGATACAAATCATTTTAATTACTAAATTAGAATAAACTAATTATTTTATTAAAAAATTATTTTATTTCAGATAAAATAATTTCACATTTATTAATGTAGTATTTATATTTAAAATACTAATTTAATAAAAATATAAATTTTATAAAGGCATTAGATACTTTAAAGTTATATCATATAATTACAAAAATATAACTAATATTTAATGTTTTTTTTGTTTATAAATTAATAAATCTAATTAAATGTTTATTAAAGAAAAATTAATCTTATAATTATTGAGATGTTATAATTTTCACGTGGAACATGATGGTGGATTTCGTTTGGGATTCATAGATATGCCACATGGAGTTAATAGAATGAAACTTATGTATGTGATGCATAACCAATGGAAAAAATTGGGAGTGATCATAAGAGGGAATGAAATTTCGGTACTGCCTCTTACACTAGAGAACTGATCCACCATTCACATTAAATAGGTTCAATCGGTACTCCCTATACTATAGTAGGGAATTAGTACTCTATTTATGAAGTGGTACTCCATTGGTATCGAGCTCCAGTGATGAGTGGGTCCTCCATGGGAGTTAGTTCTCCCATGGCTATCGGGTTCTATAGTAAGGTCCATACCCCTCCTCTCATGACCATCCTCGGATAAACCCAACTAGTCAGATCAATATAGTTGTAAACCCATACATGCAACATGAACATCTAGATATACTCAGCTCACACACCAAGTCACATGATGTACCGAACTCATCCCCAGAAATGGTTCACAGCGAGGAGAACACACACCATTATCACTCCCTCAGGTCCCACAGAAACATCCCAGATGCTCACTCGAGAGATGACGCTCGTCAGGTATCGACACTGAGAAAACCATGCTGAAACAACAAAAACAATAAACTCCTCAGATAGGGGATCACTCCTAGGGTCCACTAGGGGAAACAAAAACCCACACTGGTATATGATGATATCATAGATAGGGGATCCCTACTAGGGACCACTGGGGGATACCACAACCAGATTTGACATTCGTTGATCTTACATATATGGGATCACTCCAAGGATCCGCTGAGGGATACCACCACCCAATCTGGCGCTCGACCCAAACACACCCCTCAATTATAGGATAGTCGCCTGTGTAAAGGTGGTCATGAAGATATCTAAACTCTATATTGTTATACTTTCTATGTAGTGGATAGAACCAATGATGCACAAACCGTACTGAAACCACATGCTGATTAGGGGATCATATTACCAAAAATATCACAACCCTACTATAAACCACATGCTGATTAGGGGATCGAATAGCCGATGATTCCACAACCCTACTGAGCATGGCCCACTGCGTATGGGATCATATTATCGATGATGCGGCAAACCCTACGGGGTTAACCTAATATATATGGGATTACTACTCGGGGATAAGTGGTCACAACGATAACAAGAACGCGATTTAGGGAAACGATGCTAGAGGATCCCACTCCGGGACCACTGGAGGGATGCCACAACACTAACAGATTAAACATCCCATCGAGAGAATCATAAACCTATAGTAAGTTTGTGATGTCACATGAACTCTTGCAGTAACGAACCAAGGGAGCACCCTCAACCACTGCTGGTCCAAACATCGCTAACCTGATCGACCTACCACAAAACCACACCGCGCCCCTCCAAGGCCTATATCGAGGCCACCATCGCTATCCACGCAGAAAAACACGTAAGAAAAGATATTTACTCACCCGAAACAGACAAGTGTTGAAAAAGGCACTATTCAGTGTAGCTAGCCCATGTGGGGCCACACTATGATCACGAAACATATCAAGTGGATCATACAACTTCGATCCCCTTCGAAAAACACACCGGATCGATTACTCGATCATCCCAAAAGGACACCCCGTGAAAAATGTTCTATTCACTGAAGCCTGCCCAGGTGGGTCCCACACTATGCTCCGGAAACTCGTCAAGCAGATCACACCATTAGGATCCCCTCGAAAAAACATACCGGAACGAGTGATCGAACACTTAAACCAGATGCCGGGTGAAAAAGCAACATTTCATCGTAAAAAGTAAAAAATGGGACATGTGGGGACCGTACCTTGTCTTTAGCCCAAAAACTGAAAGGATCAACTCAAAGAATCCACAAGAGGACTAGGTTCATGCTGTCGTTGACAGTGCGTCAATCAGACGCTCAGTGTACAATTTACGGTGGGTCGAAGTTGAATAATAATTAAATATTATTATTATTTCAACGATTTATAGCCCTGGGATATGAACATGACTCATAAAAATCCCAAAGTTAGTTGAAAAGTTCTATCTTGGGGCAAAGAACATGTTTCCACAAAAGATCTCAAATCAGAGTTATGGTTTGCGAGTTACGGGGGTTTAATGAAGCCCCGGAAAAATCTTGTCAGACCACCGGAGGGTCGCTAGAAACCACCGCCTCCCTGACATGACCGTTGCCGCCTGCCAGAATCCGCCGTTGCCGGTCCACTGAGAGAGTTTCCGGACTGCCACCAGAGTTGCCAAAAAACTACCGGAACCACCAGAAATCTGCCAGAAATCTTCCACGGGCCACCGCGGTCACTCAGTTGGTCCAAAAGGGATCTGAGACTAGATATGGAATCCTTGAGACGAAAACTTTACAGTGCTTGCCTCCACTCAATGATATGTCTCCATTTCAGCATCACAGAAAGTAACTGCCACTTCTACTCACCTCTGCAATTCCTCCGGTGGCCGAAACTCAAACCCGACCATAGATCGGGACTCCCCGGGTCGATATTATCGCAAACATATGCATTGATCCTCAATTTGTTGTTGATTTGGCGAGGTGAAAAGTTAATGGATGAAAAACACAAAGAACAGATGAAAAACACGAAGACCATGCAATCACAAACTCGATCTGATGATGGATGTTGCTGGTTTGGCCATCGAGAGAGACATGCAAAGCAGCAAAAGCAGAAACAAATCAAAAACGACAACAAAACCTCAATCGTGAAGATGCATAATCCGAAAGAAGTCACCTACCTTGAATCTAGATCCACTATTGCATTCCATGTTCCCTATTCAATCAGAGTCTAAAGTTTCATCATGATCCAATATTTTTTGGACATTGAATCACCATCAGCCAGAGCTTCACCGTCCGATAGGGGACATGAGCTAACCCTGCTTATTTTTTAAACTCCCAATTTATAGAAAACTTTCGGCAGACGAGAAATCTAATTCTTCCATGCCCTCTCAACTAAGGTCACCCCCTAGGGTAAACACAACATTTTGAACTCAACTGCAGTCTCATAATTGGGATCCGAGACGCCATTCAGACGTTATTCGAGCCGATGCTTAGAAAGGATCTTTTCCTTTTATTTACGAAAATTCCCATCGTGGCTTTTCTCGTAGAAGGCCCACACCTGCAACTTTTACGCCCCTTCTATGGTAATAGACATTCTTTGGATGCAACTGTGCCCTCAGATTCGTATTCTGAGTTACCGTTTAGGAGATAACACACCCTCTCCATGTGTATAGTATAATTGTTTTTAATATTTTTATAAAATTTATTCTGGGAACACCGGGCCTCGGAATCGCACACCGTCTTCTCACCTAGCTCTGGTATCATTTGTAATAATATTCCATACTCTTAAAGGTCTAAAAATCAGTCACTAAACAAAAATTAAACCAATTATATTAAATTACCTATGTTAGGGGGTGGTGAATCAAGTTACAATAGATTAAAACTATTTCCTCTTTATATCTCATTTATTCATTAATCAAAACACTTTTATCTCCTTATACCAAAAAAATTCATAAATAGAAATGAAATCATGCACATGACACAATTATTTTACTTGGTCCAACCTCAATAAGATACAACTAAAGAGCATACAATAGTGGTGTTCCTGTTTAACAAATTTACTAAGACTCGATGCCAAATTTCAATGTTTTGGCTAGATCACTTTTATTATCAAGCTCACTTCCTTTACAAGGTTTAGGGTCATCTCACTACTTTCCCAAAGGACACACTCTAGGTATCATTCATTGATAATTACTGATAAAAAATATTAGTGTTTTCATATTCATTTTCTCACTTCTCTTGGAAGGTATCGATTCAATGTTTATGGACTTATAGGTCCCTTCTTTTATAAGAATTCATGAATCCTCAACTATAGAGATATTCTCTATTGACGTATTGTTTTCATCCATAGATGAAATACACATTAATTCATACATTTATTTTGGGGAAATTAATTTGGTATATTGTTTTAGTCCCACTGTGAACATCCTCATGTCCTTGACAAATTTCCATGAAATACAATGTGAGAGTGCTTCACCTACCAACTTTTCATTCAATGGACCATCCCTTCTTTGTGGATTGATTATTCTTCTGCATGCCTACTCTCCTCTATAGAAAAATGATGTCCCGTTGGCTATCTCTCCTATACAGATCCTTGTTCCTTTATAGGCTACAATGCCCCACAAAACCCTTTCCTGAACTGCCTTCATGGACACCATTCACTGAATTTCTTCCTCACAAACCCCTCTTTAATGAAATCCATCTTCACATACTCTTTCAGACATAAAAATATTCCTCCCATTAAATATAAGTTTTATAATAAATATATGTATATGTAATGATGGGATTATCCATATCTATTTAGAAAATTTTATCCACAAAAATTACTAATCTATTTAAATCAAATCTTCGATGTAGTCCAACATTCACCACATACTATACTATGTGGTCTACGTATCTCTTTGATCCTCTGTGGTGACAGGCCTCTTCTGCAAAGAGATATCTTTTAGAGGCCACAAATCATCTCATAATTTCAAAAAATGAGGATCCATCTCATGAACTACAAGCCTTCCATGATCTCTAAACCGCCAATTAACTTTTTCCTATTCACGATATGTGTATCACCCTTCGTGGACTACCTGGAACTACTATGTAGAAATTCTGTATTTGGGATTCTTCCCATTCCTAAAATCACCTTTCCCATCTACACATTATGTATCTCAGTCTCCAAACCATAATTTGATGACTCCTTTGCATAAAAATTTTCCTTTACAAAATAATAAACATATTATTTTGAGGACCAATTTTATTTCAAAGACTTGAAATATACACCACCATAAAAACCTCTTTTAGAAAACACAAAACATACTCATTCAAAGTAATTTTGATTTTGAAACAAACACAATCACACCCTAAATCATCGAGAGGATTCCATGAGGTATTTTTTCCAGCAATCGCTTCCTTTTGGTTTGTTGAAAATTATTCACAATTTCATAAATCATTGAATCTCCATAAATCTTCTATCAGGATTCACTCCTTGCGATTAATCCAGTGATTCGGGATTTACTCAACACACACTCTAAACCCGCATGATCCACACTTATTTTGAGAAGTAAGAATATAATGAAAAGCATATTAATGAATCACTTCATTCCATCCAAATAACCCTCATCTTCTTTCATCACCAACCATATATATCGTGATATTTAATCCTCTTATAGATCACTTCTAGAATAACTAGATTCAATATTCCCCTTATCTTTTTTCTCCCCCTTTTATCTTCTACAATAGTCTTGATTAAGAAATATAATCCCATTTTACAACTAAAATGTATCCCACTTTATCAATGAACCTGATAAATATTCCTTGTAGGTATTTAATAGTTTAAATAACACATATTATCATGTTTGACGAAAAACACCCCACATATGGGAGAGGGGGTCCAACATCTACACATTTCAATTGTAGTGAGTTTACTAAACGCCCATATCTAGTCAGTGACTTTCAAATTCCTTTTTGGTATGTCAATTGTCAGATTGTCAAAAAAAAATTAGTTCTATAGGCACATCCTCCAACTTCCTAATCAATTTCTCCACATCATCCTTGATGAAGTGATAATTTATTACAATGATATTTGTCCATGAGTGATGGAATGAATTTTTGTTTTACAATTTATAGAACATGATTTATAACAATGGATTCCAATCAGAAACGCCCCATCAGTTCCAAAATGAAAAATATTTTATTTCCTCAAAAATAATTATGTGGTTGCTTGAGTAGCTGAAATATATTCAGATTCTATAGTTCCCAATTATATAATGTCTTCTATCTATCAAAGACAATAAATACACAATCTTCAATGATAAAATACACCACCTGATAACGATTTTCTATCATCTACTGAACTACCCCAATATTCATTTTTATAGCCATATAAATATAGCTAATATTTTTCATTATACATCAAACCAAAATCCACCATTCCCTTGATATAATGAATTATTATTTTCCTTTAATGAATGTTGGTTTCCTTGGAATTGTTTTGATATATTACTTCTATACATGTTTAAAATACAATACTAGGACTTTTCATTTCTATAATAATAGACTACAAATTATTTTCCTATATTCATTGATATTTACTTCATTTCTTTCATCATCCCGATATAGTTCTATCTGGGTATCCCTCACAGTCATCATCTCCTTGGAATTATCCATTCTAATCCTTCTCAAATAAATCCTTGGAATATTTATAATGATAAATTAATGATCTATAGTTTCAACTTTATACCAAAGAAAATTTGTCAGTTCTCCAATTATTGAAATTTAAAACTCACATTATATGAATTTGCAAAATTGTATGTACTACACATCATCTGTTCTACCAAATATTATGCCATCAGCAAATACCAACACCATCTTCCTCTTATTACTATCATTGTTGTAATAGAGATTGTAATCAATTCCACTTTTTTGAAAATATAGCTTCTTCCGAAAATGATATTTCCTTGAATACCACAGTATTTATTATATAATTTTTTTTAAATATTTCTTCAAATAAAAAACTAAATTCTCATATTTTTTAATGGGAAAAGAATCATGATTCTCTCTATAATCTTATTCTTCTATAACCCCATTTATAAATGCTTACATGACCTCCATCTAGAAAACATTGAACTTTATTTTCACTATTATGATGAAGAATAATATGATTACAACTATCCTTGAAATAGGTGAACAAGTTTCATCAACTTCTATACCCTCTACTTTGGAGTACCCTTTGAATCTATTTATTCTTTGTTTCAAATAACCACAACATATTTATTCATTTTGATGTGAAATTCCAATTTAGTTCCAATGAAATTATTATTAATTTTCCTCAAAATAATCTCTGATATATAATTCTTCCACATTTAATGAATATATTAATTCCTAGCCTGAAATCAATTCTCATCTATAGCTACTTAATCAAAACATTTATTCTCTACATGTGATAACAATGATACTTGTTGTAGATTATTCATCCTACTTGTATTCACTAGTGCTGCCTGATCACCCATTATATTATATCTATAATTTTAATATCGTCTATTCTGTCATTTTGAAGATACTAAATTTTTATCACCCATTTCATTATCTGAATCATCTTTTAAATTAGTATCTAGAACTAAAAGATCACCTGGTTTTTATCTCTTCATCACAATCCCCCAGCACTGACAATGTATTTCTTGAAGATTATTCCCATTATCCATAATAGTCACATCATTGAATTAAGAATCATTTCCCACATTCTTAAGGATGAATTTAAATTCTTTTTTTCTATGATTAGTAAGGAAAAATTTATTTATAGCCATGTGATTCAATCTTCCTTTTTTTATCATTATTGGGAATGAGGAACTTAATTCTGAAAACATAAAAGTAATTCATCATTGGAATGATTACATACCATAGCTCATACAGATTCTTCTCTTATTTTGGAAACAATATATCTCTATTTTATGTGTAGACTATTTTTGTAATTTCATAATTCCAAAAAATCATTGTTAGGTCTTTCTTAGTGAGCTTTGTAATATACATGTTGTGGATAATTCCGTTTCTACTCTCAACTACTCCATTTTTTAGTGGAGTTAACACCATTGAAACATAGTTCCTTATCCCATGTATCTGGATATAATACTCCACTTGGATATTCACGAACATGGTTCCATTATATATTATGATCTTATATATTTTTTGACCTAGTATATTTTCAATATCCCTTCGATACCATGAAATGAAACTGAACACCTAATTCTTATCAGTGATGATTGATACCCATGGAATTCTGGTAGAATTTTCATTGAAGAGAACCTAATATCTCCTCTCATAAATATCTCTTGGTAAAATAGTTCCACACACATCAATATGAACTAGGTCAAGAATGATTGTAGAACATTTAACTTTTTCCATTATATTTCATTCGAATGATCTAATTTTGTTGAAATGTATCAATGTATGAGTATGATCACGTGATAACATACGGAGGTTACAAGAAACATTATATTTCACCAGATCTACCATGTATGATTGGATCATGAGACCAAGATGTTTATTCCATAATGTGAATTCCACTTCATTAGACATAAATCACATATATTCTTCTGTCCTCACAAGATTGATATTTTCTTTATTTTATTTATTTAAAAAATAATTGAAAAATTATTTTCATTGATGGAACATAATTTATTTGAGAATATTATAGAATGTCTTGGGTCACATAGATGTCTAACAAAAACCAAGTTGTGACTAAGAACTTCAAAAATGAATACATCAACAACAATTTTCCCCCCAAAACATGGATTTTTTCAGCCAAAAATCATTAACCCTTAATCATTACCAATTCTTATGATATATTAAATATAATACCATATATTGGTCACAAAAACAATTATTTTCTAACATTTTATCTGTTCATCCACATTCAAGGATCCATATTATTGTGTGATATGATTCATCAAATACAATTTCTATAACCACTGCATGTTCAACAATTTTTTTCTCATCCACGTTTTTGACTAAAAACATGATTCTTATTGTTTATATTCCTCAATGTATGATGGAATGAAATCATCTTATAGAGCTTCAAATTGATTTTCTATTTTCATCTCAATTGATGATACATTTAGCTGCGTCTTATGACCACATTCATTATACTTCGACATATTTCATTATATTGTTAGTGATAACATCTTAACATGTGTCTAAATCCTTTAAAAATGAAATTGTAAACATAAAATGAAATCATAGAATATTGATCCATGTATTCTTGCCTTTTCTGGCCTTATTCCTTTAGATACATCTTTTCTATGGAACAAAAGTTTTTTGATTGTCCCATCATTTGAAAACTATAACATCTAATGTGAGGTTCATTCTTGTATGGAAATACATTACTATTTGTTCTCCCTTTTGTTTTATGAGTCTTCTGATTTTGATTCATACCCAAATGAATCTTCAAACTCAAGGTGGGATCCTGTGGTATAACATATACCATTAATAATTTATTTTTGTTATAAATCCAAAAACTAGCTGTATAATTATGATCAATTATTTCCATCTCCCAAAACTACATTATTGACTTTACTAGAACTCCGATTATACATGCCATTTTTTTATTACCATTGTGTAATGATTAGCTAGAATAAAGAGTTTATCATGATATTTCACTTTTCTACGCATACTAACAACATCAACTTCAAGTTCCTTGATAGCTTTCATTTGATCTTTTGCAGTATTTTTCATACTCTAAATAACCCATTTATGTTCTATAATTTTTAATTTGTACAAAACCATCTTTTATAAGATATTTGGCCTTGATGAATTTAGTTTTTCTATTTTTTTATTTAGCTCAGACTTTTATTCTTCTAGCTGCTACATATAAAGTTTGGCATCATGAACGGCATTTCTAGATTTCATTGTATTGGATCTCGAAACACATGTCTCTTCAATATAATCTTCTAATTCAACCCAAAGGTCAACCCATCCTTCTACTTATCCCTCAAAACTATCACTTTCTTCCCTTATTTAAGAATTTCCCTAAACATCCACTATAATTTCTACTTCATGATACGTGCAGTCCACTAACTATTCTTCCTCATATTATTATGAACTGTCAACTTCTTTTGAGTATAGATTCTTATTTTTTAAAAAGATTCCATTAACCCTTTTCTTTCATTTCAAGTATGTTGATGAATTTATTGGGGAATTTCATTATTTCCTTTATCATCATCTTAAAAATTATTATGACAAATTGCTGTAAAATGTACCATATTTCCACATTAAATGCATGCATATAGTAGTTTACCTTAAAATTTTCATCATTCTATTTGCAGATATGATGAGATAAATGACATGAAATCATTCAAATTGCCTCCCTCTTAACTATATTCAATAGAGTTCTTCTTCATGGCCTTGAAGCTCACTTCATTGTACTTCCCCTTTTCCACAACATCATTATCCTCATTTCCCATTTCAATTTAAACACTAGTACAGTGATAGTTATCCAATTATATCCCTTTTAGTTATTCATCTTCCTATACATAAATCATTCAAATTAAACCGTTGTGAAAGTTTTCTAATGATTTTCTTTACAAACTTAATATCTTCAATAATTTGATTTATCGTATAGATTTATTACCAAACAACATTAAACTGATTGAAAAATGTATCAAATAAATAATTTGGGTGCAGTCTCAGATTTTCATATATGATCCGTAGAACCATCAACATTTCTTCTTTAAGTGTTGAGTCACACTTATAAAGTTTCAATATCTTTTGACACATAAAATTTGATTTTTTACATGACATCAATATTATATATATTTAACTGTATATGGATCCCCCTAATGAACTGATTGCTTTGGTATCTACATATAATTAACTTCAGTGAGCTTCTAATAAATCACCACTATTGATATTGGCCAAAATTCCATGTATTACTGTTGTAAAGAAACCCATTACAAATGATTGGAAGTAGTTATCCATGTGATTCATCAATAATTGAAAATTTTCCCATCAAAGATCAGAATCAATTTTTTATTGACAACCTCCATTTCTGAAACATAGTGAAATACACAGACTTTCAAATGTTATATATGATACCAATTGTTATCCCAATTAGGTTAAATACTGTGGGGGGTGAATCAAGGTATGGAAAATTTAAACTATATCCCATTTATATATTGTTTCCTCATAAATGAAACACTTTTCTCTCCTTAACTAGTTACAAAGTATGAACATAAATTAAACCATTCATTAGACAAAAAGATTTTACTAGGTTCACCCCCACTAGGAAACTTACATAGAGAATAAAATAGGGGATTTCTAATATAAAAAATTTACAAGTGTAACATCCAAATTATATGGTTCGGGAAAGAACACCTATATGCCCAAGCTCACTACTTTTACTAAGTTTAGGGGAAGCTCTCTACTTTCTTAAGGGTCACTCCTTATGTCTCTTTCTATTTATCAATATCGGTGGAAATGATAATCATCTTACTCTTCCCCTTCTCACCACTCTTGGCAGGGATCGAATCACCTTTCATGGACTAGTATGTCCATCATTTTTCATTAATGCATGCATCCTCAATTGTATACTGATGCTCTGTTGAACAAGTATCATCATAAACTAGAATTCATAAACATGAGATAATTGAAAAAAATGATATAGAAGATGTGATATTTTCTAGTTTAATAACTATGTTCAAATACTCTTACAAGGGATTTTTTACATCTTAGTAGTCATCCCCTACAACTGATGATGAGTAATTAATTGTACGACCTCGTGGGTCATATCAAAGGAGTGAAAATTTCAATGACATCCTCAATGGATGATGTTGTGTAATCATGTGTCTGACTACAATCAGATATATTGAGTAGTATTGTCCATTCCATCCCTTTTTCTATTGATCTGGGGAGTGGAAGTTTCCATTTCATCCAATATATTATCAAATCCATGGATTATACATGTCTATGGAATTCAATATTTCATTAAATACATGAAGTAAAATGCCTATGGAATTTAAAACAAACCTCTATTCTATACCAATCCACCAATAATAAACATTCAAACAATTGAAAACAAATGAAATTTATTATCTATTCCAAATAATATTTTTCTCATTTCATAAACCATATAATATTCACACTTAACCATTTATTCATCTAAATCCTTCAACATTTTCAATTTAAACAATTTAATCAATTTAAAAACATGTAATCACATGGAGTGGAGGCATAATGCATTTCATAATATCACATTAAATTAATTAAGGAAACCATTAAGTTGGTAAGATCAGACACACAACCAATGGGATGATAACTCAAGATGAGGATACATACACACACCATAGGGTTTGTCTGGGTTGAGGTTAAAAAAAATTAAGAATCACATGCTACCATGTGTGAAACTTATCAAAGTTCCAATCAATTTCATCAATGAAATAATTTAATTATAGGAGAAACACTTAGAGGTTAGCATGATTCACAATATAAATAGGGTTTAAAAAACTAGGCCATAAGGGAAACGATATATAGTACCTACCATAAACTTATGGAAGAACATTAATATTGTGAGATGAATGGTTCTTGAATCAGATTCTAGATCATGAAACCATATTAAATCCAAGGTTTTTACATTAAATAGTAGAAAAAAGACCCCCTATATGATGAAAAAAAAAGATATTATGTCAATGGTTATAAAATATTTAATGTGGAATTAGAAGTTTATCCTAAGAACACTAGGTTGAACAATTAGGTCGCATGGTTGTCCAAACTGTGTCCAATCCACTATCATATAACCTCTTCAATAGAAAACCCACATGGGTCATGTGCATGGTTTGGGAAACCATGAAAACCCATTTGATTTTCCTTTACTAATTATTTCATATGCTTTAAATGGGTGTGTTGCCTAGGTTACACAGTTTCTTTAAACCATGTGGCTCTAGATAGATCCTAGGACCACCACGTATGATTACTCCAAACCATGTGGCATATGTATCATGTTTTATACAAACCATTAATACCGATTTAATTTTCCCAAAAAACTGGCCTATATGCATCAAACAAGCCTCGAAAACCACTAAACTAGTGTAACCTCATTATAAGTCATCATTCACTCAAAACAAATAAATTAAACTAATATGTAATTGATCCACACCTTAAGGTAAAAGTTGATATCTTACACCGTCTACTACCTCTTACACTATTGATACTCCCCTTAATCCCTTTAATTTTGGTAGAAGTATTTAGGGATTTATCGAAATTTTCATTAGAGTATTGCGGAAATAATCTTGGTATGAAAGGTATTTTATTATATTTTCCAATAATTGTCACACCCATGATGTCATTCAAATGTATTAATTGTCTGTTTATTGGCTTTAATTTTTGTTCTTTATTTTCTATATTACATTCCATGTAAATAATTAAAATTTAGAAGAAATTGACATATTTATTGTGATAAAGCATGGTTTCATTAAACAAATTCATAGGAATATTGGATATAATTTCTCAATGTTGAACATTAATTTAATTTTCATTGGAAATTTTTATTTGGATCATGAAATGGGAAAATTGATGAAATTAATTATTTTTACATTTTATGTTCAATTGAGAATTGTTTTTAATTTTAATCCAAATTAAACAAGAATGGTGGTGGTCATATTATAAACTAATTGGGATAGATTTATCATTTGTACCATATTATCTAGATTACACATTGAAATGGAAAACTCTGACTGTAATTCCAATGCTAGGTTGGATTCAACATAATCGACCTTGGTAAACTATTTAGGATATAACTTCATCTTCTATACATATTTTGGGTTGAAATGTTAAATATTATTAATGGATAATTTTCAGTCACATAATTCCATGAAAGTGACATTTGGTTCCCATGGGAACTGATTTGAAATTTCACATCAAAGGGGAGTAAATATTAAATGAATTATTTCTCTTATTCCCATGTTAAAAATTAAAACCATAGGATTCACCCACACTATATAATTGGTTTAATTACCCAATTTTATTTGTTTACACGTATTTTTGATGGTGTTTTTGAGTATATATGTTCTTCTCTATCTCTCTAACAATTTTGAAGAAGGAATGCGTGTCGAAATGTTATATTCTATAAAGGATCTCATCATCTTCTACATTTTGTTTCAGCATTTTTGTTGTTGTAATATTATTTTATATTTATGAAATCTTATTTGTTAGTCTCTTTTAATATATTTAATTTTATTTATCATGCTGTAATTAAAGAGTGGATAGTATATTTGGTTTCCCCCAATTTTTCCTTTAATTATCCAAATCATCTTCTTGGTGGAATCTTTATCCATGTAGGAGTAGTTACCATTCATAGTTGATCTAATTCAAACTCCATTAATATTTATTTTTATTCCATGGACCAACATTAAATGACAAAATGTATTAAATTATTTTAATGGTAATTTATAATGAACATGAGAAATTATATCATTGATCATGAGTTCAGGCTTGTGTGAATCACGGGAGTGGTACATTAATAACTTAATTTAATAAAAATGGGATAAATTTTTAGTGTTTGATTCTAAAACCACAAAAAATTCCAATTGATATGGTGGTAATTCGGCCTAAATTTGAAACTATATAAAAGTTGGTTTTTTGGACCACAAACAAAGCTAGGTGTCACAATTGGATTTCCCTATGTAAACATAAGGATCATTTCTTCCCATTATTGTTGTCATGTTAATTTTCTTATTTTTTGGGGAATGAAAATATTAAGAAATTAAAATTAAATTTATTTAAATAATATGCAGAACAATTAATGAATAATTTTGGGTTATATAACATTAATGACATATTATCATATTGATTTTTTTAAAAAATTGTTTCATTTTATTTTTTTTTCTTCTCAAAATTCACTCAAACCCCTCATTATTGGTTCCATATTTCATTTTTTTATTTCTTGAAACCTATTAAGGGATGTTTAATTCTCAATCTCTTAAAGAGAATAACATATGTTACCCCTATGTTAATAATAGGATACAATCACATACAATTTCAGATTCCCTGAAATAACACTCATCAAATTAGTGATGTTATGAGGAAGGCATGTGTTTTATTCATCCTCTTTTAGGTAAGTCAATTATATTTCAATTATATTTTTTTATTCTCCTAACATTTATTTTATATTAATTTTTATACTTCCTATTATTATTTAACTAGTAATTGAAACCTCATTTGATGATATTTTTATGAATTTTTTATTTTATTCATATTTTTCACTCTAATGGATGAAATGATCAAAACCAGATATTCATTTTGAATTTTACCAAAACATTAAATGAGAATTTATTGATTGATTAATACAGTAATAAATTTTTGGATGTCTATAATTATATATCCTTTTTTGCTTCCATTATATTTATATTATTGATTCGGACAACTAAATCCAAATAAAATTAGATTCTCACCAAACTATTGCAAACAACAATGATCATGAATGAACCACAAGATATTTGAATACACATGATATTAATATTAATAGAATAATTGATGCATACTAAATACTCAAATAATAGTTTTATCTAAAATATATTTTAATTAATATTCTCCCCAAATATCATGGTCTTTATGTATCAAACTCAAAAAAATATCTTAAATAATTCAATCTATTTTAGTAAACCATGAAAACAAATAATTTATCTAATGATAAAATCAAATTATGTGTACTCACATTATCACTCAAGGGAACTAATAATGATTAGATTTATTACTTCAAACTTGATGATGGTACCACTACAAAGGGGAAGATAATGTTTGAATTTATTGAAGTAGGGGAATTGGATGGCCAACCCCCAATGACCACTCAAGTATTGATTGATAAAATAGATCAAAATAGAAATAATTAATTTATCGAGGTCTAAGTTGTATAAGGTGAGTACATTTGGTAATTTCTTCTCTTGGAAACAAATAACATTATATTCAAATAGATTAATTAATAATACTGAAGATACACATAGATTTGAATGAAATACCTTGATAGCCACTCTATTAATGTATCGTGTCAATTTTTAATGATCTGAACCATCAAATAGTTTCCTATCAATTAGATTATGAAACAGGGGAATGAGAATCCATGTTCTTTGAGGGACCATTTTAACATCAACAAAAAATTCCCAAAAAAATAATTATGATTTATTAACACCAACATAAATGTAAGGATGATTACATCACTTAGATTTGAGTTATAGATATGGTTGTAAAATAAAGGGAAACTTTTCATCAAAAAATACAGTAACCTAATCCTTATGAATATATTTTTCACCAATCGAAAATAATATTTGACTCGCTGGAGTAAGTAAGTAAACTGGAACATTGGGAATCCTAACCAATGGTAAATTCTATAGAAAATGATATTTTAAAAAAATTTATTCATAATAAAAATAATAAAATAGATAGTCAAGATATAGAGTTGTGGGAGTTAAATATGTAAATGATCCATATTTACATAGACTGTCATGAAATATAATACTATGACAATACATATATTCCCTATAGGAACAGTCTAAATCCCATGTTTATTTTCAATGCCATCACATTGAAGAGTGGGTTGAAAACAGGGGAGGGATGTGTTCTTATTAGTCCACCAGAAATCACCCATCCTCGGTAGAGTAAACAATCACCTTCGGTCGATAAGAATGAAAAGGTGAAAGAGGAGGTAAAGAACATGAATGATTATGTATCTTCTTTTACACTCCCATTTACAAATAATTTTTTATAAACCCAACAAAATGATTATAGGGAAATTAAAATTTTCGTTTTTGATGCATTCAAGAGAGGTGAGATAAATATCATGTATCTTAAGGACATTAGTAAGATCCCATGGTATACAATTGTTTTAAATGAAATTAATAAAAACAAATGTGGGATCAAGGGAAATGATATGATAAATCAAGGAAATAATGATTCGAGACTCATTAAACTAACTCATGTTATTAATATGATTTGGAGGCATGCTAAGGAATTAAATATTCCACAAACTATAATAAAATATATTTTTCATATTATTTTGGTGATTTTGGAGAAAATATTATGGGAATTATTCACTCAATTTCATCATATTCACTGTGTAGGGGGATTAAGATGACAAGAATATTGGCATGATTGAAAAATAGATCTACGACATATCCAATTGGATTCATTGATTATGTATTTGTTATGTTAAGAGACAATATCATTTATATTAATTTCTATATTCTTATCACCGAGGGAGATCCATTTATTTCTCATTCAGCCATGACATTAGTTATTCCCTTCCAAAAAACTATAAAAAGTCATAAATTTACATGATTTTACAAATTCAATGAATATTTGGGATGATTTTTCTGATATAATATTATAGAATTTGTGAAGTACCCCTCATAATCTCATCCTTCTTTATTTCTCCCCCATTTAACCCATAATGTAAAAAGTCATTGGATTTAAATTATCAATTTTTTTAAATTATTATATGAATTGGGTGTAGTTTTATGTCTATGTGTATTTACACACCTATTTATTATGATCACACCTCTCTTAGTAATGATTATGATATGGGTTCATATTCAGATTATAACCATGTTCTTTTTTTATAATGACATGTCCATTGAATTTTATGATGGATTTGATACATTTTTGTCTAATGTTTTTTATTTTTATTCTTATATATATATTTATTATGGCCATACTTTAGTTCCTCCATTATCCTCGTCCATACATTACCTCCAAAATTTAAACAGTACTCATTTCCACCAAATCAAAAATACCCACAGTCTTTATGGACTGAGATATTACTCATTTTCATTACTAGATTTATATATTTCAAACATTAATAAAAACATTTGAATATATTAATCTACATCATTAGTTAAATTTGGTAAAACATAGATGATATATTGGGTATTAACCCCACTTTATTAATACATATGATTCTTTAGAAGTTGTGGATAAACTGACACGAAAGCCAAAAAGGAATCTTAATCCCACTCTTCTAGATGTTTAAATAATTGAGGATTAAAATTTACTTGAGGTAAGACTAAATTAATATATTTATGATTCTATGTTGGAAAATAGTATTTAGGAAATGCCTAAGGAAAATTGAGATACAATTTCTAGAAATGAGAAAGATGGAATAGTTTTTATTAGGGTGAAATAGATTGTGATTGTTTGTTGATTATAGGAATCTGAATATATCAACTCGTCAATAGTATCTTGCCCTCCCATTCATTAATAAAATGAATGAGATAATTACTAGTAGTAAAAAATATAGATACTTAGTCAGATATTTTTGATAAAAATAGGTTTCTATTTAACTATAGGATCAGGGGAATACAACATTAACATACCCATTCCAAAAATATTCAAACATTTGAATTCCATTTAGACATTGTAACACATGAGGAACCTTCAAGAGATGCACATGGATTATGTTTTTTACGTTCTCAATAGTTTAATGGCATTATTATTGATTTTTTTGAACCATTATTAGTATCATTTAATAGTCAAATATGTTATTTAATTTTGTAATGCATTTTAAAAACATAGAATAGAGCTTGAAATATATATAGTATATTTTTTTATCTATTTTATATATTATATTAGTTTATGATATCTGATCGTACCCATTACATGTTGAATTTTGTCAACACTTCATTATAGTTTTCATTACGATTGATATACCATTACTAATAATAATTATAAAGGATTTTTATTTTCCATTTTATGATTCTTATACAGTTTATTTTTATGATATTAATAAATATATCACTTCCCCACCAATAATATATCCCCCCATGATGGGATCTCTTATTTTCATGTAATATCTAATGCTAAAAAAATGCCTTTGGAGTAGTAATATCATTGATAATGGACGTTTATTGAACTTATATTACTTATAAATCAAATAAATGGATTAAAACACGTAAAATGATAGCAAAATGGAAAAATAGTTTCTTGTTGTCATATTTTTTTACATAAAATTTTTCTTATTTATTAAGAAATTCAATAGTTATTTTTTCTAAACTTGTAGCATTGAAGAACCTCCTACGGAATCTAGAAATAAATAAGATATATATTTTCTTGGATCTCATTATTCAAGGGGTTTTACATTGACATAATTCATTAGAAGGTGTTATAATAAAAAGTGGGTGTCCACATAATAAGTATGAAACACATGTCAAAGTATAAACATAAGAACATGTACCATTTGAGATACCATTCCCAATGAGTATATTTACGTCATCAATAGTTCCAATCCTTGGTATATGGATTTAATGATTTACTTGGATGCATTTCAGATTCCTTCCAACCAAACTAATCACACTATTTAGAAATTGAAGTGTCAGTATATGGTTTATGTATGTGATGGTCCTTACATTTTTGTCAATTTTAGTACCCATGTCATAAGAAGATGTGTTCCTGATCAATAGTATGAGTGAGTTTTGAATTTATTCATACACGTAGTTGTGTTAGAATCATTGTACCAAAATTAAATTGTAGGAAAATCTTATACACTGCAAATTATTATCCTATATTTTTTTCTTGATTCCAATGTGTTTTGTAATTCACACACACATTGGAAGCACAATCGAAACATTTCAATGAGTCAAGGGATTCCCCGATATCCCATATTATTCTATGAGATCATTAATGAATGAGGAATATATTTTAGGGGAGTATTACCATGTTTATTTTTTTTCATGTACATTCGTGTATCTTTTGATTATTTCAGAAAATGGGTGGGGGGTAATGCTATTAGGAATGATTATTATCAGGTTGCATTTTTTTGTCAAGGATCTAATTTTGTATTGAGTTGTAGTACTGAAAGATATCATTAGTGACCAATGGTCATGAATTTTCAACAAAATTTTATTTTCATTCCATTTACCTTTGCTGTGAAATACTGAACTCCGATACCATTCCACAATTAAAATATTTATTAGGGTCAAGTTTCAAATTAATAATTTATGTTTATATTATTGATAATGATTTAGTTGAAAAATAAGTATATGATAAATTATATAGATGATGTGCTATGGGGTTATAGGCTGTATTGAAAACACGCATTGGAATTTTTACATATTAGATAGTTTTGATGAAATCATGTAGTCTCCCAATAGATATTGGGAATTTAACATATTGGGAATGAAATATATGATACATGGATAAATCCCAATTCAAGGAAAATTGTAAGATATATAATTTAGTTCATGAGAATGTCCACTTTTAATTTTCGGAGAGATCAATCGTTTATAATTAATGATCAAATTTAACTCATGATAGAATAAAAAATGGGTATTTCATATGGGATAGAATGTCCTATATAGTTAGTAATTTATAATGACCCTGAATATAATATACTCAAGAAGTAAAGTACCTTATATTTTAATATCATGTTTTCATATATGGTGTAGTGAATGTCACAGAAGAGGCTATAATAATAAGCTTTATAGTCAATGTGTAGTGATTGAAGCAATAATTTGAAGAATTCCCATACAGATAGTTAGTTTCATCACACTACATAAGCAATTTGTCACATGAGAACATTAGTATATCCCGTACCCTCTCATATATATGTTTTTTAATTTAAATTATTCATTCCACGTAAGTGATTAATTTCATAATGTCACACTAAGACAGTGTGACATTTTTTGTGTAGAAACGGGGATGAAATTTTGAGTATGAGCATTAATTTTTTTTCCATCACAGTAATATTGTTAAAAAATAAAAAAACCCAAAAAATAATAATTCTACATGGTCATTCATTCAATTAACCCTAAAAATGCATGTTTTTGTTTTTTCATTATCTAGGGATTAATGTTGTGATTGAGAATGTTTTCCCAATTGTTGGTTGATTTTAGTGATATTGGATTATGGTCAATGATATAGTTTATAATGTCATTATGAAACCTATAAGACTTTAAACCAATTATTATTGGTATTTTTTGAGAAATTTATTTTCCTTAATATCTCCACACATCTTCCTAAACCATCATTACATGTGATTTTTTCATTCCCAATTCAAGGTATAATCATGTTAAGTTATGTTTTATCATTAATACAATGTTGTTTCCATATATTTTTTTCCCTTATGTGGATTTCCCTTACAATAAAATATTGAAATGTTCATGTATATATAATATCCAAATATTAAATGCCCAAAATAAATCTAAACATATAACAATAATGAAATGTAAAATATATGAGGATATCTAGGTTGGGAGCATAATGATTGACTTTTGGTAATGCTGAAATGATTTTTTTGAAATATGGATTGAAAATATGTTGAATATTTGTAGTGGAATAGCATAAAGTAAATAGAAATGTATTAATTGGATTAAATACATTTAATAATGAGTTAAGGGAAAATATTAAAATTGTTGGGACACACACCCACATGGGAAATTTTGGCATGGTATATTCATAATTTTTTATATCCGATTATGTTCATCAATATCCCTAGATTTTGTTTCGATAAAGTTTACATGAAAATGAATGTATGTGTTTCTTACCTTTACAATTTTTTTTATTCGCACTTTGCTAAAATTTCTGTCATTTATTGAGAAGTGTCCACATGATTCATTTTATAAATTACATTACATATGAAATTTATAAGGAGTGAAAATAGATAAGTGTGATGGAGTTGATAAAAAATGTATTTATTTAATATTTTGTTGATAATAAATAATATTATATCCCCATATTGATTTTTAATTTAATTCATAAATTAAATTTGTTTAAAATCCGAAATTTGTAAATTCCCATAAAATAATATCTTACCATTTTTTGTAAACTCTAGACTTTAATCTTGAATTTTTTTGTTGGAAAATTTTAAGTTGAATTTTTTGGATGTATTTTAAACTACTTGGAATACCTTTCTTATTTGGACTATTTATGCTCGATCAAACATTAATATGGTGAAATGTGGGTGTGAAATGAAATATTGGATAGATTTGTTTGATTAAACCTTTTCCAACCATTTGGGAAACCAAATTATTTATCCATTCTTTTCCAGGGTTGATATTTTGATAGTTTTTAGTGGATGAGTATTTTATATATTTATGAAACTATAGAGATTTTTTCTTTTTTGGGAAATAATTTTAATATTAAACTCAATGTGGAGTAAAAGTTTGGGATAGAATTATGCATGCACCCTTAATGTCTTTTCAAGAACCATTAACCTAGACACAATGTAATTAAATTTTCCATTAGGGGAAGGTTTTTTCATGACATTATTATTGTGTCAATAGAGATATTAGTTATTTTTTTGTTCATAATATATTTGGAGAAGGTAGTATTGTGGAAAGATCCTCATATCATATGACACACCCCCTCTTTATCACCTTCACATATGATTTATTTTTTTATTATAATATCAATTTTTATTCAATAAAACATAGTAATTATTATATTTAAATATTTTTATGTTTGTTGTTGAGGCTGGAATTAAATAGTTGGGATGATATTACAATTTACCCTTCTATATCCATAAAATTTAAAAATCATCTCCATGATTACAACCCCTCTAATAATGAGTAGTTTTTAGGAGCATATTTATGTCATCAGTTTATAGGGTTTTAATGTAATCCCCATACAAAATTATTTCTCATTTTATGGATAAGGATGCTTCTATAATTTTCCACTGGTTAGATATTGGATATTGTACCAATACAAAACCAGGATTCCACAATTTGATGTCATAAATATTGCATATAATTAGTTTTCAATATCAGTTTTTCAAAATTTAAATATTGGCCTTGAACCGATATTAATCTAGGTGAAGTTAAAAGAAAATGGTTTAATATATTTTTGTAATCGATGTTGAAACATCATATAATATTGAATTTATGTGATATTAAAAAATATATTTTATAAAAAATAACCTTTAAATTAAGTTTCTGTAAATTTTTTTTTTGATTTTATACATGTTGAAATCTTTAAAAATGACCATTCCCCATTGGTTTTTTATAAAAATATCAGTAGAAAATATGAAAATGTTTAACATTTTATTTCATTTTTTTGGGAAAAAGATACATCAATATTTTTCCTCTCACGTTTTGACAATGTATTTAACATGAAACTGATGTCGAAATCCACTTTCCTTGTCAATTTAATTGAATATAGATATTGAAAATTTATGAAAACATTAGAAAACATTACACATATGTTTAACAGGAAAATATTTATGTAATATTCTTTCTATGTTTTGTTTAAAATAAAACAATATATTTAAATTATTTCACTAATTTTTCACATCATTTAATGAAAAAATTATTATGTTCATCTATGTAAAAAAAATAATATACACACATTAATAAAAATTGAAAATTATTAACAATGAAACAAATAGTAAAAAAATGTAATCCCTAAAAAAATTTATATATAATACTTTTTTAAACAATAATTAATGAGGGATATGTGATATTATAATTAAAAAATAACAATACTATAAAATACTTTTCAAAAAATAAAAATAAAATATTTGGGTTAGTTACTCACCCGTATATGATGTGACATCATTGAATGTAAAAAATAAACATTAATGTTATATTATTAAAAAATGGAATATTTTGATATAAATGCTACAACATTTTATATAGATTAACCTATTAAATTCCTCAAATCTCCTACTATGATGATGTCAAACATGAATATGAAATCACAATAACTACATTCCAATTATTAATTTTTGATGATGGAGCATTAATAACGGAACATTAAATTGGAAATAAAAACCTTTATATACATATATATAATTGTTTCCGTGTGTGTGTGTAAAATGTGTCAAATATTATCAAATATAAAATTAAGTTACCTTATCATTCACATGTTTCGTTATATTTTGATCTTTTATTGATAAGATATTATTATTAATCATTACCCATTACTATAAATTTATATATCATCCAAAAAAACAGGTATAAAAATAATAAATAATAATAAAGAACATATATAAAATAATAATGAATACATAAAGAAATTTTTTCTAAAAAATTTATGAAATCCACATAATAATGAGAAAACCCAATATAATGTGCATTCATTGGGGTAAAATATAATTAATATCAAATAAACACAATAATATAAAAATTCTATAATCAGTGAAATTATTTTTAGAACAAAGATCAAGACAGAGGCCTATTATTAAAAAAGGAAAAGACATTATATAAAGGTAAACATATGGGGCCATACAAGCATCACTCCCTCATGCCAAGAAGTCCCAAAATAGATCAAACATCTTATTCAAAGTCATATGAATCATTATAACCACCATACCAATAAGAATCAAATTCTATGAGACTGTGAAACATGGTGACCATAGTTGGCTTCAAATAACAATAATCATTCTTACTTATGGATTTCCTGAGAGGAATAGAATGAAACGCGTCATCATCCACAATGACATTTGTCCCTTTGGAAAAATCTTGACTATAAGACGGTTTTTTCGGGGATTCATCCTCAATGTCACCCCACCTTCCATTGGCTCCCTGATATTCCATTAATTTATTAATTTCCTCTTTGATAGTTGAAATATTTCCTTTATTACTCAGGTTTTTCTACCACTCCATAAGGCCACCCTCTATTTGAGAACTCTAACCGTGTCCGAATATTATCATCAGTGCCATATTCTCTGGCTCATGAGTCACTGGTGTCAAATCCCTAAATAGCTGTGAGGAACCATCTCTGACCTGCACATTGTCTTTTTCAGGAGTGAATTGTCCCGTAATATTTTTTGAGGTTTGTTTCATCACTTTTTTCCTACAAGAAGATTCATGATTCCCTTTTGATGAACAAAAAGAGAAAACCAAATTTTGATGACATTTCGTCTTACAATGACCAATAGCTTGGCACTCTGAACAAATGTCGATAAATATTTCATAATATAATTTTAAAGAATATCCTCATCCAGTGCAGACAAAACATCATTATGAATCAGGCCAGAGCACAGATCACCCTCCACCAGTACCCGTGAAAAGTGACCAAATTTGGAAATATTAGTATTCCTATCCATTTTAATAGGATTTCCCATAGTAGATGCAATATCAAATAATATTTCAGGATTCCACAAAATCAAATTGAGACCAATAATTTTAATCCGGACTTGTGCTTGAGTATTTTTTATGGAAAAAGGATTAAAATGAAAATCCTACTCTTGAAAGCAGATCATACCTGGCTTTAAGGCGATTGAACCGATTCCCCACTCCCTCCGCTTGAGAGCCTCTGATGAAAAAAATAGGAAAGAATCCCTGGCCGAGAAGGAATACATATCACCCCAGCAAAACCCCATACAGAAGTCAGCTTCCGAACAATTTCAATAACTTTCCAAGGATTCCCTCCACTGGGAAAAAGAATACTAGGAATTATGAAATATTTATAAATTATAAACTTGTCAAGAATTTCCTCTTTGTTAGCAGTAGCATGAGAAGTGTCTCTTTTTTTAATTTTTCACTCTGTAATAACATCCTTGACCTGCACAAAATACCTTCTTTCGAAATTCCTAATATCAGGATTCAAATATCCAGCAACCTCACCTTGGCGAGGCATCTCGGTTTTTTCACCCTTTCTATCCAAATTGTGCATTTGATCCCCAACCAAATCCCCTATAGTTAAATTTATGCCAGTAATTTCATCCACCATAGTGGATCTGCTCACCGCGCCACCTGAACCATTCACCGTCGCTGCAGTCACTCCACCCACAACCACGTCACCTGCACCGCCAGACTGGTCATCATCGCCGCCTTATTCGCAACGCTTGCACCACCCGGATCAGTCTTCACAGCCCGATATGAAACACCACCTGAAACCGGTTATGGATCCATATATTTGTATTCTCCAACCACCACCACACCACCAACGACTGATCGATTCTCCAAAGAACTCACACTGACCACCCTATTCATAGATCCATTAAACGGATTACTCACACTAACCTTAGCCATAGATCAGATCATCACCGCTATGCTCACACTACCCAAAGAATCCGCCACTACACTCGCACCACCCATTGCGCCGATTGCACCTCCTGCAACAGACCCTAACATGATCGAGGCATACCGCTCCACCATATGTCTGCAATCCAGAACATAAATATAAGCCTTCTTATCTTTAATGAAATGTGTGTATAGAACCATTATTAAATAATCAGTAAATAAGTACTTATTATTCATATTTATTTAATAAATAAAAAATGAAATTAAAATTTAATTTCATGTAAAAGAAACTAAGACACAAGTAAAATGTTCTTATCATAAATAACAGGACCCACACTATCTATTTTGAATATTATAAATTCATAGTATCATACACAAATATCATTTGTCATAGGAAAAACATAAGTATAATAAAAGACATAATAAATCAGGTTTAATATTTTTAACCCACCCGAAATTTCAGATGTATATGAATTTTATAGTTCCTAAACATATTAATATTTTATAATAGTTATTTTGATTTTTGATAATCCAATATTAATTATATTATTGAAAATATTATATATAATTTTCAAACAGATATATATTATTTCTAAAAATCCCCACACAACTCATATTGTAGGTGATGAATAAGGCCAACTGGATAGAGTAAAAAATGATCCAAATAATCTAGAACTCTAATATCCCTCTATATATGAAATGTAACACCTCAACCCCATAATCCCATCACCGGAGTATTATTTCATTATATTATTATTATTAAAAGGAATAAAATACCAATGGATAGATAATTTTAGTAGTAATGTAATAATATATTACTTACATGGTACGAATAATACAATGGGAAATAATGCATACAAGAATGATACATAATAATAAAATAACTAAATACTTGAATGATTATTAAAAGATTTTTTCTTCATAACAAGGATAAATGAAACATAACATGGGTGAGATAAAAAGATCAGTAAGTGTATATAAACAATAATTAATTGTGAATTAGTGAGAATAAATAAACAAGGGGTAGTGATTAACTGAAAATCAATGTCATTCAAAAAAATAAATAATGAAAAATCAATATGGTAAGGTTAGAAACTAAAAAAAATTCCACATAATTAATAAACATGAAAAACATTTATCTGTTGATATTTAGATGCAAAATATCATTGATAAAAAATATATAAATCTAATTGAAGGAAATTTTTAATTATTGTACATCATGTCTGAGTCATATGAAAACCTATAACGTCAAGACCATCCATAAGGTAGTTAAAGCTACATATTGAAAGATGATTAATTTCACCATCATATCCATCTTATAAGAACCTACCAATTCATCAAGGGGATATATAATGTATGAGCCCCACCCATCGTTGACTTTCAAAATCGTTTCCCTTATCAAATATTTGAAATAAATAATATTCTTTATGTAATATACATATTGAATAAAGTACATAGATTTATCAATATTTCTCAAATAATCAAATAACTGGCCAAGTAAACACCGTATGAAAAAATGGAATATGGTTCTGGAAATAATAATATAAATCACCCAAGAATGTTGATATATAATGAAATATGATTACAATATAGTCATTGTTTCAAGGGAATGTTAATAATCACAAAATCATGTGAGATTTCAATGAAAATCATTACGAACATTCTTGAGGAGAATAAACATTAAACATTCCAAAGCCTCCAATACAACTATGAAACATTTAAATCATAATAATCATGAAGTTATGACATTAAATAAAAATTATAATATCATGATAACATTGAGTATCACGATATTACAATTCAATGGGAAGTATATACACCATATAAATGAAACATGTTATACGACAACAAATAAGTCTTAATGTTATTTAAATTGAGATGAAATCCCTTACCTTTACCTTCCTTTTCATATATGATCTTTATACTCATGTATATTAGATTAAAATGTGTCACTAACTTAAAACAGATCCATTTTAGTACTTATTATTTCATATATCATATTACAATAATATCTTATTACGTTTTTATTAATAACCATTCATTATTTTAACTATTTTGGGTCTTAATTGACTAGTTTTCTCAAGAATGTTTTGGTTATTTATTTGTTGTTACTATTACCTCGATCATGATTTTGTCATAACAAAAATATAATTTAGGATTTAATTATAATAATTATTCAGTATATATTTATTTTGATAATTTCATAATATTCTGAGATAAAAAATGAAGGGCACGGTTCAAGGAGATGGTAGGTCATACGTACACATGAACACAACATTCATTTCTTTATTACATTAAAACAATGAAAAGTAAATGGTACATATGTATATTATTATTAAAGTATCATATAAATTTCATATATGATGTGTATATTTATTAAAAAAAAATTAATATGTTCCATGAGTATCGTGAATGAATCACATCACAATAACGAGGTCGTAGCACACACTTCCTCAAATGATGTTATCATATATAAAAAAAATGTAATATATATAGATATGAGTTATAATGAAATTATAGAAGATTATATAAATTATAAATATCACAAATATCATATCTAACTTTATTTTCCATCATCATGTCCACCCTCATAGGATATAATGGAAGAACAAATAATCTTCATTTTGAATGCGGTAGTTCTCTGTTCACATAAACATTAAGTTCAATACACATTTGATGGGGTGTGTGTGAAATTTTAGGTATAACCAATTTAATAAAAACATAATAATATATTGTGGGTAATTTTTTTATATATTCATTTAATAATAATATTTTATAATTTTTTTATTACAAATAAAACACAAAATATTAAGGAAAGATGCTACCTCTAAATCTGGTAACTCCTTTTGGTTTGAACTGAAAGGCTTCTTTATATGGATTTGAGACCATGGAGAGGAAAATAGTATAGATTTATGTATTTTGAAAATATATTTGGTCATATATAGGTCAATCCAAATGGGTTTGAGAGGTGTGAGGATGTGTGAGTACTTGAGGCCTTGTTATTGTGGAGGTGGAGTGACACTCTTGTATATTTTCAGACAGGGAATTCCAACCAAATTTTCACCTTTAAAGGGTCTAACATAATGTATACATTGATATAAAAGGTTTATAGGGTCTAAATATGTCTATAAAATGGATTTTGTCAGTATTTCAAGGTCATTTGGTTACCTATGTTGCATGATTAGTCTGTTATTCTGTTTAATTATTCTTTAATCATTATAATTTATCATAATTAAATTGAGAAGTTTTTTTTGGTAAAAAACGTAGTTGAACACATTATAATTAAAAATTTATTTCTATTCCCAATATAGATTCATTTTTTTCAATTTCTAATCAAATATCTGTTAGGAATTAATTTAAATTTAATCTTGTATATGGAACCACAGTACAGGTTTTTAATGAAACAATGTTCAAATAGTTGCTATAATTTAATTGCAAATTAAAAGTTAAATTTATGATAATGAACAAAATTTGGGTAATTTATAAAAACATGATATATTTAATCATTTAAGTCAATTTAATATTTAATTTTAATTTTATAAATAATGTAGATGAAAAATTAGTTTGGGAATAAATTTTCAGTATTTTTCACTATTCATTAAAAAATGAAACCTCACAGAAAATTAAAAAAATTAACCCTAAGATAATTTTTATGTTTCTATTAAAAATATGAAGTATTATATTACATATTTAATATATTATAGGGTCAAAAATTTTATTTAAAATACAATCTTCATTAAAAAATGACCCAACAACCCTTATAATATTATAGTATTTTATGTGAAATATTTGATCTCTTCTTATCATATGACTATAATATATATCAGAAGAGTGTAAAAATATATTTTTTGGATTTATAATATATAAATTTATCACATAATATCACTAAATTTGATATATTATTAATTTTTGCGGAAAATTTGAATAAATATATTTTTTGTGTAAATCAGGTGTTGTATGTATTGCAAATCTATCAACAAATTATAAAGTAAAATATGCTAAATGTTTGGGATTCTACATTATTTCATCCTTCAATACTTTTAACCTCCAAATTTCAGTGGTATTACCTTTAAAAATATGTTAGTAGTTTTTTTATATAATCCTATGGTTCCCTGGTTCCTTCCCCCATTTTGTGATTTATCCAAAGTAACTCTACTAGAAAATTTGTTGGATTTCTCACTACTTTCTCTCTAGTATCAATAATATGGATGTACATGAGAATCAGTTTCCCTTTGATACCGAACCTTATAAAACCCTTCCATGGTGATACCTTCACGAAATTGTGATCTCCAACATGGAATTCTGAATATTTCCTCTAGTTATTAGCATATCTGTTTGATCTACATTGATCCGATTAAATATGAGCTTGAATTGACTTTAAATTTATTGTAGATCCTTCAAAATATTTTGGGACTACCATTTTCCTTTCTCCAACTTCATTAAAAAAAGATGGAGTTTTAAAAATCTTTCCATATAATTCTTCATATTACACAATTTGAATACTTTTATGGAAATAATTATTATAGGAAAACTCTACTAAAAGTAATTACTGAGCAAACATACCATGAATGTATAATGATAATGACCACTACTTTTATTCCTATTTTGGTATAGTACTTTTAGAAATTTTATAATTTTGAGGATGGTAGGAAGTGATCGAGTGTATCATAGTTACAAGAGTGATATGATGTATTTTACATAATTTTTATGTAATTTTGGGATCTTGATCAGAAAAATTTTATTAAAGTTCTTCTATATGTATTAAAATGACAGTTTTATAAAGACATTCAAGGCACTGACGAGTAAGGTCTTCAATTATAGCAAGGAAATGTGCATATTTGGTTTGTCGATCAAAAATAACCCATATTGCATCATTCCATCTCGGAGACATTGGATGTATTCTGAAAAATTACATAATAATTTCAATTCACTTCTGCATATTAGTATGAAGATGTTGAGAACTCAATTAGGATGTTTCCTCATATATTTCACTATAGAAAATGGACGCATCTGGACACATAATAATAAATTTACTATTTCATATCATCCCACCAAAAGTGTTCCTTCAAGACCCTATATATCATTGTGAATACAGGGTATATAGAGAAATTTAAGCTATGAGCATCATCCAACAACTTTATTTTTTACCTCAGGAATATATGGAAGACATGACCTCTTCCAAAATTATTTTACACCTTCTTCACAAACAAAATTTTCTAATTTTACATCATTGACACCATTAAATTTCTTCTGAAATTCCACATCAACAAATTTATAATTCATTATCCTTTCTAATAATGATTGATTTTAAATCACTTCAAAAACTATTTTTGTCTCCCCATACATAAAAATTCTCATTTCTATATTTACTAGATCCACAAAAATAGGATCCTTCTGAATCCTCATTCAGTTTGAAACTCTGTGATCTTTTCATTTCAATTAATATTCTATTTTTTTCATTCCTTCGGTAGTTCTATATTAATAAATATTAATCCTTGTGCAATGTGATCCATCACCTTTGTATAATTTTAGATAGTATATTTTTGTGAATCATTATTTTCATGGATTCATGAGATATAAATTTATCAATTTTCTTAATAAACAGCCATGTTAGTACTTCGTTTCATCACTATATATGAAAAATCAATCACTCACCGATGGTAGATTCAAAATTGGAGGATTGACTACTTTTTCTTTTTTTTTCTTCAATTCATTTTTCACATTCTATTATCATGACAAACACGACCCATTTATGTGTAATGTTGATTAACAGGATAGCTAACTAGGATAATTTTTTAAAGAATCGTCGATAGTAACCTACCAAACCATTGAAGGTACTAGACTCACTTATGTTTATTTTCATAAAAAATTATCATAATTGAATCCCATGTAAGATAAACTTGTAACGCCCCGACCCTAGTTACCTGGAGTCGGTGCATTATTATATAACATTGGCATGATCACAAGAGATCATGTCTCGAAGGAAAAATTAGTTTAGTATCCTTGGATGTACTATATATATATATATTAGTTTTAAATTATATTATGAAATGGAAAAAAAACATTGTTCCCCCTTTGAACACACTCATATCCATAAGCCAATTCCTGTAGGTTAATCATAATATAATTTTTTGCATCCTAGTAAAATTAAAACATGAAAAATTTCTAAGCTCAAATGCTCAGTAAGGATAACAATATAGTATAAACAATCATAAATAAGAATAAACCTTTAAGGAAATATATAATAATAGAACACAATCATTTTAAACATAAACTATAGATTAAAATGTCAAAGATAAATAAAATATTTCCATTTACTTATTTACATGGATATTCAAAAATCGAATAATCACATGTAAAATCAATTTACAATTTCATAATGATGGAATGCATAATGATGGACATCATAACCACATAGTCAAGGCCTCATTCCATGAATACAAAATAATATATTTTCAAGGACTTTTGAAAAACACTGGTTTGTGTCTTGAGACATACTGATGCATCGAGGAGACATATCAGGCTCCACCTATCACGTACAATGTCCCATGAATTCCTCATATGAAAAGGATGAAACATAACATAAAAATTCATATTAAAACTAGCATATGAAATGTTAATACATTATCCATTAACCATGATTGGTATAAAAATACATATCCATTATCAAACATATAATAAAAACTTCAATACAATATGGAATATTTTATCATAATAAATCAACATCAAACAAGTTTAAAATCCCACAATGGATGATGACATAGATGAAATGAAAACAATTTGAGAGAAATATATCATTCTATTTTGAATCAATTAAATTTAATATAATTATATAATAAAACATTTATTTTGAATACAATATTTTAAGATCTTAAGGGAAGCATTGAAGGTGTTGTAATGACAGAAAATAGTCGCACCATCCGTATACATTAAAATCCCATTCTTACCTTAATTTTTCAAAAATGACATAAAGTACATCATTTGAAAAAAAAAACAGAAAGATTGCCTTAAAATCATTATATAAATATTCAAGAAAGTGTATAAATTACATTAACCCATATTTTAGTTAATATTAAATATGATTTGAAATACATTTTTATGAAAAATCAATGTGGTTGATAAAGAAGTCCATATATATACTAACGAATAAACACCCTCAGATAAATAATGTAATTGTAAAATTGACCCTTATAGTGTAATTTTATTTATTATAGGGTACATAAACCTCCTAAATAATATTTAAATAATTGTAATTAAATTATACTATAACCAAAAAAATAAATATGATATCATATATGATCTTCTAGTATTACTTTTTAATAATATTTCAACAGTATCATTGATTCGTGTGTTTACTAACTCATTTTACATTATATGTTTTGTAATGTAATTCATGTTAGTTAGGGATAATATGTATTTTATTTACATTAATAATGATATCATGTTCTTTAATAAAATTAATCCTAGAATGAAAATAATTCTTGAATTGTTAAGATGAGGATGGAATCTTCTCGCGTTCGTGGAAACGATAATCTGTACGTACATATGAGTGAAAAATTCAATCTATTAAAGATGAAATCATATGTTACTTTATGTTATATCATATACAACGAATCATTAAACTTGTTATATTAATTTTTTTAACAAAATATACTCATTATTATACCCATCCAAATAACGAAGTGTGGAATAACAAACTACACCACGACGCGGAGACGGTATGCCGTATGTATGCAGTTATGGTGACTTTTACATTAATAGGATGGATATAGTAATAAATATGGTTCTAAAATATTTATAATTAAATCACATTATTTATAAGTTACTAGTGTTATTGTTCATTCATTGAAATAACAAAGAAAGAGGAAGTGGAAGAAGAAATGAACTTTGAAAAAGGTGATGAAATTATTACCTCATCTTCAGGTGATCCATTTTAATTTGATCAAAAAGGTTCCTTATGTTGGACATCTGATCAATTTATGGCATATAGGTTGAATTTATGGTTGTGAAGAGGATATTTTAGAAGGTTGTTGTCGAGCCAGATGGATTTGGAGGTGTGATTTTGAGAGAAGTCCAAGTACCCTATTACAAGAGAGGTGAGCGACACTTTAAGAAAAGCTAGAAATATAATTTTATTATAAAATAATTTTCCATTTATAATGGATTAAAATTATATATTTAGAGTCTAAGGTGAGTCAATGTAGAAAAACTTGAACCAATGGGTTTTAGACAAGTTTAGGTCACCATATTAGCCTTATCTTTAAGATTTTCACTCTTAGTTAAACAGTTTAACATTTACCACGATTCTTTGTATTATTATCATAAATGGTTTATAAAAATACTATGAAAATCCAAGAGAAACCCAAGTTTTTCATTTTTAAAATATCTAACCTTATCTAATTTTATTTTCCAATCCTTAGATTTCCAGGAACATTATATCATTTAATAAAATCGTGTTTGTTCTAAAAACTCATTTATGTCAATGTTGACTTCATTTGGTATTTGGTTTTTTTGAATGCTATTACAACTTGATTACATAGAACATAATAAATTAAATCATTATTGACATATCATATTAAAATAGATAATTAGTGGAATGCATTCTAGGTATCCATTTAAATTTATTTGGTTATTTATAATATCAATTATTATAATATTTTAATAATAAGGTAATTAATGCATCATCATTGTGTAATAAATAAATTTAATTATTTAATTACTAAAAATTATAAATAAAATACAGTTATGTAGGAAATAATTTTATCTTTATAATGAAAATTTATAGTTGAATTTATCTTATTTTTAACCATATATTAAAAATGTTTTCGTTATTAAAATTTAAATTTAACTCTTTTAAATCTTTTCTAAATACAATGATAGTAACTATCCTAAGATAATCAAAGTGGATCAAATATGATCATATTTTGTCCTAAGGTTTATTATAACATGATTTAGAGTAATTATAATATCATTTTTACCTTTAATTACCCTATTTAATTTTAACCATTGAAAATAAAATTCAAAAATTACTATTATCAAAAAATTATTTTCATCCCATTGAACCACATTTTACTTACTGATGTCAACTGTGTCTCTTATATTTTTGAAATTGAATTCATAAAAGTAGTAAAATTACATTTTATAAAAATTTTCAAATGTTCCTAGACGGTTGGGAAAAATAGTTAAAAATTTCAATAAAATATTATATATATAATCAAATTATAAAATGAATTCAATAAATTAAATTTGACAAATATGTGAAATATGTATCTATTTTGACAATAAAATTTATTTAAATTTAAAAATATTAATTTAAATAAATTTTCGGTTTTATAAATTAACGTAGTATTTTCCACTATTCATCAAAAGTTGAATATTTTCAAAAAAATACCAAAAAGTCTCCCTAAGTTAATTATGATATTTAGAATCAAAAAAATGAAGACCATTTTGAAAAGAAAAAATTATAAAATTTCAAAAAGTGGGTATTACTATTTATAAAGGCTAGTTTGATTGGTCGTGGTGAGCTAGAACTCGAAGTTGCGTAAAACCCAGGATATAATTTTTTTTAAAGAGAAGCATATTACTGAAACTTGGAGTGTTAAATTCTCTCCTTCTTCAAATTATTTCATGCTCAAAATTTCTAGAATATTACTGAATAATAATATATCGGTGGTTCTTCTTGATAAGTTCCTTGGGATCCCATGTTGACTCTTCATTCTTATTATTTCTCCATAGAACATTATGGATATGAGTCTTCTAGTTCCTCAACACTTGTCATATGGTATCAAGAATTATGATATGCTATTCACAATAAAATGGATCTGGTTCTTATTCTATTTCATCAAAGGTGAGAATATCCGATGCATCAGGAATGTATTTTCTTGAAAATGATATGTGGAATGCATCATGATCTTTGGAGAGACATGGAAGCATTGCCAAATGGTAAGCTGCAATTCTAATTCGTTCTAGAATTTCAAAAGGACTGATGTACCTGGGACTCAATTTACCCTTCATATTGAATTGTAGAACACCCTTACATGGAGATACCTTCAAGAAAACATGTTCTCATACATGAAATTTCAATCCATTCCTTCAGTTATTGGCATATCTCTTTTTCCTACATTGAAATTATATGATGTGGGTTTGGATATTCATCACCTATTCAATTTTTTCCATAACATGTTCTAGGACAATGAGTTTTCTTTCACCTACATCATTCCAAAAAATTGGTGTGGGACATCTCTTTCCATATAACTCTTCATATGGTGCAATCTGAATAAATGAATAGAAGATATTGTTATAGGAATATTCTATCAAAGGTAAATATTAATACATCATACCTTGAAAGTCATGTTAGCAAGATCTGAACTGGTCTTCTAAGGTTTGAATAGTCCGTTCTGATTAACCATCATTTTATGGGTGGTAGGAAGTGCTCTATTGATGTTCACTATCTAGAGAATTTAATGACTTTTCATAAATACTGATGTGAAACGGGTATCATGATCAGAAAAAATTGATAAGGGTACTCCATAACGTCTTAAAACAACATTAATATATATTCTTCCTAAACTATCAAGTGGTAAATCTTATCTTATAGCATAAAAATGTGCTGACTTAGTAAGACGATAACCAATGATCTATACTGCATCATTCCTTCTAGGATTCTATGGTAGCCCCATGAACAAGTACCTTATAATATCATCCCATTTCCACTCTATTATGGGTATAGGTTTCATGAATCCTCAAGGATGTTTTATTCCAACCATAACCTATAGAAAAACCATACTCCTTGACACATAATCAGCAATCCCCCCCTTCATGTTGTCAAACCAAAAATTTTCCTTCAAATCTCTATAAATCATAGTGATAGAAGGGAATATATTTAAAGTTGTGCTATGAGAATCATCCAACAATTCCCATTTTTATATCACGTAAGTCACGAACAAAAAGTCTATTTCGATATTTCAAAATTCTATCTTCAAATACGAGGTCAATCATTCTCCCATCACTCACCACTTTATTTTTTAGAACTCTTTATCATCAGTTTGTGAACTTTTTATCCTTTCTAGTAATGATGATTTTTCAACCATTTTAAAAGGTATTGATTTTTCACCTTCCATGATTATTAACATATCCAAATTTACTAGATCCATGAACTTAGAATCAATTTCCACACTCGTATTGTTCAAAACATAAGGATCATTTCTAATCAAAGCATCTTCAACCGTCATTGCCTTGACTGGGTGGTAGTGTATAGTGAAATCATAATCCTCATGTAGTTCAATCAATTGTATTTTCCTTATGTTGTGTTCTTTCTATGAGAAAATATATTTTTAAATCTTCTGATCAGTATATATCTCACATTTTTCTCCATATATATTATGTCTCTATATCAGTAGAGAAAATATTACAAATAATAACTCTAGATCATGAGTGGGATAGTTTTCTTCATAAATATTTAGGTACTATTATGCATAGAAAATATCCCTATCATTCTACATAAGGACACAATTAGGTCCATTATTTGAAGTACCACTAAAAATAAAAAACTCATCATTCCCCGATAGTAGAGTCATGATATAAGAATTGACTAATCTTATCATTAGTTCTTTAAAACATTCTTCACAATATTGCGTACAAATTTTTTTTACCCCATTAAGTGTGAACATGGTTAATGGTTTAGCCAATCAGGTAAAATTCTCTATGAAACGCCTATAATAACCTCATAAACCAAAAAAACTTCATACCTTGGTTATAATCGTTAGTGATGGAAATTATTCTATTTCTCTTGTCATAAAATGATCAATAGAGATTCAATATTTAGAGACAATATGGACATTAATGTAAATCTCTTGAAACTAGAATTCACAATTGTTAAACTTCGCATATAATTCATTTATTCTAAGATTCATTAGAATAGTGCGCATTTGATTTTCATGATCTTTGTTGTATTTGTATTATTCTATGATATCATCAATAAATATAACTAAAAATTCATCAAGATATTCCTTGAAAACTCTATTTCTTAGATCCATGATGAAAGATGGTGAATTAGTTAGTCTAAAATGCATTATTGTAAACTTGTAATTCCCATACATCGTATAAAATGCTATCATAGGAATGAATTCCTTATTCACACACAACTGATGATATCTAGATCAATGTTCAATCCATCAAACATATTTAGCTCCATGAAGATGACCGAATAAATCATCAATGTGAGGTATGGGATAATTTTTCGTTAGTCTTATAGCATTGATATCCCTATGGTCAATCCACAACCTCATATATACATCTTTTTTCTCCAAAAAAGAACAGGGGCTCTCCATGGAGAAACACGAGGGATAATAAATCTTTTAATAATTGATTAATCAAGTAGTTTCTTTAGTTCATCTAATTCTATAGTGTCCATTCTATAAGGGGTCTTTGATATGGGCCTTGAACTCAGAATTATATCATTAAAAATTCATTTTATCATTTAGGAGGATGTCTAGGTAAATCCTCTAGAAACACATCAACATATTATTGCACAATATCTACATCTTAAATTTGAACTATACATTCCTCAACCATAGTTATTTCACACTCTTACTCTCTAATAATTGAATTTAGCAGAGCTACTGTGGGTGGATCTATATGAGAATCAAGTGGTGATGGTTTTCTCTAAAGATAAGGGATTCCTTGTTATTATAAAAAATTGTATCCTCATTGTTCTTCAAAAAAAAATTTTCATCATGGTCCGAAATCCAATTCCTAATGTGATTTTATCAAATTCAATCATGGGTATGACATTATGATCAGCAGATTAATCAAGAATATATTCTATAATGGTGACTGATTCACAAAACATTGTTGCAATGATACTTCACTTAGGAGTTTTGACTAAAAACTCCATTGTTATATCAAATTGGAAATTTGTAATTTTCTTGGGAAACTGGAAATATATGAAAAAATATGATGATCCAGAATCAAATAATGCATTTTATAAATCCATGGAAATTATTAATGTATTTTACACTACATAATTTGGAACTTCAATCTCTACTTTTGTGATCACATAATCATGGAATTGCTCTATCATCATTTTCTTAATTAATTTTCCTTAGATACTAGGATATTAATTTCCATAATTCCCAATTTCTCTACAATGGTAGCATTAATCATTGATAGCCTCTTTCTTTCTAGTGAAGTCATTTTCTTTGTGGACTTTTTCACCACACTTGTAACAAACTCTCATTCCCTTCAAAAATGTAATAGGGTGTTTCTTTCCACATTTACTGTAGGATGGAAATTATACTTTTCCCTCATTCCCTTTATTTACATTTTCAGAGTGTTCAAAAGATCTTCTCTTCTCCTTCTTTATATTAAAGTCATAAGACTTATATAGTTCCTTTTTTGTCTTGATAGAACATGAGACTATATCGTCGTATGATGAGAAAGATTTTGAGACTAATTTCCTATGAAGAACTGGTTTCAACCCATCATATAATTGATCAATCTTACTTCTTGGGTTATGTATATAATCTGAAGCATGACTTGTTAACTTTGTAATGTTAGCCTCATATTTTGTGACATTCTCATCCTACTTTTTCCTCGGACTTAGAAATTGACTTTCCATATCTGCTTGATGGTCATGATGAATGTATTTTCTATGAAAAGATCATTAAAATCCCTCCAATCCATATTTGATACTTCTTCATCCTCCTTTTTTGTTCTGAATTAATGTCCACCATTGATCTGCATCTCCTATGAGGTGATAATGATTCATGATGAATTTATCCATTTGTCTACTCCCCAATGCCTAAAATATTTTCTCTAAAAAACATATCCATTGTTTACCTACAAATGGATTTGTAGTCCCATTAAATGTTGGTATTTGATTCCTCAGGAATATAAGTAACATTGATCATCCGCATTCTAAATCAGGGTGATCCATACAAGTAATGTTATTATTCATAACCTACGTGAGTTGTCCCAATATGGTTATAAGCTATTTAGCATTAGTTGCATAAACAGTTCCACTATGATTATCTTGAGTATGTGGTAAATCCCTACATGGATTACATTCATTGATAGAGTTTTAATTCATTCCTCTAGGAACCATTTTTAAAAAAAGGCATACAGAATGTTAGTTAATGAACCAAATACATAATTCCAAACTAATAAAATACCCAACATAAATTGAACAGTTTCTACATATAATCTATATTCATAAAAATTTATTACTTTGAGGAATATATTACTCATATATCCTTCATAATGGGTTAAAATGAAAATTTGAATTATCTTATGGATATCCCCCATGAGTTTCGTAACCAAGAGTGTAGAAAGGCCCATTGTCATGCACCAGTTACTGTTCAAATCTTGCCCAAAGCAGTGTTTTCAGGTATTCGCCTAGATGCATCTTTTCCAGAGCCGCCTCTACCTGCTTGTATATAGATAGGAATTCATTCGTTAGAATATTCAAAAAATTTCAACATTTCCGAAATTCTAGAATGTTATTCTATACAAATCATCAATGTCTATCTTATGATAATCTTCTATAATCAGAGTTTTCCTAAATCTAGTTTCAAATGATTATTCTAAACATTCTCTGATGCCAACTGTAACACCTCGACCCTAGATACCTTGAGTTGGGAATTATTACATAACATTGGTTTGATCACATGATATCATGTCTCGAATGACCAATTTGTTTTGTAGCCTTGGAAGTACAAGATACATATATATGTTTTACATTACATTATGAAATGAATAAACTACAATATTTTGTCCCCTTTGAACACACTCATTTCTCTTAGGCTATTCCTACAGGTTAATTGTAATATATTTCTTCACATCTTGGAAAAAATAAAACATAATTAAGAGGTAAACACAAATTTTCATTATGGATAATTATTTAGAAAAAACTATCATAAATAAGAATAAACATTTAAGGAAATGTATATAAATTCAAAAAAATCCTTTCAAACATAAACTCAAACATAGTATGGAAAAGTACAATCAATAGTTCCATTTACATATTTATATGGATATTCAACTAGTCCAATAATCATATGTGAAATAAATAGCTAATCTCAAAGCGTTCATGGAGACAGTAATCCGTACGTACGCACGAGCGACATTAGCATTCTTTTAATGGTAAAATAGATTTTAAATGGATGATATATCATATATAAAGAATCATTAAAATATTATATTTATTATTTAAATCAATTATACTCATTATTATACCCATCCAAATAATGAAGTGTTGAATAAAAAACTACACCACGACGCGGAGACGGTAAGCCTTACGTACGCACATATGGTGACTTTTTCGTTAATATGATGGATATAATTATGAATATGGTTGTACCATATTTATAAAAACATCAATTTTTGTTTGAGGTATAGGATATATTATTATGGTATGGAAATAACAATGAATGACAAATCATTATATGAAAAGAGAATTGAAAGAGTGGAATAAATTATTACCTATTCTTCGGGTGATTCCTTTTTTGATTTGATCAAAAGGGATAGTTAGGTAAAATTTATGATCAATGTAATGCATCTATAATTATGTTATGGTTTTTGAGAGTATATTTGAGATGGGGTTGGCTTAGACAAATGGATTTGGGGGTGTGATTTTTAGAAAAGGGTAAGTACCATTTTATAAGAGAGGGGTGGTACACTTTTGGAACAGCTTAAAATATTATTTTATTATAAAATAATATTCGGTTATTAATGTCAAAAAATGGATTTATTTTGAGTAGAAAGAGGATTTGGGTCTAAAAAACATCATCCAATAGGTTTTAGACAAGTTTTGGTCACCATATCTAACTCATCTTTTTGATTTAACTCTTAGTTAAATAGTTTAACTTTTATAATGTCTTCTTGTAGTATTATAAGAAATTGTTAATAAACATAATTAAAAAATCCAGGAGAATCCCAAATGGTTTATTATTTTCATATTTAATCTTATACAAGTCTTTTTTCTGAACATTTTATTTTTATGAATATTATACCATTATTAAATTTAATTTGTTTTCAAAACTCGTTTTTGTCAAACATGACACTATTTGGTGTTTGGATTTTTTAAAAGTCATAAAAACATTATTACATCGAATAAATACCTTAAAAATATACTAAAAAGTCAAATTAACCACTAAAATTAGTTTAGTGCATCAAAAGTCTCAATTAATAATTAATTGGATATTTATAATATCAATTATTTTAATTTTTCATTAATATGGTAATTATTGTACCATCATTGTGTCATAAACAAATTTATTTATATAATCTCTAAAAATTATAAGGAAAATACCATGATGTATGATATTTTTTATCTTTATAATTATTATTTATATTTGAATTTATATTATGTATAACCTTATATTAAACATGTTTTAGTTATTAAAATTTTAAATTAACACTTTTAACTCTTCTTTAAATAAAATAATAATAAATGTCCTAATCTAGTAATAGTGGATCAAAGAGAATAATATATTATTCCTATGGTTGATTTTGTTGGAAGAACACTTATCCAATAGATGTATGACATGTGTTAGGGTAATCATAATATCATTTTTAACTTTAATTACCATATCTACTTTTTACAGTGGTAAAAAAATTCAAATGTCACTATTTGTGAACAATTATTTTTATCCTTTTGAACCAAATTTTACTTATTGATGTCAATGGTGTCTCCCAGATTTTAAAAATTCAATTCACAGAAGTAGTAAAATTACATTTTATGCAAATTTTCAAATATGCCTATAAAGTGGGTAAAAACGTTAAAAAGTTCAATAAAATTTTATATATGTAATCTTATTATAAAATGAATCTGATGAATTACATTGGAATAATATAGGTATTATGTATCTATTTTTACTTTACAATAAATTGAAATTTAAAAATAATTATTTAAATAAAAATATGGTTTTAACAACAGCAAAATGTTTTTCCCTATTCATCAAAAATTGAATGTTTTTAGAAAAATACCAACAATTCAATCTAAGATAATTTTGATATTCCGAATCCAAAAATGAAGTATATTTTCAAAAAAAAATTAATGAATTTTTAAAAAGTGTGTATTACTATTTATAACTTCTCGTTTGATTGGTTGTGGGGTACTAGATCTCAATGTTTCGTAGAACGCATGAGGTTGTATTATTCAAAGAGAAGTGTACCATGGAATATTGGGGTGCTACAAAACATATATTCCATATTAATTGAAAATATTACCAAAAACTAAGCCTCTTGATTCCATAAGAAAAACATATATTTCTTATATAACTCTTCACATCTAAAGACTTAAAAATTATCCTTAATTAATTATAATATTCTTAATAGCATTTACAATATACAATAATGTAATCCATAAATACAAAAATAAAATTATCATTATTTTCCTTGACTAATATATTCCTTATATGCATAAAAATAGAGGATGAGTTAGTTAGTTCAAATGGAATTATTGTAAATTCAAAATGTTTATACCTCATAAGAAAAGTTGTCTTCAGAATTTTCCCCTTATTTGTGCGCAATATTTGATACCCACAGTGAAGATAAATCGTTGAAAAATATTGGGCTCTATGAATTTGATAAAAAATTAATCAATTTGTGGTAGATGATACTTGTTCATTCTTTTAATTCCATTGATTCCACTATAATCAACGTAAACATTCATGAATAAATGTTTTGTTTTAATAAAGAGGATAGATAGACCCCATATTGAGACATTAGGGTGAATAAATACATTATTACCCAAATCCTCTAGTTTTTTATTCAATTACAATTATTATACAATGTAAATTTTTTAGGGAGTATCTGATATTGGCCTTTCATATAGGATTAAATCAATGGATAATTCAACTTCACAGTCTCTAGGATATATAGGTAAATCCTTATGAAATACATCAATGTATTCTTACACAATTTGTATATATTCTATTTGAGGATTACATCATTCATCAATAGATATAGACTTCAATTATTCCCTATGAATTTCTTTCAACAGAGCTAGTGCTGGTGGATTTAAATAAGAATCATGTGAATAATCTTCTACTCCAAACATGAGGCTTTATACATCATCCTCAAAAATTGAAATTTCCTTTCTCATGAAATAAATTTTTTCTTCATATTTTATTATCCATTAAAAACCAATAATAATATCAAATCAAACCATAGGTGTGATTAAAAGGTGAGCACATAAGGCATGTTTGTGTATCGTATTTGGGACTGTAGGAAACATCTCTGTTGTAATGAAACTTCTCTTTAGAGTTTTTTCTAAAAAATATCATATTAAATCAAAATGGAAATGAATAATTTACATGAAAAACCATGTAGATATAAAATATTGGGATGATCCTATATCAAATAACAAATTAGATAAATTTAAATATATGATTGAGGTACTTCCCAACATGTCATTTGGAACCTCTACCTCCACTATAGTGATTGTATAAGTTTGGTGATATCCCCTCAGCCTCTTCTATGTAATATCTACTATACACTTATGGAATTATATTATGTAGTGTCCCATATATTTATAATTATAGAATTTTACATCATTTATGAGCTTCTTCCCCTTTCATTCATGAGCTTTGTGATCCCAATCAACACCTTTACATAAAACACCAAGTGCCTTCAAACACTTTGCATGATGATTTTTCCACATGTTTAACATGATATAAATCACTAAAACATATTATTATTCATTTAGAATTCCATTTTTCATGGTTTATAGATGACATATTATTGTATTGGCTTCCTTTAAATATATTTATTCTATAAAATTATTTATCTATCTTGATTGCACAATAAAACTACATCTTCCATTGAAGAAACATTTTGAGAGACTGGTGCCCTTTGGATACATGGATTAAGAACATCAAATAAGTGGTCAATCATGTGATAAATGTATTATATGTCATACATAGTATATATGGGTAACTTTAATAAGGTAGATTCCTAATCTATGACACATTGTTCTTCATTCTCCTTTAAGTGAATGTACTTTCTCATCATCTAAATTTGTAGATCATGAGGGATGTATTTATAGAACAATGTCTCCAAAGAAGTTATCCACTACATGAGATACATTTCATATTCATACCTATTATTCTAGATCATAGAATACCACTGATCAACATGACCATGGATACAATAGATTTAATGTGCATCCTTTTTCTTTTCACTGTATTCCATGGTCTTAAATATCTTCTCCCAATGCTTAATTCGTTAATCACCATTAATTGGATTAGTAGTCCCACTAAATTATGGGGGATTATGCCACATAAAGTTATCCAATATAGGATATTATCTCCATGAAATTGGATTCTTTGTTCTAGAATGGTTATTTTTCATAACCCAAATATGTTTCGCAAATATATGAATATGTTTCTATATTCCAATAACATCTATATGGGTTTACTATACATGGAAATGTAAAAATTTTCCACCGGTATTTAAACCATTCTCCCTTCTTAGTTGCATTTCGAGACTATTGGGGACACTGAGTTAGCTCATAAAATTATAATATTTAATTCCAAATATGAAATATCTCATAAGATTATTTAATGAATTGTAAATCCTATAGTCATAAACTTTGGTTACATAGGGTAAATTTTTAGTTTCAAATAATATATAATGGTAGGTAAATAAAAATTGAACAATCCTTTTTGTATCCCCAAGAGTGTAAATCATATTGTGTAGTATGAACCATTTTCATTTACCTGGTTAAAGCAAGTTAGTCCTGACACACCTTGTTTGAGTTGTTTCTCCTAGGTACATTAGTGATAGAACCGAGTCAACATTCAGTATTCAGAAAGGGATTCCTTTCTAGGAATAACCACATAATCTATAACATAACAAAAAACTAGGATGTTATTCTATAATTAGCCTAATAATCTATATTATTTTTATGTTAATTAATATATGTTTCAATATCTAGTTTCCAAGGTTTCTGTTAAACTTCCTTTGATACCAACTATAATACAGTGACCCTAGAAGCCTGACGTCTGTGCATTTTATTACATAATAACGATTTCAATGAATTTACTCATGAAGGATTGATTAGTTTAGTAGTATTATAAATAAATAATAAATAATTGTTACCCATAAAGCATTTAAAAATAATAAATACAATCCTGATACATAAAAATAAAATAAATTATGTCCTTGAATTCTTATTCAATGATTCCTTCTTCATAACATGGGTAAAGAAATCAAAATTATTGTGATCTCAAATTCTTAGTAAGTGTATGTAAAGATTAATAAGTAATGAATCCTAAAGAATAAATCACCATTTATTGATTATTAATTTAATACACATGCTATTAATATACTAAAGATGTAAAAAATTAATATGTCATGGTAAGAAACTGAAACACATTCCACTTAATCAATAAACTGAGAATAAATTGTATCCAAACATATATAGATGAACAATATCATCAATGAAAAATAAATTAATCTAAATGAAGGAAATACTTAATTACTAGATTTCATATATTAGGCACATGGAAGCCTAAACTTCATACGCCTTTCACATGATGGTTAAAACTACAGATAGTAATTTATTCAATTATTACATTTTATTAATATATTAAGAACATGCTGATGCATCCAGGGGATATAAGAAAATATAATACCCAACCAACATTTTTTCCCAAATCATTAATCATATATAATATTTGAAATAAATTATATTCCTTTTCAAATATCTGTATTGAATAAATAATACAAAATTATAAAAAATTCTCCAAATAATCAAATTAATGGTTAAGTGTTCACCATTTATAAAAAATTTATACAGTTTAGTTAAAAATAATACCAATAGACTAAAAATTTGGATATCCAATGATAGAAGATTACAATAAATTTATTGTTTCATTGTTAATATGACAATCAGAAAATTATGTTTGATTGAAATGATAATCATTAAGAACATTATTGAAGAGAATAATCTTTTAACAATCAAAAGTGTCTCATACCACTTTGAAAAATTTATATATAATACCCAGGAAAGAATTACATTAGATTTAAATTTTTATATAATGATAATAAAGATTCTCATGATATAACATTTCAATGGGATGTATATACACCATAAAAAAGAAACTAGGTTGATGAGAAAAAATATGTCTCAATGGAATATAAATTGAGAAAAAATACATTACATTAACCTTCCTTTTTTAATGTGGTATTTAAACTCATTTATAGTGGTTTAAAATATTTCACTAACAGATACACGAACCATAATCATGTTTATAACATAATATATCATCTACCTATAATATCTTATTTCCCATTTGTTATAAATCCTTCTTCATTTTCACTATTTCAGGTGTTAATTCCCATGTTTTCTCATGTATGATTTGACAAGTTATTTGAGGATCCTATAAAATTGATAATGATTTAATAATACAAATAATGTGAAACACAATATAATTATAATATATATTCAGTTTAAATTTATTTATAATATTATATAATATTTGTAGATAAGAAATGAAGTGCACTATTCATGGAGAATATATGCCCTATGTACGCTTGAACACTATGGCCCTTTTTTGTATTAGAGGGACCAAAAATAAATGAAATATATTTATATTATAATTATTTTATCATATATTTTTCATATATGATACATAGTTTTATTAAAATATTAATTAATATGATTTATGTATATCGTGAATGAATCACAACACTTTAATGAGGGGGTAATCAAAACTTCTTCAAATAATGATACCGTATTTACAAAAATTGGAATATATATAGTTATATGTTATAAAAGAACTAAAGTAGCATAAATAAATTATAAATATAATATATTTTATATATAAAAAATATTTTCAACTATTTGTATCTCTATGATAGACAATAAAAGAAGAACAAACAAGTGTCGTTTGGTGCGATTGTTGTTCTCTATTCATATAAAAAATATGTTTTTCACCATTAGATAAGGGTGGGTGTATGTGTATGTAACAAAATTTAAATTAAAACATAATAGTATATTCATGATACTTTATTTACTATAATATCATGGAATAAGAAGAGTTTAGGTAGTGGATAATGGAAGTAAATAAAAATCATAAGGATATATATTACAACTTAATGGGGTAACTCATTTGGTGTTGAACCAAAGGACTTCCATGGATACCTTTATGACCTATAAGAAGGATTATATTATCTATTTATGGATTTTTTTAATAAACTTTGGAAGATCTTGATTGAGATAATTTGGCTTTAGAGGTGTGGGGGTGTGGTCGATATGAGACCTTTTAATAGTGGACGAGGAGTGGCACTCTTGTAGATTTTTGGAATAGAAAATAAACCCGCGTTTTCCCATATAATGTGTATACAATAATGGAAACAATTATATCCAAGAGGTTATAGGGTAGAAATATGGATGTAATACGGATCTTGGACAAGTTTCTAGGCAATTTGTTACCCAGTGTTTAATGTTTAGTCCCTTATTTAGAATAATTTTACATTAATAATTATAATTAAATATAATTAAATATGGCCTTATTTTTTATGAAAAACCGATTTAACCATATAATATATTATAAATTAAAATGATTAAAAATATGGAACCCCTTTTTAGAAAATTTAATATCATAATTGGAATAAATTAATTTAAATTTATTCCTCCATACGAGATAATTATATGGGGTTTTAATGTAAAAACAAAATAAAGATTTCTATTTGTTTTTAATCACATTCAATATGAAATATAATAAATTGTAATAAATTGTATTAATTTAGAAAAATATAATAAAATTAAATTTTATAACTAATTATAAATGTAATATAATTATAAATAAATTAGTAGAGAAAGGAGATTTGAATTACAATTCAATATTTATCACAATTCATTAATAAATTTACCCTTACATAAAAAATAACACAATTCATCCTAAGATAGTTTTTATGTTTCTCATCCAAATATGAAGAATAATTTGACTTGTTAAATATATAAAAGGTTCAAAAAAGGGGTTTAAATAGCTTTTCAATTAAAATTGGACCAAACTAACCTTATAAAATTATAGTATTTAATGTGTAATACTTATTTCATTATTATCTATTAATGTCAAATATTTTGGATTAGTGTCAATTTTTTTTGCATATATATTACATAAATTTAATACATAAATTTTATAAAAGTGTTAGAATTTAATTTATTGTTAAAATTAATACTTAATAGTGTTTTTTCTAAATCGGGTGTTGTGTGTATTTCAAATATATCAAAAAATTATAATGTAAAATATGGTAAATTATTGGTCATCTAAAATTAATGGAAATACTGTATTTTTATAAATAATATCATGGGTCGATGATCTTACCTAAACAAAATTCACAGGTTGATGCTATAAAAAATCCCCCAAAATATGTATTATTCCTTATTCAATAATAAGAACAAGGGGAAATGTATCATAAAAATCATAGTATAAGGTTGTGTATGAACAAGGAGGTTGAGGATCTAAGTAGAGGGGCTTAAAATTATATTATTTTCCCATCATTGTTTCGAATATTGTGTTCACATCTAATTTTATTTCATCTCTTATGGACTATTTTACGTCATCCAAAACATCTTTTAGTGGGACCACACAATCATTTATTTACCATGACAACATATTTTCCCTTATACATATTATTATCTTATGTGTTCTCTCTTGTGTTTTATCATCCTATTTTACAATGGTTTACTAAAAAAATTCTTTGATATCAATTGCACACAAAAAAAATTCTCATACATTAATATTACATCTTAGTTTATGAATATTTATTACATAACACAATGATCCACACCATAATCATTTCAGTATACTTCCATTTTACACATAAAAACACAAAAAACCAGTCCATTAAGGATCTACCTAAAATCTCACTATGTTATAGCATCCTTCTTAAACCTATCACATGTAATACATTTCTTTATAACATGTTGACATGGAATATATTCAAGATGGAACACAAAAGCTCAGTAAGGGTTAACATATGTGACAAAAATCATTGATCATATGAAATCATATGATTATAATAAGGCTACATGAATATAAACCTAACATATTATATTAATATGTATAATTACTTAGATCATAATGTTTACATAAGGCATAAAATATTATCATTTCAGAATATATTGGTCATAATGGTTAGAAATGACAATAAAACAAAAATGAACTCTACGATCATGTCATAAAGGTGTGGAACCATAAATTTTTTGAAAAATACCTCATATTTTATGGTTTACTACCATGACCATCAGCATAAGGGATCGTGACTGATCTCATATTTCTTATTGGGGATCAGGATTCGGTTATTTCACATTATGGATCTGGAGTCACCTGTTTCCCAAAGGGGATCAAAGCCATCAACTTATTTCCCATCATTATCTATTTAAATATAACGATTTACCCAACTCCAAAGAAAGAGATATATGTTCCACCCATATCATAATGGATACCATATTTATGTGTTCCAAAAATATCATAGAACATTCATAATAACCTCAAATTAAATCCCATGTAAATAAAAAGTGTTTTATAAAAATTTCATTAATTCACCAGAAAATAATACATGAAAAATAAACAGGCTTTATAAAAATTTCTGCAATATAAATATTACTAATATAGATAATGAATAGAGATTTTATCCCTCGGTTTTATCCCCAAAAATCATATGTAATGTAAAAGGATTTCATGATATACATGAATGGATTTAGAAAGATCACATTGTCTATTTATATGAAAAAATGGGCTTCCATCTTAAAAAAAATAATTTTTAAATCATTAATTTTTTTCAAAATCATTTTCATTGAAAATAACCTTGATAATTAATGACGGAAGATATAAATATCATTTGAAAATATTATAGATAAAAATAACCTTTCTAATTCTAAATAAAAATTTCAAAACATAAAAAAATTAGAAAATTACTTTATTTAAAAATAAACTTTTATACTTACTAATGGAGATTTATAAATAAACTAAAGCATTTATTGACAAGAATAACATTTTCAATTTGAAATAATTTATTAAAAATAAAAAAAATCAAAATATTAATTAATCCATTTTATTTAAAATAGCCATAAAAAATAGTAATGAATGATTTAAATAATGTATTGGTCATGAAAGTGGGATATATTATTCAATCTACGTACATTTACATAATGATTCCTCTAAAATTTTCAGTAAAATCCAAACACGACTTATTTAGACAAAAATTAATATTAATATTAATACATTTTTTAAAAGGTAAATCATTTGTGATAATGTTCTTAATGAATAATTTGTTCAATTTTAAAACATTCTTCGAAATCATTTTTAGAATACTTTTAAATAATATAAAAAGGGATTTTGATCGAAGAGAGAAATAAAATAGATTTTTCATAAAACAATAACTTTGAACTGGTTTGTACATAAAAAAAGGAAAATTTACATAAAACATGAATTTTCATGAAGTTACTATCGGATAAATAATTTCCCTGTTTTTTTGAGTCATCGATAATAATATCACCTCATCAAAAGAATTAACATAAAAAATTCTAATAAATGATGAGATTATATCATAAAACACATACATATTTGGGAAATCTGAATCCTAATCTAATTGAAGAAATGTAATTTAATAAAATATAAATATCATGAAAAAAATTAATTCATTATTTTACATATAAATGGTTCTATATATACTACACATAAAATAATAAAGGGTAATAGTATAATGTATGTCCCAAAGAAGAAAAATTGGGGAAAAAATCTACTACTTCGTTATTAATATAATCAACCATAATACCGATTAAATAATGATATCAAAATAAAAATTACATATCCAAAAAATATTTATATATATGATTGAACATGTCAATGTGGTATTATATATACCAAAAAAATTAAATTAGTGGTGATTATGTTATATGTCTCCTAAGAATAATTTAGAGGATAGAAATCCCATATCTTAAGCTTCAAAAATATTCGTACACATTAAAACAACATGTATAATAAATAATGTTTCCTTATAAATATATAATTTAATAATAATTATATATATATATAACCATATATGATTTAATTATTAACTTTTATTACCGATTATATAACAATTTCATGTTAAAATCACAGTTCATATAGTAAATGATCTATTTTTCATGAATGTTTTGATTGTGTATATTCGATCCTATTGAATTGATAACAATTAAATAATTTAAAAAAATTATACATGAATTAAATATCACAAAGATTCAGTATATATTTATTTATATTAAACCATAAATTTAGAAATATGAAATGAAGTGCACTCTACATCGAGATGATAGGTTATATATTCACTTGAACACTACTTACATTTTTTGGAAAAATAAAATGATAAGAGGGTAAATAATACATTACATTTAAAAAAAATTTATTTCATATATATTTAACATCCCAACCCTGATTCCACTAAACCGGTGCCCAAAGTTGGAGGGTCACTAGGCTGTATAGACGCCTTCCAATATTCCATAGGCTACCAACTAGCAGTGAGGGCCTAGGAGGTGATCATCGGGAGATAATACCATACTATTAGAGTAATAGAACATCCTAAATAAATATAACACACATTAGAAAGTAAATAGTGTGAAGATGAAATAAACTAAAAAAATCTATAATAAAATTTGTTTTAAAAATCCTGAGAATCTTTGAAATACAATTCAACATTGGCCACCCACTAGGCTAACCATATAGATACAAGTATAAAAAACTAAAACTAAAAGTACAGGGCTCAACAAACAACTTCATGATAACCCATGTACCCAATATCCAGAAACGGTTGAACAACACCATCCCGTTTAGTAGAACCTCTCAACAAGCTCGGTTCGATCATGGAACACTGGGCCCCATCCCAATACATTATGCAACTCGTGCTCAAACTAAAAAAAAGATTTAAGGACTAGGAATACACTGAGGTGCTCGTGCAGGGGTGATAAATAATATCAGTATCCCACCTCAAAAAGAAACCAATAATTGTGCTACTAATGGTCTATGCAACATCAACATTGGAATCCTAGATAAGCACAACTAAAGAGGATGTAAAACCTACTTGAAACCAAATTCAATCCTAGATCTATAATCCTTGTCAACTGAAAAGGTTCCACCATGTATGTCCCTATATATATATGTACATGTGTATTGTCTCATACCTATACATATAAATATAAATATGAATATTCATTGGTATGTGTATAAAATAACATGAAACCATAAAAAAAGTTGATCCTTGGATCCATAAGCCCAATCTCTTGGACATCCTATGCAATTTCATTTAGTTGGATGTTGTTCCACTCTAGTCGTGTATTATTATATTGATCTCGATGTATGTAATCCCACTGAATTTTACCTACTTCAGCAAACGCTAGAATCTCAAAGCAGGATATGTCACCATATGGGGTTCTCTCCTAAAACTGGGATCACATGTAATCACCTCCAATAACGAGCAAGGATATTGCTTACAAATAGTCAATACTTAATAGAAGGATATTGTATAATGATGGTCAATACTGTAAGTAAGTATAGCATATAATGACGGTCAATCTTGTAAAAGGTCACTGGTCAGAAAACATGGAGCATAAGCCCATGAATCTAATCAAGACATGGAAAACCTCACCCAGTTGTCACATTTTTCATACTCACCTATAGTCATAGAAAAACCATCCCTCTAGGCATAGAAAAACCTCTCCTGCAGGAATAGCACAAACTCACTCTCAAGCATGTCAGAACAACACCCGCAGGCGCAACAGAACCTCGCCAAAAGGCACATCATAACCTCACATGTAGGAATAAAACAAAGTCTCATGCATGAATATCACACAATAAACATCCCATGTAAATTGCTCTATTAAATGGTTTTCAATAGTCCACCAACATGGGAAAACATTTATATATCCAAATGCAACATGTAAGGCTCAATAGTTTGATACCAAGAAGCACCTCTATATATCACAATAATATATATATATTAATATATATATATATATACTAGCTCAACATCCAACCCCTAGTTCATACCTCTGGATACCAAAAAAATATCGGAAATAACATGGCTTAGAATTCGTATGCCAAGAAATCCCATCAGACCATCCAATAAGAAAAGCAAAGACCAGGAAGAACAAATTTGCATCTCAACAGGAAATTAGATGACTCACATTAAGCTAGAGATCCCCCAACCAGGAATCACCTCTGGTGAACATCAATGTATCAGAAATAAAAAATTGAACATAACAAAATGATTTGGTGGCCAGCATGCCCATCCCAACACTACAATCACAACCCCACAGGCGTATCAGTTCGTCATAGGTTTTAAGTGAAATCCAACCACCATCTCTACTCAAAAATGATGTACAACTCAGGGTTAGTCAAACAGTAAGGGAACCCACTATGTCCCTCAATTCAAACACAAGAGTAGGTATCATACATTGTAACCTTAGCTAAATTGGTAAAGGATTAATCATACTTGGGATCCTCTAATTCCAATAGGTATATGGATCCTACAACGGATTCAAAAGGTCATCAAAAAAGTACCCTCTAGTAGATCCTTTGAAGAATCCCATCTCATGGCCTCATAGTCTACAAGGGAACATCTCACAAGGGTAACATCCTCAGAATCATTGGTGATAAGAGATAGCTCACAAATTCTCTCAGATTAAAGGCCTCAAGTAGTTTGGTACAAACACCCAACCTATCATCCATACCATGTCTTAGTCTTAGGTGATAACATAACTCAATAACTGGATGAAGAACCTATCAATTTATATTGAAACTCGAGAAAATCTATTTATAAGACATATAAATTTCATAAGGATTCCACCATTACGATCTACATTAAAAAATGCTCTAAATGGACTACTCGCACATCCAATTCTGACATCTAGGGCATAAAACACCACAAACCCCTATGATGTTAAAGTACATGGAATATACATTAGAGTATACAGTGTATAATCATATCCATACCCCTAGTTGTGTACTTATTCATGTCCATAATGACATGGGGTCTTCCTCTATAAATGTACACGTCATGTACATCATATTACACAACATTGACTATCTAAAAACCAAAAACCAGTGTTCTTTTTCACATGGTCGGACACACTACCATGTACCACCACATTAATGTACTATGATTACACTACTTGTACATAAGATAAATTATTCTTCCCCAAAATGGAATATCACTTGGTGTGCTTCCCTATAGAACATGGCATGTACCCTAGGTTTCTCGATGAAAAAACCCTTAGATCGCCCAAAACCACCGTTTTCAACCCTAAAACAACAGATCCGGCCTTCAGAGTCCATAAGTAATAAATATATGGCTATAAAAACATGAAACAAATAATTTAATTGTTATCTATGGAATAAATGAAAATGAGAATTCCTTCGTGCAGAAACTGTTAAAGCTTCATTTGATTTCAATGTCCATAATCGACATACGTTGAATTAGTGCATTGATGGATTCATAAAGGTACCAATGTTCCCTTCCTTCTCCACCTCTTTATCAATATCAATTTTCAGCCTTTTTCGATTATTAAAGAGGATAAGAACATAAGTTGTTCACATGTAGGATGAAGGAAGAGTAAATAAATAAAAAAATGAAAAAAAGAAAAGAAAAGAAAAAGGTTCCCAGGCTGGCCCCTTTACCCGACTGGATATTATGCCTCACCTAGGATAAAATCCAAATTACAGACACAATAATGGATATAGAATCTCAATCCAACACTACATTCATAATTTATCATTTAATGAACCTCCATGAATAAATTAATATTGAATTTAATAATAATAAATACCAATTATTCCACAAAACTTTGAACATCTCTGATTTCCACCAAACTCATGTCCAAGGGTAAACACCATATTATGGGACCAAAATAGGGGTAAGAGAAATTATCAAAAGTCAAATGAGATGGGAAAAGCATTATCCACCTCATGAGCTTCCATTGAGAAAAATTCAAATTTCAGCTCAAAACTGTGGTTTGCAAAAACATGTGTACATACAAACTCCCCAGCATAATCATTCTAATCCCAGAGAATCTTGGTAAAAGGACCAGAATCCATGATCCCATCCCACGCATATTCACACCAAGCTATCTAGACTGATCCTTGACTATCCTCATATCGTTATGAACCACCTTAAACATGGAAGGCATTTCACATTAGACAATATGGTACTCCCTACCAAAGGAATACCCTTATCATCATCTCAAAATAAAATTATGAGCTCAAAAGCCGAATAAAAACATTGATGTTCAACATAAAATGTTGATCAACACCTTAAAAAGTCCATAGGTGAACTCCCCACCACATGAAGTACTTACACTGCTCTAGAAGAAAAACCATAATATTGTTCCCTCATCCTCACCAGAGATGATATTAAAAAAAATAAAAGGATCTCAATGTATAGATAATGCTCTCTCAATATACTCAAGAGAAAACCAGACTTTGCAAGATCACATCTAAACAATATTAACCATTGATTGAATATAAAAGAGTGTACTGGGTTCCCTCTGATCCACACTAACATCATGTCAACCTAACCAGGATTCAGCCATGGGTAAACCTTCTAATGGTACATAATTCATTCCACGATGTCACCATACCCTAGAGGGACATTCCAACACAACATGCAGGATCCAAACGCCTAGAATGTCTTGAAAAACATTGATTCTTAAATTGAACCTTACCACTCACTGATTTATATTCCAATGAAACCACTTAAAAAACGTGTGTATCTTTTCCTTGGAACTGTTTTAGTTCCGATGAAATTATATAATATTAAGATTATTATTCTCAGAGAGATTAATATGAAAAATGTGATGTATATGATAGAAAATAGAGAATACCATTAAACAAGAAGGCAGAAAAATCCAAATCATATTCAATGGGAATGTAAAAGGGGATACCAAATAAAAAAGGAGAAACTACCTATCTAAGTGTAATTAATATTATGATTGTGGATATGATGCTGAAAATATACATGATAAATTTACTTAAAAACATCTAGTTGAAAATGAAGATGATGAATAGTTCACTTATGATGAAGATATTATCTTAGAATAATAAAAGACTCCATTAAAATTTAATTTAAATAAATATTTTATAGAATTTATTATACAAATCATAAGACTTGTTATAGAGAACTCGAATTTGAAAAAGGGTACATTTTCAAAAAATATTAAAGAATCTCTTCATAAATAAAAATGGATTTTTATATGAGATATTATTTTTTTTGGGAATTTTGGTTGATTAAAATAAAATATTCTATATGAATCATGATGAAATGTTGAAAGAAAAGCAAGAGGAGTTATATAATTTAAACAAAAACTTTTTAAAGATATGAAAGGAACTCAAACATCCCATGTTAGGAAGATCATGTATGTAGCTAAAAAATAATAGACGAAAAAAAGATTTTATAGTTTCAATGTACGAATCAAAAGATTCTATAAATTCTAATGGAGTATAGAATAAATCAAAAATAGGACATAAAAATTTAAGTGATGACCAAAAAATTATTGTGGAACTATGTTCTTATGTTATATGTGAGAATGATTCTGAAAAGCATGTATAAAAATTCATATAGAATGATATTTACAAATAGAAATATAATTTTTGTTGTTCCTATAAAACATTTGAGGATTTGGGATATATAATAATTATTTTCGTCTAATAATCAATATTATATATAATCTAGGATAATATAGAGTAAAATTTTTATGCTCAGTTAACCAACTCAGAAGATACAACTAGAGTTAGTTAGTCTAAAGAGTTAAAATATATTCAAACCCATGGAAACTATTTTTTAAAAATTTGATCATCCTATAAATCATTAAAAATAAGTATTACTATGATAACAGAATAATAGATGTTATGAAATTAATCTCAAATAGTACGTGAGAAAAAAGAACAAATAAAGGAGAAGGCCTTAGTTATTGAAACTGATCTCGAAGAAAAAAAGGAGAATAACCCTTGATTTCTGATAGTGGTTGTTTTTATCACATGAAACTATACATGAAGTTGTTATAGAATGTTGGAGTTTATATAAAGGTACAATGAATTTTGGAAATGATGAGTCACTTTGACTAAAATGAATCGGAAATTCAATAATTCCATATGAAAAGGTAAATCCAAAAGTTCATTTTAGTTCATGGGATGAAACAAAAAAATTTGGTGTGATTCGAAAAATTTGTGATGTAGGTAACAATATGTTTTTCCAAAAAATATGTTTTTATTTCTTAGATAATTGGTAATGGGAAAATTATTATGATAGGATAATTAACCAATGGATTCTTGTAGCATGTTGGTGATACAGAAAGTTTAATCTATATTGGCTAGGATTAATAAAGTTTTCTATTATATAAATAGTTGTGGGATATATGCGAGAGGAATATGAGAAATCCTAAAATGAGAGAAATTATTCATGATATTGTTGACGTGACTAGAATAAGTGACTCGTGTTATTATATGTATATAAGAAATAGATGATTAAAGATATAGTTCAGATGAAAGTTATGACACATTCAACAAGCCCCTTTGATGTGATCCACAGTACAATGTGTGGGACCATGGTTATGAATTTGAAAAAAAATTAGTACATTATTACTTTTATTTATGAATATTCATTCATTGCATGTATTATGTTTTTAAAACCTAAATGAGAGGCTCTCAAAAAATTTAAATCTTTTGATGAAGTGAAGAAAAATTATGTGGAAACTCTTTGAAGACAATTTTATCAAATAATCATGGGGAATATACATGTAGAGAATTTAGTGATTATCTTTAAAATTATGAAATTATTCATGATTTTTGTACACCACACACACCATAGAAGTAAAATGTTTTTAAAATTTTAAATATAATTTTGGATGAGATTGTAAGAACATTTTTGATGGAAAATTATACATCTCATTATTTGTAGCGGCATGATATCAAAGCATAAATTTATGTTTGAATCCAATGTTTTTATATTATAAGCATTAATATGACTCCATATGAATGTTATTATAAATAAACCCCATGTTAGAAACACCCAATAGTGTTAAGAGTACCTTACATTCTAAAAGTTAATTGTGAGAATATTGGGATGATTGATCCGATAATTTTCAATGGAATCATTCATGTATATCCTCCAAATGTGAAAGGTGATATATGTTATTATAAAAAACATGTTGGATGGTTGATTATGGGGATGTGAATGTTCCTAAACAGGCTAAAAATACTATTTCAGAGGTAAATACATATGTGGTCGAAAAGGAAGATGAGGTGTTCATAGTTCATGAATGTGAAAAGAAACATAATAATTATAATAATGCTAATGCCTGTAAAAATGATTTTTTTAACTCAATGAAAGAATGTTATGTGGAAAAAATTCATTCATCTAATCCAAGGTTAATGAACGAAGTGTAATTTAAAAATATCAATGGTGATCAATAATAATAGTTCAAAATTTCAAAATATCAAGGTTAGTTTCACAATATTCTTTATATTAAATATCAAACCCATATATATTGATGAAAGTATTGAGCAAACAATAATTGTTACATTCAATACATTATGTTCACATTATTCTTTATAATTAGAATTTTTTTCTTGGGATTTTTTTTGATGATAAATAAATAAAAATCTTAATGTGACTCTTAGTAAGGATGAAGTTGTGTTTTTTTGGTCTACACAAGCTGTAACATAACATATATGGATAAAGACATAGTTGGAGGATATATTTTTTGGTGTGACATTCCCCCTTTTCTTGAAATGTGATATTCAATGTTCTATTAATTTCTTTAAAAACATGTGGAGCTTCCTAATTCCAATCATATTGATATAAAACAAAAGTTCATCAATGATAAAATTGATAATAATGAACTGATATGGTAATTTTTTCCTACTGCTAAGTAAGTTTCTAATTTTCACCAATACATTTCCAAAGAAGACATCTCATAAGTTGATGTTGATCATGGTTGTACATACTAACCAGTTTCGAGGATAAGGAATGGGTTTCATTACCTTATCTGTCGTGTATTTAGATAGTGTTTTCATGGTGGATAAAATATTTTGTCACATAAATATATTCATTGGTATGTGTTCTTACTATCATGTGAGCTCATGTATTTTTTTTGCGGGGGGGCTCCTAAAAGGGAAAATATATGATTTCAGCATGTGTGACCTATTTTAATACTTTTTTGAGGTGGATGAAGTTAATTTTGATCTTTAAATATTAACTTTTTATTTGATAAGTGGAGATAAAATGATTATTAATATGACTATGAAACTGGTACATTAATTAACTACTAATGAAAAACATGATATTGTTGATCAATGATTCTTATTTCATGCATCTAGTATGATCACATATGACTAAAATTAATTGATAAACTATGATTTTCATGATTTTCAAAGTTTTAGTGATTCATTTTCTTCAGTTGTAATAGAATGTAAATGAGGAAATTTTATAGACCATGATTGTTGGAGCTATTTCAAAGATGGTGCTTGTAAGAAATTTTTCCTGATGTGGTTTCTTTTTCTAGTGAATGATAATTTGAAGAATTTTTTATGTGCATATATAAATATATAGTTATGATGAACTTTATCTCTTTTATGAAATTAAAAATACTTGTGTAATGGAGGACACATCATTTAGTAATAAAATTAAGATGAATAATTTCCAGAAAAATAAATATTTTCTTTGAGAAGAAGATACGAATGTTGTAAAAATAATATTTATTTTTAATGAGGTATGGATGAATATTAATAATATATAGGGATATATATTTATATTATATATATAATTTGCCTATGTACATGTGAATTGGTGTCCTTACATAAAATTAATGACCAACCCACATGGAAGCATTGGCTAACTCAACTAGGGATGGTGTTTTACCAAGGTCAACCACACCCAATGGGATCATGACTGAGAAATACATCATGAGGTATGATGTTCCTTAAATAAGACCATGGGGAGACCATGTATTAGGATCATGGAGAACATTCAATGAAGGTTTATGGGTTTGGTAAGAATCCCTTAAACATAAATATTTAAGAGAACTTATGTGGGTGTGTGGGTGATGATACCCCATCACTAGCTTTATGATGATGCGCCATGCTATTGATAATAAACCATGGAGAAAAAATATAGGATATTTGATGTTGGGAAATATATTGGATACAATGTTTGACCAACTTTGAAATTGATAGATATAATATGGTTTGTTTGATACATATAATTTACACTGTCTTATCTCTGATACCCACGTTATAAAATTAATGGAACCATTTTCCTCATTCCATGTCTCAATGGTGCTGATTTTTTACGGAGAATGTGTATGAACCCCTACTAATCTAATCTTAGGTCTCCATGATCATTCCAGTTTCAAAATGTGATTACAATGTGATGAAGGATCTCCATGAATGAAATTACATATTTCATGCATTTATTAAATCAATGAAATAAATATCGGCTTAAAATGAAATGTAGTTTCAATGGATTGATATCATAAATATAGTAACTGATAAAGCACCAGATTAAATTTTATGTGCATGATAATATCTATTCAAGGGGTAACATGATGGTGCCCCAAAATGTGGAATATATTTTTTCAGTAAACCTAAATGAATCAGGTATTCCATGTTACAACATAAAAGATTGGAGCTTCAAAAAGGAATAATTAACAATGGTTGAGGTCATGAAAAGAATTTCTCCTTGACTATATGTTTTTATGAACTAGGGTCTATGGTTTGGTTGCAGAATGAGATTTTTAGAGTTCTCAAAATTTATGAAGAATATATAGCAATAAAAAATGTAGGGTTAGTGAATAGAAAATAAAAAACATATTACTTAACGAAGAGTAGAATCCACTGGGCCTTCAACTTGGGACAATTATACTCAATGTGCCTTATGAAGAACAGATTTTACTATGAACCTTTGGTGAGTGTGATATGAATTATCACCCTGGAATGAAAAAACAATATTGATAACACAACCATATTGATAGTTTAATGAATTTATATTGATAACACACTATAATGGTGGTAGGAATATAGATAAATCACATGGGTTACCAATCGAAATTTTTTTTCATGAAGAAAACTTGAGAACCACATTCATATAAATTCCCAAAGAAGACAGGCTGGTTTGTGCATGAATGTTTTCTTGTCTACATGGTTATTAAAGGACTTGAAAGTGATTAAAAATCACATTCTCATGTGAATAAAGATTTTAGAAAATATGAAAAATTATACAAATAGAACATAGAATAATAAAAACACTCACTCCCACACACACATAAATCTAGGTGTTTGTGTGTGTTTGAGTGTGTGTTTGAGTGTGCGATATAATTGTATTATGAGGTAAGTATTTTTAAAGTTTGTTTTTAATATCAATTAGTGAAGTGAGGGATATAAGAAGATATAATTGAAATACGTGTAGGTGTGAAGAAAATATTTTCAGAATAGTTATAGCTTAATGAATTAAATTGGTGATAATTATATATTATTTATGGAAAAAATTGAAACATCATTTACTTTAATGAGGAGGACATGCATTGTTTAGTGGTTAATATGTATCTCATTTGTAAGAGATCTTTTTAATTTTATAAACCACACTTAAAGGAAATTTTTTGGTGTTTTGGATAATTAGAACCCAGATCATCATTTCAGGGATGGATCTTGATTTTAGGTTATTTTTTAAGAAAAACAAGAAATGGGGTTTTTCAATGTACATGTCGTGTACCTGGTTTCCTCTTATAGTCATATAGTATCTATAAAATGGCCAGGAACATGTCCATGTGGTTACTTGAAATACTACATAAATATTGGGATAATTAAGGTCACTACATTACTTAAAAAAATAATGGATATGCAATGTAGTTTTTAAATTGATATATCAGAGTGGGGTCACATCCCAAGTCCAAAGCCGACTTCTTCTTCCCGTGTTACATACAAGAGTGCTCAGGAATGAAGAACAATGATAAAACCCTTTATTCTCTATTTTACCTCTGATTGAGATGTCTTTAGGTGTGCTGGAATCCCACCAGTGAGAAATTGAATCCCCTAGAGCCATTCCTCGTGATTCTTCATCTCTCATCTGTTATTCAAGGTTCAGAGTTTTCCACCTTTTTTAGATATACACTGGTCTAAACCGATTCAAGGTATGACGTTCAATTATATCGATCGTACGACATAGAGGTAGGTTGTTTCTGCCTTTAGTTGTTCAAAATTGAATAATATATGATAAAATATCTACATATCCATGTTTGGGGTATTTAATGATTAGTAATTTAATAAAATTTATTACCTGCTATGGTTTGATTGATTGATAATGGTTTGTTGCTTATAAAAAAATAAAGATAACTTTTTACCAAGCCTTTTTTATCTATGATGGAGTTTTATTGGATATGAGAAGTACATGTGATATTCTTTGTGAATGTTTATCCATGTAGTATTTATAGATTACATGAGATGATTTGATATGTCATTCATGATGTTGTTTTTCCAATGGAATTTGAGAGCCTTGGACTAGGAAGACTGAGGGGACTTCCAAATTATTTACACAGGACCATGAGAGACTTGATGTTTATGTTTGACATAGGATTTCTGACCATGGGACCGACCCAAGAGGTCATTTATAATTTATTAATTTTATGATTGACCAATGGGTATTGATCGTGAGAGCTACCCATGAGGTTCTTTATAATTTATTAATCCAAATGTGACAAAGGGGTATTGACCATGGTAGCTACCATGTGGTCATATGTAATTGATTTAGTTCTAGGTTATTCAAAATGGGATAAACCATGAGAGATTTGAAGAGGGTCATTATCTTATGATTTCATGTTATGATTAGAGAAGAGGGGTTAGAATATGAGAACTTTCCATGGGGTATTCTATAAATAATTAACTGATTGTGAAGAGTCTACCAAACCCAAGAACACGATTGGACTTGGTTTTACTTGAATGTTTAGATTGGATTTTGAGCCATCATGTTTTGTTTAATTACACAGGAGATACATAACATAGGATAGATACCAGGGTTATATGATTCAGTGAATAAATAATGAATGTTATGTGAATGTAATATAAAATGTCGGATTGTTTAATTTTGAGTTCTTAATAGTTTATTGCTTCATTTTTACATATTACAAAATATAAATATTCATCGAAAGGTAGGTCCAAATCCTACAGTTTTTGCCTGTTGGGATTCATCTCACACCTTATTTGGGTTCTGTTTCAGAACCAAACTGATTACATGGTTGAAAGTATATATTATGGAAAGCACCCTTCTTCATTATGTACTTGATTACTATTGGAGCTGGAGAGAATTTGACCAAGCTGAGGCTTGCGATGCTATAATATTTTACCAAATTTTTTGTACATTGGTTTATTTATTGTAATTCATTCATTGTGAGTTGTTTGGATGCTTCCCTAGATACACATGAAAATAGTTTATATACATATATATGTGTGTGTGTGTGTGCACCAAATGTTTTCTCATCCACCATTCACTTCTATTGTATGGTATTACATCTTCTTCTATTGTTTAGTATTTTTCATCTCTGTGAATACTCTAGAAATAAAGGAATAGTTTTCCCAATGTCAAACCTTGGACCTAATGGCTAGTCGATAGCCTCTGGAATTTGTTGAAATGCGCTAGAGGTTATGTGACCAACCGGGTTTGGGGTAATTTTGGGAGGAACCCAGATTTGGGATGTTAATAGTGTTATCAAAGGATTTTATTTTTTACTTTTCCATAATATTTTGATCCTATAGACTGGGATAATTAAAAATAATTAGTTGGTAATATTTTTTACTTGAGAGTAGCTAAATCGTGTACAAGGAAAAGCCATGTGACCTCAAATATTATAAATTTTCATGTTACAAAATTTTTACAGTTGATTTGATTATTCCATTGGGTGATTAAATTGTTTAATGTAGATAGTATTGATAACATTATTATCCTATTTTAGTTTTAACCAGATGATATGAGGGTATTACATCTCATGCGTCATATATTCACTCGATATAGATCATATGTCATGCATTCTTGTCATTTCATATAGGGTGAATTTCTGATTGCATGACATTGTGATAGATGTTGTGCTAGATATGCATGTTTTTGTCAAAGATGTTAGGATTGAAATACCTTATATTTTTAAAGGGAATCAGTATATGTAATTTTTTAGTTGTATGGATTCCAAACATTGGTCTTTGAGGTTTTAGGGGCCTTATACATTCCCAATTTGGTGGATCATATTGAAATTTATTTTAATTATATTGAGGAATGATATGAATATGGATGTCAATCATTGATTCATGGGTAGTATGGGCTATCACTGATTGTAACATGGATTTACTTGGCCAATATTTTATGATTTTGGGGGGTCAGGAGAATTTTCAATGGATTACTCTCCGGAAACCAAGACAACATGATGTGTGATGTTATGAACACACTCCATGTGTTATTTTATTATGGATGAAATACAATATCTTAAGTACATGCCTTGTACTCTATTTTCTTGCTGTGTAGTTGTTGACCATGTGACTGACTATGTGGGTAGAGACATGGGGTTGATAAAAATTTTGTAGAATACATCGTGTACTGGAAGTACACACCCTATTTTAAATGACCATGAAACTAGCTGTGTGAATAATGGAATGATCAGATAAAACATGGGTTGTACATGCTGTGTATCTCTTGTAAACATTATACAATATTTGACCATATATCCATCCATGTTATTATTGACACTAGTGTATGGAACATATGTGGTACATCCCTTGTAAAGGGTGGACACGTCGTGTAGTGTTACACCAGTAGAATAGTGTAGTTCTAGTTATGTAGATGTACTTGGGAAGGAGGGAATATTCAAGTACAAACTGTGTTAGAGTAGGAACACACCGTGTGTATGGGTGTTACATGTCCATGTTGGGAATGGTACATTCCCATGTTAATGCTTAAGGGAACATGAAATGTAATGTATCTACACACCGTGTAACCTTCTTTCATAAAAATTTAATATTTTCCTTCTATTATTTCATTCATGAACATCTAAATTTTAGTTCATAATAATATTAAATTGAGGTGTGCACTTGAACTTGAATAGTAATTCCTTTATTTCATTCATCAGTTGTATGATAAGTACATGGCAATGACCAGACACCAGAAATAGTAGATCAAAGACTACCATCAGATCCTAATGTCATGGACATCATGGAACTAGCAGTTATACCGAATGTGGGTGTAGATGAAAATTTTTGTGAAGGGTTTTTTACGATGATTCATACATTTCAGGGAGCACCACATCATGCCCCAATTATGGTAGAGTTTACGTGGGTTTTTTAGTAGTGACATCTTCTCACATTTTCAAGGTATGGAGGACCACGATTGCATATTTATGATTGGAGGCCATGATTTATATCATCAAAAATCTAGAGATGCCTACTTAGAGTAGGGGGAAGATCACAATATACATTCAACATTATTCCACCAAGAGATGTTGGGATGTTATCTCAATGGTGGGACATCATCAGGATATGCCTTGGGAATAGTTTTAGAGGACCTTAATTAAAAAATTCTACCAGGAGACATTGAGGGCATACCAAGCCTATGAGTTCATGAATTTGGAGATGGGTTCTCTTTCAGTGATGGATTACTCTTATCTCTATAAAGATAATTAGTGCTTTTCACCTGTTTTGAGAGGTGACGAGTTATCACTTTCTTGGAGATTTGAGTATTGTATCTGCTACGACATTTGATCACAGATGAATTTTATCATGTTGTCATCAGTGACTGATATAGTAAACCAATAGATGATAACCGAGTGCTCTATGTGGGAGTTGGGAGCAGCGTTCCAGGGCGATCCAACATTCAGGGATGGTACTCCTTTATTTGATATATGGATGTACAAAAGGGAGCCTTCACGTAGTGACTCCTATAGAAGGGGTGTATCATCAGGTATCTAGGTGAGGTGATACCAGTGCAGGAAGAGTGGGAACATGAGACCTCAGTTCCCACGAGAGCTATTTGAGTTCCTATCATACGGCAAGATGGGTCATAATTAGTGTTTTTTTCAAATGTTCTCACCAGTAGAAAGTGAGGCGGGTCTGTTATGACACCACGTTTAGGAGAAAGACCACCAGTTTCACATCAGTTGTGGGAAAGGAGTGTGTTAGGTCGTTCAAGGCTTGGATGATGCCATGGACATCGTATTTAGATGAAAGGTTTTTAGTAACAGTTGTGTGGATCATCATAGGGTTAAAGGGACGCGATACATGTTAGAATTTTCCAATGGAACAGACTCAGCAAGAAAAGGATCCCAAACCCTATACGGTTAGTGGTATGATTCTAGTAGCATCATTTTTAGCTTCATCCCTTTTTGATATATGTTCATCCCATTGTTTTATATCTATTTACATTTTGTAGAGAATTAGGCTCTATTTATTTATGAGTGATGATTTTTTTATTATAAACATTCCATTGGGAATTAGGACGACTAGTGTATTTCATTGCAAAGATGACAGTCTTTTGGTTGGTGGGTGTAACTTCGTATGGAACATCAATGTCTTAGAGATGATGATTTTTGGTGTAATTATTCATATCACACAATGTAATTGAATTTCTCATCATTATGTGTGAATAATTTATGGGATATATTGAATACTAATTTTATAATATGAATCCTCTTATATAAAGGGAATACATTTTATTTTTGTGAGAAATTCAATTGCATTGTTATTCGATCATTTATCCAAATTATCAAGAACTATTAAACAATATGTTAATTTTAATACAACTGAATCAATATTTTTTAGTGATATTTTAAATATTGATGGTCAAAATTTGGTTTGTACTATTGATTTTAGAGATTCTATATAATATAATTTGTTTATCTGCACTAGATTCTGATAGCAAGGGACGTGGGAATTATAGTTGGTATCAAAGCAGGGCTTAGTTAACTAAAATTTTAGGATGTTATCTATTTAAGAAAATTTAAGAGTTTTAAATTTCCCCTATGATCAATAAATTGAGGTTAGTCATAATATCAAAAGTATATAAAAACCATTTTGATTGGTTGAGGTTGTATTTGACACATTTTGTTTTTTCATGATTAGGATGATAGAATATTAGAGAAAACTATAGGAATAAGTTTATGTTAAGTAAAACATCTTATATTTCTGAAATGTAAGGAGGATATGGTATTCTAGTAATTATAACCCTTCCTGGATACTAGATTGTGGGTGCAGATGTGGAATAAATTCACCTAGGGGTAATCACTCGTAAAAATTACAATTGATTATAAACTCAATATTCACTCAATGAAAAATGGGTGAGACTAAGACACTCACATATTTAGACACTCCTTGAAATATTATTTAGATTATTCACTCAAATAGTATATAAAATTATGAAATATTTCAATATATTATTTATAATTGAGTGAGTTTATACATTAATTTATATGTTATTTTATGGATAAAGTATATGATGAATGTTGAGATCAATTATTTCAAGAATATTTAGGTTTTGAATATTATATAAAAGTTCATAATAATTTTTTGACAGCTGTTTTTATGGGAACATAGCATAATAGAAACTAGATTGAACCGAACGTAACATATATGAAATTTAAGATGTAGTTGTGGAAGACATATTAGATTTGAGATTCCATGTTCATATGACCATTTTACTTAATAATATTTGATATTATCATAAAAATTCTAGTTTTTCTAATTGAAAATAGATTTCAAAACTAAAACTGTTAAAGATATGTCTCTGGAAACTTCTATGAATTATATTTATCTAAGGAGGAATATTTGGAACAAATAGTTGAAATTGTCAATATATTTCCATTACGATGGAATTAGAGAAATTTATATACTTATATTAGAGATAGAATGATATTGTATCTTGTCCCAAGAATATCATATGGATACCCATATCCATTTTCGTTTGATTTTCTTAATTAAAATTTCGATGCTGCAATTTAATTATGAGGGACATGACACCCCATAAGTTGAAATAAATTTTAATAATTGTGTATGTATTACACGCAACAATGAACTAAAAAACTCATAATATATTTTATATCAATTAAACAATCTAAAAAAATCACATGAAACTATGTATTACTTATCAAGAATTATTATTCACTAGGCATGATTACATATATTAATGTGAGAAAATTAATATGGTATAATAAATAGATTTGAATAAAATCATCATTACATGGAAATCCCCTTGATCATCTTTTTCCTTGTTGATTACCATTATATAAAAAACCTATAACATGGAATAAAATAACGAAAGGTGAAATCATTATGAAAATACTATAATATAAAAATAATAATTTTATCGGGTGATGTGAGAATGGAACGAAATACTTATTTACTAAGGATTTATATTGGTACTAAAAATGAAAAGTACAAATATCATCACTATAGAGAAGAAATTTAGCATTCATGTATACAATAGTTATACATAAGTTTTTTTGACAATAAATAATTTAAATTGTTTATTTTTTTAAATAATAAATAATAAAACACAAATAAAATAAATAATTTTTTTAAAGGTTGGGGCTGAAGCCTCATTTTATTATATAAAACAAATACCTCTTTAGACTGGATAGAGGGAGACCCATGACATATCTCGAAGTCCCATGGCCAATTGGCCTGATTACAAGGCCTGAAAGCCCATTTTTTGGTCCAAAGGTCCCCTTAGTGAATAGTACTACTACAATACCTGTGCTTCTACAGTACCTCCTATAGTACCGTGGCCGCAACAATTCCTGTTACAGTGTCTCCGCCGCTACAGTTTCATCGCCGCTGTAGTTCTGTCGATGCAAAATTACTGCTATAGTGCCCTACTATAGTGCGGATACAGTACCCTAGAAATTAGTCCCTTCCCGAATTTGATCATGGGTCTTTTTGATAACATGCAGGAGCCTGTACCCTGATGGTAAATGCTCGTTGGAAAATATATAATATATTATTAATTTATTTTATTATAAAAATAATTTTTAATGTGTTAAATGTGTTTAATAAATAATTATATCATATAAATAAAAGAAATATAATAAAATAAGTATATTAAAAAAATGAAATTATTATTGAAGCTATAATAATCATTTAATTAGTAATTAATTTTAAATTAGATTAACATCATTGACTGTTTATGAAGTTATTTTTTATTAAAGATTATATATTTAATAATTTTTATTCATTTAGGAGGAAATATATATAGATTTCATGATTTTATTATTATAAATTGAATAAATTTTTTGATTTATCATATGAATATTAACATAGGATAAAATTTTCTCATTTTTCCAAAAACAATTATATATTTTTATGAGTAGTGAAAAATAATGGTTTAACTAATACCATAGTATAAATAAAGATATAAATTAGAGATTATAAAATGAATACGTATAAATCATTTTACATGATAAAATATAAATATAAAGAGTAAAATTATTAAATTTAAAATACTTTTATTAATTAAAAAACTTATGATTAAATTTTTATAATATTTTGTTATATTTTATTAATAAAAGAAACTATTTTTCTTCAATTTTTGATTCATACCCATTTAGGTAAAATTCAAAATTTCTATTATTTAAATACGAAAAACATTAATTATTTTTTATAAGGAACTAATTTATTCCCAAAAAATTAAAAAAATTGATTAGTTTATCTGAAACACTAATTTTATGCTTATAAATACACCTTTTTTCTTCCAACATGTTTTAACACATTATGTGTGCTAGAATTAAATTATTATTTTAGAGACATAAAAAAATTAGGTAAAATTTATTTCATAGTATCAATAAAAATTACTACGTTACATAATAAGAATCATTTTTTATGAATTAAATGTATGTTACTTCTGAAGAAATTAATTTCGACTATGAAATTAAAAAAATGAAAAAAGTAAAAAATAATGGTAAATGAATGACAACATAATTATATTTTTAATTAGTAGTATTTTATTTATAGACCTTATATAACCCTTTAATATATTATTCTACAATTTTTGTGCTTTTTACCATGAGTGGTTTAGTACCATTAAGGAAATGTAATCACTAATTCCATGATTACTCTTATCTACACCTATGAAAAGGGGATAAATTATATAACATCACATGTCACAAACCAACCCGAGTCGACCCTGAACCGATCACCCATGCTGGCCCACGACATGACCTCAAGCACGTATCCACATACACTAGAGGCTGCCGACTAGTGGTGAGGGTGTAAGGTATGTTTGGGGGGAGACTATACCCTCTTATCAAATTGATGAAAAGGGTAAAATACCAAAAACAAAAAAACCAGTTTAAATAATAAGAAATCAGTGGAAAACATTTTTCATTTATAAGGTTTGAACGAAATTGGTGGACATCAGTTTATATAGCAGATTCATGAATGACATGCTAATGATACAGTGGAAGTAGTAAATAATGAAATATTCATACACATCAATGCAAGATGTAAATACACAAAACACTTAATCCCCTCCACAATCTTCCTGATCCTTAGCTCGGTCCTTTTCTCTTAACTCCAAGTACAAGAAACAACAATGACAATGTCCCACAACCAAATAGAATCCACTCGGGTTCCCTGGTGCAATGGGGGCCTGAGTAGGGTGTGAGATAAAAATCTCAGTAGGCTGGAACCACCAGTGAGTATACTATTCTAGACAATAAAATATAATTAAACAGTGTGCTGGTATTTCCACACAATAAGGATACAATTCAAACAATCAACGCACATCCAGGTTTTTAAAGGGACACCTGATGGTAATACCTTCCTCGGACCATTTCCAAAACTATAACCTTCTTAAAAAAACACATGTACATTTGGTTCAAGCATAAAAATACATTTTATCATTCCTTTCACTTACTCTATTTATTCACTTATAATTTCAACTCATGTTGGAAATCCATTCATTCTTACCTTTCTTTATTTGATCACATTTCACTTGGGTTTTGATAACATGTCTCATTATTTTCATAAATCGTTTTTATCATTAGTTTGGTATTGAACACCATTTCAAGCACACCATTTTTCATTTTTTATATATCTACATTTCTAACACACCGAATCACAATTTCTATATTTCCCCATGTCTAACACCTAGATAATTATTCAGTGTAGATCGTCATGTCTAACACCCTATATAATAATTCGGTCTAGATCTCCATGTCTAACACACTATATCAGAATTCGGTGTTGATTACCATGTATAACAGGTAGATAATTATTTATTATAGATGACCACGTCTAACACCCTATACCACAAGCTTGGATAACCATTAGGGAGGAACGCCATGTCCAAACCCAAATTTTAAATCGATCTAGAATGCCAGGTCTATGAACCAAAATCTCATTCATTTATTGTCATTTATCATCTAATAAATCAATCGACACAGTTCCCATTTCACAATTAATTCCTTGCATTTAATTATCCAAATCAGTTATCCACTTTTAAAAATTAAATCTCAGAATTAATTATTTTTATCAGTATTATGGAACTTTATTTAGAAATAGAAGGTAAAAATTATTGTATGGAATCAACATGCCTCAATGATAGTTCATTAATTACATTACAAATTAAAAGCTAAAAAATTGTTCAATCAATACATTCAATTAAAACTATCACATTACATTTATAATTTAATGAATAAGGGAAAAGGGGCATTTATGTGGGGCACACCCAAGGGGGTGGCCAAGAGGCAAAGAGAGAACCTACGATGGGCTTCACCATAATTGAATTCCACAATTGGCATGAGCGAACTGAAGTGCATTGTGTTGCATTTTTTTTCAATAAGTCATGATGTTGTCATAAGATGAATGGATGTCAAGAAATGTCAAGATGTGAATGACAAAGGATGTGATGGTGTTGGTGAGGAAAGGATAATGGCCATGGTACTAAGATGCATGTCACTTAGGAGATTCACTAAGTGACATAGGATGTTGTGGTTGCAACATTCTCTATGTACATCGGAAGATTTTTGAACTGGTCTTTAAGTTCAAAGAACATGTATCAACTAGATACAATGTCACAACAATATCAAAAGACCATGCATTGTCTTAAAAATGCATGAGGTGATGAGGATAACCATCCACAACTCCTAAGTGGATGAAGTGGTGCTAATGAAGTCCAGCACAATCACTTAGTGCATGTGAATTTGAAGATGTTCCAATTTGATCTCTGATTGGATCATTGAAGAATTTTGATGAATTATTTGATTCAGGAGCATCGGTTGAAGGAAGACCCTTCGGGAATTCCATTCTTAAATGTTGATTATATGCTGAAGAATAATGGAGGAATTCTAATGAAGAAGAAAGGAATTATTTTGAAGAGAATAGAAGAAATGAATATGGGAGAATGGATTAGAGGAAGATGTGGAATTTCGCATTTGAACTTGGTCACTTTGTTTTAAACAAAGGACTTGTTCTGTACTCAGGCAAAAAGAAGCCACCAAGGGCCATCCTTAAGGGTTCAACCCCAAGGCACATGTGGGACTCGAGGTCGCCACGCCCAAGGGGGATCCCATGGGGCCAGCCCGAGAGGCCGCGGCCGTGTGTAAGCCGGGGCCACGCAGGGGAGTCAAGCATGCGGAGCGTGGGCGTCATGCGCGCGCCCAGAGTGCATAGTGGGTGCATAGCGCGCCTGCGAGGGGTAGAGGTGGGTGCAAGAGCGTGTCCGGAGAGAGAACACGGTGCGGGGCGGCACCGTGGAGGGAGAAGTTCAATCGAAGGATTGCCGGCAGCAGAACTTTGATAAACCACGGAAAATATGTGGTTCGTTTTGATGTGGGACACGCGATTTTGTCGCGGAGCGAATCCTGGCCGCTCGATCGATCGCGCGCCAGATCTCAACCGCACGATCGATCTCGCGCGAGATCTTCTGATCGCGGCCGTCCAAAGTTTTCTAATCACCCGATCCAACGGTCCGCAAGGTATCTTCTTCCTCGAGCTCAACTGGAGGAAAACAGCAACGCCGCCTGAACCAGTGGACTCCCTGAGCACCGAAGTCGAGCTCCCGGCCACAATAGATCGAGCTAAGGTGTTCATTGAGTTCGTATGGCCCTGAAGAACTCATCCATGCAAGAAAGATGCATGCATGCACAGTAGTGAGGAAATTCGGACGTGGCCGAGGCAAAAAACATTACCGAGGCCATGATGGTTTATGTTTTGTATGGATTATCCATAACAGAAGTCCATGCATGCGTTCTAATTCGCATGCACGTAGAGGAAAAAATAAAGGAAGAGACCCGTGCGGAAACAGAGGAAAGATTCAAGATTTGGAAAGATTTTGAAAAACCGAAAACTTTGGGAATTCGATTTATCCCACGCGGAAGATTTAAGGCATCCCTCTACCTATAAAAAGAGAGTCTTAGGCTCTCTGTTTGTTTTCTGAATCGTTGTTGAAGATCTGAAGTCCCGCGAAGCCTCGGTGCTTAGCGAAGAATAGCCTGCGCGCACCACTTGCGCGGCAGTGAATCCCGGAGCCATCCCTTGGCTCTGTTAGTTCCTTTTGCGCACTCCTTGCATGAAAGAAGAAGGGGAGAAGACCCATGCGTTCCTTCCCCTTGCGCTGCAGGAAGAACCCAGGGCCGCAACACCTTGCGCGCCCACGGTTTAAGCCCGCACTTGCGCGGCAGTTGGTGTCCTTGACACCCTCCTTGCTCGCGGCTGTCCAAGGACCTTGTGTTCCCTAGCACCCTTGGGACCTTGCGCGCTGCCCTGTGCAACCAAGTGTTCCTTGCGTGCTTTGAAGGAGAAGAGAGTCGCACCATTCACCTTGTGTGTGTGCCACTTGGGAGAACACCCTACGGGCAGTGGGTGTGCAAAGAGTAGGAAGGTCGGGCCATAGTGCCTTGTGTGCAAAGTGAAGACCTCACATTGTGTGTGTGCAAAAAAAGGACCAAAGAGGCCGTACCCAATTGTGTGCAAGAAGAGGAAAGATGTCAAGCTTAAGTGTGTGCAAAAGGAAGAACAAATTGTGTGTGCTAAACAAGTGAAGGTCGAACCTAGTGTGTGCACTAAATGTGTATACACTTAGAAGATGCGGAAGACCCTCACACTAAAGAACAACGCACATTTATGTGTGTAAACAAATTGAACAAAGTGTTTGAGTGAGAAGCTGTGTGTGCTCAAGGTAATTACACCCTTTGAGGGTTTATTTCACCAACATAAGAAGAAGGGGAGTGCATGCATGCATGCATGAACGTGCACACGTGAACAAAGATAAATCTGGTTGTGTTCATCTGAGTTGACCAAGACTGGAAGTTCATGAAAATTATTGAGAATCCATGCTGTCAGCGCATGAGGATGAAGAGTTGCCATGCACTCAGTGCATGAAGTTGATGTCAGGTGAGACTGAATCCAGACTGAAGTTAAAGACATCAGCTGCCTGAGTTTTCAGCAATTGAGAAGACCCTGATCAACAGAAGTGATCAGAAGTTTTGAGCAAGACCAGTAGACCTTATCAGAGGCTGTTGAAGATTCTTGAAGAGAGAGGCCAGGTCATCCTGAGAAGAAGGAGATAAATCCTGAGCAAGACGAAAAGACCTGATCAAGTGATCAGAAGTGAAGAGAAAGGCCAGCAGTCTTTATCCCAGACAGCTAATGATACTTGAAGAATCATAAAGTGAAGAAGAGATACTCATGTGACTCGAGGAGCCAGGAGAAGCCCCCTGTGAGACTCAGGGCGGAAGAAGTCTTCAGTGGGATTCTGGAGCAGGCCAGTGGGACTCTGGTAACACTGTGGGACGTAGTATAAAGACCCTCCTGTGGGACTCATGAGAGATACAGTGGGACTCTGTATCGACCATTGTAATACTAATAGATTATAATGGGAGAAACCATGTTGGGGTGTATAACCAACATGGAAAGGACATAGGCCTTTGGTGCCGAACCTTGTAAATACTTGTGTCCTGTGCCTTTTCATTACTGCATCATTCGGGAAAGGTTGAGAGATACAAGAAGAGTGGATCGAGGCTTTAACCATCCATAGAGGTTTAATTGATTAAGAATCATTTAGTAAAAAGTTTTAAGGGATCACTGATTCACCCCCTCCCCATCTCAGTGATTCACACTGATCTGGGCACTTCACAAACCAACCAAAAATTTCATTAAGAGATAATGAGGCATCACTGAAAGGCTGCGATAAGTAGCACAATATGTTGAATGACAAAAGCGCCGAAATAAACGGATGAGGGTAAATGCATATAAAAAAAAAGTTCTAATTACATGTTAAGAAATGAACTTAAGAGGTTTCGTGGATCATTCACTATTTTTCAAGAAGAAACGTCATTTGAAGTTACCAGTAAGGTATATGTAAAAGCATTTCATTTATAAATTATAATGTCAAACATAGAGTCATAAGACATTTAAGGAGGCAAGAATAAAAATCTACAACTATATTTTTATCTTAAAGACAACTCACCTCCATTAGAGGAGTTTTATTAGAAAACATGTCTTTACATTATCAAACAATTCATTAATAGATATTTATCATTTATTTTAAAACACATTCAATACTTATCAAAATAAAGAAGCCAAGCAACAAAGAAGGAAATCATGAAATGCTATCATTACATTTTTATATAGAATGTAGAGCACCACATAAGAGGGGTTTTATTATAAAACAATGACAATTATTATGAATCAAACATTAATTACATTTACCACATTTATTATAAAATTAATTTAAGGACATAAATGCATTAATTTAAACAAAAATCAATTTAACTACCTATCTTCATAAATTTAAATATAATAAAAATGTAGTGAGCAATAAATTAATGTATTCTTTAAATTAAATGGGAAAAAGAAAAGGTTCTTACCTCAAGTGGAACTAAGTCATCTGCTCTGGCTCTTAACTCTTTATAACTATGAGAAGCTGCTCCCCCACTGAGTATATGAACATTCACACATGTAGAAGGACACATATCCCTTATGCACACACTCGCATGGCCATGGGAATACGCTATGGGTTCCTTAAACATATTCTTTTGTGTATACACTAGCCTCCATTCACCTACGCATGAATTTTCTATATATGAACATAGGCACACCTTTATCAATACATGAATATCTCTTACATGGGAAAAATTAAAAGTAATAGGGGAACCTACATACATATATATACATACATATGCACATGTAGTGAGTTTCCCTTGAATTGGAGACTCGAAACACCGCAAACTGGGACCAACACTCTTCTAGATTACACTAGGATCTCAAAACAACCAAATAAAAACATATAACATGGGAAAAAAATAAAAAGTCTAAAAAATTACCTCGATTGGTGACAATGAACCAAGTCACCCCAACCCCACATGACGGAGTTCAATGTACTACAAACAACATGCCACAGACTCATAAAAACCAAAATCCCTAAACTAAACAAGTGATAACAAAGAAATAACAAAAAAACCTTACCTTGTAGTAATGTTGGTGGGACAAAACAACCAAATCCACCACGCATGTGACAGCGGTTGATGGAACACACATCAAGGAGTCCTAAGGAACCCTTCGCACACCCTAAAACCAATAGATTGCCAAAAATTTGGGTTACCACAAAAACATTAAATTCAGCCAAACCAAATTGGGCACCGAAACTATGATGAATCTTCAAAGCGATGATGAATGACACATCTAAGGACCATACCATGGTGGGTCGAAGACTAAAGGTGAAGAAAACGTGACAAAATCATCTGTGGAAGGAGGAGGTCGTACGCTGGGCGGTCGCGCGCTATAGCGGTTCGGCCGAGAGCATGTTCCACGACTACTGCAGGGTCAGCTGAGGGAGGAGGAGTCGCATCGTGGTTGGAGGAGAAGGGGACGGAGTCGATGTGCTGGTGGTTCGGCCATGGGAGTTGTCGTGCTAGGGTTGCAGGCAGATGGGCTCGTGCGCCCCTTGTGGTGAAGAAAGGGGGGTCTCGCCCCCCCCCCATTTGGTTTTCAAACAAATAATAATAATAATAATAATAATAATAATAATAATAAAATAAATTAAAATAAATATAACATAATATTATATTATTAATAATTTCAATAATATTATAATTATAATTCTGTAAAAATTCATTTAAGACCATCTTACACAAAATTAAAACTCTCTTTCATTAAATTATGAAACTCCCTATGAAATTTAAAACACTTCATTGACCATCTAGATCTCCCCATTAATTAATCAATTTGACATACATTCAATTATTTATACGCATTAATTAATTCACAATTAATTAATACAAGAAAAATAATTTAATTGAAAAATAATTAATTAAAACCTAAAACATTAATAAATTTGAAAAACATTAAATATATACATTATACATATTTAATTATATTCTTTTAAATTTTATATAATTAAATAATAATCCAAATTTTATATAGGGATAAACCACTCATCTTGACTCACTCCTTCTGACAAACCGTGCATAGCCTGATCGCCTACTACAGGATACCCGTGGTATACCGCATTGCTAACCAACATAGTTAAACATACCGCACACAGTCTGATATAACCAATTAAAATAGTTCCAAATCACAGGACCTCATTCCGAAACTCACTTTTCAAATAGACCTGTTGATAAAAGAAAAAGATCAAAAACGGTCATATTTTATCCATTTCAAAACACAGTCTGTGACATCACAAAACTGATATACCTTATATTTTTTTCTAAAACACTAGAATAATATAATATATAAACTAAAATATCAATTTAATAATCCTTTTTTAAATAACATATAATAATAAAACCATTTACAAAATTATTTCCAAGATAAATCATATGTCTTCAACACGATTATTTCTTAATCATTTGGATTTTTTCATAATATTGATCTTCAAAAATAATTCCAGTCCCACTAAAAAATAAATAGTTTAGTAATAATATTAATATTATTTAATTATATTAATGGATCAACCATTCATCAATAATATCAAATCATTAGGAAAAGAATAAAATATATGTTGTGTGTACGTGCATACATCCATCTTCAAGAAATGATGTTGTCAGTTATTAACCACCAACTCTCATTGAAGGTGAAAATTTTAGATTTGACAAATATGTTTTTTAATATGAGAAAATTATGATTATAAAATAGTAATTTATCATATACGTTCCTTCCACTCCATTAATTGATAAATAGAACTGTAATTTGTGTTATGTTCAGACAACCCCCTCCGTGAATGAAAATATTAATTTATACTGATGACATTAAATGGGTGGGGAAAAAGTTGAATTTAATTTGGTGATATTATTATTTGAATTTTTTTTGATATTTATATTTTAAATTAACATTATATAAAAAAATGTCATTACTCATTAGATCACTATAACTCGCTCTTGTTCACATCGGTTTTACTACCTAGGTGAATAGTGTTACAATGGCTTTACTGTCAATGGATAAGAAATGATTTATGTTGGTAATAATATGTAATAATAATTTATTTAATATAATTTATTAATTTATTAATTATTTTATTTTTATTTGATATATTTAGGAATATATCACCTTTTTTTCATTAGAGAAGCCCAAACTAATTCGTTACAATTTAAATATTCAAAAACCATATATTTATAATTCACTAAATGAAAATGTAATTTTATGATTCAGAAAAAATGAAAATATTATATAACAAAAATTTTCAATTGTGAAATTTTTGTTAATATAAAATAATCAATAACACCATTACAAAACATGCATGAAATATGAAATTATAATTTATACCATTTTATGATAGAAATTAACCAATATTTACTTATATATTTGTAATAAATGTTAAAAAATAAAGTGTATAAATATAAATATAAATGAATAAGATTATTTAACAACATAAAAAGATATTTATGTGTGTTATAAATAATTAACATTATTTTAAAGTATGATGAAATATAAGGCGATGTGTTCTTTGTCTAAATTATAACTTATTGGAAGACATTTCATATTATGCCTAATGATATCTTTGATAGAATGTAATTAATACTTAAATAATACCCAGAAAATAATTGAAATTATTAGTTATAGTTATAATGTAATTATTTATGTTTAAATGTTTCCTCTCAAGTTGATTTTAAAGATAATTTGGAAAGTAATTATTTTATTCAAATCAAATTCTAAGGGAATAGGTCCAAGGAACTACAAGATATGTGTATGATTTTTGGGGTTATGAGACCTAAAACAATACATTATTAGGTAATTAAACACTAACTTGAATACATTATCCATGAACATTAAATTCATCTACTACCAATCTCTAATATGGTTATCCATGTATCAATACCACAAACCAAAGGGTGGTGGAATTTTTGGTATAATTAGTCATCATGATGTTGATGATGGGAAAGTGAGGTTGTGATAGAATAATGATTCGAAAATTTTGAACCATGATTCAATGATGATAATATTATATACCATCAATATGAATATACTCGAGGTAATATTTATTGTTAAGTTTTTTTCTTTGTTATTTGAATGATTTTCACACTTTCTCTTATAACTATATATCTGTAATGATTTTTGTGATATAATGTTAATGGAAATATTTTATTATTAATAAATAAAATATTTACCAAAAAATACAATAAGTAATATATATTATTATTATTGACGGTGTAACCAAATTTTATTCTACGTAATATCTGATTGGTTTTAAGATTTTATACTAATGATATTTTAATGGATTGGTTTTCCACCAAATTTTCTTTCAATAATTTTGTCAATAAAATATCAAATTATATTCCCTTAATGTGTGGGATAATGAAATAATAATCCATCCTATTTATAATCATTATATTTTATGTAATGAAATATGTTAAATTAACAATGAATAATATTTGGAAATAATTCTTACAGAAACCATGTTATTTTATTTTTCTTTGCATTATTTTATTCTATATAATGGGTGATCACCACCTGTATCTATAAATTGGGGAAAGGTAACATAATAATGGTTGAGCTCAAGTGGTGAGTAATGGTAATCAAGGGAGATATATATGATCACATAAACAGTATATGAGAAAATCATTATGAGAACATAATAGTATCATTTTAAAACCACAATCTTCATATCATAAATCATTATCTTGCATCATGGAATAAATTTTTTATGTTCTTAAGACATGAACCAAAAAAAAAGAACATGTGGTATGATATCATAAAACTAAGATAAGACATAGATTTTTGGAATACATATAATAATAGAATTTTTTTCTATTTTTATAAATAAAAATTAATGAGACTACTATAATAGAATGGTTTCACTCCAAAAATCATTATAGTAGTAATGTTAACTCCAAAAACAATCATTGCTTACATTGTCTTTTACTGAACTAGTTTCAGTCCCCATTCGATACATTTTTATCTCATCATATATCCATCTCTACCCAATGAATTAGATACCTATATAATTTTTCTACTATCCATAACAAAATAAATATCATACAAATTCGATACACGAGATCAAAAACCATTCATTGTATCTTTATTATTGAAATGGAAAAGGATTTCACAAACATTCTTAATGGAATAACTCTTGGAAAAGAAACATGTTACATAATCATTACATGAATTCATCAAAACAAAACCCATAGAAAAATAAACACATTTAATAAACATGATGGTTGAAAAATAATAAGATGACTCATTTTTACGCATTTTTTAAAAACTCATACATGGGTAAAAATATAATTCAAAAATAATTTGGTAATATTAAAAACATTAATAGAATCATTTTTTGAAAATATGGTCATGAAAGATAAATTAATTTAATCCAAAACATGAAATAAAGATGGTTTCGCATAAAAATATTCTTTTGACTTATTAAGAACATAAAGGGAAGATAAATAAAGGAAAAAATTAATTAAAATAAATATTTAGTGTCGTAAAGTTTTTAGCATATTATATTGAAATTGATCATAATATTTCATCATCAGATCATAAACATAGTCAATACTGATAAGTAATGAGATTGTAACATAAAACCCTAACATTAGATATGATTCATAGAAGACATTAAATTCCTTCCAAAATAATAAAAATCAATTATTTTATTTCATATTAATAATATCATTTTTCCATCCATTTATTTTATTAAAAAACATGTTATATTAACATAATTAATTAATTAAATTGTCATCATATAATTTGATGATATTTAGAAAATATGTCCAAAATTTATTTGGTAGGTTGAAAATGGTCAACAATGTAACTATTTAATCGTCTCCAGAATGATAAATAGGACATATTAAAAAAAATTATTCATTAATAATACATTTAAAATAGAACATTAAATATTGTGTTAAAAAATGTACCACGTTTCAATCTAGGAGATAGTGGTGAAGACATACACATGAGTATAGTTTCTATTTTTGAATAACTATAATAGAAAGAGAGAAATTATTATTTTATATTTAATGAATTATAATTATATAATAAATTTCATATAATATCATTAAATATATATATATATATATCATCCATGTGATCTGAAAATGAAAAAAAAATCACACTGGTACGTGGAGGTGGTAATCCACATGAACAAATTAACAGTATTATCATTTTTATATCAATGGAAATGTAAGAAAATATAGTACATATATGTTTTATTTAATGATAAATATATCTAAAATATCACACACACACACACACACACAAGTATCATCATCAAAAGTATTTGGGTAGGTGATGATGGAAATTCAATTAAATTAGTTTACTAAGCAGTATTCAACGCTACACATGGATGATGGTTTCATTACACCATTGAGGGAATATGATACATATGATTGATATAATATTAAAATAACAAAATATAAGTATATGGGGGATAATTATGATATTATATTAGAATGGTTAGACAATAATTTTGGTATGTGTATGGATAAATAATACTAAAGCATTATGTTATGATCGATACATTTGCATTGAACATCCTGATTCAATTCACCCCTAAAGCCTTCCAGGGATGGTTTTATAATAAAAAACAACCTCTCTGATTTGGAAAAGTAAATAAGGAATGGATTTGGTTAATATTTCAAAAACAAATCATTTATAGTGTCAAGAAAAGGGAATATGAGGACCATTTTTATAAGAGAGTGTATGGGTAAATTTTCTATTTGATGAAACATTGAAACATGTAAAGATCGTTATATTTCCAAATGAATCCAAAATTAATAGATATTATAAAAAAGGTCATATTTTTTTTTGAAATCCATCAAATCATTAAAATTTGGAAATGACTAGGTGGGGTTTTAACCTCATTTTTGGTTTAACCCATTAGTTAACAAATGTTCAAATTTTCTACAGTAACAACCATTTAGACCATAAAAGGACAACAAGGCATCATAAATGAAAAAATTACAAATAAATGGAAGATAATTCATTCTTTCAACCATATTACATTTAATAATCATATAAAAATATTTCTTTTTAATTTTAAATTATATAATAAAATAGTATTAATAAAAAGAATATAATTCATGCCAATTTTTTGAGAGATTCATTTAATTGGACAATAGACACACCATGAATAATATTATGTTACAATATAATCATTTAAAAATTATAAAGTTTATGTATGTATCTACAAATAATATAAAAAAAATACATACTCAAATTTTAGTAGTTTTAATATTTTTAAAAATCATTTATTTTATTTGTCTATTATTTGAAGAATTACAATGTTTTCATTACTTAAAATTTTCTATAATGAAAATAATTAATAAAAAATATAAATAAATTAAAATCATGAAAATAATTTCTTTTTCTCAAAATAATCATTAATATTCATTTATATCTAAAATTTTTTTCCAGTGGGAAACATAAGTTAATTTTTAATTTAAGAAAGTGAAATTTTTTCATTAATTAAAATATTATGTACGCCAATTTATTTGAATGGATTCCCATACCAAATTAATATCTTGATGAATATGAAATTTTTCTAAATTCATCAATCCAATAATATTTAAGAAGAATAATGGTCTTATAAATTAGTTTAAACCTAAGTTAATGTAATTTATGAATTTAATGTGGAGATTTATTTTGTATTTTTAATACTCATTATGAGAAAAAATAACTTGATATTATAAAATAATATTTTAATGACCCATCCACCATGGCTCGTACTATGACATACCCATATCCTACCTCTCATAGGAAAGGGGGTGGGAACTTGCATTGAAGGCATCAACTTGAAAATGAGAGGTATTTTCATGATTACATGTACGAAGTGACACAAAACCACATCCCAAAGCTGGAAAAGTAATCAAGCATGCCCATAAACAACCATTGACTAAAAGTACAATTGAAACTCAAATGGTATTGAATACAAACCCGATAAAAGAATAACTAGAAAACAAAAATACATAAAATATGTTTTGGATTGCCTTTCATGGGAAACCCCACCTAATGGGTTAGTACAGAGTAGGTTTTGGAAGTCGTAGAAGTATGTCCCACCTACCTGGTCTCACTAGGCCCCACCGAGTCCCTGGCCACAAAATTCTCCGTTAATTTAGCAGTCATCTAGGCCAGACACAAACACATGCAAGTGAGGACCATGTAGGGGTGAGTGAAAAAATACTAAGTAGGGACCCTAAAACAATAAAGAAAATTGCACAAAATAATTTCTGAAACAAACAAAAAATCATGATTCAAAAGCACGATCACAAAGAAAGAAATCTCACACCAGGCATCTTATGGCGTTGAAAATTAGAACCTTTAGTCACATCTTCATACAACATGGGCTGTTGGAGAAATCTGCCTTAATGAGTACAGTGGGTTTATCGGGTCACATAGAAGCCGCATCACACTAACCATATGACTGTTGTGTTACTCATCTATAATGAGTTCTGGGGGTAGGTTGGGCCTCACAAGAGTCTCTCCCCACCGTGGGAAATCTAGGTTATACAGAATTATTTTCCAACCTATGGATATACTAAGGTACTACTCCATTTGAGTTACATGGGTCTTTCGGGTCACACAAAATCTTATCCTCACTATGGGCCTATCGGGTCACATAGAAGCCACTTCAAACAAGGCCATAATATCTGATCCACATAGGTTCTCTCGTCAGCAGTCTTTAGGTCTCATCCAACCACATGGTTTCAACACATAGCATGTTTTATCATGGGAGAACCGCTCACCAAGAAATTAGTCAAATTTTATCTTCCATTAAATACTATATATAGTATTCAAAATTTTTGTCTCATCATGAGGGTTCCAACGCTGAAAATGGACCAACATTAGGGTGCCTAGTTTTCATATTATGGGTGTTTTTAAAAAAATGAGTTGGTTGAGTCTAGGTCTAGTCCGACCTGGTCAGACTATCCCAACCTGGGTCTTCTTACATTGCCCAGCCTGGGTATGGTGCATTGAGCCTCAATTTTGACCCACGACTTGCCCTGTTCGCCGAAGGAGGATCAATTTGTCTGCATTGTCAGGATGTAACTGGAAGTCGCATCCCTTACACTTTCCTCGAGGCTCATCCATAAGGCCTGCTCTACCTTGCTACAGTTAGTTGACCGCAGACCGCCGCGTACGATGCGGGGCATCGCATCATCTTCTACCACCAGCTGTAGACATAGAGGTCAGTGGGGAATTCCGTGGACCACAGGGTCCAAACCGTTGGTCCATTTTTTGTTTTCCTTGTGCCTACAGCCTACAAGAGATTCAAAAATCCCTATGATTTCCTTCAACCTGCCTTACTACCCAATTGCAAATTTGGGTATGAAGAACACACAAGAGGATGGGATAATGCCTTTTTCGTGTCCTCACGGGACCTTCATGATATAATTTTAAAACATGTGGATGTTCAGGGATTACAGTTTTATCAAACATAATGTTAATCATGAATAGAAAAATGAAGAAACATCACCCTCCCAATGGAACAGATGATCCACGGATCAACCTTTTCATGGTATAATCTTCATTCATTGTTTGGAACAACAACGAAGAAAACATAATCCCAAATACAACGAAACCTAACTGTAGTACGACATTGCAGCGGTCTGCCCGTGAAGATCCAGGAAGTCGAAGACGTTCGTTGCTTCATGAATCCATTCTTCTACCTGCACCATAGTTTTTAATGATCTGCCAATATTTATCATTCTTTATTGGGGCAAAAATGTGAAGATGGTTCATCCAATAATATCCATTATTTAACACTAAATTCTCCAATGCATTATTCCAAAAAATGGAAAAAGAGTGATGTTTTCTGTTTAACTGTGACATCGCATCATTATGCTACATTTAATATGCCATTATGATACATGAAAATAGATCCATTATTATTTTACTTTAATGTGACATGTTTCCACATTTTAGCACTATTTCCTACCTTCCAATGTTGTGAAAAGAAATAAAATTACATTTTCCAGTTATTTTATTATTTTCTGAAATGTCCAAACAATAAAATTTTAGTATGACCCTTACCAGTCAATGTTAAGTCCTTTTTAGGGGAATCATGGAAATATGAGTTCAATATAGCCCATAGATTATTAATCAAATAGTTGGATCAAATTGTAGAAAAACATGATCACACTATTATTTAAGTGAACATAAAAAAGTACAATATTATTTTTTTGGATACCAAAGACTTGGAATCGCATTTCGTCGAAGCGTGTGTTCTTAATATAATTCCATCTAATATAAAAAAATAATAACTGAAATTTTGGGACATTAAATTCTCCCAACCATACTGATTTATGTCCCCAAAATCCAAATAAGATAAAAAATGTGGGTACATAGCATGAGTATGAGCCTCCTGCTCCCATGTGCTCTCCTGATGGTTCACATGATTCCACCAAACACACACCAGATAGATTGAACTCCATGAAGTAACCGCTCTTATTGATTTTTTCTCTCCACTATGAAATTTGAAAACATCTCCCCATTAGCAATTTCTAACTCAACCAAGTCAATGGCGCATGATCATTCATGAATGTACATCCTCATATGTGAAATGGGAAAACATCGGGCACCTCGTGCATCTGTGGGGAAAGAGATTAGTGGTACACCAACCCACCATCTCTTCTAAGAATTTATAAATGTCTGGTGAATATCATATATAACAATCTACCCAGCCAAATCTACACAAACAACATCTTGGTGACATCTGAAGGAACACATATTCTCTCTCCTCTAACTCCAAGGGTCTCTATCTCTTGCATAATATGATTTATGGCTACTCGGTGCAGATCTCATCCGCTCAAGGATATCGGAACGTTCATAGAAATATCTCGTACCATCTCAGGACCAATTATTTCTGACTCCCAAGGGACTATCTAGTATATATGTGATCTTCATGGATGACTATACATGGCCTAAAACAGATCCATTCCAATTGTTGAGTCACAACTACTGTTTTATAAAAATTCCACCTGTGGTAGGTGGTACTCACAACACTGAAAAAAATGATGGAAACAATCAAGAATCATATCCAATATGTTATTTATAGTTCTCTCCATCTAATCTTCTATCTGGGGGTAAAAATGTGTGCTCAAGTTCAGCGAAGTCTTGAATTTCTCGTACAACCCATTCCAAAACCTGGATGAAAGAATACATCACATTATGAGATGATCGTCAAAGGAACCCCATGAATCTATAATATCTCTTGGATGTAGAGGCTCTCCATTCCCTCTACCGATCCTTACTACCAGATAGGTATGAAGTGATCTGACATTTTGAGTCGGGAAACGATCACCCATATAGAATCGTGGACCCTCGATGTGCATGGTAACCACATCAAAAAATCCCTATAGGTACCATCCCACTTCCATTCGGGCAACTCATGTTTCCATTAAACACCTGTTGGGACCTGATGCCTGACCCTCACTTTCTGACATGTGAGGCATTAAGGGATGAAATATGCCACTATTTTTTGATCACTGGCCACCAGAACTGACATCAAAGTTCCTGGTACATCATCACCACACCATGATGTTTTTCCAAAGGGAATGTATTGTACTCCCCAAAACCTCCTCTCAGAACATCACTGGTACTATGGTGCATCCTCTGAAAAGGATGAAGTTCTCTTACCTATCAAAAGATCTATCAAGAGCCTATCATGAGGATATCTGAGCACGTCTTTCCTCAAAATCAAAATTCACAGGTTTTTCTTCCTTGAATCACTTTATGAATGGGGGAGTGAAAGACATTAAATATAGATAAGCTTCTCCATTACCATATACGAATTATATCTTTATTGTAGCTTAATTATCCATCACCTCACTCAACAGTTGTAAGCTAGACCTATTTTTGTGTGTGTCTTCCACCATGTTACCCTTCCCAAGAGTCTATACTATCTCAAATTTAATGTCTTTTAGGAACTCATACCATCCATTCTATCTCAAGTTCATTTCCTTCTGTGAGAAGATACTCTAGAGACTATTGTGTTCAGAGTAGACAGTAAACCATTCACCCATCATGTTGTGCCGCAAAATATTCAAGGTAAATACCACTACTGCTAACTCAATGTCATGGGTCGCGTAGTTCTTCTCATGCTGCCTCAACTATCATGAGCCGTAGGAAATCACTACATGCTACTACATTAGTAAATAACCCAATACGGTCCTTGATGGTTCACAAAAGACTACACACCCAACTCATTCTTCTCTTAGACTTAAGATAGGGTCACTCGTTAGTCTCTGCCTCATATCATAGAAACATTGATGACACTTCTCTCTCCACAGGAATGGTCTTCCCTTTCTATGTCATGGTTGATAAAGGTTCTTCTACTCTGGAAAATTAGTTCAGGAACATAGAGTAGTATCCATCCATCCCAAAGAAACTCCACACCTAATTCACGCTACTCTAAGTCTCACAATAAATCAATGCCTATGTCTTTGACGGATCCACTACAACTCTAGCCTCCGAGATGACACGTCTACGAAAGTGGACCTCCAAAATCCAGAGAAAGAAATTCGATAGCTTACCCTAAATCAGGTTCTCTCATAGTGTATCCCTATATATTCACAGGTGTGTTTTATACTCCTCCTCAGATGCCAAGTACGCAAAGATTTCATCAATGATGACCACCATGAAACAATCGAGGTATGGCCGGAAGATCATATTCATTAGTCCCGTGAACACTGTTAAGGCATTGGTCATGAAAAAGTGAATCTCCATGAACTTGTAGTGTCTATATAGGAATTTGAAGGTTGTATTTGGTACATCCTCACCCCACATTTAAATATTATGGTAGCCTAATATGAGGTCTATCATTGAGAACCACCACACTCCCTTCAGCCTATAGAAGAGTTCATCGATCCTCATAAGTTGGAAAAAAATTCATGGTCACCTGGTTAAGTCCTTATAAGTCCATGCATAGCCTCATTCTCCGAAATTTTTTATTGGAAAACAACACTAAGGCCTTCTGTAGTGAAATTTTTGGCATTACAGACCACTTATCCAACAAGTCCTCCAGTTGTACCCTCAATTCATGATGTTCAACAAGAGAAATATGATATTCATGTGTAGATATCGGTGTCATCCCTAGTTACAGATCGATGTATTAGTCTACCTCCCAGTAAGTAGGTAGTTCCAGAACATCCTCAGGATAGAAATCCTCATACTCACCCACCACTACAGCAAATCTCAGACTTCTCTTATCCACAGTAATGCGGGTGCGATTAGAAAAATGGTGAGTATCAGATTCGACATCCACTATGAAAGTATATCATGTTCTTAAAAGGATCCGTTATCACCGGTGAAGGGAAACCTAGCCCCTTACTTGCTGACACATTACACTGTTCACCTAAAATAGTCTATCTGTGTCTGGACAGTGGATAACCAATCCATACCCAGGATGATATCGTAAGGCCTCGACGATACTACTAGAAGATCGTAGCTGAAGCTCTCACCTCCTAGAGTAGACTCACAATGATGTCACTAGTGATTAATCATTTATTCCGCTCCTCTATGAGTGTCTAATCGTACAGATCATCCCAAAGGCTCAACTGGAATCTCTGATCATCGCACAAGATCTATGGAAAGGAAATAGTGACTCGCACCTCTATCTATAATAACTAAAACTAAGGTGGAAAATAAATATATCATACCTCTAATAATCTTTGAAGCAGCATGGTAATAGGCCTCCGTCACTAGAAGCTGGCCTCACCCATGTCCTCTAGCTCCTTAAGCTCGTGGTGGAAAACCTGGGGGTGGTGGTGGTAGCACCTCGAATTGTTGTCCACTGCCTACTGCTCGGCCTGGTTTCCTGCCATATCTTCCACCAAGTAGATGTCCTTTATCTAACCTCTTCCTCCACCATGCAGGTCCCATGACCATCTTTCTATCATTTGTGCAGTGGGTCAGGCAGTCACGAGCCATGTCTCATTATCATCTGCATGTGATACACAACTTGGTTCCCTTTTAACTCCCTCTACTATAGGTTCCCCATACTGCTTACCCTAAGTCCTGGGGTCATCCTCTAAAGGACACGAACAACTTGGGACCTCTTTTCTACTACCTGCTACTCACTACTAAAGACACTGCTCCCCAATGTCTATTTTTGGCTCTTGCAATTTGCGCTTTCTCTGCCAGGATGCTCTTCACAAGAATGGCTCGCTATAGTACTCCTACCTGAGTTGGGATACTGAGAGACACCATGGATTCCTTGATCTCCTGTATGAGTCCCAGATCAAATATTTGGGTCCTATTGAAAGGGTCCCAGACCATCTCTGTGGATTAGTGGGAGAGGGCCTTAATCCTCAAAATGTACTCAGAAACTGACATGCTGCCCTACTTCTAGTGAAGAATGTCTTGTATGCACATAGAACACAACGTCACAGGGATGAATTCCTCCTCGAAAAGTTTATCATTGTCATCCCAAGAGAGGGTCACCTCACCCTATGTCTAGAAGGTCATGCTCTAACATTTCCCTATCGAGCCATGTAGATGAATCATGGACAAGATCTCCATATTGTCAAGTGGGTTCGTCACAAAGCGGAAGACCCCTATCACTACCACCAGCTAGTCCTTTGCGAACCAAGTATCTATCTCTCCTCAGAACCTTGGAGGTCTCTATCTTTGAAATTCATACAGGGCACTGTGTCTACATACATCCTCTACCTGTAACACTAGTAGTAACTGTTTATCAATGGGTGGCGACAACTGTTACGACCCATGTATTTATAGAATATGGCATTTTAATATTTTCTAATCATTGTGAATTAAATATAAATTTTAAATTAGAGGTGATTCTATTTATGATAGTTTAGTCAACATACAAGAACAAGTTTCTTTGAAATCTTCTGTTGCACACAACATTGAGTTATACCAAGAAATAATATCGTATCATTATTATTTTAATTAGTTGTTAATGAATAGCCATTTTATTAGCGGAAATGAATATAATTAACAATATTCTGTTTAAACATATTGGTTAAATGATCTTCAATTTATCCAAATAAAATTATAGGATTAAAATAAGAATCAATTCAATTTTAAGCTTGAATACTCTAAAAATATTTAAAAGGTCAATTTAATGCCTTTCGGTGGTGATGCATTTTTAAATATATTTTCTGTCACTTATATATTTTCTATTTCTAAAAATAAAATTATTCTTTATAATCGAGACATCAAAATTTAATCTGGATGATTTTTTTTATTTTTCTGATAATGTTTATTTTTAATGAAAAGGGAAAAATAATGCATTTTAAGTCGTAACTGTCTTTTAATATGATTTATTTATATAGATAGATTATATTTTTAAATGGTTGTAAACTGTAATTAGAATGTATTTTTACCACTTAATCCAATTGTGGACCTTGGAAGAAATTTCAATTTAAATTGGACACAAATACATGTTAATATTTTCGTAGTTTTTCTTCTTAAAAACACGGTTTCTGGTTTTTACAAAAGAAATTAATTTTAAATTAATTATTCAAATATATAGGATTTTGATTTGGTAAAATAGAAATAATTTTGGAGTTCAGAATATAAAAATTTTCTTAATGAATTTTTTTTATTTTTATGAAAACATTATATTTATGATGAATATTGAAAATATACTACATAGAAGTTAAAAACTGAATTTTTAAATTAACCATAATTTTACCGCTTCTGTAAATTTAATTTCAATAATTTGACATATATGGTTGTCATGTATATGTACAATGTGGTTTAATAGGATGAAAATAATTTTTTATGAATATTATCATATGAATTTTATTTACCGCAGTTAAGGTAAATATGGTGATTCAACGTAAAAATAATATTATAATAATATAAAGTTACCTTCGTACATGTCATAAACTTATTGGAAGAGTCATGGCCGACCAAAAAAGTCTGTGAGTAAAATGTTTAGCCTTTAAAAATCCACTTGTGTAAGATAATGACATTAATATCCTATTATTTAATGTAAAAAAATAATCATAAACATTAATATTTTACTAAACTAAATTTAAAGTGGGGTTATATAATTGATATATTTCAATATAAACATTCATTAGAAACATATAAATATTTCCTTCATCATGGTATTTTCTTTATAATTTTTAGAATCATATAAATAAAATTATTTATGACACAATGATGATGTAACGATTACCTCATTAATGAATGTTTTAAATAAGTGATATTATAAATAATAAATTAAATTTATTTTGAAACTTTTTATGCCATACAAGAATAATATATATGATGATTACGTTTTTTTATGTTAATTAATGAAGGTTTTTTTCGAAATAATCATCTTGGTTTAGATTTTTTAAGTCATGATATAAAATAGTATAAAAACAGACATCAATGAGTTTTTAAATCAAAAAATATTTTATTAAATGATAAAACAATCCTAAAAATATAATAATTTGAAAAATGATCCATTTTCGGTCTCTTTACATTTTATTTTACTTATATTAAACATATAGTTTGAATATACAAGAAGACATGGTAAAAGATAAATAAGTTAATAATGGGTTAAATGAAAATTATAATGAATAAAAAATATCAAAAAAATCAAATTCTTATTGGATGATTTTATTTTTACTTATATTCACCTTATATTTTAATTTAATGAGTTTGGGATATTTTGTATCCGAAAAAAGTTTTTAAATAAAATAATACTTAGAAGCATTCCTAAAGAGCCCCTCCTCCCTCTTATAAAATGGCATCACATCTAACCCTTTACTCACAACTATAAAGCATCTTGGATCTCCCAAACTCTAAAAAAATAAGCTCCCAACTTGTATATTTGGATCCATGAAGCCTTTACATAGGCAGAAGGCTGTTCTAGATGGCGATTAGGGTCAAATCGAAAGAAGTTACCCGATTTAAGGGTAACAGCTTCTCTCAAGTTATTTCCTTTTATTATACTTCTTCTCTACCTATTAAATTATTTTCCATTGATAACATAACAAAACCAGTAAACATAATATACAATTACATATTTATTATAATCATTCAAACTACACTTACATAGACCCCCATCTAATTTATATGAATATACTATTTCTCTGGGCGGCGAACAACTGCCTCAGGAAACGATTATTTTTCAATTATCTCCTACCACCTCTAATGGTGGCCATTATGATGGAACATTATTTATATGTGATATATATTATATTTATAAAGTGTATATTATTCTGTATTTCTAATTTATATCATAGATTTATGGTTTTCATATTGGGTTAATACGATAATTTCATTTGAGGAAGTGTGGACTACCACCCCTCAAAATGACATGAATCATTCATACCATACATGGAACATATAAAGGATGTTGTTAATAAACTTATTTAATGTAGATAAAATATTATATTATACTTGAATAATAATATACCTATGTATAATTTGAATTCCATTCCTTTCAAAATTACAAATAAATTAAATGAAAGTAGTGTTCATGCATACATACGGCTTAACGTCTCCATGAATGGTGCATTTTATTCTCATATATCCTAATGATATCGACTATTAAAAATACATATATACTAGATATATATGATATATATGATTTATAAATAAAGAATATAAATCTGGATATAATGGAATTTCGACCACATGGACAATTTGTAATTATAATAGGTTCATTTTTGACCCAAGTTTCAAACATCGACAAAATGTCTGATCTGAACTCAAATAATTAACTAATTATTATAGAATAGTAATAAGTGATATTAAAGGAATGAGAAACTTGAAAAATGTTTTTATGAATTTATAAATTAACTTTTTATTATTATTTAGGAAGGACAAGGAACATACAAGACAAGATAGACTTGAGGTAAGGGGTTTTCATCTCACTTTTTATTCCCATGAGATTCTTGCTATATTTTCTGCTATTTCCCATTATGTAGTGCATTTAATGCCCATTATTGTATTAATTTTGTAATATAACTTAATTTATGGGTATTTACAACATCATTGTGTGATCCTGCTTTTATGGGGTGTATGTTACACTCTTTACCAAATCGGTAAGGGAACATTTCTACCTCCTCTTTTAGTCAATGACGTTATTTATGTTATGCATTTTAATTTCCATTATATTAGGATGAGATATGGTATTATATATCCTTATTCTAGTAAATTTTATGTTCACATGATGAGATACCCTTTTCCCTCTCATCTACTATTTTCTAGATATTTTAAGTGACACCGGTATGCTACAGAATTTTTATAAGGGAACTCCTTAACCCATTTCAATTATTTGGGATAAACATATAATTCCTGATTATGTAGTTCTATTAATATTTGTGAATGACCTATGATATTTTTACACTTAATATACACTTATATTGGTTGTATGTATATTTTTCACAAATAATTATTTCATTTATTTGTACATAAACTAATGATACAATCTTGGTAAGGGACTACATCATAATATCCTTTCATTAAGTCATATAATGATATTGGGATCATTTATTAACCTATAAAGTTTATATAAAACCCTTTTTATGTTTTATATCATGAATTTCTAAATTCTCATGATCTTTATAGTTATCTTTGAAGTTATTTTTAAATCGTTTTTATTCAGGATTTTTTCATTTGGTTAAGGATTCATTAACTAAAACATCATTTTAAATGTTTTAAATATTTAAGCATATAAATAATTCTATTTCATTCCAATATTATTGAAATTAATTTATGGATTTATTTATATGGTCATGACGGTTTTAAAGTATAAATTCTTTTCGAAAGATACAAAGTGGTATGGGACACATTGATTCAAAATTCTTTTTTTTTTTGTATTTTTTAAATGAATTGATTATGCCATTATCATAAACTATTATCTTGTGAATTAAATAGGGAAATGTTATATTACCCTTATGTTTTTTTATTTATTATGAATATTTTATGGTTCTTGGACATTTTTTACAAATATAGGTTGTTCTGTGATAAACCTAGGGTCGGTGAGCATGACATATCTCTCAAATGCATTAGGTAATGTGGCGAAGGAAAAAGTAATTGCTTCTCATAAGTGATTTAGGAAATATACTATAATGGGTCTTCCGAATGTAACTCACTATTTACCTGTGAATGATAAAATGTATGTATGATATCTATACCACAAGTAAATCTTATGATTTATGATATTTTTGTGTAATTCATAAATCTTATTATTTCATGAGGTATTTTAAAGAGCACATGTCTTGTATGTATAGAAGGACTAATGCATTATTTCCTTATTTTAAAACCCTTACTGAGATTCTTATGCTCATCACACGTTTTTGACATATTTTTTCATTGGGTAATTAAATAATATTTATATCAAGAAAATAATTATTGTGTTCTTTTAATTGTATTTATTTTTTGAAACAAATGGACAATGATTACAAGTGTCTACATTGTCATATTTGAGTTGTAATGTAATAGTTATGAACTAATTCTCTAAAACATTAAACCTAAAAAGATCCTCAATGTGAAATATTAACTCAATTCAATATTATGTAATGTTTATGGTTGGGGGCTTCTAGTTGGTATCAGAGGTCGGTTTATAAATCTATAGAGGTTAAGGTGTTATTTATGCATAATTGAAAAAACCATAATGGTTATAATATTAGAAATAAACATAGTTATTTTAGAAAAATTTAATTCATTTAAGATAACATGAATATGTATATTGTAGTGTTTAGCCTCCTAATAAGATATTATATGATGATTTTACAGAGATACTAACACTGACCTTTTTGGTTTTAGTAAATTACTGGATCTAGCAGGAACTAAAGTAGCAAGGGATGTGAATAATTCTGTGATAGTATTATGAATAATCTACCAAATTAAATAGGAGCTGCAATGAAAACTTTTGAGGTTATTCTCATCCAACAATTTGGAGTCATGATCAACCTCCTGAACCTTGGTGAATTTTATAATGAATCATATAAGCGATAAACAAATTTCTACCGAGATTGAGGGAATAATCATATAGGTAAGTATATTAAAAAACCTATTTGTTAAGAATGTGGAAATAAACAACTAGTAAAATTATTTGAAGGGGAAGGAAGATACTATATATGTGGTATTTAAGGTTATAATCCCAGAACCTTCCATGGAGAAAGTAAGAATCCAGTAGAATCTTGTAATGTGAGTTAATTTTTTTTTTCAGATGGATAAATTGAAGGTTTTAAATGTGGTGTGCTTCGTAATTATAAAAATAGATGTCCTATGAAGAAGGATCAGGAATGAGATCAGAATAATCATAAAAATATATGTTTACCAATTCCTAATGCCTGTCCCATTGAAGATGAGGAAACATAAAATGACATTTGAATGGTTTGGATTATTTCATTACTCGTATTTTGATATTTATGAATACTTTAGAAATTATGATTGATTTTGTTTCTTGGGAATAATTATAAGAGAATAAGACTAAAAAACATGGATAAAGGATCAGAAAAAATGTTCGATGATTAAGATGTCTACATTTTAGGAATTAAAGAGTTATATTGTATTTTTGGACGATGATATGATTAAGTTTATTAATGATATGATTACTTTGGAAAAATATTTATAGTATATGTAAACATAATGTTTGATATGAGAAAATTTTATTAGTGGAAGATTTATCTTTTCTTTTAGTTATATAGTTATAAATAACCATTTGGGTTTATATGATCCTTGAATTTCATGCAATTACAGATTATAACTTTTTTGGATGAAAATTCAAGTTATGCGATATCATTTATGGTTAAAATATGTTATGGTTATTTTTGAAAAATTTATCACATTTTTTGAAATGTTATAAAATTTTAAAATTTTAAAAAAACGAAAACAAACCGATTGTGTGACAACCTGTCACATTGAAAAAAGCTACAGGAATCGAACCCACAACCAAAATATGTTATTGATTTATCACCAACAAATGTACTACGTGTCGTCCCTTATTAGTATGACTAATTATTTTTAGTTAAATTAATCTATGGATCAATTATAAGTAGATTTTTGAAAATTATGTTTTATCAAATGGAAATCCATAGTATAGGGAAATGGATTTCTGATTAATTGATAATGGTTATTTTGGTAGACACTCTCTCTTTTCGGGAAACATTATATTCCTATTAAAAAAAGAATTTAATGGGATTTCATTTGAGGAGTAACGGTAAAATATTATTTTGGAATAATATATGTTTTTATTGTAGACTTATAGCGATTTGGGTTAGTTATAAAATTAATATTCTATCTTTGAGAATATATGTTTAGGTTAATTACATATTATTATGAGACTTTAAGAGGATTCAACGTTATTTGGACATTATTGTTAAGATTTACTAATGAATACTGTGTGAAAAAATCCTTCTAAATTTTGTGTTGCAAACAATGATTTGGTTATTTTGAAGGGAATTAAGGACAATTGATTATTGAATGTCCTTTTTTGAACTTCAGTTATTTGTTTGTTCAATTTTGGAGATTAAGTGTTGTATTTCTTTTTATAAACAATTATCATTTTTGGGGATTATCTGAACTTAAAAAACCCATTTTAGTGTTGGTTAATATCTAAAGCTAGGATAAATATATAGTTAATATTTTGGGGATTATGTGGTTCTCTTGACAGATTCTAGTACTTTTAATTTGACCAAGACATCTTGAAAAAACATAGTTTGGCGAAAAGGAATGTTTGTGGTTGAAATTTAGTAAAGGATAAATGTCAAAATGACATGTAAGTATGATTCCTATGTTCTTTGTCAATCTCATAAAAAATTACTCGACATTATGAAAAGGATATAAAAATAAAAATGATTTTCATTTACAATTCATAATAGGGAATCAAATTCCATTTAATCCATCACAGGATTGTGAATTCTTAGTGGCTAATTTTATACTCATCATGTTTTCTATCACTCCCCAATAGAATATGAAACATAGATTCTCTTACATATCGATGTTTTCATGGAATCCATGTATGTTTTATCTTGGGATACCTTTTACTTCTCTTTCATTCATTTATAGTTATCGTTTAATTGACTATTTTTCTAATGTGGTACTTTCATTGATGTTTCCTTGCCCAATTTCAAAATTGCGACGACGCAATTTCCAAAAGGGGGAATGATGTAACGACCCATATATCTATATAATATAAAATTATTATATTTATTCATATTTGTGAATTAAATATTAATTTTACATATAATGGAATGTTATGCCTGATTTCGTACTCAAAATGAAACAACGAGTTTCTTTGAAATCTTTTGTTGCTGACAACTTTGTGTTATTACAAGATATAATATAATAATATTATCATTTTAAATGGAAGTTAATGCCAGGTTGTTTTATTGGAGGTAATGAACTGAACTAAGCATATTATGATTAAAAATATTTGTTAAATATTTTTACATTTATCCCATTAATGATATAATATTAAAATAATAATGAATCTAATTTTAAGCATGAATACTATAATATCATTTAAAAGGTTGATTTACCTCCATTTGATGGGGAACCATTTTTAATTTTTGTTTTTGTCACTTTTATATTCTCTATTTAATGAAATAAAATTCTTCTTTATAATTAAAACATCAAATATGTTTTTCATTAAATTTTTATATTTTCGGATAAAGTATCTTTTTAAATTAATAGTGAAAAATACTGAATTTTAAGTCAAAACTGTCTTTTCATAAGATAAATATATGTTGTTAGATTATATTTTTAAATGGTTTCAAAATGTAATTGGATCATAATTTTACCATTTAATACAATGATGGTCATTGGAAGCTATTTCACATTTAAAATTTAAATAAATAAATTTCATTCATTAGGCAGTTTTTACTTCTTAAAAACACAATTTCTGGTTTTGACAACAGAAATGAAATTTAAATTAATTAATTAAATTTTAGGTTATTAATTTGGTATAATATAAATAATTTGTGAATTTAGAGTATATAAATTATCTAAGGGTGAATTTTATGTATTTTTATGAAAAAATTCAATATTTGAGGAATTTTTTAAAAAATTTCATAGTAGTTAAAACTTGACTTTTTCATTTAAACGTAGTTTTACGAATTTTTTGAAGTGACATTAAAAAATACGACAAACATGTTTATCATCAGTAAGTTAAATTTTGTTCAATAAGATGAAAATATTTTTTGGTAAATTTTATCTTTTGAATTTTATTTACCGTGGTTAAATGTAGATAGTGTAATTCAAGGTAAATAAATATTATATTAACTATAAATTATCTTAACAATTGTCTTAACATTATTTTCTGAGTCATGGGTGACCATGAAAATCCTTGGGTAAGACTTTTGGCCTTTTAAAAGCCACATGGGTATGATAATGACATTAATACATTTTTATTTAATGTAAAAAAATATCATAAACATGAATCTTTTTAATAAACAAATTTTAATGTTGTGTTACATAATTGATATATTTGACTATAAATATTAATTAGAAAGATAAAAATATTTCTTACATTTTGGTACTTTATTTATAATTATTATAAATCATATATTTAAAGTTATTTTTGACAAAACGATGATGTAATGATTATCTCATTAATGATTGTTTAAAATAAATTAGATTATAAATATTTAAATAAATTTATTTTGTGACTTTATATTCCATACAAGAATTTTAGATAAGGTTTTTACTTGTTATAATTTAAATAATGAAGGTTTTTAGAAATAATAAAGTTTGTTTGGATTTTTTAAAATTCACGTTATGAATATCATATAAATCTACATAAATGAGTTTTTAAATCTACCTATATTTTATTAAATGTAAAAGTAGTCCTATAAATAAATTATTCAGAAGAATGACATATATGATTTTAAAAAATCCATTAATGATATATTTTGGGTCTCTATGAATTTTATGGTAAATATATTAACCATATAGTTTGAATATACATGAAATCAGGGTTAATGTAAAATAAGTTAACAAATTGTTAAATAAAAAATATAAGGATTGAAATATATCCAAAACATGACCCATTATTATTGGATGATTTTATATTGACTTATATTTATTGTATCATCTAATTTAATGAATTTTGGTTGTTTTGAAAAAAAAAATAATAGAATAATACATTAAAACATTCCTAAAGATCCCCTCCTTTCTATTATAAAAGGGCATCACCTCTAACCCTTTACTCACATCCCTCAAGCCTCTTGCCTCGTCCAAAATCTTACCAAATAAGCACCAAATATCCCTATTTTCCACATAGTATCCATTCCATATGATCAAAAAAATTGAAGATATCCCTTATGCTCAAATCAAAAAAAATTACCCGATTTAAATCCAACTTCTTCTATCAAGTTCTTTCTGTTTATTCTATATATTCACTCCCTATTATATTAATTTTCTTTTATTACATAACAAAATAAGTATCCTAATTATACCAAGATTATCTTATGATAATTATTTGAACTACACTTATACACACCTCCATCTAATTGATACGAACATATTGTTTTTTGCAGACCGCCAACATGTGTCTCAAAAAACAATGATTGTTCAATTATATCCTACCACCTCTCATGTTAGCCATTATGATGTAAATTTATTTTTATGAGATATGTATAATATTTATATTATTTCAATGCTTCATTTTTTTCATTTATATCAAACATTAATGGTTTACCTAATTGGTAAATATGATAATTTAATTTGTGGAAGTGCGGACTATCGCCCCCTCAATGTCATATTACTCCATAATACAATAAATGGAACATATGAAAGATGGTGTTAGTAAAATTATGTAAAATATATAAAATATTTTATTATACTGGAATAATAATATACATATGAATCATTTGTTTTTCATTCCTTGGAAAATGAAAAATAGTGAAATGAATGTAGTGTTCATGCATACTAACGACTTACTGTCTCCATGAATGGTGCAATTAATTTTTATATATCCAAATGATATAGAATATTATAAATAAATGTATACTAGATATATATTATTTATATTATATCTAAATCTTGAATATAATTTTAGAGATAATGGACATTTGACAACATGGACAATTTGTAATTAAAACAAGTTCATTTTTGACTCAAGTTCTAAACATCGACAAAATGTCCAATATGATCTCAAATATTTAACTTGTTGTTATAACAAGGTAACAAGTTATATTAAAGGAATAATAATCATGAAAAATTTTCTTAATCCAGTAAAAATTTACTTATGTTTATTATTCAGGAAGAACAAGGAACATACCAGACAAGTTGGACTTGAGGTAAAATTTACTTATATTTATTTTTCATCTCACTTTTTATTCCCTTGAGATTCATGCTATATTTTAAAATATTTCATTTTTTATGGTGTATGTACTACACATGATTGTATTATATTTATAATATAATTTAAATTATGGGTATTTACATCTTCATTTTATGATCTTTTATTCATGGGGTGTAGCTTTCATAAGTTACCAAATTGGTAAGGGAACCTTTCACCCTCGTCATTTAGTAAAAGATTTATTTTCAGTTATGTATTTTATTTTATATTATATTATGTTAGGATATTGATTTATATATCCTTGTTGCTTTAAATTTTATGTCCAAGTGATGCGATACCCTTTTCTCTCTCATCACCTCTTTTTCTTAAACTGTATGTGATGTATTGATGCTGCCAAATTTTCGTAAGGGAACTCATTAACCCAATTTCAATTCTTTGGGTTAAACATATATTTATTGATTATACCGTTATATTAATATTTTTGAATGACCTATGATTTTTATAATATTAATATCCACTTCTATTTTGATAATTTATAATTTTCACACATAATTATGTCATTGATATATCATTAATCTTATGATACAATAATTATAAGGGAATTAATCTCAATATCTTTTAAGTGAGGTATATATAGATATTTTGTACCTTTATTTTCCAATAAGGTATATATCCATCCATTTTTATAAATTTTATCACTAGTTTCTATATTCTCATGATATTTATAGTTTTCTGTGATTTTATACATTAATTATTTTTATTCAAGTGTTTCTCAAGTGGTAGAAGATTCTTTAACTAAAACACCATTTTAAATTTTTTTAAATTGTAATAGGCTAAATCCATATCATTAATTAGCATGATTAAGAAATAATTTCAATGATATATTTTCATGGACAAGAGTGTTTTAAACTATAAATTAATTTAAAATTTTTTAAAGAGGCATGAGACACTTTGATTTAAATTTTTTTTTGGAATTTTTTAAATGAATTCACTATGTCATTATCTTGAATTGATATCTTGTGAGAACAATGTGAAAATGTGATATTTCTATTATGCTGGTTTTATGTGTTATGTATATGTTATGGTTCTTGGAATTGTTTTCTAATATGGGTGGTTCCATGATAATCCTAGGGAGGGTGAGCTAGAGATGGCTCTCTTAATAATTAGGCAATGTGATGGTGGTAAACGTTAATGTTTCTCATAAGAGATTTAGGGAATACACTGTGATGGGTATTCTAAAACTATACCCATATGTATCTATGAATTCTACAATGTATGTATGATATGTATTCCACATGTTATCATTATGATTTAGGATTTCTTGGTTTTATTCACAAATCTTATGATTTCATGAGGTAAGTTAAAGATCATATGTTTTTTTATGTAATTATGGACAAATGTTTTTTTTACATTATAACACATACTAATATTTTTATCCTCATCCCGTGTTTTTTAAATAATTTTCATAGGGTCTTAGGAAGTTTAATATAGAGGAAGAAGTCATTATTATTTATATCAAGAAATGAATTCTAGTTTTCATTTAAGAGTTTTTATTTTATGAAAAATGGATACTATGTAGATGTGTCTACTTTGTAATATTTTAGATGTAATTTAATAGTTAAGGCCTAATTATATAAAACTCTAAACATTAATATATCCTTAATATGAATTACTAACATAATTCATTATTATGTAATGTTTATATATAGGGCCTTATAGCAACACTTGTGATGCACACGGTAGAGATATCTCTAGAAATCGGTCCATGAATCGATGCCTCCTCACTAGGCTGGCTATCCACATGATCATGTATCATAATCCTAGTAGACTGTCTGCATGGAGGTATCCTAAAATAGTTTGAGATATACTATAGTCAATATATTATACCTGTTGAGATCCTCTTATTAAAAAATATAATAATGATACACTAATGTAATAATTGTTTTCATGTATTGAGTTAAAAAAGAATTAAGGGTCCGGGTGTATGTATACAATGACCTCCACATCAACAATGGACTCCCCGAATAAGATAGTCAAACTAGAAACATTCAAAACTATTTCCCCAAAAACAAAACAATAGACTCTCGGTCTTTGAGTTAGAACTGAACACCATTGATACCAATTTATCAGGAGTTGTTCCCAAGGGCCCCTATCGTTACATACTCCAAGACCTCATCCTGAAGGCTTGGGGATTAAGAGTTGCATTGAAGGTGTCAATCTATAAATTGAAGGTGTTTGCCTATCTAACTGTAAGCATGCACACACAACCAAATCCCAAAGATTGAAATTTAAAAAAGAATTCAACTAAAAAGCTACTGAGTAAAAGTAAAACTAAAATTCATTTGGGAAAGAATACAAAACAAACAATAGACTAAATATAAATTAGTAAATTTAAAAAAAGCTATGGATAGTCATCCACTGGAAACCCCACTTGATGGGTAACTACAAAGTAGCTGCTGTAAGCCATTGAAGTATGCTCATCTTGCCAAGTCTCACTGGGATCTACTATGTCCTAGGATACCAAGTCCACTACTGAGTCGGCAGTAATCTACACCAGACACAACACGTACGGGCGAAGCCCATGAAGGGGTAAGTAACAAAATACTCACTAGGGACCCCAAAATCAAAAAGGAAATATAAAAAATCAATCCATAACCAAACAATGAATGATGATCACCAAGCGTGATCCTGATGCAAGACATCTCACATCATGTACATTTTTTAGTAGGGAAGTAGAAATATTATTTGTGTCATCAAACACCATGGTATGCTGGATAACTTCTCCTCAATGAGTACAGTGGTCCTGTTGGGCCACACATAAGCTGATTCCCTATAACTTTAATACTACTGTGGTACACAACCTTTATTAATACCATGGCTATAATAGGTGACACAGAGTCCACTCCCCACTATGTTCATGACAGTTTATATAGATATTGCATCCCATCTATGGCCATACGGAGGTACAACTCATGTCGAGTACCATGGGTCTACTGGGACAAACAGAAGATGCTCCCCACTTTGGGCCTTCTAGGTAAGACAAAAGAAAGTTCCCATTGGGTAATTGAATCTAATACACAAAGGGTGACTCATTTTTAGTCTTTAGATCAAATCCAATTATATGGGTTCTGCATGTTTCATGCTTGATCATGGTAGAACCTATCCCCAATGCATTCATGGAATTAAAAAATCAATTAAATCATCCATATAGTATGAAAAAAGGTCTACCTCATCATAAGGGTTCAAAACCCATAAAATTCCTCATCAACTGGACATATAATTTTCATGATATGTACGTTTTTTTAAAAAGGGGTTGGCTAGGTCTGGGTGCAGTATGACCCAGTCAAACCGACTGAAACATGGTTTGATGACCCGACATAGACCCGTCCCAGCTTGTTTATGGTCCATTGGGCCGCCGGTCCGGCCTGAAAACCATACCCCACGAGTCCTCCATGTGGCATGATCCCCCCCTACCATAGTCAGTTGCTCGTGACCTACCCCGTGAGACATGACATGGTGTCGCGCCTATGACTCCCAGCTGCCGGCACGGAGGCCAGCGGCTTCTCCGTTGCATCGCCTCTTGAGCGGGATACATCGGTCTTCACCAGGGTGTTGGTGGGGTATTCTACAGACCACCCGGTCTTCATTGGTGGTCTGTTCCTTGGGCCTATAGCACCTACACCTTTCGAGGGATTCCATCTTTCCTGCAGTGGTCTCAAATACGCCTTACCTCCCTCAAGGTAATTCAGTTATGAAGAATTCATAAGTGGGGTTTCATAGGCCTTGTTCATGTTGTTCTATTTCATCCATATTAGAGTTTTAAAATAGGGGTATATTTGAGTATTATAGTTCTATCAATCATAATATTAATCCTGAATAAAATCCCAAGAAACAACACCCTCCATTAACAACAGATGATCCGCAAATCAACTTATCCATGGATTTATCTACATTCATCATTTAAAAAAAAATGGGTAAAAGATAAATGAAAACAAACCCTTACCATGAAGTAGTTTGACATTCAACTGGTCCACATGAGAATACTCATGTAGTCAAAGGGGTCTATTGCTTCCTTGCACTATTATTTGAGGTGTATTAAATTTTTTAATGTTCTCCCATCATTCTTCATTATCTGTTGGGTCGAAAACTCGCTGGTGGTTCATTAGATAACTATACGCCATATATCCCTCAAATCTCCAACGCATTATTCCATAAAAAGCAAAAAAAATTCAATGTTTCTTTAACACTATGACGTTAAGTTGTTATGCTACATTTAATGTGTCACTACGCTGCACCAAAAATGAACCATTATGTGTTTTCTTTAATTTGCCTCGTCACCGCACTACAAAACCTTCATCCAGTTCTCAATAGTGATAAAATAAATAAATTTTATTATAAAATTTTATTTATTTATTTTCTAAAATTACTGAAAAATAACATTTCTGTCAGACCCTTGTCGGTTGATGTTAAGTCCTCTCAAGGTGAATCTCAACATTTCGAGTTCAACAGTGCCGTCAGATTTTTGATCTGATCACCAATTCAAAAGTTAGAAAAACCCACACACAAACTTACATACCAAACATATAAAATATTCTAAACTCCGTTATGACTCACCGAGCCTCGAAATCATGTCGGATCAAAGCGTATGGTCTAAAAATAATTCCACATAATTTTAAAAAATATTTATATAGAAATTCTCGGACATTAAAAATATTAAGTATATTGATAATAAATATATAATATATTTTACCTAATTTGTTGTCTATGATTCACAAGAATTATTTTGATATGTATCCTGCAACGCTGGACCAAAATTGTAGTCTAAAAAAGAGTTCCTTTTAAGTTTAAAAGTATATATATATATATGAAGATCATGTATAATGTTGATGAATATGTAAATAATTTCATTAAATCTCTATAAATTAGAATTATATAAATTGAGGATAAAAATTAAAATATTATTGTAATTGTTAAATGAAAATAAATCACATGTTTAACAAAAATAATATTTTACACGATTAACTATAACATAATTTTTCTTAGAAATTTACCAAAATTTCAGCAGAACATAATTTTTACATGAAGAGTTTAGAAATTAAAATAATTTGGTAAAACAAAAAAAAAGAATTTTTTTGTAAATTAATTATAACTAGAACACATAAAATGAAATAGTAATCATTTTTTAACAAAATGCATTTTTGAACCATATATTGACATTACTAAAAATTGAGTACATGTTTCTATGAATTACTGATCACATTATTAATAGATAGAAAATTTATATATGATTAATAATGTATTTATTCATATTCATAATTATATATTCAATGGAAATTTTATAACATTCATGTTTAAATAATAATATTTTTACAATGTATTACAATCTTTTAAGACATTGTGTTGCGTCTAACACAAAAAGTCAATGAAATTAAATTTATCGAGAAAATGGATATTTCAAAAAAATATCATTGTGCCTAAACATATCCCCCTTGACATGAATTTACCCCTGAAAATTAACAAATATAGATAAAAATGATTATATCTTTGTTTTTTTATGTTCTCAGTTCCCCAAGTAGTATATTCAAATTTTTTATTCCACTAGAGAACTTTAACAAGGTGAGTAATCTTCTTCCATATAACTTTATCTCAATGATTGAATATTTTTACGGATTATTATTCATATTAGAGTTAATAATATTATGGTATGGTATTTTTTTCAGTTATGGTTATGGATGAGGTGTGTACTTCTTCTAGAGAGAAAATGATGTGCATTGTGAACTAAAGAGAGGTTTAGTGGATGCTCTAATAAATAAGCTACTCTCTTAGATAGATCACTAATATTAATGGCACCAATATACCAAGGGATTTTGATTACCATGTTTCCTAATTTCAAAACCATTATCCCTAGATAAATTCATTGATTCCATCCACCTTATAAATCCATAAATAAAGGACTCGCAATTTCTTATAGGGTATGAATATTTCTATTAGTCTAACCATATACATGACGATGATATATAGTGATGAAACTAAATAATTTATCAAGGTTATGTTAAGGAACTCACTAGAACATTGGGCTAAACCATAGTTCCAAATCACTTATAATAGAATGTAGTACACTATTAAACAAAACCAGAGTCATAATGTATGTTATTGAATGTTTATTAAGAGATAAATAATTATAGATAAAAATTTATTGTTTAAACTTGGTAATATGATTTACTACAACCCAAATAACATTAAGTAATTTAGATGTTTTGGGGAGTCTGATGAAAAAATCCATGGTGAAGTGTTACCAATTCCATTATAGAATGGGTAATTATTTTAAAAACCCATTTGAATTTATTATATAATCCATATATTTCTAAATAACGTGAAATTATATTCAAAAAATAAACCTCTCTCTTCATGCTATCCACCACAAATACTCTTTTAAATTTTTTACTTCTTCATTCTTCTCGAATGATTAGAGACTAGTGAACTATTATCCTCCTCTAAAATATTCTTATTCATAAATCGTAATGATGGAACACAAGCACAATTCATAAAAATTATCATTCCATTATAATCATGGTTGAAATCATGATCATTTTAACATTATTTTATAGTTCCACTTTATCAAGATGCACATCATTAATCTTCATTTGTATGGATGTTTGAATAATTATTAGAGAAATATAAGATTTCTCTATTTAATAATGATTTCATAGTCCACCATTTGAGAATAAATTACTATTGGTTATTTTTTAATTCTCAAAATACACAATCTATAATGATTATTTTGGCTCGGAGCATCAACCACCGTGTTTGCATTACCAGGTTGGTATTGTATTGATCTGGTATAATCTTCAATCATCTATAACCTTATTCCATAGAATGTATAATTTATTTAATGTAATCATATACCTTATAAAATTATAATCAGTAAATATAACTAATTTATCCATTAATATAATTCCAAATAACCATTAATTAAAAAATTATTCCAACAAATCCCAAACCCTGAGTTGGGTATTTTTTAACATGGATATTCAATTATCATGAGGAATAAGATATCATTGTCACATGTTTCATGAGAACTCTTGCCATTCCCTTATTTTACCAATCACTATAGATTATAAACACCTTTCAATAACATGGTAATATTATCATATCTATGATGACTAACCTTATGTTATGTTTCATGAAATTTGCTTCACATTTATCTATTTAAAGGAACATAACTCCCAATCGATTAAACATAATGAGTAGATTGGAAACCGATGAGATATATTCCATAAATGAATAAAAAATATCCCACCAAACCAATAATACTATTCATCTCAGTCTCCATGGATAGATTAGTCCAGTGTTCATTTACTTCCATCATGAATAGATCCATTGATAAAGACTAACATGATATTATATGAACAAAAACTAATCTTTATAAAGAAAAAATTCACACTTGTTAAATTTTACATACAATTTCTCCATCATTAGGTTCATTATTATAGTAGATATGTCATTATACTAATATTCCATTTCCTTTTAATATATTATAATATCATCTATATGTATTACTGAAAACAGATCGAGGATATCTTTAAGTACTATTGTCTTTAAATCAATGAATATATATGTGGAATTTGGAAGTCCAGATTGAATAACAATATATTCATTGTATCCAAACCTTATACAAATTTCTATATTGGGTATATCCTATTTTATAACCATCAATTTATGATATCAAAATTGAAGTTCGATCATGAATATTTTTTATCATCTCACAATTGATCAAACAAGTCATGAATGTGGGAAAAAGGATACTTTTTATTTATGGTGAACTATCCTCATTATGGAAAATCAATGCAATTTCAAATTGATACATTATTCATCATAGAAAAAACAACTCTCCCATACCATGGTTATGACCATGTATGAATAAATTCCTTTTTAGAATTCTCATAGATATTTATCATCAATTTAGGTATCTCAACTCTTAACATTATATATTGAATTTTTGAAAATGGTATAACACCATGTCTGAATTATATAGAGAACTCAACATAATTATTTTGTGAAAGAAAATGAAACACTTATTTGAGGAAATCATCATAGTCACACAAAATAGTAATATGATTAATTTCATTTTTATACACACAAACTAATATAGAACACAATTTTTAATTGAAAAAAAGATGCACAAAATTGAGGTAATTATCAATTAAAATCACATTTATCCTCACTTTGATAAGAAATGATAGGATGGTTAGGAATATGAAATGTGACATCCTTTAATCATAAATATATTTGGTATTTATATACATAAATTAAATTTATTCTTAATATGACATTAAATTCAACCATATAGAGCATAAACAGATTTTTGGGAGTCAGATTCACAAAAACATTAATAAGAGAAGAGACATAGACATGAGATGAAATCATCATATCATTAGAAATTTTCATTACTAATTCAAATTCTAAATATTGAGGATTTATTTTTATAAAATTAAAAAATTACTAAATATTAAAATAATGGGTAATTTCATATTTAAATAATAAAATATTAGTTATAGAGTGGATGGAAAGTCAAATTTTCACCATATCATTTTCATACCCCCATATGTAAAAGTGGATTCAGGAAATTTACATTTTTTAGGAATTATATGTTTGAATTATAGATCAATTCATTCACCATTTTATCTGGGAAGAGTATATTATATTTCTATTATTCCATTAATTTGAATCACATGATTGGGGGAGGTTAATTCTACAGGGATTTATCTCTATTCACACCATTATCTAAATACTTCCCACCACTTAATCATTTTATTTCCTAATATCCTACCATTACACACATAAATTTTTTACCTATACGCTTAAGTAAATTTACTCCATTTTTTCTTTCAAACATAGTGCTAAATAAATACACACTTTATTCTATATATTGATATTATAATATAATTTAAATATCATAATTCTTTTTATATCAAACCATTGATATCTAAGTGTAAATACAATATCCATTTCCACATTGGTAATAAATAAAATGATTTATTCAAAACTATTGAACATAAATATGGTAACACCATTCAAATACATGGATTTAAGACACTTAATAATTTATCAACCATATATTCACATTGGATGACGATACCAAGTGTGTACATCATATGACTTGTAAAATTTTACTAATAGGTGGAAATATAATCATTATCATTATTTTTTAGCTCAAGGAATTTAATCTGTATTTTCCTAAGAAGAATACATGGAAATTAGATTTTAAAATATTTATCTTAATTTCATCCCACTAAATGGATTCCATTTTTTCCTATTTCATCGTATTATTAATAGGATCCCACTATTGATCTATTTCACCTTCAAATGATTGAAATACTGGATAACATTTTCTTATTATAAAAAATAGATATGAGAAAATATATTTTTAGTGGTATTAATCAATTACATAAAAGCTGGTTGATTAGTAGACCTGATAATATATGATTTACGTTTCTTCATAAAACAATTAATATAATGTTAATTCATATATTTCTGGTAATGAACCTTAAAATTATTCCTAACAAGAGAATGTTGAGTATAAATATAAATTAGATTTTTTATTCCTTCTCCCATAAAATTTGGTTTCATATGAGGAAAATCATTCCAATATCCATATCATTATTCATTATCTAAATTCATTCATGTTCTATCAATTTAATAAACCAAAAATTATAGTGTGAGGAAAAACAATTATAGTGGAAACTAATAAAATCATGAAGAATAATTTTTTATAATTTCTAAGTCATGACATGTTCTTTTCATTCAATGACATCTTAGGTTTAACCTAGGTCATAAATGATCATTTTCAATTATGTTATTTCAAGATGGGTTGAAATAAAAATTTGAATTAAGCAATGCACATTCCCTTGGAGTGTCAAAATAGGTGTGAAATAAAAGCATACTCCCCACACAGCATAATTATGGAAAAGATATAGTGATCCATACCTATTCAAGGTTAATACCATTATAGGAATCTGTGTCAAATTCACATCCATTTGAGATATCATGATTGGTGTCCTTTTCAAGGAAGAAAACACACTTTTCATTACCATTACATTAAATATTCCATTATATATACATATATCCTAAGGGTTGTCCCTAAATTTTTCTCATCCTAGTTTAATGGGGCCAACTAATCCATGTTTTGATACAATTTATTGTAACCCATAAATTTCATACATAGATGTTACATAATATTAGATAAAAAACAATTAAACAAACAAAAAGATCTATTCTAAAATCATATAGGTCGAGTATACTTACAATCATGGATACATAAACTATTATTTCATATTTGAACAAAATAATCTAACACTATGTTCTTCATAACAAAAAATCTTATTAGATATATCATACAATATGATATTATTTATAACATGGATAATGTAAATATAATAAAGGGTGATCTTATATTATTTTATAGGTATACCAGAGAGATATCAGTGATCACATAAATATATCTTGAGTAAAAGTGTATGAGAAAAAGAGAATAATAGTATAAATCCATACATTGTATATCATAGTCCATAATATTGAGTCTTGAAATGATTCATATCATTTTATATGACAAGAATCATAATGGAATCAGGCTACATGATCATTGAGATCATAACATTGGCATACGACATCGATTTTTTTTATAAACATAAGCATATAAAATAATTTCCATAGTATTAATGGATAAATTACAAGAATATCATTGTGGAATTGGTTAACTAACCAAGCCATAAAATTATTCAAGTATCAATCCCAAGACTACTATAGTGGTTAGAGTTAAATAATTAATTTTGATCACACCTTATTCTAGTCCATTTTATCTCATTTAATATCCATATTTACCCAATGAAATGGATCGATATATATTTCGGTGCAAACCTATCTCAGAATTAAAATCATAATGGTGTGTGCCATAGTATCATTAAATAGTCATCATATAATATTTGATGAAATTATAATGCTTTTTATAAATATGTCAAAATTAAATAATCCATGTAGAAGATACTATTTTGATAATAAAAACATAAATTTATCATAAAATAACACATAGAAAATGGAATGGGTTATCATGACCCATCCCTCTGGGCCCGTTCCATGACTACCCCAATCCCGACATCTATAGGTAAAGGGATGGCGGCTTGCACCAGAAGGAATATTCCTTAAAATGATAAGGCATTGCCTTTAAACCTATACAAATATACAGTCTGAGAACACAAAAAGTAGCAATAGAGAATTAAACTACTGCAATAACATCGTACTGAAAGTAAAAAGTTTTGGAATACAAGCCCAACAATAAAAGTACCAGTACAACTAAAAGTACAGTATAACTGAATGAAAAAGGAAAATAGCTACTAGGTCTCTCTCCAAAGTTCCTACAAGAAGGGTACTTATAGATCACCTCCACTACACTCTATGTCCTCTCGTTTCCTCTACGTCACATCACGCTGAATAGTCCACATTTGAGCACAGTCGAGTCATGGATCCCTCAACATCGATCAATGTTATACATTTTCTGCACAATACACAACATGGTGTAGCTGAAGCCTGAGCAGGGTTGAGTATAACGATACTCAGTAGGGGCCTCAAGACTCCAAAGGTCACCTAGTGTTAAAAATGATAAACCATAGGTTAACACCACAATGGTAGATTACCACACAGGTAGAGTACGACATAGAATAACATCAATCACAAGCACATGGTAATGATAACTCACACCAAGATTAATTCTAGGGGTAGAATCAAGTTGCATTACCAGTCCCAAAATTGAACACCTTAGCTGGTGGATAACTCACCCTCTATCAAGTATAGTGGGCCTATCGGGTCACTTAGAGCCTCATCCCACTAACCATGAACTGTGACGTACACCTCCACATCATATACTATGGGTCTGTTGGGTCACACAAAACCACCCAGAAGCCATCGTTTTCCACTATGGTAGTCCTCCTCATCGCGTACTGCGACTGATCCCCACCATGGCCCGCCAGGTCACACTGAACCAGACACCCTCATCCTGATCTTCAATGGTACTCCTCTCCATCATTTATTGCCACTGTTGAGTCACTCGGAGTTGAAATGTTAATATTCGTTAGGTCTCATCCTGTTGGAGGGTTCTATATGTTGTAATTTTGGGAGAAACAATCCCCAATCCATTAGTCATATCTTAACCAGAATGAAGTCTCAAAATTATGTAACACAATTATCCACCAAGTCATAAGGGTACCAACGCAAAAGACGATGCCTCAGTTGGATCCATGGTCTTTGCGTTATTGGCATTTCAGTGACGGGGGCCTGGATGTATTCACGTGCCATCCATCTGGACATACTCTATGTTTCTATGAAACTCTAATGGAGTAAGTCAAAAGGGTCATCTCACTCCAAGGGTCCCAATGCCGCATACAGTTCATCAAACGTCCGTCTGGTTCTCATGTTATGGTCCTTTGAGTGTTTTTGAGCCATGTGGGGCCCGAATCTGGTATGACCTGGTCGGACCAACACAGTCTATCCTGCTACGAGTTGGAATTGGCCCGCAGAGATGATGTACAATCCGACCCGTAGGAGGGGAGACCTGACCCTAATAGGGTATCCCGCCAATGGGTGGCCTAGCCTAAATATGGTGGCCCGCCAACGGGTGGCCTGGCCCGCGTGGGGTGGCTACATGCCAGGGAGGCGGCCTGGTCTGGGTGCATCTGCCTGTTGGGGCAGCGACCCGCTAGGGCGGAAGCCCGGTCCGAGGGTAGCGACCGGGTACAAGGGATGAGGCCTTACTATAGGGCGGGGGCCTGGTTTGACGGTGGCGGTCTACTCCATGGGTAGTGGCCTACTCTGAGGGTAGCAGCCTAGATCGGAGGGTGGCATGCTTGTTCGGGCCGATGTGGGGGGGGGGGGGGGGTTAACCCCCCAATCACCTGGATTCCCGAATGGCGCCATGGCCTTTCGGTTGGCGAGGCAGCGACACCCAGTGGGTGCCACTTAGTCACCGTGAAACCTACCAGAGGTAGGTTCGGCCTCTGCCATGGCTTCAGTTGCGACTTCCTTTCGCTGGCACAACATTGGTCGTGCCTCCTTCCATCCAACAACTGGTCGTCACACTCGCTACCTCATCTTCTCACCATGACTAATATTCCACAACCATCATTTTTTGGTGTGTGTCGAGGCACTAACATTATTCCATGGTGGCATAAATATATAACAAATATATCAGATGGTTTGGGTCGGGTTCGTTAGGCATTTTCCCTCCTAGATTACTTGTAACACAAGGGGTTTAAGGGTATAATAACAATTGTATTAAAAATATAATAAATCCAACAAGATACCTTGTAACAACCTCTTATAAAGACGACAAAATCACATGTCAACCTGTTAGTCAGTTGACCCATGTTCTTAGTATAAATTCATGAATGGGGAAAGGGCTAACCAGAATACACAAACAAAAATAACCCCTACCTTGAAATGTTGGATGGTGCTCACGGTTGAGGGAGTCTCGTTGTTATTTGTTCCTGTATCAATCTTTCCTCGCTTCCACTCAAATTTCAAACTCCGGTTTAGCAATTTGATATCACACAACACCTATGGATGGGGTCGGCTCCATCCTCTATGGGCTCGACATTTTGGAAATCCAACAGAACTTCATTTTTTGGTGATGAATCTCCGATACCCCTCCACCAAGCCCAATATTTATAGGACATGGGGGAGTAAGTAATGATGTAGAGAATTAATGGGGCTCATAAATAAGGAAGATTAATAATTTCCTCAACGTCGTTGTTACATAAGGTTGGCAGGTCAAGCCATTTAATGGCTCGAAAAACCACCAGTCCCACCCCTTAATTGGTTCACTAGGGGTTTATGAAACAAAATAACAAAAATTATTTTATTTCATTCCATTTATAAAAATGCTGCAAGACATTAATTTTTATCCAGACTAACTACGGCCAATGTAATGCCTCTCCTAAGAGAATCTTGGCACGATGGATTCAACAGTGCCCTTAGAGTTTTAATTCGAGAAACAGTTAAATTGTTCAAAAATTCCGATCATGTGTTTACAAATTGTACACGAAAAAATGTACATAAATTCATTCTGGGAACACCGGGCCTCATAATCATGCACTGTCAATTTTTATAGTCTCTTAATAATTTCTTATAATAAAAAATTACATGGAAAAAACCATGTATTTACATTCTCCCCATCATGGTAATTACATCCCTGAAATCCACAACACAGACTAATGAAACAAATGGGGGTACTAAGACCAAATATGAGCCTCCCGCTCCCATTTTCTCTCCTGGAGGTTCCCGTGCTTCTAGGGAACACGCACTAGAGGTATAGACCACCCACTAAGGACCCAATCTTTTCGATCTTGTATCTCTAATGGAACCTCTGGAAACGTCATCCCATCATCTAAGCCTAGCTCATCGTGGTTGATGACGTGAGATGGGTCATGCACGTATCTTCTAAGCTAGGATACATGGAAGATTCCATGAACCATCTCCAACTGTGGTGGATGTTCCATGAGATATTCCACTTCACCAATCCTAAAATGTATCAGAAATGGCCGGATATACCTCAGTGATAACTTTCCGCCTCGTCCAAATCACCACAGTCCCAGTCGAGGAGAGACTTGCAAGAAAATGAGGTCACCCTCCAGGAACTCCAATGTTCTCCATCTTCTGTCATAATATGACTTATTTATGCTTTGTGAAGTCTTTATCCACTTTTTTATGATCTACACCTTCTTTGTGGAAGCTCGTAACAACTATGGACCCGTATGTGCTGACTCGCATGGGTCTGTCTAGCACAGAGGTGATCTACAGGGTCGGCTGTATAGGGCCTCGAATGCTGCCATACCAATGGTGAAGTGATAACCGTTGTAGAATATGAACTCCACTAAGGGAAAGTTATCCTCCCAATAGTGGACAAAATATAGGATGCATTCACAAATCTTTTTAGAAATCGTCTGAATGGTATACTATGTCTGACCATCCATTTGAGGATGAAAGGTGGTGCTCAAACGCAGCTGAGTCCCGAACGCTTCCTATAATACCTTCCACAACCAGGATGTGAAACAAGTTTCATGTTCATAGATGATCGTCGATGTCACCCCTTGATATCACATGATCGTTTTTACGATGAGGCATCTGATGCCCTCTATTGACCCATTTTCTTGGATAAGTAGGAAGTGGGCTGACTTGTTGAGTCGGTTAATGGTCACCCATATGAATTCATGTCCCCTAGATGTTCATGGAATATTGTCACAATGTCCATTTATATCCCATCCCACATAAACATTCGCACCTCTAGTTGTTGTGCCAAGCCTACAAGAACGTGATGTTGAGGCATTTCATGATGACATGTGGGCATCGTGAATGAAAATATGCCACGACCTTCTTCATCCATGGCCATCAGTGCTGATGTCGGATGTCCTGGTACATCATCATGACACCAGGATATACTACAAGATAGGATGTATGTAACTCTCTAAAAACCTCCTCCTATAGCGCCATTGGTACCATGATACGTCCTCGAAAGATGATGATGTGCTTCCTACCTTCGAAAAATCCATCGGGTGCCAGCCCTGAGAAAATACGAGCACATCGAGCCTTACATTCAGTGTCCCCATGCTCTAACTCCCTGACTCACTGAAGGAGTGGGGGTGTTACTATCAAAGACTGGAGATATGGTTCTCCATCTCTATCCATGAAGGATATCTTCAAAGTGGATAGTTTCTATATCACCTCACTCAGTAACTGTAGACCAGAACTCTTTCTGAGTGCATATACTACCACGTTTCCCTTACAAAGAGTATAGGATATCACAAAGTCATAGTCCTAGAGAAACTCTAGTCGTTTCCACTATCTCATGTTTAGGTCCTTTTGAGACAATATATTTCTAAGACTCTTATGATTAGAGGTAACTGTACAATTTTCTCCCATCAAGTAATGCTGCCATATATTCTAGGAAAAACCCACTACTGCTAACTCCAGGTCATGGGTATCATTGTTCTTCTCAAGCTTCCTCAGCTATCGTGAACCAAAAGTGGTCACTACTCTCTCCTGAAACAGGACACATCCGTGATCAGTCCCTGATGCGTCACAATAAACTACATACCCAACTCCATCTTCTAGAAGACTCATTATGGGGGAACTCGTCAGTCTCTTCCTCAGCTCCTGGAAGCACTGTTGGAATCTCTCCAAACATTAAAATATTTATTTTCTTTGTCAAAGCTAATAAGGTTTCTGCAAATCAAGAAAAGTTCGACATGAATCTCCGGTAGTATCCAATCTACCCTAGGAAGCTCTGCACATCTATCATGATCCTCGGTGTCTTCGAAGCCATCACAACCTCAATATTTGATGGATCCACTACAACTCCAGAATATGATATAAAATGTTCTATAAAGTGGACCACTTGTATCTGGAACAGGAACATCGAGATCTTACTATAAAGTTGTTGCACTCGGGGTGTACCAAGAACTATCTGTATGTGATAGGCATGACCCTCCTCCATTGCTTAGTATATCATGATTTCATCGATGAATGCTACCATGAATTGATCGAGGTATGGTTGAATGATCTTGTTCATGAGTCACATGAACACTGTTGGGGCATTGGTCGTGCGGAAAATCATAACCAATAACTCATAATGGCCATACCGACATCTGAATGCTATCTTTTACAGATCCTGATCTCATATCTTGAACTGATGATAGAATTATTGGAGGTCTATCTTCGAAAACCAGTGTCCTACCTTCAACTAATCGAAAATATCATTAGTCCACAAGAGTGTATTCAGGTTCTTAACAGCCACCTGGTTCAGGCACCGATTGTCCACATAAAGTCTCAAACACTTATTTGCCTTCTTAGTGAACAAAATTGGGGATACCCATGGAAAAACACTAGGTCTTATGAACCCCTTTTCCTGCAAGTCCTCCAACTATACATGTAACTCACGAAGCACTGCATGAGCCATCCGAAATTCTAGTGTTGATATCAGTTCTGTCATGGGGTACAACTGAATGTAAATGTCTACTTATTTGCATGGAGGTAGTCTTAGAACATAATTGGGAAAGATATCAACATACTAGTCCATCATTACATGATAGATCGGACTTTCAACATCCACAAATCTGATTTTAAGACTAGCCAACTGATTAGAAATTGGCTAAACCCTCCTTGGGTAAGTCAATCCTATGATACAATGTTTCCCCTCTCCCCGGTGAAATAAAACCAGGTCACTTTGGTGCAGACACACCACACTTTATGCCTAATACAGTCAATCGAAGAATAGAATGTGGATAACCAATCCATACCCAATATGACGTCGTAAGTCCTAGACGCTACTACTAGGAGATCCTTGTAGAAGCTCTCATCTCCTATAGTAAGCTCACACTTCCAATATAGGTGTGTAATCATTGAATACTCTCCTGTAGGTGTCTCTATCCGTATGGATCGAGCCAATGGCTCCAACGTAATCTCGGAGCTCTGACCAAGGGTCATGGAAATGAAAGAGTGACTGGAAACTCTCTCTATAAGAACTGAAGCTGGGGTGGAGTGGATATAGACTATACCGATAATCGTATCTCGAGAGACGTGGACGTTGGCCTCAACTAACTGGAGATGATCTTTTCCCGGTTCTCCTGCACCCTGTGGTCGGGGTGGACCACCTGGAGGTGGTGGCAGTCGAATCCTAAAACATCTCCCACCACCTATATCACAGCTAGCGCCTCTGCCACTTCGTCAACCCTATGGACCTCCTCACTCGAACCTCTTCCTCTACCTCAGTAGTCCCTCTACCATCTGTTGGTCGTCGGTATGGCGAGATGGGTAGTCATGAGAGATATGACCCTACCAGCCGCACGTATAACACATCATGCTCATCTCTTGTCTCCCTCTACCTTGTAATACTTCCACCTATGACCTTGAATTCCAGGGTCATCCACTAGAAGGTCTAGTCCGCTTGGACAACTGTGTCATCTACATACTACCCCCAACATATGGCAACGATACATGTCATCCGGCAGTATCTCTCGCTGTTGGTGCCTACTCAGCTTGGAATATCTCCACCAAAAGTTCTCGCTAAAGCACCCAAGCCTGCGTTGGAATACTGAGTGATACCATCGTTGCTCTGATCACTTTTCAGAGACCTTTCTCAAAGGTATGTTCTTTAAATGAAGGGTCATGTACCTTATTGGTGGAGTAGCTAGAGATATAAATAAACCTCACTGAGTATTTTTCCACTGTCATGTTTCCCTGTTGTAAGTGGAATGACTCCTATATATGCACAGATCTTAAGGTCGCTGGGATGAACTCTGCCCTAAAAAGGCCATCAAAGACTGCAAAGATGAGGGTAACCTCATCATATATCCAGAGCATCATGGTCCACAATCTCCTTTCTTTTTCCTGAAAAATGATGGCTTTTAGGATCACCGTAAAATCATCAGGTGTCCCAACTATGTGAAAAAACTCAATCCCCAGCCTCCAGCCAGTCCCGGGACACCTGTAGGTCCTTCTCACCACTGATCCTCGGAGGCAACAGTTGCTTGAAATCATGCAATGTGCTCAGTTGGCGTGTATCCTCTCATTGTGGGGCTGGTGGCAACAGCTAACCAATGGGAAGTGGTGCTGCTGGTACACCACCTGATGGTGCTAGCGTAGTGAGAGGTCCTAGCACTGAGGACTCATTACTCGGTGGGCCACCATCGCATGCTATCTTAGGAAATATGTGTTGTTGTCTTCATGGAAGAATACCAAAAAGAAACAGGTGATCCATGCTTAGAAGTTATAACTGGTGAGCTGACTCAAGAAAAAAAATAAATGACTTTTCAAAACACACACAATCAGTATTTTTGTGCGCTGAGTCGGAAAACGGAATTCAGGGACTTGGTGTATGGATACGTTGGTCATCACACCAACACTGGACTCCTTGAATTGAAAACCACACCCAAAACACATAACAATATTTCCACATAGAAATGATCAGAGTCCAAATTCATCGGTTTTCCAAACACATCTAATACAACATTTTCACAACCAGTCACCCAGGGCTCGTGTCGTGACTAGCCCAATCCTTCCTTCTATAGGACAGGGGCTGGCGACATGCACCAGAAGAAATATTCCCTAAAACGAGATGGAATTTCCTTTAAACCTGTACAAACACACGGTTCGAGAACACAACAAGAAGAAACTAAGAGGTAAACTACTTTAGTAAAAGAGTGATAGAAGTAAAAGGGGTCGTAATACCAGCACAACTGTAAAAATACAGGTACAGCTTAAAGTACATTATAACTAAATGAAAAATGAAAACAGATATTCGGTCATCCTCTGAGGTTCCTACCTAAAGGGTAGGTACCAATCTCCTCCACTTCACTCCACGACCGCTCATCTCCTCTGCGTCACGTCACACTAAATGGTCAACCTCAAAGCATCTTCCATCCCTGGCTCCCTTAACCACGATCAATGTTGTACGTTGTCTGCATAAGACACAACAAGGTGTGGGCAAAGCCTGTGAAGGGAGGAGTATAATGATACTATGTAGGGACCCAGAGACCTTGAAGGTCTCGATGATTTCCACAAAGAAAAACCACAGGGTGACACCACGAAGGTTGAATACCACACAGTTAAAGTACCACATAGAATATCATCAATAACAAGAACACGGTAAAGACAACTCACACAAGAATTTATTCTATGGGTAGTAACAAGTAACATTCTCAATCACAATGTTGAATGCATGGGATACTGGAGAAATCCAACTCTACGAAGTTCAGTGGGCATGCCGGGTCACTCCGAGACGCTTCCCACTAACCTTGAACTACTGAGGTACACCTCCCTATCATGTACTATTGGTCTATCTTGTCACACAGAACCACCCACCCACATTGTGGCCTGCTATGGTACTCAACCCTATCACGTACCGCATCTGCTCCCCATAATGGCCTGCCCGGTCACACAGAACCACCCACCCCCATCGTGGTCTGCGAAGGTACTCGTCCCCATCATGTACCGCGGCTGTTGAGTCAATCCGAATCGAAATGTTAGCAGTCGTCAGGTCTCAGCCAGTCGTTGGGTTCTGTACATAGTGCGCATAGGAGAATTGTTCCCTAGGCCATCAATGGTTTCTCAACCAGAATTAAGTCTCCCAAAGATGTAACCTAATGATATTCCATGTAATAAGTGTTCCAAATAAATAGATGACGCTTCAGTTGGACCCCTAATTTGTGTGTTATCCACATTTTAGTGCCAACGGCCCGGTTCAATTCATGTTTGATCCAACTCAGCCATACTCCATGTTTCTATGAAAGTCTAATGGAGTAATGAAAAAGTATTTCCTCGATACTTGGGTCCCAACGCTACAAACAGATCATCAAACTGGCGTCTGGTTCAAAAGTTAAGGTCCTTAACTGTTTTCGGTCCCTGTAGGGCCTCGGTCCGATCAGAACCTGTCAGACTAACACGGCCCAACGCGGTCTGGGCTGGGCAGAGGTGGGATCAGCTCACTGGGTTGATGTCATATCCGGCCTGCAAGAGGAGCGTCTAGACCCAAATATGGTGGACTGCAAATGGGCAGACCGACCTATGTGGGGTGGTGACGACCTATGGTGGTGGCCCGCGGGGTCAGCGGTTTGCTAGTGCAGCAGCCCGGTTTGAGTGTGGCGGTCTAGTACATGGGAGGTTTCCTTGTTCCGAGGTTAGAGACCCTGCTCGAGGGCCGAAACCCAGTCCGAGGGTGGCGGCCCACTCCGAGGGAGGCGACCCAGCTCTGAAGGTGGTGGCCCAGCATGAGGGCGGCATACCAGCTTGAGGGCGGCGGCCCAGATTGAGGGCGGTGGCCCGATCTAAGGGTGGGGCCCTTCTCGAAGGGCAGCGGCCCGCTTCGAGGGTGGTGGAAAACTATGAGGCTGGCAGAACATTTGAGTCCGACGTGTGGGAGGGTGTACCCCCCCTGTATCCCGGATTTCTCAATTACTCGAAGGCTGTTCGGTTGGCGAGGCGACGACACCGCGTGGACGACACTAGCAGGTCCCCATCGACATGGCATTCATTCCACCTTCCTTGTAGCGGCCACCTGTCGGCCCGGTCTCCTCATCTGTTCGCCGTGGGTGAAAATTCATGGCCCACCTCTTGCAACTTGTGTCAATGCAGTCGTGGTCTTCCATGGTGGAACAAAAATGTTACAAATATAGAAGAGGGTTCAGTCCGAGTTCAATAGGCATCCACCCTCTGCGTTAGCTCATAACATGAGGGGGGATAATAGTTTAATAACAATTTAGTTAAACAACAATATATACCTTGCAAGATACCCCCACAACAACCTCCTGCAAAGATTTAAGAATCGAAAGTGAACCTGTTAGTCGGATGACACGCATTCGTCGTATAAATTAATGAATGGGTAAGGGGTAAATAATAAAGAAAAAATGAAAATAAACCCCTACATTGAAACGTTATAGAGAACTCGTAGTTGAGGGAGTACTGCTGTTCGCTGCCACCAAAACAAGGTGTCCTCACTGCTGCTCAAACGTCAAACTCTGGTTCGTTGTTTCGGTGTTGTATGCCACCTCCTTCTAGGGTCGGCTCCATCCTCCAATGGCTCGACATTATGGAACTATAACAAAACATCATTTCATGGTGAATATTTTCTGATAACCCTCTCCCAAGCCCTATATATATAGGGGAGGGGTAGAGTAAGTAACGACATGGGGAGTTAATGGGGCTCATAAATTTTGAATCTTTCTAATTTCCACAACATTGTCATTACGAAAGGTTAGTAGGTCAAGGAATTTAATGTCTTGATATAACTCTATCCCCACCCATTAATTGGTCCACAGGAGGTTTATGAAATATAATAAAAAAATATTTTATTTCATTCCATTTAATTTTTTTTTTCAAAACATACCTTTTTCACCAAACCTACTGCTACCAAAGAAAAGCCTCCCTTAAACGCATCTCGGTGCTGCAGATTCAACAGTGACATTATATTTTTAATCTGAGCAATGATTCAAAATAATGCAATTTCTGCTCACGCATTTACTGAATGTACCCCAAAAAGTGCATAAATTAATTTTTGGAACACTAGGACTCGGAATCATGAACTATTAAATTTCATAGACTCATAATAATTCCATATAATTAAATAAAATTAGATGAAAAAATCAAGGTCTTTACATGGGTCTCCTAAAATTATTTTCACCCTAATAATAAACCATCAACGAAATGAATAATAAATGTTTCATTGGATCATATCCATAGTAATTATTAGGAAACCTAAAAGGATGTCATCTTAGGAAAAATTTCTTTTAAAATATCACATGAAACTATTTATTGAAAAAAAATAACTTTTTCACTTTGAAATCACATATCTAAAATCTATAAATTTCTCAATTATATTTGAAAAAAATGTAATTTAAAAAAAACTTTGAAAATTATAAGGGAATATTAAAATCATTCATCATTTATGAAGGTAGGAAATTAATATCATTCTGTATAAGTTACACTGAATTTTCACATTTTAATTAAAAATGTAGAAGTACCTAATTTAGAGAATGACAAGAATATTATTATTAATTATTTTATAAAAAATAATACTTGGGAAAAAAATATTTAAAAAATATTTGAAAAATATTAAAATCATTATTCAAAAAATTAATAGGAAACATGGGAAAGTTAGAGAAATGATTTTCAAGAGAATTGAGAAAAAAATTTGGGTTTCCTTAAAAATATTCTTTCAGTCTTTTGAGTGCATAAACGAGGGAAAATGAGAGAAGAATAATATTTTTCTAAAAAAATAATTCATGAAAATTCATGGTTTTACTATGATATATGGAATAATATGAAAATAATCATAGCATAGAAATAATCAATCTCAATTAACATTGAGATAGTAACACAAACTCGTACCTTGAGTCTGACTCATCACCTACATCATTTGTTTTATTGAATAATAAAAATATGTTAACTAATATATTTTGATTGATTTTTTTCAATTTTATAAATCTTTTATTATATTTCATACCATGTTATATTCAATAACTTAACCAATTATGTTCTCATGCGAAATTATGATGATATTCATCTCAAAATTCAAAAATGGATTTGACGGGTTGACCATGGTCAATGAGGACATTATTTCACCATCTATTGAATAATTTTAATAACAAATTTATTATTTTAATTCTTAAATTAAACTATTATTACCAACCAAGGAATATGGTTATGATAAATTAACTATGTTACAATCATGAATATGGTAGGTTGTACATACACAAGTATAACATTTCCATTTATTGAAGATCATGATAGAATGAAGGTAAGTATTATTTCATATCTCACAATTATAACTATATCATAAATAAAATTTTAATTATTAAAATACTCACATTAATACATCCCCATGATGAGGCAATGAAAAATTATTTACATCACTTTGTGAAGGTGGTAATTAACACACACACATGAAGGATGTTATCATTTTATTAACTAATAGAAATCAAAAAACAAATACGATACAATAATTTTCAATAATGGTAAATATTTAATTATTATCATATATATTTACATTAGTTACATCATCATCCAAATTCATGGGATGATATGATGGAAAACAAATTATATATATTCGTAAGGCCATAACATACGATACAAAGGAATGATGGTTTAATTTCCCATGTGATGCAATATGAGATGGATGTAGGTTAAAAAAATAATTTTAGAAAATAATAATATATTAGAAAAAATTATTCTATTACATTAGTATGGTAGAATAAGCTTTCTAGGTTGGGGAAAATATAGGAAACACAAAATTTTGGTGAAGATTATATGATATTATGCATTTTTCATTACATAAATTATTATTTAGGAAATATTCATATATATATATCTCACATAAAAAATAAATACATAACATATGGTGATAAGGGATTAAAAAATATATCTAATAAGTTTGTTGATTAAAAATTATGTCCTTATCACTTTGTTTTATCCATAGATAACAAACGTTACCCTTTTAATGTGGATATGAATATTTACTATTTTAACATTTTTTATGAATAAAAATTAATCTGAACATATTAGAAACAATTAATTGACATTATTCCAATAATAGAATCAATTTTACTAGATCAAATATCTCTAATTTTTATATATTTATTTTCTATGTACCTTGTAAATAATGAAAAAAATGGATTTCTGTAAAAATAATTGCTTTATTATTCTAAAAGTATTTTTTATATCACGATGAGATATATTATTAATTAATATTTATATAAAGAGAGTAATTATAAATAAATGATTCATATATTAATTTCTCATAATAATTCATTACATTATGAATATTTTTCTATGAAAATAAATGAAATTTTCACAAAAATATGTATTTTTTAATATTCTCTGGAAAATTAGTATTTCGAAAAAATTACAAAACAAAAATTTACCATAAGATATTTTTGAAAGTATGATTTTATAAATGATGTTTATACTATAAAGTTAATATTATAAATTACATAAATTAATTATAATTTCAACACACAAAATCCATTTATTTGTTTTGATGAAAATGCATTTTGAAGGAAAAAATGACATCAATAAAATTTCGTAATTTGTTTTTAATAATTATTCATTGAATTTTATTTTGAATATATATATATATATAATATTATTTAATTTCCTATTCATTCAAATAAATTTAATGTCTGGGTTATAGTGCTCACGTCGATATAATAATATTTTAATAATATATTAGTGTATATCGAAACTCAGCATTGCTTGTAGTGCAAGAAATTGAATAAATTATATTTTTATGAAAACTATACATTATAAAATAATGAGGTATTTATGTTTATATAGGTTAGATAAAAAAATATTCTAATTTGGTTAATAGTGATGGATCAGGTTTTAGTTTTACGAGAGACAATTATTCATGTGGTGATTGTCTAACACAAAATACATGATATTGTATAATTGATGAAAATAAAATTCAAGTGTGGTGCAATTTTTATTTATGGGAGGGTTTGATTGAAATAATAATTAATGAAAATGAAGTTAATGATAATCAGACCATGCAATGGATGATAAGAGTTGTGAATCGTAGGATCAATGTAGTTGGTAATATAGAAGAGATGAATCGATAATGGTCAAATTTTCATACCTACACATCTTATATTCTAAAAGAAGTACGTTTTTTATTTCAAATAAAATTAAATATATGTTTTTAGGGAATTTTAAATGTTATAATTGGGGTAAATCAAAATAAAATATCATTAAGTTTCTAATGAATAAATTATTTATGTACCATATATCCATGGTTACTATCTTGCTAGACCAACAAACCATGTATGTAGGGAACATGACTTGGGCAGATTCAATAGTATATATTTGTTGATTGTATGATATATCATGTACCTTATTTATAATTACATAAATAGTGACCTCACATGATTTATTTATGTTATATATTACACAACATTGAATTAAGACAACAAATATTTTAAGTGAATCCTATATGTTCTGGTGTATATGTAGAAAATGAATAGAGTGATTAGCATGTCTGACACCCTATTTATCAATATTTTCAAGTCATATATTTCCACTCCATATGTTCTAGGTAGATTTAATTCCCACCTACCTATCGTTATAGTCTTAAATGTCATGTACTCTAAAAGTACACATTATATTATTGATAGATTTCAACGTTCTTTATATCTTTTTACCTATGGGTTAGAATTGGAAACATGAGTATTAAATATAGAGATATTTTGTACCTTCACATTATTTGGATCTATTTAGTTATATCCACAAAACCTTCTTATATGTTCATTGGTACATATAACACATTATCTATAAATATACCCCATAAGTTCTTATATGGAAAAAATATATAAATCAAAAAATGATTATGATTATGAAATTATGGAAATAAAGAAGTTTTGATGTGTGTTTATTTAAGAACATAACCAATTTTATTAAAGGAAAAGAATATCCAAAATGTGTAGGGTATGATATTTGTTTTTATAGATCAATTAATAATATTGGGGGTGTTCAGATTAGTTTATTATTTTACATTTCTTATTTTCAAATTTAGATTCCCTACTCTATTATACAATTTTCATTATTACAATACAAATTTTATGATACTACAGATTGTCTCAGTAAAATTACTGGAATATATAAGGATTTATGTATTAAAATTATTATGAAAATTATTTTCATTATGGTCATTTATTTTCTCGGACCTTAGCGTATTTAGATATCATATTATTCAGAAAAGTAATTTCCAATTTCAGGATCATTAGAATCGATTTTAAATCATAATCCATCATAATGACCCTTTTTTTATTCACCATGTGATCAACAAATAAAATAAATATGAAAAAATTATGGACATAGAATAATTTTATTCCATAAAAAATTATAATAATTCCACAGACGCACAACACCTGATACATAGAATATAAGTAGATGGATTACTATGATTAAAGTCCAGAAAATAGATAATAATACAAGAAGAAGATAAAATAAATATATTAATTCTATAATTGGAAACTAACCAAAACTACAACTCACTTGAACCTCATAAGATGATTAATAAATCATATTTTGTATAATAAAATCTAGATATTAATGAGGAGATATTGCCTCTCTAATAGTGATCCCATATAACTCTCCCTATTATAGACAAATCATTGGGATCTCCTTCTGTAGAAAATGAAAATATTTCTCCAATATCCTACCCTATATTTAGTGCATAACATATTCACAATATAGGACCTTATATTTATATCATTATTCTATATTTACTTTTAATATTAATATCAATTCAATTTGCCTAACAACATTCAGTCGCATTAGATAAACTAAAATAAAATACCCACATCAATCTTGTACCATCTCTAATAGACGAGTTGACTTATATTTACCATTTTATTTCATTACCTTATTGGTAGATATTGTTATATATCAAGAATCATTAAATCCCCTTAAGATATTTATATGCACCAACGGGAAACATCATTGAACAATAACGACTAATGCATGAGGCAATTAATTTATATCTAATTTATGTATTTATTGTTTTCTATAATGATTGGAGGATAAATTATGAATTCTAAAAATAACACAATACATCATAGTTTTAAAATAATAATTTTTTTAAGAAAATCCAAAAGGATATGTCGTAAAAAACATTCATCATTGAGTCCATCTATTACATAGACTTAGAAACAAAGTATCGAGTAAGTGGGCATTGTACTTGGTTGGAGTGATATTATTTCTTATGCTTCAATATGTGATTAGTTTTATGACTATACATATTATTATATAATGAAACGAGTCACATTATTTTGGGAAATTAATTGGTATTTAAATCATGTCATGATGGATTAAAATCAAGTCATCCATCACATGAATTATAGAATTCCAAGATGAATCAAGTTAGATTATTATTATATTTTCCATGAAATCAATATTTTTTTTCCTCATATATATCTTGGAGTCATGGAAACATCCTATAATAGATTTTATCATATAGATTTATTATAAAGGGATCATTAATTGTTTCTATCACACTACATTATGGATGTTCTAGTTTATAAATGCAGATGAAAAATCTATTGATGATATGATATTGTTTTATTTTTATAATACACCAATTTTTTGGAATAAATAGTGTTCTATCAATTCTTAATGTGAAGATATGATGGAATTTTATACACTATAGGTTTCTATAAAAATAATGTTGATTCTGAGACATGTTGTTCAATTATATCTTGATAATGTTATAATTTTTATGCCTCCTCTGGTGTTAATTCAACTTTACACTAGCTAAGGGAAAAAGTGATACAGTTCTAAAATTAGCATATTTTTTTCCCCAAACATAGTATTAACCCACAAATTTTAATTTTATAAATACTTCATATACATATATTCCATCATTTATATCATTCTCCATGTATTCAAACACATCTAAACAATTAAGAATACCAAATATACTGGGAATTAAATTATTTATTAACAAAATTCAAATCAAATAATGTTTTTTAATATTAATATTTTATTTCCAAAAAAAATTTAAAAATATAGGAACAAACATAAAATATCAAATCAAATAGGGAATAATACAATAAATGATAAAAAAATATCATTAATCAACTAAAATTAGTATAATATTTTTACAATGTGATGGTGTATATTTCAATGAAAATAGAAGTAACAAATTTTTTAATGTAGAAGGTGGTACTAATCTTTGAGGAGACATCATTGGAATATGGATGTTAATTATTTTAGATACAGGGTCAGAAACCCACTGGTGATATTCTACAGATGATGTGTAGGTACATTATATGTATTATGGAGATGATTACTCCACTTGGGTATAAGTGTAATGGTCTTCCAATAATGGGGTGTGAGTCTTCCATTCAATCTTATGGTTTTTATCCCCTTGTCCCTAATGAGGCATGGTTCACCAGTACTACATCAAAGGTTAGTAACCCTCTACACCCCATAAGTTATTTCATGGATCCTCCACTGGTAGATGCTTGTGATTTCCCCATGAGATCGTTTATGAGACCTTCCACAATTATGTCTTTTTCCCCATTGACTGATATGAACTCATTATAGATGTGTGTATCCCTTGAAATTAATATGGTGAGTTATCATGATAGTTATAAAATCATGGTAATTGGGATTATTAGTGACAATGATGTTATTCTTTTTGTGAGACATCAACCACTATGGATTAATTTTTTAAATGACATATTGTTAGGCGGTCGACCTCAATCATTTTATGTCTTCTGGTATTCTAAATATCTTTAGTTTCCTATGAGATATGAAAAATTATGGAGATGATTTATAATGAATCATATTTTTAAATATCTATGGTTGTCATATCCTTGTAATAATATCTATGAGCATCAATTGACTCCATATTTTCCCTATAATCTTTGTATTGTTATGAGTTATTGTCTGACCATATCCTTAATTTTTGAGTTATCCTGCTGGTTATGATTAAAATCAACTCAACATGGTCCTTATTCACACTTTTTCCCTATATATAATATTATTTCATTGTCTAAAGATGATGATGGCGGTTTTTTCTTGGGTAGTACTAGTAGTGATTAAGAAATGTATTAAATGGTTGTTAATAAAGAATATGGTTTCAACCAGTGTTCCCATAAAAAAATTAATTTTTAAATTTAGTTTGTTTCCCTTATCACATATCAATTTTTATTAGTTTTATTTTCTATTTTATTAATGAATTTTTGATATAAACTATACAGAAAATTTCATTTAATTAACATCTCATATATGATTTTTTAAATAAAATCATTTTATATAATGAAACTCTTTTTCGTTTTTTTGGGAAAAATAGTCCATATTTATAAAACAGTCTACCCCAAGGCCAATTATAGATTTCCTTTATATAGAACACTCATCTCACTACCTTTGGTGGGGAACGATGAGTTATGTCACATCGAAATGGTATAAAAGTTGTGTGAGTCCTAATGATTGAGTTTGAATTTAGTTTTCTTATATGTATTATTTTAGTAAATTATGGGAAAAATGTTAATGAGGTTTTGAAATAAATTATTTGACTAGGGATATTGGAATTTTTCTAATGGATAACATTTCATTTCAGTTGTTCCATAATAACATGTGTGATTAAATAAAACTTGATGGAATGACTTACTAGATTTATGTAAATCTAAACATGCAACATTAGGTTATTAGTCATGATATTTCATGTTCTTCATGTGATAGTGTACATTTATTTGGTAAAATAAATGTATATTCATAATCTCTAATAGAGGATGATATATATAGAAAATAAACATACCTTTTAAAAAAAGGTCATGATGATCCTGAGTATGTATTTTACCCTCTCATCGCAAATCTATTTTCTTATGAGGAATTATTATAGATGATTACTGTATACAATTCACTCCTTTAGTTTAATGGGAATTTCCTCCCTCTTCATTCAAAGTCTATATTTTCAAATAATCATATTATATTTCACCTTGATATGGATGGTTGTACATATAGATTAAGCACACTACATGTGTTCCAATAATATATGCCTCATTATCTCATAAATAATGATGATATATATATATCGTAGATGAATAAATCGAGTTGAAGACTAACATTTCTATATTAGGATAAAAAAATATGTGGTCAAAACGTTGGTTCCGTCATTAAATTTTCCTCACATGATGTAGTGATTCATTGACTAATGATTACATGATCTCATTAAGGTGTCACTCTACCATATTTGGAGTCTATACAACCATTTGTAGATTAAAGACTATGAAAATGAGGACTGATTGACTTCTAAGGCTTCATGACCTATTTAGGGAATCATAAGAATTGATAAGAACATGATAAGGTTAATGGTTTAGATAATCCTTTTCCATTTTATAGAATCTATTTTCTTTGATTGTGAGGGTTTAAATAGGACTCCACAGTGTAAATTTAGTGATGGTTTGATAAGTTTTCCCCGTCTAAAACACTATCGAATACAAAGATTAATCGTAAAAAATTAGACTTTATTATTATAAGTTGACCCATTTGTGGAATATGGAGGATCTATATAGTTGATATACATATTGTTGTTGTAAACGGGTATCAATGTTACCGAAAAATGTGATATCATGATCCAAAAGTTTTTCGACTGTATATCCTTATTGAAGGAAATTCATATAAGATAATTGGTTGTGAATGATTTTATAATAATGGGAAATTATTTGGACAAGATTTATCACTATATATTTGTGATTATTATTTCATATATACTTTTAATGGTTTGGATATAGATAGTGGGTTATGGGTAATTTTTTAAATCAAGAAGATCCTGATATGGTTTGAGGGAAAATTTGGGTAATCATCATTAATATTCAAAACCACTGATTTTAGTGTTTCATATTCCTATATTCATATATTTTTTAGAGGATCTATCTAATTCATTTTATATCCATGGAATAATTATTTAGTTGGAGACCATTTTTAGAGGAAATCATCCATTTTTCATTTCGGTTTAATGTTTGAGTTTTCCCTCCATTGAGTGTGTGATTGTACAAAGAGAAATATTTTTATTAATGAAACCATGTTTCATAAACTATGATAAAAATAAAATGGTTCAGGAATTTCATGAATTAAAATAATATTGATTAGATAGGTCATGTATTAACATTAATGGAGTGTGAGTTCCATAAAATTATTATTCAATACTTTCCGTTATAAGAAAAATAAACTTACGCCCTGGTTTTAGGTTTGTATATATATTATCACTTTTCAATCAGGAATCCTAAGAATAACACATGGAATAAATGGTTAATATTGCATAAATGATGAATTATGGATTCACCAAGCTCTCTGGGACCCTTTAAACTTTTGGTAATGTGAAAATTTGATCTTGTAGTTCAAACATATGCCATTATTAAAATATTTTTTGTTTTTTATATAAAACTCCATTAGTGAAATTCGGGAATCACGATAAAGATTATAGAATTATAATTATTTCATTACAATTATAGATGTTCATAATCTGATTTTGGGGCCAAGGGTTATTAGTGGTTCTCTTTATAATGAACACCCTCATTTTATTATTAGATATATTAGTGTTCCTGGTTTTCTATTAGATATATTTGATATGACTACCTAATTGATAAAAACCCATGTGTATATTCTGGATATTAGAGTTCCATCCACATTTGGAATGATATTTAAAATATTTGAGTTTTTTGGATTATTTGAATCTTGAGGTTATGAAACATCATGTAATTGGAGTTTCACAATAATGGTTTGGTAAAAGAAGTATTTGGAAGAAATTTAGGGTTTATAATATTAATGAATGCCATTGAAAATGGACTATTAGTAATTTTTTATGATGGAATTATATGATTTTATATATCTTGTTCGGATGTGATATACCCATTCCATATCCTAATGAGAGTAGCTGATATTTTGGTTGTATTGTTAATAGGTTCATTTGCAATTATGAAATTATAGGTTGTGCATCTGAAAAATTTCCATAAATGGGTGGAGTGAATAATTTTCTAAAATGGTGATAGTAGTGTTCTTTAGAGGCTCATATTTGGGGTTTCACTAAGGTTACATGCAATGTTATATTACCTTATTAATTTAAGAGTAGATAGGTATTTTTGATCCTCATGTTGTTTACGGAGCTATATGAAAAGGGACATTGATAATAAGGTTTTTTTATTGGTTACTCATGTCTTTAAAGGTGTTATTCTAGCGATTGGATCCATAAAAGTAATGATATTTCTATATTCATGACCATCCACTAATTATTATAGTGGAATGGTTCACAAAGAGATGAGTGTTAGTTTCATAGTGGCCTTTTTTTGTAGATGTAAAATCATAGTGGGATCATCAATAAATTCGATATGATAGATTATAATGCAACCAAGTTTGAGTTCAGTTATTCTATAGTTTTTTAAGCCTATATTCTCAATGTTTGTGACAAATATAGTTTTTTTATTGGAAGTACAATATTACCTCAAAGAGTTTCTCCATATGAGATCTTGTAGCTGCATATTTACCTAGATCAATATATTGGAGTGTTTAATGTTTAATGATATAATATATTTGGAAGCTACTATGATGATACATTAATGTGGTGTCATTAATTCTCTAATTTTTGGTACCATTTATGATGATTTTTTTAATGAAAATTATAGTGTGTTTTAGATTATTACGTATTTTTTTGGATGGTTTACATGATATTGTAATTACCTTTAGCATGAAATTCTATGGAGTTAATTTAATGAAAATATAGGATTGTGTATATATTTTGATATAAGGATATAGAACTAATAATATTTTATGAATGATTAAAAATATTAGATGATAATTTAAAGAATAGTTGTGGAAATGTAAACTCATTCTCTTGAATGGTTGAGACTCAGTGTATCATAGAGCATGAACATGGAGATAAAAATCATGAATATGCATGGATGGCATGTTTTTTTTCATTACGATGTTTTATGAACTTTTGTGTATAGTATCTTGGTTTTTTTCTTTTCATGTGTAGAAATAGTAAATATTTTTAGGATATACTAAATCAATGTTTTCCCAATCAATGAGTAATTTATTTTTAGTTTTCAATCCCAAGTCTTCTCAAAGGTATAGAATATTAAATTTATCCTAATAGTTAACTGTAGAAAAATTCTCTAATTGTTCATTTATCTAATTATGTTTTTACAAATATGATAAAATTTGTACTAATAAATTATTTTTTCAATTTTAAAGGATATTAAAATTTTTACCAAATAAATATGTTTCCTATTGCTGATAATATCAATATCTTTTTAATATAATATTATATAGAAATTTAAATAGTATTGTTTTTTATTGAACTGGTTGTTTTTCCATAGTGAATGTTATTTTTCTAATTTATATTTCCAGTCTCCAAAATTTCCATTCTTAGGTAATACAAATATTTACCCTTTTCTTAATTAATAATAATATTTACTTGATGAACATATTCATTAAATGAAAATTTACTCATCTACCTACACTATTGGGTTTTCCATTTGTAAATAACAAGAACCGGGGTGATTGATAGAAGATTGAGAATGGATATTCTCGGTGTTAATGATGAAATAGTGGGATTGTGGTTCATTATTTAAACAATATTGGTGAAAAATGAATCAAAAAAATATGAATTCTGATGATTCAATATTTATTACATAAATGAAAATTATTTTAATTTCTATTCCCTCACTCATAAATTTATTCAACTATAATCTCAAGAATGAATCACCTAAAGTAGTTTAGATTCATTATGTTATGGAAATTTTTTTACTAAAAAATATTTATCATGGGTTTAATCATGAGTTAATAATGTGTAATATATAATTTTAATGATAAAATTTATTCAATGGAATATTTAATATATTTACACTTGATGAATTTAAAATATATTTATTTTAATCGATTCAGGGAAACTATTTTCAATTAGATATTCATTGTTCTATTTATTATTTCAATGAATAAAATTTCATTCTTAAACATAATAATGATATTTTATTTGATATATAAATTAACATTATATCCCAATGTCAAGATCGATACATAATGATCAATAAAGAATATTTGGTAAACATTCTTTACTCAACCATATTTATTTATTTATGATTCCAATTGATATTTTTATATATAATTAATACAAAATTCCTTCCATTAAAATGACTATTGTTTATATGATAAATTACCCAATTGGTCTAATCAGAAATTATAGATAGGTTTTAGAAATGGTTGAATATAAAAATAATCTGATGATGTCCCTAGTGAGAAATGGAATGAGATTCCAATAATGCAAGATGATTTATTTTGATATGGTTTGGACAATAAAAGACACCAATTGAGAATTGATAAAAATATAATTATATATCAATAGTGAATATATTGGGAGAAACACATATTTTCTGATGACCACTGTTAAATAATTCGTGTCATACTATATCGTGATCAGAAGCAGTAGTCAAATGGATGAGTGAGGAAATTGGTGATGAAGAGGATATTAATGTGGATTTGACAAAAAAATATCTACCAAAAGATATTTAGTCTCCAATAATCATGGAAAGTGTCCCAAATAATTTGGAGTCTAGGGTTTCATTAAAACTATAAATGCTACATGAGGTGTGAGTCCAAATCATAAACAACGTATTGAATGCAATGTAACATCATCATGTAGTGAATATTATTATTGAAAATAAGTACATCCCCATACTCCATGTAAGATAAGGAATTACTTGGGTAGTTTCAGTCATATTCACTTGGTGTTTTGTGGATCACATGTATCATATTCATCCTTAGTCATGTCAGGTATTCTATACGGATCAATATGTTTTAGAAGTACATTCAAAACTAGAGTAGAAATTCCCATGTTCTATATATTATAATAGACATTCTATATTGGTCAACGCCACTAGTTACAATTAGTTATTGTTCCCACCTAGCTATATATCAATGATGATATGATTTGTACTATTGTAGTTGTGTTATATAAGGAATATATTTCATTGGCCCTTATATATTATCAAATGGGTGTAACAATAAGATACCTTGGTAGTCCATATTAAGTAATTATATACATAAAACATGATTTCTCATGCTTAAAATATTTATAAGTTTTTCCCATGGTGCTTAGAGTATATGTTTACTATTTTCATATAAGAGACTTAGATGCAATATGGGTGTTATTATTTGTGTATATACATGGTCTTCAAACACCATAGTGACATTATGTGTACAATGTGTTGTTTTTATATATTTATTTTTGTGTAAATTTCTCTCCCATGGGTGTAAGGGTACAATTACTCATTCATAAATAGTATCTCCTCCATTAATCTATGGGTTCAGTTACCCCTTGTTATTAATGTGTTTTGGGTACAAAATACTACTATCACAGTTAGTATCCCCCAACATTGTGGGGGTACTATTCCTCTACATGTATATGTCAATTAATTTCCTTTAATTTAATACATGAGACTTTCCTCTATGTGGTTTTGACAACCCTTTTACTAATGTGTTTTTATATAAATTTTTGGGTACCTTTTCAAATTTATATTTAGTTATAATTAAATTTATGATGATGTTTAATTTTTATATGATTAATAATAATAATAATATTTTTACCTTATATTAGACACTGTGAATGATATCTTGATATAAACACAACTCAAATATTAACAAATTGCTTTATGAGACTTCCGATATTCTTGATATCTCTTTGTCACTTGTAGGGTATAATTATTCATGTATTGGGGTAATGAAGATTAATAATTTTAATTTTAATTTTACTATCCTAACATTAAAAAATATTTCTGCACATTAGGTAACCCGTTGTTTAATTCTAAGACATGGGTTTTGGATGAAATTTTGATTTACGGTAAATTGTATTTTTATAATCCAAATGGGAATAATTTTACTCACCCCTTCACAATAATCGTTTCCACCCAATAATTTTACATGTATACATGATATAGTTTAAAGGAGATAAAAGTGGTGGTGGAGTTTGTTGTGAAGGTATATCTATAATAGGCCATCACATAGTTTTTTGTGGTAGAGTCAAATACTATTTTCAATTTTATATTGGGATTTTTTATAGTATGAATGTGTTTCCCATGTCCCGTGATACTTTTTATAGGTGATATTCTAGGGTAAATTTTTTTCATTGGGGTTATCCTCTATATAATTATACATATTATGGATGTCTCTTGTAGGAATTATGTACAATTGTGATTATTACATGTATTTTTATAGTATGATTGGTCAATATATTGTATTAGTGATGAAATTTTATTTTTTGCTTATTTATTTTACGCCATCCCATGTGAGCCATTGTTTATTAGTTATGGTCATTAAATACTATATTATTAGAGGTTTTCTTATGGTTCCACACTCAACTTAACATTGAGATAATTGGGGACATTAGGGGTAAGGTTGTGTCATATTTTTATTGAATAACACATATTCAAGTGGGAAAATACATAATGAAACAATCAATATAGGTCACCATGCTATATAAAAATAATAGTTTATTTTATAAAATTATGAACATGTATATAATTTTATCCTATGTTGATAAAATTAATTATATTCAATAAAAAAATTTATGAATATCATAAAGAAGTTTTCAAATAAATCCTTTGGACTAGGTGTATACAAGGGTTAATGAAACAACAAATGATTTGATAGGATAGTCTTGGTTTCCTAGATATAATTTTTTCATTAAGGGATAAGTATGTTTGAATGGGAACTTTTAAAAGTAGAACCAATATTTGGATTGGAAACATTTTTCATGACCATTGATATATTTATATAGGTATCGAGGCACTACTTAATCCTTCAATGAATTTCCTCAAATGTTATGTCAAAATCAATTAATGATTTAATTTCAAAAAAATTAATCCATGACTGATGAATAAATTTATCAAATAACTACATTCACCCAAATATTTAATACATTTCACCATATGAATATTTTAATATTTATTATAGCATGCATGAAGTAGAATTTGAATACTGTCAGTTATCATTCTGAATCAATTTCTAATCATAGAATACAAGGACAAGTGTAAGATAAGACTAAGATATATAACATCATTATGATATAAAACAACTTAACACTACCATTGTCTAAAGATAGTCTGATAAGGTATCAATATATCAAAAGTCATGATATACCTCAATAAAATATAAAAATTGGTTGTTTCGTATCAATTATACCTTAATATATACTCATGTCATTAAATTAGATATTAAAGTGAACATAAAAATCATTAATATGGGATTTTGGGTACATATAAATCAATTAATTTAATAGAAAATAATACCATTAAAAATAATCCAATGATGTATCCCAACATATATCCAATTTTATAATTATATAATTTACCTATATAAAAACATTTTAAGATGTTGTATAACAATTTATTGAACATTCATCGGATCCAAACCTTCTAGAAAATTACAATTTACTGAAATAAACCGAAGGGAATAGATTATATTAATATAAAATAAACTTCCTCAACCCGTTAAAATAGGTAATAATTATACAAGAACAGTTATTCATCAATATATGATAAAATTCATGACATATATGAAATATATATATAATTTTTCCCTACATTAAACATTCCATCGTTGAGAAAATTATAGTACATAATCATTGTTCCAACATATAATCATAAGGACACTGTATATTTATAGTCTCTTTATATGGAATAATTCACATAATAACATCAAGTATAATACTTCCATAATACTGAATGAATCCTAACATGGGCATATTCCAAACTATATCTTTACCTCTTTATCCAATTCTATTGATTGATGAATTGATCCCATTATGGTTCATAATTAAATTAATAACAATAACATGGTAAAATCATTAATCATACCTCATATATGTCATGGGTTAGTGTTAAAAGTATTGGGTAAAATCATAAACACATGGGTGGTATTTCTCTTATATCACGCACCAATATATAATATAAGGAACAACGAGATAAAGTCACAAAAGTAATGTAATATCCAATGTGAATTAAATGTATATCAATTCATTAATTTCATATATTTGTAACACCAGTTATATAATAAAAAAAATTAAGAATAATATAGAAAACTCATGAATACCTTCTTTAACTTAGAAACCATATATGAGAACTCAAATCTTGCACTAGATAACAAAAATGTTATTAAATAATAATACTCATTTCAACTACAAACAGAAATCAAAGTACCTTTATAATATAATTATTAAGTATGCGTGGGTATAAATATAACACATCATGATTTAACAATGAATTTTCTTAAAAATATTTACTGTCATATATTAAATTTATCAGATGGGAAGATCAAATAAAATGGAACATGTTATATATTATATTAATATATTGTAAATGTTAATAAATAAAAAGAATAAAATTTGAAATAATAATATAAAAATTACATTTGTAGTAAATTCTTAAGAAAATAAAATGATAATAATTATTTAAAATAATTTATTAGAGAAAAATTTATTTAAAGTCATTAAATATTATTATTTTTTAAAATGATGATTAAATTTAAAAATTAACTGATTAATTATAACTACTATAAAAAAATTCATGATCTTTTAATTAGATGTGATTAATTCATTTAATAAATTAACGTGAAACTTTTCTTAGCTTCTTTTAAAAATATTTTTTGTTTTTTTTATTATGAATAAAATAATAATTTTGAATTTATTATTTATTATTAAATATTAAAACATTCAAATAAATATATTAAAACTCATATAATTGGTAATTTATATTAAATATGATTAGGAAATCATAAATTTGGTAATGTAATTATTCATGTAGGATAAAATTTTATTTTTATATTATACATTCATTCAAATGTTAAATTTCATTATATATATTTTGAATTTAAGAAAAATGAAAATTATTATTTATCTAATCTTTCAGAAATTATCAAATGGTGAATTTATGTTATTTTTTTAAAAAATTAATTTTTTTGGGTGAACAGTAAAATTTCAATTTTTATAAATAAACATTTATTAAATCATTATGTTATTTTCACAAGTTAAAATTTATTAAAACCATTGAGTCTTCCAAATATTTATATAAAAAGAAAAAATATGTTTTTAAATATCAATGAATTTTGAAACCTATATTTGGAATTATGTTACCATAGTTTTATTTTATCATAATAATAAATTATTTTTGGTCATTTTATTTTAATTTATTACGTACAAGGTTCCATTTTGTTATGAATTTTTTTAAAGGCATATAAAAATCATATAATTATTCCTAAATAAATCATTTACAAGGTAATAGAAAATTATAATATTTATATTAAATTGGTATAATTTCTGTTTATATTATGCCTATAAATGTTATTTTTCTGAAAATTATATTTACATGTTTTGTGTATTTATATAAATTTTTTATCTCTTTTATAATTTGATAGAAATAAAAAATATTTCATATTTTTATTCAACAATGGAAAAAAACTAATAAATTTATATTTACTTTTAGTTACAAAAATATGTTAGTAGGGAAAATGATGATAACCACAACAGGGGATATAATATAGTTAATGTAGTAAAAAAAAGGGTTTAAAATTAAAATATATTAGAAGAATACATCTAAATGAGTGGATGTGGTCTTTATGAACTTCCCCATATGTTTTCTACTTCTTTTTTTTGTAAATTATCAGATCTACATTCCATGAAAATTACTTTCCTTTCTATATTATGTAAAAAGTGTTTCAAAAAATTATTCTCCTCTCACTTATAAAAGGGGGCCTAAATGGAACATCAATTAGACACCAAAAATTAAAATTCCCTTCCATTAGGATCTATATTTTGTTTTCTAATAATACCCACCCAAGTTTGGTTGCTTCTGATCTCTATATTTTACAAAAATTTCTCTAAAACAAATATTAATTCTATGCGAATATATTATTTCTTCATTTTTCTATGAAATTATTGTAATTATTTTATATTTATAATCATCATAAAGAATATCAAAAATTTATAATTATTTCATTATTATAGTATAATAATTCTTATTATTCTTATTAAATGATGATATTATAATAATATAACTCTACCATCATACTTATCCATTGTGCATAGTGTCTTCATTTTTGGGTTTGTTTAACAACTTATATGGATAATGTTATATATTTTTTATCATTTAAGGAAACAGAAAAATAATTACTTTTATGACATGATATTAATAAATAATAATGTTTCATTTTTAATTTTATAAGGGTAAAATGACTATTTTACTTATTATAATATAATACATTATCTTCATAATGAATTACCAAAAACATGTTCACAATTGATTTTATCATAGAGAACCATACGTCAAAATATCATATTATTAATTAGAAATTAAAAACAAATTATGAAACATGTATTCTAGTATCATTAAAATCCTATAAATTCATAACCCATTAACGTGGAATAACGATTGAAACCATTATACTGAAGAAAAAAAAGGAATGGTTGTGACTACCAACAACCAATGATCTAAATTAAATTGAAATAAGTAATAATTATATACTGAGAAAATATAAAAGACTAATATAGAAGGTAATGAACTAGAATGATGTATTTCAATACATTATTAATGTATATTTTTATATGATTTAAGGATTAAAATTCATCTGACCATGTATATGTATGAGGTTACTGTTATTACAATCAATTTTCATTCCATTGGACATATTTAAAGTTATTCAACTATTTTTATTTGACATGGATTACATTATGAAAATTCCCAAAAAAATTTATAATTTTATTATTAATTGAAATCAAAATTATACTTCATGTTTATTAAACTTGTTCTTTTTGTTCATACATTTATAAACCATGAACCATTTTCATAACACAATTTCATCTCTTTGAGTTATAATTTTTTTTATTTAACTTCATTTTTCCTTTATATTTCTATAAAATACTGTGAATTTAATATATTTTACATTTTTTTAATATATATTTAAATTTTTTTCTAACAAAATCCATTTAAAATGATTCATATTAAATAAAATATTATTTTAGGAGGGGATTTCATTCTAATACTATATTCTATTCATATATTGTTCTTCTATTTCATGTTTTCTATTTTAAAAATTAAAAATTAAATTTTATATTTGAAAACTATTTTATATTCATCACTAATCAATTTATGATTTCATTACCTCCTTAATTGATTTATACATAATACATATCATGTTTATAAGGGATTGATATATATTTTTATCATCCATTGAGATATGATTCCACCTCATTAATTTTTTTAATTTCATGTGGATTATATTCTTATAATCTAAATTTTAAATTTTGTTTGTTAAATTTATTTTATTTAAAAACCAATATATGTTCTTGGCATTTAATTTTTTTAATTTTTTTTTACTAATATTGAATGGGTTTTATGGACATAATTTCGTTTTAATTTATCATTAAAATTATTCCTTGACATGGATCTTATAATTCTATTTTAATTTATTATTCACAAATTCAATATGGTATTTTATTTTTTAGTTATAGTGAAACAGAAATTTTACCATAAAATATACATCTTTTGTGGTTCTCATTATCTATAAAAATACGATGTTGTCATGAATAATTCCATGCCATTCTAATGATTCTTTTTCTACCTTTATATATAATTTATTTTTTATAAAAATTTAATTTCATATTCTCGAATAAAAATATATATAAACATTGATTTTCAATATATATTCCATTATATCCTTTCCTAAATTAAATTTTCAACTCAATCATCAATGTGGGTTCATTTATAAAACTATCTAAATGACAGAATAGAATTTATATTCAGGCCCATATATTTTTAACTTCCACTCTATATTTATTGACAGAAAATATATTTCATTTTAATGTTCTATTACTATGTTATTTTTTTAAATATATTATATATTAACTAGCAGCTTTGACTATAATGGAAATTAAAAAAAAGATTACCATAACCTATTTTTATTGAAATCCAATCAATTTTCCTCTCAACCTCCAAAGAATTTACCTCTTATAAACTACATTAAATGATCATCATCTAAATTAATTTCTTATTCCTTTTGGTATATTAAATTATTTGATCCATAAAATCGACCCATGAAGTCATGTCATGTGATACCAATGGTAATGATATTAACATTAATTTATTTCCATGGGGTTTTCATGATATATTATGTGATTTATTTCAATTGGTTCATGTATATATATATATATATTTCATATCATATTTTAATGGTTGAGGTACTATACACCTCTTTAATGAATTGGTAATGGTTAAATCTCATTAGATAATGATGCAATGCATGGACCTGGTTACTTGTTAACCATTATATATGTGGTTTATTTTTTGGTTACACTTAAACAACATTTTATATGTAAAACTAATTTCATGTTCACAACCACATTCATATTATGAATTTTGATTAACCTTATTATAAAAAATGTTTTTCATTTTTCAATTTTTAAAAATTTTTAATTAGTTTCATGTGCTTAGGATAAGATATAGAGAGGGTGATTATTATATATTGACTCCTTTTTTGTTCCATGGCATGTGATGAAGCTTTTAGAGGATTATATATCTTTATATATCGTATTGTGAAAAAATATTATAATTCAATGTTATTTTTTATTTATGTATTATTCATATGTTTTTCCTATATTAGTAATGATACATTATATTTATCACTTATACACACCATTACTAAGTATTTAAACTCACTTTTTCTTATATTTTCATTTACCCCCGTATGAAAAATAATATTACATATGATCTTTCTATGGGGGTATCTTTTGTTGATAATATTATTTTTGAATTCTAGTATTTATTGTAAAATAATTTATTATTTTTTTAGAATGAAACATGATCATATTGAGGGAAAGACAAGTTTTTTGTTACAAAAAGTGTATCCAGAATTGTTATAGAATATAAAACAATAATTTTTAAGGGAATGTAGGTTAGTGAATATTAATAAATGGTATATTAATATTTATACATGCCATATTGGGTTAACATGTTTATGTTTTATCATAAGATTAAATTCGTTGATACCCTTTCTAAGTTTTTATATGATTTTATTTTAATGTGATTAATGATTGTTTGGGAACTTTTTATTGGGTATTTCTAAGTATACATGAATGATATATAGAAAAACATTCTGTTGATATGTTATTTTTTATTGTTGTGATTACTATTTATTTATAAAATGGTTTGGTTTATCTTTGGAAAATAAGTGGGTTTGTATTCATACCAATGTGGGTTGAAAATTAATTTAGTGACAAGTTGATTCAGGTTATTTGATTGGAAAATATTAATATATTTTTGGAGTATTTTTTATTATGGTAATATTAATTGAATAAAATTTTATGTTTTTTTGGATTAAAGGGTAAGTATATATAATAGATCCTAAATTTTAATGATATCTATTTTTATAATTTTGATAGTGTGATATTTTTATGTTTGTCTTTAATAATTAAAAAATATACAATTATTTTTATTATGAGGATTTGTTTTTATGGAATATTATCTTCAACTAAATGAGATATATTATGAGAAAATAACATTTTAATTGAATAGAATATATCGTTGGTTGAAATGAATAATTAATTTGATAATGCATTTTACAATTTATTTTTCATATTAATATATTTATTTATCATAGTTTAATAAGATATTTTCATAAAAAATTTTGTTTTATTATTTTTTCGAGTACATGATCATGAAAATGAATCAATAAAAGGTATTTAATGGAAATTATTATTAATAACTAATGAATAAAATTAGGAATAAATGATTTTGAAAAATGAATATCTAGACATATTCTTATTTTGATACATAAGATGTGTCTCATAGTATAACCCAATATATATGGGTTTCTCATATAAAATTATACCATGACCCATGACTCGATTAAGAACACCATTTTTTATTTTCATCAGTAAGGGGAAATAAAATAGTGGGGGGGCATTTATTAATGCGGTAGAATGTAACACAACAATATTTTATTATGTATTTTTTTTAAATCTACGATGAATATAATTTAACAAAGAGAACAAAAAACTAAAACAAAACGTGTAATATATTTTATTAAAAAATTATAAACATGAATACACTATGTAGAGACACAATATTGATGTACATGGAAATTACATTAATTTTGAATAATACTTAATACAAAAAATAGACACCCAAGGACCGTAATAGTTTAGTGTCTTTGTAAAATTGAAACAAAATATTCTAATAATGTTAAAAGATCCTCAAAATCTCCTATAAAGATCTTCCACTATTGTTTTCATACCTAAAACATTTATTTATATCCTAGGGAAAAGAAAACATAAAAAGGGTGTACTCATTTTCTTAATAAGGGTAAGAACGGAGAAAATAAAACAAACCTTATACATTTCAACTTAAAAAGATGAATATAATGTTTAAACATCAAAATATTGAGTTGTGAAATAAATCTTGGTTCTGTGTAAGGGATAAATCATAAAGGAAAAATAATCATGATAAAATAACATGGTAATAAAACATGTAATTGTGGAATCCATTAAGCACATGTTATGATTTCCATAGTATCCAAGGAATTTCTACCAAGATCATCATAGTGGACAAAGTTCATTACTGAACCGGGATTATTTGTCGTTCCATCCGTGTATTACTGAACCGAATTCACTTTTCATTATAGACATGTATATATAATGATATATAAATCATTACCCAATTAATTGGAGGGAGATATAGGTCACAACCATCTCATAATGAAATCATTCTTTCGTGTGCCACAAAATAAACATAAATCATTAATCATAAGACAATGAATAATATGGGTTTCATAAACATCATCCCATCATAAAATAATCCATATAAAACAAATGGATATCATTTCATCATAATAATAATCAATACATGTAAATAATAGAGACATTATACTTTAAACATAATCATAATAAATAATTTCAATTTAGGTGGAAAATAGTTTTGATAAACACATGAAATGAATTATTGAGGAAAATTTCCTTTTTTCTTCAAAATCATTTTCTTTTCACAAATTTGCATTATAATTTAAATGAAAAGTATTTTTGTTGAAAATAATCATGAAATCATGTATAGAATGTTTCACAAAAATAAGGCGTTGCCTTATAAGTTAAAAAATCTTTCTACCTGTAATTTTGCTGAAAAGTCAAAAAGTACCTTGTATGGTAAACAAAAGAATGATTCCTTCCATATCATGTGCTAAAAAGGGTAAAAATGACCTTAAAAATACATCGATGAATATTAATAATTTTATCAAAATATTGTGACAAAACATGTACAGGGATGATAAACATAACACTAAAAAATACATTCGAAAAAAATCAGATAAGAACGATATTGGAATTATTATCCCTTACCTTATGTCCAATTTCATGTGTATGTGTCTGAGACTCCGGTATAGTGGGCTGAAACATATTATTAACTTGTAAATGAACCATAATAATATTTATGATATAATATATGATTCACTTATGACTTTATTTACCTGTTCATTTGTCAATTCCATGATAAAGAAATGTTTTGGGTAAAAATGTTTCATTTATAGTACGTGATTTGACTATTATTTTATCATACGATTACTTATATCATGATTAATTTCTTACAGAATGTAAAATATTATTTATATATCACATATTTTAAATTATAAATATATATAATCAATCTATAAATTGATTGAAATACACTGTTAATGGATACGGTAGGTCGTACGTACACATGAATGCTTTTTTCGTTTTCTTATTAAATTAAATGGATGTAAATGAAATATATATATATATATATATAAATATAGTAGCGTTATTATGTCATATATTTCATTTTTATTTATTATATATACTTTATAACCATTCTTAAATGGTTAACATTGAAAATGAATCTCATCGCGTCGTGGCAACTGTAATCTGTACGTACGCAGGAGCGATGATATCATTCCCATATTTATTGAATGGAATTGGAGTGGATCATATAATATCTCAAAATCAGTATGATGGTTTAATAATCATATATACTTATTATTTCCCACATTATACGCATTCATGTATGGTGGTGGTAAAAAACATATTACACAAGGTGTGGAGACAGTAAGTTGTACGTACGCACATGCAATGGTTTAATTTTCCATAGGATAGATAGAAGGTTAAATAGGGTTGTTTAATATTTATAATAATATATCAGTATATTAGTATTACTAATGTTATTAGATTATAATGATACAACTAAATAATAGTAAGTATAAGAATAATGAAACTTGAAAGAATCGGTAGAAGAGATTATCTCTTCCTCGACGCACCGCCTTTAAGATTTCTCTTAAGGAACTAGAGTTTGACTTTTGAGAAGACCAGAACCTCCAGAATGTGACTAGGGAAGTCTAGAAGAGTAATTGGTAGGAGGTGGACGATCACGAAGGCTCTACATTGTGTGAAGAGCAGATGGATGATGTTCCCTTTTATAAATGAAGAGAGGGCCACTTTTGGAAACATCAAAAATATTACATAATAATAAAATAAAACCCCACTTAAAAACCTCGAAAATCAAGATAATTGTATATTCGATGATGTAGGGTTGTAATATCATCATACAATAAAATTTAGACATGTTTTATGTTTATTTTAAACCATATCATTTTGATTTAGCCTTATTTAACCTATTTTCATTTATATGCAGAATTAATATTCTTATTTTTAAATTATTATAAATATATAATTATTTGTTGTTAAATTTACATAATTAGATAAATTATTACATTTTCGACCATATAATTTTAAATTTTATATTTTTAAAATTTTTGTGATTTTTAAACTATTAATTAATATGTTATTTTAAAAAATATCAATAGTGTCAATTTTGACACTATTAAATTATTTGAATTTAAATAAAAACCCCACAGAATATATATACATACCAAAATATTTAATTGATTCCTAAAATGTCCTATTAATATTGAAAATTCATGGAGAACATTAATTTATTCATATAATATTCATTTTAATATTTTTAATACTATTTATTTTATATTTATCTTCATAAAATAATTACTACAACATTTTTGTACAACTGTGTAATTTACTTATTTGCTGCATAAAAATTTATAACAAAAAACTATGATGTAGATAAATCTAATATCTTCCATTACAATACATTTACTCAAATTTATCATCTTAAAATCACAACATTTAAATTGTTATATTTATTAAATTATGAAGGTGACAACTTTGAAATAATTTAATATAAAATAATATAAGTGTCGTAATCACCTTTATAAGTCCCCAAATTATGAAAATTAGACCATTGTATTATTATTTATTACATGTACCCGAAAAATAAGTTTTTGTCAGTTTTTTGTGCCTTTAATGAGCATTATTTGTTAAATAAAAAATGTACTATTGATTTTTGACTTAATAAATAATTTTTTCATCATTAATGTATAAGATATTAAGGTAATTATATATTTATTACAAATTACAAATAAATTACAATAATAAGTGAAAAAATTTCTCTTTCAAATTAGTATTTATAATCGAATTTATATTATGTATAACCTTATATTAAAAATACATTAATTTTTAAAGTTTGAGTGAGACATATTTCACGAACCTTTAAATAATATAAATTAAAGGTCTTAATCACATCAAAGTGGGTTCCAATATATTCTATTTCAACCCATGTATGTTTTAAAGAGAAATATAATCAACCAATGATATCAAGAAAAGTGTTAGTGTAATTTTATAATATTATTTTTACCCTTAATTACATTATTTACCATTAACTATGTTAAATAATATTTACCATAGTTACTAATTATAATGCCCAAAAATAGAAAGTATACTATTAACATAATTTTGACTTAGTGATTCCAAATATGGTATTCATTTTTTAAAATTCAATACATAGAAGGTGTAGTATTTTATTTAAATTTAATCCCGCTGTTGAGAAAATGTGTTTTAAAAGATATCACATTGCAATAGATTGAAATGTCTTTACCTATGAATTAAATGTAAAATTAATGATAATAAATTATATTATATTTAATGGTAAAAAATATTCTATTTATACTTTAAAACCATTCAATATTATAATTTAACCTTATAAATTATCTCTATGAAAAATTTTGTTTTAATTAAAATTAAGCATATTTTTTTACTATTCTTAAAAATATGAAGGTTATGAAAATAATGTAAAACTTTTATCCAACATACACTTTTTATATCTTGATTCAAAATAAGAATAATAATTTGTCAAAATGAAATTATAAACTTTTCAAAAATTATATTTTAAATGGGTGCACCATCAAAAGGTGATAAAACAACATTTTATAAAAAATACATCTTGTATCCGAAAAATTAATTTTGTTCTAATAACATGTTCTAGAAAATGTGTAAAATGAATTATAATGTTATAAAATTATAAATTCAGTTAATAATATTCATAAAGGCTAGTTCAATATAATATTATAATATATCATTGTTTAGTGCAACACAGTATTGCTTACCACACAAGCTTACGAGGAAGGTCGCTCTTCCGTGTAACAGAAGCCAAGTATATTGTTTGCGTATAATATAAGATAATACGGTGCGGTGTATAACACAAGATAATCTTAGTGTATCGTATAACCCATGATATCAGTGAAATTAAAAATAATATTTCTCATAAAATCTCGGGGTGTTACATTCTACACCCCATAAAATCAACTTCGACCTCAAAATTCATTAGGGTTATAAATTGTTTACTAATTTAAAGTTTCATTCATGGAAACCCAAATCGTAAAAAGGAATAGTAAAACTAAATTTGAAGAGGAAAGTTAGAAACATAATAGTCACCCAAAGTAACTCAACATTGTGTTTTTACATAAGTGAATATAGGTGAAAATATTGATATAGAAGAGAAATATAATAATAAAGTTATGATAAAGAGTGGTAGAGAACATGGATATGAAAAAGCCAAAAATCACAAATCCGTAAAGGTGTGATGATCTAATGTATCATATGATTAATCAGATATGACGGTACTAGGAAAACATTTTTGGTTTTCAAGATCATTTCCCTATAGTTGATTCTTTTTTATGAATAAGGATAAATACTTACATGATTTCAGTGTAAAATAATTTTTTTTCATTCAATTAAAAAATTCCACTTCATCTCATTTTAATGAAATGAAGATGAATTTTTCATTCTTGATGTATTAGCAGATCATTCGATAGAATGATAGGTCATTCCATTTGTCTTTATCACAAAAAGGTTAGCACAAATTCTTAAATATACATAAGTCTATCTATGGTGAGATTAACCATATATGAATCCAAAAATGGACTTATACATCATCAATTCTACCGCTTAATAAAATAAAACTAATTTATACTAACTAGGGACTTCCTGTATTCCATTGGTAGGTGATAAAGGCCTGTCGCACATCGATTGTGGGTAAGATTGCCGAAACCTTGTCTCATGCGATGAGTTGTCTCCCATCCAGCAAGTTGTCCTTTTTCTAAAACTATCCTATTATCAAATTCTAGAGAAATGTTTTATCCATAAACAATAATATCTAATGTCCAACTAAATCCATTCCAACCATTAGGCATTTTGAAAATACTTCTGTTCAATCTCATAGTATAAATCAAAGAATTACTAGAGAGGTCATCTACCAAGAATGTGAATACCATCATTTATCCCCCATATATCATAAGATATATCATGTTGGTTACATTCCAAACAAGTGAAATCCTTAAACATGTATTCTATTAAAACATAAATTACAATATGATCTTTGTTAAAACGAGAATGCTGTCAAAAGTTAACTCCTTCCACATACCTAAATCGTAAAATTTTTATATACTCAAACCATGAAATCCTGTTGTCTTTATATCAATCATTATCTCATTAATACTATCAAACATTTCATTATCTCTTTATCCCTTCATTATGCACATATTAGGATATTTCCAATAATATTGCAATCATTTTTCATGGTTACGGGTACAATACAATTTTTGAAATTCACAAGAAACCAATACAATGATATTCTAAAATTACACGATTCTAAAAATGAGATATGAAAACACTATTTGGGAATCCCATTACCTAAACACTTAATCATTCCACCACTTCGTTGTCATATTCAACATATCCAATATCGATCGATTGTGACATCCCTTTGTCGATTGACTTAAGTGGTTGTTGATGTTGATCATCATTAACCATTGGATTAGGGAGTTGATTAGCATAAAGCCTCATTTCCCTGCACTTGTAGCATTGAAGTGTTGGTGGTTCATTGTATAAAAGCTTTAATCCATTCAAATCAATAGCTACATTTTTTCCATTACTTCATCACTCACCAGCTCCTTGAACTTCTTTTCAACACTTAAAACATTTTCTATTCCCTTTATGACAATATCCACCATGCTTCTTTCAACACTTTATGCATTACAAAACATTTGTCATCATTTCAACCTTGTTTGGAGATTTTTCCTTGAACTCCATATTTCGTTCCTTGTCAAAACCATGAGATAGATATATAACACCAACATCCAGTTCTACCTTGATAGCACAATGCACAATCTCTTAATAGCTAATGAAGTCTATTATAGCTAATTACTTTTTTAGATAAGGTTTTAATCCATTGAATAATTGATCAATGTTACTTTTGTGATTGATGCTAAATCCAGATATATACCTTGAAAGCCATGTAAAATTCTCTTTGTATATACCAAATGATTCATCATCCTTTTCCTTATGCTCACGGAACTCCTTTTCCATCTTCATACAATGAATACGGGGAAATTACTTATTGAAAAATTAGTTCTTGAACTCATCCCATTCCATGGATTCAATTTCATCTTCAGGCCTCGTATTCTAAATTAGAGTCCACCACTGGTCTACTCTACCTTATAAATGGTAAATATCCAAAATAAATTTTTCATGTTTTGAACAACGATGTATGGAAAATATCTTTTCAATGTCACTGATCTATTTTTTAGTAACAAGTGTATCAGAATACCCACTGAAAGAAGGTGGACGTTGCCTCATGAAGGACTCAATAGAATATTGTTCCCTTCTATACTCATTTGTAAATCATGAATGATTCATAGATTGTGTAAGTATAGAAATAATTTTATTCCCTCCATCTCCCATAAAATTGGTTTGTTTAGGAGTAAAATTATTGCATTTTCCATTACATTGATCAAAACGATTCCTCCATGTTCTAGCCATCGCCTAAATCCCAAAAAGAATTTTTTGTGAGGAAATACTCATACTAGGAAAACAATATAATAAAGGTTTATTAACATAATTATCTAACATATTAGGATTAATTCTATGATATTTAACATAATTCTAGTACTATCACCTATACATATACTTATCCTTACAGACATCCCTAGTCACACCTTAGAAATATTTCTAGGGATCTCACTAATGTTTTCGCTTCATGGTTTCCAAAGGATAACTCAAACTTTCCTCTGATACCAACTGTAGAGACCAAAGCATTACATATAAGGAAATTGAATTACTTTTGCAGAATACTTGATACAAAAACAGACACCCAAGGACCATTATATTTTAGAGACTTTGGTAACTCAGAACAAAATCTTCTATTCATGGTGAATGATCTTCAACATATCCCAAAAAGATATTCCCCTTTTGTTTTATTACCTAAAACCTTTCTTTATATAATGGGGAAAAAACATAAAAAGGGTGAGCTAAAATGATCTGTAATGGTAAGCATGGAGAAAATAAAACAAACCATATACATTTGAACTTAAAAACATGAACATAATTCTTAAACATAAAAATATTGAGTTGTGAAATAATCTTGGAAGTACGTAAGGAATAGATCATAAAGGAACATTAATCATGATAAAATCTCCTTGGAATAAAACATGTAATTATGTCACCCATTAAGAACATGTTATGATTTCCATAGTATCAAAGGCATTGTTTACAAGATCATCATAGTGGACAAAGTCCATTACACAAATGGGTTTACTTGTTGTTCCATCCTTGTAATAATGAACTAGATTCACTTTTCATTCCAGGCTTATCTATCTCGTGATATATAAATAATTTCCCAATTTATTGGAGGGAGAAATAGGTCCCCCCATCTCAGAATGAAATCATTCTTTCGTGTGCCACAAAATAAACATAAATCATTCATCATAACCTAAAGCATAATTTGGGTTTCTTAAACAACATCCCATCAAAACCTAATCTATATAAAACAAATGGATATCATTTCATCATAAGAATAATCATATGATGTTAATAATAGAGACATTGTACTTGAAACATAAACATACTAAATAATGTCTTCTCAGATGGAAAATACTTTTGATAAAACACTTGAAATGAATTCTTGAGGAAAAATCCTTTATTCATCAAAATCATTTTCTTTTCAAAAAATGACATGAAATTTTAAAATAAAAAGATATTTGTTTAAAATAATCATGAAATATTGTAGACGAAGAGTCTTGAAAAAAAGGCATTATGAAACCATATATATATGTTCATGCCGTATAAGTTAAAATAATTCTTCTTGTACTTCTGCTGGAAAATTCAAAAAATACCTCGTATGGTAAAAAATTTGAATGATTATTACCATAAAATGTGGTAAAATAAGGGTAAAAATGAATTTAAACATACATGGAAGAATAGTAGAAAAATTTGAAAACATTTTGAAAAAACATGGACATGGATAACATACATAACCCCCCGTAAAAATATATAAATAAACATTCTCGGATATGAACGAGATTAGAATTTATATCCCTTACCATATGGCCAATATCATTTGTATGTGTCCAAGACTCTAGTATAGTGAGTTTAAACATATTATTAACTTTTAAAAGAACCATAATATATTTATGATATCATATATGATTCACTTATGAATTTATTTACCCATTCATTTGTCAATTCCATGTTAATGTAATTATTTTTGTAAAATCGTTTCATATATCGTACGTGTTTTGATGTGTAGTTTTTCATAAGATTACATAGATAATAATTAATTACATCTATAATGTAAAACATGATTTATATATCACATATTTTGAATATATATATATATAATCGATATATAAATTGATTAAAATACACCATTAATGGAGATGGTAGGCCGTATATACACATGAACACTATTTCGTTTCCTTATTAAATTAAATAGATGTAAATAACATATATATATACCTAAATACAGTAGCATTATTATGTAATATATTTCATTATTATTTATTATATATAATTTATAATCATTCTTGAAGGGTTAATATGGAGAATGAATCTCATTGCGTCATGGAGATGGTAATCTGTATGTACACATGAGCGATGATTTCAATCCCATAATTATTGAATGGAATTAGAGTGGATGATATAATATATAATAAATAGTATGATGTTATAATAATCATATATAGTTATTATTTCTACCATTATACACTTCTATGTATGGTGGTGTTGGAAAAAAATATTACACCACGACATGCATAGGGTAAGTCGTACGTACGCACGCACGGTGATTTGGTTTTTTTGTAGGATGGATAGAAGGTGAAATAAGATTGTTTAAAATTTTTTAATAACATATCAGTATATTAGTAATACTTCTGTTATTACATTATAATTAAACAACTATATTAGAGGAGGTAGAATAATAATGAAACTTTAGTGAATCAGTAGAAGAGAGGACCTCTTCCTCGATGCACCTCTTTTAAGCGTTCTCTTAAGGGACTAGAGTTGGTCTATTGAGAAGACAAGAACCTATAAATGTGACTAGGGAAGTTGAGAAGAGTATTTTATTGGGTTTGGAAAAACATTAAGGCTTAAAATTGTGTTAATAGGAGAGGGATGAGGTGCCCTTATATAAGAGAAGAGAGGGGAACTTTTGGGAACCTCAGAAATAATAATTAATAATAAAATCAAACCCCACATAAAAACCTCCAAAAATCACTCAATTAAAAAATGAGATGATATAGTGTTGTAAAATAATCAACCAATAAAATTTATACATGTTTTATGTTTATTTTAATCCTTATCATTTTTATTTATCCTCATTTAATATATTTAATTTTATTTTTTGTAATAATATTATTATTTTTGAATTTGTTATAAATACTTACTTATGTGTTGTCGATTTTACATAATTAGATATATTATTATATTTCATACAATATTATTTTAAATTAGTAATTTTTAAATATTTTTTTTATTTTTATACAATATAATAATATGTTATTTTTATAAAATATCAATAGTGTCATTTTTGGCACTATTCTATTATTTGAATTTAAATAAAATCCGCACATAAGATATATTCGAACCAAAATATTAAATAGATTCCTATAATTTCATATCCATCTAAAAAAATCATGGAGAACATTAATTTGTTCATATAATATTTATTTAAAAAATTTTAAAACCATTTACTTTATATTTCTCTTAATAAAATAATTACTACATCATTTTTTTATAATTATGTAATATATTTATTTTGGCATAAAAATTAAAAATAAAATACTATGATGCATATAAATATAATCTAATCCATAATAATACTTTTCCTCGAATTTATCATCATAAAATCACAACATTAAAATTTTAATATTTATTAAAGTATAAAGGTGACAACATTGACATCATTTAAAATAAAATAATATAAGTTTCATAATCACATTAATTGGGAGCCAAATGGTCAAAAATTCAACAGTTAGATGCATATGGTTTACGTGTATATGACCAATAAGTTTTTGTCAGATGTTTGTTTCTTTTATGATAATTACTAGTTTAATAAAAACTATATTATTGATTTTTGACTTAATAAATAATTTATTCATCATTAATGTACAAGCTATTAAAGTAATTATATATTTATTAAAAATTATAATTAAATTACCATAATAAATAAAAACATTTTCGAATTCATATTAATATTTATAATCAAATTTATATTCTCTATAACCTTATAATAAAAATACATTAATTATTAAATTTTGGGTGAGACATATTTCACTTTCCTTTAAATAAAATAAATTATAGGTTTTAATCACATCCACATGGGTTCAAATATATTCTATTTTGACTAAAGTATGTATTAGAGAGAAATATAATCAACCAATGATATCAAAGAAAGTGTTAGTGTAATTTTATAATATTATTTTTATCCTAAATTATCTGATTTACCATTATATATAGGTAATAAAATTTACCGTAGTTACTATAAATAATGCCCAAAAATAAAAACTGGCCTATTAAAATAATTTTGACCTAGTGATTCAAAATATGGAATAATTTTTCCAATTTCAATAAACAGAATTTGCAGTATTTAATTTAAAATTAATCCCATTATCGAGAAAACAGGTTTTAAAAGATTAAACATTACAAAAGATTGAAATGTTTTTACCTATTAATTCAATGTAAAATTAACGATAATAAATTATATTATATTAAATGGTAAAAATATATTCAATTTACACTTTAAAACCATTAAATATTATAATTTAACCATATAAATTATCTCCATGGAAAAAGATGTTTTTTAAAAAAATTTATCCTATTTTTACTATACATTAAACTATGAAGGTTATCAGAATAATGTAAAAAATTTATCCAACTTAAATTTTTTACATCCTGATGAAAAATAAGAAGTATAATTTTTCAAATTTAACAAATAAACTTTTCAAAAATAATATTTTAAATGGACGCATCATCAAAAGGCAAAAAAAGATTTTTTGAAAAAGAATTCTTGTATCCAAAAAATTAATTTTGATCTCTTACCATGTTCTAGATGATGTTTATGATGAATTATACTGTTATAAAATTCAAAATCCTTTCAATAATATTCATAACGGCTTGTTCATAATAATATGATAATATATCATTGTTTAGTGGAACTCGGTATTGCGTACCACACAAGCTATCAAGGAAGGTTGCTCTTGCGTGTAAAGCAAGCCAAATATATTGTTTGTGTATACTACAAGCTAATAAGGTGTGGCGTATAGTGAAAGATAATCTTGGTTTAGCGTACAAAACAATTTATCAAAGAAATTAAAAAACATATTTATCATAAAATCTCGTGGTGTTTAACATTAAGAGAATATTATATGAAATCATTAAAAATTTACTAGAAGATTGAAACATTAATAAATTAAAATAAATATTTAATTAGAATTATTTATTAAAAAAATGGATTCATGTAACATAAATTTTATTTTATTATTTATAAATAATGATTAGAATCATTTAATGTTAACAATGATTATTTCTCAATGAATTTCTTTTCACATATTGGTTTTGTTAATATTAAAATAAATAAATCACATTTGTTGATTATTTTAGTAAAATGTTTCAATGATAAAAATATAGACTAATATTTATTTATTGGTTAATTGATATATAATAATATTAACAAAACATCAAGTTTGAATTTGTATTTTTCAATAGAAATAGATTTTCATTATATTTTATAATTTAATTTCAAATTTAAAATTATAAATGTAATGACTAAAATTTTAAAAAATGAACATTATTTTTTGATTCCATATTTAGAAATTAGCATATGGTTATTTTTTGTGATTTTTTTAAAATTTTGGATTTATCAGTGATTTTTAAAAAATAATGTTTATATAAATACCATAAAATTTATGACACCTTTATTATATGTGCATGAATTTAAATTATATAAAAACATTATTTTCAGAGTAAATGTTTTTATAGTGTAAAATGATACATTTGAAAACAATGGTGATTTTTTCATACACAAGTACCATTTTGGATCCAATGTTTAATTATATTCTCAAAAATAACTGTTTTGGTTCATTATACATTAGTTAAGTATAAAAAAAGTTTCCATTTGGTTTTGGATTATATTTATAACTAGATAACACAACTAATTTGAAAATAATCGAATAAAATATTTCAGAGTAAGTAATGTAAATATAATTTTTCTTGAATAAGTATATTTTTTAAGACATTTAAATGTATTTTTACTAAAAAAATTTATTTCGTGTTGTTTTTTTTACTGAAATAATTTTTCATCAACGTTCTTATATTAAAAAATTAAATATTATTATAAATTGTGAAACATAATTTTAATTTTATGTAATAAGGTAAATATTTTTTGGTCATTATAATATAATTATAATTTAAATGTATGTCACCTTTTTAAATGTTAAAATATAGTAATAGTGACAAAATAATTTGTAAAAATAGAGAAAATAATAAAAATTTATCTCTAAATGTGTGGATGAATACTTTATATTAAAAATATTGTATAATATAATAATTTATTTCCAAATTTGGATCCACTAGTGATGAAAATGTTTTTTATTTTTTATTATGTGATAGGTATTATTAAAAATCTCATACTATTACTTTTCAAGGATCTATCCACCACCCATTCAAATACTTACCTAAAATTACAATTATAATATATAATATTCAATATTAAAAAATTAATAATCATCTCCCAAGTTTTTGATCTACTGGACTAAAGACATTTCCCAAATTCCATAAAACCATTATGTCTTACTAGAGGATATATGATTTTTTTCATAAGTAATAACTTATTTTCACTATTTTCATTTATTGTAATCATATGAAACTATTTGAATTTATAATTTAACTATATAATAAAATCTAAATAATACCATTAATTTTCTATTATATTTATTTTATAATGAAAATAAAAATAAAATCATACCCATGCATTGATTGCAGTGTTTTCTTTTTTGGTTTATTTTACCACATTCATGGAAGATGTTATATGTGCTCATAATTGATGATTTTTAAATATTAATTATTGAGAGTTGTTATATTATTAATAAAATAATGAATTTTTGTTATATAATTTTAATATTATGATTCCACCTATAATAATTATTGAAACTTATATTCATTAAAAATTTACCAATGCAAGCACATTATTGATTTAATCTAGAGAAACCATACCTAAAACTACCGTTTAATAAACCAAGAGATTCAGAATTATTATACTAAATATATTATAATACCATGAATTTTACATATAAGATAAAATCATTAAAATTGAAGGGTTAATGAAAATATTTTATCTAAATATATATAGAATGGTTGAATCTACTACAACTGATAATCTATATTGACTGAAAAAAATCTATAATTATGTAGTAAATGAATAAAATGTGTTAATATAAAAGGGCATAAACATGAATTTGATTCTAAAATTAATTAGTAATTAGTATTATTTTATTACACCAGGAGTTAGAATGCATTCGTCCATGATGATTTATGTGTTAAGGGTTCCTTATCTAAATTTCCTTTCCCTTAGACATATTTCTTATTATGTACATATTTTTCTTGGAAACATTATACATTATAAATATTATTTTATTTCATCATAAATAAATTTTTATCTATCATAATAAAAATTAAATTTTATGACTGAAATCCTTGATCATTTTTATTATACATTACTAATGTTTTAGATGTTCTATTAATTCAAATTTCCTTTATTGATATTAAATTATTCTTCTTGAAAATCATTATTCGATATTTTTCTTCTAATGCCTTATGAATTTTTTCATAATTTCTCATTATTATCTTTATTTACAATTATTTCTCATAAAATAATTTTCAATGGATTTTTATATAATTATTTATTATATTTAAGGGTATTACTTATATAACTACATTATTTTGAAGAAATTTTATTATATTTCATATTTTCTCATATGTGGATGAAAAAAGAGATTATTGAAGTTTTAATTAATTTTTATCTTTATTTATGATGAATATATGGTCTCTTCTCTATACATAAGGATTTGTATCACATATATTACTTGATTGTAATTTTTTCTCCTATTATTATTTCATTCATTGAGATATGTTTCATATTTATCACTAGACATCTTTCATGTGCTTTATATATTTTCAATTATTAATTTTTTAAATAATTGTTATTAAATTATTGGGTTTTTAAGACCCATCTATTATTAGCTATTTTAATGGGTTTTTATCAAATGTTATAAAATATTTAAGGTTTTGGTCGAATCAAGTTACATTTCTATTAGTAATAAACATTCTTCCTCAAATAATCTCTTCAGAGTCTCATTTAAGTTATTATTACCCTATAATATATTTTATTTTATTTTTCTATTATTATAGAATATTTTATTTTTTCATCAAAATAATTTTATATGTTGTTTTACATTATATATAACAATATGTTGTTGTTATAAATAATTATCACATGTTCTAGTGGATATTTTTTTTCATTTATTCCCATATTCCAACTTACCATAACTATGTTATTTTCTTATAATAAAATAAGATATTTATTATCTTCTATAATCCTTATATTTATATTTACTAATTTAAAAATAGTGAATTATTCAACATGACATGTGTTTATCATTAAAATTTCTTCATAAAACAAAATACATTTATTTTCATGGTTATATATTTTTATCTACCCCTTCAAATTTTTTACATAATATTTATTTATTATAATGGATCTATTATTTGGGAATTTTTAATTTTTTTAATTTATTCCTCTTAATTTTCCAAAAATAAAGCATTAATGTAGCTTAAAACAATAAATTTTATGTGAATGAAAAAAAATCATGAAAATGTTTTTTAAGGAATTTAATTCCATTTCATGTATACATTCAAATTTCCTACTAAATATGGATTAATTTTCTTGCCCATTACCTAAAGGATTTTAAATTCCCTTTATGAGATTTGACATTGGGTATTGATGAATCTACTCATGATATAATGTTATGGGATACCACATAGAAGTGATATGAAACCCATGTTTTTCATGGATTCCGCATGATATGATCCATGATTGATTTAATGTGGGAAAATAATTTATGTTTTATCAATATTTGATTTGTGTAGCACAATATAGACCTCCAGTCCATTGGAAGTGTTTTATATCCCTTGATTTAATGATTTTATTATTGATCATTGATCAATGCCTATAGACTTATGTGTAGACTAAATATTGGTAAATATTTCTCTTATTTTATGTTTGAACCTCATTTCAGGTTGAAAACCATTTATACAGACCATATTTTTCTTACTATTGTCTACAATTTTATTATTTCTTATACATACCTTTTTGATACATTTTTATGCTATGTCACTTACCTATTTATCACTCCATGGATAATGATTATTTTGTTTTGTATACCCTTTAAGTAATGGTATCTGTTTGAACATTTTTAGGATTATATGTTTTTCTATAATTCTTTATAGAAAAATCTAACTATTGTTGGTTTTTATTCTATTACTTCTCAAAATAATAATTTTTTCTCACTTATAATCTTATATTATTGTTTCTTATTCTTAATTATACTGAGTGTTTCAACACACGATTTATTATATTTATATTTAATCAAGTAATAAAGAATATTGTAATTATGATATGTCTCTAGGGTATCCTGTGTAGATAATTTTATGGGAGATGATTTATACTAATTATGTAATAGAGAACTCATTGATTAGTGTAAAATATCACATTTTAAGGAAAAAATGTGGTTTTTATGTAAATGGGGTTACAAAATTCTATAAAACACCAACCGTTAAAAGTTATTTGGAATCAGTGACATAATTTGTCCATTTATATTGTAATTATGGATGGGGCTATTTTAGTCTCTTTAGTTGGTATCAAATAGAGCATGTTATGAAATTTATTTGAGTACTATTTTGGTATTAACATTTCTGGGAGTCTTAGTAAACATTTTTTATAAATCCCCACTAAATACTCCAAATCTAAATAAATGATTAGATAATAATAATGTATATATGAATATAAAAAATAGATAACCTATTTTCTCTTATTTAAGGGTCTGAACCTAGAACCACATACATGATCAAAACATGCTTTCAAAATCAAATGTGTAAACATGTATTATATATATACCAGTGTAAGAATATATATATTTAATAGTCCGCATAAATTAAGCTATAATACACTATCCAAATACTCTTAATATGCATATCAAGCTTCTATTCCACTACCAATGCTATCAAATAACATCTTTTGATATACCTATTTTAATTTTTTTTTCTGAAATTAAAATTGGGGGAATTTATTACTTAAATAGTTATCTAATAGGTTATACACTAATTTACTATCGGGATATACCTATATATCAAATTCTAGAGTGGTATTTTTTCATTGATAATGAATCTCTGACATTACTTTTATAAGAAACTAATGTGGAGACACATGAACCAATAATCCTAAATAACTCACCACAACACTCATTAGTTCTCCATGTTGTCAAATTAGGGTATACTCAATAAATCACTAGTATCTCATACTAATGATTCTATATTAATATCATAATACCTCATAGAAGATCAAACTAACTTTTACAATTTATCATCAATATAAAAAGGACTAGAGAAGTATTTATAACTATTGGGAAAAAATATTATTAAAAAATACTATAAAATATAAAGGGAAATACCCATTATTCCATTATACCATATTTTGAATTGCACCTCCATGTATCAACTTATATAATATAACCATTTGGATAAAGGTTCTAACCATTGGAAACCCGATTATATATTATTACCACTAATATTGTCTCATTTTTATAAGAACCCACAAAAATAAGACACATAACTTAAGAAATATCAAGCCATGTAAATGATGAAACCATTCACCAAAGTCATTAATAGTAATTATAAATACAATTTGTTTTATTTATGATTCTCTATATTGATTCGATTAAATTTCAGATATTTGTAATAATATTTTATGACCATTTAACAACATTTTACTATAAATTAGTTTGATATAGAAAAAAAATAATATAACTAATTAACATCTCATTCCTCTTTGATACTGAATAGCAAAATCAAGTCAAACTAGTCTCTTAAGAATACTACCCTTTAAATGATCATGAAAAAATAATGATAAGAGGAATGAAGAAAAATTACTCTCCAAAAAATTAAAAGTCATAAATTATTCTTCCATACCACCACCTCATTTTTCTATTACTGTACACAATATATATAAAATCATATTTCTAAATTATAAAAATAATCTTTTATTATTAAATAAAAATAAAATTACTAACTTATAATGATACTCACTATTTGACTATCTAATTTAATTATAATGTTATCGATTATAAATTGAATTTTAAACTCATTAAGGATAAAATTAAAATATGAATATTAAAGTCACATAGCCCAAAATGTAACACCTCCAGTGAATAAAATACTATAATGAATAATTATATATCCCAACCTATTCAAAATGGATGGACATATATGGATCAATAGATATAGACTATATAAATTTCTAAAATCAAATAATCCCTTTGAGGTCATTTAGATGAATTACCTGAAAATATTACCCATAATCACATGGATTGAAAATATAATAGAGAAGAAATACTTAAAATTGAAACAATAATAATAAATATATTTTAGGTTATAGGGACACACACAATAAATAAAAAAATTTGGGAACCGGGTAGAAAGTTTATATTTAATGTAACTTGATTATAATAAAAAATTTACATAGGGGAAGTGAGGAGACCCAATAATTACGCACATCATTTTTCAATGAATATTCAATACATGTCGTAAATATAAATTACCTAGAAACAAATTGATTAATGACTTTTTAAAATAGATACATATTTATCTTTTTTTCATGACATATCATCAATATCCCCCAAAATGTTAAATAAAAGTAACTTTCATAGATATAAAACACATTAAAACTATTCTCATACATAGGGGAAATGAAAAAAAGAAAAGGTGACCTCAATTTTCTGTTATGGGTAAACATAGGATATATAAATCAATTTTCCGATTTGAGGATAAACATATGGGTATAATAATATAATTATAACACAAGAATGTCTTACCCAGTAAGAAGATGATCATTATCAAAAATCATGGAAAAAAGAATTTTTAATATGAAACAACATATGTTATAAGTGTGAGTAATCTTAAATAATCAACCATGATCCATAAAAAAAATTCATAAGAATTTGAATTATGTTTCTAGAATACAAATAAGTGTAGAAAACAATTTCCTTATTTATTTTTCAGGATAATACTATCAGAATAGATTGGGATAACTCTCTATTCCATCATATATTTTTTCAAGGGTTACTCCCATGATGATCACAGTAGAAAAATTACATTATTGAACTATAATCAGTCAATATTTCATACTATATTATCTCATATGATATCAATATTTACCCAATACATTATATAACATTTAATTTTTGTCCCACTAATCCTATAATGAATGTAAAAAATTTGGGAACCAAAAAAAACATTAATCATTTAATCATAGAATAATCATTTTAATTAAAATTTTTTCTGTATAAATTTAATCATTTAATCATTTTTTACAGTGTGGAAAAGAAATTATTTTCATAAATTTTTCATCATAACATAATTAACACCTTTGATAAAAACTAGTTTTATTGAATCGTCCTTAAATTGTCATCTACATATGTCATGTAGATAAATAAAATGTATGGATTTATAATATAATACCCCTAGTGAATCAAATATGTCCATGAAATATTTTTATATAGAATAAAAATAATTCTAAAATTAAATATAAACATTTAATTTTAAATAAATAACATATATTTTTCATCGGATGCCTTAAAAAACATTGAATTCCCATATTAATGAGAAAACAATTCTACTAAAATATATGGAAAATAATAAATGGATAATAAAAGAAACTAACTATCCTGATGGTGGAAAAATCATTAATTTTTTAAATGTTAAAAGAAATATGAAATTCACACTTCTTATATAAAAATCAAAAATACATTATTCATAAAACGATAAGTAGATTGAATTTGAAAATATTAATATATTGTAAAATATGTTTCAAAAATATAATTAAACAATTATTTAACCTTAAGAAGTAATAAAACTGAAATAATCTTAAGAAACATAGATATTGAAGAAAATGTTTTTATGTCAAGTTGGAAATAATGACAGTTTTTCGTAATCAAATTGCAATCATTTTATGTATTAAAAATAGGAAAATTGTTGCATTGAATAATAATTCTTAGAATGAACAGAGGATATGAAACTATGTGGGGTTAAAATGATAAATTTTAAATAACTCACCTCCATAATATATTAGCAATGATAATCCAAAAAATAAATTTGATTGTAATATAAAACCTTGCTTCATGTCATGTTTTTCTTCATAAACAATATGAAATTACATATAATAAATATTTATTTGTCATAAATATTTGATAATAATATATTCATAAATAAAGTACTAAAATATATTCCATTATAATTTAAAATTAATATTTTATTAGTATTCAAATAAATAAAATGAACATTCTAGTGCAAATTGTTCAATTTTCAAGGCCTGTTTCAGTTCAAGGGATCCAATCCGTACAACATGGTAATGGTTTCATCCGATGAAAAATATTTATCATTAAATAAGTGACATATTTTTTCATTATATATAATTTTATATCTATTCATATATATTTGTGATGAAAAATAAAGCACATCACTTCGTGGAGGTGGTAGTTCACACGTGCAATTAAGTGATTTTTACATTTTGATTTATGAAACTAATGAATGTTATAAAATAATTAAACTAAACATTATAATATTTATATAATAAATATGATATATATATTTATTAAATATATCCTTATAACCTTCCTGATAGATAGACAAAAAATTAACCACGCTACTTTGTGGATATGGTAATTCACACGTATGCACAAGAGACATTATTATTTCACCAATGATAGGAAGGATATAAGAAGTGGATATCAAATTAATATAAAAACTATTTCATTATTTTTAATATAATTTTTATATACTATTAATATATATTTATAAAATTTCTATGATGATTGAAATTATTGAAAATGAAATATATTTTTACGAGCATATAAATCTTATTCGGATATCCTTATTTTCATAGAACCAAATGGAATATTTGATTATAAATTTGGGAATAAAAGATAGTCAAATTAATATATAATGTTTTCAAGTGAGTATTTGGATGAAACATGGTTTAAATAATGGAAGAAAATTTTGTGTACTAGAAAGGGGAGGAGGTTTGCCTTTACAAATTAATGTGGATGACAAAATTGGTCAATACAGGGAACTTTATTATATAATATATGTATTATTGGAGTCAAATAGATCCAAAATTAAATTATTTTAATATAATACGTATTATATCAAAACTAAATCATCAAATATCATTATATAATGTGTGGTTTTATATTTTTATCCATATCTATTAGGTTAACCAATCTTTTAACCCTCTTAATTCGTACCCTGATGACATGATTTCAACCATTAATGTATTAATTATAAATAAAATATAAAAATAACATATTAAAAAATATAAATTATTCTGATTCTAAATACTGAATCCACTGTATATGATTCATCTTAATGAATTGGAATAAATTCATTTTAAATTATATATGAAAAACTCAATAAAAATCTTTTTAATGCATTTTTCAGCATATAACTTTATCTATTATCAATCCTAACCTAGTTAAAACCATTTTATGAATGGTAAAATATTTAATTTAATATATAATCTAAAAATAACGAACTAATCATTCATTTATAAGTTCAAATATAATTTATCAAGATAAAAACACTTTTCAAATATAAAACATATTATAAAAACATCTCTTTTTTAAATTCATTTTATTTTTTCCATTTATACATAATTGATTTCAAATGAGTTTATCCAAAAAAATTAATTTTTTTCATCATCTATATCTTCCAATTCATACTCAAAAATACAAATTCAAGGTAATAAATGTTTCATTAAATAAAAATAATTTAATTGTAATCATGTTTATTTTAAACATATTGTTTTGTGTAAAAAAAATAACCTACAAAAAAATTATTTAAATAGAACTATATCATAAAATCATGTTTTGATACATTATACACCATAAGAATAATTTATAACCAAAAATTACATCACTCTGATATGAACAAATCAAGCTATTTTTACCCCATCACATCCTTAGGTTCCCACATAACATCAACAAATTTATGGTTTTCCACAAAACATTGAGCATGTGACTGGTTTTGTTCCATAGAACATTTCATATTTTATATAAGATATCAAATGGTTCTTCCTCATTAGAGATATCATGGTCTATTTGTTTTAATTTAATTTTATGGACATGGGAATGGGAATGTATGTACTTTATCAGGGGATACACATGGAATATATCACAAACATCAGACAGATTTGATTGAAGCACCAGTTGATAAACTATCTTCAAAAAATGACCAGGAATCTAATTAGGGTGATTTATATAGGAATCATTTTTTCTTTTTTTCCAATTCTCATAACCTTCATCTGTATAGAAATTCGTAAAAATAAAATATCACTGACTTTAAATTCACGATCTCACTAATAATATTAAGTATTAATTATATATGGATTTTTAGATTCACTGATGTGATACTAAATGATTAAAAGCTTCTCTTACATTTATTCCTCTATATAAAAACTAATATAATTATTTTTCTAAATTCAGTATAACCTCATAGAGTTCATCACTGGCTTCAATGGAGTGCTTCATAAGGACCCATCATAATGATTGACTGAATGCTATTATCATTTGAATAATATACCATATAAAGGTGTTAAGCCCGATAAATATTGAAATAAATAGAACATATTATCAATATATTTTATAAGGATTGAATTTTATACTCACAATGAGTATCTATCCATGGTTTAAATGATGTGATAACATTCAAATTTTCATTCAAATCATTATAAAGAAATATTCTAAACATTGAGGTGAACCTTGGATCCAAATTAGATACAATAGAATTTGGTAATCTATGAAACATTACGACATACTTAATATACATCCTATAATTATAATCAAGATGGAAATATTCTCTTATTAAAATGAAATGTTCTAACTTCACAATTCTATAAACAAAAACCCAACTAACATTATGTTCTTTAATAGTTTTAGGGTATAATGATGATAAAATACAATGTGGAATTTTACTATTTAAATTATGTAATTTTTAATGCCTGCTAAATCCCCTGAGACTTATATTTCTGGGCAATTACTTCCCCACATTCCATATATTGACATAAATACTTCACTATATACCTTTTCAGGTTTTATATCCCTAAATTTATTTTCAAATAATTATAAATCTTATTACTCAAATCCTACATAATGAATTGTAAAATATTGGATTCATAAATAAAATTTCTAAGAAAAGTTACATATGAGACATATAGTCAATTATAGAACCATATTATTCCATCTAAATCAAGGATTCAATTTGGAACATTTCACTCATTATTCTATAGCTTGACATCTTCCTTCTATTCATATATATTCTTTGAATGGATGAATTATTGAGTATTCATTAGATAATGAAAATAATTTTACCCAATCCTTTTGATTATAAGAACTATATTCTATAAATCCATATGTATTAGATATAATATGATCATCCTAATTAAAAAATATTCATGGCACTTCCATCCCAAAGTACCAAACACCTTATTTTCATTGCATTGGAGTTAATATATTGATCATCAATAATAATTAATCATCCAAGAACAATATCTATTAGATAATATTAAAATAAATCTATTTGAATATATAATTAAATTTTTTAATATATATATATATGAAATAATTGTGTATTAGGATAATACCTCTATATTTTCAATTATAAAATTAATCCTCCCCACTTCAAACCATTTTTCTGTTATTTTTTCTCCTTAACTATCAATTTTCACGAGGTATTAAAGATCACTATATAATAATGAATAATTATTCATCCCATTCATTTATCAATGAATTACTCTATATCAAGAAACCTTATCCACAATTGAGAATTATGAGTATATGCGCACAGATCAACAATTATGGTTGTTTTGAGACATTTCTCAATTAATTATATTTTTGATGGATATAAAGTTTTATCAAAGGGTTAGATTATGTGTCCCCAAAATCCAAAATTCAAATATCCAGAATTAACACATCATGAATTTGGAATAAATCTTCTTCCTCGTCAAGGATTTAAATTCAATCATCAAATTTTCTTCATGATATTAAATATATGTGAATATCATCTATAAATTCCACCATGAAATCATTAAGGTACTAAGTGAAAACATTATTAATGTAATCATTGATGATAGATAGGGAATTGGTATATCGAAATGGAATCACAATAAATTAATAATTACTATTTCTCATATGAAAGAATTTATTGTGTATATACCCCTTCGTGACCCACAATTCATGATATTTTTAATGTATTGAAATATTGGAAAAGTATTTAACTACAAATGGTTGATCAAAAAATTCATAGATTCATGGTAGAAAAGAGCTTTTTCTTGATAGATTTCTTATTATGTTCCCAATACTCATTAAAATAGTTCATTTTACCTCATTATTTGTAACAAAAAAGAATAGGTTAATATAATGGTGAAACACATGTCATAATGAATTCCTGATCAAAATTCCAACAGATTTTCTTATTTATTTTAAATAACTTAATTAATGAGTATAATACATGACTTTGTAAAAATTTTCCACACTAACTTTGAGTTCTAGTAAAAGAAAAAAATCACAATTTAGGGGACTAGTATAAAATTATTCATGAAATATATCAACATATTATAAAATAATTTAGATATATTCAATGTTTAGTTTCTCCCAAAACAATATTACAATATCCTTCATGAGTATTTAGTATGGCTTAAAATATGTTTTTTATTTCTGTTTAGATTTCATATTCATACTTTTATAAAATATTATCATAACTTGATTAGGAATAATGAATATGATTTCCCTTACAAGGAAATTGTTATGGTATATATAAATATTAATTGAATATATGTAAAAAATAACATCAAATTCAACTAGTGGGAGAATCAGATTATTATCATGATTAATATTCCCACATACATCAATCGGAGTGGATCTACATACATGACACGTAATAATTGTTCTTTTAAAGGTCATTATTTATAATGTAGAATATAATAATTTATATGACGATGTGATTCCCAATGAAAAGTGTTTTAAAGTAAAATATTTCTTATAGATGTAATCAAATAATATATTTTCAATTCTATAGTTTATGGTAAGTATACACCTCACCTCTTTTTTCACATGTCCCACTTAAACAATTTTAATTTCATGAGTGTCCCTTTTATTAATTGGATTCATAAGACAATTTTTATTATTTAACCATTAGATTCAATATTTTATTGGAATAATTTATACATCCCTTTAAATTTATCATTGGATTTTGGGTGGAAATTTTGGCAGATCTTTTATTGAAACATTTTCTCACCTATTCACATAACTTCAAAATTATTTTTTACGATGTACTTAATTTATACACATACATAATTTACCACAAACTAAATGGAAATGTTTTTAATTCTTCCATTTAAAAATATTATAGAGAGTAAGAATATTATATACTCATCCTTTTGATTTATTATGTGAATTTCTAAAAAATTATATCTTTTAGTTTTCTTCAAAAAACCCTCCGAAAAATTGGGATTCTTGAATATCCATTTATATATTCAGAGGAAATAATGAAATTTCTTCATAATAATAAATTAAATTATATCAAATTCATCTTCCTTACAGTGTCTCAATAAACTAAAAAATCACTTAACTTTTCTTTTAGGATCGATGATAACACCAAAATAATACCTTGAATATATGGTGTAATTTAAAAAAATAATTACTTAATTATTCTTCTTAAATTTAGTTTCTTTTATGAAATTCTATTTCCATTTTAATTAATAATGTTTAAGAGAAATAATTATTAAAAAAATACCTTCATGTGTTATTCTATTGCATGGAGTTAATTTCGGCCTCTTTCAGAGAATTCATCACAGGACTCTATCATCGATGAGCTTCACCTTCCAAATTACACATAGATAAAATAACCATATCATGGTTAGATTACCAGGGAAAAAATATCACATCAATATTATTTATCCATCTCTTATAAGTAACGGGTCATAGAAACAAATGAAGTAATTTGAATGGTTTCACAAATAAGAATTACTAGGGAGTTATTTATTTATTTTTCCTTTTTTATGATATATATAATTTTGGATACAACTCATATATTGTAAAAGTTAGTTTATAATATATATAATATTCAATATACTGTCTCCTATTTCATTTATTTTCTCATGATGATGTTTTCTTTATTGTCCATTACACTAATATTTTATTGAATTCCCCATAGTTAAATCCATGGAATAATATCAGAATATATATTGTGGGAATCAATAACCAAATATAATATTAAATAATCATATGGGTCTAAAAATAATTCATATTGTGTCCTAAATAATGAAGCCTTTTTTAAAACAATGATATAAGAAGTTAATATCATATCATCATATCTTATCATACATTGTGGTAAGTTTAACCCTCCCATTCATCATAATGATTCCAAACGTGAATGCGATTTTCCCAAAGAATGTTTTTTGGGAGTTTATATCTTGATTTTTAGTCTTAGAAAAACTCATTTTTCTATGATTGAATATCATGTTGATACTATGAAATAAGTTTTGTAGCTGTCTACCCCTAGTTTTATATATGACTTATCCATACCCAAATAAATATCCAAATATATATATCACTGCTAGGAAAGAACATATTCTATTTTTTATCAAATAATCAAGATATTATCCTCTACATTGAATTAACCCCATGATTTTCTCCAAATTTTAATTTTCCTAATCTAAAAAATTATCTAAACCCTCCTCTGATACCAATTTAGGGGATCCATGAATTGAAGATAAAAATATTATACTATTTTAGGTTGATATTTAATATGCTTAAAAACAATACATTCCACATAAACGGAATAGTTTATCATCATCACCAATTAGCAACAAAATCATATTACTTAAATAAACATCCTTAACATATCCCTCAAAATTATTATAGAATATTACAATTTTTATAAATAATATACATAAAACCATTTTTGATAACTTTAAGAAATGTGAACAAAATGAAAGGGTATTATCAAGTTCTCAATAAGGGTAAACATAGGAGTCATGAATCAATGATCATAAGTTAGACTAAGAATAAGGTTATGAGAATGTGATCATAACATAATAATGGAATACATAATAAATCAATGATATTTAATCATGCATCGTGGAAGAAGGTTTTTTAAATAAAATATATTTCATTAGAATGTAGAATCATAACTAATCAATCATGAGTTGTGATAACATGCCAATGTCATAGGAAATATGTTTATAGAATATACATAATAATTGAAAATAATTTTCATATTTCTGTATCACTACCTAGGCTATCATAGTTGATTAGGATCACTCAATATTGTATCATATCCTTAGTAATGGATAACTCTCGTGAGTATCATTTTGGTCAGATTACTTTTTTTATTTGGCACAAATGTACATAGGGGTGATATTTAAAATTAATGATGGATGAAATAGAAGAATGTTTTTTAATAATTCTTCTTTATAGAATAAAATTTTTTTCGTTATATAACATATATATATTAATTAAATCTATGATTATGTTCATTTATATAAACAAAAAATGACAAAAATAATCACATTGTATAAGACCCTAGCCTTAGAAATTACATAATCTTGAGTTAGGTTTGGAATTCACATTGGAGATCTTTTCAGTTTTAGAGTTTAGAGAATTAGGCCATAATTGTTACATAATAGACCTAGGAATTACATGTGGATAGTTACACTAAGTATCCACTTCTCCACTAAAAGAAAACCTTTTAATTCAAATAATCTTTATTTTTATTGATAAAAAACATAATGACTTATTCCTTTATATGAGTAATCATTATTCCATGTGGAAAGCATTTCAAAAACCTGCTATTTGCAATATAAGTGAAGTTATTAATATGAAATAAAGAATAAAACCCTTAGTCCATGAATATTTGAAACCTATAAATTTTTTTTCAAAATATCATACATTTCACCCTTAAAACACAAACTATATAGCTTATATCATGCAATCATAATATTCAAAAAAATATTATAGAAATCATAAAACATAAAGGTGAATTTTGGAATCCACATTAATCTTATATTGTATCATTCAGAGCTACATAGTGAGTAACCTTCATGGTTATGTTTGGAATATCCATCATAGTATATTATCTAAATCTCATAAGAGATACCTTAACGTTTTCCTCTGTTAGGTTTCCAAATGCAATTGGGAGCTATCATGGGATTAACCACCATCAGTTTATCACAGAACCACCAATATACATAATTAATTCCCATGAACCATAAAATAATCATAAAACATAAAACGACATTAAAGGAAATATAATATTTACACAATTTCATTCACAATATATCAATCGAAGATATTTATATAATCACTACAATTAAAAAAAACAAATTTCAAACATTAAAAAGAAATTTTTTGAATCAATCTGTCCCATAACTCTATAAAACATTTTAATTAATTATCATTTTAAAATAGTAATGTGCATATAAATAAATCCATAATAAAATTTTAAATTTTTGACCTTAATGAGAAATATTTATAAGAATAAATCATTAAAACATATAAATCAGTGTTATAGTTAAAGAGTCCCTTATCACATGAGAAATACATAATAAAAATAATAATATAATAACATTAAATAAGACATATTATATCAGGATAATAATGATATTCATGATATAATATTTCAAAAGGGTGTATATACACCATATAAAAGTGAATTAGTGTATAACAACAAATAAGTTTCAATGAAATATAAATTGAGAGAAAATCCATTACCAAGTCATATAATTAGATAATTGAAAAATAAATGACAAACTTAAGTGTGAAAAATATAAAGACATCCAATATAAGTGGATATTCAGTGTGAATGAATCATCGTTCATTTACACTTATTCTTGAAAAATCAAACCCAATGGCATGGATATTGTACCTAATGAAATCATATTGAGTAAAGATTTTCCCTACCTCAATATTGACGCTTCTTGTTAATTATTTTTATTTCTAAATAATAAACGGAGGTAAATTTGTACATTACTCAGAACCATTTTCAGTATAATTATTCTTTTAGTTACATATCACCATGTTATTGAAATTAGTTAATTATTTGACATCGTATCAGACATTTTGTCGATGTTCTGTACATGAGGCCAAAATGAACTTATATTAATTACAAATTGCATATGTGGTCAAAATTTCCTTATTTAAAAAATATTATTCACCATATAAATATATTATATATCAAATATATATATATGTATTTATAATATTCCATAACATTTGGAGAGAAGAAATTAATTTCACCATTCATTGAGACAGTGAGTCATACGAACACATGAACTCTACATTCATTTCATTGTGATATTAAAGGAATTAAGAATAAACTATACATATGTATACTATAATAATATTTTAATATCACTTTTATATATGTTACTTTTTTTCATTAACGCTATCATTTATAAGTATATGTCTGGAATGAACGATTCATATCACTTTGAGTGGGCAGTAATCCACACCTCCTCGAAATGAAATTTTCATATATATAAATTATGTAAAGAATAATGGATTGTTTTAAATGAGTAATAAAAAGTAACATAGACATTATAAATAAAACATATCTCATATATAAATATATTTCTAGCATAATGGACATCGTGAAAGGTGGTAGGATAAAATTGAACAATAATCATTTCATGTGGCAGAATTTTTTCATATTTAGAAACAATATCATCTAAATCCATTAGATGATGGGGTGTGTAATTTCAGTTCAAAAACATTTAATAAGAAAATCTTAGTATATTTATTATTTTTTTATAAAAATAGTGGAATAATGATTTGTTAATTTTTTAGTGATGGAAAATAAAAGAAAGGAGTTTGATGGAAGATGTTACCTCTAAATTGGGTAACACTTTTTTATTTTAGAATAAATCTTCTTTGAGATACCTAATTACCATTGATAGGATTCTTGGTGGATGGTAGGGATTTTGGTAGATTATTTGAGAAAAATATCGATAATACATGGGGCTTGAGATGTGTGAGTAAGAGGGTATAGCTGGTGTCCTTTTATAAGAGGGTGTAGGGGATCTTTAGGAATGTCTTGAAATGTTATTTTATTATAAATTGATTTTTGAATTATAATAGATCTAAAATGATATATTTTGAGTTTATATTATGATGGGTTGATATAATCTCAAAAAATAAATTTTATCAATGTTTTTGTCACCAATTTTACCTTATCATTTGACATTAACCCTTGGATAAAAAAAATCAATTCTTACCTTGTCTTCTTTTATTTTTACAATATATGGTTAATATGTTCACAGTCAAATCACAAGATAACTTATAGTGTATAATTAATAAAATTTGTAACATTAGATTAGTTATTTTCTTGAATATTATATTTTCATTATTATTATATCATTTAATAAAATATTTTTTGTTTTAAAAAATCATTTATTTCAATTTTGATACTATTTAGTAATTGATTTTTAATGTAATAAAAACATGGTTAATTCAAAATAACTACATTAACTCAAAGATTTCACGACATAACAATCCCTAACATTTTATTTTTGACATAAAAATTTTCAAATTACAGTTATTTAAATATTTATAATATCATTTATTTGAATAATTCATTAATAAGTTAGTAAGTTCATCAATATTTTTTCATAAAAAATTTATTTATAAAATGTGTAAAAATTATAAATAAAATAAAATGGTGTAAGAAATATTTTAAAAATTATAATTACTATTAATAGTAAAATTGATCAATTATATAATCCAGCATTAATTATTGAATTAGTAAAAAGATAAATGGTTATGATATATCTCTTTTTACATAAGTTAATTATTATAAAATGTTACATTGACACCCAAGTGGATACCAAATTCCAATCATTCTTCCAATGTATTTTGTTGTTGCCCATGACTCATTCAATATGATTTAGACACATTTTATGGTAGTTTTATATTATTAAAATATTATTTTTACGTTTAATTACCTAATTTAACCTTTAAATGTGATAAAAAATATAATTATTGATTTTACTATTAGAATTTTTAAAAAATAATAGGTACTTATTTAATAATTTTGGGCCAAAATATTCCAGTTATTAAATTAATTTTACCAAATTCAAAACACATAAGTTAGAGTTATTAATTTCAAATTAATTATCATTCTCTAAACCAGATAGAATTCTTTTAAGAAAGAAAAAATATCAAAATATTAACATGTTCTTAGGTCTAATTTACTTATAAAGTTACAAAAAATTAAAAAAATTGGAATAAATGATAAATACATAATCCCATTCCATTTTAAAAACAATCAAAAATAAAAATCAAATTATATAAATAAATTAGACCAAAATGCAGTTTAGAATTTAACTGTGGTATTTTTCATTACTAATATAAATATGAATTTCATCATAAAAATCCCAAAATACCATCCAAGGTAAATTATTATGTCCAAATTCCAAAGAATATTTTTATTATTCCAAATATAACCTATAAAATTGTCAAAAACAAGATATAAAACGGTTTTCCGTCAAAATGTGTTAAACCTATTTTTTTTAAATTAAATGTCATTTATCATAAAAAATGAATAATTTCATTTATCATATCTATAAAACAAATAATGTTAATTTAATATATTAAATTTAATATATAAAATATATTTTTCATTAAATTAAACCTATAATGAGTGAAAAAATGTTATAAAAACAATTATTTTCTTGTTAATATGATTTCATTAAAACACATCCTTTATTTTTAATTGGTTTTTATTTCAATTTATAATAAATTCTGTAACCATTGAATCATTATTGGAAATTTTGTAAACACTATTTTCCTAATTTACTTACTAGTATTAATTATCTCTATTCTAATGGCTTGGTTAAAACGGTAGCATTGAAATAATAATATTTAGATTTTTGGTTGATCTCGATATATAGTATCATTTACTATATTGAACATTGTATTTCATTCTCAAAATTAGGTATGCTACATCCTCCCCACATTAATAAATTATGTCTGCTCATTTTTAATTTGGGGTTGGTAAATATGGAATGAATTTTAAAAATACCATTATTTAAAATTGACGTCGTAAATAGGTTTAATAAAACAATATATTTATAATAATGAAAGAGAATTACAAAGGTCACTAGATATAACATATATAGGGTTCTATATAGGAATTCATGGATGTGGAAGGATAAATATGTGTCAAGGTATTTTCGGGATTGATAGAAAACATTATTAGTAAAAGCTAATAACCCTAAAACCGCAACATTGTCATAGGTTAAAAAATTAATTGATTTCTTTGTAGGAAAATATAAACTGGAAATGTTTTTGATTTAAGATTCACAACATAATGTTGAGGAATTATTTAACAAATTATAATAATAACATAAGGAAATATACTAACATGACATGTATTGTCTCATCAATTAATCCAATTCCACAAAACAATCATCTTTTCCCCATATCGATGGGTATTTAAGATGACTTAGTTAGTCCTGATGAACTAGAATAAACTTCTAGAGAATCAAATAATCCACAAAATATGAACCATATATATTCCCTATCATTATGAAATAACAAAAACAGAAATGGTTGTTAAATGATCAGATAATCCCCAAAAAGAGAAATCCATTATAAGATAAAGGACTACTTCTAATATCAAAAATTCAATAGTGATACCCATGTTCTATATAGAAAATTCAATAAATAACTATCCTTAAAATTCCCTAAAATAATCCAAACTAAGATTGAAAGACAAAATCCAGAAGTATTCGATCATATAGTCTTCCACAAAAAATCATCACATTTATCTCCAAATACCATTGACTACTCTAACTTTATTATAATGAAAATTAATTATGCTAATCATATATTCACAATTACTGGTTAATAATTTCCATAAATAACCCAAATCACCATATGACCACAGTAAAAGCATAGATTCTCCCAAAATTAAATTCAACTGTTAGTCCACAAGGGAAATCCCATAGTATTGTATTTTTCATAGGCATATAATGTTCCAAAAATATAGAACGTTTCACAAAATAACATTTATTACATAATCAACAAATCATTTTCCTATAATAATCATACTACAGACAGTGCTTTTATAAGACCTAGAAAATAATTTTAGCAGTTCTTGAATAGCGCTGTTAATATAAGTGATGATAAAGGGGGGAGGGGTCCCCTTTAACATCCCTAGAAAAGTAATGATTACGTTCATCCTTTATTCATGTTAAAAAATAATTGATAAAGAACCCCATTTATATTATCTATTTTTGTGAGGATGGAAGGCATTTTTATTAGCTCTTTTTTTAGCACTGATTAAATACATCTTTATCATTTCATTAATTTTAACTGATAAGGGGTTCATTTATCAATCCCCAAAATTGTGCTGATAAAGACCTAGCTACATGTGATTGGTTATTTATATAAAAGCATACCCACCAGATGCTCATGCACATCACAGACACTCCACTAACACAAAACAACACCTACACAATGCACACAAGAACAAAGAATCATGCACAAGGGTTTGGGAAACAATGATATATATATTTCATATTATATTTTATATATATACATTTACAAATATTCAACAAAAAGTAAAAACATTAATGTTTCATCCTTTGACATATGTGATACCCTCTAAAAAATGTCCACACATGGCATTAGTTTCCAAAAAAATCATCCAAACTCAAGAATAAAGATCCACCTATATATGAAAACAAATATCATGTTCATAATAATATAAAGAAATAAATTAAAATTTAATATTAAAGAATAAATTAATAATATGTCAATTTTTAATAATAAAGAAAAATTTGGAGTTATAAAGGTCACACCATGTGTCTTATTGTGGATGGTTTGATTTCTTTATGTCACAAATGAGTTATAGATTATTGACCTAAAATATCAAAACAATCCGAATGAGTTTTCCACGTTTTTAGTATATCCCATGTTTTTTAACTAAAATTAAAATCAACTTTAAAGGAAATATTTGGATTTATACCAGTCATATCAATTGTTGAATTATGTTTTGGCTGATTCCTACATGTCACAAATAACACATGTATCATTTTTCAAATGATTCAAAACAATAAGAATGTGTTTGTTCAGTTTTTAGTAGGAAAAATATGTGTTTTTACTAAAATGTCATTTAAAACTAGAAACATCCATTTTTATTCAAATGGGTCACATATAATATCATTTTGGGGTGACACTACTTCATAAACATAACTATGGACATATGAATCTCTCACAAAAATTTTAAAGAGAATCAGAGAGGATTTTATTATTTTAAGTGAATGAAATGTTTTGAGCTAAAATGTCAATTTTTAAATGATAAAGAGAAATTTTAAATATAGTAGTCTCTCTATTTATTAGATTGGGGTGTGGTTAATTCATAAACATAAAAAACAACTCGTGGATCATTAGATTAATGTACAAAAACAATATGAATGAGTTTTCTTAGTTTTCTTTATGTCACTTTTCATTTTCTACTTCTATTAATGTCAAATTTATATAAAAATACATTTGGAATTATACCGGTCACATCTTTCATCAGAATAATGTTTGTTCGATTCTGACTCTTCACAAGTGACTCATGGATCATTTTTCTATGGTATGAAAAAAATCCAAACACTTTTAATCGGTTTTTGGTATTTTAGTTGTGTTTTTTTACTAAATTATCATTTCAAACTGGAAACACACTTTTTTATTCATTTTAGACACATTGTACATCAATTTGATGTGTGAATACATGGAACTGATCATAATAACATAAGAATACTTGTCTTAAATAAGGAAGACAATCATAAAGAATTTTCATGATTTTATGTGGGTGACACGTTTTAGTGAAAATTTAAATTTTAAACTGATTACAGAGACTATTAGTCACACCGAACACATCATGGGTTGGATTGAGTTGTGGTTGATTCTTGCACATCACAAATGAATATTGTATCATTTCCATAATGTATCAAAACAATCAAAATTTGTTTCTTAGTTTTTTAGAAATACATTTTTTCTTTTTTACTCAGATTAATGTAAATTTTAAATTAAATCTCAAGTTTCGAATTATACCGGTAATATCATGTATTTTATTAAGGTGGGGTTGATTTCTACATGTTGAAAATGACTCGTGTAACTAGTAACTAAATTATCAAAACAATTTGGATAAGCTTAATAAGGATTTTGTATGCCAGTTGTGTTTTTATTAAATTATTGTGAATTTTAAAAAATAATAGACACATTGAGTCATACCAGTCGCACCAAGCATCAGATCTGGGTGAGGTATATTTTAAAACACATGAAATGACATATAAATGGTTTTTCAAAAATATAAAAACAAAATGAATGTTTCTTCGTAGTTTTCTATATTCCAGTTGTCTTTCATTTATTAAAATATCATTTCATACTAGAAACACACATTTTGATTCATAGTGGTCGTATCGTTTGTTGGTTTGGAATGAGACTAATTCATATATGTTACAATGAACATATGAATCATTTTCTTTAATTATGAAGGCAATAAGAGTGAGTGCTCTTTTCTTTTATTCATTGGATAATTCTGAGTTAAAATGTTTATTATAAAATGATAACACACTATTTTAGTGATATTGGTCACACCATTCACTGGATTGGGGTGTTGTTGAATCCAACACATTACTAATCATTTATGGATCATTTTTCTAACATACCAAAACAATACAACTTATTTTTCTCATTTTTCATTACGGCACTTGTTCTTTTTTCTAAATTTATTGTTGTTTTATTTTAAAAATACACAAATACAGTCATAACGGTAAATCTACGTGTCAAAATTAGGTGAGGTTGATTCCTACACATAAAAAATGACATATGGTTTTTTATCTAGAAGCATCAAAACTATCCAAATGGATTGTCAATTTTTAAATTATGGTAGATGTTATTTTCATTAAAAATACTTACAATTATAAATAAAAATAGACACTTCGACTCATACCGGTCACAACATCATTTTATTTTTGAACATTCTTCAATTAGTTCTGCTACACATTCATTTCTAAAAAATCTATCTCATTTTTGAATTAATTTTTTTCAAAATTCATTATAATACTAAAAATTTATAAAAAACCACAGGATTAATAAATATTATTAATTAATTATTAATTATCTTTCAAAATACCTCTTCAGGGTTGCAGTTTCGTTCACGGAATATGATTTATTTCATAAATTTACAAACATAATAAACAATGTATTTATCATTTTTTTGGACACTATATAAACACTGATAAAAATAAGTATTTTTTATATGTGTTTGGATATTGCAATCTTCTTATATACCCCCTGATTATTGTCCAGTCATAGTACTTGGTATGTTTCTTGTACTATTCCCCAAACATCATTCCATGATATAGATTATATTCATAGACTACCCTGTTATAATAGAATTATAATTAAAAGATAATATAAATTATATAAATATATGTTTATTTCAATAATGATTGATGTAATGTATTAAAATTTGACCAACACAATTATTTATGGTCAGTTTTTTAGATATCCATGCATTGAATCCAATAGATAAATCAGTAGAGAATCCAAATATATCGCAATGACCATCCAATGATATCTCAAAACAACAAAGGAACAAATAATGAATAAAATTTAAATATATTTCATATAATAAAATTTTACAGTTTTAACCCAACATCATTAGTATTTAGAAGAGTTTTTCATCCATAATTTTGTTGTTAATCGATTTGAGTAGGTATTCCACAATTTAACCCTATTTATTGGATTCTATATCTGTGTGATCTATAGAGGTGACATGAGGACAAATGCATGAAAATTTATGTCAATCTAGAAATTCATTCAATTATATTTCATATATACACATAAGAAAAATATAAAATTAATTTAGTCATAATTATAATAGTACTTCAACTTTTGGAAAATAAAATCAGAAAAACATACCTCATGTATACATTTACAACTAAGCCACCTAACCAATCATGCTTTTGGATATAAATTACATTGTCAATACTAATGAAATCTGGATCTTCCCCATTATATAAATTTCCATCAAAAATAATTTTTGTGAACTCCAATTTCTTTCATCATCACATTCACATGAGCCTACAACGATAATAAATATGGATATAGAACGGGTGGGTATAAGGTTCTTTGTGGAGATCATTTCGATCAGTTGGATTAACCTTGTGATGGATTTGATCCATTAATTATTTTAAACTATTTTCATGTACCCACATATAAAAACATTCATCAGTTTAGACCATATTCATTAAATGATAATGGTTTCTCTTGAAAAATAATTTGGAAATTAGAACATCATTTTTGACATGTTTTTTTACAAGTTGTGACGAGCATGTGATGATTGTTCCAATATTTTTTCTGACCTTATCAATGTCATCATCATCAATTGGAAAAGGTATCCCGGTGTTCAGATCATAGTATATGTTAATAAACACATCAACATGATCTATTGGAAGTGGTCTGTTGTGTGGCATAATGTTCTAGATATTGAACATTGTAGCCCTCACTACAAAGCAATGGGTGGGTTTTGATAGACATAAATCACAAACATTTTAAACACTTAAAATATTAGTAACAGAAATGAATATGTGTCTATCTGATTCAAAATTATCACAAGTATTTATTATAACATTTATTGTCATAGGAAAGATAGGGTTTTGAGGGGAATGGCTAGCCACAATGCTTGTGGGGTGGGGTGGGATCTCCATGAACTGGTTGTTATTGATTTATTTCTTCTCATACCCACCCCCACACCATAATATATTCCATGAAATATCTCATTAATATCATAAGTTCTTCAAAGATATATATTCCTTCTCTCATCATTTTTATTTCTTCACTTTGATCCTCCTCTACTTTTTTCTCAAAAATTGTTCGTGGTGTCACCCCAACACCCACACCTCTAACTTGGCCATAATTTTCTATCTACTACATGGACACTGAAAGTATGTCAGCATCCATTTTGGGTGTTGTGATTCTTATGACTATGTAAAATATAAATAATTGGAAAATAATTCATCATTGTTATGTAATATCATTTTTTAGAATTTTTTTTTATATTTTAATTAACCATTTTCCGACATTTATTTGTGTCAACATATATTAGTATCCCATAATTTTTAATATGCTCTGCATTCCATGGAACATGTTGTGTAATATATGTCACATTGGATTTGGATTCATCAATTTCCTTTAATTGATGGAACATAATTATTGTGTTGTTTGCTGTCACATAAAAGTATTATTATATATTTAAAATATGTACCAATTTTTTTAGTGAGGTGTACCCCATTCTTTCCATATAGTTGTGGTATAGTTTTTTACTAGTTCCATATTTTCAGCAATGAGTTGATGTTTCATATATAAAAAACATCAAATAAATTTGATTAATACATGTACTTTCAATAAATGTATTAACAAACAAAATGTATCTAAAAAGACTGATCCATATGATGGATAGTAAATGCATCCCACTCACCATGGATTTTTTGATTTCCATAAATAAGAGGTGGGTGTGGATTTTTTTCCCTTCATTTTCTTTAAGATAACAATTCGTTAAAATTATGTGATAGCCTCTATAAATCCTTCATGTTTCCCTCAATACATAGTCCTTTTGTGATTCATCCACTATAAAAGAATACTACGAGGGATAATGAATAGTAAGTCAATGTTTCTTTATTTAATGTTTTAGTATATTAAAGAAATGATATCATAATGTGACTATAATATCTCCCCACATCAATGTTTTTTACCCAGTGACAACATGATGCTATGAATGTACATCAATAAAAACATGTTTTTAAGTGACAATTCTAATATAACTATTGAATATGGCCTTGTTGGGGTTAACATGTTGGACCTACTTACTCTATCTAACTGCATATTGGATATCTTTTTCTTTCTACTTATGTGTTATTTCTGACAATGATAAAAAATGGTGCTCAATTTTTTGTGCACCACCAGTGTTTTGTTTCATAACATTTACTCGGTTTTAACATCATCAATATGTTCTTCCAGTGTGCAAGCATTGGCATGTTTAGATGTTGATTGTACCTCTATATTGGGTGAAGTAGTAACAACAGGTTGAGAAACCTATGGTTCCTCTACACTATGAGCAGCATCTGGTTGAGAGACTTTTTGTGCCTTGAGATTGGGAGATTCATCACAAGAAGAAGAAATTACCCACATATGTGGTTTAAAACATAATTTTTATTACATAAATGCAATAACAAATAGATAATTACATAAGGTAGACAAATGTATATTACATAAATATACAACCTGATAATTGTACTCTTTTTTAAGGCTAATGGGATTTGACACCTCTATCGATTATCTACATCCTTTCATTGTGGTCTCCTTTTAAATAAAAAATTCCATCTATATTTAGTCCACTACAAAATTATTGTGAAGTACTAGTGATAGGGTCATACTCCATTTATTTTTTGTCCTTTCCTTCAGTGGTTTTGGTCGATAACAGAACCATTGTCCAATTTCAGTTATTGGGATTTGGAACGCAATTAATTGTACTTAATGTGATGTCATTATAAACTGCTTGTATTTGTAACCATCCTTACAGAAATAATCATTCATGAATATTACCTGGTCTACCTTAATGAAACTCAGGTTATCAACCCCATATCATTGAAAATAGGAAGTTGGATGTTTTTTTAATCCAACTCCCATATTTTTTTGATGATGAGAAAGTATAAAAAATTCATATAAAATGAATTTTTATCCTTATTACAATATTAATTCACCCCTTTATCCAAAAGAGTTACAATACTATTCTACATGGAACTGTCTTAATCATGTTCATTAGTAAAAAATGTATAACCACAAATAACATAAGAACTCTAAGAAAATAGATAAACACTTGGTCTTATGGCTATCCATCGAAGTCTTTCTGAAATTGTCCCCATATTTTAATCAGATTACAAAAATATATGGTCTCAAAACCAACCTATAAAATATAGATTATGTTTATTTGATATCCATTTTTAAACCAATGATGGATTTAAATGCCCATGATTTTTAGTGGGTTTTGAATATGGGTCATCCTTCTAACTGTAGTGAAAAACTTAATGGTAGGTCTGCTCCTGATCTATAATATTAATTTTGAAAACATCTTTCCTAGAAATTCCATCACCCTCAAGCCACCTAGTATGATGAGAATTCATTAGACAAATTATTTCCAAATTGGACTAGTATTAGGTAAAGAATTCAATGGCTTCTTCAATATTATATCCATTTTCAATACAACCCTCTAGCTGACTTTGATTTTTGACAGACCCTTTCAAAATCATTATTTATCATTAAATGGGGTATATATATTTATAGTTTATAGGACCACATTGAAAAATCTCTCTCACCATTTGAATCATCAAATTAATCGTCGTATAAAAGAATGTGGATGGGAAGAACATTTCCATTTCACATAATATGATTACAATTCCAATTTCAATAATTGGGAATTTCATCAACTTTATATCACTACTGGAAATAGTTATGAAAAAGACACAGGTCATCATTAATGTATAATGGCCATTCATTGGATAAATAAAATGTATATATATAGTATTAAAATATTTCCTCAAAACATAGAATTCATGTGATTTCAGACCCTGTAACTGTTAATCGACCATTGAAACGTTGACCATGATATTCGATTAATAACCCTATGGAGCCTTAAACACATTTAAGAAGTTGAAAAATTGAAATCTCTCCTACATAGAAAGAGGTTCAGCGGCTATAGGAAGAAATGATCATTTTGCGCCCTTCACTGGTGCCTACACTTCTCGTATTCCCATGTCAACCACTAATAACCTAGCCTCAATTCCATCCTTTGTTTTGCTGTATGAATTTAGAAACATGTTGATGATACCATCACATACATTTTTTCCAAAATATAAAACACCAATAATGTTTATAATATACAGATACTTCTTGTATGATAATTCCATGAAAACAATTATCTTCTACCAATTGGTTTTTATAAATTTGTTCAAAATAGTTTACCAAAATTAGTGTACATATATGTTAATTTATCAAATAGTATATCAACTATTATTAGAAATGATTTTTTACATTCTTCTAATCTTACATCGAATGATGTCATCCAATATCAGTACATCTATCATTGGGGTAAAAATTTATGATGCCTAGAAACACGTTTTTTATGAATGTTTCAACGTAATTAAATGTGTACCTTGTTCACAGTCATGACACCCATGTCTTCAATTAATGCTCTATCATGGAAAATTTCCATTAGCTAGAAATTCAATTATCATCCCATACAATATAGTTCTCCAGGTGAAATATTTACATCTATAAGCATCATACAATGTAACAACTGAATCCCAAAATAATTCAATTCCTTGATCAATTGAGAAAAATAATAAGCAACATCATATCCTAATTGTTTTCGTCCAGATATAATCATAGATATTATGATGTTTATTCATTTCATTCATAACCACATTGCATGTTATAATTTAACAACATAACCGCCACGTACACTGAGTGCTTATTTAAAAACCAAATGGATTCACTCCATCTGTTGGTAATGCAAGATGAAGGTTTCTTGGTTCATTTCCAAAATTAGGATACTCATGATTGATTCTATTCCTCTATGAAGATTATATTATATTACATAGTTTCTGTTTTTTATTTATTTTGTCTATGTAACTTGTAAATTGCCTTTCGGTCTCCTCACTTCAATATAGGCGCATAAACCTTGGAATGATTGGAATTTACCATACAAAATTCATTGGAATAGATTCATATTTCTTGTATCAAGAAGTAAAAAACATTGGGAATTATATATGTGATTCATGGTCCTTGAGAAATATTACACGGTTATTCATTCCATCATGTATTTTTTCAGAGATAATACCAATCAGACATAGAATTCGTTGGGCGTCATATGATTGGTTAGAGAGATCATTATTTTCTAATAGCACGTTATTCAAGAGATTATGTAATTATGTAAAACTTGGTTTACTCCATACATTGCCTTATTTAAAATATTACTTCGTTAGTACAGCTTAAGATCCTTAATATTTAGTGAAACCAATATACAAAAGAATTTTTACAGAACACTTTAACTGATCAAACAATATTGGACAATAAAAAGTTCATCTTCAACTGTCTTTTTCATTTTTTCAATATGATATTCATCATCATTCAAATATATAATCATTCCATCAATACATTATTCATAATTTTATAAACCTATAATCATATTAGATGATCAGAAAAATCCACTGTTATCCCATCCACTATATACATTTTTTATTTTCCCCATGTTTATTCAAACAATAAAAAATTCATTATGTTCCATGACTGATGAAGTGATCTTGTAACTTTTCATGAGTAACGTGTCATGAATAACTACAATGTAAATATAGAAAATAGATTTGAGAAGGGTCATATGCATGATCTTTTGCGAAAAGGATTAGTATTTTCAATCAATATTTATAATCACAAGAACAACGATTTCTATCCATCCATTATTTATTCATATAAATCATATTTTATTTTTTGGTACTAGTATTTAACATAATAAATACACTAATTATTGATATAATGTAATATTTTTCTAACTTTAATAAAAATCTAAACTTAAGATATAATAAAAAAAGATTTAGCTCAAATTCCCATTGAAAACTATGTAAAAATCCCACTTGAAATCCAATTAAAGAAAACAAACCAGTGAAAAAAATTGTTCTTTAAAATAAGATACCATTTTTAAAATAAATTAATCAGTTCCAAACACACATTCATGAAACCAAATTTATTTTCTCAAAAACATTCAAAGCCTCTTCATAAACCAAAAATATTATTATTTTAAAATTAAAAGAAAAACTTCTATGGAACATTTCAATACACAAGAATGATTTTAAAATATAACTTAGTCATTTTAAAAAATGAATGAATAAGAATCATGACCAAACAATCTTAATCATTCCATCGAGGAATATAATTTCCCTATGTCACTCATCACTAAATGAAGTGGATTGTTCTTGTTTATCAATCTATGCCACCTATTGTAGACTGGTCAGTGCACCTTTCCCAGGAGCACAATTAATACACCTCATGGGTTTTAATTGTATGATTTTTTGTGACCTCCTACACCTAAATATAGCACTCCATGTGCCTATTTAAAATTATATATCACCATTATGATCTCTAAATATCTCTCATCCTTATCCCTATGATCCATCAACCTTTAACCAGTCAACTGGCATTTGAGCCGTAACCATAATCCATTGATGTTAAAACCATAATCTATTGATGATATAACTTTAATCCCTTGATTGGGAGGTGGACATGTTGTATTATGGATATTTGGATCACACCTGATGGTTTAAGTTGATCCTTTTTGTGTAGGTTAATCCATAATATCCACCCACCTCAAGAAAACTCTTCCATTTTCTATATTTTACAAGAAATAAATAAAATTTTCTAAACCACAATCTCAATAAAATATTTTATCAACCATAGTGCATGTAGAACGAAATAGATAACCTCTGATATAAGATCATTCAAGAGAATCCTTAACAACCAATAACCAAAAAATTGCATTCAATCACTCATCACAATATTACATGAACCAACTAATTTCGATTCCTCTGCCTTCTCTAGATGATGAACATAGAGGAAACCAAGGAGAAAAGAAGTGAAACTTTTCATGGATCACCATCGATCAATATCTTGATTCTAAAAAATAAGGGATTAATAGAATAAGAGGATATAACCCATATCACCAAAGTATTAAGAGAAATGAATGAATAATGAAGGATTAATAGTGTATTTTTTTTGTTAATACCTGAACTAGAATTCAAATCAGTTATAGTTTGATAAGTCAGGGTCATATAATGAGGAATCCATATGCAATAGATTTATGAGATCCACATAGTGATCCCATATATCTCTTCACATTTAAATATCATTAAATATTATTATATAAGATTTCTCAATATAGGTTATAGGGAAATAGATGGCTCTTATTAATCTAATAACCATAGGGAACCATGAATTATGTTGAAAGAAACATAATGTAATTCGTCTAGGATTTAAATTACGGGGAATTTAACTATGATTTTTTGAAGATAATGAGGAATGTGATAATGGATGAGGTATTAATTTAAGGACTATTTTTGAAGAGATGAAGAGAATGAATGTGAGGTCATAACGAGACATTATAAATGTAAACTCTTTATTTGTGATATTTATAAAGAATAGATATAGAGATTTATAGAGTTTCTAGTTTATTATAACCAAGATGATGTCTACCCTTTTACATAAAATGATCGAGAAGATTGTTTTTATAAAGGTGAATTTTTTTTGTGTTCTTGGTCATGATGATATTAGTTACAAGAATCGTAAATAGGATGGTGATGAAATCTAATTTTTACGGATCAAATTTAATAGTTTCTCCTTCGTAGAATCCATCCTGCATCCCAGATTCATAAACACAACACATATGTAATAGGATAATATCCTTCACTAGAACATCAAAAAAGTGAATGTGAATGTCACTTATTTTTTAATTAATTACCCAAATTCTTCAGTGGGGCGGATTAGTATTTGATGATTCTTTATTACTATTAATATGATGTGTGGATGTGAATGATATGATTCAAATTGATACATAATAAAATGAACATTTTTGATTGTCGATTGAGGAACATGGTGATACCAAACAGATGATAATGTTGAGAAGAAGGGTATTTTTTTAGGAATTACACTGTATATTTTCTTATATACCAACATTACAATCATCTATGAATCACTACATTAATTTATAATACAAGGGTACCATTTTGGGAAGTGTCGGGATGCCTGGTACTAAGATTTTTTTTTGAAAATGTATATGCAATGTCGTGTTGGGTTCTTTGGGAGGAGAAGAATAATGTAAGAGAATGAAAAACTAGCACTCAAACACATATTCAAGTCTTCCTAAAATAAATTATGGAGAACTATGGTGTATTCACCGCATGAAGGGTGTCATCAGCATGGTTTATGAGGATGCTCGTGAGGATTGAATGTGACCCTTAGTGAGAAGGTAAGCCTAACCATGCTCATGGGTAAAATATTAGACACCTACTATAGGTCTGGAACTGAATGTGGAAGGATATTTTATACTTCTAATGTTGGTGGTCATTGTGTTGATTGATAGGGGCGATGTGAACATAGGATTCCAATATTAAAATAGAAAATAAATCTCAATTAGGCTGTAAGAAATGTGATTTTCCGTTCTATCATGTTTTTTAGGATTTCTAATATCGATAATTATATAGTGGAGTTTGAATCCATTTTTTTGGTAGTCATCCATAGAGGGAAATATATAACCCTCTGGGAAATTACATAATACATAAAGAAGTTTAGGATAATCATTAATTACTGATTCATGGTTGGTCACACTTGGATGGATGGTAATTTCACGATATACATCTTAACAAGAAAATGGAGGTCAAGTTAAATTATAAATCATTACTAAGGTATTAGATCATTTCCATATGATTTTTACCTAGTTATTAGTGTGGATTACCTAGGTCTCCAACACATCCACCCCAAACATCCATGGTTTTGGGGTAAAATAAAATATTCAATGAGTGAATTAATATAGGTAAAAATAAATTATGATTAGTTCCACCATTTTAATAATGGGAAATGTTATATATATGTTGAAATTAGATTAATTTAAAGTGAGGATTTAAAGAGATATCATTTATACGATATAAGAAAATTAATTATCTCACCGATAATTTTTTTTATAATATTTATAATGGGATTTCAATAACCGTATTGTGGTTTTTCCTTATTTAATGAGTTTAGATTTTTTCCTTTGGGATAAGTTATGTTCTATGCAAAATTGGGGGGTTTTTATCTATAATTCAGGGAATAAATTTTTTTTATTTCATTGACTAATCATAATATTAATGAATTTTTTCTTCTATAATTTCTAATGTTTTTGAATATTTCATGAAAACGGATAATTTGTAGGAATTTTAAAAAAAATTAATAATAACACAAAGGATGAATATGGATAAGTAAAAAAATTTAAATGGGAAATCCGATCATTTATGAAAAATATCTAGAAACAAAGAAAAACCAACATGGAATTCATTTATTGAGAAAATAAGGACCACCAAAATCCAAGATTTTCAGTGGGGCATTTAACCCATACAATTCAAAACATCTCAATAACTCTCAAACTATAATAAAATGATAAATATATGAGAAAGACTAGAAAACTCACCGGTGAGGTGTTGTTGTGTGTGTAGAAGAGGTACCTTCATGGCGGAGGAGAGGGGCGTAGTCCAGGACACCTCCGACGGAGGATATAAAAATGAAAATGATGTCAGCATAAGGGGAGAATCACGTGGCAGAGTGAATCGTAGTTGGAGAGGTGAGGCACACGGTAGAGGGAATCAAAATACAGAAGAAATGGCACACAATAGAGGAGAGGCATGCGTGGAATGTTGGTTCATATGGGAGGAGTCAGCGGGAGAGGAGGATGACGTAGTAATGGTGGCCACCGACAATTGTGTTAACATGAGGGGTGCGAGGAAGGAGGAGAAGGTTAGGTTTTCATTAAAATACCCAGCGAACCTTTTATTAATGCTCTCTAAAAAGTACAGATAAACACACGATTTATGAGTAGTAAAATAAATGTGCGGATAAAACATGCATTTATTATTTCTTTTTAGTGATTATAAAGATGATCTTTCGCTTCTCTAAAAATATAGCTCTGACAAAGGTATAATGTTAATAATTTATTTATAATATTATATATATTTATAAAATTATATACATGATAAATATATATTTATATTTCTAAAATTATAATTTAAATTAATATAAAATTTTAATAAATATACTTATTGAATTTATAGTCTTAGAAATATATATAACAAATATAATAATTATATATATTTATATTATTATAGATGTCTATAACTATATTTATTCTAATTTTATTATTATTTATATGAATATATATTTATTTATAATTACAAATTAATGTATATTTAATTATTTCAATAATTATAATATTATAACATATTAATATTTCTAATATTTAAAATTTTAAAAAAAATTTAATTTAATATATTTATTAATATTTTGTAATTATTTAAAAATATATGCATTTATTTACAACTCCGAATATAAATATTTTTTTTATTACCAAATATTAATATATATTTATTTAATTATTTATAACATTATATATTAAAATAATAAATATTTAATTTATGAATTTGTAATTGTTTAAATAATTATTTATTTATTAATATTCATAAATAATAATTAAATATTTTTGTGTTTTTCATTAAAAATTATAATAAATATATTATTTATAGTTTTAATTATAAATAAATAAAAATATAATTAAATATAAAATAATAAAAAATATATTTATAATTTTATAATTTTAAATAATTAATATATATATATTATAATTTCTTAATTATTTAAATATATATACATCTATTTATCCATATATTTAAATATATTTGTATTTATTTGCAGATATTTGAATATATATATATATCTAATTAATATATATTATTTATTTTTTAATAATTTTACTATATCTACATTGATTTAAGAAATATAATCAAATATATTTGTATTAATTTATAAATATTTTTTTATATTTATATATAATTATACATTTTTAACATTATATTTTTTATAATAAATATATTAATTTTTCTACTTTATAATTTTTTACAAACAAATATTTTTATTTATAGTGATAATTATAACTATAAATATATATATTTATAAAAAAATTTATATATTAATAATATAGTTATATTTATATATTTATTTATATATTAAATTATATATTTCAATTTATTTTAATTTAATAATTATTTAATATTCATATATAGTTATAACTGTACTTAAAATAACATATATTTAAAAATTCTTTGTATATAATTAAAATTTTATAATTATAAATATGATAAATATATTTATTTTTTAATTCATTTAATGTAATTTTATATGTATTGAGAACATAATATAATATATGGGTCACATGAATTAATCAGATATACCTATTGTAAAATTTACATAACCAAAATTGAGCCATCGATTGACAACATAAATAATAAGATGGTTGTAATGTAGAAATGAACATTCACGATGATATATAAGATATATGTATGCATATATAATATATTAATTGACTAAATTCATTCGAAAGACATATATATTTAATTATAATATTTTTATATTTTAATAAATTATATATATATATACTAATTATTAAAAAAATTATATTAATTTTCAACAAGTGTATTTAATTTAATATATACAAATAAAAATTATTTTTTAAAATAAATATAATAATTGTATATAACTTATTAAGAAACATTTATCAGTGCTAAGACATGCACTGATAAATCGGAAATTTATCTGTGCTGAAAGAGGGAACATGTTTATCTACACTTTTGTGAGTGCTGATAAAGGGTAGATTTATCATCACTTTTAACTAGCACTAATAAAAGCTCATTTCTTTTCCCTTAGCGTTGATAAAGTGAGGAGCTTCCCTTTCGCCATTTTGTTGTGGTATTTGGATATCTATATGATAAAACCTAATTTACCAAAATAATATTCCTATTAGTCTATAAAATAATTTAACTAAAATGAATAAGTCATACTAACCAGGGACTTCACTTAGGCCAACTATAGGTGGAAAATCCCAGTCACACATCTGTTGTCAGTTCTATTTCTATAACCCTGCCCGACACAATGGGTTGTCACATAGTATGCACGTTTTCCTTGTTCAAAAACAATATAATTCTTATTAAATTCCCAAAACATTATAAAATACTCAAAATAACCATCACATATTTTAACCACAATGATATTCACATGCATTTCATTTCGCATCCCAAAAAGTAATAACACATAATTACATCCAAATAAAGGATCATATAAACCGTAAAATATTATTAAAATTATTTCCATAAAAGTGAAGATAATTCTTCCTGAAATAACATTTTTACATAAAAAATTAAGGGTTACATATTCAAGGAAAATTATTCCAATGTAATCACATCATCAAAATAGAATTAATACTTTTATACAATTGACAGCTTACAATCTATCGTAACCCTTGAATTCCCATATAATCATTTAGTATATTTCATGATCCTTTAGGAATTATTTTCCATATTATTTCATTATACGTATTTCCTAAAAGAAAAACATGAACCATGTTCTACGAATCAATAATATCAAATCATATTCTTGAAAATAATCTATACAATTCATCTGTCATTTTAGGTTTCCTCATCGTTAATTAGAATGGAAATAGGTATTGGTAAAAATATATTTTTATTATCTATCTAATCTCATAGTTTCCCCAAAGGTAAATATCTCGTTATAAGGCCCCATCCTTAAACCATACATAATCTTGAGATATTTCAGGAATAAACCTTCAGGATCCTTTCAGGTTTAGAGTTTTAGAGAATTAGATCATAAAACATGAATTACATTCCACATTGAAACAAAGTGGTAACATAAAAGACAGTAGTCATTTTTTCCATCAATGGAAACATATTTAAAATAAAACATGGATTAGTTCTTGACACTTCCTTGAAACTATCATCATATCAGGTACCCTTCCCTTGACATGTGAAAAACATTTCCAAAACATGGGATGAGCATAAAAAGCTCATTAAGGGATATATAAATATAGAAAGGAAACATGAGTACATGTATACATAAGAATGAAATCATAAATTACTGATAAAACATAAGAACTTTAATATACCTCATCAAATCATGAATAAATCATAGAAATCATAAGACATAAAGATAACTGGATGTATTCATAACATTCTTACGTAGGGAGTAACCCTCTTGGTTACGTTTAAAATACCCATCACAGTATATTCCCTAAATCTCTTCGGAGAAACCTTAACGTTTAACTCATTCGCATAACCCAATGCAATGGAGAGCTATATCGGGCTCACCCGCCCTTAGTTTATCACGGAACCACCTGTCTTCATAATAATTCCCAAGAACCATAACATAATCGTATCACATAAACATACGTAATAAAAACATAACATTTCCACATTTCAATCACAAGATATCAATACAACACATTGATATAATAGAAACATTATGAAAACAATTTTAAATACCAAAATAAAAGAATAGTTAAACATGTAATTTATTTTTCTTTTAAAAAGAAGGTATGGCTTGTAGAGGAAGCCAAAACTCAAATAATGGTCGGGCGGCGGAGAAGTCATTGTCGCTGCATATGTACGACAAAAAATTCCCTTTTGTCGTTTAGTAAAATGATTCATATAAAAAAATTCCTTTTGGATAAACATAAAATTCAATGGGGTTTATACACAATATAAAAGAAGGTTGTGTATAAAACAAAATATGCCTCAATGAATGGAGATTGAGACGAAGTCCCATACCTCGGGTCCGACGTGACTCGATCGTTCTTTAATCTCCTGAATAATAAACTTGAGTTAATTTCTACTTCCTTAAGAAACTTTTTCAAGTTCATTATTCCATTTATATCACTTATTACCATTTCATGAACACTATGTTATTATTTAAGTTAATAACGGTCGTTTTAACGATCATTGGTACTTGAGTCAAAAATAAACTCTTTATAATTACAAGTTGTTCATGTGGTAAAATATCCATTATATCCTGAATTTTATTCATGATTTATATATCATATATATCATATATATCCAGTACATGCCTAAATTTATAATATTACATAACATTTAGAGGTAAGAAATGAAATGCACCGTTCATGGAGACGGTAAGCTGTACGTACGTATGAACGCTATTTCCATTTCTATTTCATATTTAATGGAATTAAAACATAACGATACATAATAGTATTTTAATTCCAGTATGGTATAATATATAATATCATTAAATATATCCTTTATACGTACCACATATGGTATTAACGAATCAAATCACTTTGAGGGGGCGGTAGTCCGCACTTCCTAAAATGAAGATATCGCGTATACCCATAATGGAAGCCATAAAGTATGCCATAAATGAAAAATACAGAAGCTTATGGAAAAGATAAACATATTGTATATCATATATAAATATAGTGACATCTTAATGGCCAACTTTTAAGGTGTTAGCGCAATATTGAACAATCATCGTTTCGTGAGGCCGAAATTCGCCATCCACGGAAACAATATGTTCTTTAACCATTAGATGTAGGTGTGTGTAAGTGTTGCTCGAATCCTTATTATAAAAACATCCTAGTATATGGAAGATTCTGTTGTTGTTACAAAATAATTGAATAAAAAGAGTTTAGGGGGTTGGAGAAGAAAAATAAAACATAAGAACACAAGAGAAGACACCACCTTTAAATCGGGTAACACTTTTTGATTTGAGCTCAAAGTCTTCCTTGGGAATAATTAATCCCAAATTTAGGCTTCTAATAGTTATATAGAGATGTGGAGAGACAAAACGGGCAGGGGTTGGCCGAGCCAAAGGCTTGAGAGGTGTGGGTAAGGTGGTAGAGGTGGGGGCCTTTTATAAGAGGAGAGGAGGGGCACTCATGGAAAGTTAAGAAAAGATACTTTGTTATAAAATTATTTTCGGATAAAAGAGGTCCCACAATTATAAATTTAGAGGATAAGGTGTTATGGGTTCGAAATCCACCCATCCAATAGGTTTTTTACATGTTTAGGTCTTAGATTTAATATTATATTTTCATTTTATTTAAATCGTTAAATAATGAGGTCATTGCTGCATCATCATGGTGTCATAAATAATTTAATTTATTTAATGTATAAAAATTATAACAAAAATATACCGAAGTAGGAAATATTTTTATCTTTCCAATGACTATTTATTGTAAAAAATATGACCTGTATAATCTCATGTAAATTGTTTTTAGTAAAATAACTCATGTTTGTGACATTTTTACTTTTACTTTATATAAAAGTAATTAATGTCTTTATCTTACCCAAGTGGCTCCATGGGGTCCCAAAAATCGACCCATGGGTTGTATTTCTAGGCCATGACAAATCCAATAATGTTAGGACATGTTTCTAGGTCATTTCATATTATTAAAACATTATTCTTACCTTAAATTACACTAATTACCTCTAATCGCGATTAAAAGCTTAAAAGTTACTAATCACCAAAAAAAAAATTTAATCCCATTGAACCACATTTTACATGTTAATTAAAACCATTTAGGTCGGATTTTTTAAAATCAAAAAACATAGGTGGTAAAATTTCATTTAAACGAAAAATCAGTTTTTTAAGTACCACTTAGTGGTTTCACTATTCATCAAAAATTGATGTTTTTCAGAAAAATACCAAAACTTCACCCAAATCTATATTTGATATTCCAAATTCAAAAATGATATATACTTTACAAAATTCAAAAAATATAAGTTATATTAATTAATTTAATAATTAATTCACGTTGTCAGAGCAAATTGCGTGTTTTTATGAAACAATAAGTATCAAAAGATTGACACTAGTTTAAGTCCAATTTCAAAGTGAAATTAATTCCAACGACCACTATTGGATTAAATGGTAAAAATATATTCTAATTGAACTTTAAAACCAATTAAAATGATAATCTAACCATATAATTAAATTAGATGAAAAAGTAGATTTGATGTAAAATGTAGTATTTTTCACTATTCATTAAAAAAATGAACACTGTCAAAAAATATCAAAAAATTATCGAAAGTAAATTTCAATGGCCCAATCATAAATACTAATTTTATTTTGACAAATAGAGATTATAAAATTGGCAAAAGTATGATTTAAAAATGTTTTCCATCAAAAAGGCATTAAAACAATCTTTTAAAAATATTAGTGTATTCCAGGCTTAAGATTGGATTTATTCTCATTTTAAGCCTCTAAAACACTATCTAATTCATTATTAGACATAGGTAAAAATATCTATTATTCATTACTTACTTGAGATGTTACATCCTTCCCCCCTTTAGAAAATTGTGTCCCCGCAATTTATTTACTTATCGAATAAGTGCAGGTATTTAGCCCTCATTGCATTTTCAGATTCCCATGTTGCCTCTTCAATCATGTGGTTTTTTTACAAAACTGTTACCTGATGAATCAACTTATTCCGTAACACTTGCTCCCTATGGTCAAGAATCTGTACTGGTTGTTCCTCATAAGATAGGTTCTCTTCCAGCTAAACTACCTCTGGACTCAAAACATGAGATGGATCTGGCATATACTTTCTCAACATCGAAACATGAAAAAAATTGTGTACCAGAGAATAACTCAGAGGTAAAGCCACTCGGTAAGCAACTGATCCAACTCTCTATAGAATTTCATATTGTCCAATGATCCTTGGACTCATCTTTCCTTTCTTACCAAATCGCATCACACTTTTCCATGGTGATACTTTGAGAAAAACATGATCACCTACCTCAAAAGAGAGATCCTTCCTCTTGTTATTCGCATAACTCTTATGCCTGCTCTGAGATATTCTCATGTGTTTCTGTATCAGTTGAACTTTTTCTACCAACTCTTCTTCCAATTCTGGTCCCATCAGCTTCCTTTCACCGATTTCATCCCAGAAAGCTGTAGTTCGACACCGCTTCCCATATAACGCCTCAAATGGTGCCATCTGTATACTGGAATGAAAACGGTTATTATAAGAAAACTCAACCAAAAAAAGATGTTGGTCCCAACTTCTCTGATAATCCATCGAACAAGCACGTAGCATATCCTCCAAAGTCTGAATTTTTCATTATGACTATCCATCTGTCTGTGGATGAAAAGATGTACTAAAATTTAATTCAGTACCGAACGACTTCTGAAGGCCTTTCCAAAAGTTAGAAGTGAACCTCAGATCACGGTCAGATACTATGGAGTGAGGAACTCCATGTAACCTGACTATCTCATTAAGATACAAACGGGAAAGTTGATCTAGGGAAAAACTATCTCATATGAAAAGGAAATAAGAAGATTTAGTCAGGCGATCAACAATAACCAAGATCGCATTATTACCTCAAGGTGTCTTCGGCAATCCCACAACGAAGTCAATGGATATATTTTCCAATTTCCACTATGGTACTGGTAAAGGCTGAAGCATCCCTTTCGGTAACTATCACTCTGCATTAACCTGTTGAAAAGTCAAACACTTCACTGTAAAATCAGCAATAATCCGTTTCATTCCGTCTCACCAGTAATACTCCCTATGGTCTCTATACATATTAGTACTGCCATGATGGACTGAAAACGGAGAACTATGAGCTTCACATAAAAAATCTCTCTTCAATTGTGAATCACACGACACACACAAACTCTTCCCGAATCTCAAAACAAAATCATTATCAATTTTGAATTCAGGAAACGTATCATTCTGGACCAGCTCTACCTTTTTCTGCAACTCACTGTCTTGCTTATGTTTTTGCTTGATTCTTTCTGATAGAAAATATTTCACTGATACCTGAAACAAAATAGAAGGACATCCTGCACCAACAACTTCAATTCCAATGTTCATCAAATCCTTAACCAAAGGATCACATTCCAAATGAAACATTGTTAATGAAACATTACTTTTTCGACTCAAAGCATCAGCCACTTTATTTTCTTTTCTCGGATGGTAATGAATTGTACAATCATAATCCTTGATTAATTCTAGCCATCTCTTCTGTCTCATGTTTAATTCTTTCTGAGTGAATATATACTTTAAACTTTTGTGATTGATATATATTTCACACTTTACTCCATACAAATGATGCCTCAAAATTTTTAAAGAAAAAACTACAACAACTAATTCCAAATCATGTGTAGGGTAATTTAGCTCATGAGTTTTGAACTGTCGTGAAGCATAAGCAATTACATGATCATTCTGCATTAGGACGCAACCATGTCCTTTCAATGAAGCATCACTATATATAACAAACTCCCCATTCCTGGAAAGTAGTGCCAAAAATGGAGCATTCACTAATCTTATTTTCAATTCCTGAAAACAATGATCACATTCTTTTGTCCAGATAAACATAACACCCTTCCGAGTTAGCTTAGTCATTGGACTAGATTACCGTGAAAAATTTCTAACAAACCTTCGGTAATAGCCGGCCAAACAAGGAAGCTACAAATCTCAGTTACATTTGTGGTTCTTGGCCATTCTTCAACAACCTTTGTTTTTGCCGGATCAACAGTTATTCCATATTTAGAAACAATGTGACCATGGAAAGAAATTTGTTGCAACCAAAACTCACACTTTCTGAATTTCCCATACAATTTCATTTCTTTTAAGGTTTTCAAAATAACCCTTAAATGTCTTTAATGCTCCTCTTTAATTTTAGAAAACATTAAAATATCATCAATGAAAACCACCACAAACATATCCACGAACCCATGGAAAATTCTATTCATTAAGTCCAGGAATACCGCAGGTGCATTGGTTAGCCCAAAAGGTATTACTACAAATTCATTATGGCCATATCATGTATGAAACACAGTCTTCAGAACATATGCTTCCTTTACCTTCAGCTGATGGTACCCCGATCTCAAGTCAATCATTGAAAAATATTGAGCTCCCTGGAGCTGATAAAACAAATCATCGATATGAGGCAAAGGATATTTGTTCTTAACAGTGATGTTATTCAAGGCTCTATAATCAATGCAGAGTCTCATTGAACCATATTTCTTTTTAACAAATAAAACAGGAGCACCCCATGGTGATGTGCCAGGTCGAATGAAACCTTTCTCTAATAAATCTTGTAATTGCTCCTTCAACTCTAAAAGTTCAATTTGATCCATTCGATAAGGGGGTTTTAAAATTGGATTAGCATCAGGAACTAAGTCAATTGTAAACTTAACTTCCCGATATGGTATTATTCCAGGAAATCATCAGGAAAAACATCCGGATACTCATTTAACACTGGCACATCATTAATCTGAATAGTTCCCTTATTTTCAACAATATGTGCAAGGTAACATTCATTTCCATCTTTTACAAGTTTCTAGGCCTCTTGATACGTTATCAATAGTAAGGGTTCATTCTTGTACACAAACTGAAAGTCTTTCTGAAAAAAAAACTTCTTTAGCTCTACTGTCAATCTTAGCATGGTAAATAGATAGCCAATCCATAACCAGGATAACATCAAAATCTACTAGAGGTAAAACAATAAGGTTTGCAAGTAGGTTCTTTCTACAGATAAGGATAGAAAAATTCATATAAATTTTTTTTCCTCAACATTTCCTGCAGGTGTTTTTACCACAAGTTCAGGAGTCATTTCTTGAGATGTTATTCCCATTTTACTAGAAAAGTTTTCAGAGATGAAAGAATGTGTAGACCCTCAATCAAACAACACACTGGCATAATCTGAAAGAACAAACAAATTACCTGATATAACATCATTTGATGGACCGACATCTGCTGATGTAGTTGCAAAGGATTTCACAACCCCTTTCTTCTTGTAGTCTAACTTCTTCCGATCAATCAAACTCTTTGTCGGACACTCATTTGCATAGTGACCCATCTCATTTCACTTAAAACATTTCACTAATTGTAATTCAAATTTTCTCTTACCTTCACCTTGATCATATTCAGTGAAATCACGAGCCTTATGTCACATCTTACCACATCGGTAGCACTTTCCAGAATTCAGAAGACATTCCCTAGCATGCCTTTTACTACATTTATCACAAACTGGAAACTTATTTTTCTTACCATCAGTCTTTTTTGAAGAATTTAATCTTTTCCCCTGCCACCTCGGTCTCTTCTTCTGTTGGTTGTTATAGAATACTTGATCATCGGAAAACTCCATTTCCACCTTCTCATCACATCGAACAAGCTTTTCATAATGTTTGAACTCACAAGAAGCTAATGCCCTTCGATATTTTGGCTTTAATCCTGAGTAAAAACGATTGATTTTACTATCAAGGCCTCAGATAAAATTTGGAGAATACCTTGCCAATCGAGTGAACCTTTCTTCATAGGTAGCCACTGATTCATCCACTTGCTCAATTCCAAGAATTGATTTTCCATACTAAGTCGAACAGCCTTAGGTAAATACTTCTCAAGAAACATACCTTTGAATTCATCCCAGTCGAGAGTATCAATCTCATCAGCATCCCTGATATTTTTAACCATCGACCACCACTGATCTGCTTCACCCTCCAAACTGTAAATAACAAGACTAACATTTTGATTGTCTGAACACCCCATGATATCGAAAATATTCTCCAGTTCTTTAATCCACCCTTCAGCTAGCACATGGTCAGATGATCCTCTGAATGATGGAAGATGTTGCCTCATGAAATGTTCCACCACTGACATGTTCGTATACAGTTGATATGGCTTCTCTCGTGCATGGATACCGCCACCATTTATCGCTTGAGTTAACTGTGCCATTACTGCAAAAAACTGTTCAGTTCCTATTCCGACCATCTCAAGATGCTGATTCGGAAGGTTATTTCCTTCTGTATGCATTCCTAGCACTGCTTCCCTGTTTCCTCTATAGAAAACCATTCTGAACAAACATGTCTTAGATGATGCAACATGGTAATCTTTAAATGCTATATAATTTCAAAAAAATATATTTGGATAATCATTTAATAGATTTCTAACTCCTAAAGATATCTAAACTGACCTATGATACCAACTATAAGGCCCCATCCTTTAGCCTTACTTAATCTTGAGATATTTCAAGAATAAACCTTGAGGATCTTTTCAGGTTTAGATTTTTAGATAATTAGATCATAAAACATGAATAACATTCCAAATTTAAACAAAGTGGTTACATAAAAGATAGTATTCATTTTCCCATCAACGGAAACAAATTTAAAATAAAACATGGATTCTTTCTTGACACTATCATCATATCAGGTACCCTTCCCTTGACCTGTGAAAAACATTTCAAAAACATGGGATGAGAATAAAAAGCATAGTAAGGGATATAAAAATATTGAATGGAAACATGAGTACATGTATACATAAGAATGAAATCATACATTACCCATAAAACATAAGCACTTTAACATACCTCATCAAATCATGAATAAATCATAGAAATCATAAGACATACAGGTAACTTGAGGCATTCATAACATTCTTACGTATGGAGTAACCCTCTTGGATACGTTTGTATTACCGATCACAGTATATTCCCTAAATATCTTCGGAGAAACCTTAACGTTTAACTCCATCGCGTTACCCAATGCATTGGAGAGCTATATCGGGCTCACCTTCCCTTAGTTTATCACGGAACAACCCGTCTTTATAATAATTCCCAAGAACCATAACATAATCGTATCATATAAACATACGTAAAGGAAACATAACATTTCCACATTTCAATAACAAGATATCAATACAACACATTGATATAATTGAAAAATAATGAAACCCATTTTCAATACCTAAATAAAAGAAAGGTAAAAAATGGTATTAATTTTTCTTTTAAAAAGAAGGTATGGCTTGTAGAGGAAGCCGAAACTCAAATAATGGTCACAGGGGCGGAGAAGTCGTTGTCGTCGCATACGTACGACAAAAACAGTCCCTTTTGTCGTTTAGTAAAATGATTCATATAAAAACAAGATTCCTTTTGGATAAACGTAAATGTCAAAGGAGATTATACACCGTATAAAAGAAGGTTCTGTATAAAACAAAATATGCCTCAATGAATGGATATTGAGACGAAGTCCCATACCTCGGGTCCGACTTGACTCAATCATTCTTTAATCTCCTGAATAATAAACATCAGTTAATTTCTACTTTCATAAGAACATTTTTAAAGTTAATTATTCCTTTTATATCACTTCTTACCATGTCATGAACACTATTTTATAATTTAAGTTAATAACGGTCGTTTTAACGATCATTGGTACTTGAGTCAAAAGTAAACTCTTTATAATTACAAGTTGTTCATGTGGTAAAATATCCATTATATCCAGAATTTTATTAATGATGTAGATATCATATATATCATATATATCCATTACATTCATGCATTTATAATATTAAATAACATTTAGAGGTAATAAATGAAATACATCGTTCATGGAGATGGTAAGCCGTACATACGCATGAACGCTACTTCCATTTCTATTTCATATTTAATGGAATTAAAACATAATGATACATAATAGTATTTTAATTCCAGTATGGTATCATATATAATATCATTAAATATATCCTTTATATGAACAACATATGTTATTAACGAATCAAATCACTTTGAGGAGGTAGTAGTCCACACTTTCTAAAATGAAGATATCGCGTACACCCATAATGGAAGCCATAAAGGTATGCCATAAATGAAAAATACAGATGATTATGGAAAACATATTCATATTATATATCATATATAAATATAGTGACATCTTAATGTACACCTTTTATGGTGTTAGAAGAATCTTGAACAATCGTCGTTTCGTGAGGCCGAAATTCGCCATCCACGGAAACAGTATGTTCTTTAACCATTAGATGTAGATGTGTGTAAGTGTAGATCGAATCCTTCTTATAACATAATCCTAGTATATAGAATATACTGGTTTTGTTACAAATTAAATTAATAAAAAGCGTTTAGGGGGTTGGAGAAGCAAAATAAAACATAAGAACACAAGAGAAGACACTACCTTTAAATCGGGTTACTCTTTTTGATATGAGCTCAAAGGTTTCCTTGGGAAGAATTATTCCCAATGTGGGGCTTCTAAGAGTTATAGAGAGATGTGGAGAGAAAAAATGGGTAGTTTTTGGCGGAGCCAAAGGCTTGAGAGGTGTGGGTAAGGTGGTAGAGGTGGGGGCCTTTTATTAGAGGAGAGGAGGGGCACTCATGGAATGTTAAGAAAAGATACATTGTTATAAAATTATTTTCTGATAAAAGAGGTAAAAAAAATTATAAATTTAGAGGATAAGGTGATAAGGGTTCTAAATACACCCATGAAATAGGTTTTTTACAAGTCTAGGTCTTAGATTTTACATTATATTTTCATTTTATTTAAATCGTTAAATAATGAGGTCATCGCTGCATCATCATGGTGTCATAAATAATTTAATTTATTTAATGTCTAAAAATTAGAAAAAAAATATCCCAATGTAGTAAATATTTTTATCATTACAATGACTATTTATAGTAAAAAATCTGACTTGTATAAATCCATGTAAAAATTGTTTTAGTAAAATAACTCATGTTTGTGACATTTTTACTTTTACTTTAAATAAAAGGAATTAATGTCTTTATCTTACCCAAGTGGCTCGATGGGGTCCCCAAAATCGACCCATGGCTTGTCTTGGTCTTCCATGACACATCCAATAAGGGCAGTACATGTGTCTAGGTCATTTCATATTATAAAAACATTATTCTTACCTTAAATTACACTAATTACCTCTAATCGCGATTAAAAACATAAAAGTTACTATTCACCAAAAAATTATTTTAATCCCATTGAACCACATTTTACTTCTTAATGAAAACCATGTAGGTTTTATTTCTGAAATTCAAAACACAGGGGTTGTAAAATTTCATTTTAATGAAAAATCAGTTTTTTAAGTACCACTTAGTGGTTTCACTATTCATCAAAAATTGATGTTTTTCATAAAAATACCAAAACTTCACCCTACGCTATATTTGATATTCTGAATTCAAAATTTATGTCAATTTTAAGAAATTAAAAACAAATAAGTTACATGAATTAATTTAATAATTAATTCCCGCTGTCAGAGCAAATAACGTGTTTTTTATGAAACAATAAGTTCAATAGATTGACACTAGTTTAATTCCAATTTCAAATTGAAATTAATTCCAACAAACACTATTGGATTAAATGGTAAAAATATATTCAAATTTAACTTTAAAACCAATTCAAAATATAATCTAACCATATAACTAAATTAGATGAAAAAGCTGTTTTTATTGTAAAATGTAGTATTTTTCACTATTCATTAAAAAAATGAACGTTGTTAGAAAAATACCAAAAAATTATCCAAAGTAAATTTCAATGTCCCATTCATAGAGAATAAGTTTATTTTGACAAATAGAAATTATAAAATTGTCAAAAGTTTGATTTAAAAATGTTTTTCCATCAAAAAGGCAGTAAAACAATATTTTTAAAATATCAGTGTATTCCATGCTTAAGATTGGATTTATTCTCATTTTAAGCCTCTAAAACACTATATATTTCAGTAGTAGACATAGATAAAAATAACTATTATTCATTACTTACTTGAGATGTTACATCCTTCCCACCTTTATAAAATTGTGTCTCCGTAATTTATTTACTTATCGAATAAGTGCGGGTATTTAGCCCTCATTGCATTTTCAGATTTCCATGTTGCCTCTTCAAACATGTGGTTTTTCCACAAAACCATTACATGATGAATCATCTTATTCTGTAACACTTGATCCATATGTTCAAGAATATGTACCGGTTGTTCCTCATAAGATAGGTTCTCTTCCATCTGAACTACCTCTCGACTCAAAACATGAGATGGATCTGGCATATACTTTCTCAACATCGAAACATGAAAAACATTGTGTACCTGAGATAAACTAGGAGGTAAAGCCACTCGGTAAGAAACTGATCCAACTCTCTCTAGAATTTCATATGATCCAATATCCTTAGACTCATCTTTCCTTTCTTACCAAATTGCAATACACTTTTCCATGGTGATACTTTGAGAAAAACATGATCACCTACCTCAAAAGAGAGATCCTCTTGTTGTCCGCATAACTCTTCTTCCTTCTCTGAGCTGTTCTCATGTGTTTCTCTATCAGTTGAACTTTTTCTGCCAACTCTTCTACCAATTCTGGTCCCATCAGCTTCCTTTCACCAACTTCATCCCAGAAAGCTAGAGTTTGACATCGCTTCCCATATAACGCCTCATATGTTTCCATCTGTAAACTGGAATGAAAACTGTTATTATAAGAAAACTCAACCAAAGAAATATGTTGGTCCCAACTTCCCTGATAATCCATCGAACAAGCACGTAGCATATCCTCCAAAGTCTGAATTGTTCGTTCTGACTGTCCATCCGACTGAGGTTGTAAAGCTGTACTAAAATTAAATTCAGTACCCAACGTCTTCTGAAGGCCTTTCGAAAAGTTAGGAGTGAACCTCGGATCACGGTCAGATACAATGGAGTGAGAAACTCCATGTAACCTGAATATCTCTTTAAGATACAAACATGAAAGTTGATCTAGGGAAAAAGTATCTCGTATGGCAAGGAAATGAGTTGATTTAGTCAAGTGATCAACAATAACCCAGATTCCATTATTACCTCGAGGTGTTTTCGTCAATCCCACAACGAAGTCCATGGATATATTTTCCCATTTCCACTATGGAACTGGTAAATGTTGAAGCATCCCTTTCGGTAACTGTCGCTCTGCTTTAACCTGTTGACAAGTCAAACACTTCACTGTAAAATCAGTAATATCCCGTTTCATTCCGTCTCACCAGTAATACTTCCAAATATCTCTATACATCGTAGTACTACCAGGATGGACTATAAATAGAGAACTATGAGCTTCACATAAAAAATCTCTCTTCAACTGTGAATCACACGACACACACAATATCATCCCAAATCTCAAAACAAAATCATTATCAATTTTGAATTTAGGCAACTTATCTTTCTGAACCAGCTCTACCTTTTTCTGCAACTCACTGTCTTGCTTCTGTGCTTGCTTGATTCTATTTGATAGAGAAGATTTCACTGATACCTGAAACAAAAAATAAGTACATCCTGCACCAACAACTTCTATGCCAATGTTCATCAAATCCTTAACCAAAGTATCACGTTCCAAACACAACATTGTTAATGAAGCATTACTTTTTCGACTCAAAGTATCAGCCACTTTATTTTCTTTTCTTTAATGGTAATGAATTGTAAAATCATAATCTTTGATTAATTCTAGCCATCTCCTCTGTCTAATGCGTAATTATTTCTGAGTGAATATATACTTTAAAATTTTGTGATCGGTATATATATCACACTTTACTCCATACTAATGATGCTTCAAAATTTTTTAAGCAAAAACTACAATAGCTAATTCCAAATCATGTGTAGGGTAATTTACCTCATGATTTTTCAACTGTCGTGAAGAATAAGCAATTACCTAATAATTCTACATTAGGACAAAACCAAGTCCTTTCATTGAAGTATCACTATATATAACAAACTCCCCATTCTTGTAAGGTAGTGCCAAAACTGGAGCATTCACCAATCTTCTTTTCAATTTCTGAAAACAATCATCACATTCTTTTGTCCAGATAATCTTAACACCATTTCGAGTTAGCTTAGTCATTGGACTAGATAACCATGAAAAATTTCTAACAAACCTTCGGTAATAGCCTGCCAAACCAAGGAAGCTACGAATCTCAGTTACATTTGTGGGTCTTGGACATTCTTCAACAACCTTTGTTTTTTCCAGATCAACAGTTATCCCATCTTTAGAAACAATGTGACCCAGGAAAGAAATTTTTTGTAACCAAAACTCACACTTGATGAATTTCCCATACAATTTATTTTCTTTTAACGTTTTCAAAATAACCCTTAAATGTCTTTCATGCTTCTCTTTACTTTTAGAAAACTTCAAATTATCATCAATGAAAACCACGACAAACTTATCCAAGAACTCATGGAAAATTCTATTCAAAAAGTCCATGAATATAGCAGGTGCATTTGTTATCCCAAAAGGAATTACTACAAATTCATAATGTCCATATCTTGTACAAAACACAGTCTTCGGAACATCTTCTTGCTTTACCTTCAGTTGATGGTACCCCGATCTCAGGTGAATCTTTGAAAAATACTGAGCTCCCTGGAGCTGATCAAAAAAATCATCCATATGAGGCAGTGGATATTTGTTCTTAACAATGATTTTATTCAAGGCTCTATAATCAATGCAGAGTCTCATTGAACCATCATTCTTTTAAACAAATAAAACAGGAGCACCCCATGGTGATGTGCTAGGTCGAATGAAACCTTTCTCTAATAAATCTTATAATTTCTCCTTTAACTCTAAAAGATCAATTTGAGCCATTCAATAAGGGGGTTTTGAAATTGGATTAGAATCAGGAACTAAGTCAACAGTAAACTCAACTTCCCGATCTAGTATTATTCCAACAAACTCGTTAGGAAAAACATCAGGATACTCATTTAACACTGGCACGTCATTAATCTGAACAGTTCCCTTGTTTTCAACAATATGTGAAAGGTAACATTCCTTTCTATCTTTTAGAAGTTTCTCAGCCTCTTGATATGTTATCAATAGTAAGGGTTCATTCTTGTACACAAACTGAAAGTATTTCTGAAAAAAAACTTCTTTATCTCTACTGTCAATCTTAGCATGGTAAAGAGAGAGCCAATCCATTACCAGGATAACATCAAACTCTACTAGAGGTAGAACAATAATGTTTGCAAGTAGTTTCTTTCCACATATAATGATAGGAAGATTCTTATAAATTATTTTTTCCTCAACATTTCCCCCAGGTGTTTTTACCACAAGTTCAGGAGTCATTTCTTGAGATGGTATTCCCATTTTACTAGAAATGTTTTCAGAGATGAAAGAATGTGTAGACCCCGAATCAAACAACACACTGGCATAATCTGAAAAAACAAACAAAGTACCTAAAATATCATCATTTGATTGCCCGACATCTGCTGAAGTAGTTGCAAAGGATTTCACTACCCCTTTCTGCTTGTAGTCTAACTGCTTCACATCACTCAAGCACTTTTTCGGACACTCGTTTGCATAGTGACCCATCTCATTGAACATAAAACATTTCACTAACTATAAATCATGTTTGGTCTCACCTTCAACTTGATCTTTTTCAGTGCAATCACGAGCCTTATGTCCCATCTTACCACTTCGGTAGCACGTTCCAGAATTCAGAAGACATTCACCAGCATGGATTTTACCACATTTATCACAAACTGGAAACATAATTTCTTATTATCAGACTTTTTGGAAGATTTCTTTCCTTTCTCTTGCCACCTTGGTCTCTTCTTCTATTGGTTGTTATAGAATACTTGGTCATCAGCAAACTCTATTTCCACCTTCTCAGCACATCAAACAAGCTTTTCATAACTTTTGAACTCACGAGAAGCTAAATCCCTTCGATATTTTGGCTTTAATCTTGAGTAAAAATGATTTATTTTACAATCAAGGTCTCAGATAAAATTTGGAGCATACCTTGCCAATAGAGTGAACCTTTCTTCATAGGCAGTCACTGAGTCTTCCTCTTGCCTCAATTCCAAGAATTTCTTTTCGATCCTATGTAGAATAGCCATAGGGAAATACTTCTCAAGAAACATACCTTGGAATTCATCCCAGTCGAGAGCATCAATCTCATCAGCATCCATGATATTTTTACCCATCGACCACCACTGATCGGCTTCACCCTCCAAACGATAAATAGCAAGACTAACCTTTTGATTGTCTGAACACCCCATGACATAAAAAATTTCTCAAGTCCTTTAATCCACCCTTCAGCTAGAACAGGGTCAGATGATCCTCTAAATGATGGGTGATGTTTCCTCATGAAATGTTCAACCACTGACATGTTCCTCTACAGTTGATCTGACTAATCTCGTGCATGGATACCAACACCATTTATCTCTTGAGTCAAATGCGCCATTACTACAACAAACTGTTCAGTTCCAATTCCAACCATCTCAAGATGCTGATTCGGAAGGTTATTTCCTTCGATATGCCTTCCTAGCACTAGTTCCCTATTTCCTCTGCGGAAAACCATTCTGAACAAACATGTCTTAGATGAAGCAACATGGTAATCTTCAAATGATATATCATTTCAAAAAACAATTGGATAATCATTTAATAGATTTCTAACTCTTAATATTATCTAAACACACCTCTGATACCCACTATATGGCCCTAGCCTTAAACCTTACCTAATCTTGAGATATTTCACGAATAAACCTTGAGGATCTTTTCAGGTTTAGAGTTTTAGAGAATTAGATCATAAAACATGAATTACATTCCACATTTAAACAAAGTGGTTACATAAAAGATAGTACTCATTTTTTCCCATCAAGGGAAACATATTTAAAATAAATAATGGATTCTTTCATGACACTTACTTGACATTATCATCATATCAGGTACCCTTCCCTTGACCTGTGAAAAACATTTCAAAAAATTGGGATGAGCATAAAAATCTCAGTAAGGGATATAAAAATATGGAAAGGAAACATGAGTACATGTATACATAGGAATGAAATGATACATTACCCATACAACATAATCACTTTAACATACCTCATCAAATCATGAATAAATCATAGAAATCATAAGACATAAAGGTAACTCGAGGCATTCATAACATTATTACGTAGGGAGTAACCCTATTGGTTACGTTTAGAATACCCATCACAGTATATTCCCTAAATCTCTTCGGAGAAACCATAACGTTTAACTCCTTCACATTACCCAATGCATGGGAGTGCTATATCGAGCTCACCCGCCCTTAATTTTTCACGAAACCACACATCTTCATAATAATTCCAATGAACCATAACATAATCGTATCACATAAATATACGTAAATTAAACATAACATTTCCACATTTCAATCAAAAGATATCAATACAACACATTGATATAATATAAACTTTATGAAAACCATTTTCAATACCAAAATAAAATAAAAGTAAAACATGGTATTTATTTTTCTTTTAAAAATAAGGTATGGCTTGTAGAGGAAGCCGAAACTCAAATAATGGTCACGACGGCGGAGAAGTCGTTGTCGCCGCATACGTACGACAAAAAAAATTCATTTTTGTCATTTTGTAAAATGCTTCGTATAAAAAAAATATTCTTTTTAGATAAACATAATAGTCAAAGGGGTTTATACACCGTATAAAATAAGGTTGTGTATAAAACAAAATATACCTCAATGAATGGAGATTGAGACGAAGTCCCATACCTCGGGTCCAACTTGACTCGATTGTTCTTTAATATCCTGAATAATAAATTTGAGTTAATTTCTACTTGCATAAGAACCTTTTTAAAGTTCACTATTCCTTTTATATCACTTATTACCATGTCATGAACACTATGTTATTATTTAAGTTAATAATGGTCGTTTTAATGATCATTGGTACTTGAGTGAAAAATAAACTCTTTATAATTAGAAGTTGTTCATGTGGTAAAAGATCTATTATATCCAGAATTGTATTCATGATGTAGATATCATATATATCATATATATCTAGTACATGCATGAATTTATAATATTACATAACATTTAGAGGTAAGAAATGAAATGCACCATTCATGGAGACGGTAAGCCGTACGTACGCATGAACGCTACTTCCATTTCTATTTCATATTTAATGGAATTAAAAAATAATGATACATAGTAGTATTTTAATTCCAGTATGGTATCATATATAGTATCATTAAATATATCCTTTATACGTACCACATATTGTATTAACGAATCAAATCACTTTGAGGGGGCGGTAGTCCGCACTTCCTAAAATGAAGATATCGCGTATAGCTATAATGGAACCCATAATGGTATTCCATAATTGAAAAATACAGAAGATTATAGATAACATAAACATATTGTATATCATATATAAATATAGGGACATATTAATGGCCACCATTGATGGTGTTAGATGAATATTGAACAATCATCATTTCGTGAGGCCGAAATTCACCATCCACGGAAACAGTATGTTCTTTAACCATTAGATGTTGGTGTGTGTAAGTGTAGCTCGAATCCTTCTTATAACAACATCCTAGTATATGTAAGATACTGTTGTTGTTACAAAATAAATTAATAAAAAGAGTTTAGGGGGTTGGAGAAGAAAAATAAAACATAAGAACACAAGAGAAGACACTACCTTTAAATCGGGTAAGTCTTTTTGATTTGAGCTCAAAGGCTTCCTTGGGAAGAATTATTCCCAATGTGAGGCTTCTAAGAGTTATAGAGGGATGTGGAGAGACAAAATGGGTAGAGTTTGGCCGAGCCAAATTCTTGAGAGGTGTGGGTAGGGTGGTAGAGGTGGGGGCCTTTTATAAGAGGAGAGGAGGGGCACTCTTTGAATGTTAAGAAAAGATACTTTGTTATAAAATTATTTTCAGATAAAAGATGTCCCACAATTATAAATTTAGAGGATAAGGTGATAAGGGTTCTAAATACACCCATACAATAGGTTTTTGACAACTGTAGGTCTTAGATTTTACATTATATTTTCATTTTATTTAAATCGTAAAATAATGAGGTCATCGCTGCATCATCATGGTGTCAAAATTAATTTAATTTATTTAATTTCTGAAAATTAGAAAAAAAATATCTTCATGTATGAAATCCTTCTATCATTCCAATGACTACTTATAGTCAATAATATGACTTGTATAAACCCATGTAAAAATTGTTTTAGTAAAATAACTCATGTTTGTGACATTTTTACTTTTACTTTAAATAAAAGGCATTAATGTCTTTATCTTACCCAAGTGGCTTCATGGGGTCCCAAAAATCGACCCATGGGTTGTATTGGTCGGCCATTACACATCCAATAAGGGTAGTACATGTTTCTTGGTCATTTCATATTATTAAAACATTATTCTTACCTTAAATTACACTAATTACCTCTAATCGTGATTAAAAACTTTAAAGTTACTATTCACCAAAAAATTATTTTAATCTCATTGAACCACATTTTACTTCTTAATGACAACCATGTATTTCGTATTTTTGAAATTCAAAACACAGAGGTGGTAAAATTTCATTTAAATGAAAAATCAGTTTTTTTAGTACCACTTAGTGGTTTCACTATTCATCAAAATTTGATGTTTTTCAGAAAAATACCAAAACTTCACCCTAAGCTATATTTGATATTCTGAATTCATAAATGATGTATATTTTACAAAATTCAAAACATATAAGTTACATTAATTAATTTAACAATTAATTCCCGCTATCAGAGAAAATATCGTGTTTTTTATGAAACAATGAGTATCAAAAGATTAACACTAATTTAAGTCCAATTTCAAAGTGAAATTAATTACAACGAAAACTATTGTATTAAATGGTAGAAATATATTATAATTGTACTTTAAATCCAATTCAAAATGTAATCTAACCATATAATTAAATTATATGAAAAAGCAGTTTTGATGTAAAATGCAGTATTTTTCACTATTCATTAAAAAATGAACATTGTTAGAAAAATACCAAAAAATTATCCAAAGTAAATTTCAATGTCCCAATCATAAAGAATAATTTTTTTTGACAAATAGAGCCTATAAAATTGTCAAAAGTTTGATTTAAAAATGTTTTGTCGTAAAAAGGCACTAAAACAATCTTTTAAAAATATTAGTGTATTACATGCTTAAGATTGGATTTATTTTCATTTTAAGCCTCTACAAAACTATATAATTCATTAGTAGACATAGATAAAAATATCTATTATTCATCACTTACTTGGGATGTTACCCTCATAATATACGATTAGTCTGCATAATAGTTCAAGACATAATTCCTCAAAATATGTTTATAAGACATTGAACATATGCTCAAACATAAAATTATAAACCCATGATGATATCCCAAACTTATAAAAAAACATCATAATATTTAAAGTTTTCTAAACAGACCTCTGATACCAATTATATAGCCCCAGCTTTAAACATTACATAATCTTGAGTTAAGGAAATAATTCACATTGAGGGTTTTTTGAGGCATAAATATATATATAATTAGGCCATAAATATTATATAATTTTTCAATACATTACTTGTGGATAATAAAACTCATTCTCCACTTTTTCCACCAAAGGAATACATTAAAAAACCATGATTTTTTCTGGATAAAAATATTCATGACTTCTTCTATTCTCCTACACATCCAAATACCATTTGGAATACATTTCAAAAACATTGGATGACAATAAAAATATCGGTAACAAAAATAAAACAATTAATATAATCATTAATTAATGAATATTTAGCACCCATGAAAACATTTTTCAAAACATTATAATTTTTACTAATAAATCATAAACTACATAACTTACATAAATAAATCATAATATTCCTATAAAAATTAATATAAATCATAAAATATAAAGGAAAAATTGGGGATATATATCAATATTACATTTTATCTTTCACAGCTACATTGGGGGTAACAATCGTGGTAACATTTGGAATACACATCAAAGTATAACGAAATATCTAAGGAGAAACCATAACATTGACCTCTGGAACAATACCTATTTCCTAGGAGAGCAATCATGGGCTCACATGCCCTCGGGTAATAAAAAACCATCCATATACATAATAAATTCCCAATAACCATGACATAATCATCAAACATAAAACCATATTAAAGGAAAAATAACATTTCCACATTTGCATTCACAGTATACAATATATAGATATTTAAATAATTAATCCAATTTAAAAAATACATTTAAATTATTTAAAATGATTATCTTTGAATCAAAATATACCGAAAATTTTTGAAACATTTAAAGGAATTAACATTTTAAAACATTATATTCAAAATAAATAAATCCATAAAACAATATTTATAAGATGAATGTAAATGATAAATGATTATATGAATATATCATCAAAACATTTACAACTATGTTTTTGTTAAAGAGAACATAATCAAATGAGAAATAAATGAATAGAAAAAATTAATGAATAACATGAAATAGAACATATAATATCTTGAGAATAAGGATATGCATGATATCATATGCCAATGGGCATTATATACACCACATAAATGTGAATTTGTGCATAACAACAAATAAGCCTATGTGAAATGTAAATTGAGACGAAATCCCTTACAATGGTCGTATATTTAAATTAAGGATAAATTAATGACATAATTACATGTGGTAAAAATAAATACACCCAATACAAGTGGATCTTCAGTGTAAAACAATCATAGTTAATTCACAAGTATTCATGGAAAAACAAAACTAATTACATGGATATTTAACACAATGAAATCCGAATGAGTGAAGACTTCACTTACATCTAGTTTGACATGACTTGTTCATTATTTATATTATAAAATAATAAACTTATTTAAATAATTACTTGATTCATGAACCTTTTTTATGTTTAATATTCATTTTACTATTCTTATTACCATGATATAGAAATTAGTTAATTACATGATTTCATATAAGACGTTTTGTCGATGATTAGTACATGAGTCAAAAATGAACATGCTATAATTTCAAAATTTCCTTGTGGAAAAAATTACATTATCTGAATAATATTATTAGTTATTTAAATAACATATATAACTAAAATATATGAATTTATAATATTCCACTACATTTTTAGAAAAGAAATGAAATGCAATGTTCATTGAGACGGTATGTCATATGTAGGCATGAATGACACATTCATTTCATTATCATATTAATGAAATGAAAAATAAAAGATGCATAGGTATATAATAATTATAGTATAATATCTATGTTATATATGTAACATATGGTCATTAAATCAATCATTTATACTTTTAATGTATGTCTTGAACGAATCATATCCCTTTGAGGGTCGGTAGTCCATACATACTCAAATGAAATTATTGTATTTACACATTATAGATAAATGAAAGGTATGTTGTAAATAACTAATTAATAAGAATAAATAAAATAAAATAAAATATATATTTAATATAGAAGTACACTCCCATCATAAAGTACACCATGAGAGGTGGTAGGATACAATTGAATAATCATTTTTTCATGAGGCACTAGTTAGCCATACAAAGAAAAAATATGTTTTATATCTATTAGATGGAGGTATGTGTATGTTTAGGTAAAACCCATATCATAAAAACATCATAGTATACATACTATACTGGTTTATTTATAAATAATTTAAAAAAGAGTGGTTAGGGTGATGGAGAAGGAAAATAAATGAAAGGAGCGTGAGAGAAGATGTTACCAATAAATTTGTTAACCACCATTCATTTGATCCAAAAGGTATCCTTGAGTGTCTTTATACCCAAGGTATGGATTCTAATTATATGGGAGGGATGTTGGGAGACTATATCAGTAGATATTGGATTACCCAAGTGGCTTGATATGTGTGAGAATGTGGTAAGAGGTGGCTTCCTTTTATAAGATAGAGGAGGGTCTCGTTAAGAAGGTTTTGAAGTAATATTTTATTATAAATTTATTTTCGAATTATAATAGATCAAAATTGATATATTTTGAGAAAACAAAGAGAATAGGTCTATGTTATCTAATCAAATATTTTTTAGGCAAGTTTAGATCTAAAATTGAACCCTATCCTTTTTTCTTTAACCCTTGTCTAAATAAATTAACTCTTATCATGCCTTCTTGTATTATTAAACTATATGATTAATATAGTTACTATAAAAATATAATATAACATAAAACGGATAATTATTAATTTTTATATCATTATATATGTTTGTCGGTGTAATATTATATTTTTATGACGATTATATCATTTAATAAAATATTAACTATTTTAAAAACTTATATTTGTCAAAAATGACACTATTTATTAATTGATTTTTTTTAAATACACAAAAACATTATTAATTAGATAAAATTACATTCACTAAAATAAATATTTTTATAATCATCCAAAAAAAATTTATGGCATCAAAAGATTCATATTATATTTATTTTAATATTTATAATAAATTTTGTTTGAATTTTTTATTAATAAGGTAATCAATTCATCGTCATTGTGTCATAAATAAATTTATTTATATAATGAATAAAAATTTGAAAAAATACCATGATGTATATAATATTCCTAGATTTATAATGACTATTTATAGTCAAATATATAAACTATATAAACTAGCATTAAAATTGTTTTAGTAAAAATATAAAATTTTATGTTATATTTCCCTTCAATTTAAATTATTTATTATAACATGCCATTTTCAAAACCAAGTTGCTCCACAATTACAAAGGATTGGCCTAATGATTTTTTGGACTCCAACGAATTATTAAATTAGATTAGGATACATTTTAGGGTTCTTTAATATTATTCTAATATTTTGTAACCTTATTTACCTAATTTAGCATTTAACCGTGGTAAATAAAATTAATTACTAATGTTTCTATTCATAATATCAAAAAATATAAGGTGACTAATTATATAATTGGGAACTTCTTATTAATAATATAGAATATATATTTTGAAATTGAAAATAGAAAAGCTGAAGTAATTAATTTAAAATAAATTCTCATTGTCAAAACCCGAAAATGGTTTTTAAGAAATAAAAACTATAAAATGATTGACACTTGTTTATATCAAATTCAAATGTGAAATTGCATCCAATGTCCAAATTTGGATTAAATGATATAAAAAATCCAATTACACTTTAAAACCACATAATAAGATAATAATACTATATAAATAAATTATACACAACATATATTTTGAAATAAAATGCATTTTTTCACAATTCATTAAAATATTATCATCATCAGAGTAAATATCAAAATTTCACCCAAGGTAAATTTTTATGACCCTATTCCATTTCCTATGTTTATTATGTCAAATAAAAATTATATAATTGTGAGAAACTATATTTAATGAAGGATCTCAATCAAAAGATGGTAAAAATTTATTTCTTTTGTAAAATACTTCTTTTATCATAAAAAATGATTTTCTTAATTATATAATATCTAGAAGACATTTAAGATTAAATTGAAACATTAAATCGAATATAAGATTTATATTTTTCCTTTAATAAAAATTAAAAAAGTGTGATATGATTTTATAAAAAAAATTATATTCTTTTAAATAGGGTTTAATTGAAACACATCTTTTATATTCAATTGGTTTTTATTTTCATTTCAAATAAATTTGGTAACCCAATAATCATTATTTAAGCATGTATAAACCATATTATTATATTTTAGTAGATACTATTCATTCCTTCCATTCCAACGTATCCATTATAATTGTATAATTTAAATAAAATTATTAAGATTTTCATTTAAGCTTGATGAAGTGTATCATGTATGCTCTTGAACATAATGTATCATTCTTCAAACTAGAGATACTATACATCACTTCATAGAGGTGGTAATATACAATTATGAATTCATGACATTATCATTTTCTAATGTATTTTAATGAGATATAAAATTTCATTTAAATAAAAATATCTCATTATATTGAATATACTAATTCCATTGTGTTAATGTGGCTATTGAAAATTTTTAGTACGATTAATAAAAAATTAATTGGGAAAAGACCAGTAAGGATATTTACCAATTTTTTTGAATCCTCTTTTGAAAATATTTACAAGGATTATTTTTAGGGTATTCAGGGAAGAAACCATAATTTAGTGTATATTGATATTGGTAGGGTACATGGATCATTGTTTGTTCAGATAAAGGGATTAAGCAGTGTAGATAAGAGAGGAGAAGAAGTTCCCATTTAAAATTTTTAGTGGGGGGAAACATGTAAATACATTAAATTTTATTATATAATATATGTATTACAAAATCCAAGTGAACCATACAATACTAGGTTTCACTAAAAATGTAACCTAATATTTTTCTCTATATGAACTTTAGGGAACCTCCCCTTGTGTAAGAGGTTAGGGACTAACTATTAGTTACTAACAAAAAATTTTAGGAGAGTACACCTGTAATAATAAAAGATTTTTTTGAATGATTTTTTTAAAGAAATTATTTATTTGAAATTATTCATTACATGAAACATTGATTTTACATTTTGATACAGAAAACACTATGAATTTATTTTGTTGGAAAAAATATAGAGTTTATATTTCATTACACCAAAAAACGAGTTTTAACAAAAGGTGATATACTAATAAAATTTTATTATTTAATTTGATAGTAAACACATAGCTATTGCACTGAATATATAGAATATATTTGGCTTATTTATGAAAATACATGGTTTACAGATGTATATATAAATAATAATTTGGTAACTAATTGATTATAAAATAAATAAAACATTTCAAAATAAAGGGTATAATTTTTTGAAAATCCTTTATTATCCACATAATAACCTTTTACCTCAATAAATAAATGAAACAATTTTTTGTAATGATTTTAATAAAAAAATATATTTTTTTATATTCAATAATAAATTTACCCTTCATCAAATGTGTTTTCTAGAATGGAGATAAGAAAAAATCAATTTTTATTCCGAAAACTATGTTTTGTTAAATTCTGTTTTGACGGCTTTCTTAATTTTCAAATGTTGTAATTTTTTTTAAAATATAATATGTATTTATTAAATTGGAGTAAAAAATTTAAATTAGGGTATATTTTTGGTGTTTTTTGGGAATGTTTCGTTTTTTTATGAATAGTGAGAAATAATGAGTTTTAGGTGAAAATGTCCTTTAAGTTAAATTATTGATAAAGATAAATTATATTTAAAATTCGTTTAATGTAAAATTTAAGAAATTATATATACATTAATCCAATTTTAGTTATTGAAGAAAATTTCATATTTAACTGTGATATAAGAACATTTTATACTTTTTAACATTTTATCTATAAAACATTTCTTTGTTGTCATGTCTGTTGGATTAATTATAAATTTAAAGTTTTCATTATTTAAATTCAATTTGAAAAAATAGATTCCATGATTTTAAGTATCATAATTTATTTTATATTATATGTTAATATATATTTTTATCCATTATTAATTTTAAATAGAGTTAAAATTATCTATCATGATTAAAGAAAAAATGTGTTTAATAGGGTTTAAACTATAAATATAAGGATAAAAATTACCAATAATAGTTTCTATAATCATTTTAATGGATATATTTAGACCATATCTTGATTATTGTTCTATCTTGAGCTATTTTTTTCACTTTGGGAAGGTTGAAAATGTAGGTACACTTTTTTTCAATCAGTTACTAGCGTTCGCCTCTACACACTTATAAATGACCACTTCTCTCCTATCATCATCACAACATATAATAATTTTGATACGAAAATAACTACAAAAATAACATAAAAACATCCCTTTTATAATCCTATAATCCTTATATAGAAATTAATTCCATCATAGGGGGGAATTTGGTACAAACTGAAGTAGGATACACAAAGAACATATAACATTTATCCACTAGAGTTGTTGTTTTATTTATTCCTCACAGTAAATTATTTATTATTATACCATGAAGAAATAATAAACTAAATTTAATATATATATTGATATGTTTTTATGATACGGTAATCACCTAAAACCATCGGCATTTACATTAAATGGGTAATAAAATCTGTATTCGTATATACGGAAGAATACTACCTCGTGAACTGATGTCATTAATTTTTCCTATTAAAACCTCTCGTGGTGGAAATGATGATTAATTTATTTTTTATATATTATATATAGTATATTTTTCTGATTCTATAATTATAATATCATATATACCGTCACGAAATACATTTTTTGGGAATATTATAAACCCACCTGTGTGTACAGTGGACATTCGCCTTATAATGTGATGTGATTAATTCATGATTAACATAAAAGATAATAATGATGATTCAAAGAAAAATGTGTGATACATATGACATAAATATATATTTTTAACGATAATATATAATTTATGTTTCTTTTTCTTAGTATTTAAGGAAAATGGAAATGACATTCATATACATATAGGGCACACGGTCTTCATGAATGAATGAATTTCATTTTCTATAAAAAAAATTTATTGATTAAAGTAAATAAATTTAAATTGATTATATATGATATTGATATTTTTTAGATAATTATTTAGGCTATTGAAAAATGCTGAAATTATAGGGACCGAAAATAAAAAATCCAAACAAATACAAAAAAACAGTAATCACCTAAAACAATACATCAACAAGTCAATGTTGATGAATGGGTAATAAAAAAGAAATATGTAAATAACATATGGTATGATTTATATTAGTATGGTTCTAAATAAATTTTATAAAAAATATTTATTTTATATGAGGATTTAATTTTTATAATGAAATTCAAGACTAATGGTATGAAATTTTGGATCTATCTTTTATTTATGGGAGACATATGAAAATACACCACTCATTTATTTTATGTAGTGAATAAAATAACCATTAATGTATTTTATTATTATTCTATATAAAATTATGAGTATTTAAAAATATAATCTAGTATCTATCATTGATGGGGTTTACTATTCCAAATTTAATATTGTATGGTATTTTGTCTTAATTTGACTTCCTTTAGACGTATGTTATGTTATGCACCTATATTCATTCATGTGGTGTATGAATTTATCCTTTTAAATGTAATATAAAAAATTTATTTATCCTCTTTATATTTTATATTTCATTTTATTTTATTACTTCATGGGTCTAACGATTTTACGTCACCAATTTGGTAATGATTTTTTTGTTACAATCTCATCATTTATCAATATTAATTAGGATTTTGGTTTATATTAGAAAATATTGTGATCAATATATCAAGAAAAAAAAATTATTATTAAATTTATATTGATAAAGATAGTTTTAAATTTTAATATCATTCATATAACCTTCATTACATAATATAATTGAGAATTTCTTTATGAAAATATTATTTTATTTGTCTCCTAAGTCAGAAATTTGTTTTCTTCCAAGAGAAAGTTTTTAATTTTTTTAATTATTCTCATATTATTTTTTAATTTAATTTAGATATGTTTTATTTTTTTACAAATTATTTTATTAAGAGTTTCCATTTGGTTTACAAAACAAATATTTATTTGGATTTTCTAAAAAATATTAATGGAATATTGTTTTATATTTCACAACATGAACAAAACATCTATTTATCATGTATATTATTTTCATTGAATCGTTACTTATATTTTTTCTTGATTAATTTAAAATAAAATTAGATTGAAAATATTTTATGTTTCATGATATTTTTTCAAAGTTGAAAGGATATTATACTCCAGATATGTTTTAATTTTTTTTTAAACATCATTTATGTGATTTCTAGGTTATTTTTAAAGAAATTGATTTTTAAAATAAATTTTTCTTTTAAATAATATTTTCAAGGAAAATATATTTTCCACATGAAATGTTTCTATTTCGAAAAATAGTTTATGTACCCCGATATGGAGGTGGATTGTGATATGGTAGAATAAAATAACGGTCTCCTTGAATATTTTCTATTCATAAAATAATATGCTCAAATCTATCTTTCTTATAGAAGAGAATAAAATTATAATAATAACATGAATATAGAACAATAATATAACCTGGTTTACCCTCACTATGATATTTAAAATGAGTATAATATTGAATGTTCCTACGTAATAAATATGCTAAATTTCACTACTATTACAAGGTTATGAGTATACTGATTATCTCTCCAAGATTAGAACCGATATCAATTTGAGATATCACTACTCTCTCAATTGAACTATGATAAATCATACATCATAAGAATATTTTATATTAATGAATATCTTAATAATCTGGTCACACATAAAAAGGATATAATGTTCAGTTTTCACCCTCACATCATATATATTTCACCATGTATAAAATTCCTTATAGAGAGACCCTTCACCAACTAGTTCTTCTCTATTATGAACTACATTAATCCATTCATGAACTATCCTAAATCATGTATAGTGAGGTATTCATGGAAAATTTATTATTTTTGGATCACCTTTACTTCAAGTATGGATTTTCCTTCATGATTGGGTGATAACAAATGAATTTTTTTCCTTAATGAACTATAATGCCTCGAAAACACCATATGTGAACTATCTTCATGTACTGCCTCCTTTTACGAATTTCTCCCTTTAGAATCACATTATAATTATAGAAATTATAACTATGATGATAATCTCAATGATAATTGAATATATAATATTGAATTGATTAGGGTTCTTTTATATTATGACATAAATTTTGCAAAAACATGTTAATCACAATTACTATAAAGTCCATTACATATTAATCAACACAAAAAAATGAAATTCTATGTGGTCCGCATTGCTCCTATTTTCATTGTGACATACTAAAAATCACTATCATCATTGAGAAACCCAAATAATCTTGTTAATTAATATTTATAAGATGTTCTTATACCTCATTGAACATTTCAATGTCCTTAATTCATCGTCTTCAATCACAACTGACAACCTCCCCCATATACTTCTTTGTGGTTCTCATTTCATATCTATTATGGAATGTGAATTATTTTATATTTACTTACAAAAAATATTTTATATTCATTATGGTTCACCGTTAATTTTATTTTTAAATCATTCAATTTTTATAAAAAGATTTCTAATTCTGATTCCCAATAATTTTACAAACACTGGGAATCTGTGCCGCCTTCAAGACATCTACATTGATAGAAATCACCCTGGAATTTTTTCAACTATCTTTCTATAAAAATAGTCAACCTCGAAACCCCATAATGTGTCCTTGATGGATTTTAGTACAATATTATTTAATGATATATAAAATTAATCATCCATCTAATAAGACATATTTTAATAGTACATGTGCTTTATTGAGTATATTAACCAAGGGTATAATTATTATTCATTATTTTAATGGATAATTATGAAAGGATGTTTATGAAAACCAATTATCCTCCACAATTCATACCATGATAGAATTATTATGAAACAATATTCATTTTCATGGGTTGTTCTATGAATAGGTGATGAAATGATTATGAAACCTGTCACTTTTCCATTGGTTATGATGTGAGGAAGTGTTTATGAAACCCATTTCATTTCATGGGTTATAATATGATAATTTGTTTTATTATAATGGGACACAAAATTGAATTATTTTCATTATGATATAGGTGGGCCCTATATTACCCTCAAATTAATTGGTAATAATTAATGTTATATGAGCTCAAAGTGTACATAAATGGTTATACCATGTCCAAAAAGTGTAAAAAAAGTTCATACCAATCCTAATGTAGGTATATGGGTTGTTATCCCAAAAAAACATGTTATTAATGTATTGGTTGGTTTCTTTTCATATTATTTTCTACACTTATGTGTATTCAACAAATCTATGTCTTATTCCAATTTTATTCTCCAATAGACCATGTTCATTGATTCCCTTATGACTTAGGTATTATGAACTGCCAATATTCATTCCATAATATTAAATTATGATCCATTATAAGAAGGTTATGGTTTTAAAATGTTATTATCTTATTATCATACAATTATTTTCATGTTATACTTTCACATATCCCTTTTTACCCTTATTGTGAATTTAATTTAACCATTTCTTATGTTTCCTTCACCTAGGTTATGAATAAATAAATTTATTATGATTTTCAAATGATGGGTGGTAGTGTTGAAGTACATAGTGTGAGATGATGATTTTTAGCCATGGAATATTTTTTTGGGCTTCCTTGTTTCGAGAGACACTAATATATCATAGTCCTATGATATTTATTTTTACATAATAATGTATAATCCTAAAAATTATGTAATATCTAAATATGATATGAATGGGTATCTATAGTTAGAATAATTATAAAGGTTTAGTTATCCATTAGAGACTTGTAGGATAATGATTTAGAGAGTACACTAGAGACATTTATATGAATATTTCTAGTTATTTTTTACTGAAAAGTCAAATGATGCGTTAATTTATAGGATGCTATCCCAGAATACTGGTAATGTATTGAGAAAGTGGTTTCCATACAATTACATCCCTATCCAGATACAACATGTATATGTGGATCTTTAATAGATATACCTAAGCATAATAACTTGGAACATGTTTCATTGATATGAACATGGCAATCCCCTAGTACATAAAAATAGTCCATGATACCCATCTATTTTGAAACTCTCTAGTCATATGTTTAGTAAGTCAATAATAAATTTATGACCCATCATGGAGGATTTAAATATATTATGATAGTTGAACACAAAATATAAGACTATATTCTCATAGATTTAAAATAACAATTAATGATTAACAAATACTATAGGTGACTTTTTATGTTTTTTGGATTTCAATAATTATTATTATTTCTCACACTGTGAATTTTTTATTAGTCAATGAAGAGAAAAATAATTAACTTGATTAACATTAAACAAGAATGTAAATTTTTTTATGATAAATTGAATGTGATGATGACTAGATTCAATGATATTTTTATTTTTTCTAATTTTTTGTCATGGAACATGATTAAAAATGTCCACCTTGTCCAAATCTTGGACCCACCAAGGAAGATAAGTAAATGGTTCAATGAATGGTCAAGTAATAGAGACCACAAAAGAATGAGGATTAAATTTCCTCTATGGTGGTGTCAGAACCCATCCCAAAGGGTCCCATGTCCTGACTACCCCATTTCTTCATCCAATAAGACGGGGGATGGCGACTAGAGCCAGGTTGGAATATCAAACGCATGGGAGGCATTTTTCTAATGTAACAAAAAACATTCTAATATCACTAAGCACCAAAAAGTTGAAATGAACAAAAACTAATAACCATGAATGAATATATCTACGATCTGACCACCAGATTATGAAAATAACTATTATAAAAATGTGTTCCAAATACATAACCATCATATGAAAAACAAAATACATGTATACCTTGATTTCATAGAAGTTGATTTTTTTAAAAGCAAACAAAAGAACACAACTCATTATATTAGACTCACTAATCTCTCCCTAGTCTTGGTCAATCATGGAATATTTCATAAGGATTATTTTTTAAATAAGATATATCACCTATGTGGAAATACCATGACATAGTGAATATTGAAATACCCAGTAAGACACACTGTAATCAATGATATTAAACATAAAAAATAGTCAGCTCATCATGGGTATATTTTTACAACACATATTACATGAATAAACTGATATTCTCAAATAATACACATAGCCTGAAGGTAAAATTGCAACTATAATTCTAGACTAGTTATCATGGTCAAAGGTTCCACAATAGTCTATTTAGGAATAAAAAATTCTATGATTCACATTCCACTGATGACGTCCAACTAAGATATCCTGATCCTCAAGTCTTGCCAAAAATAGTACAAACCTAATGCTTAAATACCACAATAAATAGAGTTTCAAAACCAATGACATATTGTCTACCTAATACTGAATTTGGAATAAAATTATATGTAGATTATCAATACCCACTTAGTGTTGGTCACAATGATACCAATAACCCCAATGTGGGAAAATATGATAATAGTGGATCTCACTCCTGGCCTAATGGAGGAACACCAAAAATTCTATCCAAGACTCATGTCCCTCTAAAGGGACCTCAAGTCTATGAATATTACATGATGTTTTAATAAACCTTTGGTAATGGATCAAGGGAATTCATCCAAATGAAACAAGTCAATTTTAAAAAGGAAAATGGCTACCAACCTTCATTGAAGGGCTACATGGTGTATAATTATATTACACGATGTGTCTCTTGGGAACCAGAGATTTACATTGTATCTTGAATTGTTCTCATGTTACTGTTTATTCTTGGGTAATTGATGCGACTGATCATGTGAAGTCCTGGTCATGTCCCTGTTTAGATTATCAACTGCATGAGCAATAGGATGTGTCTATGTACGACTAGTCATGCACATGCCCATACCCATGTAACATATCAAGTACACTTTGAGCCACCATGTCACATCAAATTCCGTGTGGAAGGGTTCAGACACCGTGTGATTCTTACCTCTATATGAAACTCTAGTTCCAAATATGAGACCCCAATCATGTCATATGTTCATGAGTTACATGCTGTCTAGTGAGGAATATCCAGAACTCCCTGAATCATCTTTACTTGTTGTCTCTTACTATTATGGGCTCTAATTGAGTTTAGAATCACTCCATAGAGTATAGATATAAAATGAAAAACAATCAACATCACCAGTCACTGAAATACGACCTTCTATATCACTTAAGAAATGCTCATATGGGCTATCATTATCCACACCATCAATCAAAAATGAATGAGAATTATTGGGTTGATCCCAATCCGTCTTCAACATCAATGAATCTTGGTACCATAATCGATATGAATATTTATCTATGATAATAGTCCATTTAAACAATAAATGGATGTGAAATGATGATTTATCATGTTTATGTTGAACTGTAATCTAATTAAATTCCTCATAATGAATGAATAATTGTGGGAAATAGCTATGAAATACGCAATGGTGAACAAACATTGGCTATGATTTGATTTCCTCATTCCATTAACATTTGGAAGAAAAGTGAAGATCCAATTTAAGAAAAAAGATCCCCCAAAACTCAATGTATTTATCCTATACATGATATAGGTGTGTCCTATCAATCAATATGTTAGTCAGCAGATTCATTTTTCTTATATAAACAAAACTCATAGGATAAATCCAAATAAAACAACATCCTACCTACATTTAGATAAATCACTATAGAATAATTATTCTAAGTCATTGTCATTGGTGATATCCTCACGTCCTAATGCACACTGATCTATGATCCATGACTAAATCATCACTAGAAAAGAGATGCTCCTCCGATTATCTCAAATATATCATCACAATTTATATGGTTATGTAGCTAACCATGAAAATTTTCCATAAGATGTTATTTGTATGGAAATCATGGTTTAGAGTATAAAATTAAATAATAAAATATGATGATAATATTTATTAATTTATTCTCCAAAGAAGTAACTAAAACCCAATTCCTGATGCTGAAAACTACCATGTCATTGCTATTGTAAAACTCGTTCTCTTAAGTCAATGATGACTTCATATTTTTCATATGATTCCATGTTTAATATGTACTCCACTTATTTAAGGAAAACTATACACATGTGTTATTTAATATATTTAATATATTTTAAACCTTAATTTGGGGCACACCACATCATAGAATATCAATTCGTCTTACTGTGTAGCTCTGAAACTAATCTGTACATTAATCAAAATCAAAAATAAAAAAATTGGGGTCATTAAAATCTTTCCAACTTGGGGATTTAAATCTCCGAAATCTGAAAATAAGATTTATTAAATGAGATGTGGGTGCAGAGAACATATCTAGGTCTCCCACTCACATTTACACTTTTGATGATTATCATGCTATTATCAGATATATAGTACTTGAATAGATAACACACAACGGATCCGATCATGTTGATCCTTGATCACTACAAGGTACTCACAAAAGTTAACTCCATCTTTGATGAGAATCTCACCCAAGTCGATAATATGTGGTATATTATGAATGTACATCCACAACTAGAATAAATGAAATATGTTGTGTACTTGATCTATCTACGATGGTATAGCTGTTTTGTATGGTACCTTTAAACTATAGAATATCTCTAAAATGTTCATATGAACCACAGATATTTCTTGCATCGTATAAAAATACCCATAATCCACATTAAGGTGGAAGTTGTTGGAACACATTGTATCACTCCTCGAGCTCTGAAGACCTCCATCATCTGTATGTATAAGACTTCAAACAGCTTAGTATTTTCCCCATCATCTCCAGGATGATCCTCGCCTTATCTATTGTTGATAAGAGGAAATTTAGGCCTATAAGAAATTATTGTCCTTGGTCAGTCTGCGATAGAGGATACCTACATAGTAACCCACAAAATTCATTGAATGGTATTATACCAAGGGTGTAATGGTAAATGTTTTGGTACAAAAAATCCACCAATGGTTGGTGATCTTCCCAACTATAGCCAAAGAGTACCAAGCAAGCCCGCATGATGTCCTCCAAGTCTTGAATTGATATGATAGTCTAACCATTAGTCTGGGGGAGAAAAGATGTGCTAAAATGTAACTGATTTCCAATATCCTTATGAGATAAATTCAATAAATCACACGTGAAGTTTAATTCAAGCTTAGGAATGATCATCTAGGGAACTCAATATATTTGGACTATCTTCTGCATGCAGAGGTGTCCCTTTCACTCTACAGAACACTTCCCTTGAATATCTATGAATAGTGAATAATTGGACGTTTGGTCTATGATAATCCAGATAAAATCATTTCATATGGATATGAATAGTAACCACTTCAACAATTCAATGGATATCCTACCCCACATCAAATTTTAAACTGTAAGGGGTTTGAGGTAAATCTACTAGAATAGGGTTTTCAACCATCACTCGATAACAAGTAAGGCATTAAGAGACAAATATTTCAACTACCTTATTCTTCCCATTCCATCAAAATAGTCCGAAGAGGTCATATTACATCTTCACCACACATTGATATTCTTATAAGGGATATATATAAAAATATACATAAACCTCACACCACAACACCACTAGTACCATAATCCTTCATCTAAAATGAATGAAATTATCCCATATGAAATATCCATCAAGAGCATGTACTGTAGAAAACTCAATACGTAGGGTCTCATAGTTATTATACCCCAGATGTTCCTCAATGAATCAAATTCAATATGTAGGGGTAACAAACATCGACAAGATATATGTTAATCCATCCTCATCCACTAAATATATTTATAATGAGGCCAATTTCTCTAACACCACTATCAATAGATGCAAACATGATCGCATGATGAGATAATTTACTACCATGTTCCCCTTTGTAAGAGTATATTAAATCTCTAAGTATGACTGGAAATTAATTTTTTATTATTCAAACACTTTTAAGGAAAAAGTGAGAAACCATACATGAATTAAAATACAAAAAACATTAAATGCACCACGGTACCAAAGCTTATGAAAAAAACTTATTCAAATCACATAGAAGAGCTCCACCAAACATTATAAACATTAAATCAGTTTCTCCTACTCATAGCTTCCGGAAAAGAAGTCCCATGCATGACTGCACGTGCATGGAACCATTGGCAAAGCCATACCCTCTCAAACAGCCATATCCGAAAGCAATGACCATGAGAGAACCTCTGCCCGAAACAACTTCTGAAGCCATTCCTGTAAGCGAATAATGTTGTGTTGACTCTCAAACATCAAACCGCATGCCCCCAAAAATCCATCCTTATTCGAAATACTCTATCCACCAGGAAGATCATGCAAAAATAACCGAACTCAAAAATAGAAAGCAGTATCCAAAACCACATGCTGCAGGTAAATCATTCATTGCAAGGAGAAAAACATCCTACCAATTCACAAATTCCACCACCACATCAACACATTAAAAATCAAATGCGACAAACCTTCTCAGCGCCCACTTCTTCTTGATGCAATCAACTCACATAAGCATATCCACCAAATCATCAAAACCAAGTAACAGAAAATCATCAAGAGCATACCAATAGGATGCTAGACCCCATGAAGTCTAAACACTAGAATCAAGGACCACCCCTTTCTGAGCCAATCCAAATATGTCACCGGCCAACACTAGAAGCATGCTAGAAATGGCGCCTGGCCACACCAGACTAAGGGAGGCCGGATCCATTCCACACCACGCTATTGTCACAAGGTCCGAGTCATGCCAATCTATGCCATGCACTAAGCCGACGTCGCCAAGATGAGAGCCACGCCGAACCGACCTGGGAAGTCGATGCTCTGTCGAGTAACATCGTCATCAGGAATGAAACCAAAGACAGCATCGAAACGAAACAGAATCCCACCGTGTAGTGACATCACCAACACATTATTGCGCAAAGGCGATCCATAGGAAGAAGGCATCGTGAACAAGATAGTCCATATGGGGAAGGGGAAATGAGGCCGAAGGGAAACCCTAGCCACCATGATCGGGAGAGGAGAAGCCGCTCAGACGCCCATGTTCTGGCTGATCTATAAGTCATAATACTAGTGTAACTCTAGCCACAAACTATGTATCTAGATAATATCCATAAGAGATATTATATACATGAAAATATTTTTGTTAAAATAGATGATAAATCTCTCGCCCCTTGGGTAGTGTCTCCACATAATCCGTACGAAGACTACTTATTATAACTCAAGATCAATGTTCACATAGTTCAATTTGTGTGGTCTCAACTAGTGTATACCATAATAAATAACTAATTTTATTTATTTAATATCCTTACAAATGTTGTTACCTTATATATTCTATAAAAATATTATTTTGAAACAATCATATGAGAATCTAGAGACGAGATCGCTCTTTAATCTCAATATTTACCCTTATAATCATATCTGGAAAAACTTTTTCCACTAAAATGGATTCCCCTATTAGGTCAAATCCATAATGGGTGGTTATATCTTATAGAAATATTTTATGAATCTCTAATAGTATTCTACCAAACCAAAGAATCTATGCACATCCATCATTCTCTTGGGTGGATCACAAGCTGGCACAACATTGACCTTTTCTAAGACTAATACTATGGAATCTTCTAGGATAAAATGTCCCCAAAAGTAGAACTCCTGAATCCATATCTGGAACATTGAGAGAATCTCATAAATATGGTTCTCTCAGAGTTAATAAAAAAATATCCTCAAGTGTCTCACACTCTCCTCCTCGGAAACCGAGTACACTAGGATATCATCGACGAAGACCGCGACGAACCAGTTTAAGAAAGGATGAATGATCCAATTCATGACTCTCATGAACATTGTTGGTGAGTTTTTCACACACAATGGAATCACTATTTACTCATAGTGCCAATAGAATCAATATAATGTATTCTATGGTATATCCTGATCTTGTACTCAAAAATGGTATTAGCATGATCCTAGGGAATTATTTCAGAACTATCATTCCCCTCTCAGCTAATCAAAGAGTTTAATGAACCTAATAGTGTATACTATTTATGTATAGACAGATGGTTTATGTGATGGTAGTCTACACATTACTAAAAATCCCACATATCCATCTTATTGAACAACACAGGGATGGTCCAAGGTGAAACACTCGGTATGAAAATTACCTTCCCCCCTAAGTCCTCTAACAACACCCCAAGCCCACGAATATCTGTAGGAAAAATATGATATAATTTATATTATATCAGGGACGACATAGGGGTAGAGAAATTCATAATTATATCTCGCGATGGGTAGGAAATACTAGAATTTCCTCAAGAAATAAATCCTCATACTCTTCCCACATTGTAGAAAACTGAAAACTCATAGTATCAACTACACCAACTGTCATACTATCTGTCTATCGAGTACTCAGGTGAACCTCCTATGCCTGATTAGTTCCATTCTATCTTGGATTCCATTTTACTAACCAAAATAAATTCTAGACCCATCACTATGGAAACACCACATCCAAATCTGAAATAATGTATACATGAATAATCCATAGATATATATTTCAAACCTAAGAGAACATCATAAGGTCTCACCACTACTACAATGGAAATCCAAATGAAACACTCACCTCTAATAGTTATGCCACAAAGATTGAAAAACTTTGTGATCTCTATGTCACCTACTATAAGAGTATCCAAGAATAATGGTCAAGATAATGAATCAAATATAATAACTAAGTCTCAATCTAGATAATAGTAAATAATGGAATGACTCCAACTTGTGAAAAGTTTTACTTAAGACATGGTTGAAAAGGCACAAATAATACCTCATAACATCCCTTGATCCTCAAGATAATAATCCGAAACTACTTATAGCTTCCTTGAAGAATGTCCACCAGCTCACTGAGCCTTGTGTGGAACACCTGGGGGTGGTTATGGTAGTTGGTCATAATGTATACAACCTCTAGATACTCTCCCATATCCTCTTCCTCTTCTAGCACCCGATGGTCCTGACTTCGCCTACCACATCCCCTTTCTAGGTGGAATAACCATTATATATCTCTTAATAAAATAGCAATCCATAAAATCCCATATGAAATGTTCCATACTATCACATGGGTAATAAAAAATCACCATTGGATGTCTATACCCATCATGTGGTCTCTACACTATATAGACTCTATCACCAGATAACCTATTGAAATTTCATCAGTGCAGATGTACCTTTTTCAATCAATGTATCCCTACTAAAAAAGTATCTTCTCCAGTGTTCCCATTACCATCATAAGATCCATATATCTCTAATTCTAGAAAACTCTTAACTAAATTGGATTGGTCTATAATTATAGCATTAGTAGGAATACGCTGAGGTATAATTCTTGCTCATATGTCACAATGTGTCCATATTTAAATTTTTTAATCCTGATAGAACCAATCAAGCTTGAAATCCATAATATAATAAGAGAGGTGGGTGAACCTCAATGAATACATAACCTTATCTATATTATAGTGTTGGATCTGTTTAAGCTCCTCAATAAGAACATCCCTCAATGTATCTACTAAAATCATCAATATGAAAGGTCTCAAGAACATTCAACATGAATGAGTAATCTCATAATGTGACTTGGTCACTAATCCCCACCAATATCCTATATATACATTGAAATTATTTTCTTATAGATCCACCATATGATTTGCTGGTGTCATAAAAAGATAGAACACTTGCTTCATTGCATCATTCTAGTCTTCAACTGTATGTGGGATAGTATCTCCATGAAACATGATGTGTCATTATCCGAAAAACTCATTATGTGAACATATAATATTCAACTCATCATCCAAAACTCATAGTACGATATGTTATTCGATAGGTGGTTGTAAAACCAATTTACCGCCTATAGATAACACCCCATAAACTGGATGTTTAATGACAAACTCATCAATAATGGGATCATCCAGTACTCGAACAATGGGATATAGCCATGGAAAAATATCCTTATCATTCCAAAATCATGGCTATATTTATTTATATCAAGGATATTTCCATGGTTTTATATAAAACAGTGGTTATATGGTATATTTTCTATGGATATAGCCAGAGTTTAGTGAAACTGTGGTTATTGGTTTTTTTCGATATCAATAGAAATAGTTCTATAATAACATGGATACAATGTTTGTTTCAATGGATACAACCATGGTTTGTGTAAAAATGTGTCTAGAGATATTTTTTCCTAGTTTTATAGTAACCGTTTATGTTAAACCATGCCTATAGTATCTTTTTTTGAGTGATATAGCCAAGGATTGTGTTAAAGTGTTGCTATAAAAAAATATATAGGGATACAACCAAATATTTTCTAATCCATGGCTATAGATTGTTTTTTCTATTTTATATAGCCTCAGTTTCTAAAAAATGATGCTATTGGAATCCATACCTTTCGTGGGAGACAATTAACCCACAAAAGGGAGAGAAGGTCTATATACATGGATTACATGATATAGCCACATTTTTTAATAAAATATATTACAATATAAATATATATATGAAATTAGATGTCGTTTTGGATTTCGGTAAATGGTGCACAAATCATATGTACAAAGATCACGACCAGCTTGGGACATATTATTTTGGGGCTATTGCCACAGTTTACATAGGGAATTACCATTGTGGAAAATAATGGTATCTATTTTATGGTTTGGAAAAACATGGAAATAGAATCATTTATAAGGTGGAAAATAGTGTAAATTACCTAGAAAATTATGTCTATAGGTTTTAGTTATTTCCATGACAATACATGCCTGAAACTTCTGGAACTATGGTTATAGCTTATAGCCATGGTTTTGAAACATATAACCATAGTTTTGGTCTATATCTATTGCTGAAATTTTTACTTATGATCATAATGATCATGAAGCTAAATCTGATTTTGAAAATTTCATGGATGTATCAAAAAAACAAACATGATTTACCAAAATCAGTTAATATATCTACTTATATGGATCAATAAATTCATAGAATCCAAAATCCATTCATATATAATGTATGTAAAAAAATTCCCTAAAACCAGTGTCTAAATGTACCTATTTGTATGGTAGGTGATAAATATCATAGTGTATTGATACATTAGCTATCATACCAACACAAAAGACCCTAGCCTGAAAGTCAAATTTGAAATACGTAACATTGTTCCCTAAAATTAGTCTCACAGACTCCAATCCTATAGTAGAATTGACTACTCTAATACCACTCTAACATGACTTTTACCAATGGGAGAACAGCATGACTACCCCAATCCCACATAAAATAGGTCAGTGGTTGGAAATCAGCACTCTATAGTCATATCAAATATATGTTTGACCATAACCTAAAATACATGTATCCACACACACACATCACCATGATCAATGAAATGAAAAACAACAGATAACCGAGAATGCATTCATATACAGCCACCCAAAAATTTAAAGACAACAAAAATTTGAAAAAAACTGTCAATATACTATCCCACGACAATGAAACTAAAAAAAGTCTAAACTATAAGTATTTGAGGGGAATTATATCCATGATACCATTTGAAAACCCTTCAATCTATCCGACCTACTAAGGTTCCCTTGGTCTAAGTCCATCTAGAACTCTTTCAAATAGTAGATCATCTTCATAAGACATGACACATGTGGGGAAATACTATATAGGTGTGATTATATCAATATTCAGTTAGACACCCCAAATCCTAAAGCATATAGCATCAAGAATAATAGACATGTCATCATAGGTATATGTTTATGACACATATAACATGAATTTGAAGATATAATAAATAAATAAATAAATATAATATGTTAAACTTACAACTGAAATACCGGTCGAGGATTCATGATCGATGGTCCAACATAGCACTTCCTAAGATAATACACTACATGTGCCACATAGAAATATTTGTGTCCATCTGATATATCATGTTTATCAGGTCCCACCACAATAATTACACACATGAAATATTAATAGAATGATAAATATATAAGGATCATACACAAGACAATTTATAATACCAATATTTCAATCTATAACAATCTTATGAATATATTATTTCTTCTTGCATTGTTTTATTCATAAAAATAGCCTGCAATACACATATTTAAAAGATGATAATAGAGGATATAACTCCATCCCTCACTATGGGATTCAAGAAACTCACTCAAAGACTAAAATCCTTATCAATGGATCACCATACTATATATCAAGTGTGATTATATATAAACAATTAAAGAATAGATCTGGGGAATAAACTCAAATGAATCTTTTCAAATATGATGTGGAAAATGGATCCAAGCCATATTTGATGGAGTATAGTGTGAATAATGATAGTACCTGGAATATCCCACAAGCACTAGGTCATACTCAATAATCATGGTTCATTCTTATGTATATTCCAATTCCTATGTAAACAGTACGTTTGATCCCAATTACTCCTTGGTTTCTCCATTCCTGGTTTTCCATGATAGAGTTAAATTTTTGTGTGTCTGTGTATGGGTAGGCATGCTTGTGCCCATGTACCATCATATGAACATTCAAAGACACATTTTCGAGTCACATGATTTTTCATAAGGGTCTAACATTGTGTGATTCATAACAAAAAATGCAATAGTAAAACCATATCCTAAGCCCAATACAAGAAATTGTGTTCATTCATGACACACTGTGTTGTGGATAATTTTTAGAAATATGATGATCTTCCTCATGAATTTTCACCCACCACTCTGACCTCTGTTCTTACCAAAAAACATACTGTAGATTATTGATATGGTCTATCTAACCCTCACCATCACATCTCACTAGAATTAATCCACCAAAACACCCAAGAAATGCCCAAATGTTCCATCTCTTGTCATACCATCAAACTAGAATGAATGAGAATCATCAGTCTAATCCCAATGCATTTTTCAGCATCCTCCTATCATGATCCCATAATTTATCCAAACCTAGAACTTTGATAGAAAATAGTTATTCTTTGAAATTTTCCTAAAAATATTATTTATTTGGTATTTTTGAGATACGAGCCAATGTAATTGACTTCCATGAATGCTGAACAGTTGATAAATCCAACAAAATCAACATGTTCAGTTGGCCTTAATCTGTTTCTATCTGTATGACTAGAAAAGTTTTAAATTATATTAAAAATTCCTTCCAAATTCACTATATATTACCCCTACCTGCAATACAATCGAACAACAAATCATATCGTTACTCGAATGATTTTTTTGTAGGATTAAAAAATTGAATAATGAATCCAAATAAAAAAACATCATTCATTGACTTTGATAAATCATTAGTGAAGAATGATTCAATGTTATTTTCATTGGAAAGATCTTCAATTCCTATTTCACACCCATCAATAATACATGATCTGGTCAATTCTCACTAATGAAATCTCCTCCAATGCTCTATAATGGTTCCTCTAATTTGATGGAATATGGGTATGACTATAATTATTTTCAAAAGAGTTTATTTAAATGAAATTGTATGTCTTGGATGTTTAATTAAATAATTAAATAGATATAATTAAATTTTTTTAATTATTCTGAAATTAAATCACACAAGTCCAATGCCTGATTAAAAAATATATTATGTCACAAATAGGGTAAAAATCATGTTTTGACTCAACTACAACTTAATATTTCTGATCGTGGTCCCTATTTATAAGTTATAACATTTTTTATTCAAACTTTTCAGACTTGATATTTAATATATTTTTATATATTTCTGTAATTAATTATAGGGGCACTGAGCGTAAAAAATTATACATGGTCACATAACCTTACTCTTAAAATAATATATATAATATGACAAAAAACATGGAACAAATAATTGTCATTAATGATGAGAATATTGGAATAACCACTCAAAGAAATTTCATAAAGGGATGGGAAGATTCTCTGAGTGTGTAAAATGAGCTCACATTGAATTTAATTAAAATGAGTGAATGATAATATATGTTAAATAAATGGATTAGAATAATGAACTCTCTATAGTTTAATCTACTTTATAATGTTTAAATGTGTAAACTGTGAGAATTATTAAAATTTAGGTCATACGGTGTAATATCACAAAGTGAATCGACATGGTTTTACGAGTAATAGTATTTCAACTGATGATGAAAAGTCATTGATTGAAATATGAAGGGGAAATTTTATTAAGGAAAAAGATGAGAGATATCAATAAGTTTTTTTTGAGAAGGATGTTGGATTATCGACGTACTTATATATTCGAATACAAGAATGGTGAAATATATAAGGATTTCGATGTTTATGATTTTCATTAAAGATTATAATTAATATGTTAAATGACTCTAAGGAAATGTAAAAGTGATATAATGAAATTTTTTAATTTTATGGAAACATATGATTAAGGGAATGATAAAACTGAATATATTCCTAATGAAGTGTTTAAGATATTTGGATAATGATTATATTGTCATAGATAATTTAAATTTGATAGTACTAGTTACCTTGTAACTGATTAATGTGTTTTAAAAAAATGTATTTATATTATATTTTATGGAGTTTAAATAAATATTATTGAGATAATATATCCCCTAATTTGAATTTTACATAAGTAAGGAATAAAAATTTATGTTTTTGACATGCTTTTATTAAAATTCATGTAATTATATTGTTTGAAGAGAATAGATTATTAAGTTATTCAAATGTTCAGTATGTGTCTATTAAGAGATTATTTTTTAAGACTATAGGATTAATGATATTTTTAGTTATTATTTTTAGTGAACATATTGTTAAATAAGTGGATTTTATCATTTTTAATGGGTCATAAGGTTAACCATTCAAGGAATGGTTTTGGTTGAAAATTGTATAAGGCTTCACATAATAGTGAATAACATCACCATATGATGATGTTATGCATTTTGGATAACATGTTGTAGCAATTTTTTGTGATCATAACTAAATATGATAAAAATGAGTTATCATTATATCTATTGATCATATGATCCATTAGTCATCAAGTCATTTAAAATTATCTTTCATTTTTATTTCATTAGATGATGTAGAAATTGGTAAGGGAATAAATAATGGTAGATATTATACTTTTGAAATTGAATGAAATCGACTATAAATATCGTCACTTGAAAATTATCAGAAATTAAGAAATGAATCATGAAATAAATATTTTTCATGTTATCATAATTTTTGATGATTTCAATGACCTTTATCACAAATATATTGTTTTTAGATTTTTGGTCATTAACATTCATCTGAATATTATCTTTATAACTATCCACAAGTATTTTGGAGTTAGTTTTACTATAAATGTTCATGTTTTCAATTCCCACATATTTTCTCATATTGGGAAACCTATTGTGTGTTATTATAGATAATATTTCCACAATCAATTATTTATTTCAAGAGGATGTTTTATAAACCCTTTTTATGATGTGTGTTTTATTGATTCAATTATCAAATTTTATACCTTTTTTGATAATGTTGAATTTAGAGGGTCAAATTCATCTCATGGTAAGAGATATAATAAAACACCCTTAGGAATTTTTGAATTTTTTTATAAAATTAATATATTATTTTTTTCCCATAGAAAAAGATCCAATTTTTTCTTAAGTTGCACTCAACTCTATGATTTTTGTGTGTTAATAAAAAAAATGTGTTTTAATTTTGTTACACGAAACAATTAATTTAATCAAAACATGATATAATATTAAAATATTACTATTTAAAATTAATATTATAAATTATCTATTGAGATGGAATGTATTAATAGGTTTAACAAAATTATGAAAAAAATATTCTTCACACAAGTATATATAATTATATTTTTAGAGACCAATTAATATTTAATGAAAATTAATACATATAAAAATAATGGATGTTATTTTATGAAAAACTATTTCTATGAACATAAATGTATTTTACATCAATAAATTAAATAAATAATGATTATTGAATTTTTTCTATTAAATATATATAGTATATTTTCAATCTAATTTTTATCCTTTATCTCATAATTTTTGTAGACAAAAAATAAGAATAAATAACATTATATATATAATGTTTTATTTTCTAAAAAGTAGTTTTTCATCATTGGTGCACTTATTTAACAATTAGTTTTTAAAAATATAGGGAGTTTATTTTTATAAAACATGAATTATTTTTTAGATAATAATCTAAAAATAATATTTTTGTGACTTTTTGATATATTTATGAAAATCTCAAATTTTATTGGAATAGTGAATCATATTATTATTTTAAAATAAATGTATTTTAATTTTTATTATTTATAAATATAAATTATATTTTATATTTTTTTAATGTAATATTATATCAATAATTCATCCATTAATCTTATTTTTGGTCATTAGAGTCAATTTCATAATGAATTTGGATATAAAAATATTTTAAACATTTGAATATTTTCTCTTTAAAAACCTTCTTTCTAGTCTTGTATACATGATTAATATTAAAGTAACATTTACTAAATATGTGATTGTAGTATTGAATAATATACTCGATATTTGGAAGCATGAAAAATTTTAATATCTAATAAGGTAAAAAATTATATACCAAAATGAATAGTTATGAGGTAAAAATTATTTCCCCTAGATATATTAAAAAATTGTTTATCGGGGGGGGGGGTGTTGGGGGTATCCTAAAGAGATAAGGGTTATAATGGAATATAAAATTTTATACAAACCATATTATTTACTTATTTAATATTTATAATGTCTATGGTCAAATTTAGAGCTTTTTTTTCTATTTTGGGTATAAAAAATGGGGGAACAATTTTTTTTGAAAACTATTTCAAGATTTCCACTTACCTCACTTATAATGGGCCACCTATGTACTCCGTTTTTCACAATATAAAATTATTTTCAGAAAATAACATAACAAATAATGTTAAAATTTCTCTACTATCATCAGAGATGATTTATTAAGGACATAAATCCATCCTACAAAGGCAAATGGAAAAAACTTAAAGAGGAATCCTGAAAAAGAGGCAACATACATCAAGGAGTGTTTTTCATTAATTTCTTCCTCAACCTCTTTTAATTTTAATTATACCATTAAGATATAATAAAATATGTTTATAAATAAAATTAAATATTTTTATGTTATTTTAATGTCTTAGAACCATCTCCACTTTAATCAAAAGGGATAGAAAATCATCATTCGTGTGTTAAAGTACTACTAACTTGCAAACTTATGTCCTTAATCTTTCTATTACCACCTATCATGGTTGGAAATAATGATTTATTTATTTATTATATGTGATATTTATTAAATTAATATAATTTTTTAATTTTTATGTCACACGTTCATCCATACATTTGTTTTGTTGGAATATAATTATGTCACTCACTTGTATGGTAGACTACCTCTTCATTAAGTGATGTGATCTATTCATGCATTAGATGTAAGGTTATAATATTTTCTTAATACTAATATGTCATATATTTTAAATTAAAATAAGTATGTAGTGGTAATATATCATTTAGTGGATTTTTTTTAATTAATAAATTTAAAGGAAGCAACATTCTACTGTAAGTATGACCTACCGTCTCCATGAACAATGTGATTAATTTTCTACCACTAAACATAAAGGTATTTCTGTAAATGAATCTATAATAAATATATATCTGATTTATATCATTCATAACATTTTGATGATTATGGAATAATGATCAATGAGGGATGGCCCAAATTAATAAATCAAAACATATATGAAAAAACAGTCATTACCTGAAATGTGACAATAACATAGAATTGTTCATAAAATGGTAATAAAATGAAATATTCATATCATATAAGGAATGATATATATAGTTATAGTACATTAATATATTTATAATAAACATACATTTATTATATAATATTTTTTAATCTTTATGATGGAATTCCTATAATATGGTAATCAATTTCAAGTATATATTTTATTTATGGGAGAAATTTTCAAATTCACCACTCATTTCTTTTATGTGGTGTATATAATTCTCATTAATATATTATATGATTATTCTACTATATGTTATATGAACATAAAGATCAATTTAAGGATCTCTCAATCATGTGTTTTATGATTTGAATGATACCAAAGTCATGAGTGATTTACTCTTAAATTTCCATTATTGGGAAGTATGTTATATTTTAAACCAATATTTATCAGAAGGCATATATACATAACATTTGTAAATTATTATCTGGAATTTATTTAGCCTCATAATATTTTATGTTACATTATATGTTATTCTTTCATGGGTTTTTCAATTCAATGTAACCATAATAGTGATGATTTTATGTTACAATCTCTTCAGTTATTATGATTGTTTATTATTATGTTTCCAATGATAAAATATTATGATCCATTTCTCATAAAACTCATGAATTTTATTATCATACGTATTTTCATGATATTTTCTTGTAAGAGTTTCTTTATTACACTCTTTGATAATTTATTCAATTTTAAGAATATTTCTAAGAATATCTGACTATATTTCTCTTTTTAGTCAGAAAACAATTTTCATCAAAAACCAAGTTTTTTAAAAAAATTAAAAAATATATTTTGAAATTATCATATTATTTTTAAAATCATTTTTTATGAATTTATTACATTTTTTCATTTTTTGGGAATGAGTGTTCATTTCACTTTCAAAATAATTCTTTTTATGATATTACCAAAAATTTGGAAGGAATATATTTTTAACATTTATGAAATGAAGAATGATTCCCATCATCATAAAAATTATTTTCTATAATGTTTATTTTATAGCTTCTGATGATTATTTTAAAATTAATGTATTTATGAAAAATTTATCTTTTAAAATGTGTTTTTAAAGGGAATAAGATATTCTACACCTAAGATTTTTTGATTTATTTTAAAGCCTTCCATTATAATATTTCATGGTAAGTTTAATAGAAAAGGATGTTGAGAAACATTTTTTATTTTATAAATGATTTAATAGAAAAATTTATATTCCTAAAAAAACGTTTTAAATGATCACTAAAATTCATTTTCAATCTAATATACAATCTATTAATGTTTCCTATTACATAACTGGGATATAATTTAAGGATACAACTATTTTAATTTCTATGACTTTTCTAAAATGAAAATAAGTTTAAGAAATCTATTTCGTGTCCATGGGTTATAAAAAGGAAATATTTTTATGAAATACATATCTTTTTCTTGGGTTATTTATGATGAATGGATGAAATTATTCTGAAACATATATATTTTCAATACGTTATTATAATATTAAATGTTTATGAAAACCATTTAATATCATAATTTAAAAAATTGTTGTTGTTTAATGATCTTGTGGCACATATATAACGAATTTTATTATGTGACTTGAGGGACCTATGTCTCCCTTCTGAGCATTCAATAATTATTGATGTTATGTGATATCATATAGTACATTGTATGTGATTTAAATAGAAAAAATAGAACATGAATGTTCATACTAAGACCGAATTATGTAAAATGTTGGTTAGACCAATCATAACATGTTATGACTCTCTTGGTGTGTATCATTGACATAATATATTCAATTATTATGTGTCAATACAAATATATGTCTTCTTCTGTTGTGATGATCTCATATACCATGTTCTCTGATTCCATTATTACTCATTTATTATGAACTACCAATATTTATTCCACGTCTCAAGATTATGATATTTAATACACTAGTTATGGTTTTATAATGTTATTCCCATGTTCACATACCCTTATATTCATGTTATGTTTATACATCTCTATTTTATACACATAATGAGTATCGAATCTCACCCATAATTATGTATCTTTTCGCTAGGTTATAAAGAAATGTACTACATATGATATATCTAAGAAGGGTTTTAGTTATTAATAACATAGTAGGATATGATTTAGTTTACCTATATACTAGTTTTTAGTGTTTCAATTTTTAAAAAGATAATAAAATATTATTGTTTTCTAGTTTTAATTTGTGAAATGTAATTATTATTCCTAAAAGATGAATTAATATCTATTTATGATAGTACTGGGTCACTATAATCTCCTCATTACAAGAGTAAACAATTAATTAAAATAAAAATAAACATCTATGTGATTTAACGATCACTAACTAAACATCACCTAACCAACACAAAAAAATGGGTATGTGTAACAATCCAAAATAACATGTTTTTGATGAAACGATTCATTAATGGGCAATAGAAAAAACAAAATAAGACAAAAAATATAGTTCCCACAATGATTCCCTATCACACGTATATTCCCTACATGTATGATCCTTCCCATGTCATCTAAATGTCATTATGTCATTTCACTAAGCTTCTCTGGTAAATATGATGTCTTCCTAGATATTGAACAGTGACCCATATAGGGCTTGTGTACATATCAGTAGGCCACCAAAAAAGGTTTCTATAATAATATACAGTCTAATATATATATTTATATATATTTATATATTTAATTTTTAATTTTATAGTAAATTTAAAAAATTATTTTAATTACACAATTATCAATTATCCGACATGGGCTCTAATTTCCCACTATGGAACCAAAACATCAAACCAACTTCATCCCACACCAGATATCTAAATAGTATACTATAAGGGGCTTCACACATTACACTATAGGTTCATTAATTATCAATTAAATCAAATCACATCTTCATTTCACAGTAAATATAGGTATCCACATGATGTCATCAAAAGGGTGCTTGGGGGATTAGTTTCACATTCCAACCAGAACATGACTATGTGGGGGTATAGAGCTTCCATCTACCATAATCAAAAGATGAGAATCCTATGTAAAATAGCACAAAAATACCTTCAATCATGATTTCCAAGATACATAATTATTTAATATTTTTCAAAAAATAACAATGAGGGTGAATCTTTTCATTTAAAACCACTCCCATGGTTTATCAAGTTCATTACAATTAACTAAATTCCCTAACTAGCTCATTTTACCATTTATTTATAATCAAAACCAATAATAATACATTTAAAAAAATTTATAAAATAGAACACACTTTATCCATTTATCACTTCACCATTAATTATATCACACTATGTTTAATGATCCTATTTATTCCAAGAAACCATTTCTGGCATGGCAACACGATTCAAATAATTACAATTTTTTGAATCTATAGTTCCCTTAAATTCATCATTTAATTACACCATTACAATGTTCCTGAACTTTTCACCACAATGGGTGTCATTAGGGTCAGTTTACCAATCATAAATATATATAATGGGTTATTTGAAAGGACTTACATGATATTTAGACAACCGTTTTACCATTCCTTAAAAAGGAATCAATTGTGAAATGAGAAAAAAATTCACAAAAGACATAAAAAAATACAAATATCATTACTATGGGATAAAACAAATTTACAACAAAACACATGATCAAAGGACACCACCCTCATAAACATAGCCCTTGGTTCAAGAATAACAACTCCTTAGCTCCGAACCAATTAATTATCAGGAAAATAGGGATTATGTTATTTGAAAGAAAAAAAATAACACAAAATGATTCTCCAAAAAATATAAGAAAATATAGATGAATAGTTTCTAGTAGCCTCTATTATCACTTGATTGAACTCCAATAGCCTAAGAATCAAAAAAAGTTTATCCTTGGGGAGATTGGGGGAAAACGGTTCACAAATTAGGGAACTGGAGAAGAAATGGTGACTAAATGAATTGAAAATAATATAATAGTAAAGAAATAATTTTTTTCCGATTTGAAAAATTTTCATTGTATCGAGTCATTGTTTCCTAAACCATTTCACAATCGTGCGGTTCCCTCGGTCTGATAAGGAAATGAGGATCATGGTCTTCCTTTCCAAATGCATAATTATAAAACCAATATAGTGGCTTCTTGGTTGCCTCTATCTATAGGGATCAAGACATAAAGTCCTTGGAAAACACTAAAATGATTTTTATACCATGCACCATGCTCCACCAAGTCACACTATTATGGTTCATACTTAGCACAAATCTCCACCAACCATACACCTGACAGTAGATGTCATATTTTCTGCAATTTTCGTATCCAAACCACCCAAGAGACTCTCAAAATATTTCCCAAATCCAGTAATCATTCCATTATTTTATTTAAATGGAGTTCCATAATATTTTAAACAATAACACACATAATCTAATGTTCGGGAGCTTACATCCTTCCCAACTTATAATAACCCATCCAAAAGATTCTATCCCAATAAACACTATGTCTCCAAGATAATGATTTAAGGCTTTTGGGACTATACATAAATTTCCAAATAAAATGATTCCTCCAAAACCTGACCATGTTTAAAAAATATTCAATAAAACAACCTTATCATTCCCCACAATACATTCTCACTATGACCCATGACATGAATTATATGCTCCTCAATAGATACATCTTCCTAAATCTAAACATCATCAATATCAATCACATGGTATGGGTGATGGTAATAATTATGAAGCTTATATACATTAAAATTATAATTCGTAGTACTATACTAGTATTTAATAGGGAATTTTTATTCCACCATTATGATCCTATTCACCATATCAATTAACCCCACATATGTTTGTGGCATGTTTCCCTAAAACTGAATCCATTGGTTTCCCAATATTGTTAAAAACTAAATAAATATATGATCACCCACTATGAGCTTGAATTGAAAATAACTATACTCAATACATTTCATCATTATTCTCTGATATGCATCCATCCACTATTAGGTCGATAAAACTTCCTCTCGCATCTCTAGTATGCGACTCAGTCCAAAGACTATAATTACTCTAAATTCATAAAACACAATAGTGAGATACATGTTCTAATATAGAGATATCCATATGGTTCCATATGTAATGTTTCCTGATAAATATTATTATAGGAATACCAAATAAGAGATAAATACTTATCACATGATCCACAAATATCCATGGATCATTATCTTAAAATTTTTTCTAGAACCAAAATAGTTCATTCCAATTTTATGACCATATAGGAGTTAAAGGTCATTCTAAAAAACAACTTATTACAAATCCATTAATATAACACAATCCCTAATCTTGATCTGAAATGAAATTCACAATATAAAATAATACTCTATGTCACCAACTAAAAATGAATTATCGATCGAACATAAAAATCACACAATAAATCGATGACTCAAATCTATGATATATGAATGAAATGGGATTTCGTTGATAACCAATTGACTTCCTCACAATATCGTTTTTTACTTCAAGGGATTTATGAGAAAATGGTCCAAAAAATCCTTAGAAATCACATCTCACTACCACTTTGGAATGGAAAATTGTTGAAAGTGACCACTATGATTCTGATGTTTGGTATTCACCTGTTAACACATTTTGAATTTTGTTATAAATTTTCTTACCTATTCATGAATTCCAATCATCCAATACTATCTAGGAAGGTCATGGTACATTTTGGAAAATTCATGATGTATCACCCACTTCAAATAATGAAAATATCACATATATTCCTCATGAATACACATAGTAATAATAACGCGATCACAGAAATATATAAGTTCATCCTCATTGATAGTCAAATCAAAAGTAGGATCTGAAACATAAAAACATTCCCTCGAATACAAGCACTATGGATACACGAATTTTCATATTACGATATATATTATAATAAAATGATTGATAGTCAATGAAATGTGGGGCATATGCCATTCTCCTTTTAAACATTTATACACATCTCATATAAAATGGATATCATCCACCACTTGAAAATAGAGTCATAATTTTTTTATTAATATTTTATGTATCAATACATCAACAAAAAATTCCAATCTTTAAAAAAATCTTGTTGCAATTTAAAAATTTAATATACATAACCTACCATAAGTGAGATAAATTTAAATCCCACTGGGAAAAGATATATTTTAGGATTATTGATTAGTATAAAACATAATCATAACAAACATAATATAATTTTTACAATTCTGTAAGTAATATATCAGAATAGCTACATCAATATAATTAAAAGTATAATTCCATTCATGTATCCAAAATAATGATGATTTATACACCATGAATAAATAACCTTTCATCAACACGTACCCATGTCTGATTTCCAATTAACCCAAAATTAGAATGTACATTTCACCTGGTCTGGCTAAGACCATAAATAGTATTATTTTAAAATGCCTCTTAAACCATGAGAATGAATTCTCATATGCCCCAGAGCATTCAACTTGTACAAAATTCTTGGCTATTTCTGAATAGCATGATTCCAAATTTGAGTGAAATTTTATGAAACATTTTTAGTAGATCGCCTATTGAAAAAATATCCATTTAAAAAATTTGAAGCACCCATGAATTATATGTGTTAAAGTTTTCATGGCCCAGAAACAAACGGTTTTTGAGATGATATAGCCCATGAAATTGCATCTTTTGATCTGAAAAATACAATTAGATATGAAAAAAAATAATTGTATCATTATCTATGTGCTTAGGTTGATGTCAAGATGTTTTTCATGATCATCCTATGTTTGGGAGTATACTAAGATGTCATATAAGGGAACCACTATCTATCAAATGTATGAGTGACAGATATTGTTCACAAAATCTAAAAATATATGAGGAGGATTTTCTTATCCCAAATATGATAATAATTAACATATTCAAAAAATAACTTCTTCTAAAAGTATTATGTTTCATCTTGGAAGGTCTCACCCTCAGGTACTAAAACCCCGATAAAAAATAAATCTAGGAGGATAAAGAATAATCCATCAACATGTAAAAATAGATATTAATACATAGAATAAGATACCTGTTCTTAATCATCATCATGTTCGACTTTCAATAATCATAAAATAAATTTAAGGTTATATCTTTCATCATAGAAAATAGCATTCGTGATCCACAAGGAGACATGCATGAATAGATGGATCCTTTATCATTCAAATCCTCAATTTTATTTTATGCTCTTTAAGAACTATTATTGCCATTTTATACAAGGGAATGTAAATTATCTATTCACGGTGCATTAGATCAATTGTGAAATCACCCACCCCCACACCTTTAAGCCCTAGATATTCGCTAGTAATCACATCCTGGAATGAATCCACTACAGGGGAATCATTCCATGCATCACACCCATATCATCACATATAAAACATTGAACATGAGTTGTGAGCGCAAAAAACATTTGATAGAATATCCCCACCTATCCATCCATGTTATTCTTTTCTCCATGGTGAATATAAACATCACCCTTATAAGACAAGAAAATCACTCTCGCATGGTCAAAATCAGTGTAATCAGGGAACATAACCATCTAATCTATCCAAAAATTATCATCAAACCCCTATATCTCAAGAATTCAAAAGTCTGAATGAGGTGGTACCCCATCAATATCATTAGAACATAACTTAATTTGTGTGATAGTCTCAAATCATTCCCCTTACCGTGTATCAATAGATATAAACAAATACATAATCTACACAGCTTAACATAAACAACTAATTAACATTATAGATATAAGAGTGTGAATCCCCATTATCAAAAAATAACATTCATGATTAGAATCTAATAGAATCATACCATGGACTATCAATGCTCTAACCTCATTTCCATACAAAGTTGGATGAATTTGAGGAAAATATTCTATTATCATACCTCATGTTTCAATTTGGTTCCCTTGTGCTACTCTTCATGGATAATATAAATGATCATGTTCTAAAGTACCTCACCCCCAATATTATTAGTATGATAATTAGATCTCTAACAATCAGAATAATACATAGTATAAGATCCAAATATAGTGATATATATTATACATGGACCTCAATCACCACATATCCATCAATGGATCCCATAAAACTGCTATACATGACCCATCCTACCACAATATTTTAACTCTACTACTATTAAATGATACTATAAATGTATTTGACCAGGTCTACTATACTAATTTTGGAATACTCAATCATTACCATTAGATATATGTCCATATACATTGATTCTCTATCCTCCACCACCCTAGTGAATGTTCTAGTAACTACCCTTGATTAAATGTTAGTTAATACTACATAATCCCATACATGAAACCATATATAAACTACTTGAATCCCCCTTCAAATTCCCTTGGTAAATGAGGACCTGATTCTCCAATTGAAAATACTTTTTCCAATGTAAAATATATAGTATAGATGTTATATCACATTTATCCTTGACATGAATAAATTTTTTCTATAGAATCGTCATCTCAGGTCCTTTTCCTAACAAGAAGCATCAATTAAATTATGTAGATATCATAAGACATTACTGACATAGTCCCCCGAGGCAGCAGTTTAAGCTCTATAGCACACTCCACATAGGGTTTCCTTCAGTAAATACATCATTGAATTTTTTTTGGAAGACCATCAATGAGATACTATATGGATCATCATCCCATACCTAAATATCACACAATCACATCACTACAACCCTCATCATATGTACCTCAATATTGATCATTTTCCCTTTTGGAGTCTATATGTGATAATGTATCATATAGATGAACTCAATCCAAAACATTGCTGCCATATGTCCATCATCTCTAGAAAACATTAGAGGGAGATGAAAATGAATCTACCTTTTCAAATAAAACATAATATGACATTAACTCCTTTCTCCTCTCTCCATAAATTGTATAAAGTGTGAAAAAATTGACACACAATTGTTCTTATATCCCATTTCCTAGAACCAGAGGGAATTTTGGCCCCACTACTCGGTGTTCATTCTCAGAAAAAACTCTTATCACCCTTCTAGTAAAATTCATCATTGAAGTATCTCCCTAAAATTACTAAATCATGTTTTATGGAAAATAAATATCATTTCATTGTCATACAAGAAGATTTAGTACTATCCATATTGTGTTGATTAATATATACTATTCCAATATTCATAAATACAGTATGATCACATCAATGAACAATCCCGATCCAAGGCCATATATAACTATCTAACTAAAATATACATCCATTAAAAAACATTTTTGGTATTTTTCCATTATAAAAAATAAATTATGTTAATAAAATCAGAAATTTTATATGTTTTTCATTCTATTTTTGTGAGTCCAAATTTTAGTGGAGGGAATTTAATTAATATATTACAACTGTGAGTAAAAAATTATAATATCTTTCTCGTGATTGATATTATATACTTCCACTATAAAATAATATAATATTGGAAAATATTTATATTTAAGGAATAAAAATTTTGTTATAAATATTTGTAAAATGATAATCAATGACATGTTGAGGGTCACCATGTTATGGTTTTTTATTCTATTTTTTATTGAAATCATATCATAGATTTCATAGTGATAGGATTTGGTATATAATTTGCCTGACATTAATGTGGTATTTATAATTATAATTTATTATATTGAAACATTATGTTGTTATATATAGATTTAATATTTATTATTAAAGGAGTCTTATAGTGAATTAATCATTTATTTGATTACTATAATATTTTAAATGCAGGAAAGTGAATGGATAGATATTTCATAACATATAAAATGTTAATCAACTATAGGATATTTATTAATTGAAGGATTCTTATAAATTATGTTTTTTGGAACACATTCAATGTAAACAAATTTCATTATCTCTAAGTTGATGATCTCTAGATTTCGTTAATAATAATTTGACTTTAACGATATGGTTATAGAATAATTTAATTGAAGAATATTTCATACCAAAAAAGTGATTTATTCTAATGGTTGGTGAATATATTTGGATATAAAAACCCATATATTAAATCTTGGGGTACTCAATACAACTAATTATTGGAATAATAATAACTTTATTTGTGATATATGGCTCTTTTATATTATTTAAACCATATTTTAACTTATATTCACCAAAAAAATCTTGAATTAATTATTTATAAATTTCTTTCACAAAATAAAAGGAATAGATATACTGTGAAAAACCTAATAGCTGTATGACATTCATTACAAGTATATAATCAGTGGGATAAAATATTTTGAGTGTAAAAATAGGAATTTTTTTCTAGAATCGATATTATGGATATAACCAATATCTTTCAATGTATATACTTTGTTAAAATCACAGGGTTTAAGAAAACATGTCATTGTTTAAGGAATGTTTTTGAGAAAAATCAAATATTTTTGTAAAAACACAAAATGTTTTTCATATCATTAATGTAATAATAATTCTATAATATTACAACATCATGGTTTCCTAACAATAAAATGCATTAGGGAATTCATATTTTGATGTGGGAGAACCACGTTATTATATATAAACTAGCCATGGCATCTTGTTTGAATTCATTTATTTGTGAATTCCAGAATCATTATTATAAATTTTGTATAATATATTTTATGAATTATTTAAAATTAACTAATATACACATTATAATTATCATGTAATGAATATATTTATATTAAATTCTAGTTAAAATATAAAACAATTTGATTTCAATCCACCATTACCATACGTTGTTATTTTGGATTTGAATTTAATAAATTGGGATAGTTATATATATATATATATATTCGGTGTCAGGATTATATTTTAATTCAGGTAACTCATACATATCATTCCATAGAAAATATATCATTTTATCATAATTTTCATTGATATAGAGAATTAATATCTATCAATAAAATATTTGGGATGACTACCTATGAGTCAATTAATACTGTTAATGGGATTTTGATTTAACGAAAATCCATATATTTATATGAAATGGATTGATTTTCATTATAAATGATAAGACTTTATAATTTAAATAACATTGTTTCCCATTTATAATGTATAGGTAATACATATCATGAGTTATATTTGTTGTTATATATCAATATGATTGAATTTTATTAATATCAATAACAAAATAATATTGAATCACCAAAATTGTTGATTTATGTACACCTATAGGGATTACAAGAGGAAAAATGATTACATAAAATTAAATAGTTTTCTACAATAGGCATATGATTAACAAGAATATAATGATACTATGAAACCAAAACAAATAATATTTTTTTGATTCATCTCAATATAACCACAATCTTCAACCATAACAATGTAAATTTGTAGGCAAATCTAGAGCTGGGTACCCATAGATAATCATGTTTAAAGAATATTGGATATGGTCGACCTTATTAAGCTTATTCTCCAATATTCACCAAAAATAATTGGATTACACATACTTGGAGGCCCTAATTATATTAGATACCAGGAGGAATGGAATTATAAAATTTTATGTAATGAATTGAGAATGGGGTGGTAAAAATTAATAATCCAATTTTTTTATAATATATTCATCATATGATTATCTACCTAAGTAAACAATTATTTTAAAAACATATAGGGTGACCCAATATTATGTGAAATATGGATCTATACTCAATAAATAAATATAATTTATCAATTCATTATTTTATATTTGGTGTATATTTAATATAAGTCATTATTTAAATTGTATAAAACATGACACTCACCAAAAGATACATACTACTATAATTAATGATACATATCATGAGTATAATTTTGTGTATTCTTTTTTGGTTATACAAATACCTTTATATGAAGATATAAAAGGTTGAGATGTGTTTATAAGTAGAATAATTGTGATAATATGGATATAAATGTTATAGAAATCAACTTTTATAGTTATATCTAATTGATAATGTAAACTAATAGTTTATCACACATTTATACTCATAAACATTGAATAAAAAGTAGACAGAATATGAGAAAAAAGATTTATATTTATATACTTATAATGGGAAAAGTGATTAGGGATGAAATGAATGATATTAGAATATATATCTATAAAGTGTATTGGTTTTAAAATTATAAAAGTTTTTTTATATTTCACTATAGAAAATAACTTTTTTACTCTCTATTTTGATAAGATAACATTTTTATTCATTATTAAGAACACATGTTTATCTATATATAGAAATAAAGTGGTTTATGGAATTAGGAATATGATATATGGTTTATATATTAAGAACATGGATATGATTGTATATAAAATTCATGATTATAATTTTAGGGTTGACTATATTATATCTTTTATTTTTTATTTTTTTTATTATCATATAAATTAAATATATGCATAAATACAGCATTGAAATGGGTTGTCGGAATCATTAAATTAAGAATCATTTTATAAATTTTAATATTATTTATTAAAAAAATTTAAATATACCATTCATTGAAAAGGTAAGAGGGATAGTTTACTATTGTATTTAATATAAAATAAATTTTGTGAACTAGTAAGTACTCAAAAATGTGTAAAGTATTAGTACTTTATATCATTTAAAATTGAGTTTAGTTGGTATTCTTATATTTTTATTAGATATAACATTTTATAAAACATGGAAATGATCCTACAATTAATAAATTAAGTACCTAAATAATTAAGAAAAATTATGAACGTTCTTTTAGAAAATTGGTCTAGACAATACTTGAGTTAGAAATTTACTATTCATATGAGTTATTTGGGAATTATTTGAAAACCCAGTAATAAAAGAAAAAACAAATTTAATGGGGTATCTAAGAAGAGGAACCATTCTATTTTGGAAATTTTTCAATCAATGATGTGAACAATGATTTAATTGTAACATTTTCATCAGTATACCAATTTTTATTTTAATGTATATATATTGTTTTTGAAAAATAAAACTACATTTGGATTATAGAAAACTAGATCTAAAATAAAATTGATCTTATTTATTAATTATAAAATGTAAATAAATGGATATTATTTAAATAATACCATTTATCGAATAGTTCTAGATATCCACAATGGTATTTTTATAAAGAAATAATATATCTATCAAAGAGGTAGTTGGTGGACCATAGTGAAGTTCATAATCATTAAATAAGAATTTTTTTAAGATCGAATTTCAATGGATGTGGAATTAGAAAATAGTCACATTTTAAATTAACAAAAAATTATTGATGGTATTTTTGGAGATAATGTTATATAGTTTTAATTTATAATGTGTTGATGGATTAGTGGCTCTAGATAATAAAACTAAATCTCTCATAGTGTCAATTGAGAGATTCTATATGGAGAGATGGATTTAATATAAGAGATATAAAATGTATTTCATAGAAGCTAATAATGTTTTCAAATTTGAAAATACATTGCGATGAGTGATCGTCAAAAGATGAAAGTGGGTTTTATAAATGAAATTTTATATGTGTAACACACCGATATTTTATGAGAAATATTGTTTTTAATATCTTTGAAATCTTTTGTTGTACGCTATAACATGATTAACATGCGCTATACACAACACCATATTAGGTTGTAGTAAACGCAAACAATATACTTGGATTTTCTTACACGCAAGAGTGACCTTCCACGATAGCTTCTATTGTAGTCAATACTGATTTTCACTAAACAATGATATATTGTAATATTATTATGAACTAGACGTTATGAGTAGAATTTAATTCATTTTAAATTTTATAAAAATATAATTCATTGTACAAATTATCTAGAACATGTTATGTGAACAAAATTAGTTTTTCGAATATAGAACGTATTTCTGAAAAATATAGTTTTGTCACCTTTTGATGGTGGGCCCATTTTAAATCAAATTTTTGAAAAGTTTATAAGTTAAATTATACAAATTAAACATCTTATTTTGATTTAGGATATAAAAATTTACTTTGGATATTTTTTTGATGTTGTTATGATAACCTTCATATTTTGATGAGTAGTAATAATACGCTAAATTTTAATTAAAAACATCTTTTTTCATCGAGATAATTTATATGGTTAAATAATAATATTGAATGGTTTTAAAGTATAAATATAATAAATTTTTACCATTTAATATATTATAAGTCATTTTCATTAATTTGACATCGAATACATGGGTAAAATCATTTCAATCATTGGCAATGTTTTATTTTTTAAAACCCATTTCCTCAAAAGATGGATTAATTTTTAATTAAATTCTGTAACTTCTGTGTATTGAATTTGGAAAAATTGATTCCACATTTTGAGTCATTAGATAAAAATTATGTTCATAGGATACTTTTTATTTTTTTTGTAATTATGAATAGTAACTATGGTAAATTTTATTTACCATATTTAAAGGTAAATCAGGTAATTAAGGGTAAAAATAATATTATAAAATTACACTAACACTTGTCTTTTTATCATTGCTGGATTATATTTCTCTCTAAAACATACTTGGGTAGAAATAGAATATTTTGAAACCCACTTAGATGTGATTAAGACCTCTAATTTATTTTATTAAAAACAAAAGTGAAATATGTCTCAGTCAAACTTTAATAATTAATGTATTTTTAATGTAACGTCATGCAGAATACAAATATGATTATAAATACTCATTTGAAAGATAAAATATATTTATTTATTATGGTAATTTATTTTTAATTTTTAATTTATATATAATTTCATTAATATCTTATACATTAATGATTCATATATTATTTATTAAGTGAAAATTCAATAATAAATTTTGTATTAAACTAATAATGATCATAAAAGGAACAAACATCAGAAAAAAAATTATTTTATGTCTACATGTAAACAATAATCATCCAATGGTCGAATATATGACCATTTGGATCCTTATAAAAGTGATTATGACACTTATATTATATTATTTTAAATGACGTCAATGTCGTCACCTTCATTCTTTAATAAATATTAAAATTTAATTGCAGTGATTCTAATTTGATAAATTGAAGTAAAATTAAAATTATGGGAGATATTAAATTTTTCGGTATCATAGTATTTTAGTTTTAATTTTTATGCAACAAATAAGTATATAACATGATTACACAAAAATATTGTAGTAATTATTTTATTAGAAGAAATATAAAAAAAATGGTATTAAAAATATTAAAATAAATAATATATGATCAAATTAAGGTCCTCCATTAATTTTGTAGATGAATATGACCTGTTAGGAATCTATTAAATTTTTTTTGAATATATCATTTTATTTATTTAAATTCAAATAATTGAATGGTGTCAAAATTGACACCCTTGATATTTTATAAAGTTAACATATTATAAAATTGTTTAAAAATCATAGAAATATTTAAAAATTTAAAATTTAAAATTATATAGTCTATAATGTAATAATGTATTTAATTACAGAAAATTCACAACACATAAGTAAGTTTTTATAAAAATTTAAAAATTATAATTTTTTTACCGCAAATAAAATTAAATAGATTAAATAAGGGTAAATCAAAGTGATAATGTTTAAAATAAACATAAAACATGTCTAAATATAATTGGTTGATGATGTTACAACACTATCTCATATCAGCATCTAATTGTATTGTTTTTGGAGGTTTTTATGTGGGTTTTTTTATCATTTAATATTTTGAGGTTTCCAAAAGTTCCCCTATCTTCTTTTTCAAAAGGGAACCTCATCACTCCCCTATTAACTCAATTTTGAGCCTTCATGATTGTCAAAACCCTTCCCATTACTCTTCTCAACTTCCCTAATCACATTCTAGATGTTCTGGTATTCTCAAAAGGCCAACTCTTGTCCCTTAAGAGAATGCTTAAAGGATGTGAGTCGAGGAAGAGGTAATCTCTTTTACGATTCTTTCAAGTTTCATTTTTCTCCTACATCCTATTCTTTAGTTGTTTCATTATAAAGTAATAACATAAGTATAACTAATATAATGATATGTTATTATAAATATGAAAAAACCCAATTTCAACATTTATCCATCCTACAAAAAATGAAATCACTGCAGGTGTGTACGTACAACTTATCGTCTCCACGTTGTGGTGTAATATGTTTTTCCAGCAACACCAAAATTGGATGGGTATAATGGTGGAAATAATAACCATATATGATTAATATAACATCATATTGATTCTGAGATATTATATCATCCACTCCAATTCCATTCAATAATTATGTGAATTATATCATTGCTCGTGCATACGTACGGATTACCGTCTCCACGATGCGATGACATTCATTTTAAATGATCGCAATTCAAAAATGATTATAAAGTATATATAATAATGAATAATGAAATTTTTGACATAATAATTCTACTTTATTTAAATTTATATGTCATTTACATCCATTTAATTTAATAAGGAAATGAAAACAATGTTCATGCGTACGCACGGCCTACCGTCTCCAATAACAGTGTATTTAAATCCATTTATAGATCAATTATATATATTTATATATTAAAAATATGTGATATATAAATCATGTTTTACATTCTAGAAGTAATTAATCACGATCTAAGAAATAATATTAAAAATTACAAGTCAAAACACATATGATAAATGAAACGCTTTTACCCAAAACACTACATTATCATGGAATTAACATTTGAATGGGTAAATAAAGTCGTAAGTGAAGTATATATGATGGAAAAAATATTATTATGGTTATTTTATAAGTTTATAATACATTTAAACCCACTATATAGGAGTCTCAGACACATACAGAAGAAATTGGACATAAGGTAAGGGATAATCATTCCAATCTGGTTCTTATCTGAGATTGTTTATTCGTATGTATTTACTGTTGTTATGTTTATCATCCATGTACATGTTTTCTCAAAAATATTTATAAAAATATTTACAATTCTTCCATGTACGTTTAATGTCGTGTTTACCCTTTCTTACCACATGGTATAGATGGAATGTTTATTTTGTTTACTATATGCGGTTCTTTTTGACTTTTCCGACAAAAATACAAGAAGAATGTTTTTTTAACTTATACAGAATTAATGTATTATTATTGTTTTATAACACCTTATTTTCAAGAATCATCCTCTAAAATATTTCATGATTATTTCCAAAAAAAAATTTCTTTTAATATTGCATGACATTTTCTGAAAAGAAAATGATTTTGAAGAAGAACGGATATTTTCCTCAGGAATTCATTTCAAGTGTTTTATCAAAATTATTTTCCATCTAAGATAAAATTATTTAGTATGTTTATGATTCATGAGTAATGTATCTATAATTTACATGGTATGATTTTTATTATGATGAAATGATATATGTTTGTTTTATTTGGATTATGTTATAATGGGATGATGTTTATGAAACCCATATTATTTTTTGTATTATATTGAATGATATATGTTTATTTTGTGGCACACTACAGAATGATTTTATTATTATATGGACGATACCTATATCTCCATCCAATGAATTGGGTAATGAATAATATCTCTTGATATAGACATGTCTGGAAGCACAAGTGAATCTGGTTCAGTAATACATGGCTGGAATGACATATAAACCCGGTTGTGTAATGGACATTGTCCACTATTATGGTCTTGAGAAGCAATGCCTCGGATACGATGGAAAACATAACATGTGTTTAATGGATTCCCCAATTACATGTTTTATTCCCATTCTATCATATCATGATTATTGTTTCTTTATGATCTATTCCAAACGTACTGCCATGATTTATTTCACCACTCAAGATCTTGATGTTAAAACATTATGGTCATGTTTTTAAGTTCAAATGTACATGGTTTATTTTATTATCTCCATGATTACCCTTAATGATCATTTGATATCACCCTTTTTATGTTTTATTTTCCGTGGGATATAAATAATGGTTTTAGGTACGAAAAAAGGGACGATATTTATGGGAGATGTTGAATATCATTCACCGTGATTAGATGATTCTGTTCCGAGTTTCCACAGACACTAAACTAATATGGTCCTTGGGTGTCTGTTTTTGTATTAAGTATTCTATAAATGTAATTTAATGTTCATGTATGACAATCTTGGGTATCTACAATTGATATTAGAGGGAGGTTTAGATATCCTTTGGAAACGAGGATGCGAAAACTTTAGTGAGATCACTTGAGAGATTTCTACGGTATCTCTAGGTATGTCCCTACTGATAAGTATAATTACAGATTATAGTCCTATAATTATGGTAACGGTCATATAATTAACCATAATATGGTAGATATTGAAGGTACTCCATATTTATTATGTTGTTTTTCTAGCATTATTTTTGCCTCTCAAACTATAATTCTTGTGTTTTAGACGATGGATGGAACCTAAAAGAACTCTGTTGATCAATGTAATGGACGATGCAATGGTTTTACTCCTGAACTAATCACTGTTATTGGAGATGGAGTGAAAAATCTTATTACTATTCTTACTAAAGCTATGAATTATTCTGGACTTCCAAATGAGTAGAGAAGGGAACAATATTATATTGATTCCTTCATGAGGCAATGTCCACCTCCTTTTTGTAGGTCTTCTGATCCACTGTTTTCTGAAAAATGGATCAGTAGCATTGAAAAGATATTTTCCATGCATCGCTGTTCAGAACATGATAAACTAATTCTAGCTACTTATCATTTAAAGGGTGAAATAGGCCATTGGTGGAATCTAACTAAGAATATGAGGCCACAAGATGAAAATGAATCCATGGAATGGGAGGAGTTCAAGATATTATTTTTCAATATGTACATTCCTCATATTATTTGAACGACGATGGAAAGAGAGTTTCATGAGATGAAGAAAAAGGATGATGAATCTGTTGGTATATATGAATAGAATTTTATAAGGCTTTCAAGGAATGCATCTGGATTTATCGTCCAACCTAAAGGTAATGTTCATTGATTCTTCAGTTCCTTAAAACCAAGTCTTAGAATGGCATTATCTATAAGAAACTTCATTAGCTATTAAGATATTGTGCGTTGTTCTATCATGGTATAAATGGAAGTTGGTGTTACATATTCGTCTCACGGATTTGACATGAAATGAAAGATGGAGTTCAAGGAAAAAACTCAAATCTATGGTGAAAAAAGATGACTATTTCATTATTATCAAAGTGTGGAATGAAGCATGGTGGAGATTGTCTTAAAGGTAATAAAAAATATTTTAATTGTGGAAAAAAAGTTCTTCGATCAGCTGAGTTCCAAATTAATGGGAATAAGGTAGATAATGATTTTAATGGAGAAAGGATTGCAGAGAATGCACCTCCAACATTTCACTGTTACAAGTGTTGGGAAATGTGGCATTTCGCTAACAAATGCCCTAATCCAAGGGTTAATGATGATCGACATCAACAACCACTTAAGAAAAAGGACAAAGGGATGTCACATGCGATCACTATTGGTGATGTTGAATATGAAAATGAAGTCGTGGAATGATTAAGTGTTTTTGTTTTAGGATTCCAAAATAGTGTTCTGGATTCTCATTTTTAGTATCGTAGAATATTGGAATATCTATTTATTGTTTAATTGTAGTTTTCAACAATTGTATGGTATCGGTAACCAAGATAAGTGACTGAAAACTTTTTGGAAGCCACCTAATAAGCACATAATATAGGGATATGGAGATAATAGAATGTTTTTTAGTATTAATAATCTCATGACAGATATAACAACAAAGGGATATCATGGTTTTAGTATAGATATATTTTGGGATTTTGGTATGTAGAAAGAGTTAACGTTTGACAACATTAATATTCTCACAAAGATTATATTGTAATTCATGTTTTAATAGAATACATGATTAAGGAATTCAATGTTTGGAATGTAACCAAAAAGATATATCATATGATATACAGGGTATAAATGATGGTATTCACATTCTTGGAAGATGACCACTCTAGTAATCGTTTTCTTTATACTATGATGTGGGACAGAAGAATTTTCGATAAGATTAATTGTTGGATAGATTAATTTGTTCATTAGATATTATTGTTTAAGGCTAAAATATTTTTCTACAATGTTATAATAGTATAGTTTTAGAAACAGGACATCATGCAGTACGAGCGACAACCCATCGCGTCAGACAAGGTTACAGGAATCAAACCCACAACCGAAGTGTGAAAGGCCATTATCGCATACCAATGGCCTACATGAAGTTCCTGGTTAGTAAAAATTAGTTTTAATTTATTACACGGTATGATCAATGAAGTATTAGTCAATTTTTGGATTCATATACAGTTAATCTCACTATAGATGGACTTATGTATATTTAAAAATGTGTGATAGCCATTTTATGATAAAGACGGATGAAATGACCTATAATTGTATCACATGATCTACTAATACATCAAGAATGAAAAAATTCAACTTCCATTCATTAAATATGAGATGATGTGGAAATTTTCCATGGAATGACCAATGATGATTTTACACTGAAATCAGGTAAATATTAATCCTTATTCAAAAACAAATCATCAACTTTAGGGAAATGATATTGAAATCCAAAATTGTTGTCCTAGTACCCTCATATAGGATGAATCGTATGGTACCTAATATCATCAAAAATTTATGGCTTTGTGATTTTTGAATTTTTCAAATCCATGTTCTCCACCACTCTTCATCAGAACATGATGATTATATTTCTCTTCCATATCCATATTTTCTCCTATACTCTCTCATGTTGAAACCCAGTGTTGAATTACTTTGGGTGACTAATATGATTCTAACATTCCTTTTAAAAATTATGTTTTATTATTCATTTTTACAATGTGTATTTCGATTAATGAAACTTTTAATTAGTAAACGATTTATAACCCTGACGAATTTCATGGGCGAAATTCATTTTAAGGGGGTAGAATGTAACACCCTGAGATTTTTTGAGAAAAATTCATTTTCATTTCATTGATATGTTGATTTATACGTTAAATAATGAATAGATTTCAATATATGCAACACCGTATTGGCTTTTAGTGTACACACAAAATATACTTGGCTTGTGTTACATGCAAGAGCGGCCTTCCCCGATAGCTTGTGTGGTATACAATATTGAGTTCCAATAAACAATGTTATATTATAATATTATTATAAACATAATATTATGAATATTATAAATCTCATTTCTAATTTTATAACATTATAATTCATCTTACACATTTTCTAGGAGATGTTATGAGAACAAAATTAATTTTTTCAATACAAGAAGTAATTTTCAAAAAATGCATTTTTGTTGCCTTTTGATGGTGTGCCCATTTAAAATCTAATTTTTGACATGTTTATATATTTTATTTGACAAAATAATATTCTTATTTTGAATTAGAATATAAAAAATTAATTTGTATAAATTTTTGACATTATTCTGATTTTCTTTATATTTTGATGAATATTAAAAATATGCTAAATTTTAATTACAAACAACTTTTTTCATAGAGATAATTTATATGGTTAAATTAAAATATTGAATGGTTTTAAGCATAAATAGAATATATTTTAACATTAAATATAATATAAGTCATTATCAATAAAATTACATTGAATTCATATGTAAAAACATTTCAATCTTTTTCAATGTTTTATCTTTTAAAACACCTTTTCTCAACAGTGGGATTAATTTTAAATTAAATAATGCAACTTTTATGTATTGAATTTGGGAAAATGGATTTCATAAATGGAATATGTAGTTTCAAATTATGTTAATAGGAAACTTTTTAATTCTAGGAAATATAAGTAGTAACTACGGTAAATTTTATTTACCATAGATAAATGTAAATTAGGTAATTAAGTATAACAATAATATTATAAACTTACATTAACACTTATCTTGATATCATTGCTTGATTATATATCTCTCTAAAACATACTTGGGTAAATATAGAATATATTGGAACCCACTTGGATGTCATTAAGTCCTTTAATTTATTTTATTTCAAAGAAAGAGAACTATGTCTCACTCAATCATTAATAATTGAAGTATTTTCAATATAAGGTTATACATAATAGAAATTAGATTGTAAATTCTCATTTGAAAGATATATTTTTTTTATTTATCATAGTAATTTATTTGTAATTTTTAATAAATATATAAATACTTTAATATCTTATACATTAATGATGCAGAAATTATTTATTAAGTGAAAAATAAATAACACAGCTTTTATTAAACTAATAATACCCCTAAAAGGCACAAAAATCTGACCAAAACTATTTGGTCATGTACATGTATACAATAAGAATCCAATGGTATAGTTGTTTACCCTTTTGAGCCTTATAAAAGCAATTATAACACTTATATTATTTTATTTTAAATGATGTCAATGTTTTCACCTTCATACATTAATAAATATAACAATTTAAATATTGCGATTTTAAGAAGATAAATTCAAGTAAACATATTATCTTGGAATATATTAGATTTATCTGCATCATAGTATTATATTTTTAATTTTTATTCAAAAATAAGTATATAACATAATTATATAATAATGTTTTAGTAATTATTTTATTAAGAGAAATATCAACTAAATGGTTTTAAAAATCATAAAATAAGTATTATATGAACCAATTAATGTGATCCATGAATTTTTTAGATGCATATGACATGTTATGAATCTCTTAAATATTTTGGTTCGAATGTAACTCATGTGTTGATTTTATTTAAATTCAAATAATTGAATAGTGTCAAAATTGACACAATGGATATTTTATAATAATTGCATATTATTAAATTTTTTTAAAAATAAAAAAAATATTTAAAAATATAATATTTAAAATTATATGGTAAAAAATGTAATAATGTATCTAAATATGGAAAATTCACAACACATAAGTAAATATTTATAACAATTTAAAAATTATAATATTATTACTCAATATATAATTAAATATATTAAATAAGTATAAATTAAAATGATAAGGTTTAAAATAAACATAAAACATGTCTAAATTTTAGTTTTTTATGAGATTAAAACCCTATATAATGTTATATTTTAATTTTGTGATGTTCTAAGGTTTTTATGTGGGTTTTTATTTTATTATTAATTTATATTTTTGAGGTTTCCAATAGTTCCCCTCTCTTCTCTTATAAAAGGGAACCTCATCCATACCATCTTCACACAATTTAGAGCCATAAAGATTGGCCAACCCCTACCCATTAAACTTATATACTTCCCTAGTCACAATATGGTGGATCTTGTCTTCTATAAAATACCAACTCTAGTCCCTTAAGTGAAATCATAATGGAGGTTTGTCGAGGAAGAGGTAATCTCTTTTACCAATTCTTTCAAGTATCTTTATACTTCTACTTCCTATTTTTTAGTTGTTTCATTATAAAGTAATAACATCAGTATAAATAATATACTGATATTTTGTTATAAATATGAAAAAAAAACATTTCAAATTCTATCCATCCTACGAAAAATTAAATCACCGTGTGTGCGTACGTACGACTTACCATCTCCACGACATGGTGTAATTTGTTTTCCACAACCACCATTCATGTAAGGGTATAATGGAGGAAATAATAACTATATATGATAATTATAACATCAAAATTATTCTTAGATATTATATCATTTACTCAAATTCCATTCAATAATTTTAGGAATAATATCATCGCTTGTGCGTATGTACGGATTAACGTCTCCATGACGCGAGGTGATTCATTTTCCATGTTAACCATTTAATAATGATTATAAAGTATATATAATAAATAATATTGAAATATATTAAATAATAATTCTACTATAATTATATATATTTTTATATGTTATTTACACCGCTATAAATTAATAAGGAAAGGAAAACATCGTTCATGCGTACGTACGGTCTACCGTCTCCATGAATGGTATATTTCAATCTATTTATAGATCATATATATATATATATTAATATATTGAAAATATGTGATATATAAATCATTTTTTACATTATGGAAATAATTAATCATGATATAACTAATAATATGAAAAATTAAAAGTCGAAAAATGTACGATAAATGAAACGATTTTACCCAAAACATGGCTTTAACATGGAATTTCCAAATGAACGGGTAAATAAAGTCATAAGTGAAGCATGTATGATAACATAAATAATATTATGGTTCTTTTACAAGTTATTAATATGTTCAAACCCAATATACTTGTGTCTTGGACACATATGGAAGAAATTGGACATAAGGTAAGGGATAATTATTCCAATCTTGTTCTTATCCGAGATTGTTTATTTGTAAGTATTCATTGGGGCTATATTTCACATCCATGCCAATGCTTTCTAATTTTTTTTTATAAAATGCTTACTATTCTTCCATGTATGTTTAAATTCATTTTTCTCTTTTTACCACATGGAATGGATGGAATCATTCTTTTGTTTAATATACGATGTACTTTTTGAATTTTCCAAAAAAAGTAAAAGAAGAAAGTTTTTTAAATTTATATGGCATGAACGGATTATTACGGTTTCATAATGATTTATTTTCATGAAGCTTCATATACAAGATTTCATTATTATTTTCAAATAAATCAATTTATTTTAAAATGGCATGGAATTTTGTGAAAATAAAATGATTTCGAAGAAGAAAAGATATTTTCCTCAAGAAATCATTTCAAGTGTTTTAGCAAAATTATTTTCCATATAAGATGACATTATCTAGTATGTTTTTGTTTCATGTATAATGTCACTATTATTTTAATGGTTCTATTTTTCTTATGATGAAATGATATCCATTTGATTTATATGGATTATGTTATGATGATATTATGTTTATGATACCCATATTATTCTTCGGGTAATGATAAACGATTTAGGATTATTGTTTAGAACACGAAAGAATGATTTCATTATGAGGTGGGTGGATCTTATATCTACCTCCAATTCATTGGGTAAAAATTTATATCTCATGATATAGACATGGCTGGAATGGAAAGTGAATATGGATCAATAATATAGGGCTGGAACAACAAGTAATCCTGGTTCAGTAATGGACTTTGTCAACTATGATGGACTTGGTAGCAATGCCTTGGATACTATGGAAATAATAACATGTGCTTAATGGATGCCACAATTACAGGTTTTATTCTCATGATTTTTTTTCATGATTAATGTTCTTTTATGATCTATGCCTTACACACTACCAATATTTATTTCACAACTCAATATATTTATGTTTAAACAATATGTCCATGTTTTTATATTAAGATATATATGGTTTGTTTTTTTCTCCTTGATTACCCTTACATATCATTTGAGATCCCCCTTTTTATGTTTTCTTTCCCCAAGATATAAATAAATGTTTTATTAAAGAAAATAAATGTAGAATATCATTATGGGATATGTTTAAAGATCATTCACCATGACTAGAAGATTTTGTTTCGAGTTTCCAAAGGAACTAAACTATTATGGTCCTTAGGTGTCTGTTTTTTTATTATGTATTCTTCAAAAGTAATTTAATGTCTATGTACGTCAAACTTGGGACTATACAAAATTGATGTTATAGTGTATAATGTTAACAGTAATATAATCATATGTTTTATAATATATTTAGGATATTGATTATGAAGACATATTTTCTCTAGTTATGATGATTATATTCAATAAAATATTATATTACCTAGAAAAACATTATGATTATATGATACATATAATGGTTTTCAACATAAAATTCTATAAGAAAAATGTAGTGGATAATATATTCATGATTCCACCTAATGGGGTTTATGTTTCAAATGAAGTTGTTATGTTATACAGGTTATAAATAATCCTTTATGGATATAAGTATGCTACTAATTGATGGAACATATAGTTTGATAATGTCATTTAAGAAGTCATTTTCAATAAGAATACATATGATTATTCTATATATAATATATTTATTTGATGTGATGTTGAATTATTACTGTTATATAGAGATGGAATAATAATATTGTAAAACAATATCATACCCATAATTAATATATTTTTTTGTTTCAAAATTAATTTCCAAGGAAGGATATGGATGAATCTATATATTTACTAAAGAAGTATTTTTTTCCTCCATGTGTGACCTTCTTAGCGTCTTCCACTGTGAACATATTCTATTCAGTCTGTTTTCCCACCACTCAATCGAGCTCCCCCTCGTGATTTTTGTCTCTTCACTCTCCAGATTCCACTGCTCCTCCATTATTGCTTCCTCGCAGTTCACCACCAACATCCTCTTCAGTTTTTCCAATCTATGGGTTCCAGAGCTTCTCCATTTTTTGTATTCATTCCTCAAAGTCTCAACGCGTTTCTCCATGACCATTTACCCCGTAACACACCCCTACATCCCTCAATTCTCCTCCCCTAGAACCTAGGGTTTTAGCCAACCTGCCATCCCACTTCTTCCATTCCATCGATGCAATCCAATCCTAATTTGTTTCCTTCTACAATAAACAGTTTCCTCCATTCTTACATCATTAACCTATCCTTCCTACTCGAATATCGATATATGTGGATAGATATTCTTCTACATTTGGGACATCGAACTACCACACCTTCTCTCATTCTTCCTTCAAGGCAACAATATTGAGAATCTACATCTCCCAAAAAACACCTATGATATCCTGCTATAGGATTTCCTCATCTTCTACTTTGGTTCCTCATAGAGAAACTCCTCGGCTTATCCTATGTTTTCATCATAACAACACATGCATCGTGCTACCACTACCTACTCTATGATCTACCTCCTCAAACAGTGTGATAGATTCATCACCGTTGACTGTAGTTGATGTAACCCTTCCAGTAACCTCTTTGTGAATCTATTCTCTATTGTTTTTATTTATATCCTATAGTTTTTATTCAATCCCTTTTATTATGAATTTCTCATATGTTCTAACAATACATTTATTTTTAAGAATCCACAATTGGGGAATATCTTTCATTCGGACAAGAAGTATGTATTACTTCCATAATGTTCTGAATAATCATGAATCAATGCAGTACATATCATAAATAATACATATTTTCAGAAGTTTTTGGTATGTCCTTCCAAATTCTAACCGATTTTAAGAATTGGGGACCAATGGGCCACTATTTTGACTGATTTGTACTTTTTTTATGGTTGTGATTATTGAAATACCTCGGGTGATGAATCAGATTACTTAATACTACTTTTCTGTGTAAATGAATACTCTATTTTTATTCCTTTATTGTATGATGATAAATTTTGGGTGGGTTTTCTTTTATATGGTATTTGATGTGTGAATTTTATTTATTTTGGGATATGGGTTTACATTTAGGATCATGTTTTCGAATAGGTAATGTAATGGTTCAGTTGAATTTGTAAGCAGGAAATTATATTAGTACAATTTTTTTTCAAATGATGTGAGACTTCTCCGTTTCCTTAAATTCTTATATTAAATTTTATTTATTTTTTTAACTTCAAACACAAGAATCCTTGAATATAGAGAACATTTTCTGTTAATGGTGGATACATTTTATAGATATTAAATGATGTATGACATGTCAATATATATGTGTGTATTTTATTTCATGTGTTTTTTAAACATCATGTTCTATAAATATTACCATATACATGAATCTTTTGTTTATAGATGACACTTTGTATAGATATCAAATTTTTTCTATTTTAGTTCTTTTAGTTGATATACCAAACATGCATTCTGTTTTGATTTTGTTATTTCAAATTGAAATTTCAGTTAAATTTTTTATTAGTTTATTTTTTAGTGAAGTTATTTACATATGTATTTCTTGATTTTCATCTAAATTTTTCATTTTAGTTTTTGATTAATAGTTAAATTATAATGTTGTATTGTTAATGAAGTTGTTTATTTTTTGTTACATTGATTTTTTTTAATTTTCTTTATATGATTTATAGGTTTATCTATGAGAAAATATGTTTGTTGTTTCAGGATTATAAATAATTGATATTTTATTCACCATTATTAAATGAAGTTAGTGTTTCATTTACTTTATCTTGAAATATTTCTTCTTATTCACGTTTTCTACATTTAGATAAACTCCATATTCAATAATATGAGTATAAAATATTTCTTATCAAATTAAGCGAGACTTATAATTTACTTACTGTTCTAATATAAAATTTCATTCTTTTTTTAACTTTAAACACAAATAATGGTTGAACATTGATAACATGTTTTGTTTATAGTGAATAATTTTTATAGATATCAAATGATGTATGAAATTTCATTATATGTTTGTGTATTTTATTTCATATATTTTTTATACAATATGTTCACTAAATATTTTCATCTACATTAATCCTTTTTTATGGTAGATACATTGAATAGCTATCAAATTTTTTCTGTTTGAGTTTGTATTGTTTATATACCAAACATGCATTATGTATTCATTTTTTTGATTCAAACTGAAACTTGAGTTAATTTTTTTAGTAGTTATTATTTTAATGATATTGTTTGCATTTGTGTTTCTTGATTTTCAACTGAAGATTTCATTTTAATTTTTTAATAATATTTATATAGTTATGTTATTTTAATGAAGATTTTTACTTATTTCTAACTATGATTTTTTATTTTCTATAATATATTTATAGTTTTATCTATGATAAAATATTTTTTTGTTTCATGTTTCTAAACAATTAATATTCTACTTTTCTTTATTAAATGAAGATAGTGTCAAATTTATTTTCCCCATGTGATCTTTCATTTCATTCAGGTTTTCTACAGTGATACAAACTCCATAAATGGATCTCTAAATGGGGAATCTCTTTCATTTATATGAGCAGTATGTATTTCTCTTGAAGTTTTTTATGATTCACACATATGTTTTCCAAAAATAGAGCACTAATTTCATACCAGATACTTAGACTTCTATATCCTATATTAAGAAATGATTATTCTATGAACATCAGCTCTTCATCGCCATTGAAGGTCCTTCTTCATTGTTATCATAATTGTTGCCAATGTTTTATAAATTTCATATACATTTTTTAACTGTTCCACAGCAAAAATGTTCTGAATAATATTGAAAATGTGCAGTTATTGTCATAAGTGAAATTTTTTTCGGATGTTTTTAGTATGTCCTTCCAAATCAATTCTGATTGGTATGAATTGGGGCCTAATGGATTCTATTTTTGATTGATTTGGAATTTTTTCAGGGCTGATATTTTTGAAATAGACCCGGTGATGCAAGGGATTCTTTACTAATTCTTCACTATATAAATGAATAATATATATTTTTATTCATTTATTGTTTGATGACAGATTTCAGGTGGGGTTTCCATTCGATGGTAATTTATAAGTTAATTCTATTGATTTTAGGATATGTGTTCGTGTTGAAGAACATGTTTTTTCATGGAAAATTTGTGGTTCAGTTGAAGTTGGAACCAGGAAATAAGATGAGTATAAAATATTTTTTTCTAAACAATGAATATTCGGTTTTTCATTATTAAATGAAGGTAGAATTTTCCTTTTAGAAATATTTATTATGTTTTGTTTTTTATGGTGTTAATAAATTTTTTATTAACAATATCTCTATTATGTATGTTTTTATATTAGATTAGATATTTGCTGTTGTAATAAAAAACATGCATTTGAGTTATTCATAAAATATAATTTATCTTTTGTTTTTGAGTAACATATTATATGTTAAGGTAGCTTTGGATGAACTTGTCTTCAATATGATAGGTAGTGATTCTAGTAGCTCCTGTTATGAGGAAGTTCTTGGGTGTCTATGCATCCATGTCACAACACATATTGTATCCATATTAATCCCTTTGAATTCTCAATTTTCAGAATATTAATTATAAATTTTAGACATTTTTTGTTCTTTTTTCAATAATGAGTTTTAGGAATACAATCCTGAATAGATTGTAATTCCAATTTTACTATTGGGTTTGATGTCTTGATTACACATATTTTAGGAATGAACAAGCAGCATGTGAGTTGTCACCCCATTTTTTGAGACTAAAATTGAGAAAGATTTGCCTAAATATCTATATACTCATTATCATATTTAGGATCTATATGGAGTTATAATTCAATATTTCCACCTATCTGTTATTTTCTTGTTACACTAATTTCATTAAATTTTCTATGAAGGCGCATATTTTCCATTTTCCAGTGGTAGTTGTAAAGAAGTATTAGTGTGAATGTGGTACAATTTTCTTAAATATTTCAATATATTTTGTCTAATTTTATTCCAATATTAACTATATCTATCTTGTGATTTTGAAATATTGAATAATCATTTTCATTAACTCTGCATCTGACTGAAATATATGTTATGTGATCATTTACCTGTACTAGTCTTGTTAATTATTTATTGTCCCCATTTACATGTAATAATCATGTGAAATATTTTGTATCACTATTTTTTTGATTTAATATATGTTATTTAACTATTTACATATAATAATCATACATTAATAATCATATTCATTAACTATTCATCATACTGTAATATATTTTTTCAAGTAGTCATTTTTTAATATTGATTACTATTCATTATTAATGTTGTGCATTAATGTAAAAACATTGGTGATTGTCCAGAAACTGTACATAACAGCTGAATATGTATTACATGTTCTACGTAAGTTTTTTTTCAAATATTTCATTACTAATTATACAAATTTTAATACTTTATATGTCTAATTTTTTTAATAGTTTTGTACCAAAATTATTCACTATGTTGTGGAACTAGTGGTGGGAATGTGTGTGTCCAGGATATGGTTGGTGAGTAAGCATTGTTGGATGCACCAGGATGCCACTTCATAGAAGCTCGTGGTTGGCTCTATTTTGAAACAATAGCTCCAGCCCCTGTGGAAGGATTCATTAGATGGTTTACATTAAAATGATCATTGATGGGTGACCTTTGATTATTGATGTCGAATTGTTTTGTCAAATAAAAGGAAGTAAACCCACTTTCATCTATCTGGGTGAACCTTTCATGTTCTCACTTTTTCCCTTTATGCATCACCACTATCTTTGACATCTTTGAAACTCACCCACCATAGGAAAACACATTTAAAATCTTTTTCCTGTATTTCTGAATATTCAAATATCCATACATATAAAGAAACATTTAATTATTCATGTGCAGAACAACTTTATAACATCTAGAGAGTTTGAAACAAAGTTATCCACGAGAAGACCCCTTATCTATGCCAGTCTCCCATGCCTGATATTGTTGCTACTGTCCCAAATGCCAATTCAATACTTGCTGATCGTTGCTACAACTCATTTGATTTTGATGACGACACAATCATGGACGCATTTTTCTATTCCATTTTTTTATAATTTATTTCATTGTATTTTTTATGAACTATATTTTCAACTTCAAGGTTCTAAAACATATTGAAACCATCTTCCAGGAGAGGGGATCCACTATAAAAACAAATCAGACCACATTTGGAGGGATTTACTAATATGGCCTTATGCTGACAATCTCTCTCCCGGGAACACATGAGACATTTTGAAAATCCAAAAGCAACTGTTACAACACTCAACTTCTTTCTTCGGATAGAAATATTTCATTTTAAACATATTATTATGCTATTTTGGATTGAATCTTTTTCATTTACATTGACATTCATTATTTGAATTGTCATATTTCTAAATTCTTTATAACTTTTTCTTTTATAACATGTAATTTAATTAATTGTTTCTTTCTTAAATACACTGTTTTACGGTTTACTATAACTCTATTTTGGAGAAATACAACAGATCATTTTCTATCTTATCAGTTATTAGTTACTTGTATGTGTACTATATATATCTTGTGATTCATATCATGTAATTCATGTTTTTAAAAAAAGGATCATGTACTATATTTTAAGAATTCCTGAGGTTTTTAATTTGATCGATGGATTTTTTTTATATCATTGAAAAATTTATCTTATATGAGATATGGACCATATTATTATCAATGACTTATCCTTAAAATGGTTTTCATTTTCATTTATGGATTTTTTTAGTGCTTTTAATTCACACTTATTTTATTCATGGTGTATCTCATAGTTTCATAACAAATATAAATAATTTGTCTTCAAAAATACAGTCTTTCATATTTATGTCTCATATGATTATTATGGATCCCATGGATTATGTTTTAGTACTTCTAATATAGGAAGATAATATTTATGTTGTAGTTTAGTAGTTAAATTACGAAACTCAAAACAATTGAAGAAATTAATTAGGTTCGTTTTCCATATATTTTATAGAATTATAGGAATATTGTGTCAGTTAAACTCTTGTTATATACTATATTACATTACGTTTAGTATTATTTGAACTCTTACTATTGTTTCAACTCATACTATACACTCTTTCTTTGAGGCTAGTGTTGGTTCAACTTCTACTGTATACTATCTATCCACTGCTACTATATATATTTTTTACGCTAGAAAATTCATTTTTATAAATCATTCATGCTCTTAAGATAGTTATAAATTTTTTCAACGATGGAATGATATTTTTTTGAACACAAACCACATCCAATAGTTTTTTACTATAGTGTTTATTTAAATTAATTGTAACAATATAATGTCATTTTCTATTTTTGTCAAAAAAAATTAAACATGACATGATATTTCTATTTATAGGTTACCAAACCATTTGTTTCTTGCATTCAGTATTCTATACATTGATATTGATGAGGGAATTTCTCTTCTTTGAGATCATTGGTTCATGTACTCTCTTTTAGTAGTGTATCATGTATTTAATTTTAGTATTTGTTTTTTAAGAGAATTGTGTCATTTATTTTATTTCAGAAGTGAATCATGGATTTTTATTGACTTGTGGTTCATTTTTAGATAATTTGAATCATATCACCATGCAGATTCATGGGAGACTACTAGTTAACATAATATTATGGTATAAATATCTATAAATATTAATCCAAGTGGTTTATCAGACAATACTATAACACTTATGTTGATAAATTTATAAAATTTATTATCATTGAAAACTATAAGGATTAATTAACAATGACTCATGGAATATGGACAAAGATGGATCAAAATACATATAAAATCATATAATAAGAACATTTATAAGAAACTTCACATGTTTTATATAAGATATATCATATATTCATGTTGTGTAATTTACTTCATGCCCCTTATGGTTTCATAAAAATAGGTAGATAAAAATATAATGTTGGTATGTATCATGATATCTTAATGAAAATTTTATTTATGTACATTAGGGGAAACCATGATACGTTTTACTTAAAGGTGGGGGATATATCATTATAAGGGGTTTCACTAATTCTGGTTTCCAAATAAAAAATGATGGTATGAGATTACCATATAGTTTCATGTTTTCCATTAATAGTGGCGATTTTTTAAGAGTATGAAACATGATATCATATAATAGTAAAAAATAATGTATGATTATTTTTCTATATCAAATAATTGAAGAAAAAAGTTTTATATTAGGGTGTTCATTACTAGACAATGCGATTTTCCTATAAATTTTGGAGTAATATTTATTTAACAAGATATTAATTTACATATTTGTAACACTAAATAACTCTTATATAAGAAATGATACCAAAAATACCATTCAAATACCATATCATTCTTGAAATTATTTACATGGGTGATGGAACGATATTTTGGGTAGATCATAAAGAAAAAATAATGGAACTAGTAGAGTGAAAATAAATATAGTGTAATCATGATTGTGGCACAAAATCTATTTGTAGTCGATACATGATAGATATTATCTAATGGGGTTTTTCAATTTAAATGTCTTATTATATTGCAATAAAAAATTAATTTATTATATATTCAAGAATGTTTTACATGTTACATGAATAATTAAATGATAAATATCTACAACATATGACTTTTCGTTATCGATATTTGTAGAACATTTTGGAGTACTTTTAGTTTTGATAACTTGTTATGATCAGTTTCATTATAATATGGTATATTATTAATTCTAGATTCATGTGATATTTAGTGGAGATATATTATATTAAATGAAATGGAAAAGTGTACCACAATGAATATAATGTATTTAATTCTATAATAAGGGGAGTATTAATCATATGATTCTTCATTAAATGATTTTCACATGATACATATAATATAAACATGAAAACATTAATACCCTTCATACACAAACCATAAATCTAGTAAAATAATGGGATGTTTTGAAACAATTTTGACTATATATTTTTTTGATCTTGAGAAATAATATGTTTTTATCTTATATAAATCACATTACATACAGTCCAATAATTTAGTTATAATTGGGGAGACCATTTCCATCATAACTAGAGAGACAAGTAATGGGAATGACCAATTAGATGTACCAAAAAACATCGAATATTTCAGACTAGACAAACTATTTTAAAGAATCATTGGGATATGATAGGATAATAATATATATTTATTTTTAATGACCATTGGTCACTCAATTTCATATAAAAAAGATTCTAAAATGATAAATATTAAATAAAAATATACATAATTGGGTGGTAACCATTATATAGAATTTCCCGTGTGTTTGATTAAAATAAAACGAAACCCTGTTGTATAGTTAGTATTAATGGATATTTTCGAGGATATTATATTAGTATAATTATTTATTTTTTTGATTCAAAATTGATATCAATACTAAAACAATCATCACGGTTAAAAAATTGAAACTTACATAAAGCTAAATTCTTGTATATTGTTATTATCTAAAATTTGAGAGAGCTTATATCATAGTCTTGTTTAATATATTTTACATAGATCTAAATGGAGTATTGGATATATTTCTAATGTTATTGATGAATTGATGTAAGTTGAATATTTTTATAATTATGGAATCAATTTTTAACCATTATCTGTTGAGGGTCACAACATTGTGGTTTTTTCACTTCTCATGTGTTGATAAATAATGTTGTATTGATCATATAATAAGGACATGAGAAATAATTTAGATTAAAATTATATGATGATTATTATTCTTATTTGACTTATTAATACATAATGTAATGACGTGTAGAGAGATTATTGATTTTTGATGATGTTATCAAACATTAAATCAATCATGTGGTTATTATAAGTGTTAGAAATTTGGAAACAAAATGCTTTTATTGTATGTACTATTTTAAATTTTAGATTCTATCATGAAAATAATATTATGTAAAAGATTATAAATTGGATTTCATGGATTTAATTTTATTACACTAGAGTTTAGTCATTCAAAATGATAACTACCCTTATTTTCAATATCACTATATTAATTTTTTGGAGGAGGTTTTAGAAAACATTTATAAAAACGAGGTCCCACCATATAATTAATTTTTTCCAATGGTGAATAGATCTAGTATTAAGTTGGATCCTATTGGTGGAAACTGAGATAATTCAATGGGAAATACTATTATAAAATAATCATCAATATCAATTAGACATTATTTTCTTTATGATTTTCCTTTCATATTATTTATCCCACTCTTGCTCAAACTTTCATTCATATTTTTTATTTTTCACTATCTTGATTTGAGAATATAACTATTTTAAAAAATAACTATCTTAGAAGGTGTTCTATATTATAATTATTTACCATTTCAAATAATATATATTAATTTTTTAATGTTGATGAATTGAAGATTAAAACATAATGGTAATGTATATGTCTTGCCATTTAATTTATAGGGTAAAAAAGGAGAGTGATCATAATGAAAAAAAACATAAAAATATTTAAGATCAATTATATTCCCACTCAAAATATTTCACCATCAATATTCAAAACATACTTTATTTGATATGTTTCTTATTAATATAAATATTACAACATCAATAATAATCTCTAAAAAAATAATATTCATTAAACATTCAAGGATCTAATGAATCTATTTTCAACAGCTAATGTGAGTTTTTTATTACAATAGTGGGATAAGTTTTATTAATATAATAAAATTGTGATTTTTTTTAATTATATGTTAAATTATAGAAATTCAAACAATTTCTCCCAATTTTTAACATAATATTTTAATTCATATCCAAATTAAACCATGAAAAATATTGAATTGAAGATATAAAAATGAACCAATATTTAATGAATCATTTCAAAATGATAAACAATGAGTTATAAATTGCATGTTTCCAATAAATATTTTTTTTTAAAAACCATTTATATTTTACTTGAATAATGTTAATAATAATTTAATACTCTTTAAATTTTCAAAATGTAATAAATTTATTCAATATGTTACTCAAATTTTATATCCTGGTGTACTGTATTGAATAAATGAGGATAATTTTTGATACATTCTTTCCATAATTCATATGAATTTAATATTATAGAGTTACCATAAAAGGAATTAATTTTTTATGAATATAATCTTACTAGTTATCATTGTAAATAATAGTAATAGTAATTAATAATGTATGTTCATGGATCATGTCCTTTAAATATAATTATTCCTTAATTAAATATATAATGGAAATATAAATACCTACTTTGGTTTATAATATTATCAAAACCCATCCAAATTATAACCCCAACATGGAGACTAGTGATGTTAGGTATGGACCTCAGAGCCCACCTCTAATATGTCACATATATGGTACAAGTACAATGGGTTTAAAATAAATAATATATAAGTAATTTACCACTTTAATCCTATACATTAAATGAAATAAAAAACACCTTTATAAATGAAATAATACTAAAACCCCAATATTGATAATATTTATCTAACGTCATTGTAAATAAACAAATATATCCTAATACATATAAAATGGATTAAAATGATCAAATGGGTAAAAATATAATTTCATCCAATCACTACAATATGAGATTATATGGATCATCTTGTTTTTAAAGTGTGTCTTACAAATATGTAAAACGTGTATAATAAAGTATAAGTGATCATATAACTCTACTTAGTAGACTACTCATTAATAACTAATTTGATGATTTAGATTAACTGTACTAAATCCTAAATGAATTATTAGTCAAAATCATATATCCCATCCCATGAATCCTAAACACACTCACTACAATATCATACTCTAAATTTTTATAAAATGGATAATATATTAATTCATTGAAATATATAATATTAGGTTAAATGAAACAACATTCCCATAGATTTAATAATTTTTTAATCCAAAATTAAATGTATCAAGGAGCACTTCTATCAATCAATATCAAAATTAAAAAACCACATTTCTCATATTCACTCCACAACCATAATCCACATCAGTATACAAAATATGTATTTTTTTGACCTCACCTGTTTTGATAATCTCAATCATGTATTCATATGTGTTGAAAATCCCAATTATGTTTTCATTTTCTATGATATTTTTAAGTATCATTGATCTATACTTTAATTCTTTCAAATCTGTGATCAAACCAATAATAATCATTAAAATAGTCTTTAGAATATGTTAATCCTCATTTATCCATGTTCATAAAAGTTATAAATTAATTCTAACACAATCGGGTGTGTTCTGCATAAAACAGATAAGTAATCTGCCTATAGCTACTGATAAAGAGCTACCGGTACCTAGTCTACCGATAGTCTTAGTCTACCGACAGACAGAGTCACTGATATACTTAACACAAAGCTACCGATGTGCTTATAAATGTAATCTACTTACAGACAGCTACTGATACAAACATAGAGCTACCGGTGTAAGTATAAATAGCTACCGATGGAATAAGAGTCACCGATACAGTCAAAGCAACTAATGACATTGAGCTACCGATGTCCAAGCTACCGATGCTGATTACCTACTGATCACTCGACTCACTGTTTGAATTTCTTTATTTCCTATCTTTATTTAATCTATCCAATGGTCATATCATGTACATTTTAATGATTTGTCAAATATCTGATAAAGGTTGTCGGATGTCAGGAACCCGTACCTCGTACCTGCAGAAAGGAAATCTTTTCTGTCTCCTGTTGCCCGTGAGATAAATACGAGAAGACTACGCGGCCCAAATATAGGAGAGTGTGGTGGATGGATTATACCAAAAAAACACAAGAACGAGAAGAATCAAGAATCTCATAGACAATCAAGCACACTCGAGAAGTGTTATGTGCATATATGAAGAACACTGAAGAACTTCAACCACTACATTTTCACTGTCTGTGAAACTGGAGCATACGATACTCTGTTTCTCAAACAGAAACGAGAAGAGGACTCAGACTCACTTCTGATCGAATCCAAAGGAGTCCAGAGCTACACTGAAATCACCAGAACCACTTCTAAACTCTACATCTCTTCTTCTGTGATTTATTATTATACTTTTCGAGCAGTGTGTGTTATCTGCTGTATCTAACACATACACTGTCTCCTGCACTTAAACTGGAGGATTTGTAAATACTTACCAACTTCTTGCATTTATTTCATTCCCACGAATAACAGTGGTAGAGGTCATGTGTGACCTGGACAGCTGGGTGTTGTTGTACTGTTTCCCACGAAGAACAGTGGTAGAGGTCTTGGACCTGGACAGTTGTAAACTGTTAAACCCCGATCCAGGGTGTGGATCATTTTTATATAAACTTTTGAGAGGACTAAGTCTCGGCTTGAGACTGAACCTCTTGGTTACATTTGTTGTGCCATCTCTTTCAAAGTTTTATTCCGCTGCTAATCACTTTAAAACCAATACTGTTTTTAAAGTTACTTTGATAATTAAATTAGCATGTGTTTATGTTAAGTGTAGATTAGTATGTTAGTTTCAAAAGATAATCACACACTCTTGTGTTGATTAACTGGGAATTAATCAATCCCTTTGAGACTCTAACAGAACCTCTACTTTAATATAAATTCACTACAGTTTAATTTATTATTTTATTTGGGGGTCTTTAAGACAGTGTTTTTAAATACAGAAATTTTAATTGGTACTCAATTCACCCCCCTCTTGAGTAAACCACTCCGACCAACACTTGGTATCAAAGGATTGAAAATACTTTCTAAAAGTACTCAGCTTTTGAACTGTGATTTTAGTTGTATTTTAAAGTTCTTAAAATTTATGTTATATCTAAATTTTTATCTCTTTAAAATTTTCTCATCACGGACAATAGACATGAGGGTGCTGCTACTAACCGGCCACCTTTCTTCAATGGAACTAATTATGCTCAGTGGAAACTGAAAATGAAAATTCATCTAGAAAGCATATGTTTTCATATTTGGACTGCTATTGAATCAGAATACAAAATTCCCACTACTGCTAGATCTACTTGGGATGAACCTACAAAGACTTCTTACAATAACAACTGTAAATCTATGAATGCCTTGTACTGTTCTCTAGGAGATGAAGAGTTTAATAGAATTTCCTCTTGTAAAACTGCATATGAAATTTGGGATACCTTAGCTGTTTCTCATGAAGGAACAACGAATGTTAAAGAAATGAGATTGAACACTTATACTATCAAGTATGATAATTTTAAAATGAATCATGACGAACCCATTTCTAACATGTATCTCAGGTTCAATGAAATTGTCAATACAATGATCTCGCTGGGAAAGGATGTCTCATCGAAGGAACAAATTATGAGAATTTTGAGATGTCTACCTGATAGATGGAGGGGCACATCTGTCTCAATCAGAGAATCATGTGACATTGCTGCTCTACCTGTCAAGGAACTAATTGGCAAGCTGATGATGTATGAAGAAGAGCTTAAAGTGAATAAAGAGGATGAAAATGAACCTCCAAGAAAGTCTGTCGCTTTCAAATCTTCAACTTCAAAGAATAAGGACAAAGAAAAGCTTCAAGCTGTAGTTGAAATTTCAAGTTGTGAAGACAGTGAAAGTGATTCTGACAGTGATGCTGAGATGGCTCACATTGCTAGAAGATTTAAGAAATTTTATAGGAAAAAGAAGTTCTTCAGAAAAACAAATTATAAGGGTAAGTATGATCACCAAGGTAAATGGAAAAAGGATTGGAAGAGGAATGACAAATCAGATGATGTTGTCTGCTATGAGTGCAAGAGAAAAGGACACATTAAAGCCGACTGTCCAAAGATGAAGTATAAAAAGAAATATGATTATAAGGACAATAAGTATAAGAAAGCCATGAAGGCTACTTGGAGTGCTTCTGAGGATAGTTCTACTGAATCTGAAAGCTCTGAAACTGAACACAAAAATAAGGAAAACATGTGCTTTATGACAAACACTTCTCAGGTAACTGCTGAAACTCCTTCTTTAAATTATTACTCTGGAGATAACGCAGAATCTGACTCTGATTCTAGAACAATGTCTAAAAATGAATTGTTTGAGTACTTTGATATGCTGGAAGAGACATGTAATGAACTTACGGATAAATACAAGTCATTAAAGAAACAGCATGCTCTCACCACTACAGTTAAAACCGAACTCACTATTAAAAAAGAGAAAAATGCTCAACTGTTAAAAGAAAACACTGAACTGAAACTATCTAATGAGCAACTCAAGAAAGACATATAGAAGTTCACCAATGGCAAAAATACACTAACACAGATTCTAGGAAAGCAAATAGCACCTAAATATACTACTGGTATAGGATACCAACCTGGACAAAGGAAAATGGCCAAAACTAGATTCATTTCTAAATCTGGACAGAATGAAGGTAATTCTGGAACTTCATATGCTTCAACCAGTTATATACATAGCTATGGATCTAATAAAGTTTATCTTTCAAAGCATGTCAATTCTAAAAATTATATGAGACCCATTAGACAAATATGGGTACCTAAAGTGTTATTGGCTAACCTGTCTGGACCCAAGAAAATCTGGGTACCAAAATCATCTCCCATCTGAATCTGTTTTGTAGGGAACTTGCTTAAAGAGCTCCTGTAAAGTGACCTGATATTTGGACAGTGGATTTTCAAGACATATGTCAGGAGACTTCTCTTGTTTTAAGAGTTTAATAAAAGTTGATGGAGGCTTTGTCACCTTTGGTGATAATTCAAGAGGAAAAATCATCAGCCCAGGCCAGATTGGTAACACTGATTCAATTTTGATTTCTAAAGTTTTATTTGTTGATGGCCTTAAATACAATTTATTAAGTATTTCTCAGTTATGTGATGATGGTTTTCTTGTTAAATTTGAAAATGATTCTTTCAATTTTTTTAATTCTAAGAATGTTTTGGTATTTTTTGCCTTAAGAAATGAAAATGTTTATGCTGTTAATCTGAATTCTTTAGCTAAGCAGAATATTACTTGTTTGAATGCTTTTCATAAAGAATCTTGGCTATGGCACAGAAGATTGGGACATTACAACATTCATTCACTTAGAAAACTCTCTAGAAAAAACATATTTAGAGACCTACCTAAATTAGAATTCCCAAATGATAGAGTGTGTAACCCCAGTCAAAAGGGAAAACAACACAAAGTTTATTTTAAATCAAGGAAAGAAGTTTCGACTTATCAACCACTTTAATTGGTTCACATGGATTTGTTTGGACCATCAAGAGTTTCTAGTTTAAATGGGAAGCCCTATATTTATGTTTTTGTAGATGACTTTTCTAGATATACTTGGGTATATTTTCTAGCTCACAAAAGTGAAGCATGTTCTTCTTTTGTTAAATACTCAAAATCTATAGAGAACCTTAGTGGAATTATGATTAAATCTTTGAGGAGTGATCATGTTCGTGAGTTTGAAAATCATGATTTTGAATCTTATTGCTCACATAAGGGCTATACTCATAACTTTTCTTCCCCTAGAACACCCCAACAGAATGGTGTAGTAGAAAGAAGAAACCGAACCCTTCAAGAAATTGCTAGAACCATGCTCAATGAATATGACCTGCCTATTTATTTTTGGGCTGAAGCTGTAAATACAGCTTGTTATGTCATTAATAGAGTCTTAATCAGACATGTTCTTAAGAAAACCCCTTATGAATTGTGGAACAATAGAAAGCCTAAGGTTAATTACTTTAAAGTTATTGGTTGCAAAGTATTTATTCTGAATACTAAAGATAATCTGGATAAGTTTTCTTCCAAAAGTGATGAAGGAATTTTTCTGGGTTACTCTATTTCAAGTAAAGCCTATAGAGTATTCAATAAGAAAACTAAATGTGTGGAAGAATCTGTTCACATCAAGTTTGATGAAACTGATCCACATGAGTCTAAAACCTCTCCTGAAAATATTGAAGAAGACTTATCTGTTCTGGACATTAATGATAAATCTAATGAACCTGTTATCAAAACATCCAGTTCTGGACTTTTTCCAGAATCTGCTTCTGTTGAACCCGAACCTATAGATGAACCTGAAATTTCTAGTCCAACCTTTACCAGATCAACGAGGATTCTAAAGAATCATCCTTTAGAAGCTGTTGTTGGTAATCTTGATAGAGAATCACAATCTAGAGCTTCTCTAAGAAACCAGGTTGAACATCAAGCTTTTCTTTCACAGCTAGAACCCAAAAATATCAATGATGCTATCAATGATGAATTCTAGGTAATAGCTAGGCAGGAAGAATTAAATCAGTTTGAAAGAAACAAAGTCTGGGAATTAGTTGACAGACCTAAGGACACCTTGACAATAGGCACAAAATGGGTTTTTAGAAATAAAGTAGATGAATCTGGAAATATAGTTAGAAACAAAGATAGACTAGTTTCACAAGGATATAGTTAAGAAGAAGGTATAGACTATGAGGAAACTTTTTCACCTGTAGCTAGACTAGAAGCCATTAGGATCTTACTTGCATATGCTGCACATCTGGATTTCAAGTTATATCAAATGGATGTGAAAAGTGCATTTCTTAATGGTTTTATAATTGAAGATTTTTTTGTAGAACAACCACCTTGATTTACTAACCCCCATTTTCCAAATCACGTTTTTAAACTTTCTAAAGCTTTGTATGGTTTAATACAAGCTCTAAGAGCTTGGTATGATAGACTTAGCAATTTCCTTATCTCAAATGGTTTTACTAAAGGGATTGCTGATCCAACTCTTTTCATTAAAAGAATTTCTAAAGATGTTTTAGTTGTACAAATATATGTTGATGATATTATTTTTGGATCTTCTAAACACTCTTTATGTACTGATTTTTCAAAAAGTATGCAAAACGAATTTGAAATGAGCTTAATGGGAGAGCTTAAGTACTTTCTTGGATTTCAAGTATTTCAAAATGAAAATGGTATTATTTTTAATCAAAGTAAATATACAAAGGATCTTTTAAAATGTTTTGGTCTAGATAGTATCAAGGAAAGTAAAACTCCTATGAGTACTACCTGTAAATTGGATGCAGATGAAACTGGGAAACCAGTTGATCAAACAAATTACAGAGGTATGATTGGTAGTTTACTTTATCTTACTGCTAGTCGACCTGGTATTATGTTTAGTGTGTGTATGTGTGCTAGATTTTAAGCTAATCCAAAAGAATCTCATTTGCTTGCTGTTGAAAGAATTTTTAAATATCTCAAACACACGGTCAACTTAGGTTTGTTTTACCCAAAAGGACAATCCTTTGAGTTAATGAGTTATTCAGGTGCTGACTTTGCTGGTTGTATGTTAGATAGAAAAAGCACATCAGGAACATGTCATTTGCTTGGAAAATCCTTAGTTTCTTGGTGTAGTATGAAACAGAACTCAGTTTCATTATCTACTGCCGAAGCATAATATATAGCTGCTGGTAGTTGCTGTGCACAAATTCTATGGATGAAGCACACTCTTTTGGACTATGGATATGTTTTAAACATGTTTCAATCAACTGTGATAACACTAGTGCAATAAACATCTCTAAGAATCCTGTATCTCACTCTAGAACCAAACACATAGATGTAAGACACCATTTCCTAAGAGATCACTATCAAAAAGGGGATATTTCTCTTGAATTTATTGGCACTGAACATCAATTGGCTGATATTTTCACTAAACCTTTAAGTTCGGATAGGCTAAGTTACATAAGACACGAATTGGGAATGTTTAATCACAACCGATGTGAAAATTCTCACTGATGTGAAATTATCACCGATGTGAAATTCTCACCGATGTGAAATCCTTATCGATTTGAAATTCTCACCGATGAGAAATCCTCACCGATGTGAAATTCTCACCGATGTGAAATCCTCACCGATGTGAAATTCTCACCGATGTGAAAATTCTCACCGATGTTAAAATTCTCACCGATGGAATTAATTTAAAAACTTCTGTCTGCCCCCAAGAATACGAATCGCTTTATTTTATTTTTACTCTATTTTAGTCGTTTATTTGGAATTCCTAAATGATAAAACTACGTCTAAGACACTTCTTACCTCACCGAGCTCAAAATCTCTCACCTTTGAACCTTAGCTCCCAAATCGGCCAAGAACCCTAAACCCGCGATGGCAAAAACTAAGCTTCCTATCGTCAGAGATGAAAGTGTAGAACCAAACGCTAAGAAGCAGAAGACACAGCATAAAGCCAGTGTTAGTGAAGTCAGAACTAGATCGGGAATGTGACCAGTGAATCCTCACTTGCAGAATAGAGACATAGTAATCGAGAAGGAACTGTGTGTGGAATGGCTACTGCCTAGAAAATCGTTAATACTCGAGATTCTGGAAGACCAGAAATGGGTGGATTGTTTCTCGAATAACAATGGCCCATACTACCCGAAGTTGGTAAAACAGTTCTACGAGTTTGTAACCTCCGAGAAATCTGAAAATGAGAATCGGGTAAGCTCTTTTTTAAATGGAAAAGAGATGTCTTTTTCTTTAGTAGAGTGGGATGAGAGTTTGAAAGTACCACATGAAGGTGTCTCTGGGTATGTATCAAGATCAATGACACCTAGCAGTGACATCTTTGATTATGAAACCGCCTTACAAGAGCTGACCGGTAATGGAAATCAAAGGCAAGTGGTTGCTACTGAAATGGATGGAGAGAATCGACTGCTCTTCAAGTTTGTTCAGCATGTGTTGATACCGAGGCGAGGAGATTTTGCAAATCTGAGATATTAAGATATCTACCTTCTTCATTTGCTAAGACATGGTGTAAAAATCAATCTGTGCAGATTGTTAATGCTTCAAATGGAAGACATGATTAGACCAAATTCAAAGACTAATGCTTTATTCTTTGCCAAGATGATTTCAGTAATGATAAAAGTGAAAGGAATAGCTGAGTCTCAGGATAAGACAGTTGTAGTCAGGAACAATTTCGGCATCACCTCGACTGTTTGTAAGTACATGAAAATTAACTGGAACCCATGGAAGGGAGAATGGGACAGTGATGATCAAAAGATATATGATAGGTTTAATCCTGTGGATCATCCCTCAAGACCAAAGGATATGAGAGATCCAAGTCTGAGACCTGATGAAGAGGAACCTGTTTATAGTGATGAAACAAAAGAAGAAGAAGAAGAAACTCCCATGGATGTTGGAGGAGATCCAGACTTGCCCCCAAGTCCTGTTGCAGAATTGGTTTATTCTAGGAAAGGAAAGGTAGAGGAAATTTTGTCTACTTATGAGGAAGACCAGTCTGTACCTCACCAAGAAGAAGAGGAAAAGGAGAATGTATCTGAATCGCCTGCTTCTGGTAGTTTAAGTATGAGTCCTTTGATTGGAAACTCAGCTATGCTGACTGCTGAAGTAGAAAGAGATACAGAAGAAGTTGTACCTGTATCAGAAGATCTTCTAGTTGCTGCACCGATGGAACTTGTAGTAGAAGATTCTGATGAAGAGAATCCTGCACTGAATGCTGTTGTCATACATGTGAATGCACCCATTGAGGGGGAGCATCAATCTGTTCTTGGAAATGTTACAGTAGCTGTTGAGCTTGGAGACTGGGTAGAAGACCCAGGGTTTATAGTCTGTGGATTGGATTATCCGGATTCAGATAATGAGATGTCTGTGAATAGACCGAAGACCAATTATGATCTTGCTTCTGAGTTGTTGCCCGATAATGTGGTCAGATTTCATGATCTGAATAAGCTGAAAGAGGACCTCAAAACCAGTTTTGTTGAAGAAGTGAAGTTAATGGAAACCTCCCTTGCATCCTCAATTAATTCAATAATGACTGATTCTGTAATTAGTTTGGCCTCAGTAAAGGGATCTGCTGCAGTTGTCCCTAATGATTTTGTCTCTAAATCTGATCTTGAATCCATGAAGAATGAGTTGAAAGAATCATTCAGTGCATCAGTTGCTAAGATGAAGCAAAGTTTTAATTAAGAAATTCAAATGTTAGAGAGATCCTTCGAGCTATCTCTGGCTTGTAATTTATCTTCTTTTGTGTCTGAGCTTATGGAAGAAGTGAAAGAGTGCCAGACTCAGTCTTCTAGAATCGATGCAGATCTTGAAGCTCTCAAGACATCAGTTGCTGCTTTTGATTCTTATATGAGCTCCAAGTCTCAAGCTGACAATGACCTAGCTTATGTGAAGAGTGTAGTAAGCCAGTTTGTCTCGGTGTTTGAAAGTTTCAAAACCTCAGTGAAGGATCATGTTCAGTTACAGGACTCTCAAGATCAAAGCCTAATCAGTGGTTTGTCTAAGAGTTTCAAAGAAACTGTTTCCTTCTCTCTTGGCCCTCTCACATCCAAACTATTAGTTGACCTGAATTTAGTTCGAGCAATGTTGAAGGAGGATATTGGTTCTATTTCAACCAGTGGCTCTGTGGACTCATCATAGTTGAGCCGAGTGGTGCTTTCTACAAGAGATTCTGCTAGAGAAATAATGAAGATTGTTCAAGATTATATGAGAGAAGCCTCTGCCTCTCAGGAAACCATAAAGAGAAAAGTGGACTACTTATTCACCAGAATGTTCACCAAGCATCAACTCGAACACCACTTCAAGATGATGTTGGAAAACATGAAGCTACCTCCAGTAACTCAAGCTTTCAGAGAACAAGTGAGCCAACTAAGACAATTAACTCCAGTCTTGGAGAAATTCATGGAGAACAAAGATGATTTCATCTCTGCTATGGAAAGAGGAGGAGGAATTATTATGGATTTTAGAAATTTGTTGCGGCCCTTCTTGCATGTTGATGCCAGACCAGTCATCGTACCTCCTGCTTTGCCTGCTTCTGCCTCAGCTGCTTCCACAGTCCAGCTGACTCCTGCTCAAGCTATTCGAAGCCTCAAACCAATGATCACCCAAAGATCTTCAACCTACAGGCCTGACTCTGTGTCAGTAGCCCAGCCTCCTTTGATCATTTCTGTCATTCCAAAACCTTCACCTGCATCCTCAACACCCGAACCTTCTTCTGATCCCAAAGGAAAACCTCACGTTGCAGATGAGGATTGATCCAGTGGCCAGGATTTTTGATAGGAATTCATTTGTATTCTGTTTCTGCACTTTCTGACTGCTCTAATACAGAAGACCTCTTTTTTACTTCTCCTGTTTTATTTGTCTCCTATATATACTTTCCCACTTTTTGATTATCACAAAGGGGGAGAACAAAATGAGAGAATGAGAAATATTTTCAATAGAGAAAAATAACCTTCTTTTCAATTTTATCTCTGATATTATTATGTTTCTTTTTACCTTCGGTACCTTATGATTGTTACCTCTGATAACTTATGTCTATATCATACTATTAATATTATCTCTGATTCTGTTTTCTCTGAGAAAATTGAATTCAATATTATACTCTTTACTATTATATTTTCACTATGTTAAATGCCCATATCATAAATTGTGATTATCAAAAAGGGGGATATTGTTGACCTCACCTGTTTTGATAATCTCAATAATGTATTCATATGTGTTGAAAATCCCAATTATGTTTTCATTTTCTATGATATTTTTAAGTATCATTGATCTATACTTTAATTCTTTCAAATCTGTGATCAAACCAATAATAATATTTAAAATAGTCTTTGGAATATGTTAATCCTCATTTATCCATGTTCATACAAGTTATAAATTAATTCTAACACAATCTGTCACGACCCGCCCTCGGGGTCCGTGCCGTGACTACCCCAAGCCCGCCTTCCATAGGCCAGGGGCTGGCGACTAGCACCAAGGCGTAAATCCCAGTAAAATGGGAATACATTGCCTTTGAAAAGTAAACATCACCACAGAGTAAGAAAGCGGAAAGTAAACACTAAACAAAAGCAGAGTACAACTGAAAGTGCGGAAAAGTAAATGGGCCAGAATACAAACCCAAACTGAAAGTAAAGTACAACTCGAAAAGGGAAAAACAGCAACTGAAAAGTAAATGCCGCTACTCCGAGCTGTCCACTGGAAATCCCACCTGAAGGGTGGGTACAGATAGCTCCTCTGCTCCACGGGTCCCGCCGTCCGCTCCACGCACGTCCCGCCCAGTGGTCCACCTCCGGGTACCGTCCCGCTCTGCAAGCCTCAGCTAAGGTCAACGCTGTCCGTCGTCTGCAACCAACACAACGTAGTGCGGGCAAAGCCCGTGCAGGGGTGAGTATAAGCTACTCAGTAGGGACCCCGAGACCCCTGAAGGTCTCTCAAATCCACAAAGGATAAACCACGAAGAAAAGTAACAATCACGAAGTAACAACCGACACTGCTTAGGTATATGCCCATACATATACCTAAATCATCAATTAAAATACACTCCAACCTCCGAGCCCAAGTACAACTCAGTCCACGCAGGAAAGTATACGTATTCCACATAGGAATGCAAAACATAATCCACACAGGATTGCACAACACAATCCTCATAGGAAAGCAACAGGATTCAGCTCACAGAGGTATACTTCTTCAAGGACGATAAAGATGATCGCTGATCCATCTAAGTCGTCGGACCCACGAAGGATCGATAGGTAACTAACCCCCGCAAAGACCCACACAGGATCGGGCCCACACAGGACCTGTAGGCGCTGGCTCACACAGAACCGCTGAGCGCAAGGACCCACACAGGATCGGGCCCACACAGGACTTGTAGCACTGATCCACGTAGGATCGCTGAGTGCTGTAGTCGTCGTCGTCGAATCCACACAGGATCTCTGTACTGTCATCGTCGAATCCACACAGGATCTCTGTACTGTCGTCGTCGCAGTCACAGTAGCAGTCGTAGCAGTAGTAGCAGTTGTAGCAGTCGCAGCCAGCACTAGGGTTCCCGCACACAGCAAGCTCGTTCGGAGGGTCCGCTCCACAAGCCGAGAGTCTGATACATCAACTGTCACATAGACCAGAGTTGATGTTTCCAAAAGTTCCGTATCATTAACAGGAACTCAACGCAACAGACGGCGCGTCGATCGGACGCCCGGTCTGAGAGTAACTGGCATTTTCGTCTCCGGGGCCCGGTTGGTTTTTAAGGCTAAACCAACCCGACCGTACTCCACCTGCGTCCAAACCTCGGGCGGAGTATGCCAAAAGATCCTTCTCACTAAGAGGAACACTACGCGATTGACGGCACGTCAATCGGACGTCCGTAGCTCAAGATATGAGCATTTCCGCTCCGAAGGCCCGGTTGGTTTCGTGAACGAACCAACCCGACCGAACTCAAAGTAAACCGAAACCTTGAGTGCGATATACCGAAACGACCGTCTCGATCCAAGGATCGCATTGCCGCTGACGGTTCGTCGATCGGAGGTCCGAGGCTCAAGTTATGGGCCAAAAACCGATTCTCGTTCGAAACGGGGGGGTCCAGGTCCGGGCCGACCCGGCCCGACCCCCCCCCCCCCCTGGGGCGGCGCGGCGGCGCAGGGAGCCGCGGGGAACCGCGGCGGCTGTCGCCGCGAGGAGGCCGCACGCACGCAGGGGGATCTTTCCCCCGCTTTTCAAGAGGCGGCGCGGCATAGCCGCACCGTTTTGTTTTAAGAAGCGCCCCCCCCCCCCCCCCCACGTGGGGGGCCTGCTGGTGCGGAACCGAGGGGGCCGGCTGCCCCCCCTCCTTCAATGAACCGCCCCCCTTCTTAAAGAGGGGGATTTTATTAAGACGGCCGGGGGATTAATTCCCCCAGTTTTAATGACTTCCGGCCAGCCAGCTGGCCGGCCGGTTTTCTCCAACGGGACCGGAAATTTCCGGTTCCCCCTTCGGCTTCCGACGCCGGCGGCCCGGCCGCCGGTCTTCTCTTCCGCCGCGGCCCGGAACCGACCGCGGTCTCCTCGTCCTGCCGTGGCCCGGAACCGGCCGCGGTGTTCGTCGTCCGGCGCGGTGCGACGGCACCGCGCCCCTTCGCCGTGCTTAGATATTCATTCAACGCGGCGCGACGGCGTCGCGTTCTTGTTGTTTCTTCCATGGTGCGCGCGACGGCATCACGTAAGTTAAACGTACAATTATCCGCGTGGTGCGACGGAACCACGCCACCTTGCTTTCGCCCGCAAGAATAATCAACATGAACGATGGAGGGGGTTCGGCAGTGTTCATGCGGTCCGGCCCCCCTCACGTTAAATAATAACACAACTTTAAAGAATCAACATCCTCACGTTAGTCATACGAACCACGAGCAAGAATGAAATAATTAAATATTAAATCAACAACCCCTACCTCGGGTATAAGGTTCGAGGATTTTTCAACGTTCCGCGGAAGACGACGTCGCGGAGGTCGGGCGTTGCGGAAGCTGTTCGTCAAATCCGATGACGAAGGGATGCGTTCGAAGAGACACGTCGTTGGCGAAACTTGTACGCCGACGAAGATTGTCCGAGGAAGAAGTGGCGTCCCCTTTCGTTGACACGGTAAACGAAGAATGGAGGTGCGGCGTTCTTCGTCGGAGCTTGAACGTTCTTCGTCAAGATGAACGTTCTTCGAGTTCCTCGTCAGAGTTGAAGGAGAAGAAGAGCTCTCCACCTCTCAAGAAGATAAACCAATAACCCAAAATAAAATAAGCTACACCTTATTTTATTTTCACTTTGCCAACCTTTCAAAATTCAAAAGTTGAATTCAATACATTAATTAAATCTAGAGTTGACAAAATTAAGTGAAGAGATAGGTTGGCAAGAATTAAAGTAGGGGAGAGTTACATAATTAAGAGGGGGGTTTAGAGGGGTTATGGAATTTGAAAAGAAAAGGGGTTCGTGTGGGCCCCACCACACTTAATCCTCCCAAGGGAGGATAAGTGGGTGTGGGTCCCACTTCCAACCTCCTTTGGTAGGTTTTTAACAAGTTATAATAAAATTTGTTCTATACAAATTTTATTTAACTCAAACTAAAAACCCCTAAAATAAACTTTCAACCCGCAACAAACGCAACTCCGGAAAAGGTCTCTTTAAGCGAAAATTGGCGCTGCGAGTTCATCGGTGCCCTCAGATTTCAATTCCGAGCACCGGATCAAAAGTTAGGAATTCCCGCTCGTTCGTTCACTGAACGTACCCGAGCCAAACTTCGGAAATTAATTCCGGGCACTCCGGGCCTCGGAATCAGGTGCCGTCTGAAACCGCATTCTTGTAAAATTCTAAAGAAAATTAAGAAAAAAAAAATTCCCTTGAGTTTTACGGGTCTTTACATTACTCCCACCTCAGGGCTTTACGTCCTCGTAAAGATACATCAAAAACTAGGGAAACAAATGAGGGTACTGAGCACGCATCTGAGCCTCCCGCTCCCATGTGCTCTCCTGGAGATTCCCGTCCTGCCATCTGATGCGCACAAGAGGAATCGATCGCCCACGCAGGACCCGTTCCTGTCGATCCTCTATCTCCACCGGACCTCCGTAAAAGTCGCCCCATCGTCAACGTCAAGCTCCCCATGGTCAATGATGTGCGTCGGGTCGTGCACGTATCTCCTCAGCTGAGATACGTGGAAGACGTCGTGCACCCGGTGCAACTGAGGTGGTAGAGCTAGGCGATAAGCCACCTCACCAATCCTGCTGAGAATCTGGAAAGGTCCGATGAAGCGCGGAGATAACTTGCCGCCTCGGCCAAATCTCCGAATACCATGTCGAGGTGAGACCCGCAAGAAGACGTGGTCGCCATCCTCGAACTCCAGTGGCCTCCGCCTTTTGTCAGCATATGACTTCTGCCGGCTCTGAGCTGTCCTCATCCGCTCCTGGATGACCTGGACCTTCTCTGTCGTGGCCTGGACCATCTCCGGTCCCACAAGTGCTGACTCCCCAGGGTCTTTCCAGCACAAAGGAGATCTACAAGGTCGGCCGTACAACGCCTCGTACGGTGCCATCTCGATGGTGGAGTGGTAGCTGTTGTTGTACGCGAACTCCACTAAGGGTAGGTGGTCCTCCCAGCTACGACCAAAGTCGAGGACACATGCGCGGAGCATGTCCTCGAGAGTCTGAATGGTCCTCTCCGTCTGACCATCCGTCTGAGGGTGAAAGGCTGTGCTCAGACGTAGCTGCGTCTCGAACGCCTCCTGTAACCCCTTCCAAAGTCGGGAAGTAAAGCGGGCATCTCGATCGGAAACGATAGATGATGGCACGCCGTGGAGCCGAACAATCTCCTGAATGTAGAGACGTCCCAAGCTCTCCACTGAGCCCTGCTCCCTGATGGGTAAGAAGTGTGCCGACTTGGTGAGTCGGTCAACAATCACCCAGATGGAGTCGTGACCTCTGGAAGTGTGTGGAAGTCCAGTCACGAAGTCCATAGATATGCCGTCCCACTTCCACTCCGGAACCTCCAAGGGCTGTACCAAGCCTGCTGGTACCTGATGCTCTGCCTTCACCTGCTGACAGGTGAGGCATCGAGAAACGAACTCTGCTACAGCCTTCTTCATGCCCGGCCACCAGTGCTGTCGTCTGAGGTCCTGGTACATCTTCGCCACTCCATGATGTACCGCCAAAGGAGAAGTGTGAAACTCTCTCAGCACTTCCTCTCGCAAAGCTACTGGTACCATGGTACGTCCTCTGAAAAGGATGTCGTGCTCTGCTCCAAGGAAGAAACCATCAGGTGCCTGTCCTGAGGATATCTGTGCACGCCGTGTCTCACAGTCAGCGTCCCCATGCTGTGCCTCCCTGACTCGCTGCAGTAGTGGAGGAGTGACTGTGAGAGACTGAAGAAAGGCTGCTCCATCTCTATCCACGAAGGATATCTGCAAAGAGGCTAGCTGCTCCGTCGCCTCCTCGAGTAGTTGAATGCCCGTCCTCCTGCTGAGGGCATCAGCTACTACGTTCCCCTTCCCAGGAGTATAGACTATCTCAAAGTCATAGTCCTGGAGGAACTCGAGCCATCGCCGCTGTCTCAGGTTCAGTTCCTTCTGCGAGAAGATATACCTGAGACTCTGATGATCGGAAAAGACTGTAAAGCGCTCGCCCATCAGATAGTGTCGCCATGTCTTCAGAGCGAAGACCACTACTGCTAACTCCAGGTCATGGGTAGCGTAGTTCTGCTCATGCGGCCTCAACTGTCGTGATCCATAGGCGATCACTGCCTGCTCCTGCATCAGAACACATCCGAGTCCGGTCCCTGATGCATCGCAGTAGACTACGTACCCTACTCCCTCCTCAGGCAACCTCAAGATAGGTGCGCTAGTCAATCTCTGTCTCAGCTCGTGGAAGCTCTGCTGACAACTTTCTGACCACACGAAGGGTTTCCCCTTCTTCGTCAAAGCTGTGAGTGATGCCGCAACTATGGAGAAGTTCGGCACAAATCTCCGATAGTATCCAGCTAGTCCCAAGAAACTCCGAACCTCAGTCACGCTCCTGGGTGGCTCCCATGCTAACACAGCCTCAATCTTCGTGGGATCCACTGCAACTCCCGCCTCAGAGATAACGTGTCCCAAAAAGTGGACCTCACGTATCTAGAACTGGCACTTCGAGAGCTTACCATAATGCTGGTGCTCTCGGAGTGTGTCCAGAACAACTCGCAAGTGATAGGCGTGCTCCTCCTCTGTCGTAGAGTAAATCAGGATGTCGTCGAGGAAGACCACGACAAACCGATCGAGGTATGGCTGAAAGATCTTGTTCATGAGAGCCATGAACACTGCTGGAGCATTGGTTACACCGAAAGGCATAACCAAGAACTCATAGTGGCCATACCGACATCTGAAGGCTGTCTTCTGCACATCCTCGTCTCTGACTCTGAGCTGATGATAGCCTGACCTGAGGTCTATCTTCGAGAACCACCGTGCTCCCTTGAGCTGATCAAAGAGGTCATCAATCCTCGGTAGCGGATACTTGTTCCTCACTGTCACCTGGTTCAGGCGACGATAGTCAACACAAAGTCGCAAGCTCCCGTCCGCCTTCTTGGCGAACAATATCGGGGAAGCCCAGGGTGAAACACTGGGTCGGATGAACCCCTTGCCCTGCAAGTCCTCCAACTGTACCCGTAGCTCTCGAAGCTCGGCGGGGGCCATCCGATATGCTGGAGTGGATATCGGGGCTGTCCCGGGGTACAAGTCAATATAAAAGTCTACCTCTCTGCGAGGAGGTAGCCCTGGAACGTCGTCGGGAAAAACATCCGCAAACTGATCCACCACTGCAGGAAAACCAGGACTCCGCACGTCAACTGCTCCAAGGATAAGGCTAGCCAACTGATGAGTGATGGGCTGTCCTCTCCTCCGCGGAAGTCCATCCTGTGCTGCCAAGGCTCCCTTCTCGCCGGTGAAGGTGAACCTGCTCCCGTCGGTGCGTACACATCGCACCTTGTGCCTAAAACAGTCAATCTGTGCATGGACCGTAGACAGCCAATCCATGCCCAAGATGACGTCGTAAGGCCTCGACGCTGCTACAAGAAGATCCCAGCCGAAGCTCTCGCCTCCTAGAGTAAGCTCACACTGCCGGCACCAGTGTGTAATCGTCGAGTCTGCTCCAGTAGGAGTCTCTACCTGTAAGGATCGAGCCAACGGCTCTGTCGGAATCTCCGAGCTCCGAACAAGGGCAGCGGCTATGAAAGAGTGACTCGCTCCTGTGTCTATAAGAACTGCAGCAAGGGTGGAGTAGACACAGATAGTACCTCGAATCATCTCGGGTGCGCCGTGGTCGTAGGCCTCTGCTGCCTGGAGCTGTGCCTGTCGCTGCCCGCCAGCTCCCTGTGGTCGGGGTGGGTCTCCTGGTGGTGGTGGTGGTAGAGCCTCAAAGCGTCGGCCACCACCAGCTGCTCGTCCAGCTCCTCTGCCTCGTCCGCCTCCTCCCTGCGGACCGCCACGGTCGATCCTCTGCCTCTGCCTCGGTGGTCCCTCAACCGTCTGCTGCTCTTGGGCACGGCGGGTCGGGCAGTCACGAGCCATGTGGCCCTGCCCGCCGCACGAGTAGCATTGTCTGCCTCTCGTAAGACTGGCTCCGCGCTGTGTGCCCCGCACTGCTGAGCCGGTGCCCTGAGATCGTCTGCCTGAAGGTCTGGTCTGTCTGGACCCCTGAGTCATCCGTCGACTGCCTGCTGCAGATGACTCTGCCACGTGCCGCCCTGCGGTGGGTTGCTGTGCTGGTGTAGACTCAGCAAGGAAGCTCTCGATCAGAAGGGCCCGCTCCAGTACTCCTGTCTGAGTCGGTATGCTGAGGGAGATCAGCGATGCCCTGATCTCGTGTCTCAAACCCTGCTCGAAGGTCCGGGCCCGGAAGAATGGGTCTCGTACCATGTCGGTCGAGTAGCGCGAGAGATCGGTAAATCTCGCCGAGTACTGAGCGACCGTCATGCTGCCCTGCTGCAGCTGTAGAAGCTCCTGGATACGCACCGCACGAAGGGTGGCTGGGACGAACTCCGAGCGGAAGAGGCTCTCGAAGTCCGTCCAAAGTAGGGATGCCTCATCGTGCACCTGGAGCATCAGGCTCCACCATCGTCCTGCTGCTGCGTGTAGTAGGCTCGCAGCGAGGATCACCATGAGGTCTGCTGGTGTCCTCACTAGCCTAAACACTCGAACCACTACCTCCAGCCAGTCCTCTGCTGCCTAGGGATCCATCTCCCCGCGAAACCTGGGTGGTCGCTGGCGCTGAAACTCATGCAGTGCACTGAGGCGACGTGCATCATCAGCGGCTGCTGCTGGAAGCATCGGGGGCTCGGCGGGTAAAGCTACCACCGGTGCCACTACTGGAAAAGGGCCCTGTACCGAGGCCTCGTCGCTCGGTGGGCTGTTGTCTCGCTCGACTCTCGGAACCCTAGCTGGCTGCCGTCGTGGGGCCATCCTGAAAAGGAAACAGGTGCGCCACGGTCAGAACAGTATACCTGGTGAGCTGATATAAGTAATCACAAAGAAAACTTTGAAACACACACGCAATCAATGTTTTCGTGCATTAAGTCGGAAATCAGAAGTCAGGGTCCTGGTGTACGGATACGTCGGCCGCCGCACCAACACTGGACTCCCTGGACTGATAACCACACTCAATACGCTAAACATTATTGCTTCACATAGAAAAGATCAGAGTTCGCGGTAGAACCGAACTCCTTTGATACCAATTTGTCACGACCCGCCCTCGGGGTCCGTGTCGTGACTACCCCAAGCCCGCCTTCCATAGGCCAGGGGCTGGCGACTAGCACCAAGGCGTAAATCCCAGTAAAATGGGAAGGCATTGCCTTTGAAAAGTAAACATCACCACAGAGTAAGCAAGCGGAAAGTAAACACTAAACAAAACCAGAGTACAACTGAAAGTGCGGAAAAGTAAATGGGCCAGAATACAAACCCAAACTGAAAGTAAAGTACAACTCGAAAAGGGAAAAACAGCAACTGAAAAGTAAATGCCGCTACTCCGAGCTGTCCACTGGAAATCCCACCTGAAGGGTGGGTACAGATAGCTCCTCTGCTCCACGGGTCCCGCCGTCTGCTCCGCGCACGTCCCGCCCAGTGGTCCACCTCCGGGTACCATCCCGCTCTGCAAGCCTCAGCTAAGGTCAACGCTGTCCGTCGTCTGCAACCAACACAACGTAGTGCGGGAAAAGCCCGTGCAGGGGTGAGTATAAGCTACTCAGTAGGGACCCCGAGACCCCTGAAGGTCTCTCAAATCCACAAAGGATAAACCACGAAGAAAAGTAACAATCACGAAGTAACAACCGACACTGCTTAGGTATATGACCATACATATACCTAAATCATCAATTAAAATACGCTCCAACCTCCGAGCCCAAGTACAACTCAGTCCACGCAGGAAAGTATACGTATTCCACATAGGAAAGCAAAACATAATCCACACAGGATTTCACAACACAATCCACACAGGAAAGCAACAGGATTCAGCTCACACAGGTATACTTCTTCAAGGACGATAAAGATGATCACTGATCCATCTAAGTCGTCGGACCCATGAAGGATCGATAGGTAACTAACCCCCGCAAAGACCCACACAGGATCGGGCCCACACAGGACCTGTAGGCGCTGGCTCACACAGAACCGCTGAGCGCAAGGACCCACACAGGATCGGGCCCACACATGACCTGTAGCACTGATCCACGTAGGATCGCGGAGTGCTGTAGTCGTCGTCGTCGAATCCACACAGGATCTCTGTACTGTCGTCGTCGAATCCACACAGGATCTCTGTACTGTCGTCGTCGCAGTCACAGTAGCAGTCGTAGCAGTAGTAGCAGTTGTAGCAGTCGCAGCCAGCACTAGGGTTCCCACACACAGCAAGCTCGTTCGGAGGGTCCGCTCCACAAGCCGAGAGGCTGATACATCAACTGTCACAAAGACCAGAGTTGATGTATCCAAAAGTTCCGTATCATTAACATGAACTAAACGCAACAGACGGCGCGTCGATCGGACGCCCGGTCTGAGAGTAACTGACATTTTCGTCTCCGGGGCCCGGTTGGTTTTTAAGGCTAAACCAACCCGACCGTACTCCACCTGCGTCCAAACCTCGGGCGGAGTATGCCAAAAGATCCGTCTCACTAAGAGGAACACTACGCGATTGACGGCACGTCAATCGGACGTCCGTAGCTCAAGATATGAGCGTTTCCGCTCCGAAGGCCCGGTTGGTTTCGTGAACGAACCAACCCGACCGAACTCAAAGTAAACCGAAACCTTGAGTGCGATATACCGAAACGACCGTCTCGATCCAAGGATCGCGTTGCCGCTGACGGTTCGTCGATCGGAGGTCCGAGGCTCAAGTTATGGGCCAAAAACCGATTCTGGTTCGAAACGGGGGGGTCCGGGTCCGGGCCGACCCGGGCCGACCCCCCCCCCCCCCCCCCCCCCCCCCGGGGCGGCGCGGCCGGCGGCGGCGGGCGGAGGCGGTGGGCGGCGGCGCGGCGGCGCGTCGGCGCGGGGAGACGCGGGGAACCGCGGCGGCTGTCGCCGCGAGGAGGCCGCACGCACGCGGGGGGATCTTGCCCCCGCTTTTCAAGAGGCGGCGCGGCATAGCCGCGCCGTTTTGTTTTAAGAAGCGCCCCCCCCCCCCCCCCCCCCCCCACGTGGGGGGCCTGCTGGTGCGGAACCGAGGGGGCCGGCTGCCCCCCTCCTTCAAAGAACCCCCCCCCCCCTCTTAAAGAGGGGGGTTTTATTAAGACGGCCGGGGGATTAATTCCCCCGGTTTTAATGACTTCCGGCCGGCCAGCTGGCCGGCCGGTTTTCTCCAACGGGACCGGAAATTTCCGGTTCCCCCTTCGGCTTCCGACGCCGGCGGCCCGGCCGCCGGTCTTCTCTTCTGCCGCGGCCCGGAACCGACTGCGGTCTCCTCGTCCTGCCGCGGCCCGGAACCGGCCGCGGTGTTCGTCGTCCGGCGCGGTGCGACGGCACCGCGCCCCTTCGCCGTGCTTAGATATTTATTCAACGCGGCGCGACGGCGTCGCGTTCTTGTTGTTTCTTCCATGGTGCGCGCGATGGCATCGCATATGTTAAACGTACAATTATCCGCGTGGTGCGACGACACCACGCCACTTTGCTTCCGCCCGCAAGAATAATCAACATGAACGATGGAGGGGGTTCGGCCGTGTTCATGCGGTCCGGCCCCCCTCACGTTAAATAATAACACAACTTTAAAGAATCAACATCCTCACGTTAGTCATACGAACCACGAGCAAGAATGAAATAATTAAATATTAAATCAACAACCCCTACCTCGGGTATAAGGTTCGAGGATTTGTCAAAGTTCCGCGGAAGACGACGTCGCGGAGGTCGGGCGTTGCGGAAGCCGTTCGTCAAATCCGATGACGAAGGGATGCGTTCGAAGAGACACGTCGTTGGCGAAACTTGTACGCCGACGAAGATTGTCCGAGGAAGAAGTGGCGTCCCATTTCGTTGACACGGTAAACGAAGAATGGAGGTGCGGCGTTCTTCGTCGGAGCTTGAACGTTCTTCGTCAAGATGAACGTTCTTCGAGTTCCTCGTCAGAGTTGAAGGAGAAGAAGAGCTCTCCACCTCTCAAGAAGACAAACCAATAACCCAAAATAAAATAAGCTACACCTTATTTTATTTTCACTTTGCCAACCTTTCAAAATTCAAAAGTTGAATTCAATATATTAATTAAATCTAGAGTTGACAAAATTAAGTGAAGAGATAGGTTGGCAAGAATTAAAGTAGGGGAGAGTTACATAATTAAGAGGGGGGTTTAGAGGGGTTAGGGAATTTGAAAAGAAAAGGGGTTCGTGTGGGCCCCACCACACTTAATCCTCCCAAGGGAGGTTAAGTGGGTGTGGGTCCCACATCCAACCTCCTTTGGTAGGTTTTTAACAAGTTATAATAAAATTTGTTCTATACAAATTTTATTTAACTCAAACTAAAAACCCCTAAAATAAACTTTCAACCTGCAACAAACGCAACTCCCGAAAAGGTCTCTTTAAGCGAAAATCGGCGCTGCGAGTTCATCGGTGCCCTCGAATTTTAATTCCGAGCACCGGATCAAAAGTTAGGAATTCCCGCTCGTTCGTTCACTGAACGTACCCGAGCCAAACTTCGGAAATTAATTCCGGGCACTCCGGGCCTCGGAATCAGCTGCCGTCTGAAACCGCACTCTTGTAAAATTCTAAAGAAAATTAAGAGAAAAAAAATTCCCTTGAATTTTACGGGTCTTTACACAATCGGATGTGTTCTGCATAAAACAGATAAGTAATCTGCCTATAGATACTTATAAAGAGCTACCGGTACCCAGTCTACCGATAGACTTAGTCTATCGACAGACAGAGTCACCGATATACTTAACACAGAGCTACCGATGTGCTTATAAATTTAAGCTACTTATAGACAGCTACCGATAGAAACATAGAGCTACCGGTGTAAGTATAAATAGCTACCGATGGAATAAGAGTCATCGATAGAGTCAAAGGAACTAATGACATTGAGCTACCGATGTCCAAGCTACCGATGCTAATTACCTACCGATCACTCGACTCACTGTTTGAATTTCTTTATTTCGTATCTTTATTTAATCTATCCAACGGTCATATCATGTACATTTTAATGATTTGTCAAATATCTGATAAAGGTTGTCGGATGTCAGGAACCCGTACATCGTACCTGCAGAAAGGAAATCTTTTCTGTCTCCTGTTGCCCGTGAGATAAATACGAGAAGACTACGCGGCCAAAATATAGGAGAGTGTGGTGGATGGATTATACCAAAAAAAACACAGGAACGAGAAGAATCAAGAAGCTCATAGACAATCAAGCACACTCGAGAAGTGTTCTGTGCATATAAGAAGAACACTAAAGAACTTCAACCACTACATTTTCACTGTCTGTGAACCTGGAGCATACGACACTCTGTTTCTCAAACAGAAACGAGAAGAGGACTCAGACTCACTTCTGATCGAATCCAAAGGAGTCCAGAGCTACACTGAAATCACCAGAACCACTTCTAAACTCTACATCTCTTGTTATGTGATTTATTATTATACTTTTCGAGCAGTGTGTGTTATCTGCTGTATCTAACACATACACTGTCTCCTGCAATTAAACTGGAGGATTTGTAAATCCTTACCAACTTCTTGCATTTATTTCTTTCCCACGAATGACAGTGGTAGAGGTCGTGTGTGACCTGGACAGCTGGGTGCTGTTGTACTGTTTCCCACGAAGAACAGTGGTAGAGGTCTTGGACCTGGACAGTTGTAAACTATTGAACCCCGATCCAGGGTGTGGATCATTTTTATATAAACTTTTGAGAGGACTAAGTCTAGGCTTGAGACTGAACCTCTTGGTTACATTTGTTGTGCCATCTCTTTCAAAGTTTTATTCCGCTTCTAATAACTTTAAAACCAATACTATTTTTAAAGTTACTTTGATAATTAAATTAGCAAGTGTTTATGTTCAGTGTAGATTAGTAAGTTAGTTTCAAAAGATAATCACACACTCCTGTGTTGATTAACTGGGAATTAATCAATCCCTTGAGACTCTAACAGAACCTCTACTTTAATATAAATTCAATACAGTTTAATTTACTATTTTATTTGGGGGTCTTTAAGATAGTGTTTTTAAATATAGTAATTTTAATTGGTACTCAATTCACCCCCCTCTTGAGTAAACCACTCCGACCAACATATATGAAAAAACAAAACACATCAATATATGTCATCCTCTAATCATATTCATAAAAAAAATTCAATTACAGTAACTAGATATCTTATACCACAATCACCACTATGATCTGGAGGAACATTATGAAATGGGTAACTAGCCATCGGTATTATTGATATATATAATGTAACACCCTAGACCCATGCTCCAAAATTATAGTGTGATAAATATATTATTTTACAAACCAGATCAAAAATCAATCGATGTTACCCAATTTGAACAATAAAAAATTACTACCTAAATAATAAAAATTGAGTCCCATACATTCCAAGGTCCTTTTAAGTTTACAATTTCACTTAATTTTGAAAAATCATCAACTAATAACTCCTAAATATTTTTAATAAATTATTAACGTTTTCTTGTTATTTATGAAACCTCTTAATCCATGTTTTTTATTAAACATCTCTCAAAAGTTATCCTTATATAATACCTATCTAGATATATAATGTTGAATATGTTTCTTCATAACATATAGAAATGGAAACATACTAATGGTGAGAGTAAAACTCATTATTGGAAAATGTATATCAGAAGCTATCATGGAATGAATAATGTGGTAAAAATAAATATAAATCTATTAATTACATATTATTAGACACATTAGATTGAAATAAATAAGTGGATGAAATAACAATATAAATAATCAAATAGATAACCATAACTTAATTCATGGTTCTGGAAAACATAAAATTGGATATCATGATACATACCAACGAGGAATTAATGGGGACATGATTCTTTATATTTAGTCTATGAAAAAAAATTATTTATTATGTTTAGGTAACTACCAATTAATCATGATTTTATTGGGTAAGAAAACACCAAGTACCGAAAACATTTTTCTTATAAGACCAACTGGTTCACCAATTTCCTATTGAATATTGGGACATGCATGTAACATCTTTAGGTCCAACAAATTCACTATGTGGATGACATGAATAATAACTCCATTAATAATCAAAATTATTTATTAATGAAAAATAATAATCATTGAGAATAGAACATATATTATGTTAATGATTTTATATAAATAAATATACATAATCCTTCTATAGAAATATGGTAAAGGGTTAAAGAATACATATTTTTATATCCAATATATTCAATAAATATTCATATTTTAATAGAAACAATTCCGATTATTAGAATTTCTTTAATAAATAATTTGAATATATTTAATTTTAAGAATTCTCAAACTAAAATCATATAAAGCATTATTTTATGTTTAGGTCAATAATTTCCCTGATTCAATCAATTCTTATTAATCAATGTGAATTACCTTCACAAAAAGTATTGAATATATAGTATTAACAATGAAATCGAATTAGAAGAAATATAATTCATATAAAATATGTTGATTTTGGAAAAAGGAGTTAGTGATGGATAATTTATCTTTTAGTAGTTCGATTCACGTATTTATATTTTTATAAAATGTAGAGGAAATAACCTCAATAATACATATAAGAAATTAAAAAAATACATTTGTAAAATCATCCATTTTTTACAAACTTGGATGAAAAATAATTCTTATCAAAAACTAGAGTTAGGGTTTGTTTCCTTTATTTTATTAAATAAATAATCAGAGGGAAAAATTGAAATATTGAGAATTCATGTAGTACAACGAAAATAACAATAGTGTAATATATTTATGGGGGTTTTTATAAAAAAAGAGAGTCCAAATTACCCACAATAATTATATTTCAAAATAAATATTTATTTTGAAATAGATATCGATGAGGAAACCAATATTGTTTATGTAACATATTAATAGAAAAAAAATTAAAGAGGGTACATGAAATAAATCAATTATTAAGATGAATATAAAAATAATCATCACATAATACCTCAAAGAGAAAATCGTTACACCATAATTGGAGACATAGTTCACATTGTGAAACATGATTCAATAAAATAAAAAATTGGGACACAGAACCCTTAAGAATATGTTATTATTTATACTATAATATCATTGAATGTAGATCATGATATGTATTTTTAAAACATAAATATTGAAATTAAATTTTTACAAAATTTATCTAGTTACAATATAAACACCACAATAAGAAATATGCGGGGAATAAAAATTATATCTCAATAAATATAAATTGATATAAAACTACCGTTAAATAATTCTTTACATCAATGAATGTTAAAAAATCTCATAGATAATAAAAATTACAATCTTAATATCATATTTTTATTATAATTATCCATAGCTATAAATGTAATTCTGCCATCCAATTCACCGAATATGAGCTCGAGTTTCAAATTTCCTATTTTGTTCTTCCACATACACAAGAGGTCACAGAAGTCTACAAGGATCCAAATAATATAAATACCGAGAATATACCATCTATATTAATACACAAAATAATAAATAATATCACAATTAAACAATTAATAAATAAATAATAATTTTATTAAATAATGTAATGGAAAGTATATCATGTAATCTAGAATAGAAAATCGATTAACGCTAAAGTGGAAGTCTAAAAAATGTGAGAGAAAGTCAGGTTAATAAATAAAACATAGTTGTATCATGCCAATATATGTCTTTTAACTCTCTTCTATCACTATGGTGAATCTCCTAGTACCCCATTCCTGGACATTATTCGATTCATCTATCCTTAATATTTATATATTTATGTGCATTGATATGCCCATTCAGTGTGAGTGTAATAACCCTATCTGACACCATTGATGAAAAATATACATAAGATCATAACAATATATGATATTTTATAGCAAGTGATAAAATCCAAACAATATGTATAAAAGCACCCACAAATGTGTCGATCCATCTCCCACTAAGAAAGATGCCAGAAACCCCGACTTTTCCAAATTCCCCTTAATTCTAGAAAGGATGTCAATGTCTAGAAAATATTTTCTCATGATTTTATATATTTCCATGCATCATTTGGAACCCTATACATGTCAGTGTGAACCCTATGTTCCACCATTAATGATAATGTGAAATCATAACCTTTATGGTGGTCATTATTATGTACACCACACTTCCCTCCCTGATGGTTGTCATCATCCTCTAATAATTGTCAATCCCACCTGACATGTTTTATGTAGTTGGATAACACATCAACCATGCATGGAATTCTCCCACATTAATCTATAGGAATATTTTTCTGAAATCACATGTGTGGTCTAATAAAACATTAATATATTTTTCTGTGATCCTACCCATACCATGAAATAAGACCTAATTTTTTCAATCTTTATATCATCACACCACCTCTACAATGAAAATAATACTGAAATTTGGAAAAATAAAAAACATGATAACTAAATTAAGTATTCATAGGCTATTTAAAACTACCAGAAATATGTGTCATTGTAATAAATTAATAAAAAAAATAATGAAAATTTATTACGAGTATAAACACATATCACATCATCACATATCAAGAATGAGTCTCCAGGGTACATCATTCATCCACATGAAAAAAATATAAATAATGGGTTATAAATAGTAAAAATTAAAATAAAAAAATAATTTTTATGGGATTTGGTGGTATGTATCATCCTACATTAATATTCAAGACAAAATCATCTTGGATCGTCAAAAATGTCACGACTCAAACCATGTTTGAATACCGACCAGAATTAATTCAATACAAGAAATCAATGAAACAATTCCCTTAAAACATGAAACATATTCTCGATAACGGAGTACAAGATAAAAAATTCATTATTTTGAAGAACCAATTACCAGATGAAATAACTATCAGTGGTATTCATCATGTCTGGTAGAATAAAGATGAAATTCATCAATCTTTTAAAGAGACACGAATATAGATTTTTGGATCTTATGAGATTAAATTAGTGATAAAACCATCATGAATTCATTCTTTTGTTACATGATTAATATTTAGCAAGGATTTTGTTAAGAACCATGGATAACCATGGAAAAATCTAAATATAAAGGGAGGATTCCTAGGTTCATCCATGCATTATTTGAAATGATCATTTATTGAGTGAATTAACATTATAATTGTTGAAAATTAAATTAATTGAGAATGTAAATAAAAAAATATTATCTAAATACTAATATTTATTCTACATAAAATTAAATTTTTATTTGTCCAATCTCTGAGAATAAATATGGCTATTTTGGTCACATTAGTGTCATTCCAACCATCACCACACCATACACTATGGAATGGCCATGTACAATATTTTCTTTGATATACCAAATATAATCTAATTCCTCTAGGGTGTGTTTCCCACACCAAAAGGGTTTTTACTCACCATGGCCTCTTACATTTATCTTCAAGCCATTTTCCATTTCTGATGGTACATATTATCACACCATAGATAAAACAGCCTGAACTAGATGTAGTGTTTCATGTTTTGAAAAAAATAAAACCCCAAACCAAATTTTATTCTTCCAAAACTCCCTAGTCACTATGGATTGATAATTGTACCATCATGATGTTAAAAAATCACATATGTCATACGACATTTTATATTAACATAACCACCCAAAACAAGGGCATTAAAATTCACCCCTCTATGAAATTATCAATATTTATAGGTTTGTCTATAGTTGACCTCTAATAACATGAACAATATTTACATATATCAATAGTCATAAATTCTTTATTCAAGGAGTCAACATCATGAAATTATGATAAGTAATAGTGAACTATAATGATCATATCCTCTAGTTGCTATATGACCATTACATTCATTGATTATAAATGATGAACCTCCTTATCATCTGAATTCATCAAGAGAACATTACCACATACTCAACAAAAATAAAACAAAAACCTCACCTACATCACTCTTCCCCAATGGTGAGTTGAATTTTCTTTCATAGAGAGTCTAAAATTTCACATTTTAAATAAATAATTGAAACAATTTTCATAAGGGAACTCCATTAGGCCTATAAGATCATCCCATGAATCACTGAAGTCCATGTAAATTTCCAATGTATATACTCTTTGTTCCAAATCATCCATTTTAACTATCCATTACTCTATAAATGATACATTCTACCCAACATCAAATGAGTTCCCTATGATATTATTGACCCTTGAAAAAACTGTGACGTGAAACATGAATCCATATAAAAAAAATCAATAATTAACGCTAGGTAAGCACATTATCATTCAAAAAAATATATTACCCCAATTATCAATAGATTGGATCTCTTGGTTTTGAAATTAGTGATCAACATGTTTTCTATAGATCAACTATCATCCCTTGGACATCATGACTCTTCTAGGTCATCAATAAAATCATTAAAAATTTAATTGTCACATCATCCTTATTATAGATTGGAATTTGTAGTGGATAAAGAATAACACTACAACAAATATTCACATACTTTACCCCATTGAATTTAAGGCTACATGAAATAAAACAATTGATATCCCTCTTCATTACAGTTCACCAAATATAATATTACATAAAATGTTTTCTCATTATCGACCAAAGATTCACATCCCTTTTTGAAGAAAGGGGGTCTCACATAATATCTTACATCTAGAAATAAGTAACTACAAAACTATTATGATCAAAATTTATGAATTCAACATATAAGGGAATTATTAAAATATAATTATCCCCCAATAAGAATTATAACAATACAAGACACTTAGTGTCTAAATCATAGATCACATTCACATTATCCACGAAAATAGACATGATAATATGAGGTTAACATGTCATCATAACCTAATTAGAAAATTCACCTATATTCAATTAAAATATTAAACTAATCATAATAGACACTTATATGTATAAATTTATACAATCTCTTGCATCTACAAGATTTTCCTTTTATGTGAATATATATTGACATTACTATTCCCTAGAAAATTAGTTGTCCCAATGATGAATTTTTTTAAACACTACAACCAAGGCCTCTATATAAAATTTATATCTTAATAATATTATATATATTGGTGGATAATTTGGATTGTGTAATCATAAAAACTGATCATAAAAGATATATTGATACCAACATAACAGAGTGTTGACTACAACATCCAACAACAATTCATTTGTTAGTTAGTTACACTGTTGGTGTAATAGATGACATGACACAGAAGATACTATCATGTTCATAATCATAATAAAACTCCTTAAATGACTCATAAATAATTTCATTTAATGTAATAACCAATCATAGGATTCAAAAAATTAATAATTAGGGATATGATGACACATTTAATTAGTTCTAGAAAAACCTATTGAAAAAACATTCCCACTCAAACCTCGCTCCTTTTTTTTGAGAGTATAGTCTAGGTATTGAAAATAAGATATGTATAGTACGAATAACATAAATTATCTAACAATATAAATGAAAAGCTTGATCTCTAATAAATTATAAGGGAGATTTCCTGAAATCACCAGCCCTTCCTTCTCTGGGTCCACATAAACTCAATCCTATGAGATGACATGAATTTGAAAATAAACCTTTTAAATACAAAGGGTACAATAAAAAAATTAAAATATGTTAAATTTTCACATTGTTCAATCAATACAATCTCAATATATTGGTAATGATTTTATGAGTTCTATAAAAGCATAATGATCTCATCAGTGAACCCCGTAATTATTGTGTCAAGATATGGGTAAATAACTATTCATGAGGGCCAAAAACATCATTAGATCATTCATAGAACTAAAAGAAATAACAATTAACACATATAATCCATACATTATGCTGATATCCATCTTCATTTTGTCTTCATCCCTGAACTGAAGACATTGATATCTTAAATGAAGGTCAATATTGGAAAACTAACAAGCTCATCCCAACTAATAAAAATAGGTTATGTATTCGTGGAAAATGGTACATGATTATTTTCATGGATTAGTTTATCAGTCTATTATAAACAATGAAAACAATGTTCTACATTTACCTTCATTAAAAAAACAATAGACCTCTCCCAAGGTGATGTGCTCAATCTCACAAAATCCATCACCTCTAAATGCATGTTATGCAGCTTGAGATCCATAAAAATAGCTAGTTCTATATGATATGGGGTAATCAATTTTTGGTTGAAATCATGTAATGAGTTGGATATCAAATTCAATTCTTCTCTAATAAGGGATCACTATAATCTAATACAGAAAGACATCCAAATATGGTCCAACACTAGAGGAATGGAAGAGCCCCCACCCCCTCAATTATAGTACCCAAGCCTTCTACATATACTTTAAATATGTTAACCATTCCTAGTGTGAATTTGTCGTCTTCATGCTCTATTAAATATCTATTAAATATTAAACATGGTACTGTTTCATTGAACTCATTTTCAACTCCTTCAAGTCCTTGCATTTTATCTATTAAAAACAATCACAACTCCAATCCATTTTCACAGCACTCCACCATCTTCTAGATTATTATTAAAACATAAAGGTAAATAGATTCATTCAATTATCTAATAAATTTTAAAAAATATTATATATCCTCTAAATAACCTCAAACTAGACTACAACATCTTGAGGTCCACCCGTTCCTTAGTTGGGTAGAGGATACTATAGTAAAAATCCCTTATCATAATCTACCATATTCATAGAATGTTTTCCATTTCGAGATTGACCAATTTAGAACACTCCAAGTTAATGTGCCCTTCTTCCTGACCCATTGGGGTGATTGTATGATAATTTTGATGCTTTTCTTGTGATATTATAGACCTTTCTCTCTCATAATTGATTTCTATACATCTCTACCAAAAATTATAGTAAAAAAAACAGAAATGGTGATTTATTTTATAAATTATAAAAGATAATTTTATTAAAAAATATAAATTAATAAAGGTCATAATTAGTCTATGTGATCACACAAGGGTTATCTTAAGAAAAGACATATGACATAAGTTATATATTGGTAACACTACTCATAATCAACGCAATGTGTTGATTACCTACAAATTTGCCACAATAATATATTTACAGGACATAACAACATTCTTATGATCAGGTAAATAATTCCAAAACATATATATCAAAATAGTAAAGAACACAAATATATCACGGAAAAGAGAATAATAGTTTATCCCGAACATAAATAAAAATTAGGGGATTAAAATAAATAACTACAATGAAGTATTCTATATGTATATATATGTAATGGAGTCCTCCATTCCATGACATGATGCATGACTGCCCCCAAATCCAATATTACCATAATAATAAAATATAATTTTGAACCAAATGAAACAATAAAACCATAATTGAAATATAAGTCCAAACAGTGGGAACTCCATGGAATTTTACACATGCATTATCTAGGAACACATGTTACTCCCCAGCTAGAGTCTCACACAACCAAACTAATTTCTATGATTAAAAAAAATAAATTCAATGGGAAATAAAGAGGGAATACCTCAATTGATTAAATTTTGTAATACCCTAACCTGAATCACTGAATTTGATCTAGAGTACCACATAGTATTTTGGAGATATCCAAATATACAAGAGGTTATTGACATCAAAATGAGTATAGAAAAATTATGTTGTTATAATATACCCACAATACTAGTAAATAATATCACAAATATATAAAAAATAAAGATATAATGATAAAAAGACATTAATATAATAAATGGCACAGCCAGTATCTCATGTTATGTAGAATAATAAATCAAGGACCCCCCAAATTGGAAGAACAAAAAACAGTGTGAGATAGATATGAAAATAAAAAAAGTAATTTAGTAATACCTTGTACTCCCATAGAACCACATCCACTAAATAGGATCTATATTTTATCGATATATCGAAGGATACCTTTTCTTTCAAGTGTTCTTGACCGTGAAGTCTACATATTAATAGAGATATTGTGTTGTGTGTGAGTATTAACCAAGTTGGATACCACTAATAAATAATGAACATTTGTGTGCATGAATACACTAAAATTTATGCCATGGTAAATTTAATAGACAATAAGTGTAAACATATAGCCACACATGCATTGATTCATCATGTGATAACCAATCCACGATAGACCCTAACCACCACCTTATTCGACTTGATGCTTGTATGAATGAATGTTTCTGTCACATCACATCACAAGACATGACACAATAACATATGTTAGATGGAACCCTATAACTATTAGTCTAGATACTATATTACGTATCAATGTAAATTTCACATTCCCCAACATGATTTTGGTCATTATCAGGACCACTCCACACCCCACCCCGACGATGATCATTATACCTTGATGATGATACCCCTCGCATGGCATGTTTAACCGAATAGGATAAAACATGACATCTCCATAGAATTATTCCACATTCACCAATATGAAATGAAATAATTTATCCCTTGAATGGTCCACCATAATAATAATACATGCTCGTGATCCAACCCAACCCATCAAAGGATCCATAGTATGTATCCATCACCATGTTATCATGATTCCCCTTAATGGGATAGTTTAAATAAAACTATGAAGCCTTATCATCCTCATACCTATAGAAATGAACCATAGGCTATGAAATACCATAATTAATTTGTATCATGGAATGTATAAATAAGGCATATTAATAATAGTTATCGAGTGGATACACACATACCACATGATCACATATCATGAATCGGCTATCAAGCATAAAAATGCCTACAAAATCATATATTGTGTCGTATATTGTAAACTTATTCTACCTCAATTATGAAGAAATAAATTATAATGATCACAAATTCTTTTATCTCCCAAAATATTTTTACACACAATCTAGAAATCATGTAAGCCATGAAATCCTATAAACTATTCAAAAAAAACAATGAAAAGGTTCTTGAGTATCAATGAAAAAAACTACCAATGAGTAGAAAAATATCTTACCCAATTAAAAATATCTAAATTATTATTTTTATATTATATTCAAGGAAAAATTATGTTCATCAATCTTGGATAACGATTATAGGAGAGATTGAAGGATCGTACGATTTCAAATAAAGTGAAAACCCACTATTTTCCGTGATTCAATTTTTATTGAAATATTACTAAAGTTGAGTGATATTGAATGAGGAAAATAAATGGGAAATATAAATTCAATGAGAGGTTTTCTATAATTGTTGATGAAGATTCGAAAAAATATCTAAATTGAAGGAATAAAAATGGCATGGGGTCTTATTGGATTATCAGGGGCCAGAAATGATTAAAAAAACTTTTTAAACTCAACATATTAACCACGCTTTTTCATTTAATTTTGGTACTATTTGATATTAAATCCAGTTATCTGATCCATTTAGATTTCACTAAAACATCATCATGTCCTCCACCATGGCATGGCCATAGATGTGGTTTTTCTAAACATGCTTACCAGAAATGAAATTCACCTGTGTATGTTTTCCATACATAGATCATTTTCCCTCATCTTGACCACAAAAAATGGAAAGTAAATTCATTTTAACTTTCCCAATTATCGTACGAGTGCATTGGAGAAAAAATTATTTACATGAGGGTGTTTTTCTTAAAATTGTGATCTAAAACCGTTAATACCCACTTTAATGATTCTAACAACCTCTATGGAAATCAATACTGAGGACTAAACAATGACGAGATTCTAAAACATCACCTAAGACAATCTGTATCTCACATTATCATAACCGTAAAAAATTATGGTGTTTTAATAACCTTCTAATATATTAATTATTTATAAATACAATATTTTTAATAGTTTATTTTCATTATTTAGGGTTGAAGGATTTAGTTGTATATTTTTTAACCGCTTCATAAATGTACTATATATTATTTTTTAATAAATATTTTTTTTTACTTTGAGGTGATTCTAGGTAGAATAATAAATTTTCAACTCATCATCATGAATTATTTTAATTATTTGAAACATATGGATATGGTTTATTTGAAATGAAATGATGAACTAGTTTCAAAAATTTTAATGATCAAAAGGGGATTTAAAATTAACTATGTTGATTATAAATAACACCCTTATAGAATAATTGTGATTTATTTAATACATCATTATTAAATTTTATTATAATTATTTAATAATCCTTATTAATTTAGGATATAATCATTTTAACATCATCACATGGGTGGTAAATTGAATTGCGACATCGGTTTGTTATAATGATGTGTGCATAAGTTTTTTTTATTTTTGGTTAATATAAGTTATATTTAATCTTATAAATGCCAAGGAAATGATATATCTTTGTTTAAATCATTCTAGAACCATCCATGAAGGGTAGGGGTGACAAATGAAATTGGAAATTTTGGAGGTGACAGTATGTATGCTTACACAATTAATGATTCCATTTGACAATTAATGGGATTGATGGAATTGAAATTAAAAATTATAATTTAAGTACTCATCATTATTAATTATGGATATATTAATTCATAAAATCTATTTGTTTTATCATCCATAGGATATTGTGATGTAAAATTGAACTTCATAATTCGTGGTGGTGGTTGTATGATCATAAACATGATCGATGTTGTTTTATTTATTCTGAGTGGATGTGAAGGATTTATTAATGGTTTACCAGTTAAAATAATAATAAATTATAATAATAGTAATAAATTCGTTAATTTATTCATGTTGGTAAAATTTTTTGGATGAGGACGAATAAGAAGAAAGGCTAAGGAATAAGAAACACTCACATTGACAACATGAGATTTCACATTGAAATATCCTTAGAAATAGAGGCCATAATATAAGTAAATTATAAAATAGTATTATATAACTGTTATGGGAAAATTATATGAAAATATTTGTTTCTAAGTCTATACTATATAGAATAGGTTTATTATCAACTGTTTTAAATGATCCACTATTATAAGGGGACAGAAGGGTAATTTTGGATGTACGTAATACAATTCAATAATGGTTTATCACTATTAAACTGTAAAAAGATCTAAATGTTTAAAATAATTATTTTTTTGTGATATTTGGTTGACCAAACCTCAATAATAACTTTTAACACATATTTTAAACATTTTTTGAGTAATTTTCACTTATAATTCTATATTTACCATCTTTTTCAATCATTGTAATTAATTTAAATGTAATAAATTTTATTTATATTACAAAAAATGAAATGAATATTTTAATATTAGATGAACATAATGATTTAAATTATTAAAATACTTTTTTAACAAAATTCAATGTTTTATTAATATTAAATTTAATTTAAGCATAGAAAACATGTAAAAACATATTTTTAGGAAAAGATTATTTTTAATCATGAAATTTATGTGAATGAGGAAAAATCAAATTTTTCGATTTTTAGGACATACATTTGTTTATTATTAAACCAATAATTTTTTTTTGGATTTAAAATGAAAATGAAACACAATTTAAAACAAATTTTTGTTTAATTAAAAGAAAAAACCCAAAAGAGTTTCTTTTAATGGAAATATAACTTATGTTATAAAATGAGAAACATTTATTTTTTAAATTCATAAAGGTGTTTGAAAATTTAAAATTATACTACATAATGAAATATTTTATTATAGACTATGTTTTATATGTATTTATTAAAAAAAATTTCTTGAAAATATGAATAACACTATGGTTTTAATAAAAAAAATACACTTTCCATAATTAATCAAAAAAATTATTATTTTAGAAGAGATATCAAAAATTAATCCTAATATTATATATTTATGAGTAGTTAAAAAATTATTTACATTTAATAAAATTAGTTTCCAGATATATATATATATATTATCCTTTTAAATTAAAATTAAAAATATAAAGGGCTAAATGATTTTATAATTAATATATATATATATTTGAACTCTATATATTTTTTATATTATTTAACTTCAATTACAAATTAAATAAATAATATTTATATCCTAATCATTTAATTTGTTCAATATGTTTATATTAATTTTTTTATTCTTATAATATCATTCATTAATAACAACCTTTCACATATAAATAAAATTTCTATAATAATGTAATATAAATAATATTAAATTTCATAATTATTAATTATTTATAAAATATGTTATTTTAATTCTCTTTTATAATTTCAAAACATCAGTATTCATGTTGGATTCAAATACATCTGACAATCAAATTTCTTGTGACCATTTTTTGAACAATAATTTTCCCAACATCCTTATTTACATCATTCATGTTTTGATCCATCATATACCCATAATAAATCATTTTTTCATTCCATTGTCACAAAAAATATCATAGTTCATATTTAATTTTATATATTTTTAATAATTATATATCAATTATTGTTGTTCTTCCTCATTATTGTTTTTTATGTTCTGGTGACCAGCATGGTTGATGATGGCCTAGGAGATTTCCTACCCATTATTTTTTAATTATTATCTATTTATTACCCGTGATTAATTAATTCCCTTTTATTTTATAGATTCATCCATGTAGAATAATAATATACTGTGTTAAATACATATATTAAAATTCTTTTATTGATATATTTAATCAAAATAAAAAGTATCATGGTTTTTCATTTTTTACTCTTACATTTAAAAAACTATACAATAAAAATAATGTATTATGACTTTTTTTATATCACAATATTATACTACTCAGTTACCTACAACCTCAAAATTTTAATTATTCCTCTAAAAATGGATAAATTTATCAATAATATAGTTTAGGAACAATATGTAATGACTTCCTTATTGTCTTATGTGACACCATGAGACTTATATATTCCTTCCTAGGACACACACACATATTTTTTCCATAATTTATTACTGGTATGAATCCTTATCATGTTAAAAGTAATAGAAAATTACATAGATTTAGATTCCAGATAATAATTTTTTATAAAATGATTGAAATAATAAATCAAAAATTATTATTACAACATAAAATAAGATTAGTGTAAATATTCATATAATTATAAAACATGAATCGTAATATTTATTTTCCAACTATTCTTCAATTCATCATTTCATATTTTTAGTTCAAATTTTTAACCTTATGTTCGATTGTCATAAATACATCTATCCCAAATTTATCATGAAATTTCATTAAATATTCTACACACTAAAATAATTGAAATATTTTATATCCAATTTAAACATTTATCTTCCTCAGAAAAGATCATAATAATTAATATATAACTTTACCTAATTATCTCTACATTTTAGTCTAACTAATCCATGATCATTTCATGGTAGGTTATCTAAAATATATGTATTGACGTTGTATATTATAATTCAAGGTATATGTGAATCATTAATAGAATATACACCAAGTGTGTTGAGTCATTTATTTTGATATAAGAAAACTCAAAGTTCACCATGTAAAGATCGATATGATTCTGAATAATTTTTTATCGTGTTTACCGCTAAGTACAAATATACCACAACTGTATCCAATTCCTAATATCCAAAGAGGGTTGTAAATTCAATATGAACACAAATTCAATTATTTTCATAATTTTATGATTTTTTAATATAAATATAGGCATATTTATGGTTTTCTCATAAATTACCTCATTTAAATCCTAAAATAACATAAAGTATCAAAGTCATCTTCATTCAATTCTAATGGTTTCCAATATATTTGAATCTATGATAAATATAAATTTATGATCCCTCACAAATATTTTTATGTCTCCAATTATATTTAAAAAATAACATCTAAATATATAATGTTATATAAATTCCCATTTTATATTTATTTGGACATCCCAAACATGAACTCCCTGAATCTGAGGAGAATCAATGCATTCTTCTATATAGAATATTTAAAATCAATAGTAGGGGCCTGATTTTAAAATCAATAATTTCAATATCAATAAAATAAATTGACTCCCATACATTCCAATAGAATTTTTGTTACAGAAATTCATAAGACCTTGATAAATTTTTATCTAATATATCCCATTAATTTATAATCAAATGTATATTTTCCCTGTTATATGAGATGTCACTTAATCCATAATAAGTCTTCAGCATCCCCTAAAAATTCTCCCCACATGCATCTCTTTTGGAAATACCATACATAATATGTTTCATCAATACCTGCTATGTAACGAACCGAATCTGGTCACTACCAAAACCGGCACCCGAATCGACCCGTGGCAAGTCCTGAAGGGTGTTCCCGATCTCCACGGGCTAGCACAAGTGCCCGGGTATCAAAAACCGAAAATTGGGAACAATTTACCTGATATTTTATACTTAAAACAACAAATTAATCCAAGAAATCTAATATGGATTTTTCAAACCAAAACATCTTTTACTCAAATTCAGAACTGAATTAAACAATTTTAAACAATTCTTGAACACCATTACAAAGCTACAAACCCAAGAAAAGACAGCCCAAGAACCTCCACATGGAAAGAGGCACCGCCCTGAAGCCATTTCCACGACACTGCATCACGATGGACCACTAAAAACCCAAACCAAAGGCATAAAACCAGTACCCAAACCTATGAAATAAAATAAGCAATTCTACTTACACCCAAAGGTGTAAGTAGGGTGTGAGAGAAATCCTAGTAGGATACCGCCTCTACAAGATTCCATGTGATAAACATTTCATGACAAAAATCATTTCATGTTTTGTAAATAAGAAATGCTTGTTATAATTTTCTAAAGGATGCAATAATAAATGAAAACAGTTTTCATGTGGTCTAATTTTAAAGGTCCAACAATTTTAAAATAAATAACAAAGCTACTGAATTTCCCAGACAACAATACCATATACCGACGGTAAGTACAAAGGATCTAATGAGCACAAGTAATAGGAAATAACCCATAGGCACTAGCTAGCTATGGGTCCCAGGTACCTCGTATCTCGGTGAGAGTAACCACAAAATATATATGTTCTCGTGCACAAGCCACTAGAAGAGATCATACCCATATCCTAGAGGTCCCCAATCATCATCATCGTAGTTTAGTTAGAGTTGTAAGTGTCAATCATGCTATGTGAAACTGAGGCCAAACCCCACAGGTTCACTAGCATACTAGTACACGTACACCCACCTAGATACCCGGGTTTTCCCTTTGTGCTCAAACAAGTTCAACAATCCAAGAAATATTATTTTCACATGAAAATATCACTTCCACATCACACATTAACCAAACAGCCCCATGTACATCACACAAGTCAGAAATCCCACTTTTCATTCAAATGAATTTAGAAATCAAACTTACACCAAAATTGCCTACAACAATTTTATCATTTCATTAACACTTCCACAAACACTTTAAAAAAATTTATAAAACCACTATAAGATATTCAACTCACATATCAGCCCACCCACATGTCACATAATACCCTTCTCACCTTAAAAATTCATTTTATCAATAAACTCACACGAAACATCCCACACCCGTGTTTCGCACACAAAACACAATTTAGTAAAACATTTCGGCAATTTATAAAACATTCTTAAAAATGTTTGACATCTCAAATCAAAGCTTTACCTTTCAAAAACCCACATTAGGTGAACACAATCACCCAAACAGTACATATACACCATTTCACAACTTTGTTTAACCAAATAAAACATTTTCAATTTTTATAAAACAAACCGAAGAGGTATAACCATTGTTTGCACACTAAACCCATTTCAAAACCCTCATTAAAAACCAAAATCATACCAATACCAATCAAAAAAAGAACATTCAGCCCTAAAACTATTATTAAACCACCCCAAGGTGTTATAAATGTAAATCAAATAATACCACAAAGATAGACATGAAAAACACACGTTTTCATAAATCACCATCAAAAAGTACAACACAGTTTTAGACCTTAAATTCATTGAAAAACATCTTTTCAAGGCCCACATGACAATAATGAATTAATAAAATATAATTGGCAGCCCGTTTCAAGACTAATAAATCACTTTCATATGTTATAAACTAAAACCAAACATTACCCCAATAGTCACCCATGAAAAGTACCCAATTTCAAGCTAAAATACAACAAAAAATTAAATGATTAACCAAATCCATCAAAAATAGTTTTTCAAAACACAAAAAAACAGATTATAAACATACTAATTTAATAAAACAAACAATATAACTTATCACAAAATGGTTACACATGGAATCACCTACCTTTTGATTCGAAACACTCAAAACTTGGGGTGAAACCTTAAGCGCACCACTGCCGCACCACATGGAATAAAAATCCAGACCTAGAACACCAAAAATTGACCCCAAAGATACCAAATCATTCCTTATGATCGAACCCTAGCTTCTGGAAATGAGGAACCTCAATAAAGAGGAAATAAAACTAAAAGAGGATGGAAAGAACCAAGAAGGAATTCCCTTATTTGAAATATCTTGAAGAAATCGGCCACAGACCACAAATATATGAATCTCCAAGTACCCAAAACTGGGAATTAGGTTATAAGGAGTCATATTAGGTCATTTGGGGAATAAAATGGGGGTAAAAGGTTGAAAATTGAAGGATTTATGAAAGATTCATTTTACCTCGTCAAGTCTGGTCGATTTAAGAAAGAGTATGAATGATCGCGCTAATTTTCGGTTCAACTGAGCTCCAAAATTGCAAAACCAATAATGGGGGTGATCCTCGGGCTATTGGATTTTAGAGGGAGGTGAAATCATGGGGAAAAAGTAAACAATTAATGAGATATATAAAATTTTAAAAAATTATTTAAAGCAGGAAATGGGCCTACGGGAAGGACCATTACCTTAATCAAAAACCCAAATCCATCATGATTTTGGATTTCTATGTGGTCCAAATAGATATGGTGATTTTAATATATCAGTTTATTCCAATTGGAAAGTGGAAAGGGTATAAAATAGTTAAAATTGAAGGATTTATAGAAGAAAATAAATTAGTTTTTAAATCTGGAATTGGGCTCCCGGTTTTGCCCAAATTTTCAAAACCCACCATTTTCAACAAAATGAGTGGTCAACCCCCCCCCCAAATCAGGAATGGAAATTAAATGAAATATGAATATATTCAAATGTCACATGTGTGACAATTCTCCCCACTATAAAACTTTCCGCCCTCGGAAAGCCACATCAAGGACTAAGAAAAAAAACCAAACCCAACAGAAAAGAAGAAATGGACTCCTTTGATATGCTTTGCCCCCAAAGGCCAAAACACCTCCGGTGATCAATTAAGGAAGAAATACCTCACAACCAAAACATATAACTTTTTAGTAAAATTATCAATCACATTCAGATTTATCCTAAAAGATATCCCCTCAAACACTATCTGAACAAGGCTCATTAAATTTACACAAACAAAAAATAACATCAAACAAGGTTACACTTACTGTGATATAACTAAACCATTGGGAACTCTCCAATCCAAACGTTTAACCAAAGAATATGTAGGTGGTTATATATCTCCAAACGAGACTACCCACTTCCAAGCCATGACCAAGGACAAAAGTGAGTTACTGGTACAATGATACACAAATGGGCTCCCCACCATAAGAACCAACCATCTTTACTAGCCAATATGGGCCGACACAGAAAGACCCCAAATCATAAAGAGTTGGGGAAACCGCAAAGTTATCCCACACAGTTTGGGAAACTGTGCTCTGACCATGTGGGTCCTTATACCTACATGGTTTTCTGGTGAATGGTTAATATTAAATGTTCACTCAACATGTCTAGACAAATCTAAAACCTTTCCCCTGAACCCAAAGGAAACCAAAGGGGAAAAGAAAGTCATTGAGATATAACATGAGGATGAGGCCATCCACCTCTTTCCACACTACGGGAACAAAAGAAGCAAGATTACAACACAAAATTTTTAAACTATTCCCATATCTCATACTGAGAACAGTTCTTTGTATAAGGTTAAAAAAAACACTAGGATTTCCTCTGACTACGTGCCAGCTTCTCTCTGGGACCTATGGCTGGAGTTGGAATGATTGAAGCATCTTCGGCCTCGCAGTTAGGATTTGGACACCCCGAATAGAATTTCTTCTTCTGATGCTGCAAACAACTTCACACAATCCCAGATGGGTTCACCGAGACATAACACAGTCCAGAACTCACTTTACCCTAACTTGGAAATTTACTGAAATAAGGGTTTAGAGGATGCACTCACATCACACCTTGTTTTATCGGGTGAGAAAAAACAGAAATAAAGGACTCATATACACACCTTCCTCTAAAATAGAGGATGTCGAGATATCCCAAAGGGAGAAACACTTATGAAAAAAATAGACTCACAAAATATTGTACAACTTCACCTTTACAATCAAACGAACACGCGACATCACATCGCGTCACCAAACATATCCAAAGAGACTGATAGAGATAATACAAGGATGGGGCCTTACAGAACACCCCCAAACATCACAACATTCCAGAAAGTGCCCATAAGAGCCTCTCGTGGATAGATTTACCACATCGGTGGTTTAACATAAACCCATTATTCTAAGATACTACAAAGGACATAGAGTCCCTCTTAAACACTATCCATACTAACAACCCCATAAAACTTTCACCTTTGATGAATCAGGTAGATTAAGAAACTAAGTTCTCTTTCAACCATCCACGAGCACTTTTCTGCAACAATAAGATCCCAAAAAACCAATTAAATGGTGTATAATCATTCTACAAAGCTCAAGAATAGATTCCTTAAATAGATCAACATGAGGATTTTCCGATGGCAAAAAAAATCTGGGTTTCACTGTAGTTGTACACTAAACCTTAATGGGGGCGTACCTTATCCAACGAGAGAACCCAAGGATGCAACCAAGATGGTCCATTAGAAAAACATGCCAAAAAACAGATCCAAACTCATTAATGGAACAACCTTAATGGTGTCTCTAAACATATATCATAGGAGACTACAAACCGGACCTTCTACCCAGCTTACCAACCTAACACAAACCCAAAACACAGTTCGAACATGAGGGGTTCTTGGAATCAAAACATCCCACAACATCAACATTTTCCAAAAACACATTATATACACCATCCCAAACAATTCATCAATACATCATGTTTTTCTATAAAAACATTTCTGTTAAAACCAATGGTTCAACAGTTAGCGTATCCACCAACGGTACCCCATGGGCCTCACACATGCATGTTTTTATGCCACACCAGGCACCCTCCACATATTCATACTGACACTCATCTAGTAATTCCATAAACCATCCATCATCCCATATAACCCAATGCATGTGGTTTCTCATGTAAATACCAATGGTTAAAATAAAAATTCCTTCCACTTTTCGAAAAAAAAAACGGTCAACCAACCCTTCATTTTTCCCAAAACTGCTAAAAATGTGATCAAAATCTCAATTCACATCTTACAAAACTATTCATAAGGACAAAAATATTTATAAAAGAACTCACATTCAAGTTATTTACATCAATTTGAAAACATATCATCCCATTAAAACACCCTTTAATTGTTTAGAAAACTATATTTCAAACACTTTTGAAAACCAACTACAATATGGTTCCTAATTTCAAAAGAGGTGTAAGATCACTATTTTCCATTTCAGAATAATTCTGAAAATTCAGTTCCACCATTTCATAAATCAATCCATTCCTTCTTTATTTGAAAATCATTTCACAAAAATATTATGCTTCGTAAAACCAAGTCACTTTAAAACCAATGTTACATGATTTCAAAACTAAACCTCAAAACAATGCCAGAGGAAACTAGTTTCAGTGGGTGACTTGGACATATGGTTGGAAGCCATATTACATTCTATTCACCATCACAGAGAGTGTTATAGGGAATATACCTGGCTCCGCATGGTTTTCCAGACCCTGCGAGCTCACTGAGACCATTAACCCAACTCTATTTTCATTTCCCCTAATCATCATCAGAACAAGAAAACCAAAAGACATAGATAAATCTCGACTTCCCCTGACGACATGAATCCCAACATGAGGTGTGGTGATCAAGAACACTACCCATAATCGGAATTTTATGTCATGACAATCATAAATCCAGACTATCCTGACTATTTCCCAAATAGCATAACTCAAATAGGGCGAACCTGCTCTGATACCATTTTTTCACGGACCGAATCTGGGCGCCGCCAAAAACGGCACCCGAATCGACCTGTGGAAAGTCCCAAATGACGTTCCCAATCCCCACGGGCTGGCACATGTTTCTGGGTATCAAAAACTGAAAATTGGCAACGATTTACCCATGTTTTTATACTTAAAACAAAAAATGAATCCAAGAAATCTAATCTGGAATTTTCAACCCAAAAAATCATTTACTAAAATTCAGAACTGAATTAAACAATATTAAACAATGTTTTAACACCATTACAAAGGTAAAAACCCAAGAAAATACAGCCCAAGAACCTCCACATGGAAAGAGGAACCGCCCTCAAGCCATCTCCATGACACTGCATCACGATGGATCGCTAAAAACCCGAACCAAAGGCATAAAACCAGTACCCAAACCTGTGACATAAAATAAGAAAGTCTACTTACACCCAATGAAGTAAGTAGGGTGTGAAAAAATGACCAGTAGGATACCACCTCTAAGAGATTCAATGTGATTAAAATTTCATGAAAAAAATCATGGCAAGTTTTGTAAATAAGAAATGCTTGTTACAATTTTCTAAAGGATGCAATAATAAATGAAAATAGTTTTCATGTGGGATAATTTTAAAGGTCCAAAAATTTTAAAATAAATAACAAAGCTAATGAATTTACCATCCAACAATACCATATACTGACGGTAAGTACAAAGAATCTAATGAGCACAAGTAATAGGAAATAACCCCTAGGCACTAGCTAGCTTTGGGTCCCAGGTACCTCGTATCTCGGTGAGAGTAACTACAAAAAATATATGTTCTCGTACACGATCCACTAGTAGGGATCATACCCATAACCTAGTACTCCCCAATCATTATCATCACAGTTTAGATATAGTTGTAAGCGTCAATCTTGCTATGTTAAACTGAGGCCAAACCCCACGGATTCACTAGCATACTAGTACGCGTCCACCCAACTAGATACCTGGGTTTTCCATTTGTGCTCAAAAAGTGCAACAATCCAAGAAATATAGTTTTCACATGAAAATATCACTTCTACATCACACATTAACCAAACATCCCCCTATACATCACACAATTCACACATCCCACTTTTCATTCAAATGCATTTTGAAATCAGACTTACACCAAAACTGCATACAAAAATTTTCACATATCATTAACACTTCCACAAATACTTTAAACAATTTTATAAAACCATTATAAGATATTCAACTCACATAATATCCCACACACATGTCACATAATACCCTTCTCACCTTCATAATTCATTTTATCAATAAACTCACACGAAACATCCCACACCTGTCTTTCGCACACAAAACAAAATTTAGTAAAACATTTCGTCAATTTATAAAAACTTCTTAAATATTTTTGACATCTCAAATCACTAATTTACCATTCAAAAACCCAAATTAGGTTAACACAATCACCCAAACAGTACATATACACCGTTTCCATACTTTTATTTAACCAAATAAAACATTTTCAATTTTTATAAAACAAATCCAAGAGGTATAACCGTTGTTTTCACAATAAAACCATTTCAAAACCCTCATTAAAAACAAAAACCATACCAATACAAATCAAAAACAGAAATTTCTGCCCTAAAACAATTATTAAACCACCACCAAGTGTTATAAAAATACATCAATTAATACCACAAAGATTCACATGAAAAACACACGTTTTCATAAATAAACTTCAAGAAGTACACCATAGTTTTACACCTTAAACTCATTAAAAACCTATTTTCAAGGCACAAATGACAATAATGAATTAACAATCTAGAATTGTCAGCACCTTTCAAGACTAATAAATCACTTTCATATGTTATAAACTAAAACCAATAATTACCCCAATAGTCACACCTGATAAGTACCCAATTTCAAGCTAAAATAAAACTACAAATTTAATGTTTAACCAAATCCAACAAAAATAGTTTTTAAAAAAACACAAAACCGATTATAAACATACTAAATTAATAAACCAAGAAATATAACTCATCACAAAATTTTTACACATGGAATCACCTACCTTTTGATTCTAAACCCTCAAAATGTGATACAAAACCTTAAGCGCACCACCGCCGCACCACAAGGAATATAAATCCAGACCTAGAACACTAAAAATTGACCCCAAAGATACCAAATCAGGCCTTAGGATTGAACCCCGGCTTCTGGATATGTGGAACATCAATAAAGTGGAAATAAAACTAAAAGAGGATGGAAGGAACCAAGAAAGAATTCCCTTACCTGAATTATCTTGAAGAAATCGGCCCCAATACACCAAATTATGAATTTCCAAGTACCCAAAACTGGAATGGAGGTTCTAAGGAGTCATATTAGGTCATTTGGGGACTGAAATGGGGGGGGGGGAAGGAAGATAATTGAACGAGTTATGATAGATTCATTTTACCACGTCAAATCTGGTCGATTTGAGAATGAGTATGAATGATCGCCCAAATTCTTGGTTCAAATGAGCTCCAAAATTGGGAAACCGATAATGTGGGTGCGCCTCGGGCTATTGGCTTTTATAGGGTTGTGGAATCATGGGTAAACAGTAAAACATGAATGAGATATAGAATATTTAAAAAAATATTTAATGCATTAAATGGGCCTACGGGAAGGCCCATTACCTTAATAAAAAACCCAAATCCATCATGATTTTGGATTTCTATGTGGTCCAAATAGATATGGTTATTTTAATATATCAGGTTATTCCAATTGAGAAGCGTAATGGGTATAAAATAGTGAAAATTGAAGGAGTTATAGAAGAAACAAAATTAGTTTTTAAATCTGGAAATGGGCTTGAGGTTTTGCCCAAATTTTCAAAACCCACCATTTTCACCAAAATGAGTGGTAAACCCCCCCAAAAAAATCAGGAATGGAAATTAAATGAAATATGAATATATAAAAAAGTTACGGGTGTGACATAGTAAATGAAAATGTATTAAGGGATAGAAAAAAAAATTAGTATGGGAAAATGTATTTCAAAAGAAATCATTGAATAAATAATATGGTAGGAATAAATAATAATAAAATAATACTATATAAATGAACACATGACCTTGAAATAAATCCATGTATGATATAAAAATATAAAAAATCCCAGGGAAAAATATTAATTTCATCATTGTGATGGAATAAATAACTCAATAAATCTTAATATGTACTATAATGGTCTCAACCATTACATTATTATTTTCATCATGTCCACAACAAAAAACTTATCCATTTCATGTAGGTCACAAAAAAGACATCCATCATACATTAGTAAGGCATACACCAAATACCCAAACCAGTTATCTCTTGAGATAAAGATATTATTCTAGGGGATATATAATATTGGGCCAAACCTAACAGTTATATATGTCCAATTCATTCTTCTAGTGATTAATGTGAATATAAATTCAATACATAATAAAATTTCATTAGTAATAAAAACATTGTACTAATGAACAAAGACACATAATTTAGTTAAATTTATAGTGAATAAATAATAATAATCCATCTATATAAATATGTTTAATGGTTAAATAGTAGATATCTAAAATTCCTAAGTAATAAATAAGCATATATATTAAAATATGTATTGTACCGATTGACAATATTTCCCCAATAGTTATGAGGAATATAGTTGTTTTTAATATTCCTCCAAATAAAAATGTTTCTAGTATTTTTATGTGGGTATGAAAATAATGAACTAAAAATGATCAATTCCCTGATATGAAGGTGTATTCCTATTAAGAAATGTAGTTAAAATTGGGTATTCAAAAATAAAATACATTAGTAGAGAAAATATGAATATAAATGTGGATGATTTTCAATGTTAAAGGAATTGAAATAAAATTTTAAATACATATATTTGATGATAATATTTGGAAAATAGATAATGTTCTACTAGCGGACCTTAATAAATTAAAGAATGTATGTACAAGGAAATTTTAAAAAGTATCTAGTCAAAACATTTAAAAAAAGATGGATTACTGACTAAAGATATTATGTATAGTCTTCTTTCATATCAGTATCTAACTTATGTGTTAATGATAAAATTCAATAGTGTTAAAGCATTTAAAATCCCAAAAATAAACATAGGGATTAAAAATTTGGCTTTTTTATAAAAATATAATTAAAATTACCTATGTAGATTATCTATCAAAATTAATCCAAATTTTGAAGTTTCGATTGGAGAATAGATCATTACATATTATGTGTCATCTTAATAAAAACCCCATATAATAGGGAACATGGAGTGAAATAATTTTAATCATAAATAGAAAAATAATTACAAGAAAAAAATTTCGAAGAGAAATTCATTACTCCACAAAAGGGAATATGGTTCCCATTATTAAAGATATCTCTTGGAATAAAAAATTTAGACCAAGAACCCTTACAACATTGGTTTATTTGAGTTAGAATAAATATTAATTTTAAAATAGGAAATAGATGTTAAAATACATTTTTTTAAATTAAATGAATGATAATATAAATCCATGGAAAATATATATACCACAAGAATAATAAATTTATGAATACATATCATATCTCAAGGTCTGATGTAGAAGTGAAGAAACGCATATCATAATTTATAAGTTCCAAAAAAAATACTTAAATACCCTTTATAATTAAAATAAATAGCATAATAGATTATTTCATAATATTATAAATAATTATAACATTAATGTACATTATTTTTTTTATAATTACAAAATATATTAATAGTTTATTTCCGTAATCAGATGTCGTTTGTTTCAATTTTTCTTCATGAATCATAATAGATGTGTTGATTCTTTATTAAGGAATTAGCGTTCATAATTTCAAGATATATTATAAAATTTTTTATGAATCCTAACATCCTATTTTCATTTTGTTAAAGTCAATGATCTGATTATGTGAACATGGAAATTATAATGATCTAGTTTAAAAAATTTTAATGACAGAAAGTGTATATATCAATACATTTGTTCAATATTATAAAAACCCTTAAGAATTCATTAAAATTTCTTAATTACATCATTAATATATGAATTTATCATCATTAAATATTCTGTATAAATATATGATATAAAAATTATAAAAATAGTCTCATAGGGGTAAAACCAACCCATACAAGAGATTGTTAGAACAATTTAATGAATAATGAAATTTTTATATATAATTATAATATACATCGATTATACAAAAAGAATAACCTAAAAATCATACATATTCATTAAATTCACATTTATATCCATCAATCCAAGTCAGTGATAACAAATGAAAATCATTTTTTCTATGGGTGATAGTCCTCATTTTTTCATGAAGAACGTTTCCATATAATAATTAATGGTATATAATGATGGGATATGATAAATATTCCATTTAAAATGATAATATATATGCCTTAGAAAAATTTATTCATGAAATCAATTTTATTATTATTCTTAATAGGCTGTGATGAAATATGGAACAAAACTCTTCAAAGGGGAGTTAATGCGCAAGTTTGCACAATCGATGGTGTTTTTTTACATAGTGGATGGGAAGGATAGAATAATTTTTTTTTCCATTAACATTATAAAATAAATAAATATTCATACTAATTATTATGTTAAATTTAGTTTTCTATAAAATATTATAAGTGGATGATTATGAAGAAAGTCAAATGATTGAAAAATACTTATGTTGAGAACATGCGATTTCTTTTAGAAATGGAGTCCTTTTGAAAACTAATTTCAGAAATAGACTTATGAACATGGAAAGGAATAATACGAGGATAAAAATTGACAATTTTTAAGAATAATTTCAAAGGAATATTTGTATCATGATGTTGTGTAGTTGATTTAGTTTTATAAAAAATGATAATGGAAATTGTCGTGGTACTAATTACATTATATAATGGTATGTCACTATTAAAGAGTTAAAAGAATAAAATTTTTATAAAAATGGAGTGGTTTTATATTTGGTCCATAAATCCTCAAAAATTAATTTAAAAATATTCATTAAACATGATGGTAGTCATTTACCATATGTTTTTTACTTTTATCATCTTTGGTTTGTACAGTGGAAATTAATCATTAGCTAAATAATTTAAATTTTTGGGGTAAATATAAACTATACATACTATATAACTCATAAATAATGATCTCAAATATTAAAAAAATTGCATAAAATAAAATTCAAAATCTTATGAATGATAATTTTTATGTTAGAACACATGATGTGTAAAACCATGTTTTAATGAAAGGTGTTTTCTAAGATTAAAATTTATCTGTTAGATTGTATTATCTACATTGTATATTTATTTGGATATAAATGGATTTAATAAAGAACCAAAAATATAAAATTTATTTAAAAATAGACTAAAACATTTTTTTAAAAATTTATTTTATATTTAAAAAATGGAGACTACTACATATGTACATGAAATGATAAAAATATGTTTTATAGTTTCATAATAGTATTTTCATATGAATTTTTTACTCATTAAATATATATTTTTTAATAAAATTATAAAATTTAATAAAGTTATAATTTCTTCATTCTGTATTCATAAAAACCATGGATTTATTAATAAGGTTATTTTTCTCTATTAAATGAAAAATAAATTATTTTTGAAAAAACTCTAGAAATAATGCATTAAAAAATGAATTTTCTTTATAAAAATAAAATCATAAAATTTATAGCAATTTGTTTTTATGATAATTAAGAAATATAAAGAAAATATGCATTTAAGTAAAAAAGTAGAAATTTATTATGTCTATGTTCATAATCGTATTTCATACCAATTAATTAATTAATAATTATTATTTATGTTAGAATATTTTAATTTTCTCAAACCAATGATATGAAAATATTTATTTCATTCATATAATTTTATTCTATTAATAAAACTATTTAGTTGAAAAAATATTACTAATAATAAAATTTATAAAAAAAATATTTAGGTTTTTTTATTTATTATTTATAGAATATATTAATAAATTTTTCTTATTAGTAATAAATAAATATTGTATAGAATTTGGATACATGAACATCCAATGAACATTTTTATAATAGTCTTCTTTAGTTCATATATATAACCTTAATAATCATTTATTCTTTCCATTACCACATCTCAAGGAATAGTTTATATTTCTTAATTTATATTATGAAGAATTATTTTTCATTTCTAAGATTTATTCCTAATTATAAGTGTATTTTGGATATCAATGATCCTCAATGTTGATGTTGATCTAAGGGATTTATTAATCATGATGTTTTTTTATATTTAATTTATATAAACCTATTACTTTATGCATTTTTATTTGATGTATTCATATGTCGTGATTTATAATCCTTATTGTGTAATACATACTTTCATTTCCATTTTTTATAATGTTTAATTATATTATAATATTTTATGTTTTATAATAGGTATGTGTTGGTTTTAGGATAATATAGTGTAACATTAATGTATTTTTACTTATTGGGTGTTACCCATGATGTTGGGGTCCACTCTATACAGAATAAATTATTTTCATATCAGGTAAGAACCCTTATGCACGTTTTAGTGTGTCAGAAATAACATAAAGTAAAATTATGTTATATAATACATAATACTATTCAAGGGACACTTACTATCATATACCACTAAAATAACATTTCATCATCACATTATTTTTTCACACTTTAACAATAATGGACACATTATTACCAAAAAATTCACATTAAAAACAACTCAAAAATATTTTTTTTTCTTATTTTATATATTCAATTCATTTCCTCGTTAATCTTTAGAAAACTAATTAAATTAATTTTATTTTACACATCAATATTTATTATCAAATTTCTATTACCCATAAATCACTAAATAACTACCATATATTTCACCATTCACATGTTTATCAATTAAATTTCATATACCACATGGGATTAATATTTATCACTCCAATTAAAATTTCTTATCACATCTAAAATAAAATAAAAAATTATTCAATTATATGTAACCAACATCCCATTAGAAAATGTAATTATGATTCTATATCTTGGAAAATTTTCACTCCATACATGGACCAAACATTCTATAATGGTACATCATAAATAAATTCCAATACAATGTCAACTGCAACTTCATGTCATATAAATAAGTTCTATATATTATTAATATCATAAAAAATCCCCAATAATACTAAATATTGTTTAATATATTTATGTTATATTTATATTATTGAAAATGGTTCAGGGTAACTTCTATATACATAAAATAAGAATTAAAGTAGTAATAATAATAAAAATAAGAATATAAGACATAAAGACTCACCCAAAGTGACATATATTATTTATATATTTCCTTAATATCACAACCCTCCTAACATTGAATAAATTAAACCTATTTAATTGGGCCAGTTCCTACATCCTACCCTAATAGAGAATAAATAATTCTTATATAACAACAATAATACTATAATAAAAGAAGGAGATTTGTGTATCCGTCTTCAAAAAACCTCAAACATCCATAGAACCAATGGTTTATCATGGATGGATAAAAATTATCTAGTCACATTGTAATCCACCAAAAAATGATATCCCTCATCCTTATATAAATATTATACCCTATTACCATATTAATCACGTCAAAAACTTATGATTCAGTGAATAATGTGTTGATGATAAATGGGGTACAAAATACCTTGGATTGTGATGTCTTAATATCTTGGTTTTTTACACTCATTATCATACATTTTTTTATAAATACCACTAATCCTTATTATTTTAGAATATGGATGAGAGGAACGAATGAGAGAAAAATTGTATCATAATTTAAAGTTAATATGGGTAGAGATTATCATGAAATAATAAACCTAAAACACATATTGCTCTATATTCAAATATTATGATTAAAAACAATAATTATATATATAATTTTCCCCTTATGTTTTTGGATCATTTTATTTCTTAAAACATGGATTTTCCTAAAACCATGAAGCTTTTTATGCACCTAATCTAAAGCTCAAAACAAAACCACATCATGGTGTTCAAAATACAATAATTTTATATAGTATATGAAAAACCATGATATTTTTTTCTCCCTATAGAAATATAATAGTCTCAAAAATCCTATCCTCAACCCATTACCTAAAAAATAATCACTTCATATAGTCTGTGTAATGTTTCATACACCATGATTTAGATAAATCCAGAAATAGGAAAACTCAACATTTCTAGAACCATATCCAACAAAGCATTACGAATAATGTAACCACGATGAATAAAAAATATGTTATTCTAAATAAATAACCTTAAAATTTTATTCTAAAAAAATAAAAAAAATAAACTATTCATGCAAAATTCCCTATTAAAATTGGTTCTACAATATCAAACACCCTCAAATCATAATGTTGTCAATGATTAAATTCAAGGCCTCTATTGTCTATACATTTCAAAAGATCCTTATCCTAAATTATTAAAATCATTATTATATGATTGGGACATGATCAAAACATTCATAGATAAAGAGATACATCTCAATCATGGATTTGACCATGACAATGTCATAATGCTTATTTGAAAATAAATAACAACATCAAACATATCATTAAATATAAAAAATATTAATATTTATCTAAAAGAACATTTTAAAATAAATAATGAATTTAATAATTCATATTTGACTCTACCTTTTACGTATATTCATACAAACCATTTAACTCCCAAATTCATGAACTTGAGGAACATCATATTATCAATCACCTACTTTTTATGACACTAGATCTCTATATGTTTTCAATAATTGTGATTGTTTTTTAATATACTTGTTACCCAAATAAGTTACATTAAATTAATCATGAAGTAATATCATAAGCCACAAAAACAATATGATGAAAATTGTTTTATCAATTCATTGTGGAATTACCTACCAATATTTTTAAATAGACACTTTTTCTAACACCATAAAAAATTAAACAAATTCTGGGGAAATATTACTACATTACTGAACCTATTATGGCCTTGTAGAGGTTACATCATTAAGAAACATGATCCTTAAACTAAAAATACAATTTTACTCTCATATAAATGATACATTTATTCTAATAGTGATAGGAAACCTCTATATTTTCACAAATCAACAATATTTTCTTCATAATACATTTCACAATTTTTTGTCAGATGGTTTTCAAATTAAAAATATTACTCTTGTATAACAGTGACCAATAGGCCACAAATACAATTAATAGAGTGGTTTCTCATTAATGGATGAATTTTAGATATTGTTATTGAAAAAAATATCAATGTAAAATGACACACCCATGAAATCAAGAATGCAACACATAACATGTACTCCTGTGTCTATACCATCCCTTCTAATATTTGGAATAACCAAGAGGTAAAATAATGTTTAAATATTTAAATATACATTAGGTATAATATAGATTTTAATTATATATTCTAATACATGAAAATACAGGAATCACCACTAACATATACTCATTGATCATATGTACTGTATCACCAACACTACTATATCTATTTTTCAAAAATTTGAAAACCACAATAAGTAGTGTAAAATTACACTAGTTATATAAAATAAATTTAATTTCTGAGAAAAGTATCCATAAAAAACATCTATATGTCATCTTATTTTCACCAATGAATATCTGAAGGCTATAATAGGCCATCGAGAAGTTTATTATTGTCTTTTAATAGCTGAATTAAAATACACTGGGACCGAAAATTAGCCACTAAAATATTCATTACCAAATACCAAAATAGATTACTGAAAATGTGAAACATATTTTATATACTATGATATTGTATTACTACAATTATAAGGATCCCATGATGAAACACCTCATATATCCACTGGAAAATGAGTACATTCTCTTTATACTTTACCTAATGACACCCATCATCTATCCACCACTCAATAGAATCACTATTTAAAATATTCTCTCTCTATTCCACCACCATCAGATCTCTTAATTGAAATTATTACACATATTTATATATAAAAGAATTTAATTTATTAAAATATAGGAAGGATACACCACCATCAACCATAATATCAATATATATAGAAGTAATATCTATAATAATTATTTATTCATCTCAATACTCATGAGAAATATAACCTCTCATACATCGTGTGTCATCTACTCCATTTATATTCCCCATAGAATATGTATTCTATAAATCAATGCCTCTCCAAAATTATACCCACATTTTCTTAGATAAATTCAAATCACAGTGAAATAATATACACTATAAAACCTTATGATCACTTTATATAACTAAATGTTTTCAAATAAGATAATACCAAAAAAATTAATAAATAAACACAATTACGATAGTCTATAGATGGCCTGTGAATTATTTATTCTCATGTGTATATCACTGATAATATCCCCATGTGATTAACCTTACATCTAAATTTTTAAAAACAATGAAATGTAATAAGGGTCAAAGTTAATGTCTAAAATAACTCTTTCATCTTGAATGAATATGATCATAGAATTTATAATTTAAATTTTACACATTTAAAAGCCTCATAAATCTAATTTTACCACACAAAAATATTATCTTACAATTTCAATGTTATCAAATGTGTTTCTATATGATATAAATCATTCATTGAACTCCTATGATAGACTACTAATTCATGGAAAATGTATTCCATTACAACACTATTGGGTGATTAACGATAAAAAAATTCCTCAATCATTTAATAATTGATAGAAATACTCATATATTACATGGTATTATCTAAAAAATGTACCTCTATTTTCCAAAAAATTATCATGGTTAATATTTGAAATAATTACTACCTAGTAAGTATTTCTAGTATAGATTGTAAAATCATATAATGATACATTTCATTCACCAAATACACTAATATTTCCTTGATTAATACATATATGAATTCAATAATGAAAATTATGAAACATTTAATTCATAATTACTATAATTTTTTTTTATGGTATTCATTGATCTAAAATGAATTAGAATCATTTAAAAATTATCATATAGATACATGAATGCAGTAATATTAATATCATATCCCTTCATCATCATTTAGACATATCATAATCATCGATCAATCCTGAATAACCACCTTGATCGATAAAAATGATAAAAAAATCATCAATCCTTATTTACGAATTGGGGTTATTCACTATCTCATTGGTTAACCTCAATTAATCATCAAATATCCATAGAACGTTATCCAAATTTTATAAGATGAAATCATAAATGAATTTTTCTACCATTTGATTAGGTATTTTCTATGTTTTACATGATAATGAAACTTTTATGTGCTGATTATTTCATGGATATCAGTTTCCAAGGATTAAATGAAAAATCATGAAAAAAGACAAAAAATGTTCATTACACATATTGAAACTATCTTATGTGATGTATATCCATATTTTATTATAGTATATGAATTGTTCTCAAGTATTTCATGAAATATTTTCAAAACATAAATCGATTATTCTATTTGATTCCCGAATACACATCGTGTAAAATTCAAACACAATTCCAACATTTATGATGTAGATCGAAGAAAAATACATGTTGTGAATAGTGGTTACCAAAAATGAAGGGAGTAAATTTTTAAATCTCAAAGATCCAGGACAAGATTCATGTAAGATTCATACATATTCAAAATCTATAGAGAAAATCATGGATCGTAATTAAATGATGAGAATACACATTACACATTTTGTAATGCCTATACTATGTACTCTAGAAGGAGTAAAACAAATATAATTTTGAGTACCTCTAAATTTTCTATCAATTATTATCTCATTTTATTCTGTATACATATCTATTAGCATAATTGGTAATGATTTATTTAAATTTTGTTACTTTTATTCAAGAAACTTAGATTCAATTTACTATGTGTTCTTCATTATTTTACAATTCCATGATAATCTACATGTGTTTCTCATTTCAATTTCCAATCATCAATGAAACTAATGATGTCTTATTAATTCTTCTTATTTGAAGATAATGTTTGATTAAAGTGGGTATTGAATTATGATTTAAATTGTTTTAATCTTTAATACATGATCTGTAATCTCTCGATTTGAACTGTTATTGGTATGTTCATTAAATTTTAAATTCTATTATCATTCTGGGTCAATTCTTACATAAATGGCTAATACACATATGGTATGAATCGCGATATGGGATTTTTAAATTTAATACACCTCTAATTATAAATTTTTTTAATATTATAATAGTAATATATGTAAACAACAATTATTTAAATAATTGTTTTAAGAAACCCTAATGCTGGGAATATTGAACGACAATCCCTAACATGATTTTAATAGAATAAATTATGATCAATTTCCAATGATATTTTACTCCATTTAAGATTGTATTAATTCATATAGGTTATATCTATATCTAGATAAAATAAATAGTTTCCTCATATATAGAACCAGTTGGTCTGACCATCGTCAACTCCTGTCCCTTTAATGCATCGTAGCATAATCAATAAGACAATACAGTGTAAGGATTGAGATTATCCTTTTATTTGAACCCCAAAACTGATCCAAATCCCTCCTCCCCTCTAAAATAAAACCCCAATCCCCTTAGTGTTATTTTTTCCCAAACTCAATAAACATGCGAGGAATCCTACACATAGGGTCAAAAGACTTAACTCATGTCGGCCAAATAATATCCCCTATGGGATCCACCACACGTTATCACTATAGTAGTACTTAATTGAAAGTGTAAATTGGAACAAAAAATATATAAATTAATTTTAACCCACAGAAATTATAAATTTAATTCTTGTATAACAAATTTTGGAACAATTTTTGAAGAACAAAAAATATGTGCTTCACATGGAAATAATGGGAAAGAACCCAGGGTTACATCTCCCTTTCCCCCTTACAATTTTTTTTCCATTCCCATTAATTTTTGACAACCTTATTTTTTTATTCATGTGGATTAGTTCATGGTTCAATTACATTTGACTCATTCAAAGGTCCTTGATGCACTAGAATAAATTTATTTCGATCCATAAATCAATATATACTTTATGGAATTCCGCCATTCAAAAATGGTTGAATGTAGTAATCTATCAGGTCCAAACAAACCAAACATAAAAACATGAAACTTGTAATATATGGAGAGCATATTTTGCATCCTGAGTCAACCGTCATAGATTATGAATTACCATAAATCATTGGTGTTATACCTTGTATTGTATTCCATCATATTCTGGCATACACATTTGATATCAAACTAAATATCATTTATATTACCCATAATATGGAACGATTCGAGAAAATTCAAATTGAATATTCTAATGAACATCACTAAAACATCCATCAAGTATGTGATACATTTTGCGACCATGGAGTGTCTTCTAATTCCATAAAACAATGATTATTTCCCCTTTACTCATGTGTTTGATAAAAGAATTTGCTAAAAATTCATGCTCTCGATTTCAGCACGACATGGGATGATTTATCCATGAAATTCCAATACATGTATGTCGGAAAAAACCGATCATGGAAATTATAGAAAGAAATAAAGTATTTTTATCCAACTGATGGAATGTTAGATTGGAATACATGGAATTTTATCAAGGAGCTCATCCCAAAGTTTCCACATCCTGAACAAGATGTGTGGATACAACTCCAAAAAATTAATCAAGGACTCTAACCAGCTACTCGCATAGTCATTGATGTCTCCATTGATGGACAGATAATGTTCATAACACCCAAGGAAGGGCAAGAAATTATTGATGAAGTACCTCATAAAATAATTCTATGGAAAATACATCACGGAACACCATGGAATTATGTCAATAATGTCAAATAGATTACTCAACTAACTATAGATGTTGAGGACATAACTATACAGCTTGAATCATTTCTACTACCCACAACACCACCATCCCCTCTTTCTACTATAATGGGAATTCAATATTGTGAAGTGTATGGTTCCCCACATCTATTTCTAGAAATTAAATCATGTGTTTTAGAAAAAACAAATACAATATTTTAATTATGTTAATTATAATCATAAAAATTAATAATTTTTAAAACAACAATAATATTATCAGTATAGTCATGAGAAACTAAGGCAAGGTAATAAAGGATATTATGAGAAATGAAGTGGTTATTATCCATTCATGAATAAAGGACCATGATGATATCTCCCAATTATCATGTTCTATGACCACTGTAACAAACAATACCACATCCCTTCCACATAATATCATAATAATAGTTTCAACAAGATTAAACAATCCCTCCAAATTTGGATGTCCCTCTTTAAAAAATGGTAAATATACTTTTATCCTTCTTTCGAAAGTGAAATCAAAGGATAAACACACAATAAAATGAAATGAAAATTCATTGGGTGGCTCTTTCTAACATCAAAAAAACAAATGGGTTTGATATAAAATACCTTGTAAGATAGATTACCAGTTACTATACTAGATAATAAAGAAACATAACCAAGGAAAGAAGAAAGGGAAGTGGTTTTGAGGTGTTGAAAGATGGTGAGATTTTAGAAACCATTCAGCGGAGAAGAAGAAAATGACAATGAAACCAAAAACTAAATTTTTTTCATAAAAGATGAAAATGATGATGATGATACTGAAATCGTTCAAAAGATTAATCAGAATGCACCACCATATGAAAAAGTCCCAATTCAATAACAACCAAAATAAGATGTTTACATTGTCTCGAAACCATGTAAACCCCCTATAAATTTTCCAGAAATACTGATGTAAGGAATTACTGAAGGAAATTATATTATTATTTTGGGGATATTCATGCAGTTTCAAAGTATCATTCCATTAACTAATGAAATCACTCAATACCTACCAGGTGAAAATTTCTTAAGGAGTAATTTCTTAAAAATAAAAATTGGAAGACCACAGATTAATATATCTAATTGAATAGTGATCAGTTATTTTTCTATATAATAATCCAAAAAAATGTGAGATCCTAGAAATTTATCATTCATATCCATAATATGAAAATGTAACCTCAGAAGAGACTTGTGTTATTCAGGATCCAACGTCAACCTTAGGCCTTTGAGTGTATTACACGAACTAGGATGTAAGGATATAAAACTTACTACAGTGGAACAGTAATTAGCTATCCAACCAGTAAATTATCTTCATGAAATTCATGAGGATTTCCTAGTAAATTGTGGGATGTTATTTTTATTGCAGTGTTCCTCATTTTGTACATGGCAGAGGAATGTGTCATTCTACTAATTTTAGGATAAATATTAATAGCCACTTAAAAATAATTGATTGATGTTAATCAAAGAAGTATAATGTTTTTTGTGGGTGATAAATATGTTTTTTTGATCCAAAAAATGAATAAGAACAAATAGATGAGTCTTTAGACTATTAATATATATTTCTCATAAATGATAGATATGACTACATTGAATTTGAATGATAGAATAACGAAATGCCCTGATGGAGGATGAGTATTATGAATTTGAGTAATTGAACTTAATATAAACGTTTATAAGGGAAAAAATCCCACCTTTTGTACCCTCATTCATTCAACAACTAAAATAGGAACTGAAACCCCTCCTTAGTAAACTCAATTATTCTATTTTGGAAACAATTGCTCCACTAACGGTTACCATTAACACAAAATTTCCACTATCAAAAGTGTAAAAAATTATTAAAGTCATGAAATGAAATTAAAAATAAATTTTTTAGTTACTTGTTGATATCATATGGATCAATCCTATATTGTGTACCCCTATTATCTTCATAAGGGAAGATGAAAAAACCAAATTACAACCCAAGAAGAGAATCAGCATGCTAATTAAATATGTAGTTAAAAATATGTTCTGAAACTTATAGATTTTGGATGAATCATAATAACATTTTAGAGAGACATAGTGGGTGAGCCTCTTGCAAGATGTACCGAAAGAAGGTGATCATAGAGATATATAAACTCATGAAGAAACATTAATTTCAACTCGCACCACTACATGATGTTGAGTATCTGTAGACTACAAATACTAAAATTTGGAAACCCAAAAAGATAAATTTTCCCTTTCACATATCGAATAAAATATTTGAGAGACTATATGAAAATAAATTATATAATTTCCTAGATAGATAATACATATACAGTCTAATTGATGTCATTGAAGAATATTACACTACAGGAAAATTCATGTGTCCATTTAGTACCTTGGAAAACAAGTTCATGTCATTTGGTATGTATAATGAACCAATGACATTTGAATGGTTCATAAAACAAATATTCCTTGATATCTTGGATTAATTCGAAGAAATGTTTATGTAATATATTTCAATTTTAGGATGATATTTCAACTTCTATCAATGAAATATTGAGTTACTATTTAATCACAATAAAGAGAAGAGCCTAGTCTTAAACTTCTATGAATTCCACATTATGGTTGAAGAAGGCATAGTCCATAGACAAAAAATTTCAAAGGATTTAGTTCAAGTGGATCCCTCAAAAATAAATATGATGATTGATTTACCTGATCCCTCAATAATTATTGATATAATGAGATTTCTTGGTTATTAAAGATCCTATCAGAATGTTTTATTTTTTTGTAGAATATTCATGAGGAATAACACAAATTTTTTCCAATAAAACACATTTTTTAATTCACAGATTAATATATGTAAGAATACAATAATTTGATGAAAAATCATGTAGTAGATCCTATAATCATTTCACCAGATTCGTGGAAAATTTCAATTTATTTTACGATGCCAAGGTTTTTTATTTTGTTCTATATTAGGAGAGTGTTTAGGTTGCATATTTTTCATAATTATTTATTCCAATAATCATTGAATGAAGTGATGTTGAACTATAAAATGACAGAGAATAGGTTATTAGTAGTTGTTTTTACTTATGAGAAAATTACATCCTATCTAGTTTTTTCCACAATCATTGTGTACACTAACCATGATTCCCTGTGAAATTTGATTAATAAAAATTATTCAAGGAAACTAATGATACGTTGGATCCTATTTCTCCAAGAGTTTGACATATTCATCAAGGAAACCAATGGAATAGGAAATGTTCTTGCTGATCGTCTTTCATGACTCCCACTGCAACTTATAAAGGATGACAGTGATCTAGATAACGAATTCGAGATTCCCTATATAAATATAATTATAATAAAATAAAAAATACTATTTTAATATATTGAAAACTATATTTCCATGAAATTTGTACATCAATACCCATCCAATATTATAATGTAATGCTTTTTATTTTAAAAATAATAATACTACAGGGTTGAATAAATCATTTTTAAGTGTTGTGGGGATGGATTATTACAATGTTTCATCCTAGAATAAAAAATAATAATTGTGTTAGACATGTGTCATACATATCTATCTACTGGTAATCATGAACTAGAATGTAAAATAGAAAATATCATACTAACACGAAATTTCATCCCACACATCACCAATATTCAAGGGATTATTTTGAATGCTATGACTCATGCCATCAATTTGGAACCATTGAAAAATGGAATGAAATTACCCAAAACTGAACCATATATGTAGAAATATTCAAAATATATGTAATAGATTTCATGGGACTATATCCCAATTCACATGGAATGTCATATATCCTTTTTATCATTGACTACATTTCCAAATGGGTGGAATATAATGTTATAACTCATGAAAAAACAATAAAAGGAATGAATTTTTTGAAGAAGAATTTGATTAGAAAATTTCAATTTACTAGATTCCTCTTTAGTGAATAGAGAAAATTTTTTAAACAAAATTGTTAAAAGAATAAAAGGGAAATATGGAAACCGTTATAAAACAAGAACTCCCACCCACCCATAAACTAATGAGAATGTTGAATTTTTAAATAGGGAATCAAATAAATCATGAAAATACTATAAAAAAAATATCCAAAGGATTCATGTATAATGACAGATTACACATTGTGATAATAACACACTATGTATAGAACACCCATTGGTTCCACAAAATTTTGATTAATAAATAGAACGTCATATCATTTTCTAATAGAACTCTAGAATCTCTCATATTAGAAAATTAAAATATCAATCTGGATTTTCAAAAATTTGGAGAAGCTAGGATATTGAAATTGGATAAATTGGAAGAACTAATACATGATTCCTTTGAATATTCCATAATATATAATGAAAAAATAAATAAATTCATTGATCAACACATTGCAATAAGCATTGTTTTCCAAGATTATCTTTTTTTTGTTTAGATCATTATTAAAACTATTCCAAGAAAAGCTAAAATCTAGATGGCCAAGAACCATTATGTTCATAAAATTATTAACTTATGGAACCATTGAAATTAATATAGAAGGTGGATCACCAATCCAAGTCAATAGTCAATGATTAAAAACATATCAAGAACCCTTTAATGAGGTTTATTCCATCATCTGGACATTTTTATCATCCCCAAAGATAAGCCTCTCAATGTGAAAAAAGATATAAATGGGTGGTAGCCCAGGTTTTTTCACCTTTGACTAAATTAGGTAAGAATATTCTTCAGATATCCTATGTCATGCCAGGAGAACAAGACTAGGATCTGGTTTCAAAATGGGAAAATGAACAAATTACACGTTGTCTAACCATGATTCACATCAAGTATTTTCACGATATAAATTTTAATAAATTTCACAATTAAATGACATAAATCATCAATACACGTCATCTATTTAAATTTCTTTTTTTATAAAATTCCACGAACCTAGGGTACAATACCTGCACCCCCCCTCCCTCTAACTAGCTTTCCCTAGATCGACTAATGTACCCCTATCCCACTCAAGCCACTCGGCCCACTACCCATCCTTCTGTATCCTCATTCTTCTACAAATATTTTCCACAATCTGCCCCTCCCTACATCCCGTATACTATGATTGAAATTATGAGGAATGTGAAAACTACCATGGATGATATTTTCATAACCAAGACCCTCGATCTCCTGTGAAGCACCGACAAGGTGTTACACCTCCCACACACACTGAATCTCCTTCATCCCCATTGGATACATCCCCTTATAATCCAATTTCTTAGGATGAATCCCAATCCACCTCCAATAGATCATATGAGGGTGGAAACAAACATCGACACCTCATTCTGCATTTCTGATACCCCAAGAACCGTTTTTCACTGGACCATATGAACGGAAAGACAATAAGGACCGATAAAACCATCAATATGATCTTCATCACTCTCATTTATTTCAGTTAAGAGGTGATTTATATCCTCAAATTCCTGCAGATCCCCTCCATCATCAATTTTTGATTGGAGTCAAAATAACAATTTTTTCTTTGGTTCTGTTCCACCTTGAGGTCATAGTTGATAGCCTTCTCTTCAAAATAGTTGGACATCCTCATGGGATTTGTTTTTTAGATATCCAAATAGGCCTTAAATTTTAAACTGATGTCATTACAATATATAAGTTATTTCCCATCCTACATACTGAACAATCAAATTTATATTCATTGTGTATCTAGGGGATGATGAAACAAGATTCATAATCTATGCATTATCCCATGATTAGAAAATCCACCCAACAACAAATCCAATCACACCACGTCAATCATAGAGAATTGATTCCTAATTTGTACACTCATTTTGATTCTCATAGTTGCATTATCTAGATGGACATAATCACCCTCTGTGTAACCATGGATGGTCCTATCGCTAACATGGCCTCTCAATTCATGTTTTAACACAAATATGAAATGGACATGAGAAATGATGATGGGTGGATCATTCATCAACCATTTAGTTCATTATATTGGTGTTTTTTACAATTCCTCACCACTCTCCTCCCTTATTCCTAAGGAGTCCATAGATTTCATGATGTAGCCTTGGATGCAGCTGCTAACCAATGATGGTAACAGCAACCGATGGGAACTAGGTGTAATAGAGGTTGTTGATCAAACCCCAAGAGATCATAATGAAAACACTAAAACACATAAAACACCCTTGTACACTCTAGGAAGTACACCTTCTATTCTCACCCATGATCCCACCCATTTTACTTAATCAACAACAACATACCATAGTGATCCTCCCACCCATCATTTACAATATATATTGGGGTTATGAAACTATGAATGATATAGAATCAATAAATACTTTTGTAGCAGTTACATACCCCATCATTGAGTTCTATCTCTTCAAAACTCCTTCACTGCCATCCTCCTAGCCAACATCTTAGTAACCACCAGCCCATGTTAGTCATTCATCTTCCATCATTGCTTCCCCTACTACCACCCCAACCTAATATCCTGTAAAGATGACAGAGCCTACTCCACAGAATGAGTATATGAATGATAAAACCCAAAGGAGAAAGGGAATATCAACAACCCATCCACTAAGGTACCTTTAATTGTTCTAGATGTCATACCCATGACCACACTCTAAATTTGTACCATCCCACCACCCAATAACCAGATACCTGTTAGCACCACGATGTAACCATCAATAGATGATCATCCTACCCCTTATTTCATTACATCCATTTAGAGGGTAGGAATGTTAAACCAAACACTTCTCAGGATCGGATTGCTAAATATGTTCATTCCAACATTGATTTCACTTATTCTACCCCAGTCTCCTCCCCATATTTTTATGCTCTTAAGATTCAATTTTTTTAACAATCTATTAACCCTTTCATGATTTTATATTTGATCACTATATATATATATGAGATAGTACTTTTTCACTATTTACATGGATTAATTTACAAGATATTACACTATTATATTATATTTTATTATCTCCACTATTTCATCCATGATCATCAATATGCATTTTCAACAACATATTTCTATTATTCTACGGATGAATCAGTATCTAAATGTTTTCATGCACCATTATCAGGAGTAATCAATTGAATTTTTTCCCAAAACCACCAATTTAGCACCATTTCTTTCACTTCCATATCTAATCAATTATTAAATTTCTCAAGAAGTAATCAATCCTACCAAAAGGACATAAGTACAAGATGAAACTATTATTAGAAGCTATATAAGACATATATGAACTGGGCCAATGGGAAATATTTACATAATCTATGGTCCTTCCCCCAGTTGATGACATCATTGTTTCACATTATGAGAGGAAACATATATTTCATATGTTTTTCTCATATTTTTACTTACATATTTTTTCTATTAAACCTTTAGAAAATTTCTATTTTTTATTTTGACTCACATTGGGATTTATTTTATACATATAAATATATATATATAATTTTTATTATTTTCTATTTTTTTAGTGAGAATTCGCGTTTTACTAATTAAAAACTTGGTTAAGCCCTGTAGACTAATGTTTTATCAATGGCATAATTTTTGTTTGTAACCAATTTTTCAGGTATCCTAATTGAAAATTTAGTAGTACCCAAAATTTCCCTTAGAATGCCACTCATTTCAGGGATCTCTTTATTCCTTATTCTTTAATTTTCCAATTTTCTATTTCCAAAATCAATACATTATTTTCCACAACCCTCCCATGGTACCTTCACAGACAGTGAATAATTGACCTCATTCTATATGTGGGGGATTTATTATAGAGTTTTGATTTTGCAACACTAATGTTTTTTCTGGTATTAATTTATATAGGATACTTTTTCATTCATAATAATTCTTTAAACAATAAAATCATTACACACATATAAATAAAATTGAAATTTAAAAAGGAAAATGATGGAATACCTTGTTTTTTTCGTGTTTTGTTTTTTATAAGTTTTGATGAGTTTAATACTCTATTTCATATTCAAAATTTTTGAAAGTATATTTAATTAAATAATTACAGTTTTTTTCAACTCTTTGATTCATGTTTTCTATACTAATTCCCATTCTTAAGAGGTTTTTAAGCCTATGATTTCATATTATTCTATGAAAATATTTATTGAGTGACACCTGGGACATTTTAACCTATAATAACATCCATTCAGATCTTATTTAGGCTATAACCAGACAAATAAAATTTTAGTATTATTGATGAAATCTTTGTTGAGATATCTTTTTCTAAGACCCAAATTACATATTTCCATCATTATGCCAGAAGATTCCATGAATTTCCTTAATATGATGATTCTTTTTCCAAACCTATTATCCCTTTCTACCCTACTATTTATATAATTCAGGTATTTTTTAGAACTGTTGTGGAGGATGTTTTTAATCCAGCCTACGTTGGATTGTTTCACTCAATAGATGTATTGTGGTGCTCCATAAAATGTTTGATTGTGATCCATTAATAATTATTTTTATTTCATGCATGTCCAGTACCATTGAAAAATAAAAAAGGATAAGGATATTTGGTTGTGTATTGGAAAGTTAAAAAAATCACAATTTATAAACAGATGAATACACTAAATGAATATATATAGTTAAGGGATAGATGTACGATCCAAAATAGACGTGAAATTCATAATATAAAATACAGTGGAAAAAATAATGGACCATGATACCTTATACACTAACATGATTTATTCCTGGATCCACCTTGAGAAGTTGGGGGAATTGGATTAATTAGCATTAGAGGAGTTTTTTCATTACTCTAGTCACGATATTCATGAATTACACTTTATATCCTACCATACATATAACGACCCATACTTTACATACATTGTTAATACTTCAAAATTGAAGCACACTTATTACATCATATGACAAAACCACAAAGGACCGTATAGGTATAGTGTCTTTAGAAACTGGGAAACATAAACAACTGGTTCATAAATCTTCTACAGTGTCTCCCATTTATTTCATCATATCTAGGGTCCCTTTTAGCATATTCTACTTAATATCCATCTTCCTGACCTGGGGAAAAGAAAACATAAAAGGGTGAGCTCAAATGCTCAGCAAGGGCAAATAAAGGAAATAAAAATCATATCATATCTTTTTGAAAATCAAAACCTGCAAAAGAGATCATAATATCTTAACATGGAATAAATCATAGAAGTGAAAATGAGATCCCCATAACATAAAACTTGAAACTTTGTGGCATGCACACATAATCATGGAAAATCATTTCTTGTTAGTCATGACTCATTGCCAAGACTATCTTAGTGGACAAAGTCCCTTTCTGAACCGAGTTCACTCCTCGTTCCAGTCCTGTATCACTGAACCGAAATAACCTTCCGTTCCAGCCATGTCTATCTCATGAGATATAAAATCTTTACCCAATGCATTGGAGGGAGATATAGGTCCCACCCATCTTATAATGAATCCTTTCTTATGTGTGCCACATAATCATAAAACATACATCATCGCATAACACATATAACAAAAATGGGATTCTTGAAACATCATGACATCATAAATCAATTCATATATGATAAAGGAATTCATAAACATAATTCCATCACAACATAGTCAAACCAATGTAAAAATATGGATAGAAACAGAACCCTTTATTATCTTAGATGGAAAATAATTTTGATAAAACACTTGAATTGAATTCTTGAGGAAAATATCCTTTCTTCTTCAAAAAACATTTTCCTTTCATAACATGTCATACAACTTTAAAATAAAAGAAGTTGATCAAAAATAAACATGAAAACTTGTAAAGGAAGCTTCTTTGAAGTAATTTTTTAAAAATCCATTCATGCTGTATAAGTTAAAAAAAAACATTCTTCGTACTTTTGTCGGAAAAGTCAAAAAGTACCTCGTACGGAAAAAACGACAAAAGATTCCTTTCATATTCTTTACTAAAAACTCACCTAAAGGTAAAATTGGATTTAAACTATTTCAAGTGGATGGAAACAATATTACATATTGAGGGATCATGGATGTGGATGATAAAATACACCCCAGTAAATACTTACGAATAAACAATCTCGGATAAAAATGAGATTGTGATATTTCCCTTACCTTAGGTCCGATTTGCTTTGTTCGTGTCCGAAGCTCCTGTATAATGGTTTAAATAATGTTATTGACTTATTCCAGAATCATACATATTTATATGATATCATATATGGTCATATTATTAGCTTCTTGTTAGTAATATTTCATTGTTACTTGTTACTCGGGTCTTTATAACTTTTTGTTCTTATGCGTGTTTTGTCGAATAAATTCTTATTCTTATCTTTAGGTTATAGATAATTCATTTCCAGAATGGTATTAGTGTAGTATATACCATATTCATTCATTCAATTCATTTATACAATCATTATGAAATGAAGATCATGTAGAACGAGTCGCATCACATCGTGGAGACGGTATTCCGTACGTACGCACGAGTGATGATATCGTTCCTATGATCGTGGAATTGTATTGGAGTATATATATATATTATTTCAGTATCAATATTACTTAATAATAATCATATATAGTCACTCATTACACCATTATACCCATCCTTGTAAGGTGATGGTGGAAAATAGATTACACCACGGCGTGGAGAAGGTATTCCGTACGTACGCACGCGCGGTGATTTCATTTTTCCGTAGGATGGATAGAAGGTGAATTAGGGTTGTTTCATATTTATAATAACATATCAGTATGTAAGTAATACTGATGTTATTACTTTATCATGAAACAACTAAAGAAGAAGAAGTTGAAGAAGAAAGAAATTGAAAAGATCGGTAATGGATATTACCTCTTCTTTGGAACGCCTTTTTGAATCCTCCACTTAAGGAACTAAGATTGGTCTTTGGAGAAGACCAGGACCTCTAGGATTATTCTAGAGAAGTGGAGAAGGGAAAATGGCAGGGGTTGGCCGAGCTTGAGTGCTCAAATTGGTGTGAGGAGGAGGGGGAGGAGGTGCCCTTTCATAAGGGAGGAGAGGGGCACCTTAGGAATATCTCAAAATATTATTTTATATTAAAGTCAAAATCGGTTTATAATGGTTCCAAAGGGTCTTATTTCGAAGCTAAAGTGGGGATGGGTCGAAATCCTATCAACCAATAGAATTTAGACAAGTTTAGGATATTATTTTAACCTTATCAATTAAATTTAACTCTAAGTTAAATAATTTAACTTTTACCATGTCTTTTTGTTTTCTTTCACTATATGGTTAATACACTTACTATAACATTCCAAACGAACCCCAAATTGTTTATTATTAATATATATATCCTTATCTAAGTCATTTGGCCGAACCTTAGATTTTTAGGAATAAAATAACAATTAATAATATAATATTTGATTTAAAAACTATTTTGTGTCAATTTTGACACTATTTGATATATGATTTTTGTCAAAGTCATAACAGAAATATATGTTCGAACCAAGTTTATTAAATCAATACTAATATATCATAGTAACCTAGAAAATTAGTGTAATTCATAAAAAGTCTCAAATTACATTTATTTTGGTATTTATATTATCAATTTTGTCAATATTTCATTAATAAGATAATTACTGCATCATCTTTGTGTCATAAATAAATTACATTATTTGATGTCTAAAAATTACAAATAAAATACCATCATGTAGGAAATCTTTTTAGCTTTCTAATGAATATTTACAATCGAATTTATCTTATGTATAACCCTATATTACAAATGATTTACTTATTAAACTTTGATTTTAACTATTTTAACCCTTCTTTAAATAAATTAATAATAAATGTCCTAATCTAATCCAAGTGGGCCTAAATGGTCATATTTTATTCCTAAGTTTGTTTTTGGTCGAATTAAACTTGTCCAATAGAATTAGGACATGTGTTAGGGTAATATTAATATCATATTTACCCTTAGTTACCCTATTTACTATTAACCGCGGTAAAAAAAGTTACTATTCACCAAAAAATTATTTTCATCTCATTGAACCACATTTTAGTCCTTGATATTAACCGTGTCTCTCGGATTTTTGAAATTCCATTCACAGAAGCGGTAAAATTAAGTTTTATGCAAAATTCAGTTTTTAACCTACCACTTAGTGGTTTCACTATTCATCAAAAATTGAAAGTTTTCAGAAAAATACCAAAATTTCACCCTAGGCTAATTTCGATATTCTGAGTCCAAAAATGAAGTCCATTTTGAAAAATAAAATTTATAAAATTTCAAAAAGTGGTTATTACTATTCATAACGGCTAGTTTTAATAGCATATTGTTGTTTAGTGAAACTCGGTATTGCGTACGACGCAAGCTATCGAGGAAGGTCGCGATTGCGTGTAAAGCAAGCCAAGAAAGTGTTGTGTAGAAAAAGATTCCTTTGATGATTTATATAACATAAAAGTCTCGGGTGTTACATTCTACCCCCCTTAAAAAGAATTTCACCCTCGAAATTCGTCACTTTGCAACAAACAAATGAGGATACTTCTCCCTCATCATATCCTCAAGCTCCCATGTAGCTTCTTCAAGTTGGTGGTTTCTCCATAAAACTTTCACCAAGCGAGTGGTCTTGTTTCGTAGGACTTTTTCGCTACGATCCAGAATCTCTATCGGCTGTTCTTCATAAGAAAGATCTTGCTCCAGCGGTACAACTTCTGAGCTGAGTACATGTGAAGGATCTGGTATGTACTTTCTCAGGAGAGATACATGGAACACATCGTGAACTTGAGAGAGATTCGGTGGAAGCGCCAATTGGTAAGCTACCTTCCCAACACGATCCAGTATTTCAAAAGGACCGATATATCTAGGGCTCAACTTCCCCTTCTTTCCAAATCTCATAACCCTCTTCCAGGGAGATATTCGTAAGAACACTTTATCACCCACTTCAAACTCTAGGTCTTTTCTTCGGTTGTCGGCATAACTTTTCTGTCGACTCTGAGCTGCTCTTATGTGTTGTTGAATAGATCTGACCTTTTCTGCCATTTCAGCAACGAGATCAGGTCCTAATAGCTTTCTTTCCCCAACTTCATCCCAGCAAGTTGGAGTCCTGCATTTCTTTCCATAGAGAGCTTCATAAGGAGCCATCTGAATACTGGAGTGAAAGCTATTATTATAAGAAAATTCCACCAAAGGTAGGTGTTGATCCCAACCTCCTTTGAAATCCATAGAGCAAGCTCTCAACATATCTTCTAGGGTTTGAATTGTTCTCTCAGACTGTCCGTCTGTCTGGGGATGATAAGCAGTGCTGAAACTCAACTCTGTATCCATAGTATGCTGAAGACTTCGCCAGAACTTCGAGGTAAATCTCGGATCCCGATCAGATATAATAGAAAGTGGTACTCCATGAAATCTTACCACTTCCTTTACATATATCCTGGCAAGCTGATCTAGAGAGAAATCCTCTCTAATAGCAATGACGTGTGCAGACTTTGTAAGACGATCAACTATGACCCAGATAGCATTATTGCCTTTGGATGTTTTAGGAAGTCCTGTGACAAAGTCCATAGTGATGTTTTCCCATTTCCATTCGGGTATGGGTAATGGTTGTAACATCCCCTTAGACTTCTGTCTCTCAGCTTTAACTTGTTGACAAACCAAGCATCGAGAGACATATTCAACAACATCTCTTTTCATGCCATCCCACCAGAAGTACTCTTTCAGGTCCCTATACATCTTCGTGCTTCCAGGATGAATAGAGAATGAAGAACTATGAGCCTCATCCAGCAGCTCATTCATTAATTCGGGGATGGGAGGAACACAAACCCGATTCCTGAACTTTATTATCCCATCACAATCAAGGTTGAATTCAGGAACATTTCTCACCTTCTATTGTAACTCGACTTCTTCTTTCTGTGCCTCTTTAATCTTCACACGTATAGATGGTTGAACATTCATTTGAGAAAGATAATATTTTTCCCCTTCCATTATAATTCCAAGATCCATCCTTTGTAAATCCATAAATATTGGATCTTTTGTGATCCTCATCATGGATAAACTAGCATGGTCTTGTCGACTTAATGCATCTGCCACCTTGTTTGCTTTCCCAGGGTGGTAATGGATTGAGCAGTCATAATCCTTAATCAGCTCCAACCATCTTCTTTGGCGCATATTCAGCTCCTTTTGTGTGAAAATATACTTTAAACTTTTATGATCAGTATAAATATCACACCTTTCACCATAAAGGTAATGCCTCCAAATCTTTAATGCAAAGATTACCGCAGCCAACTCCAAATCATGTGTTGGGTAATTTTTCTCATGGATTTTCAACTGTCGTGAGGCATAAGCTATTACCATATCATTTTGCATAAGAACACACCCCAATCCCTTCTGGGATGCATCACTGTAGATCACAAACCTTTCTCCACTACAAGGTAGTGTGAGCACAGGTGCACTGGATAACCTTCTTTTCAATTCCTTGAAATTATCTTCACATTCCTCTGTCCAGACAAACTTAACTCCTTTTCGAGTCAACTTGGTGAGTGGATTAGATAATCGTGAAAAATCTTTTACAAAACGTCGATAATATCCAGCCAAACCAAGAAAACTTCGGATCTCAGTTACTGTTGTTGGTCTTGACCATCTTTCGATAACCTCTGTTTTTGCTGGATCCACAGATATCCCCTCTTTTGAGATTATATGACCCAAAAATGCAACTTTTTGAAGCCAAAATTCACACTTGGTAAATTTGGCATAAAGCTTCTCTTTTCTCAGGGTCTTCAATATAATTCTCAAGTGATCTTCATGCTCTTCCTTGCTCTTTGAATAGACAAGAATATCGTCTATAAAGACTACCACAAATTGATCAAGATAGTCTCTAAAGACTCTATTCATTAGATCCATGAAGATAGCAGGGGCATTAGTAAGACCAAATGGCATCACTATAAATTCATAGTGTCCATACCTTGTACGGAAAGCCGTCTTTGGTATATCCTCCCTTTTGACCCTTAATTGATGATACCCTGAACGAAGATCAATCTTGGAAAAGTATTGAGCTCCGCGTAGTTGGTCAAATAAGTCATCAATGCGTGGGAGAGGATATTTGTTCTTGATAGTGATCTTGTTAAGTTCTCGATAATCAACGCAGAGTCTCATTGATCCATCTTTCTTCTTAACAAATAGAACAGGTGCTCCCCAAGGTGACGCACTTGGGCGTATGAATCCCTTATCAAGATTCTCTTGGAGTTGCTTCTTCAATTCCTGCAACTCAATTGGGGCCATTCTATAAGGTGTCTTTGAAATAGGCAAAGCACCCGGTACGAGTTCTATTGAAAACTCAACTTCACGATTTGGTGGAAGACCCGGCAATTCCTCCGGAAAGACATCATCAAACTCCCGTACAATGGGCATATTCTTAATCGTGAGTTTCTCACCAACCATTTGAGATAAATAACCTTCATTTAGTGGAATCAATACCCATAATATGGATGAAATTTCCACTGGAAGGTTATGTTCATCCTTGCATTGATAGACGATCGTAGGTTGATCTGGAATATGAAATGTGACTTCCCTTCTTTGGCAATTGATATGAGCTCCATGTAGAGAAAGCCAATCCATGCCAAGAATCACATCAAATTCCACTAAAGGAAGGATCACAAGATTTGCAGGAAGCACTTTCCCACAAACTTCGATCGGAGAAGAATTATAAACTTCTGATGCGATTGATGTGCCATTAGGTGTAGTCACAGCTAACTCAACATCTAATTGTTGAGGTAATACGGTGATACCCTTAGAAAATTTTTCAGAAATAAAAGAGTGGGTGGATCCAGAATCAAATAAAACATTTGCTACTTTAGAGTGGATGGTAAGTGTACCTTTCACCACATCGTTATCGTACGCCACATCGCTGATAGAAATTGCATGTGACTTCCCTTTGTCTTTAGCCTTAAGAGTTTGTTGACGTCGACCATCATCATCAACCCTTGGATTTGGGCATTGATTGGCATAATGCCCCATCTCCTTGCACTTGAAACATTGAAGTGTTGTAGGTTCATTCTGTGTATCCCTTCCTTTGTTTGCATCGTTAGACATCTTCTTCCCATTATCACGGCATTCAAATGCCCGATGACCTTCCTTTCCACATTTAAAACATTTACTTGTCCCTTTAAGACAACTCCCTCCATGTTTCTTTCCACACTTTGAGCATAAGGGAAAGTTCATCTTCTTTTCCGTGTGCTCTTTAGATTTTTCTTTGAATTCCATCTTCCTCTTCTTATCAAACCCATGTGACTGATGGGTTACTCCAATCTCCATCTCGACTTTGAGAGCACATCGAACGATTTCCTCGTAGCTATTGAAGTCCCTTATGGCTAACGCCCTTCGAAGACTTGGTTTTAAGCCACTAAAGAATCGATCGATCTTAATCTCAGGTTGGATAATAATACCAGAAGCGTACCTTGAAAGTCTTGTAAAATTTGCTTCATAGGTACTAACAGATTCATCATCCCTTTGCTTCAGTTCAAGGAACTCTTTCTCCATCTTTGTTCGGAGAATACGAGGGAAGTACTTATTGAAAAATAAGTTCTTGAACTCGTCCCATTCCATAGACTCAATTTCATCCCTTTGCCTCGTATTCTTAACAAGATTCCACCATTGATCCGCATCTCCTTCCAAACGATACACTGCTAGGATGACTTTATCATGCTCAGAATATTGAAGAACTGAAAATATCTTTTCAGTAGTACTAATCCATTGTTCAACAACTAATGGATCAGTAGACCCGCTGAAAGATGGTGGACGCTGCCTCATGAAGGATTCAACAGAATGTTGCTCCCTCCTTTGTTCGTTTGGAAATCCTGCATGATTCATAGCTTGAGAAAGTTGTGTGAGCATGGCTACAAGATTTTGCATTCCAGCTCCCATATCGTTTGGTTGCTCAGGGGGACAATCATTGCATTGCCCATCGCATTCCGCATTAACACGGTTCCTTCGGGTTCCAGCCATTGACTAAAACCAAGAAGAATAGTGTGAGCAACACTAATTATAATAGGAAACCACATAATTCAAGAATAAAATTTTCATGCTTAAGGTCTTATCCTAGGTTATTCAAGGCCATCTCTAAAACACTAAGATTGTGTTCTATGCTTAGACTTATCCTTAGGGTTCTTACTAAGGCTTTCACATCCTAGTTTCCAAAGGTTGACTATACCTTTCCTCTGATACCAACTATAACGACCCATACTTTACATACATTGTTAATACTTCAAAATTGAAGCACACTTATTACATCATATGACAAAACCACAAAGGACCGTATAGGTATAGTGTCTTTAGAAACTGGGAAACATAAACAACTGGTTCATAAATCTTCTACAGTGTCTCCCATTTTTTTCATCATATCTAGGGTCCCTTTTAGCATATTCTACTTAATATCCATCTTCCTGACCTGGGGAAAAGAAAACATAAAAGGGTGAGCTCAAATGCTCAGCAAGGGAAAATAAAGAAAATAAAAATCATATCATATCTTTTTGAAAATCAAAACCTGCAAAAGAGATCATAATATCTTAACATGGAATAAATCATAGAAGTGAAAATGAGATCCCCATAACATAAAACTTGAAACTTTGTGGCATGCACACATAATCATGGAAAATCATTTCTTGTTAGTCATGACTCATTGCCAAGACTATCTTAGTGGACAAAGTCCCTTTCTGAACCGAGTTCACTCCTCGTTTCAGTCCTGTATCACTGAACCGAAATAACCTTCCGTTCCAGCCATTTCTATCTCATGAGATATAAAATCTTTACCCAATGCATTGGAGGGAGATATAGGTCCCACCCATCTTATAATGAATCCCTTCTTATGTGTGCCACATAATCATAAAACATACATCATCACATAACACATATAACAAAAATGGGATTCTTGAAACATCATGACATCATAAATCAATTCATATATGATAAAGGAATTCATAAACATAATTCCATCACAACATAGTCAAACCAATGTTAAAATATGGATAGAAACAGAAACCTTTATTATCTTAGATGGAAAATAATTTTGATAAAACACTTGAATTGAATTCTTGAGGAAAATATCCTTTCTTCTTCAAAAACATTTTCCTTTCATAACATGTCATACAACTTTAAAATAAAAGAAGTTGATCAAAAATAAACTTGAAAACTTGTAAAGGAAGCTTCTTTGAAGTAATTTTTTAAAAATCCATTCATGCCGTATAAGTTAAAAAAAACATTCTTCGTACTTTTGTCGGAAAAGTCAAAAAGTACCTCGTACGGAAAAAACGACAAAAGATTCCTTTTATATTCTTTACTAAAATCTCACCTAAAGGAAAAATTGGATTTAAACTATTTCAAGTGGATGGAAACAATATTACATATTGAGGGAACATAGATGTGGATGATAAAATTCACCCCAGTAAATACTTACGAATAAACAATCTCGGATAAAAATGAGATTGTGATATTTCCCTTACCTTAGGTCCGATTTGCTTTGTTCGTGTCCGAAGCTCCTGTATAATGGTTTAAATAATGTTATTTACTTATTCCAGAATCATACATATTTATATGATATCATATATGGTCATATTATTAGCTTCTTGTTAGTAATATTTCATTGTTACTTGTTACTCGGGTCTTTATAACTTTTTGTTCTTATGCGTGTTTTGTCGAATAAATTCTTATTCTTATCTTTAGGTTATAGATAATTCATTTCCAGAATGGTATTAGTGTATTATATACCATATTAATTCATTCAATTCATTTATACAATCATTATGATATGCAGATCATGTAGAACGAGTCGCATCACATCGTGGAGACGGTATTCCGTACGTACGCACGAGTGATGATATCGTTCCTATGATCGTGGAATTGTATTGGAGTATATATATATATTATTTCAGTATCAATATTACTTAATAATAATCATATATAGTTACTCATTACACCATTATACCCATCCTTGTAAGGTGATGGTGGAAAATAGATTACACCACGGCGTGGAGACGGTATTCCGTACGTACGCACGCGCGGTGATTTCATTTTTCCGTAGGATGGATAGAAGGTGAATTAGGGTTGTTTTATATTTATAATAACATATCAGTATGTAAGTAATACTTATGTTATTACTTTATCATGAAACAACTAAAGAAGAAGAAGTTGAAGAAGAAAGAAATTGAAAAGATCGGTAATGGATATTACCTCTTCTTTGGAACGCCTTTTTGAATCCTCCACTTAAGGAACTAAGATTGGTCTTTGGAGAAGACCAGGACCTCTAGGATTATTCTAGGGAAGTGGAGAAGGGAAAATGGCAGGGGTTGGCCGAGCTTGAGTGCTCAAATTGGTGTGAGGAGGAGGGGGAGGAGGTGCCCTTTTATAAGGGAGGAGAGGGGCACCTTAGGAATATCTCAAAATATTATTTTATATTAAAGTCAAAATCGGTTTATAATGGTTCCAAAGGGTCTTATTTCGAAGCTAAAGTGGGGATGGGTCGAAATCCTATCAACCAATAGAATTTAGACAAGTTTAGGATATTATTTTAACCTTATCAATTAAATTTAACTCTAAGTTAAATAATTTAACTTTTACCATGTCTTTTTGTTTTCTTTCACTATATGGTTAATACACTTACTATAACATGCCAAACGAACCCCAAATTGGTTATTATTAATATATATATCCTTATCTAAGTCATTTGGCCGAACCTTAGATTTTTAGGAATAAAATAACAATTAATAATATAATATTTGATTTAAAAACTATTTTGTGTCAATTTTGACACTATTTGATATATGATTTTTGTCAAAGTTATAACAGAATTATATGTTCGAACCAAGTTGATTAAATCAATAGTAATATATCATAGTAACCTAGAAAATTAGTGTAATTCATAAAAAGTCTCAAATTACATTTATTTTGGTATTTATATTATCAATTTTGTCAATATTTCATTAATAAGATAATTACTGCATCATCTTTGTGTCATAAATAAATTAAATTATTTGATGTCTAAAAATTACAAATAAAATACCATCATGTAGGAAATCTTTTTATCTTTCTAATGAATATTTACAATCGAATTTATCTTATGTATAACCCTATATTAAAAATGATTTACTTATTAAACTTTGATTTTAACTATTTTAACCCTTCTTTAAATAAATTAATAATAAATGTCCTAATCTAATCCAAGTGGGCCTAAATGGTCATATTTTATTCCTAAGTTTGTTTTTGGTCGAATTAAACTTGTCCAATAGAATTAGGACATGTGTTAGGGTAATATTAATATCATATTTACCCTTAGTTACCCTATTTACTATTAACCGCGGTAAAAAAAGTTACTATTCACCAAAAAATTATTTTCATCTCATTGAACCACATTTTAGTCCTTGATATTAACCGTGTCTCTCGGATTTTTGAAATTTCATTCACAGAAGCGGTAAAATTAAGTTTTATGCAAAATTCAGTTTTTAACCTACCACTTAGTGGTTTCACTATTCATCAAAAATTGAAAGTTTTCAGAAAAATACCAAAATTTCACCCTAGGCTAATTTCGATATTCTGAGTCCAAAAATGAAGTCCATTTTGAAAAATAAAATTTATAAAATTTCAAAAAGTGGTTATTACTATTCATAACGGCTAGTTTTAATAGCATATTGTTGTTTAGTGAAACTCGGTATTGCGTACGACGCAAGCTATCGAGGAAGGTCGCGATTGCGTGTAAAGAAAGCCAAGAAAGTGTTGTGTAGAAAAAGATTCCTTTGATGATTTATATAACATAAAAGTCTCGGGTGTTACAATACATCTTGAGATTTTTCTATCCACTATTTATACATCTACCTTATCCTCAATGTGATTTCTAATATTTTTATAAAATCTCATGATTAATATTTTATTTCCATTTACGAAGTGAAGATGATATAACTAATTAATGACTAAGGTTAGGAACATTTACAAAGGGTATGAGAAAATCATTAGTTTAATTTCACCTTTAGTGGTGAGAGAAAATTCATTGTGAGTTAAAATTTAAATGGATATATACTTAGAGGAAGCAATATGAAATTATAACTAAAATATTAATAATTTTTTTATTAAACCGAGTTGTGAGGAATTACTAATTATCTATGTAGGGATGATTCTGAGATTATATTTTTATAGTTACACTTATTTTTATTTCCTAGTTATAATTAGTGTTCATTTTTATAACATAACATACCTTTTGAAATCCCTATTATGATCATTTTTCTTAAGTCCATGAAATTGTTCATTTATTATAAAATTCAATATATTGAAATCTAACATACATTCTTCTATAATTTGATAAAGTATCGTACATGTTTTATTTTATAATGCACCTTATATGTATTTATTATTTTGGGAAATATATTTCTATGATTTAATGGAAAATATGTATAAAAATACCAAATATGTTAATTAACCATAATAAAACATAGTTACATGACATCTACCAATGATTCACAACATATAGCATAATTTGATGCTAGTAATCAATGAATTTAAAAGCATTAAGTATTTATACAATCTGATTTAACAGTACACATCATCTAACTTTTGAACTCAATTCCCTATTTCAATATACTTAACGAAGGAAGATACAATTATTGGCTGACCATTTAAATATCATGAAAGGTTTCAATATCTAAATCGCAATAATCTAGGATGAGAATCATCCCAAATTCTCACATATTTAAAATCATTAGAAAAAACTATGTAATGGAATTATACGACATGAATACACATTATAGATCATGTAATATAACGATTATGTATGATAGTATCCACAAAATAGACAGAATGTTCAACTCAACCCGATTTTCACTTGATTTTCCTTTCGTTTTCTTCTTTATCATTCTATGAAAACTAAATTGTTTTCAATTTCATTAACTCTATAAATATATTCAATCATCATTGGAGTAATTTTTGAATCATTAATCATTATGTTACACCACCAACCTATTCTACATGAGTTCTTCATTTCAATTCCGAGTCAACAACGAAACCCATTCTATGTTTTTTTGTTATTTCTTGTATGGTTTTGATTAATTTTCGGATTTAATTCAGTTTTAAATTGTATAAATTTAGATTATATACACTTTAGTATCTAGATCTCAATAATTATTGGAATATTGAAAATATTTTACATTTTTTGTTATACATGATCAATTCTATCATGAGTGGCTAAACCACCTATGGTAGGGTTAGAGAGTAGTGGTATCATAATTTAATAAATATTTAACTCATAAATTGGGATACCTACTCATTATAATTATGTTACAGATCTATTTTTTATATAATTTGTATATAAAACCTTGACCCTAGGAATATTGAATAATGGCCCCGACCTAATTAGATTATACTTTGTTATGATCAATATCCTAGGATAATTTTTTTCCATAGATTCTAGGATTAATGGATCTAGGTTGTAGAAATAAACATATCATGTACTTCGTCCTTCGAAGATAGATCTAGTTTGTCTCACCATGGTAAACTAGGATCCCTTTATTATGTCGTATTCTAAAACATAAGACCCTTCCATGTTAGGATTGATATTTTCCTTTTACCTTAACCATTAAATTGATAATAATCCTTTCCCCCTCTCTGATCTAAAACCCCAATTCCTTCAGCGTTATTTTCCAAATTCTCAATCAACATATGAGGATTCCAACACATATGCTTAATGTCCTTATATTCTATCATCCAACTCAATTTTCCCATGACATTGAATCTACACTATCACTATACTATGCCATAATATCATGTGTTTTTATGGAGATAAGAAATCCAATTAGTTGAAAAACTATGATTATTGAACAGTGTGTGAGAATGATTCAAATTTCATTAAAAACATTACATACCCCCAAATTAAAAATATTATGAAAGATGAAAATCCCTATATATATATATATAATTTAAATATAGAAATTTTATAGGTGAAATTGTTTCATTAACCTATCTGGACCCCTACTGAATCAGGCACATGACTCGATTAATGACACGAGAAAACAATATCCATGATCACATAGGGATAATGATAATTAAAAATTTATCAAACATGATCATCTCTTAATGATTTCACCTAATAAATAAGACGTGACATAGACCTCCCACCCAGATGTCTGGAATTATGACTTTGTGCATCAGATATTCACACACAGAATAAATAAGCACATATAAAATAAAACAAATAATGGTGAAAAAGCTGAAATTAAAAACTAAAACCAATCCCAAAAAATAATGTTGTGGTGGAAGAAAGACAACATTCATAATTTAAATGGAAAGTATATCCTATTCTTTTTATCATTAAATAATTACTAGCACCTCACTCTATCTCTATGTGGCCTCAATATCACCATCTATCATTCAAAAAAGCTCATTCCATGACTGATAAATAAATAAACATGCTCCTTAAAAAACATTCCCTTATTTATTAAAACTAAGTGGAATTGTTAGGGTGTGAGAGTAGCATCCCAAAAAGCAATCATGATATATTTCAAAAATATCCATTTCTTAAATGAACAATAAATTCTAGTTTTAAATAAATTATTTAAAAATAAGGTTTTATCATCTACTGTAAACCACACTAATAATTTTTGTCCAAACTATGTCAGAACTGGCATGTAGCTTCATGAAAACAACTAAAATCCTTATTTATAAAAATCAATAAAACATAATTTTGAAATATAATTTAAAAAAAAATTAAAAAAAATTTATTGGATGAACTAAAAATGACCATGAAACATGTCCACTAGGGAAAAAACTAATAATTTTTTTTAATATAAAGAGAAAAATTGACACATGTATAATTAATAATAAAAAAAATATTGAAACCTAAATATTGAGAACTAGAAAAGTTGAAATACTACAGAAGTAAAATGAAATTACCCTATATAAATTAACTCTTAATAGTGACAATAAATTTAGAAGAAATAAAAAAGAATTTTTTATAGTATATATAGTTATCAGAAGCTCTAATAAATTAAATGTGATTATCCCAGATATATTAATATTGAATCCTTCTAGTGAACAATTGAATAAACTTATAGTCGATGACTTGCATAATTCTTTAATCTAGCCTCAATGATATAACTCTACCATATACATATCCCAACCCTAGGGGGAACTATTCCACCTCATCAAAACTAGATACCAACTATCTCGCAATCTATCATTCGGATTCCTAGGATTCCCAGGATGATAATGACATGTGTTGTGGAAATAGTAATGAAAATTCAAATTCAATCAACACATAGTAATATCATATCCTCATATCTCAACCATATAAAAACCAATGTTATTCTTTTAGAAAATAATAAATAAAAACCCAATCATTTAAATTTATAGGTCCACTTAATAATGAAAATGTTGGACTTCAATTTGGGTTTGACACATTTGAAAAAATCAAAAAAAAGGTGAATAACTTGTCATATTATTGGAAAAATAAAATCACATATATTTTTATTGCATTCCCATTTAATGAATCAACTCCATATTGGAAACAATTAAAAATTTTAGAAAATATTTAGTATTTCATTTTTTAAATATACACAAATGTACCCTTTTTAAAGATTTACTATAATTTGTATGAAAAAATACCTTAAATCCAAACACCCTCATGTACAATACACTTCAACAACTTGTTATGATATTAAAATTAAAATTAATAAACATAAGTCACATTAAGAATTTTAATACCTTATAAAAATAAATCAAAATCCTTAGGAAATGGAAACATATGTCGAATAATATTTCAACCCTGTAATTTATGTCATATATATATTGGGAGTGATTTTAATACCATAATTTGTTTCTAAGCCATATATAAGTACACTTTGGAATATTTTAAACCACATATTATAAAAAATTATATATACAAACAAGTTATAAGTTCATATTAATTATGTACCACTTTATTAACACTTCAAGGACTCTTAAAATAGTGGAAATATTATAATGAAATCAATATCTAGGTTCTAAACATATATGATAATTCATTTGAATAAAATTCCCTATATTTAGAAACCACAATTCGAGTGACAATACAATGATGATCGTTGATACATGAATATAATAACACAACACATAAAAAAATAGGCTAGCATTATAATCCAAAAATAATAATTGATATCCCTTACCCTATGGTCCATCCAAGATGGATCTATGAAAATATAGAAAGTAATCCGATGTGAAGAACAATGTGAAGTTTATAATTGAAAGATTACCTTTATAAATAACTATGAAATCAATTGGTGTGCCCTTAAAATTTAATAATAATTTATTTTTGGATGGGACTAGGGATCAGTAGGGTTAACGTCTCATTTAAGGGATGTCTACTTGAGATTGGAATGTATTTCACATTGTTAGTAATCATAACTTCATAATATCGGGCACTAAGATTGACATCATATTTATTTCATAGAATATATAACATTTCAACCTGCACTAGATAGACATATAGAAGGTCATGGATTGAAAATATATTTTTAAAAAATAATCTCTATCATTTAAAATTGTTATTGTAAAAAAGAATAGGTCATTTTCACTGATCCAACATGGTTATTATTAGTCATGCATTAAAAATGTTATTAATAATAAATCACTATTTCTCCAAAATTTCATATAAATTAAAAAACATTCACAAAAACGATAATTATAAATTAATATATATATATATATATAATTTAATAAATTTTTGGACACGGTAAGAAAAATGTGGTATCTTATAAGTCACTATTGAAATGAAAGGACCAGTTAGATATAAATCTATCATAAACCCAGCCATCTATAAAGGGTGTAATGATATAAAAAAGTATTGAAAATAAATAAAAAACACATATCTAACCCTTATAAACTCTCTATTTATTAATTTAACAAAACTAAACATCAGACACTCTTTTTAGGATGAGATAAGATGGGAACACCAACGATTCTTATGATAGTGCTTTTCTCTAACAAAAAATACAAATTCTCTATTTACATCATAGAAACCCATCCCACCTTAATAAATATTAATAAAATAATTCATATAGAATAATGAAAATTTTATTTGTATGTAATAAAATGGTTTCATTAATAATATGAATAAATCCCAATTGAATGAATATTAATCATAATCATTTAAGAAAATATAATACAACATCCCAATTCGTACTGAACAGAGTATAGTGTATATATTTCCACTGACATTAGAATTATATCAAAATCAATCTAATCACATTAAGGAAGGTGTGACTTTGGTGTATGATGGTCCCTTGTTGACTAATCTATAAATTGAGGTAAAATAGAGATGTATTTCTTATCAAATCATCATGTGTCCTCCTAGAGTTTAAAAACATTATTCATGTAACTATACATGTCCTGAACATCTTCTTCATCAAACTATATGTCATTAAACAAATCATACACGATTAGAAATTGATATATATGGATGTTATTATCTTGTGGGTATCCCCAAATAGATCTATCATGTATAAACAAACCAATTTCCAAAGGGACCAACTGATAAAGACATGTTTTACAATGATACTACTATTGAGACTTTACATGAATAAAATAATTTGATAGAAATTAAATAATATTGAAGTTAGGATACATATACTTCTATTGTATATGCCCAAAAAATAAATATCAAACAATGAAAGATTTATTATAGAATTTCCTAGAACTATGTTCTTATGTGAAGGAAAAGTTGAAGGGATGTGAATGAATCATCAATTGTTGAAACCTTATCTATCTTGATAAATGAGAATATGTATCAACACATTTATACATTTTAATGTTTTTATGAATTTATCCCTAAATTTAATCAATACACACAAGTATCTTCTCAATCACATAATACTTCATTAACACCTCAATATACATCAATAACATATATGAGAAAACTTAAAATTTAATTTTTTGATATAATGCCTCTATAATACATCAAACCTCTCCTCATAATTAAATAAAATATCTAGAGAGTAATTTAAAATGGTCATGAAACATACCCATACCTCCCACAACATATATATTTCCTTCATGAGGGTAATAAACTTTTGACACCACACAACCTTCAATGTTTATGAAACGAATATTGTATTAATTGTCACTAATGAATGTGTCTACAACTTCTAAGTTATTGACCCCAATAATTTGATAAATTAATGAATATATTATCCTATATTCTATGAATATGGCTATAGATAATGTTAATAACATTCTACCCCAGTCCAACATATTATCATTGACATATCCCAAATAATTTATTTAACATGCATTATAAAAAAACCCCACAAATCACTCTTTAATGAATTTTTCTACCTGAGAACCACATATATATGAATATGTAGAAAATATATTTGTACCACACCAATGTGAAATATATGAAGTTATCATCAATAATTAAAATATTTAAACATAAATAAACAAAATTCTGTTATTTTTATGGCATTTTATTTCATTTAATTAAAAATCCTATTAATATTCCAGACAATTTAACAAATCAACTCCACTGAAAATAAGAATGATGCATCTCTAGTTTTCCATGATTAATTATCATATAATGTGAAAAAATAGGTTCCATATACCTGAACAAATACTCATCATATAGCAATGTGTATTGAAAAATGTTGATGGTATATATATAAAATAGGGAGATAATACCATCTATAGTACAAATAATAATAAGTAATATAAAAGCCACTAAAAAATTTCAAAATAAGGAAATTGATAATAGAAAACAAATTCAATATTAAAAAACAATATATCACATTATATAAAATAATATAAAATTTTAATTTATGTGAGTCAGACAAAAAAGGACAAATATCTCATTGGAATACTGAATACCTAGTAACCAAAAAATAAGAATTATATTATTAAAAACTAAAAAAATGATAACTCGTTTATTCTCAATCACACATATAATGTACAAATACACACTAAAACACATTCATAAATTTCATGGAACAATATCTTACCTATACCACATACTATAAAGGCTTGTTGAGAAATTTGAAACCCAATACATGTATGAGTAAAGCAATGTAATCCACTACCTATAGTGTTCCTATAAAATATAATAGAATATGGTTTATGTAAAAATTATTATTACAAAAATGTAAAGAATAATAATTAATTCTAATAATACCATTCAAAAAACTATATTCTTAGTAGTTAGTTATGATTCATCTTATATCACATTTATACATTTTAATTTCACCCAAAAAATTGAAACATAATGTTGGAGTTATATTTCCAATCCCTAGTATATCTAATTAGTTACTCAAACTCCTTTATTATTTTCAGTATATTATCTCCATGAATCTCAATATTTTAATGAATTATATTTCAACATCTTTTTACGTTTTTTCATTGATTTCAGGTTGACTATTTTCAACATCAATGAAATCCTATTGGGTTTACTCAAATTCTTGAAACATTTCCTAAATCTATTATATGTCTCTATCATTATTTAATACTACATGAATAGATTTCTTTATAAAATTATACCACTTTACATATGAAAACCTAATTTTTGAACTCGTATTATATCATTTTTATTACAATTTTTGATCATCATCACCCTTTAAGCTAGATTGGTCTCACTCTTCTGATATTCTAATTCTCAATCGACGATCTTCGGATAGAAATCATTGAATTATTGATATATGGATATTAATATTTATTTAGGAACATACTATATGTACTTAATAAATATATAATATACATCATCTTTCAGTTGTTTATTTTTATGATCTTCCCTAATTAGGCTTGATTACCCTACTGGAATGTTTCAGAAAGCTATTTCTATTACCTATTATTCATATGGAGATTGTGAACTACCTGGTGTATAATTTTTTTCATATCCATGGAAGTGATCCATCATCATGTTCATAATATTCTATATTAGATATATCTTATTGATGATTATATGATGTGGAATCTAATTTATAATGTTCTTTTTATATAATGTATTTATTCTTTTCCTTTCATATTTCCTTCCACTTACTATTATTTTAAGTAACTAAAGATATAACACAATTAAAAAAATATATGTTTCTTTTCCATTTACTAAACTTAGGGTTACTTTTAATGTTGTAATAATAATTAAAAATCATCAAATCTATAAAAAATTTTGAATTCAATCAGATGTTGAACCGTTTCTCTTTAATGTATTATTACAATCCCATAGAACATGGACAACATAGAGAGGTGGGGTGAATAATATTTATTTTCGTTGAGAAAAATTACACCTATTAACATTGTTACATATAAACATATTCAGTGAATTTATCACTCTTTTTTCTCACCTTTGTTTTTCAAGAATGATGTATAAATAATATTGAAAATTCAAAAAGAAACACATGATATTTTAATGATTTTTCCGCCAAGAAGGATAACTATAAATCTTGGGTAAGGTATTTAATATCCCGCACACATATAGTTTCCCATTTATTATCAATAAAAATATTATGAAAATGATTATAGAAGGACACATACTCATTGATCCATCCATTTATAATGCAACCACTAAATTAATTCTCTTCAAATACAAGACGTTCAAAATAACACCAAGTAGTTTGCTCAGTAGTAATTAATTACCAAGTAGAAACTAAAATATATTTTTTAAAAATATTCATTAAATTTCATATTATCTATATGGCTAAATATTCTCTAATTCTAAGCTTAATATATTGAGATATTATAAGATGGATTATTTAATCTTCTTCTTCAGTCTGAATTATAAGAAAAAAAAGATTATTGTCTCTATATATTTTTATTTCTATAATGAAAAAGTATTTCAATCTTATTAATAGAATTAGAACTATATTTCATGTATATATGATTTATAATATATATATATTATATTTTTTCTGTATCTTATTCCAAACCGAAATTCAGAACATATAATGTTGTAATAGTGTCAGGTCACATCCCATATTCTTATTCTTCTATAAAATATATTCATAGAACCATGAGAATATAGTATTCATGATATTAAATATTTCAATAATCTTTTCTATTATGTTTTGATAAAATAGATATAAAAATAAAATTATATTAATCTAATTCATATTTCATTCTCCAGAATAATTTATTATTTTCTTTATTTTCTTCTTTAGACTTAGTTTTTGTTCCCTGTGATATTCTAAAATTACCATATCTATATCTTTACATTTTACTTCACCAAAACACCACACCTTTAAAATCCATGTCTATATGATAAAACAATTAATAAACAATTAAAATTGTGTAAAACATCCAAATAATGTATAATTATTTTTATATTGTCATGGTTTCATCATAGATTGTCATTTTTTTTGTGTAAATCGATTCCAAAACATCTTATTTATCTAGCACCCTGACATAAAAATTTCAACATAATATGATTTTACATTAAATTACCTAACCAACTTTTATTGGTTCTCCAATATCAGGCATATTTATAGCCTAATCTTTTTTTTTCAAAATATCGAATAATTCTTCTTCAATTCATCATGAGAATTTTTAAAAATAGGATGAAAACATATCTTTATATATCCATAACATTGAGGGAAAACTACAAATCATCTAATTTTTTCAAAGTCATATTTTATTAGATCTTTTAAAAAAACATTAAATTATATTCATTTCATTTAATAATAAACTATCATCTTCTAAAATTTTGAAGCATCATGATACATTTATTTAACAAACTATAGAACCTTGTAAAAGATAGATTACTCTAAAATATTTTAGTTAGAGTCTAAAAATTCACAAGTTTATGATCCCAACTAATTTTCCATCATTCAAAAGAAAATGACCTTTACATTTAATTTGATAATCCATGGGTCCTAAAAATATATATACAGTGTTAATGATCCTTATCTGTTTAATCGATTATCAATTTTCATAGTTTATCTCATAGATTAAAATTATTTACATGAATTTTTCTACCCAAAATTTTCAAATTATCTTAATATTTATAAAATGTAAATTTATGTTTGTTATTAAAATCAAATTTAGACCATGATATACTAATTTTTCCCCAATTTTCAAAATTATACAACACAATACTGACCATTAGTTATGGAGTTACCTTTCCAAATTTCTAGGAACATGAAATAGTATAAATCATCTACATCCATATTTGAAAATATAAAATAATATCAAATATCACTTAATCCTAAAAATATATATTTATTATGTTAAAATTAAAATTTATAAATATCAAAGATAAATCCAATCAAAATAATGTATGTAAGTTCTCTTTAGAGCATTACCACGGGTCATAATTTATTTCACTGAATTCATTTTTTCCACAAGCATCATGCAAGTATTTTTCAATTTTGTATAAAACTAATTCAATATTGATAAATATTGTGACAGGACACCATAAAATTCATTTAAGTTTTTTTCTTATTTATATAATATTTATCAATCTACACAGTCCTGGGAAATAATCTAAACACATGGTTCCATCAATTTTAGTGAAAGAAATATCATGAAATATTAATTCATTTTAATTAGTATTTAAAATAACTTAATGCACTAGATGATAACATAGAACAAATCATGTATCTTTATTTTTAAAATTAATATCCATTATAAAACAATATTGTAATCATTTACTCAAAAATTTCATCCTCTTATAGGTGAATGTATCTCTAATAATATAAAAATATGGATATCATATTAAATATAATCTTCTCGCATAGATTTTCATTTCGAATTTGTTTTAATCTCATTTAATATTCATATTCACATAAATAGTTTTAAAAATTATGTTTTTAATATAATGAATGATTACAACTCACTTCAATGATTTATGGAATTTCAGGGATACTCATTAAATATAAAAATCTTGCCACTTAATGCCAAAATTCATAGGATCTCCTATCGATTTTCTCATATTTTATGGAATCATCATCTTTCATGTAAGTACTTATTATCACTACATATTGAAAACATTATTAGTGAAAACAAATAATAAAATATATGACAACACTAGTGTTAATTGTTATAACTAAAAAATGGAAAAGTCATCCCCCAACCCATGACCACTCAATCCCAACAAAATTCAAAACATAGGTAGACCAAGGTGATGACATATGATATACAACCAAATTTGCATCATAATAATAATTGAATAAAAGCTATTACATACTTATACGACCTTGATATTTTGATCTTGTAAAAGTAATTTATACTCCCCCTTTATTTAGATAAATTAAATTGTTTTATTAAAAGTGTATCTAAATCATGGTTAGATAATATATAAAAATAAATCAAAATAAATAATTTAAATCACCAAACATAAATGAAATTATAAAAAATAAATGGTAGAAAGTATTATCGTCAAGTTTTGAAAAATTATAAATCATTAATAATCTCATAGTAAACATAGTTCCCACAATCCTCTCATTAATATTACACTATATAAAATATTAACCAAATTATCATTAAATTAAGATATTATAAATTAAAATATAGGTGAAAATGAGTCACAATTGAATCGTGTGTTGTATGGTCTCTATTTTAATATTATTGGATATCTATATCCACTAAAACATTGAATGTATGCACAATTAATTATCTAGGGTTTCATGAAAATTGTGAGTTCCAGACAGAAGAATGTGATTTTTTAAATTGGTAATTAATAAATGGTGGACAAAACAATTGAATAGTCAAGTAATACTATTTCATTGTACATATTAGTCAATAATGGTTTGGGAAATAATAATGGTATATTATATTATATTCCTTCAATTTCGATGGAATTATTCATTCCAAAAGTCAAACATTAATGAAAATCATAATGATCTGTTACACACCACAATAATGTTTCCATAATACCACTTAAAAATTATAATAAAAACATATTTTAGTATCAATATAACATGTTTTTTCTCAATGATAAAAACCATGATAATTCTCATTCTTCTCATAAAAAATATAATCCCTCACAAAATTCATCATTTAAACATGATACAAAATAAAATAAAAAATTACAAACTATTTTGAGGATCAATAAACACAATAAAACCATAATAAATTATATATCCTTAACTCCTCCTTATCCATTGTTAATACAACAAGAGGAAGACAAAAACCAATGTAAATCTAATAAAACCAAGATGTGGGGGGTCCTTTCAATAATGTGATTCCCAACAAATATGTAACCCTGTCTCTTCACCCATTATTTTACTATAAACATCAATCCACCATCTCTATGATTTTTTAAAACGAAACTAGAAGACTATAAATAATCAACCCTCTATAAATTTGACTATATTTCTTTTATTTCATTTCAAATAGATAACCCCCTCATATTATAAAATTTTAAATATTAACAAAATAAATTTTTTTGTTAGAAATATAATTTTCTTCTATGCAACCTATATCTCCATGTATAAATTATAAATTTTTTCCATAAAAATTTAATATATTCTAAAATTGTAGAATACCCAAATATTGGTTTAAATTTAGTTGGTAATATATTATAGAATTTCATGTAAATTTTTAATAGTTATTAAATTTTTTAAAAATATTTTCTTGAAATATAAGGACATTGTTAAGGCTTATTCATATTTTAACAAAATTAATTACAATAATATATAATTCCCTAGATAATGTTTTTCATTTATATAGATATAATTTAAAATAAACTTATATAGCGACTTAATATCTAATATAATTTCTTCTATATAAATATTAAAAATTTATTTTACATATATATTAATAAACCAAGATAATAATATTTTATCTCACTAATTATTTCTATTCCTAGGATATACTTATAATTACCGAAGTATTTCCATTCAAAAAAAATATTCAATTGAGTTTTAAAATGACTATTCAAACCCATATAATTTAAAATAATAATCATATAATTTTTAAAACCAACGAAGTAAATCATAACCTATTTCCCTTATTCAATGAAAACACATGAATCAATAATACTATAAATTGATTCAATATAATATAGATAAGGAAAAAATATCATATATAATTAAAAAGAATCATCTTTCATTAAAAAAAATTAATAATAGAATTATAATTATTTTATAAATTATTAAAGAAGCTTTTATGGGGTTTCCAATATCTTTTCTCATCGAGAATAAAATATACAAATTTAATTATATAATCAATTATATAATATATTTTTTATCGAACATTAAAATAAAGATAAAATGTAATATTTGATTATATAAATCATGGGGAAAGAAAATATTTTAGAAAATACATTCGTAATTCACGAAACCTTAAACAAGTAACAAGTCACTAAATATGAAATTTTTTCTCTTACATTATCCCCTTTCAATATAAATATATATATTCAATAAATTATTTTATAATAATTTTATTTGAAAAAAATTTAATGTAATATTCTAAGAAAATATTTTGGATCTTCTGAAATTGTTTCTTACTACCTCTTATAACACCAAGTTATTTTAAATTGAATCTAGATGTTGAATATCATACTAGATACTCCACAAAATTATTAAACAAACAATAAAAATATAAATACTATATTGGGATAGTCATAACATAAATGTTCGGATGGATGGAATGAATGGGATTAAATAAATTTTAAAATTATAGATTGCACTTGTTAATAAAATGTATTAATTTATAAAAAATTAAATAGAAATTAAAATAAAAACCAATTCAATATAAAAGATGTATTTTTATGAAAAACTAGTTTTTGTCCCACAATAGAATTATATTCTAATAAATGAAATTAACCCATTTTAATGAAATATATTAAAGATGTTTATAATATTTTTATACTATAAAATGCTTTTTAATTAATTCAATAATGTTTGTATGATCTAGATAAAAATAAATCCTATTTTTAGAATAAGAAGTTGTATTGGGCTAAAATAAAATTTTACATCCTTTTAATATAACCCAAATATTAAAACTAAATTATGAGATGTTGTAAATTTTATTTTACCAAATAGAATTAAATTTTTAAATAATAATATCTTAAATATATTAGGTTGATTTTTTTATTATTTTTGAGAAGCTTCATTTATAATGAATAGTGAAAAATATTTAATTTTAGATGAAAATTGACTTTTTATCTAAATAAATTATTATGGAAAATTATATTTTAAATATTTTATAAATTTTAAATAATTCTATTATAGATAAATAAATACAATTTTTTTTATTGTAATAAAATTCACATTGAAATTGGATGTTAAATTTTTTAAAACATGTGGTCTTTTTTACATCAAAAACCCATTTTCCCTTTGCATATGCAGGGTAAATTTAAAAACTAGTTTTTATAAATATGTGAATTTAATTTGGTAAAATTGATTAAATATTTTTTATCATAATGTATAAATATGGTAGTATGTTCATTTTATTTTTTCGTAATTTTAATTTTATCGTGGTAAAAATAAATATTTACCGTGGTGCAGGTAAAATTAGAAAAACGGTGATAGTTAAAAGATAATAGTCTAAAACACCTAAAAACTAGTAAATTTAAATTTTTTAGGTATATATGAACCATTACCATGTTTTGAAAAATAAATTATTATCCAAATTATTGGAATGTAATGTCCACTCAAGGTGGATTTCTTTAAATATAAAATATTCAATATGTAGTCATATAAACCGACCCATACTCAGGTATAAATACCACCCCTGATCAACCCCATTTAACATCAAGTACTAACATATCATATAAAGCCTCTCATCCTAAATAAACTAATGTATAAGTGCTTATGATCTCACCAAAAGGCCAAATCCGAGGACCACAAAGGTTCCCTCAATGTGGTGATATTTAATAGGTAATTTTTTCAAAGATTCTCTCTTATTTTATTTCATTTTTCAATATTTTATCAAATCCTTTATACAAAATGGAATGGTAACAGTATAATAATTCATATTTAAGAGTTTTATGTATCTAATATAACATATCATAAAAATTTATTTTATCATCTCTTCTAATTCAATGAAAATAAAGCCATTTCCCAAATTGCGGGGTGTAAATTGTATTTCAGAAAAATAATTATGTTCATTCACTATTACCACCTTCATTATAAGGACCCAGCCTTAAAACATTACATAATCTTGAACTAAATGAATAATTCACATTAAGGATCTTTTCAGGTTTATAGTTTTAGAGAGTTATTACATAACTATTACATTTCAAAATATTACAATGTAGACACCTCTACCCAGTATCCATTTTATTTAGAAAACCTGAACTCTTGAAAAAAAGCGTCATGTCTAGTTCTATGTTTAAGACAATATGAATTTTCCATCATCCCATCATTGACCCTATTCCACATTATATCATGTGAAAAATATTTAAAAAACTTGGGATAAGAATAAAAAGCTCAGTAATGGATACACAAAGAAGTAAAACTGTTAGTTTTTCAAAACAACAAGTAAACCATGAATACTTTATCATAAGTAATACTTTTCACCTTTATGAATTGGTAAATACTCTTCATTGAATAAAACATACTTACTTACCCTTTTGTAACCAAAAGATTACCATATAACCCATATAAAGAACACATTACATATAATGGTAACCTGGGACATAAACATACATAAATGGAATAACCATACGGTCTACTTCCACACATATAAATAAATGGAATATTCATATGGCCGACTACCATAGCCAATGCATTTGAGGTTATAACATAACCACCCGTCCTGGTATTCACGGCACCACCCGTCATATGGTTTATCACTAACCACCAATCAAATGTCCAAGTTCCATCATAATACATAAAATATTTCAAATATAAACATTACACTAATAAAATTTCATTTGCAATCACAAAAAGTAATATCAAGATATTGAAATAATCAATCCATTTTCAAAAACCATTTTTAAAAGTATTTTTGATTCAATGTGTCCCATACCACTTTGAAAATTTTGATAGAATATTAATTTTAAAACATTAATTTTCATATAAATAAATACTGAAAACCATTTTTAAAACATGGACATTAAATATAATGATTTAAAATTTTAAATCTTTAAAACATTTAAAAATGATATTTGTGTTAAAGTGTTTTTAACAAAATGACAAACACTTGAATACATATAATTTTGGAATAACATTTAATAAGAACATTATAATATCATGATAATAAACGGATTCATGATATAATATGTCAAAGGACAGTATATACACCACATAAGAGTAGATTTTGTGCATAACAAAAAATGAAGTCTCAATGGAAATGTAAATTGAGATGAAATCCCTTATAAAGATGGTATCCTTAAATTAAGGACAAATCAATCTCATAATTATGTGTGAAAAATATAAATACACCCAATATAATTGGATATTAGGTGTAAAAAATTCTGAGGTCATTCACACATATTCATAGGATGACATATTCAATAAGTACAAGTTGAACCCAAAGAATAGAAATTGGGTTAAGAAGCACCCTTGCAAAAATTCGACAACATAACGATGTCATAATACAATTCAGAAAATGAGTTGATGGAGAAAAAGGTATCCCATCACTTTAAAATAAAATTTACAGCAATAAATATATATAAGAACGTATCCTAACATAAGAAGATGTTAATTAAAAGACATAACAAAAAGAAGCCTTTTAAAAGAGAGGGTGAAAGGTTTCCTTACCGATTTGGTATCTACCGAAACATACACCACATGAAAGAAGGATCATACAATAAAGATGTAAATACCCATAAATTAAATTATCTTACATAAATATTACAATCATGGGAAGAACATACACCACACAAAAAGAAGTAGTGGAAAATATAGCTGAATCTCACGGGAATAAAAAGTGAGAGGAAACCTTTTACCACGTTGTAATCAACTTAGTTGTATGATCAAAAGTTAATAAACACCAAATTAATCACATAATACCATGAATATATTTAGAATAATGATAATATATATCAAATGGAAGTACACAATACACCACATCCAATTAATATGTTGCGAACAATGGCAATCTCATGGAATTAAAAGTGAGATAAGAAAATCCCTTACAAAAATTCAGCAGCCAAACAGAGCCACTTAAAAATTCTTAAAATGAATTGATGAGTGTAATAGGGGGTATATCATAATATGAAAGTAATAATTACATTATGGTGAATATAAAATAACAATCTCCAACATAAGAACATAGAGCATAAAAGAAATGACATAAAAGATGGTACTTGAAAACAAAGAGAGAGGTCGGATCCCCTACCTTGTGTCTGACTTGACTCGATTGTTCTTTAATCTCTTCAATAATAAACTAAAGATCATTTATACTTTCTTAAGAAAATTTTTCAAGTTTATTATTCCTTTTGTATCACTTATTACCATGTTATAAGTATTACGTAATCATTTAAGTTAATAACGTCCATTTTGTCGATATTTGGTACTCGAGTAAAAATGGACTTTTTATAATCACATGTTGTTCATGTTGCCAATGGTTTATTATCTCCGGAATAATATTCATGATTTTGATATCATATATATCATATATATTCATTATATACATGTATTTATAATAGTACATAACATTTAGAGGTAAGAAATGAAATGCACCGTTCATGGAGATGGTAAGCCAAACGTACGCATGAACACTACTTTTATTTCTATTTCTTATTTTAATGGAAATAAAACATAATTACACAAAGTTATATTATAATTCTAGTATAATATCATATATAATATAATTAACTCCATCCTTTATACATTCCACATAAATCAATAATGAATCAAATCACTTTGAGGGGGCAGTAGTCCGCACTTCTCAAATGAGATTATCGTATTTACACACTATGGAAACCATAAAGGCGTGCTATAAATGGAAAATAAAGAAGCATAAAGAAAACATAAACATAATATATATCATATATAAATACTGTTCCATCATAATGACAACCATTAGAGGTGGTTGGAGATATTTGAACAATCATCGTTTAATGAGGCGTTAGTTTGTCATCCACAGAAACATTATGTTCTTCTTCCATTAGATGGAGGTGTGTGTAAGTGTAGCTAGAATATTTCTCATAAAAACATTATAATATATTAAAGATACTGATGTTGTTACAAAATAAAGGTATAAAAAGAGATTAGTGGTTGGAGAAGTAAAATAAAAGAAAACAATTTAAGAGAAATTGTTACCTTTAATTTGGGTAACTTCCTTTGGTTTTAACCAAAAGGACTTCTTGAAGTTCCTTATGCCTAAGGTAAGGATTATAGGTGGGAGAATGGAGGTCTAGGGAGCTTAATTGAGCAGATTTGGGAAGATCAAAATGTCTTTAGGGGTGTGATAAATTAGATAGAAATGGGCTTCCTTTATAAGGGAGAGGAGGGGCTCTTTAGGAATGTGGGAAAATATTATTTTATTATATAATGATATTTAGTTTCTAATTGACCAAAAATCATTAAGGATGAAAATAATATGACTCATGGTCTAAATAAAATCATCCTATCATAATTGAATATGTTTTGGATAATATTTTAATCATTATAATCTTATTTATTTAAATGATTTATTGATGAGGTAAATACTGCCTCAATATTATGTCTTATATAATTCAATTTATTTGTTGTCTACAAATTAAAAAAATACTATAATGTAGGAAATATTTTTATCCTTCCAATTTATATTTATATTCTAAAATATGTCTTATATATCACCATATAAAAACTAATTACTAAAATATTTTTATTAATGTCAATTTTGTCTTTACATTATATTAATTAATCTAAATTGTCATTATCACACCCAAGTGGCTCAATGGGGTCCCAAAATCGACCCAAAGATGTACATGGTCGTTAATGACTCAACCAATAAGTTTTGGACAAGTGTTATGGTAATTATGTATTATTATAATATTCCTTTTACATTGAATTACCATATTTACCTTTAACCGCGGTAAATAAAAGTCAAATGTTACTATTCACCAAACATTATTTTCATCTTGATGAACCACATTTTACTTCTTAATAACAACCATGTATGTCATATTTTCGAAATTAATTTCATAGAAGTGGTAAAATTCATTTTAAATGAACAAGTCAGTCTTTTAACTACCACTAAGTGGTTTCACTATTCATCAAAAATTAATGTTTTTCATAAAAATACCAAAAATTCAGACTATGCTATATTTGATATTACAGATTGAAAATTATAACTATTTCAGAATAATATAAAAATAAAATTTTCATTAATTAATTTTAAAATTAATTCCTGCTGTAAAAACAAATAGCGTGTTTTTAAAAAATAATAACTATCAAAAGATCGACCCTTGTCTATGTCCAATTTCAATGTGAAATTAATTACAATGACCAAAATTGGATTAAATGGTAAAAATATATTTTAATTTAACTTTAAAACCAATTAAAAAGATAATCTAACCATATAAATAAATTATATTAATAATCTTTTTTGAATTAAAATAAAATATTTTTCACTATTCATTAAAAACGAACTTTATCGGAAAAATTCCAAAAACTTACAAAAAGTAAATTTTTATGAACCCATTCTAAAGAAGTATTTTTTTGTCATATAGAATGTATAAAGGTGACCAAACCTACATTTAAAAGGGGTTCTCCATTAAAAGGCAATAAATCGGCCTTTTATTTTAAATTATGCTTAAAATTAGATTTATTCACATATTAAGCCTCTAACTTTTTATTGGATAATGTAAATACATTTAATTTTTTTTTTAAATCATATTGTAGTTATTTTTTATCATTACTACCTATACAATGTCCAGGATTTAACCACCATTTAAAATAATAATTTTATATTATTAGTGTGCCACGTAAAATTTCAAAAAAACCCGTTGTTGCGTATCGGGTATGCTATCGAACATGACAACCCTTTTAAAGTAAAATTAATATATAATTTAAAATAATAATAAATATGAAATATGTCTTATTTTTCATTTACCTGGGATGTCACATCTTTCACCCCTTTTGGGAATTGCGTACTCGCAATTTTAAAATTGTGCTCTGGAACTTCATTGAAATCCCCACATCAAAACAAAGAGTCCATAGAATTATCACTTTAAAATAAAGGAAGAGAAGGAAAAAGGTTACCCGAGACAAAAAATACTAGGAATCCATGAAAACATGGATATGGAGGAGAAAAAAAACCATCAAGTTCTGATGGAGAGCGATAGAAAACATGTATAGGAGAAATTTAACCACTAGAAATTCACAAACTTGTGATGGGTAAAAAATTAATTGACTCCCCAGTAGGAAAATATAACAGACAAGGTATTTCTTTTAAGTTACTTTTCATTGAGTAATTTATTTATGATCTTAACTAAAAACATATGGAAATATAATTAATTTTCATGTAGACATTTATCTTTTACTATATTTCTAACAAAAACTCATATTTTCTCCAAAATATGAATATTCAGGATGAATTTTCATTTCACATTAATAGTGCTATTAACAACTTTGAGAGAATCACATAATCCACAAAATACGAACCATATATTTCCCATGTCATTAGATATTAACTAAAACCAAAATTTTTAGTATAAGATCAGATAATCTCCCAAAATGCTAAACTTTTACATAACGAACAACTAATATTAATCTATAAAATTTGTCTAACAAAAACCAAAGTTCAACAGAGACCATTCAATAAAAAAGTGTCCCGAAAATTCGTCAAAAGTAATCTGAACTGTGATTTTAACCCAAATCTCATGAGGATTTAATTACATAGACCTCCAAGATACATCTTAAAATTTATCTCTAATTCGCACTAGTTACTCATAAAGTCTCACATTTAAAAGTAATTAACCTACTCACATATTCTCCATGATAGGTTAATCATTTTCACAAATAAATAAAATCATCATGTGTCCATAATAAAATCATAGATTCATCCAAACTAAAATTTCAACCATTATTCCACAATGGAAATCCCATAGTATTCTATCTTCCTTAGGCATATAGTGTTTTCTCAAAAGAGAGAACGTCTTCCTCCACAACCTTTATCAATTAATAACTAAATCATTTTTCTCTACAAATTATATCGATTTGATAAAACATAAATTCCAAAAATCAACTTATTATTATTATATAAAATCATTTTACTAAAATAATAAGTCATAATAACAAGGGACTTCAAGTAGGCTAGTGGTATGAGATGTGCCCTTGTCTCCCTTCAGTTGTGGGTACGATTCCTGCAGCCTTGCCGGATGTGACGGGTTGTCACCCATCCTACGGGTTTTCCTTTTTTTTACACTCAAAAATAACCATAACATGTTTTGACCTCAAAGGTTTCCTTATACCTCTCATTTTCTTCCAAATTAATTATTATCTCAACATCTAAATTCTTGAAGTATTATTTCACCACTATATAAAAAAATAAAACAATCCCTAAAATGAAGAACAACATACCTTGATCACGGTGTCCATTTGGTTTCATCGTCATCTTTTTCACGTAGGAAAAAGGTCCATGCATTTCAACAATGATTTATTGATCCATCAAAATAATTTCCTTCCTCCATCAAAATACACCTTATAAAACATGGCTCATATGGGTGTTCACAGAAAAACTATTTTGGAAAATAATCATGTATGACATATAATTTCAAAAAATATGATAAAACATGATTTCGAACCGAATTTGAGTTGAATCTTTCAATTAACAGTCCTTTTAAAATAACATAAGTATGTGCAGAGAGACTATATTTTAAAATCAAATATAAATTGGTTGAGCAAGGGTCTCCTTCTTCATTATCTTTTTTAAAATAATAATATTCTTCAAAATCTTGTGATAAGGTAAAATATTTGAAAATGCCTTGATAATATTTTCCTTTCTTGAAAAAATTATAATATTGTGAAAATAAGATTTTTCTAAATACAACCCATGACCCACGATGATAAAGAGGTATAGTGGAGGTGTTTGATATCTCAAACAACTGTTTGCAAGTGAGTTGTATGCCAGAAAAAGTTTCACAATCATCCTAACATGACATTGTAATAATTATTGCAAGCATGTCATCAGGAAGAATGATGAATATCATTTGAGATCCTACTCCATCCATTTTTAATTGACATTACTTGATCTGAAAAAGATATAAAACAAGTATTTACTGAAATAATAGATAGGGACTAACCATAGGTCTAACAAAAATTATTAATCCCTAAAGTTGTCTAAACCGACCTTTGATACCAACTATAAGGACCACCCTTAAAACATTACATAATCTTGAATTAAATAAATAATTCACATTGAGGATATTTTCAGGTTTAGACTTTTAGAGAGTTAGGCCATAACTATTACATTTAAAAATATTACAAAGTAGACACTTCCACCCAGTATCCATTTTTTACAAAACATGAAATCTTGAAAAAAAGAGTTATGTTTAGTTCTATATTTAAGACAGCATGAATTTTCCTTGATCCCATCCTTGAACCAATTCCACATTATGGCCTATAAAAAACCTTTCAAAAACTTGGGATGAGCATAAAAATCTCAGTAAGGGATACACAAAGAAGTAAAACTATTAGTTTTTCTAATCAACAAGTAAACCATGAATACATTAACATAAGTAATACTTTTGACCTTTATGAAGTAGTAAAGACTCTTCACTAAATAAAAGATCATTACATACCCTTCTGTAAACAAAATATTACCATAAAACCCATATAAAGAATTCATAAGATAAAAATGTAACTAGGGACATAATCATACACAAATGGAATAACCATACGATCAACTTCCACACATATCACTAATTGGAATATCCATACGGCCTACTTTCTTACCCAATGCATTGGAGGTTATAACGTAACCACCCGTCCTGGTATTCACGGCCCCACCTGTCATTTGGTTTATCACATAACCACCTGTCAAATGTCCAAGTACCATCATAACACATAAAATATTTCAAATATAAACATTAAACTAATACCATTTCATTTCCAATAAAAAAAATGTGATTTCATGATGTTGAAATAATCAATCCATTTTCAAGAACCATTTTAAAAAGAATTTTTGAATAAAACTGTTTCATACCACTTTGAAGATTGTAATGGAATTATAATTTTAAAACATTAATGGGCATATAAATAAATACACAAAACCATTTTTAAAATATGGAAATTAAAGATAATTATTTAGAATGATAAATCATTAAAACATTTAAAAATGATATTTTTGTTAATGAGTTTTTTATAAAATTAGAGACTCTTGAATACATATAATTGTGGAATAAAATTCAATCAGAACATTATAATATCATGAGAATATATGTATTCTTGATATAATATGTCAATGGACAGTATATACACCATATAATAGTGAATTGGGTGCATAACAAAAATTAAGTCTCAATGGAAATGTAAATTGAGATGAAATCCCTTATAAATATGGTATCTTTAAATTAAGGATAAATCCATCTCGTAATTATGTGTGAAAAATATAAATACACCCAATATAAGTGGATATTAAGTGTAAAACATTCATAGGTCATTAAAAAATATTCATAGGATGACATATTCAATAAGTACAAGTTGAACCCAAAGAATTGAAATTGGGTTAAGAAGCTCCCTTGCAAAAATTCGACAACCTAACGGCATCATAATACTATTCAAAAACTGAGTTGATGAGATAGAAATGGGTATCCCATAACCTGGATATAAAATTTACAGCAATTATGACATATAAGAACATATCCCAACATAATAAAATGTGAATTAAAAGACATAACAAAATGAAGCCTTTTTAAAATATAGGAGGGTGAAAGGTTCCATTACCGATTTGGTAGCTTACAAAACATAAACCACACGAAAGAAGGGTCATAGAATAAAGATGTAAATTCCCATAAATTATAGTATCTTAAACAATGAATACAATCATGGGTAGTAAATACACAACACAAAATGAAGTAGTGGCAAATATAGCATGAATCTCACGGAAATAAAAACTGAGAGGAAACACTTTACCACTTTGTAATCAACTATATCGTATGACCAAACATTACTAACCACCTAATGAATCACAGAATACCATTAATATAATGAGAATAATGATAATATATATCAAATGGAAGTACACAATACACCACATGCAATGAATAAGTGGACAACAATGGAAATATCCTGAAATTAAAGGTGAGATAACAAAATCCCATACAAAAATTCAGCAGCCTAACGGCGCCACATAAAAATTCTTAAAATGAATTGATGAGAGAAATAGGTGGTCTCTCATCATATGAAAATAAAAATTAAATTATGGTGAATATAAAATAACACTCTCCAACATAAGAACATGGATCGTAAAAGAAATGACATAAAAGAGAGTACTTGAAAAAAAGTGAGAGGTCGCATCTCTTACCTCGTGTCCGACATGACTCGATCATTATTTAACCTCCAGGATAATAAAATAATGTTAATTTATAATTTCCTAACATCCTTTTTCTAGTTTATTATTCCTTTTATATCACTTATTACCATGTTGTAAAAATTATTTAATCATTTATGTTAATAACGTCTATTTTGTCGATATTTGGTACTGGAGTCAAAAATGGACTTCTTATAATCGCATGTTGTTCATGTTGTAAATGATTCATTATATCCAGAATGATATTCATGATTTGGATATCATATATATAATATATATCCAGTATATACATGTATTTATAATAGTAAATAACATTTATAGGTAAGAAAGGAAATGCACCGTTCATGGAGACGGTAAGCCGTACGTACCCATGAACGCTATTTTTATTTCTATTTCTTATTTTAATGGAAATAAGACATAATGATACATAGTTATATTATAATTCTAGTATAATATCATATATAATATCATTAAATCCATCCTTTATACATTCCACATAAGTCATTAATGAATCGAATCACTTTGAGGGGCGGTAGTCCGCAATTCCTCAAATAAGATAATCATATTTACCCACTATGGAAACCATAAAGGCATGCAATAAATGGAAAATACAGAAGCATAAAGAAAAAATAAACATAATATATATAATATATAAATATAGTTCCATAATAATGGCCACCATGAGAGGCAGTTGGAGATATTTGAACAATCATAGTTTCAGGAGGTGTTAGTTTTCCATCCATAGAAACATTATGTTCTTCATCCATTAGATAGAGGTGTGTGTAAGTGTAGCTAAAATAATTCTCATAAAAACATAATAATATATTTATGATACTGATTTTTTACAAAAGAATGGTATGAAAAGAGTTTCTGGGTTGGAGAATAAAATAAAAGAATACAATTTAAGAGAAATCGTTACCTTTAATTAGGGTAACTTCCTTTGGTTTTAGCCAAAATGACTTCGTGAAGGAAATTCATAATAAGGTGAGGGTTATATGGGGAGAAGAGAGCTGTAGGTATATTAATTGGTCAGAGGTTGGATGATCCAAATGTATTGAGAGGTGTGAGGAATTGGATAGAAATGGTCTGCTTTTATAAGGGAGAGGTCGGGCTCTTTAGGAAAGTGTGAAAATATTATTTTATTATATAATGATATTCAGTTTTTAATGGTCCAAAAATCATTAAAGATGAAGATAATATGACTCATGGTCGAAATAAAATCTAAAAATCCTATTTGGACATGTTTTTTATAATATTTTAATCATTATAATCTTATTTATTGAAATGATTTATTAATGAGGTAAATACTGAATCATTATTTTGTCATAAATAATTCAATTTGTTTGTTGTCTAAAAATTATAAAAAAATAGCATGATGTAAGAAATATTTTTATCATTCCATTGTATATTTAAAGATTAAAATATGACTTATATAACACCATATAAAAATTAATTACTAAAATATTTTTGTTAATGTCAATTTTGTCTTTACATTAAATTAATTAATCTAAATTGTCATTATCACACTCAAGTGGCTCAATAGAGTCCCAAAATCGACCCAAAGATTTAAATTGTCATTAATAACTCAATAAATAAGGTTTGAACAAGTTTTAAGTTATTTTTTATTTATTATAATATTCTTTTTACCTTGAATTAGCTTATTTACTTTTAACCGTGGTAAATAAAAGTCAAATGATACTATTTACCAAAAATAATTTTCATCTTAATGAACCACATTTTACCTCTTGATAACAACCATGTATGTTGGATTTTTTAAATTCAATTCACAGAAGTGGTAAAATTTAATTTAAATGAAATAGTCAGTTTTTTAACTACCACTAAGTGGTTTCACTATTCATCAAAAAATAATGTTTTTCAGAAAAATACCAAAAATTTAGCATAAGACATATTTTCTATTCCGAATTCAAAAAGGATGTCTATTTTTTCAAATTATAAACATAAAAGTGTCATTAATTAATTTTAAAATTAATTCCTGCTGTTAAAACAAAGTGTGTTTATGAGAAACAATAATTATCAAAAGATCGACCCTTGTTTATGTCCAATTTCAAAGTGAATTTAATTTCAATGACCAAAATTGGATTAAATGGTAAAAATATATTTTAATTTCACTTTTAAACCACTTAAAAAGATAATATAACCATATAAATAAATTAGATTAAAAATCCCTTTTGAATTAAAATACAATATTTTTGACTATTCATTAAAAAATGAACTTTATCCGAAAAATTCCAAATATTTACAGAAAGTAAATTTTGATGTATCAATTCTAAAGAAGGATTTTATTTGGTCTTAAAAAATGTATTTAAGTGACGAAAACTATATTTAAAAAGTTTAATCCATTAAAAGTTGATAAATCAGCCTTTTAATGTAAATTATGCTTATAATTAGATTTCTTCACATATGAAGCCTATAAATTTTTATTGGATAATGTAAGTAAATTTAACAATCTTTTATAATCATATTTTAGTTAGTTTTGTTCATTCTTACCAATACAACGACTACAAGTTAACTAACATTTAAAATAATAATATTATATTATTAGTGTGCCACATAAGATTTCAAAGAAACCCGTTGAAGTGTATCAAGTACGCTATCGAACATAGAAACCCTTTTACAGAAAAATTAATATTTCATTCACAAATATTAATAAATATGAAATGTGTCTTATTTTTCATTTACCTGGGATGTTACATTCATGACTAGTCATAAAAGAATAAATCATGAAAATAAGATCGTTATAGGTATATTATAACCTATTTCATGTAATGTAACTAATATATACTAATAATATTAAATAAAACAAAAGTAGTACATGGTGTTTGGAAAAAACAACAAAACAAACTAAAACTTTATCATGAACATTGTATCAAATGAATCAACTATATTATAAAAATAAAAATACTATATTTGAACACTTATAATTAATTTTTTTTTTAATACTATTTTATTAAACCTTTGGCCTTTTTAACACATTTTAAAATAACATCTATATTATTACAAAAATGAACCTATCATATAACCATGAATCGAACGCACCCAAAATACAAAAAATAATGAAATGTTATTAAGGAATCGTCCATAAGATATAATAATATTATAACATAATAAATTATAAATATGAATATAGTTCATGGACGATTTAATAAAATTCTTTAAACCATTATACATGAGGTTAAATTATTAAACATTGAAGGCAAGCCTGAGGTGTGGATTTATCATAAAATCATAACATAATGTATTTCATGTGGTTTATATAAAATTAATTTTGATATATAAAATCATGAATATCAATTTATTGATGGAATCCAATGACTCATTTTATAATTATTAGTTTGAAGGATTATATTATTTTCTTATCATAAATATGTAATGTAACTATTACTCTAATTTCTAGTATATAGGTTAAACTTCCACTTCATCCTTATGACATGCTAAGTATATGATGGAAATTATATTTTAATATCTGATGTTTTATTTCTACCTATGTTATGTGGTTTTATTTTGGATACACATAATCTATTAATTTTATTAATTCTCACATCAACTCTATGAAATGTTTAATTGCCTTTCTTTTAAAAAAATTGAATTTTAAAGTTCTTTTTTCAAACAAAATGTTCTTATTTCATATATTATATAAACAGTATTTAATTATTTCATCTCACATTAATATTTATAATTATTACATGCATGTTTATATAGTTTTATTCTATGAAAAGGTTTTTGTTGTACATATGATGTTATTTGAAATGAGTGATTTCAAAATTAAATTATCATTTTCTTCAAATAGTGTTTTTATGATGCAATATTTCTCAATTTATATCAATGTTATATTTAGGGGAATTGTTTATAATGTTGGATTTTAACATGATAAAACATAAATGACTATTTATATTACTAACCAATGATGTCAGGTTATGTGATAAACCAATGATGGTTGATTCTGTGATGAACCAAGGATGGGTGGTTTTGTTATAACCACCAACAAATTGGGTGGTCCAATATTGGAGGTTATACATATTAGATATTCCATTTATAATAGTGAGATGTAAAACTTTTTCCCATGTTAAATAGTTAATTTTCTATAATTTTTAATTAGTTATCCTGAAAATTAATAAATCTACAAAATTTAATAATTTTTTTAAAAGATGGTTTGTTTTTATGAATAAATTAAAATGTTTTTTTGAAATTTGTTTTTTGGATTTTAATTGGACTAGAAGTTTCATTACAATTATATCACTAACTAATAATATATAATCATCCCATATTTTAAATATTTTCATTGTATTTGATGTAGAATAATGAAACAGATGAGATATAGGGGAAAATATGATGATATTTTTGAAGAAAAAACATTTTTAAATATAATTGGTTTTGTTTTATGAAAAAATAACTAATACTCACATTACGTTTCAAATTTCAATTTAAGAGTTTAATATATAAGAGTTTATAATTCCATCTGAACCAATTATGAACTTATTATTCCTTGGTCTAGAAATCTCAATAATATTTTCACCGTCACATTATATTTCCCAATACGATATCTATCCGAATAAGATATTGTCTCTTCTCATTCACTTCATCTTTCACTAAATATTTATTGTTAATACCATTCAAGAAAATTTTTCTCCTTATATATTTGGAGCTTCCAACTTTTTATTTTTTAATATTACTCTTTCCAAGAATGTAAAAATTTCATCCACCTTTTCTATGTGACCAACTGATAATTTGGTTGGGATTTTGAAAATGTGTCCCACTAAAACAAATTTCTTCGAATTGTAAATTTTCCTTGATTTATGGATACATATTTGAATTATTCAAATGTTCTCATGTCTTCTTTAACTATATATAATATTCTCTCGACGTCATATTGATTCATAATTATTAACAAACTTCATTTTGATTCATATTTTTCACTACATAGTCTTCATTATGATGGATGAAATTCGCCATTCTGATTTTCATTACCCGTATGAAAACAAATATGAAGTGAAATCATCTCACTATATTTATCTTCACTAATTACAAAATATAATCCCAGTATTACTTCCTTATTATGATGAATTTAAAATATTCTTCAATATGTTGCATAATGCTAAATGTGAAAAAATATAAAAAACAATTCTTCCCATTATGGTGCTTCACACTATCTGATGAAAATATGAAAAAATATCTTGACCTAATTATATATTTACAAGAGAATCAATGTATAATTCTATTTCATTTATCTTTACCTACATAATACCTTGTTATAGAGACAAAAAAATTTAACATGAGGGATGATTTAATACATTGTTGATTGATATATGAAATTCTTGTTATGTTTTTTGAAAACATATTTACATCAGTCCCTTTTAATTTTTCCTAAAAACTCATAATGAATATCTTTCACCCTATCATGAATAAGATCGAAATCTGATTACAATGGACCAGATTTAGGAACTCTAACATAATCAACTTCATCTTTTATTTTATTATTATATCAATGAAATTTCATCATCAAATTCATTCTCATGTATTATTAAGATACACATAAAATTATTTCACTAATTATTTAAAAAATTTGGATTAATGGTATAACTAAAAACCAGTTCCTTTAGTTTATCTCATTATGATCCACCTTCCCAATCTTCAATCAAATATATATATGTTGATCACACACTGATAAATAGAGAATAAAATCTTTATGTAACTTATTAAATTCACAATGTTCTTCTTATATCCATGAATTACTTCATGAATTTCATTAGATAAAATATATATTTCATCATTGTTTGACATATATTGGAATGTATTTGTGACATTCAATCCATTACAGTAGGCACCATTCTTTCCAATCCATAATATGAAAGGAAAAAGACCCCAGTATTTCATAAATATTTCATCAAATGTTTTTCAAGCAATGATGTATTTTGAGAAATATAAAATAAAAAAATCGTCATCATATTTACATCATATCACCATAGAACTTTATTCTTCACCCCATTATGATCATAATCTCATTCAGAAACCAAGGTGAGTCCATTCAACTCTATATTACATTTATAGTCATCATAATATGTGGGAATTAATTTTGTCCTATTTTAAGAATATGATGTTCCTTCCAAATAACCGAAATATTTTTAAAAAACTGAGGTGATTTACTTCCATAAAAAAAGACAAACCCCATGAGAAAAACATATTTCTATTTATGATGGCGAGTGAAATCATCTTGTTTATGGTTTAGGATCTAGACCTCAGATTCACTTACAAACGCTCCCAATGTGTATTTTCATTATATTTATCAATATAATCAATTATTCAACCTAATAAACATATTTATATAAAAAACATGACTTTGGCCTATCAAAATCCCACTTGTGTTTGTTGTCAATATCAACATCAATAATGAACAATAAATTCGATGCAATACAACTTGATGTTTTATTTTCTACCTTTTCTCCATTCCTTTCATGTTATACAAATTTTTTATCTCTCCCCCTTATTGACAATAATATTCAATGGGTTCATCATGATATTTATCTCAGTTATTGAAAATTTATCTCATTTCCAATGATTGGAAATTTTCATATTAGAATAATATTATTCTTCTTTTGGAGTACATAATTATCACATGGGTATCATAAAAAACACCTTTTAGCTGAACATCCCTAAAACAACGCGGGCGAACTGGTTGTAGAAAAATGTATATAATCCTAGATATCAATGTTTCCTTTAACATAAAATTCATGTAAAACCACATCATGTCTCTTTCAAAATTATCATTACAAGGAAAAACAATGAAAGAATTTGTTTATGATTAAAGTAACATGCATCCCTCTCAGTAAACATATCATAATGTTTATGTATTTTGAAATATAACAACATAAAACTCATATTGTTGAAACCTCATTACATTATTTTGAATGAATAGTAAAAGACTCAGGAATACTAGATTCCTTATTTAAAATCCGTTATTTCTATAAATGTTATTAATAGTATAAAAAATTGGTAATATGAAGGAACCTCAGTTGTTTGTTATTAAAAAATCATATTGTGAGTCCTCTGTCAGTATTGATTTTTTTTTACATTGGATGTATTTTAACCCCTAATTTCAACCATATCAGATTATGTAAAAACATTATTCTCATTTATATAATCTTATAATGTGGTTGTCAATAATTTATTTAATTCCGTAGCATATTTATTATAATTAGTTTTAACATCTTCTTAATGTTGTTTTCTTGGGATTGATAGATAATAAGAAAACCATTAGTAAAATTTCTATATTTATCACATCTCTATCATATTTTATGGTTCTCGAATTCAATATATTTAAATATATTTTTATTTGTATAGTTCACTTTTTTAGAAACCATTTTCTACCCCTTTTATTCAGGTAATTTTTGTAGTTCTTCCATATTTCTAGATAGTATTACATGATAGAGGAAAGTATCTGAAAAATATCTATATTCGGATTCAGTATGTATATTTAAGAAGGTTTCAGAATTCCTTTCTCATCATTATTCCAATGATAGTATTGAATCCCCCATTAAAAATTTTCATTTATTACTCACAAATGAGTTGTAATGTTGTTGGTTTCACCCACTCAATATGTCATGTGCCTAAAACAATCACTATACCAGTAGTACTGATAGGAATAATTCAATACTCTATAACTTCCATACTATACCAAATTATTGAAATGTTTCTTAGAAAACTTTTCATATTTCTTAACCAAACATTTTTAGCACCAAACATTCTATGATCAACTGATTTTTTTTTTGTTTTTTCTACATTTTCTATTAAGACTTACCGAAACTAGATGTAATAGAATAATTTTAGGAATCAATATATTTGTAAACATCTCACTCCATTAATTTTTCAATCATGGACACAAACAACAATTTCCCATATTTCACCATCTCAGAACTATCATTAGATTTCTTCTTAACCTATGAAATTAAAATTTATTGATACTTATCATGTACATCCTTATGTAGAATTTCACCATATTCAAATATATAATACTCAAAACTTATATCTCTCTATTCATCATTAAAAAATTTTGGTTGGACAATATCCAACTCTTATTTTTTTTAAAATTACTTCTATATGTTCATTATGATACTTTTCATTCCCTTGATATTTCATCATATCATCAATCTCATCCTATAGTATGAATATAATATCAGGAAAACATTATTTATTTTTATGTGATGATTCATTGATTTTTAACATCTTGATATCATTCTCATGCCACAAAATCTTTACCACTCATATTTAAATTTCTTCATTTAAATAAAATTATAATTTATTTTATTCTTATTTAGAACAGCTACATCTGAATTCATTATCATTTACTATTTTAATGAATGTATTCATTCTATCCTTCTCAGAAAAAAAATCATATTTAACTTCATCTCTTTCTATTTTATAAAAACTACTTCCAACATTAGAAAATAATTCCATATTAACTATTGTAATAAATGTGCTTTCATCCGAACCATTCTTAAATGATTCAAAATCATTATAAATTAAAAAAGAAATTATTCTTTTTGATTTAGATAAGTTCTTATACTTCATCATGGAAATGAATTTTTATTTATCAACATTATTATTATAAATTCTTCTTTTCATTCTTTCTTCTTTTTTATTTTCTTCTTCAACACTATTGTTTATCACCTTTAATAGGATAATTACATATAATGTACACAATAGATCTACATGATAAAAATCACATACGTTTCCCATTATACTTTACTATAAATATTATCACATTTTTAGTAAACAAGGTTAAATTTCATCAATATTTCTACAGAAACCATTTTTGGATTCAGATTTAGCAGATTATTCAATAAGAATCATATTGGTATTTTCATTTTTCGCAGCCTCAAAAGAAAATTTATTATCATTTTTTTTCCATTCACTAAAATTTTCATTCCCATTTCATAAGTAATCTATGATCTATGAAAATCACTCCTAGTTTTTTATTCTGAATACCTATCTTATAGTGAGGAATTATTTCTAATGTTCATGTCTGGAATGATTCACGTGATTATTAAACAATAATATAATCATCTAACTTATCCAAAAGACATATGATTGTTCTAAATATGTCATTATCTTTGCTAAATAAATCAATAATAAATCCAATTTCACCAATATTTTTACATTCAAAATAAATCTAAAAATTTGTAATATTCCATTATTGTTGTTGTATTTCCTTCAAAACTATTATTCAGCTTATTGCAGATAAATTCTATAATGGAAACACTTTTTCCTCACCGAAACTATCTTTTAGAGAGTGATGATAATAATGAATTTATAGATATTCTAACATTATAGATATTTTTTATCTCATAATTTATAAGAGGATCATTCTCAATGTGAGTGGGAAAACATTTTTCCTTTGGTTTAAATCATTTTAATAATGGGATATAATATATGGTTGCATTAAGTCTTTATACATATGATGATTCAATTCATTTATGACGATAATCCTCGTACTCTTCACACAACTCAGATTGTCCCTAAAAACTTCTTATTTATAAATAAGCATGGAATAAAAGAACAGAACCTTACCTATGATATCAAATATTAATGCATAGGCATGTTCCATGTATAATAGAGACGGGGAGGGGTGAATGATGAATATTTTTTTCTTTGATTCCTTACTCATGAAAAAAGCCTCACCTCCGGTTAATGATATGTTTTCATGGTAGAAATAATCATACACACATCCATAGTAACATAATAATTTAAGAGGTTCACTTCGCAAAAAGAGTAGATACATCCTTGGTATGGTATATAAATAATATGTTATACACAATTAATAAGTAAAAAAATAATTTTGCATGTAACAAAATTTGTAGATTTTTCCCTAACCCTCATGTAACACTATGTTAAATACAATAGTGTGTGCTATTTTTCTATAAAAAATGATGCAATATAATCTTTTCCGACAACCATGTTATTTTTTACATTCATATTTCATAAATATGTTCTTAGAAAGCTATTATTAACTTTCTTAAGCAGTAGTACGATAGAACAAAATGGAATATTCAATGATACTCAGTCTTATTATTCAGTCTGATTCTAAAATCTTATTTATCAATATAAAACAAATAGCAATTTAAGAATACAACAAAAATATTTCCACACATCTTCTTCCTCAGTTTGGAAATATCAATACCACTTTCTCAGTCTGACTATCCTTCCCAATGCGATATCCAGTGAAATATGATCTTCTCTGTTATAATTTTTTATTTTATATTAAAAACATCCTTGATTAAGAATAATATGAAAACATATTCTCCCTATAATTTTAAATCATCACTATCTCCCTTTATGAACAGTACTCATGAAAGGAAATTACAAAGTATATCCTCCTTTTAGAAAAGAACTAAAATTGTTTGATCGTGATTCTGAAAGTATTCCCATATAAATTAAATTTTTTAGAATATTAAAGTTCCTTTAAATACTGGATACATCTTTAACTTCATTAGTACTTTTCAACCCTTCTAAAATAATCTCAAATATTCTCATGATTTCATCTTGATTCATAATTCTTAAAAAAATTCATCATGATACCAATTTTTATGTATGTTCTTTTTCATTTGATGGAAATAATTGGTCATTATGATTCTCTTAACACACTTATAAATAAATCAAAACTGAATACATCTCATTTTGTTGGTTTAAACCAATTGAAGGACTATATTCCCATTCTGACATCATCATTAGTATATTGGTTATAGATTATACAATGCATTGCTTCATACAAAATGTGACAAATGTTAAATATATGTATCTCCATTAGAATTCTCTATACCAACTGACAAAAAAAGGAAAACAAATTATTCAAACATAAATCGCTCAATTACAACACTTTATAATCATCTTAAAACAATTCTAGAATGATTATTATTATTTATTTATTCATATTGATGATATTACATATATTAATGATTTGGGTGTAATCCTATACTTGGAGGAATTATACCGACATCACTCTAGCAATCATTTTAATCATCATTATGATGGTCCTGAACCATTGTATATGAACTATATAAAATCTAAATACATCTATTTCTTTTCCCTTGACACACTAGATATAATTTTAGAGAGAGACAAAAATAAACCGAAGGAATGTTTGACTACATTGTTGATAAATATATGTTTTTTTTCATCAACCCCAAACATATTTAAATATTTTCCTTTACATTTTATTCAGAAAAATAACAAAGAAAAAAATTATTCCTTTAATGACAATAATGAAAAAATGAGTCACATTGAAAGGTATTGATATAACCATCTTCATCAACTTCTTCATTTCATTGATTACGATATCAGAGAATATTTTCCACTAAATATCATTCTTCTTTATGATTTTGAAACTCATCAACTCATTTCTCAGATGATTTAAATCCATTGGATTATTGGTTTAACCAAAATCTATTACCTTTAGTTTCTCTCATTATGATAAAAAATATCATCCTTTAATCAAATTGACGTCTTGTGATCTCACACCGTTTAACAGATACCATAATCCTTTTAAAACTTATTTATTAAAAAATTATTCTTGAAACCATGATTTCTTTCAAGACATTAATTAAATTTAAGATAATTTTGTGAATATTTGACTTAAATTATGAAGTCTTTGTGAAATAGCCTTTTATCTAGTATACATATTCTCCTCCAACGCATAATACAATTTGAAGAACTTGTTTTTTATTTCATAAATCTCATGCCACAAGATTATAAAAAACATATGATTTTTGATAACTCCATAAATCTAAAAATAGTCTTCATATTTACATATGTTCCTTGTAAAATCTAATTATCATCCACATTAAAATCATAACCTCATTACGAACCCATGGTGAGTCCAGTGAGTCATTTTTTTCTAGTAATCATCTTCCAAATCTGATAGAATATCATAAGAATCGTGAGTCTTGTTTTCTGAATACGATGGTCATCCCAATGCAAAAAAAAGTACAATATGAGTTTATTTATTTTCTTAAGGAACAAAAGACAAAAAATATGAAACAATAATCTTCTAGAATACAATTGTGAGTCTTATATTTATACAAATGGCTCTAGATCCAATACATATCTTCAAAAAGAACATTACTCAATCAAGATTCACATTAAATTTGTAAACATAGTATTTTTTATAAACATAATAAGAATATTGATATATTGAAAAAAATAGAAAAAAAATACCACTTGGTCCTAACATATGTTAGTCATAATTGTATAAAACTCAAAAACAAAACTATTAATATGAAAATAATAACGTGAAATCTTGTTTAAAAAAGACTAGAATATGTAATTTTAATTCCCAAGACCGTAAATTTGGAATTATAGGATAGTTTATAAATCCTTAGAGGTTTGGATTGATTTTGAGCATAAGATAAATATGATTTATAGGAACATGGGATATAACATATAGATAATTTTTGAGTTTTAAGGAAATTTATGTGGATTAGATTAATCCTAAATCAACTGATATATGAGGTGATTGATAGAATAGTGTATTATAATATTTTTATTTTTTTCTATGCCTTAAAGATTATTTTTCCTTTATTAATTCATTTCATGTTTATGTGATGTTCGATTACACATACTAAGGATACATAATCAGTATGGAAGGACGGAGATCTTGAAAAACCTTCTTATCCATCCCAGATGATTTGATCATTAATATTATTATAGGAATATCATTTGATCATTAATATTATTGTAGGAATATTTTTCAAAGTATTTTGACAACATCTTGATTATTAAAATCACATATAAAAAAATTAATAATTAACCCAACAACTATTAATTTATACAAAACTTTTATGGTTCATTTTTAATTTTTAATTTAACTTCATTATCTAAACTAGTCCAACTCCATAGAAATGTGAAATAGTAGAATTGGAATGAATATATTCTTTTTAAATGTTGGAATACATATTGAATAATAAATTGAATATCATGAATATCATGAAATAAATATTTATGTTATGAATTATTTTCTTATCCATAATGATTACAACATGATGAGATTGAAATTTATTAATAATTAACATATGATACACATATTTGATTATATGAATGATTTATTATTTAATAATATTATGAATCATGGTTGATGGTTTAAGATGTAATTTGAATGAAACTTGTGTTTATATATATATTTTTATAATTTATGATATTTTTGTATTTGAAATATATTTTGGTAATCGTGGAACTCTTATTTATTTTTCTGTGTTCTTTTTTTAATAAATTTGGAAAAATCTATTAGATGGAAATGTAAACTATTAACGGTGTTAAAAATGGTGATAATTTGTATGGAACATATAAGCATTAATCTTATTATTTGAAAAATTTTATTTCTGGAAGAATACATTTATCTACTATGGATGTTTATTTAATGTAATTGGATGTATTTTTTATATGATCCCTGAATTTGAGGTAATTAGTGGTTATTAATTTTTTTGATAAAAAATTAAAGCTATGAGAGAATCGTTGAATATAAAATATATTTATTTTATATACAAGTATTTTTATGTCTTTTATATTTTTTATAATGATTATTTTAATATGGTTTTAGAGATAGAAAAATACCAAAGATGGTTGATAAACTATCCCATCTAGAATGGTTGTTGGGAATGAACACACAAACGAAGAGAATCAACGGTACACCACATAACACTGACCTACGTGATGTTCTGGTTATTATAAATTTTTTATTCATTTTAAATATATTAAATTTAATTTTTATGTTAATATTTGGATCATCAGATTTATATGATTTATAACCATTGGATTGGAATTCGATTCGGTGATGAAGGGAATATTTTAATTTCTGAATTCATTCAATATTTATGAAATCATTTTATAATTTAGGTATAAATTATATTATGAAATATTATTATAGTAATAATGGTTGAATTAGAATTTTAAAAATACAATATTTTATAGTTGATTTATGATGATTACTGAATTTTTTAGATTATTATATTAGGGAGATTAAATTTTTGTAAGATAATTTAATAGAGATTATATATTATCTTGGAATAAAATGTGATCAAATCCTCCTTGTTTTTAGTTTATAATTTTAGACTAACATATCTACTTTAATTTTAACGATAGGTATGTTTTCAATGATCTATCATAAACTATGGGTACTACTATAGAATTTTAGATATTAAATTTTATTTTCATCATGTAATGATTTATTATTTTTGGTATATTATCTTATCTTGTGCTGACCACTATTGTTATGGTTAATTCTTAAAGACATATTGAATTAGTAGTTACATTTTTTTGTATTTTTTATCCACATATGTTGATTATGAATCTTCATGTATGAAAATTCATCTTGAATGCTCATTATTTGATGAAAAGATTAGATTTTGGTGAAAATTGATTAAAATATGAGACTATAATAGTATAGTAGATATGATTTATTAATTTTTTATTCTAGGTGGTAAAATATAAAATTAATTTTTGTAAAAGTATTTCAAACTAAAATTCATCTGATTACTTTTCGTACCGAGAAATAAATAGTCAATTAACCCATCATAGATTTACTATTTTGTGATGGTTAACTATCTCACGACCATGTTTTCTACCACTCTCTACAATTCCATTAAAATTATATTTCATATTATATTTACATGTTTTATAACATGGAAACATAGTAAATTATATCATAGGTCACATTCATACATTCATTTCTCTCTTTTCAATTTGATTCTTTATTGATCCATTTTACGATGTGGGATTTTAAAAAAGGTATTCTAAAAGTCAGACCCTAATATTTTAATAAAATGATCAAATTGAAATAAAAAATTGAATTTAAATAGAAGGGAGAATTTATAATACTATGATTATAAAATGAAACACTATGATCAATATCATACAAGATACACCATTTTAAGCTGAATGAAATGGCGAAATAATTTAATTTTAATGTGATAGTTTTCCGCTATCCATTTGAATATTAGGAATTAATGAGATAAACTTAATTATGAAACTATATTTTACACATTATTATCAAATGAAATCATTGGATACCAATTAATTATAATTAAAAATAAAAAACAATTGAATATAAGGGTTATGTTTTTATTAAAAAACTATTTTTTTCCAACAATTGATTTTTATCTTAATAAATTAAATTAATTAATATTAGTGAATGATCATAATTAATTGTTTATTATTTAATTAAAATGTTTTTTTAATACTCATCCAAAATGTTTTATAGTCTTATGATAAGAATAAATCCAAATTTAATAATAAAAGAAAAATTATTCTAAAATGCAATTTTTCCATCTTTTTATAGCAGACATATTTTAGAAATTAATTTTTAAACTTTTATAAGAACTAATTTATAAAAAGTTTTATTTTTACAATTGGTGCATAAAAATAATATTATAGTGAATTTTTTATACGTTTTATATTTAATGAAATGTGAATAATAGTGAATTTTATTTTAAAACAAAAATTTTTCCCAAACAATTTATGATGATTAATTATATATGAAGTAAGTTATAATGTTAAAATAGTTAAATTATACCTAAAAAATTCAATTTATATAATTGGTATCAATTTCACATTGAGATCGTATATTAAATATTTTTAATTGTTTTAACTTTTTTAAATGTAAAAAAATATTTCCCATTTCATCTAAGAGATTAAATTTATATAAAATTTTCTAGATTATATGTATTAAATTTAGTAAAATGAATTAATTTGTTTAATAATATGTTCTAAAATTGGTATTAATTTCATTTAGGGATAAAAAAATTATCATGGAAAAAAGAATGATTTGTCGCAATACATGTAAAATAATGAAAAAGGTTACTATCTAAAAGGTAACAGCATAAAATAAATTAATAAAATTAAAGGGGTTTTTGAAGTATTTATAAACCCTGGCCATATATTAAATAATTATTTATCTTCTAAATTAACAGAATTTAATTTCAACTCTATGTGTTTGGTTTTAAATGTAAAATAATCATTATGTAATCACTTTAAACCACCCCTCCTAAATTATAAAAACCACCACTCACCACCAACATTTCTCTTCAAAAGACAAGAATATCCATAAATTTAAGGCTATACAGCTACACATAACACTCTTCAATTACATTTTCTTCAGTTCTCACTAAAAGTCCAAACCCAATATCCTAAATGGATCCCTCAAAAAGGTGATATTCATAATGTAATTTTCCCAAAGCACCTCTCTAATTTTCTTTTCTTCTTCTATTTTATTTTCATGTAATTCACCAATAAAGTAAAATAATTCTAAAAACAGTTAATATACTTTATATTCATATTTCTAGTGTAATATACCCTATCCATTTCATTTTTATAACTTTTTATTCAAATAATCGAGAACCATTGTCAAAATTATATTGTTTATCCATCTCCAGGAATAATTATTTTGTTCTTTTTCCATTCCCTCCTTAATGGATGGAAATAAAATTATTATTCAGATATAATAATATTTTAATAGGTATATTATAACCTATTTAATATTATTTAACTAATATATAATCATATAATTCCATAAAATAAAACTAGTTCATGGTTTTTGAAAAAACAACCCAAATAAACTAAACATTTATCTTTAATATTCTGTCAAATTAATCATCCTTTACCATGAATGAAAATTGTTATGTGATATTATTTATACATGTTGAAGTAATGTAAAACTATTTCATTCCACATTAATAGTTTTAGTCCCAATTTACATGAACGACCATAATTATAACCAAATGAATCATTCATAAAATCGTGACATAAATGCACCAAAAACACTTAAATAATGAAATATTTTTAATGAATGGATAAAAAAATTTATAAATTATAAATATAAGGTAATATAATTATTATTATAGTTCTATAAGGATGTAATAACATTATTTACAGATTTTTATATGAGGTTGATGTTTTCAAAACTAATAAGAAGCAGGGGGTAAGGGTTTCTCATTTTTCTTTTTGTTCTATGAGATTAATGCCTTATTCTCACTTATTTATTAGTTTTGGTGTTTATATACATGCATTATATATATTTTATCACCAATATAATTATATACATGTACATTAATTTTTAATATTATAATTATTACTTTTATTGTTCATATGATATGACTAATTACAAAGGGGTAAGGTAATTCTTAACCCAATTTCCTTTATTTGGTTAAAACATGTAATTTTTTATTATGTTATGCTAAGAATATGTGTTAAATAACATTTGAATATATTCTTTTTTATATAAATTTTTTTATGTGGATTTATATTGATATCATATAATCTCTTCAATGATTAATTATCACCTTAATTATAGGATATTTTTAAGGGAAATTATTTAAAAAAAATTCATCGTTTAATGTTTTTTTTCACAATAAATGTTTCTTACATATATGGAAGAAATAGAATTTGTTGATTTCATCTTACTATTATAGTTTTTACCATACCATATATTTTTATACGGTTACATTACATGAAATGTTTTTCAATTTTATGTGCATTGTATTACAAAATGAGTGATTTCAAAAAGAAAATTCATTTTCAGGAAAGTGTGTTTTTATGCTGAAATCCTACATGACATATGATTATGATATGGTTAATTGGAATTTTTATTAATTATTATTGGAAACATAAAAAAAATTATGTTTATTTTGATATAAAAATTACGGGTGGTAATGTAATAAAACAATTATGGGTGGTTCCATGATAAACCAAGGATGAGTACTTATGTTACATAATCCAATGCTTTGGGTACTCCATAGATTGTAGTTGGCCAATTTGGTTACTCCATTTATAAGAGTTATATGTAAAATGATGGCACAAGTTAACTACTTATGTTTTATTTTATTTATAATTAGTTCTCATTAAAATAAATTCAGTTTCTTAGGGTATGATATTGTCCTTTTTGAAAAAATGATTTCTTTTTTTCCAACAATTTTTTTTATTTTTAGAAAAATGTTTTCTATGGACATTGAAATTATTAAAGTAATAATTTAAATTATCTCCATTACCATCATTATGTTCTGATAACATGTTTTAAAAATAGTTTCAGATGATTTAATGTATAATAGATATATTTATCAGATGAAAGGAAAAGTGCACATATTTTTCATGAATAGAAAGCATGTTTTGTCTTTAATATTTTATAAAAAAATGGATATCTGGGATAGGTTTACACATTTAAATTAAGGTTTTACAATAGTTTTGTTAGTCCTTATTTTATATAACAATAAACCTAAATGATTAGTGGGAATGTAATAATTTGACCTCCATTATAAGGTTTGTTGAATATGTACACTTATGCTCGGGTCCGTACACCTTTGATAGAATTTTCTTATAATGTCATGATAATATGTTTCATATTAACTATAAAACAAGTTCATGAATTTATTTAGTGTCAATATATATAAATAAAAAATAATTTTAACTCCTTAGTTTTAAATTGATTTATCTATACCATGATAGTTTTCCCCATGACCTTGGGCAAGACCTGTAATTACTAATGGTCGGTGGCCCACAATAAGTTTTTTTAGTTTATTATGGCAGAATTATTTACCAAAAATATTATTCATCATACATAAATAATTTATTCCATATATTAAAAAATTATTAATGACACAACCCCAATTTTTCGGTTCAATTAATACTGTAAATTTCAGAGAAAATTCATATTATCATTTTAAATGTAAATCAATATATCATGCCATATAATTAATCTGTTAGATTCCATTGATATCACTCAAACGAATATCCTTCAGCATAGAAAATACAAAAAGTAAATTAATAATGTTGATACGCATGAATAATTAATATCTACAAAATATTCCATTTCTTATCTACTAACCAGTAGACCCCTTCCCATAACAAAATGAAAAAAAATTACATAGATAGGTATAATTAATTCATATATAGTGTGAGTATGAATACTACATTAGATCAATCAAACAATAATAAATAATTTTACAAAATTAATTTTACAAGAACGTGGATTAATTTAAATCTCTATGTATATAAAAATAAATTACATTATTAATAGTCATGCATGTAGAGATTCCATGTGTTTACTAAGACACCATAACACACAACCTTATAGTCTTCGAATATTACCACATTGGTTTTTTGAATATGATAATTTTTTATTTTTTTATAAAATTGAATATATTTAATAATTTTATTTTTTTTAATTATGGTAATAGAAAAAACCAAACCCCTAAAATAAGATAACCATGTTCATTGTGTACTAGGTTCATTAGAAGAAAAAGTTGAGCCCAAGATAAAATATAAAACTAACCACATAATAATGGAATTTCATCCTTAAATAATGGAATTTAACACATATTAATATCTAAATATAAAATAACTATAATTATATAAAAATTTTATAAAAATATCAACTACTTTATATCCATAAAATCATAATATCAAACAAGTAATTTGATACAATAAAATTAAATTGGTACAATAAAATAAATTAATTGATAACTCAAATCTCCATAGTATCATTACATTACATAAGAATTATCATATCAAATTTGTATTATAGCATTACATATCTATTGACCCATACCACCAAAAGGGTAAAAATCAAATAATTTACTCATGACCCCTTTCTATCTTATATAATTCCATGGTTATATTGTATTAGATAATTTCATAAGTTTACTATTATTTGAACAAGCTATATCATACCTAATTTATTTTTAATATATATTTATGGAATGATACACGAGGTTAAGTAGTAGAGACAAGTATTCCTAAATATTTTTTCATGGTTACCAAATTATATAAATAATAGTTTGATATTTTTGGATGATAATGTATATTCCACAAATGGTTGATTCTTTTTAAGGTTTCTAGATGTGTGTGATTCTTTTTGGGTTGTGGAATATATGTGTATTATGGAAACTTAATGGGTGTTCGATTGTGATATATTTTGTGATGGTCTTAGAATATCTTCCCGTAACTATATTAGATGGCCTAATGAGATTAAAAAAAAAATTAATAGTTCAGTAACAGGAAAAAATATAGGTTGATTTTAATGAAAGGGGAGGTTTTCCCTATGATCCATTGGAATCAAATAATGTGTGATTAATGAAATTTACTCCCGTTAAATTACAAAATCATTTATAAGTATTTTGGTGACCATGTATGATATTATATCAAGGGTATATGAATCAGGTAATAGCATATTATATAGGAATAATATCCCCTTGACCTCAACAATATGGGATACACATTAATTTAATAGTCTTTTAGATATTTAATATATTATAAGTTACCTAGATAGAAATTTTGTAACTAAATTCTTTTTCATACTAAGGTTATCTTCCTCTTCAATGATAGTAAAATTGAATGTCAATTATGTGAATATAATGGAATATAGTCTACAATATTTTGTACTTTTATTTAAATAACATGAGCATGTTGAGTAATTCCTAGGATAACCAAGATATTAGTAAACTATATTAGTATTCTTAATACATGAGATATGATGAATGTAAGATTATAGAAATCATGGATATGTTAGGATATGTGAATCATGATATGTTCTAGTTTATAGTTAATGTATATGATGATGAGTTATGTAATTCTAAGAGATTTTAAATTTATTATATTAACATGGGATATTATTTTGTATGAACATATACTAATGTAATGAGGAATTCTATGAGTTTCTATTCTCGTAATAAATATATTTTAACTATGTAAAGGAATGTGAATATTGTCCATCGAAAAACATCATTTATATTATTATTCTAGATGCAAGGGGAAGATGTACATCATTGTACCCCCATAATGGGTATTATTATGATTATGCATGGAGAGGATGAAATACATTGAGGAATCCAATGTGGTGTATTTTTTTTATTGGGAAATGAGGTATGTATACAATATAACATTCCCATTCGTTATATTTTTTTCCATTTTATAGGGTAAAATTTATGTTGTGTTTTCTGATAATGTATCGTATAACTAGTGGTCTAGAACATGTTCAATATAATCCCAAAGCGTGGATTTTACAAAAACAAGTTTATTTTATCAAAATAGTTCAATCTTGGTAGAATAAAACATGATTTGGTATAATAGAAATTTCAAATTTTTATTTGATATTGAATAACTTCCCACATCCATAAAACATAACATATAGTAGGGGACTATTATTTGGTTCCCTAATAAATTTTATACTCTCATTCTACATATGTACCCCTGTGGATTTGATGATTTGAAATATGGATTTCATGTCTGAGAAAGGCCACATATTAATATTTATATAGTTGGATAGGATGGATAGTGATATGAGGAAAATGATGTGGGATGGTCAATGTATATTATAATGAAGTCTCCTTATATTTATTTTAACCACTTTGTATAAAACATGTGAATAGTTATCCCATTGGGGTAATTTTTTTTGTATTTATTGATATTTAATCATTTCATGAGTTCATTTATTATTTCATGGAATATATTATTGATTATTGTGGATTTCTATTATAATATCATTTTACACATTTATTTTACTATGATTTATTATTGGTTACTATTTTTGAATATTTTTTAACAAATATATAGTTTCTCAAATGTTTGATTTAGTCCCCAATTTCTAGTCAATTTTATATAGTGTACAATTAGAAACAATTGAAATCTAATTAAAGACACCCAAGACTATAACTTATATTAATACATAATATTTATCATAAATATCCTTGGAACATAGCCTAAAGATCAAGAGGTCTACTATATTTGGAAAACTATGTTCAAAATATGAATATATAGAAATAAAAAGAAAGGATATATATATTTTTCTACAAAATTATCTCATGAATATAATTGAGAATCTAAAAAATGTGTAGGAAATCCCAGGTAATACCAAAAAAATGTGATAGTGAAAAAACCAATAAGATAATAGAAATAACTATTAAACGTTGAATATGAGTTAGAAATCATAACATGATTTCATAAAAGATAACGCTCATGAAAAAAATAAGGGTTCATAACATAATGATCATGGAATCAAAATATTTTGAAAACATATGAAATTAGAAGAAACATATGACATGATATAAGAATAATACATTCCTAACATCCAAGTCGATACACTTAGTGGATGGAGTCCCATCATAAATTAGAATAACTCCATAATACCAAAATTATATAAAATGAGAAAAAAAGATATCCCGTTAATTATATAACAATACATAAACCAAAATTATAATATTAACATAAATACATTTTTCATATAAGGAAATACAGCCCAAGGAATAATCATAAAGATTTTCCATGGAATGATATGGGTTTATATATCCTTGTATTGTAAAATAACAAGATGCAGTATCCTTATGGTATCCATGAATGAAATTTTTTATGAAATTTTTTATGGTAATATTTTTTTTCCATGAAAATTTATTCTTATAAAAAGAGAAATGCGGATAAATATTTTAGAAATCCCTTTTGAAATTATCTTGATATTTCAGGACATTGAAAAAAAAGGTATGTTATGTTTAAAGATGCATATGGACTCGTTAACTCCATTGAACAAGAAATGAAATAAAAGTTTTACACTCATAAAATGAGATATTTGAGAAAAAATGGGTGGTTTAAGACATTATAATTAGTGGTAGTTAAAATAGTGGAAGCAAATAGAAGTTCCATTTAATCGGGTTTTCATATTAAGACAAATTATGAAAGAAATTTTTAAAAAATTTATATCACCAACAAAGAATGATTAATTAATCTAGAAATATTTGTTTGGTTAATAAATATAGAATATTGAATAAGTAAATAAGAATATTAGTGTGAGAATTTTTTGTAAGAGAGTGATGCAAAACCCTAATGAAAATTGAGTGGTGAAGAGAGATCCCAAACCATATGTTCCAGAAGAACTCTCCAATTACACATAATGTCTTCGGTAAAAAAAAATAATCATTTATTATATAATTTAGAACCATTTTAAATATTTCTTTTATTCATTGTAATTAATTTATTTATTTTTAGTAATTTCAATGAGATATAATTTTAAAATTTGATGATTTGGGGGCATTCATTTATGGATTACAATGCCAAATTAGGTATAAATAATTATTGATCTTATTGAAAAACATGAATTACACCCTAAAAGTTAAATGAAATGGTATTAATTTAATTAATAAAGTTAAAATGGACCCATATTTTTTTTATAACTCAGGATAAATTCATTTATTGAAAAAAATAATTTTATATTGTTAGTTTATTTAATATGTTTTATAGACCATCATATATTAATTGGATTTTTTTAATATTATGTCTATATATTAAATAAACAAAGGAAAATGTTACAAAATATATATTACCAACTTATGTGACCATAATAATTTTTTTATGTCCTACCTTGATGGTGGTGGATAATACCAAAGTACATTGTCAATGAAGGAAAACAACCAACCATGTGGTAAACGATGTTTTCATTTTACAATTGAATGATAGGAGGGTGGGATATAGATATTTTGACATAATAATAACATATAATTATATTGAAGGTAATATTGTTAGGAAATCATATTTTATGGGAAACATAAGGATATGGTAGAAAATAGAATAATGTTTAGAGAAATTTAGTTTTGAGTTTATCACCCCCTTTGGTTGTCTCCTTTGAGGCTACCCTTAAAGATCCTTAGAAAAAAAATTGGATTATAATAGATATAGTAAGTCACTCAGGATATGATTGGGAAGATAATTAGTGAAAATATTGCAATCACTCAAGATTATTAGTTACAAGGAGGATCGGTGGTGATTAGTCGTATTTATAACGAGAGGAGAGAGGTGTATTTGAATATAATAGTCATTAGTTTATTTTTTTCAATACTTCCAATAGTAATTATTCATGTATCTATATAATGTGAAAGGTTTATATAGGTTCTAACTAATCTGATATTACATGATCTATGAATAGAAAAAATATGTATTGATCTTATAAATTTAAATATATATATTTTTTGCATTTCACTATTCACTAAAAAATTATACTACATTAAAAAAATTCACCATATCCATTTCATGACATGTAAATTTCAAAAATGGAATAAATTTTATGAAAATATTTTTGTAAACGTGAGAAATTTAATTTTGAATTAAAATCATAAATTATTTAAAAAATATTAATTTTAATATTATGATAATTTTTCAGATCCAATAAAAATTTAATTATGGTCTCATTAAAGTACATTATCATTATTGTAAAAGTAATATTATTTGAAAAAATATTTCATAAAAATAACATTTTTTATAATATTTATATTTTTTATAAAAATAATATTAAAATATTTCTATTTTATAAAAATATAAATCTTTATTTATCCCATTAAATTTTATTTACAGGTATGATATAATAATTTCATATTCTAATATTATAAGATACTAAAATATTATTTTACATTTACATAAGTGATTTTTTTTTTGTATTTGTTAGTTTACAATTCAAACAGTCATATTACTATTCCAATAGTTGAACGGGATATCTACAGTCCAAATATAGATCATATTTAATTTAGTTATGATTTAAATAAATTTTTTGATAATATTATATATATTTTTATAATTTATATATTAATACAAATATTTTTATTTACTTATACTATTTTTAGTGTGATTTTTCATGGGGAATGAAGAGATCCAAATATTCTTATTAATGCAATATTATACTCATTTTTTCACTTTTTAATCTATTTAGTTAATATAGGAATATTTATTCTCAATATATTCCAACAATAAATTAATATAGAAAATTTTTATAGTAGTATGATGTAGTTTTTATTCATTATATAACATAATTTTACAGAATAATACATATTTATAAACTTGTTGTTTATTATATTATTCACCCATAAGAAATATAGAATTTGATCATTATTCATATATATTATGGTAAAATAGATGAGGTTACTTCAATTTCTTGGAATCCTATAGTTCCCATGTCACCTCCTCATAATTATGGTATCCCCGTTATACATTGACGTTGTGATTTATCTTGAAATATATAAATTCATCTCTATGGTATAATATCATCACCAGCTAATCCTAAAAATAGATATCATTTTAAAACTACAACTCTTATGAATTAAATTATGTGATGGACGTGGTATCTATTTTTCCAAGAAATATACATGAAATACATCATGTACTTGAAAAAGAATTTGTGTGACTAATAGTATAGAGACCACAAATTTGATTAGATTGAGAGTCTCTGAATGGAAAATGTGTCTAAGAATTAACATTTCCCTTTCCAAAAATATAATTATCTAATTAATAATATATATATATATATATGTCTGTGTATGTGTGTGTGTGTGTGATGTAAAAAAGTATCATTGATCTAAAAAAACATTTCATTAAAATGATTGTTAGTATAGCTTGTTTGTTGACTCGAATAATCCCTGATGTGTTAGTAAATGGTCTTGACCATTTATAAAATTTCTTCAACCATTTTGGATCCTAAAATTATGTGTATTATAACATTATAAAAATTTAATTTGTTTTAAATATCTCCACAAAATGGATTTATTTCGACCAATTTGGATTCTTGAGTATAAAACATTATTTTATGATAAGTTGACAAAATTAACATGATTGTCCTATCATCTTTTAATATATATAGATCACTCTCATAGCAAGAAGTTTATGTTTCTAGATAGTCATCTCAAATTGGACATCAATTTGAGAGTTATTATAAATATTAATCATCATGATCCTTCCTAGGTACCTTCATAATAAAATAACCATTCCAACACTGGAAAGGCCAAAAGGGATTTAGAGATCCCTATGAGTTGTCAAAAAGAACCTGATATCATAGAATATAAAAAATGGAATGGTTTTTTCATATAAAAAGATGAATAAATATTTATAATTCAGAAATAACAAAAGGAAACACCACATCAAAAATGGTAAGTTATTTATAAAGTTTATAAAATCATAATGTTCCATCCCAATGTAACAAATTATGGAAGATAAAAAACCCATGTCCCAAAAGACAAAATACTCCAAGATCAATGTAGTCGAAGAAAATATCCATTGCCAAAAGTTGGTTTCCCATATCTAAAACCTAGAAGAAAGAATTCTCAAAACACCCAAAGGAAAAGTTAGGGTGTGAGCTAAACTCATAATAGGGTCTCACCTTGTGTTCCACACTAATATTCAATAATAATGTCCAAATGTTTCATTTACTTTTAATAAAACATGCATTTAAGTAAATGATCACATGTAATCAAATAATTATTTCCATAAATTCATGTAAACATTTTAAATAATGGATTAAAAATAAATTTATATAAAATTATTTATACTCATTCCCAAGATATATGTAAATTAGTTATAAGAATAATAGTAGAATATCATATAATAAAAAATGATCAACATTATTATCTTGTAATAGGTATGATAGTTCCAGGCTATGGGATCATCATACACTCATTTTGTGACAAAAGTAATGTCTGCACATGTACGTTAGACAATAATCAGATAAGTCTAATCAATCTCCTTCCGAGGACAATATCTTCTATCACATTTACGCTACAGTATTAATGTGTTTATATATTTCAAGGTAAATTTCAACCTATCATGTTTTTCCCAGATAACACACTAACTACCAAGTTTTCCTTATTATTGAAACATAATAAATAATAGGTATGTTATTTTGAAACTACATAAAATTCAATTTCACCATTTCCAATTTCAATATATAAATTTCTATTTGAAAACCAATATAGAGGGTTTTATTTAATTCATTTCATTTTTTGGGGAAAACATATATATGATTTCTTTAAGAAACAAATAATCCGTTTTTCTAAAATACCAATTTCATAAAAAAAATTTCCAAATGAATTTTACAGATCTATAAAATTCAAATCAAACCCCAATTAACCAGAATTGGGGGTTTTAAAAAATTTCACAAGTTTAAAAAATATCTATTGTGATCTATACCAAATCAATAATTTCATATTTTAATTGAAATAAATCGTAAATAGTCAAATATAATCCTGATTAAATTAAATGAACGGTCTTAATTGGTACCAGCTACCATTGAACATGGGATATCCTAACACAACACCCACAAAGAGAAACTCCAATGAAGAACAATGATTATTGAGATCCCCAAATCAATCGTAGACTCAAGATCCCAAAAAGGTATATTATATCCCTCCTAAATATGATAATCTAACAAACCCCTAGGATGACATAGAGTATATAAAAGTAGAAAGAGGACAAGAGATGATCCATTATTGGGGAGATATTAAACAATATTTTTCCAGATTTTTTCCATATATGAAAGGGTTTGAGGACTTAAAATTTCACATTGAGAGCCCTCTCAAATATTGAAAATCTGATATCCTATTTTAGGGTCGATTGGGGGTCCAAAATAGGGTTCGTGAAATTTTTAATGAATTGTTTGAATTCATTTTTCCTATTCGTAAGGATAGTTTTGAAGGACCACACAGTTTCTCAAATCGTCCAGAAAAATAAATCCCCCTTCCAAGGGTGTGAAACATTTCAATGAGTTTGGAACCTAATTTTTTAAGCAATGAGCAAGTGGTGAAAAATCTTACTTCAATGGTTTTATTGGATTTCAATAGCATGGTGAACCATTTGGGAAAATTTTGAGCCAAACGTGTGTATACCAAGAGCCATATATATTTTTTAGACTTCTTCCTGAAAAAACCTAAGAAAAAACACAACTAAAGGATGATGAACAATATGTCCAGGAGTATATTAAATTAATAATACGATCTTATAACTTCCCTGTCGTAGAACATTTCTATCCCTAAAAATCCTTTCAATAATCCTCCATGTATAAATGATGAGTCAATTTATCTCCCATCGTGGCCTCACTCTCTCTTTTGTCCCATGAATATTAAAGACGTACTACCATATCACTTGAATGGAAAGGTACCATCCACGCAAAATATACAATTGATTAAGAATAAATTATGATTAATGGATGTGTTGTAATAGAAAATGTAGGGTCAATTTCAATGTCACTCCAATTCTAAATGTGAGATGGATCAAAAAATACTATTTCTAATATATTACATAGAAAATGTTGTGTATCAATGTCAACTATAGTGGAAATTTTAAATGGTAAGAAACATTACCCACCTACTCAGCAAGCAAAAAAGGATCATCAAAAATAGGAGAAAGTTTCACTTTCATACCATGTTTTCAATGACCCAAATGATGTGAAACATTTATGAAAATATGGTCACAAACTAAAAATTACCACAGCCTATGGTAACAATCAACATAAGATTTATACTAGCTATGTTATGTTAAAATTATTTTACAAATAAACTGAATCTTTTTTGAATTATCTATAACAAAGTTCAGTCCGTCCAATGAAAATTCCATGATATCTAACTAAAAAACATATATTTTTATGGCCTACCCTATAAAGCCTCAAAAAGATACATCTTGATAACAGATTAGTAACTGTTGTTATAAGAAAATTCGACCAATCCCATAGGTCATCCCAATATATAAAAAATTCATGAATGTGCGCACAAAGCATATTCTCAATAATATGTATTTCTCCCTCTATCAATCCAACTGACTGTGGATGGTATTCCATAATCAAATGACCATGATATCTAAGTACCTTAAAAAGGCCTCTAAAAAGTGAAAAGTAAAATGAATATTTCTATGTGAGACTATAACAGATGGAACTCTATGAAAAATAATATTAACACTCATAAAAAGAATTATAATATTTTCAACTTCTGCTGCATAAAAAAAGTGTATAATTTAAGCTAATTTAGTCATCAAATTGACCAAAACGTAAATATCATTTTCATTTTTCTGGGTACGCAGAAACCCAACCAAAATGTAGATAGAGATATGATCCCACTTCTTTGTTTTCATTAAAGTTGATAAATAAATCCGAAAGTTATATAGTTTAAAATGTTGTCTTTTACGCATATATTATAATGAGAGACATATTCAGCTATGTCTAGTCTCATAGTCGGCCACTCAAATAGATGTTGAATGTCCTAGAACTTATTAAAGGATCCTAGGTGAATTTCCAACTATGAATTTTTTAAATAATACATCAACCGTTATCTTACCACTAATAAAACAACAAAATGATTATGAAAACATAAAATACACTCTATGTAGAATGATCACTCAGTACCATTCTCCCAATCATGAATAGAGTATCTAATACTATAGAGAACATCATCAAGTTTATGTTCCCAAATAATCATCTCACTAATTTTGGAGGTCAAGTATTCACTCACCAAAAACCTCATCCATAGATTCCAAAACAACAATATGAAACAGTTAATAAATATCCATCATCTCCCACTATTTTGATATATCATTAATGTCATGGGTTAGATGATTCTTACCCAATGCATCAACAATGATATTCCCTTTCACCAGGGTATAAGGGATGTTAAATTTAATATATTACATGTATTCCATACAATACCTTTGGATGATATTATAACATTTTAGAGATAATATTTAACTTGTGTTATTATTATCGGATTACATAGTGATATTTTCTTCCAAAAAGAAAATGGAACTATCTATTAAAAAAATCATTATTATTGGAATTTAAATATAATGGGTCTTGTAATTCATCAATTATGGACGAAATTATCAAGAATCATAGGAAACCACATGATCACTCTGCATAAGAACATAGCTCAAACCAGGACCTTATTCATAATAGATGACACGATACCCATGACCATCCTCTAGAAGAATCATAAACAGTACAATATTCCAAAAATGACACAACTCAAAAAAGAATAAACCAAACAATGTCAAACCCAAGAAAATATTACCCCTTCTGAGTTAAAATAGTCATTAAAGAATCCAACAATAAGAAGTCCTTTTTAAATCAGGCATAATAACCATCAAAACCAAAGAAACTATGGATCATAAAGAGATTTTTCATATGATCTCACATGAAAATATTTTTCAATTATACATGATCAACAGAAATAGAATGTTACAGAACTGTGTTCCCTAACAACATCACATACGAAATCCAGAAATCACATTTTGATATATTGGAATAAAGATAGTGATTTATCAATAATTCTAAAACTTATCTCAAATGAGTCTAATGATCTGCCTCATACAAAGAGGAAGCATGGATGAAATCCACAAAGACTACCATGAATATATAAAGATACTAATGGGATATCCTATTCATTATACTGATAAAAGTTATGATGTAATTGGTTTTACAAAAAGTAATGAAAATTTTCTCATAATGGCCACTCTTTCTCTGGAAGATGGTTTTTCAAACATCATAATTTTATTATTTCTTGAATACTGATAACCAAATCCAATATCAATATTATAAAACCAATTCTCCCCCTTCAACTGTTTAAACGTATCTTTAATTCATAGATAAAAATACATATTCATTAAAATTACTCTATTGAGATTTCTTGTAATCAACAAAAATGTGAATTGACCCGTCATTTTTCATATCCATGTAAACACGAATTACCCAAGGTGAGACACTTGGGTATATATTTTCATTCTTTAAAGGATAATCCAATTGAGACTACAACCCTTTATCTTTATTTATCTCTATAGGGTAATAGAGAATAACTATTGGCATAGTATCAGACACTAACTTAATAGAAAACTCAACACCCTCAGTGGTGTGAAAATAGAAAAGTTAGAAGGAAATACATCAGGAAACTTGATAAAAAATGGAGGGAGTTCATCAATAAAATATTCTCACTGCATTTAAAATTAAAACACTGATATCACTCTCCTTAACTATAGATAAAAAAGGTATGCCTCTACTCGAACTCATGTCGCTTTTTCCCTATAAGAAACTTGACACCCTATTAGGCGCCATAAAGGAGACCCATCAATGATAACAATAAATTCAGACTTTGATAGAAATTATCAAATCCATTCCAAATACGACATCAATATGATTCATTTTGAGAACCCAAAAATACCAATATTTCTCAATATATGAAATGTAGAACACACAAGTAGGACATTAAAATGACCCAAATATCCCTCTCTCACACTGTCTATTCTGGACGGGGGAAGTCATATCAATAAAAAAAGATAAAATCATCTTGAGAAAACATAAATGATTCGAAATACTAGTCACACTGAACAAATAATATAAAAAAATACCAAATAAATTAGTAACTAAAAAGGAGTTTAAGAGAGGTGACCCCCTTATTCCAAGCCATCCGATGGTCATCCCTGCTGTTAAATACTATGTGGATGCAACCTCTTCCAATTGGGATTGTTTGAAATCCATAACCCCCTAATTGAAAAAGCCTCAGCTTAAGGTCAGAGTTAATCCTGGTCATATCACTAAATAAGATTTCAAAATATATAACTAAATTAATTATAAAATTATAAAAAAAATCAAATGTTAAGATATTTGGATAATCTTTAATAGAAACTCTATTCTTAGATCACAAGATCTCAAATCCAAACACCATAATAGGAAACTCAAATTAAGAATTCTAGATATAGATATCGTGAGATAAAAGCAAGATTCATGATCCCAAAATAGGCGTTTAGAATTATGATCAATCATTCCCAATGAACAAGTAAAAGAATTAGGGGGGAGATAGAGAACAATAGAAGAACTCTTAATAGAGAGATATCAAAGGATGTTAGACAATCTTTGATTATCTTCACATAGGGTTTTGAGAAGATATTATAAGTTTTTGAGAGCCTTATCATCCATGTGAATTGAGATATCAAATGTTATATGTGATAAGGGTCCCAAAATTGTGATCAGAAAATTCTAAAATAATTTTCAGAATTTTTTTCCCTTTTACATGGTTAGCTGGGTAGGGCCACATAGGTTTTCAAACTTCACACTATAAATATGCACCCCCTTCATGAGGAATTGTTCTACTATGTGGTCAAATTCTTCCTATAAGTGTTCACCAATTTTGAAATATCTCACTACCCGAGTTTTCATGGTTTTCAATAGTTTGGAACATGTTTTGGGAAACCATTTTCCAACTATGTATAGCCCTAGAGCATTCAAAACAAATCAATCATCTTCCCAAAAAGAACCAAGAATAAGTAAATTTAAAAAACGATCAAATGTGGGGCTAAGAGTACCTAAAATTAGTAACATGATTTTACATTGACATTTAATTTAGATTTTAGATAATATTGATGATTATTCCAGAACATAGAGCTAAATCGCATATCTTGATCAGATGTAATTGATAGTGGTTTACTACAATTCTTAACCACTTATCCTATGTTTATCATGGAATGTTTGTAGAGTGATAAATATTCCCTAATTGTAATGACATAAGAATTTTTTTTAAAATGATCCACCACAACCCATATAGCATGATTTTCTATTATTTTCATTTTCAGAAATGTAACATTGTCCCTGGTGATGTTTTACCCTTTTGATGTAGCTATGTGTAATGGTTTCACCATATCATTGGATTTTTACCTTTAAACATTCACCTGTTGATATCCCATGTATTTTTTTGTATATGTTGTGTTATAATTATTTATAATATTCAAAAAACATCTCTTTAAGATATCTTCTTTAATCATCATGTTCTAGATGTTGATTGTGAAGGTTGATTTCTGTGCATCATTAAATAACTCCATCTTATCTAATATTTTATGATTCACTAATTTTTGATAGAAATATTAAAACTAATTTTTCTTAAAAATTGAATTTTTAGGATTTCCCTTTTTTTATATCATTGACTGTCACATGTATTTCAACATCATCGCATTGAGTACGATTATCATCTCCTAAAAGGATGTTTCAGTAATTATTTGATAATGTATGATGATGTTACTTCCTTTATTATACATATGTACATCCTTTTATAATTCAATGAATATTTTATCCTTCTAAATTATCATTGTTTAAAGTTTGTAAATTATTTTCTATAAAGAGCATCTACAATATAATTTTATTTTGTTAGATGGTTGTTTACTGATAATCCATAGTACTCTACCATATTTAACCATATTTGTTGACCCATATTAAAATATTTGTGTGGGAATATATATTTTAGAATATTATGATCCATATATATGTTACACATCTCCCCATAAGGATAGGTTTTCTAACTCATTAATGTAACAATCACTATAGGGAACTACAAATCACGTGTTGTGTAGTTATACTCAAGGAGTTAACACTAAATAGAGGTGTATGATATCCAATTTTCATTCTACATTAGTACTTATCCAAATAAATTTTTGTGAACATAATTGTACACAATGATATGTTTCAACGAGATAGAGGGTAAAGGATATTGGTGTGGTAGGCCTCATTTTTAACCATTGAATTTTGCTTCACATTCATCACAATTAAAACATTACTCCCATTCAATCCTTCTTTTTTAATGGGTTTGAAAGTCATTTTAAGTTGGTCCAAAACATCAGTAATACCCATAATGTGCACAAAATATATAGATATTGGTAATACATGGTGTTCATTACCCCTACATGATTAATATTATCATAGTAGGGTCCACATATATCTATTTTCCGGTTTCAGCATGCCCCCACAAATTATTATTCCTTTATATAGAACTCACATTTATCATTATTTTCATATATCCTATATATTCACCATATTTATAGTACATAAAAAATTTACTTCAGGATCCTCTTTTATATTAGAAAATACAATAATTTATTTTATAAAAATAGCCAAAAATTTGTTAAGGTAATATCTAAGGAATCTATTCATTAAGACCATGGAAAATGATGGAGCATTAGTGTGTTTGAAGGGAATCACTATGAACTCATTATTTACTAACCTCATTTGAAATTATATTATGGTAATATATTCCTTACATGAAATTAATTGGTTATATCATTAAAAATATTCCACCTTAGAGAAATAATGTTTGCAACATATTTTATAGAATAACTACTCTCTATGGTAGGGAATACTTCATGTTTATCATTATTTTTTGAGTTCATGATAATAATTTCAAGGTTTAAATGATCCATCCTTATTTTTGATGAAAAGGATTGGATGAACCCAAGATGAATAAGTCATGAATATAAAAACCATGTATATATAATCTTGATACTACTTAAACAGATCATCCAACTAAATGGTGTCCATTCGATAATGATTCATGGATATGGAAGAGATCTAGGTATAATTATATTTTAGAACATATCCTCTTGATAAAGATTGTTACCATTAATCTCTTCATGGAAGACATATGTATAACCCCATACAATGGGGGTGTATTCAATAATTATTATATCTTCTATAGATAATTTGTTCAATTTGTGGTTTCACATATGAAAATAATACTTGTACATTATAATAATATTCGAAAAGATATTTGTCATAATCCTTATAGTTTTATAGAAACATTGAAGGACTTTGGATATAAAGACTAAAATATCTCCCTTAGATATTTTTATTGTATTTATATAATTATAAATAACACATTCCCCATATAAGAATAAAATTCAATTAAATAATGTATAAACCTATTTTCCAAGATCATCAATCCACAAACATAGATGATGGTGAGTTTTATATTTAGTATATAAAAATTAATCTATTTTCTATTCTCATAGAATACTCGACCCATATGTTTTGAGGTGGTATTAAAATAGATATACTAAAAATTAAATCAATTAATGAAAGTGTAGATCTCTTATCATATAGATTATTTTAATTTTAGAAAAGTATAATTATCAAACCTTTCATTGTTTTAACGTAGTTACCAACATTTACTATATCAAAAACAATCATTAAGATGAAAATACAGAAACTAAAAATCATATTAAAATGGAAAATATTAAAATACAATAAATTTCTTATAAATGTCACATATTTTTAATCATACTAGTCTCCATGTCCCACTCTAGTTTATCCAAGGTAGTTTTTTAGTTGGTTTTCAAATATAACAATTTATTCAGGTAATTCGTTATGGTTTATAATGATTTTTTTAATCTATCAAATAATATCTTCCATGATGTTCACAATTGGTGTATAGTAATGCCTCATTGTCATGAAAAAGGTTTTGGTTAAGTTAATACCCAATCCACCATTTTTTTACTAACCAAATTTAAAATTGTTACAGGGAAACATCAACTTGTAGTATCCATACATGGATGTAATTTCTCTAAATCCACTCCTTTATCAATTAAATAAATTTAAATCGTATTTTCATATATATTGAATTACCCATAGGGTTACCACTACATTATTCAAGAGCTAATAAACATAAAAAATAGAATTTTATCTGGTGCTAGGTATAGCAACCCAGGCCATTTTACACATATTGCTAAAAAACATTTAATTCAAATATCCCATATCCACAACCCAAATATGTAGAGGCCTAATGATTGTGATGTATATGTTCATAATACATAATAATGAATCTATACAAGAAATTATCCATTTTATTCTCCATAATTGTTCTCAAATACATTTTTTCTCCTAAAACCACATATGATATCCTAGGGAATACAAAATAAAAAAAATTGAGCAATAAATCCTATTATAGTAATACAATTGATAATGAAACATTACATACACATAAAAAGTCATGCCATGGTATAATAACTGAAAAAACTCATGAAAAATCATATGGGAGAACACAAAAACTGTATAATAATATTATCGAAAAAATAGGAATTTTAAATCAAAATATAACATTAAATGAACATAAATCAGACAAATGGCCAAGAAAACATCAAATTTTGGGAAAAATCCCAATATGGATTAAACCTACAATATAATTGCAATAATAAAATCACATTACTAAAAAACATTACACATTATTTACTATCAATATATAGGTACACCCATCATAAAATGTACAAACATATGTGTTTTATATATGTTAATCAATTATAAAGAATAAATATAATGACTTCAGAAGGAAATAAGTGTGTTAGATAACCGTGAAACATAACATAACACGATGAAATATCGTAATGGTATATATAAATGAAGCAATTTTATTTTTATTGGATGTTGATAAGTGTAGTAAAATATATTTTTTTATATGAATTGAATACTATAAACAGAGCATAGAAATATTATTTGAAAGGCACCTCAATATTCGGGTATTAGGAAAAAGGGTAATGAAGTCGAGGAGAATAATGGAAAAATAATTTCCATAAGACAATAAATAATATAAAATAGTTTTCCATGATAAAAATATTGATTTTAGAAAATTGGGTTGGTTTAATATATTTTTAGGATTTGTACTTGAAATGGAAAAAAGAAATAGAGATGGTCCCTTTAATTCTGTTTTCATATAAATGTTAAATTTAAAAGGGAACCATTTAAAACATTTATATCCTAATCAAGAAAGGATGAATCATGAAATTTATATATTTTTTGGGCATATATAAAAAATATATAATAATTAAATAACAATTTAGAGTATGGAATTTATTTAAGAGAGAGAAAAAATAACCCGAATAAAAATAGGGTGGATCAGTGAGATCCTATACCAGGTTCCAGAATCATTCCTCACATGATCATAATTTCATGGATAATCAAACAAGAATAATTATTTAAATAATTTCTAACATTTTAAATAAATATTTAATTTTCTATAATTATATATATTTCATGTATAACTATATTAATATGATATAATGTTCAGTTTTTATCTTCTTAGGGTGTTTATTTAATTATTTGAAGGTATGAACATGTGTGGATAATTATTGATGATCTTTAATGAAAAAACTAAGACAATAATTTAGAAAGGAGATTTTACTAAATTCATTAAAATATTTATAAATGGTCTAAAATATTATTTTCTGTTCCAAAATATTGATAATTAATTTAGAAACAATGTTATTTTTAAATGATAGTTCATTTAAGCGGTTTTACCAATCAATATAAAAATATTTTTATTGATTATTATGTAATAATATTTATTATGTAACATAAAATAATTATAATATTATTATTATCATCTTAAATGGCCTTAATAATATAACTATAACCATATATGATGGATATGATGAAAATATATATATATCTGTTCATGGAGGTAGTGAACCAACCATGTGGTAAACAACACATTCTTTTTATAATCTAAATAGGATGTATAATATGTTTTTTTAAAATAATAATATTTTAATAGTATATTATGATTTTGATTCTAATATTTATAAGAGGATGAAAAACAAAAGTGTGTCAGAGAATATAAAAAAATAAATGAAATCTCCTTTACAGTTTACCTCTCCATTTGGATGTCTCTTTTAGGCTACCCCTTATGTATCTATATAATGGTATTTGGATGAGGCTAGTGGTACTAGGAAATGGGGGAGATTAATGTTAAGGGAATGTGGTATAAATGTTTCATTTCAATGGATTATATATTTTTTCAAGAAAGGGTGTTACTTATAAGGAAATGAGAGATAGGTGCATTTGAATTGTACAATCAGTAGTTTATAATTATGGCTCAGGAATACCAATATATATGAATGTATTAACCATATAAAATAAATGATGCATTTAATTTTTACTAATTGTTTCATACATCTTCCATGTCTCGAAAAATCTGGTATTTAGCATATATTATTAAATGGTGAATTTTTTTATATTTTACTATTTTGAAATAAATGAACTATTTTAGAAAAGACCCTAACTTTAAAAAAACATTTTTTTAGAAAACTAGATACATAAAATTAATTACGTTTAAAAATTTGTAATAAAAATTTTAAAAATATAAATTTTAATTAAATTAATTTTTTATTTTAAAGACACAAAGCTAAATATTTTGATAAATTTATTGGACCCTTTAAAAAATTACTTCTTGTCTCATTAATTTTTTTTATTATTATAATAAAACAATATATAATTTTATAACCCCATTTAAAATTAAATTAATATTCCTACTTGTTATAAAAATGGAATTAAAATATGTATATTTTACAAAAATAAAAACATTTTTATCTTTTATCGAATTTATTTTATTATATCATATATATATATAATGTGTTTGGGGGTCCAATTAAATAAAAGACACATACACAACAAACATCAGCTTCAAAGGAAGGATATATTTCCCCCTTTGGGATAAACCACCTATGAATCCTTATTTATTTTATTGGGATAAACTAAATTTTCAGTGGGCTTCAAGACCATGATTCTGTGGGATCAAGCACATCCAAAATTTTATTTTTTTGATAACTTATTTTCTAATGTTTATATTGAATGGTATTCAATTTTAATGGCCATATTTATAATAAAAATTTACATTTCGAATTATTATAATAAAATTTTGATGTTTTGATCTTCTGTTGTGTTTATATTGTATAATATTACATTACTAAATATTGAAAATTTATAATATTTTGGGTTTTTCCACACATGGTATCCCAAATATTTATAATAAAACAATATTAGGACGTCACAAGGAAGTATCATTGATTTTTATTTTTTTTTATAATTTTAGGTATTAGTAAAAAGGTATAAAGTTTTCAGAACATTGGATGTATGTTTTTATTATGCTTATCTAGAACCTACATGTTATAATTCCATGATACCATTTTTGAAACAACACATGTCATTTTAAAATAAATTTTTTTCATTTATTATTTATATAGTAATTGATATATATATATATTATATTCAATTGTTTACACGGTAAAATTAGTATAATGGTTAAAACAATATTTTAAAAAAAAAGAGGATTTTTTTCTAAATTTAAATGTGGAAATGATTAAAACCTTTTTTCACTTTTATAAGTTATTTTAGGAAAAATATAATTCTTAATTATAATAGGGATATCAGAAATTACATTGGAAAAATTTCTGTTATTTTTCTGATTTATTCATTTTTTGTTGAATAATGAAAAATTAATCATTTTAATTTAAAATAACATTTTATTCATATTTATTTACACTATTAGATAATAATTGTGAGTTATTATAAATTATTATTAGATTTATTTTTACTATTTAATACAAATTATGTCATTGGAATCTATTCCACAATGAAATTTCACATAAAAACTGTGTGAGCTTTTGATCATTTTACATTAAATACTTCTTTTCTAATTATGTCAATATGATTAATTAGTAATTAATTTTTTAATTTTTTTTTATTTGAAATATTTATTACTATATTTGAAACCATAATAATCAAATTATGTAAATATGACCATTTAATTTTTGGACATTATGAATAGTAAATTTATGTATAATTTTTGTCCATGGGTAAGGGTATATCACGTAATTATTGGTAAAAATTATATTATAATAATATGTGTCTTCCCTAAAATATGTCCTAATTTAATTTTATGAATTTTTATAACGAATATGATATTTAGGTTGATTTTAGGATAACTTGGATCCACTTGGATAATATTAATGCATTTATAATATTATATTAAATGAATAGTTATTATTGTTACACTATTTCTTTCAAGAGGTAAATTTTTATTATTATATTATTATAAAAGGGATATCTTAGACTATAAAAATTATTTATAATGATAAAATGAGTAGATACATAATGGTAGTTAATTTATAATTTTTAGGAAATAGATAATTATATATAATTGAGGCATAATGATGGTGCAATAATTTATTAATTATTAAAAGAATGAAATAGATAATGTTATATATTTACAAATAAATCTAATTTAACCTAATTATTTACATATAAGAATTATGGATTACTTTTACATGTCAATGATGTTTGAAAAGTGTTTTTTCATCTATAACATGATGTTATGATATGTTTTATAAGGTTAGTAAATGAATATTGTCAATGTTAACACTAATGGTATTTTAAAATATATAATATTTTATTAAATGATAAAAAATTTATAAAAATCCAATACTCATCCAATAAGTTGTTATATTTCCTAAAATATTATAAATTACACTTTTATTAGACGTTCAGAAAGTTAGGTAAGTATATTAACTCTCACAGTATAAATTAATCAATATAAATGTAAGAGTTAAAAGGGTTAAAAAACTATAAATAATAAATAAATATTAAAAAAATGTGTTATTTTCAATAGATTACTATATTTCAATACTTCCTCATTTGATATTTTAAATTAATATCTTTTTTCTGTTTTGTAATTGTAATTTAATTTATATTAATTTAATATTTTGATGAATTCCATGACTACCCCTCCCCTCTCTTGTAAAAGGATACTAATTCCTATATTTATTCACGAAAAAAACTATTATTTTGTTGCCAATATATGATAAGATACATTTCTAGAATCCTTCTCCACATTCTTGGGGCCTTATTTTAGTTAGAACAACCTCTTTAGTGGTGTAATGTTGTTCAGGGAAAGTTATCATCAAAACCAAATGTATCATTTTTAATCAAGTGTTTCTATTTTAGTTCTATTTCTAGTTCCTTAAAATATTAATCATGCATCAATCAGAGTTTGTTTAATAGGGTACACTATGTTTGATAACATACATGATACACCACATTTTGCATAAATGAACAACTTAATAATATTAGTTAATATGATAGTTAACATATTGTCATTATAATGGTTGGAATGAATTGGAATAAATTAATTATTAAAATTTGGTTTACACAGGTTTATAGAATTATTCTATTGTTAGAAAATTAATTAAGAAATTAAAAAGAAAAAAATTGAATATAAAATATATGTTTTTCGGAAAAAACTATTTAAATTAAATTTAGTGAGATTTTATAATAATAAAATCACTATTGATGATTTTATAATAAATATAAATCTAATGAATAATTTGAAATTCTTATTATATATGTTCTAGAGAAGATATAAAATCAAATTCAGATTTTTAGATAAAAGAAGTATTTTAAAAAAAATATTGTTTTTCCTCCTTCGATGGAGAATACATTTTGAATATCATATTAACACATTTAAATGTTTAATTTGAAAAATAGACATTTTATATGAAATAGGGTCCTCGATATTTAGTTTGGATATATTTTTTGAATTTTTGGAAAAAAATTATATTTTACAGAATATTGAAAAATATCGTATTTTAATTCAAAACTGATTGTTCCTCTAATCTATTTATATTGTTAGATTATCCTATCAAAATGTTTTATGGTATAATTTGATAATGTTTTTATTATTTATTATGTTGTATATCATTGGATTATTTTTCAAATTTTAATTAAATAAGAAAATATTGTGATATTTTAAACATTTATCTTTAAAACCAAGTTTTCTTTATCCATCAATGATCTAAGTGTTAAACATTATTTAACCAATTCAGTGAAATAAATTTTAAAAATGAACATACATGGTTTTACATAGTTTGGAAAAAAATTTCTAATAGTGTCAACATATTTTTTTGAGAATAGTAACATTAGTATTTTATTTACAAAAATTTAAGGTAAATATGATAATTACAGATAAAATTAATATTAAAATATTATAAAATTTTCCTAAAATTATCATATTTTTATTGACAGATTTATAATCGAACATGACCATCCCTGGGCCAATATTGTGTACTTTGAAAGCAACTTGGGTTTCATTATGATATTTAAAAAATTTAATTTTATGTATAAGAAAATATGTCATAAATATTTCAATTCTTAAAAACAATTAATATGGGTTATGTAAGTTATATCATCGACCAAGAATATCCCATAGAAAGACAAAAAATATTTTTCCTACAAAATGGTACTTTATTTATTATATTTATAAATTAAATAATATAATTTAATTATGATTCAAATATGATGAAGTATTAAATTTATTAAATAAAGAATCAAATAAATGATTTCAATAATATAAAAATATATATAATTTCATATATTTGATGAAATCAACAAATTTTACTGTTGAATATGACATGTTATGACATAGATAAGGTAGTTTTTTTAATTAATGATGTTATGATGTTTTAAAAAAGTCATGTAATGAATACTGTCACAATTGACTTAATCAATATTTTCAAATATAAAATATTTAGAAATTGATATTATATTTATAAAAATATAATATTTGGAAAACATGTTTATATAAATCTATATATTTCATTAAAGATTCATTAATTTTATGTTTTCTAGGATTTGTTAATAATTAAAACCTCTAAGTGTAAATTACTTGATAAAACGGTAAGAGTTATAAGGGGTTAAATAAACAATTAAAGTATTAAAAATTAACAAATATTTTTATTTTTTATTTTATGATTATATATCAACCCATACTCATTCTATGTTCTAAATAAATGTTTTTAGACCCATTTAGAGTTGATATTTAATTTATATTAATTTAATACTTTTTATATTTCCAATGGCGCGCCCCCCTCTCCAATAAAAAGGCACTCGTTCTTCTTTCCTAGAAACAAATTTGAAAACATTTTTGATTGACCAAGATCTACCCAAACCCTTCCGAGAATTCCTCCCTGCAATCTTGTGGCCTTATTTTAGGCATAAAATCCTTTTTAGTGTTGTTAATTTGTTCTTTAAAGGTGATCAATCGATAAAGAGGAAAATAAAGTACGTACGTGACCATCCATATTTGAGGTAAGGGACTTTGTCTTAGTATCAATTCACTGATGGATATTTTAATATTATACAACATGTTATTTTATAATGTTCATAATCAACCCCTTTTAATTTTAAATCATTCGAAGGTTTTCAAAATTAATCATTTTATATGGAGTGTTATACTTTCATTGCAATACAATAAAATCAATGTTTTTAATGTATGCAGCGACAACGAATTATCTGCCGCTATAACCATTAATTTGTATTTGGAAACCTATATAATCCCCAATGTTTTAAAATGTAAAATTAATCCTTTATTCATTTTGTTGGTGATTTTTTATTGAAAGTGGTTTTGAATGGGGATTTATTATTTCAATGTCTTGAAATGATTAATTTTGATTACATATCAAATATTATGAGTGAAATGTTGATAATTGCAATATTTTAGTTGTTATGATCATATAATGGTACCTAAAAATTTTAGGGGTGGTTACATGATAAAACAAATACAGGTAGTTCTGTGAGTAATCAAATTTGGGTGGTTATGTGATAAACAAAATATGGGTGGATCCTTAATAAACCATAGAAGGGTGGTTGCGTTATAACCACCAATGCATTGGTTATGGATATAGGCCATATTGATATTCCATTGATAAGAAGTATATTTATGGAATTAGGTAGTATTGTTATTCAATTAAAGTATTATTATGTCGCATGTTACATTTATATGTTATATGGTTTATTCTATGGGTTTTATGGAAATATTTTGATTACAAGTAGGGTATGAAATTATCTTATATTATATATATTGTATTTAATACTTCATAATGATGAAAAGTATTACATTATGATAATTAATTCATGGTTAATATGTTTTCTCAATAAAAAAATTTTACTTCTTAGTGTATCCCTTACTAAGCTTTTTATACACATCTGAAATTTTGAAAGGTTATTCACATGACTTAAAAAATAATAGAGTCAATGATGTGATCAGGAGAAAGTTATTATGTTTAAACATGAAATGAAACCATATTTATTTTATTTAATGTTTTTTATGAAATTTTTTAGTAGTGAATAGATGTGTCGACATTATAATATTTAAGTTGGTGTGTATGATTTATTTCCCAATTCACTAATTCTCTAGTCCTAAAAAGATCCTATATGGGAAATAATGTCAAATTATTGAAATAATTTAAAATTATGTAATGTTTAAGTCTACATCCATATAGTTGACATTAAATGGAGGTTTAGAAAAATTTATTGTTTGGGGTGATATTTAAGCATAAGTAAGAAGTTATATAAAACAAAAATGGTTTTTATAGTAGACATAGTCATGTTTATTTTAAATAAATTAAATGTGATTGAGAATATATGAATACGTATATATTAGTCTTTATCTAATTCATAATATAGTATATGATTTTATTACTTATAAACTCAAAATAACCATTTTGGTTTTAGTAAATAGATTGTTCTAGTAGGAACCATATTAACTTTGGATGTGTAGGAAAATTTGGTGGTTCTTGAAATAAGTAACTGAATAAAATATAACATATAATGATAACTCTTATGATTATTCAAAAACTATAATAAGATGTCATAATTATCCTCTATTACCACGGTGAGTTTTCTAATGCATCATATATGAGAGAAAAAAGTCCATGTGGTTGGTTAAGTAATAAAAAAATGGTAAATATATTCAACAACATTTGTGTTGATGATGTAAAAAAACAAATTGGAAAATGTTTTAAATTTATGGGAAGATGTTATAGATGTGGTATTGAAAGTCATAAATGTAATGGTCCGAAACTTTATGGTCCATTCCATTTCAAAAATCTGGTGTTTGAGGTCTTCCTGGGGGTCATGGGGACATACCCAACACATTTCCAATTTTATAATTCTACAAATAGTTCCATCGTTGAGACCGATGTGAACAGTTCCATCAGTGTGACCGATGTAAACATTTTCATCTGTGGGGCCGATGTGAGAAGTTCCATTGGTGCGACAGGTGTGAACATTTCCATCAGTGAGACCGATGTGATCAGTTCCATCGGTGAGTCCGAAGTGAAGAGTTTAATCAGTGAGACCAATGAGAACAGTTCCATCGGTGAGACCGAATTGAACAGTTCAATCAGTGAGACCGATGTGAATAGTTACATTGTTGAGACCGATGTGAACAGTTCAATCAGTGAGACTGATTCGAACAGTTCCATCAGAGAGACCTTTGTGAACAATTCCATCAGATCGGTCTATTTTTCTATAGAGAGTACCATCGGCTAGGTGATTCGTTCTGTGAATTGTACCATCGGATCAGTTTTTCGTTCTATGAACAGTACCATCAGATTGGTCTGTCATTTTTTGAATAGTACCATCATATTGATGAGTCTAGGATCGGTGAGTCATTCTATAAACTGTGTTTCTAGGATGGTTGAGTCCAGGTTCAGTGAGTCTTTCCATGAATAGTGTTTCCCAGATCTGTGAGTCCAGGATCGGTTAGACATTACGTTAATAATGTTTCTAGGATTGGTGAGTCCAGGATTGGTGAGTACAAGATCGGTGAGTCATTCTTTGAATATTGTTTCCTTGATCGGTGAGTCCAGTATCGATGAGTCATTCTGTGAATAGTGTTTCTAGGATTGGTGAGTCCAGGATTGGTGAATCATTTTAAGAATTGTGTTTCTAGGATGGGTGAGGCCAGAATAGGTGAGTCATGTATTAGTGAGTCATTCTATGAATAGCGTTTCTATTATCGGTGAGTCTAGGTTCGGTGAGTCGTTTTTTAACAGTGTTTCCAGGATCGGTGAGTCTAGGATCGGTTAGTGTACAGTGTTTCTAGAATTGTGTACAATGTTTCCAAGATCGGTAGGTGTAAAATGTTTCCATGATAGTGAATAGTGTTTCTATCTTCCTACAATATTTCCCCATTGACATTTTCATTGCCAAAAATACACTCAAGGGTTTTTTAAGGGATTTAAGGGAAAATAAATCTCATATCTCATATAATTATTTTCCAATGTAACAAGATTCCTTTACATGGTCAAACCGTGCAGTTTAATGTGATCTGATTTTAATGGAAAATCCAGCATATGTTAAAATTTTTCTCCGTTAAATCATCAAAAGGGATGATATATCTTCCTACATCATTCTTCCTTCTTGTTCCCTAGAGCGAGACACTATAAAATTTAATTCTTCACATATGAGATGAGTGATTGATCCTTAATACTCAGATTGTTTTCCCTTGGTGTTTCTTACTGTTACATGCGCACTTTCTATTTTGGAACAGGCAACAAGTGTCAATGCTTCATTAAAATAGGATATATTTTATTGTTGTTCATTTGGGATCATCACATTTTGTTTCTCCATACCCTGTTATGGTATGTGATTTCCATACTTCTAATGTAGTTTCCTTGGGTTTCAGTTGGTGTAGTCATACAGCTACACCCTCGAGTATATACAGTTGTCACAGGATTAGGTCATCGTGTTCTTTTGTGTGGATCATTCTCGTATAAAGAATGACAAGAACTATTTGAGGTAGGGTATTCATTCCATATCTTTTCTCTTACGTGCAACTGTATAATTAGCTTGTTTTACCCCACTAGATCACAATGGAATTGACATAATAAATAATTGAACCTAATAAATAAATTGATATCGATTGTATGTTATTGCCTATATTTTCAAGATAGTTTGATATCTAATCATTATGGTGTATTATTAGTGCATGATGGAAATTGTTAAAAACATAAAGCTATAATAAAATGATATTTTTTTTATAAATATTATGAGGCATGTAAATAAATCTGGTTCTTCTTGTTGTAATTTGATGTAAAATAAATTGGTGCAGTAAACATGTTTTATTGTTTTTGATATATTACTGGTTAGGTTATACTAATTTGGAACCTACAAATAATAAATCGATTAATCCTAGATGGATTAAGGAATATGTTATTTGATAAAAGATAATTCCTATTCGTGTTCTGAGATACCATTTTGCTTGTTTAAGGTCCAATATCCCTATTGAAAATTTGTTTGTTTTCTGGATGCTTATGTTGTGATGTGAGCCTAGATGGATTTTGTGATATGTGGGGTATGGATCCCTACATGTTGTCGCAGCATTTGATGCCTAGTGTGACGAGATGCATCAGTTGTTGCATGTGGATGTCGGGGTGGACACCACGGATAATGAAATCGGCTGGATGTGAATTCTTGGATTCAAATTGATTTATATTGGTTATTTATCTGCTTTAATTTCCCCATTACTCAAGGAAACTGGTCTTTCTTACCCATATTCCATAAGGGGTGATGATGTGTGGGTTATGACATGTGCTTTTTGTGATTAGCATCTCCAGGTATCTTGGGTTTATGCTCTTGCTATAGGCGAAAATGACTCGATGGGCAGTTCATCTACTCACCGTGTCGACTACCCATGTGATTACTAGGATCGAATTATTTTATAGAATGCATTGTACTATGGGAAATAAATGTCATAAATAAATAATTGAATAAATTATGTTAACCCATAGGGTATGTGCTTGGTGCGTGGAAATGATGAGGATGTATTTTGAAGTAATAGTGAACTATTGGTTTTATGTTAATACAATGTAATATGGAATTGTTAATGGTTAATTAATGTTTGAAAAATTATTTATCATAATGTGAAACTGATAAAAAGGGAAAGAAATAATGTATTAATTCTATTTAAATGGTTGTGTGATTATAGGATATCATGTCTTAAAAGTGGGAGCTGGGAGTTTGGGAGTCATTAGCTGTAGTTGAATCTAAGACTAAGATATTACCATAGTTTGGTTGTGAGATATAATATATTCTATACTTTTTGTGTTTATATATTCTACACCACCCATTTAGTTTGAGAGACTGAAACCACGTGGATTATGAGCCATGGGGGGTGTTTTCCCCAACATCCCGATGGGAGGGTGGATGGTTAACTACAAACATTGGCCCCTCTCCTTTCTCATGATAGTTAATGTGATTATAGGCATAGTGGTTTGTTTTCCCCATATTTGTGTGTAGAGGGATGTAATGGATTGTGGTTATTCACACACATATATTCTTGATATGTAATCCTATGGACTATTATTGGTGTAATGAGTATAGGTCTTGAGGACATTAGGATTATTACACGGTGTGTGGGTTGTAATGGATCAAGGGATAATGCCTGATGTATGATACTTGTTATATGAGATTTGGTGGCTCATGTAGTCTAACTAGTTACTTTCATGTGTGAATGTGGTGGTTTTGTTGTAAAAGGTGCAAGTTATTGGGCTTTTCCCTGGTGTTTGCCGGCAATTTTTTTTGAAGAGAGATGCATAGGACGTGCAACATTGGGGAAAAGAGAGAAACCAGTGGGGAAGTAGTAGCAGGGTTACCGTGATATTATTTATTATCAAATTCTCTTATATATGGTACTCGGTGAGAGTATCCATGATGAGGCTGGGAACATAGTATACCTATTTGTTTATGAGATAGTTTCATTTGTTTTCCACGATGATTTAGCATGATTTCTTCACTTTTTCACGAGAGGCATCAGAGAGAATCCTACTGACTATAAAGTTATACTCACCATATGTCTATATAAAATGTTTTCATGTCACATGGAGTAGGTCGGTGATCAGGCGAGTTTCAACTAGCCTGGGGTTGTAGGAGCAGTTTGGGATTTGTGGATGCTATTGTTTTTACTTTCTTTTGGGTACATTCAGTATTTCCTATTCAGTTTATTTAGTTTCTAATGACCTTAAATATGTGTTCAGGGGTTTTATTTCATATTTTAGTCTGAGTTTGAGTTGGTTGTTGTCTATATTATCTCTCTCTTCCTCAAGTGTTCTCTTAATGGGTAATGCCTCCCATTTGTGTGTTCAATATACCCTTTGTGCTAGTCGTCAATCCAAGGCCTATTGGAGGTAAGACTCGGGGGGAATTATCTCCCTTCTCACGTTTCCATCAAAATAGGGGTACACATTGTGTGGATGGGGTTGTGGCAGAGTGTTATCAGAGGTCAGGTTGAGGGAAATGATAGAGTTTGGAGTAAGGCAGAGAAGAGGTTTCATGGGCTGGTAGGGAAATAGTGTCAATCAAGTTTAGCAAGTGATGTAAACACTGGAGATCAGTTGAGAAATTAGCGTTTAGGCCCCCCCTATGATAGTATGTACGAACTGTTAATATTACAATGGCTACTAAATGAGGTGATAATAGTTTCAGGGTATAGACCTAGGAAATGATCATGCATCATTCTTCTTATTTCCTATGTTTTAATGGGTAGAACATGGCATAGTTTATCCTAAAATAAATAAAATAAAAAATAATTTATTATTTAATGTTGAGTCTTCCATATTCCATAATTAATATCTCTAATTGTTTGTTGTTCACATATAAGAATTCATGTCGATGTCCTCGTCAAGATCATATAGAAGATGTCCAGAAGGCTACGATAGTCGATCATCACCGAGTAGAGAGTGACAACGACAACACATGGAGGAGGAAAATTTGAGAGTTTTATTGTTAGTTTCTACAAAAGTATATAGAATCGGTTTTAGATACAATCACAGAAGACATGTTGGAGGTGGTCGAGATAGGATTCAGTTTGATCCATGCTCGGAAACAGCACCCAGTGTCTTTATTTATGACGATGTTGGGTGGAGCAGTGTGGCAGTGGTGGTTCTTATTCCTCAGGGATCACAAGGATTCGTCGATCTCATGGGAGGAGTGCTGAGACATGATTAAAGACAAGTTTCTTTCATCGACTACAAAGGTATCCAGCCCCTAGGCATATCTTACCCTTCGATATGGGATCTTTAGTGCGTAAGAGTTTGGAATCCATTTTTGGATCCTTTTATGATATGCTTCAGGCCTGTTTCCAGATGAGGAGTCCAGGGCGAGGCATTTAGAGGAGGCCTTATGACCTGAGATCTAGTGACAGGTTACCCCATTTATGTTGAAGACATATCTTGAGGTGCGCGCCAGGGTATAGGTTGTTCGAGGACTTTGTCTAGAACTGAATCTTCATGGGAGGCGAGTCGTCATCATTCCTCACAAGGCAGAGATATGGTCAGGGTTTCCCGATATTCAAGGCACAAGGATTTTCGTTCAGTTGGGGGTAGGTCCCATCCCTCAGTATCTCATTTCCCCTAGGGTAGTGGCTCTCAGGCCTATACCAAGGGATCATGATCTTATTTTTCTAGTGGTGGTCTATGTCATCCGCAGCAAGAGTGCCTAACCATTTAGAGCAGTTATCATCCACCAGGTTTTTCGCTTCAAGTTCCTCCATTGAGGTAGTTCCATCCAAGGCATTAGTAGCTGGTTGCACTATATTTAGAGCATCATTGGGTATATGGGGAATTCATATGAAAACCACATGATGCTCCCATCCTCAGAGAGGAGATCGTGGCCATGGTGGTGGTCATCATCTGGGTCAGATAGGCCATGGAGGAGGTCGTGGTCAGCTTCATGTTTTAGTGTTTCCAGCGTTTGGCGAGCCAAACAATGTTTGAGGAACCCTTTGCTTATTTTTTCCATGGTGTATGGATTATTTGATTCAGGAGTGACATACTTTATCATATCTCCTACTGTTGTCCTTGAATTGAGACTGGAGGTAGATAGGCTTCCCGAGCCCTTGGGGTTAACTACCCTAGTAGGAGGTTGAGCTGACTTGTTTGAAGTACGTAGAGACTATGAGATAGTGTTGGGGTAGCAACGCTCTTGGAGAGATTTCTTATGTTTACAAATATAGCCTTATGATTTCAGCCTCATCATGGATTGGTAGTATTTGGTTCAGGCTATAGTGGATTGTTGTAGGAGGTAGTTAGTGTTCTTCCACGCGGATGGATAGCCATTGGTGTTTGTTGGTGAGAGAGTCCCTTTGATGGGATATAGGGATGTTTCATCCTTATCATCCATGATGGCTGATCTATTGCATAGTTATTCAGAGGTTCAGTAGTTGGTGTTTCCAAGGGTCATAGAATAGTACATTTATGTCTTTCAAGAAGGGGTTATAGAATTACCCCATCAACATGAGATCGAGTTTAGGATCGTGCTACAACATGGAGTGTCTCATATCTCTACGTCTCCATATAGTATGACCCCTTTTGAGTTACGAGAGCTACGTATACATCATGATAGTATATTAAAGTGTGGTTTTATTCGGCATAGTGTGTCACCGTGTGGTGCACCAGTTTTGTTCGTGATGATGGTTGACGACAGTTTGTAGTTTTGTGTAAATTATCAATGCTTAAAGAAATTGAAAATAATGAATCTCTATACTCTTCAATAAATTAATGATTTATTCAATCAAATGATGTGTGAAAGATGGTTTTCAATTATAGATGTGCGGTCAGGATATCATCATTTGTGTGTGTAGGATGAGGATGTCCTGAAGACTGATTTCCTTTTTCATAGTGGTAATTATGTGTTTTTGTAATGCCTTTCGGTATGGAAAATGCTCTTGCTGTGTTCATGGGAATTATTAACTCTGTGTTCCATGATTTCCTAGACATTTCATGGTGGTTTTTATTGACGACATCCTTGTGTACTCCACATCTAAAGAGGAGCATGCGGAGCATCTACATGCTATTTTGGGAGTTCTTCGTCAACTTCAGTTGTTTGGGAAGTTGTTTAAGTGTGAGTTTTAGGCCCGAGAAGCCTATTTATTGGGGGATGTTGTGTTATAGGAGGGTGTTTTGTGGATCCATTGAAGATAGAAGATGTTTTGTCTTGGTATTCCCCTAAGACGGTGTCAAAGGTGCAGAGATTCCGTGGTCTCACAGGATACAACATGGTGTTCATAGCTGATTTCTCTCAAGTTGTGACTCCTCTGATAGCTTTGAAATGGAAGGATCAGTTGTTCATATGGACTGATCACTGTTAAGAATCTTTCTAGTGTCTAAAAGAGAAGTTAGTAAGATATCCAGTTCATTATCTTCTAACAAAGGGAGATAAGTTTCATTTTTTATGCAATTCTTTGCATCTGTGATGAGGTTGTGTTCTGACGCAGTAGAGGTCAGTTGTCTTCTATGGGTCTCAGTAGATTCGTCTCTATTAATGTAACTATTCCACCCATGATCTTGAGTTGGTAGCTGTGGTGTTTGCATTAATTTTGTTGAGAGATTACCTCATTGGTGAGAACATTGTGGTATTCTCCGGTCATAAGAGCCTGATGTTTGTTTTCTCCCAAAATGACATGAACTTACGATAGCATCGGTGGATGGAGTTCATATAGGAATAAAACATTGAAATATATTATAAAACTAGAAAATGGAATGTTATAGTTGATACACTGATTCGGATGTCACGTAGTGATGCAGCGCATGAATCAGGTGACTCTTGGAGTGTAATGGTAGAAAAGAAATCATTACATCTTGATTTGGGAGGTGTTTGGGGTATAGGATGTCTATTTCAGATGATGGTATAGTCATATCTAGTGCAGTAGGTGGATGTGTCCTAATAGGGGGATCTAGAGGTGGAGGTTTGGAGACACCGAGTTGTTTGTGGAGAGGCCCATGGGGTTGGAATGAGGATGAACAACACCGAGTGTATAATCATGGAAGGAAATTTGCTCCTCTAATTATATGCATGATAGTACTCAGATATTTCCATAGTTCTCCATTTACGGATCAACCTAGAGTGACAAAGATGTACCGTGACTTGAGAATCCAGTTTTGGTGGCATGGGCTGAATTGTGCAGTTGCGGATTTTGTGTCTCAATGATTGGTCTGCCAGAAGCTGATGGTCTAACACTATGTTCCGGGTGGTTTTCAATAGATGTCATATGTTTCTATGTGGATGTGGGAGGGCATCTCAATGGAGTTTGTTACTAGTTTACCTCTAGCTCAGGGAGGAAATTATGCTATTTAGGTGGTAGGGGATCGTTTAACCAAAGCAGCTCACATCATAGCAATCATAGAGTAAAGATTAGTGGATGTTTTGTTGAGGTAGTATCTTAAGGAGGTGGTGAGACATAATGGAGTCTCATGGATGATCATTTCCGATCGATATACTCGTTTTACCTCTAGGGTGTCGTGAGATCTCCAACATGCTTTTGGTTCTCAGTTACACATTTTCAGTGCATTTCATCATCAAATAGACTGTCAGACAGAGCATACCATCCATACTCATGAATACATGTTACACTCTACTGTCCATCATTTTTTAAGGTTTGTTGATGAGGCACTTACCCATGGTGGAGTTTTCTTAAAACAACAGTTTTCACTCCACCATCGGTATGGCACAGTTTGAAGCCTTGTATGGTCTTCCTTTCCATTATTCATTGTACTGGACTGGGGTAAAAGAGTCATCAATTCTCAAAATAGAACTAGTGTAGAATACAACAGAGATGGTTCTGGTGATTCGTGAGAGAATGAAGATAACACCAGATTGTTATAAATCATATGTCGGTCATAGGAGGTGACCATTAGAGTATGATATTGGGGATCACAAGTTTCAGGAGGTGACTCCCCATTGTGGGTAGTGAAGGTTTTGTCATGGGAGTAAGCATTCTCCATAGTTTTCTGGGCCTTCTGAGGTGTTACCTCGTGTTGAATTTGTGGTGTATCAAGTTGCACATTCCCCATAGATGATCCAGATACACAATGTTTTTCATGTATCACAACATCATCGTTGTCATCGTGATGAACCACACATCCTCTATTAGGGAGAGATCGATGATGATGATGATGCAACCATTGAGGGGAGACCTATTGAGATCAGAGACCGCAAAGAGAAGGTGTTGAACAAGTGTTCTATCCCCTTAGCTCTTGGATTTTGGTGACACGATTGCATAGAAGAGAGTACTTGGGAACGTGAGTTTCATATATGTGATATGTACCCAGAGTTGTTTGATGTTTTACTCTTTTCATGTAACAACTTTCCCTTTGGGGTTATAGATAGTCCATGATTAGGAGATGACATTATTTTGATACTTTTTGTGGATTTATCTCTTTGGATAGGTATCTAGATGGGTGGTTATTCAGGCATAATTTTTGTTTTTTTAGGTTGGTTCTGAATTCTCGAGGATGAGAATGTTTTGAGAGTTATCTGATGTAATGGCCTCTATGGTCCATTCTATTAAAACTATTTTGTGTCAGAGTTGTTCTGGGAGGTCAAGGTGACTTACCTAACACTTTTCCAATTTTAAAAATCGGAAAATAGTTCAATTGGTGACATTGATGTGAACAGTTACATCAGTGAGACTGATGTGAACAGTTTTATCGGTGAGATCGATGTGAAGTGTTCCATAGTTGAGACCGATGTGAAGAGTTCCATAGGTATGAATGATGTGAACTGTTCTATCGGTGAGACCGATGCGAATAGTTCCATCAAATTGGTCTGTCATTTTGTGAATAGTACCATCAGATTGGTGACTCGTTCTATGAATAGTACCATCAGATCGGTGAGTCGTACTGTGAACAGTACCATCAGATCAATTTATCATTCTGTGAACCGTACCATCAGATCGGTCTATCATTCAGTGAATTGTACCATCAGATCATTGAGTCGTTCCATGAATTGTGTTTCTAGGATTGTTGAGTCTAGGATCAGTGAGTTATTATGTGAATAGTTTTTCTAAGATCGTTGTGTCTAGGATCAGTGAGTCATTCCATGAATAATGTTTCCCGAATCAGTGAGTCCACGATTAGTGAGTCATTTTGAGAACTAATTTTCAATGATTGTTGAGTCAAGGCCAGTGAGTCCAGGATCAGTGAGTCATTCAATGAACACTGTTTCAATTATCATTGAGTTTATTAGAGGTGACTCATTCTGTGAACAATTTTACCAGGATCGGTGAGTCCATGATCAGTGAGTCATTTTGTGAACATTGTTTCCAGGATCGGTGAGTCGAGGATCGGTGAGTCCAGGATTGGTGAGTCATTTTGTGAACAATTTTTCTTGGATAAGTGTGTCCAAAATTGATGTGTCTAAGATCTGTGAGTCATTTTTTGAACAGTGATTCCAGGATCGGTGATTCTAGGATCGGTGAGTGTACTGTGTTTTCTAGAATTGTGTACATTGTTTCTGGGATCAGTAGGTGTTTTTTCTTTTACCAGGATCGTGAATAGTGCTTCCACCTTCCTACAGATTCGCCCCTTTGATGTTTTCTTTGACGTAAATTGAATTCAAGGCCTTGTATTATAGGATTTGAGGCCAAATAAAATATCATAACTCTTATATTAAATTTAATATGTCCCAGGATGCCTTTACTTGGACAAACTATGTGGTTTAATGCGATTCACATTTAATGTAAAATCCATCGTATCTTAAACTATAAAACTATTCAATCTTATAAAGGGTTATGATATCTTCTTCCCTTGTTCTACTTTCTTGTTTCCTAGTGTGAGATTCCTGATCCTTTCCTTATTCACATAGGAGTGGTGTGATCAAACCTTAATCCTCATATCGTTTCACCTTGAAGTTTCTTACTGTTGCATATGAACCCCTATTTTGGTGCAAGCATCAAGTTTCAATCTATCATCAATATAATGTTCATTTTATCGTCTTTCGTTTTGTTTCATCTAATTCTTTTTCTACATTCCATGTTATGATATGTGATCTCTATACTTCTAATGGAGTTTTCATGGGTTTCGGTTAGTGTGGTCATACCATGGAATCTTCGGGTAGATACAGTTGTCACAGGAGGAGACGATCATGATATTTTATGTTGAACATTCTCGTATATAGAATGTAAATATCCATTTTAGGTAGGGGATTCGTTGCTTCTTGTTTCATTTAAATGAAACTATATAGTTATATTGTTTTATCACACTAGATCACAATGGAGTTGACATAATAAATTATCGAACTAGATAAATAAATTGATATTGATCGTATGTAATTGCCTCTGGTTGTGATATATAGTGTGATATATATGCTTTCTTGTTTATTTTTTTCATGATGGAAATTGGTAATGAACATAAAGGACAATTTAATTGATAATTTATTGGATAAATATTAAGAGGCCTATAAATTAATCTAGTTCTTTTTGTTGTAATTTTATGTTAATCAAATTGGTGCAGCAAGCATATTTAATTATTTGTGATATATTAATGGTTATGTTTCCCAAATTTGGAATATACAAATAATAAATCGGTTAATCCACGATGGATTAATGAACTGGTTTTTTAATAAAAGATAATTCATTGTCGGGTTCTGAGTTACCATCTTGATTGTTTAAGGCCCAAGAGCCCAATTTATATGATGTTTGTTTTCTGGATGCATGTGTTGTGGTGTGAGCCTGGATAGATATTGTGATATGTGGGGGCATGGAGGCCTACTGGTAGTGGTAGTAGTTGAATCCTTGAGTGGTGACATGAATTAGTTTAGGAAGGTGGGTATCGGGCTGGACGCTAGGGATGCTGAAATTAGTTGGATATGAATGTTTGTATTTTTACTAATTCTTATTGGTTGTTTATCTGCTTTAATTTCCCCACTAGTTAAGGTAGCTGGTATTTATTACCCAGCTTCTGAATGTATCAAATCCCCATGGGGTATGCCACATACATTTCTTTTTTAGCTTCTTAAGAGAAGATGGGTCTACGCTCTTATTGTAGGCCGAAATGACACGACGGGTAGTTCATCTACTGACCGTGTTGAGCCCCCTTGTTTTTAGTGGGATTGAATGATTTTCTATAATTCCTGGGAACATAGGAAGTAATACCTAAAATATATAATTGAATATATTATGTTAGGCCATGGGGTTTGATCTTGCTTAGGCACAATGCTGATGTTGTAATTTGAAAGAACAGAGAAATTTGGGTGTGATGCTAATGAAATGTAATTTGGAATTGTTAATGGTTAATTAATGTTTAAAAAATTAATTAACATAAAGTGAAACTGATAAAAATGGAATGAAGTATTGTTTTAAATCTCTTTTGATGTTTGTGTTCTTATAGGATACCTATGCTTAGAAGTGATAGGTTGGAGTCCAAGAGAGCTTATCATCTGTGCAGTCAATGACTAGGTTACGCCAATAGTGAGGTTGTGAGCTAGAGTATATTCAGTACTGTTTGTGTTTCTATATGCTACTCCACCCTGTCTGTTGGGGAAACTGATACCCCAGGGATTGTGAGCCCTTGGAGGGTGTTTTCCCCAACTTCCTGGTGGGAGGATGGATGGATGACTACCCCATTTGGGTTTTCTCTATTATCATGGTAGTTACTTTTGTATGTAGGCACAATGGTTAGTTTTCCCCATATGCGTGTGTAGAGGGTTGTAATGTCTTGTGGTTATTCACACACATATATATTGGATATTGTATCTTATGGAATACTGTAGGCATAACGTGTAAAGGTTGTGATAGCATGAGGATTATTACTCAGTGTGTGGGATATAAATGATTCAGGTATAATTCATGACATATGATACACGTTATGAAAGTAGTGGTGGCTCTCCGAAACTACCTGGTTACATTATTTTACAGATGTGGTGGTTTTGTTTCATAAGTTGCATGTTCTGGTGCTTCGGCCAGGTGTCTTCAGGAAAGCCTTTTTTGAGAGAGATGCAAAGGATGTGTGCCGTTAGAGAAAAGTGGCAAACCAGTGGGGAAGTAGTAGTGGGGTAACCTTGATATTATTTATTAATATATACTCTTGAATGTATTTCTTGGTGAGAGTAGCCATGGTGAGGCTGGGATTATAGTATACATGTTTAGGTGATGAGATAGTTTCACTTGTTGTTCACTGTGCATTAGCATGATTTCTTTACTTTTCCATGAGAGTCAGCAAGGATGATCATACTAAGTATTCTTTTATAGTCATCCATATTTTATAAAATATTTTTTAGGTCGCTTGGAGATGGTTGGTGATCTAGCTGGTTTTTTCTAACTTGGGGGTGCAGTAGCTGTTTGGGCTTCGTGGTTGCTGTTGTTTTTACTATCTATTGGGTACTTGAAGTGTTCCCCTTTCAATTTTAGTAGATGTTCTTGACATTACATATGTGCACATGGTTTTTCATTTATATTTCAGTTCGATATGGATTTGATTGGTGTCTATCTTATCTCTCTCTTTCAAATGTATTCTTTTTGAGGGTAATGTCTCCCATATGTGTGTATAGTATACCCTGAGTGCTAGTCTCCATCCCAGGGCCTATAGGACGCAAGAATCAGGGGTCATTATCTTCATTCTCACATTACTGGTCTAGGAGTGGTACAATATGTTAGGATGGGGTCATGACAATAAATCACTAACTGGCCAATAAAAAATGATGTGTTCAGTTGAATCTTGGGAATTGAATGAAGTTCGTTATGAGTTTTCAATTGATTGATTTAAATATAGGGAGTATGTTCATTATGGAAATAAATTTCTTAGGAAGAATATTCATGAATAGGATCATGAGGATCGTCGAAATCTCACATTGGGAATAACTAATGTAATTACAATTGAATATGAGGAAACATAAAATTATCTATGAAATGTGTGAAATATTTCATATCTCATTTTAGACAATATTGAATCGTAGGACATGATTAAGGTTTTTTATGGAAGGAAATATATATTAAAGAATAATATGGAAAATCATGGATAATGGATCATGAAGAATGATTAATTTTTAAAAAGTCAACATATAATGGAATCAAGAGTTACAATAGACTATACGATATGAAATGTTAAAAGTATGAGTTCACTTTTGATGATGGGATTACACTAGATGTATTCTTTATCATATATGTTTCCATGATGTTTATTATGTGAAAATGTTAATTGATGAATCATTATATATTATTGTGTGTATATAAATACAATAGAATGGTTAACCATTCTGTTTTAGAGGATTTTGACTTTGAGGTAATTTTGGGAAATTTCAGTTTGGGTTTCAAAATGAAATAAATGAGATAAACATTGAGGATGAAAGATGCTATGGTTATTTTTGAGGATTTAATCTCATATTTGAAATGTTATAAAATTATATAATTTTAGGAAATAGAAAACTCATAGAAATGGTGACTACCCATCCCTTCGGACAAGGATATGGAAATCGAACCCACAACTAAAGTGTGAAAATGATTTATCACCTTCAACTTATCCTATAGGATGTCCCAAATTAGTAAGTAATTTTATATTTTAGTTAGAAAAATTTATGGAATAAGAAAAAATTGATGTATGGATATTATGTTTTATCATATGGATATCCTAGGAATATGAAAAACATTGGGGATAAATTGATAAATGTTACTTGGGAAGTCTTTCAATAATTTCAGAACTAATTATAAATAAAATAAATAAATATTATGGGATTTTAATTGAGGAGTAATTGATTAATTATATTTTGGGTGTATATATGACTTTATTTTGAACTTTCAATGATTTGGGTTATTTATTAAAATGATTAACCTATCTTTGAGAATATTTGACTTACGAAATTAAATTTTTGGTATATGAAATTAAGACAGGTTGATGTTATTTTGGATTCAATTGTTATAACTTATCATGGAAGATTATTTGATGATATACTAATAATTATTGATATTTAATCTTATTTATAACTTTTTTAATGAATTATAAAAATATTTATTTTATGAATGGTCTATTTTGGACTTTGGGTATATATTTTCTTGTATGGAGGTTAAATGTTGTCAATATTATTTTATGTTTTGATACATTTGGGGAATTATATTATTTTATAATAAATTATTGGAGTTGGATAATTTTTTAATAAAATATAAATATATAGTTAATCATTAGTGGATTTTTTGATTCTTTAGAAGCTGATTCCAGTGTTTCGGGTGTAATTAAAATTCCTCTTAAATACGTATCATTTTAAAAAAATGAGTTTGTCTTAGAATTAGATTAATGAATGAAATTATTATTTTAAATTAAGTTTACTTCCATATGGTCTTAGTGTATGTGGTAAATTAATTCCACACCTATATGAAAATGATATTAGAAAACATATTTATTTTCATCTCCTACTACAAAATCAATTGACTATTGAACCTATCACATATTTATGGTATTTTTATTATTAAATTTCTTATAACAATATTTTCCCTTTCTCTCCATCAATATCAGATCATTATTTTTATCTTTCAAGTCCATTTTTTCTTATAGGTAACTCTATTATGTGATTACCTCAGCTGACCTTGATACCTTATTTCCATTCGTTTATAGTGGATGTTTAATTAATCATTTTTCTGATGTTGGATTGAAATAAAGGAATTTGGAAATTAATAACATAGTTACCAACCCAAAATTCTAATTTTGAGGAAGACATTTAAAATAGGGGACACAATGTAATATCTCGAGTTTTTGAAAAGGAAACACTACGTTCAATAGCACACATGATACACCATATTTTCCTTAAATTAACAACTTGATATTATTATTTAATATGATATTTATCACATGGCCATTATAATTTTGGGAATGCAAAGTATTAATTGAATCTAGAAAATGTGGTTAAAAATGACTATATAATTTTTCATTACTTACCAAATTATTTATGAAATTAATTAAAAACCAATTGAATATAAATGATTTCTTTTTTTGAACCAACTCCTGAAATGAAAATAACTAACTTTATAAAATAATAAAACTAGCCTTGATGTATTTTATTAATGAAATATAAATTTAATTTATTCAATGTAATTTTTAAAATTCATATTATATGTTTTCTATACATGATATAAGAACAAAATCAAATTTTTAGATAAAAGAAGAATTTTTTTCAATAAAATTGAAATTTTGCATCCATTAGATGATGAACCCATTTTAAATATAGTTTTGATACCTTTTAATGTTATTATTGAATAAATAAACTTTTTTTTGAAGCGGTATATCAAAAAAATAGTTTAGATAATTTTTTGTTATTTTTCTGATTACATTCATATTTTAATGAATATTGAAAAATGCCGAATTTTATTTCCAAACATATATTTTTCTAATTTATTTATTTTTTTTAAATTATCCCTTCATAGGTGTATGGTATGAGTATATTATTATTCTAATTTTTTTTAAATATAATGAATTTTCAAATTAAAATAAAATAAAAAAACTATGTAAACTTTTAATGTTTTACTTAAAAAACTCATTTCTCAATCCATCAACAGTATTGTGTTATTCATTATTTAAGCATTGTGTGTATTTAATTTTAAAAAATATATATATGTGGTTTTAATCAGTATGAACTTTTTTTCCAATATTATCAAAATGATTTTTGGAGAATATTAACATTTTTATTTTATTTAGTACGGTTAATGTCCAATATAGTAATTAAAAGGAAAAGTAGTATTATTATATTCTAAATTAATACTAGAACATTTCAAAATATTATTGTGTGAGTAATTATTTATCATTACCATACATGGATGAAATTAAGACCTTGGAGGCCACTTGGATGCTATTATGCCATTTATAACATCTAATTTAAAGTAAAAGCAAAAGGTCACAAATATGTCTATTCTAACTAAATCAAATATCATATGGGGGTACATATGTGATATATACAATTATTAATATTAAATATAAATAAAAAAATATTTCAAAAATCATGGTCATTATTTATATTTTTTTTAATTAAATAATTAAATATTATTATGACACAATGAGTATATAGTAATAGATTTACTAAATAAATAATCAAATAAATGATTTTAAAAATATTAAACTCAATATATTTCAAAATATTTGATTTTATCCAGGAATTTTATAGATGAATATGACCTGTTATGATCGAATTAATGTAGATTTTTTATGTAATCAAATTGTTATTGTATATTGAGAAATTCATGTAATTAATAGTGTCAAAATTTCCGTAATTTTTATTTTAAAATATAACATATTAAATTAAATGATAAAAAATTTATAAAAATTTGATTTAGAAATAAAGTTGACATAATTCTAAAATTTTAATTAATGAATCATTAATTAGAAATTTTTTATGATTTAGTAATTATTTTAACTCTGTATTTATATTACACGATAAAATAGTAAATGTTAAAATGGGTTAATACGAAAAAATAAGGATTAAAAAAATTATAAAATATTTCTACATTTCATTGGATGATTATATTTCAACCCATACTCATCCTATAATATAACTAAATTATTTTTGACGAATTTGGAATTGAAATTTAATTTTTATTAATTTAATACATTTAATAATCCCAATGGTTCCCCTCCTCCCTCATATTAAAAGGAAACCATTAGTCTTTATTACTAACAAATCCAAATTTTTTTAATTGGAAAATATCTACCCTAAACCCTTAATAGAATCCATCCCCAAATTCTTGAGCCCTTAGTTTAGGAAGAAAATCCTATTTAGATTTGTTAATGTGTTATATAAATGAGAGAAACCGAAGAAGAGGAAGAGATTTAATGTACGATAAGATTCAGAATCAATGTAAGGGACTTTCCAATGGATCGAACCTCTATAGTCCATTAATTTTAAGAAATATGGAGTTAGAGGTCTTCTTGGAGGTCAAGGTGACTTATTCCCAACAAAATCCAAAATTACTAGTTCATGAACAATGTTTCCAAAACTACAACCATTCCAACTGTTGCCTTCCATCATAATACATTTATCATTTTCCAAATTTCTAGTTCATTAACATTGCTACCAGAATAGCAGCATTTCCAAAAGCAGCCATCCAACAAAAACATTTTCCACTTTTCCAAATTTCTAGTATATGAACATTGATTCCAGATCGGTGAGCTTTTTTGACCTGTGAGGTTCTTAATTCTTTCCAGACCGATGAGGTTTCCAGACCAGTGAGGTTCTACAGTGTTTCTAGACAAGGAAAGTTTCCAGATCTGTAAGGTTCTAAAGTGTTTCTAAACATGTGAGGTTTCCAGACAAGTGATGTGCTACATTGCTTCCAGTCCGGTGAGGTTTCATGATCGGTGAGGTTCTACATTATTTCCAGAATGGTGAGGTTTCTAGACTTGTGAGGTTCTATAGTGTTTCAAGACCAGTGAGGTTTTTAGACCAGTGTGGTTCCCAGAATGGTTAGTCAACCAACATTTTTTCATATTTCTTATTCGGTGTACAATGTTGCTAGCTTCCTTTGGTTTCTCCACATTGAAGTTTCCATTGACATAAAATACATTTAAGGCCTTGTTTTAGGGGATTTAATTCTAAATAAAATTCCATAAACTGCACATTAATTTTCATAAGTCTCGGGATGTCATTACATGATCAAGCCCTCTATTTTAATGTGGTCCTATTTTAATGAAAACCACATGTATCTTAAATTGCTATCTTGTTAAATCTTCTAAAGGGACAATATATCAACCTCTCTTGTTCTTCTTACATGTTCTCTAGTGAAAGATGCTCAAACCTTCATTTCTACTCATAGGAGTGGTGTTATCATACATTAATCCTCAAATCATCCCCCCCCCCTTGAATTTTCATCATGCTGCAGGCACACAACATTTTTGGTGAATATATTAAGTATCAATCCTGCATCGATAGAGGGTATGATCTTCCAATGATATGATATTTTTATCCAATCCTTCTCCTCATGTTTCTCATTGAAATTATATACCATGTGGTATCCAATATTCTAATGGGGTTTTATTGGCTGTCAGATGTTGTGATCATGTTGCATCATCCTTAGGTTGATACAGTTCTAACCAAGGAGGAGATAATAATCCAATGTGTGGATAGTCTGTGTATAATTAACATAAAAAATAGTTTTAGGTAGGCTATTCAGTGCTTCTCTGTACTTTTATGTGAAAATATAGAGTTAGCATTTCATAGACCACTGGATCACAATGAAATTGATATAATAAAATTATTAATTGGATAAATAAATGTATATTGATCATCTGTTATTGAATCTTGTTTTTCTATTTAGTGTTATATCTAAACCTTCTTTGTTTCGATATTCATTCTTAATGGAAATTGGAAAAGAAAGTAAATATGAAAATTAAATGATAATTTTTTTCTAAAGATAAAGAGGAATGTAAATGAATCTGGTTTTTATTATTGTTGTTATTATAGTAATTTTATGTTAATTAAATTTATGCATTATACATCTTTAATAACGTTTTTATACTAATGATATATTAATATCTAGGTTACCCATAGCTGGAATCTACAAATAATAAATAGGTTAATTCTAGATGGATTAATGAACTGGGTGTTTGATAAAAAAGTTAATGCCTCAAAGATTTCTGAGGTACCCTCTATTTTGTTTTAGGACAAGTGCCATATTGATTTGATATTTGTTTTCCTAATACTTTTGTTATTATATATGGGGAATGGATGCCTCCTAGAGGTGGAAACAATTGATGCCTAGAGTGGTGAGATGCATCAGTTTATGCGTGTGGTGTTTTGGAGGACACCAGAGATGATTGAATGTGTTGGATGTGAATGTTTGGATTCTTGTTGAATCTTTTTGTTTGTCAATATTCCATACTCATCCACTGATCAAGGAAGCATGTTTGCTTACCATCCTTCCAAAAGGGGTGAAGACACACGGGGTATTCCATGTGCTTTCATTATTTATCTTCCTAAAAGAGAGTGGTTCTATGCTCTTTATAAAGGCGGTAATGACTCGATGTGTAGTTCATCTACTCACCTTGTTGACCCCCCTTTTTTTAGTATCTTAGAATATTTATCTATAATGTCTATGAATATGGGAAATTAATAATGTTGTTAATAAATTATTCAATAAATTAAGTTAACCCATGGGGTTTGATCATGTAGGGAGACAATGATGAGGTATAAATTTAATAGAAAAATTGAAATTGGGAGTGATTATAAGTTAAAATAATGTGGAATTTATTAATATTTAATTAAGGTTTAATGAATTAATTAATTTAATGTTCAAATGAAAAAAATATAATGAGGTTATGTAATAATACTTATTAAATGGTTGTGTATTTATAGGATACCTAGTCTTAGAAATGGTAGTGTGGTTTTAATCTATAGTATATTTTCTGATTTTTTTTGTTTCTATACGCTAATCCACTCCATGATTTAGTGAAACTGACACCCTAGTGATTCTGAGCCCTAGGGGGTGTTTTCCCAATCATTCGGGAGGGAGGATGGACGGTTGACTACCCCCTTGGAACCCACTCCCATCCCTTGGTAGTTACATGTGATGGTAGGCATAGCAGTTATTTTTCTCTTATACGTGTGAAGTGGGATGTAATAGCTTGTTGTTATTCACACACATATATTCTGGATAGTGTTTCTAATGGACTACAATATGTGTAATATGTATAGGTTGTTATGGTTTGAGGATGCATACTTGGTGTGTGGTTTGTAATGTCTTGAGGTATAATGCCTGATGTATGATACAAGTTATGTGTGTTGTGGTGGAACCTGGAAAATACCTAGTTAATTTGCTTACATGGACATGGTGGTGTTGTTGCACTAGTTTCATGTTGTGTTGCATTTCATTAGTGTCTACAGGAAAGCCTTTTTTGAGGGAGTTTTTTTAGGACATGCTACATTGGGGAAGAGCGGGAAACTAGTGGGGAAGTAGTAGTGAGTTACCCTTGATATTATTTATTATATTATATAAACTTTTATGTGATACGTGGTGAGAGTATCCATGGTTAGGATGGGAACTCAAAATACCTATTTATTTTTTGAGCTAGTTTCACTTGTTGTTCACAATTACTTCGTATTATTTCGTTTATCTTCCATGAGAGGCTCCATGGATGATACTACGGTGTATACCATTATACTCATACTATATATATATAATTTTTTTCAGGTCACATGGATTAGGTTGGAGATCAAGCTGGTTTTTACTATCTTGGGGTTATTGGAGTTGTCCATGCATGTGGTTGTTTCCATTTTTACATTATATTGGTTCTTTTAGATTTCCCCATTCATTTATAGTAGTTATGCATGATATTACATAAGTGTACATGGGATTTAATTTATATTCTTCTCTGAGTTTGAGTAGGATGGTGTATGTTTTATCTATCTTTTTTACATGTGTTCTCCTAAAGGGCAATGCCTACCATATGTGTGTTCAATATTAACCTCATTGTTAGTCGATGTCCCAGGGCCAACTAGAGGCTGGAATCGAGGGGTCATTATCTCTCTTCTCACTTTTCTGGCCTAGGTATGGTACACCTTGTGGGGTGGGGGTCGTTACAGAGTGGTATCAGTGTTCTGTTTATGGGATAGGATGGAGTTTGATGTTAGGAAAAGGTTAGGTATCCGGGGTTTGTAGGGAAACTATGTCTGTCATGTTTATAAAGGGATATAAACACTGAGGACTAGCTGAGGAAAATGCATTTAGGCCCACCTGTGATCTGTTGCACTAACCATTAAGTTTAAAATAGATATTAAACATGGTGATACTTGTTCCAGGGTAAAAAGATATGAAAGGATTAGGAATCAATCTTCCTTGTGCCTGTTTTTGAATGGGTAGACCTTGGGATAGGTTGACCTAAAATAAATAAATGAATTAAATTATTTATTTAATGTTGAGTCTTCCATATTCTAGGTTTTGGAGATCTAACTATTTGTTATTTTGATGGTACTATTCTAGGTCGACATCCTCATTCGGTTTACGCAGAAGATGTCCTGCAGTCTATAGTAGTAGATCACCAAAGGGTAGAGGGTGATGATTACAACACATGGAGGAGGAAACTATGGTAGTTTTATATCTAGAGTCATCAGATGTGAGAGGGATTAATTTCAGATACTTTCACAAAATACTGGTTGGAGGAATTCGAGATAGGATTCAGTTCGATCCTCGCTCAGAGGAAGCATTGTGTGTATTTGGTTCTGATAATATTGTGTGGAGAAGTGAGGTAGTGGTGGTTCTTGTTTCATGGTGATCTCAAGGTTTCAGTGACATCAGTGGAGGAGTTCTGAGAGAATTTTAGAGTTGAGTTATTTCCTCTACCAAGAATTCATCCAGTCACTGGGATCATCTTACCCTTTGACATGTGATATCCAGTGTGCAAGAGTTTGGAATCCATTTCCACAACAATTTATGATATGATTTTGACCTGTTTCCAGATGAGGATGCCAGGGAGAGGCATTTATAAGAGTCTTAGGGTCCATAGATCTAGTTCTAGGTCACCACATTAAGGATAACATTATTTCTTGAGGTGCTCGCGAGGGAAGAGGTCGTCGAGAGGACATTTTCCAGAACAGATCATCACAAGATGGGAAAAATAATGATTCCTCGTGATGTAGAGCTGTCATTTGGGGTTCCCGATTTTCATGGAAGGTTAGTTTCCATTCGGCCGAGGGAAGGTCCTAGCTCTTAGCATCTCATTTCTCCAGGGGCAGAGGCTCTCAGGACTATTCCAATGAACCATGAACTTGTTATTCCTATGGAGGGTGAATTCATCAGATACGAGAGTAATGACCATATAGAGTAGTCATCATACACCAGGAGTTACGCTCTAGGTTCCTCCATTGATGTACTTCCATTCGAGACAACAGTAGCTGGTAGCACTATTTTGTGGTCAGTAAAGAGAAAATGAATCATGTAGAGGAAAACCCTGTGATTCTCCCTTTCCTCAGAGAGCAGAGCATGGAAATAGTGGTGTTCGTCATCCGAGTCATAGAAGTCGTGGAGTAAGTCGTGGTCAACTTCATTCTTTAGTGTTTCCAGTTCTAGGAGAGCCATACCTCATTCGAGATACCTTTTTATTGGTTTTTTACTTGGTTATATTCCCTTTTTTATTCATGAGTGACCCACTCCTTCATATCACCTTCCCTTGTACATGCATTGGTACTTTATGTAGAGAGACTTATAGTTCCCTTAGCGTTGACTACTCTAGTTAGAGGTCAAGCAAAATTTATTAATGTATATAGAGATTGTGAGCTGGTGCTCCAAGACACCTCTCTTGGGGAAAGTTCCTATGTTTACAGAGACAACCATATGAAGTCATTATCAACATGGATTTGTTTTATTTGGGAAAGCCTATAGTGGATTGCATCAGGAGCCAGGTGGTGTTATTCGATGCAGATTGAGAGAAATCAGGGTTTTCTTCCAAGAGAGACACTCGGATGGGTCAGAGGCATGTTACATCCTTATTATCCATGATGGATGAGATGATGCCAATATTTTCGGAGGTTTAGCAGTTGGAGATTCCTAGGGTCATAGAAGAGAACCCTGATGGTTTTCCAGAAGAGGTTGTAGCATTAACCCATCGATGAGAGATTGAGTTTTGGATTGAGATACAACTAAGAGAATACCATATCTCTTTGTCCTAATATAAGATGGACCCTTTAGACTTAAAATATCTACGTATACATCTTGATGGTCTGTTACAGTTTGGTTTTGTTCAGTCGAGTGTGTCATTGTGGGGTCCACCAGTTTTGTTCCTGAAGAAATATGATGGCAGTTTGTGGTTGTTTATCTATTATCATTACTTAAACAAATAGACAGTGAAGAATCGTAATCCTATACTATAGAATTATGATTTATTCTATCAAATTAAGGGTGAAAGATGGTTCTTATTGATCGAATTGTGGTCAAGATAACATCATATGAAAGTAAAGGATAAGGATATCATGAAGACTGCTTTCTATTATCATCATGTGCATTACGTGTTCATTGTAATGTCGATCAGTGTGACGAATACTCCAAATGTGTTTGTGGAATTGATGAATGCTATGTTCTGTGAGTTCCTAGATAAGTTTTTGGTGGTTTTAATCTATGGAATCCTTGTATACTTCACTTCTAAGAAGGAGAATTCAGAGCATCTACATGATATTTTGTGAGTTGTTCATCAACATCAGATTTTTGGGAAGTTTTCAAATATTATTTTTGGGCTCGATAAGTCTATTTATCAGGTTATGTTGTGTCCCGGTAGGGATTAGATATAGATCCATTGACGATAGATGATTTTGTGTTCCTCTGCATCCCACAATATAGTGGAAGAGGTGCGAAGTTTCATTGGTCTTGTAAGATATTACATGATGTTTTTAGATGATTTATCTAGTGTTGAGGCTCCAACGATGACATTGATCAATAAGGATCTGGAGTTCATGTGGACTGATCAGTTTCATGATGCTTTTGAGTATATGAAGGATATGTTAGTAAGTGCTCTAGTTCCTTGTCTTCCAGATGAGGGAGTTCAGTATGATTTTTTCTATGATGCTTCACATCTAGGGTTAGGATGTGTTATGATACACTAGATATCAGTTGTTTCTTTTGTGTCCTATCAGTTTTTCCCCCTTGAATTTAACTATGCCACCCATGATTTGTAGTTGACATAAATGGTGTTTTCTATGATGATGTGGATAAATTACCTCATTGGCGAGTGCATTGTGGTTTTCACCAAACAAAAGAGCCTCATATATGTTTTCTCCCAGCGTGGCATAAACATGAAACATTTTCATGGGATGGATTTCATATGGGAATAGGGAATCAAAATATCATATATACATTGAAAGGGTAATGGTGTAGTGGATACGCTGATCTGGATGTCACATAGTGATGCATTGCGAGAATCGGGTGATTCCTAGAGTGTAATGGAAGAACATTCAGTATCACATCTCAATATGGAAGAATTTGAAGGTAGAGGTTTTGTTTTTCAAATAATAGTGTTGTCATCTCTGGAACAGAAGGTGGAAGAGTCCCATTCGGGGGATCTAGTGGAGGAGGTCTAGAGAGACTGAGTTGTTTGTGGTGAGGCCCCAGATGGTTGGTCTAATGATTAATAACACCATGTGTTGTATCAGGAATGTATAATGGTTCCTTTTTCTATGCGTGAGACAGTTCTCAGAGAGTTCTATAGTTCACCTTTATTAGTGAATCCTTTCATGAAAAAGATTCACCAAGCATTGAGGAGTCTGTTTCGGTGTCCTGGGATCAAGCGTGTAGTTTCAAATTTCGTGTAGCGATGTTTGGACTTCTAGAAGGTGGCGGTTGAGCATCATGTCCCCGGTGGTTTACTCTAGCTATTAGATAGTCCTCATTGAATGTGGTATTACATCAAAATGAGGTTTTTTACTGGTTTACCTAAAGCTCTAGGAGGACATGATGCTATTTGTGTGGAAGTTGACCGTTTAAAAAAATCATCCTACTATATAGAAACCATGGATTCGATCGTAGTGGATGTTTTTTCATGGTAGTATCTGGAGGAGGTGGTGTGACTCAATGGGGTCTTGTCGATGATATTTTTCTAATGAGATCTTCATTTTACTTGTATAATGTAGAGAGGTCTCCAACAAGCTTTTGTTTCTCAGCTATGTCATAGAACTGATTTTCATCCAAAGATGGATGGTCAAACAGAGTGGACAATAATGAATTTTCAAGACATGTAACTATATTTTATCCTAGATTTTGGAGGATCATGGATGAGACACTTACCCTTGGTGGAGTTCTCTTACAACAATATTTTCAATCCATCATCGGTATGGTGCCATTTGAATCCATGTATGACCGACCTTTCCGTTCTTCACTGTGCAAGAATGGGGCCGGAGAGTCAATAATTCTCAGACCATAACTTGTGAAGAATACAATAGAGATGGTTAAGGTGATTAATAGGTGGATGAAAGAAGCACAATATCATCATAAATAATATTCTGATCAAAGGAGGAGACCTTTAGAGATTGATGTTGGGGATCACATGTTTCTGAAGGTGACTCCCCGACATGTGCAGTGAAGGTTTGATCATGGGAGTAATTGTTCTTTTCAATTTTTTGGCCTTTTGATGTGTTTTCTAATGATTGAGTCATGGAGTATTTGATTGAACATTCCCTGCAGATGATCCAGATACAAGATATTTACCATGTATCACAATTACATCATTATCTTCAAGAAGACTCACACATCATTGATTGGAGTGAGATAGATATAGATGATTATGTGACCTTCGAGGAGAAACTAGTATAAATCCTAGACCACAAAGAGAAGGGGTTGCAGGGGTGTTATATTCCCTTGGTTCGTGTCTTGTAAAGACATGGTGGTGTCAAGGAGAGTACTTGGGTTTAGAAGACCCAAATGAGTTTCATGTACCTAGATCTGTTTTAAATTGTAATGCTATGTTTTTCGTTGATGATTTCATTTCAAAACCATTGATGTGATGTTATTCATGACTTGTTTGGATATGGAATGTTTTTTCCCATGTACTCTAGATTTGTGTGATGTGTTCGAATGTGTGGGGAAGGGAGGACCTGACTCAGAATTTGGATGAATTAATGTAGATATGATTAAACCTGTGTGGGCGAGTCAATAATGGCCAATGTAGATAATATCCTGACATGTGGAAAGGATCTTCATGACCAATGTTTCAGGATAGTGTGATCATTGTGATTAGTGTTGTTGTTTAAATGTGATAAGTCATGAGGGTTATTGATCTCGAATGTCGATGTTTTTCCCCTACATTAAAACTACTCATGGTGGTTTTCCACAAAGAGGTATCTCAAGTGGTGGTTGTTCAGACCCATCTTTTCTTCTGGGTTGGTTTTGAATTCGTGGGGAGATGAATGTTTTGAGAGGTATCTAATTTAATGGTCCAAACCACTCTAGTCCATTACATTACAGAAATCTTGTGTTAGAGGTGTTTTTCAAGGTCAAGGTGACTTATTCCCAACAGTTTCCAAATTTCTTCTCCCTGAACAGTGTCTCCAAGACAACAACTTTTCCAACAGTATCCATCAAAATGTAGGCTTTTACAAAAGCCTTTTTTTCTTCTCCAAATCTCTTTTTTCGTGGAATGTTGTTCCAGAATTGAATCTTTTCCAACAATAGCCTTCCAACAACAACCTTTTTCATTTTCCAAATTTCTATTTTAGGAACTATATTTCTAGACCGGGGAGGTTTCCTGACCAATGAGGTTCTGTAGTGTTTCTAGACCGGTGAGGTTTCTAGACATGTGAGGTTTTATAGTGATTCCAGGCTAGTAAGGTTTCCTGAAAAGTCAGGTTCTACAGCATTTCCAGACCAGCATGGTTTTCAGACCACAGAGGTTCTACAGTGTTATCAGACCAGTAAGGTCTCCATACCAATGGGGATCTACAGAGGTTTCCAGACCAGTACTGTTCTACAATGTTTTCAGATGGGTGATGATTCTAGACCCGTGAGGTTCTAATGAGTTTCCAACCTTGTGAGGTTTCCAGACCAGTGAGGTTCTACAGTGTCTCTGGACTGGGGAGGATTCTAGACCAATGAGGTTCTACAGTGTTTCCAAACAGGTGAGGTTTCAAGAAAAATGTGGTTCTACAATGTTTCTAGACCAGCGTGGTTTCCAAAACCGTGTGATTACCATAATGGTGAGTCATCTAACACTTTTTCAAATTTATTGTTTGGTGTGCATTATTTCTAGATTCTTGTTGTTTCATCTCTTTGACATTTACATTGATGTATAATATATTTAAGGCATTATTTTGTGGGATTTAAGGACGAATCAATGGTTATAACACCTAAATTAATTTTCATAAGGCTTTGGATGTCTTCACATGGTCAAATCTTGTGGTTTAACGCAATACGCTTTTAATGTAAAATACATAATATCTAAAACTGATCCTCTATTAAATAATCTGATGTGATTAGAAATCTTCCTCATGTGTTCTTATTCATTGTTCTCTTGTGAAAGACTCTCAATCCGTTTTTTGTTACCATAGCATCGGTTGGATCGAACATTAATCCTCAGATCGTTTCCCCCTTAGTGTTTCTTCATCCAGCATGCGCACCCCCTTTTGGTGGAAGTAGAAACTATTGATCCTTCATTGATAGATGGTATGATATACCTCTGTTCTTATATTTTCATCCATTTATATCCTCTTATTTCACTTTTCTATTCTATATCATCTGATCTTCATTCTTCTGATGGAGTTATTCTTGGCTTTCGGAAGGTGTTGTCCTGCCGCAACGTCCTTGGGTGGATGCAGCTGTCATAGGTTAATAGGTCGTAATCTGTTGTGTGGATCATCCTTATATAAAGTACATCAAGAAAAATTTGTGGTAGGTCCTTCATTGACTATCTATTCTATTACCTGTAAATGTAGAGTTATCATGCTTTAGACCACTATATCACAATGGAATTAACATAAATAACAATTAAATCAGAAAAATAAATTTATATTTATCGTATTTTATTTCCTAATACTTTTCTAGATTGTGTGAAATATATTCATAAATTCTTTATATTTTCATTCTTGATGAAAACTTGTAATGAATGTAAAGCTAAAAATTAATGGATAATTGTCTGGATAAAGATAAAGAGGCATGTAAATTAATCTGGTCATTATTGTTATTGTTTTAGTTTGATATTAATCAAATTGATGCGATAATAAACTTTAAAAAAATTATATCTATGATAGCTTTATATTTATGTTACCCCTAGAAGGATCCTACAAGTAATAATATGGTTAATTCAAGGTGGATTAATGAACTGGCTGTTGGATAAAAAAGTAATGCCTCGTAGGGTTCTGATTTACCTTCTTACTTGTTTAAGAGACAAGAGCCTAATTGATATGATGATTGTTTTCCTAAATCTTGTGTTGTGATATGTTGTGGAAGGGAGGCCTATTGGTTGTGGTCGTAGTTGATGCATATAGTGGAAAGGTGCATCAGTTAATGCATGTGGATGTTGGGGAGGACCCGAAGATGAGGGAATGAGTTGGATATGAATGTTTTGGTTCTTGCTATTTCTTATTGGTTGTTTATCTTCCAAAAATTCCCCACTGCTAAAGGCAGATGGTTCTCTTACCCTCCATCCGAAAGGGGTGATGACATGCAAGGTATGCCATGTGATTTTTGGGTTTAGATTCCTGAGGGAGGATGGTTATTCCCCTATTTCTATAGGTGGAACAGATGTAATGATTAGTTCATCTACAAACTATGTTGATCCCCATTGTGTTTAGTAGAGAAGAATGTTTTTATAGAATACCATGGAATATGGGAACATAATAATGTCGTTAATAAATGATTGAATAAATTATGTTAACCCATGGGGTTGGAGATTGCTAGGATATAATGCCGGGGTTTCAATTTAAATGAACATGGGTCATCGGTTGTGATGCTAGTGAAATGTAATGTGTAATTTGTTAATTGTTATTTAATGTTTAAAGAATTATTGAACATAATGTGTAACTAATAAAAAGGGAATGATGTTTGGTAATCAATCTCTTTAAATGGTTGTTTACTTATAGGATACATAGATATAGAAGAGGCAGCCTATAGTTTGAGAGACATTAGCTGCATTTGAGTCTAAGACTAGGTTATTCCAATAGAATGGTTGTGAGACATAGTATATTCTGTGTTACTTATGTTTCTATATGATAATCCACCACATCAGTTAGAGAAACTAACACCCCGAGGATTCTGAGCCTAGGCGGTGTTTTCCCCAATATTCTGCGGGGAGTATAAATATGTAAAAACAGCATTTGGCCCTGCTCTCTTCTCATGGTTGTTACTTGAGCTGGTAGGTACAGTGGTTAGTTTTTCAAATATATATGTGAAGAGAGTTATAATGGTTTGTGGATGTTCACACACATATATTCTGGATAAAGTTTTTTATGGACTACTACAGGTGTAACATGTATAGGATGTGAAGGCATGAGGATCCTTACTCAGTGTGTGGGTTATAATGGTTATATGTATAATGCTCGACGTTTGATTCACGTTATGTGAGCTGTATTTATTCCCAAAAAATAACTTGTTATTTTTATTATATGTACGTGGTGGTTTTGTTGAACGAGGTGCATGTTGTGGTGCTTCTCCCAGGTGCCTGTTGGCACGCCTCTTTGGACAGAGATGGCTTAGGACATGTGACTTTGGGGAAAACCGGAAAACCAGTGGGGAAGTTGTAGTGCGGTACACTTGATATACTTTTTATATTATATAATCTTGTATGTGATACTAGGAGATGGTATAGTTGATGAGGATGGGAACTTAGTATTCCTATTTAAGTGACAAGTTAGTTTCACTTGTTGTTTACTGTGCTTTGGCATTATTTCTTTACATGTGAACGAGAGGGTCCAAGGAGTATCCTACTGAGTATATTGTTATAATCACTATATGTATAAATAAATTATTTTTTCAGGCCACTTTGATAATGTTGGAGATCAATTTGGTTTATACTACCTTTCTGTTGTAGGAGCTATTCGGGATCATGTTTTCCACTACTTTTTTAGATTCCATTGGTACATGAAATTGTTTCCTTTTAGTTGTAGTAGTTTTTCATGACATTACATACCTGTAATTTTGATTTATTTTATATTGTCGTCTGAGTTGGAGTTTGTTGGTGTCCGTCTTATATCTATCTTTCAAATGTGTTCTTTTAGAGGGTAATGCATTCCATTTGTGTGTTCACTATACCCTTAGTTCTAGTCTCTGACTCGGGGCCTACTAGAGGTGGATCTCAAGGTGTCATTATCTCTCCTATAACATTACTGGGACAAGAGGGGTAGACCTTGTGGGGAGGGGTTCAGGAATTACTTCATTAAAATATCATTTTATTGATACATATTTTAGTGATATACACCACCTTATTTTCTAATATGTATAATTGAACACTTTTACATTTATTTCATTCTAATGTTTTCCAAAGGAATCCTTTATTCTGAATAATTTTAATTTCTTTATAAAATGAAAAATAGAATTTATTTAACATATGAAGTGAAAATGAATTATCCACCACCGTAATAGTTATTTCATATTTTATTTCCTCTATATGACATAGTGTTTTAAAAATTAAATAAATACCTTATACCCTTTTTGGGTGTTTTTGTATTCAAAATTGTTTTGAAAGTGGACTGGCTATTTCAGTATTGTAAAATGATTTTCTATAATTAAAAAATCAAATTTTTTGAGTGAAAATATGATAATTGATATATTTTATATGTTATGTTTATATAGTTTCACATAGACATTTTATAGGTAGTTATGTGATATACCATGGATGGGTGGTTACATGATATACCAATTAACGGTGGCTATCTAATAAACAAAATATAGTTGGCGCTATGATTAACCAAGGACAAGTGGTAATATAATATTATCAAATGCATTCTGTATTGAAGTAATTCGTATGGATATTCCATTTATAAGAGTGATATGTGTTGATGTTGACTATATGGTTATTCCATTTATGTATTATTATGTACCATGTTTCCTTTATATGTTATATGTTTCATTCTATGTGTTTTTTGGAAATATTTTGTTTACAAAAACGGTAGGCCATGAGATTATAAGTGGTGATGTGTATTTACTTCTTTATAAATGTGAAAAGTATTACATTATGATAAAGTATTCATGGTATTGATGTTTTCAAATGACTTATAGTTTTTTTCTTTGTGTAACCCTTACTAATATTTTAATTCTCATCCCATATTTTGAAATGTTTTTCCTAGGATTTAATGGAGAATACAGTAAAAGACAATATTATGGAAAAGTTATGACGTTTAAATAAGAAATGAAACCATTTTTCTATTTAAAATGTGAAATTTTATGAAAAAACGTGATTGTGATTAGATGTTTCTACTCTATATTATTTAAGTTGTTATGTATGATTTATGTCCTAATTTTCATATCTTATAAACCAGAAAATTCCCTCGATGTGAAATAGAGTCAAATTATTGACTTAACTCAATATTATGTAATGATTTAGGATGGGTCCTTATAATTCAAAAAGTATGTTATAATAACTAAAATATCTTCAAAATATTGAAGTGTTGTTATGTTAAATTTATCACTTTAATCCTTCTCCACTCACATAAAATATTGACGGAATTAATTGTTTGTGCATACATGGGAACTATCACCACTACAAACCGATATAATTTGTTTTCCATTACCATCTCCCAATACATGTTATAATGATGTGATTAATTTATATATATATTAAATTTATGAAATATTGATCATTAAAAGAAAAATTTATATAATAATTACATTCTTACCTTCCATGCACTTAAAAATGATAATTTCGTTCATGCGTACATGTGATGTATCACCTAAAAAATGTAATGTGATTTGATTATTTTAACCACATCACATGTATGATACATATTAGTATATTTTATTTATTAATATTATATATATGATATTATGATAAAATGATCATTCTTGAACGCTAAAATAATAATTACCCTCTTTCCATAAGGATAAATGAAAAATGGGAATGTTACTGATTCGTACATACAACCTACAATCTCCATGATTTTGAAATTATTCATTTTTCAAAACCATAAATACATTAATTTATATAAAAGTAAAATAAATGTTTAAATTTGATTTAAATTTCATGAATATTATTTTTGAGAATATGTACTAATGACCACTTTTGGCTATATACACCATTCAAAGTCATTTTGGACTCATGTACCAAATATCATCAAAACATCAAAAGAGAACATAAATAATTATGTAATTTCTATAATATGAGGATAAGTTATATAAATGAATTAATAAACATAATAAAGGTTATCATGAATGTAAATAATTAAATTATTTTTATTATTTATGATGATAATAACATACCTGATTAATTAGACTCTAGGTAAAAGACATTGTCTAAATTTCATTTAATTGAAGAATATTATCATGTTACACCACAAAATATTTTATAAGAGGTAAAAACAAACATAGTGAATTCTATTTAAATAAAATGGGTTTCAATATGATTCATTCTCTATAAAGTGTTTTACATTGTTTAAAAATAAAAAAATGTATGTTTGTTTTTACATATACATGGAAAATGAGTTCTTCATCTCAATGAAAATTATTTGTTATTTGGATTCCACTACAAGAATTAATTTCTAAAAAAGAAAATTAAACACTTATTCCTCTTCTGTGTATTTCAATAATGAATTTTGTTTTGAAAATTTAAAAATTATTTATATATCTTGAAATTATTTATTTTTGATTGAAAATAAAATTTTATGAGTGAAATTATAATAATTTTAATCATTTTTTTATTATGATTATATAATGGTATGTTCACATCTGTTGGTTGGCTACATGATAATCCATGGATTGATGGTTTCATGATAAACTATATATGGGTGTGTATGTTATAACCTCCAATTTATTGGTATTGGAAGTCAACTTTTGGTTATTACAATATGTAAGAGTGACAAGAATGGAAGTTGAATGCATGGTAATTATATTTAAGTATATTTATGTTCCATGATTCCCTTATCTATTATATATTATTGATATGGGTTTTATGGTAATATTACTATTACAAAATGGATAATAAATTAATTTTTCGACAAATTATTTACTACATATTCATGTTTAAAAATATTACATTATGATAACATTTTTATGGTTTGCATGTGTTGATAAGACTAATATTTTTCCTTTTTTATGAATCCATTCTAATAATTTTATTCTCATGCTATTTTTTAACCTATTTTACATGGGATTTATGGGATAATAGATACACAGATGGAATAATAGAAAAATTAGGACGATTGTAAATGAAAATAAACCATGTTTCATTTTCAATGTTTTTGTGGGCGAAATAAAATAATAAATTTCAGAATTGTCAAAAGTGTATATCTATGATTTGTTATTTATTAGTTATGGAATTAATCTATAAATAAATAAACCATATAATAACATCACTTTGAAATTAAGTATTAATCTTTACATATCTCGATTTTTTGTAATGTTTTTGGTTGGGTCCTAATAAGGCGTATCACAGGGTGGTTTAGATAAATTTAGAGGTTATGGTAACATTAATAACTTTCTCTAGATAGATTTCAATTTATAGTGATGTTAAAATATTATAGATTTTTTAGATTACCAAATTACATCATCTAATATATGTGTGATCATAATGTTTTTCAACAGTGGAAATAGCGCAGATGTACTGGGAAGAAATCAAGGAGAAAACACATTTATAAATCAGCATCCTGAGATAATCAGAGTGAGAAATAATCATTATTTTATAGTGATCAATCAGTTGAATCTGACAATAAATTATGGTGGTGTATATGCAATAGATTAACCTGATCTACCATCGGGTAAAATAATGACAGTGAGACATTTTTGGAGAGATCAGCCCTCATCATTCAGAGGATCGTCTTACACCATGAAGGATGAGGGATGTATTGAATCAAAACCAAATGATATTAAAAAAATAGGATATTTATGGGACAAAAATGTAATTATTAAAATATATAATTTTGAAGGTGAATCCAAAAAGTAGTGGTCAATGGTTACAAATATTAGATGATGTTAATATATTTATTCCATGGAATGGGATGAATTTATGAATATATTACTTGAAAAATATATTCCAAAAGATATTTGAAATCTGATGGAAATTAAATTCATGGAATTGGGACAAAAAAATAGGATGATTTGATGGATGTGTATGAAAAATATTTCACTCATTTGGCAAGGTATGTCACAAATTTTATCTAGGTGCTTGATTTTATGTTAAGTTGATTTTAAAAGGGCTGAAATTGAGATATCAATATTCATTGTCTTCTAATGTATTTAAAATCAATGAGAAAATTTTCTACTTTCCATAGAATGTATAATTTTTTATGACAATGTGTACCATTTAGTAAAGAAAAAAAGAAGAGGTCTAGTCGGTAGGAATGGAGAAAAATTCATCAAAAATGTTTGGATGAAAGAAAAATAAATTTTCTTCTTTTGAGATGTGAGGTAAAAAGATACATAGAAAATGTATTTAAATTTATGAGAAGTTGTTATTATATGGAAAGACTAGTAAAATTTCTTTTTACAATAATGGATCTAATTAGGAATGAAATGAAATGCAAGTGGACATGTTTTTAGTTGCATTAAATTATGGAATTCTTCCAATGTGCGTCGATAAATTGTTACACTGGGTGGAATCCAACAAGATCAAAGTATAAAGGGTTTGAAAAAACATTTTTATACCATAATGGTTTTTTTTTCATCAAAATAATATGTGAAATGTTGGTTTTTAGTTTTTTTAATAATATTCCCCTACAATATTTTACTCTGTATATGAACATTCATTCATTTCTTAGAGCATTATATTTAAATTGTAAATATAACCTCATGAATGTGATATATAACTTTTGGTAGAAACTATTTTTTGAATTATTAAATCAAACAAGATTTTTTGGAATATTTATATTATCATTGGTGTGATGGTATTTTCTACAATTCTTCATGAACAATAAATTGTGCAATTTGATATCATTTTTGGAATAGATTAGATTTCAGTTTATCATGATAAAATAGTTTTGACATAAATGAATGTATTATTAAATTATTTAATAAATTTTATGACATACCAAGAATATAGTAAATGTTTTAAAGATGGTAATGAATGTTATCTCTCTCATGTTTTTTAAAAGAGATATATAAATTTGATTAGGTAAATTCCTATAGTGAATGAATTTATAGATTTTTTTCTTGTTTAACTTCTTAGTGTTGATTTGAATCGAGATGTTTAACATACTATTGTTTCAGTTACAGATTCATATAATTTTTCTAAACAACCTTATCGAATGGCATTGTGGAACTTTTGGAATTGAAAAAAACAATTTTAATAATTTCTTGATAAAGGTTCAATTAGAACAAGCACTTCACAAAGTGGTAATCTTATTTCATATGTTAAAAATAATAATGGTACCCTGAGAAAATTTTATTATATGTCCTTGAATAACATAACTATTTTGAAAAAATGTACATTGCCTCATATCAATGTTTTTTTGATACCCTCCAATTTTTTTTTATTTTTCAATGATTTAATTGGGGTCCTCCAACCATCAGCTGATAGTGAAGAAGGATGAAATTAAAAAGGCAATATTCTGAATGAGATGTGTTGTTTATTCAATTGGGGTTATATAATAAAGATGATGTATTTACGAATCTCATGAATGGATTCTTTCAACAGTTTGGATCAGTTGGCGGTAGTGTTGATATATGATATCACGATATATTCTAAAATCGAAGAGAAAAACGATAGAAACACAATGATTGTTTTGAAAACTATAAAATAAAATTAAAAATATGGAATGTTTATAATGAATTAATATTTATTTCAAAAAATTTGATTCCATTGTGATTTTGTTTCTAAATATGGCTTAAAAGTACACTCATCAAGAAAAAAAGATGTCGAATAGTAGTTAAGAACTTCCAATGTCACATAGATTTATTTTTTTCATTGATTAGGTGTTTTTTACGAATGGTTTTTTGAAAACATTGGTCACTATTATAGAACACGAACTAATTTAACATGTATGGGAGCTAATTTAATCTAGATAATAGAATGTGATGATTGTTTTTCAAGAACTGAAAGAAAGATTAGTTATTTAAATATTATTGGTCCTACCATCTAGAAATATTTACTTTTTTATCTACAATGATTCTTAAATGGATGGAATTTTTCTGTGTCTTAATGTGGAATGTTCATGTTTTTTCATATACCATACATCTATTGAAACCACATGAGATAAATTACCATACACACAGATTAGAATTAACTAGTACTGTTTTTGAATATAAAATTTAGAGGAATCATTTTTTTGGTGTAACGTGTGAATCTATATACTAAGGAAAAACATTTTAATTATATATTCACTCAATGAGAATTGAACATGAGGAATAAAAGGTGTAAATAAATAATCATGGATTATGATTTCTATGATCCATTAACATATTGGAAAAGAAAACATTGTGGTTTCTGTATTGAGTTTGGAATGTAAGGTTACATTAACCATGATGCATTCAAAATGTGACTATTTGATTAATGATTAGATGAAATTTGGAATGAATGTACTTGGTAAAGTAAGTTCCTTTTTTTTGTTTCAGGTGTCAGTACAACCACCTCAATTAAATTTAATTAATAAATAGAATATGTAAGATAATGTATTTTAGAAAAATGAATAATTGGTAAAAACGTATGTTACATGAATTTGACATAAATTTTTATTGTTTGTTGTGGTATGGGGATAGTTTTTGTGTTCCAAGTTATTCAGAGTTGAAGAAATTATTATTATGTGAGGCTCATAGTTCTATATATTTAGTTTATCCTGGATCTAAAAATACATATATGGACCATCAGGAGTATTACTGGTGGGATGGAACTAAAAATTATATTGGTGACTTTACCATAAGATGTTTCACTTATAAATAGGATAATGAAGCGTGACATTATAAAAATTGATACATCGTCCTTTTCTAGTGCCAATGTGTCGATGGGAAAATAAATATATGGAATTTATAGTGGGATTTCCGAATACTTATTGAGTTAATTATGAGATCTATGTAATAATTGATGGATTGAATAAATTTTCTCATTATTAATCTAGTATATATGTGGAACCATTTGAGGGATTATATTAAAATTGGTTTCAAACACTAGCCTTTTGGGATGAAGTAGGTGAAAAGAAGTTGATGGGAGTAGAAATGGTAGAGTAAATCAATTATAATGTTCATTTTATTTAGAGAAACGAGGGAAAATCATATTGTAGTTAACAAATTTTTAATGATAACTTGAGCAATGATCTTTCATTCATTGTATTTGATAATGTCTTTCTGAAAATTTATCCATAGAAAAGTGTGATGTGTTTCAGAAAGAAGGGGATGATGGGTCTACTGTTCATGGGATCCTATAAAATCCATGAGAATGATTCATCAGTTACATACTTAGTGGATTATCCTCTATGTTTATCCTAGGTACACAATGTTTTTGAAATTTCAATGTTAATAATGTATATACCGGATCCATCTCATTTTGTTAGTCAAGAAGTAGTTTAGTTGGAAGAGAATATTTCATGTGAGGAACAAAATTTTCAGGATCCTGAATATAGAGAGAATGTTTTTAGATATAAGTTTATACATAAGGTTAAAATTTTTTTTTTGAAAACATATATGTTTGAAGAGGTAACATGGCAATATGAAAAATTATATAATGAAAAATAAACACCAACTTGTTTGATAAGTGAACAAAATTGCGAGGAATCAATTTTAAAAAGGGGGTTAGAATTTAACAACTAAGGAAATGATAAAAAAATACTCTTTAATTTATGAATTATATATAAATTATAATATACACTACATTAAATTGTGTAATTTATAAAACTAGTTTGATATTTAAAAATTTTAATTTTTTTAAAAATCAGTTTTATGGACTTTTAATGAAGCAGTTGATAAAAATATATTTTTTCTACTACTATGGGCACTATTGAAAAAAATAATGAACTTATTTGGAACCATGAAATCAAAATTAACATAGTTTATTTGTTTGGTATTTTTATGATAAGATTAATTTTTTGATGTATAATTATAAAATAATTCATTTAAATAGAATACAACTTTTTAATAAAAAGTATTTATAATTTTTGATGAAATTTTCTAATGTTTTTAAATTATAATTAAATATTTTTTTTAATTATTCCTATTAAATTCATTTTTGTCAAATTCATTTTGGATATAGAAACCATGTGAAATATTGAACGTTTTATTTTGAAACCAGTTTTCCTATTCCTACAAATATATGAATTTATAACTAATTTATTCTAATTAGGTGTTATTAATTTGTAAACATCGATTCCATATTTGGAATCAAATGTACAAAATTATGTAAATAGGTTACTTTTATTTTTTGACATTATAAATAAAAACTATAGTAATACTAGTTTTTACCACGTTTAAGGGTAAATTAGGTAATTGACGGTAAACATTATTTTATAAGGATATGAAATTAAAATATTTTTTTAAAATTAATTTTATTAGTATTATCCTACCAATATCATATTGTTTTCAATTTTTTGACCACTTTGTCCACTTGGATGACTTTAATGCATTTATAAAATTATATTCATTAAAAGGTAGTTTATGTTATAAATTTGTTTTTAACACTTAATGTATTAATAATATGCATAAATACTAGGGATATATTCAGCTATAAATTGTTTTTATAAAGATAAAATTACTACCTACATAATGGATATTTATTTATAATTTTATAAAAAAATTCAAAAAATTAAATGGTGACACAATGATGATGCCAAAACTTCTTATTTCATGAAAGAATCAAATAAATGATATTATAAATATTAAAATAAAAACAAAATTATATAATTTAAGCCATACAATAATTTTATGGGTGACTATGGGTTTTTTTATGATGCCTAAAAATAGTATTTTCGGCTATAGAATGATGTTATTATATTTTTAAAAATTCATGAAATGAATAGTCTCAAAATTGACAGTAAAGGTATTTTATAATATAAATTATTTTTTAAAAAGATATAAAATTTTTAAAGAACAAATAATCATCCAAATATATTGGAATGGTCCAAAAATTTCATAAATTACTCTTTTATTGGTATTTTTCATGTTATAGTATGTATATTGTCCCTCAAATTTAAATTAAATAATAAATTGATAAAAGTTAAAAGTATTAGAATAATAAAGGATTAGAAAATAATCACTACATGAATATTTTTTATTGGAGGAATTAATTCAGATCCAAATCTTTTTATATTTTAAATAATTAACTTTGAAAACTTTTTGTGTGGAAAATTAATTTATATTAATTTAATATTTTGATAAATTCCTAGAGTACCCCTCACCTCTCATATATAAGGTACTATCTTCTATAATGTCTTCAAACATAAAAATCAATTTGTATTGGCCATGTTATACTATAATACCATCCGATAATCCTTCCCCACATTAATTAGGCCTTATTGAAGGTAGAAACCCCTCCCTAGAGGTGTTAAGAGGTTAAACAATTTATCGTCCAATAAATGGTATGATTTCTTATCAAGTATTTGTGCGGTATTTCTTGTTCCACACATTTCAAATACTATTAAACCAGGTTGATATAATAACGTAGAATAATCAATATAATATTATTTTTTTATGATAATATAACCACCGAAATTCATATCCTCTTCCACCCATTGGGAAAAGTAGTCATCATTCACGCGTACATGCGACCTATCACCCCCACGAGCCAAGATATTTCATTTTCCATGGAAATCTATCAAGATAGGTTATAATTGGAGAATTGATGTATATATTTAATATTTATGATATATTTATGATTATAACCAAAAAATTATCAATCGTATTCTTACCTTCCATGATCATAAAATTGATAACGTCATTCATGCGTGCGTGTGACCTATCACCTCAATGAAGTGATGATCTGGTTTTTGTTCGCCACAAAAAATGTATGATATATATATATATATATTATTTTTTGATATATTAGTACTATATTTATATTATTATTATTTTATGATCATTTTTAATGACAATATATTAATTACCATCATTCTGTAATGGTCAATGGAAAATGTGAACATTACTCTTACATACGTAGGACCTAATATCTCTATGATTATAACATTGTTTATTTTTCATAATCATTCATGAATGGTTTTATTTAAAAGGTATAATAATTTTAAAAAATTAATATTTTTTCATGAATATTATATTGGATATGATGTAATAATTACCATTTATGGATATAGTCATCATACCAAGTCATTTCGGACTCATGTAAAGAATTTCATCAAAACAACTGATTTGTAATTAAATAATTAAATACTTGTTTTAATATGGTGAATTGATATGTAAAAGGAATAATAAACTTCAATTATGTTCCAAATAATGTGAATAATTAACATTATTTTATTATTCAGGATCATAAAGAATATACTTGATGAATCAGACTTGAGGTAAGGTAACACATCCCACTCTACTTTCAGTCAAGAATATTTTGATGATATAAACAACCTTATTTTATGAGGTGTATAAAAAATATTTGTCTTTTAATTTCATTCAATTGTTTTAATAACGAATATATGGAAACTATGTGAGTTAATTTTATTAGAAATTGAAATATGAATTTTGTTTTTTAATGTATATGGTGACAAATAAATCTCTTTCTCTAAGAATGTTATTTGATATTTTGATTCCTCTACAAGAAGTGAAGATTTTAAAAGAAAAAATCACATATTCCATTTTTGTAGTTTTTTTATAGAAATTGTTTTCAAAATTGGATGATTATTTAAATATCATGGAATTATTTCATTTTATTTAAAATAATATTTTATTAGTGAAATAATAAAATTTTAAATCCTCTATGTGTTATATTTATATAATGGTAATTAGAAAATTTATGTGTGGATACATAAAAATAAAATGATGGGTGGTAAAATTATTAACTAAGGATGGGTTGTCATGTTATAACCTCTTATTCATTGAGTATTAGAGTTGAATGTATGATTAATACATTTTGTAAAAGTGACATGTTTGGAATTAGACCACATGGTTATTTCATTTAGGTATAATTATATCCAATATTACCTATATGTGTTATATATTAATTTTAAATGGGTTATGGTAGAATTATATTTAAAATAAGGGTTATAAATATTTTTAAGGAAATTATTTACTACTTATTAATGGTATAAATTTTTACATTATGATATAGTTTTCATGGTTTACATGTTTTCACAAGATTAGAATTATTCTATCTTTGTGTGTCCTTTTCTGACGTTTTTATTCACCTAAAAATATTTAATAAAATTTAACATATGATTTATGAGAGAATAGATAAATTCATGAGAAAAAGTTAGTTTTTTGACGAATTATCATAAAGAAACAATATGATTCATTTTAAAATTGGTTTTTAGTAAAAAATTAATACTATTCATATGTTCCGACATTATATTTATATGATTTGTTAGGTATGGGATAATTGCAAATTCACTAAATTATTAAACATTAAAAGATATTAAATAAAAAGTTAACTAAAATTCTTGAATTAAATCAAATTTATTTACTATTTATTATATGGTCCTTATAATTGGATTATGGTAAATATTTTTCAGTCTTTCTTATTAGGATTTTTTGATTCCAAGGAATGTAGTGTTTTTATGTTATGAATTATTATTATAAGTTAGTAATTTCGTGAAAATATATTACAAAAACATGAATTTTCCATTGAATATATGCTTTCAACTAATTATTTTTACTTTGAGTGATTGAAGAATGGATTTGAGAATAATTGGTCAAGTCAATAAAAAATCAAAAATATTTTTTTCTCTGTTAACCTAATTAAATTACCAGGGAATAATTATTTCATTGGAGTAATGGTGATGTTTTTATGGGACTTACCAATTTATTTTAGAATTAATCTTTTTATTAATACATATTGTGCGATAAATAACTGAGGATGGGGTTTACTGAAATTTGATGCATTGGGTTTGGAAGAGTATACTTGAGGTAGTATAGAAGGAATATTGTTTACCATGGGTATTTAAGTGAATATAAATAATACTTAGTCTAAATGAGATATGATTTTCCTTTGATAAATATAATTTGAAACATTTCATAACATGAGTGATTAGGTTTTTGAGTATAGTGATAGTAAGATAAAACTATTATTACCATGAGTTGGAAATGGTTAAAGGGTGTTATAGTGGCATATGCGAGCTTATTTTTTTAAATTTTATTGAGTTTGATAATGAAATGGATTTACATTATATGATATCTTAGCTTATTAGATTATCACATACCATGTTTTAGATATATTATGTGATGAAACATGGTATATGGTGCCAAAAATGTTAAGTCATGATATTGACCATGTCATGGTGTACTTGTTGATTTTAATTTGTATTTTAATGGATTGTAAATTATATAAACATAGTGTATTGAAAGTATATATGATCATAAAAGGTTATATTATAATTATGAATAAATATGAATCATTTTATAAAGGATTGAGGTTATGAAACTAAGTAAGGTCTAGAGTCTTGTGCTATGTGATGGATTAATAAATGTGATTTTGAGTGTTGAATATAAAATGGTTACAAAAATGATGGAAATACTTTTTGATGATAATAATTAAGTAATTTACCATGAGGTGTTCTATGCTACTTATCTTTTCTCTTGAATGGTTTAAAGATACGTTTGAGTAACTATTAATGTGAATATTCGAGGGATAATATACTTACTATAGCATAGTAAATTTTAATTGGTTTTTTTTGCAAAATTATAATATTAATGCATAATAATAAAATTCCTAAATGTCAAGTAACATTAAAAAAGGATAATATATAGTGTTTTGAATATTTTTAATTTGATGAAGGGTGTGACCTCGGAGGGTCAACACTATAGTTGATTTAGCCTTATATATGGTAGTGGAAGTATCGTAGTAAACCATTGAAAAATAATATAAATATGAAGATGTGACTCCACTATTATGAGTTGGAGAATATTATAATGTCATTCTAGATTTTATATAGTATGGTATAATGTCTACAATATACTTAAATATGACTATAATTTTTAAGTAACTTTAGATTCTGTATTGTGATTTATATCATGAATATTTACAAATATGGAGAATATAATGATCTATTTTATCAAATTAATATAATATTTATTACATTAGTGGTATGTGATAAATCATTAAGAATACATGTTTTGTGAAGAATAATTGTTTTGGACATTATAGAGTGGTTGTGTAGGGAACTAATGGATTTACGGGACAAAAAATGGTGAATGTGTTTGGATATTAGAGGAAATGCTATGATGGTACCATTCATAGTGCATTATAGATGATTATTGAATTTAGACATATTAGTATTTGAGGGTCAATAATATGGGAAAACATATGGTGGGAAACTCATTATCAGTAATTTTTTTGTCACACCATGAAATCTGCAATCAGGTACACAATGTATTATTACATTATCAAATTTTTTTGGGTATGTAATGGTATAAAATTTGTTTTTCGGATTTCATGATCTAATCGAATAAGACCATAGTTGAGGGGGTGATCGTGGTGTGAGGGTGTGTGAAATAGCAATGCCAATATGGCCAATGGAGGGTGTGTTATATGATAAAGCACACCGATTGTTTCCATGTGTGTGATGACCTACATGAATGAACATGATAATTGTATATCCCATTAACATAAAAAATAATCATGTGTTTCTAGGTGAGGGTATGACCTATACATGTGGACAACCTCCAAGAAAGGCTACCCTAACCATAGTGAGTGATAATAGGGAATAGTGATGGGGTGGTCATTATTGTAAATTCCCAATTGATGGTTGATATTATGGGGAAGGATACTCTAGGAACATGGTAATTTATTGGATGGATTTGAAGCATATTTTGGGTTGTTTTTTTATATTTAACTATTTTTTCAATCCATTTTAGAAAATATGGAAAATTGAGGATGTTTCAGGATGGATTTTAAAGAATTTATCTAACTTCCAATAGAATAGTAGAGATTTTATATATTATTTGTCTTGGTACCTATATATATTTGGTCATGTTGAATAGATCAATTCATTTCTCATCATGAGTATTGATGAAAATGATATTTTATCTCTTCATGAAGTATAAACACTTATTAAATTGTAATATACAAGGATTTACCTTTTGTTCTAGAAAATTTTATTTGGGTTGGTTAATGAAATTCATTGATTTGAAATATATGATGGATATTTTATGAAATTACATCATGGGAATCTTGTGAAATATTTTTAATGGCTTTTTCATTTAAATACATATTAATTAATTTCAGTTTTGTGATTTAATGAGTCAATGATTTTTTAAGTGATTTTAATGAATGGTATTACAGATGTTTAATTTATAAAAATGTATTGTAAAATTTTTAGTGTGGTTATTTTTTGATTTGTGGAATCATAAAACATTGGATATTTTTTTAATATTGTTTACGAACATGTAAAACCATAGATATTTTAGATACACTAGTGGATATTATGTGATATCAATAGACAATAGTTAGAGTACAATTCCATAATATTCATCATATTTAGGTAATTATAATCATTATATTCCCTCATCATGTTTTCTTATAGGTTGTATCCATATCATTGATGATGTTGGATTCATTTATGTATAATTTTATTAAATTTCATTTATATATGTTATTATATATGCATGATTTGATTATGAACTTCTATATTGTTATTGAAGATTGTTTTCAATATTATTGAGTTTTTAAAAATGAAATGTCATTAACGGAAAAACAAAAGTTTGATTACAAATTTTTTTCAAATAGAATATATTCATAAATTTGTTTTATTTTTAAATCCAGGACTAATGGTTTTCTAGTGACAAACATTATATAAATACATAGGGGTATCCTATATTTTATTTTCCTCACACCCTCTATATTCTATTGGTATCTTGTATCTTTGGTTTTTAATTATAGATGTAAATGGATTTTTTTCATGTGGCACATCAGTTTCTATTGTTTTTTTAGTGTAGTGTGGCGGTTTGGAGATGATATATCCTTACATTGAGATTTGTCTCTTTGAATATTATCATTTTCAATTGTTATTAGTTTATCATGTTTTGATTGGGTTGTATGTCCAATGGATATCAATTTATTCCATCTATGTGGCAATTTGATTATTTATCTCCATCATGAAATACACGAGAAATGTGTTAGATTATGGGTTTATTTTTACCTTATGGGGATCTCCCTTTAGTAATATTTCATGTCGAATTGGGTTGGTTTATTAAAAAATATTATCAAATTGAATACCCAACAAGATGTGTCATGAAGATTCAATTGTTTGGATGGCGGTTTATTATTGAGATATTTTAGGTCCATTTGATCTCATGTTGTATGTATATATGGGTTCCTAACGAGAGGAATTTAATATCTAATTCTTATTTTCAATTATTTTTCTTTGTATATTCTCTAGAATAAATTTTGGTTATATTTTGTTTTAACAAATATTATATATAGTTAAATTTATATAGACCATTTATTGACATCGTATGAACTCATAAATATGTGAATGCCTAAAATTACTTATATTAAATGGGATTTAATTTATATTCTTGAATATTTCCTTAGTCTATTGTTATCATTTGTTTCTTATAAAAAAATGTTTCATATATTAGATTATCTGAATATATTGAAGTAATCTATGAGATAGATTCCATTGGAAACCACATTAGTTGAATCCTTTTTTTGGAAATAGTTATCTGATCAATATAGAATCTGGTTAATACTAGTGTTAGAAACCAAAGATGAATAGTTGTTAATGGATTATAATTTACCACAAATAATAAACCGTTCTTTTTTGGTGAAAAAAACACCATGAACATGAATAGTGTATTTAATATTATAAATGGATTTTACATTTGATAAATACCCAGTAATACTTACTATTGTGTTTTATAAATAATATTTTTAATGAAGTGGGAGAAAAATTGTGGGACTCTATCGTGCATACTAAGTCGCATGATTTCCATACCATGATTTCTGTCAATAAAGTATTTAATCAATTATTTTAACATCAATTTTTATTAGAAAATAATAAAAATTATTGACCTTGTAATAATGTTAGTGTTCATTGAAATATTATTCTTACATGTTCACCAACATAGTTCACCTATCACCGACGGTTATTTCTAATGATTACAATAAATTTTAGAGGCTCAAGATGGTCCCGAGGGAAGATATTAGGTCACTATTAATCATATTGTTCCAATAATATTTTGATAAAGTGGTTAAAAACAATTTATGTATGATGAATACATTTATTATAATATGGTTTTAAGTTCAGGTTCAGTTGTAGGGGTGGGTTTTAGAGTGTATCACTAGGCTAGAAATGGAGGCAGAATAAAAGATAATTTTTCATTGGGGGAAATTTCAAGGTCTTAGTCACGAATAAATTGAGATATTTTTTATTAGTGTGTGAAACATAGAATATAAATAATAAATATTATCAGATCCTACGAAATTTATTCTTTTGGAAAAATTAGTTACCTTCAATATTTTTTTTGAATTCAATAATTGGGAAGTATATATTTATCTACTCTTTTAAAATGAATTCATAATAATTATATCAATGTCAAGATTCTTGGATCACATACCTTTGATAAATTTGATAACCATTTAGCGAATAATTCTTAAGGTGGTCCTAAGGCAATATTACTCTATATTGAAGAGTATACACAAGAGGAATCTGAATCTACGATGAAAACTACGAGAGGTCAACTATTTATTTTTTCTTATATAGACAAGGATTTGTTTTATATTGATGCATCAATTTTTTATGTAATTTATGTTTCTTGGTTTGTTTCTCTAGATCTCCATGATTATTACATTCATGTTGGATCTTACCACTCCCTTACAATGATGGAACGATGAATTTTTCAAATTTATTGTGTTCTATATCATGATCAATAACCATTAGGTCATGTGGGATTTTATATTTTTTACCATTATGTATTCAAAACCATAATTAGAATATATTTTATTTATATTATTAAATAACAGAACAATTTCAATAATTATTAGGTTCAATTTCGTATATTCTGATGGGGTCATTGTAGCCTTTTAGGGTGAGTGGGATGTTATATTCTGATAATATAAGGAAATTTCTTCTTAGGAATGAATGATTTCATTCTAGTTGTCAGTGATGTTTCTTGATATCATCAACTGAAATTATATTATAATTCATTCTGATATAGTTAATGAGAACCATTTGGTATTTACTTTAATTATTTATGGGTTTACACACCCAATGGACATAGAGTTTTCTATCAACATTACTACGAGGAAGAATCCATGAAATATTTCATCCTATAATATTGAACTTTCTAGATTCAGGGATCATAAATTTCATGTTGATGTTCTTATGGGAAAAGGAAATATTAGTCATAGAGGGTTACCTTGGACTTCACCAATTCCATTTAAAATCATTGATGGTGGAGGCATGTATCTTTTTGTTGACTCCCAAGATCATAATAAAGTGATTGTTCATAGAATGTATCATTATATTTTATTTATGAATTATTTTATCATGTCAAGGGATCTAATTTCATTTATTATATTGAACATTTTTTACGTTACAATTAGTTACAAGTCCTAGCGGATGATAATCATTAAATAGACATTGGATGTTAGTATGGACTTTATGTGTATTTGGATATTATATTTAATATCACTAATGCGCAAATAATGTAATGGATTCCCATAATTAGATCATTAATTAATTATTTAACCATATTGTGGTCATTTTCAAGGATATTTTAGTGTACATTTGGTTAGTGGAGGAACTTGTAGATCACCAAGATATTGTCCTCAGAACACTAAAACAAAACTTTATATATGGAAATTTCTCTACATTTTAGTTCTATATACAAGAGTAAATTATTCTAGGTCTTTTAATATTTTATATTTAAATTTTATGTAATTTTTAAAATTTTAAATTTATAAATTATTGGGATCATCTTATAAATGTGTTCGATATTTAGTGAATCCTAGTTTTAGTAGGTTATTGTAAAACTTTTTTGGACGATTTATCTATGATTTTATATATCATTAAAATATTAACCTATAATGGTTATAATTTTAAATTGAAATTAAAATATTCAAAAAATATTTGTGGTACTGATGTCATGGTTTAAATTGGCTCCATTTATGAAACATCTAGAACCATATTTGAGATATGATTATTACTTCAATGACTTAAGAAAGATATTAGGATGAGTTCTGTTGATGGAGAATCATATGGTGTTATATGGATCTAATAAAATATATCTTTATGATCATAATTATCAAACCTATAATAAAAAGTTTCCAATATTAATTTATTCCCTAAAGTCATGGCATAACAAAATCATGGATGAGTGATACATTGTGTATTCAGATCAGAAAAGAATGATTTATTTTTCAAACCAAAGAGTCCTGAACAGAGTTCAAAGATACCCACATGGGTATCTTTAGAAATTTCATTTTTATATTATATAAACTATAGGGAAAGGAAATGTGGTTTTTGATTCAATTGGCAGTAATTTATGGGCACATTCCTTGAAATAATTATTAGAAGAGTGTGAGTTGAAGAGTTTCTTTAATATGATAAGATTGGATTGGGGGGATGTTTACAAAAATGTGTTTTTAGATCATTTAAAACCTTATTCATCACTTTGCGAATAGAATTAAATTTTTAGAGTAACAAATATTTTTTTTAAATAGTTTAGTGAAGTCATAAATGGTGGAAATACCTCGGGTGACTTGTCTTGATCAGCGAATGGTGTATTGTGTTCCCAAAGTGAGATGCTTGTTATGATATATCTCATATGAGACATGAAGAAACTAGATATTTGTTTAGTTGTCCCATAAACCATGGTACTACAGTGACATATCATGATTTCATATATAACAACCCAATTCTTATTCTTGAGTTACAAGTTTCTTCTTTTCCCTTTTACTTAAGTGTTTTTTAGGAAATAAGGAAAATGGGTGAAAATCCTATGTTTTGTGACTACACACCATGTACTTTTCCACAAGTTGTGTACTTTGGCAGTGTGGAATGAGTACATAGGGTGTGTAGGCCGGTCGACGATGATTGGTGTAAAAACTGACTACACGTCGTGTAGTGGGTACTTACAGATCGGGTAGTCAGTCGGCTTGCAAATAGTAAGGTGGTGGCCAGATGAGTGACAGTACATGCCATGTACTTAGGTATTACACGTCGTGTACTCTTGTGAATAGATGAATAGTGCCACGCTGGTGGGAAGCCACTGAAGGAACAGTTAAAAAAATGAAAACTACATGTCGTGTACCCAATAGTACACACCGTGTAGTATGTTTTTTTCTTAAATGTGAAGTATCCTCCCTTATTCAAAGGGAAGGATTAGAACCTGAGGAGAAGTCAGGAGGGACAGCCAGAGCTTTGGAGATCACCCGATCAAGCACCGAGAATCTGATTCTGCCTCCGTCGATCTCGTTGGAACCCCACGGGTGAGTTCTTCCTTCTCATTGTGTAGCTCTTGCCAATTATTCCTCTAACAGGTGATATTTGAGTTTGAACAGAAATTATTTTACTTTATATATACATCATTCTCGGGCGTTTCAGGGAGCGTCGTTCCTGTATATCAATCAGGGGCGATCGAGGTAGGTGTTCTAGTGATTATTTCCAGCTACATTGGTGAATTGTGTACTGTTGTGATACGCTCCCATTAATGGGGTGTCGTATGGGTGAGGCCTTTCATAATTAAATACCTAATATTTCATAGGTAGTTTAATGAACATGTATAACTATTGTTTGGGATCACTGCTTGGATCCAAGACCATCCCTTGGGTGCGTTCATCTGTTTAGCAGTTTATCCAGGTTACCCGAGGGGATACCGTAAAATTTAGAATGCTTCAAATTGCCTTGAAATGAATTTTATAAGATCACATGATTATTTGTTGGGCTTGGCCCTGTTACATGCGCCTGAGGGTAGTGTTTAACTTTAGCCTGAGGGCATTGTTTTCTTAGCCCAAGGGAAGTAGTTGTTTAGCCTAAGGGAAACGTATCTTATGCATGAGGGTATTAGCTTCCATTCTTGAGGGAAATATTTGGTATTCCTGAGGGATAAATTCCATACGCTTGAGGGCACCATTCGAAATGCCTGAGTGTAAGCCTAAGGGCATGGTTATATTATATTTACCGGAGGGAAAGGTTCTTTCTTAGCCTGAGGGCTTAGTTTTAAGGAACATTGAATGTTATTACATTGAACTGCCAAATGATTATTAAAATGGCAATGAAACTAGAAAAGTTAGTTTTTTTTAGTACTGTTTAGTTTATTGCATTTATAACTGCACACTGTTGTTGCACATTTTCACAGATAGTTGGGCACAGACCTTTGGTGGGTGCCTACTAGGATTCATTTCTCACACCCTATTTGGGGTCATGACTTCGGCCACAAATAGATTACATTTATGTAGGTATGGATAAGGGAAAGGGTCCCTATAATGGTACTTGATTGTTGCTGAGGTGTATGGGAGAATGGGAACGAGCGCAGGCTCGTGATGTTGTCAGCAATTCTGTTTTGTTTTGTTGTAACTGTACTTTCCTTTTTATCATATTGTATTTTTGTGTAACATGTTTTGGATATTTTCCTAGAATTAGTGACATGCTGAATCACTATATATATATGACATCTGGTACTCTTTTACTTCAGTTGTCCACTTCAGTTTTATATTGTTTACTGCTTCCGCTTTTGTATTTTATTTATCTTTTTCGCTACGCTACACTTTAAAAAATGAGGGTATGGTTTTCCCACTATCAAACCTGGGCCCTTGATGCTAGTCAGAAGCCTCTGGCATTTGGTGAAAGGTGATTGAAGTCATGTGACAAACCGAGGTCGGGGCATCAGTATTTTGACACCCAGAACCAGGATGTTACAAAGTGGTATCAGATAGATTTTATTTTCATTGACACACTATTTGGAGCCTTAGTCAGTGTTAGGACGGACATGGTAGTTGGTAATAAACTTTTCCCAGGAGTATCTAACCCATGTATAGGGAAAATCCAGTCTACCTCATATTTTTGCAATTATTCTGATTTTGTAAAGTTTACAGTTGACTGATTTTCACCATTGGGTGACGCACTTGGGATTGTTCTGTTTATATGTTATCCATGGATTGTATTTAGTTGCCACCCGATGAGATGAGGGTATTACATCTCATGGATCATTTAGAAACATGCTATAAATCACATGCCGTGCATAGTTCCATGCCATGTTTGCACATTAGAAATTGAATGTTATTGTGATAGTGGTTGTGCTAGAAAAGCATGCTATTTTTATAGCTTCTTGGATAAATACCTGCTATGTGATAGGGTATTTTTGTGTGATCCTGTTGATAGGATGGATGCCAAACATTGGTTTTTGGGGAGTATGGGACCTCACTAACCAGGATATTATGGATGCATGACTTGTTTACTTATTTATAACTTGTATAAGATTCCAGTCATCGATTCGTGGGGAGTATGGGCCGTCACGGATAGGAATTTGGAACTTAGTTGTTCTTTTTCAGCATTTTCTAGGTTCCAAAGAAGTATCTGAGGCTTACTGTCTGGAAAAACTAGGATACACGCCGTGTAGTTCCTCGAAAAAACATTGTGTGTTCTTCTATTCAGGAAGAAATGAAAAAAAATTAGTACATTGTAACGCCCCAACCCCAGTTACCCAGAGTCGGTACATTATTATGTAACATTAGCATGATAAAAATAGATCAAATATCATATGAAAGATTAGTTTAGTAGCCTTGGAACCCCTAGATAAATTTATAAATGTTACATTACATCATAAAGTGAAAAACTACTATAACATATTCCCCATAGTCCACACCCATATCCCCTTCAGACTATCCCTACATGTCAGTCATAAAATATTTCTTCACATCCTGGGAAAAATAAAACATAGAAAGGGGTGAGGTCAAATTCCTAGTAAGGATAACAATATAGTATAATCTTTCATAAATAAACATAAACATTTAAGGAAATGTATAACTAAAACAAAAGCCTTTTAAACATGAACATCAGTATAATATGGAAAATGTAAAATGAAATAATTCCATTTACTTATTCAAATGGATATTCTAATGGTTGAATAGTCACATGCAATATCGATAACCACTTTCATAATGATGGAATTCATAATTCCAGACTACCATAACCACGTAGCGAAGGCCTCGTTCCAAGACTAAAAATAAGATTTTTTCAAGGCCTCGTTCTAAGACACTAGTTCGTCTCTTGAGACCTACTGATGCATCGAGGAGCTATAGAGGGCTCCACCCGCCACTTATTATATCCAATTCATTCCTTATATGAAAAGGTTTAAACATATCATAAACCATAACATAATCGTATCACATAAAACATGCAAAAAAGGAACCATAACATTTCCACATTTCAATCACAAGATATCAATACAACACATTGATATAATAAAAACATTATCAAAACCATTTTCAATACCAAAATAAAAGAAAAGTAAAACATGGTATTTATTTTTCATTTAAAAAAAATTATGGCTTGTAGAGGAAGCCCAAACTCAAATAATGGTCACGGTGGCAGAGAAGTCATTGTCACCACATACGTAAGACAAAACATTCCAATTTTCATTTAATAAAAACTCTTCATAAAAAAATATTCATTTTGAATAAAAATAAAAGTCAAAGGGTTTTATACACCATATAATGGAAAGTTGTGTAAAAAACAAAATATGCCTCAATGAATAGAGAATGAGACGAAGTCCTTTACCTCGTGTCTGACATGACTCGATCTTTCTTTAACCTCCTAAATAATAAAGTAGAGTTAGTTTTTACTTACTTAATAACCTTTTTCAAGTTAATTATTCTTTTTATATCACTTATTAACATTTTTATGAACATTATGTAATTATTTATGTTAATAACAGTCATTTTGTCGATCTTTGGTACTTGAGTAAATAATAAACTACTTATAATTACAAGTTGTTCATGTGGTAAAATAACCATTATATCCAGAATTGTATGCATGATGTAGATATCATATATATCATATATATTCATTATATACATGTATTTATAATATTACATAACATTTCTAGGTACGAAATGAAATGCACCATTCATGGAGACGGTAAGTCGTACGTACGCATGAACGCTACATTCATTACTATTTCGTATTTAATGGATTGAAATCATAAGGATATAAAGGTATATTATAATTCGATTATAATATCATATATAATATCATTAACTCCATACATTATATGTCCCACATATGGCAATAACGATTCAAATCACTTTGAGGGGACAATATTCTGAACTTCCTAAAATGGAATTATTGTGTTTACCCATAATGGAAACCATAAAGGCATGCCATAAATGAAAAATATAGTAGAATAAAGAAAACATAAATATAATATATATCATATATAAAATTAGTTACATCTTAATGGACACCATGAAAGGTGTTAAAAGAAGATTGAACAATCATCGTTTTGTGAAGCAGTAATTCGCCACCCACAGATTCAGTATGTTCTTTAACCATTAGACGAAGGTTGGTGTAAGTGTAAATCAAATACATCTCATAAAAACAGCCTAGTATATTTAAGATAACGTTTTTGTGACAAAATAAAGTAATAAAAAGATTTTATGGGGTTGGAGAAGCAAAATAAAACCAAAGAACACAAGTGAAGACATTACCTTTAAATCGGGTAACTCTTTTTGATTTGAGCCAAAGGCTTCCTTGGGAATACTTCTGCCCAAAGTGAGGCATCTAAGAGTAATAGAGGGAAGTTGGAAGAGTTTTTGGGCAGAGGATGGCCGATCCAAATGGCTTGATGGTGTGAATAAGGTGGTAGAGGTGGGGGCCTGTTATTAGTGGAGAGGAGAGGCACTCCAGGAATGTCATGAAATGTTAAATTATTATGAAGTGATTTTCAGATTCCAAAGGTCTTACAATTATATATTTCGAGGATAAGGTTATAAGGGTTCGAAATATTCTCATCCAATTTGTTTTTGACAAGTGTATGTCTTATATTTTACATTATCTTTTCATTTTATTTAAATTGTTAATTAAGGAGGTAATCGCTCCATCATCATGGTGTCAAAGAAATTTAATTTATTTAATGTCAAAAAATTATAAAAAAATTACCATCATGTAGGAAATATTTTTAGATTTTAAATGAATATTTATAGTCAAAATGTTAACTTATAAAACCCCATTTAATATTTGTTTTATTAAAACAACACATGTTTGTGACAATTTTATTTTTACTTTAAATAAAATGTTATTAATGTCATTTTCATACCCATGTGGATCCATGGGGTCCCCAAGTTGACCCATGGATTTTCTTTGTTGGCCATGACTAATCCAATAAGGGTAAGACAAATGTAAAAGTAATTTCATATTATTATATCATTATACTTACCTTAAATTACACAAATTACCTTTAATCACGATTTATAGAGCTTAAAAGTTACTATTCACAAAAAATTATTTTAATCCCATTGAACCAAATTTTACTTCCTAATGAAAATGATGTATTTCTGGTTTTTGAAATTCAAATCACAGAGTCGGTAAAAATTCATTTAAACGAAAAATCGGTTTTTTAACTACCACTCAGTGGTTTCACCATTCATCAAAAATCGTTGTTTTTTAGAAAAACACCAACAATTTAACCCAAAAATATATTTGATAGTCTTAATTCAAAAATGATCTATATTTTAAAAATTAAAAACATATAAGTTTAATTAATTAGTTTAATAATTAATTCCTGTTGTCACAACAAATAGCGTGTTTTTAAGAAACAATATATATCAAAAGATTGAGAATTGTTTATGTCCAATTTCAAAGTGAAATTAATTCTAATGACCACCATTGTATAAAACGGTAAAAATATATTCTAATTATACTTTAAAACCACTCAATAGTATTTTTTATCACTATAAATTAGTTTTATTTTGAACTTTTTTTAAGTATTTTTCACTATTCATCGAAAATAGGAAGTTCTTAGAAAAAATACAAAATACACAACATAGGCTAATTTTGATATTATGCATCCAAAAATGAAGTCCATTTTGAAATATAAAATATATATAATTTTTAATAGTGTGTATTACAATTCATAACAGCTACTTTGATTGGTTAGAGTGTGTTAGAATCTTGAACATGCGTATAATGCAAGGTATTTCATTATTGAAAGAGAAGCATACCAAGGAAGCAAGGGGTGTTACGTTCTTCCCTCCTTCAATAAATTGCGTCCTCGAAATTTTAAAATGATCTTCGAAAATAAATGTTTGAAAATAGAAAATACCTTTGTGGAAAACCCACATCGGAAATAAGGTTAATAATATTTAGCCTTAATAAGAGGGAAAGGGAAATTTAAATGTCACCCCCAAATTATGATCTCGATTAAGAGAACATTGGTGGAAATTAGAGGCATATAATTAAAAGAAAAACAGAAATATTTGTAGGGAGTGATTGATGTTATCAATCAAAAACAAGTGTAAAATTGAGGGCCTCAAAGCCATCAAACTATGTTGATTTAAAATATCATCAGTTCAACAAAACATAATGTATTAGGATAAAACAATTTTTTTAATATCCCTTTCCTAGAGTTTAATAATTAATTTATTCATTGAATAAGAAATAGGTATATATGTATATATATATTCATGAAAAGTAGAGTTTCAACCATCAACTAATCTCTACCACAATATCATCTTTCACTCAAAAAGATAATAGAACTCAAAAATATTATATTTATCCTAATCGTATGAGGTTCACATTATTAACACATACCATTTAGATTAGGAAAAATATTTTGTAATAACTAGGTTCTTCCTGTATGCTATTGGTAGTTAATAAAGGCATGTCGCACTATGGTTGTGGGTTCGATTCCTACAGCTTTATCCGACGGGACGGGTTATCTCCCGACCTACATGTTGTCCTTTTCCTAAAATTATAGTATCATAATATTCCAAAAATAATCTTTAGAAATGATTTACCCTTAAACAATACTATCCAAAGTTCAACTTAATCCATTCCAACCTTTATAGTTACCCAAAATTCCTCTGTCCAGACTTTCTCTAAAAGGTCTCTAAATTCCAAAATCAATTGTAACATTAGATTCCCCAAACAATATAATGTTTCTCTTATTGTCACATACTAAAAATATGATTACCTTCATCATATTAAAACCTTAATGAAAACAAAAAGTACTGCAGTACAATGCTTATATATATCACATTACTCTTACAATCATAATATCATCCTTGAGTCCAAATGAACCAATACATTAATTATTACACATTTACAATAGTAAAAGCATAAGATTGTCCTTGATCCCTTGGACTTTTCTGAGGTAAGTTTCCCTAACTGTTAGGACATTCATTTCTATAATTCCACATTTCCCTACAATTGTAGCATTCAACATTGATAGCCTATTTCGTTCCATTGCAATCACGATCCTGGTGACCTTTTTCTCCACATTTATAACAAACTCCCATTCCTTTTAAGAAAGTATCAGGGTGATTCTTCCCACAATTATCACATAATTGAAAATCTGTCTTTCTTGTTTCCCCTTTATCTTTCTCTTGTTCCACCGTTCTCTTCTTCTCTTGCTTTACTTTGTTGTCATAAGGCTTAGAAAATTCCTTTTTTGTCTTGATAGCACACGAGACAATATCTTCATACAATGAGAAGGATTGTGATACTAAATCTTGACGGAGAAATAGTTTTAACCCATCAAAGAAATGCTCAATCATAATTCTTGGGTAATGTATATAATATGCAGCATGTATTGCTAACCTTGTAAAGTTAGAATAATACTTCGCAACATTTTTGTCCTTCTTTTGCCTTAGACTCAGAAATTGCCTTTCCATATCTGCTCAATGGTCATGAGGAAAGTATTTTTCTAAGAAAATATCTTTGAACTTTCTCCAATCCATACTTGATACTTATTCATCATCCTTTGTATTTTGAATCAATGGCCACCATTGATCAGCATCTCCAGTGAGGCGGTAAACTTCCATGATAACCTTTTCCCTTTCACTACTCCCCTAGGCATGGAATATTTACTCTAGGGAAATTATCCATTTCATAGCTACTAAGGTATTCTTACTCCCATTTAATGTTTTTTGTTTTTTCCTCATGATGCGGTCTCACATTGATCCTCCACGGTGCGGATCAGGGTGCTCCATATGAAGAGGTAATTATTCATAACCTTAGTGAGTTGTCCCAATATGGTGATAAGTTGATCAACACCAGTTTTATCACTAGCTCCAAAATAATTATCTTGAGCAGGAGGGAAATCCCTACATGGAGTGTGTGCATTGATACGGTTTCCATTCCTTCCACTAGGTTCCATTTCTAAACAATGGCATAAACTAGATCAATTTATGAATCAAAATACATAATTTCGTACTTGTAAATATCTTAACATAAATGTAACAATTTATGGATATAATCCATAATCATAAAAATGTTTTCTATTAGGATGTATATACTCATAAACCCTTCATAATGGTTTGTAAAGAAATCGTGAATTATCCTAAGCATATCCTCTGAGAGTGTCGTAACCAAGAGTGAAACAAGCCCCGTTGTCGTGCACCAATTCCCGTTCGAGTCTAGCTCAAAGCTGTGTTTTTGGGTTTTACCCCTAGGTACATCTGTGCTAGAGCCACCTCTACCTGCTCGTATCCAGATAGGGATGTATTGCTCAGAAAACACACAAAATCTCTATAATACCAAAATTCAAGGAAGTTCTTCTATACTAATACTCAAAGTCTATCTTAGGACTATGTTCTCTAATCAGAGTTTATCTTAATCTATATACCATGATTAGTACTAAACAGCCTCTGATACCAACTGTAATGCCCAGACCCTAGTTACTTAGAGTCAGTGCATTATTACGTAACATTGGCATGATCAAAAAAGATCAAGTCTCGAAAGTCCGATTAGTTTAGTATCCTTGGAAACACTAGATACATTCATAAATGTTACATTACATCATAAAGTGAAAAACTACAGTAACATAGTCTCCATAGTCCACACCCATATCCCCTTCAGACTATCCCTATAGATTAGTCATAAAATATTTCTTCAAATCCTGGGAAAAATAATACATAGAAAGGGGTGAGCTCAGGTGCTCAGTAATGATAACAATATAGCGGAAGCTTTCATAAATAAACATAAAAATTTAAGGAAATTTACAACTAAAACAAAAGCCTTTTAAATTTGATCTTCAGGATAATATAGAAAACTTAAAATGAAATATTTCCATTTAATTATTCACATGGATATTCTACTGGTCGAATAATCACATGCAATATCAATAACCACTTTCATAATGATGCAATGCATAAAGCCACACTATCGTAACCACATAGTCAAGGCCTCGTGCCAAGACACTAGTTTGTCTCATTAGACCTACCGATGCATCGAGGAGCTATAGCGGGCTCCACCCATCACTTATTTATTCCAATTCATTCCTTATATGAAAATGTTTAAACATATCATAAACCATAACATAATCGTATCACATAAAACATGCGTAAAGGAAACATAACATTTCCACATTTCAATCAAAAGATATCAATAAAACATATTGATATAATAAAAACATTATCAATACCATTTTCAATACAAAAATAAAAGAAAAGTAAAACATGGTATTTATTTTTCATTTAAAATAAATTATGTCTTGTAGGGGAAGACGAAACTCAAATAATGGTCACGGCAGCGGAGAAGTCGTTGTCACCGAAAACTAAGACAAAACATTCCTTTTTTCATTTAGTAAAAATGCTTCGTATAAAAAGATTAATTTTGAATAAAAGTAAAATTCAAAGGGTTTTATACACCGTATAAAGAAATGTTGTGTATAAAACAGATTATGCCTCAATTAAAGGAGATTGAGACGAAGTCCCTTACCTCATGTCTGAGTTGACTAGATCGTTCTTTAACCTCTTGAATAAGAAACTAGAGTTAATTTATACTTTCTTAAGAACCATTTTCAAGTTAATTTTTCCTTTTATATCACTTATTACCATGTTATGAAAATTATATAATTATTTTAGTTAATAACGGTCGTTTTTTAGATCTTTGGTACTTGAGTTAAAAATAAACTTCTTATAATTACCAGTTGTTCATGTGGTAAAATATCCATTATATCTAGAATTATATTCATTATTTATATATCATATATATCATATATATTCAGTATATAGATGAATTTATAATATTACATTAAATTTAGAGGTAAGAAATGAAATTCTCCGTTTATGGATTATTATAAATTCATCTATATACAAAACATTTAGAGGTAAGAAATGAAATGCACCGTTAATGGAGACAGTAAGTCGTACGTACACCTGAACGCTACATTCATTTCTATTTCATATTTAATGGAATGAAATCATAATGATATAAAGGTATATTATAATTCCATTATAATATCATATATAATATCATATATAATATCATTAACTCCATACTTTATATGTCCCACATATGGCATTAACGATTCAAATCTCTTTGAGGGGGCAGTAGTCCGCACATCCTAAAATGAAATTTCCGTGTTTACCCATAATGGAAACCATAAAGTCATTCCATAAATGAAAAATATAGAAGCAGAATAAAAAAATAAATATAATATATATCATATATAAATATAGTGATATCTTAATGGCAACCATGAAAGGTGTTAAAATAAGATTGAACAATCATCGTTTCGTGAGGCAGTAATTCACCACCCACAGAAACAGTATGTTATTTAACCATTAGACGAAGGTGTGTGTAAGTGTAAATCAGATCCTCCTCAAAATAACATCCTAGTATATTTATTATAATGGTTTTGTTACAAAAAAATGGAATAAAAACTGTTTAAGGGGTTGGAGAAGCAAAATAAAATAAAAGAACACAAGTGAAGACATTACCTTTAAATCGGGTAACTCTTTCTGATTTGAGCCAAAGATTCCTTGGGAAGACTTCTGCACAAAAAAGGGCTTCTAAGAGTAAGAGAGGGACGTTGGGAGATTATTTGGTCAGAGGTTGGCCGAGCCAAATGTCTTGATGGTTTGAATAAGGGGGTAGAGGTGGGGGCCTTTTGTAAGAGGAGAAGAGGGGCACTCTTGGAAAGTCATGAAATGTTACATTATTATGATGAGTTTTTCATATTACAAAGGTCCTAAAATTATATATTTAAATTATTAGGTGATAAGGGTTCTAAATATACTCTTAAAATAGGTTTTTGACAATTGTAAGTCTTATATCTTCCATTATCATTTCATTTTATTTAAATTGTTAATTAATGTGGTAATCGTTGCATCATCATGGTGTCATAAAAAAATTAATTTATTTAATTTCTAAAAATTATCGAACAATTACCATGATGTAGGAAATCATTTTAGATTTCCAATGAATATTTATAGTCGAAAATTTAACTTATATAACCCCATGTAATAATTGTATTAGTAAAACAACACATGTTTGTGACAATTTTATTTTTACATTAAATAAAATGTTAATAATGTCATTTTCTTACCCAAGTGGCTCCATGGGGTCCCCAAGTTGACCCATAGATTTTATTGGTCAGTCATGACTCATCCAATAAATGCAGGACAATTGTAATGGTAATTTCATATTATTATATCATTATATTTACCTTCAATTACACTAATTACCTTTAATCGCGATTAATAGAACTTTAAAGTTACTATTCACCAAAAATTATTTTAATCCCATTGAACCACATTTTACTTACTAATGACAATTATGTATGTAATATTTTTTAAATTTAAAGCATAGATGTTGAAAAAATTCATTTAAACGAAAAATCAGTTTTTTAACTACCACTTAGTGGTTTCACTATTCATAAAAATCGATGTTTTTCAGAAAAATACCAAACATTCACCCTGAGATAATTTTAATATTCCTAATTCAAAAATGATGTCTATTTTAAAAAATTCAAAGAATATAAGTTGAATTAATTATTTTAGTAATTAATTATCATTGTCACAACAAGTAGCATGTTTTTAAGAAACAATATATATATAAAGATTGACAATTGTTTATGTCCAATTTCAAAGTGAAATTGATTATAATGACCAAAATTATATAAAATTGTAAAAATATAATCAAATTATACTTTAAGACCACTCAATAGTAAAATTTATAACTCTAAATTATTTTTATTAACAAAGTTGTTTTTATGTATTTATCAATATTCATCGAAAATTGGAAGTTCTAAAAAAATACAAAAAATTCTACATAGGCTAATTTTGATATTTTGAATCCAAAAATAAAGTCCATGTTGAAATATAAATTTTTTGTAATTTCAAAAAGTGTTTATTACTATTCATAATAGCTACTTTGATTGGTCATAGTGTTTTAAAATCTCGAACTTGCATACAATGCAAGCTATTGCATTATTGAAAGAGAAGCATACCATGGAAGCCTGAGGTGTTACATTCCCCCTCCTTCAATAAATTTCTTCATCTCAATTTGAAAATGTTCTTCGAAAATAAAAGGTTGAAAATAGAAAATACCTCTATGGAAAACCCACATCGGAAATAAGGTTAGTAAAATTTATCCTTAATAAGAAGGAAAGGGAAATGAAAAAGTCACCACCAAATTATAATCTCGATTAGTATAACATTGGTAGAAATTAGAGACATATAATTGGAGGAAAAACATAAATATTTGTTGGGAGTGATTGAAGTTATCAATCAAAAAGAAGTGTAAAACTGAGGGCCTCAAATCCTTCAATCAATGTTGATTTAAAATATCATCAGTTCAACAAATCATATGGTATTAGGATAACACATTTTATTGTTTTAATATCCTTTTCACAATGTTTAAGAATTAATTTATTCATAGAATAAGAGATAGGTATATATATATATGCTTGACAAGTAGAGTTGAAGCCTTAAACTAATATCTACCACAATCTCATCTTTCACTCAAAAAGATAATAGAACTCAAAAATATTATATTTATCCTAATCGTACAAGGTTCACAATATTAACAGATACCGTTTATATTAGGAAAACTATTTTTTAATAAACATGGACTTCTTGTAGGCTAGTGGTAGGTAATAAAGGCCTGTCACACTATGGTTGTGGGTTCGATTCCTATACATTTATCTAACGCGACGGGTTATCCCCCGACCTGTAGTCTGTCCTTTTCTAAAAATTATAGTATTATAATATTTCAAAAATAATCTTTAGAAATCCTTTACCCTTAAAAAATACTATCCAAAGTTCATCTTAATCCATTCCAACCTTTATAGTTATCCAAAATACCTCTGTCTAGACTTTGTCTAAAAGGTCTCAAAATTCAAAAATCAATTGTAACATCAGATTCCCCAAACAATGTAATGTTTCTATTATTGTCACATTCTAAAAATATGATTACCATTATCATATTAAATCCTTAATGAAAACAAAAAGTACTGTAGTAGAATCCTTATATATATCACATTACTCTTATAACCAGAATATCATCCTTGAGTCCAAAAGCACCAACACATTAATTATTCCAATTCAACTGTAGTAACAACATAAGATTGGCCTTGATCCATTTACCTTTTCTGAGGTATGTTTCCCTGATTATTAGGATATTCATTTTCATTATGCCCCATTTCCCTACAATTATATCAATAAACATTGATAGCCTCTTTCTCTCCATTGCAATCACGAGCCTGGTGACCTTTTTCTCGACATTTATAAAAAACTCCCATTCCTTTTAGGCAAGTACCAGGGAGATTCTTTCCACAATTATCACATAATGGAAAATCCTTCTTTCCCTTTTTCCCTTTATCTATCTCTTGTTCCACCATTCTCTTCTTCTCTTACTTTACTTTTTTGTCATAAGACATAGAGAATTTCTTTTCTGTCTTGATAGCACACGAGGAAATATCTTCTTACGATGAGAAGGATTGTGATACTATAGCTCGACAGAGAAATGGTTTTAACCCATCAAAGAAATGATCAATCTTACTTCTTGGGTTACGTATATAACATGCAGCATGGCTCACTAACATTGTAATGTTAGACTCATACTTCGCAACATTCTCGTCCTCCTTTTTTCTCGGACTCAGAAATTGCCTTTCCATATCTGCTCGATGGTCACGAGAAAAGTATTTTTCTACGAAAATATCATTTAACTCTCTCCATTACATCCTTGATAATTATTCATCTTCCATTGTATTTTTAATCAATGACCACCATCGATCAACATCTCTAGTGAGGCAGTAATCTACCATGATAACCTTTTCCCTTTCACTACTCCTCAAGGCATGTAATATTTTCTCTAGGGAACTTATCCATTTCTCAGCTACTAAGGGATTCATACTCTCATTGAATGTTGGTGGATGTTTCCTCATTAATCGGTCTAACATTGATCCTCCACATTGTGGATCAGGGTGCTCCAAACGAGTAAGGTTATTATTCATAACCTGAGTGAGTTGTCCCAGTATGGTGATAAGTTGATCAGCACCAATTGTTTACCAGCTCCACTTTAATTATCTTGAGCAGGAGGGAAATCCCTACATGGAGTTTGTGCATTGATACAGTTTTCCATTCCTTCCAATAGGCGCCATTTCTAAACAATGGAATAAACTATATCAGTTTATGAATCAAAATAAATAATTTCATACTTGAAAAACACTTAACATAAATTGAACAGTTTATGGATATAATCCATAATCATAAAAATGTTTTCATTGAGGAAGTATATGTAACACCCTGATATTTTATGAGAAATATATTTTTTATGTTATACGCAACACCAAAGGATTCTTTCACAACACACAATACTGACTTGGCTTGCATTACACGCAATCACGACCTTCCTCGATAGCGTGTGTAGTACGCAATACCAGGTTTCACTAAACAATGATATATTATTATGGAATAGTCGTTATGAATAGTATTAACTAAAATTTGAATTTTATAACATTATTATCCATCTTACACATTTTCTATAACATGGTAAGAGAACAAAATAATTTTTTCGGGTAAAATAAGTATTTTTCAAAAAAAATTAGTTTTTCCGCCGTTTGATGGTGCACCCACATTGAATCTAGGTTTTCACATGTTTATAAGTTAAATTTGACAAAATAAAATTCTTCTTTGGAATCAGGATATAATAATTTACTTTGGAGAAATTTTTGATATTTTTTTGATAACTTTCATATTTTGATGAATAATAAAAATACGCTAATTTTTTATTAAAAACAAATTTTTTCATTGAGATAATTTATATGGTTGTATTATAATATTGAATGATTTTATATTATAAATAGAATATATTTTTACCATTTAATATAATGTATGTCATTATCATTAATTTCACATTGAATTCATAAATAAAAACATTTCAATCTTTTGCAATGTTTTAACTTCTAAAACCTGTTTTCTTAAAAACGGGATTAATTTTAATTTAATTACTGCAACCTATGTGTTTTGAATTTTGAAAAATGGACTCCATATTTGGAATCAGTGGGTCCAAATTATGTTAATAGGCTACTTTTTATTTTTGGGAATTATGAATAGAAACTACGGTAAATTTTATTTACCATAGATAAAAGTAAATCAGGTAATTAAGGTTAAATACATGATTATAAAATTACCCTAACACCTGCCAAAATCCTATTGGATGACTAAATGTCGACCCGTATCACCTAAGGGTCGGATTAGACTCATTTAATGGACTTTTTTCCACGAAAATAATTTAATTATTATTAAAATCAATGAAAGTGACAACCTATCACTTTCTTAAATATTATAAGTATAATAATTTTAAATTAGTGATAAACATAATGAATCTAGGAACATGAATAGTCTCCAGAAAGATAATATAATTATCTACATCATATGAATTTATATATAATTTTTAGAGATTAAATAAATATTATTAATTATGACACAATAGTGATGTTGAAATTATTTTATTAATTAACATATAAAATAAATGGTTTTAAAAATATTAAAATTATTATTATATGAACTATTTAATGTTCTACACTAATTTTCTAGACACATATGACATTTTAGGAATCTATTAATGATTTTAGTTCGAACATATCTTATGTTTATATTTTATTTAAATACAAATAAATGAATAGTGTCAAAATGGACACTATTGTTATTTTATAAAAAAAACATATTATAAAATTGTTTAAAAATCACAAAAATATTAAAAAATAATTAATTATAATTTATATGGTCTAAATTTTATAAAGTTTCAAATTATGGAAAATTCACAACACATATGTATTTATTTATACTAATTTAAAAGGTATAATATTATAACCACAAATAAAATTAAATTGATAAATAAGGATAAATGAAGATGATAATGTTTAAAATAAATTCCTAACATGTCTAAATTTTATTGGTTGATTATATTACAACCCTATCTCATCTTATATTCAGATATGAGTCATTTCGGAAGTTTTTAAGTGGGGTTGGGATTTAATAAAACTAATATTTCTTATATTTCCAAAGGTTCCCCTCTCCTCCCTTATAAAAGGGAACCTCATCCCTCTCCTCCTCACACCAATTTGAGCCTTCACGCTCGTCCAAACCCTGACAATTTCACTTCCCCACTTCCCAAGAAACATCCTAGAGGTCCTGATCTTCTATAATGTCCAATTTTATTGCCCTAAGAGGAGGTCTCATTGAGGCGCTTCAAAGAAGAGGTAATGTCCATTACTAATTCTTTCAACTTTATTTCTTCTTCTACTACTTCTTATTTATTTGTATCATTATTAAGTAATAACATCAGTATAACTCATATACGGATATGTTATTATAAGTATGAAACAGCCCTATTTCATCAACTATCCATCCTACGGAAAATAAAATCACCGCGGGTGCGTACGTACGGAATACCGTCTCCACGCAGTGGTGTAATCTATTTTCCACCACCACATTACTTGGATGGGTATAATGAAGTAAATAATGACTATATATGATTATTTTAAAGTGATATTGATTCTGAAATAGTATTCATACACTCCAATACAATTCCGCAATCATGGGAACGATATCATCGCTCGTGCGTACGTACGGAATACGGTCTCCACGATGTGATGCGAATCGTTCTACATGATCTTCATTTCATAATGATTATATAAATGATTTTAATGAATAAATATGATATATATTACACTAATACCATTCTGTAAATGAGGATTCTATAACCTAAAAATAAGGAATAAGAATTTATTCGACAAAACACACATACGAACATAAAGCAATAAACACCTGAATAACAAGTAAAAATTAGATATTACTAATAAGAATCTATGAATAGGACCATATATGATATCATAAAAATAAGTATGATTCTGTAATAAGTAAATGACATTATTTAAATCATTATACAGGAGGTTCGGACACTTACGAAGCAAATCGGACCTAAGGTAAGGGACAATCTCGCAATCTCAATTTTTATCCGAGATTGTTTATACTTCAGAATTTACTGGGGAATATTTAAGATCCACATCCATGTTTCTTCAATTTGTAAAATTATTTCTATCCTCCTACAATTCTTTAAATCCAATTTTACCCTTCAGGGTGATTTTAGTAAAATATATGAAAGGAATCTTTTTTTTGTTTTCCATATGAGGTACTTTTTGACATTTCTGGCCAAAGTACGAGAATAATGTTTGTTTAACTTATACGGCATGAATGGATTTTTAAAACAATATTTCCAAAAAGCTTCCGTTAAAAGTTTTCATTTTTATTTTTAATCAACTTATTTTAGTTTAAAATTGTATGACATGTTACGAAAGGAAAAATATTTTTGAAGTAGAAAAGATATTTTCCTCAAGAATGGAGTTTGAGTGTTTTATCAAAATTATTTTCCATCTATGATAATGTTGGGTTCTGTTTTTATCCCTATTATTACATTGATTTGATTATGTTGTGATGGAATTATTTTTATGAATTCCTTTATCTTATATGAATTGTTTTATGATGTCATGATGTTTAAGATTCCCATTTTTATTACATGGGTTATGCAATGATGTATGATTTTTGATTTTGTGGCACACATAAGAATGGTATCATTATGATATGGGTGGGACCTATATCTCCCTCTAATGAATTGGGTAAAGATTTATATATCATGAGATTGACATGGCAGGAATGGAAGGTTAAACCGGTTCAGTGAAACGGGACTGAAATGAGGAGTGAACTCGGTTCAGAAATGGACTTTGTCCACTAAGATAGTCTTGGTAATGAGTCTTGACTACTAAGAAATGATTTTCTATGATTATGTGTGTATTCCAAAAAGAATCATGTTTTACATTATGATTATTGGATTTACATTTCACTTCTATGATTTATCCCATGTTATGATCTCTTTTGCAGGATATGATTTTTTTTCAAAATGTTGTGTTCTTATGAATATTATGTGTTTGATATTTCTTTTGTTTACCCTTTATGAGAATTTGAGCTCACCCTTTTGTATGTTTTCTTTTCCCCAGGTCAGGAAGAAGGATATTAAGTAGGATATGCCAAAATGGAACTCTAGATATGATGAAATAAATGGGAGACAACGTAGATGATTTATGAACCGATTGTTTATGTTTCCCAGTTTCTAAATACACTATACCTATACCGTTCATTCATGGTTTTGTAATATCTTGTAATAAGTATGATTAAATATTTAAGTAATAACCATGAATGTAATTTATGGGTTATTATAGTATATACTCATAAACCCTTTATAATGGTTTGTAAAGAAATCATGAATTATCCTATGTATATCCCATGCGAGTGTCGTAACCAAGAGTGCAGCAAGGCCCGTTGTCATGCACCAATTCCCGTTCGAGTCTAGATCAAAGCGGTGTTTTGGGTTTTACCCCTAGGTACATCTGTGCCAGATCCCCCTCTACCTGATCGTATCCAGACATGGATGTATTTCTCAGAAAACTCACAAACTCCCTATAATACCCAAATAATAGGAAGTTATTCTATACTAATCCTTAAAGTCTATCTTTAGACTATGTGCTCTAATCAGAGTTTATCTAATTGTAGATACCAAGGTTAGTAATAAACTGCCTCTGATACCAACTTTAATTCCCCGACCCCAGTTACCCAGAGTCGGTGCATTATTACGTAACATTGGCATGATAAAAAAAATATCAAGTCTCGAAAGACCGATTAGTTTAGTAGCTTGGAAACACTAGATACATTCATAAATGTTACAAAACATCATAAAGTGAAAAACTACAATTACATAGTCTCCATATTCCACACCCATATCTCCTTCAGAATATCCCTGTAGGTCAGTAATAAAATATTTCTTCACATCCAGGGAAAAATAAAACATAGAAAGGGGTGAGCTCAGATGATCAGTAATGATAACAATATAGCGGAAGATTTCATAAATAAACCTAAACATTTAAGGCAATGTATAACTAATACAAAATCTCTTTAAACATGAACATCAGCATAATATGGAAAAATTAAAATGAAATAATTCCATTTACTTATTCACATAGATATTTTACTGGTCGAATAATCACATGCAATATCAATAAAAACTTTCTTAATGATGGAATGCATAATGCCAGACTATCATAACCACGTGGCCAAGGCCTCGTGCCAAAACTATAAAAAAGATTTTGTCAAGGCCTCGTGAAAAGACACTTGTTTGTCTCATGAGACCTACCGATTCATCGAGGAGCTATAGCGGGCTCCACCCTTCACTTATAAATTCCAATGCATTCCTTATATGAAAAGGTTTAAACATTTCATAAGCCATAACATAATCGTATCACATAAAACATGCAAAAAGGAAACATAACATGTCCACATTTCAATCACAAGATATCAATACAACACATTGATATAATAAAAACATTATCAAAACCATTTTCAATACCAAAATAAAAGAAATGTAAAACATGGTATTTATTTTTCATTTAAAAAAATTATGGCTTGTGGAGGAAGCCGAAACTCAAATAATGGTCACGGCGGCGGAGAAGTCATTGTCACCTCATAAGTAAGACATAACATTACTTTTTACATTTAGAAAAAAAGCATCATATAAAAAGATTCATTTTGAATAAAAGTAAAATTCAGAGGGTTTTATACACCGTATAAAGGAAAGTTGCGTATAAAACAAAATATGCCTCAATGAAAGGAGATTGAGACGAAGTCCCTTACCTCGTGTCTGACTTGACTCGATCGTTCTTTAAGCTACTGAATAATAAACTATAGTTAATTTATACTTTCTTAAGAATATTTTTCAATTTCATTATTCCTTTTATATCCCTTATTATCATATTATGACCATTATGTAATTATTTAAGTAAATAACAGTCGTTTTGTCGATCATTGGTACTTGAGTCAAAAATTAACTTCTTATAATTGCAAGTTATTCATGTGGTAAAATATCCATTATATCCAGAATTATATTCATGATTTATATATAATATATATCATATATATTAAGTATATACATGAATTTATAATATTACATAACATTTAGAGGTAAGAAATGAAATGCACCGTTCATGGAGACGGTAAACTGAATGTACGCATGAACGCTACATTCATTTCTATTTCATATTTAATGGAATGAAATCATAATGACATAATGGTATGTTATAATTAATTTATAATATCATATATAATATCATATATAAAATCATTAACTCCATACTTTATACATCCCACATATGGAATTAACGATTCAAATCACTTTGAGTGGGCGGTAGTCCGCACTTCCTAAAATGAAATTATCGTGTTTACCCAAAATGGAAACCATAAAGGCATGCCATAAATAAAATATACAGAAGAATTAGGAAAACATAAATATAACATATTTCATATTTAAATATAGTGACATCTTAATGGACACCATGAAAGGTGTAAAAAGAATATTGAACAATCATCATTTCGTGAGGTATTAATTCACCACCAACAGAAACAGTATGTTCTTTAACCATTAAATGAAGGTGTGTGTAAGTGTAAATCAAATAATTATCATAAAAAAATCCTAGTATATTAAATATACTGGTGTTGTTACAAAATAAATGAATAAAAAGAGTTTAAGGGGTTGGGGAAGCAATATAAAACAAAAGAACACAAGTGAAGACAGTACATTTAAATCGGGTAACTCTTTTTGATTTGAGCCAAAGGCTTCCTTGGGAAGACTTATGGCCAATGTGAGGCTTCTAAGAGTAAGATAGGAATGTTGGGAGAGTATTTTTACCGATTTAGGCTGAGCCAAACGGATTGAAGTTGTAGATAAGGTGGTAGAGGTAGGGGCCTTTTATAAGAGGAGAGGAGTGGAACTCTTGGAATGTCCTGAAATGTTACCTTATTATGAAGTGCTTTTCGGAATTCAAAGGTACTACAGTTAAATATTTCAAGGATAAGGTTTTAAGGGTTAGAAATATACTCATCCAATAGGTTTTTGACAAGTGTATGTCTTAGATTTTACATTATGTTTTCATTTTATTTAAATTGTTAATTAATGAGGTAATTGTTGCATCATCATGGTGTCATAAAAATTTTAATTTATTTAATGTATAATAATTATAAGAAAATTACCATGATGTAAGAAATATTTTTATAATTCCAATGAATATTTATAGTCGAAATGTTAACTTATATAACCCCATGTGGTAATTGTTTTAGTAAAACAACACATGTTTGTGACAATTTTATTTTTCTTTTAAATAAAAAGTTATTAATGCCATTTTCTTACCCAAGAGGCTCCATGGGGTCCCCAAGTTGACCCATGGATTGTCTTGGTCTACCATGACTCACCAAATAAGGGCAGGACAAGTGTAATGGTAATTTCATATTATTATATCATTATATTTACCTTAAATTACACTAATTACCTTTAATCGTGATTAATAGAACTTAAAAGTTACTATTCACGAAAAATTATTTTAACCCATTGAACCAAATATTACATTCTAATGACAATGATGTATTTCGGAATTTTAAAATTCAAATCACAGAGGTGGTAAAAATTCATTTAAACAAAAAATCATTTTTTTAACTAGAACTTATTGGTTTCACTATTCATCAAAAATCGATGTTTTTCTGAAAAATACCAAAAATTAACCCTAAGATATATTTGATATTCCTATTTCAAAAATTATTTCTATTTTAAAAAATTCCAAACTTATAAATTGAATTATTTAGTTTAATAATTAATTCCCACTATCATAACAAATAGCGCGTTTTTAAAAAACAATATATATCAAAAGATTGACAATTGTTTATGTCCAATTTCAAAGTGAAACTAATTCTAATGACCACCATTGGATAAAATGGTAAAAATATATTCTAATTATACTTTAAAACCACTAAATAGTATAATTTATCACTATAAATTATTTTTATTAAAAATTAGTTTTTATGTATTTTTCATTATTCATCGAAAATTGGAAGTTCTCAGAAAAATACCAAAAATTCAACATAGGGTAATTTTGATATTATGAATCCAAAAATGAAGTCCATTTTAAAATATAAAATTTATATAATTTCAAAAAGTTTTTATTACAATTCATAATGGCTACTTAGATTGGTCACAGTGTGTTAGAATCTCGAACTTGCGTACAATGCAAGCTATTGCATTATTGAAAGAGAAGCGTACCATAGAAGCTTGAGGTATTACATACACACTGTGTACCCTCAGTACACGTCGTGTTGTCTTATCCAGTTTCATAGACCATCTGGGAGGGGACACGGGGTAGGGAAAGGCCTGGGGGGGAAGCACCCCATGTACTAGATGTACAAGTCGTGTAGTGTTAACCCGGAGTCCGCCCGTGTAACTAAAAACACGGATAGAGGAAACCTTAAGACATACATGTTGTGTCCACTTTAGAAGACGTCGTGTAGTATGACCTGGGGACTCGGCCATGTAGAAAACAGCACAGGTTGGTGTTACCCTACCTTGTACATACCATGTGCCCGTGGGACACGCCGTGTAGTATTGACCAGTGGGAGACTGTGTGGATTTGGACATGTGGCTGGTGGAAAAGGGTGGTTTACATGCCGTGTACGGGTGTAACATGCCATGTGGTATCGGCCGAGTAGCCGGTTGTGTCACGAACGACACAGGAAGTTTGAAATTAAACCATACTCACCATGTAGATGATATACATGTTGTGTAGTCTTGTCAAATAGGATCCATGTGGCATTTCCATGTTGAAGGACCCGAGATTTGGAAGAAAAATCAAGTACACGCCGTGTAGATTAATATACACGTTCTGTAATCTTACTTTGCAATTATTGAATTCTTTCTTCCTCCTGTTCCACTTTTGGACCCCTCATTTTTTGTCTTTGATAAAATTGATTCTAAGGAGTGTTTTTGACCTTTTAAAGTCATGCCGTCAAGATGACCGTGTGATTTTCGCCAAGAGAGAGGCGACGATTATACTCCAGAGATGGTAGGCCATGGTATACTAGTTGATCCTCCAGCAGATCCAGATGCGGCACCAGCCATTATACCTGACACAGGGGCTGGAGGACCATATGCTGCAGAGTCTTGACTGGATTCATTGTAGACGATTTTCGAGCATCTTGAGATGCATCCAGGGCAGAGGGTCAATCTCACTGCTTATATGCTGTGTGATTCTTCCAATAGGTGTTGGGATGTTACCACCTAGTCAGAGCATCATATAGACATGGTGAGGGAAGATTTTCAGACAGCTTTGAATGAATTCTTCCTCTCATAGAGGCTGAAGGAAGATAGAGCTCGAGAGTTCCTAAATTTGTCGTAGGGATCTATGTCGATGATGGATTATTCTTCTCGTTTCACCGAGCATCAGAGTTTTGCACCCGTTCTGGTGGGTGATGAGACGTTTTGGGCTAGACACATTGAGGATGGTCTTTGATATGGCATTTGCGCACTGGTGAATGTTTTCAGGTTGCCTATTATACAAGATATTGGGAACCATGCACTGATTACTGATCAGATTCTGAGCAAAGCTAGTGGTGTGGGACAGGGAGGTTCAACACCAGTTTCTGGTACAATTTGTACCGGTAAGAGGAAAAGATAGATGGACTTCTCTCACGGTGGCAGTACCAGCCAGAAGAATGTTTCAGGTGGCCAGATCAAGTGCTACCGGTGTGGTAAGGAGGGGCATAAGAAACTGCAGTGTCCACATTACCCAGTGGAGAGCTGAGCTAGCACCAAGATGGGTCATCTATAGTGATTTTTCAGGAAATTTATACCAGCGACTAGTGAGAGGGGTTCTGTACAGGCTCCGCGTGCGGGAGAAGGACCCAAATATTCTTACCAGTCAGGTAGCTGGGATACATCAAGACGTACAGGTAGAGGTGGTGGTCATGGCTGTGGTAGTAAGACACCAGGATCTCAGAGGTAGTAGGGCGGGACAACTCAGGGTAGCCAGGCTGTGTCGCAGGGCCGTGGCACTGGGAAGGCATATGCAATGCAACAGACCCAAGAAGAGTAGGATCCTAGACCTTATACTATCAGAGGTACTATTATAGTAGCTTCTGTCTTATCATCAGTACTTTTCTATACAGGTTCTACACATATCTTTGTATCTGTATCTGTTGTGGAGAGCCTTGTGATTTTTGTTTCTTCTTTTTTCTGATTTTTTGATGCTAGGCACTCTGTTTGAGGACTAGAACGACTGGTGTGCATCAGAGCAGGGAGTTCCCCCATGAGTTTGGTGGGTGTCACTTACTTTGGGACCTCTATGTCTTGGAGATGACGAGATATGTTGTCATTCTCGGGATGGTATGGTTAGTTCCTTTTCAATCCATTTTAGACTGCTATCGTCACATAGAGCATTTCACATCACCAGAGGGCAGAGAGTTTCTTTACAAAGGTGAGTGGGATGTTTAGGTGAGTCGAGCTGGAGTAGAGCATCGTGGGCGATGTGGAGTCATAGCCCTGATTGAGAGTTTATATTTAGATGACCAAGGGACTTATCAGAAGGACTTCCCTCTAGTAGTTGATCAATTCATTGATGTCTTCACGGATGAATTTTCCGGTCTACCTCTAGAGCGTGAGGTGGATTTCTCTATTGAGATTGTTCTAGAAGCGGCACCAGTATCAAGTCCTCCCTATATGATGGCTACACCTGAGTTATAGAAGATCAAGAGACAGTTAGAGGATTAATAATCAAGGGGGTTTATCTGACCTAGTACTTCTCCTTGGGGTTCTCTTATACTTTTTGCAAAGAAGGCGGACTGTACCCTCAGACTATGTGTGGATTATCGGAAGTTTAACTAGTTGATGGTCAAGAACCGATATCCCATACCAAATATTAATGATCTTTTTGATCAACTTCAAGGTGCAACAGTGTTCTCAAATATTTACATGAGATTCAGATATCATCAGTTGCACGTTAGAAAATATGATATACCTCTCACAGGATTCAGTAGTAGGTATCGTCTATATGAGTACTTGGTTATGCTGTTCGGACTCACGAACGCACCAGCAGTTTTCATGGCTCTGATGAATCGTGTGTCCCATCCTTATCTGGATTTTTGTGTGGTAGTATTCATGGAAGATATGTTGGTGTACTCTCACACTCAACATTAACATGACACCCATCTTGATATCGTTATGTTTATATTGAGAGCACGTCAGCTATATGCTAAGCTCTCAAAGTGACACTTTTGGATGGACCAGATTCACTTCCTGGGTCATATCATCTCACAGGAAGGAGTTGCAGTAGACCTAGAGAAGGTGAGAGTAGTAGTTCCCTGGGAGCTGATTAAGAACGTGTCTGAGAGACGAATTTTCTTGGGGCTGGCTGGTTACTACATGCGTTTTATACCAGGCTTCAACCTCTTAGAAGCGACGTTGACGGGTTTGACTAAGAAGTGTGTGATGTTTGTTTGGTCAGAAGCTTGTGAGACAGCCTTTCAAGAGCTGAAGGGAAGGTTGACATCAGCACCAATTCTGATACTCCCAGAGCAGGGGAAGAGCTATACAGTATACTGTGATTCATCAGGTATTTGGCTGGGAGCTCTATTGATGCAGGGCAATCGAGTTGTTGCATACGGGTCTCGGTAGTTGAGGCCACATGAGAGGAATTACTCGACACATGATTCCGAGTTGGCTATAGTTATTCATGCGTTATGTTGTTGGATACATTATCTCTTGGGAGAAATTTTTTTTTGTTTTCACTGACCAAAAAATATCAAGTATATATTTAATCAACGTGACATGAATTTGAGACAACGAATGTGGGTCAAATACCTTCATTCCCTCGATTTTGAGCTTTCCTATAAACCTAGTAAAGGTAGTGTATTTGTTGATACACTGAGTAGGAAGACTCAGAAACAGGCAGTTCATGAGGCCAGTGGTGAGTGGAAGCTTATGGATTTGTTCTCTAAGAAGCATTTAGAGGTGCACAACAGTTAGGGGAAAACCTATCTTTCATCATTAGATGTGACTTCTACCCTCCTAGATAGAGTGAGGAGAAAATTGATATATGATTCAAGAAGCCCTAGTTCTACTAGAGTTGGTGGCAAGTGAGGACCCTCCTACTAGGTGAACGATAGGCGATGAGGAGGTACTGTGTTTCCATGGACGAGTGTGGGTTCTTGGGGATATACGCGAGGAGTTGTTGCAAGAGTTTCATGATTCAGATAGGGTAGTTCATCCCGGACTTACCAAGATGTTCCGTGACTTGAGACGTTAGTACTTGTGGTCGTGTTTGAAGAGATGAGTAGCTGGTTTTGTTATGAGATGTTCCACCAGTCGGAAGGTGAAAGCGGAGCATCAGAGGACACCAGAACATTTACAATAGTTACCCATTCCAGATTGGAAATGGGATGATGTCACGATGGACATCGTGACTTGGTTTCTGAGGTCACCTCGAGGCAATGATGCCGTGTGGGTTGTTGTGGCCAAGCTCACGAAGGTAGCTCACTTTTTTCCGATCTTGTAGACCTTAATTGTCGATGAACTCAGAAATTTGTATATTCGAGAGTTTGTAGGACATCATTGGATTCCTTGTTCTATAGTTTCATATAGGGATGAAAATTTTACATGTCTTTTCTAGAAGAGTTTTCAGAGGGCACTGGGTTCAATGGTGCTTCTTAGCACAGCCTACCACCCTCAGACTGATAGCCAGTCAGAGCATACAGTACAGGTCCTAGAGGAGATGTTGCGTGCATGCGACCTGGACTTTAGGGAATCTTGGGATAAGAAATTACCCATAGTCGAGTTTGCCTATAATAATAGTTTTCAGGAAACAATTGAGATGGAACCTTATGCGGAATTATATGGTAGGCCATGCCGATCACCTTTATGCTGGATAGAGGTAGATGAGACAGCTTTACTGGGACCACGTATCGTGCAGGAAACTTTTGAGGTGGTCCAGTTGATTTAGAAGAGGATGGCTACTGCACAGGCTTGTCATGAAATCTTATGTTGATTGTTGAAGAAGACCCTAAGAGCCAGTGGTCGGGGATCAGTTTTTCTTGTGTTTTTTACTGAGGTTGGGACACTTGCAGATTAGGATATAGGGTAAACATTCATCAAGTAATGTGGGGCCATTTGAGATTCTGGAGAGAGTCGGTCCAGTTGCCTATTGGTTGTAGTTACCAAAGAGTTACCAGGCCATGCACGACGTCTTCCATGTATCTCATTTGTTCCACTATCATTCAGGCATGTCTCACGTATTTCATCCCGATAAGGTTGAGCTTCAGATAGATGCATCCATTGAGGATCATCTAATTCGTATCGTGGATAGGAGAATAAAGGTTCTACGAGGCCGGTCAGTTCCTCTCGTATGGGTGCTATGGCAGCATGACCGAGTGCAGGACGAAACCTAGGAGTGGGTGACTGACGTACGTGCTCAATGGCCAGAGTTGTTCTGAGCTTTATCATCACCACCCTTAGAAGGGCAATTAACGATGAATTTATTTAAGGGGGAATGTTTGTAAGAACATGGTTCTTATTCTTGAGGTATGAGTTTCATCTTTTCTCTTTTCCTTTAGTGTTTTGGAGAAAAATATAAAAATGGGAGAAAATTCTATGTTTTCTAACTACACGCCGTGTACTTTTCCACTAGCCATGTACTTTGGCCCTGTGGAATTAGTACAGAGGGCGTGTAGGCTGGTCGACGATGATGGGGGTAAAAACTGACCACACTCCGTGTAGTGCATATTTACACGCCATGTAGTCAGTCAGAAGGAAAATAGTAAGGTGGTGGCCAGTTGAGCAACAGTAAATGTCGTGTACTTAGGTATTACACGTCGTGTAATCATATCGACGGATGAACAATTCCATGCTGGTGAGAAGCCGCTGAAGGAACTATTAAAAAAATGGAAACTACATGTTGTATACCAAACAGTACACGCTATGTAGTCTATTTTTTTCACTTAAATGGTAAGTAGGATCCCCTATTCACCGGGAAGGCATAAAACCTGATGATAAGTCGGGAGGGAAGACCGTAGATTTTTAGATCACCCAATCAAGAACACGAAATCTGATTCCTCCTCCGTCGATCTCATAGTAACTGCACAGGTGAGTACATCCTTCTCCTTGCGTAGCTACTTCTAATTATTCCATTAATGGGAGTTATTTGAGTTTGAAAGGAAATTAATTTACCTCAGATCTACATCGTTCTTGGGTGTTTCGAGGATATTCGTTCATGTATAGCGATCAGGGGCGATCGATGTAGGTGGTATAGGGTTTATTTATAACTACTATGGAGAATTTTGTACTGTTATGATACACTCCCATGAATGGGGTGTCGTATGGTTGAGGCCTTGCATAATTAAATACCTATAATTTCATAGGTAGTTTAATGAACATGTATAACTGTTATTTGGGATCACTGCTTGGATCTAGGACCACCCCTGGGGTGCGTTCCTCTATTTAGCTGTTTGGCCAGGTTACCCAAGGGTATACTGTAAAATTTAGCATGCTTTAAATTTCCTTGAGAGGAATTTTATATGATTTATTTCTTATCTATTGGGCTCGTCCCGGTTACATGCGCCTGAGGGCGGGGTTTTACTTTAGCTTGAGGGCATTGATTTTTAACCTGAGGGCAGTAGTTGTTTAGCCCAAGGGAAAAGTATCGTATTTCGGATGGAAGTAGCTTTCGTGCCTAAGGGAAATATTCAGTATGCCTGAGGGTGAAATTCCATACGCTTGAGACACCATTCGTTATGCCTGAGGGTAATCCTGAAGGCGTGGTTTTATTATATTATCCCGAGGGAAAGGTTCTTTTTTGGCCCGAGGGCTTAGTTCTGAGGAAAATTGAATTTTTATTACACTGATAATCCAAATGTATATTTAAATGGAAATGAAACTGGTAATGTTAGTTACTTTTTAGTACTGCTTAGTTTATTTCATTTATAACTGCACACTGTTGTTGCACATTTTCACTGATAGTTGGGCACATACCTTTGGTGGGTGCCTACTAGGATTCATTTCTCATACCCTGTTTGGGGTCATGTCTTCGGCCCCAAACAGATTACATTTTTGCAGGTATGGATAAGGGAAAGGGTCATTATATAGTTACTTGAGTGTTTCTGATGTGTAGGAGAGCATGGGACCAAGCTTAGGCTCGTGATGCTGCTGGCTGTTCTGTTTTGTTCTGTTGTACATGTACTTTCCTTTATATCGTATTGTACTGTTGTGTAACATGTTCTGGATTTTTTCATAGAATTAGTGACATGATGGATCGCTATATATATATATGACTGCTGGTACTCTTTTACTTCAGTTGTCTACTTCAATTTAATATTGTTTACTTGTTCCACTTTTGTATGTTATTTATCTTTTCCACTGCACTACACTTTGAAAAATGAGGGCATAGTTTCCCCACTATCATACCTAGGCCCTCGCAGCTAGTTGGTAGGCTATGGCGTTTGGGGAAATGTGCTTGAGGTCATGTGACCAACCGGGTTTGGGGGACCCGTTGTGTGGCACCCAGAACCGGGTCGTTACATCATACATCATTACTAGTGTTTGATTATAAGGTAGTCGATTACAGACATCAAGTTATGATGCCATGTCAAATGATTAAGGTAGTTCACCAAAGGCATTCGAGGTTATTGTATAATTTAGTATTACTATTTAAAATGTTTGAAATCATATCCATGGATGTAATTATTTATATACCACAATCATCTAGTTCAAGATTTGAGATTTGGGTGATGACTAATTGACAAAAAAAATCATACCACATCCCACATATTATGAAGAAAAGTATATTGTAATTGATATAATACCATTATGATAGAGAGATTTGTATTTAGTCTGGATTTATACCTCTTATTATTTTTTAAAGGGGATTATAGTTTACATCAATTTTTTGTAATGGATTTTACAAAGTGATGGATGCTGGAAAACGTTATTGGTGATATATAACCCTGAGGTAAATGGAAAAAACGACATTAAATTCAAGTTATGAGGGATATAATATGGAAATGTGTTCTTGATATTAGTTTTTCATGAAAAAATGTATTTTATGTTTTCCATTAAAAATTATTGTCACATAATTTATGTTTCTCATGTTAATATATATTATGGTAATCCCTATAGATCACCCCTAAGTTGTGTAGATTTTGTAGAATAATCATTGGTTGGTCCAAGCCTTATTTATGAGATGATATAGAAGGTATAGTTAATTAAAAAGACGATATTCATAACATTGAATAAAAATAAATCTAATGGATGCTTTCTTCCTTATCCAATGTAGTTGTTAGTCAGTGATTGAGTTTTGTTCAAGGTGTCAACTAACTTAAGACATCATCGTCTAGGTAAATAGTGTATGTTGACACTAAGGATTGTTTTACCATTCGAGATAATTGAATAACACTGAATGATGGATTATAATTTTCAATTTTTATCATTATTGACATAAATTCACAGTGTTATATATGTTTACAAATTGTGGAGGCATCAACCAACTCTATACATTGGGAAACAATGTGAGAACATTGATCTTGAACGTGAAACCTCAATGGTTTAACAACTATTTATGATTAATGATCAATAGAATAAGGTATTTACTAGTAAAAAATTTCTTTATTCCATGAACTATGAATATTCTTGGGGGATATACATAAGTCGTGGTAGTGGGAATAAGTAATAAGGTAGTGAGGTCCTTCTATTATATAATTCTATAATCGTGGTATATTTATTGTGGGGAATGAATTCAAGGGTGGGTTAATTAATATATGGTGACTTGTGAAATAAGTTAATTCACCTTTTTATATTCATTATCATAAGAGTTTGAGGTGTACAGTGGTATATAATTATTTTTGGGTAATTGGGTTTAAAATGTCTAGGACTACATCCATGGGGATTATTGTGATGCAATTCCTTGTGAAATGGTCTAGAAAAAATGGCTAATGAAGGGTGCAGACTTTTGTGAAGTTCAGTAGTGGTCACCCTATGTGCCATGACCTATAAGCATAAAGAATCGAATATTAGAGTCTATGTCCAAAAAAATGTCCTAGGTTTTGAGGCCATTTAATGGTTTATTCCTTGGTCCATCGCTTAGAAAAGTTACAATGTCCATGTTGACTTCCAAAAATTTTTGTTGGCCTGTGAATTAAAATTAGAAATGATTGATCGATGAATAATTTTTTGGTTGAGAATAATCATTAATAATGGGATATTAAATGAATTTATTAAATCAATTTTTTAGTAGACATAATTTTATTAATCCTTTTTTAAATCCCATTTATCATATATACTAGATCTAGAGGGTTTGAGGAAATAGATTCAGAATTAATATCTCAAACAGAACTGAACTGGGGTGCTTTCCTTCAACATTGTCTAACTCGTATAATATATTGGATCATGAGTAAAATAAAAATTCATTTCCACTATATGTTTTGGAAACAACAATGTTTCCACTATTCTTGACATAGTTGTATTTGTTCAATGGATCCTTACATTAAGCTACATTGTGGTCTTTTAAAATTCGATTTGATTGATTTATGAGATTAATTAATTATAAATTTGGTATATTTTTAACGAAATTAAAGAGTTTTTTCATTGGAAATATAATTTATAAGGAGTTTTCATTAAAATGTATTTATGAATATCATGTGAACAATATAATGCATCAATGATTTTTTATTTTTTTAAAATGGTATTTCATGATCAAGTTATGTGATGATTCACATATTAATATTTTTCATAAATTTGTGATAATGTTTTGGGAAATATTGGTACCTGATCATATTTTTGAACATTGGGTAAGGACATACTCAAACTATAGTGAGTGTAGAACAACTCGAGGATATGATTTTAGAATTAATAAACTGATGTTGGAATCTATATCATTATGATTTACATTATTCCTAGATAAGTGTTACTTGTCTATCAATTCCCTCTTTTACCATATTATAGATTAATGTTATGCTTCAAGATACAAGATTTATTTATATAAAATTATTTGAATTTTCATTTGGATATCCTATAATATTTGGATTCTATAATTTTTAGCTTTTATATTGTAATTATTGACTGTTTTCATGATTCTTTTGGTTATGAATATGGACTATATTGAAATGAAAAAATATATATTTTATGAAAACTATTTCCAATTGATATAATTCTATAATACTAATTTGATTTTCATTATTGAATATTCATTTTCAATGATACAATAATTTTATATATTCATGGAGGAATATTATTGAATATTTTTATCAAACCATATATATTACCTTCGGTGTATGATGATTTGGTATTAGAAGATATTAATATATATATAAATGAAAGTATGTAATATATCTCACAAGATTCTCATGTTTTTGGTTTCCTTCATAGTGGGTTGGTTTGGAGATCATTGATGTTCACATGAAGATGTGGTTAGTTGGATGTTTTCTTAACTTTTGTAGTTATTGTTTTTTTATTCAATTTCATGGTTTGAAAATCTAATGGTTTTAAAAGTTTAATTCAACATTTTACATTACAAAATTTACCTTTTTTATCATACATGAATCATTATTTTAGTTTATTTTTTATCTCTAGCTAATGGTGAACCATTTTGTGGTGAGGTGTCATGTCGACCATTGTTGGTCTAATACATGTTGGTATGAGATTGACCTAATGATCAATGAGGGGTGGTGGTTTAATGATGATGCACATTAAATAATATATTTTTCATTAAATTTTCACTTATGGGTATGGAAATATTATTTTTATGAAAATATATTCATCATAAATATCATATTCCTTCATGTAGATTAAAATAAAGTATGAACACATATTCATAAATTAAATCAGGAATATGACATATAGATTTTACATGGATTGCCACATATCTATAATCAAACAAATATATACTAATTTCATGTTAATGTACTATGAGTTTATTCTTAAAAATTTATCCTGGAATGATGCATTTTCCATCATGGGGGAACTCCCTCTATTCCCAAAATACACTACTTTGGTAAAGGAACCCATTAGATTATAGATTCAATGGACTCAATAATACAATATATATTTGAATTTATCATCCATGTAATTTTATATGGTTGGGACACCATATATACATATCTATAAATATATATCCAACTAAGATCATCTTTTCAATACTCTTATTCTTATTTATTTCATTTGATATACTCTCTAATATTAGGGTTGAGTTAAACTCTTCTAAAATATCAAAACAACATCACTTATTATCTTTATGAATATATTTATATAATAGTATATTATTTTTTATCTTTCTTATAATATTTAATTTTTTAAAATAGATATTTCATAAATATAATATCAAAAATTATAAATGATCTTAAAAAAATATAATATAAGGTATAAAATGATTACAAATTGAAGAATAACAAAAACCCTAGACAAATTGATCTACACGGTTGTCGAAAAATACATACATCTAAATATGGGAAAAGCTACATCACTAGAATTAGGTGTAGAAATTACTGTATAAAATTTCAAAATAATACCACTTTTCATAATGATCTCACAAATTAAACCATGAATTTGTTTGAACAGTACCACAGTAAGTCTACAATGCTATTGTATATTATAGAAATACATCAGGGGAACTATATTATTTTTTTCACAGAAGTCCTAGCTTCTATAGTTCCATGTTGAACATGAATGCATAAATATGGTTCCCTATCAATGTAATTGGTGAAATCTTCTTATGTGAGACTGCATTGTGGCTTGGTGTGTATCATTAACCTCCATTAGATTGAACAACATAAAATTTAGTATTTGGATACACTAGACTAACAGTACTGATACCCCTGTTCATATACCATATTTTTTCAAGAAAATTATATGGAATTATGTTTAACAACCGCTTATTCTCCTCAAAATTGGATTTCATAATATTTATAGTATCTTTAATCATTATCTGTAAATAATAAGATATTAAATATTTTTCTTTCTCTATGCTTAAGAAATACTATTAGATTTTATACATATCTCCAATGTATATATAAATTTTATCATATATTTAGGTGAAATTATCCTGGATCCAATATTATAAAATCAAGTAATCTTCCCCACAAATTTATTTTGGCAATGAACAAGCATTTAAATCTTAGTTAATATCTTAAAATATCATGTTATATCTTGATTTAAAATCGAAATAAATGTTCCATTTATTATAGAAACTATCAATTTAGAGAATGGAGTCATCTACGATCATATAGTCTATATATACCCTAAGATGACAATGTTTTGATACCGTGATTCAATATTTGGTTCCTAGTTAACACCCAAATGAACTAAAAAGTATAAAATTAATTTAATTTTAATCAACAATGATCATGAAAAAAAATATCCATTTATATTTAATCTATAAACCAATCATGACATGATGTTCTAATTCATGATGTCTACCATCGAATCATGTCAATGTAGCCTCAGAATAAACATTCAAATATCATGATACTTTTCAAAATCCAACTGAACAACATAAATTTATTTAACATGGTGTTAAAATTTTTTCATGAAATAGCTGCATTCCAAATAAATTCAATCACAAAATCTATTCCCATGTTCCCCACATCGATAAACTCGTCATCTCTTAATATGAAGAACCACTGAAATTCTCTACACTTTCCTTCTTAAATAATAAGTATTCCCTTTGTATGAAATGATTTTTATCCTTATATTATAAATGTATATTTGTGGGATATTATAAATACCCTCTTATATGTTATCCAAATTAATATTTACATATTAATAATACACCCAATTTTTTTTACCAAATCTATAGTGCATGGTGTGATTGATATTACGTGAAAATGAAATACCTTAGAGTAAACCAAACCCTATTAACTTAATCTTCTTTATATTCTCCCATCATCTAGAACCTCAAAAAATCATGATCATTTGGAAAACACTTACGTCTAATCTCTAAAAATTTATGCATCACAAGGAGTATATTTTTTATATTTGATATATTTTTTCCATCCGACCACATTTTATTGACTTTCAACCAAAATATATACCTCATTAATTCTATAGGATATTTAAATCTTTGACACGTCACCTATAAAAGATTATCTTTCTATTGATTCCATTATTTTTCATTACTTCCAAAACATGATCAATAATTTTTTACATAAATATATTACATATCTCATAGTATATATTATATATATAAGAATTCTTTCTGGATATTTAAAAATACATGAAAATATTTTCATTTCTTGAATATATAACCCAATGATTTATTTGTCCCATAATATAGATTAGTAAATCCTTTTTTAGACGAATCATCAAAATTTTACCTTACCATAACCTGAAATCAGAATGATATGCTTATAAGTTTATTGTATCTACATTGGACTATGTGTTCAATAATGATTCTAAATTCCCTAAAAAATATCCTCAATTAAAATATTTTGTCTCCACCAAAATACAGCATAATTGTAATGAATTAAAAAAAAATTTCCAAAAAAAAATTTTTTCCCAAAATTTCCACCCCTAAGATATTTTTTTAAATTATAACATAAATACATCATTTCTTAAATGAATCTATGTCTATGGATTTAATAATCCCTTTACTTACTAGGGATCTTATGCCACTTTTATTCAACAATTTTACATGAAAAGAATGTCCCTTATTTTTATTCACTCAAAATTTCATTGATTATTCCATAATGGAATTATAGCAACCAATAATTATCATATAAATATATTACATAAAATTTAGATAAATATTTAGAAAATTACCAAAATAAAAGTCTGATGACTACATTAATAGTTTATTTTATATGGAAACATGGTAACATAATTCTGTAACTTGGTAAAATATCTTCCACATATACCTTAATGATATTTTCCATTAGTCCACCTAAATAAAACCTTTATTCGTAGCCAGGGGAAAGGAAACATAAGAATATGGAAAGATCATATTCTCATTAAGGGTTAACAAGGGATATTTCTTTGCATAACATGAGAATAAGTGTATGAGAACATGATCCTAACATTAGAATATAATACCCTTCATATCAAATAATGTATTCAAGATAAGTGGAATAAATATTGGTAGTTCATAAGACTTTAATTACATGTAAATAAAGGTTATAATCTACGAGATCATAATTAATCATAATATAAAGTCTATGTAGTCGACACATAAGCATATAAAATGATTTCCATAGTTGTAAAGGATGAATTCAAAGGCCATATTTGTAGAATGTGTTCACCCCCAAACAAACATAGTAGTCAAGGTGCACTGCCAATAATATCTTAGTGGACAACATCCTTTAATGAATTTAGATCTCTCTTAGTTTTCCAATATTACTGAACCTGGTTCACTTCGTATTCCATCCATAGATTATTGAACTTTGTTCACTGCTCATTCCATCCATGTCATATAGAACCGAATTCACTCCTCCTTATGGCCCTATCATACTGAATGAAGTCTTTCCCACATTCCATCTATGTCATAGTGAACCAAGTTCACTCCTTATAAAATTCCTATCATAATAATGAGATATAATTCTTTACCCAATGTAATGTTTTGTTATGTAGACCCCACCCATTTAATAATGAAATCAAAAATACATTTTCCAAAATAATATAAGTATTAATATCATATCCCATGAAACGAAGATGGTGTAAACATATTATCATATCATAACATGATGAAATGATATAGGTTTTATAATCATTTCATTGAAGAATAACCCATGAAATGTACATCGTTTCATATACATATAAGTTAGGAATGAAAAAAAGATCATTAACATATAACCCATGTGGAGACAAATGAATTTCCTCAAAAATCATTCCATAAAAACATAATCCATTCAGATAATGAATTTTAATTGAACATTTAGATCAATCCATTGAAAGGAATGACCAACATCAACAGATGTCTGCTTAAACTGAAAATTATTTTGAAAAATCATTTAAAATCATATCTTGAGTAAAATATCCTCTCATAATTGAAATTATTTTGTTAAAATCATAAAAAAATTTAATAATCAATTTCATTAATAATATATTTAAAAAATATAAATAAGTTATCAAATCATTTGGAAAACAATTTTCCATTAAAACTTATGAAAGAAGCCTAAAAAAGTTTTGAAAACCATTTTCATGATTTTTTTATAATTTATAAATTAATATTTGATATCTTTGAAATCCTTTTATTTATAAAAATATTTCAAAACATATAAATGTATCTTTTAAAATAATTTAATATAGTTATGAAACATTATATTTCATGAAAAACAATTTTCTTGCAAAGCCATTTTATAATAAAAAAATCCCATAATATTAATGAAAAAACATTATTTTAAAAATATATATTTACTAAAATAAAAATGAATAATTATGTAAAGGAAAATCATGATGGACGTTAAGTCCAATCATTTTAAACATTCATTTTTCAATTTAAAGGTTTAGAAAAGATCCTTGATCCGAAAAGGAAATAAAAAATCATTCTAAAAATATTATATAAAAGTAATAAAATGGTAAAAATTTACTTTATACATAATCAAATATTACTAAAAAATTAGATACCGTTACTAGAAAAAAAATGTTTTGAAATAACAAAGAGTTCCAACCGAAAAGATAAATTTTATAAGCTACACATAAAATCATTTTCATAATTATATTTACTACCAAGGAGTTGAAAATATTACAATTACATTAATATAAAATGAATATAAATGAATATAAATAAATATTATGAAAAATCATTATATTTCATGAGATATGTATCAAAATATTTATTTAATTGAAGCATAATAATAAATAATCTTGATAAACATTTATATTGTAACAATAAACATTTACAACCATTGAATGTTTGAATAAAAATACAATGGATAGAATAGATTTTAATGAATCCTAATATATTATTTAAAAAATTATTTTCATGATATTACATTTCAATGTAAATATATAAACATCATAAAAATATATAGCTATATAACATGGAATGTGTCTTAATGATGGAAAATTAATAAAAAATTACATTATCAAATTGGTCACATATGAAACATATAACAGATGAATGAAATATCACAAAATTAAAATTTTAATAAACATTAAATTAAGCTTAAAAATAATATAATAATTCATGGGGTATTTTAAACATCATTTATAATAATCATGATATGTACATGGATTTTTTTCTGATAGGAAAAAAACTGAGATGTGAAAACCATTACCTTACGTCATATTATTCTTCATACATATCCAAAACACATGTATAATAAATATAAGTATAATATAAATCTAAAAATGAACTTATTATAATATCTAAACCCATATATTATTTTTTTATGATTTTAAATTACCCTTTTATTAACTACTACAATTTAATGTTAAGCTTTCGGTATTATCCGATTTCTTTTTCAAATAAGACTACGCTTGTAATTTGTGAATACTCTTACATATATCATGATTTACATATTTATATAATTTAAAAACATGATATAAATATAATAAATTTTCATTATATATTTATTTATAATATATATATATATATATATATTAATAAATTAATACACTGTTCATAGAGAAAATAGGTTGAACATACACAAGAATGTTGTATCCATTTTATAGTAGAAGTTAAAAAAAGAATGATATATATATATATCATTAAAATAGTGTTATTATTTAAATTATATAATATAATTTCACTAAAATAACCCTTAATACAATCCAGGTAAAGTGTGAATGAATCACATCACTTTGAGGAGGCAATAATTCACACATCCACAAATAAGGTTACCTTATATACAAAAAATTGAGAAACAAGTATGCATTTTTTGTATAATAATAAATTTATAATAAATAAATAATAACTATAATTTAAATCATATAAAAATATATTGTCCATCTTTATTACCCAACACGAAAGCTGGTATAGAAAAAAATAACAACATCATTTCGTGAGGTGGTAGATCCCCACACATTAGAACTGTATGTTCCGTTAGATGTAAGAGTGGGTAAGTATTGATCTAAAAAACTCTATTAAAAACATATAAGTATATTTATGATAATTATTTTTTTATATAAACGTATAATATGTTGATTTTGGACCCTATAGAATTAAAATGAATCAATACAGCATGTGGATGGATGTTGCCTCTTCTCTGGGTAACTCATTTTGTGTTGCACCAATGTGATTATTTATATCGTTTTATTCCTAATGGGAGAATTTTATGTTAAAATTTGGAATGTGGGAATATTATTTGAACATAATTTGGTTGATCCATTGTTCTTGGGATGTATGAATTAGTTGGAGGGTTGAGTTCCTTTTTATAGTGGTGGTGGAGTGGCATTCTTGTAATCTTTTTAAAAGTAAATTTCACCCAACTTTTTTCCTGGTAAGGTGACACACATTATGGTAAAAATTAGATAAAATGAATTTTTTTTCAAAAAAATGAATAGAAAATGGATTTTGTAAATTTTTATAATTCATTTTGGGAATTATGTTTTGGGCTTAGTCTTTGTTAAGATTCTTTTTCTCTTAATTGTTGTAATTAATTTTAATTACATTCACTAATAATTTTGGTAAAAAAATATATTTAAATTAATATACACAATAAATTATTTGTATTCAAAATATGGAATCCACTATTCCAAATTCCAATCATATGATAATAAAAAGTTAATTTAAAATTAATCCCGCAGATGGGACGACCAAGAGGGTTATTAATGTAATGAAGTTCAATTGCAAGAATTCTTTTATATATAATATTAATTATAATTTTTTCCAATGATATAAATTATTTTAAATGATATAAAATTGATCTAATTACTCTTCAAAACCCATTAAAAATATTACTTAAATACGTTTATAAATTGGTTGAAAATACTGTTTTTGAACTAAATTTTACTATAATTCACTATTTATCAAAATATAAAAGTTCTCATAAAAATACCAAAAATAAAAAAAAGGTTAATTTTTATATTTGAAATTAAAAATTTATGTTTGTTTTTCAAAAAATATTTATAAAAGTGTAAAATTTAAGATTTAAAATAAATCCCCCGTTAAAAAGCATTAAATTTATCTTTTAGAAAAATAAATCTTTATCTCATAAAATAGAATTTATTCATATCTTAGTCAAATATATTTTTTGGGTTGAGTATAAAAAATATTTATTGAATAAGTAATATATATATATTTAATTAATAAATGTGTTTTTTAATTTATTGAGATAATATTGTGTTTTTATATAAATAATAGTTTCATTACAAAAGTATATTATTTATTTTCAAATCATTATTACATTCACTTATACTAATTGATAACCAAATGATTAATTTTATATACATGAGTAAATAAAATTTTGACCATGTAGTTAATATTATTCTAATCATATATTCGAAATTCTAGGTAGTAGCTGTAATAATATTTTAATAATAAGAATAATAAATTGTACTTTGTTAAAACTCAACCTAGTATTTTATAAAAGCAATTGATGGGACATGTTATTGTGTGGAACACATTCCAATCATAGTGTTGTGTGTAATACAAGATAATCAATTTGATGTATTTTGTTTTGATTACATAGATTGTTGTTGTGTATAATAAAATCCAAATGTAGTGATTTTATATAGACAACTATATTCTGTGTTTCATTTAATGAAAAATATTAAACATATTAAATTATTTTTTTAAAAAAGTATTCTAAAATATAATTTAGTGTTACATTCATTCCTAATTAAATTTATTTTTGACCTCAAATTTTTATATATTATCACTTGTTTAATACATGAATGATCTTTTAATAGAAACTAAAAATGTAAAATTGAATACTAAAACATCATTTAAAAGGAAAATATCGTAACCATGACTATTAAAAAGAGTAAAACATAACATGTATTACACATAAGAGAACATAGGTTATAGGTGAAAACATGTACATGGAAGGTAAATATCACTATCATGTTATAATGGAGATTAATAGTGGACATTGTTATGAGAATGTAAATAATCAAAATTCTATAACCAAAAAAGGCTGTGAAAGGTCATTGATATCTTCAAATATTATGATGACATGGAAAAATTTTATATCCAAACCCGTTTCCTAAAATTGAATAATTTTCATGAAAATTTTAAGTTAATATATTTCAGAAAAATCTCACACTTTATTATTCCTTGATCAATTTCTACATCATCTTTTATTCAAAGAAATAATCTTCAATTTTTCATTCCAGAATAATTACTAAATCATGAGATCTAATAATTCAATAAAAATTCATTCCAACTTTATTTTGTTAGTATGACATAAAAATGGTTAGAATAGGTTATTCAACATGTTTAAATTCTCATATGGTGATATAATACATTAATCTCACGAGTTTTATCTGAAGTATATCTTAGAAATTTCCATAAATTTTTACCCTTATAACCCTTCGTGATTTTGAAATTCCAAAACTATAGAATTATGGACATGAATTAATATTGGGATTGATCCCCATATAATATAATGTATATAGTTGTTTTGAAATTTAAAACATTTTATAACCTCATTTTATATTCTCTCAAAACATGTCAATAATCAAGATTACTATAAATACTTTTCCTAAAATTCATGCTTCCTTATTCGAAATAATATTTGATGTATTCCTCAAGTCCATGAATTATTAAACTTCATAAATAGTAACAGAGAAAAAAATTTCAACCAATACATTATCAATTACAAGGTAATAAATACTATACAATTTACTTTAACCATCTCATCTTATCTTTATCTATATAATTAAATCCATTTCTCATCCTCATGAACATGTTAATGGTTTCCTTCCCATAATGTAATAGTTATATTAAACAAATTTTATTGGACATTAGTATCATTAAACATATTCTTGAATGTACATAAGTAGAGACATATAAAAAATTTATTATATTCTATATGATTCATATAGAATCATATTTTCATTCCACAACATATACACTTTAATCATCATACTGTATTCTAAGACAAATACTCATGCATCGTGAAAATGATACTTAATAACTCTTCCCAAGAATACAAAATAGAAATCATGTATTAAGGTTCCTAAACCTCAATATAATATTACTTTATACATTTAATGTAAATATACTGGATGAATATCCCTTACCTTTTACATGTCATTTTTTTCTCCTTATCTTCAACAATATATCCAATACTTGTACCACCTTCTTGATTTTCTATATTAGATTTCCAAATTAGACATTTATTTTTATAATTCCCATTACATCTATATCTAAAACATTCAATGTTAACCATATTTATTCTAGTTCCCACATTTGAATAAAACTAGAATGTTTAGAGTTGGAAGCACTTATAATGGCATAAAACCACATAATCATGAAAAATTACATTTAATATTTCTAAATAATGTCACCTACTCTAAAATTAATGAAAACTAAGTCATATATATAGAGTCTTACCTAGAAATAAAATTAGAAATATCTATCAGGATCTCACAAATTTTTTTCATCATATTTCATAAAGTTTGGATAAACCATTCCATTGATACCAACTATAGGTGATCAGACATAACATACATGGATGTTACATAAATTTTTAGTAATATTCAGCACAATACTAAAATTCTTGGTCAATGACCCTAATAGTTTAGTGTCCTTGAAAACATAGGTACATAATACTATATATTTATTAAAGATATTTGACATCTTCCTTAAATATATCCCCGCTTTTTAGTGATACCTAAAACCATTCATCACAACATGTGGAACTGAATCATAAGAAATGGGTGATATCAAATTCATAGTAAAGTTAATCTTCGGAGATATGTATGAATACTGTAATCATAAGGGTATGGGACCGTGATATTATACATATAATATCATACCCTAAATATAAAAGTTCATTGTTATTATTTATGGAATAAATATTGGTCGTTAAATGAAATGACTCATATAGAAATCAAGAGCATAATCCGTAAGATCATAACAAAATCATAGGACAATGAATCTAGGTCCGACTCATAAGAATATAAAATGATTTCCATATTAATCACAACCTAATTCAAAGACCATATTACTGTTATGAGTTCACTCTCCAAACCATATAAGAGGTTATGGTTAACACCCAAGATTATATTAGTGGTAAAATACAATGAATTATCTAATTTGAAACCCTATTCTAACCATGTATTATTGAATAATTATCACCTTGCATTGAATTCCAATATTACATAATTGATTTCACCTCTCATTCTATCACTTTCATACTTAACAGAGTTCACACATCATTCCATCACCATTAAACTATTGTGATATAAATCTTTAATCAATTAATTGTAGGGATTCATAGGTCCCAACCATATCATAATATAACATACATTCATGTTCTATATGAAAATATTCATCCATTTCATAACCCATGAAATGAAACCAATGTCATAAACACATAATCATATCATAACCTGTGAAAAAGATACATGTTTCATAATCCTTCCATCAAAGAATATCATGTGAAAAGAATTAGGTTTCCTAAACATATAAATAGTGAAATGGTAATTTGTTTCATTTACATATAACCTATGAAAGGGAAATATAATTCAATATATACCATTAAATCAAAATATAAACCATTCATACAATTAATGATAATGAAACAAATGATTTCATTCCCATAAATGAATAATTAAAATATAATTATTTCATAATAGATAGAAAATAATTTTGAAAGATAATTTAAAATCATTTCATTTGGAAAATTTCGTTTATTATTTTGAAAATTATTTTTAAAATATCTATAATTTTTAGTTTATTTTCATTTAAAATAAATAGAAAACATTCTATGATGGATTGAAATCATTTCAAAAAACCTTTTCTTTGAAAACATAAAAATAATGCTCGAAAACATGTTGAAATACATTTTCCCTATAAATAATTTTATAAAAAATTATTTTTTGAGACCACTGAATTACATTTCATTAATATCAAAAATTTAAAAATATTTAATGGATTCTTGGATAATCATTTAAAACACTTTTTAAATATTAAATCTTTTCTGAAAACCATTTTTATTTGAAACCCATTTTAAAATGAAAAATAAATTACAAAATATTTTGATAAAATATTTCCTTAAAATATTAATGTCAAAAGATATAAATGAATCATAATGGAAAAAACAGTTAGTAGATAAGGTATGTTCGTACATGCCAAACATTCATTTAAGACCTTAAATATATAAAAATGTTCCTTGATTTGAAAATGACAAGATCATTAAATTTAAAAAGAATAAAAAATGAAATAAATCGGTATATATTTCCATTAAAAATAACAGATGAATATAAAATAATTTTTTAATTCTTTTGAGAAATAGTTTTTTGATAAAATATATATTTTCGACCGAAAGGAGAATTCAGGTCCTATTATAATAAAAATATTTTCTTATTTATCATATGGACCTAAGAGTATATAAATGGTACAGTTACTTAGATATAACCTGAATTAGCTTATTATAAGAAATGGAATGGTATTTCTGGATTTATATATCATAATATCTCATCAATGGAATAATAATCATAAAATACCCGGTTAAACAATGTGGTAATCACAATAATCCATTATAGCTTTGGTAACATTGAACCGTAATAATAAGAAAGAATAAAATTAAATAAATCTTATAATATCATTAAAATAATGATATTACTAATATTAATTTCCCTCATAATTGTATATTAATCAACGAAAAATATAGGTGTATAAAATGGCATTTGCCTCAATTAAGGAAAATTGAGACAAAAATTACAAGATCATTTTGGCACTTTTTGAAACATAATAAATGTTAAAGATAATTCATAAAATGGATATTTATATAATAATAACATTATGTATATGAATTTAATAATACATCCATGGTTAGTAGTCACACCGCATAATAGAAATAAGAAGATATCAGGGCTTGTGACTCATGCAAAATAATAATAATATGTGAAAATTGTTACTTAAAGTCTTAACATTCTTCGTACATCTTCAAACCTCTTATATAATAAATATAAGTTTATTATAAATAAACCATAGAAATATTGTAATTTTTAATACCATAATTTTTTTTGACATTATATTAATGTTTTTTTAACAACCCCATATCCATTTTTTATTTTGGGTAATATTTTCAATCTTTTTCATAGATGATTCAGCTTGTTAATCTTGAACCTCTTAAATAGATCCAAATATACATATTTAAATATTTTAATAAATGACTTAAATATCATATTTATTCATAATATAATAATTTATAATAATATTTAAAATATATAAATATGAAATGGAATACACCCTTCAGGGTGATGTTAGGTCATATGTAAGTATAAACATTGTTTCTGTTTAATTTATGTATTGAAAAAAAGAATGTAAAAGACATATTTGTATATATATAGTAATTTAATATCATTACAGTATAATTATTATTTTTTTATATCACATACTTTATTTAGATACATCCTCGATTCATTCCATGTAATGTTTGAATGAATCAAATCTCTTTAAGGAGGCGACAGTCCACCCGTCCACAAAAAAAGATATCGTATCTATAGAAAATTGAAAAAATATTGGATGATTTGATATAATAATTAAATAGTAAAAAAAATAATAAATATTATATATATATATCATATAAAAATATATTTTCTATCATAAATACCAACCATTGGAGGAGGAAAATGAAAAAAACATCATTTCCTGAGGCAGTAGTTCACCGTACACCTGAATAGAAATTTTGTTAACCATTTGAAGGAAGTGCGTGTATGTGTACAAAAAACATATAATAACAACATATAATTATATTTATTAAACTAATATTTATATATGATCATGGAATAGATTTATTTTAGGGGGTGTATAATGAAAATAAATCAATGGAGATTCAAGAATGCTGTTTCCAATTCATTGGGTAAATCCTTTTGTTTTCACCAAAGTGATTCCTTGGATGTATTAATTACAAATGAGAGTATTATAGTATAAATACAGAGATTTCAGATAATAATTATCATATTTTTTGTTATTAATATAGATTAATAATAGGGAATAATTTAGAGAGATGAGTGCGATTATAGTGGTGGAGGAGTGACATTCTTTTAAATTTTTTAAAAGAGAATTCCACCAATAGTTTATCATGTAATGTGGAAACAATAATAGTTTTAATTATATAATGGGTTATATATTGGGTAAATATGAATAGAAAATGTCTTTTTGAAGACTTTTTAGGTCATTTTGTGCCTTATGATTATGGCTTGGTCATTTTTAATGCTAAATATTTCTCTTTGTCTCTATAATTAGATTTAATTATTTTCCCTAATATTTTTTGTAGAAAAACTATGATTAACTAATTTTAAATTTTAAATTATTCATATTAAATATATGAAATATAATTTTTTAAATTCCATTCAAATAATTTGTATAATTTATTTTAAAATTCATCGTACTGAAATATATAAAGAGGGTATTTGAAGAAAAGAAGTTCAACCATTTAGTAAGTATTTAGACATAATTTAATTATTAAATGAATTAAAATAACCTAGAATGGTTTTCTTGAAATAATAATTGGTCTAAATATACATTAACCAAAATAAAAACATTATTTAAATATATAAATAAATTGGATGAAAATGTAGTTTTGAAAAAAAATTCATTATTAGTCACTAATCATCATAATATGAATGCTTTATGAAAAATAAAAAAGTACACTCAATGTAATTTTTGATATTATGATTTCATTTAAGTAGTATATGTTTTCAAATAAAAATTACAAATGTGTGAGTAATCAATTTAAAAAAATTTTCTCCATTATAAAGTGGTAAAATTACATTTTAGAAAGATAAATCATCTTTTTACCAAAATTAGATTTATTCTCATATTATACACAAAAAATCTATTGGATGAGAATAATAAATAATTTTTGAATATATAATATATAAATATATTTTAATTGTTTTTATTTAGTTTATTGAGTTAAAGTTATATTTGTAAGAATAAAAATTCTTTTCATGGAATTTTAATTTCATATTTTTTAAATGGTTCTCACATTCAATATTCCTAATTGATAACAAAAATATACATTTTATATACATGTAAAAATCATATTTTCAATATTATGTAACTCATATTCATAAAATCCATTCCAAAATATGGTTAGTAGCTATAAAAATATTTTAATTTTAATATTAATAATATATTAAATATCATTAAAACTCATTCATTCATGTTATGAATGAAATCAAATGGAATCAATATTGTGTATATAAAAATCCAAACATACGGTTGCATGTACCAAAAAATAATCTCAATGTTTCATGTTCTGAAAAAATAACATCTTTTTCCATATAATGCATTCCAAATGTAGTGAGTTTATATAAAAAACTATATTTAATGATTGGTATAATGTAAAATTTAAAATATATTAAATAAATTTGAAAGCATTATTTCATAAAATACCAGGGTTCCACTAGCATATAATTATCCTTTAATCCTATTTTTAAATAAAAATATTTATATTTTTATTCTCAATATTCTATTGAAAGCAATTTTTTGTGAAATTATACACTAACCAACCAATTAAATAAAAATATTTTGTTTTTCTTCCTGTTTTTCATGAAAATATTAATTTGTCAACATGACATGGGACTTATCCAACCTCTAAAAAACAACAAATTATTCATTTCCAAAAATATTCTACTAGTTGAAATCTAAAAACCTATTAACTCTTTACCAGTTTTAATGTCATATTAAAAAGATTAGTCATCTTTAACCACTTCATAGATTATTTTATTTTATCATCTTTTGGCTAAAACCACCACCATGGATCCATTTTGATCTTCATACCACTTTTTTGAAACATAATAACCGTTATCACATGTGGAACTTTAGTTTGGATACCAATTATATATGAACCCAATATTCTAATAAAATAATTCAAGAAATTATGTATAAAATTTTAAACCATGTATTCTTCTTTACATTGTTTTACATTTGGATTTTCTTTAAGTGAATTTATTAAGTTAAATTATGTCATTAGAATATGTATATTGAGTCGGAAATTGTTGTTGGAAATAATTTTTTAGGTAAAAACAACAATGTTACTATATTTAATCAATATATATCATAGAAAACATAATATTTACATTTTTTACATCAAAGAAGAATTCTTGTAATCCCAATCACATTTACAAAAAAACCATATCAATAAACCATGTTGTTATAATGTGTATACTGAAATAACTATTAAATCTAGTGTTTGATAAATTTTTGATACCACTATATATCTATGTGTATTTATTTCATTGAAGAGATTCTTCTTTTTTTAGTTGATGCTAAAATACATTCAAGTTATTAACAATAAGTCTCGTTGAAATACATACACTCAAGAATCTATATGCTAAGGAAATATTTACTTTTTGAAAATGATTTATTTTATAAATGTCACTTCCAACAAATTTTGGTATCTCAGAAAAATTAATTCAATCATTATCCTTAAATAATAAAATAATCAAAAAACCCTTGATCATTACTCTTTTATCTATTAATCCACATTCCCCTTCAAGTTAGTTATCTTACAACATTATAAATGTCTAAATTTCAATTTCTGATTAGAAAATATATATTGATTCTACTAGATATTCCATTTATTTATTTAATAACACTTCAATTTTATTATTGGGTAATTATCATTTATATTTATTCATAATATCATATAAAATAAAAAATTATATTTTAAATATAATGTTGTATCTTGATAATTCTATATGATTCAAATCTACTCTGTGAAAATATTATTTAATTTTATGGTTTATACATGAACTTTTTTTATGCGTCTCTCTATTGTTTCCAATAGAAGGAAATGGTGTTCCGGTCACGTGGAATTGAAAATTTTAAGATGCTTGTGATTTAGGTAATAATCAAGATAAAATATTACATATTCAGTGGTAATTCATGTATATGTTATTAGGGTGTTTGTTTGTGATGTTGTTTTGGTTCAGGTTGTCAATGAATGATTCTTTTCTGATTATTTGTACAAGGGAGAAACTATGTGTTTTAGTCCCACTAATGACAATGATGACATTGGGTTTGATCATGATGGTTTTAAAGGATCTCAATTTGCAACATAATTAATTGTGGCTCATTCTATGAGAACATTATAAGTGGAGTTATTAATGATGATGGTTTTATTATAAATTTGAGTTCACAGATCAAGGTGAATCTCTAAAGAGCCCACCCTAATTGTCCAGAGTTGGTGCCATAATTCATAAAATTGGAATGATTTCCAAAATTTTTATTCCTGATGGAATGATTGGTTTAGTAGTTTTGGAAAACATGATATGTATATAAGGTCAACAATACAACATAAAAAGGAAAACAATATTGAAACTCTTTTGATAATAACTCAAATTTTATCCTTGCATGTCATTCATAATATAACTTTTCATGTCCAAGTAAATTGAAAGATAAGAAAGGGCTGAGCTTATAATCATAGTAAGGTTAATCAATGTAGTGGAATATATCATAATCATAAAACTTAGCATGGTGAACTACAATAAATACATGCCTTTAAAAAATAAACTTGAATACATTATGGATGGAATAAGAGCTGTATAAATAATTCAATAATAAAGAATAATCTTTGGAATTATATTAGTCGAATGAAAACATGAATATTAAATTACTAGTTTCATAATGAGGGAATTCATAATATATGACATCATAACTATACTATAAAGGCCTCATGCATAGACCATAAATAATCATTTTTTCAATGCCATTGTCAATACTTTAGTTTTTCTCATTAGGCCTACTGATGCATCGAGTTGATATAAAGGGACCCAAAAATCAAATAAAATGTCTAATTAATTCATCATATGAATGGGGATAACCATAGATAACATATACCTTAATATTGAAACTAATATATGAAATGTATATAACATTCCCAGAACAATAATCATAAACACTAGCCATTTGAATTAAATTATTGAATGGTTTTAAGATAGAACATACCCAGTAAAACTAATAATAATAAATAAAATTAAATATAGTAGATGATATAATAAAATATTAATCCCAATAATTTATAAGAATAAGCAAGAGTGTTGAAATAAATAAATATGCTCTTAAAACCCCAAAGATTAATTCTTGAGATAAATACTATTTAGCTTTTAAAAGAAGATATCATGGGAAAAATAATTTGTATACATCCAAATGTGATTTAAGATAGTAATTTCATAATAAAATAAGTTAATTTAGAAAAATAATAATTTATAAAAATAAATTATAGAGTTCTCTGAAAATTGGTATGAAATTGAGAAATTTCATTGAATCAGTATTTAATTTCGGGAAGATTTCTTAAAGATATTTTAATAACAAATAAATCCCCATAATTAATAGTAGAATTTTGTTTTGTACAAATATATAAAACATTTTCATTGAATTTATTTGGAATAAATATGAATAAATAAGAGTATAATTGTGGTAATTAGAGAATAAGAGTAACCATAATGGAAATGGTCGTTCATGTAGAAAATCCTAATTTAAGTCTGGTGGGGTTCTTCACATGATCATTGTGAATTTGATAACTAAGTAAAATTAATTAATTAATATTTATAGAAACTCTTCGTAATGTAATTCATTTAGTATATCCATTTTATGCTCACTCATTTCATTCTTAATCGGTTTAGTGGGATTAATTTTATAGTTTGGGAGCGTTTTCTTCATTAGTATTCATGAATAGAATACTTATAAACATGTAATGATAAATATATAAGATGATAATAGTTTTCCTTCAATAGAAGTTGTATTTTATTTTTATCATCAATAATATTACATGGTTATAAAATTCATTTGTTTATTCGGATTGCTGATTAATCATTATATAAAACATTAATAATAATTGTTTGGGTTAATTTGTGAGTTTTCATCAAAACAAACTCATTTTGATCTATAAAATATTATTATGTGTACAAAAATATTACATAGCCTTAAATAAGTAATAATAAATTTATTATAGTATGGTTTAACCATCATGTATGTTTCATGACCAGAATTAAAGATGGTAATAGAAATTGAGAACCCGTTTTCCATGAATGTTTTAAATTAACACATATAGGATGATATTTTCATTTTTATTATAAAATAAATGGAAAAAAAGAGATATTATGAATTATTCTATTGTTAAAAGAAATTCCAATTCAATTTATTTCACTAGAGGTATCATATCATTTTTATGAAATGATGTGAAGAAAGAAAAAGTGAAGACAAGAACTCAAAATAGAAGAAATGAGATGATGAATTTAGCTCCGGAAGTAATATCCCCTGAGAGACTCTTAATGGGAGAGGTTTTGGCCTTTTTGTGATATCATGGGCTTCAAGAAGTGGGGGAGGAGTTTGGGAGGAAAATTGAGTATAATGTATACAAGTAAGAAGGCTTTAGAGGAGTGCAGAGAAGAGGGGTGTAAGGGGTTTTATAGTTGAGGTGTGGGCTATTTTTTGATATCTTATTAATTATATTAACATTTTCTTCAAGACAACCAATATTTCTCATTAATGTGACTCATAATAGTAATAAGTCTTTGTTATATGGAACCATGTCTGATTATATCACCCATGACGCTAGGAATTGTTAATTCAATTAATAATGTATATATATCGTAAATTATCATAATTTACTATTAATCAAATAATAGAGTATTTTGGAAAAATCAAAATAACAATTTTTTTAAATGTAGAATTAAATAATTAACCTTGTTTTTTTAAAATAATTTTCTCATTATGATTAACATAATTTTTCAATAAAATTATAATTTATTATAAAAATAATTATTTTAATTATATAATTCATCTTATTTCACCATGAAAAATTAATTAGTATCTCATTGTCATATAACATTCAGACAATAAAATAACAATATAATTTACTATTCATAAGGGTAATATTAATATTCATGTTAAAATTCAATATGGTTTGTTAATATTCACTAAAAATTATTTTTGTCTTATCAGACTCAAAATATGTCACTGAACGTAGTAGTGTACGTCAGTTTTTCCAAAATCAAATTAGAAAGGTGGAATTTTTTTTAATAGATAGGTTATAACAAAGCGGCGTGTTCTAGAGTCTCAGGTTTTCATGCATTCAATATTATTTTTATTTATAAATCCATGGTGTGTTACAAAATCTCAACCTATAGTGATGATGTGTGAAGTTTTTATATTTTGAAATATATTATAGTACAACTAGGGAATATTCTAGTCTATAATTTATATTTAGGTTTTGAGTCAATATGGTGACTTTGATATAACAATTCTATAATTTATTTTGTGCTTAAATTTTTTGGGTTTATATTCTTGAAATAATTGTTGAATAGTTTTCTTTTTTCCTTATCATCATTTTATTGGTTCATTTTGAAAAATAAAAAATTGAATTTGTTGTTTGTTTCAATAGTAACTTATTATTAGGACTATTGACTTTGGTGAATGATAGTGAACATAAAGGGTGGAATTCCTATATAACCATTGTTATAAGTAACTAGTGATTAATTAAATATTAATAAATATTAGTGTCTAATATTTTCCAGTCACAAATGAAACACCATATTTGGTTTTTGATATATATAAAATAGAAATATATACCATATGAAGTTATAGGTGGGGAGTATAAGTTAATAAATGGTTTGTGTGTGACATAGAGTTCATGTTTTTTGGAATAATGAAGAAGTAATATTGTGAATTTATTAGTTATGATTTCATACAATGGGATTATTTTTTTAAATTTGATGGATATATATGTATAAAATTATTAGTAGATGTTTGAGTACAACAGTGATTTGATAATAAGTTTTTATAAACTATATACATCATTCATAAAATATCATCTTCAATGGTTGACTATTTTGAGGTGTGCAACCTAGGGAGAGACATCTCCTTTTGAGATGGCTATGGCAGACAATACATTGGTAAAAGGATCAATTATAATTCATGCGATTTTAATTTCATGATGTATCATACTAATCATTCATTCATCCATGAAATGCCATAAATTAATAAATATAAATTTAACTACATAGTTAAATTAAATAAATTTCCAATGATGGGTCAGAGTGACATTCCATTTAAAAATAGTAAAATAATATGGTCTTAGTGAAATGAAATCATGATCATATCCATTGAATATTTTTTTAACATGTGGCATGTATTAAATGTAAATAGTTTAAATTTTTTTATTTTATATATGATGACACTTCATGTGGAAGATAAGATATATGATACAGAATTTGTAACACCCCATGGGATGATGTGGCATGATAATGAAGTGATAATATATTTCAATGGTCTAAAATTGAATAAATTTTTTAATTTTGAATGATAATTATGAAAGGAAACATTAAATGGGATATTTGGGATTTTAAATGGAATTTTGTTCTAATAAATTGTTATTAAATGAAATGAAATATTTGGTGGGGTTGTGATGAGTGTGAAAAAGAAACCAACTAGTACTCAGGGATATTTATGAGGGAATTAAATGATTCTACATTTCCCCAAAATATCTTATTTCTTAATAAAATGTATCTTGTGGGCCTTTTGGTCTATTTAACTTTCTATACGGTACCTGTTGGTCTTCCATGAAAAAAATAATTATTGGAATTTTAGTAATCAGTGGGTTGTATATCAAATAAGATTGACACACATATTCCATAAAAAAATGAATCACTAAATTGAAGGGTTTTTATAGTCCTCGATTGTGTCCACTATCCACATAATTCAAATATATTATTTGGTGTCCAACAAAATAAATGTTGTAGGTGTAGAAATTTTATGTCTTTGATTAAGTTAGTATATCAATATATTATTTATTTTTATTACCAGTTGCTGGGAAATGATCCAAATCGATAAATATTGGTGTTTTTCATGGAATAATTACATCAGTTTTTCAAGGATTAATTATATTGTGAAATTTGATGAGTTATCTTTTATTTCTATATGGTTTGTGTACATTATTATTTTATGTATTGTATTGCGTTGTTGTGCATTGTGTTATATTTTAGGAGTCCTAGTTGGTCTAGGGTAACACAAATGGTAACAAATAATGTTTGGAAATGTGTAAAATGAATAGGTAGAGACTATATTTATAAATATACACTCTCAACACATGATATTATGAATTTCTATTTACATAGTAACTATAATAATTATTTTATTTTGGATTGGTTGAGTTCCATTGGTCATGAAAGGGGTTTTGATATTTCAGAGTCCTAGGATGTACTATTATATCAATTTTTATGGCACTTTTAGAGTTCAAAATTGAATTATTGTTCTATGTCATGTTATCATTTTGGATAATGTATTTTAAAAGGGGAGTGTGGCCTTAGAAACTATAGATTAACTGATATGGTTAACACTGTTCTTGAAATAGAATAAATTTCATAAATATTGATAATTCCTAGGGTAACCATAAATAGATTTTGTCAAATGGAAATATAGTGCGACCATATCATAATATGATGTTCATCTTTGGTGTAAATTTTATGGGAATAATATGGATGAGGGATGATAGAAAAAGACTCAGAAATTAGTTAATCTCACTAAAATATTACAATAACCATATGACTCAATTTTATTTATAATAAATATTTGACTATATTTTTTCAATAATTGTTTTTAATATTTTTCAGAATATTTTTTTATATAATTTTCAAACTACATGTTGGATGAATATTAAATCATGGACATGTGATAATGAAATAATTTTTTGGGAGAATATATTAATCAGTGAATCCTTGGTAGGTTTTCTTTGAAATTTCAATGAATAGAAGATAATATAATATATTAAATTAATTATGGGATAGTTTTTATTATTGTAGAAAATATACATAATTACAAGATTTGGTGATATAAATATGGATGAGATGAATGAACTATGTGAAAAGAGGTATAACGACCAATGATTTTAATACATGATTTCATCTGAATAGGTAAAAATAATATCGAATAACTTTCTCCACTTACAACACCAAACTAAAGTGAAACTACAGTACTTTTAGATCATGAAAACCTACTCAATTTAATTGATGCTATGAATATAAGTAATTGAGATAAGAAATATGTTAATATATAATTAAATATATATGATATTTTATAAAAACCCATTAATTATGTATTTTATTTAAGAATCTATATAATGTCTAATTTTAATTATTTTTAAAATTTAAAAAAATTATATTATAGTTAAATTAATATTTTAATTATATATAATATTTTTTTACTAATGGTATCTTGTTTATAGAAATTAAAAATAATAACAACTGGTAATTAAGAATTGTTATTTTCGCACAAAGATAACTTCTCATTTTATTTTTAAATTTAATGTTATATTAAAATCAATAATTATATAATTTTAATTTAACAAAATAGATTTTTTATATGAATTAGAAAATTAACAATTATATTAGTATTAATTTTGGTGATTTTTTTAAATTAATTTATTTATTGGTGAATATTGAAATATAATATTTCTAAGAATATGGTGATATATAACAGTTTATTAGAACATGTGAATGGAATAAATTTTTATAATATATTTTAATAGTTCAAATATATATTTTTATATAATTATTATAGAACATACAATATTAATTTGACCTCCTAAATTATATTTTTAATAAATGATGAATTTATCAACGTGTTTTTTGATTTAACAGACATTTTCCATTAATTTCAATTAATTATATATTTTTATGGTGAATGTTATTTTTACATTTTTCTATCAAGAACATATCATTTAATTGTTTTATAAAAAATCAATTTATTTTATTATAATTAATAACCATAAAAAAAGTATATTATACATAAATGTAATGTTTAAAAAAACACTTTTTTAATACAATTTTTATATGTTACCTTTTATCATTTATAACAATAATTTTAACTATTTGAGAATGTAATTATATTAAATGTATCCCAAAATTATAATAAAAAATAATGTGTTTAATTATTATTTACATGAATTTTTTTTAAAAATATTTTACACGATTAATATTTAATTATGAGTAATTTGTGATTAAATGACTAATCTAAGGTTGAAAAGATTCTCATAATTTATCATGAATATTAAACCTTGTAGAAAGACGTGTTTTGTTTCCAAGTCTAATCTAGAATTCTTTCCAACACACTCTCAACTAAATAACCTATTTTCATGCAATAGCATTTTTACATATTAAATAACATTCATTTTGGTAGAAAATTATCAATTCATCAGTTATAAATCAGGTATCACGTCCACACATTCAATAATACACTCCAAAATTTAAAATTCCTTGAAAATCACCCAAAATGTCTTCTCCAAGAATTCTCTATAAGTTCTTTATTTTCCTTAGTCACAACAAATTTTACTAAATCCCCAAATAAAATGCCTCCCATGAGAGGAATTTAATTGTCTCAATTTTTGTCTCACACCATTCATAAAATTTATTTTGTATTATTTCCATTATCAACCAGAAGTATTCAAAGTATAAAAACAAAATAAAATTGGTGTTTTTAATTTTGTTATTCTGTTATCATTAGCTCATGACCATTATTAGTTCTCATTCATCTACTGATAAAAAGATGAAAATTTGATAGTGATTCTGAGTGTATGGATTACCACTGCCCTGAAAAAACATGACTACTTTTTCATTACCAAATACAATGGATGGTCTAGATTATGGAATTTTTCAATAAATGTGATGTAAAAATTTTATTTATGATTTTTAAATTATAGCTTACTATCCACCTTCTCCCATATAATTACATGAGAAATAGAAAATCTAAGCGCGTGTTGTGTGGACTACTCTCTATAAATAATAGTTTGTTATGTTACCCATAATCAAATTCCATGGATGGAAATAAAATTTTATTTATTATTTAAAAAGTATATTGATTACACAATTAGTATTTTTTAATTATAATATTTTACAATCTATATTTATTACAAATAAATATGGGGTTTAGAAAAGTTAACAATCTTAAATGGACCTAACAAGGTACCTATCTAAATTTAGATATTTTTTATAGTATTTGGAAGTATATAATCATTATTCAAATGGAATAATAAAGGAAACAATAATTTAAAATTATTGACATCTATAATTAATTTTAACAAACAATTTATCATGCATAATAATACAAAATTATTATGATGAAATTAACCGAACAACCCCAGGTAACAAACACAAGTAGAAAGTGCATTGAAATATTGAATAAAAATATTATACTGTAAATTATAAAATTAAATATAGATGAAAAAGATAATTGGTTATATATATAATTAACATAATTTAATTATTTAATAAATTAATTTAAGGGGAAACATTTCTTTTGACTTCAGTAAGTGTTTCCTCTCAAAACATATTTCTTCGAGTCACATGTTATGAAATACACCTAATTTAATTAATTTATGTTTATACTATCGATTTGATATATAATATCAGGAATTATATTAATTAATTTTATAAAATGATTAATTTAATTTTTTATCTTATTTAATGTGTTTTATTGATAATTTTATTAATGTCTTATGGGATTTTATCTCAATTCCTATTCATTGAGAACGATTTTAATTTTTTTCAACCAATTTTTAAATCTATGGTGTATATAATTCCCAAGGATCTATTTTAAAATATTTAATGATTTAATTAATGTAATTTATAGAACTATATTAATTTTAATCTCCAAATTATTTTAGATTATAAAATTATTTATGTTGTTGTGTTCATTCAAAATTCATTCTGGTTAATGGATTTATAATTTATTCTATAATTTTTTTTTCATTTCATATGTTAAACACTACATCAACATTGGTAGATAATTATTTTATTTGTGTCTTCCATACTTGTATTTTGTAATAATTTTTGAAAAATGAATCATGTTATGAGTAGTTATTATCTATTTTAACCACAATATCCCCACCATTACCATAATCTCACTTCCCCCCATGTTTTCCATTTTAATTGGAAACAAAATTTTAGTTATCTCATATAATAATCATATATAAATACAACCATCTTAAAAATAATTCATTATGATTTTATTTTATTATTTCACAATTGTAAAATGGTGTTTTTATTCATATAAGGTGTCTTTTATACATCCATCATAAAATTCATATTAAACATTTCTTTTATTTCTCCCCATTTTATTCCATATTATTCTCATATACACATTTTATTTATGTATATATTTCAATTAAATATATATCCTATTGAATACCTACACCATTTCATTGATTATAAAATATTATTGGTCCCCCTTGAAGTTGTCACTCTTATGTATACCTGATCTTTGTAGGCAATACCCCTTTGACATCAATAATCTCATTTATCCCTCATATTAAATGGTTCAACATAGAATACATTTCTAAAAACATTATTAATTTTAGGAAAACACATTTTTATTTTATCATTGTTTTATATAAAATTATATTCTTTTGATTATATAAAAATATCCATTACTTATTTCCTAATGTTTCACCCAAGTTATTCACAATATTTCATTCTCCACCAGATCTATCTTTTGGATTTCTGGTATAGTAACTTTATGTTAACAAACTATGTCAATTTTTATGTTATTAATATTGATAATTAATTAATTATTTATTCTATTTTGAATCTATATGATATAAACTTTTTTATTTGTTGAGAATATATTTGTAAACACATATCATTATTCAGGATTAAATTGTAAATATTTTTTAATATAAATTAAAATTAATTTTCTATCACACATATTAATGGAAATATTATAATGGAGGTTTTATTATGTTTTTTTAGTCTATAATATCCCTAATAATATGTTGGTAATTTTAATGTCTCATGATATTTCATTTATGGTTCACAAGTAGTTATCCTAAAAACAATAAGTATGGTCCATGGGTGGTTAACCTAAGAACACTACGTATATTTCATGAGTGATTAGACTAAGTGAACTGTTTAAAGTGAATTAGTGGTGAACCTATGTTCACTCTATTGAAATTTTGGTCAACTGGATTATAACAATATTACAATATATGTTAGACCAGATTATATAGTTGTATTATATAAGATTGACATATGGTTATAATTTCAGGATTTATGGTGCTACTACATACATATGCTACAATGAAATTATGCCTTAATTTCCTAATCCTTGTTTTCATATGTTTGATTATCCTCCATTGGGTATCATGTTATATAACTTTATTCCCATGTTATTCAATATTTCCAAATTTATTACCCTTACTGGCATTTCTAGATCACTGATTTACCTTAATATTTTTCAAAAGTTATCTTACACCATTTTAGAATATCTAATGGAGTCAGAATAAATATATAATGTTTCAAATAAATATATTATTTATATCATTTATAATGACGTATTTTTTATCTAATCTTCCATATATAATGGACCATTAGATACTGGTATTGTTACTTTTGTAACAGTGTTATATGAATCACGTAAAATGTATGTTTATGGAATGTATATCTATAGTTGGTATCAGTGAATGTTCTAGTATATTTTAGATGATCTCATGAAAGATCATTAGTGAAATCCCTGATGATAATACTAAGATATATGACTAAGAAAACTATAACAACATTATGTTGTATTAGGTAGAAATTATGTGATTTTCATAGAAAATAAATCCATGAATCAATAGTATAAGTGGATATGGGATCTCGCATAGATGAATATAGTAGTAATAACCCTAGAAAAAGTATAATCTTTATTAACTAAATTTTTAATTCTTCCACAACAGTGATGCCTAAATGAACATGTTGTTTGAAAATCCTAGGGGTTATTGATTTATTTAAAATATTATCCTTATAAACCACAATGAATGATTGATTTCTTCATTACTAATGTGATTATTTTTTTAAATATAAGATATAAAAATCCTAATTTATCCATGTTTAATAAAAGATTATTATTAGATGAAATAAAGTAATTTTAGCTTAACGTGTTGATGAAAATATATAAAAGTTATTATGGTTTAATCGCTTTAATATGATAGATTCTGATAATTCTTATAATATTTTAAATGATCAACCCTCATGTATACCCTTTTGGTTTTAGTGATGGAGGGAAGTATATGAATCTATGTCAATCATTGTTGATAAGGGAAATGAGATGAATGATTAAGTGAAAAACTAATAGGAATTGGAAATATATTTACAAATATGTTGATTATTCCAAAACAAATATCACGAATCATGATTATCAATATAAAATTGTAGAAATCTTGCTTTCATTAAATAAATAATGAATTATGTATCGGGAAAAATAATAATGAAAATGATGAAATAAATGATAATTGATAACATATATGTCAAAATAATTTTGAAGAGTAACCAAGGAAATTGACTCAGTGCGACTTGATATTTATTTATTTAGAGAAGAGGTTGTTATCATGTATCCAACAAAAATTAGAATATAAAAATTGTTGATAGAAAAATGCGAGATAAGAGTTTGCACAGAATGGATCCTTAATGATCCAATGCCTTATGTTAGAAAAAATATTACAATTACAAAATATTATTCAATATTTCATTGATGATAAGAATTTTAGGATCAATCAACCACCACATCAAAGGGAATTTTTTTTATGATTTTTAGTGAGTACCAGTTTTTATGATTTTGATATCTAAATTCTCCAATTCTCAATTGTGAAAATTGGATATTTTTTCCACACAATCTAATTTCATATATTTATTTCTTTGTTTTCCACCCAAAATATTTTTATCAAATACAAAATCATGTTGTATTATTGTCTTATTTTAATATTTATTTCAATGAGAATATAAATCATTGTGTGGGTATTATAATGGATTTTATAGGATTCTAGTAATCAATTAACAATTTAATCATACGATCATTAGTCTGGTGTCATGGTTAGATTACCTACAACATCTATCGTATTTTATAAATGGATGTGTGTTGAGAAAAAACCATTATCTACTAAAGAGAAATATTAATATCACTACAATAGTAGATGACCACAAAAAATCGTCCCCATTTCCATATTTCAATACACTACTACTATGATAGGCCCTAATGTCTCTACAGTGGTTGAAATTACCATTCAAATGGTTGATGTATAATTCATTTCAATATCTCCACAAATAGTGCAATAGGAACTGGTGGATTAATGAAAAAGGTGAGGCCAAATAGTGAAATCAAGGCTGGGAGCTATAAAAAATAATGATCAATTCCACAGAACATGTAATATCATGCATCTTGTGTATGAAATTGTTCATCGCTTGGAAGGAACTACATTGGAAAATGAAGAGACACCCATATCCAAAATAAAGGAAAATTAATCCCCCTACAACCATTAAAATATAGGTCCTCATGAAGTGTTAAAGATAATGACTAGGTATAGTGGGATGAGTGATGGGTTGTTATCTAATGATGAGTGCAATATATGTGAGGGATTAGTTGGAGAGGGTTCATGATATTGTGGGAGAGGTGGATACATGAAATAGGCTATTATGGATCTGAATGTGGATCTCAATGAGCAATTTAATGAGGAGAGTTATTTATTAACATCATCATTTGACATAAACATTCTAAATACACCACAACTTTAATAAAATAGGAGGGTTGAGATATAGGATTGTGTGGTGTATCTATTATAATTTAGGGAATCAAATTTCATTCCAATGAAAAATTTAAGATATTAATTCTTTGTAAATTTTGAAATGAATTCAAGGAAAAATAAAATATGTGTTAACACCAAACTGTGAAATGTAGAACTGAAATGGTTTTAAAGATGTAAAATATAAGGATCAAAAATATTATAAGTGAATATATGATATCTTTACCCATATATAAAAATTAAATATCAATGTAAATTTTTATATGCTGATATATGGCATTGTAAATAAGTAATTATTTAATTCTCAGGACACAATTAACATAAGGGGGTATGGGAGAATGTAATGACCTAAGGGTTTTATATATGACTTCCTCTAATTAATAATAAAATATATCATGGATTTATCATCAAAGAATATAATACTAATATAAATCCATGTTATATATAGATAATGAAAACCATGATATTTTATTAGTTGGTATGAATAAGAGTAAATGGATTCGGAAATAATATATATATATATATAGTTCAGTTTATAAAATTTTTAATATTTCATTTTTATTATTAGGTATATATATATTAGGAGAAGTAATTTTTATAAATTAAAACTGATTGTATTATAGTATAATTATTATTTCATTGAAATATAATTTTTAATTATTGAAGATTTATTTTTCAAATGAAATTATGATGATGAAGAAATAAAAATTTAAATATTTATTTTATATAAAAAATGATTCTCAATATATTTTAAAATATTAATAAATTTTTGAATATTAAATTGAATATATTTACATTTATACAATGCATTTCATTTTTGAACTTATAATTTCATAATATAATAAGATGGATTTTTTGGTTTCTAAATTAATTTTTAGGTGAATATTTATTAATGCTCTTTTTTCTAAAATATATACTTTTATCAATTTATTATCTAATTTAAAAATACTAAAATATTGTAAATATATATTAATTAATCAAATTAACATTTTGAGGATATAAATAGAAAATATAAGATATTAATTTGAAAATACAGATTATATTTTTAATATATTAAGAATTGAAATTAATTTTATTTGGACTTAAAATTTTGCTTTGTTTATTTATTTTAATTAAATAATTTGATAATGATATTTGGATTTAGATTTATTTTAAATTTCACAATGTTTTATTATAATAATTCAATTATTATATTAAAAATAAATAATCATAAAACAAAAATATCTCATAAATAAGTTTAAATTTAAAAAAATATTGATGTTGTATGTTTTTTTAAATTCAAAAACAAAAATTATCTTATTTATGATAAGAAGTCGGGAAAGTGGTGTTAAAATTTTGAATAATCATGTTGAAATATATTAAATGTTCATAAGTATATTTTTTGTAATAAAATAATTTTCCTGATTAATATTTAATTAATAATATTATATTTTAAAGGTCTAATCTTTTGTGGGTGTTATATTAATAAATTAACCTAACTATTATAACTTCTATAAAAAATTATTTTCCATTAAATTTATTAATTAATTTCATACAAACATTTCCTCACGTAACTCACCTAAATATCATTTTTATATTTTTAACCTATATCATTATTTTCCATTTAAAAGTACCTCTTCATCACATAAAAAAATGGGAGCAATTAAACTATTTAAACTCTCTAATACTATTTTAAAATTTCCATGAAAAATGGACAAAATTACCTTTATATGACGTCATTTATGCTTCCTAATTATCATATTCCCAACAAAAATTATCTAAGTCTCTCGAATCATAGGAATTCATAAATTGGATGTTTTATGTCTCAATGTTGGCATCACATATTTCATAACATTTAATTCTTATTCATTCCCTTATAAATCAAAAATAAAAAAATACCAATAACATCATCATCATTATCATGTTGATATGTTTTCACAGTAATGGTACAACATTATTTTTTTTCATAAAACAACTAAGAAAAACATGAATTATAATTTGTGATTGTGTGCACTAATTACCATATCCATGAAGTGATAAATTAAATTTTATTTATCAAAAACTATAATGTATATTATTTATTATAGTATTAATGAAAAAAATATTATCTATATAATGTATTTATAATTATTAGATGATCGATTACTATCTGTCTGCTTCCCTATCATTCATTTTGAAATTGATATTGTGATCATGCATTGTGAATACCACCAACTCTTTACGATGACCAACTTGGTTTCCATGGCCACATAACATGAAAGAAATTAATAAATTATTTATTATTTAAAAATTATTTTCTAGATACTATTAATATTTCTTAATGATACTACAACACAATATATATGTAATAAAAACAATTTAGAGTAACATTGACATCCAAAAATTTACATAATAATGAACCTATATTAATTCTGACATTTTTTGGATAATCATTGAAACTCTATCTATATAATTATATTAGATTTATATAGGACATGACACATAAAAATTATATATATTAAAAATTTATTTCACAACTCCGTTTTCCACAATCAGTAAACATGATTTGTTATGAGTAAATTGACTGAACATCCACATATGATTGAGGTAATAATAAAGGTATTAAAAATAAGTTTTAAAACATAATAAGTGTTATGTATCAAAGGAAACTTTTATGAATAAATTAATTGGATTTATTTATAAATAAAATATTTTATTTATTTTGGATTTTCAGTTCCATCCAATAACAATTTTAAATATAGGGTAGTGTTTCCCCTCAAAATATTATTCCTTGGGACACATGTTATTTTATGTAGCTAGTATCATTTAAATAGTTTTTATGTTGTTCAATTTCATAAATAAAATAATTAATTATAATTATTCATTGTATTTTTATATAAATTTCATGAATTTTCCTGTTTATGGGGGTTTTAAAGTAATTCTCCAAAATATGTAAGGTTTTTTGTCTCAACTACTATTCATTGTTACATGTTTTAGTGTTATGCACAAATAAATTATTTCTATAGTGTATATATTTTAAAACAAATTAACTTTTTTTTTCAAACCATAGATGTATATAAAAACAATTATATTATTTTCATAATAGTTCATCTCATTTTTATGTTGTGCATAACAATATCTCGATAGAATGCACTCAATTCCCTAGACATATACCACTCCAAGAACACAAACATAAATATAGAGTGATCCTCCTCCTCCACAAGCCTCAAGTATTGAAAGATTATATTGAAACCATCATTTAAATGGTTCCTAGGGTGATTAAAGGTGTTTGACATAAGCATTTGGATCATACACGCCAGATCACAGTGTTTCTTATCAATGATTCCTACAAGAAAATGATGGCATGATGGAGAGTCATTTTCATATCAATAAATGAAGAATTTTTTTAAAAGTTAATTCATTTATTACATAAATTAATTTTAAAAAATATTGGGTGACCATTCACTTTAGAGTCACCATTTAAATATTTTATATATTATTTGATTCAATTCTATAGATTATGGTGTTTATCATCATGTAAATGTTATATTAATCATTGATCAGAAAAAAATAAATATTCACCATGGCCCTCTAATCAATATTCTATATAGGAAAACATTATGTGGTATCAAAGGATTTTCTTAATTATTTACACATATTTAGAGATCGTTGATTGATTTACACCTTTATAATTAACATTTAATTAAAGATTAATTATTCTTTATTTATGATTATCAGATATTATTTTTCCTCTTTCTTCATGAATGTATAATAAAATTGATTAAATTTTATATTGAATAAAATTTAAGGATCTCATCTTTAGGTGTCGAGGAGTACGTATGTATAATAAAATATTACATAAAGTGTAACACATTGGTACATGATTTGTATCATTGTTTAATGAACTATAAAATAATTCATGACTAATAAATGGAATGTTCATTTATAACAAGTTCTGAAATTAATTACAAACCAGGTGTTGAATGGTCTATCCCTGAATATCGTCAGCAAGAGTACACACCATGTATCTTTCATACACTATGTGTAGTCTCTTATCCATAGAAGATCCATGTGTTCTATTACACATCCTATATGAATAGTGATAATGTAACCCGGAGACCAGAAGCTGTGTATCATGTATACAAGCCATATAATCCAATATTTTATATCAAATGGTTAGTCATGGAGTCTATAGGCTTCTGTCACATATTCCAAATGATAAAATTGAATTCCGGATTGTTTTAATATACATGTCATGTACCTAATCCAAATCAAGATGAATAAGAAAATTAATTATTTATACAGTGAAAAAAATATGAAAATGTGTTCCTCATGGACATTACATTGAATGTACAATCCATTTTATGGTGTAGACATACATGTAAATTTATAATTAAATTGTACATAATGTTTAGATCTATATATCATGTATAAGTAATATTATAATTAATGCTCTTCACTCATTGAACCATTAAATTCTAGGTAAATATCATGTGTGTATTATGGTTATTTTTTGGATTATACATGCCATGAAATTACAAGTGAATTCATGTATGAAACATTTCACATTAGTAAACTGTATATGAGTATAATATAGATTTAGTAGTTTAGATGGGTACTCACCGTGTTGCCTCAAAGGTAATTTTTTACATAATTAATATTAAATATATTTATTTAATTTTATTAAAATTATGAGGAATTATAATATAAACGAAATTTTAATTATAATGAATATACAAATAATTTAATAAATAAATATTTTAATTTATTTATTCGTGAAATATTTGTCATAAAATAATTATATGAACTGAATTATTATTTTATTAAATGTGTAATTTTATACAGGAATATAGATGATAATGATCCTATAACAAACTAGTGTCTCTGATTAGTTTCAAATACATTATTTTTAAATTACAAATTTTGTTTTGTTTCATCTCTCCCATAATTATGTAAGGGAATTTTTTCCCATGGACTTTTTAAAGTAAACACATTAACTAATAATTTTTTTCTATTGTATTTGTGTAAATGAAGTCAAATATAATGGATGATATTCCCAATAAAGTGTGGGAGGTTCATGTTTGGTGTTATAGTGAAAAAATATAAGGGATATACATACGTCAATAGGTGAAAAGTTGATACATCAACCATAAATGGTTCAAGGTAATTTTCTATAGTTTTATGGTTAGTTTTTGATTTTCTAGACACTCTTTCCAGTTGCAGGGTGTGGCTCATGGTGAGGGTTTTCTGTCCCAATGCCCAAGATCACAGTGTGACATGTACCGGTGATAGTGAGGCGCGATCTGGAAGACCTCTGACTTCGGGTACAATGACATTTGCTGTTTTGTAGGTGATGAATCCTTGGGATAGGTGTTGTATCACATGGGGTGTCAAATTGTGATAGCTATGGATATATGGCGGTGATTGGGATGTTTATGGGTAGGCCTTATGGGATTTTATTTTATTAAGTTGATTGTTGTTGTGGGTCTTTGGACAACATGGGTCTTTGGGCCTCTATGTTGGTGCAGACTGTTTTATTTTGGTTGATATTTTTCTCTTAATTCTTCTGGGTGGTGTTGGGCTGACACTTTATCGTTGGTGGCGCTTGGGCCACATTTCTGTGTCATGGTATCAACTTTTATTTTCTTAATAAATTTTTGGGATTGAGTACGCTTGAATCTCGAACCTTTCTATTTATCATTTTCTAGAAATACTAAAATTTTGTACAATATCAAGATAATTACACTGTCTTATTTTATTTACTTCATATTTCATTGTTATTTAATTATGGATGTTATTTTTAATCACCATAAGAAATAAATTTACAATAATGTAGGATATAACTAAAATAGGCTGACATATGGGTAAATATTATCTAATACACGGTTAATTAGTTATGTAAATACAATTATATATTAACATGAACATAATAAATATAATAATCTACAATTTATTTTTAAATGATAGTATACCATAATACTATATATTTTTACAGAATATACATCAACAACCTCAATGAAAATTGAACCACATAATAAGGTACTTGACTAGGAAATGTTCTGGAGCATTCAATTAAGAAGTAATTATATCTATATGTTTGGATTTGACATAAATTTTCTCACAAAATGGGTTGAATATTAAAGAAAATATCTTTATAAAAATAGGGAATGGTTGAGGAAATTCATTTCTATGATTTCAGGATTTTGGATTCCACTCAACAGATCAAGGAACTATGATTTATTGCATTTGGAATATGGAATCCTTTTTTAAAACACATAAAACATATTGATCATCCATTTCTGGGGTAATGAGATAGTGAATTTTTATCCTTGATAATAAAATATGAATTTTTCAGTATATTAAAAATTCAATGGTAAGTAATATTGGGATTCAATAATATTGTTAGAGATGAATAAAATAATATATTTATTTGATAATGTTCTAAAAATATTATCTTCTTATTTAAAAAAACACATTGTGATCCAAATTTGATAAGGATAACATTCTCAACATTAAAAAATTATATGAATGGTAATGGATCATACAAATTATGTAATCACATGAAAGGAAATTGTTTCCTTTAGAAGAACATATTCTTGATGCACCTGGTAACATGGATGGTGATGAAGAGTTTTCTCTCTATAAGTATCATTTGATCAATTGTATATATTTTCAGTGTTTCATTCTATCGTCCACGATGAATGATATTCTATACAAACATGAGTTCAATGATGTGAATAACATAATGTCTCAAATTTTTTATCTCTATATATAGAAGGTGTGACCAAAGAGATATTAGATCTCCAGTTTATTGTTTATAACTAATCTTATAGAGTTGGTAGTGGTGGACCCTCATGTATTCAATCATATTGTATATGTTGAACACTTAGATGTCATAGGTAATAAATTCCCAAACGAGTTTCAAAAAAATAATACATTCCTAAATATCAATGCCCTTTTATAGTTTTTTTACTAATTATGATATGACCAATAATTTGATGATTCAATTGAGACATCTTACTATGATTATCTAATTGGAGGAAGACATGGGGCATGAAAAACATTCCATCCTTTTAGTTAACCAAAAATTAAAAAAGATGGTGGAGGGTCCCAAGGCTCAAAAAAAGTTTAAATATCTTGAGATCCAAACTTCCATGTAGGGGATGATATAGAGGTAGGGGAATAATGTTTTTTATGTTTTTATTTTTAGTATGAAAGGCCAAAATAATATAGACTATATAAAGAAGAATATGGATGAAAGATATTTTCCCATTATCAATTGTAATATTTCAGTATCGAAAAATTAGTTATTATATACAAAAATGTTTTCTCACATATGTATCCCAATGAAAGAATCATTATATTACGAAATATTTCTACTAGAGAGGTGGATTTATAGGATTCTGATGTCGTGAGTTTGGCTTCTGTAGCCATTTTAAAAGAAAAAAATTCATTTCCAACAATAATGATATTGGATTTAAAAGATTTTTCTTTTTTACAAAATATTTAAAAGATCATAATTTCTATGTCATCATAGATCCACATGGTTATATTTTCAAATGTGGATACAAAATTTGTCTATTTTATAAATGAAACATATTCTACGTTATGGAACATTAAAATAAATAAATTTAAGTAATAAATAATAAAAACATGTTTTGAAAATAGATAATGAATCATTTTCGTAGGACATATATAGCACCCAAGTATGGAAACAATGAGAAGAACATATAAAGAATATGTGTTAGAAGAATAACTATAAATATGTTTATTTAAATTCCATTAAGAACATGCCTAATGAAATATGCCATGATTTTTATAAGGAAAAATATCCAAACCACCATTCAGTGTATACAATGAATGGGACAATGTGTATTTAGTATTGGTACATACTGGTGTTTGTGGACCATTTCCAGTGACTATGAGAGGCTGGTATTCTTACATCATGAATTTTACTTATTACATGATTAGATTTGTATAAGTTTACGTAGTGATATATATGTCCATTTTCTCTGAGAAATTTATTTAATTCATTAATTAAGTAGATAATAAGTATATAAAAATTTTATAGATGTTTTGATATGATTGATGTGGTGAATATCATAAAAAGTATTTTATCAACATTTTATCTGAGTTTTTGACAATAACTAAATTTACTAGACCATACATTCCATAGTGGAATGCTTTTAGTTATAGGAAGAGTTTTACCTTATTAAACATGGTATTTTTAATGTTGAGTCATGCATGTGATCCATTATCCTTTCTAGTATATTCATTAAAAACTGCAGAATATACACATAATCTAGTACCAACTATAGTGAAAACCAAAATTCCCTTTATGTAATAGAGTGGAATGAAAAACCATTTTCAATATACGTGTATGTGGTTTCTAGGAATTTTTCAAATGAATTTTTAAAGAAAATAACTAGAACCCTAGGGCATAATATGAATCATTATAGGGTATCCAATGGAAACAAAGTGATACTCCCAATATGCCCCCATAGATAATGTCCTAGATGTCACCATAAAATATAACTTTATTCAGAGGGAACACATACTCAAATAGGATGTTGGGATAAATATTGGCTTCAATGATGTTGATTATCTGGGAACACAATAATTGGGACATGATTAAATTCCACACCTCCCCATGGAAGAAGTTGTTTCTAAAACACAAGTTTTTTTAGATCACTAGATAGTTAATAGAAATAGAGAGATATAGTTTTCTATTAGAAAAATATGGTTACTCATTATTTGATGAAAATGATGATATTATCTATTATAAAAGGGATTAAGGGTGATTAAAATATGAATGATTAAAGGATCCATTAATTTTGAAATCTATTCCATGCAATAGTATCATGAATAGGTTCTGGTAGATATTCCAGTTGATCTAATAACATCAATGTGAAATGGTTATTAATAAAATTACATGGAATTTAATGTAAATACCTATAAATAAATGATAGTGGCTAAATTTTTAATAAATTGTAGAGGAATTGACAATAGTGAAAACATATCACCTGTTTCAATGTTTAAATACTTCAGAATTATGATTTCAATAGAAGATTCTCATGCATATGAAATTTGGAACATGGATACTAAAATGTCAATTATAAATGGGAACATTCACCAAGATGTCTACATGAAACCACTATAATGTTTTGTGACACAAGGTGATTCCAAAAGGATGTGAAGGTTTAATATATCATTTATGGAATTATGTAATTAGTTTGGTTATAGAACATTAAAATATATGATAAAATAAAGGAATGTTGTTTCCTTATGAATTAATGTGAGTCAATTGTTCACAAGATAGTTTGTGGGAATTTTTTCATTATTATATTAGTATATTTTGATGACATACTACTTATTATAAATATCATATCAGTATCAAATTTAGTTATGTATGGGTTAAAAAAATTTCTCCATAAAGGAATTTGGTGAATTTTCATATAATATTAGATTCATGAATATTCAAGACAGATCTAAGTGGAATCACATACTATGATAGGATGAATTCATTATCTATAATATAAATATATTTAGTATGGGGAAAATGAATATAGGATTTGTTCTAGTTTCAAATAGTCTACAGCTTTCTGAATAATAATTCTGTAGTCATAACAAGAGAATTAGATAATGATTATAATCACATACACTTCCGTAATATGATTAATCATGTAGTCTGTGTTTTTTAGAATACATGATGTGTCTTATACACTGAACATGGTATTAATATGTTCAGATTACACGGTAGAACATCATTGGTTTTCTATTTAGGGTATATATAATTATCTAAAAATAAAAAAGGTTTTGTTTTCGGAGTATGGAGGAGATGAAGAGCTATTCATCGGGGGTTATGATGTTTCTTAATTTTAAATTAATCAAAATGATTTTATTTCATAGTTAGGATATGTATTATGTCTTAATGGATGATTTTTGAGATGGATGAGTTCAAAGAATCAAGTTATCGCAGATTCTACATGGGATTCAAAATATATATTTCTTTTTGTTCTATATTTAGAATACATTTGGTTATGATATATTTTCTATAATCCATATTTATTATCAAGTAGTAAATAACATGTCACATTGTCATCTGAAAATATTCCAGTGTTGGATCATTCCAAATATACACCATTAAACCAATTGACATAGAATAATTTTCAAAAGTATCATATACTAAGGGATTTTTAAGATATGGGTGAAGTTCTATTAGGAATACTTCCCATAGAATAAAAAGTGACATAAAACATGACTCTATGCCTATCTATGTAGATGAATGAGTATCATGTGAGATCTAAATGACTTTTGGTTATTAGTAAGTGTTACTACTGTACATGGGTTTCTTTTGGATTTGGTTCCCTATATCCAAAATCATTATACAATATGATAAAATTTATTCACTATTTTTAATATTAGAAAAATCCTTACCTCATCATGAATATTATTTTTTCTAACATTGTATGGGATAATTTCCTCTGTGTAGTTATCTCACAAAAAGGTTATCAAAGTTCCCTACTATGATGAAAACCTAGAAGTTCCACAAAATTATTCATAAAATTCATGTCCAATGGATATATGAAAAAACTTTAGGGACACTAATGAAACATTTTTCTAAGTTTGGAGACTCATAGGATATTAAGGAACAATATCATTGTGTAATACCTTGGTAATTTGTAGTGGAGTAAATTATTAGAATGATAACCTATAGTTGGAAATGCAAATTTATATGATTCTTTTTATGTTTCTATCCTCATAAATGATTGTTTATTGTCATAATTAATCATTATTATTAATGAGTATTATAATTAATTCCCATGTTGTATTGAAAAAAAATATGAAAACATATGCTCAATATGAGGTAGGATGCATTTGGTGCATCAAAAGTAAAATTTCATTAGTAAATATTATGTGAATGTATTTTTATTCATTAATTAACTAACATAAGGTGATATATCACGACATTTGATATAAATTATATATCATAATTAATTACATATACTTTTTTTCTCTATTAGTATTTTATTTACTAAAATTCAATGAAACAGACATCGAGTGCATAGGTTCATGAAATCAATATGTAACATTTTTTAATAGATTTATCATGATAATGAGATTACATTTCACAATAATTATCTATATGAGGTATACTATTCTTTAGAAAATATATTATTTCTCTATGTGGGGCTTGATATATTGAGTGATTCTATCATTAGTCTTTACAGTCCATCTCCTAATTCCACGAAGCAATAGGTATAGGGATCACAAACTAAGCATATCCCGGAAATCAGTTAAATAATATATTATTATTTTTAATATAACACGTTGAATATATATTAATATTGACCATGGTGTTAAAATTATTCTTGTTTTTATGGAAAAATAAATTCCATCACCAGTTATTACATAAAATATTATGTGAGTATAATATTAAATAAGTATTTACTTTCTATTTAGTTAATATATTTTTTATTTATTTATTAGAGAATATTATAGTGTCATTTTTTTATTAAATAGCCACTATTCAATTCTTGATAAATATTATCGAGGAATGGAAGATCTATTTTAATGGTATAGTGATATGTAATATAAATTTAATATAATCTAAGAAAATACAATTTAATTTTCATTTTTTTTGAATATTAATAAATAAATGTATTATTATTAATATAAACATTTAAGTTTGAATGGATTATTGAAATAATAAATATAGAATGTGAAATAATTATTTGATAGCCCTATAATTATATAAATGAAATTATTTTATTTTATTAATAGATACAATTTATTTATGTGTTTTCAATAACATGATATAGAGGGAATCCTCTAAAATAACTAAATATATCACTCTCTGATAACTATATCTTGAATGGAGTGATATCCTCCTCCACTACTACACTCATGTATAGAGATATCAAAGATAACCCATCCTTGAAGTGGTTATCGAGATGATCTATGATGAAAAATACATGAATTAGGATCTACTAGGTTAGAACTCATAGACTCCAACTGTCACATTTGGAGGATCCTGGAACACATGTGGATCACCACCAGAGGTGATCAATTCATGATTCCTACAACATAAAGATGGTATGACGTAGATATATTTTAATATACATAAATAAAGTAATAAATTCTCACATTTTTATTCTTTAGTTGATTAAATCAATAATAAATAATATGCGAATTCATTTATATGATTCTGTCATTTATTTTTTTCCAATGTTCATTGATTCAATTAAATTTATCATGATTTTTATCATATTTCAAAACATAGATTAATCATCAATCATGAAAAAAATGAATGTTGGGAATTCCCCATATGACATAACTATTATGCCTAGAACCTATAATATTTACCTTCCCCAGTTTTTAAAATAATGTTTTATTGTCTTATTTTATTATGGTGGATTTCATGGAATGTGTTTTAATAAAAAAAAGATCATTCATACCTCATTTATCACATGGATATTTCACATGGCATCTATTTTTAACCATTTTTATTTCATATTATTCTCATATATCTCTTATATTTTTGTATATAATTCACACACACACACACATAAATATATATATATATACAAAATATAATAATTATTTCATTACTAGCTTTATAAAATATTTTATTTCCCCTAATATTCCCACTCTTATGTAAAATTGATTGTTAAGGGAACATACCTTTGTCTATAATGATGTCATGTATCACCACATCAATTGTTTTAAACATGAATGTTTCTTGAAATATAATATTTCATGAATACCAATTTATATAAAAATCTAGTATTATATAAAATTATATTAATTTTTGTTATGTAAAATATAATATAAATATTTCAAAAAAATCATCCAAGATGATCATTTTCTTTTTTTCTTCACTGGATATTACTTATGAACATTATATATTAGTACCCCATATATAAGAAAAATATTAATTTTAAAATTATAAATTATCAAAATGATTCAATTCCACATTCTGTTAACAATATATATCATATAGTCTCCTATTATGTATTATTAATACATTGTGAAATCGAAATCATTGTTTAGGTTTTATATCGTTTTTGTGATTTATATATGGATTATTATTTATTTTTTTGAAAAACACTCTTTTATATAATATGATGATAAGTACCATTTGTTTTGAAAGATGGTTCCATTAAATCCCACAAATACATTGGGTAATTTTAATGACTCATGAGATTCCATTTATGGGCAATGATCAGTTATCCTAAGAACACAATGTCTGGTCCATGTGTTATGAGAATAAGAACACTATGTATGGTGTATGAGAGGATAGTGTCAGCAAACTATGTATGGTGTATAAATTGTTATTATAATCAAAATATGTTAAGATTGTGGTTTTCTAGAGTATACCATTATTATTATTATTATAGTAATACCCTATTATTTTTCTATGGATATTTACTTGGATTTTTCTTTTGACGTCATCATTTAGGATGTTACCGCTTACTTGTGATTTCATTATTTTATACATTTGTTTCCTTACACTATGTTTTCATGAATATAATTACCCTAATTATAGTATCATTTCATGATTCTTGACTCTCACTTTAGGATTTATTTCCAATTTTATTTTGTATATTATTGTGTCTAGCTCACACTTTTCATTATTTATATTCCCTAGGGTATCCTATGAAGTTTTAAGAGATCTATGGGAGTCAGGATCCCTATTTGGGGAAATAAATAATGTTATATTTTGTATTTATGATGATGTATTTGTGTATCAAATCATCAAAAGAATCTACAGATCTAGATTCATGGAATGTATATGTTTCCAGAGTATATGATGAACCATGTTATAATGTGTGATAATGGATTGCTTTTCTTTAATCTATCTAGGATAATTTATTTGAAATCATTATTTTTGTATGAATCTTTATAAATAAGCTAAAAATATATTCTATATAATTTCCGAAAAATATAACTATTTAATGTCATTAAAGAAGTTTTTATGAATAAATATGATGTTCGATGTTTCAACATCACCATAATTATAATGAATCATATATGTTGCAAAAAAATAAATTTTAATAAAAAGAATATATGTATTGTAGTAACGGTTTCAAAGATCTTTTTAGAAAATAAAATCACTATATAAGTGTTGGAAGCCTGTATGTGCAGTTTTTTAAGTAATATATTGAGCTATATTCACATGCACATATCTTTCAAGGTAAATCATTATTTTTTGAAAGATTATTCTGATTAAGAATTGTATGTCAATTAGACACTAATGTGATCTTATAGATCAATGAATTGTTTTTTTTTCAATGATCAGATTTTTGAGATCTTGAGATACATTGAATAATAAGTTATTAATTATGGATAAATTAAATGTTCAAAAGACTATGTACATTATATATGATGAATTATAGTAGATTATGTTCTTAATTAAAATAAGACAAATTATTTTGAATATATACATTGAAATTTTTATGGTGAATTAATAATAAAAATTTGAGGTGGTTAAATGTTATAATGTAATGAAATGTTTGGTGGTATAAATAATAATATTTTTTCCAATATATAATTTATAAATATATAAGATCTCATAATGATTTCAAATATAATCGTGATCGATTCTTGGATGATTATATTACAATACCTGGAAAAATAATTTAATTATAATGTACGAGGATTTCATTAAAGGGTAAAAAATCTTATAGAATATATAGATTTTTATATATTTATTAGAAATTATAATTGGTTTTGTTGATATATTAAATTAATATCATTTATATATCTATTAATGAAATAAAAAATGAGTAATTTTTATTTACTAAAAATAAATGTGAAGTATTTGATTGATAAAATACATTGGTGACCTACTATCATTGAAATGTATTGATATATTTTTTTTCATTATAAAATCGAGAAAGTAAAATGATAAAACTATGAAAATCTTAGATTACCTCTCATATCTTATATTTAATTATTTTTTTGTATATTATGATAGAGAATAATTTTGTGGATATAAAAATGAACCATTCATTATAGTTATATTAATCTGGATTTGGGTGACAAGAGAAGTATATAGTATTTCATTGCAGTATTATATATATATATATATATATTTATTATTATTTTTATACTAATTTATTTAAGACCTTCAAATATTTAAAATTTCATTTATCTTCCTCAATTTAGTTAATGGAAGCTTTGAAATATGAAGTGACAAAATTGCAGTAATGAGAAATTCCCAAACCTTTTTATAGAAAGTGATGCATGTTGGAGAATTAAAATACAGAAAATATTATATTTTTAATAATATGTTATGAATATTTTTACATCAATACAGTTTTGACATTACCCCGCTTATAATTGACCAATTTATGTGAACAAAATAAGATATTCCTTTTAGTATTCTTAATAATTTTTTCTGAATTATATTTGGATGTACAAGATTGGATTGAAATATTAATGTTCTATTTATGATATCATGTGAACATGATCTGGTTAAATGTAGTAATATAATAATGATTTTATTTATATAAAATTCCGATTCATTACGTCTTAGGATATGGGTGGCCTTATAAGACCGTGGGTCTAACATGTAGTATAAATTTCTTAAGATTTTGTTTTGTTTTTTAATTTTCCAAATATTTTTCTTATATTTTTTTCACAAATGGATTTACAGATGGATACTATTTATGGTTTTACCTAAAGATATTTGAAATTATAGATAATTAATTTTCAATGGGATTATTGATATGTTACTTTTAAATTGATTTATTATGATACTGATTTTAAATATACCATCATAATAATTTTTGATGGAAAATAAAAAAATACCATGAAAATTATATTAATAGATGTGGTAATTATGAAAACACTTTATTATGATATTATATATTCAATATGGGATACTCTAAGGAATATCATTTCAAATTAAATTTAAATAAATGATATTGAGATATCTACAATAAGACGTACAAAAAATATTTTAATCAAATATTTTCAAAATTAAAAAATAAAAAATATAATGGAATTAGATGCCAAGTGTTATACACCCTATAATTATTCAAAATATACCTAGGTTCATATATATATTGTGGATTATTTATTATTTCCATCTTGTCTGAATAAAGAATGTACTATAGATATATTGATGTAGCAGAACAATTGACTAAAACGTAGTTCTTAGGCCATAGAATTTGACCATAGGAAATTGGGATTACAATTCATCAATATCCTATGGTTTATAGTTTCTTTAGGCCCCCATTTTTGCATTATTCTATATAGTATTCAGGCCTTCAAGGGATTTTGGGCCCCAAATCCTCATTCTAAAGAGTATATTTGTAACACCCCAGGTAAATAAAGAATATGACATTTTCATATTTATCCATATTTGTGAATAAAAAATTAATATGACTTTGAAGGGGACGTTATGCTCGACGACGTACCCAACACTCAACAACGAGTTTCTTGGGAATCTTACGTTCCACTCTAATAATAAAATAATATTATTTTAAATGGTAGTTAACATGTAGACGTTGTATCGGCGGGAATGGATAGAAATAACTAAAATATGATTATATATGTTTTTAAATGTTTTTACACTTATCCAATAAAAGATAAATGCATAAAATATGGAAATAATTCAATTTTAGGGCTATATGCCCTATTTTCACTAAAGGTTCACTTATCGCCTTTTGATGGAGAACCATCATTAAATATAGTTTTGTTCACTCTTATACATCCTTTTGTACCAAATAAAACTCTTCTTAAGAATTGGGACATCAAAATTTACTTTGTGTAAATTTTTGGTATCTTTCCGCTAAAGTTCATTTTTTAATGAATAGTGTAAAATGTTATATTTTAATTGAAACCCACTTTTTAATCTAATTTATTTATATGATTAGATTATCTTTTGAATTGGATTTAAAGTGAAATTAGAATATATATTTTACCATTAAATCCAATAGTGGTCGTTGGAATTAATTTCACTTTGAAATCAGACTTAAACTAGTGTCAATCTTTTGATACATATTGTTTCATAAAAACACGCTATTTGCTCTGATAGCAGGAATTAATTATTAAATTAATTAATGTGACTTATATGATTTGAATTTTTTAAAATAGACTTCATTTTTTAATTCGGAATATCAAATATAGCTTAGGGTGAATTTTTGGGATTTTTCTGAAAAACTTCAATTTTTGATGAATAGTGAAACCACTAAGTGGTACTTATAAAAACGGATTTTTCCGTTTAAATGAATTTTTTCCATCTTTGTATTTTGAATTTCAAAAATCGGACATACATGGTTGTCATTAAGAAGTAAAATTTGGTTCAATGGGATAAAAATAATTTTTTTTGGTGAATAGTAACTTATTACGTTTTTAATCGCGATTAGAGGTAATTAGTGTAGTTTAAGATAAAAATAATGTTTTAATAATATGAAATGAACTTGACACATGTCATATCCTCATTGTATGTGTCATGGCCGCCCAAGGAATCCCATGGGTAAACTTGGGGACCCCAGGAAGCAACTTTGGTTGGAAAATGACATTAATATCTTTTTATTTAAAGTTAAAGTAAAAATGAGACAAACATGAAATGTTTTACTAAACAAATTTCTAAATGGGGTTATACAAATCATATTTTTGACTATTAATATTAATTGGAAAGATAAACAGATTTCCTACATCATAGTATTTTTTTATAATTTTTAGACATTAAATAATTTAAAATATTTATGACATCATGATGATGCGACGATGACCTCACTATTTAACGATTTAAATAAAATGGAACGATAATGTAATATCTAAGACCTACACATTTCCAAATCCTATTGGATGAGTGGAGTTCGAACCCTTATCACCTTATCCTAGAAATACATCAATTTGGGACCTTTAAAATCCGAAACTCTTTTGAAAATAAAGTAACATTTTGTAACATTACAAGAGTGCCCCTCCACTCCTCTTATAAAAGGCCACCACCTCTACCTCCATACCCACACTCCCCAAGCCTTTGGCTCGGAAAACCCCTGCCCATTTTGTCTCTCCACTTCCCTCTCTTACTCCTTGAATCCTCACATTGGGCATAAGTCTTCCCATGAAAGCCTTTGAGCTCAAACCAAAGGGAGTTACCCGATTTTAAGGTAATGTCTTCACTTGAGTCCTTTTGTTTTATTTTGCTTCTCCAGCACCCTAAAATCTTTTTATTCGTTTATTTTGTAAAAAATAAAGTATATAAAATATACTAGGATGTTCTTATAAGAATTATTCGAGCTACACTTACGCACACCTACATCTAATGGTTAAAGAACATACTGTTTCCGTGGTTGGCGAATTTCGGCCTCCCGAAATGATGATTGTTCAACATTCTTCTAACACCTTAAAAGGTGGCCATTAAGATGACACTATACTTATATATGATATCTAATATATTTATGTTTTACTTAAGCTTCTGTATTTTTCATTTATGGCATACCTTTATGTTTTCCATTATAGGTAAACGCGATATCTTCATTTAAGGAAGTGCGGACTACCGCCCCCTCAAATTGATTGGATTCGTTAATACCATATGTGGTACGTATAAAGGATATATTTAATGATATTATATATGATACCATACTTGAATTAAAATACAATTATGTATCATTATGTTTTAATTCCATTAAATATGAAATAGAAATGGAAGTAGTGTCCATGCGTACGTACGGCTTACCGTCTCCATGAACGGTAAATTTCATATCTTATCTCAAAATGTTATTTAATATTATAAGTACATATATATAATGGATATATATGTAATATATTACATATTAATTATGGATATCATTCTGTAATTATAACATATATATATATCTCTCATTTTGTTTTAATTCCATTAATGTGACAAAAAAATGAAAGTAGCGTTCATGCGTACGTACGGCCTACCGTCTCCATGAATGGTGCTTTTTGTTTTTTTATCTCTAAATGATATGGAATAGTATAAAATTAATATTTACTGGATATATATGATATTTTAATCATTAATACTATTCTGGAAATTATTTACTTATAACTACATGGGCAATCTTTTTTCAAACAAGTTCATTTTTGACTCAGGTACCAAACATCAGCAAAAATGTCGGATATGAACTAACATTATTAAACAATTATTATAACATTATAATATGTGATATGAACTGAATAATAATCTATAAAGGAGGTAATTAGGAAATTATTAATTGAACAAAGTTTATTATTCAGGAATATAAAGAAACGAACAAGACAAGTTGGACTTGAGGTAAATGATCCTACTCCTCTCTTTCTTTTTAAGTACACTCTTTTATGTCATTCCTTCTAAGCTCATCGTTCTTGTTATTGGGATGTTATTTTATATTAATATTACTGTAATTTTTATGTTCATATGATGAGAGATCCTATTCTCTCTCATCAATCCATTTTTGAAGTTTTGAGTGGCACCGTTTGTGTGCCGAATTTTCGTAACAGATCTAACCACACTCTTTCTCTTTAAGTACTCTCCTTTATGTCACTTCATTTAAGCTCCTCTTTGTTATGATGTAGGGATGTTATTTTATATTCCTCTTTCTGTACATTTTATTGTAATGTTATGAGATACCCTATCTGATCTCATCAATCCATTTTTGGAAGTTTTAAGTGGCGTCGTTAGGCTGCCGAGTTTTCGTAAGGGATTTTTCATCTCACTTTTATTCCCATGCGATTTATGCTACATTTTCCACAATTTCCGTTGAGTGGTGTATGTACTGACCATTATTTTACTCATTGTGTAATATTTTTTCATTTATGAGTATTTACATCAATGTTGTATTGTCCTTCTTTCACGGGGCATATGTTTCGAAAGATACCCATGTCGATAAGGGAACCTTTCACCCTACTCTTTTTAAAAGACTTATTTTGTTATGCCTTTTAATTCACATAATATTATTTTGGGATATGTCCTTCTATATCCTTATCGATGTAAATTTTATGTCCAAGTGATGAGATACCCTTTTTATCTCTCATCAACTCTTTTTCTGAATTTTGAAGTGACGTCGTTAGGCTGTCTAATTATTGCAAGGGAACTTCTTAACCCAATTTCGATTCTTTGGGATAAACTTGTACACCATGAATATGTCGTTCTATGAATATGTGTGAATTTCCTCTGATTTTTTACACCTAATACCCACTTATATTTCATGTATTCGTTTGTCACACATAGTTATGTAACTGATTTTTCCTTAATCCAAGGATACCGTCTTTGTATGGGACTTCGTCTTAATCTCCTTTCATTGAGGAATATTTTGTTTTATACACAACTTTATTTTATACGGTGTATAAACCCATTTGACTTTTACGTTTATCCAAAGGGAATCTTTTTATACGAAGTGTTTTACTAAACGACAAAAGGGAATGTTTTTGTCATACGTATGTGGCGACAACGACTTCTCCGCCGCCGTGACCATTATTTGAGTTTCGGCTTCCTCTACAAGCCATACCTTCTTTTTAAAAGACAAATAAATACCATGTTTTACTGTTCTTTTATTTTGGTTTTGAAAATGGATTTCATAATGTATTTATATCAATGTTTTGTATTGATATCTTGTTATTGAAAGGTGGAAATGTTATGTTTCCTTTATGCATGTTTTATGTGATAAGATTATGTTATAGTTCATGGGGATTGTTAAGAAGACGGGTTGTTCTGTGATAAACTAAGGGCGGGTGAGCCAGGTATAGCTCTCCAATGAATTGAGTAACGTGAAGGAGTGAAATGTTAAGGTTTCTCCGAAGAGATTTAGGGAATATACATTGATGGGTATTCCAAACGTAACCAAGAGGGTTACTCCCAACGTAAGAATGTTATGAATGCCTCAAGTTAACTTTATGTCTTATGATTTATATGATTTATTCATGGTTTGATGAGGTATGTTAAAGTGCCTATGTTTTATGGGTAAAGTATGATTTCATTCTTATGTATATATGAACTCATGTTTCCTTTCCATATTTTTATAACCCTTACTGAGCTTTTTATGCTCATCCCAAGTTTTTGAAATGTTTTTCACAGGTCAAGGGAAAGGTACATGATGTGATGATATTTTCAAGGATGTGTCAAGAAAGAATACATGTTTTATTTTAAATATGTTTTCATTGATGGGAAGAATGAATATTGTCTTTTATGTAACCACTTTGTTTAAATGTGGAATGTAATGCAAGTTTCATGATCTAATTCTCTAAAAATCTAATCCTAAAAAGATCCTCAATGTGTAATCTTGTAATAACTCAAGATTAAGTAAGGTTTAAGGCTGGGGCCTTATAGTTGGTATCAGAGGTCGGTTTAGATAACTTTAGAGGTTAGGGTATTCTTTAAGCATAAGTGACATTACCATAATGGTTAGGATTTCAGAAAGAGTCCTAGTTTTAGATTAAGTGAATGAGTAAGTATATCTTAGTGTTTACCTTCCTCATTAGTACATGATGGTTTTGTTGATATACTCACACTGACATTTCTGTTTTTAGTGAATGGATGGATCTAGCAGGCACCAAAGAGACAACAGGTTTGAAGGAAACTGTGGTGGTTCTCTGATTAAGATACTAGATAAAATGGAGGATTCAATGAGGAAACTCGTGGTTGTTCTAAACCAAATATCAAGGAGTCATGATCAACCACCTGGACCTTGGTATGTTCTGTAATGCATCATGTATGAGATGACCAATCGATGTGGAAGTTCAGGTAATAATTATAAAGGTAACCATTAGAGTTTATATGATCCTTACTTTTGAGGTAATTATGGGTTATTATATGATATGCTGGAAAATGAAAGGCATGAGATAAAATTGAGGTTAAAATATGTTATGATCATTTTTGATTATTTTATCTCTATTTGGGGAATGATTTAAGAATTATATAGATTTGGAAAAAGGACAACACACAGACCGTGTGACGACCCGTCACATCAGACAAAGCTGTGGGAATCGAACCCCCAACCAAAGTGCGACTGGTATTTATCGCCTACCACTGGACTACGTGAAGTCCCTGGTTAGTTTGTTTGATTATTTTTAGTTATATTATTTTATGAATTAAGAGTAAGTTGATTTTGGTTTATTTATGAAAATGATTAACCTATCATGGAGGATATGTGATTAGGTTAATTACTTTTCAATACGAGACTTTAGGAGCAACTGATGTTGTTTGGAGATAAATGTTACGATTTAACTTGGAAGACTATGTGACTAAATCCTTCAAATATTTGGATTTCAATCTTAGATTTGTTTACTTTGAAGAATTTTATGGAAAAATTGTTTATTGGATGGTCCTCGTTGAACTTTGGGTTTTGTTGGAAAAATTTTGGAGATTAAGAATAGATTTTCTTTTTAATGGGTTATCCTTTTCTGGATTATCTGACCTTGTACTAACCATTTTGGTTTTGGTTTTGGTTAAAGCCTAAACACATGGGATGTATATAGTTCTCTTTGGTGGATTAGGTGATTCTCTAGAAGATGATTATAGTACTCTTAATGCGAACAATTCTCCTTAAATACTCGACTTTTGGAAAAAAAATATGAGTTTGATTAAGGAATCTTGTAAAAGTTGAAAGTCAACATGATAAGTGATTATGTATCCTTATGAATAAATTCCTCAATAAAAAGTTACTTAAAACAAAAATGTTGTCTATTAACTTTTCCTACCGGGGAATCGAATACCGTTTAACCCTTCACAAGTTTGGGATTTTCTTATGGTTAACTTTCTCCTAGACATGTCTACTATCACTCTCCCTCAAGAACATGACCCTTTGCTTTTTCTTCCATGTCCATGGTTTTCTACATATGGGTTAACTCGGGTGACCTCTGTACTTATCTTCCTTTATTTTAAAGTGATTGTTTTACCGACTCTTTTTCCGATGTGGGACATTCAAGGATGTTTCCATGCTCAATTTTAAAAATTGCGAGGACGCAATTCCCAAAAGGGGGGAAGGATGTAACACCCCAGGTATTTAAAGAATATGACATTTTAATATTTATCCATATTTGTGAATAAAATATTAATATGGCTTTAAAGCGGACACTATGCTCGATGGCATACCCCACACGCAACAACGAGTTTCTTGGAAATCTTACGTTGCACTCTAATAATAAAATAATATTATTTTAAATGGTAGTTAACATGTAGCCGTTGTATTGGCGGGAATGAATAGAAATAACTAAAATATGATTATATATGTTTTTAAATGTTTTTACACTTATCCAATAAAAGATAAATGCATAAAATACGGAAATAATTCAATTTTAGGCGTATATACCCTATTTTCACTAAAGGTTCACTTATCACATTTTGATGGAGAACCGTCATTAAATATAGTTTTGTTCACTCTTATACATCCTTTTGGATCAAATAAAACTCCACTTAAGAATTGGGACATAAAAATTTACTTTGTGTAAATTTTTGGTATCTTTCTGGTAATGTTTATTTTTTAATGAATAGTATAAAATGTTGTATTTTAATTCAAAACCTCTTTTTAATCTAATTTATTTATATGATTATATTATATTTTGAATTTGTTTTAAAGTGAAATTAGAATATATTTTTACCATTAAATCCAATAGTGGTCGTTGGAATTAATTTCACTTTGAAATCAGACTTAAACTAGTGTCAATCTTTTGATACATATTGTTACATAAAAACACTCTATTTGCTCTTACAGCGGGAATTAATTATTAAATTAATTAATGTGACTTATATGATTTGAATTTTTAAAAATAGACTTCATTTTTGAATTCGGAATATCAAATATAGCTTAGGGTGTATTTTTGAGATTTTTCTGAAAAACTTCAATTTTTGATGAATAGTGAAACCACTAAGTGGTACTTATAAAAACTGATTTTTCCGTTTAAATTAAAATTTTCCATCTTTTTGTTTTGAATTTCAAAAATCCGACATACATGGTTTTCATTAAGAAGTAAAATGTGGTTCAATGGGATAAAAATAATTTTTTGGTGAATAGTAACTTATTACGTTTTTAATCGCGATTATAGGTAATTATTGTAGTTTAAGGTAAAAATAATGTTTTAATAATATGAAATGAACTTGAAACATGTCATATCCTCATTGGATGTGTCATGGCCGACCAAGAAAACCCATGGGTCAACTTGGGGACCCCATGAAGCCACTTCGGTTTGAAAATGACATTAATATCTTTTTATTTAAAGTTAAAGTAAAAATGAGACAAACATGAAATTTTTTACTAAAACAACTTCTAAATGGGGTTATACAAATCAGATTTTTGACTATAAATATTCATTGGAAGGATAAAATATTTCCTATATCATAGTGTTTTTTCTATAATTTTTAGACATTAAATAAATTAAATTATTTATGACATCATGATGATGCAACGATGACCTCAATATTTAACGATTTAAATAAAATGGAAAGATAATGTAATATCTAAGACCTACACATGTCCAAAACCTATTGGATGAGTGGATTTAGAACCCTTATAACCTTATACTCGAAATAAATCAATGTGGGACCTTTAAAATCTGACACTCTTTTGAAAATAAAGTAACATTTTGTAACATTACAAGAGTGCCCCTCCTCTCCTCTTATAAAAGGCCACCACCTCTACCTCCTTACCCACACTACCAAAGCCTTTGGGTCGGCCAACCCCTTCCCATTGTGTCTCTCCACTTACCTCTATTACTCCTTGAAGCCTCACTTTGGGCAGAAGTCTTCCCAAGGAAGCCTTTGAGCTCAAACCAAAGGGAGTTACCCGATTTTAAGGTAATGTGTTCACTTGAGTCCTTTTGTATTATTTTGCTTCTCCAACCCCCTAAACTCTTTTTATTCATTTATTTTGTAACAAATCCAGCATCTTAAATATAGTAGGATTTTTTTATAATAAGGATTCGATCTACACTTACACACACCTACATCCAATGGTTAAAGAACATACTGTTTCCATGGATGGAGAATTTTAGCCTCCCGAAACGATGATTGTTCAACATTCTTCTAACACATTCAAAGGTGGCCATTAAGATGAAACTATATTTATATATGATATCTAATATGTTAATGTTTTACTTATGCTTCTGTATTTTTCATTTATGGCGTACCTTTATGGTTTCCATTATGGGTAAACGCGATATCTTCATTTAAGGAAGTGCGGACTACCGACCCCTCAAAGTGATTTGATTCGTTAATACCATATGTGGTACGTATAAAGGATATATTTAATGATATTATATATGATACCATACTGTAATTAATATACAATTATGTATCATTATGTTTTAATTACATTAAATATGAAATAGAAATGGAAGTAGCCTTCATGTGTACGTACGACATACCGTCTCCATGAAAGGTACATTTCATTTCTTATCTCAAAATGTTATGTAATATTATAAGTACATATATATAATGGATATATATGTAATATATTACATCTAAATTATTGATATCCTTCTGTAATTATAACATATATATATATCTCTCATTTTGTTTTAATTCCATTAATGTGACAAAAAAATGAAATTAGCTTTCATGCGTACGTACGGCCTACAGTCTCCATGAACGGTGCTTTTTTTTATCTCCAAATGATATGGAATAGTATAAAATGAATATTTACTGGATATATATGATATTTTAATCATTAATACTATTCTGGAAATTATTTACTTATAACTACATGGGCAATCTTTTTTCAAACAAGTTCATTTTTGACTCAGGTACCAAACATCGGCTAAAACGTCTGATATGAACTAACATTATTAAACAATTATTATAACATTATAATATGTGATATGAACTAAATAATAATATCTAAAGGAGGTACTTAGGCAATTATTAATTGACCAAAGTTTATTATTCAGGAATATAAAGAAACTAACAAGACAAGTTGGACTTGAGGTAAGGGATCCTACTCCTCTCATTCTTTTTAAGTACACTCTTTTATGTCAATACATCTAAGCTTATCTTTCTTGTTATTGGGATGTTCTTTTATATTAATCTTACTGTAAGTTTTATGTTCATATGATGAGAGACCCTATTCTCTCTCATCAATCCATTTTTGAATTTTGAGTGGCGTCGTTAGGCTGTCGAATTTTCGTAAGAGATCTAACCACACTCTTTCTCTTTAAGTACTCTCCTTTATGTCACTTATTTTATGCTCCTATTTGTTATGATGGGGGATGTTCTTTTATATTCCTCTTTCTGTAAATTTTATTGTAATGTGATGAGATACCCTATTTGATCTCATCAATCCACTTTTGAAAGTTTTAAGTGGCGCTGTTAGGCTGCTGAGTTTTCGTATGGGATTTTTCATCTCACTTTTATTCCCATGAGATTTATTCTACATTTTCCACAATTTCCTTTGAGTGGTGTATGTACTGACCATTATTTTACTCATTGTGTAATATTCTTTCATTTATGAGTATTTACATCAATGTTGTATTGTCCTTCTTAAACGGGGCGTATGTTTCGAAAGATACCCATTTCGGTAAGGGAACTTTTCACCCTCCTCTTTTTAAAAGACTTATTTTGTTATGTCTTTTATTTCTCATAATATTATTTTGGGATATGTCCTTCTATATCCTTATTGATGTAAATTTTATGTCCAAGTGATGATATACCCTTTTTATCTCTCATCAACTCTTTTTCTGAATTTTGAAGTGACGTCGTTAGGCTGTCTAATTATTGCAACGGAACTTCTTAACCCAATTTCGATTCATTGGGATAAACTTGTACACCTTGAATATGTCATTCTATGAATATGTGTGAATGTCCTCTGATTGTTTTACACTTAATACCCACTTATATTTCGTGTATTCGTTTGTCACACATAGTTATGTATCTGATTTTTCCTTAATCCAAGGATACCGTCTTTGTATGGGACTTCGTCTCAATCTCCTTTCATTGAGGCAGATTTTGTTTTATACACAACTTTATTTTATAAGATGTATAAACCCATTTGACTTTTACTTTTATCCAAAAGGAATCTTTTTATACGAAGCGTTTTACTAAACGACAAAAGGGAATGTTTTTGTCGTACGTATGCGGAGACAACGACTTCTCCGCTGCCGTGACCATTATTTGAGTTTCGGCTTCCTCTACAGGACATACCTTCTTTTTAAAAGAAAAATAAATACCATTTTTTACTTTTCTTTTATTTTGGTGTTGAAAATGGTTTTCATAATGTATTTATATCAATGTATTGTATTGATATCTTGTTATTGAAAGGTGGAAATGTTTTGTTTCCTTCATGCATGTTTTATGTGATAAGATTATGTTATAGTTCTTGGGAATTGTTATGAAGATGGGTTGTTCCGTGATAAACTAAGGGCAGGTGAGCCCAGTATAGCTCTCTAATGCATTGGGTAACGCGAAGGAGTGAAACTTTAAGGTTTCTCGAAAGAGATTTAGATTATATACTATGATGGGTATTCCAAACGTAACCAAGAGAGTTACTCCCTACGTAAGAATGTTATGAATGCCTCAAGTTACCTTTATGTCTTTTGATTTCTATGATTTATTCAAGGGTTGATGAGGTATGTTTAAGTGCCTATGTTTTATGGGTAAAGTATGATTTCATTCTTATGTATATATGAACTCATGTTTCCTTTCCATATTTTTATAACCCTTACTGAGATTTTTATGCTCATCCCATGTTTTTGAAATGTTTTTCACAGGTCAAGGGAAAGGTAAATGATGTGATGATAGTGTCAAGGATGTTTCAAGAAATAATCCATGTGTTTATTTTAAATATATTTCCGTTGATGGGAAGAATGAATATTGTCTTTTATGTAACCACTTTGTTTAAATGTAGAATGTAATGCAAGTTTCATGATCCAATTCTCTAAAACACTAAATCTAAAAAGATCCTCAATGTGTAATCTTGTAATAACTCATGATTAAGTAAGGTTTAAGGCTGGGGCCTTATAATATTACGTCTCCCATTTTGGAGAAACCATGTGATGATGAATCCGAGATGTAACTGTCTCCTGGAAGAGAGAATTGGGCCCTTGATTTAAAGTGGTGTATAGATGACATTCTATTTTACCAGGTACAAATAATCAAGGTCAATTAATACATTAGCAATGATATCTAAAATGTTGGGCATAGAAATTGAGAGTTGAGTGGGTGGGGTTTTGCTGTGTTGATAAGTCAAATAATGATATCAGAGCTTCAGGAATATAGAATTTTTTACAATGCAATTCATGTATTTATTCCACTCATCCTCTAATTCATGTAATTTATCCCTCTAAACCTCAATAAAAATATTTGTTATCAATATATTTAAAATCATGGAATTAGATTGTATTTTATAAAGTAAAAATGGGATATAAAGGAATATATCAATATAATAAAGAGGAAAGATCTTTTTCTGTATTTTTCTTAATATATTCCATTTATTTGAATACCTGAAAAATATGATTTCGTGGAATCTATATCGATAATTGAATTTGATGGTGCAACTAATAAATATGAATAATAAATATCATGCTGAAAATTTGTACAGCTAACATATAAAGGATTTATTTAAAAAATGGGACAACAATCCAAAACATATAAGAAACACGAGATATTTTACTATAATAGTTATGATTGAATTATATATTTTCACCAATATTATGATTGTAAAAATTAATACATGATAATAATAAAAAGTGAGTTTTAATGGTTTTTTGGAAAAATGAACATTAAGATATTGAAAAAAATTTATGGATGTAATTTCTCATGAACAAGAATATAAAATCATTATGTTTTAACTGAATATAAAACACTAATTCTCTCTCAAGAAATAAAATATATAAAAAATAAAAACAAAAAAATTATTAATTCTATAAACTATGGGTGATGGAATCTTAAGTTATGATGAGGAGAATATAAAATTTGAAGTTGGAGAAATATTTTATATATAGAAGAAAATGTTCAATATTAAGCATATAGTCTCACAAAAAGAATTTAATAATTTGTAATTGTATAGGTTTATATATGAAATTAGTGAATTAAAATAATACTACAATTATAAATTGACAATAATAATTCCTAATAAGATTTTATAGTGAATTTATTTTATTATTGAAGTATAGGTAAAAAATCTAATATAATTATAGATTCAAAAGAAAAATGATATATATTAAAATTAATAAGATAATCTCATCATTATAACATATTTCAATACATTTTGTTATATTTTATTTGTTTTCGTATTGGGTATATGGTATGATATTGAAAAACCAGTGTAGGGGAAAAGAATAATTCAAAACTCCTCCTTAAAATATGAATCCTTTTTTTAAAAGAGAATAAATTAATTTTAATTGAAAAATGATCCCAGTAACTACATTAAATTGTATCAGAATAAGTTGAATTTCTAATAAAACACTAATGGATGATTATATATAGATAATTTATATGCTCGTAGAGAATGTTTTGTTAATTATTATTGTAGAATAATCATTCCTTAAGGTCAGTAGAGAATATGGGAACAAAATTATTGAAATATATGAATAATCAAGGAAATAATTGTATAAAGTTTTGGTGTTTTAGGAATTGATATAATAATTAATGATTATTCTATAAGTTAGATCAATCTCAATTTACTATTAATGAATAAGTGATAATATAATAAATGATTGAATACTCAAATACTAAAATAATTTTATATAAGTGATAATACTCACTGGAAAAAAATAAGGTATGGTGAATTTGGGGGAGAAACATTTAAAAAATACTATAATAATATTGTTTAAAAATGATACAAACTATCTTCTCCTATATTATTGAACTCTTGTATAATGTAAATTAAATTATGAAACTAAAAAATAAATATTTTCTTAGTTTACCCAATCTAGGATACATATAAGTAAAATAAATGTAAAATAGAGAAATTATATAAAAAAAATTAAAGGGAACTAATTTTAATGTATTTTAATCAGACAAATTTTCCCATTGTTTTTAAATAATATTATGAGAAAAAATAGTAAACTCTATCTAGTAAGGTGAACTCACTACATAGCTAGAATAATATTATTATGATATATGTATTCTATGAAATTATTAAAATTAAAATTGGTTTGAAAGGTACCTAATTTTTCATTAATGATATGAATTTTCCCTATGTTGTGTGATATTTTATTTTTTAAAATTCTCATTGATGTAAAATCACTATCTGTTTAAATCTATCCATGTAATATCCCACTGATCTATCATCCTAATGGTTTCTTCATGATCTATATTATGTATAGTGTATTCATTATCTATATTTATATAGTTTCTTCAAGAAACCATATATTATGTGTAATATAATCATGAGGAATTTTTTATCTCTAAATGTCATCTATATTCTCGTTTAAATTTGTATATTCCATATAGTATAATTTATTCCATGTTGTATCCTTATGGATTTCCCCGTTATGTAAAAAATATGATTTATTGAGACTATGTATATTGAAATTAAATATTTTTTAATAATAATATTTTGTGGAATCTATTTATATGCAATGGAAACTAGAAACACGTTTCTCCTAATATTATTATTTTTACCAACACAAAAAAACCAATATTCATAAAAAATATCCTTTTCTTCCATTATTTATGGATGCCTAATCTGTTCCACCCATCACATTCCATGTAAAATCCCACCACACATTCACAAACTACAAGTGATAATATTAAAATTCAACCCTTTATGTTCATAGGCTACAAAAAACTTATTTTAATAAATTATTAGGCTACCACATAATTCATTCATGAATCTATTATGATTTGTAAATTCCATATGTATTCTTACGGAAATTATTTCAAATAAAAATGTTTTATTCTGACCATAATTCCAGAAAATGTTTTCCATCACATAATTATTTTATTATATTCCTTCATTTCATGTAACATTCCCTCAATATAAAATCTATACATGTTCACTTTACGAATATACAACCTTTTTGAAATTGAATAACCAAATTCTTCCTCTATGAAATTATTTTATGAAATTATACCTCTATGCAATTTTTTCATAGAATCAATCCACTATTCTAAATTTTCCATAAAACCCCTATTTTAACTCCTCACATTCACAACTATAACAATATAGACTCAAAACATTTCTAAAAGAAATATATTAATGAATGAATCAGGATTGATCATTTCAGTAATATTTTCTACACTCTATATCAATGATAACATTTGGGAAATTAAAAAAACCAATTTGAATTACATTTCCAAAAAATCCCCCCTTTAGGATTTTTGAAAATAATTTAATATTCATACTCATCATGTAGTCAAAATCTTCAAATTTGTATACATTAACAATCATTCACACTCAAAATATCAGTACTGGAAATTTGGGCTATATCCATGGTTCTAAACAGTGACTATAGGTCCATAAACAATGGTTATAGGAAATATCCACTATTTCAATGGACCGTGGATGCTATTGGAGTGGATATAGGTGCCACGGATCAAATCGTAGCTCAAAACCTATAGTCACATTTAGAACCAATAACTACTACTTCATCCACGTGGGGATGTCTCCACAGTTAAGAACCATGTCTATTGGTCTAGATCCATATTTTTAGACTGTGACATTTGATGTAGATCATATAAAAAACAAAATCATACCCCTTCCCTACAAATTGCACACCGCCCTTCCAATTTCACACCCTCGTGCACACTTCCTTGCACCTCCTCGCACACCCCCTTGCACATACCCTCCCCTACACACCCCCTGTTCCCCCAAGTACACCCTTTGCACACCCCACCCACCCCATTTCACCCCCAATAAACCACCTTACACCATACCCAGGCCCTTGCACCCCCGACATTCCCCCCCCCCTTTCAGTACCAATACACAACCCCAGCACCATAACCCTTCCCCTTGAACCCGCCCTACACACCCCCTTGCACCACTTATGCACCCTACCTTAGCCCCTAACACACCCCTACACACCGCCAGCCCCGTGAACACCCCTTACACCACCCTTGCACTGAACCACTACCCCTTTCTCCCCCCCAGCAACCCCCCATGAACCCCACTACACCCTAAAAATGAACCCCCCCCCTTCTCTGCACCCCTACCCCCTTTCACACCCACCTTGCACCCTCGTCCCCTTTACACACCCCTTTTACCCCTCCACTGCACACTTCTTTCAAACCCTCTCGTACACACCCCTCCTGCCCCATTCCACACACCTATGCACCCCCCCCCATGCCACATTGTCCCCCCTATCACCCACCCCTACCCCTTTATTGCCCTTGTACCCATAGAACCCTCTCTCTACCCCTTAAAACAGTACCTGGAACACCCCATTCCTCTCTCATAAACAACTCCGTGTGCACCCCTTAACCCCCCCCCCCATCGCACACCCCATCCACTGCACCCCTACCCCCATGCACACCTGCTTTCACCCCCTTGCGCAACCCCTTGTACCCCACCCCTACAAACCCCCTTCCCCTACCCCCACCCACCCCAATAAAACCCCCTAGAAGTCTCCCCCCACACCACCCCTACCGGTCTCCCCCTTCCAGTTCCCCCTACTAGTCTGATGGTTTTCCTTGCAACTCTACCCCTTCTAGTTCCCCCTTCCTGTTCACCCAAACCCTCCTCGAAGTCATTTATCATGTCATAAAGGGAGAATTTATCATTATTAAATGCAACATAAATCAATTACTATACTTGTGGTAATATTCATGTGCAACTATATAAAATTTGACATTGAAAAAATTTTATTACACACAGAAAGTCATAACATACATTCCATCAAATCAACTAAGAATACATATATAATGTAGCAAAGAGGTATAAAATAGGAAATTTTAATTGTTTTTGAAAAAAAATATTATTTATTTAATTGATTACAATCTTTTTATTTTTTCAAAAACCTTCCTTATGTCACATTTAATATTAAATAAGTCATTAGCATCAGAGTGAAATTGATGGAAGCTAATTTTTTTACCAATTACTATCTTCAAATATACACGATGAGGTGAAGTAAAAAAAACTGTATTATGTACTTCAGGTCAACAAATAATACATGTAAGATAGACCAATATCAATATAAGAAAATATGAAGAGATGATGAAGATGATGATATCATATAAGGATTAATGTGCCTTTGTTTATCTGGAAATCAAAGAGGTCCCTTTCAATAATCCTATTGGGAGGAGTGACTCCACCATGTTGTTAAGAAAATAAATTGATAATAAAATTGGGGGAATAATTAAGAGTATCCCCATTTATATTTTTGGGATGTATAGATGATCCTAGTTAATAGGAATTCCTTAACATTCTTGTTCTCACTAAATGGAATGGGAACCCATCATTATTCCATTTATTTTATTTTTATTAACATGAATTTAATTGAATGAAATAAGGGGAAAATGGATTTATTTGACTCCAGTTAATTTTAAAAGGGTATAGATAAAAAACTAAAAAGGGTTATATTGATGTTCCCTAATAAATAAATTTATTTTATTTTCAATAATGTTTTGAAGAAGTATAGTTAATGTAAGATGGGTTTTAGGGCTAAAACATGATGAAATCATTTATTGAGGTTCTAGAAAAGGTTCTAAATTTAATTTCAAATCATAAAAAAATATACAATATTTGATTGGAGAAGAAACCTTGTGTGCATCATTTAATGGAACATTAAAGTCCTTAAGACTGATTGAGAATTGTATGAATTCATTTGGAGTAGAAACATTTATCTATGTAATGTTAAATAGAGATTTATGTTGACTACATAAAGGTTATACATGAAGTTAACTATTTGTATAAAAGTATTATAAATCCTATATATAGGTATGTTAGAAATTAGATATCTATACATACATAATTGATCCTCTATATAACGGTTTTACTGAAATTAGGTAAATGTATAACGGTAATTGGAGACCTATGAAATGTTGAACTGACATTTTATAAAAGTCATCTAGATAATGAAATACCTAATTAAAAGTATTCTAATCACTATATAAAGATATGATAAGAATATATGGGCTTGTTTAGTTGATAATGAGATACATAAATTTCATTCACGACCAACATAAAGGTCATACAAAAGAAAAGGAGACTATACAAGAAATTTGTGATCTCTATTAAGTTCATATGTGATATATGATATCTTTGAAAGGGTCATATATGATATCTAGTAATTATATAAAGTTATTTTTCGGATTACACCAGATGTGTAAAGGTAATTATGTTCCATGGTGAAGACATTAGAACCATTTCATATGGTGTAGAGAATTGAAAACGTGGACAGACAACAATTAATTGATAAAGGGGATTTTGGAGATTGATGTAAAATTATAATTTTTCTATGAGAAACTGTGAGTCAACTTTTTTTGGATATGCTCGTGGTTTCTAAAATGAGATAAGAAAAGGTAAGGATTTAAATATAAAAAACAAATGCAACATGTCATGATTATTATTTAAGAATATACCGCTAATATGAGTTTTCACAGACAGTGCACCTCTATTGGAGGGGTTTTATTAAAAAATAATAAATTATTTATCAAAAGAAAAAACTATCATAATTCACAAATATTAATGAATTGAAATTTATTATAAAAATGATTAGATAGGAATGTATATAAATGAAATTTTAATTATTATTGAGTTAATGAGTCTGGGAGAGGGACCATACCTCAAATAAGCCAATCCACACTCAGCACCTAACATTTTTATCAGAGACAACCCTAAGATGATCCATAAATCCTCTCAACATATGAACATTTTCATATACATAATGACACCCAAACCCCAATGTATGTGTCTTCATGGCCTTGAACATTCAAAAGATGATCCTTATATATATGATCAAATGCACAATCCCATTATCACCCTCAGACATATGAATTTTCCATATATATACATAAGCACACCAAGAAATTTTATGTAATCCAACTACCATCAGAAGACATACATTTAACAAGAGAACTTGTTATATATATATATATATATATATATATATATGCTTAACTATGCATATACAATGATTACACTTCAACAAGCGGCTTGAATCAACCTCAATAACATCAAAAACACACTACACAAATATATGAAACCCAAATATCACAAAAGAACTAATTAAAATTGGGAAAACGAATACAAATTGAATAATCCTTAACTGAATATGATGTTGATTTTACAACCATTGATGGCAGTGTCTTGAACTGACCTCAACATAAAAACCCACCTGTATGGAAATTATAGAAAATGATGTGAGATATAAATACATCATAAATATATGAGATCGGGGTGTCAGTTGTACATGGTAAATGATACATGAATCTAATACCAAAACGATCATAAGGATAATATTAATTATTACAAAAACATAATATAATTTATATAATAATTATTATTATGAATATAAAGGATTCTTACCTTAAATGATAATCCAAAAATTGATCTCAATCATGTACCAAGAACCAATGATACTTCTATCCCATGTATCATCCAAGAGTACATATGAACCAAATAAAAAAAAATTTAAAATTAGTACTTCAGTTGGTATAACAGATGTTAAAATCACCATGTAATATACCACACTCAGGAAACAATCATAGTGTGGGGTCCACTATGGACACCCACAAATACATAAGAAAGACAAAAAATTAAAATTTATCATCCAAAAACGACATACAATTTCATCATAGTTCATAAAAAACCAAAAATAAATCTATCGAGTAGTTCACCTAATCTCAAATGTCATGTAATATTGAAATTTGATGATTTCTATGTATCCTCTATATGCTAGACATGAAATCCACATCAAATAGATGTGATCCCACTATACACTTTTGGAATTAAAAATCAAAACCAAAACTATATAACTGGATTTAGTGGTGGATAAAGAGAACAAATAATGGATAACAATGGATAGGATATTAACTAAGATAGACAGAAGTCAGTGGGGAGGTGGGGTGGACACGTTGGATGGCTATTTCAGGGAAGTAGGGTAAACGATAGGTCGTTAGGGTGGGGGAGGGTCACCGAGAGGAGAGGTCATCGCCGAGAGGAGATGACCACTCAAAGGAAGGGATGTGAGGGTAATGGTTGGGGGTCATGAGGGTAATGAGTTGGGGTCAGAGAGAATGTTTGAGGGATTGATTCCCACCAGGGGATTAAACAACAATACATCCACAATTTAAATTAATCCCATGGATATAAACTAACATTTATCCTTATACCAATATTTTGTTTTGTTAGTTTTAGCGGTATAGAGAGACATGAGTTGTCTTTATTTGAAAATGATCTCGACCACAATCCTAGGGAGTGGGGGAATCTCATCATGGAAAAGATACCTATGAGACCATGGGAGATTATGCATTTTAAATATACACCAAAAGAATCATAATTTTTTTTGGTAGTATGTATTTTAGTATTATGGTTGGAAAGAATAAATAATATTATTCTAACACCCACCCACCCCCTCCCCATCCACTATAACCCCACTACCCCTGCACCCCCACCCGCACCCCCACTACCAACTACAACCCACTACCCTTTACACCCCCACCAAAAACCCCACTACCCATTGCACACCCCCCATAGTCACCCCAACCTCTACCCCACTCCCCCACTTCCCCATCACCCCCACATGCTCCCGCCCAACCAGCAACCCTAGCCCTCATCACAAACCCATCCCTCCACCTGCACCACCACTGCCCCTACACCACCACTACAAACCCACTGCCTACTACACATACATATGCTCCCCACTACCACACTTAAACCCTCACTCACCCCCACCCATTTGCACCCCCACTGCCCCACGACCTCCAGCTCCCCCTCCCCCACCAGCAGCCCCAGTTCCCCCCTGCACCCATCCTGCACCCCTTGATCCCCCTCCACCCCCACATGCACCCCTACCCCAGCACACCCCTAACCCTGCCCCCAGCACTCCCCCTTTCCCCTGCACACCCAGTGCATCCAACACAACCCTCCCTAACCCCCATAACACCCCCTTCCTCTTGCACACCCAATTCATCCAATACACCCCTCCTCACCCCTAGCACACAACCCTCCTTAGTGTTTCCTCCCCTAAACACCACATGCACCCCCTGCACACCCCCTTCTCCATGCACACCTCTGAAACCCTCCCCCCACCCCATGGAAAAGGTAATCCTTTTTATATTTTGAATTTTTTTTGTAATATTTTATCATGTTTTATTGGATTATAATTTACTTGGATGTCAAAATGAACGTTTTGATGAGTTAAATCAATGAAATATTCTAATTGATGATCATTATAATATATAATTTAAAAGTTATTTACAATAAGCTATCTTTGAAATTTGATATCACTACAAGCTTTCAAATAACCTGTAATAAAATTTCAATGGATTTAAAGGTCTGAAATCCATCTTGAATAATGGAATACGGGTTTTTTATATTAATGATCTATCAATTAATGTAAAATTTTATTTGTCTAATATTCAAATGAAGAAGATCAATAAGATGGGCACTACGAAATTGGATACTCATATCTAGTTAAAAAATTGGATCATTTTTCATATTATTTTCTAATAACATAAAATATGATTCATGTAAAAACATAAAATATTGATACTATATAACATTAATATTTTAATGATGGAAACCACATCATGCGGTAAATCATGAAATTAATGGAACAAGCAACAAGAGAAAATTAAAGACTTCGAAAATGAATTGAATGTTTTGAATGTTGAATAACAAATGAATTGTGATCTCATTAAAGAATTTCGTTAAAAAAATCTAAAATATGGGAAATAAAATTTAGGGAAAAGTGGATTTAATGAGTAACTTTTTCAATAAGTAATGCATGAGAATGTTGAGAAAACATGTGATTTCCATGATTGTATTAAAAGTAATTTAATAAGAATAAATTAAGATAAAAAAAAAGTGAATGGAATTTTCAATTTCAAAATTTAGAAGGACATCTAGAGGATAAAGATATATCAGTTAGTAATCTAGATTATGATCTTCGTATCTTAATAAGGATTCCAAAAAATAGAAGAAAGTTATTTGAAAACTATAACTAGTGATATGAATAAAAATAAAATTGTTTCAATTATACTGCAGTATATATATTGTATAGCTTGTGTAAGAGGAAGTAAACAATATGGTGATGAAGTGATATTTTTTTAGAAGGAATTGACTCTATATGATAGTGTATAAGGAAGATATAGAGTCCAACAGTAAGGAAACGTCTACTACAACCATATTTTAACCAAATGACACATCATGATGTATCGTTTTATTTAGAGTTTTTATATTTGGGTAAATTATGATCATTTTTAAATTGACTATAGTATCTAATGAAACATGGATATCAGGTTCAGATTCTCCAATCTCATTACTAATAGGATTGAAGAATGCAATAATGATAAATATATTTTTCACAAAAATATATTTTTTGTATATGGTAGATATGAAAAAAGATATCATAATGAGAGTTCCAAGATATCTATTATGTCCTAGTCATAGAAACCCTTATGGAGAGAGAATAATCCCATTTTAAGAAGAACACATGATATAGAACAATCTTCTTTACAGAATAACATGTTTTTTATATGTAATAAATTCAATAGTTGAAAAAAAATTGACCAATCTCTAAAGATCGTATACCATCCACGACCTACCTGGGGATAAAATAAGAAGACATGGAATGAGATTTTCAATGAATAGATGTCTCTCATATTAATAAAGGATAATTATTTCATCAATAATAATATGAAAAAATGATTGGAGGAATATCTATCACATACCATCAAATCTAAAGAAAATATTATATGTAATTGGAGATTAATAAAGAGACAAGTCTAATAGGTTTGTTTCAGATCAATATAAAACATAAGTGGAGGTAAAACTATCACATTTTTCATTAATGTTTCTAAATTTTGGTTTAAATTTTAAAGACATATATGGAATATGCAATACTAGGGGTGAATTTCCTCACAAATCACATATTATTTAGTTATTTATTTATCTAATAATGTTACAAATATAAAATATTTATGGAAGGGATCTTGATTTGGACTAATGAATGGTAACAAAGAATTACTGGAATCAAACCATTTGTATGAAGTTAAATCTAGTGAAACAAAACCCATGAAAAACCAGACAAAAATAAAAGATATCACATGCTATGAAATATTTCAAAACTACCAAATCCTAACCAAGAGAAATATGAAAATTAAAAAGACAATAATTCCAAACAATTAAATCTTACTAGTTCAAGTTGGAAAGGCCGACGATCTGAAGCCAATGAATCCCTATGGTAGAAATCCGATAGAGGTGGGGTGTCCATGTTAGAGGAGACGGATCTCAAGTAGGTAGGTTTTCTATATCAATGGAGTACTGTGGAAGGTGGTGTTGTCGCATCAAAGTAGTCTTGTGCAGTGGAAATCCACAGTGCACGAGGAGGGTAGAGTTGAGGTTGGGTCATCAGAGCTGTATAGGTAGGGAGTTAGAAAGGCCATGTAGGCGGGGAGGTGTCCTGGGTGCACCGATGCCGGGTCAGCATAGATTGGGGAGGTTTTATTGGATGAGGGGTGGATGGGGAGGAAGAATAATGGGAGAGGGATTATAGGCTATGTATGAAATGTGAGGCATCACAAGGGAGGGAGGGGGATGGGGAATAATAAGACCAATGGGTGGGGGTTTATCCATGACTATCCTTAGGGTAATGGATTTAGGTTTAATATATCCATGCTTTTAATATACTATGGCTATAAATACATGTTTATAAACTATATATATAGTACTGACTCAAGATAAAAATTGTAAATTCCTTTAACAGGTAGCCTAATCCCAAATGAGTATTTATCATTATGGGAAATAATATTAACTTGAAAAGTTCATTAATAAATCACTTAATTCTTCTCAATAAACAATTAGTTCTTGAAATCCCTTCTATCATGAAATAATACATCACACTCTTTGTTATTGCTTCCTCTGATTAAAAATTTAAATATTCTTCGACAAATATATCCATCTAATGAAGCTCTTCAACCTTAGTCATATTATTTATGTAGTCTTTCCCCCCATTTTCAACAAAACTAAAGGCCCCTCTTTTATAATCTATATTATATAGATGAATAAAAAATAATTTGAGTGAGTGGATCCAATAACCACACAATTTCTGTGTGTGGTTTTGAATAGAATTTGGGTGAGGGAATATGTTTCTCAAACATCTCCTAGGTCATTATGTTTTTTACGATATTCAAAACATTTAATTGGTTTGTATCATACTCCAACATCAATGAACCATTCTCAGCATTCTAATTTATGAACGAAAACTAGATTTTAATTTTATACAACCTTGAGTAAATGGTTGGATTTTTTCTTTTGTTTGTATAATATTTATTATTAAATTTTATTTTGATAGGTGACTTTATTTCAACTATAATATCGATAATTTGTTCATACATCTATAGTAGTTGCATTTAATCATGAGATACCTTAATAAGTTCACCTTATATAGTGATTGGTGTAATATAATAATGTTTTCTTATAAAACTGTGTAATGAAATGGAATAGGAATATCATGGACACATTCCAAAAGTGTAAATTCCTATAGAAAAATAAAATACATAGACTATCAATCTATCTGGGGATGGCAGGTTTTGCTCATGTGAACCGGATATTCATGTGAATTTTGAAAACCATGATATATGAATGATGTTAATCAATAATTATAATTTTATAATATACTTCATATAAACCATAATGATTCACTGTATCCCAAACATAACAAAAATCAAATTGATCAATTAAATAGGTATCACTAATTCACAGGATTTGTGAAATCATATTGAACTATTTGATAAAAAAACATAAAATAAATTATATTATATGTATATGATAACTATATTATTTAGTATCACTACATTTAATTAAATTCCCAGTAGAGAATATTTTGTGGCTATTGAACACATACCAGTCATTTATTCTCAGCTTTCATCGACTTGTTGGTGAATCATCTTAATGAAAGAGTAATATTTCTTATCTTATTCAAGGACACCAATAATATATGTCAATGTTCTGATGAATCATCATAATATCTATGTAAATTTCACATATCAATGGATGTGAATCCCCCGTAATCACCTAATGCATTCTCATTAGGGTAACCACATGAGATAAAATAAATATAATACCATCATTATACTAGGACTAATATTGTGGTTGATCCAGATCATATATATTATCACCTACAACCTAGAGATATACGTATGATATATAACACTCACTCACTATTAGGATGAGAGAAGAGTTAATACCAAAGGACGTGAGGGCAACTCTACTATGACAATATAATGAATCAATATGTTCCTCCATAAAAATCCATGTAAAAAAATAATTCTCACCTCCATTATCACTATATATTGATTATTCCAACTCATTTAGTCAACCATCATATTCATATTATCTGGGTTATCATTTATCTTAATGTCATAATATTTATGATACTTGATCAACCATCCCTACAAATGGTTCATATCACACAATGAAAGGTTATAATTCAGGATCGACTAATTTTTATACACCAAAACCGTATAAAAAATATAGTTACACAAACATCGTAGCTCATAAACTAATGAAAACTCATCTATTTTCTCATTCGAATTGTTCCAGTAATATAGCCCCAATATGCATTATCCATAAGACACTACAAAAATGTCCTATGCTGGAATGAATATATGACCAACCCATTCTATAATAATATGAAACATAATCAAAACATAATTTAATTATTTATACAAATTGTTATACTTCCTTATATATTCAGCTTCGTTTAGGTTTGTAGTTTTGAATTATTATAGAATTCATTCAATAATATAGTGATTTTTTTTGCACAATATGATTTTTCCAAAAAATAGTGATTTAATATTATACACTAATTTCATTGAAGACAAATTATTGTAATTTTAGTTGACTATTTAATGATAAAATATTAACCATTATAAAATTTATAGTCATCCCTAAAACCACTTGAATATATTTTAATACAATGGATGAGGAAAACAATGTTTAATGAGGGATATAAAACATACTAAATCTTATTAGTCTAGTGAAAATCATTAAAACCAAATTGAACATTTACCTTTTTGAAAATGAAACATTGACCTATAAAATCAGTGATTCCCTCGATTGAGAATCAATATTTATAAAATTAAATCATTTGAAACCCATTATGTTTCTTAGGAAAGCACATGAAGGCATTATGAGTCACATGGGAAATCATAAAAAAATTCCATTGAAATGTTTACAATTCAACTATAAATATTAATTACAACATAAAATAAAAATACTTCCATAAAAAAACTTTTTTTAGAATAATATAGGTATCATAAAAAATAGTATCAATTACTTCTATATTCCCATGTTTAACCCATGTCATAATTACTAAATCTTAGTTAAATTTATAGGATTATCCAACCCTATTATCTAATAAAATTCTCATACTAAGACTACATCAGTACAGAAACTAATTAGAGAGATATATCATGATCAACCATTATCATTAACTATATCATTTTACCCTTTCGTCATGTATAGGTATCAAGTACCATATAATGAACCAAAAATTTATAATTCTTAACATTTTCATTATCAAAACACTAAAAACACATTTGAACACAAAATTAAAACACTTATCATTTTTTTCATAAACATAAGGAGACATATCATTTTTATTTGTAATATTTGAAAATTGAATATGTAATGTCTTAGGTTTTTTAGTCAGGTTTAAAACCAATGTCATTTTGAACTTTTCAATTAGTGGATATGTTATTGTTTGGTTTGATGATCGAAACTCAATTCTAATATTTTCTATGATCTAATGTCAATTATGAGAGTTATTATGGGTTTATATGATAGTATTGGGTCATTAAATGGGATTGGGGAGTTCATCGAGTCATTTGGTTTGGTTTTGGGAGTGTCATAGGCGAAATGAAATGATTTGAAATTATAGGTCATGGTGCACAGTTTAGGGGAAACCGTGTAGCCCCTTCTTGGAAACCATGTGGACCATTTTTTATTTGGGGAAATAGTTTGTGTAAACCATATGAGTGAGTCACATACCTATGAGTGGTTCTATATAATTTATTCAAAATAATTTATCATGTTTTGAGCATGTTTTGGTCCAACCATACATATTCCATGAAAAGGTTCCCTTTTAGATATTAGCTTCGCTTTGTAACACACATGTTTTCTACATGGTTTGGAAAATTTTGGAGCCTTTACATGTTACATTTTTAATGAATTTATTTATATATTTTTTATTTTTCTTTCCCTTCCCCTCCTTCTTCTGTGTTAGCATGCACTATATAATTTGAATCATCCTCCTCCTCTCCTCCACCAGTTTAGATCACTCATCTCCATCAGTGGTCTATTCATCAATCCATAAAATGATATAGATTTTCCAAAATAATGCTTATCCCATGAACGCTTCTCTTAATCATGGTTTTCTACTCATGTATCAATATTTACATTAGATCCATTTTCAAGTAATATTACAAAAACATATATATGTGTTAATCATCATCAAATTGGAGGTTGATATGAGAAGTTCCTTTGTCTACAAATCTATGGTACATGGTATATAACTTTATTTTCTCCTGTTCATTTATTGGGAATAAATTAAATCTTTCATTTTGTGTATTTTTAGAATGATATAATTATACATCATTCATTAAATCAAAATTACCATGTGATTTTATTGGATGTTATTGGGCATGCCAGTACCTATTTAGGATGAGAGAGTTCAGATTTGAGGCCATATCTTCTTTGAGAATTTTGATTGGTGATTCTAAAATCATTTTTATTGAAATATTTTGATTAAATTTTATTTTTTTATCTCTTTTAGGTTTGATTAAATGAATATATGTCGTTGATGGCCTCTTTATATAATTTTTGTAATTTATAGATTGATCATTTCAATCTATTTAAATTTAATTCAATGTTTAAGATGTTTTAAATTGATTCATATGTGTCTAATCATTGAGATTTCATATTCTCAGACCCATGGGGTTGTGAAGTGATTGGCTTGAGGTTGGGATGGAATGGTCATCAAGTTTGATTTATGTTGATCACTAGTTGGTCTTGGCCTAGATTTCTTTAACTTTTTATGAACACAAGATAGGGAATCATGGATGTTCGATTGGGGAGGCAAGGTCATTAGGCTGGGAAGGGAGAACAATACATGGTTTCCATGCCCATTATATTTGAGAGAAATGGTCATAGGGTCACGTGATGTGGATTGGGGTGGATTAGATTCATTAATTTATGAATTCCAGTAACCCATGATGGAAATATCACCAATTGATTCATGTGCACATATGTGTACTATGATGATGAGAGTGTATTTACTTCTCTGGTTGGTATAGGCCCTCAATTGTTGTGGCATAGTTAATATTGTTTTGGGTGTAGATTTCATAGAAAGCCATGTGGAAGGTGAGAAACAATTAGTTGATAGGAGTGAGGCTACCCGGTAGGGGGTAACACTCACCATGATTGAGATTTTGGGCCTAGGTATTTATTTTTGGACATAAATCATTGTTTATATGGTTTTCATGCCAAAAGATGATCTACGATTTCGAGAAGGGGTCCCTGTGACCTGGATACTATTACCAGGGCTTGCATTCAGAATGTTGGGACTATGTAAGACATGATGTATCAAGTGACACGCGTTAGCAGGTTACATGATTTTATGTGGAACCTAAGGGTTCACCAATAATGTAATACATCTAAGGTTCCTTTGTCCATGGTGCAAGGACTCTCTCTAAAATTATGATTTCAATGTTGGAAAAATAAATTCGCGCATCATGGTGGTTTTGAAATCTGTAGGGAGATTTTTGTTTATTTTCCTAATTGTGATACTATTTATTTTTTATATTTCATTTGTGTTTAAACACTTTTTCTTTTCATTTAATATTTGTTAGTATCCTACTAGGATTCATCCCACTCACTACATGAGAACATTTGGATGTTTACTGACTTTATGAACCAACCTATCGGTAATGGAGCAGACTCATGAATTTTATCTTAGAAGGTACATTCATAGAGTGTCATGGAACTTGAGTTCATTCCTAGATAGAGTTACATTTAGATTTTATTTATGTTTCATCCTACTTTTGTATATTATATATTTCTATAGTGGTTATCCATTAGAGCCCTTGGTATATGGACATGAATAACCTGTTATGTAATGCAGAATTTGTTTGGAACATGATATATAACTCATTATTCGGAGCCTAGAACCCCATGTATGAGTGATATATTGAGTTTCCATGGATGGGAACTGTTGTTTTTATATTTTTTCATATTACATTTTTATGGATTCATCAACGGTGGATGACATGGAATGTGAAGTTATAGGTTGTGATATGTGTCCCTTTATTCATTGAGGTATGTGATGGGAATATATATACATGGCATGGTATGTCAAGGGGGTTATGATGCTTGTGTTCTCTTTTATTTTAATAAACACATTTTATTGTATTTTAATTTTATAATTGCATGTATTCTGGGTAAATTGATCATACCATATGCTAAATATCAAACGTCGTGTGAAAATGAAAAATTCAATGATCTAAATGATTTTGTAATTTGAGATATGATATGTAATTAATATTCCAATCAATATATATTTTTATAACTATATCTAGCATGAGATACGTGCATGGATCATATACAAGAAGGAATGTACTCTAGTGTAGGTGATGTTGATCACTAGGATTGGGTGACTCGATCATTGGTTGGAGGAAATTATGGTTGTAATGATTGGTGTGGGCCAGGGTAACTTTGATAAATAACACTCGTGAGGGCGGGTAAACATCCTTGAGGTTGTTGTTTCGGGGGAATTTTTGTTATAGGCGAGAGGAAGGTTAGTGGGCTGATGATTCCTTTTTACACCATTCTATATATATGGTCACACACACACATGTATATATATATATGGGTCTTCATACAACTTAAAGTATTCAGAGGGTTCCCACTTGATGGGTATGACGATGCATCAAGAGGGTGATGGTACAGTTCCATGGGAGCACAGATAGTTTCTGACCCCTAAGGGTTAAGTAGACCACGAGCCATTGTAACATGCTTAGTTTTATGATACATTACTAGAAGGTCACATGGTTGAAAAGATATATTTTAGTATGTGGCGTGATGGGAAGCCTTGCTCTGGCCCTGTACGTGTCTTGCAGGGGATAGATAGAGGTTCCCAGGGAGTGGAGCCCTCAATGTATTACATTACGTGGGAGTTCCAATCAAAGAACATGTTTTTTTTCTTGTAAGGGGTGGACCAAAGGTGGAGAGAATTTGTTAGAAATAATGAGAATGATATTTAAGTAGCTTGAGATTCCTCTAGGGAGGAGGGTCATGCTAGTGATTTAAATTCATAGTGGGCCAGCTAGAAATTGATGGGATGTGCAGGTTTAGGATTCCAGACATAACAGAAGGGCCTGTAAGTACACTGAAGCAAGATTCTTTGAGAAAATTTTCCACGAGATGTTGAGAGTGGAGAGAGATCTGAAGCTCTTGATCCATCCATATGGTAAAATGTTCGTCATGGACTATGCAGCTACCTTCATTGAATTGTCTCACTTCAAACTAGGTATGTTAAGTGATCAAACCTTGAGTATTAGGAACTTCATATATTGTTCATGAAATTCTATTAGAGTTCATGTAACAATATTTAGTCTATCCTTGCTCTTAGAGGTTGTAAATCAAGAGTTTAGTGCCGTAGACAACATAACAACTATATACTTCGGGATCTAGGAAGTGGTTTCTGGTGATAGTTCAAATGGCATGAAATGTTGCTGGGATGACATCCCACTAGGTAGTCATTCTATGGACTCAACTAGACCACATCAGAGTGGATCGTCTGTTGTTTTATTCTATTTGGGATGCTTGGATGTGCACAGACTCAGTTTAATCAACCTCTTAATGAGTTTCGAGCATATGTATATGATGATTACCTTGATAGGTTCTGTATTAAGCCTTCATAGATAGCCGAAAGGAAGGGACCAGGGAGTAATCAGGCATCAGGAGTTTGTTGGGGAATTTTGTTGGATGATGGAAGCCAATGATCAACTGTCTCTGGAGGACGTTGTAGAGATAGTGGGAACCCGTCGTAGGGTTAGTGGCTGGTGGATGATGAAGCATCATATGGAGGCTAGGACTCAGGATACTGTTTGCCAGTCCAAGTGCAGAAGGTGGAGATACCAGGGAATGTTCAGGCCGGTGAGCTGGATATTGTCAAAGGTCTTCCATTGTCATAGTTGTGAAATATATTTTTTTCTTTTAGCATGGTCTAATGAGTCATGTCTGTTTTGAGAGCACAAGGTGCAAAAGTTGTATAGGGGAATATGACATACTAGTATTTATGTTGGAACCAACTGTGGTGAGGGATTATATATATATATGAGATTCTTTTCATCAAGAGAATCTTTGTATTTGTGTTTTAAGATTCATAAGTGTCGTGTAATCTTAGTGATGTCGGTAACTTGGGGAACCTTGGGAATTGGGGCATCGAGGATCTAGTGATTAATTGAGATGTGATGCACATGTTTGTTTTCAACATCAATGGGATGAAGGACCTATTTTGTTTTATGGGTTCTGTGGCCTTATGGTGGGGAACGATGTGGTAAAATTCTTTAATTGGTTCCTGAAATATTTGGAGAGAACATAGATTGGTGTAGGAGTGATGATGCATCATGATGAGAGATCATATCTAAGAATTCATTGATATAAAATTCTGTGATTTGAGATTTGGGTTGGATTATATCAGATTTGGTGATTCTTTTTGTGGGATCCCTCACTATGGTAATTGAATTATACTCTTGGGTCTAGGTTCTTCATGGTTTTATGTTATCGCGATGTATATGTGCAGTACCATCTCTAGGTTTTTTTGATATCTTGTGGAAAACATTGCATATGTGGGGAGATTGTAACATCCCAGATTTTTTATTCTTTTAAAACAACTCCTATTTTGATTATTTCAATTAGTGGTTATGTTTATTTTTTGTATGATTGGAAATCTATCCTAAGAGTTATTTTTTCTATATAAGATTATAGTGTGTTAGTCTAGGGTCGTAGAAAGTGCATTGTGTGTTTCAGTTCTATTTTGCGGCAATCGAAGGGAAATGTTCTTATTTTAATTTTTCGGTCATGGAGTATAGTTTATGGGAAACCATGTGGGCCCTTCTAGGAAACAGTGTGACCCATTTTTTATCTAATGAACGATTTGTATAAAACCTGTTAGTGGGTTTTATGTCCATGTGAGGAGATATGAAATTTTTTAGAGGTATTACTCATGTTTTGAGAAAGATTATGTCAAACCCTGTGAAAGTTGTACAAATGTTCCCCTTTGGGTAGAATCATTTCACTATACAATGGACACTTGCTGCATGGTTTTATTAACTGTGCAGTTAAACCATGTGGCCTGAATAGGATTATTTTCTAAAATTTATATTTATTTTATTATTATTTCAATTTATTTCCCCTAACATAATTTTTCTCCCATATTATGCACTACACAAGAGAAAACCTCCTCCACATCTCTCCCATAGAGTTCGATCCATCTTCATTGTTGGTACCCATTATATGATATGTCTGGGGGTAGAGATCTAACTCTATAAGGATAACCCCATGGACCCTTCTATTCATCATTTTTTTCACCTCACAGACCATTTTTTCCATCAGAGCCAATTTAAGGGAATATGACGAAAAGTCATTTATACGTTAATCCACATTGAATTGGATCATGATATCCGACATCCCGTTGTAGATATTGGATTAATTATTGAGTCTGATCATGGTGTGAGATGCATATTCCCTTTCTCACTCATCTATTTTCATTTAGATCATATATATATGATGTTGGCATTCATTTCACTCTTGACTTTGGTTTACATGACTAATTGAATCATATCTTCTATTGATCCCCCATTTATTATCTAGATTCCCTACAAGGTATGCATATACTCACTCTAGCATGGTATTTTCCCACACGTTATTCATCATATGAAGTTTTAGGATATAACATCGATGATTTTGGTGTATCTTTAGGATAAATAGTAACATATATCACATATGGTCATCAAAATTCGTGACTATGAATTATACACATTTACATTTCATTATTTTAGTTTTTTTTGGGTTGGGAAAACATTTCTATGTGGTCGTGTATTTTTTTACGTTTTCCCTTTGGATTTAATTTTTTGTACACATATGTATCATATTGAGGATCGAGAATTAATTGTTTTAGTGTTAATGTTATAACCCTATTTATTATTCATCTGAACTATTCAATGGATATGCTTTTGTTTGTGAGTACAAATCTATTAGAAAATGCTTCTCATTTAGGTTTCATCTATTCTATGCTTATATCAATCCCATGACCTATGGATGTGGGATTTGGGTTGAGGTTTCATGAAATTTTATTGAGATAATAGACCATAGTGGGTTGGATTTTTATTGAGTGGAATTATTGTAGTTCATTCCATCAGATTGTTTTTCATGTTTTCCCTTATGTGGAATGGGTGTTATCTATAGACATATTGTTTTTGAGAGTGAATTGTTGCTTTCTAGACAAGGACCTATTGTTCTTGTGGTAGAAAAAATATTTATTCTATAGGAATATAATTTTTTTTTGATTACTCTCCATGCCAAGATATTCTTTTTAGAGATCAATGGTGCATGAATTAAATTGGATTGAGACCTTTTACTTTCCTTCATGAGTTATCTACACTTATATAGTTACTCTTTTACAATGGAAGGACGTGATATCTTTCAGGATACCTCTATAAATATAGATAGCTAGGTTTATGATTTATAATCATAACGAATATCCAATAGGTGGTAAGGCCTCAGTTCAGGATCCATATCATGAGTTCATTCCTCGATGTGGGACATTAAGAGAACAAATCCTTCCAAGAGATATATTATACCAGTAGGGAAGGCTAAGGATGAGAATAGTGATAGTGCACTCTACCAATAATAGTTCTTGAGGATAATGAGAATAGGTGGTTAACTAAATTACCATGATGTGGAAGATTATATTATGTTAGAGATTCAGGTATTACTGATCATGTAGACTTTGACCTTCCATATCATTTCTTGGGTATTCATGTTTTTCCATTGATTATATGGGTGTTGATAGAGTCTATCCATAGATACAATTGATTAGGAAAGACATTAATATACCTAAATCCATCATATATTTTGTGAAGACTATTACCAATCATTAATCCACTGAATTTTGATTCAAGTGTTTTATGAGTTATTGTACAGTTGAATTTTATTTTTTAATTATAACATGATATTGAATGACCATTCATGGTACTCCATCAATATTATGTGAGATGATTAAATTATGACTTGGAATTTCGAGAATGGTATCTACAGGAAAATCCATGCTAGCATTTTCACCATATTTATTCAAACATATAGTTGAGTGTTAGGGAAACTAATGGGGACATGGATCTTCCAAATTGGTGGAAACTAAGAAGATGGAGTATTTAGTAGGAATTATGTGGATAAGTCATCTTCAATGCCTAAAATTTTCTATCATAAGGATAATTAGATTAAATTTATTCTAATAGATAGTCTTACTCACATGTAAATTTAGTGTATGGTTTTATTATAGTACTACTCCAACCAATATAAGGGTGATGATATACATGTGAATATCAAGGTATATTGGAAAATTATTTCCATACATTACATGACAAGGAGAGAAGGTAGTGTGTGGATGGGTCACCATGGTAGATTTAGAACTGTGATCTTGGTTCTCCAAGGCATGGCTAGGGCGTACACCCAGAGGTGGATCCTGTATAGGAGTATGATATTCTCTTAGGGAAGGATATTATAGTAGAGGTTGATGTTATAAGATACATTAACCACCACACCCAGAAAGTCCATTCGATGTTCAATATGTTGGTGAACAAGGTCATCAGAAACTATATTCCATTAATAATTATATCACTAATGCACTAAAATAATAGGATGCCAAATATTTTTATTTAATATTTTATATAGTTCATTTAGACATAGGTTTATGTCACACCATTATTTTTCATAGACCATTGCAGATTTCCAAAGATACCCTTTGAATCCATTTCCCTGAAACCCATTCTAGATGTACATAATAGGTTCAATTTATTAATATTTCAAAAATTTTGGTATTGTTATCCATTGTATGATGGATAAAGTTTCATATGGTACATTCTTATTCTTCATGATGAAACCATATGAAATCCTCTCTAGTATATATTTTTTTTACACAGTTTGAGGACATGTTTCCTTTCATCATAGGGTTACCACATGCCTTCAAAATGATGGGATGGGATTTACTTTATAGGAATGAGATATCTCATGGAAGAGTGAGTGGGTCATTCAAGTGTGAGGTATAATCCCATCATCTATTAGTTGAAGAGTTTACCCCTTGGTGCTGTAATATCTTCAAGAATATAGATTCATTTATTAGTTCATGAATTTAATGGATTCTTCCATGGGAAAGTCATGAGACTACCAACACGGTGGTAGATGGATGAATACATCAAAATTAACCATTAGACCGTAAAAATATATTATGTTTTATATTGAATTTCCCCTTATTAGCATCATGAGTAGATGGTGTAGATATAATCCCTTTTAGATAAGGTTTTTATCGAACCCGGTGCATCCCCTTTGGAATGTCAATTTTTTAATAGGATGATTAGATATTACAGATATTTATAACATATAATATCCTAAACTAGATAATTATAAAAAATATAGAACCCTTTCAAAGGATTGACCACCATATTGATCATTTATGATTCATGAGTTGGTTCATGAAGATCGATGTCTTCTCTGGTTATACCATGTTGATAGTTCGTGAGGATGATATTATAAAATAAAATATGGATGTTACTATAGATAGTATGAGTTCTTTTTGATTTATTTGGGTGATGAATTCTCAAATATGTCCTTTGATTTGATGAATTATATCATTCCTCTATTCCTAGACTAATTTGCAGTTGTGTTCATTTATTACATAATCATATAATGTATATCATTGGACGAGAATTCAGAGAAAATGAGGATGGTACTAGACACACTATTGGTGAAACAACATTATTTTAAACACTATTTGATTAATTTATGTATATGTAAGGATCACTTAATGGAAAATTCATAACTAACCATGGATTAGCTATAAAGTAGATGAAGATTAATGTGGTTCATTGATAGGATCCACCTAATATCATATAATAGGTGGAGGGTTTCCCTAGCAAGGATGGGTAATATTGGTTATTCATGTCATAATTATCCATGATTACATTACCATTGGCCATAATGTTGAAAAAGGGAAGCCATTTATGTGAATTAACTACTGTAGGTTGACTTTGGGGAGTAAATGATGAGGCTGAAAACTGATCCATTGTTGATACTACTAGAGGACAGAGTTGAATACCTAGTGTATTTTGATTTTTCATGAGGAAGTATTTACTACATGTTGATGAAGGGGTATTTGGTTTTGTTTTGAGAATGTTGATACCCCATGAGAAGAACTACACCACTCATGCCCTAGTGTTTGAAATGGTAGTATTGTATTTTGAGATATGGAGGAACTAGCTTCGAGGAAAACATCTTATTATTACTCAAACCTTGGAGAATCAGGTATATCTTTGAAATGAGACATATAAATCTAATACATAGGTATTGGTTGGAATTATTGTTGGACTATGACTTTTAGAATGCCTATACTCATTTGAAAAGATTTTTTTTTGATAACCTTAGTAGGAAGTCCAACACGAATTTGGTAGAGGATGCATCTTAGAAGTTGGTTTCATTTCAACTGATCCTAGTAGAGGAAAAGGGTGAAGATATTCTTGATTCATTGTTGGCGACCTAGAAACATATTTAACATGTGAGTGAGGCACAATTGGGATAAATCAACTATTATATTATTCATAGTATTATATTATATGTAGATTCCATGGATGGATTTTTTGAAGGGGGTAACAAATATTCATTTACCAGAGAATGATGGTGGATCTGATCCCTATATGAGAGGAGGGAATGTTGGAGTTCCACAATTCTACTTGGGATTTCAATCTCATTATATTGAATATGTATAGGGACTTTATGTAATGGTTTTATGGGCTTTCATGATGCATATTGTAACTGATTTTATCTCTGGGTGTCTTACACGTCAGTAGGTGAAGGATAAGAACTACAGTTTGGATTGTTTGACACATCCTCGAGAAATATCATAGTGGAAATTTGATATCATGTAAATATAAAATTTGATAGGGATTTCGTGGACAATGATATTCCATGATTCCATAGGGGTGACAGTTTACTAACTTGCATAGTTTTTTTCCATTAGAAAGCACAGTATAGTAGAAATTATGGGATAGTTATACATCTGTGATATTTTATTACTTCATGGGGAACCATTGATTGTAATATCCAAATATGATACATGATTTAAATCATGGTTTTGGAGAAGGAACTAGTATCAATTTATGACCCATTTATAGTTGAGATTTTCCCCCCATGGACAGATAGGAAGACCGGGCACACTATCCAAGGGTTGGATTATATGAGATTTAAATATGTTTTTGAAATTAGATAGATCTAGGATGATCACTTCAAATTTTAATAGTTTTCATATAATAGTAGCTATCACTATACAATAAAGATTACACATTTTGAGGAAATATCTGGGAGACATTGAAATTTACCCCTAAGTTGGACATAGATTAGTGAGACATATTTTTTAGAGATGATGCAAGAGGAAAAAGAGAAGGTCCCAATGATCTGTGAAAAGAAGATGAAATCCACTATTATATAAAAAATCAACACTATGTTGTGGGACATTTTATTTTGAGTATGGAAACAATGTTTTACTATGAGACCCCCCACTATAAGGATTATAGTGTTTTGGATGGGTATGAATGAAATATCTACGGTTTATATGGCTATTTTAGAACAATTGGAGGTTTGGAGAGGATTCTAATCTCATAGACCAACCTCCATTTTTGGATCTGTTGTATTATTTATTCCATTTAATGCAGCTCAATAGAAATGCACATGATACTACAAATGAAACATACTTTGTGGAGGCATACATCATGGATGGATACAACATCATGAATTACCAAATGGAATGTTAGGACTAGTATGAGATGATACTATGAAGATGGACCATTCTATTGGTTTTTCATGAATGAAAGAGATAATTCATGAGATATATTGTTAGTCGGAGAGTCAGATTCAGGCTCACAATCCCAAAATTTTTTGTTTATCATGTATTATTTGGGGATAGAAATCATTAAAAGTGGATATAATGTAGTGAATTGGTTTTTTATTGTAAGAATCGAAATATATTTTGAAATTTTTTATGTACTAGTAATTAATATTTCATGATATTCCATGTCATGGTGTGACTAAAATATATTTTATAAAAATATTAAATATATAAATATCATAAACATGTACTTTTATTGATAATTTAGAATAACTACACAAATAATCATCAGATTGAAAATCCAAAAATATCCTTGAATATGTAATGTTAGTCTTACCATAAGTGTTAACAAATATTGGTCTTTTCTATTTTAGGAGAGATAGTCAATGGAAGGTTTGAATAGATGATTATTTAATTAATTAGTTTAATTAATCCATTTAATAAACATAAACTCATTTCCACAATATAATTGCATTTATTTAAATTCATTAGGGTTTTTCACATAACCCCTTGAGACATGATAGGATAATTAAGAATTCATCATTGGATAATCATAAATCGACGATGAATAATGATCAGATTGATGTTGATCGAGGGGAAGCAAATACAACGGGTCTTATCTATCATTGGAGAACACCTTCTTCTATAATGATTTATCTATAATCGGGGAAGGTAATTTCATTTTGGGTTTCAACTAAATTTTACTAAAATATTGTTTATCATTTTTATCTTCTTTTGACCTTTGAGAATTTTTCTTCATATGATCCCTATAATTTATTTATTATAATGATCAATTATAATTATTCCAGTGTTGAAAATGTTATCAAACCTAGTAACCCTGATTTACAACCATCATAAAAAAAACATGGCCAATGATAGAATACTTTTTTATACATTTTATACCAATTGTTTTTTTTATTTCATCACCATTACCCTATAGTGACAATGAATGACATTTTCTAAATGGTTTCATCCATGATTGAACCCTTTGATTCATGGTAATTGTGCATATGAATAAATGATTATAAAATTGAGGATGGATTGAGATGTATCATAGGTTTCAATTTATTCCCCATATATTTGTAATCTAGAGAAGTGAATCGATCGAGTAGAAGAATGAGTCAGGAAGAGTGTGGGCATCCTAAGAATGTCAGAATTTTGATTTATATTCCCTGAATGTCTAAAAATGATGGTTGGCAGAAAATGAAACCACATTGGGGTGGTCATATGGTGGGATTCACGATACTAGGAATGAGTATATAGAACCACATAAAGATGATAATATTGTATTGAAAATCAAAATACATGATGTGTCATTGATGAACACATGTCGCATATCCCCATTCCATGTGGGCATTTCTCATGCCATGTGAACATCTCCAGGGTGGGGGGGACTAAACAGTGTCCCTACTACACCTGGCTAGGACCCTGTATAGAGGAAATGGAATGAAATCTAGTTGTAAATGGGCATGTTTAGATAAATGATCATGGTAGGTACACAAGAATTCCCCATAAAACATCATAACTACCAGATCGTGTGGGTATTCCCTATGGGGTTGATAAACACTATGTGAACCCCCATAAGCATCACATATGATGCTATGTCCTCTGATCCGTGTCTAGAGGAGGAAACAGAATGGAATCATATCGGGAACACACATTGGCTATTCACCATTCACACAATGTACCCCTCTAAGAGAATCTTACACCTTTTGTATCTTCTTCATATAGAACATTATTTTATACCGTGAGTAGTCTATCCAGAACATTTATCCATATTGAACGAGATGATATACTTTATAGTGGATTTTTAAATATCATGTGGGATGATCCGTGAATGGTGAAAATTTTGAAAATGCATGATGACAGTAGTGATGAAGAGAGGTAACCATAGAGTTTATGGATGGAAAACCCAACTATGAATCTGGTTGTGCACCCTCATAGTCCTTGAACTGGTTTTATTTTCACCCCCTAATGGATGAGGGTGTGATTCATCTACCAAATGAGGTCAAAACAAATTATGAATGAGGGTTTGGTTCTTATACTTACATAGTGGATCTTTTGGATGACAAGGGTGTAGGTAACCTATCCCTTGTGTGGAACACCAAACTGAAACTTAAATGTTCACTCAACCTACTTCGTGGAAGCTCCTGATGGGATATGACATGAATCACTACCTTTGCGGTGGAAAACCTCTAACATGAAAAAATAAGGTCTGTGTCCTCTGTTAATTGAGTGAACCCCTAATACTCTACGGTTTGAGTAATCTATCTATATCTATGGAGTGGAATCCCTTGATGAAATGGGGATATTGTATTTTACCTATGGAGTGGGACCTACTAAAACCCCTCGACATTGGTCCTCTATCTTATTAGTGGAATCCTTCATTGAAATAGTGAGTAGGCCCTATAATATATATTGTTACCCATATATTATGTGACAGAGTGTCATGGTGCATGTATTCCAAAATGTTAGTGCGACATATACAGGATATGTTATGAATCAGAGATGGACCCCATAAAAGTTACTTGTAATAGACTCATCGATGCAGGCTACGCTATGAGATAAAGATCCACATTCTCTCCTTCCAGGGTTTCTTTTGAGAATATATATTATTTTTGGGATATGATTCACTCTTACTATGTGATATACTAAATTATTCAATCATATCTTTTATTGACATCGCTTCTATTTTCAGGCTGTTTACAAGATATGTTTATACTCACCATACATGGGATTTTCCCCTAAATTTAATGTCTTATAAAAAAATGGATAGATCATTGGTTTTTTAATAGATCATAGGGATTCTTAGGGGAACAGACTTCATACTTTTTCTGGGCTTTGCCAACAGGAGTTAGCCTCTCGCATAATTATTTATCATAGTTTTTGACAGTTCATGTTCTTTTCCCTATTTGGTAGCACATTTTTCCCTTATTAACAATTTATTAACCATATAATACTCTCATTTATTTCCATAGTGGTTATTGGGTTCATGGATTAACTTTATATGTTACGACCCATTTTATCATTCCTCTGAACTATTTAATAGAGATCGGTTGGTTCATAAATACTTGAACAAGAGGAAAAGACCCCCCAGCTGTTTTTTTCATTCATTGAACTTTTCACCATCCCATATCAAATCAAGGCAGGCTTGGGGTTGGGGTAGACAATACATTATCCATATAATAAAAAATTAATGATTAAATTCAAAATAATGTAAGATACTTATTTTATTATTAGAACATAGATAAACTTTTATGAAACAATGTATCACCAATGGAAATAATATATTATAATTATGTCTTATATTGTAATCAAATAATATTACATATAAAAGACTGTAAAAGCTTTATAAATAAAGTACTAGTGAAATCAAATGTGTGTCTAGAAGATAAGGAACACATAATGATAAAATTGTAACTCGACCTTTGGAATTTTAATATGATTTATAAGTCGTAAAATGGAAAAATAATTATTAAACTAACCAATGGAAGTATAAAAATAATTCTCTATCTTATAAGTGACAATATTATATAATTATATCAATGTATAAGTAAATAAATATTTAAAAAAAATTTATTTATGTTTTTGAATTTTTATTAGTCAAAAAAATTTAATTAGAATTTTATCACTAATTTTATACTTTAAATAAAAATTTTCATTTCCTAAAATTTATTCATAAATTATTTATTTGATTTTTTTATTGTGATAAGATTTTTTTATAATAAATTAAAAAAAAATTCAATGTTTTAGAAAAGCAATTTTCATTTTATGTTTTTATCAAAGTAAATAATAGTTTTAAATAAAAAATAAAAATATAATTTGATGAAAATTAATTTTATAAAATGGTTTTAATTTTTTAATAATAAACATCGAAAAATTGTTATTGATAATTTTTTTGATTTTTAAAAATACATTAGTTTTTGTTAAATTATTAAATCTAGTAATTTACGGTATAAGAAAAATAATTACATTTGGAGTCATTCTTGAGTCATGGATGATATAAGTGACCAATTTATATAATTTAAATGCACCAATTACTGTTTTTAGTCTCAATAATCATAATTATTTCTTGAAATTAGAAAGGTAATAAACCAAGGAACTAAATATTTAGAAATATCCCCTCTCATTCACAATAAAAACCACCCCTCACCACCTCTTCTCTTCACATAAATAAATCATTGTGCCTTTCCCAAACTCAAATAAAATATATTCCTAATCTAATCCACTATGTCTATGAGATCATGGTATAATAAAAACACCAAAACATATTCCCTTAATAACATCTTATTAAAGATAAATTCAAGAGGTAAATTCCACATTTCTTTTCTTTTACTTTCTTTTCATGTTCTTTTGTTTAATATTCTCCCTATACCTCACCTCATCCAAATGGAATGATATATCCATTAAATAAAATATAACTGATTTTTTTATGATAATTTAATAATTGATTATCTTATCTCCTCCCCCTCCTATAATACTTAAAAATGAAAATAGAGTCTGAGCTATGTAAATTTATCACAATCAAGAATGACAAGTTTTATATATATATTATCATATTCAAGGCATTAAATTAAACCATTAATGGTTTAACTAGAATATAATATCTATTTTATATCATATTTAATGTTATATAATACCTATTTTTTAATGATATTAATTTATATAACAAAATTAGTTCATTATGATCGAAAAACTGCAAAGTTAATCCTTGAAATTATCATTACAACATTATATAACGATTAATCCTCATACAATATTCTAAAATTAAAAATATAACCTTTTTATCTTATTTATGTTCATTATAAAAATATAATTACACTACTTGAAATATATTCCCATTTTACATGAACTTCCAAACTCTTGTACAAGATAACAAATCACGAAAACTAGAAAAATGAGGACTCTTAAATGATAAAATTGAAGATTATAACTCAATAAAAAATCCATAAATGAAGATAATAAAATTATTATAAATAAATAAACTTTAAAATATGTTTTATATTTATTAATTAATCAATATTATTTTTTTATCCTAGAAATTATGGTCAATTGAAGAACACCTTCAGAATTAATGTCAGGGATTCTACTCAAAAATCCATTATTCCTTCGAATTATTGTCTCTATCATTTACCCAAAATTGAATTTTATTTTAGTTTAGTTTTATTTTTGAAAATGATGATTATATGATTAAACCTTATATATAAAGCTCTTTTCCTCCTTATTTTTGGTGATAAGTAGGTTTTTAAAAGTTTCGCTGCTGAATTCTTCCCAATAAGCAACCCTTGTTTAAGGGAACATCACAAATTCATACCCATTTTCATTTTCACTCAATAATGAATTTTCGGATACAATTATTTTTGTTAAACAATAAATTTTATTATGAAAACCATCTTTGTTCACTTTTGGTTTTATATAAATGATTATTTTTTTCTATTTTAAATGATCTTGGATATTTTCTTTAAACAATACTAATTGTTTTAATTCCAATGTATCTTAATTTTTTTTAATGTTATCACTTAATTTTGGATTCCCTTAAAATGATATATGACTATTATTAATTATTATTGTCCATGTATAAATTAATTTCATGATTTCATGGAAACTATTAGGTTACACCTATTTATTATTATTTATGTAAAGATTAAGATAACCTCTTTTTTACAAGTGTAAATTTTTTGTTTATGTTTGATTCCTTACATATGATTATTTATGTGGTAGAAAAATTCATGAACATTTTATGATGGGTGTGACCAGATTGGGAACCAATGAAATGGGTAATGTTATTCTTTTATGATATTAAATGAAACAGTCTTGGTGGCTAGCCTTAACTCGTTCTCCTTGAGCAATAGTCTTGGTGGTTATCATGGACTCAAGCTTCTATATGTGAAAAGACTTTGAATTGTTCTCCTATTTGTGTGATGATGCTTAAATCATAAAAAATTTATCATTTATGGTGTGGCGACATTACAAAAATTCTAGTTTTATATGATCCCTTATTTTATATGTTATGATTCATTATTTTCAATCACGTTCAATACCATTTTATATCATTATACCATGATCAATAACCCATGTGATACAAAATTATTCTTATACTTATTTCCTTATCCGTATTTTTAGTTCATTACTTTTTTCATGTTATCCCAAGGTTATCATTTGAATAATAATGAGGGAAATTGAAATGTGGAGATCTTTATGATGATTATCTAATGAAATTGGTTTAGTCCCATGTTTATTGTTTTACATGCATATCCCTCAAGGATAGTTTACTTTACGATTCATGGATTATAATATGATGATTAATAATTCATTCAATCATTTAATCATATTTGAAAAAGGTCATTTTCATTGTAGTTGGAATCAATAGAAAAAATTGAGTTATTTGTCATACATGGAATAGATAACTCTAGTAAGAAACTTGTGGAAAAGACTATGCCTAAGAAAAAAACCATAAAATTTGGAAAGTATAATGTTAGTGGGTTTTCAGGAAAATAAATCCTTGTTTGGATAATATAAGTGGATGTGGTTCTGAGATAGATTTACCTAGGAGTAAAATTTATAACATGGTGTTTTGGGCCTGACTCAGGGTGACCAAGTACAAGACAAAGAGCCTTACTATTCACCTAGTTTTAATCTCCTTGGGGATATTATTTGGAAAATTTATAAATTCACTACAGACAATTATTTATGGAGATAAAAAAATCCCATAAGAATATATGTTAACAAAAATATCACCTATTACCTATATTAAAACCTAGGTAATCCCAAGTTTGGATATAATTTTTCTTCTAATTTTTTATCTTTTAACTTATGAAGTTTCTATTCATGGTTATTAGATATTTATTCTGTCACCCTAATGGAACATTATTTTTCATTTCTAATAAAATGAAATATAATAACACATTACAACATTTTATGTGTTATTAATGTGATAAATTCTCTAGTGAAATATAAAATTTGATGAGAATGGGTGCTCGAAACAATATGAAAATACTTTCTCAACTTGATCATGTTAGGAATAATAACTTGAATCTCCTGGAACACCCTTATTTACCAAGAAATGATCATGTTTCCGTCAAATCCGTCAACTGGAAAAGGCCATCCATTTTTAGTGGATCTTCCAATCCAACCACTCCGAATAGTGGATTAAATCCTTTTAAAAAATATTCTATATCCTCTACTGCTCAGAATAAGATAATTTATTGATGGTGGTCTATCATTTTGATGGGGAAGCTGATCAGTGGTGGACACTGATTTAAATATGATGTATAAGGAAGAAATTTATTCCATGAATTGAGATGAATTAAATAATTTTTTTTGAAATAAATATTTTCTCCAAACCCTCCTTATCAATATTGAAGGAGAGTTCCCCATACGAAAGTAGAATAAACAAGATTCTGTTTGGTCATATGAATCAAACATCACCAAGAATGGAAGAAACATTTCTAGCTTTGTCAAGAATAGTGAAACCATGGTGTATTACTTCTTCAATATACTAAAGAAGAATCTATGAAATGAATTTCTGATTTGTGTATTAGAATGTTATAAAGATATTTTGTGTTGTGCCATGAAGGTTAAAATGGAGATAATATACACTCAATGGTCTTGTAGGTCATATGAAAAAAATTGGAAAATGGAGTGTTTTATGGGTGGATCAGAAAATAAACTCTATGATGGAAATAAGAATGAATATACCATTTGTCAAATTTTATGGAAAAAACATTCAAGGAACTATGTGAAGGGAACCAATAAATTCTTCAAATGTTAATGGATAGGGAATTAGGCTATGAAATACCGAAGGGACATTAAGAATCCCACAGATGTGGAAGAAGAAACCAAGGTTCCAATCAATTCTCATCCATTAGTTCACAGAATCAACATCAACGAACATGGGAATTTTTCAATCCAATGTCCTATGCTGGGGGTTGTTAGAGGCAATAAAAAACAACCTTTATGGAAACATGGGAGTTCATATCATAACAATATTACTAATATGGAGGCTGACAATGATGTGGTGACATGTATGCTGGTTATTCATTCAATAATTGAGAACATACTACTTTATTTTGGTTCTACACATTAATTCATATATTGAAATATTAGTAGAACAATTCAAACACCAAGTAAAAATTTAGAGATTTAGTTTACTACGAGAATAGATAATTTGTCAATTTTTTCATCCAATGTATGTAACTCATCCTCAGTTAATGATTACATCTTTTGTTGGAGTTTGATGATATTTTGGGCATGGATTAACTATCATTATACAAATAAAACATCAACAATTGGTAAAGGGTGATCACTAATCACATCTTGAATCATCCTCCACAACATTACTTTTGTATGGAGGAGGATTAATCTCCTTCAATATCTACGTCTAATTTGTGGATATTAATTTTTTATGAGATATAATGTCTTCATCAAATGATTGAAACAATGGATATGATAATTCTTGATGATATTCCAATTGTGATGGATGACACTGATGTATTCCCAGAAGAGTTGACCGGTCATACCACTGATCATGATTTTGAGTTCTCAAGTGTGATAATTCAAATATATATACCTATATCAAAGAAAACATAGATAATGGAAATTATTGAGTAGGAAGAAATGAAAAAATCAGATATAAGAGAATTAATAAAAAGGTTTTATATACCAGGCTGCTTCAAACTAGGGTAAAGCAGTTCTATATTTCAAGATGAATGATGGATAAATTCATATATACTTTGATTATTGTTACAAAAATTAAATAATGATATTGAAAAAGTATACCCCGCCATAGATAGATGAATTAATCGATCAGTTAAATGGAATCAAATTCTCAAAGTTGGACCTTCGTCCGAGATATCACCGATTAATGGTGAAGAAGGATGATATTCCCAAGACTGTCTTTCAAACGAGGTATGAAAACTATTAGTTCATATTGAATCACATTGGAATCACCAATACTCCATCAATATTCAAGGTCATAATTAATAGAGTCTTTATTGATTACCTCATAAAATATGTTGTAGTTTTTAATAATGATATTATGATATACTCCATGAGTAAGGAGGAACATAATGAGTATTTTAACACTATGTTGAAGACATTGTGAAGGAATAGAAATGTTTAATTGTAGAGTAAATTTTAGTTATGGATGGTGGAAGTATCTTTACGGGGTATTTTATCACTACAAGACGACTATCTGTGGACCCTACCATTTCAATGAAAATTGAAGAGTTACACATTCCAGCATCTGTAGTAGATATCTAAATCTTTCTTGGTCTAGATGGGTATTATCGACATTTGTTCAAGAAAATCACAAGATTTTCAAACACAATTCCCAGATGAGTTTTAATGGAATAAAGTTTGGTTTTCTAAATAATGTGAATAAATCATTGAGGAGATCAATAGAGGCTTATCATGGTTCTAATAATCAAACTCCATACAAGTAGAGAACTCCTTTTTGTAGAAAACGACGATTCAATTCAATTTTAAGGATTTGTACTGAAGAAAATTTATGATTTTATAGTTGATGCCCAATGGAAGTTTAAAATACATCAGAAAAACTATCCAGGAAATTATTTGGAGTTCGAAATTGTGATATTTGCATTGATAATATGGAAACATTATATCTATAGGGATATGTGTGAGATATATAATGACCCCAATAGTCTAAAATATTTATTCACATATACAGATCTTAACATGGGCCAACAAAGATAGTTAAAGATTACTAAGGATTAAAATTACTCAATCCACTACCATCAAGGGAAGGGAAATTACATGGTTGATGGATTATGTTGAAAGGATCACACATCATTATCAATGATGATAACTGAGAAGGATACAATATTATTAGACATATAATGGATGGGCATGAGAGTAATTAAGTGAGTAACATCATCAATCCTTTCAAAAATTATTTCTCAACCATCCCTTATGGAGAAAATAATGTATGCACAAATAAATGATATGCAATTTATAAAATTGGTGGAAGCTATCTGAAATGGGAAATCCTATGATTTCAAGATCTGTGAGGATATAGTGATATGATTTATGTCCTAACTATGTGTACAATCCAATCCAAATATAATCAAAGTGCTTCTGAGTAATGCACAGTGCTCAGACTTCTCTATTCACCTAGGTAAAAAAAAGATGTTTTGGGATCTCTAGGAGAACATTTGGTGGGTCTATATGAAAAAGTAGATCACTTAATATACAAAAATGTTCCTCATATGTCAGCAGGTGAAGGATGAAGGAAAATTTATAAAGGGACGATGAAAAAATTGTGTATTCCAACATGTAATTGCTACAACATCCCCATGTAATTTGTCACTGGATGTCCGAGGATATCAAGATTTAATAATTCTATATGGATTATTGTGGATTGGATAACAGAAAAAAATTTATTTATCTCATTTCGAGTGGACTTACCAATAGATCAACTTTCATAAATATGAATCAATGAATTGGTAAGGCTTCATGGTATACCATTTTCTATTTTATCCATTTTAGATATAAGATTAGCCTCTATTTTTGTAAAAGTCACCTGTGTGATCTAATAACTGAACTGAACATTAGTACATCTTATCAACCAGAAACTGATGGCCAATCTGAGGAAACTAGTTATACACCAAAAGAAATGTTCATAGAATGTTCAATTGACTTCAATGGGAAATGGTGATAATATCTTCCTCTGGTTTCATTCACATAAAAAAAATATTCCACTCGTGCATCCAAACATCACAATATGAAGCCCTTTATGGGAAAATGTATAAAACAACATCATGTTGGAAAGTGCTTAGTGAGCATAAGATAATAGTACATGAAATGTTGAATGATATAGTAGTGAAGGTGAAACCCATTTAGCAACAAATCAATGTATCCCAATGTTATAAAAATATTTACAAAGACAATATGCACCGATACATTGAGTTCAATGTTAGAGAGAAGGTTTTTCAATAAATATCTCAATGGAATAAGGTGATGATTTTCAGGTTGAAATAGAAGACAAGAGGCATGTACAACATTCCCTTCAGGACCCTTGAACATGTTAGGGTCATGGCCTATCAAATAACACTTCAACCAACCATGTATCAAGAACATGTTATATTACATGTGTCCCTATTAAGGAAGTGCATACCAAATCATTCACAAGTACTATCTTAAGAGGTGGTATAGTTAGAGAATGACATTTCTTACGCGAAGAAACAGGTGATGATCTTGGATTGTATATATATTTTTATATGAAACAAGACTACTCACCAGGTCAATGTACTATAGAGGAAACATATGTATGAAGAGGTAACCTGGGAATGTGAGGAGGCGGTGAAAGAAACAATACAAAGTTTTTTTTCATCTTAATCATTACAATGAAATTTTGTGGATGAAATTTCATAATGGGTGAAGATTGAAATAACCCAATGTTTTATATATGGAAATAAATTATTATAGTTGTGTATTATTGTATAATCACATAATATTACATATATAAAAAAATACAAACATGTTAAATTCATATTGGGGTGATTTCGATGGGGTGGACGATGCACCCGTAAGGAGATCTCGACCTAGGGTTCCCTCCCTCTTGCCGCAGCTAGCTCCTACACTGCGGATGGCGCGGCGAATCCTCCTCGCGCTCGGAGGGATGGTGGTGGACCTCCGCTGCAGTGGTTCTTCGTGGTCTTCTCTCAGGCGGTGGAGATGCTCTCGAGCTTCGGTGGTTGCCGGTTCTGGTCAGTGGGGGTAAGACCGGTCTTGTTGACGACATACTCTCCAGAGCGCTCCTGGATCAGATCTCGGTTTTGATTTCTGCTGTCCGGTGGTGTTTTTACTCGCGTTCGAGGGTCACACTCTTGTGTCAGAGGTTCTTGGGTTTTGTCTCCTATCAGGTGAGTTCGTGGGGGTTTCACTATGTCTGATGCGGTTGGTTTTCCTGGTGGCGGCGGGATATTCTGTTCCATGGATGTTTTTATTTGATTTTGTGATTTGTGGTGCGTTTTGTGGTTGGATATGGCAGTTTCGATCTGGCTTTGATTTTCTGGTGGAGGGAGGCTGTTCTCTTCTGTCTTCCTCTATGTTTTGGAATGCTTGTTTGAGGTTCTTTATTCTGGGTTTTGGTGGTTGTTTTACTACGCGTTTTTCTGTGATTTTTATCTGGCCATGGATCTTGTTCTTCTTGTCGTTTTCTGGCGACGTCGATGATGTTGTTGGATCTATTGAAGTGGGCTCCGTTGTAGTGAATGTGGTGGTTGTTGATTTCTTTCCGGCGGTGTAGATGGACGCTGATGGTCCGTGAAGTTAATTGCAGGTCCGGCTTGTCTCACCGGCGTTCTGGACGGAGGTGGCATTGGGTTTTGTGACGACTCGCTTCTCTACTTCGACGCGGATTTGATCGATGACGTGTCTGATCGAGTTCCGAGGTGACGCAACACTCATGTGATTTCATCTTTTGATGTTGATGCGTGTTTCAGGTTGCTTGCGGGGCTCGTGGCTCAAGGTGATGATGGCGGTGGAGCTGTTTTTTGATTTTTGAATTTGAAATTTTAATGTTGTTTGGTTTGTATGGATTTTCCTGGTTAATGGTTTTACTTAAACCAGCTTTGATTAATACAAAAAAATATTATTTTCAGTCAGTCAGTATATTGGGGAAAATAAAATGTTTCTCTAGAAGTTAAGGAGAACATACAGATAAAAAAGTGTCATGGACTTTTAAATGGTAATGTGACCCTTATGAATAGTAAAACATCCAATTTAACAGTAACCTCACCAATGATAGTAAAAATAAAATTTTTCAAACTTATATCTGACAATGAGATATTATTATATAATAGTATAAGTATATTAATATTTTTTAATAATATTAATTAGGGGCTGGTATTTTTGTAAGTCATAAATAATAAATTATAATTTATGACTACATTTATATTTTAAATGAAAATTTATTTTGGCAAAATTTATTCATAAATTAATATATCCATTTATTAATATTATAATAAAATTTTTTGATACCTTAATTTTTTTCAATTTGTTAGAAATGCTGTTTTAATGAAAAAATTTCTGTTTTCTATGTAAATGATGTTTTAAAATAAAACATAAAATTATCATATTTTGAAAATTATTTTTATATAATTGAGTTCATTTTTTAATTCTACACGTCGAAAACCGGTTAGGGTGACTTTTTGGGATTTTTCTAAAATAATTTAATTTTTTGGGAATAGTAATATAATCAAATTTATGCTATATGTATATAAATGAATTTTTGAGTCATGAATAAGTCATAAATGACAAAATTGTCCATTTTTATAATTAATATGCAGAACATAGTATTTTTAGACTCAATAATCTTCACTTTTTTATGGAGCAGAAAAATTTACTAATGGATTATATATTGAGAAAACTCCCCTCTCCTTTACTATAAAAACCATTCATCGCCACCACCTCTTCAAAATACTCTAAATCATTTTTCCCTTTCAATATTCTAATCAAATATCTCTATAATCCCCTCCCCCAAGTCCATGATATCTTTATCTTTTCCAAATACAATAATGTCTTCTATAAAGAGGCTGTCAAGGAAGATGAATTCAAGAGGTAAATTCCTCTTTTCTTTAATTTTATTTTCTTTTCATGTTCATTTATTTTTTTTGGTCCCCTCACATCACCTCATCCACATGTTATGGTAACTCCTGTAATCTACATATACTTGAAATTTTTTATTGTAAATTATTAATTAATCATCTCATCTTCTTCCTCCATCCTTTTATACAAAAAATAAATACGTCATCTGAGATGTGTTAATTTATCTCATTCAGGGACTATAGGTTTCCAATATCTTTTATCATCATCATGTATGGTCATGAAACAATTTTTATTGTTTAAATAGATTATAATATATTAATTATATATTATTTTAGGTTAAGTAATTACTATTTACATAGTACATTAATTTATAATACAAACTATTTTCATTGTGATCGAACTACCAAAAAATTAATCCTAGCGATTTTCATTAATATTATATCTAATGATTTATCATCATACCATATAATAAAATGAATTATATAATATTGTTATCATCATTTAATTCATTTATATAATTTAATTATAATTCCAGATACCCATTCCAATTTTACATGATCATCCATATTCTTATACAAGTGAAGCTATAAGAAAACTAAGAAGGAAAGCACTCATGAATGATAAAATTGAATACTATAGCACATAAAAAAGGATATGAATGAAAATTATAAAATAAATAATAAATAAATTTGATTTATAACTCGATCTATAAATATTAATTAATTAATATAATATTATTATCTAAGGCATTAAGATCTTGTAAAAACACCTTCACACATAAGGTAAGGGATTTATTATGAACATCTATTGTTCTTTTAGGTTACTCTCTGCCACTTTTTCTCCAAATGAAATTCTATTTTAAATTTATGTGAATAATATAAATTATTTTTATATGTTTCAAAATCATTTATCATGATCATTCCCTCCTTGTTTTTGGGGATATACATTTTCATAAAACGATCCCTGCTAGATTCTTCCCGATAAGCATGCCTGATTTAAAGGATCTTTCCAAATTCATACTCATATTCATGAGCAATTCATAACATATTTTAGTAGAAAATTATTTTTCTATTCCTAATAATTGTATTATGATAACGTAATTCAGAAAATTTTTATTTTTTATAAATGATTATTTCTATTTTCATTTTAATTTATCATTGATATTTTTCTTAATCCCTACTAAATTGTTTTTATTTCTAACATTTCACAAAAAATATTTTTTCATGTTAGCACTTTAGATTGAAATAACATATCATGATATATTCCAAATATACTTTAATAACTTCCATGTATGGTTTAATTTCGTTCATTAAGGGTAACTTTTATGTTATCCCCATTTATTATGCTTTATGTCCGTATTAACATACCCACTTGTTTCAATGTGTAATCTTAATGTTTATATTTCATTATTTATGTATAATTTTTTTATTAATAAGACATATTATGATCATGTTATGATGGGTGTGACCAGATAGTTCTCTAATGAATTAGGAAAATACTAATTTCATTAGATGTTATGTTCAATGGTCTTAGTGGTTATCCTTGACTCATGCTCTATATGCAATGGTCTCAATGGTTATTCATGACTCGTGCTCCACTATTTGCAAAGAGACTTCAATAATGATCCTCAATGTGTGACAAAACTTAACTTGTGATGATTTAATGTTCTATAAATTTTAATCATTAATATTATTCCATGATTATATGATCCCATATTTTATATGATTTTATTCTATATGTTAATCATGTTCAATAACATTTTATATAATTAGGTCATGACTTATAACTCATGTCCTAAATCATTATTCTTATGTTTATTTCATTAATAGTATTTACATCTCATATCGTGTTATTTGGGTACCAAGTTTATCCCATAATGATGTATAATCTCCATTGATTTTATGAGGAAATTATAAATATTAGATTATGAAATTAATTTTTACTCCCATGTTTTCTATTTTATGTACCTAATACTCAAATACAATATACTTTACAATCATTGTCTTGTAATATGATATTTAATTATTCATAGAATAATAAAATAATTTTTGTAAATGTCTATGGTCACTATACAATTAATATATAAAGATTATGAATAATACATAAAAATGAAACACTAGATAAATACTTATACATTTTCATTGGAAAACATAAATTGGATTATAACATATCGTACTATGTTGGTCTTTTGGGGAGATGATGAAAATATAGACATAAGGATTGATGTTGTAATGTAAATTTTGTATGTATTAGTGGATTTAAAAGGCTCAAATTGGGAGAATATGTCAAGAGAATATGACCCATCTTATAAGTGATGGGTGTAGAGGACTTGATTATTTTCAAGGATTTAAAATTACATAATGACATAATCAAGGATATGTGGATATAAAACAATATTTTTCTTAATATAGGGTTACATAGGTGAATATAATATCATCCAATATTAATTAGGATGTGATTTTAAGGCCTTATGCATTAGTATTTATATTACTAATACTATTTTAACATTTATCATGAAAAATAATATTTTACCATAGGAATTGTCCATAATGACCAAAAATTAAATTGAACTTATTAAAAAATTGATATTGATAGATATAAATATTAATTACATATTTAATGATTTAATTTTTATATTTGAAAGTGATAATTTTTATTATAAATAACCAAATCACAATAAAAATAATTTTTTTTAAAAAAATCCTTTTTAAAAGAAAGTGATTCAATACCAAAATCAATTATAATACATATTAATATGAATGTAATTATATTAAGTTATTTTTCAAATGTGATTAATTCAAATTTAAATCACTGTCAATATTAAATGATCAATTATAAAAACACGGATTCAATTGAAAATTGAATTAGAGATTGATATGTTTATAATTAACCCAAAAATAAATTTATTCTTTAAAATCACAGATATTCCCAGTGTGAAATATTTTATATTATGAATAAAAAAAGATTTAAATTTTAAAATTTGAAAATCTAGAATCAATAAATGTACCTTTAAAATGAAACCATGAAACAAAAGGAAAAACAGTTTAGTTAAAAAATAATATTCATTTTCTGATATAAAAAAATAATATTATATTTCAGGATATAATGAATATGAATCCATTAAATGAGTAATTATATATCATTAAACTGATTCATGTCTAAGATAAAAAATGTTTTCATATACTTCCCCTATAATGAACCCCATGCTCTAATTTTTCATCATTACATGAATAAGTGAGAGAATATTTACTTCAATGTATTTTATATCTCCCATGTTGCTTCTTCAATCAATTGATACATCTATAAAACAATTACATAGTGAATTGACATATTTAAATGTATAATATCTCTTATATACAAAATATGAATTACATTTTTTCTCTAACAAATATTCTCTTTCAACTGTATCTCATTGAGTTTTAAAACCCTAAATTCATCTAGTACTCAACTCTAAAGAAAGAGAAAATGAAACACATAATTTACCTAAGATATAGATAGTTTTAAGGCCACGTAATAAGCAACCAATCCAAAATTATGTAAAATTTCATAGATTATAATGAACCTAAAACATAAATTTTCCAATTTCCCAAAACACAATACACATTACCATGGTGATAATTTAAGAAACAAATTATCCCTTACCTTAAATGAAAGGTTTTTACACATGTTATATACATAATTGTTTTACTTTGAACATCCCTCATTTTATTCTGAATCATCTTTACCTTCTCAAATATCCCTTTTTTAAATTCACATCCCAATATATTTCCTTCACCAACATTTTTCCAGCACTGTTGACATGAACATCACATTCCATATAATCAACCGACTATTTCAATTTTTATACTAGAATTAAAAATGTTATTATATGAAAATTTCACCAATAAAATATGTTGATCCTAACAAATCTTATTATATATTGAGAGAACTCATTGTGTATATTTGAAATATATAATTTTCACACTATTTGTCTATAAGATTGTTTTTAAAAATATGTATTAAAATTCAATTCGGTACCCAATGACATATTATTTCTATTCCAAAACATTCAATAAACTTGGGATCACAATCAAATACAATATAGAGGGGGACTACCTAAAATATGACTATCTCATTATGATATTGTCTAGAAAGTCGATCCAAATACAACGTATCAATAATATAAATTAAATTCAATGAATCAATAATATGATAAATAGTATCCCAAATGAAGAATTGTTATATTGTGATTATTTTTAGAAATATCACTACAAAATCCATGAATATATTCCTCCATTTCCATTCAATTTTAGGAAACAGTTAGGGGATATCATTCGATTTTTTTATTTTGAATTTATCCTCTTGAAATGTAAAATAACTTCATAGTAAAATCATCAGTATCTTTCACCATTCAACCCCACCAATAATATTCTTGAAAGTGTCTACCTATCATATTGTGACACGGATTAATGAAAAATATAGAGATATAAGTTCATTCAACAATTAAATCCTCAGTTGGGAGTCAAATTGTACTAAAAATTCCATCAATATCCAATAAAACCATAATTTACAATGTTTATTTTTGAAAACATAATATTTTTGAAAAAACAACTATTTAATTCCAATCAAAAATTTCCCACGATGCAGACTTAATTATATCTAGAAAAAAAGATTTTACTAAAACCTGATGTAGAATAGAAATGGTTAGAGGATTAAAAAATTTTAGATGAATATTCAAAAAATAATATCAAAAGGATCATGTTCTAAATTTGAAATTTCTAATGATATATTAATTTTTTGACTAAAGGAATTGGGTAAATTTTTTATTTACCTAAATGATAGTGAATCATTGAATCAAAGTACATCATGAGTAGATACCATATTATTTACTACATTTTAATTATGTTTTTATGAATGTATACTTTAAAAATTTAGGGTCAATCAATATATTACAACTTACTCAATATAAATGTTCCCACCATAATTTTTAATGAAAAACCCATATCTATTAACTAAATATTATTTATTGGATAATATTATAATAGATTTTTAGTAGAAATTAATCATATGAAATTACCTTAATATTTTACATCATGAAATAATCAAGTCCCATCGATGAATAAATAATGTAAAAAAGAAATTCATGAATTTTTATTGAAAATAATTTATTAAATTTATTAATTATACAAACGATCACTAATTATTGGCATCTAATTGTGTGAAAGGTGAGTGTATCACCTCATACAATGTCCAAAAAACTAGTATGTTGGGGTACAATGAAAAATGTGACTACACATACGGGTTATATTAATCCTCGAAGACAAAAATTTCACTGCATTTTTTCATCTATCAATGTTTGTAGTAAGGCATTATGGTTATTTATTAGATCATTAAATCAGCTTATTTGTTGTCTACTACACCAAATAGGAGTTATATGAAATTAATGAATGTGGATGATAATAATCAATGTAGTTTTTGCTGAACTCATTTTAATCTTACAATCCCTACAAAGATCTAACCCATTATAAAAAGAATAAGATTCCACTATAAGAGATCATTTATACCCATTATATGCACTAAAGGTGATGATAATAGAGCCTCTATGATCATGAAACAATTCTCCACCCTGCATAAATGCCACTGTAATATTCACCCAGGGGAAATATTTATCTTTATTAAAGTTGGAGTAACCCGTAAAAATAGTTCCCCTTGGGGGTTTGTTGCTTCCATGAGTGGGATAAATCCAAAAGTATAAACATTTACAATTGGAAATGATAAAACTATAACATTGACAAATTTTTATAAAGTTGATATAAATATAAATATTATTATTTTTTAAAGAAGAATATATATCGCTTTCTAAAAAAATTTCAGTGATAATGATAAACTATTATATTTTTCAACACACATCTTTTTGAGACCGTGAAATCCAAGAAAACATATAACCCTAAGAAATATTATAGAACTCTTAATTTCTTCCACCAATTTAGTTTTAGTTTTACAAAAAATTATTATATCATTAAAAACAATATTCCACATGAATGAAATAATTTTTATCCATAAAATTAATATTTAAAAAATTATATTTACAACATACATTCATTTAATATCATGAAAACAGTCTTTATATGTTTCTAATATTCCACATTAAAGTTTCATTAATCTAAAGTGTTATCAAATAAAAATACCCACAATTTATCCATAAGCAAATGTAAAAATATATTTATAATATCCATAAATAGAGTAGGATAATTTTTTACCCTGAAATGAATAACCAAATAATTGTAACTAATTTACATATTATATAATTATATGCTCATAATTTCTTCATGTTTTCCCTTCATATGGTGATACTCTATCATGAGATAAAGCTTTGAAAAATATTATACACCCTTTATCTATAAAACATATGAATGATTTGATTAAAATGATAAATTTTCATAAAGGTAATGTTACTATGCCATTAAAATCAATGAAATGTATCAGTGAACCATATGTATTCTTAAAATATAGAATTTCATTACCCACGGTAAAGTGGTAAGATAGATAAAGAATTTATAAAAAAACAATTTTTACTCAATTTTATGTTCCATACGATATACGAGATACATTCAATTATGGGGTCTTTACATTTGATTAACATCCTACACAAAGCCAATAGTTGATTCATCCTCTTAACCAAGAATAAACTTAATATGTTCATTATGATATAAATACTTTTATTCATTTACTAATAAAAAATCACTATATTTTTTAGTCACATCATTTAAATAATACATTAATGATAAATTTCAATTCCGTATTTTTTCAATTTTTCAACTTCTTAATATGTTATAAATGTTATGAATACTTTATTATACAAAAACAAGAACTCATGATAAATAATAACTCATTAACCACTATATCCCATCTTAACATTAAAAATTAAAACCCAATCCTTACACATAATAACATTAAACATTGTAATGCGAATGAAAATAGGGTTTTTTAGAAAAAACATTCCACATATGATAACATGATGATTTTAAGAGAATATTGTTACATTTTTTTCATGATTTCTTTTAAAAAAATAATTTTATTTATTTATTATGAAATAATTTTTATTTTATTTTGAAAATTACACGATATATAAAAATTTAGGGACCCAAAATTAGAAAATTCATTAACACAATCTTAATATAATAGTAATGTACACATCACCATTTCATTTGATGGTCATGGATATAATGTAATAGAAGAATAATACATTTACAAAATGAAATATTATAAATCATGATGATTACTACCTTGTTTAACTTACATCAGAAAAAAATTAGCATGATTTCCCCACTCATTTAAATTGAAATAGTTTACTTCAGAATGATTATCTATATTACTATAAATTTACTGATTATAACCATTTAACTTTTAAAAAAAAGTTAATTTATATAGATTTAATCATAAATAAAAAATCATTAGACCATCCAAGCATTATTTAAAAAAATATCACATTTGATACATTTGGGATATTACCTCCTGTTTTCTTGGCTAACATATTCTCCATTCCTGTCTACTTATAACTTATTTCTACTGTTTTCATAAAGTGCATAAGTTTCAGGAATCTTTATATGAATGATCGCAATGAAAAACCTCCTCAATAAGATACATTCACTAGAGGCCAAAAACTCTCCTAAAGTACATCTCTTATCTCTGTAAAACTGATAAAATTTTCATTTGTGGTATATAATGGAATTTTGGCCATATGTGGACATAATCCTTGATTTTCTTCAAAAGTGTATAATAATTAATCTTTAATTTGATTAAAATATAGAAATTTCCATTCCATTCTATCTAGAATAAAATTATGAAAATAAATATCATGAATAAAATCATTATGAATTTCCACTCCATGGAATAAATCCCAAGAGTTATCATATAATTCCTCATTAGAGATGACCATCGATCAACATCACCATAAAAATGTAAAATAAAATGATTTCTCTTTTGGTGTTCTATATATCCAAAAACATAAAAATACCATCAGAAATGTATTTATCCATCCATAAACTATCATCTAGTCTAATGATCCATAGAATTGTGGTGATTAATATTTTATGTTATTCCAAACTATAGAAAATTTAATCAATAGATAATTTTATAGTAATGTTTTATGGGTTAGAATATTTAAATCCTATGTGAACATTTTTTACAATTCAAAACTACTCTCCATGAAATTCAAGGATGTATATTTGGATACACAATATCTTCTTGATTCCTTCCTACAATAGTGACATTGTTTCATCTTTAGATTCTATTACGAACATAAATTCATTAGATGAATTGAAATGAAAACCATCCAATGCTATCAGATGATAATATAACTACAAAATATGGGTTTTTAGTGTTTAATATAGCATTCTCTTACTCTATAGTGGAATCTAAACCTTAACCTGATATCGACTATAACAGCCCATAACTTAATCAGGACATAATTACATGATTTACATAATGGGTTTCAATATCATTAATTTATATAAAAAAATCATTAGTTTTTTATAGAGTTATCTAAATTAATTATAAATGATCACATAGTTCAATTTTTTTCTTCAAAAATTATGCTTGATGATTTCACCCATGTTTCATGAAATACACATTACCTTTTTTGTGATGAGTCACCATAGTGTAAATCCTAAACTTGATGAAATTTATACTCATCCATATATACTATGAAAAACATTTAAATATGATTGATGTGAAGTGAAAATATTATTAATGGATATAATAATAATAGAATCCAGTTAATCTTTGAGAAAATATGAAAACCATGGGGGGGTTTTCTTTTTTTAAAATAAAACATTGAGCACATAAATTAATAATTCCCACAAGAAAAAATAAATCATTTATAAAATAAAACATTTTGAATCCATTACCATGTAGGGGATAAACAAGTAATGAATCCTGTGGAAAACAGGAACTCATAGAATCATTCTATGGAATAAACAAACATGTCACCATTAAACATTCCTTAAAATATAAAATCTATAGACTTATATAAAATCCTTATTAAAGAATAATATAGATATATTTTAGTATCATATTCACAACTCATTTTCAATTTTTTATAACCAATTATAAAATAACTAAAGTATATTTACTTCCGTAAGACTAATAAGCCCAATTTTCACCCTCATGTTCACATTAAAAGATTACAACATTACACAATGCATTGGAGAGGAATATTGGGATTACCCATCATCTGGAGTTTTACTGGGATCACAAATAATTATACATGAATAAACAGAATAATATAATGAAATAAATTATAATAATTTACTCTTTCATCAATATACCCATTAAAAACAAATATAATACAAAAGTAAAACACATTCTATAATTGCATATCTAAACAAAGATGTTTCCTTTTTCATTAGAAACAAAAAACATTAAAAAAAATTATGTAGTGAGAATATGATATTCATGCTAAAAACATTATTCACAAATAGATAAATATTGATAAAAAATAATGGCTCTAATGTAATGAAAAGGACATCAAACCAATACATTAAAAAACATCATTTTGAAATATGGTAAAATAATTTAAAATGTCATGTACGGTAATAGTTTCTCAAAACATATTATAAAAAAGACTAAAATAAATAAAAAAACTATTTTAAAATTATTCCAAAATTATTTTATGTCTAATTATGAATATCCAATGAACATTTATAATAAGTTTGATACAAATGTTAAATAGTTTAAAACATTTAAAAGAATATTTAAAATGAAAATAACTTACCATATGTCATGTATATCTCTTTATATTCTATAAATTTTTAATTATAATTTTCTATTATTTTTCTTCATTCCAAATAAATATTTTGATTTCCATTTAATTATTATTATTATTTTTATTTCAATTATTACAATTTTTATTTAGTTAAAAAATGGTTCAGTTCATGAACAAAGATTTTATAACCATAATCAAATGGATTATTGTTCAATTATCTTCAAAATAATTAAAAAATTATAATTTTCATATTTATACCTTAAATTTACTTTTAAATCCAACCATCTAATGTTGTAATGAAAAATGAATCACTCTATAAAATTGTTGCAGCAGTCTATACGTACATGAAAATGAATGTTTAATTTTTCTACTATGTAGAAAAGAACTAATTTATATAATATATTAATTTAATAGAATGATTATTTTTATGAATATAATTTTTCATTATTAGTTCTATATTTATAATTATCCAGGTAAGGTGGAAATGAAAGTTGAATCAAATCACTACATATAGGTGGTATTCCATAGGCACACACGAGCGCCAATATAAATTAAAAATTTAATGGAAGTGTAAGATGGATAATAATACATTATATTTAATTAATAATAATTAGTTATCATATTTAATATATTATATATATATATATATATTTAGTTGATCCATCATTTTAACAATACATATAATTTGTTGATGGAATGTGAAACGTGCCACTTTATGAAGGTTGTTGTCCACACATATGGATCAATGAGGTTTTCCATTCTCAGAAGAAATAAAATGATATTTAAAGGGTTTTAATATAATAATAAATAAATAGGTATATTAATTATAATGAATGTAATATTACATCATGGTTATGGAATATCTTCATGTGGTAGAAGAAAAATTAAAAATGAAACAATTTGTTTAGAATTAATCTTATTTTTTGGAAAAGAACCATTAAAATATATTTCAAGACATCATATGATGGTCTTTTTGTGAGACTAAGAAATATAGTCTGTGGATATGGTTATTTTGAAGGTATTTGGGTAGCTATTTTTAGATTTAAAAGGTTTAATGGTTTAGAATAAGTGAGTAGAAGAGGTTCCCTTTATATGTGAGGGAAGTTTCATAGTTGTAATGATTCTATGTTTTAAAAGAATATAAAGTCTTAATCATGGGAGAATAGATCTAAAACTATAATAAATATATTATACAGTTATAAGGGACAATGTACCATAATCCAATTACAATTACGATAATATCTCATGGCATTATCAATTATATTTCACATTAAATAAGTTGTTTTACACTTTTCTATTGTAACTTAATTTTACCATTATAACAAATCATAATGAAGAAAAATGAAATTGATATTGTTAGAAAATATGATACTATTGATTGTATATATTATTTTATAGAGTAATTTTAAAATTCAATGATTGGATTGATTTATTTTTAATTTAAATTTATAAACCCAATAAATACAAACTCTAAAAAAAATTCATCTTTATAAATAAATAATTTTATAAAAAATATATATCATTTTAATTCCAAAGGAATTATATGGATTTTTTTTTTGTAAAAGTGATCTGTCTTATCTTTAAAATCAATCCATTATAAAATTGTACACATTAAAGACCAAAAAATAAATGAAAATTTTTAAAAAATTTGTTTTTCAATATTAATGCAAAAATAAATTTCTTTTGTAAAAATTATAATATTTTACCACCTATTATATTTTATATGATGAATTAAAAAATGAATATAAATTATTAAAATTATTTCTCTGATGTAGAATAAATAATATTTTAAATAAAACCTTGTAAAATATGGAAACATAATTTAGTAAATAAAAGTATTTCTTTTTCGATTGAAATTTGTTATAAATTAAATTAAATATATATAAAAAATATGAATCTATAAAATGAATTACAATAAATCATAAAGTTTATTTTTCTCTAGTATTTATCATTTTAGAACATTACATATCATAGTATATTATATACCCTTTACCAATCCACTACAGGTTCTGTATTAATGTATAATTCAACTTGCCCTTATATGGTTAGAAGGTTCTATCATAGGGATTAGAAAACTAACACATTGACCCCTTTTTATGAGGTATCAGACAGTTCATAAAACAAATGAAAATACTATACATATATCTTATATTATACTACAATTATAATGATTTTTTAATCTGAATGACTTTTTTTGGTCACTCCAATGATGGAACGAATGTATCAATCTCCAGGTACCTCGATATGCTAGACCTTGATATCAAATACCCTAAGATGAACACCTCACTAATCCAAATATGGAACATCTAAATTTTTTCATAATGTTGACATTCAACTAATTTTTTTGGTATGTTCTCTAGATTATGGGAGGCATATTCCAGCTATTGGGAGTAGATCATAATATCATCAATGAAGATGACCATAAAAAACATCTATGTATGGTTTGAATAACACGTTCATTAGATCTAAAAATAGAATCGACATGTTTTTTTAAAACTATGTATTATCAAGAAATACATATATAGGTCATACCTACTCCTGGGTATAGTATGATGACTGTCAAAATTCCTCACTAATAACATATGATAATCCCGCATTAATTGGATCATGTAGAATGACTTAGCTCCCATTATCAATTATATTAGGAAATCACATTGTGGAAAATGATACTTGTTCTTGACCATCACTTGATTCATCCATGGAAAATAAACAAAAAACTATAAATAACAATCCACATTATTGGGGAATAATATTTAATTACCCAATGGAGTATGTGATTGGGTAAATAAACTCTTCCTCCTTAATAAAGTAAATTTATACTCTCATATCTACAATCTGTATAAAATAAATCCTATATAGAGGAATTAAAATTATATATCTTCAAAGAATAAATTCAACAATGATATAAAAATTTCACTCATGTGGAAATCATACAGTGTTCTTAGGAATAAGTTCATAGAGTAGGTATAAGGAACCATCATCAAACATTTCATATTTTAATTTTTTTGAAATTGAATTCCCATTCGAGGAACTCTTTTTTTTATAGATTTATAGAATTAGAGTAGAATAATACAAATTAAAAGCATACATTAAAATTGGAAACTTATACAGATTATCATTTTTTCATCCAATAAATCCAAATTTTAAAATAAAACATGTTTTCTTTTTGGGACACATCTTTAATACTTTCGTCATGAAATATTTTTTCCCTTACAAATATGAAGACCTATGAAAAAAATTTAAAAATTTTATGTGCATAAAAATATTAGTCTGGTATATTAGAAGAAGGAATCCATTTTCCACTGAAAAAATTATAACCCATGAATAGTTATCATAAATAAATAGTTTTCACTCTTAACATGTATTCAATACATTCCTTTGAAAATATCCTCCTTTAACTAATTTTAAGAAATCAAATGATTACCATAAAACCCATAACAAGAATATTAAATACATTAAGGTACATTTATAAATAATTTTACAAGCCTGTCTTATACATCAAATAACGTTATGGTCGACATATATTCATGTAACAATTACAAATAGTATAACTATATGGTCTTTATCCATACCTAATGAATTAGATCTTATAACGTAACCAATAATTCCTTTTTCATCACAAAACCACCCATACTTAGTTTATCATGTAACAGACCTTCAAATATCCCAGTACCATTATATAATCATAACATATAAATGAATTCAATTTTAAACATTCAACTCCTAAAATTTCATTTGAAATAACAATAAATAATTTCAATGTATTTAAATAATAAATAATTTTCAAAAAACCATTTTCAAACACAAAATTCATAGAAAAGTAGAATAAGAAAATAATATTTTTTTAAACAACATTATGTCTTCTATAATAGTCTAAATAAAAAATAATATTCATGAATTCAGAGATAATTTTTATTGCAGTATATGTTAAAAACATTCCTTTTTATTTTGGAAAACATTTTAAACACTCCATATAAACATCATAAAATATTCATCATTTAAAACCGTTGAATTAAATTATAAATATATCGGAAAAGTTCTTAATATTTCATTAATATCAATATAAATAAAATTAGAAAATAATATCCATAATATTTACATGGAAAAAGAATTAATTTTTCAAAAATTCAAAGTGTCACATACAACGTTGAAAATTTATATCATAATCCAAATGAAAGATCATTATAAATAAAAACATTATATATATTTATAATAAATTAGATAATTATATGAAAAGTTAGAGTGGATGTATATAAAAATCATAAAATATGTTGTGTATAATAACAAAATATGCCTCAATGAAAGAACATTGAGGTGAAGTCCCTTATTATTTGTTCAATTCGTCATATATGTTCTTTATCATCAATAAAAACAAAAAAAGTGAATTATTTACATTCTTGAAAACTAATTTTATATTTATTATTCGTTTCATATCACCTATCACCATATTATAGTATTTGATTACTTATTTTATTTCATGTAAGATGTTTTGATGATATTCAGTACAAGAGTCCAAAATGCCTTAATAATATGTCTATAACCAAAAGAAAACATTAGTTCATCATTCCCAGAATAATACCAAGGAAATAATAATAAAATTTAAACATTAAATTTTTTTAAAAATCAAACCATTTATATATGGCCCTGAAAAATGAACAACATTAAATCAAGGAGACGATGGGTCGTACATATGCATGAGTAATGTTAAAATTTTTCATTAATAATTTTTGAAATAAAGTAATTATTATTTTACCTTTATAATATGACAATAATATCATAAATATAAGATTAATAATTAAAATATACTTATATATCATAATTGTGATATGGTGAGGAAAAATGAATCACATCGCATTGTGGTGGGGATCATTCACACGTACGCACGAACATCGTTATCATTTATTGCATGGATGGTTAGAACGTAATTCATATATTTTTTTTCATAAAATAATAACCATTTTTTTAATATCTTATTTATAAATTAATTCCACTATTATAAACAATATTGACAGATGGTAGTGGAATACAAATTAGATTGGTTCATGGATGTCAAAGTTTAAACTCTATGAAGAACGATTATTTATTTTCCCATTTTATTAAACATTATAATTCTTTAGGTAATGGTTTTAAATTATTATCAAATAATTATATTGAGGATATTGGAGATATTATATAATAATGGTTGATGAATATATGAATGAAATTTAGGAAGAAATAAGACAAATATACATTTTTTAAAATGATACATTTCTTTTGGATAATCACCATTGATTGAAAACTTAAAACCACTAATGAGGGTGTTATGACAAAAATAAGTCTATAATATTGAGTTAAGGTATTCTAGGAAGGTAATTTAGAGGATAATTTCAAAACCAAAATGATTTTTATGTGTTAATAAATAACTTGAAGTAATTCCCTTTTATAAGATAGGAGAGGGAAACACTTGGATTTTTTCAAAACATTATATTAATATAAATTGATTTTCTATTCTATATGGGTAAAAAGTGATTTAATTAAAATATAGGATGATTATGGGGAAAAATATAATCAACCAATGAATGTTAGGGGTGTTTGGAATATTTTTATAATTCTTCTCTATTTGTTTTATACTTTTTAACTCTTACAGTTATGTTGAGAAATTTACACTATGTGGGTAAATGTACATAAAATAAAATTCCAATAGACAAATAAAAAAGATTTTGATGATTTTTTTGTGCTTATACAAAAATTTTGGCTGAATATTTTGTTTTTATAAATTTTATATAATTTAATAATATATTTTATATTTTAAAATACCATTAGTGTCAATTTTGAAACTATTCATTTCATGAAATTTTTAAAAATATCATATCATTATGATATAGTAAAACCGACCCTTATGAAAAATAAATTAAATGAAAAAGTCATCCAAAATATTCAGGGATGATATAAATTATATCAATTTATATTAATTATAATTTTTTAAATATTAGGTATTTGATTCTTCCATTATTAAATCAATTAATGTATCATCATTGTGTCAATATTTAATTTAATTATTATTTCCTAAAAATTATAAATAAATTACCATGATATAGGAAAAAATATTATAATATTAAATAATATTTATTATCAATGATATTCTATTTATAAACCCATATTTTAAATACCTTACCTGTTAAAAATAGATGTGTAACTAAACTGACCAATCATTGATAAAATTATTATAACGGAATTAATTTAATTAAAATGGCTTAATGTAGACCTAAAATTTATCAAAATATGGTATTTGTCAATAAACTCATATAATTAAATGAGTACATGTTTTATGGTACTTTAATATTTTTAACATATAATTTTTATCTTTAATTACACGATTTACCATTAACCATTGTAATAAAATTTATTACTATTGTTTAAATTTATAATGTTTAAAATTAAATGTTACCAATTTAAATAATTTTTCAATATTTATTCCAAATATGGAATCCCTTTTTCCAAATTCAAAACACAAAATTGGTAGAAAATAATAAAATATTAATCCCATTGACTGGATAAGAAAACAAGTTTTAAAGTAAATATTTCAAGAGTTCACATGATTTTTAAATCTGATTTCAATATGAAATGTATTAAAATGAACTCAATTCAATTAAATGATAAAATATAGATAAAATTATACTTTAAAACCATGAATAAATATTTTATAACATTGTAAATAAATTTTATGAAAAGTAATTTTTAATTAAAATGTAATATTTTTTCACAATTCGTCTAAATATAAATGTTTTTAGAAATATACAAAAATATTAACCAACAAAAATTTCGAGGTACCACATTGAAATAATAATTTTTCAATTTAAAATAGATCCCATAAATGTGAAAAAAAACAAGATTTAAATTTGGTGTTCCATCAAAATGCGGAAAATCATCCTTTTATGAAAAATACTTTTTTTAATTTGTAAAGTATGAATTGTTCTTATATCATCTATGAAAAACACATAATATGAATTTTAATAGTTAGAGTTAAAATTTTACTTATATATTTAGTAAATAAAATCTAATTATATTATTATTTCGATTTATAAAATATTCTTGTGCACATTTAAATAGTATTTACGAAAAATGTGTCCTTTTATTTTAAAAAGTGGGTAACATTCATTTATAAATAATTTTTCACATGATATTTAATAATAAATACAGTTTTAAACCATATTTTTTATAATATAGTAAATATTTTTCTTTTCCTTCATTCTAACAACTACGTTTCAAAAATAATATTTACATATTTTTTAGTTGTTCGCTTAAGCTTGATAATGAATATCATGTATGCTGCTCAACATAGTATTTCATTTTAAAAATTCAGGATGTTAAATTATACCACTATATAATATGAATCCACCCATTTTAAAATCAGTATAAAAAACTATGGATTGAATTTTCAAAATTCCATAATTTATATCTCAATTCAGAAGAAGGATGAATAAAAAATCCACTTAAAAAGAAAGAAACAAAATCACTAAGGTCACTTGGGATAACAAATAATATGGTTCCATGGATGAAAACATTGATATGGAACTAAAAACTAACTATAGTATTCTGATAAAAATTGTTAGTGAAAATATTTAGGATAATTTTAACATTAATAAAACTATAAATTTGTGATTGGTTAAAAGGCCATGGATTTCTACAAAAGAAATGTAAATGGATAAGGTTTTTGTTTTATGTTCCATTCAATAGAGTTGAGGTATTATTTTACAATATAGAATAAGAACATTACAAAATATACATAATTTTCAAGTACAAGTTCATATATTAGTTAATTTCCACCACAATCTCATCTTTCTATCATACCTATGAGTATTTATGATGGATTATTCAAACCGGATGATCTTAATTCGACATAATTAGAATCACATAATCAACAAAATTTTAACTATATATTTATCCTATCACTAGAAATTATAATATAAAAAAATTATAAGTAAAAGATAAGATAATTCCCCAGAAATTATTAACCATTATATGATTGAAAAATACATTAGTCATTAAAATCAAATAGTAATACCTGATGTTCAAAAAAGACTTTTAAAAAAATAACTAACTTAAAAAATCATCAAATCATACTATAACTATTATTAAACCCAAAAAATTAGATGTATTTGATCAAATATTCTTCCATGATAAAATTTCTGAATTATCTCCCAACATAATCAACGACTCTTAGTGTTTAATACCAAAATTATAATTTCCTAAATCACATAGTCTCCAAGATATGATAATTGATTCCATAAATATAATGAATAATTATTATATCGCAATAATATAATATATATTTTCTGAAATGTAATATAACCACTATTCCTCAAATAAAATAAGATAGTATTATATATAAAATGATGATATAGGTTTCCAAAAATAGTGAATGTCCTCCCAAACTAAATTAATATTATAATCACCCACTAATTATTAAAATATAATAATAATGTTGTTCCAAAATTAATATTATTATTATTCCCATCATCTAAAAAAACATACTAACCAGAGACATCTTGTAGGCCAAAGTAAGGTAATACTCTATTCAATCCATTTGTTTGTGGGTTTAAAACATGCAGCCCTATCGGACATAACAGTTTTAAGCCCATCATATTGGTGATACTTTCTTAAAACTATATAATTTCTAAAAGACGATAAATAACAATAAAATAATCATATCATGTCGTGAACTCAAATTTTTTCTTATACCTTTCATTTTTCATAAAAAAAGAAATAACCCGCAATTAATGCAAATGTGAATGTCTCCAAAAATACCAATATTCACCACAAAATTTCTTATCATAAAGCCTAAAAGGTATTTATTAACATTAAAAATATAATAAACCATAAAATTATAAACTAATGATGATACCCTAAACTATTTAGAAAAAAATCATAGTCCACAAATTTCTCTAAAACACCCTCTAATACAACCTATAAGGACCCAACCTTAAATGTTACATGTTCTACTATTTTTGAAATATAATTAACATTATATGATCCATTTGATTTATAATTTTAGATCATTAGTATAAAAAATTACAAATTAAACCCGTAAATTACTAGTGTAAACTTATACTCAGTAGCTAATTTTCTGCTAATGAAAACTCATGGGAAATAAAAAATTATTTCTTTTTGTTACACATCTCCCATTCCTTTATCATGACATGTTATCATACTTTACCAATATTATGAAATGTGAATACATTAAAAAACATATAATGATAATTAAAAGATAAGTAAGGTTTATAAAAAATAATGAATCCATTTTTATATTGATAAACATCATAAGCCCTGAAACATTATCACAAAATAACACCTTTCACTTTTAATATGATCTAAATACATTCCTTTGTAAATAAACAAATTTAAGAAAAATTTTGGTAATAAAAATATTATCATAAAACTGATAAAAAGAATTAAAAATAAAAAAATGGCACTTTGGACATAATTATACATTTCACTCTTATAAATAGAATAACTATGTGGTCGACTACAATATATGTAACTATTACAAATGGAATATCCCTTCGGCCAACTTCCATACCCATTGCATTGTAGGGTATAACATAACCACCAATCATTGGTTTATCATGGATCCAACCATACTTTGTTTATTATGTAACATCCCATCAAATGTTCAAGTATTGTTATATAATCATAACACATAAAATATATCAATTTTCAACATTTCACACATAAATTATCATTCCCAATTATAAGTAATAAATTAGTGGTTTTAAATAATCTATCCATTTGGCTACAATTTTTAATAACAAAATACACAGAAAGTAGTAATTAGAGATATATTTTTATTTTAAAAACATTTGTTATGTAAAGAAATCCATATATCAAATAATGGTGATGATTGATGAGAAGTATTTGTGACCATATAAATTAAAGATCATTCCTTTAACATCTATAATGGAAGTCAAAATCTCTATATATAATGTATAAAAATATTAATTTTTTAAAAACATTCATTGAAATTAAAAATTGATAGAAAAAATGTATTTTTTGTATTTTATATATCCATATAAATAATCATGACAAATAATATCATGAATATTGACATTGAGAAAGGAATAAATCTTTAAACAATAAATTTTTTGAAAACTAATATGGAAATTTATATCATAAACACAATCAAAGAATCATATTTTTCAAAAGATTAAATAAAATAATAATAAATTAATTAATTATATGATTAATTAAAGGGGCTGTATATACACCTAAAAAATGATGTTCTTTGTATAATATCAAACAATGACTCAAAGAAAGAAGATTGACATTATTTACATTTCCTCAAGTATGGTTCATCATGTTTGATATTTATCATCCCGAATAAAAATATTAAGTTAATTATTTTCTTCATAGAAAAACGTTTTCATTTTTATAATTCCCTTTATTCAACTTATCACCATGTTATTACAATTATGTAATTTTAAAAGTTCATGTCGGGTGTTTTGATGATATTTGGTATATGATCCCATAATTACATGGTATGATGTCTACATTCAAAATTGTTCATTAGTATATCAACTCTAGAATGATATTAATTGTATAAAAATAACATTTAATCATTAAATTTATTTTTAAATCAATCCATTTAGGTATATTTGTAAAAATAAAATAATGTTATAATCATGGAGATGGTAGGTTATATGCATCAATTTGTACCAATCCCATTTTTCATTTATCATACTAGAAATAAGTTAATTATTATTTAACCTTTCTATAATTATAAGAATATTATATAATTACAGTAATAATTAAATTATACTCATATATATCACATGTCTATGTGAATGACATTATCATTTTTAGATATGTCGAAGGTAAGAATTTAATTGAAATATATTTTTTTCTTATAATGAAAAATATTTCATGAATGTTATACGTAAACAATAATTCCATCCTCAAAACTAGTTTTGAGATATGGTAATGGAAATTGAATTATATTGGACTATTTAGATGATAGTTCACACATACAGACAAACAATCACTTCTTTCCCCATTATATCAAAGTGTAGATAGATTTAGATTATGGTAATAACATAGTAACATATCAATATACTAGTAATAAAGGAGTTATTTTTTCATTATGGATGAATAGTATTTTAAGGATGTAGATGAATAAATAAAATAAAAATACTTGATTAAAAAAGATATCAGTCCTTTAGACAATCACCATTGATTAAGTACTTACCATCTCTAAGGGGGAGTTACACATAAAAATAGGTCTTAATAATTGATATAGTGATTCTAGTAAGGTATTTTATATTATATTGGATGATCAATAATGGGTTTGAAGTATATGGAAATCATTGGATGTAATAACCTTTTATAAGAGAGGAGTGGAACACTATTATATTTATCAAAAATATTAAATTAATAGAAATTAATGTTCTATTAAAAAATTTTCAAATGTGAATTATTTAGAATCTAAGATATGAAGGGATCAAAATTTAATCATCCAATTAAAATGATGCATGTTTTGAATATTTTTTTAATTCTTATATTTTTTTAAACCCTTTTAACTATTACTATTTTATTTAGTAATTTACACATTTAGGGTCCATATACTAACCATAAAATGACAAACGACAAAATAATAGAGTTATTAATGGAATTTGAGTAATTATCTAATCTATTGGGATAAATAATGGGTTTTTATAAAAAAATATATCATTTAATAAAATATTTTATATTTTAAAATACCATTATAATAAATTTTGACAATATTGATTTATTGACTTTTTTAATAATACCATAACTTAATGATATAGTCAAACAAACAACATTAAGACATCAATAACATGTTAATGTCATCCATCAAACTCGTGGATGATAAGAATAATATAAAATTATAACTATTATAATATTTATAATATATTTATTTTATTTTTCAATTAATAAAACAATAATTGAATCATCATTGTGTCACAATTTAATTTAATTATATATATTTTTAAAAAAAATAAATAAATTTTCATGATTTAGTTAAAAAAATTTCTAGATAAAACATATAGTTGAAGATATAAATTTTATAACCCCATATGAAAAATACCTTACTTGTTAATAAAAGGTTGAACAAAAATTTATTTTCGATGAATAAACTATTTAAAATTAATAAAAGTCATCCATGTGACTACAAGTGGTCCTAAAATTGAACCACGAATCCTAATTAAAAGGAAACATTTATAATCATATATGAGGATATATATTAGGGTAATTTTGTAATTTAATAATAGAATTTATACCTTTAATTACCCAATTCGGCCATAAACCTTGTAAGAAAATTTATTAGTAATGTTACTATTCCTAATGATAATAAATTATAGTGACATATTCACAAAATTTACACCACTTGATTAAAAATATTGAATAAAATTTTCTTAATTCATAAAAGATAATTGGAAAAAAAAATTGATGAAAATTTAATATCATTAATAGAATAAAATACCATTTCTTAAAGTAATAAATTCAAAAGATCACATAGATTTTATATCCAATTTCAATTTTTAATTGATTCCAGTGATCTAATTTGGATTAACTAATAAAGTCATGATCAGATTATTCTTCAAAAAAATAATGAATCATTATTTCACAATATAAATAAATTTTATGTGAAATTAATTTTCAATTAGAATTTATTGTATTTTCACTATTAGTGAAAAAATGATTCTTATTAAAAAATAATAAAAATAAACCAAAGAAATTTTTTATTAACTGTTATAATGAAGAAAATTATTTTTTAATTAAAACATGTAAAAATAAAAATTAATTTTTTTTTAAAATAGGTCCCCCATTGAAAGGAGGAATAAAATTCTTTTTAAAAAAATAATTCATTGATTAAAATTGGATTTGTTCTAATATCATGTTAATAAAATACATAAGCTAAATGTTAAAAATTAGATCAATTATATTAAAGATATATTTCATTAATATTATCAAAAAAGTGCGATTTTATTATTTGTAAAGCATAGTTGTGGACATTTCTTTTTTTTACAGAAAAACATATCATTTTATTTCAAAAAAGGTTTTAGATTTATTTATAATTAAATTTTCACCAATGAATTATGTATATATACATGTGAAAATAATATTTTTATAATTTTGTTAATACGATTCATTCTATTCATTCTACCGACTTGGTTTTAATGGTAAAAGTTAAATATTATTTATTTAGTCTCTTTTTCTCGAAGTTTTGTATTTAGTATGCTATTTAGAATAATGTTTAATATTAAAAATAAAGTATGTTAAAATTTGTCAAAAACATGAGTAATTATTAGATATTCATCTCATATTCACTCAAATAACAATAGTTATTTAATATATGACAACCACCAAATATTAATGGTTAGTTTATTAGTAGCGTTCACATAAATTCTATATGACAATAGGGGTTTAAAACCACTCACAGTTGATATTATGGATACTAATTTGGGATAGAGGTCTATGTGTGAACAAAACTATCAATGAGTACATCAATTTTGTTTATTTTTAACATAGTGATTTATTATAAAATCCAATATACATTGATCAAAATAAAGGATAGTATGATCTTTTTCCATACGATTTCACTCATTAGAGAATATTAATAGACAGCACCACATATTATTATTATGTTTCAACCCAAAATCACTAGGAACCTAAGAAAATATGACCCATTTTTAATGAATAATTATTCTATAAAATAAAATAAATGGTAGATTCGATAATAATTTTACCTAAAACTATTAAATTCATAACACTGAAATCTGTATTAGATATCTAAGTATAATAGTAATTCCATGATATTCAACCCATATATTGTATAACATCAAAATTCTAAGGGGTATCATATTGATTATGTATTCCCCATTCCATTAGGATCCACCACCATTATCATCCCCTAAACATATTAAGGAAAATAAAATTCCACAATAATAAAGTCTTCTTGACCCTGTTTCAAGGATTTATGGTTTTCTAGAAACATTACCAAAAAAATTTGAAGCAGACAAAAAAATTAACACTATAGTCTCCCCATATGTCCTTATAATTGATAATTTATATACTATTGTTGGAATTGCAATCACACAGGATAATCCATATTTCAAAAGTTATTCAAAAAATAAAACTTATTATTCATTGTGATTGATATGGCCCATGAATTTAGAAAGTATTTCCAATATTACCATATAATGAACCATCAGTTATATTCTTCTTACTACCTAAAACCCCATGATCTATTACCATCATATATTGGAAATACCAAAACCCTCAAACAAAATTCTAGTACCATTCTAATTTATGGTCCAAATTAAAAAAATATAATATTTATTTTATATAAAATATATTCAATTAACCTAAATTTTATAACAAAACCTATCATTGATGAATCCAACACTTACTAACACATCATTGTACACCATTTTTAAAAATTCATTATCCACATGAAACATGTTTCAAAATCGGTAATAAACATAATCCGCTACATTAGTTTGATGATCTCTCGATCCCTATACAACATCAATGTCTCATAGAAAAATTGTATATTAAAACAGACTAAGTAATCCCTCAATGATAGACATATATTATGGTATGAATACATCTATACATCCGACAAGTTTTTATCGTGGTCACATAACATGTATGCTTCCAACATTACGATCCCCATATATGGTGTCTCTTGATGTATAAAAATAACTTTCAAAGACTCCAAGAATAAATTAGTAGAATACTGTCCTCCATAACCTATAAAGAGGGGTGGGTGAGGCATATGAAATATCCATGTTATGATAGACAAAGATGAACCAATTCATAGAGTCTACATAACTATATAGAATTGAACATGTATAAAACTAATATAATTCTATATATCCATCGCATAAATAAACAAAATCGAATAATTAAACATAATTTCCTTTTTGGCATACTCATAACTATCATCATATATTTTTATGGGTAGTCATCATGATGGAATGTCAATAAAATGAATTTTTTTTGATTCACTTCACATTTTAATCACAATTATTGATTTTATAGTTTATAATAACTGTATATAGTCTTAACATGCCATTACTATATACAAAACCCCTACTATATAAGGGTCTCTAATACTGAAGTGCTCTCTCTAGCCTAGTCCACCCACTCTGATGGTAAATAATACAGAATTGATTTATATTGTATTATATATAATAATATTTATATATAAATAACTATTTTATGGATAATTTTAATTTAAAAATAATGATATATTAAAATACAAAATATATGATTTTTTGGGACTTCACGTAATGTAACCACATATCATACTATGCATGTTCTGTCATATGAAAAAACAAATGATTCATGTGTATCATAAAATATAAATATGACTAAAAAATAAATTTTTTATTCCCCCCTAAAACAAGATTTATATAATATATTATACATCATATATCATAATATATAAAATGATGAATTTATAATACTCAAAAACCAAGACCATTCAGTAAATCCTTAGAGACATGGAGTTTTCCAATACTCATGTGAGAAAATATTGATGCATACACTCTATCCTAGGTTATCACAATATCTTTTATCCATATACCCAACTCTAAATGTAATGAAAAAAATATGAAAATAATGTATACAACATTGTAAAATATATATCACATTTTCTGTATTATCATAAATCAAACAGGTCTATCCAAACATAATAGTTAATCATAATTGTGGAAGGGGCCAAAAAAGATTATAGATCCCAATGGTATAGAAAATATTAAATTTGAATGGTGATAGAGTCATGGAAATTTTCAAACTATGAAAATAATGATGCCCATAAATCAAAATTCTTACAGAAAATTATAAAATATTCCTCTGGAAATTGGACATCATTGAAAATTAAAATAAAAAATTTTAAATAAAAAGTGATCCAAATGGGTTCTAAAAATGACTAACAATCTTATAAATAAATAAATTCTAAAAAATCATAATAACAAAAATCAGGATCGAAATACTATATGAGGTTTAATGTGGTTGGATCATATATAGTTCAAGAATAAACAAATGAAAAATACCATACCGATGAACTTATTAGGGTCCAATATCACTATCCATCACTATTACCCTATTCACCACCAAGATTGACTTAGGTAAAGCATTACATAAGAAGATTATTCTAAGGATCCAAATCCTAAACCAAAAAAATCCAAATGATCTATAGAAACAATGTGGAGTGAGTCAGGGTTGAAAAGATTCCCAATCGGTTTCTAGTGAGAAAAATGTTTATAAGTTACACTTAAATAAAAATTATATAAATACTCATTTGATGTAAATTAATTAAATTTATGGATTTAAAATTTTAATGAAAACAAAAAATGAGAAAGATTAAAATCATTTTTCTTGAATAAGAATGGAACATCTATTAATAAAATGTAATTCAATTGGAAAACCATATTAATAAACCAAATAGTTGGAAAACATGTTAATCCCTGATAGCTTTTCAAAATTCATTCCAAAAATTATTTTCGAAAAGATAATGAAAAATATTTAAAAAAAATATTCCTGGAATAAGAAAGTGAATACATTATAATTAGAAAGATAATAAAACAGGTATCTAAATATGTAAAATAACAAAATCCAACAACAAATAATCATTAAATATCAATATGAGAAACTTGAAAAGGGAATAAATATAAAGTACACTATAAAAATAAATAATGTTAGGTAATAAAAAATATCACAATTAGTTAATTTAAAATATAGTATGATCATAAAAAAATATGTTTAATTATGAAATATTTAGTAAGGTATACATAATTATATGAATATCTTAATATACTAGTGATACAATCATATAAAAAATTGAGTGGAACTAGAATTTATCTTATCAATGATGTTCTTAAAATATAACCTCTATGTTGAATCTAAAAAATCATAGCTATATAAATATTTACATAGATTTAATATATAATGTAATAGAGGATACTTGTTAGTACATGATCATAACAAGCATAGATCAACTAACTACTTAGATATATAGGTTTCCTAATAGGATAACAAGTAGTGCTGGGAAAACAGTTATCACAAATCAATAATATATCAATATCAAATCTCTAAGAAACCATTATACTATCATTTATTTATTTCACCTCTGTAAAAAAAATTATAAATTCCACCTTTTCAATTTTTATAAAATTGAATAAATATTATATTAAATTCACAATTTCTATTAGATTATTTAATATAGGATATAACCGGGATTAATATAATAGTGTAGATCATTGTATTAATTTTTTTATAAATGGAGTAAACCAAGATGTTATATTTAAGTATATAATAATAATCGTAAATTATTTCTTAAAATTAAATTTCAGTAACCAATTTTCATCATGAAATTTCATTTTGGTAATAGTAAAACCTCAAAATTACTACACCATACTCCAAATATCATGTATTTATGAATTAAAAATTATTTTTAAACATGAAGAATATATTTAATATATGTTATCAAAATTATTATAATAACATATCATTAATGATAATTTAAATATGATATTAATAAAATTAAAATTAATAAGTCTCCTAAACGGGTATACATTCCATGTAAAATCAAAGAAATTTTATAACACAATTTTAGATGTATTTTCATTAAAAAAATTATAATCGATTTTTTTTTAACATATCATGCATATATATTTGATAAAATAGTATATAAATAAAAATTGTTATGAACCCCCACATTATTTAATGTTATTAAAAAATAAAAATGTAGTATAAAATTAATTAATTAACTAAGGTATTGGAAACAAATAATTTTATGGAAAACAACATTATAAAACATAATACTATATGGTTTATCATAAAAATTATATTCTATGGAAACACTGAACTCATTCATGAGTGGATAGTGTAAATCCATAAAATATTAGAAGAACGAGATCAATGGAGAGATTGGAACACCCCACACCATATATTTTTTTTTTAAATTCCAAAACATTGTTTTTGGACACCATGGTCCCATGGTGAGTTGAGGACGTAATAAAAACGTGGAGAAGTTAAATAAAAATAAAAATATATGGAAAAGTTATAATAATTAAGAACCATAATTAAAATCAAAATAAAGGAAAATAATCCTTCAATTAATTAAGGAGAGTCTCCATTATGGCTCTCTATGTCAAAAAATTTATTTTTTGATAGTTTATGCTTCTTGAATATTTAATTCATAAATAGAAATAGTGGAAAACAAAAAAGATAAAGTATAAGATGAGAACCTCATGATGGGGAAGAAGCTGTCATTACTTGTATCTCCCCTATAAACACCCATCAAGGTCTGAACCTTCTAGTAAAGTAGTGTTGTATCTCTTATATATAATGTAAATGATCTCATTTTTTAGTCCATAATGGTGTGACATTACTACCTCATGATGAAGATAACATTTTATACCAATCCCCATAACATTACCTCAGACATTGTAACATTATCCGAACTAGACACAATCCTTTCATCCAATGGACATACTACCTACTAAAATGAAGAAAAGATTTGTACAAAAGAATATCCAAATAATATATAATGGTTATCAATAAAATTTAACAAACCCTTCCCTGATGTTATTTCCCACTCCAACTAATTATTTTCACATACTTATAAATAAGGCCACAATATGTAAATGTCATATCTATGGTGTGATGATCATCACCATTTTTTAACAATCATCATCAATTATTTTTCCAAAGGGATGTACCCTTATCCAATATGATACCATTATGTATGAGTAACATAGTTGATATTTTTTTATAATGTATCTAATATCGAAATTCAAATCACCCACTAGGCCATGATCCCATATCCATTTTTTTGACCAACCACTCCGAATGAAAAATAAAACAAATCCACATTTAACGATTTTAAAATCATATTTTATAATCATGTCATGATTTTCATGGATGACTTTGTTAACTACTTCCAACAAAAAATTTCAGGGCACAAAAAAATTAAAAAATACACTAAAATATATAAATATTGAAATTAATAAAAATAAATAATTAATTAAAATGTTAAAAATAATAATGTTTGAGGAAAAAACATATACCCCCCAGAATTATTATCAATACAAAAATTAATTGATGTTAAATGGAATAATAGTATACTCTGATAGACACCATGAAAGGGAATATAAACCATGAATGTAAAAAATAATAGAGAAAAAAATTTTCATAAAAATTTCCATAACTAAAGGGACCACTGAATCAAACGTATCTCGAAAGAAAAAATATCCCTGATAATCTATGAAATATAATTCAATTTTAATTAGATAAATTATGCCAATCCTATATTTATGTTTTATAGTAATGTGGTTAGACATAGGGAAACTAGTCTAATGAAAATTTAGGTCCCTTAATCATGGAGGTAAACATGAAATAATAAATTAAATTGAACTTCCATGTCCATATGACATAATTGTCAAATAATATAAAATTGAACAATATATCAATAATCCATAACATAAGTCACATATTGATGAATTAGAATATTATTATATTAACATGAAAGGAATGAGACCAAGGGGACACCTTGAATAGGATCAACATGTCTAAAATTCAACCCCAAACTAAAATAAGGGTTTACATTTTTTCTAATATTTCAATGTAAATAAATTTAATGATTACCTAATCAACCTCAATGATGATAGTTCTTTATAAAATTCAAATAAAAGAGTTTATAATAATTGACATGAAGTAAATATCTAATCAGAAATATTTCATGTAACATGTCTATATTGAATGTATAACAAAAATGAAAGATGATATTTTAAACAAAAATATGACCATTATTTTATATTAAAAATTGATAACCAACTTTATTATACATACATTAATTCTTAAACCATAAAACGTTATCAACTATAATTTTAATAAAAATACATGAGGGGTGATGTGGCCTTCATATACATAGTGAAATAATAGATAGATAAACCCCTAAAATAGAAATTTTTAAATCGAATTTTGACACAATGGACCTATAAAAAATTTTACCAAACAAAAAAAGAGGGTGTCAAAGGAATAAGTACATAAGATAGTGATCCCCATGAACGAATCCCTAAAACAATAATATTAACATAGTCAATATACAATTAGTGGTATGAGTAGGGTTGTGGAAAAATGGACACGTATATTATCACTAAGAATGATGTATATGAATTTCCCCTTAATAGATCATGATTGATGGAAAAAATAGACTAATGGGGAGGAGTGGGTTACTTGTCATCTAAAACAATATAAATCAAATAATCAATAATATTTTTATTATTATTTGAATCAATATTAATGTACAATATTTAAAAAAATTTCTCCCTAAATTAAAAAAATGACATATTATTTTTATATTGGTTTGCATCACCAAGAAAATAGTCTATTCTTCAAAATTCTCTACCAATTTTTGTATTAGATTCCACTATGTAACCCCATATTTAAAGGTGTGATAACCTTTTTACAATTACATTATTTTACAATACCTAAATGGAAAACCATAAATGTTTACAGGGAGTCACATCCTAGGGTGGCCTGACTTTTATTAGGTAGTGACAACCCATGAAATATACTTTCAGCTTGTATAATAAATGATACAATGATATTTTTATTAAGAAAATCATAAATTGGTGATAATAATTAAATAATTATTTAAAAATAATAATAATATAACCTGAACACAATTAAAATTAGTAGATATTATAAGTTGTTGATGTTGATATAACTTTATGATTTCTGATAACATACATTGAAATTATTTATATAGTTGAATTATCTTCATGATTGAATTAATAGAAAATTGTTTTCATGTTATCTTAATCATTAATCAAGATAATAATTCTTTTCATCAAGTATTCAAATAAAGAACTCACCCTTTACACGATATTCATTGGTCTCAAATTAGAATATACTCACTAGTGGCATCATTTTTTTCTTTGAGCAAGAGATCCAAGAAATCGTAGTTTATATTAAATGGATATAATTATTTTAAATATATAAATAATTTTTTAAGTATATACAAATTGATAATAGTTAATAAAAACAAACTATTACACCTCAAAATTATAAAATAATAACATTTAATCTGAGAGATAATATGACATACCAAACCAATATGATATGAAAATATAAAACCATGAGAATTTATTATATATTTATTTTAAAATAATTTCGTTATCTTTAATAGATTTCATCACACACAATAATTAGTTTAACTTGTGTTATGCAGAAAACTTGGTTTATCTCATTATACATGAAACAATGAGTATAAACCAAAACTGGAAAATAATATAAATATTAAAATTAGATATCATAGGTATCAAATATAAAATAAATTTTAATTGATTAATAGTAGAAATGAAATTTATAAAATATTTTTACATATTGATTATATATGAAAAAAATAATTTAAAATAATATTGATGGATTTTTTATTGCAACCAATATTTTTATAAAAGAGGGTTATTCAAAAATTGCGCTTATGATTTAATAGTAAATTTTACAACATTTTATAAAATTTAGTTGACAAATAAAGTCACATTTTTTTATCATAATTTAAAAATTATCTTTTGGTGTATTTTTATTTTTCATATACATATAAATTTTTTACAAATAGTGAAAAATACAAAAATTTAATTAAAAACTACATTTTCATTTAAATTATTTAAATTTTTATATTATATTTTAGATTTTTTTAAATATAAATTAGTAAAATTATATATCTATATATCTAATTTATTCCCTCATAACAATATTCATAATGAATTTTCCGATAAAAACATTGTAGTATATGGAACATTCTCTCATTTAAAACACACATTATCATAATGTTTGTTAGATTTGTATAAAAAAATGTCGCTACTGCAAATGGATTTTGGAAAAATTTATTCCATATGTGGAATTAGTGTAATTAATAATTTTTTATAACTTTAAAAAAAATGACCAAAATGAATAGTGAAAATATGAAAAATTGTTTTCCGTTATTAAGGTAAAAACAAGGTTTACATTGGTTTAAAATATAATGAAAATTGTTCAAAAGTTATATTTCCATTAAAAATATTATTTTTTCTCCAAGTATCCACCTAATCATTCCCAATATATAATATTGGGTAATTCAGATGCTTTTCCATGTGATTTACCTAATATTTTTTTAGTCTTCTGGGGAATTTCTATCTAATTCCCCCAAGGGTTCCCTTTCCCCACTAATAAAGGGTTGATTACTCCCCTCACTTATACAAACCTACTGATATATTTTTATCATTAAATGAGGTCAATATTATTTTCCAATATATTTGTGTATATTCTAGATTTACCATTCATCCAAAACGAACATTCCTGATGTCTCTAAGTGATGATCAAAATGAGGATTCTCATATAAAAGATAATTATAGTTGCTTCGAGTTATTCCAAATACACACTTGAGGGGGGGGGGGTGAATTGTTCCATTTATAATTTCTTCGAAAATAATGATGATTTACAAACCTATTATTTAAATTTATCATAATGTTTATACTGTGGAAATAAACATTTATTAGGATAGAATTATTTATATTGGATCCGGGAACAGAAGGACCCAATTCTACTCTACCAAGTCTCTACTCCTTGTGCTTTGGTATTTTCAATATATTGTCCTCTTATAAGCATACTTTCAACAACTGAGTGTAGGCAGTTGACACCATTACATATTAAAAAAATGAAGAGCCTTCTGGTTCATACAGAGAACTGAATACATAGATTAGTATGAGAATCTGGTTACTCAAAATGAATAGTTTAATTTTTTGAAAAATAGTTTCTAGATGTTCCTCCTAGTTGTAGAAGTACACAAATGATAGTAGGTAGATCATCATCTTTAGAAAATATGTTATTCAGGTATGGGAATATCTGAGTCAATCTTGTAGCAATAGACGTAGAAATAACATTCAAAAACCCCAAAAATAATGGATTTACAATATATCATCAATATGAAAACAATTAATCTTCAACATATTTATTTGTCTTTAGAAAAAAAATTATATACTTTGTAATATCATATCTATATATCCCTTATATCTCTGTAAACTAAAGTTGAGAAATATGAGAGTTTTTTCTTCTGATCTTTTTTGGGATAAACCATTTCACTAATTTTATAATTCAAAATAACACAGATATATAAATAATATATATGCTCATTTTCCATTCATATATAGATTCAAAAAAGTCACCTTAAAAATCGAGATATTCAAATGTTGGAAAAACTGTGCAGTCATAAATTCCTTTAATAATTGGCACAAAATTCTCCACTTAAATCAAACCTTCGAGTCCTAAATAAATTGATTTGAATCAGTCAAAGATTCAATTTAATAACCATATATGAATCTATCTTGAAATCAGCCAGATAATCCATATAAGAAATGTTGATCGATAATGTCAAATTTTAATTTTATGATTCCAAACATTGGGTTGAACTGTATACCATTATTTTCGCAGAATGTAAGGTTTACAACGTAATGTTTATATCAAATGTAAGATTGATCATCCATAATTTTTCCCTTCATCATTCAAACCTATGGTATTTTATTCCCACTTTCCCATTTAGAAAAACATAAGATACATGATCTATATTTTTTATAGAACATAAGGTTCAATATGAAAGTAAGGTTGATAAACCATACTTTTTAGAAAACAAACATAACCTTCCATAATTACATAGGTTTATTCTTCCATACATTTCTTATATTATAAAAGTACGGTTCTATCCAAATGTAGGTTTCCTCTTCCATACTATGTCGATAACTTATGGTTTCTTAACCATACTTTTTTAGAACTCCCATAAAGTAATTGACATAATCAATCCTTATACTTACGCTATTCAATATTGGATATGAAAAATGTTTCATGAAAAAACTCAAATTATTTTCAAATACCTTTTCAAATATTCCATGAAATATAAATTCTTTTATATTACTCAAAAATAATAGTATAATGAATATTAATTTCATTAAATATAATCAAGGTAAAAGCATTAGAATAAAAAACAATGATATTTGTGAGCATCAAAATCATCAAAAATATATAGTGTATTGTTATAAAAGATCTCCTCTAATAATAATAAAATAGAATATTTTTCAGAACAGCACTTGCTCAACAATCTCCAGATTTGTGATGATCATAAAACCTATGAAATTATCGTACATAATTAATTTAATATGATTATAGTGTTTTCAAGGATTGAAACAATATTTTATACTAAAAAAACTATTTAAACATGAAATAAAATGTTGCGTTATACAAAATTTTATATTAAAAAAACAATAAATTTTTATTATTTCTCAACCTTTATGAAAAATTATATATTTTATTTTTATCCAAATTTCATCCCTTTTAGAAAAAAATTTCTTTTCTCCCCCTGAGTAAAATATTTAAAAATAATAAAAACACAAAATAATTTTTTTTCTTATACATATTTCTTCCACTTTTATGATATTAAAAATGTTGATAAATGAAGGAATATAACACATATTAATGTATCAATGAACGTAAGTAAATGTTATGATAAACTGCTTATTAGTATTTCACTCTGGATTACTAATATTTTAATACAGATAGTACAACAAACAAATAAAAACATATGAAAATGAGATGCAGATATATTTTATTCAGAATATATGTATACAAGAACATATATGAAAGTTGGATTCAAGGATGGGATAAAAATGTTAGTGAAGTAGGTTCCAGAACCTCTAAATAAATTCCTTGAGATCTTTCATCTATATTCTCAACCTTTTCCTCACACTATCTCATAATTAGATTATTATATCCCTTCGTTCCAGGGACAGATGAAAGTATTCAATCAAATTGACTCTAAAAAACTCATGTAACCTCTCATCCATTTCTATAAACTGATTTAGCATTTCAGTGATCAGGATTATTAATTCTCTTACACATAGTTCAAATAATTTATGCTAGTCAACAAGATGCTTTTGATTAACTAGAAATGCAGATAATGGAGCACTGTAACACTAAAATCATGCCATCTATCATTTATATTTCACATTACAGTTGTAATGTCTTAAAACCACTTTATAAGATGAGTTGAAGTACCAGATGTATTTGATTAATTGCTCCTAATAGTAGTGAATTTTTTCTCTGTCAAAATTTTAAAATATGCCAAATCTGAATTCATCACCATTGAAGATTTTGATTTTACACCATTAGCCAAAATCACTTTCTAAAATTTTTTTGACCTCTTTCTTTAAATATAAATTGGATTTCAGTCATTGAAATTTAAGATTCTCTTTTTCCAATTTCAATATTAGAGCACCATTTTCATATTCATCTCTGGTTAAAATTTGGAACAGCTCCTCTACTTATTCATTTACATAAGTAATGAAATCATGGGCTGGAATCATATTCTAATATTAAAAATTATTTTACAAATCTAAATATAGTGATTTTTCATCTGATTCCTCCTCTTCTACCATTTCTACTGGGTTTTTAACAGATTTTTTATCCAGGTCTTTCCTTGACTCTTCCACCGATTAAATTTCATTAAGAAATTCTGTGTTAATTTTAGATTGATTCTCTTCTGAAGTCACATCTGTTGGATATTTCTTCACATGAGCATTTTATTCCTGAATTCCTTCTAAAACAATATTATATTTAACAAAATCATTTGGTTGTGAAAATTGTTCTTAAACAGATTCAATTTGAGAAACTTCAGTCTCTTCAGGATCTGCCTCTGCCTAAGGAACAATCTATTTATCAACATGAGGTGTCACCTATATATGAGAAACTATTTTCTTTTGAACATCCTATATATCAGATTCTCGAACAAATATATAGATCATAAGATATCCAATTATAAGAGATTCAGTAAGATTAAACTTCCCACTAGCTTGATTTGTTCTGTGTCTTTTACACTATAGTCTATCTTGACTTCCCTCATTTGAAGGTGAATCAAATGCACAAAATCTCAGTCTTCTTGACATTTTTGAAATTTAACTTACTCTTGATTTAGCCATTCTGCCTTTATAATTTCCTGGATGCTCCTTTGTAGTTGATTCCTGGTCTTCCATAGCTCCAACTGTCATAAGCATGCCATTCACTGTAGTCATGAAGAATACCATATTTCATAGAATTCCAGCATTGAAAACAATTTTGTGGTGGCATCTTACTCTGGCATCCTCTAATCTCGCCTTATCAAACAAAAAAAACAATTTACAATTTAACCTTATAAATGGGAAGATGTTCATTCTGGATTTAGGTTGACAAAAATAATTCAGATATCTTAACATATATCTATTAAAATTCATCTTGATGTAACTCAGAAGTTAAGAAATCAAATACATATCTAAAAATAAAATATATTCAATTTCTAACATTCTTGGTTCAATCCCTGTTTGCACAACCATCAAATGTATTTTCTGATCAGGTTCAAAATCAATGACAAACAACTTTCTTATATTCGTAGATCCAAAAATAAATGACATAATGTCCTCTGACTTAGGTATATTATCACCATTATTATTTATGTAAAAATGATAAACTACCTCATGAGGGAAGTTTTATATCTTTTCTATTTATACCTTATAGATAGAATAATAAAAATCATAGATTTTGGAAAATAATGTATCTTTCTCTTCTCAGAGACTAAATTGAATAGTTTTAAAGAAATGAAACATTTCTTCCACATAATAAAATTCTATGTTTTCAACACTGAATGTATGTTCTAGATTCAGAAATGTGGGAGCTTTCTAGAGAATCAGATCAGTTTGGTACAACCATTCCATGTCAATAACATTACCTTGTAGGATTTTCTATCCAGCCGAGCATTGATGCATGACATTGCTGGCTTCTGGTTCATTAGTTCACACGGTCTTGGAAATTTATGTCGCATATTTTTTAAGGTTTTAAGAGATAGGGTTTCGATGGTTTTATTTTGGATAAATAATAGGGATAAGGATATTTCGGTTTCGAAAGGTTTTGAGAGAAATCAATGGGTTTAGAATTTAGAAGATCTCTGACAGCCTTGATTCTCATATCATTGACGTACATTATAATTATCACATTATTTAAATAAAATAAAATGTACGCAGACATAAAATATTTAAAGCAGTAACAATTAAATGTTAACATTATTCTAAAAAACAAATAATTAAATTATTTAAAATAGTGAAGATAAAAAAAAAATAAGAATAAATATAATCACATAAATAAATTTTAAATTTATATTTAATTTAAAATTAAATAAATGTAGTTCCTCATTAATATAATCAATACTTTCAGTGGGAGGTGGTTTAGTAAAAATATCAGCTAATTGAGTTTCAGTACATAAAAATTATAAGAATATATCCTTTTTATGAACATGATCTCAAAGGATTTGATGTCTGATATGAGTATGTCTAGTAATAGAATGATTAATATAAATTTGTGAAATATTTATAGCGCTTGTATTATCACATAATATAGGTGTATTATTAAAATTTAGTCCAATGTTTATAAGTGTGTTTTCATCAATAACACTTGTGCACAGCCACTTCCAACATAGACATATTATGCCTCAAATATTGACAAAAAACTAAGTGTAGTTTCTTAATAGACAATGAAAGTAATAATTTTCCTAAAAAGTGACAGGTTCCTGAGGTGGTTTTTCTATCTAATATACTACTTCTAAGGTTAGAATCTGACTATGAAATTAAATTAAAATCAGAGATTTTTGGATTGAGAAGTTATTGAAAACCGTTCCTTCTAAATATCTAAAAAATACATTTAACAACACATTAATGATATTTTATTAGATTTGATTGAAATCTAGCACAAAGATATATTAAATATATAATATCTGGCCTATAGGTAGTAAGATATAATAAACATCCAATCATAATTCTATATAACATATTGACAACTGATTTTCTAGTTTTATCTAAATCATGTTTTATATTAGTAATCATAGGACTTGTATATGTCTTGTTGTTTTCAAGTTAAAATTTCATATGTCAAATAGTAATGAATTTTCACTGATTTAAAACATTTCCAAAATGTTTTTGATAAATTTTATGTCCTCGTATGAAATTAAATTCTCCCATCATACTCATTTCAAATTATTTTTTCATTAAATTGGAAAACTAATGGAAAAGTTTTTTGTTGATGATCAAAAAATTACATCATCAAAAATAAATTTTAACCAAAAAAATATTAGATTTTACAGTTTTTCTAAACAATTTTGGATCTTCCATTTCAATAGTAAAATAATTTTTGAGATAAAAGAACTTAATATTTCATACCAAGCTCTAGGTGCTTGTTTAAGTTTATAAAGATTTTTTAGAATGTTTAGAAACAAAATCTGGTTTTTGAGAATATTTATAACCAATTGGTTTCTCAAAATAAACATCGTCTATTATATAACCATATAGAAAGGATGATTTAACATCCATTTGAAATAATTTAACGTTCATATGAGATGCATATTCTAAACAAATCCTAATGGATTATAAGCTAGATAAAAGTGAAATGGTCTCATCATAATCTATACCTTCTTCCTGATTATATCGTTTATCTACTAGTATTTGTTTATTTATAGTTATTCTTCCTTAATCATTTTGATTATTTCTAAAGAAATACTTAGTTCCTATCACTAAATAGTTCTTTGGTCATTCAACTAAATTCCAAACATCATTTTTCTTAAACTGGTTTAGTTATTTTTTCATTTATATCACCCAACATTCATCATCTAAGGCTTCTTCTAATGACTTATGTACTAATTTGGATAGAAAGGCAGAAAATTCAACATAATTTCCTATATTCCTTCTAGTTTTTATTCCTCTGTCTAGGTCTTCTATTATTATTTCTAATGGATGATTCATTAGATTTCTAGGGTGTATAGATAAAACACTATTTGGTTCAATAGTGAAGTGTTTTTCTAAAATAGACTGAATTTTATTTATATCTTTTTCCAAATCATCTTTCATGTTCTCAAGTCTCATGTTATCATTAGACTCAAACTAATAAATTTGATTATTCCTTTTCTCAAAGGGATCAAATTAATCATATTTCACATGAACTGATTGTTCAACAATCCTTGAGTTTTTAATGAAAACAATATTATCTTTGGAAGTAGCAGAATATCCTATGAAAATACATTTATCATATTTAGATCAAACATACTAGTATAATCCTTGGTGATTAAGGTGTAAACCTAGCATCCCAAAACATTAAAATAATTTACATTAGGTTTTATGTTATTGTAGAGTTTATAGGGTGTCTTTTTTAATGTTGGTCTAATTAATACTCAATTAATTATATAACAGGTTGTGCTTACAACTTCTTCCCAGAATTATGTAAGAAGACTGTATCCATATAGCATAGTCCTATCCATTTCATGAATAGTTTTATTTCTACATTCAACAATAAAATTTTGTTGAGGTGTTCTTAGTGGCGAGAAGGTGTGTTTAATACCAATATTATCGAAAAAGGAATTAAATTTTGTATTATCAAATTCTCTTCCATGATCACTTCTTAATGAAATTATTTTAAAACCTTTTTCATTTTGAATTGATTTGGAAAAACATGCAATTATTGTAAAAGCTTCATTTTTATATTTTAGAATGAAAATCCTTGAAAATATTGAATAGATATTAACTAATACAAATACATATAATTTACCTCCAAAACATGATATTCTAGAATTTCTAAAGAAATCCATATGGGCATGTTCTATAGGTTTAGATGTAGCAATATTGTTAATAGATTTGAAGGTGATTATTTCTTCTTGACAAGTTGACATGCATCACAATATGAACCAATTGCATATTTGAGACTAGGAAATTCAGAAACTAGTTGTTTCATAGATAACATATTTAATAAACATATATTATAATGTCTAAGTCTTCGATCCTAGATCCAATATCTGTTTATCATAGTAGCTAGTAGTTTACTTTATTTTAAACAAGGAGTTTATGTCCAGGGTATAAAAATTAGAAGTTATGGGTGCTCTAAATTTAAGAAACTTGTCCTTAATAACATAAGAATTTTTTTTAGAAAAATTAACAAAAAACAATCATCACATAGGTGATAGATATTTATCAGGTTCTGATTCAATCTTTCATCATAGAGTACTTTATTGACTATGACTACTTCTGGATCTCCAATAGTTCAAATGCTAATAATTTTAATTTTGGCATTGTCACCAAATTTGACTTATCCACCATCCTTTTCAGTTAGTGTACAAAATATTAATACGTTTCCACTCATATTCCTGGAGCATCCACTATTCATATACCATATTTTAGTTCAGCTTCTATGACATGCTTCCTCGTCATCTTCTTCCATAAATCACATATTTTCTTTTAGATTCGATTCTTCCTTTTCTATGTCAGACATTGCTGAGCTGCTTGAGTCTTAAGAAAAAATCCATGTATCTTTCTTTTATCTTTTGTATTTCTACTCATAATCATTTTTTAAATATCTTTTGAATTTATCCTTTTAATTGGTGAATGTCAGGTCTTGTGTGACCCGTCATTTATCTCTCATAGAATCTGACTTCATTTGGATCTTTTTCATCATTCTTGAAGGATTTTCTAAATAACATCTTCTTTATGTAGAACATTGCTAAACAGTCAAGATAGTTGATCCAGTTTTATATCTGAATTAGATGAATCAGAACTCTCTAATTTCACATTGATTTCATTCTTCATCTTTATTCTCTTGTTTTAGGATGTAGATTTTGAATGAAGTATTCCCTCTTTTGATCACGACATTATTCTAATTTGCTTCATCTAGAATCACATCATCATATATCATCATGGTTCCAATTAATTTAACAATTTTTAAATCATTGACTGGTGGTGATTGCTTAATGTCCACTGATATCCCATTAAATTGTGTTGGAAGTACTCTCAGAACTTTCAGGGCATGATCATCTTTTTTGATATACTCACCCAATGTAGTGATATTGATAACATTTTTTGTAATCCTTCCATTCATCTGGGTGGTTATTTCTTCTTCAAACATTCTGAATCTGTCTAATTTCTATTTAACTATGGAATACCTCATTGGTCTGACATTGTTAGTTTCTTAATAAGAAACTAAAGTTGTCTGCCACATTTCATAAGTAGTCGGTTACTTAGATTCCCTGTGGAACTAATCAGGTCCTAAACCATAGATGATAGAATTCACATATTTTGAATTTATTTCATACTCTGCATCATTAGATGCATTCCATGTTTTAGGTTTCATAGGAATTTCATAATGAGTAAGAATTATTGAGTACACTATGTATCCATGATTTTGCAGATAGATGATCATCCTCAACTTCCAACATCAATAATTTTTTCTAATGTAGTATGGAGCTCGAAACTATTGCATTCCCTATCATGTATCATCCATTGAGATATCTATCTATAATCCTTTTAAGCTATTATCTTGTAATATATTTATCAAATGAATGTCCAACCATATGATTCCAATTGTTGGATCAGGTTATACCAAATACACACAATAAGGGGGGTGTGTTGTGCTTTTTCAATTTCATTATGAATCGTAATGATATTTTAATTTTTCATTTAACATTATCAGAATGTATATCCAGTAGAAATAAACATTTATCCAAAAACAAATAATCATAGGGGTTCAAGGAATAGAAGGCCCCTAGTCCACTCCACCAAAGCAATACCCCACGAGCTTAGAGATTTTCAAAATATGGTCTTCTTATCAACAGACTATCGATAACTGAGTGCTGGAAGTTGACACATTTACCAGTTATGGCTAAAACACAGACTTTAGGTTCATACACAGAACAAAATACACAACTTAGATTCAGAAGTCAGATACTCAAAATGAAAAGATTATTTGTTTAAGAATACATTCTAGATGTTCTTCATAGGTACAACAGTACACAATTTATAGTAGATAGATCATCATCTTAAGAAAATATCTTCTATAGGTATGGGAAGTTCTGAGTTGATATGGATGCAAAAGATATAAAAATAAATTCATAAACTCCAACAACAATAGTTTCACAGTATACCTTTGATTTAGAAATGGTTAATCGTCAATATGTTTCTTCTTCTGTAGAAAATATATTATGATCATACTTTGTACCAACAAATATGTATATCTTGAATATCACTGTAAACCAGAGTTGATAATCTTGATTGTTTGTTCTTCAGATCTTTTTCGAAAGAAACTATCTCACAAATTTTGTAATTCAAAATAACGCAGATATATAAAAATTAAAGACGAGCATTTTCCTTTCTAATTTAGATTCAAAAAAAGTTTCCTTAAGAATTGCGACATTCAAATGTTATAATAATAGAGCAGTAGTAACTTCCAAAAATAATAGTCATGAAATCCTATTATTAAATCGATCATTGGAATCATAAATAAATGTATTTCAATTAGTAAAAGAAGTGCTTTAAAATGGGCATTGAATATGGATTTAAGTCAGCCTGATAATCCGCATTACGGTTGTTGCTCGATAAAGTCAAAATTTAAATTTCTATCGCCAAACGTGGGGTTTAACTTCAGATAATTTGTTTCTCAAAACATATGGTTCACAACATATTGTTGATCTCAAACGTATGGTTGATCATCCTTAATTTTTCACTTCAACAATAAAATTTATGTTATATTATCCATACTTTACCCTTTATCAAAACATAAGATACATGATCCATACTATTTGATAGAGTGTATGGTTCATCATATTATTATGGTTCATGAAATATACTTTTTAGAAAGAAATTTAACATTCCATACTTACGTATCATTCCTCTACCATACTTTTCGAATATTATAAAAGAACGGTTCCTTTCAAATTTAGGGTTCCTCTTCCATACATTTCTGATAACGTATGGTTGTTTAACCATATTATTTTTTGACATCCCTTAAAGTAAATGATGGATTTTTTTATCACACTTATTCTCTTCGATGTAAGGTGTGAACAATGTTTCTTGAAGATTATCAAATGATTTTCAAATATTTTTTGAAATATTCCTTGAGGTTTAAACTCTTTAATTTTACATAAAAATAATAATATAAAGAATATTCCTCCAACATCCCGATGGCCTTCAAAATTTTTTATTAATATTGATAAACCCCCTTTTTTGGGAAGAAGGGGGAACCCAAATGACATCATTGACTTAGGACAATCACACCCGATGGAAAAAGATTGAAAACCAAGATGAGAATATAAAGAATATTAATTTCATAAAATAGACTCAAGGTAAAATCCTCAGAATAACTAACAAGGGTATTTGTGAGAATCAAAATCAATATAAAAAGATAGAGTATTGTTCTCAATAATCTCCCCCTAATAATAATAATAAAATACGGTATTATTGGAAACAATAATTTATCAAAAATCTCCCCCTTATCATTGATAAAACATTCCATGAAATAAACATAAAATTTTAATTTCATATAATTTATAATTTTCCATGGATAGAAACATTTTTTAATTTTAACAAAAGAATCAACAATAAATAAAATGTTGCGTTATAAAAAATTTTACATATAAAAAAATTTCACTTTTTATAATTTCTTCCCCTTTTTGAAGAAAGAAAATATATTTTAAGTATATCTAAATTTATTCCATATAATATTTTTTTTCTCCCCCTGAGTAAATGATTTATAAATAATAAAAACATAAATTAATATGTTGTTCATTATCCTTATTTCTCCTCCTTTTTGTGATTTAAAAATAAATTATAGTAGAATGAAAATAATACATATTAATGTAGTATTAAATGTTAGTAAATTCTATGATGAAGTATATAACAATATATGAATTTAGAATACAAAAAATTTAATTCAGACAGTACAAAAAACAAATAAAAACATATGAAAATTAGATGAAAATATATTTTATAGAGAAAATATATATACAAGTACCAAAATGAAAACATAAATCAATGTTGGGCTAAATAGATTTGTGAAACAGGTTTTAGAGCCTCTGAATGACTTCATTGTGCTCTGTCATCTGTATTCTCAAAATTTTCATCATTCCATTAACTAACTAGATTATGATATCCATTACTTCTAACTATAAATGAAGGTGTTTAGACAAATTGACTCTAAAAATATCATGTAACCACTCTTCATTCTCTATAAAATGATTTATCTTTTTAGTCAACATATTTAGTAATTCATGTATCCTTGGTTCAGCTGATGTATGCTGGAAAACAAGATGATTTTGATTGTCTAAAAAATCCTATAGTGGAGCACTATTACACTGATGATCCTGCAATATGTCAATGATATTTCTCATTACAAGTATAATAGACTGATATTTCTTTAACAGATCAGGAAAACTACCTGATGTTCATGATTTATTCCTCTATATAGTTGCGAATTATTTCTCCATGAAAATTTCAAAATCTGTCAAATATTACATTATCACCATTTCAGATTTAAAATTTACTACTTTAGAAAACAACTCTTTCTTAATAATATGAACCTCATGCATTGAAACTGGACAAGATTTCAATCATATAAATCTCAGATTCTCTTTTTCCCATGCCCATTTAAAGCATCATTTTAATATTCAAGTCGTGATAATGTTTTGGTACAAATCATACACTTCTTCATTTATAAAACAAGAGGAATATTGTTCTTAGTTCTTAGTCTGATGTTCACCTTGATTTAACAGAACTAATGGTTGTGATTGTGAATCTGATTTCTCCTCCTCTTCCATTTCTATAGGTTTTTCAACTGATTTTTACTCTGAGTCCTTCCCTGGCTCATCCATAGATAAATTTTTATTAATATCTTCAGTGTGAATTTTAGAATTATTATCTACTTGATTTAAATAATTTTTATGTTGTTACTCATGAGAATATTCATTATGAATTACTTCTAAAACAGGATCCTCTTGAAAAAACTCACATTTTTGTGTATATTATTATTGATGAGATTAAATTTGAGCCACATCAGTCTCTTCAGGATCTACCTCTTCCAGAGGCACAATATCCTTTTTCATCTAGATGTGTCTCCTCAATCTGAGAAGCTGTTTTCTGTTGAACATCATGTACAAAATATTCTCTAATAAATCTATAGTTCAGAATATCTCTTGTTGTGAGAGATTTAGTAAGAGTAGATTCCCAAACATCTTGATCTATTCGGTGTCTTTTCATCGGATGACCATATTGACGTCCCTTATCATCATGTGCATCAACTTCTTCATATCTCAGTCTTCTTGATGTTTTTGAAACATCACTTACTATTGGTTTAGCCATGCATTCATTAGACTATCCAGGTTACTACCCCTAAGCTGATTCCTGGTCTTCCATAGCTCCAATAAGATTAATATTTCCTTTCACAGTGCTCCAAAAGAATCCAATATTCCTTAGAGTTAAAACATTTAAAATTTTTTTTTGGCAACATTGTACTGTCACATCCACTAATCTAATCCTTTCAGACTTAAACAAAAATTTATAAATGATCCGTCTAAATGGGTAGAAGTTATTTCCTTCCTTCCAATTGACAATTACAATTCAAATATATTACCATATATATAAATAATTTCAGCATTATGTGAAAAAGATGTAAAAATATTACATACATATCTAGAAATAATATATTATCCATTTATGACATATATGTTGAAATTCCTGTTTTTAAAAAAAATTACAAGTATTTTCTGATCAGGTTCTAAATCCTTGAAAAACAAATTCCATAAATTCGTAGACCCAAAATGAAATGGAATAATTTCCTTAGACTTATGTACATCATCACCAATATTCTTTAAGTCAAAATCCTAAACTCCCTCGTTAGGGTAGTTTAATACTATATCATTTTCCACATAAGAGATATAAAAAACAGATCTTCAATTTTTGCAAATATTATATTTTCATCTTCTCCGAGACTAAATTAAAATGTTTTGATAAAATTATAGAGTTCTACATCGTATAAAAATTATATGTTTTCTCCACTAAACATATGTTCTATATTTTGACAGGAGAGTGCTTTCTTTAGTATTAATAAAGTTTTCTACAACCATTCTAAGTAAATAACATTACCTTATATGATTTTCCTTTCTACCGAGCATTGACGATTAGTGTTTCTAGCTTCTGGTTCATTATTTCTCTTGGTCTTGGAAAATATTGTCACATATTTATGAAGGTATGAAGAGCTAGGGTTTTAATGTACCTTTTTTTGATAGACAAGAGTTGTAAGTATTTTTTAATTTTAAATGGTTTTGAGAGAAATGAATGAGTTTAGAAATTGAAATGGATCTAAAATCATTTCTTACCATATCATTTATGTACATAATAATCATTATATTTTTTAAATAAAATAAAATGTACATGAAAAAAAATTAAAGCAATGTAGATGAAAATTTTAAATTATTCTAAAAATAAAAAAATTACAATTTTCAAAATAGTGAAGATTAAAATTAAATAATATAAAAATTAATATGATCATGTAAATAAAATTATAATTGTAATTTCATTTAAAATTAAAAAATTATATCCCCCTTTAATATAATATTGCATTTTAGTGGGAAGTGGTTTAGTAAAAGTAACAGCTATTTGAATTTCAGTAAAAAAAAGTCTAAGAATATATCCTTTTTATGAACATGATCACTTAGAAAGTGATGTATAATTTCAATATGTTTAGTCCCATAATGATATAGAGGGTTTTTTTAATATTTATAGAACTCATATTATGACATAAAATTCGGGTATTATAAAATTTTATTACAATGTTTATAAGAATGTTTTTCATCCATAACACTTGTGCACATCAACTACCAACATAGACATAATTCACCTCAGCTATTGACAATGCAACAGAGTGTTGTTTCTTAATAGACCATAAAACAAAATATTTTCCTAAAAAGCGACAGGTTCTTGAGGTTCTTTTTCAATCTAATCTACTACTTCCAAATTCATCAGCTGAATATGAAATTAAATTAAAATCATAAGTTTTTGGATTGAGAATATATTGAAAAATAGATCCTTTTAAATATCTATAGAATTCATTTAACAAAAGATAGATGGGATTCTTTTGGATTTGATTGAAATCTAACACAAAGGCATACTAAATAAAATATCTCTGGCCTAATATAAGTAAGATATAATAAACATCAAATTAGTTCTCTATATATTATATTGTCAACTAATTTTCCAGTTTTATCAAAATAAATTTTTATGTTAGTAAAAATAGTTGTTGTATATGTTTTGATGTTTCCATGTACAAATTTCTTCAGTAAATTAGTTATTTTTTTTGATTCAAAACATTTCCTTTTTTTTGGTAAATTTGAAGTCCTAGAAAGAAATTTAATTTTCCCATCATACTCATTTCAAATTCTTTTTTCATTAAATTTGAAAACTCATGACAACGTTTTTTTGTTGAACAAAAAATTCTAACATCAACATAAATTTGAACAAATTAAATATTTTATTTGACAGTATTCTTACCAAATTTTGGATTTTCCATTCCAATATTAAAATTATTTTTCAGAATAAAATAACCTAACCTTTCATTCCAAGCTCTAGGTTCTTGTTTATGGAAATAAATGGATTTAGTACATTTATAAAAAGAATATGGTTTTTGGGAATTTTCAAAACCAGGAGGTTGCTCAACATAAAAATCCCACATTAAATATCCTTTTAAAAAGGAAGATTATACATCCATCTGAAATATTTTAACGTTCATATGAGATACATAGGTTAAAAATCCTAATGTCTTCTAATCTATCTACACGTGCAAATGCATCATCATAATTTATACCTTATTTTTTATTAAATCCTTCAGATACGAGTCTTTATTTATTTATTTTTAATATTTCTAGATCATCTTGTTTATTTTTGAAGACCCACAAGCTCCAATAACTAGATATTTGTGTGGTCTTAAAACATAATTCAAAAACATCATTTCCCTTTAAATGGTTTTGGTCCTCCACTATTGCTATCATCCAACATTCATTAACTGAGGCTTTATCTATTGATATACGTTATAATAGTAATAGGATGGTAGAAAACTCAACATGATTTTCTATGTTCTTTCTAGTTTTTATTCTTAGTTCTAGTTATCTTTTTAAAGTTTCTATAGGATGATTATTTAGGGTTCTTGATTGTCTAGGTAAAACACTATTAGATTCATTAGTGACATATACATATGAATTGGAATGAATTTAATTTATATCTATTTTAATATCATCTTTCTTGTTCACACGTCTCATTTTATCATTACAGTCAAATTCATCAATTTGGTCTTTATTTTCTCAAAGGGATCAAATTACCATGAAAATTTACATGAAATTATTCTTCAACAATCCTTGAATTTCTTTTAAAAACTTTATAATATTTGGACATAAAAAATATACTTAAAAATTTCCGTCATCCGATTTTGGATCCAACTTACTAGGATTTTCCCTGGTGTTTAATTTGTAAGCCCTTCTTCCAAAATCATTAAAGTAATTTACTTTAGATTTTCTATTATTCCAAAGTTTAATAGGTGTCTTTTTGAAAATTGGTGTCAGTAAAACTCTATTCATTATATAACAAGCTATTCACATAGATTCTTCATAGAAATATGTAGGTAGACCGTATTCATTTAGGATAGTCCTAGGCATTTACTGAATAGTTCTATTTCTTCATTCAATAATTAAAATTTTTTGAGGTGTTCTGGTTGTAGAGAAGGTGTGTTTAATATAAATATTTGATAAAAAGGAATTAAAGTATATATTACAAAATTTTTCACCATGACCACTTCTTAATAATAGTATTTTAAAACCTTTTTAATATTGAAAGGCTTTGAAAAATCATTCAAATACTGTAAAAGTCTCATTTTTATATTTTAGAAATAAAATCCCAAAAAATATATAATATTCATAAACTAATAAATATATATATAATTTACCAGACAAAAATTATATTATTGTAGGTCCTATAAAATCCATATGGAAAATTTCTAGAGGTTTAGATGTTGCAATTTTGTTAACATATCTGAAGGATGATTTGTGTTGGATTGCAAGTTTAAATTCATCATAGAATCTATCACATTCAAATTTCAGAATAGGAAAATCAAAAACTAGTTGTTTCTTAGATAACATATGTAACGAATATATATTGAAATGTCCAAGACTTCTATTCCCTATCCATGATTAATTTATCATAGCAGTTAGGAAGTTTAATTTTGGTTTACACAAGAAGTTTAAGTCCATGGTATAAAAATTATCAGTTCTGGGTGATCAAAATTTGAGAAATTTATTTTTTAAAATAGAACAACAGTTGTTAAAAAAAATCAAAATAGACAACATCACATAGTTAATAGATTCTTATTATAATGTGTTTTAATCCTTGTACTTGTAATACTTTATTGATTATGACAACATGTGGATCTCAAACAATTCCAATGCCAATAATTTTACCTTTGACAATGTCAATAAATGTGACTAATCCACCATCATTTTTAGATAGTGTTATATTGTTTGATGAGTTTCCACTAATATACCTGGAGAAGCCACTCTCCATATACCATATTTCAGTTCAGATTCTTCGACCTTCTTCTTCATCCACTTCTTCCCTAAAGAACATATTTTCATTGAGATTTGATTCTTCCTTTTCTAAGTCATACATTGATGAGTTTTTGGTGCCTTTAGAAACACTCCATGTAGCTTTCAATACACTTTTTTCTTTATACTGATAATCAATATTGTTGAAAATTTTATTTTTATTCTCTAATATTAATTGAAGACAGTCAGGTCTTATGTGATCTATATTTTCACATTTATAGCATCTAACATCCATTGGTTCTATTTCATCATTCATGAAGGATTTTATGAATCTGTTCGTCTTTTTATAGAACATGCTAATCTTTTTGTCCTGCTGAGAAAGTTCCATATCTAAATTATAGGAATCCTAAATCTCTAATCTCACATTGATTCCATTCTTCAACTTCTTGTTCATCTTTTGGGATGTTTCTTTCAAAGTAGTATTTTCAATTTTGATCAGGACATTATGATCATTTTCTTAATCTTGCATCTCTACTATATACATCAACAGAGTTGTAATTATTTCTCTAATAGTTAAATCTTTGACCGATGATGATTTCTTAATGGCTTCTGATATCCCATTCCATTGTGGTGGATGTAATCTCAGTACTTCCAGGGCATGATCTTTTTTTTCGACAGGCACACTCATGGTTGTGATATTGTTAACAATTTCTATTACCCTTCCATTCATCTATGTGATTCAATCACTTTAAAACATTCTTAATGTGTCAAATTTCAATTTATATGTGGCATACCTCATTTTATGACATTGTCAATTCCATCATAATAAACAACAATTTTCTGCCACATTTCATAAGTAGTCGAGCACTGACATAATCCTTTGAATTTATGAGGTCCTAGACCATAGATGATAGCACTCATAGATTTTGATTTTATGTCATACTCTGGTTTAGTAGCTTCATTTCATGTTTTTTTTTCTCATAATTTTAATAAGTAATAACTTTTAAACAGAATCAGTATCCATGATTTTTCAGATAGTTGATCATCTTCGACATCCGACATCCATTGTTTTCTCCATTGAAGTGTGGAGTTCTAACCATTGACATTACCTCTGGTGTATGAGAAATTGATATCTCAAAGTATAATCCTTTGAATCATTCATTTTGTTATAGGTTTATCAAATGAATGTCCAACCCTATGATACATATTGCTGGATCGGGTTAAACCAAACACACACAAGAGGAGGGTGAATTGTTCCTTTTACAGTTTCTTCATGAATTGTGAGGATTTCCAAATATTCCATATAACTTTATCATAATGTTTATGCAACATAATTTTTTTTTATTAGTATATAATGATTTATAGTGGTTTGGGGAACCGAAGTCCCGTAGTCTACTCCACCAATACTATACTCCTCGAGCATGTGGATTTTCACTATATGGTCCTCTTATCAAGAAACTGTCCCAAACTAAGTGCATGATGATGACAACTTTACAAGATAAGTCTAAAATGGAGCCTTTCGGTTCATACACATAGCTGAATACATATCTTAGAACGAGAAGTCGGTTACAAAAAATGAAAAGTGTAGTTGTTTAAAAATATTTTCCAGATGTTCTTCATAGTTGCAACAATACACAACAAATTGTAGATGAATTGTCATGTTTAGAAAAGATTTTATTCAGGTAAGGGTCGTTAAAAGTTAATACAGTTACAAAAGATATAGAAATTAGTTCAGAAAATCCAACAACAATGGATTCACAATAGATATTAAATATAGAAACCGTTAATCTTCAATGTTTTCCTTTATCTTTAGAAAACATTGTTTTATCAAACTTTGTAACCAAAGATCTGTATATATCAAATATCTTTCTAAACTGTTGTCGACAAACTTGAGAGTTTGTTCTTATGATCTTTTCTTATGATAAACCGTGGCTCTAATGTTTTTAATTCAATATAACCTAGATAATGAAGAATAAATACAATTATTTTCCTTTCAAATTTATATTCCAAAAAGTCTCCTTAAGAACCGTGATACTCAAATGTTCGAATAACAGAGCATTCATATTGTCCTTTATTAATCATGATGAAATAATCCTCTTAAATTGACCATTTGAATTGTAAATAAATTTATTGGAATCAGTCAAAGACTCTCTATAAAAATGGGCTTTCAATCTGGCATGAAATTAGCTTTATAATCTACAAAACGATAGTTGCTCAATAGTGTATAATTTTAAATTTCTGACGCCAAACATGCTGTTGAACTGCATAGAAATATTTTCTCCTAACATAAGGATGACAATGTATGGTTGATCTCAAATGTATGGTTGATCATCCATACGTTTTGTCTTATAATTTCAAATGTATGGTATATTATACATACATTATTCTTGAAAAACCTAAAAATACATGATCCATACTTTTTGATAGAACGTAAGGTTCATTATAAAAGTAAGGTTGATGAACCATACATTTAAAAAATAAATATAATTTTCCATAATTAAGAAGGGTACTTATTACAAATATTTTGGATATTATAAAAGTATTGTTACTTCGTAACGTACTTCAATACTTTTCCGATAACAAATAATTTTTTAACTATACATTTTTTGAACTCTCTTAAATTAAATGATGGATTCTTTCCATACACATACGCCCTTTAACTTATGGTATGTTTAATGTTTCTAGAACATGCTCATATTATTTCCTAATATATTTTCAAATAATCTATGCGGTTTAAACGCTTTAATATTACTCAAAAATTTGTATATATAGAATATTTATTTTTATGAAATAAAATCATGGTGATATTATTAGAAAATCAAACAAGGGTATTTGTGAGCATAAAAATCATTATATAAAGATAGAGTATTGTTATAAAAAATATCTCTCTAATAAAAATTAAATACAGTATTGTAGAAAACAACAGTTTCTCAATATTTTCCATAATAAACATCCTTCAATTTGTTTATTATGTTTTACAAATAAAATTATAACACTAAAATACAATTTTATAATACTAGTATATAAAATATGATGATATGATTTTATTTTTATGTCATACTATTTATCATTCCTCACTTCCATCAAATGGGACATGAAATCATCGATTGTGTGTTTGGATGACTACCACATCACAAACAGGCATTGTCTGTTTTATATCACCACATTTCAATGATGGATATAATGAAGGGTTTAACCAATATAATTTATTATTATTATATTACTATTCTTCTCAAAATTTAATATTACATATTCTTCTTTTTTCCCTTCATGTCATTTTGAAAATGATATCATCACTCATGTGTACGATGGACTACCTTCTCGCAACGTGATGTGATTAATTTTTAAATTACATATTACATGTAATGTAATAAGTATAAAATTTATTATTATATGTGATATATAATATATGATATTAATTCTCAAAATATAACATATCTCTCACTTATTAACACTTTCACTCATATAAGGAATGATATCATCAATCATACATAAGTGAAACCTTTCGTCTCTATGAAGCATTCTGATTCAATTTCGATTGTTCAATTTTTTATGTGGTTAAAATATCGTATCTAATAATTAAATATGATATTTATTATAATTATATAACTATTTTGAATATGGATATATATTATATAAAAATTAACTGGAAAGTTCAAAAGAAAACACATGTGAAAAAATAAATCCAATTAAAATGAAGAGAAAATGTATAAAATGAAATATTTTTAACCAAACAGTGGTCAAATGAAATAAGTGGATCATATATGACACAAAAAAATAATTATAAATTTGTATTAAAAATAAATTACATTTTTAAAACCACTATACAATAGGGTAAGTCAATTTGAGCTAATGGAATTTGTGCGGTAGTGGATTTCATCTTAATTTACATTTCATTGTGACATATTTTCTATTATGCACCAATTTATGATCATTTGGTGTATATACATACCCTTTGACATGTAATATCATGATTAATTCATACTTCATGGTATTTTATGATTCACTGTGATTCATTAAATCTAAGAGGATTTAATTGGAAATTTACCATGTGGTTAATGATAATTTACAATCTTACTCTCTTATTTGATTGGTAAATTTATCATTCTTATGATCATATTTACTGGAAAATTTATTTCTATTAAACTTATATATTACTGTATGATGGATTCAATTATTTTAAACAAAATATACCATTTTTAAATATGTTTTTTACTTTTATGGTTATTTTAATATGGGTAAATATTGATAATTTTTTTTCCATTATTTAATATGGTTCATTGATTACAAATTATTTCTATTCATGAACTATATCAATTATTCATTAAATGAGGAATAATTTGGATATGTATTTTTTGTTGTCTTATATTTATATTAATCTACATGATTCATCAATTGTACTAATGAGACATATTTTTTAGATAACCCTGATATTCCAATACACATTAGATTCAATATTTCTTGTGACTTGTCATTATAATTGAACCAATAATGGATGAACTAGATTGGTTTGTACCTTGTATTTTTTAATTTTTTTCGGGTTTTTAATGCAATAGACACATACTTTAAAAAACTTAATGGTTTTTACCAAGTTTATATATTTTATCTTTTGAAATTTCAGTATGGTAGAAGTATCATGTTCCTGATAGATAACGTGAAATAATAATTCACATCATTCATTTAGAATTCAATTAATATTGTCCATTATATTAGCACAATGTTAATATATCTGGATTCGTACCACTCTCAGTTTGTTGACTCAATGGAATGTGTTTTCAGTTATTTTCATTTCTATATTGATTATTCCAAATCTTATCAGGAATCTATGTTATTTAAATGGAATGTGTGTTTAGATATTAACCGTGTAATATTGATTATTATAAATTGATTCATGAAATATTTTGGTGTATATAACCCTTTCCATGAATTTCAGATCACCCTTATTTTTTAATCTTTCTTGAGGAAATGATGAATAATTCTTAGAATGTGTTATGAAGGGTGGAATTCATTTAGTTTTATTGTGTTATGTTTTCTATTTTCATTCCCAATATATATTGGAAATCATGAATTTATCTGGTTGTCCAAAACTATAAAATTTTATAGTCCTTAAAGGTTTTATTATTTTATCTGTGGAAATGTAATAAGTAAAGGTAACATCTCTATTAGACTAGGTTCATGGTCATTATAATTTTTAACAAAGGGAGGACTAGTAGAAACCTCAGAAACTAGATTAAAAAAAATTAGGAAATATAAACCTCTCATAGAATTTGGGGAATTGTGTAGAACAACATACAAAAGTTATTTATAGAATATATTTTGTGGTTTTCCAAGAATAATATCCATGTATGTATACTATATGTGGAAATGGTTCTAGAAAAATGGTATCTATGGGTAATTACTCTAAAATTGGATCATTAGGAATGGCCCAATCATAAATTCATTCACAATAATGGGTCTTGTTGGGAAAATTGATTTATGATCCTAGGGGACATTCATAAGGTAATTAATATTTTCATCCCAAATCATTATAATAGTCTTATAATCTGTGATATCCCAAAATAATCCACATTTATTATTATAATAGTATTCAGGAATCAATTGTTCAACATAATATAATTATATCACTAGTTTTAGGATTATACATTATGTTACATAATTTAATTACATAATCTATTTTATGAAATTTTTTAGATATGAAACCTAGATGAATGAATGGTATTGATACTCATGGAAAATGTTGATATTTCCCTGTTGTGAAACCCAATTAATTTGTTATCAGTACAAATAAAAATATTTCAATAATATGAAGGATTAATCCTGTAATGAAAAATAAATATTGCTAATTGAGATACCTATTCCAAAGATATGTTATCTTATTCTATATCACTTAATGTGATATAATCCCCCCATGATTTAGTGGGACTACAAATATAATAAAAACTGAGTAATGGATTAAGTATCTTGAGAGGTTTTTTATAGACATTAGATGTAAATAAAACTACAATGTTCTACATGTATTATATTTTATCAAATAATATAATCATAAATAGTAATTGTTTAACCATAATACTAAGGTGGAAGTGAAAATAAAACACATCTAACAGAATGATTTTTCTGATATATTTTTTGTAAAACATATCCTTTAATAGAAAATGTTACTGAAAGGATTTGAATATTTTTCATCATATAGTAAAAGAAATAAAAATGTGTTGTGGATTATAAGGAAACCATTAAAATTATTTCTATGTATGATATAGATTAAATACACAATATATAGGTCAATAACAGTCATTTATTTGAAGGGATTAATGATTTCTTCAATGGGTGTTGGCCAATAAATATTTTTACTCATATGATGAAATATATTTATATGATGTCATGATATTGAATTAATTTTCAATGTATTAGGGCTCTAAAGGGAATAAATCTAAAATCATGATGACAGATAAAAAATTGTATAACGGGATGAGTGGAAATAATATTTTACCACATGTAACAGTTATTTAAATAAGTAGCCTTGTAATTTGTTATAGGGAATGGTGATTTTTTGAAAGTGTATATAAGAGGGATACTATGCTCATGATTTCTAGGGAAACAAATGTAATATAAAATGTTGAATGGTTCCACTGTAATGATATGTTGAACTACAAAAATGAATTCCTCATGAATCTAAATAATATACCCTAGAAGAATATAAGGGATCAAGATCAATATTATTCTATTTATAAAACAGAATTAGAACGATTGATGTTATTTTTTAATTGGATCCATGAAATATATTTCAAAAGTATTTTATTTATTATAATATCAAATTAAGGATAAAAAACATATGTATTTTACTATAATACTATTACATAATGTATTTGAAATCCAACACTGAATGGTACGAAGAAATGTGATTCAATATATATATATTTTTTGAAATCACATGATTTAGGTTATACAACATATAATATGTGATCAATGATTATATAATAATGAAAATGTTATATTAGAGAGATAGTATTTGTAATCAATAAATTAATTAATGGTTTATGGGTTTCATTATCTTTTTCAGAGATTACAACATTTTATGATATAAGGAATAAATTTGACAACCTAATATTTTATAATTATAAGAATGAATGTTATCATTATGGTTTTATGGTGATCAGTGAACTAAATATTTTGTAATGTGACATTAATAATCAAAATTGTATTTTCTGGGGAATAAATTTTGATTTAGTGACGTTCCTAATAGATTTATCCAGTCATATATTTTTTGATCTTTAAGGACAACTATATGTAGATGAGATTATATTGAACAATGTGTTATATTGGACATGTTTTTCCCACATTTATTGTTTTACTAAATATAGTAGTAGTATCTTGTTACTATATTATGGGTCGTAATATCCATTATAATTTAATTATATTTCTTATGTAAAGAAAATTAATTTTTGGATATTCATTTCATAGAGTAAGATATAAATTCAACGTTTATTGAAGAAAAAATGGGTAAAATTATTCCACTAAACAAAATATATCATGTATTTTTATTATAATATAATATTATAGATTAAATGAATTCCACAACTATATAATAAAATTGAAAACAATTCCTATTTATCCTCATTATTGGTGATATAAATAATAATTTTCACTCTTATTAATTATGGATTTCCATTTGTAAACATCCTCTTCATCCCATTATCTATCACCCTCTATCAGTATTTGTGTTTTATTTTTTCTTCTATTTTTAGGTTTTCACTTCCCACTTATGTTCTCATATTTTAAATCAATTTATGTTATATTTGATATTAATTTTGTACTTACATATCTGTCTTATTAACATGATATTGAATTATCCACTATTAAGATGTGGGTTTTTGAAATAAACAATTCCAAATTCAAAACCATTAATTATCATGAACATTTTTATATTTCGATGACACAATTTATTTTAGTTGTGGAGAATGTAACACCATGAAATTTAATAATATTAATATCATATTCAATAACATATATGACACAACAATAGGTATAAAAGATACAATAACACACTGAGACATTATGATATATTTATTTTTATATTAATTAAATCTTCTCAATATCATTCATTACACACATCACTAAGATTAACATGTGTTACACACACCATTTAGTTTATGTTGTGTTAAAGAGAACACTATGTTTACATGAAACATGACGTATTATTAAAATAATAATATTTATTATTATTGTTATCATAGAACCATTAATTATATGAGAAATAAAATTACTAACTAAAGAAGGAACATTAAAGTTATATATATTTTTATAAATGAATTAATAATCATATAAAATAAACTGTATTTTTTTACAAACTATTTTTTAATTGACTATTTAGACAAGAATTTCATTAGTGATTTAAAATAAATATATATCTCTATTTTAAAAATTATCTAAAATAAAAAAATAGCATCTTAAATCATCACATAAAAATTATCATATAGTTAATAAAGTGATTAGCAGCGGAATAAAACTTTGAAAGAGATGGCACAACAAATGTAACCAAGAGGTTCAGTCTCAAGCCGAGACTTAGTCCTCTCAAAAGTTTATATAAAAATGATCCACACCCTGGATCGGGGTTCAACAGTTTACAACTGTCCAGGTCCAAGACCTCTACCACTGTTCTTCGTGGGAAACAGTACAACAGCAACCAGCTGTCCAGGTCACACACGACCTCTACCACTGTTATTCGTGGGAAAGAAACAATGGAAGAGTTTGGTAAGGATTTACAAATCCTTCAGTTTGAGTACAGGAGATAGTGTATCTGTTAGATACAGCAGATAACACACACTGCTCGAAATGAATGGTAATAAATCACAGAACAAGAGATGTAGAGTTTAGAGATGGTTCTGGTGATTTCAGTGTAGCTCTGGACTCTTTTAGATTCGACTAGAAGTGAGTCTGAGTCCTCTTCTCGTTTCTATTTGAGAAACAGAGTGTCGAATGCTCCAGGTTCACAGGTAGTGAAAATGTGGTCGATGAAGTTCTTCAGTGTTCTTCTTGTATGCATAGAACACTTCTTGAGTATTCTTGATTGTCTATGAGTTTCTCTGTGTTCTTCTCGTGCTTGTGTCGTTTTTGGTATATTGGATGCACCACACTTTTCTGGTTCGCTTCTTCTTGTTGTTCGTTTTTCCTTCACACGCTCGTTTTCTTCTTTTCGCATCGCTATAGTGGGCAGCGTAGTCTTCTCGTATTTATCTCCCATCAGGGGACAGAAAAGATTTCTTTTCAGCAGGTACGAGGTACGGGTTCCTGACATCCGACAACCTTTATCAGATATTTAACAAATCATTAAAATGTATGATATGACCGTTAGATAGATTAAATATAGGAAATAAAGAAATTGAAATAATGAGTCGAGTGATCGGTAGGTAATCAGCATCGGTAGCTTGAACATCGGTAGCTTGAACATCTGTAGCTCGAACATCGGTAGCTCGAACATCAGTAGCTTGATGTCATTAGTTGCTCTGACTCTATCGGTTGCTCTATGCATCGGTTGGTACATGCTTGTATCAGTGACTGTTTTATCGGTAGCTTCATGCGTCGGTAGCTCCATGCGTCGGTAGGTGTGAGTCTGTCAGTAGCTTCGTCCATCGGTGACTCTTATTCCATCGGTAGCTATTTATACATACACCGGTAGATCTACGTTTGTATCGGTAGCTGTCTGTGAGCACATCAGTAGCTCTGTGTTAAGTGTATCGGTAGCTGTCTGTGTTAAGTGTATCGGTAGCTGTCTGTCGGTAGACTAAGTCTATCGGTAGACTGGTTACCGGTAGCTCTTTATCAGTAGCTATAGGCAGATTACTTATCTGTTTTATGTAGAACACATCCGATTGTGTTAGAATCAATTTATAACATGTATGAATGTGGATAAAAGATGATTAACATATTCAAAAGAGTATTTTAAAAATTATTATTGGTTTGATCATAGATTTGAAAGAATTAAAGTATAGATCAATGATACTTAAAAATATCATAGAGAATGAAGACATAATTGGGATTTTCAACACATATGAATACATGATTGAGATTATCAAAACAGGTGAGGTCAACAATCTCCCCCTTTTTGATAATCACAATTTATGACATTGGCATTTGACATAGTGAAAATATAATAGTAAAGAGTATAATATTGAAATCAATTTTCTAAGAGAAAACAGCATCATAGATAATAGAAATAGTATGATATAGACATAAGTTATCAGAGGTAAAAACCATAAGGTACTAGATAGACATAAGGTATCAGAGATAAAAATGGAAACAAAACAAAGGGTAATGTGTCTCCCCTTATTCCTTATTTTTTCTCCATTGAAAATATTTCTCATTGTGTTCTCCTCCTTATTCTCTCATAAAAAGTTTCTCCCCCTCTTATCTCCCCCTTTTACTATTCTCCCCCTTTGTGATAATCAAAAAGTGGGAAAGCATATATATATATATATATATAGGAGACAAAGAAAACAAGAGAAGTAAAAAGAGTTCTGTATTAGAGTAGTCAAAAAGTACAAAAACAGATTACAAATGAATTCCTATCCAAAAACATGGCCACTGGTTCAATCCTCATCTGCAACATGGGATTTTCCTTTGGGATCAGAAGAAGGCTCGAGTGGTGAGGATTCAGGTGAAGGTTTTGGAATGCCAGAAAAGATCAAAGGAGGCTGGGCCACTGACACAGAGTCAGGCATGTAGGTTGAAGACTTTTGGGTGATCATTGGAGTGAGGCTTCGAATGGCTTGAACAGGAGTCAGCTGGACTGTGGAAGCAGCTGAGGCAGAAGCAGGAAAATCAGGAGGGATGATGACTGGTCTGGAATCAACATGCAAGAAGGGCAGCAGCAGATTTCTAAAATCCATAATAATTCTTCCTCCTCTTTCCATAGCAGAGATGAAATCATCTTTGTTCTCCATGAATTTATCTAAGGCAGGTGTCAGTTCTCTTAGCTTGCTCACTTGTTCTTTGAAAGCTTGAGTGACTGGAGGGAGCTTCATGTGTTCAAAAATTAGCTTAAAGTGGTGTTCGAGTTGATGCTTGGTGAAAATTTTGGTGAAGTAGTAGTCCACTTTTCTTTTTATGGCTTCTTGAGAGGCAGAAGCTTCTCTCATAAAATCTTGAACTATCTTCATGATTTCTCTGGCAGAATCCCTTGTAGAAATCACCACTCGGCTCAACTCTGATGAGTCCACAAGACCACTGGTAGGAATAGAACCAATATCCTCCTTCAACATTGCTCGAACTTGATTCCGGTCAACTGATAATTTGGATGTGAGAGGGCCAAGAGAGAAGGAAACAGTTTCTTTAAAACTTTTAGACAAACCACTGATTAGGCTTTGAACTTGAGAGTCTTGCAATTGAACATGATCCTTCACTGAGGATTTGAAACTTTCAAACACTGAGACAAACTGGCTTACTACACTCTTCACATAGGCTAGGTCCTTGTCAGCTTGAGACTTGGAGCTCATATAGGAATCCAAAGCATCAACTGATGTTTTTAGAGCTTCAAGATCAGCTTCGATTCTAGAAGACTGAGTCTGGCACTCTTTCACTTCTTCCATAAGCTCAGACATAAAAGAAGACAAATTACAAGCCAGAGATAGCTCGAAGGATCTCTCTAGCATTTTCATTTCTTCATAAAAGCTTTGCTTCATCTCAGCGACTGAAGCACTGAATGATTCTTTCAGCTCATTCTTCATGGATTCAAGATCTGATTTAGAGACAAAATATCTTGGGACAGCTGCAGCAGGTCCCCTTGCTGAGGCCAAATTAACTACAGAGGTAGTCATTATTGAATTAATTGAGGATGCAAGAGAGGATTCCATTAGCTTTACTTCTTCATCAAAATTGGATTTGAGGTTCTCTTTCAGCTTATTCAAATCATGAAATCTGACCACATCATCAGGCAACAACTCAGAAGCAAGATCATAATTGATCTTCGGTCTATCCACAGACACCTCATTGTCAGAATCCGGATAATCCAATCCAAAGACTATAAACCATGGGTCTTCTACCCAGTCTCCAAACTCAACAGCTACTGTAACATTTCCAAGCATAGACTGATGCTCCCCCTCAATGGGTGCATTCTCATGTATCACAACAGCTTTTTCTGCTGGCCTTTCTTCATCAGAATCTTCCACAACAAGTTCTACAGGTGCAGCATCTAGAAGATCTTCTGATACAGGTATAGCTTCTTCTCTATCTCTTTCTTCTTCAGCAGCAGGTATAGCTGAGTTCCCAATCAAAGGACTCATACTTAACCTACCAGAAGAAGGTGATTCAAAAGCATTCTCCTTTTCCTCTTCTTCTTGGTGAGGTACAGACTGACCTTCCTCATGATTAGACAAAATTTCCTCTACTTTTCCTTTCCTAGAATAAACCAATTCTGCAACAGGACTTGGGGGAAAGTCTGGATCTCCTCCAACATCCATAGGAGTTTCTTCTTCTTCTTATTCTTCTGTTTCATCACTAAAAGCAGGTTCCTCTTCATCAGGTCTCAGACTCGGATCTCTCATATCCTTTGGTCTTGAGGGATAATCCACAGGATTAAACCTATCATAGATCTTCTGATCATCACTGACCCATTCTCCCTTCCATGGGTTCCAGTTAATTTTCATATACTTGCAAACAGTCGAGGTGATGCAGAAATTGTTCTTGACTACAACTGTCTCATCCTGAGACTCAGCTATTCCTTTCACTTTTATCATCCCTGAAATCAGCTTGGCAAAGAACAAAGCATTAGTCTTTGACTTTGGTCTAATCATGTCTTCCATTTGAAGCATCAACAATCTTCACAGATTGATTTTTACACCATGTCTTAGCAAATGAAGAAGATAGATATCTTGATATCTCAGATTTGCAAAATCTCCTCTCCTCGGTATCAACACATGCTGAACATACTTGAAAAGCAATCGATTCTCTCCATCCATTTCAGCAGCAACCACTTGCCTTTGATTTCCATTCCCAGTCAGTTCTTGTAAGGCGGTCTCATAATCAAAAATATCACTTCTAGGTGGCATTCCTTTTGATACATACCCATGAACACCTTCATGTGGTACTTTCAAACTCTCAGCCCACTCTACTGAAGAAAAAGACATCTCTTTTCCATTTACAAAAGATCTAACCCGATTCTCATTCTCAGAATTCTCGAAGGTTACAAACTCATAGAACTGCTTTACCAACTTCGGGTAGTATGGGCCATTGTTATTCGAGAAACAATCCACCCATTTTTGGTCTTCCAAAATCTCGAGCACTAAGGATTTGCTAGGCAGTAGCCATTCCACGCACAGTTCCTTCTCGATTACTATGTCTCTATTCTGCAAGTGAGGATTCACTGGTCTCCTTCCCGATCTAGTTTTGACTTCACTAACACTGGCTTTATGCTGTGTCTTCTGCTTCTTAGCAATTGTTTTTGCACTTTCATCTCTGACGATAGGAAGCTTGGTTTTTTCCATCGCGGGATTAGGGTTCTTGGCCGATTTGGGAGGTAAGGTTCGAAGATGAGAGGTTTTGAGCTCGGTGAGGTAAGAAGTGGCTTAGAATTAGTTTTATCATTTAGGAATTCCAAATAAACGATTAAAATAGAGTAATAAAATAAAATAAAATGATTCATATTCTTGGCGGCAGAAAGAAGTTTTAAAACTTTGCATCGGTGTGAGTTAATCATCGGTGAGAAAAACAAATCGGTGAGAGTTTTACATCGGTGAGAATTTCTACGTCGGTGAGAAACTTACATCGGTGAGCATTTTCACGTCGGTGAGAATTTCTACGTCGGTGAGAAACTTACATCGGTGAGCATTTTCACGTCGGTGAGAATTTCTACGTCGGTGAGAAACTTACATCGGTGAGCATTTTCACGTCGGTGAGAATTTCACGTCGGTGAGAATTTCGCATCGGTGAGAATTTCTACGTCGGTGAGATTTTTCACGTCGGTGAGAATTTCACATCAGTGAGAATTTTCACACCGGTTGTGATTAAACATTCCCAGTTCGTGTCTTATGTAACTTAGCCTATCCGAACTTAAAGGTTTAGTGAAAATATCAGCCAATTGATGTTCAGTGCCAATAAATTCAAGAGAAATATCACCTTTTTTATAGTGATCTCTTAGGAAATGGTGTCTTACATCTATGTGTTTGGTTCTAGAGTGAGATACAGGATTCTTAGAGATGTTTATTGCACTGGTGTTATCACAGTTGATTGAAACATGTTTAAAAACATATCCATAGTCCAAAAGAGTGTGATTCATCCACAGAATTTGTGCACAGCAACTACCAGCAGCTATATATTCTACTTCGGCAGTAGATAATGCAACTGAATTCTATTTCTTACTACACCAAGAAACTAAGGATTTTCCAAGAAAATGACATGTTCCTGATGTACTTTTTCTATCTAACTTACAACCAGCAAAGTCAGAATCTGAATAACTCATTAACTCAAAGGATTGTCCTTTTGGGTAAAACAAACCTAAGGTAACCGTGTGTTTGAGATATTTAAAAATTCATTTAACAGCAAGCAAATGAGATTCTTTTGGATTAGCTTGAAATCTAGCACACATACACACACTAAACATAATATCAGGTCGACTAGCAGTAAGATAAAGTAAACTACCAATCATACCTCTGTAATTTGTCTGATCAACTGATTTCCCAGTTTCATCTGCATCCAATTTACAGGTAGTACTCATAGGAGTTTCACTTTCCTTGATACTATCCAGACCAAAACGTTTTAAAAGATACTTTGTATATTTACTTTGATTCAAAACAATGCCATTTTCATTTTGAAATACTTGAAATTCAAGAAAGTACTTAAGCTCTCCCATTAAGCTCATTTCAAATTCATTTTGCATACTTTTTGAAAAATCAGTACATAAAGAGTGTTTAGAAGATCCAAAAATAATATCATCAACATATATTTGTACAACTAAAACATATTTATAAATTCTTTTAATGAAAAGAGTTGGATCAGAAATCCCTTTAGTAAAACCTTTTGAAATAAGGAAATTGCTAAGTCTATCATACCAAGCTCTTGGAGCTTGTTTCAAACCATACAATGCTTTAGAAAGTTTAAGAACTTGATTTGGAAAAGGCGGGTTAGTAAATCCAGGTGGTTGTTCTACAAAAACATCTTCAATTATAAAACCATTTAGAAATGCACTTTTCACATCCATTTGATATAACTTGAAATCCAGATGTGCAGCATATGCCAGTAAGATCCTAATGGCTTCTAGTCTAGCTACAGGTGCAAAAGATTCCTCATAGTCTATACCTTCTTCTTGACTGTATCCTTGTGCAACTAGTCTAGCTTTATTTCTAACTATATTTCCAGATTCATCTACTTTATTTCTAAAAACCCATTTTGTGCCTATTGTCAAAGTGTCCTTAGGTCTGTCAACTAATTCCCAGACTTTTTTTCTTTCAAACTGATTTAATTCTTCCTGCATAGCTATTACCCAGAATTCATCATTGATAGCATCATTGATATTTTTGGGTTCCAGCTGTGAAAGAAAGGCTTGTTGTTCAACCTGGTTTCTTAGAGAAGCTCTAGTTTGTGTTCCTCTATCAAGATTACCAACAACAGCTTCTAAAGGATGATTCTTTAGAATCCTCGTTGATCTGGTAAAGGTTGGACTAGAAATTTCAGGTTCATCTATAGGTTCGGGTTCAACAGAAGCATATTTTGGAGAAAGTCCAGAACTGGATGCTTTTATAACAGGTTCTTTAGACTTATCATTGAGGTCCAGAATAGACAAATCTTCTTCAAGATTCTCAAGAGAGGTTTTAGGCTCATATGGATCAGTTTCATCAAACTTTATGTGAACAGATTCTTCCACACATTTGGTTTTCTTATTGAATACTCTATAGGCTTTACTTGAAATAGAGTAACCCAGGAAAATTCCTTCATCACTTTTGGAAGAAAACTTATCCAGATTATCTTTAGTATTCAGAAAAAATACTTTGCAACCAAAAACTTTAAAGTAATTAACCTTATGCTTTCTATTGTTCCACAATTCATAAGGGGTTTTCTTAAGAACTGGTCTAATTAAGACTCTATTAATGACATAACAAGCTGTATTTACAGATTCAACCCAAAAATAAATAGGCAGATCATATTCATTGATCATGGTTCTAGCAATCTCTTGAAGGGTTCAGTTTCTTCTTTCTACTACACCATTCTGTTGGGGTGTTCTAGGGGCAGAGAAGTTATGAGTATAGCCATTGTGTGAGAAATAAGATTCAAAATCTTGATTTTCAAACTCACGACCATGATCACTTCTCAGGGTCTTAATATTAAGTCCACTAAGGTTCTCTACAGACTTGGAGTATTTAATAAAGTAAGAACAAGATTCACTTTTGTGATCTAGAAAGTATACCAAAGTATATCTAGAAAAGTCATCTACAAGAACATAAACATAGTGCTTCCCATTTAAACTAGAAACTCTTGATGGTCCAAACAAATCCATGTGAACCAATTCAAGTGGTTGAGAAGTTGAAACTTCTTTCTTTGATTTAAAAGAAACTTTGTTTTGTTTTCCCTTTTGACAGGTGTTACACAACCTATCATTTGGGAATTCTAATTTAGGTAGGTCTCTAACTAGGTTTTTCCTAGAAAGTTTTCTAAGTGAGTGAATGTTGCAATGTCCTAATCTTCTGTTCCATAGCCAAGATTCTTTATGAAAAGCATTCAAACAAGTAGTATTCTTCTTAGCTAAAGAATTCAGATTAACAGCATAAACATTTTCATTTCTTAAGGCAGAAAATACCAAAACATTCTTAGAATTAAAAACTTTTCAAGAATAATTTTCAAATTAAACATGAAAACCATCATCACATAACTGATAAATACTTAATAGATTGTATTTAAGGCCATCAACAAATAAAACTTTAGAAATCAAAATTGAATCAGTGTTACCAATCTGGCCTAGGCCGATGATTTTCCCTTTTGAATTATCACCAAAGGTGACAAAGCCTCCATCAACCATTATTGAACTCTTGAAACAAGAGAAGTCTCCTGACATATGTCTTGAACATCCACTGTCCAAATACCATGTCTCTTTACAGGAGCTCTTTAATAAAGTTCCCTACAAAACAGATTTAGATGGGAGATGATTTTGGTACCCAGATTTTCTTGGGTCCAGACAGGTTAGCCAATAACACTTTAGGTACCCATATTTGTCTAATGGGTCTCATATAATTTGTAGAATTGACATGCTTTTAAAGATAAACTTTATTAGATCCATAGCTATGTATATAACTGGTTGAAGCATATGAAGTTCCAGAATTACCTTCATTCTGTCCAGATTTAGAAATAAAGCTTGTTTTGGCAGTTTTCCTTTGTCCAGGTTGGTATCCTATACCAGTAGTATATTTAGGTGCTACTTGCTTTCCTATCATCTGTGTTAGGGTATTTTTTCCATTGGTGAACTTCTCTAAGTCTTTCTTGAGTTTCTCATTTGACAGTTTCAGTTCAGTGTTCTCTTTTAACAGTTGAGCAGTTTTCTCTTTTTCAATAGTGAGTTCGGTTTTAACTGTAGTGGTGAGAGCATACTATTTCTTTAATGACTTGTATTTATCCTTAAGTTCATTACATGTCTCTTCCATCATATCACAGTATTCAAACAGTTCAGATTTAGACATGTTATCACCTTCAAAATCATCTCCAGAATAATATGAATTTGAAGCAGGAGTTTCAGCAGTTACCTTAGAGGTGTTTGTCATAAAGCACATGTTGGCTCGATTCCTTTCAGAGTCCGAAGATTCAGCTTCACTTGTGCTGTCTTCTGAAGCACTCCAAGTAGCCTTCAGGGCTTTCTTAAACTTATTGTCCTTATATTCATATTTCTTTTTCTATTTCAGCTTTGGAAAGTCGGCTTTAATGTGTCCTTTTCTCTTGCACTCATAGCAGACAACATCATCTGATTTGTCATTCTTCTTCCAATCATTTTTCCATTTGCCTTGGTGATCACACTTACCCTTATAGTTTGTTTTTCTAAAGAACTTCTTTTTCCTATAAAATTTCTTAAATCTTCTAGCAATGTGAGCCATCTCAGCATCACTGTCAGAATCACTTCCACTGTCTTCACAACTTGAACTTTCAACTACAGCTTGAAGCTTTTCTTTGTCCTTATTCTTTGAAGTTGAGGATTTGAAAGCAACAGACTTTCTTGCAGGTTCATTTTCTTCCTCTTTGTTCACTTTAAGCTCTTCTTCATACATCATCAGCTTGCTAATTAGTTCCTTGACAGGTAGAGCAGCTATGTCACATGATTCTCTGATTGAGACAGATGTGCCTCTCCATCTATCAGGTAGACATCTCAAAATTCCCATAATTTGTTCCTTCAATGAGACATCCTTTCCCAGCGAGATCATTGTATTGACAATTTCGTTGAACCTGAGATACATGTCATAAATGGGTTCGTCAGGCTTCATTTTAAAATTATCATACTTGATAGTATAAGTGTTCAATCTCATCTCCTTAACATTAGTTGTTCCTTCATGAGAAACAACTAAGGTATCCCAAATTTCATATGCAGTTTTACATGCAGAAATTCTATTAAACTCTTCATCTCCTAGAGCACAGTACAAGGCATTCATAGCTTTACAGTTGTTATGGTAAGCAGTCTTTGTAGGTTCATCCCAAGTAGATCTAGCAGTAGTAGGCATTTTGTATTCTGATTCAATAGCAGTCCAAATATCAAAACCTATGCTTTCTAGATGGATTTTCATTTTCAGTTTCCACTGAGCATAATTAGTTCAATTGAAGAAAGGTGGCCGGTTAGTAGCAGCACCCTCAAGTCTATTGTCCATGATGAGAAAATTTTAAAGAGATAAAAATTTAGATATGACAGAAATTTTAAGAACTTTAAAATACAACTAAAATCACAGTTCAAAAGCAGAGTACTTTTAGAAAGTATTTTTAACCTCTGATACCAAGTGTTGGTCGGAGTGGTTTACTCAAGAGGGGGTGAATTGAGTACCAATTGAAATTTCTGTATTTAAAAATAATGTCTTAAAGACCCCCAAATAAAATAATAAATTAAACTGTAGTGAATTTATATTAAAGTAGAGATTCTGTTAGATTCTCAAGGGATTGATTAATTCCCAGTTAATCAACACAAGAGTGTGTGATTATCTTTTGAAACTAACTTACTAATCTACACTTAACATAAACACTTTCTAATTTAATTATCAAAGTAACTTTAAAAACATTGTTGGTTTTAAAGTGATTAGCAGCGGAATAAAACTTTGAAAGAGATGGCACAACAAATGTAACCAAGAGGTTCAGTCTCAAGCCGAGACTTAGTCCTCTCAAAAGTTTATATAAAAATGATCCACACCCTGGATTAGGGTTCAACAGTTTACAACTGTCCAGGTCCATGACCTCTACCACTGTTCTTCGTGGGAAACAGTACAACAGCAACCATCTGTCCAGGTCACACACGACCTCTACCACTGTTATTCGTGGGAAAGAATGAATGGAAGAGTTTGGTAAGGATTTATAAATCCTTCAGTTTGAGTACAGGAGACAGTGTATGTGTTAGATACAGCAGATAACACACACTGCTCGAAATGAATGGTAATAAATCACAGAACAAGAGATGTAGAGTTTAGAGATGGTTCTCGTGATTTCAGTGTAGCTCTGGACTCTTTTAGATTCGACTAGAAGTGAGTCTGAGTCCTCTTCTCGTTTCTGTTTGAGAAACAGAGTGTCGTATGCTCCAGGTTCACAGGTAGTGAGAATGTGGTCGATGAAGTTCTTCAGTGTTCTTCTTGTATGCACAGAACACTTCTCGAGTATGCTTGATTGTCTATGAGCTTCTCTGTGTTCTTCTCGTGCTTGTGTCGTTTTTGGTATATTGGATGCACCGCACTTTTCTGGTTCGCTTCTTCTTGTTGTTCGTTTTTCCTTCACACGCTCGTTTTCTTCTTTTCGCATCGCTATAGTGGGCAGCGTAGTCTTCTCGTATTTATCTCCCATCAGGGGACAGAAAAGATTTCTTTTCAGCAGGTACAAGGTACGGCTTCCTGACATCCGACAACCTTTATCAGATATTTGACAAATCATTAAAATGTATGATATGACCGTTAGATAGATTAAATATAGGAAATAAAGAAATTCAAATAGTGAGTCGAGTGATCGGTAGGTAATCAGCATCGGTATCTTGAACATCGGTAGCTTGAACATCGGTAGCTCGAACATCGGTAGCTCGAACATCAGTAGCTTGATGTCATTAGTTGCTCTGACTCTATCGGTTTCTCTATGCGTCGGTTGGTACATGCTTGTATCAGTGACTGTTTTATCGGTAGCTCCATGCGTCGGTAGCTCCATGCGTCGGTAGGTGTGAGTCTGTCAGTAGCTTCGTCCATCGGTGACTCTTATTCCATCGGTAGATATTTATACTTACACCGGTAGCTCTAAGTTTGTATCAGTAGCTGTCTGTGAGAACATCGGTAGCTCTGTGTTAAGTGTATCGGTAGCTGTCTGTGTTAAGTGTATCGGTAGCTGTCTGTCGGTAGACTACGTCTATCGGTAGACTGGTTACCGGTAGCTCTTTATCAGTAGCTATAGGCAGATTACTTATCTGTTTTATGCAGAACACATCCGATTGTGTCAGAATCAATTTATAACTTGTATGAACGTGGATAAAAGATGATTAACATATTCCAAGGACTATTTTAAAAATTATTATTGGTTTGATCATAGATTTTAAAGAATTAAAGTATAGATCAATGATACTTAAAAATATCATAGAGAATGAAGACATAATTGGGATTTTCAACACATATGAATACATGATTGAGATTATCAAAACAGGTGAGGTCAACAATTATGATATATTTATTTTTATATTAATTAAATCTTCTCAATATCATTCATTACACACATCACTAAGATTAACATGTGTTACACACACCATTTAGTTTATGTTGTGTTAAAGAGAACACTATGTTTACATGAAACATGACGTATTATTAAAATAATAATATTTATTATTATTGTTATCATAGAACCATTAATTATATGAGAAATAAAATTACTAACTGAAGAAGGAACATTTAAGTTATATATATTTTTATAAATGAATTAATAATAATATAAAATAAACTGTATTTTTTTACAAACTATTTTTTAATTCACTATTTAGACAAGAATTTCATTAGTGATTTAAAATAAATATATATCTCTATTTTAAAAATTGTCTAAAATAAAAAAATAGCATCTTAAATCATCACATCAAAATTATCATATAGTTAATATTTACAAATTTTCTGAAAGGATTCATTTTATGATGAATCGTGAAAAATATTAGATTTTAATTGGAAACATCATTTTGTTTAAATTTTTTAAAATGATAAATTATGTTATTAATTGGTTTTAATATAAAAATATCTCAATTCTATATATATATATATTAATCCAATTTATGTCATTCCAATCATTTTCATGTTGGATTTTCATAATAAAACATTGTAAAATTTTGGACATTTTCTCTTTTAAAACAAATTTTCTTATAACATATATGAGATTAATTTTATATTATATTTTTTACATATTTGATTGGAATATGAAAATTTGAATCCATTTTCAGAATCATAATAATTTATAAATAATAATTATTTAAACTTAATTATTTACCCAAATGAATAGTGATAACCATAAAAAGTAAATTTCCTGATTATGGTCAAACGTGTTTATCATAGTGCTAAAATAAATGAATAAGGGATAAAAAAGACCTATCAATAGGTCATAATATTATTTTTTGGTCTTATTAAAACCTTGTACCTATAATTTTGGTATATATGGTCATTTATATTCTTTTTTCATGTGAATTTCATTATCATTTAAGATTCTTTTAGTAAATTTAGATGTAATTTCCTAGTGGGTCTCGTTTCCCCAATCCTAAAAGGGAACTAACTACACACGCATATCTACAAATAAAAAGATATTTGTCTTAAAAAATTACCAAATTATTGTCTCCCCATTATTCTTAGTAATATTATTGATATGATGGGCCTCCCAAAATACCATCCCTAGGGTCCATTAGAGGAGATTCAAAGGAGGGTTCTCTAATAGAATATAATTATATTTTCAATGATCATTAGTTTACTTTCTTCTTATTCCATCTTCAGTTATGTCTCAAACATGAATTATAACAAAAAAATTATATCCTATATAGGTATATATTATTCTTTTAATGTAATACTAATTATCAGTCTCTAGTCCCAATAAATGGGAAACAAAATATTCGACTGTGTATAAGGTGGACTATTTCCTTGCAAACCGATGTTGTTAAATCTCAATAACAAAATTTAAAGGATTGATATAATTATGTATTAACCAAATTTATATTATATTTATGATATTATTATAATGAAATAAATATTATATCACATATTCCATTTTATGTTCCATGCTGTTTATAATTCTATAATGTCACTCATTTGTATAATGGTCAACTTCCACCTAAAGCTATATGATTCCTATGTCAAATTTTCTTTTAATGATTTTATTAAGTAATATATTAATGAATATACATGATATTAGTGAAATTATATTTATACTATAAATTAGATATATTACCAAATTCTTTACCCTTAACTAATTAATGGAATTATATCGTCGCTCATGTGTATGTAGTACCTACCATCTCTGTGAAGTGTTGTGATTTGATTTCAATTTTAACCATTAAAAATTGTGTATAATAATTTATGATCTATAAAAATATATTATTTGTAAAATTAATATCATTTTTGAGATTATTTTTATATATTATATTCTAGTGAACTTGATATTTTATGAAAAAACACACATGAAAAAAACGATGTTAACCCCTAAAATAATGAAAATAATGAATTATTATTAAAAAAGTGTGGAAATATGTACAAATAAAATCAAGAATGGTAACATAAATATTAATATACTTCTATTAAATATAAATGTAAATATTAGGAAAATTATACAAGTGGTTAATTAATGTTCATATAATGGAAATCATGGGGTAATGGATTTAGTCTCCATTTACATTACAGTGAGTCTAATATATTTTTATACACTAAATAACTTTCATTTGTTCTATATACTTCTCATTTGACAAGTAATATCATTATTCATTCATACATCATAAAATATTATATAATAATTTATATCATTTAATCTATGGTTATTTAACATGAATATTATTAAATGGAATATTTTATTGTACAATATCACACAATATTGTGATTGTTGAATTTTTCTACAAAATAATCAATTTCTTAGGATCATTTTCATTAGAAATTACATTTTTATTAAATATCCATATCATTGAATGATGATTGTGATTTTTCAATAAACAATATACAATTTTTACATAATGTGTCTAGTTTAAATTCTATTCGATAAATATTTAAAATACCATTGGGTTTGTACCAATAATTTTTAAATTTTGTTTTGAAATGAACATGTAGTAGAAGCATGGTTTAAAAAACTGGATAGTTTTGTATCCATTAGTTTTACAATTTCATCCAAATTATATTTATAGTGGAAGCACAGGGGATAAAATAGATTGGATTGACCCCATTTGTTTTATACCATATTTTGAAAGGATATAATGATAGGGGTACTATATCACTATTAAATAACATCTACTAATTAATCATTTTATCCATTAATAATTCTTTTATTGTTATCCATGATATTTACACAATGATAATGTCTTTTGATTCATTTCATTACCTATTTATTGACTAAAAGTGATTTGATTTCAATTATTTACCATTCCATATGGATTATGTAAAATAAATTCATGCCTTCAATATATTTAAATATAATGTGTGTTTAGTTATTTACCGTGATATATTGATTATTTAGTATTTACTTAGCATAGATTCTATTGGAAAAAACATAATATGCATTTATCTTCACCCTTATTTGGTATCCTTTCTATAGTATGGGATGAAAAATTCATGGAATTATTATTCATGGATGTAGCTAATTTGATCTTATTTTGATTTATGTTTTATTTTCATTCCCGATGTCAATTGGGTACAATGTTTTTATCTTGTTCTTTATAACCGTTATACTAATCAGTATTTTAATGAATGATTTTTTTGTATCTATGGAAATGTAACAAATTAAGGATTTAATTATCGTCTCCAGGGGTTGGAGTCATTACATTAACATGATTTAATTCCAATAGTATACTAATTAAAACAACTCATAATATGTTCATCTGAATATATGATATTTTTTAAAGAAATAAAATGTTAAAAATCACTCCAGTAAAAATGTATTAATTCAATTATAGAAATACATAAAAAATAATATGATAATTTAATGTAAAAATGAATAATATGATCCTGTAAATAAAATTTTCAATAATAACGTTATATTTCCAACTATAATTTATTGTGTAATATAACTAATTCCTTAATACTCTATTTTTATTGTTATTTATTTTTATATTATGTGTACTCTTATGTAATAAATCATGAATTATTATTTTATAATGTCTAGGGTTTTCATAGATGGAATCAATGCAATAGTTCTTTTTTTTTGTTATTAGGATTAGAAAACTATATTGAAAGCAATATTGAAAATACGAATCATAGGAATTCATTCCAAATTTTTGGTAAATTATATATTTTTTGATTTATCAAGAAAGTACATACCCATTTGAAGATGAAATGTGGTTGTGGTTATGGAAATTATATACATAGGTGTATTACCTAAATACAATTTTTTCTACTATACTTGATCAAGAACTGGGGAAAGATAATATGGCTTACCACACTTCTGGTAAGACACTCCTTAGGGATATTATTTGGTAAATTCAAAATCCAATTATGAACCATTATCATTGGAACAAAACATCCAAATAGAGTGTATCTTATGAAATAAATCAAATAGAACATAGATTGAAACATATAAATTCGTAATTAATAAATAAAAATCTTTGATAAGTTATCTCATTAATGATATTTAATTTACATTAAATTATTTATTACATTACAAACACTCAACCCTAATTATCAGATTGTTTTAGCAAAAAACCATAAAAATGTTGAATCAATTAAAAACCAATGTGAAGGGAATGTGATGGATTCTCAATCTAGATTCCCAATCCAATGAGAGTTGTAATATAATAAATAATGATTATATTATCTTAGCTAAATTAGGTTTTGAATAGAATTATGAATCCTAAGGAACTCCATAATAACCCTAAGAAATAACTTGATTCAACCAATACCTTAATGTGATAATGGAATTTGACTTTTAATGTATTGTTTGATCCAAAAATCAGTGTATAATTGATTAAATCAATTCACAGTATCTTCTCTATTCTGCAATGTTCTGAACGAGAGAAAATTCAACAAGTTGTTTAATATATATAGAGATATGTATATCAGTGGTGTATATTGATCAAGTATATGAATCCTGAGTAAGTGATCATATTGATTGTGTGAAAGGAATTCCAAAAAATGATTTCTTGATAAATATATTTCTCTCACACTACAAAATAAATTGGAATGGTGTTTTTTCCATCGTTGAAAAATATGACGAATCTATCAGGGCATAGAAGGTAAATTTCACAATTATTTCATAGTATGCCTCTAGTTCAGTCATTACCCCAGATAAAAATGATGATAAATTCTTTGGTGGGAAAAAATACAGTGTAGAAATGTTTATAGTTATCTAATACTTTTATAGAAATGAAAAAATTGGTTGATTTTCCCTCATTGTCAAAATAGAGATCATATAATCTCAAGGGAATCCTGGATATAAGAAGATGAAAGTGGATTTTAATTGAAGTAGACCTATGTATATATCTAATGGTGCTACAAAATTTTAACATAACAAATTGTAAAAGGGTGTAAATAATCCCCATGGAAATTGACTTTGGGGTATGAGGAGGTGAATTAGGTGTGGTAATAATTGATACATTTCTATCAATTTTTAACATGAGAGTCCAAATAAATATATAAAGGAAAGGAATTATCCATTTGTCCATAATTTAATTTTTTGTTTAAATTTTAAGGAATAATGGAAATTTTAAAATAAATTCACTAATAATGTGGTTTTCTAGATAAAAAACAACCTCCAAGGTTGCAAGGGTGAGTTTATTTTATTACAACTACTAAGGAGGATCCCTATAATTAGGTGGTGACATGTAAACTAGTCATTCATTAAATAATATAAATCATATATTTTCATTATTATTATATGAATTCCACAATTCCATGTATGTGTAATATAATTTTTCAAACATAACCACATATTATGTAATAATATTTCTCAATGATAATGATTTGTGGATAAATTTTAGAATCATATTTATATAACAGCTCCCATAATAATATTTATGTGTTTAACTTCATAGTGAACCCTATGATACTATCAATAGTATAATATAATACAGTTGATAATATGGTGTGTCTTTCCCTATATAGAACCAGCATATATTCGCATGAGAAGTGAATCACACATCGTAATACGAATCATCCCACGATTATGAAATAGTGCAAGGAGGAGGATAAATCTTCTTTAGAACCAACATCAAAAGCATTGATATAATTTACCAATGATAAATAATATCTTTCTCAATTGACAGAGTCTATGAACTAGATCATTTTAAAGACACACCAATTTTGAAGGAATATAGTTACATAATTCCCCAAATATTACCAGTATTACCCTTAGGTGAGAGGTTGAATTATCAATCAAGAATATATTTGGGTAGTTTAAATTATCCAAAAATACCTATAGAATTCCTATTATAGAACATAAGTAGTTGAATAAAAAAACTACTAAGGATTAGGGATGAATGTTTCATATGCCAAAGTTCTTTTCCTTTTTGTACACTAGTCATCTTCGTTAAAAAGAATGATCAGTAAACATGCCCTTCCATTGATTGTCGCGACCTTAACATGATCACAATAAAGAAGAAGTAACATATTACATTTACTAATGGATATTTCAATAGGATACATGGAGGAAAATAATTCTTCAAGATTTATCTTCAGTCAGGATATTACCATGTTAGGGAGAAGATAAAGGACACCCCCTATAATGTTTTCGTCCAAGCTATGGGAATAATGATATTGTTCTAATTCCATTTAGACTCAATAATTATATTGATATCATCATGGATTTGATAAATAAAAACTATAGAGATAAACATGATAAATATCATTTAGTATTTATAGATTATATTCTTATATACTCTAAATTAAAGGATGATCATGTGGAAAATCATTTCACTGTGATAAAAACCTTAAGAAAGGAGATTAATTATCCATAGTATATACAATTTTAGTCATATTTGTAATAATTTCTGATTTATGAGGAATATTATCACACGAAATTTGATATTGTTTGACTTTATGATGAAAAAATAATTTAATGGATTTTAAAGGACAATATCTTTGATATATATCATTAGTTTATAGGGATTAAAGGGGTATTATCATGAATATTTTAGAAATTTATCTTGAGTTTTAAAAACATTAACCATAATAACATGGATGAGGTTTTTTTTAATAATTAATATGAAAAGTGCCTCAATGATTTAAAGAAGAGTAATATAACCAAACATATAATTCTACTACCCAAAAGTGAACTTTTGTTTGTATTCAGCAGTAACAACCTGAGTTTTTATGAGAAATAAATTTTTAATATCATTGATATCTTGTGTTGTACGCTACCCCAATATTATATTGTGCCATAAAAAACCTTATTGTCTTGTTTTATACTCAAACAATATACTTGGCTTGTGTTATACACAAGAGTGACATTCCTCGATAGCTTGTGTGGTACACAATACTGAGTTTCAGTAAACAATGATATATAATAATAATATTATTAACTAGCCATTAGGAATAGTTTTAACCACATTTTTAATTTTATTACATTATAATTCATATTATCCATTTTCAAGAACATGGTATGAGAACCAAATTCATTTTTCGGATATAAGATGTATTTTCTAAAAAATGTAGTTTTTTTGCCTTTTGATGGTGAACCCATATTAAATATAATTTTTACATGTTTATAAGTTAAATTACTCAAAATAAACTACCTCTTTTTAATCAGGATATAAAATTTTACATTGGATACGTTTTTGACATTATTCTGATAACCTTCATATTTTGATGGATACGTAAAATACGCTAAATTTTAATTAAAATCATCTTTTTTCATCGAGATAATTTATATGGCTAAATTATAATATTTAATGGTTTTAAATTATAAATAGAATGTATTTTTACCATATAATATAATAAAATTCATTATCATTAATTTTATATTTAATTCTCAGTTAAAAATATTACTTTCTTTTACAATGTTTTATCTTTTAAAACCCATTTTTCATCTACGTGATTAATTTTAAATTATATATTGAAACATATGTGTATTGAATTGGGAAAAATGGATTCCATATTTGGAATCAGTAGGTCCAAATTATTTTAATAGGCTAGTTCATTATTTTTGGGAATTATGAAGAGTAACTACGAAAAATTTTATTTACCATAGGTAATGGTAAATCAGACAATTAAGGGTAAAAATAATATTATGAAATTTCAATAACACTTGTCATGATATCATTTGTTGATTATATTTCTTTATAAAACATACATGGGTATAAATGGAATCTATTTGAACCCACTTGGATTTGATTAAGACCTTTAATTTATTTTATTTAAAGGAATGTGAAATATGCCTCACTCAAACATTAATAATTAAAGTATTCATAATATAAGGTTTTATAGAATATAAATTAGATTATAAATACTAATTTGAAATAAAATATGTTTTTATTTAAAACGGTAATTTATTTTTAATTTGTAATAAATATATAATGACAGTAATTTCTTTTACATTAATGATGAAAAAATTATTTATTAAGTCAAAATCAAAAATAATGTTGTTATTAAACTAATAATGCCCATAAAAGGCACAAAAATCTGACCAAAACATATTGGTCATGTAATTGTAAACCATAATCATCCAATGGTAGAATATTTGATCATATGAAGCCTTATTAAATCAATTATGACACTTATATTATTTTATTATTAATGAAGTCAAAGTTTTCACCTTCATACTTTAATTAATATAACAATTTAAATGTTGTGATTTTAAGATGATAAATTCCTGTAAAAGTATTATTATGGAATATATTATATTTATCTACATCATAGTATTTTATTTTTAATTTTTATGAGACTTAGAAGTATATTAAATAATTATACAAAAATGTTATATTAATTATTTTATTAAGATAAATATCAAATAAATGGTTTCAAAAATATTAAAAAAAATATTATATGAACAAATTAATGTACTCCACGAATTTTTTAGATGAATATGACATGTTATAAATCTATCAAATATTTTGGATCCAATATATAATCTATGAGGATTTTATTTAAATTTAAATAATTGAATAATGTCAAAATTAAAACTATTGATATTTTATTAAAATAGCATATTATTAAATTTTTTAAAAATCACACATATATTTAAAAAATTATAATTTATGATCATATTTCAAAAATATAATAATTTATCTAATTATGGAAAATTCAAAACACATATTTAAGTATTTATAATAATTTAATATTTTGAATATTATTACAACACAGAAAATTTTATAGATTAAATAAGTATAAATAAAAATTATACGGTTTAAAATACACATAAAACATGTCTAAAGATTATTGGTTGATGATATTACAACTTTATGTCACCTCATATTATAATTGAGTGATTTTTGGAGGCCTTTTTGTTGGGTTAGATATTATTATTAATTAATATTTTTTAGGATACTAAATGTGCCCCTCTATTCTCTTATGAAAGGGAACATCATCCCTCTCATCTTCACAGATTTTTGAGCCTTCATGATGAGCCAAACCCTAGCCATTAATATTCTCAATTTCTCTAGTAACATTTTAGATTTTCTGGTCTTCTCAGATGACCAACTGTAGTCCCTTAAGAGAATGCTTAAAGGAGGTCCGTTGAGGAAGAGGTAATCTCTTCTATCGATTTTTTCATGATTCTTTATTCTTATACATACTCTTTTTAGTTGTATCATCATAAAGTAATAACATTAGTATAAATAATATACTTATATGTTATTATAAATTACAAACAACACTATTTCACCTTTTATCCATCCTATGAAAAAAGAAATCATCGCGTTTGCGTATGTACGACTTACCGTCTCCACGAAGTGCTGTAATCTGTTTTTCCAACACCACCATACATAGAAGGGTATAATTGTGGAAATAATAAATATATAGTATTATTATAATATAATACTAATTTTGATATATTATATCATCCACTCCAATTCCATTCAATAATTATTAGAATGATATCATCACTCATGCGTATGTACGGATTACCGTCTCCTCGACGTGATGAGATTCATTCTCCATGATAACCATTAAAGAATGATTATAAAGTATATATAATAAATAATAATTAAATATATGACATAATAATTCTAATTTATTTATGTATATATATATATATTTCATTTAAATCCATTTAATTTAATAAGGAAACGAAAACATCGTTCATGCATACGTACGGCCTACCGTCTCCATGAACGGTGTATTTCAATCCATTTACAGATCGGTTATATATATTTATATATTAAAAATATGTGATATATAAATCGTGTTTTTCATTATGGAAATAATTAATCATTATCTTGGTAATCATATGAAAAATTAAAATCTGAAGTGCCTACGATAAATGAAACGATTTTACCCAAAACATTGATGTAACATGGAGTTGACAAATGAATGGGTAAATAATGTCATATGTGAAACATATATGATATCATAAATATTATCATGGTTTTGTTACAAGTTAATAATATTTTTAAACCCACTATACAAGAGTCTCTGCAAAATACTGTAGATATTGGGCATAAGGTAAGGGATAATTATTCCAATCTCGTTCTTATCTGAGATTTTTTATTCGAAAATATTTACTGGGGTTATGTTTATCATCCATGTCCATTATTTCTCAAAATGTTTTCATAAAATTTATACTATTCTTCCATGTATATTTAAAGTCATTTTTACAATTTTTTACCACATGGTATAGAAGGAATCATTCATATGTTTACCATATGAGGTACTTTTTTACTTTTTCGGTAAAAGTACATGAAGTATTTTTTCTAACATATACGACATGAATGGATTTTTACGATTTTATAACACCTTATTTTTATGGAGATTACTCTACATGATTTCATGATTATTTTCAACAAAAAACCTTTTATTATAAAATTTCATGGCATTTTGTGAAAATAAAATGATTTTGAAGAAGAAATGATATTTTCCTAAAGATTTCTTTTAAATTGTTTTATCAAAACAATTTTCCATCTAAGATGACATTAACTTGTATGTTTATGTTTAAACTGTAGTGTCTCTATTATATATATGGTTTGATTTTTGTTATGATAAAATTATATAAATTTTTTTTATATTGATTATGTAATGATTGGATGATGTTTATGAAACCCATATTATTCATTGTGTAATAATGAATTGTTTATGATTATTTTGTGGCACACGAAAGAAACATTTCATTATGAGATGGTAGGGACCTATATCTCTATATAATTCATTAGGTAAAGATTTATATCTCATGAGATAGACATGGCTGGACTAAAAAGTGAATCTGGTTCTGTAATATTGGGCTGGAACGACAAGTAAACCCTCTTCATTAATTGAATTTTATCACTATTATGGTCTTGCAGTAATGCCTTGGCAACAATGGAAATAATAACATGTGATTAATGGATGCCACAATACATGTTTTATTAACATGCAATATTGATCTTAATTAATGTTCCTTTATGATCTATGCCTTACATACTACCAAGATTTATTTCAGAACTCATGATTTTGATGCATAAACATAATGTTCATGTTTTTAATATCAAATGTATATGGTTTGTTTTACTTTTTATATTCCTAACCTTACTGAGAATTTGATCTCTCCAATTTCATTTTTTATTTTCCCCACGATATAAAGAAATGGATTAGGTAAGAAAGAAAAAGGGGAAGATCATTATTGGAGATGTTGAAGATCTTTCACCCGGATTAGAAGATTTTGTTTTGAGTTTCCAAAGACGGTAAACTATTAAGGTCCTTGGGTGTCTGTTTTTGTATTATGTATTCTGAAAATCTAATGTAATTTCCATGTATGTCATTCATGGGTCTCTACAGTTGGTATCAGATGGAGGTTTAGTTAACCATCGTAAAATAGGATGTGAAAAATTTAGTGAGATCCATAGATATATTTCTTAGGTATGTCTAGGTATTTCCCTACGGATAAGTATAAATATAGGTTATTTGCCTAGAAATATGGTAACAATATTAGAATTAAACTGAAGATGTTATATATTAAAGGTACTCCCACTTTATTATGTTGTTTTCCTAGCATAATTTTTGACAAAAACACTATTCTTTTTGGGTATTAGGCGATGGATGGAACCTGATGGAACTGTGTTGATCAATGTAATGGACAATGCAATGATTTTACTCCTAATCAAACCAATGGTATGGGATATAGAGTGAAAACTATTATTGCTATAAAATGTCCACCTTCTTTCAGTGGGTCTTCTCATCTAATTGTTTCCTAACAAAGGATCAGTACCATTGAAAAGATATTTTCCATACTTCTCTGTTTGAAACATGAAAAAGTAATTCATGATATTTACTGTTTAGAAGGTGATGTAGACAAGTGGTGGATTCTAATTAAGAATACGAGGCCCCATAATGAAATTTAATCCTTATAATGGGATGAGTTTAAGCACATATTATTCAAAAATTTCATTCCTATTATTATTAGAATGAAGATGGAAAAGGAGTTCCTTGAGTTTAAGAAAAATGATGATGAACTTGGTGGTATATTAGAAGAAAAGTTTACAAGGCTTACAAGGTATGAATATATATTTATCATCAACCTGAACGTAAAGTTGACCGATTCTTCAGTGGGATAATACCAAGTCTTAGAAAGGTATTAGCTATAAGAGACTTTAGTAACTATGAAGAGATTGTGAATTGTTCTATCAAGGTATAAATGGATTTTGGTGTTACATATCCATATCATTGTTTTGAAATGAAATGAAATATGATGTTTAAGGTAAAATCTCAAAGCTATGGTGAAAAGAAGACAACTGTTTAGTAATACTCAATTTCTTGAAAGAATAATGGTGGAGATTGTCCTAAAAAGACTAGAAAATGTATTATATGTGGAAAATAAGGTCATCGAGCAGCTGAGTACCGAAGTAATGGGAAAAAGGTATATAATGATGTGAATTGAGGATATACCGCAGAGAATGCACCACCAACACTTCAATTATACATGTGCAGGGAAATTGGGCATTATGCTAACCCATTCCCTAATCCATGGGTTAATTATGATCGACATCAACAACATCTTAAGGAAAAGGACAAAGGAAGTCACAAGAGATCCCTATTGGTGATGTTGAATATGAAAATGGAGTGGTGTCAGGATTAAGTGTTTATGTAATGGGATTCCAAAATTTTGTTGTGGAATCTCATTTATTATCATGGAATATTAGAATATCTATGTATTGGTTTTTTGTGGTTTTAAATAATTGTATGGCATCGATAACCAAGAAAATTCACTGAAATATTTTGAGAATGCACTTAATATGATCATAATGATAGCATAAAGAGATAATGAAATTTTTGATAATATTAATGAGCTCATGACTGATATAAGGACAAAGTGATGTCATGGTTTGAGTATATAGATATTTTGGGATTTTGGTATGTGGAAAGAGTTAAATTTTGATAGCATTCATGTTTTCACAATGATTATTTGGTAATACATGTTTCTAGAGAATAAATGATTAATTAATTCACATGTTTGTAATTTATCAAACAATATATATCTTATGATATAAGGAGGATAAATGATGGTATTCACATGCTTCGTAGATGACTTCTCTAGTAATCTTTTTTCATTATACTATGAGATGGGACATATGTATTTTCAATTTTCCTAATCGTTGGAATGGATTAAGTTGGAAATTAGATTGTATTTTTTTAAGGATAAAACATTTTTATAGAAAGATATAATAGTATAGTTTTAGAAAATGGACTATATGCAGGACGGTCGACAAATCATCATGTCAGACAAGGTTGTCGGAATCGAACCCAAAAGCGATGTGCGATAGGCCTTTATCACCTACCACTGTTCTATAGGAATTCCATTGTAAGTATAAAATAGATTTATATTATTAAGAAGTTTTATTGATGAAGTATAAGTCCATTTTTGGAATCATATACAGATAATCTCACCATAGATGGACTTATGTATATTTAATAATTTGTGCCAACCATTTTGTGGTAAAGACGGATGGAATGACCTGTCATTCTATTTCATGATCTACTAATACATCAAGAACGATTAATTCAACATCATTTAATTAAATAAGAGATGAAGTGGAAATTTTTCATGGAATGACCAATGATGATTTTACACTGAAATCAGTTAAGTATTTATCATTATGAAAAAATAATAATCAATTTAGGGAAATGATCTTGAAAACCAAAAATGATGTCCTAGTACCCTCATTTCCGATGAATAACATGGTACCTTAGATCATGAAAAATTTATGGCTTTGTGATTGTTGGATTTTTAATTTCCACGTTCTCTACCACTCTACATCATAACTAGATGGTTACAATTCTCTTCCATATCCATATTTTCACCTTTATTCTCTTATGTCGGAACCCAGTGTTGAGTTACTTTGGGAGACCGTTATGTTTCAAACATTCCTTTTTAAAATTATGTTTTAGTATTCCCATTTAGGATGTGGGTTTCTATGAAAGAAACTTTCAATTAGTAAACGACTTATATCCTTCGATGAATTTCATGGGTGAAATTCATTTTAAGGGGGAATAATGTAACACACCGAAATTTTATGAGAAATATTCTTTTTAATTTCTTATATATATTGTGTTGTATGATACACAAATATTGTCTTGCTCTATATGCAACATTGTATTATCTTGTAGTTTACGCAATCAATATACATGGCTGGTGTTACAAGCAAGAGCAACCTTCCACGATAGTTTGTGTGGTGTGCATTACCGAGTTTCACTAAATAATGATATATTATAATAATATTATGAACTAGTCGTTATGAAAAATATTAACCAAATTTTAAATTTCATAAAATTATAAATCATCTTACTCATTTTTTATAACATGTTATGAGAACAATATTCATTTTTCGGATACAAGAAATATTTTTAAAAAAATGCAGTTTTGTCAACTTTTGATGATGCGCCCATTTTAAATCTGATTTTTACAAGTTTATATGTTAAATATGAAAAATTAAACATCATATTTTGAATCAGGATAAAAAAATTTACATTGGATATGTTTTGACATTATTTTGATAACCTTTTTATTGTGATAAATAGTTAAAATACGCTAAATTTCAGTTCAAAAAAACTTTTTTTCACCGAGATAATTTAAAGAATTAAATAACAATATTAAATGGTTTTAAAGTATAAATAGAATATATTTTTAGCATTTAATTTAATATAAGACGTTATCATTAATTTTACATTGAATTAATAGTTATAAAAATTTCATTCTTTTGCAAGGTTTTATCTTTTAAATCCCATTTTTCAACAGTAGGATTAATTTCAAATTGTATATTACATCTTCTATGAATTGAATTTGGAATAATGGATTCCGTATTTTGAATAAATAGGTCCAAATTATGTTAATAGGATACTTTTTATTTTTGGGAATTATGAAAAGTAACTGCGGTAAATAGTATTTAACATAGTAAAAGATAAATCAGGTAATTAAGGGTAAAAATAATATTATAAAATTACACTAAAAATTTTCTCGATATCAATGGTTGACTATATTTATCTATAAAACATAATTGGGTCAAAATAGAATCTATTGGAACACACTTGGATGTGATTAACACCTTTAATTTATTTTATTTTAAGGAATGTGAAATATATCTATCTCAAACATTAATAATTAATGTATTCTTAATTTAAGGTTATATAGAATATAAATATTATTATAAATACAAATTTGAAAGCTAAAAATGTTTTTTTATTATGGTAATTTATTTTTAATTTTTAATAAATATATAATGACCTTAATAGCTTATACATTAATGACACAGAAATTATTTATTGATTCAAAAATCAATAATACAATTTTTATTAAACTAATAATGCTCATAATAGGATCAAACATCTGGGAAAATAATATTGGTCATGTACATGTAAACCATAAGCATCTAATTGTCGATTTTTTGACTATTTCGAGACTTATAGAAGTGATTATGACACTTATATTATTTTATTTTATATGATGTCAAATCTTTCACCATCATACATAATAAATATAACAACATAAATGTTGTGATTTTAAGATGATAAATTCGAGTAATAGTATTCTTATGGAAGATATTAGATTTATCCTCATCATAGTATTATATTTATATTTTTTATTCAAAAATAATAATTTTAAATAATTATAAAAAAATGTTGTAGTAATTATTTCATTAAGATAAATATAAAATAAAGGTTTTAAAAATATCAAAATAAATATTATATGAACATATTAATTTGATCCATGATTTTTTAGATGAATATGACATGTTAAGAATCTATTAAATATTTTGGTTTGAATATATCATTTGTGGGGATTTTATTTAAATTAAAATAATTTAATAGTGTATAAATTTACGCTATTGAAAAATCACAACACATAAGTAAGTATTTATATCAATTAATAAATTAGAATATTATAACTGCAAATAAAATTAAATAAATTAAATAAGGGTAAATCAAAATTATAAGGTTTTAAAATAAACATAAAACATTTCCAAATTTTATTCGATGATGATATTACAACCCTATCTCATCTCATCAAGAATTGAGTGATTTCTGGAAGTTTTTACGTGGGGTTTATTTTATTATTAATTAATATTTTAGAGGTTTCCCTAAGTGCCCCTCTCTTATCTTATAAAATGGCACATCATCCCTATCCTCTTCACAAAATTTTCATCCATCAAGCTCATAAAATCCCTATCCATTACTCTTCTCAACTTCTCTAGTCACATTCTAGAGGTTCTGGTCTTCTCAATAAACCAACTCTAGTCCCTTAAGTTAATCCTTAAAAGAGGAGCACCGAGGAAGTGGTAATCTTTTCTACTAATACTTTCATGTTTCCATATTCTTCTACTTCCTATTCTTTAGTTGTTTCACTATAATTTAATAAAATCAGTATAACTAATATAACGATATATTATTATAAATATGAAACAACCCTATTTCACCTTCTATCCATCCTACGAAAAATGAAATCACCATACATGCATACGTACGGCTTACCGTCTCCAAGCCGTAGTGTAATATGTTTTTCCACCACCACCATACTTGGATGGGTATAATGGTGTAAAGAATATCTATATATGATTTTTATAAAGACATATTGATTCTGATATATTATATCATCCACTCTAATTCAATTTAATAATTATGGGAATGAAATAATTGCTTGTGTGTACGTAAAGATTGTCGTCTCCATGACGCGATGGGATTCATTTTTCAAGTTAACCATTCTAGAATGATAATAAAGTATATATAATAAATAATAATGAAATATATGATATTATAATTCTGTTTTATTTATGTATATATAAAAATGTCATTTACATTTATTTAATTTTATATGGAAATGAAAACAGCGTTTATGCGTACATACGACCTACCATCTTTATGAACGGTGTATTTCAATTCATTTATTGATCGATTATATATATTTTTATATTCAAAATATGTTATATATAAATCATGAATTACATTACTGATGTAATTAATCATGATCTAAGTAATCATATATAAATTACAAGTCAAAACATGTACGATAAATGAAACGATTTTACCCAAAACACTACTTTAACAAGGAATTGACAAATGAACAGGTAAATAACATCGTAAGTGAAGCATATATGATATCACAAAAATTATTATGATTCTATTATAAGTTAATAATATGTTTAAACCCACTATACAGATGTCTCAAAGACATACAGTTGTAATTGGACATAATGTAATGGACAATTATTCTAATCCTTTTCTTATCTGTGATTCTTTAATCGTATGTATTTACTGGGGTAATGTTTATCATCCATGTCCATGATTCCTCAATAAGTTTTTATAAAATGTTTACTACTCTTTAATGTATGTTTAATGTCATTTTTATCCTTTTTTACCACATGTTATGGAAGAAATCATTCATTTGTTTACCATACGATGTACTTTTTGAATTTTATGGAAAAAATACAAGAAGAATGTATGTTTTAACTTATATGGAATGAAAGGATTATTAAGGATTCATAACGCATTATTTTCATGAAGCTTACTCTATATAATTCCCTGATTATTTTCAAAAAAATTACTTTTCTTTTAAAAATTCATTTCATTTTGAGAAAATAAAATGATTTTGATGAAGAAAGGATATTTTCCTCAAAAATTCATTTCACATGTTTTATCAGAAATATTTTCCATCTAAGATGACATTATTTACTATGTTTATGTTTCAATTATAATGTCACTATTATTTAAATGGTGTGAAATTTGTTATTATGAAATGATAGCCGTTTGTTTTACATAAATTATGTTATATTGGGATGATGTTTATGAAATCCATGTTATTCATTAGGTTATGATGATTTGTTTGTGTTTATTTTGTGGGACACAAAATAATGATTTCATTATGAGAAATGTGAGACCTGTATCTACCTCCAATTAATTGTGTAATGATTTATATCTCATGAGATATACATGGCTGGAACAACAAGTGAAACCGGTTTATTAATACAGGGATGGAATGTCCAGTAAACCTGGTTTAGTAATGGACTTTGTCCACTATGATGGTCTTGGAAGCAATGCCTTGGGTACTATGGAAATCATAACTTGTGATTAATGGATTCCACAATTACATGTTTTATTCCCATGCTATTTTATCATGATTAATGTTCCTTTAAGATCTATGCCTTATATACTACGAAGATTTATTTCAGAACAAAATATTTTGATATTTAAACATAATGTTCATGTTTTTAAGTTCAAATGTATATGTTTTGTTTTATTTTATTTAGGGTTACCCTTACTGATCATTTGATCTCACCATTTTTTTATCATTTCCACATGATATAATGAATTGTTTTAGCTATGAAAACAAACGTGGAAGATCTTTATGGGTGATTTTTAAGATATTTCACCATGATTATATGTTTTTTTTTCGAGTTTCCAAATACACTAAAATATTACGGCCCTTGGGTGTTTGTTTTTGTATAAAGTCTTCCTAAAAAGTAATCTAATGTCCATGTATGTCAATATTGGGTCACTACATCAGTTATGGATTGAATAAGGCATTGTGCTATGTGTTAATTAAAATTGAAAAGGTGATAGATTATGCTTCCTTGAAATTAAAAGATCACAAATTAAACTACCCAACACATGAACTTGAGATAGATGAGGTGATGCTGATGTTGAAAACATGGTGGAATTATCACTTTTAATGGATAATTAAAATAAATATGGATAATAATAGCCTAAGCTATATATTTTAAAGAAAGAGATTAATATTAACCTAAGATGGTTGCAAGAGATAATCGTGAATCATGACTTCTAAATCAACTACCATACATGGAATGAAAGTAAACTGGAAGACAATATATGTATAGAAGATCCATCAATTTCATCATTGATGAGAATCGAGATGGATCTGATCTTATTAGATTGGAAAAGTACGGGCCTTGGAATCATAAAATATGGAAAATCATAAATAAATTATAAATTATATCTCAAACATCCATTATGGAGAGGATAAAAGATTATCAATGAGGTGAAGTGGAAATTCATAATAATATTAAATATATAAGAAGTGGTAAATACCCATATATGAATGTTAATGAAGAATTATATATGCTATTTCGGTGAGGACTATGTGTACCATCAAATAATCCGTTAATGGAGTTGTTGGATTATGAACATATTTAGACTTTATACATCCATCCCAAAAGTAAAGAGATGTATCGTTATATTTTAGATCACTATTGGTGGAACCCGATGAAGAAGTATATAATGTAATATACATAATGATGTAATTTTTGTTATAATATAACAAAAGAAAGGAAAAAATCCAATGGGTTGATGAAACCATTTCTTATACATACATGGAAATGGTAAAATATCACCATTGAAATTGTAAATGGTCTTCCAAATACATAAGATAAATTAATGATATATGGTTTATGTTTTTAAACACTTAAAATTAATTTACACATCAATTAAATTTAAAATGACTTCTCACTCGTTCACCATTCAATGATATACAATAAAGAAGTTGTGAGGTTGTATGGAACAACACTAACGATTGTATCAGATCGAGACCCAAGATTTACCTCCATGTTCCAAAAGAGTTTCCAACAATTTCTTAATAATCATTTTAAATTTATAATAACTTATCACCCCAAACTGATTTTCAATTTAAGTGGACTATCTTAGAACTCGAGGACATATTGAGATAATGCACAATTAACATCAATGGAAGATGTGATCAGTATCTTTTTTTAGTTAGGTTTTAATATAGTAAAAATTTCAACAAAAGCTTCCAAATGGATCCCTAGAAATCCATTCATGTTAATAGGTTGATATGACTCTCATTTTGGTATTATTATTAATAATACAATTGAATATGTATTGAAATGTTTAAGTAAATGTTAGGAATGATAATGATCATTTAATAGCAGATCAAGGCTTCCCATAGTTGCAAAATGGCTATAATGAAAATCATAGAAGAGACCTATAGATTTATGTTGGATACAATGTATTAATATTCAAATCTCAATGGTATAAATTAATTTTATTTCATAAGAATGGAAAGCTTCATATAATATAATTCGGTCCCATTGAGATCCTTAATCACATTACAGTAGTGGCTTATATACTAGTACTCTCATCTGACTTATCTTAAGTACAATATGTGTTTCATGTATCACTATATAGGATGTACACACCAAAACCATCACATATACTCAATATAAAGGTGGAAAAATTGGATAATTTTCTTTCTTATTATAGTGAGATGATGATGATCATAGATCGTGGATACAAGGTTATGTGGAATAAGAAAATAAGTTTTTTTGATGTGATGTAAAGAAACCATGGGTTTGAAAAAGTGACATGAGAACTAGAGGAATTGATGATAAAATTAACATAATATATATTTTAGAGTGAAATGAATATATCAAGGGAGTTATTTATTAAGTGGGGAATATTTTAATGAGTGAATATTTTATGAATAAACTTTCCCTTTTGATTTACTGAAATGCATTATTAGAAATTATAGATATAGAAAATTCAAACACTTATTTTGTTTCATTATATATTATTAGATATTAAATACCATAATTTATAATTACCATTTATAGTATATCCTTTGAACATTGATCGTATTATTTGTATAAATTTATTGTTTTAACAAATCCAATTGACATAGAAAAAGGAAGTGATGGCCAATAATAGTTGGTTAATACCATATGATGATATTTATCAATGATTAAATGGGAGAAAAAATAATTGGGATTTTTCTCTAGACTAATACCAAGATGATATCCAACAACTCAAGCATGAGTGAAACTCCTTACAATAGAAATTCATCCTCATCGAGATCACAACCCAATCCTTGTTTGCTGAACCACCACATAAATGTCTCATTAGCGCACACCTTACCCTTCAGGTGTTTTCTAGTTTAATATAGGTATATGTATCAATTCCCTTATAATATTAATATTTATATTGTTTAATATAATTATTTTATCAAATTATTGTTACATTATAAATGATTTTTCTTTCGATACAATAAAATATAAATTGTAGTTTTGGGTTATATTCCAACTCAATAGATGAATTTATTTGGATTAATTAGATTTTTTCAAATAAATAATATTTTTCATATATATTAATATTAAATGTGTTTTATTTAATATAAATTACCATATATTTTGTACAAATTCAATTTTAATTTTTATAAGGGTTGGAAATTTTTTATTTTTAATAAAACCTATAAATTTTCAATAAATGTTTATAATTATTTTTATAAATGAAATTTCATATTTCAATAAAATTATTTCTATAATGGAGAAATTATTATTGAACTCATAACATCTAAACTATTAAATTGTTAATTTTTTAAAAAAAGAGATAGTTTAATTATTATGTAATAATTAAAGACGATATAAATATATGATCTATATTAAGAAATCCTATTGACCCAATAATGATGTAATAGATAATATAAAAGTTATAAATGTCCAAATACATATTTTTAATTATAAATAATATTATTTTTATTTTATTCTATTATCTTTTAATTCCTTTTTATTCTTCTAGATCCTATAATATATTTTATGGTTTTAGAATCATTACATTAAGGACATGACTCAATTTTACATCAACAATAGAAATAATTTAACAATTTCAGACTTTTTCATAATAAAATACTAAAAACCACCACTATTTTTTAGAATATATGGGAAAAGTATGGGAAGGTTTTTGGATTTTTTTTTATTTTATATATATAGCCGAAAACCTCAATTTTGGAAATTATAATGAATTTACCACCCATGCCTTATATAAAACAACCCAATATAAAATTTATTCTCCATTAAAAATCTGTTATCACATCAATATTCTACCCTTCAATATATATTGTCCTCCCATGGTGCCCCTATTTTCTAAATAATCTTTTACCACACATTTGAGATCACCCTAAAATGGTAAGGGATCCTCTCCTTATACTCTTTATTTTGGTATCTTCTTAATATTATGTCTTTTATCATTATTTTCTAATGTTAGTATATATTATTACATATCCCTCATAGTATCGATTTTATTTTATAATTACAAGAGACTCATGTTACCCTAGTTTAGTCCTCACATGATCATTCAAACTCCATTGTTATTCATCAAATATTTCACCACGATTTTTCATTCCAAACAATTCTTTAGTGAATACATGTACACATTTCCAATAAATGTTGTTAACCTTCATATAAATATACTTATTGAATGGGGAATGAAATTTAGATATTCTACACTCTTTGATGGTGGAAAAAAATATTATGTTGAATGAATCCATGTTTTATGATCTAAGTGTCACACTTATGTATAGGAATAAAATGAAAGTGACATGTGATCCCAGAGTTACATAGCACTCCAATGAATTGGGTAAGGTTTTATTCTCACGGTTCATCATTAAAGTTGTTAGGGAGTAAAATAAACTCTTCATGAGACATTTAAAATCAGGATTAATTTGAATTTATCATTAGAATATGTTTATTATATACTATTTATGTTTTTCCCACATTTTGCTGGATTCATTTGTGTTTATTATGTTATATTATACATCACTCTTCATGTGTGGAGTCTCACTCCTTTTGTACACCATTGATATTAATATTGTTTATTCCATATTTATAGATCTCCCCTTTATTATGTGTGTCCCTTGGATATCCTATATTTTTTTAAGTAAGAAGGAATAAAATGATTATACAAAGAAGTTTTCATTAAAGATAATGCATTTTCTATTTAAAATTTTTATTTTATATATCTGATTCCTAATAAAATTATAATTCACGATCTTATGGGTCTTATTAATTATATTGTAATGTAATAAATCCTGAATTATAATGTTATAAATATTATGGCTCTCAAATTTTATATCATGAATACCTCTATCAAAAGAGGTTTTACTTGCAAGTTACCAATGTGGTAAAAATATTAAGTTAAATATTTCATCAGGTTATATCAAAAATTATTTTTTATATTTATTCTATGATTATATGTAAAGTATCAATTAATTTATTGATGATATATTTATACTTTTTTATGTTTATCCCCATTTTTAAAAAAAAAATTCAATTGATTACTTCTCAATTTAATGATACGATAATTGTAATGGTTTATCCTCAAAAAAAATTTATTTTGGACATTTGTTATTTTATACCCATTTCATCTATTATGAGGTCTAAATGAAATCACTTTGACAAGTTGTATAATTAAAATTTTCATTTTCATTTTCATAAACTTTTATTTTATTTTATTCTTTTTAGGGGCCTACGATTCACATTTAACCAATGAGGTAATTTCTTTATATTAAAATATAATTTTATAAAAAGATTGTTTATGTTCATTGTTACTTTAGAGGAAAAAATATACCTTCATATTTTTTGAAAAAAATATATTTTCCACTACTTATCAAATAAATGTGGTTTTATTATTTTCATTCCCTCCCTTAATGATTAAATAAAAATCAAGAGTGTTTTTAAGTTGTAATTATCATGTATCTACGTTATGATAGAGAATCATTATCTTCCATGTCCATACCTTGCTAAAAAATCAAAATTGTATATTATTGACATAAATTATTTTTTAAATTTAATTGGAATGATATTTGGAAATCTCCAAAAATTTTAAAATTAAATTTAATAATGTATTTCACATGGTCACATTTGAATCTATTTAAAAAATGACTTAAATTTTTTTTTTCACATTTATGACATGAACATATTTTTCCACCCTTATGAAATTTGTTTTATTTGGAGATTAATTTATGTGTTTAAATTTTTTTTATCAATGAAAATGTTCTTCCAATTTTTTTTTAATTTTTTAAAATATTATTCAATGAATATTTTATTTCTCCTTATTATCAAAGATATGTTTTAAATGTTATTTTAAAGTTATTTTCACCTATTTCAACATCCATTAATTAATAATTTTCTTAAATGATAATATAATCTTATAATTCCATCCAAATTATTTATTAGGATATATTATGATTAGTGTTTTAAATTGATTGACCGGAATTCCCTTTTCCCATCGGACAACCAAGATATAAATGAAAATATGCTTATTTTCAAGGGTGTTATGTTCAAAAGTGAAATAGTATAAATATTATTTTATTATATGGTAATTTGACAATATTGATCAAATTTGTAATGGGGAGTGAACCAAAATCCTTAATGAATACCTAATTATATGTTACAAGAGAGTCTATTATATCCATCCAATGAAGTGGGTAATGATGAAAGATTTGATTTAATATAAATAACTCTTATGTGGTGACATGTATGAAATGTTAATAGGTTTATCCTAACATAATAAGTGAATTTACAAGGAAGTTTATCCCATCCCGTGATTAAAAAACTGATATGATGATGATTTTATAGGATGAAAACATGATTACTTTTTTTCATTCAAAGAGTTTTTAATGATTCTGTTGATCAAGATTGACATAAGTTGATTCATTATTGTTGATTCCTATGATTAATTCAATTATTAAATAGTTATTCTAGGTTTTATTATTTATGATTCATTTATGGATGGGTAATAATTAGATTATGTTATTCTCTTGTAGTTTGATTTTGTCTTCATAACATTATATTTCTCTTATGATCACTCATGAATTTTTTTTATTTTACGATTATACGAGATCAGCATTATTTAGTTTAATTTTCCAATATTTCATAGGATTAAATAAAATGATTTATTTTTAGAATGATTTCATGTGTGAATAATTTCATGGGATATTTTGAATAATAATTGTGTAATTGAGAAATCTGTGTACATTTGGTGAAATAATTATTTAAAGTCATGGGTATTGTTAGGAATTTATTTTTTTCAAATTATATAAAACTATAACTATAAAATGTATATGTATATGTGAGTAATATTATATTTATGATTTATTTTATATTTTTTTGAATGGTTTAAATTTAAATATTCTTATCAATATAGAATCTATAAATGTAATGATTTTGTTTAAAGTGTAGCTTCTGGTATTGCGGATTTGAGGATCTCAAAATTGGAATAAGAGAATTGGTTTACACAAATTTTTTGATTATGAGGTTTTCATATTTTGTGGACATAATATTTATGTATAATATCCTCACATAACAAGTATATGGTTAACAATAAGTTCAATGACCTAGACACCTCATTCGACATTTTATGTGGGAAAACATTAATGGGATTAGTGATATTTCGGGAGATGTTTTATTTGTCGAGAGAATATGTAAACCTTCATATTATTTGGAATATTTATATGAATAATGATATTAAAACTTTCATGTTGTGTGTAGAGAGGTATATGGTAACCATATAGGTTAAAACAATATTTATTGTTGATAATATTTGAGTTTATAATGTTATTTATTTAAAGAAATATCCACATTGAACATTTTGGGTTATTATTTATTTATTTATATTAATTTATTATTTCATCATGTATAGTATTATAAATTTCAGTTATTGAAATAAATTTTGGTAATAGTATTATTTTACGACAATATATAAAGATATGAGGAATATATTTTTAACCTTTTCATGATTTCTATATTTAATAGTATTAGATTTTAGTGGTTATGGAATGAAAAAATCATATTTAATAGCCATTTTTTGGAGAAAAAGATGATATTATTTTTGAAATTGATTAAAGGATGAAATTATAATGGTCATGTAATTATATTTTTTTATGTTCACAGTCTAAATGGAAGTATAATTCCATATTTCTATTAAAAGGATCGTTATGTAAAAATTATATCATATTTCCTTCATTTATGATGAATCAATAGTCTTTTTCTCATTTAATTTATATAGAGAATAGTGTTAATTAAAATATCATGATAATTAAATTAATTATTTTCAATTTTCTCTTCAAATCTATACCAATATTTGGATATTATTTTTTTAAATTTTAATATTTTCACTTCCCATTATTTTTCTCAAATTTGGAAAACATGTATTATGTTATTCTATATTAACTTCACATTTAACATTCAGTATTTAAAAAACTGTTTTTTTATTTTTCCCTTTTTATGATGTGGGTTTTGAAATAAAAAATTATTTCCAAATTATAAACCATTGATTACCAATAGGATGTTCAGAATTGATAGGATTAAATTTATAAATGATGGAGGGGGAGAATTTAATATCTCTAGATTTAAAAAAAATTGAGTGAGTATAAAACATACTACAGTATTGTTTAACGAATAATGAAATATTAAAAAATACATTTCTATTTATATTAATTTAATTAACATATAAGTTATAAAAATGAGTATCCAAATAATTAAATACATATATAATGTTATTACTCAATGAATTTTTTTGATTAATTTTTGAGAAATAAGAACCCAATTGTTAGTAATTTCATTTCAAGATTTTAAAATATGCTATGTTAATAAATTATTTGTACTTATTTTTGTGGGATACTGTTATGATTAATCGCTTCAATATTTATTAATATTATTTCAAAAAAATTATATAATTTCTGAAATAGTCAAATCAAAATTATCACCGAGTAAAATTATGTGATTTTTCTAAAAAGTTTGATATTTCATTGAATATTGAAAAGAATCAATTTTTACTAAATTATAATTAATTTTTAATAAATTTTGTAATTAAAAATTATAATTTATCATTAATTTAAAATAAGTACATTTAAATTTCATATAATCAAATTTAAAAAAATAGAAATCTTCATAAAACCTGATGCTTGTATACGTGTATTTTTTGTCTTAAAATGCATTTTTCTATAAAAAAATTGATGTATTTTCTATTTTATACATTAATTAATGTTTACCACTTCTTGAAATTTAATAATAAATAATTTAATCTTAATTCATAATCATAATGTACATATTTGTAAATTTTTGTCTTTTATGTTTAAACATTATGTATAGTAACCCGGGTAATCACATCGATAAAGAGTAAAATGGGGTAAACAATGTTAAATTTATAGGATGAAACACTATAACGACCATAAAACATTCCTATATACAATTGGTTGAGTTTTCTAGAATATGTTTTATCCTAGTTCATAAATAATACAATTTAAAAAATTACATTGAATTTGTAAATCCAATCATGACTTTGGAGAAGATATGTTATATTTTATCAAAAGTAAAACCAATTCATGGTTCATTGAATTTAATTATGTGGTTTTATGATACCATTGAGATTTTTATTTATATATTTTTTAAATATTTTTCGTTTTTTATTTAAATAAAAAAACACACCTAAAATAATTACAACATAATTTCATTTTGAATTTTTTTTACTCTAAAATAGGGTCTTTTATAGAAAACTGTTTTTAATGAATTTCAATTTTTTAATTAAATTAAATTTACTTTATATAAAGAAATTGAATCAGATAAAATGAAATAAAAATTTAAAATTAGTATTTTCAAATGTGTTTATAAGTATCCTTTTTTTGGTCATCAACTATGTTATCATTGTAAAAGTGTATTTTATTTTGATTAAGGTCAAAATGAGTTTAATGTGGTTTATCCCGGGTGCATAGCTTAAAATTTATCTCAAACATGAATACATAAAATTGTTACAGTTTATTTATACATTATAATACAATATATTTAATTTTACATAACTTTTATAATTTAAATTATTACAATCAATAAAATATTTAATCATGTGTTAAATTCAAGGAAAACCACTCCCCTCACATACAAGAAGAACACTCCTCTCATATATCCCTCATGCATTTTCGAACTCTATCTCTATTAATTCCAATCAAAATACTTCTTAAACCCTCTACAAGCATTCTATATGTTTTATTTTGGTTTGACTACCAACCATTGTGGGGTTAAGGAAAATGAAAAATTATGTTGTCTATAGAATGGGTATATATCTCAACAATGCCTTTTCAATTTACTTGTTATTATAAATGAATAAATTATTATTATAAGGAAATAAAAAATATATATGTTTTTTAAATATAAACAAATATTGTTTCTTTAAAAACCTGTATCCATATCACCATTCATCAAATATTTAATGAATATATTGTTCATGTGTATGATGAACTATAACTTCATAAATTGATGTAATTAACTTTCCATCACCACATATCACATACTATTATAATGTAAGAGATAATATATATATATATATATATTATTTTTAATATATATTTATAACTATGTGAAGACAACAAGTCATATTTTTTTCTTACAATTACATAAATTGAAAATGATAATATCGTTCATTCATACATTTGTATTATCACCGCTATAAATAGATATTATTTATTTTTTTATAACATAACTGGACGGATCACATGAAGCATATAATGAGATAATATAATATTAATTATTTAATAATAGTTCAGGAAACTAAAATAAATCTATACCAAATTTCTCACAAGTTCATTGAAATATGAAAACATTACACACATGTATGTTTGGACTACTACGTCCTTAACAATCACAAAGTTCATTTTTCATAACAATATTTGTTTTAACTGAGTATTTGAAGAAAAAAATTAAAAATATTTCATTATTATTCTAGATTTGATGTTACAATTACATTATTTTCTACTCTAATCATACCATGTCATTTCTGAAATTATGAACAAAATATCTTCAAACACCAGATATGGATTGAATCAATTATTTACAACAATTTTTCACTGGGATTAGTGGTAAAAATTGTTCCATGATGAATTAATATGACAAAAAAAGGTTCCTAAAAAGTTAAATAATTGATATCTGTTTTATATTTATGGGTTTTTAATCATACCTAGAATGTCTAGAACCAAGGTAAGGAATTACCACACAATTTTACATTATTATGGTATATGTAGAAATGTTGTAATCCTAGTTTATTTACTATAGAGTACATAATTAAATGTTAGATATTAAATATTTAATCCTTTATAATTCATTGTACTTTATGTTATAATTCATGTTACTCCCTCCTAGTGGTTTTTATTAGGATTTTACCAATGCAGTAAAGGTTTTCTTAAAAAAATCTTTCAGTTAGTCATATCACTTATTCCTTGATTATATTAGTGTAATATTATGAGTAAAAATTTTATATATTGTTTAATGGGGTATTTAATTTTCTTTTGATTTACATTTTTTAAACTTAATCCTTGAATTAATTCTTTCTCAATTCAATTATATGATCTTTATAAGGGTTTAGCATCTAAATTTTATTTTTTAGAACATATTTTATTTTATGATCATATATTATCTTATGATGTGTATATAAATCCCATATAAAAATTTATATCATTACTATTATTATGTTAATGAAATTTACTAATTCAATTATTATTATTATTATTTCATTGGCATTGTGTTTCAATGTTACCAATGTGGTAATGTCTTTATGTTATAATCTCATTTTATCAGGATTACTTATGTGAATGGTTACATTATAGAAAATAATATCTCTTTATTTCTTGAACCACTTATATTTTCTTTCCCTCTAGTTATTATTGTTTTTTAAATTTTTATACACTAATTCCATCCTTAATGATTAAAGAATCATCAATGGAGTTTAGTTTAATTGAAATCAATATTATATATTATTTTGGATAGGAAATATGTCTCTTTTATATAGTTATTATCTTAAATGTTTTGAAAAATGTTGTTTTCATAAAATAAATAATGTTATAATTCTATTTTAAATATTCATTAACCTTATTGTAACCTTTTTATGATTAAATTTTTGAATTTATTTCTGGTGGGTTTTTTTGACTCACATTACAAAATGTTTGAAAAGAATAGTTATTTTTAATATTTGTGACTAAAATATATTTGTCCACTCTCATGGAAAATAATTTATTTTAAACTTATATGAAAATATTTGGTGGTCATTCTCAAAGATAATAGTTTCCCCTATATTTAGTAAATTTATAAAAAAATTACCTAATTAAATGGATATTTTCCAATATTTTTCAAAGAACTATTTTATATTTTATTTATTTTGTATTTCCATATATTTTAAAATCATTTAATTATTCATATTATTCAATAATATTATTATTTGTGACCATTTCCATCGCCTTTTTCTCGATGTCTTATGATGTTTATTTTAATGTGACGGTCATGAAACCCATTTCATTTACACAAGATAACCAAGCTACTAAAGAATGATTGTTGATTTCATGGGTGTTTTTTTTGAAAATATCAATCTTGTAAATTTTTAATTGAATATATTTAAATCCAAAATTTTTTATGAAATTGGGATTTGGGAGTGAACCGAAATTCTCAAGAGACATTGACTGATATATTTATGTTGGGTTTTATATTTCTTTCTAATTAATTGGGTAATAAAAATTTATTACGTTGAATATATATAAATACAAAATTAGTTATAATTTAAAATCATTAAAACATTTTTCATAAGAGATAGTGGGAATTTACCATTTCACTAATATATAAGTGCGTTACAAATGGTGATATGATGATGATATTTTAAGATTCCAAAACGTTTTATATATTCTTTATATGAGTTCTCAATATTTTATAAATTTGATCATTGATCTGATTATTGATTCCTATAACTCTTGAACTTGTTGAAAATTTATTCCATCATTCATTCTTAGAGATCTATTAATTTAGTTTTTTGAATTGGATTTAGTTCGGCTCATGATCAATGATTATCTCATCATACTCTTATACACATCTTATTATCATTAATTACATAGAATTATTATGTCCCATTAATACCCACACTAATAACATAACATCACACTACTTATTTATTCTTTCTCCCTTGTTTTAAAAATGAGGTTAAATTATTTTTTAGTAAGGTTTCATGTATGATTTTTTTTAAGGGAGATATTAAATATTTCATTTAAAATGTAAAAATCTTTTTACTATAGAAAAAATGATAATTAGATAACATGAGTAAATATATGTAAAATTTAATTATAATTATTTAAAATATTAACCCAAAATGGTTATTTAGAATGGAGATTCTTTGATATTTTAATTTGATTTTTTTGTTTTTAAGCATAAAATGGTGTCTATTTTATCAGTATCAATGAAAAAATAGAAAATATTATATTTATAAACATGATCCAGGAGTGTGTTTTTGTGAAATTTAATGAATAAATTGCGTAACACAACAAATTTTTTGAAGCAATATAACATACTAAATAATTTCTATATAAAATTTTATTAATAGTATTGTATAAAATATTCATTACTCCATAATTAATAAAATACATTACAATATACATATCTATAAGTGACTCATGAACATATTTTGTTTCTTATATGATTTATCATTGATTTTCCAATAATCCAAACATATATGCTTCACGTAAACTCCCATTCGATATTCCTAATACAAATAAATACTTAAAAATGAAAATGGTGTCTTCTGACTCATCTTCCAATGATTTTTATAAATATATTACATAATAATGATAAAATATTTATTCCCTAAACTATTTTTATATGATTCTTAGGATATAATAATATTTAAAATTAAACAAACAAACCTATACCATATCATTTTTTCCAAAGATACAGATTTTGGTATAAGAAAAATATAATAGTGCTAAACTATCCTTTATAAAGAAATTACCTTTGATTCAAATTTTTTGATTGAGATATATAGAAATAATAGTATAGAGTTTGGGGGATATTCATTAAAATATTTTTAAAACAAATATACCATCAGTGTTAATCATTAAATTATTTAATAGTGATCAGATGTGTTCAAAATATAAATTAGTAAAAATAATAATATGAAAATATTTTTTTAATAGTGGTTCATATAACCAATATCTATGTCCTCAACTAAAAATTCTTCAGTCGATGAGAATATCAACACCCATAAATAATCCTCACTTTTAGTGGTCTGATAACTTGTTTACCATAAATGAAATATATATTATGTAGAGGAGAAATTCCGAGTTTTTAGAACGATTCAAAACCCGGTATGATATTAATGTTTTTGGGAGTCACAATCATGAAATATCACTTTTATTTGTATAGTTAGCTATAATGGGTTTTTATAAATAAAATAAAAAACTTTTTTAAAAAATTTAAAAATTTATTCCAGAAAAATAACATTAACAATACCAATAAATAATGTCAACAAAAAGCGATCATAAGATTTTTAAGTTGATGTATCTTGATGATCATTCATCATATCTGTAGTCTTTAATAGAATAAATAATGATGCATTATGATTGAATTAATGGAATTTCAATCAAAAAAAATTAAATTTTTATAAAAAATGATATAATCATCATGTATTCATGAATTCATCTATTAATTCACACTACATGCAGTTATCTTTATTTTTTAACTAATTAAAAATTGTAATATTCATTTAAAATAACATGTTAGTTTTTTTAAAGTCATCACATCCATTCAAATGGTATACATATTTAAAATATAAAATCAAACAATCATTTTTTCACACATCATGTGTATTCAACAATAATATTGAATCGCTTGAATTTCTATATTAAATTAATTATAACCACATCTAATATGTAAATTAAAAAATATAATTGTTTTTAAATGAAATAATGTTCTATATATCACAACCACAAATATGTAGTTATTCAATGATAGAAATATATAAAAATAGATAATAAATTAAATGAAATGAATATTATTATTTCAGTAATCATATCCGTGATATTTTACATTAAACAATTCTCTATATATATTTTAGATTATATATTCATTATACAATGAAATATAATAGTTATAGAATTTTGATTAATATTTATATAATTAAAATATAAAAATATCCCAAAAATAAAGCATTCTGTTAAAAATTTAATTTCAAAAATAAAATAAAATATTGAGATATTATTAAGATCCCAGTGACAATGAGATTTGACCCATTCAGTAAATTTTTATTTTTACATGTTTTCACTTAATTACGGTATCATATAATTAAATAATGTTGTCACATACATTATGTAGACAGACATAAAAATAATTTTTTTACTTACTTATGGTATATTGAAACAAACTCATGGTGTATGATTGTTTGTAGTCAATTATGACATAATCAAACTATGAAATAATTCTTATGGTATGTTTGTTTCAGTAACTTCCAAAATCTTCATGATGACATGGATTATATTCATGGTCACATAAGAAATAGATTCAAAACAACATCAAAATGGATTCATGGTAGTTTGAATATTTATCTTATAGTAACTTGAAAAATGGTTTCACGGTCACTTTAAAAAATACTAATAGATTCTTAAAATACACACATGGAAGGTTCACCAAAGTGACATAAAATTTCAATGGTAACATGTTTTTATTATAACTTATAAAATCTCTTAATGACATATTATACAAAAAATGAGCATGTTAAATATAGTTATGATAACTGATCACCTAGATTTAGATTGGTAACTAATGCTCGAGTATCAACATGAGGGATAAAAATGGTGGAACTTATGTAACATATATTTTATTCTAGAATTAGAGTGGTTTGGCCACTATATAGACATGTGATTTTCTGCGAGAGAAAAATGTCGAGATACCATGGGTATGATCTATTGTTGTGAAGAAACAATGGTAACACTAATGCTCAGATGGCCAATAATGATTCTATGCAATGAAAATGTTTAGATGGAACCATATTTGAGTATGGATAATTTGATTCATTGTAGTAGTATACATATATATTTATATATATTCAAATATAATAATATATTATTTTTAAATTATACATATTCTGTTTCAAAAATATATAATAATAATATATATATATGCAATTAAACATGATATTTTATATAAATAATATACTATTAAAACTATACATTAATTTAAAACCTTTGTAAAAGTAATTTTTATGAAATTATATTTAAAACATTTAACAATATGAAAACATTATTTAGAAAAATTTCTCTAAAAAAATGATTTTTGGTAAAAAAAATTATTAGTTCACATAAACCATTTTAAATTATGACAATATAAATTATTAATAAATTTAATATAAAATAAATTTTTCGTAATTATAACATAGAAAACATGATTAAAAATACATTAACTCAATATATCAAATATTATCACCTATAATAAAATAATTAATAATGTCTAGTTTGATGTATAATATTTAAAAAATGAATTTAATAAATTTTATGATGAAAACCCCAAGAGCATGCTTTAAATTTGATTTATTAAATTTTTATGGTACGTTAATACATGAAAAAATATTTTAATTTGAAAAAAGTACTTCACAAACCATTTATTTGGTAAAAATATTTTCTTTATCGATAGATTTCTAAATTAACATTATGATAAATGTTTTAAATTTATATTAAATGTAACATCCTAGGTAAATAATGAATAAATTTTTTTCATATTTATTAATATTTATGAATTAAATATTAATTTTACTTAAAAGGTGTTGCTAAGTTCGATGGCATACCTGATACGCAACAAAGAGTTCCTTTGAAATCTTACGTTGCACACTAGTAATAAAATAATATTATTTTAAATGGTAGTTAACACATAGTCGTTGTATTGGAGGGAATGGATATAAATAACTAAAATATGATTATATTTGTTATTTAAATGTTTTTACTTTTATCTAATAAAAGATAAAGGCTAAAAATACGGAAAGAATTAAATTTTAGGCGTATATGCCCTAGTTTTCACTAAAGGTTCACTTATCGCCTTTTGATGGCGAACCATCATTAAATATAGTTTTGTTCACTCTTATATATTCTATTGGGCCAAATAAAACTCTTCTTTAGAATCGGGACATCAAAATTTACTTTGTGTAAATTTTTGGTATTTTTCCGATAAAGTTCATTTTTTAATCAATAGTGAAAAATACTGCCTTTTACATCAAAACTTCTTTTTAATATAATTTATTTATATGACTAGATTATCTTTTTAATTGATTTTAAGGTGAAATTAGAATATATTTTTACCATTTAATCCAATAGTGGTCATTGTAAATAATTTCACTTTGATATTGGACTTTAACTATTGTCAATCTTTTGATACTTATTATTTCATAAAAACACGTTATTTGCTCTGACAGCGGGAATTATTAATTAAGTTAATTAATGTAACTTATATGTTTTGAATTTTTTAAAATAGACATCATTTTTTAATTCAGAATATCAAGTATAGCATAGGGTGATGTTTTGGAATTTTTCTGAAAAACTTCAATTTTTGATGAATAGTGAAACCACAAAGTGGTAGTTAAATAAACTAATTTTACGTTTAAATGAAACTATGCCACTTCGGTGATTTGATTTTCAAAAATCCTACATACATGGTTGTCATTAAGAAGTAAAATGTGGTTCAATGGGATTAAAATAAATTTTTTGGTGAATAGTAACTTTTCTGTTTTTAATCGCGATTAGAGGTAATTAGTGTAATTTAAGGTAAAAATAATGTTGTAATAATATGAAATGAACATGACAAATGTCCTAACATAATTGGATGTGTCATGGCCAACAAATAAAATCCATGGGTCAACTTGGGGTCTCCATGGATCCACTTTAGTTGGAAAATGACATTAATATCTTTTTATTTAATGTTAGAATAAAAACGTCACAAACATGAGTTGTTTTACTAAAACAATTTTTACATGGGCTTATACAAGTCATATTTTTGACTATAAATATTAATTAGAAAGATAAAAATATTTCATACATCATAGTAATTGTTTTTATAATTTTTAGACATTAAATAAATTAAATTATTTATGACACCATGATGATGCAGCGTTTACCTCATTATTTAACGATTTAAATAAAATGAAATGATAATGTAAAATCTATGTCCTACACATGTACAAGAACTATTGGATGGGTGGATTTAGAACCCTTATCACCATACCCTCGAATTATATCAATGTGGGACCTTTTGAATCCGAAACTCATTTTAAAATAAAGTAACATTTCTTTACTTTCCAAGAGTGCCCCTCCTCTCCTCTTATAAAAGGACCCCACCTCTACCTCCTTACCAACACTTCCAAAGCCTTTGGCTCGGACAACCCCTGCCCATTTTGTCTCTCCACTTACCTCTCTTACTCCTTGAAGCCTCACGTTGGGCAGAAGTCTTCCCAAGGAATCCATTGAGCTCAAACCAAAGGGAGTTACCCGATTTTAAGGTAATGTCTTCACTTGAGTCCTTTTGTTTTATTTTACTTCTACAACCCCCTAAACTCTTTTTATTAATTTATTTTGTAACAAATCCATTATCTTTAATATACTAGGATGTTTTTATAAAAGGATTCGATCTAAACTTACACACACCTACATCTAATGGTTAAAGAACTTACTGTTTCCATGGTTGGCAAATTTCTGGCTCCCGAAACGATGATTGTTCAACATTCTTTTAACACTTTCAAAGGTGGAATTTAAGATTAAACTATATTTATATATTATATATAATATGTTTATGTTTTCCTTAAGCTTCTGTATTTTCTATTTTGGGCATACATTTATGGTTTCCATTATGGGTAAACGCGATATCTTCATTTAAGGAAATGTGGACTACCGCCCCCTCAAAGTGATTTGATTCGTTAATACCATATGTGGGACGTATAAAGGATGGAGTTATGAAATTATATATGATATTGCACCGGAATTATAATATACATTTATATCATTATGATTCCATTCTATAAAATAAGAAATATAAATGAAAGTAGCGTTCATGCGTACGTACGGCTTACCGTCTCCATGAACGGTGCATTTCATTTTTTTCCTCTAAATGATTATGTATTATAATAAATGCATGCATGTACTGGATATATATGACATATATGATATCTACATCATGAATACCATTCTGTACATAATGTATACATGAACAACCTGTAATTATAAAGGGTTTATTTTTGACTCAAGTACCAATGATCGTTAAAACGATCGTTATTAACATAAATAATTACAAAGTGTTCGTGACATGGAAATAAGTGATATAAAAGGAATAATGAAATTTAAAAAGGTTCTTAAACAAGTAGAAATTAACTCAATTTTATTATTCAGGAGATTAAAGAACGACCGAGTCATGTCGGGCCCGAGGAATGGGGCTTCGTCTCAATATCCTTTCATTGAGGCATATTTTGTTTTATACACAACCTTCTTTTATACGGTGTATAAACCCCTTTGACTTTTAAGTTTATTAAAAAGGGATCTTTTTTATACGAAGCGTTTACTAAAAGACAAAACGGGGTGTTTTTGTGGTACGTATGCGGCGACAACGACTTCTCCGCCGCCATGACCATTATTTGAGTTTCGACTTCCTCTACAAGCCATACTTTCTTTTTAAAAGAAAAATAAATAGCATGTTTTACTTTTCGTTTATTTTGGTATTGAAAATGGGTTTCATAATTTTTTTATTATATCAATGTGTTTTATTGATATCTTGTGATTGAAATGTGGAAATGTTATGTTTCCTTTATGAATGTTTTATGTGATACAATTATGTTATGGTTCTTGGGCATTATTATGAACACGGGTGGTTCCGTGATAATCTAAGTGTGGGTGAGCCCGATATAGCTCTCCAATGCATTGGGTACCATGAAGGAGTGAAACGTTACAGTTTCACCGAAGAGATTTAGGGAATATACAGTGATGGGTATTCCCAGCGTAATCAATAGGGTTACTCCCTATGTAAGAATGTTATGAATGACTCAAGTTACCTTTATGTCTTATGATTTCTATGATTTATTCATGATTTGATGAGGTATGTTAAAGTTCCTATGTTTTATGGTCAATGTATGATTTTATTCTTATGTATATATGAACTCATGTTCCCTTTCCATATTTTTATAACCCTTACTGAGCTTTTTATGATCATCCCATGTTTTTTGAAATGTTTTTCATAGGACAAGGAAAAGGTACATGATATGATGATAGTGTTAAAGAAGTGTCAAGAAAAAATCCATGTTTTATTTTAAATATGTTTCTGTTGATGGGAAAAATGAATACTATCTTTTATGTAACCACTTTTCTTAAATGTGGAATGTAATACATGTTTTATGAACTAATTCTCTAAAACTCTAAACCTGAAAAGATCCACATGGTGTATTCTTGAAATATCTCAAGATTAAGTAAGGTTTAAGGTCGGGGCCTTATATTAAATAATATCATATAAAATACATAATTAATTATATGACTAAATAAATAAAAATGTATTGGATAATAAAATGATTATCTAAACAAGTTATATATTTCAATTAAACCTTCTAACAATATTAAATATAAGTAAACATTACTATAACCTGGATTACATCTAAAATAAACCATAATAAAAATTAATTCATATAGTATATTATAATGGAAGTGGTGAATGAAAATATAATTTCATCTTAATATAAGTGTTGTAGTTTAAAAAACATTGTATGTTATATATAATCTTGAAAAAACTCTTAAGGTATAATATAGGTGAATGTAGATGTACAACATCAATACTATATGTTAGCATATTGGTGAAGTCCCAAACATATAAACACAACTATAGCTATAACCCCACCTAATTTGGAATAACCTCTACATTTTCATAACATTTCTTATCTATTGGGATATTAGTTTGGAGTTCAACCTAACTACATATGAACCATATCTCAATTTCCCACATAGATACCTAGTATTACTATGATGTAAGATACTATTATAGGGGTAAAATATATCACATAATTAAATCATTTTATTAATAGATCTCACAAAAACCATCTTAATTTCATTTCCTTAACCATTATCCATGCAATCGTTTGATAAACATCCTCTTTTCTAATTAAATATACCATAATCAAGATAACAATTAATAAAAAATATACAAAATTTAATATAATAAAATATTATTGGGATTAAAATGATAGTGTAGATATTAGTATAAGAATGTATTATATATTGTTCAAAATAGGAAATATTCTTCAAAATGATATTCATATAAATTAATCCATTCACTAAAAACATTTTATAATCTATGTTTTATCTTAAAATACAACTTAATGAAAATATAAACATGAAATTATATAAAAAATATCTGAAATTTTATATATTTATGCGTAAAACTACATTATATTCCATGAAAAATACCACATAAATATTTTATTTACAAATAAAAAATTTAAATCAATAATAAAAACCTAAAAATTATCAATGAAATGAAATTTCAATGTTAAAAACCCAGGAAACTATACACATTTAAAAATTAGAGATGATCTGAACTTACATTTAATTAATGTTTCCATAAGAAAAAAATCATAGTAAAATTAGATAACATATATTATGAATAAATTTTGGATAATGAAATAATAATGGAAATCCAAAAAAACAACATTTTTATTTATGTCTATAGAATAATAGAACATTGGAATGGAATTTATCAATTCAATATGATTAAAAATATATGTATAATGTTAAGTTAATAGATTTTTTAAAATAATTCACAATTTATCCCATCATGAAATGGAAATCAAATAGAAACACATGCATCAATTAAGAACATATTCCGTGAAACCAAAAAATATTAGAATAATCTAAACAATGAATAGGTTAACCCAACATAGAAAAAAAGAACACAAATTTTTATAGAATCACTAAATAATGAATTTTACCCCCATTTATCCATTTCCAAAGTAAATATAACTAATAATGATTAGATGAAGAATAAATTATAAATATGATATAAGAATATCTAAACATAATAAACACCACTTAATATAAAAGTGAATACAAATAATCCTTTGTATATTGAAATGTTGTTTGGTAAGTTTATCTCATAGTTTTGGAGATATAAAAAGCTAATGATTTATATTAATGAGGAATTACATCAATAAGGGTATAAAAGGGAAAATAGAAATTAAAAATCTAGGTTGAAATACCTCATGACATGGCCTTACATTTTATGATATGGAACACCTAAAAAACATCATATAATGACCCACCATGTTAGTTAGTGGATCTTATCATCTATGTAGAGCTAAGGAACAAAAATTCTTGTTCATTACATCAAGGAATTTCACACTTATTTCAGGATGCAAATTTTTATAATAGCTCCATGACATGATTTCACCAACAAAAATCCAATCTTGATTCATTGCACATTAATCATGTCATGGTAAACCAAACATGTAAAAATTCATAAAGGATAAATATTATACTGATAAAATAAAAAATAAATTTCATCACCACATTTTGGATCACCTTTTAATGGAATGATCACTCTCTCTAACCATTTTTTTCATAATGGCATTCAATATGGTGTAATATGTAAAATCCATCACCACAACACAGTACAACTTTCCATGTCATGTCATTCATAATCACAAAATATTATTAGAATTAGAGGGACTATTATGTTAGAGTGAACCCATACATAAGTGTAACACGACTACACTAGTAGAAATAATGGATTCAACGTCGAAGCTACGATGTCAGTTTTTTATAAACTGATGCCGAAAGTATCTAAGGTTAATATTTAGAATTGATTGTAATGAAAAATTTTTCCAAAAAATATTATTTTTTTTTGTTTTTCATTTATTCTATTAATCAATGAAAAAAATACCACCAAAATGATTTATAGCAATGGTTTTTTTAGAAATACAGATATCATAAATGAAAAAAATATTTGGGGTTAGGTTTTGTTAAAACTGAAGGCTTAAATGTATGAAAATAAATTTTTGGAATTGTTTTTTACAAAAAACCAATTCTGAAAATATTAAAAAAAATACATTTCCTTGTTTTTTTGAAAACTGACACCGTTAAAATTTAGAAAATACATGGCATCAAGAAAATTATCATTTTTATGATATTTGAAACACATTCTCAACTCGTGATTAGCTCGACGATGATCGAGTGATCCCAATGGACATAGTTGTTCATTTTCTTCAATTTTTATCATTATTTCAACATCATCGGTCTTGAATATTCATCATCTATCATTATTTAATCATCTATAGAATTAAATCTCTTTAGAAACAATTTTCCGTCCAACCCTCATCTGTGGTTTGATTTTAATTATTTTTTCTTATTTATTGTACATTTATAAAAACAAAATTTGAGATCTCATAATGTTTCTTCTCTTAATTAATTTGATGGAGAAATTAAATAATTAACAATTGATTTTCCATCATGAACTCTGAATTTTTTATGTTTTATAATTTTGAAATTATATTTTTTACTATTTTGTTATATTGTTGTGTTATTATTTCAATTATTTTTATTCAGTAGATTATTATTTATAAATATTGTTCTTAACGTATTTTTATTTTGATAAGTTTTCTATTTGATGAAATTATCAAATGGCCTTAATGGAGTTTTATAATAAGAAATTATATGTTGTGTCATTGTTCCTCGATATAATATACATCACAAGTAATGACCCTCTATTACTCAACCGTTAAATTTATACAATATTCAAATTATTGAAAAAATATTTCCAAATATGAAATAATATATAAACATTAATTAATTTTAATTTTCAATTGATAGAACATGAAAAAAATTATATATATTAAAATGGTAATATTTCAAAAAAAATTAATATATATAATAAAATATTTATAAAATTTATTTTTAAAAAATTTATTTTAATTAAATGAACATGAATTATTGATATATAATTTACATATTATCATAGTTTATCATTTTTTATTTTTTTTCAAAATTTTGTTTTTCATGTAAATGTTAATTAATTATATTTTTTCCAAAATTAGGATTTTGATATTAGTCGGGTTCTAAGGTGGCTCCATGGGGTGATGATACCACCTATATTTTATTGTCAATTAATAAAATATGTAAACATTTATCATACAAAACCAAAAACATTTGGGTATTAAAATATATAAACATCCTAAAATCTGTGGTGTGGAACACATACATATAGTTACAAAATCAAGATTTTTTACTAGTAGATTAGTTATAATTTAAATCCTCATAATTTTTTATATTTACTATTTGATAAAAAATAAATTTTATTAATTGTTATTATGTATAAAATTTATCTCTTTATAAATATTTATTTTCAAATAAAAATATATTTTAATATATTTACTTATTATTTTGTGATATTGGGTAGTGAATATATTAAAATTGTATTAATTTACAAATAACCACTAGTGGATATGAAAAAGGAGTTGATGAAATCTTGTAATTTTCCAAAATTAATATTCAAATCTTATATTTCATTTTCTATACATGTGTGATGTGTTTGAATATAAGAAAAGTAATCTCTAGAAAATTAAGGATCGTCTCAGTGGTTATTGTTTTAGAATTAATTATAAACATTGGATTTTCAGTGGTGAAACAATTAAAAATTATACATCTAATGTTATTTATAATATTTATAATGAGGAATAATATTGTATTCAATTATTAATTTATGATTTAGGTGTCGAAATCTTGAAAAAAATAGAAACAATGAAATGATTTTTTGGGGATTGTAGGAAACCATTATTCACATGTTGTAATAAATATAATGTGGTATCAGATGTTTTGATATTAGTTAATTTGAATGAATTAATTTGATGGAGTGATAAAAGTGTTTCAAAATTACTTTATCTATTAAAATTTCATCTTACATAAAGCAATGGGCTTCTAGATTCCAATTATGAGGTGAGAAATATTATTTCCTATGGGATTGGGGTATAAAAAGATGTATGCTTTCCCCAATTTTTGTGTGTTGTAAATGAAAGAATATTAATATTTATAATGTTTTCTAACATCTGAAAAATAAATTTAAAATATATAGAAATAAGTCATCTCAGATTAATTATCTTGTACTGACATTTATCATCAAATAAATAATCTTTTATTCATTAAAATGATATAATCTAATAATTTTTTTATAAAATTAGGATAATTCAACTATGATTCATTCTTAGGTACCATAATCAATGCTCTGGTTAAATCAATTTGTATCATAAATATAATTACTAATTTTATGTGTCAATTTTTAAAATCAATTAATTAAAATAGTTTAAGATGGTCTTCATATTAGTGCATCTCGGATCGTAACTTATGTCACCCTGATAATTCAACATGGTGAATGGGATATGATAAAAAATTTCAGGATTTTGGATTTCAAGTTAAAATTATCATAATATGATTTTTTACTAATGGAATGATTATATATCAAAAACTAAGTTTCCAACTGAGTTTATAGACTATTTGGTTGTTATTTTACCCCATGTCCAGACATATATGATGACAAAACAAAATTTTATGATGAGATAGGTGATTTATAGAACCAAATAGTCATGAAATGATATTGATGTGTATCTTTCACCATTTATTAATTATTTGAATATTCTATGGGTGACAGGTGTTAATTTATTTTAGGCATACAATAAAGTTTATTTTCTATGGAATGTTATGATAATGATCACTATAAATGACTTTCCTGTATATGGAAACATATCTATATCCATTGTGAAGGGACATAATGTATGTCCATTTTGTTAAGAAGAGAATTCATGTTATCAATTATATAATGGAACAAAGATTTTGTAGACACGACATTGATGATTTTTGAAAATTGATCATCCTTTTCATATATAGAAAAAAGTATTAAGCTGTTTATTGGAATACTATATTCCCCACGACTATTTTTTGTAGAAAAACTGTATGATAGGGTGAAAATTATTCATTCATCATTTTTAATGAAAATAAGTTCTACTCTTCAAAAAAATATCTAGAATAAATAGTCTACCATTTTCAAAATACATTATGAGATATTTTTTGAGATAAAACATAACATTGATGTTATGCATGTTGAGAAAGACATATGTCAAAGATTGATTGGAACTTTTTTAGACATAAAAGGAAGTAAAAAGGTGGATTTTATGCTACATTGGACTTGATATCAATAGAAAAATTATGATTTATCTCACACTATGAAAGTAAATTGAACATATTTATCTCTGTATTTTCATACATTAATAAATATTGAGGAGATATTATTTTAAGTGTCTTCATAGTATTAAAGTACCCAGTTGTTATAATTAAAATGTAATGAATTTTGATTCATTAATGGATTGTAAATTAATAGTAATTAAATATCATGATTTTAATTTATTGATGCAAAAATTTATACTAGTCACACTTCATGGTAAATTACAAAAAAATGAAAAAAAGACTATCATCATGTTATGTTATTTTTCAAATACATTTGTTTTTATGTTGTTGATCCAATTAGTTAGATGTGTTGTGGAATGAAACTTCTCTTATTCATTTTCAAATATAAATGTAATTCCCAGTTAGGAGTTTTGGTCAAATGGTTTGTATCATTTGAATAATTAGATAAGAATATGTTGTCTTATATATATACAGAGCATGTATCCTTTTGAATGATTTATGGAATTTATTTAAGGGATATGTTTCTAATAATTTTGAATAGAGTCCCCATTTTGTTTAAAAATATGTATCAAAATACATTATTGATTTTTTTACTAATTATTTATATGATGTGGTACATATTAGTCTCCATATATGTTGAAATATTATAATTTATAGTGAAAAGAGTGGGATTCGAGGCTTAAATGTAATATTAATTCCACCTGATCGAGTGTTGTAGGCAAATTTATACATTTTTAACAACACAAGTTTTTTTAAATGATATATATCATCACATACTATAGAATTAAAATTACAATATCCAAAAAAATATGATATTTGGATGTTTATTGTGAATAATAGGACATTTGTTTTGTTTTTTAAAGATAAATTCATTACATGTATATCTGCAACAAAAACAATGATTTTTTTTGTAGGGGTTACCATCTCTTAATTATGAACACATGGTCTGGATTGGATATTAATGGGTACAAATATTACACAATAAATATTTTTTACAGGAGTACGAGAAAAAATAGTGGTTTAAAGGTAATCATTAATGTAATGCATTTTTCAAGTGCAATATATAAACACCCAAATTTCGCTTCCATGTAATATTTTGTATTTCATAAAGACATATAAGAAATTTTTTATATTATATTTCATTTCATTGTGTTTATGTTTAGTTGGATGGAAATAATAATAGTGTGAAACATGATGAATAGGGGATTAAAAATGTTGATTTTGAAAAAACATTCTATGAAATAATGAACCATGTATCTTTTCCCCACATGAATAGAAAATATTTTATGCCATTGATCCATCAAATGAGTAGTGGTCCATCATTTTCGATGGAAAAGGAATCCATTTTTCTGATGAGTATGATAATTATGTTATTTATTCATTTGAGTCTTATTTATCTATTACATGATTTTGGGATAACAATGTTAATAATGTATACATAGTGCATGAAATACAAACTGATCAAGAAGAAGGAATATGGGAAAAAAACTAAATTACATAGCTAATTAATTTTTTAATTATTTAAATTATATATATATTTGGAAGTTTATACAGGTAAAAATTATCTTATTTAATAAATATTCTGAATTTAATTATATATATTTGATAATATATTTGTCTTTTTGTTGTTAAATTTTTTTATTCCACATTTATTATTAAACATTGTATCATTGAAATACCCAAAATACATTATCATATATTTTTTTTAGTTTAAATAGATGAGAACTCCCTTTCAAAAATAGATATTAAAATTTTTAAATGTTTATATCATTTTAGAAGTGATTTTTAATTTAATAGTTTACATCATATTTGTCGATTAATAATCACACATCATTATTTTTTAAAAACCCTACAAATTCATGCCACTTTTTTTCTTATTTATTTATATTTTATATTTTATAATTACATAATTTTATAATAATATCCATTTTCATGAGAATTTCATTACATTTTCATATTGAAATGATAGATACAGATACAATGATAGAGAAACTTCTATTAGGGTATTATTTATTTTTCATATCAATAAATATCCTATAATATAATTATTTAATGAAATACAAAAATTATTTTAAAAATAATTGTAGGAATACTGATATGACTTAAGTGGGGGAGTCTTCTACTTTTTTAATAAAAATTCAAATTCACAAGTTGGTAAATTTGGATATTCATTTTTACTAAAACTGTCACTTTCTTGTGGAAACAAGGGATTACATATTAGTTTTGATAATAATAATAATGAAACTATTCCAAATGCAATATTGATTATCAGGGATATTTCCATGTAGAGCCATTTCAGGATTTTCATTTTATATCATGATTATATTTAATCAGGTTAAACATGGTAAATTCAAAAGAACTATTTTAGTTTTAAAAACATTATAGATTCTGGAGATATTGATATAGAGATAAAACATAAGGAATGTTTACAAGGAAAATATTCTACTTTAATGAATATAGAATCTTATTATCATAGTATACAAAGGAACAAGAATTTATAAAATTGTTATAATTTCTTCCTTTCTCAAAATAGAGTGGAAATAAACTTGAAAAAACAACTTATAATTATGAAATATTTTAAACAAAAAACAAGGGTATCCAACAACCTTGGATAAAGTTCATTCGATTAATAGTTTTTATTATGTTTGTCTTAAACACACTAGGATAATACGTTGATAATTATATCAGAATCTATCTTACTACCCCCACAATCTGTCGAACATTATGGTAATATGTACCTTTATTTTCCTATCCATAGAAGTCCTCAAACATTAAGGTAGTTTGTGCCTCTTTTATAATATCACTCAAAGTCCTCAATTGTAAATAGCATCAATCAGAGTCACATGAAACTATCTGAACAAGATGTTTAGTAGAGACAAGGAATAATAGTCTATATCCCAAAAAATCACATCAGCATCATGAAACTCTAAAGTTATCAACATGTATGGAGATCGTTCGAATTAGTTACTATTTTTAGTTACTTATCCAATTTTTGTCTCCCTCCTCCAATGGTCATATTTTCCCTTGAATCATGGAAGGACATGTACGTCTGTCACTCAAACAACAATTAGATAGAAACATATTTTATGTCATCGTTTCATAACAATATCACGTGTATGAAAAAGTATGTTTTTTAACCAAATTTAATTTTCATAGTCTATTGAAATGTAATGTTCGAAGTCTAATAAAATAAAAATTTGGAGACTATAACTTATGGATATTCAGATACTATTTTCAATGATTGTGTAACCTAAATTATATAGAATTCGTAGTCTGAATTCCAATGAATTAAGAATCTGAATTCTGAAGAATCTTATGTCTAAATTCCATGGAATTGGGAGTCTGAATTCTATTAAATTCAGAGTTTTAATTTAATTGAATTTGGTGTCTGAATTCATAGGAATTTCATGTCTGAATTCTCAGGATTTCGGATTTTGAATCCTAATGAATTTAGAGTCTGAATTTTGAGGAATTCAAAGTCTCAATTCTCAAGAATTCAAAATCTGAATATTTTAGAATTTATACACTCAATTATATGTAATTTAGAGTCCAAATTATGAGGAATTTAGAGTCTGAATGATTAGGAATTGTTAGTTTGAATTCAAAGGAATTTGGAGTCGGAATTCGGAGGAATTCGGATTTTGAATTCGTACAAATTCAGAGTCTAAATTTTGAGGAATTCGTAGTCTGAATAATGGGGAATTTGGAGAGTGAATTTCATTTAATTTGGATTCGGAATAACATAAAATTTTTAGTCTTAATTTTCGATAATTCAGAGTCTAAATTTTATAAAATTTGGATCTTGAAAACATAATACTGTATACTAAGGATTTATAGGATTTAGAGGTTTCAGTTGTGAAACAGATTTTTAGACATGGGAATAAAATAGTTTATATTTAGGAAGACAATAAAATGAACAATGAAAACATCATTAAGGATAATGTTTTCTTATAAAATGAATATTATCCACAAAAAGATAATTTTTTGGGAGAATATAATTTTTTTAATGCAGTGTGTTTTTGATTTTCAAAACATATAGGAATACAAAAGTCAAAAGGAAACCTTATTGACTGAACAATCTCCCACTATTTGAAAATCACCAACAACCTTACAAAAAATGATATAAGGGATTAGAAATATGTATATTGCACATAAAAAAAAACTTATCTCCCTTTACTTATGAATTATATTTAATATGACTAACTCCCCCTTAGGCTTGAAAATACCTAAGGGTCGTATTCTTGACATCCATAACTATATTTTTCATTTTTTTGTATAAGGAAATCGTATTTGATAAAACTCCCCCTAAGATAGACATCCATTTACGTAATTATTTCTCGTTACATGGTATTATTTTTATCCTTACTTCCTCCCACATTTTGATATTAAAAAAGGAATAAAGAGAATTGAAAAAATGGTTCTTGAAATATATTTACTATACGAAAAAAATATATGAAGAACAAAAAACATTTCATTACGATTGAAAGGATTTTTAAAAAAAGGAAAATACAACAAATGAACGTATTTAGATGAAATTTTTTCTTATTTATCCTTTGGAATTACATTTTTAAAAATAGTTTTTAGCTTATTATGATCATTGTGATCATCTTCATCATGATTCAGCAGCTGATCCAAGTCATCATTTTTCTACTCTAAGACATTGATATTTTCTTACTGAGCCTTAAAATATTTTTCTTGATCTTTCACAATATCATCACAATTATTGAAATTTTCATTAAATTCATTTTTAATATCTATTTCCATTTTCCAATTTGATGCAACTGAATTAAGCTTCCCATTTAGATCTTTGACTTCTATATTCTGAGTAGTTAGTTCGAGACTTATATTTTCCTCATAACTTTTAGTAAGACCATTTCTATTTCCATCTTATGTGTCTAAAGAATCCTTCATAATTTATTGAAAGTAATCAAGTATTGTCATCTCATAAACTATTTTCCTTGACCAAATTTTTATTTCATTTCATGATCTTTTGTGGGCATCATATCCCATGAAGAAGGCTTTGAAACTAACCTCAAGCCTAGCAAACTTATCCATAAGAATGATAACTGAATCCGACTTCTTATTAAATGTGTGTTCAAACAAATGGAACCATGAGTCTATACTCAGAATCATGGGAATGGTATCAACTAGCTTTTTCAAATAGTAGACAAAAATGTCACATCTATGAGAGGATGAATCTGAATAGGATAGTTTGGTTGATGGGTAGTATTTTTCTATCTCTTTAGATTTTCTCAACGACGAACCACCAAAATCTTTCTTTTTTAATATGGATTTTTTAGATGTATTAACCAATAACTAATTTGCATTTTCAACTTTCATAATTATCTCTATTTCTTTTGGTGATTCGTGTTCACTAGCCGATAGCTGGACTACCTTATCTTCATCAAATTTTTCATTTTAAGTATCTTCCACTAGATCCTATTTCAGAATGATGTCATGGTTTCTACTTTCATCATCATGTTGTTTATTACCTTTTTCCAACTCCTTTTACTCATTTCATTATGAATGAATTTTAGTTGATTCGGCTTCAAATGATGGGATTGATAACTTTTCAGAGGGCCTATCCTTCTCATGATATTCATCCACTTGTCTTATCATGTCATTTGTATTATCACTTCCTTATTCTTCTTCTTCTTCTTCAACTTCTTTTTCCAGAACTATTTATTATTCTTTCTCTAGTTTTAGAATCAATTTTTTTTTCCTGAAGTCACTATAATTGATTCTTGAAAAAATTATTCTAGAACAAGGACTTGTTTGTAGTATTTTTTAGTAGACTTGAGAAAATATTAAATAATATATGCTTCAGAACTTTTATTCTTCTGTTTTGTTTATTTTTCTTTCTTCTGAAGATCCTTAGAAAACATTAAATTTAATGATTCTACCTCTACAGGGTCCAAGACAAAAAAATTCTCCCCTTCCTTATTATTATTCATGTCTTCTCTCAACTTGTAAACAACTTCATCTGGATATGTTTGTTGATTATTTTCCTTAGGTGGTGCATATTATGTTTCCATTGGAGGAGAAGATTGTTTCTCTTTTTTGGTTCCCTAACTTTACACTTCTTACAAACCGTCATAAAAGTCTCATACACTTCCTATTTTATTGATATGGATTATATTTAATTGTCAGATTAATCATTAAAAACATCATATTCAATATTGAATCCATCCTTCATCTATTTGAGGGTGTCACCACTAAGAAACATGACCTTGAAATTTCTTTTCATAAAACTACACGGTATTTTAAACAATTATAGACAATAGACTGTAATATCAGAGATAATAACTAGATACATTATTATTTTCAATTTGAGAGTCCCATTCTTAATATTCAAGATTTTAAGTAAGACATACTTTACCAAATTAATCATTCTGAGATTCACCGAAAAGACCAATGCATAAATATCACTCATCTCTGTGGTATCCTTGTCACATTTTCTCATAATGTGAAATATCGGAACCCATAACTCAATAACAAAGAGATTTGTATATTAATGGAAAATCTTATGAGTCTTCACTTCTTCCAATCCAAGGCACTATATATCCTTTTATTTATTGAACGATCCTGATACATCTAGTAGCATATGGGTACAGAATTCCACTTCACCTTCATTGAGAATTTCAATTTAAATGGAAGATTTACTATAGGAAAGGGAATAGTTCTTTCCCTAGCTCCTAAAAAAACATGACTCTTTCTCCTTCATTGATAAAACATATAGATTCATAGAATTCAAAAAACAAATACGGATAAACCAGATCATGTTCCTTCAGTTTGGATACACATAACACTCCCGTAAATTCCACTTCATATTCTTCAAGATAATAGAATCATACTTAAGAAATATTTTTAGATCTACTAACCTTTATATGTATATAGTCCACTCATAAATTTCCTTTAATGAATAAATTTTCTTCTAAGGTGAAGCTTCCATATATAATTTGAATTAAAGAAAACATGATGATTCAGAATGGTCCTTATGAATAGTAGAAGAGCTTCAGGATGGAATGGATTGAATAATGATAAGGGACAACTATCAGGGGGGCTTAATATAGGCATTTGATGTGATGTATCATCTTAGACAAAATATAAAATGGTGGAAAAACTATTGATCACATCTAACGGTATAGATAATATCCGAAGAATGAATTTGGTAGGTTCCGATCTTTATAGATTTTTAGATAAAAATTCATCTTTAATGGAAAGTGAATCTGAATAAAAATTAGGCTGAAATATAATACCAACAAAAAATGATTAAGAAAATTTAATAAAGGAATCATTCCTTCTATAATTCTTGGAGAACTGTCAGTATTAATGAAAATTCATATTGATGTACTTTAAATTCCATAATTTTTTCTTATATAAGGGCATTTTTTGAAATTTAGAGTTTTTTCCTATGAAAAAAAATTATTACGAAATTTTTGACTAAAGAAATTTTCACTGTGTAAATTTTTACTATGAAAATTTTTGATTAAGAAAATCATGATTATGAAAATATTTATTAAGGAAATATTGACTAAGGAAAATATATTTATTAAGAAAATGTACTCCCCCATTGAAAATGAGTGTCATACTATAAGGTGATTTGTTTTAAAAGAAAGTGATTATGGATGATTACCTTACGGTTATCATTCCATAAATTTGTTAATGTATTCAAATCTATTGATGAATAATGATTATTTTAAAATATCAGCATGTTGATCTTTTTTTCTGATTTATTGAAGAATAATATCATCTTTTTGTGTGTGATACCTAAGAACATGATGCTTAATATATATGTGATTTGTATGGGAGTGATGTGCATTTTTTTTACTAAAGTAAATGGAACTAGTGTTATCACACAATATCGATGTTATGTTAAAACTCATACCATAGTCTGTGAGTGTGTGTTTCATCCATAACAAATGAGCTCAGTAACTTCCAATTGCAACGTATTCACCTTCTGCATTGGATTGTGCTACTGAATGATGGTTTTTTTCCTGACCTAGAATGTAATGAATTTTTAACGAAATTAAATGTTTCAAATGTATTTTTCATATCCATTCTACATCAACCAAAATTAGTATTTGAAAAACATTTTATGACAAAATAATTTCTAGAATTATAAAAGAGTCATAAATTCATGGTTACTTTTAAATATATAAAAATTCATTTCACCGATTTTAAATCATATTCCTTATGATTGGATTGATATATTTCACATAGGCATCATAAAAACATGAAGTCTGGATGACTAGTTATCAAGTATAGGAAACTTTCAATCATACATCTAAATGATTTTTGATCTACTGGTTTCCCACCTTATTCAAGATCCAGATAATTTTTATTACCAATTGGAGTACATATACTCTTAGTGTTGTGATATCCATAATTTTTAAGAAGTTATTTTATGTACTTATGTTTAAATATATAGGTTTCTTCTGGTTTTTGAGAAATTTTGAAACCTCGAAAAAATCTAAACTCACCCATCATACTCATTTCAAACTCATATTTCATAATATTTTCAGTGGAATTGGTTAAAGATTGCTGAGTTTAACAAAACATAATGTCAACAAACTAAATTTGAACATTCAAATTTTTTTTCTAATGTTTTTTTATAAAAAATTTTGGATCAGAATTTCCCTTAACATTAATTTTTTTTAACCGAAATCTTGTAAATCTATCATACTGGGATCTAGATGCATGTTTAAGTCCATATAATTCTTTGGTATGTTTGAAAATATATTCAGGATGTTTTATGTCTTCAAGAAAAGGAGGTTGTTAAAAAAACATCTGATTGATCATATCCATTAAGGAAATCACATTTTACATCCATTTGAAAAAGTGTAAAGTTGAATAATGCTGCAAATCCAGGTGAAATAATAATAGATTCAATTCTATCTACTAGAGAATAGGTTTACTCATAGTTTATTCCTTCGTTTTTATTATATCCTTTAGAAACTAATATAGATTAATTTCTTAAAATGATTCATTTTCCATCTTACTTATTTCAAAAGACCTATGTTACTCCAATAATAGTAGTTTCCTTCTGTATTTCAACTAAGATCCACACATTAAGCATTCAATTTCATTTATCTCATATTGCATGGATTTAATCCAATCTGCATCTCCTAGAGCTTCATCACTGCTTTTTGGTTCTAATTGGGAAAGGAATGCTAGAGGTTTTATTTCATTTATTTAGGTTCTTCTAGTCCTTATAGGTTTATTTACATAATGAATGATACTATCATTGGGATTATTATTATGAAACAACTGATTTGGGTTTTGTAAAGCTTGTTTATCAACATTTGATATAAAATCATATAGGTTAAATGCTTCTTAAACATTTTATTTATCATTTTACTTATATGAAGGATCTTCTATCAGGGGATGATAATCAGTTTTTGAAAACACCTCCGATGATGTAGATTGAGGTTGCTTTAAAATAAAAATATTAGTTTCATCGAATTTCACATGCACTACTTCTTCAATAGAACATGTGTTTTTATTGAAAACTCTATAATCCTTAAAATATCTGGGGTAACCTAAGAAAATTCATTCATCAAATTTGGGTGTAAATTTATTTATATTATCATTAGTATTAAGAATGATTACATTACATGCAAATACCTTGTAGTAGGAATGTATTGGTTTTATACCATCCCATAGCTCATAAGGGGTATTATTATAAAAAGGTCTAATCAAATATCGATTTATAGTATAACAAGAAGTAGTTACAAAATCAGCCCAAATGTTTTTTTCTTTCGAATATTCACTCAACATGTTTCTAGTTATCCCCGGAAGAATTCTATTTCTTCTTCCAACAACACCATTTTGTTGAGAAGTTCTCAAAGATGATAAGTTACGAGTAATACCTTTTCTACTATAAAAAAGTTTCCAAATATGAATTTTGAAATAATCCTCCATGATCACTATGAATAGATATCAATGGATGATTTTTTTAACTTGGTATCTATAAATTTTGAAATAAGAAAAATCTTTAGATTTATTTTCTAGAAATTAGACCCATGTAATTTTAGTATATTTTAAAAATAAGAAAAATACACAATATTTTCCAAAAACGCCTCTTGTTTCTGTTGGTCAAAAAAGGTAAATATACATTAACTATAATGCATCACTTGTTGAGACTTCACTGATTGAATTAAATCATGATTTTTGTTTCTTTCAATATTTACAAGGATCACAAAATATTGAAGAATCAAATCTATGTTCTGGTATATCCTTAATAAGTATTTTCAAAGTGATTTAACATAGGTTCCTAATGTTACAACGTGTTAAACTTCTATTACATAACCAAGATTGATCATCCATTGAACTGATGTAAGATAGATATTGGCTCTTACGGTCTTCTATGATTAATGTGTATAAAATATCTTGCCTATGGTAAGAAATAATAAACTCATACTTGGAATTGTGTCATAAAAATTTATCATTCACAAAATTCACAAGGTAAACATCATCAAATAACTGGACAATAGTAATGGGGTTGTTCTTAAGTCCCATTAAAAATAAAACATTTGAAATTAATGTTTTTCAAAGAAGAAAAATTATTCATATACCAATAATTTATCACTATGAATTATATATGAATTTTAATTTTCGTCCTCTTGTCTTGATAAACTTCTCAAAGATGTTTTTCTTAGAAGTCATATGTCAGGAACATCCACTATCCATGTACCCTGTATTTCTAATTGTATTATCTTCATTTTCATGAAAATAAGAGTGTTAGACTTTTGGAACCCAAACATTATTGGAACAGAAAAATTCAGAGAGAATGATTTTAGAAATCCATATTTTCGTAGAAAAATAACATTATTTAAACACAATGATTGGGTAATATTTAATGAAATTGTTTCCCAATTTCCACCACACTGATATTTAGTGCATAACTTAGATCTTTGACGAAGAAAATATATACCACTAAAAACTGGTTTTGAATGAGTATAACCAAATCCAAAACTATTCCTTAGAGGTCGCATTTATGAATACATCTTGTTAATGATTTCTATACTAGAGGTAAAGATTGAAAAAAACTTCCTCGAGGATAATATTTCTGTCTTTATTTTTATAACTATGTTTTTATAGTAGAAAACAATATTTTTAGAACTAGAGTTTGTCTCTAAAATATTTTTCATAGAAATTACATTTTCAAGATCCTTTAAAACATTATCCTTCTCTCAATTAACTTACTAATGGTTTTTGGAAATAATTTCAAAATAAATTTTTTTTTCTCAAAAAATTTAGAATGATCTAATACTACTTTTATATGAATGGAAAATCTAGACTTTTCTTTATTAACATTTTTCTGGAGTTTAGTATTTTTATTTATCTGAATTTTAGCAAACCTATACACTTTTTCATAGAAGGTAATGTATTACCCTCATTAGAATAAGATTATTCTTCTTAAGAATTATAGTATTTATCATAAGTATAACTCAGATTCAAAGATACATTTTTAATAGATTCAGAAATTTATAAATAGTCCATTAGACAGTTATATTAAATTGGTAGTCTGGCTAGTAGACCAAGAATTTCTTAACCAAAATATTCACAGTCTGAGGATTCATTAGAAGAGTCCTCACCAATAAAAATCCAGGTGTCACTGGCTTTCCAAACATTTTTATCATTAGCCTTATAATACCTCTTGCTATTCCTCTCATAATTAATTTAATTTCTATCCATTTTCATAGGCATAGGAAAATCCTGCTTAATAATCAATGCTATTTTTCATTCCAATCATGTAACATCTGAATAATTCTTTTATTTTATTTATTTCTTTTTATATATATAAACATATTATTTCATTCCAACAATCTAGTTCATTCTTTAAGAAATAATAGTAATCTAAATATCAAAATGTTAACATTCACTAGATTCAAATAAAACATTGACTTTCTTAGACATAGATCTTATAACCCATTCAGGATTCTTGGATTTATTAGTTGAAAAGACTATAGTTCCATTTTGATTTTTCTTCTTATTCATATTATCATCTCTTTTAATTAATGTCTCATGTGGAATAAGAGTTCCAAAAATCTCATCAAGATTAATTTGAGATACTTTCCTATTCTCATAATTAGTTATTCTATTAGATTCCCACTCATTATGCATGATATCTATAATCTTTTCCACAAGTGCTTCAACATCTAGACCTTTCTCACCAATAGATTGTAAACAGTTATCTATTGTCAGAAACTATTTTTGCACATTAAAAACTGGTCCTCCATAGGGAAACTGAAATCGACGAATTTTTTCTCTAGGAATTTCTCTTCTAGTTTCTATATCATTGGATGTTCCAAAATGAGTAACCTCCAATTTCATCCTGATACAGTTTTCAAATTAACACGATGAAATCGGAATATATATATTCCTGGTCATGGAACATTAAAATGTATTATGTACCTTGTAGATTAGTCTTTATTCTATCTTTTCATGATTGCTGAAGTTTCTATCATCCTTATCTGAAATCTTGTATTATCCAGTAAGTATATGAACATTTTTCACAGTATTATTAATAAAAAAACTATTCATATGATCTATACAGTACTTATAATCATTTTGATCAAATATTTGTTGTCTAGTATAAATTATATTTTCAATCGAAACAAATTTAATTTCTAACTTTATAAAATAAAATATCTTTCCATGAAAAAAATTTTATAGTAAAAGATTATAAACTAAAAAATTCGTAAGAAAGAAAAAAAATTGAAAAATGAAAACATGAACTACAAAACATATATTTGGATATAAGTATATCAGATACCTCCTATAATACCAATTGTAAGATATAAATAATGATGTAGATTCTAAATTACAATAGGGGGGATTAATTATATGTTTAAAGACGTTCATTTTAAACCATGAAGAAATTTTTTTAACTATGTTTAAAAAGGTAAATTCACCAGACCACATTTAGATTTACAAACTATCTAGATTCCAGAAATATGGTTCCAAAAATAAATTATGAGGAATGTTTACAAGGAAATGATTCATCCTTAATTTTTATATAATCTTACTTATCATAGTATACAAAAGAACAAGAAAGTATAAAAATGTTATAATTTCTTACTTTATCAAAATATAGTGGAAATAAACATGAAACAGAACATGTAACAAGTATTATATCTTTTATCCCAATGATTAGGGTATCCAACAACCTTGGATAAAGTTCCCTTTATTAATATACTTTCAAAAAAGTATTTTTACCCACATTCGGGTAAGACATCGATTGGAATATCAGAATTTGACTTTTATACCCACTAGCCCTCGAACATTAAGGTAGTCGTAACCTATATCTTCCTATCAACAAGAATTCAATGAACATTAAGTTGTCAATACCTTTTCCTTCCTATCCCTATAAGTCCTTGATTGTTCATAACAATAATCATAGTCACATGATGTTATATAAACTAGATATTTATTGTGCAAAAGACATGAGATTATATCTCTCTAGAAATCACTTCACAAGCATGAAATCTCTAGAGTGATGGATCTGAATGGGAATGAAGGCATAATCATTGGGCTTCACCCTTGACCTAGCCCAAGCTAAGCTTCCAGCTTTAAGATCTAGAAGAAACTCATACGGGATAAGTAGAAGTTGATAGACATTATCACCCGAGAAATGGTATCCGAGCCACCCCAAGAGTCTATCACCATTGCACACGTTACATTTCAGTCTTATACAGGTGATATAAGGGGTTATTTAACATGAACTTGTCACTTTGATTATGTAAATTTTTTATAGAGAATATACATTCATTTTCTTATTGTGACATTGTAAATATATTTTTAATGATAATATAGCATTTCTAGATAATATTAAATTATGAAATATATTTTGATGAATTACAGTATATTTTTGAATTAAATAATATTTTAATAAAATATTTTTACAATGTTACTTTTTATTAAATATAAATCATCTTATAATTTTTTCAAATATAATTATTATTATTATTATGGTTTGAAATTTATTTTTGCCAAACCCCATGATTTTTTGATAAATATCAGTTTTTATTTTAAAATTACATATTCAGATATTTAGAAAATTATTTAGATAAAATGAATATTATTTTTGGAATCAGGATGTAAAAAATATCCAATGGTGAATTTTTCATAATTTTCGGAAATAGTCGAATTTTTGGGTAAAAATTAAATACGATTTAAATATATAATTTGTTTTATAATATCATAATGACACTATAGTGATGTAATAAAATAATGAAAATATTATGCTCATCCAATATATTTTTTACCATTAAAATAATGTGATTTCAGTTTAGTTCGATTGTTTTACAAATCCTTAATGAACCCTAGACTTATAGAACATTTTATCTTTTTAAAATGATTTCAATGAGAGTGTGACACACCTATACATATGAAATATTAATATTTTAATATGTTATACCATTTTCCATATAAAATAATGTTTTCTAATCCAATTTTAAAAAACCTGTCAGCACAAACCATGGGTTGGTTTGTGGTTTTGATTAGTTTAATGTGTGGTGGCAAAAACCTATATAATAAAGAATTCCCTCTATTTTACATTATAATCCCAACCAAGATCCCACTTCCTCTTCAAAAAAAGCCTTTGTAACTATATCATCTCCTTACCTCCTCTTTGTAGAAGCCTCCCAATACACCCCAATATTCATGTAATACTCTCTCAAGACCCCTCCATGCCTTTGAGATCACAGTTCCAAGTAAGGGATTTCTTCTTTTCTCATTTTCTGTCCCAATTTAATATATTATTAATCCATTTTATTATAAATTAAAAAATTTGGGGTATGATTTCTCACTTCTCCCATACTTCCATTTTTATGTTTGAATTATGATAAACCCCTTTCTCTCTCATTAATTCTCTCATGAACACCCTTAACCATGCCGAAATTCAGTAGAGAATTTTCTCTCCTCATTTACATTCAAGTAATTATTTTTGTATCATGAATCTAAAATTCCATTACATATGTTGGGACTTGTATCTATATGGCCCCCGTAATATAAATTTCAGGTAAATATTATGAGACACCACATTCTATCTTATCTACCATTTTTATTAATTCTTAAGTCATGTTGTTATACTACCATAATTGCACCATGATTTTCCATGCCAAAGACATTGTGTAGTGAATACCATGCCCATTAATCTATCAAGAGTATTCACCTTTATTCACATTTAATTGTTGATTAAATATTTCATGTATGAATTCCACATTCCTTTATCTTGAAATAAATGATGATTTTTATTTAATCTCTGATATATGATCAATGTGGAACACTTATGAATGAAATGAAAAGATTAAGAAGGATGTGTCATGATATCCCTCTAATGTATTGGGTAAAAATTCATACCATGATACGTCATTTTCAATGTGGGTTTACTCATTCTAATTCAAGTTCAATTAGTGTTTACTAATACTCCATGTGCAATGAGACTTTTCTCATGCTAAAACCATGTTTAGTGTTGTCTCCACATTTCCATGTTATGATAATCATGCTATATCATAACTTTATGATATATCATGCCTATTTCCAATAATGTAGTGTATTTTAATGTTATGTACCGTTTAGTCCCTTACTAGGCTTTATAGATCAACCTTTTATTATGAAAGTCCTCGCATAATCCCATGAAATGCTAAGTATGAATCAATGTAGTGGTCATGCAAAGGATATTTTCAATAACGATGTTTTTTATGTCATAAGTTGTTATGTAATGTTCTTAATTTCCAAATACACTAGACCTATAGATCCTTATAGTTGTATTAAATTCATGTTTATATAATAAATCATGTTTTTGTGTGTAACAAAGAGCTTGGTTTTCATAGTTGGTATCAGAGGACATGTTTAGTTATTTTTGGGATTAGGATTATAAATCCCTATTGAAGCATTAGAGACAAGAATATGAATCATAAAACATCCCTATATATTTGTGGGTATTGAGTAAGTGGTTCATCAATAAAATACATACCTGTCTAGATATGATCAGGTTGAGGTAGTTATGGAAAATATGTATCCTAGAGGTAAAACCAGAAGACACCACTTTGAGCTAGACTCTAACAGGAACTAGTGAACGACAATAGGCCTTTTTTCACTCTTGGTGATGATGATCCTGGGGATATGTTTTGGTAAATTCACAAGCATAGTATGAACCATTGTAAATGGAAAACAATTCCCCATTGAATTAATTTTTGGAAATAGATCATGGATAATATAGACTGAAGCCTGTATATTCAAAACTTAAAGAAATAAAATTTATTTATAAGTCATATATTATTTTATTGGATTTCCCTTTATGTTTTTCCCCTAAATTTATTTAATTTTAGACAATGGCTAGTAATATGAGGCCTAGGGTAATAACTGATGAGAAGAACAATGTGATGTTTGTTCTAATGAGATTCCCAATCCAATGGGAGTAGGAATCATGAACATTTTCATGACACTATCTCATTAAACTCAATATTTGAATAGATAAATTGGTCATGGGAAATGTTCACCCCCTAGATAGAACAAGTTTAAATTGAGATCTTCATAAGACAAAGGCCTCCAACTTTTAATCGATCATTTGGTCATTCAATAGTCCAACAATGAATCAACTCCATTGAATAGATCATGTCCATCTTTAAATGTTCTGAACAATAGAAAATTCTCCAGGACACCTATCGTATGAGGGTGAAGTTAATCAATGGTTGACATTGATAAAAAATATAAATCCTGAGGAGGATATCGAGGAGTTGGAATAGAATGATTTCCGAATTTTTTTTTTCAGAAAATATTTTTCCTACACCCTCTGACATAAGATGGAAATAGACTTCCTTGCCATCAATCCAAAAGATGATGAATATGTCTGATAAAATGAGGAAAAATTCACAAGGATTTCCCAACATGCCTCTTCCTTTTTCATTAACCACGAATGCATGGTTGACCGCTTCATTAGTAGGAAAAACCCGTGCATACAGATAGCCTTGGTGATTTGTGACATTCATATCTATGAAGAAATTTTCTGATGTGACCTCAATGTCAAAATGAGGATTGTAAAATATTAAGGGTATCAAGGGGATATGTATTGTAAGGTGGACTTCAATTCTAGCAGATCGATGGAGAAATATAGGGGTTCTATGAAAATCATTCACCCCGCATGACACATGTGTAGAAATAAGAACCCTGGAAATTGCCTAAAGGGAATAAGGATATGCTTTAGGTTTGGAGGAGATGGTAACATAGCCATTGACTGCCGACCCATAAAACTCGTGGCTCTGACAGTGGAGAGTAACAAACCATTCGGCCCTCAATGAATTTTTAAATGCTTCGACTACAAAGAAAAATAGATACTTGCATATCAGTTCCCTAATCATAGGGTTGTCATAGGCAAAAACAACCTCCAAGGCAGTAAGGGTGAGGTTTCTCTATCTCTACTGATGAAGTGAACCCCAACAACGAAGTGGTGATAGGTACGCTAGTTATTCATTCAAAAATAGTGATTGTACTTTTTGTTTCGGGTTCTACACATTTTTTATATCATTAATAGTTAGTCTCACTATCCAAACTCAACCAAAAATAATAAATGTAAAGATGTTGGTGACTATGAAAAATGGTAAATCATCGCAACCCATGAGTATAACTTCTCCTCTATCACAATTTCTGGATTGAACTTCCTGGTGAACATCATCATACTCTCTTTGGTGTAATTTGATGAAATTCTTGGCATGGATTAGCTTTCCCAATATAGAGTGAACATAAATTACCATGAGTGGAAAATCACTCTCCATATGGAAAATTGACCCCTAATTGTATACAAGTTCATAGAAGAGGATGAATCATCTTTGGAACCATCTTCTCAAGAATGGATATTACTTACCAATGAGCATTTGTATGTTTCATAGATGATTGATTCATAGGAAGCAACCATCCTTGAAGAAATACCTATCTTGAGGGAATTCATTGAAGTGTTTCCTGAGGAATTTCTTAGCCTTCCTCCAAGAAGAGATGTTGAATTCTCAATTTACCTTATACCTGGGGCATTTCCAATATCCATGACTCCATATAGAATGGATATTATAGGTCATGAGAAGATGAAGAAACAACTATAAGAATATAAGAATAATGTATTTATACACTCAGGTACTTCACCATGGGGTTCACTAGTCCTCTTCACTAAGAAGAAATATGGGGAATGCATCGTTTTATTGAATATCGTGAGATAAACAAAATCATGATAAAGAACTAGTATCCAATTCTCCAAATTTATGAATTTTTTGACCATTTACGTGGAGCACAATACTTCTCCAATATTTATTTATGGTGAGATATTACCAATTAATGGTGAAGAAGGATGATATCCTCAAGACTACTTTTCATATAAGGTATGAGCACTATAAATTAATATTAATTTTTTTGGACTCACTAATGGTCCTGAAATCTTCTTGGACTTGGTAAATATAGTCTCTAGATATTACCCAGACAAATTTGTTGTAGTCATTATTGAATGTATTCTAATGTTATCTAAAACCAAGGAGGAGCATGAAATAAATCAATGAAATGTAAAAGAGACATTGCGAAATGATAATACTTATGAAAAGTACATCAAGTGTGAATTCTGGATGAAAGAGGTCCCATTCTTTGGTCATATCATCACAAGAAATTGACTATCTCTGGATCCATCCAAGACATCTTCAATTGAGGGATAACCAAGGCCAACATCATTAATGGATATTAGCATATTATTGGGGATAGATGTAAATTATCACCAATTTGTTATAAATTTCTCATAATAGTCCAACCTTATTACCGAGATAACTATGAATGGAGTATTGTTTTTATGGAGTGATTAATGAGAAGATAGATTAAATGAGTTGAATAATAGGCATATAACTATGTTTATTCCCACACTACCTACTAGTGGAGTACATATTGGGGTTTTTGTGATGCTTCATGGAAGGTCCTGGGATGTGTGTTTATGAAAAAAGAAAAAGTCCTTCCATATGATTCTATTAAATTGAATGTTATTAAGAAAATCTATCCAACACATGTTCTAGAGTTTGATTCATTGGTATTCACATTCAAAAAATGATCTTATTACTTATTTTGTGAGAAGTGTGAAATATATATGGACCACAAAATCCTCAAATATATATTCCCACAGAATGCGTTGAACATGAAGTAACGAATATGGTTAGAGCTGATCAAATACTATGACTGCTCAATTCATTACCGCCATGGGAATGAGAACAAGGTGGTAGATTCTCTACATAAAATGTCCCAACGATTCTATAATTTACGTCAATTAAAAAGGATTATATCATATTGTACATGATGAATATAGTCATGGAATCATAAATAAGGGAACATCTAAAATTATTTCACAAATGATTGCTCAACATTCTCTTTTGGAATGGCTAAAATATGCTCAAATGGATTACATGGGAAATCAAAAGAATGTGGATGCTTTCAGGAATGGGAAATAACTGAAGTTCAACATCAATGTAGAAAGAATTGTGAGATTTGGTTCAAGTATATACGTTCAATCGAATCCATAGTTAAAGGGAGAAATTTTGGATGATGCAAATAATTCAAATTTCTCCATTCACCCAAGAAATGAAAAGATGCATTGAGATCATCGAGATCATTATTGCTGGGATAACATGAAGAAGGATATAACTAAGTATACATCAATGTTCCTTCTATGTCAGTATATGAAGGCTGAGAAAAATAAGTATTAAAAGATAATGAAACCATTACCCATACCAGCATGGAATTGGAATAACATCACAATGGACTCTGTCACAGGTGTTCTGATGACATCAAAATGAAATAATTCAATATAAGAAGTTATGGGTAATCTTATAAGGAATTCACACTTAATTGCAATTTAGGATTATTTCTCACTAGATCAACTATAATGAATATACATCAGAGATGTGGTAAGGATGCATGGATTACCACAATAAATTTTATCAGATCAAGATCCGTGATTGACATCTAGGTTTTGGAAGAGTCTTCAACATGCTCTAGATATTGAGCTGAACTTCAGAACAACTAATCATCCTCAAACTGATGGCCAATCTGAAGAGTATATCCATAAAATTTTGTACATGTTGAAAGTGTGATCAATATTCATCAAATGAAGATGATATCAACATCATTATTTATTTGAATTCTTTTGAAACAACAGTTTATATTCAATCATACAAATGGATCCATATGAAGACCTATATGGGAAGAGGTTAAGAATACATTTATGTTGGGATGATGATGGGGAGGTAAAAATAATTGTTCTAGAAATGGTTGAACAAATGGTGGAGAAGGTTATTACCATCAAACCACAAATTAAAGCTTCTCAGAGTCAACAAAAGAGCTTTGCTGATAATCATCGATGAGGCCTAGTGTTTTATGTTGATATCATGATATTCCTCCACATATCACTATTGAATAGAGTTATGTGATTTTAGAAGAATTGATAGCTTAGTCCAAGGTACATAGACCCTTTTGAGATCCTTGATCACATTGGAGAATTGGCCTATCAACTATAAATCTCACCAAACCTATCTCAAGTACATGATGTATTCCATGTAACACTCTTGAAGAAATACATACTTAACCTATCACATGTTCACAATCCATAGGTGGTTCAATTGGAGAATGACCTATCCTATGAAGTGATGTCAGTGATGATCATAGATCATAGGTAATATGTTCACTGGATTTAGAAAATGCCCATCATCAAGGTGTTGTGGATATACAAAAGATTAATGAAGCAACATAGGAAATAAAGGAAACGATGGAAGAGAGTTTCCCGCATCTATTTTAGTGTGGGAAAAATAAATTTTGAGGGTGAAATTTCATAAGCGGGGAAAATTGTAACATCCCAAACTTTTATTTATTTAAATTCCTCTTGATCTAATTAAATTTATAATTATGTAAAATGGATACATAAAACATATGGATTTATTTTGATTTATGATTTTGAATTTTAAAATAATGTTTTGAATTTTAAGCATTTCTTATAGAGTTTCTGAAGAGTGACCCCATTATTAGTATAAATATAGTGCGTTAACAAATCTAATTTATTCAGAAAAAGGATGTGATGGCCTCATCAGGTATAATTTCTCTATATGGAGGCCATTTTTCAGTGCTCTGAAATGAGGTGGAGTCATTGCTAATAGATTTTTTCTGTCTTATGCTGGTGTTATAAGAGGTAATGTAATATGACCCTATCACTGTTATTATTTACATTAATTATTTTATAGATATTATACATTCATTTTATTATTGTTACATTCTATATTGTTTTTTAATGAAAATTTACATTTTTAGTTAATAATAAATTAAGAAACCGATTTTGATGAATTAATGGATTTATTTTGAGTTAAAGAATATTTTAATAAAATATTACTACTAAATTATTTATTAATAAATATAAATTAGCTTATAATTTTTATGAATACAATTGTAGTTTTTATTGTTGTCTAAAAGCTATTTTTTCCAAAACCCATGAATTTCTTTTAAATGTAACTTTTTATTTTAAAAGTAAAAATTCACATATTTATAAAAATATTTCGATAATATTAATATTATATTTGTAATCAAAATGTTTAAATTCTCCAAAGTTGTTTTTTTCATAATTTTCGGAGGTAGTCAAATTTTTTGTTAATAATTAACTACCGTTTAAATATATAATGTGTTTTATGAAATCAGAATGACCAAATAGTTATGTTATATAATACTATAAACATTATTTTCTACGAATATATGTTTTAAGATTAAAATAATTTGATTATATATTTTTTGATTTATTTTACAGAACCATAGTCGACCCTCCATGGCTTATAAAACAATTTATCATTTTAAAATGATTTCCTTGAGAGAGTGACTAACCTCTACATAGGAAAGTGTAATACTTTATGAATTTTAGTCATTGTCCATATAAATAATGTTTTTGATTCCCTTTGGAAAGAACCATGGGTTGTTTTGTGGTTTTTATTTGTTTAATGTTTTGTGTCCAAAACCAAAATAATAAATAATTCACTCTCATTTCCTATATAAACCCAACCATGCTCTCACATAAACATCACTCAATGATTTTGGGTCATGACCAATCCCTTTATTTTTCTCTCTATAATCCTCTCAAGTTGCCTCAAGCTCCCATGAATTCTCTCTCATGCCCATCTCAAGCCTTTGGTATCACACTTCCAAGTCAAGGATTTCATATTTTTTAATTTTTTGTCAAAATTTCATTATGTTGTTATGAACATTTATTTTCATTTAAAAATTGTGTGGTATGATTTCACACCTCCCCCATACTTCCTGGTTTATTTTTGAATTATGAGATACCCCATTCTATCTAATTAATTCCTCCCATGAACAAATATTACCATGATAAAATTCTATAAGGAATTTCTCTCTACTAATTTACATTCAAGCAATTCTTTTGTATTGTGAATCTAAAATTCCATTAAATATGTTGGGAAGAGTATCTATATGATACCTTATATTCTATTTTTTATACTTATTATGAGACAACCCATTCTCTCTTATAAACAATTTTTTTTAATTCTTAGGTCACACCCTTATATAGCTGAAATTTCACCGCGGTTTTCCAAGCCAATGTCATTGTGTAGTGAATATCATGCCCATTTCTCTATCAAGGATATTAAACCTTATGAAAATTTAATTTTTGATTAAATATTTTAATATATGAATTACACATTCCTTTATTTTATAATTAATTATGATTCTTAACTAATCCATGTTATATGATCCAGGTGTCACACATATTCATTAAATGAAATGATTATGAAGGGTGCACGCTGATAGCACTCCAATGCATTTGGAAAAGATTAGAATCATGATATATCAAGTGAAATGAGGCTTTACTCAAGATAATTCATGTCCAATTATGGTTTAATCATTCTCCATGGGAAATAAGCCTTGGTTCAAGCTAATATAATGTTAAGTGTTGTTTCCATAGTTCCTTGTTATATTAATCATGTTATATCATGCCGTTATATTCAGGATTCTCTTTTTCTCAATTGAAATTACAATTTACTAACATGTATATTATTCTTATTGTTATATCTTTTTTACTCCATTTATGGGCTTTATAGATCATCCTTTTCTGATACATGTCCTCAGTTTATCCAATGCAATTCTACGTATTATGGAATGTAGTGGTCAAGTAAAGGATGTTTTTAATAAATATGTTTTTTTTATGTCTTTAGTGGTATGTAATTTTCCTAATTTTTCCACACACATGATCTCTCGATCCCTAGATTTTCCTAGGTGCATGTTTATGTAATCAATCATGTTTATGTGTGTAATAAAGAGTATGTTTCTCTTAATTTTTCTTCATCCAAGGATCCACATAATCTATGTGATTGTACCCTACATAACCATTCTGGTGCACGAGCTGCTATGTACGTCAAATCCAATGTCCATGTGGTAACTGATCCACATCATCATCATCATGATTAGTTAGTGTCATAGTGTAGTCTAAGGGTTTTACATGACAATGTTTTCCAATCATACTTACCCTTTTTTACCCGAATTTGTACATGAGTGTCCTATATTATATTCCCCTTCCATAAAAAAATTATATCTATTTTACCATGTAAAACACAGCCAAAGGATCTATATCATATTTAAAATTAAAGATAAATATATTTTCAAATAATTACTCACATAGTATCTACCATTAAAAAAACATTCTCAAATTAAAATAATGTGACGCATTCTTTACAGATCTAGGAAATCAACCTTAAAACATCATAGAATATAAAATTAAGAATTCAATAAAATTATATGTTTCAACAGGGATGCATAATTTAAATTTATGAGTCCACCTAAAACTCCTATGAAAATAATATTCAAATATGAAAATAAATTCTATTTATTCACTTTACCTTTATTCCCATATAAAATTAAATACACAAATGTACACAAATTAAAATAATTTCTAAAAAATTCACCGTGAAATAGGTGATTTTTTAGACACACACACAAAAATATATATAAATATAAATAAATAAATATTTATATATTCATAATTATGAATACATCCATATCCATAAATTCATTAATCTAAATTTACTTCCTTGGTATTTTTTATTCAGAACTAATTTTAAAATATATTACAAACATTTGGTATTCCTAGTATTAATTAAAATTACACAAAAACCTAAAGAGCCATTAAATAACATAATTTGAAAGAAAAATGAACATTGATAGAAAATAGACCCTTTACTTAAATAATAATAGAAAATGTAGAAATCATTAAATATTTGATATTAATTAAAACATGTTTATTCTGTGCATCTGTTTCGAGAAAATCCCATAGCAATAAACTAAAATTCAACTGAACGTTGATTTTTCATTCAAATATGGATGTATATATCTAATACTAACATTATTTATTTAATGTACTATTGTAATACATGAAAACCATAGTTCTAAAACTTAATGATAAATGCAAGATATAAATTACATCAAATTTAAGGAATTATGACATCGATGTATCAAGGATAACACCTCTTATAAATACCTCTATCACAAGTCTCACATCGAGAATCACATGATCTATGTACAAATAATTACAAAATATAAATTCCTTTAAAATGGTAGTGATCCTTCAGCAACCCACCATTACAAATAAGAGTATATGCAATAAGAAGAAATGGAGGGTTGATGAGGAGGATATTGAGGGAATGAATAACCATAAAGATCATGATTATATTCAAAGTAGAGTGAATGAGATAAATAGTGGAATTGGGAAATATGATAGGGAACTTGGGGTTGGATTGCATCATAAACTAGTGGTGGACAAGAATGTTGAGGCTTTTGATAATGTTTTCAATTTCTGTATTAATATTATAATTTTTTTAGGTCTAGTTAACTCATATGGCTTGTCTCAATGGTTTAGTAAATTATGGTCGCACCTTTTACCAATCAATTGGGATTCCTAGAATATAAAATGTTGTTCCAAATAGTTTGAATAAATGTTCAACAATCTTATGAATCCTTTTGGATAATAAATTTAAGCCATCAGCATGGGTGCCCCATGAATAATAATACCTATTAGGGATAATCATGCATAATGAAATTATCCATATTATTTTTAAAATTTCAAAATTAAAAAAACCAATGATATTTAAGGAAAGTCATGATATAAAAAAATGAACAAATAAAATAATGGATGGGGAGTGACACGTGACCCCTTATTGTTAAAAATTATTTTTAAATCCCATTTAATATATATATGTGTTTGTGTGTAATGATTTTAAAATACTTATTCTTCATATCATAATCTTTACCATGTAAAATATATTAACCTAATTATAATCCATAATTTATGGAAAAAAAAATCCACCCACACAGAAAAAAATATATTGATTTTGAAAAATTTTATTTTAAAATAAAAATAAAATTATGAGCATGAAATGTCATCCATGACTAAACTATATTATCATAAACTTCATGTGTCCATCCTTTTATAGAGGAGGCTACTAAACAGTGGTGTGGTTCTATGTGTGACATTGAATGAAAACATCATCTCTATTACAGATAATTATATATCACATTAAAATTATTAATAATAATTATATTCAAAAGGTAAAATAGAATTTTGAACATAATTTATTTTAAAAACTATATTTAATTATAAATTAATATTCTATACAAAAATTAGAAATTATTTTGTTATGGGATTTATTTACATAACTCAATATTTCATAGGGAATGATTTTATATAAAGGGATCTAAAAACATACAAATTCTTGTAAACATCCATAAAAATATTCCTATGATCATTCATAGATATTAATCACAAATTAATCCTAGAATCTCTATAATAACTACCATCTTTTGTTATTTTTCTTTATATACATCAGGAATAATGAAATATATTCTAAGGTACTCGGGTTCTCAATCCGAGTGTGAATAAAAAATATTTGTAGACCAACAAATGTGTCTATAACAATACCATGAAACGAAATTTCCAAGAATTTTTTAATTAAATATAATAAAAATAATAATATAACATCAATAATAAATATGTATCTCATCATTAGGATCGATCGTGACACCTTAGATAGACCGTAGTTGTGATTTCTAGTGTTGACTTTGAGTCTTAATATTTCTCAAAATGGGACTATGGTCTGATACATCATCAACATGTATTATCATATCATAATTTTTTTTAATACCCACTAGAAATACAATAAACATGGTATTTAACCACAACATGGTGTGTAGAAATCACAAATCACACTACAAAAACACCCAGTGCTAGTTGTACACCACATTCATTCCTCTATAATGTATATGATAGTAATTACACCCAACCCATATAACTTGATTCCCTATTGATGGAATTATACCCAAACAAATATCAATAAAATTTTATAGTTTGAATTATATGTAACCACTTCCACATTCCTAGATTAGAAAAATTTGGAATTTCAAACAAAAAATGTCGATCAACACCCCTAAGTGAGTATTTATTCTGAATATATGTCAATCATATCCTCATATTAAAATAATATCTATCTTCAACAAAAAATATTCGACCATGTTGGAATTATAACCAAATAATAATTTTATATTCCCATTTTTGAATACACCTTACATCCTATTAAAATAATAATTATTAAAAAACCATTGATAATAACCACAAGCTGTAATTTATTTTCAATAAATAGGTAAAATAATTGAAATATTCAATATAAACATACATCTATCACATGGATCATAATAAAGATAATATGATCCAAAATAAAGTAAAAATCTATTTTATATTGGTTAGTAATGAAATAAATATTATCCAAATCCCATTAATATTTCAGGCTACCACATAATTACATTAATATCAGTATATATTATATCCTCAAGTTGTAATAACATTATCGTATCATTAAATACTAGGATAAAACATAATTTATTCAACCCCTCACCAGTTCCCTGATTAACTTAAACCAAACATTAGTTAATTTCATTGTTGTCAGTGACCATAGTATCCAATACAACTCAAATGAATAAATTTTTTGCCATTATCACTTATCAATTTTTTTAGTTCCAAGTAAACTGAATTATGGTCTCATTCATAATAATTTTCATAATCCCTGATGATTGAACATATCATAGTCAATATATATAATTTGATAAAAAATATATCTAACAAATGCATCATATTAGTAAGAGACTTCTAGTGGAAAATTTATCAAACTATATGGGGGTAGAAATCAAATCACCATATATTTACACAAAATTTGAATAATTAATTATTTATTATAATTTTATAGCGAGAGATATGAATATTTTATGGATGATGGTAATTATAATTTAACATCATTATCCAATGGGATTAACAACTCATTTATATAACCATAATTAATGTATATGGATATATTATTAGAGGGGGGGAGAGATATGTACAAGGGGAGTTGTGAAGTTGGATGAAATAAAAAAGTCCGGTGTTTCTATACTTTTTTATATTTTAAAATATTATTTAAAATAATGATATTATTTATAGAAACAAACAAGTACCCAATATATACCCCGACAAACAACTAGGTACCTAGTATCCACAAGATATCCCTTCTAGGGAAACTATTCACCTGCAATACCATTTGGAACTACACCCCTCCAACGATGAACTATTGTGTATCCAATTCTTGAATACTAGGTTCACATTGTCTTATGTTATCAAAAAAAAGTCTTGACAGAAGGTCTAGATCCCTAAAATAGTCCTCTAGTTTTTTCCTAAAAACTTAATCAACCAAATAAAAATAAATAAAACAAAATTGGTAAAAGATTAAACTTGTTAAAATTTTAAGACATATTAGGTGTCATAATTTATATGTAGTATCTATATAACGTTTTTTCTCATGCAATAAATTTACACCTTGGTAAGCATGAAACTGTTATGTTTGGACCACTATTTGGAAAATGGGACCATATAATATATTATTTTTTTCTATTAAATTGATAAGAATATAAACATAATAAGGAGGAATGGGAATTAAAATATGTAATAGTATATTATTATATCTATATTTAGAAATTCCTTGAAAACAATAAACTATTATGATGATCACACTTGTTATGTTTTGGTAATATGATATAGAATGGGTTAATATACTAGTATATGACAACATTTATTGGATATTGATGGATATGTAATACCATAATATTTTAGTGTGAACTTTCCTATAAAAAATTTCATGTTGAATAGAGTGTTTCACAACCATAAAAATGATATATATTTTATAGAAATATTGTAATAACCTATGATTAAAAATGTAATATCTCTACAATACAATATATTTTTTCATTAAAAGGGAGAATAATAATAATATAATACCATAATGCAATTATTTATTCCTATTAAAATACAACATTACATAATATTTTTATAAGTATAATGGGTTAAAAATAAATGTAATGAATAAAAATCAGTGATTAAAGGATGAATTATCATGACCATCCATGAAGATGGCTCCACTAAAGATGATAATTTTTTGGTTGTGGATAAGTCAAAATATGGGAAACATTTTTATTATAAAATAGTCAGATATAAAAAAATGTTATTAAGACAACAAGGATATAACCATTTCATTTATTTTTCATATTAATGATTATGTAGTCATTACAGTAATCTTATATGAATTTTATGAATAATATGTAAAAATATTATCAAAAATTTTATGTGTATTCAATGTTTTAACCAATATAAAAAAATTCTCAATTAATTTAAATCATTTTTGATAAATATATATGGTTATTTTTTTAACAAATAAATTTAAATTATTGTTTTTTGTTTCAATTGTCACATAAATTATTTGAATATATTAATAAATATTTAATTCATGTGTATGTGATTCATGACCACATAATATTTTCTTTTATTTTTGTATTTATTTTATAAATTATTTCGTGGTTTTTATTTATTTATTGAAACAAAATATATAATATTCTATATTGATGTAAAATGTAATGCATATAATTTAAATATATATTTATTAAATTTAATTATTTGAATTTATGGATTTCCACATCAAATATGGAATAAAAAGAAATAAATATTTTGGAAAATCCTTAGATACGAGAATTTTGTAGGTCATCCCTCCATGAGTTATTACCCATCCTCATCATTAATTATAAAACTTCATTAAAGGAGAATTATTTATGGTGCAAGTTTTTTGCTAGAATAGGCATTGAAAATCAAGCACAGAGTGCCACTTTAAAAAAAATGAATGGAATTTCATGGGAAAAAAGAATGGATCTAAAAGATATATTTTCACTAATAGATTTGTACTGTTAGTCCTAACAAGTCTACACTAATAATTAATAACTCAACCATTTGAAAAACAGATGTTGGGCATGTGACATATATATAATATTCATGATAATATAATGAAACCTGTATTATTTAAAAATTAATTTAAACCCACTGGAGCTGTTATCTTCTAATCCATGTGACCATAAATTATATTACTATTAATGATTATATATATAATATATTTCACATAGATAAAATGCACTCATCATAAATGAACATGGATCTGTTTTATAATGTACATGGATATTGGGGTATATAAATCAATTAAGGAAAAAATAATTTATGAGGTATTTTTAATTATAGTAACATGAAATAGGGATTTTGAAAAAACTAATTCTTGGTTTAGGATGACTCATCTATCCGTTGAATAAATATTCATGGAACAATATATAATCATTTATGGGATGAACCAAAATATTTTGATATAAAATATGATTCAATGATTCAGAGATTAATTACATTTGGTTGTATTTATATATTCTAGTGGATAATTTAATATATATACATTTTCAATGATAAGAAAAAAATTATGTAAGTAAAATTTAGTGTGGTATTTATAATAATATGGTTATATATATTAATTTTTTCAAGTCATATACATTTTATGATTATTGAATAAAATTTTTAAATAGATAATACTTAAGAATTTTTCTATTTATTATATAGTGATGGTTGGATGCTAAAGGATGAATTCCAATATTGGTTATCCAATATTAATATACTATTATAGTTCCATAAATACCAATTCCCATATTTTAATTAGTTCTCGATCATTATATAGATAGAGAAAATGGGAGTCCAAATTCATTGGTCTTTATTATCGATAAGATAATTTAAAATAGGAATACAAAAATTTATTAGAATTATGTAAGGGGTTATTTTAAAATTATTATTTAAAATGTTTAAAACTATTTATTTTATTTTTATATATATTTCTAAATATTAATTTCCATTAAAAATAAAAATTTTGAAATAAAACTTTCTCTTAGGGATTTTATTTTAATTCATATTTTTATAGAGACTATTTAATATATGTTTTCTGATAAAAAATATTAAAAATTAATGTTTTTATTGAAATATGTATGTTTATGGGGAATGTTATCTGATCACCGTTGGGTCTAATAAAAACCACCAATGTATTGGTTAGTGGTTATTTCTCATGATGTATGTTTCTCAAATTAATCGTTTAGGTCAATCCATTATAAATGATTTTGGAATTAACAATTTAGGAAAACCATTTACAAATGATGGAGGATATATTTTTTGAATATATTCCATTTCAATGATGATGAATGTATATCCCAAATAATCTATTATTTTATATTATATTCATAAGTTAATTTTTTGTGTAAATAATATTATTTAATGGAAATTAGGAATTTGTTTTATATAGTGAAATTTAATAAATTAATTATTTGGATTGGATGAAGCATTTATAATATTTTAATTCATTGATGTTTTAATAAGTTTATTTTTTTAATTAATATTCGAAAATAATAATTTTATTTCATTTTAATAATTATGACACTATTTATTGATACCTATATGGGAAATAGGTTTATACTAAAACATTAAAAAATTCACTATAGAACCCAAAAAATATTTAATGATTAATTTTTTGGTGGTTTCCATACAACCAAATACCATAATGGTTTTATCATATTTTCAACCCCTTAGTGGGTTTTTTAGAGGACACTCCCCATTTAAGATTATTTTCTATATGATTTAGAGATGAGTATGTAACGTTTTGGTGGTTCCGATATTTTTTCCTATGTGATGTGGGTGTGTTATTTGATGTGTATTGTTTAATAGAAGATTGTTCATATGGATTAAAAAATTTTTGTTTCACTATGTCAGATTTTTTTTCTTCTATTTTTCTTTTAACCTAGAAATATAAATTTGTTATGATATTTTCAATGAATGTGAATAATTTTTTTCATTGATTTTGTGATTATGGATTTTTTGGTTTTCTACTATTGGTATCAAGGGAAGTATGTACAAAGTATTAATTATCCCTATATCTAGGTTTTTTTGGTATGTTCTATGATAGTTGTTATTATATTATAGATTATATAAATTTAGTGGTTACAATTTATTTGTAAACGATAATTGTAAAATTTGAATCAAATATTAAGGATTTAAAGGTGAGTATTTATATAGAGTTTAGATTTAATGTAAAAATACCTTTTGATATAATTAAGGATTAATTTATATATATATATATATTGTTCTTATATTGGATATTGATGAAAATGAATTAGTAGAGTATTCACATAATGGGTAATTTATTAATGTAATTATTTATTTGGATTTTTCATTAAAATTTATCTGTAATAAAAATTTCATAATATATAATTATAAAATAAGTCTAGATGGATTCATTAATTTCATGTTAAATTATGATGTAAAATTTCACACGTTATAGAAAATTCATATTCTATGAACTTAAAATATTATATAATGGATTTCAATTGGAAAAGTAAAAAATTTATAATCACTTATTAATTATATACTTGTAATTTGTATTGAAAATTCACGTTCAAACTATTTTTAATCTTTTCTAGTGTGAAATTAAGAAGAAAATATTTATATAATGTATCAAAAACCTCCTCCATTTCAATTTTTTTCATGGATTATGGGCGATTTTTATAAATTTTTATGATTTGAATTGACCCATATTTCTAGAAAAGGGAAATATCAATAATGTATTTTAGAATATTTCACTCTATCACAATGGTATTAAGAATATAATGATATTACAGTAGAAATATAAAAAAGAGGAAATTTAATATCTTGTATAAATATTTATATATTTGATTTTTAATTTTTGGAAATAGTGAAAATATATTTAAAATCAATAATTTAAAAATATTGAAAATGATTCTATCAGAAAATTTAATAAAAACATAATTCATTCATATGATTCATAATTACATGCTCAAAATTACTTATTCAAATATATATTATTATTTTTATCAATTGAATACAAATTTTAGATTTTTTATTTGTTCAAATAAAGGGGAATATTTAAAATTTCTATGAAACATTGCATCATATTGTGGACCCCACTATCTATGAATTATGAAAAAGTAATGATTGTTGGATACCACTACTCTAGGTATAATTATTTAATCAATATTTTCCAAATTAATTTTTTTTTTGAAAAAAATTTTTATAGATATTATTTTTTTCTTATATTAATGAAAATGTATCAAATAAAACACTCAATTTTGGTTTAAATTTCATATAACTAAATTTAGATTGTTTTTTATTATTCAATGAAAAAAACTAAAATTGAGATAGTGAAAATTTTTTAAGGGGTTAAATGTTACAAACCTATATTTTAGTATGAAAATAATTTCAAAAAATACTTTTTTAATGAGTTTTTTCGAAACAAAAATAAATGGTGATATATTTTAATGAAATAATGTAACAACCCTTGTTTAAAAATGCATTATTTTCTTGTTGAATTATATATATTTCATTAAAGGATAGAATAATAATGTATGGAAAAAATAAAATAAGTAAGTATTATTATAAATATAAAACATTAAAGAATATATTTATAAGAAAATTTTATAATTAAATATAATAAACATGAAAATGATGAGATTTAATAATTTGAAATTGCAATTGGATATGATTATCACTCAACTGAATATAATTATACAACATATATACAGATATTAAATTACATGATTTTTTTGTTATCATAATAAGTTGGAAGGATTTTTGGGTATCTAAAAAAATGATATGGCCATTATTTTTATATATGATATTACTAATCATGCATCCACTTGGGGGCTCATTATATTCTTTTTATGGTAAAAGAGAACAATATGATAAGATGTGTAGATTTCATTCAATATGTATAACCTATATAAATAATGATATAAATATATTTTTATATTTTTTATAAATATATATAGATTTTTATTTTTTATTTATGGGTTAATAATGATATTCCACTAATACATTATTAATGTTTTTGGAAGATTTTTTGAATATTTGATGTCGTGTTAAGTAATTTTTAATAAATTTAATGTAATATTTTTTTGTTATTTATTTTAAAATTTATATCCTAATTTCATAGGTTATTATCATATTAATATCAAAAAATAACATATCATGATATAAAATATAATACATATGGATTTTAAAATATTATAAGTAATGATTTATTTGTAAAAGTCGTGAATTTATTATAGTAAATACAAATTAAATTTAAAAGTGTGGGGTATATATCTAGAAAAAATGATATGTTATATACTACCAACATGAGGTAATGACTTTCACATACGTTATTAAGAAATAGGTGGTGAGGGAAGAGCATAAGTAGTTATTGTCATCTCTAAAATGGGAATCTTTAATCCAGAATTGTGAAAAGAATGTGTATGATATGAGTATAATATTTGGTAGAAGGGTTCCTTGCCATGATGGTTAGGTCAATAAAGGATTCGATCCTTATATAATACCATGTGTAGTATAATATCAAAACAATCATCCCCTCAAAAAAATAACAAGGGACGCATATCATATAATTTCTATTCATATATTTGTTAATGCTGACAAAATTTGTTTTAAATAAATGTAAACATGTGTCATGCATAATATTTTACAACTACTGAACAAAATTAATATAAGTAATAAATATAATAAATATATATATATATTTAATTTAATATATTGAGATTACAGAATATTGAAATAAATGAATAGTTTTTAGATTTAAGAGGTTGAGGATACTCATATATTGATCATTTATGGGAAAAAATTATTTCATGTTAATTTTAGTCACATATATTATAGTATCTAAAAAACCCTTATCAATAATAGAGGAAAATTAATCTCTCCATTGATTATACATTCATGTAGTGTTATAGAATATTTTATAGGAGCGACTAAAATATGATGTAAGGAAATATCATATTATATTATTGAGTTTTATTATGTGTGGATATATATATATATATATATTCTGGTGAATTCTTCGATATTTAATTATTTTAACATAATATACTAAAATATAAAGTGTAATGTTTTGAGGGATATATAATATCTTGAAATAATTTTTTAATGTAATTTTTTGTATATACAATTTTAAACAAATAATAATTTTTTTACATAAATTATTTTGTAATATTTTATATCATTAATGTTATGATTGTTGTCTAAAAAGGAGAACTCCCTCGATAGGTTATCATTTATCAAAGTATTTTGATGATTCTTTCATTATAAAATCTGATATTTTTATTAATATTCTTATCTTAGATGGAATGTGAGGGAGGGAGACTGAATTCATAATGTTTAATCATTGAGAAGGGAATTTCACTGAGTAATATGTAAGATTATGACAATTTTGAATTTTTTTGAATGTATAATTTTAAATTTTAAAATAACTTATTAAATTTTAAATGTAGTTTATAAAATATATATTTCATATAAAATTTCCCTTTTGGATTCCAAATAATTTCATATAGAGATCATTTTAATATTGATTTTTATGTTATAAATACTTCAATTGAGTTTTATGATGAAAATCCAAACACTATAAGAGATTTATTCATAATGTTATGGTTCATGGTATTTATATTTGATAATTGGTGGATCCTATACAACCCTCCAAGTAATTTGGAAATACTAAATTGTATAGAGATGTTATTGGAATTAAGTAGTCTGGTTATACTATTTTGAATTATTTTTGAATTAAATTGTTAGATTATTCCATTATGAAAGACGATGGAAATGGATTCTAAATAATTTCCATTTAATAAATGATAAATATAAATCCTTTTGATGACATTATGTTATCTTTTATGATTTAAATATATTTTTTATAACATATAAATATTTCATCGAAAAAATAAATTGACTTTATATTGATATATTTTCATATGAGATTCTTTTTATTTGAGTAACAATTATTATTTTTTAATTTCTAAATCTTATATATTGTTTAATTTTTTCTCAAAAAAATAACCATAAATCATTTTTATTATTCTTATGGTTTATTAATCTATTTTATGAATTCATTTCATGACAACAATTATATTATATGATTTAAAAGTATTATTTATACAATTTTAAAATTCATTATATTTAATTAATTAGATTTTAATTGTTTTCAATTTTAAAGAGACTATAAGTTTTCTAAAATTTTTAAAACCCATTAATATGATTTTTTTGTACTCACCCCAATTTGAAATGTTTTTCCCATGGTATAGTGACTATTATCTATGATTTTATTGGTTTTAGAGGTTATTCATGAGTGTTGAAGGTGAAGTATGTGGATATTTCAGATTAGTTGAATACATTACTTTTAAATAGAAATAAGTGGCATTCTAATTTTTATAGGTTATTTATTTTAACTTGAACATTAAAACTATAAACCCAATATATTATTGGAAATGTAATTGAATCAATATTTTTTTACTGATTCTTTAAATGTGGTAGGATTATTATGGGAAATTTTAGTTGTTATTGATGTAATTTTTTAAAGAGTATTCTTTTATTACTATATCCAAGACTGTGGATTTCGGAAGTCTACTATTTCCAACTATTATTAAATATTTTACATTGATTAAGCATTGGTGGTTAACTATTTATAAAAATTAGATGATATTTCTATCAAGGGTATATTTTCCAGTTGAATTGATAGATCATTCATTTCAAATGAAATGTCTATAATATATAGTGTGTTATTCTAGAGGTAATATAATATTTCATACTGGTTATGAAAATAATGATAAATAAGTTACAATAATTTATATGAATTCTATTTTCTTATACATTTTTTGTATAATTCAAAAAGTATTCCCCAATTAATTTTTTTTATTCATGTCATAATACGTCACATATTCTTAATTAGCAATTTAATGAAAGTTTATATTTCTCTCTTTGACATATATTCAATTCTTATTAGCCACCCCAAAATGGGAACAGAATAAATGAAAAAAATTAAAGGTATCACTACTAAAGATAAAATTTATGTTCTCATGAATAAGTAGAAAATAAACACAAACAATATAATGAAATATAATAATCCCCCAAAATGTTATTGTTTATTTAATTTAAAAAACATTCCAAACTAGTTATGGAACCCAATGAATGAATTTTTTTATGATGTCCTCATTATTAGATGTCCATGTCCAAGGTTGAATATTTATTTCATTTTAATGTTGAAATTGTGGGTCAGGATATTTCATTGTCATCATTAATATATATAATAAGGGGACCATTATCAATAATATTTTCCCAATAATATGTAGTTAAAATATTTATTTAAGGCTTTCTAGATAAAATATCATAAATAATTATTACTAAAATACATGTTTATACATTAAATGTAATGTTGGTGACCCATTTTTTGAATTTTGGTGATCTATTAAACCACTAATACACTACTAAAAACACTAATTAATTTTAATTGATCACTTATAACGGCAATAAACTGAGAATAAATATTGTGGATTTCATTATTCTCTTCATAGGATCATATACCACACTATATAACCTTATATACTTCATTTTTCATAAATTCCTCTTTCATTCCCCAAACATTGAAATTTGGATAAAACATACAAAGAATTTTATTAAATATCTTTTTTAAATCAATATACCACATAAAAATTTTGTTTTATTAAAAAAATACCACTATCGGTATTATCATGATTGAGAAATTACGTAAAAAGTATCTTGAACAATAAACAAGATTATTATACCATAACTCCAAAAATAGTTCAGTTTTTAAGTCTCCTTCAATTTAACTTTGATCCATAATATAAATATGATATTTTATTAACAAAACATCTTCCTCCATGTAATTCCCAATATACTAGATGCCATTAAGGTATTGAGATCATACTTCTATAATTTAGACACATAAATTTATTATGACATTACACTATAACATAGAAAATATTATAATAAATTTTATACCTTCATAATATTTTCTATAATCATGAAAAAATCATAATAAGGTACTACATTCCTTAATAATAAAAAATGGTATCAAATCCAATGAAATATTTCTAAAAGAAAAAACTCAACCAAACTAAAACATTATATTAGATGGATCTAGAAATTAGTAGAACACCTCCTACTCAGTGAGGTAGATTTCCATATTATAATTATTTAAAAATAATATCAATCTCAAATAAATTATTAGCTATCTAAATACTTTTCTCTAAATTTCATCAAACATAGTGGTTACTAAGATATCATACCATAGTAAAACTCATGAAATCATCAAAATAAATTCTTTATACACATTATTATTATTGAAAGAGTTTATATATAATTAATCATCCCATTCACAATAAAATTCAAAATAATGCAAATAAAATATTCCACCATCTACATAGACACTATAGTAAAACTATCTATCATTTTACACTTGATAAACAAAACTCCATTTCACTTAATTTTCATATTTCTTTCCGAAACACCTTCTATAATTGAGTTATAGAACCTAATTATTAGTTATGTGTAATTTTCCATCGAAACCAAGTCACATCAATTTTCATTCGATTGAATATGTTTCCCAAGTCATCAAACGAAATTGTCTTTTGACTTAAAAATTAGTAAACAACTTCCTTAGTCTCTAAATGATAATTAAAACTATATCATAACATATAGAAGAAAATATTAGAATTTTTAGGAATAAAATCAGTAGGTCGTATAAATTTCACATAATAATGGTTATGGGATAAAATTTATCAATATTTTTGGATTATTTACCTTTATCAACTCGCTTACCTAATTCTGTTATATGAATTGTACATTATCCCACTTCATTATATTCAATAAAAACTATATCTATACATCAAGATGTAATTTAGAAAATACTTGTTTATATTCTCATTGAGAAACATGATAATATATTCTATAATATTTTTTTTATATGCGTCAAAACTATTTCTTTTTCATATATGTAAAAAAGATAAATCACATCATATTTTACAATAGAAATTTATTTCTATCCACTATTACTCTTATGAAAAATGATACAATAATAATCTAATATAAAATTTTCCTCCACACTAACCACTAATATATATTATAATATCATGTATTTAAAAAAATCATTTACCTTCACTAATTTCTTATAATGAAGTCTAATGCCTAGAATTGGAACACACAATGTGACACATTTTTTGATTCATTTAAGGTTGGTGAATATTAATTTTTGTAATGGAACATTGGAACAAAAGAAACGTTTATATTTATAAAAGAAGTCAATAAAAAATACATATTTCTTTTATTAAGGAGTTTTTTGGAGTTACTTATTTATGAATGAGTAGATTATTAGAATAAATTTGATGTGGGTAATGAGTTTTATAGTGTTAATGATACCTAAAATGGGGGTTTTAGAAGTCAATTATTTCATGATGTTTAACATCTACTAAATATATATAAATATTATATTTTAAAATAAAAAAATACATCTATAACAATTAAAGTGATATTTTCAAGTATCCATAACCGATAAATTAATGAAAAAATAAGCTACAATTAAATTTTTATTATATAATTTTAATACCCTTGTATTTTTTTCTATTTAATTTTTATTATGATATTAAAAATATAGTGTATGATTAATGTATAAATATTTTATTTTATTTATGAAATCAATGTAATACTTTAATAATGTAATAGAGTTTAAAATGTGTTCAAATTTTTTCTAGAATATTATATCCCATTGTACCTCAAATTTAAAATGAGGAAAAATATTTAGTAAATCATTTTATTTGGTTTCTGTTATAATATTTGAATATATTTTTTATTGAGTCTGTGGTTGTGTGAATTTTAATATATTTTCATAAATATTTTTTTATAATGGTATATTTAATATATTAAAAATGTTACAATATATATAATATTATAATGTCTCTAAAGAATAAAATAATTGATTTTATGGATTTTTTAAATAGATCCTTATTAAAATTCATAGGATTGTAAAATGGATTATTTTCATTACATATTTTTAAGATAAACTATATTTTCTATGTATAAAATATTTAAATAAAATTATAAGGAACAATTCAAATAGATATTTTTATGATATTTTCTCAATCATCATGAATGTTTAATTAGATAAGAATTAAAGAAAAAAATACATGGTGATGATATAATATTCTATAGATATAATTAAAAAATAACAAATGAGTGAGATAAATGTTATATTAACAAACAAAAAGAAAAATCCTAGAGTTTTAGAGGTAAAAATATGAGGATCATGATGTCCATAAAATTGATTTGTTAAATATAAAAAATTATACGGAATTGATGTCTGTATAAATTACATAATTATCATTGTATGTTTTATGAGATAATAATTTATTTCAATCATTTCTTTTAATATTGATCAGATTACTAAAAATAAGGCTCAACTTTATGTTTAATAGTCCAAAGTTATTTAATTGTGATCATAAATAATTTATTTATTAATTATTGAAAAATATATAAGCTTACATATATTAAATCATTGGATTATTCTAATTTCTATTTCCCATGTAAAAAAATATGTGCTCATGTTTTTCAACTTAATTAAAAAAATATATGATATTATATACCATTTGTGATATGAAAATAGTAATGTAAATCAGATAATAATTAATCATTAACAATATACAAAAAAATAATGACCAAAATAATTTTATATGTTGTTATATGCCTTCTATGGGTATCATATAACCTCATTTTAAATAACATGTATCATATACAAAAAAAAATTCATAATTGATAAGTTATTTGAATGTGTTTCTAAATAAATCTATTGTGGTGGGTAGGATTAATGATGATGAATATTTAAATTAAAAAATAATGTACTTAAAATATGGAAATAAAGGAGAACAAAAATAATTTTATGTCGTTAATTTTAATATAATAAATATATGTATATTCTTTTAGGATTTCATTTGAATAAATTATTGATAATGATGTATGTATAACTAAACTAGAACATTTGGCAGATAATTTTCTATTACCAAGGAAAATAAATAATGCATTGTGTATTTGAAGAAAAATATTGAAAATATTGAAATATAAATAAATGTAATAATGATTAGAATAAAGTGCAATTCTATAGTATTGATGTTCTCATAGGATTTTTTTTATTTAAATGTAAATACTATAAAACTAATTTTTGAAAAAGATTCTAATCAGTTTTAAAAATGTATCATCATTAAAAAAATAACTTGTAGGAGTAAATGAAACTTCAATACACAAAATTTTAAACAAAAATTCTAATGGGATGATAAAATTATAAATGTTAAAGAATAAAGTTAAGACATCATTTTATTAAATTACATAGTAAAATTATTAAGAGTGTCTCACAATTTTTTATTTTATATTGTTTTTTATTTAGTATAAAGGTGGAATAGGTTTAAATCGAGTGGTTAGATATATAATGATATTGAATTTAAAATGAAATTCTATTAGTGATATAATATATTCAGATATAAATTTAATAATCTATTTATACATTTTTTGGATGATATATGAAAAAAAATATATATTATTCAACGATATAACACGGGACATGAAGATTAATTTAATCTGAAATGTTATAACATTAAATAAAATGATATAGACTTATCGACGCATGGAATGAAAAATAATGGAAATTTTTACTAGGTTAAAAGAAAGTAGACTAATTTTTCGAAACATCAAATGAAGATAATAGGATTCAAAATCATCAACCTAGTTTCAATATCAATAAGACAATGAAAAAAATACAAAAAACATGAAACCATAGACATTCCATTAATGATTATTCAACATGAAAAGACATTTAATGCATTAATTAATATGTTTGTTTCTTTTAATCTATACACACAAAATAAAATGCGAGTCAAAAAAATTCTCAATCAACTATATTTTTATTTTTTTCTAAACCATTAAAAAAAAAAATTGAATCCATGATGGGGGGTCTAAAAAAATTTATGCTGATAATTGAAATATATACATTATGGTGGTATAACCATAGTGATATATGATGTAATTTGTAAAGATATATTGAATCTTAATATAAAATAAATTTAGAAAAAAAAAATTATATGACACAAATCACAAAATGGAAATGAATTTACCCCAATTATTGTTAATGATTATCATTGAATTCCTGTGATCAAACATGATGTATTGATTAAGGGTTATATTCATTAAAATTTATTTTTATGGGAATTTTAAAAGAATACATATATATATATATATTACACATCTAATTAAGGCATAATTAATACCCCGCCATAAGAATAAAATATATTAGTGGTTGTGTATTTTCAGAATAGATTCTGAAACTATAGATAAGATTAGTTCTCACCTTATTAGATGCTATATGGTATAATACCAATGAAATAAATTTTTATATAAGAATGATATTTTTCAAAAATAGGTAAGATACATAATGAAATATTGGTTATACTTTTATTGAAAAAATATTTCTACGATTTCTAATAACACTAAATTTATATATATTCTATCATTAGTGTTTGAAAAATATTTTTTAATTGATTATATGAATTTAATTTAATAGGAGTAATAAAATAATTCAAATATACCAAAACTATGTGATTTAGAATATATTTTAATGCAATAATGCAGTTGAAATTACATATTATAATTTCACCACAAAAAATAAAAAATCTGGAATATGTAAAACTTATGAAAATTAATTAATATAAATTATTATAGACTAGAATATAATAGTTTATAGATTTTATATATTCTTTTAATTCATTGAAACAAACCCACACCATCATACACTTATGTAATAAATAAATATAAGATAACAAAAATATATTCATATATCTAACCATTTTATTTTAGGATAAACTAAGATGTTAATAATGTGTTCTGCCCCAAAATAAAGAGTCATATTAAAAATAAAATAAATTTTATATAGGAAATTATAAATTAATAGTGTGAAAACGATGTCATTATATAAAATAGAGACATTAAAAATAAACACTATTAATATATGAATGTTATATAAAAATAAAATATGGATTTCATGGATGCTATGTTATAAAATTAATAGTTTTATGGTGATAAATAGTTCCAATTAAATGAAGAAATGAATTAATTTAATTATTCTTATGAGTGTTAATATAATTGAGATATAATATCTATCTAATATTTGTAACAACTATGTGCATAGATTACAAAATTGATGTGCTACTTTAACTTAGAAAACATAATGTTTTAAATTAATTACAATTATATCATGGGTTTTCACATTAATAAAAATTTTATGGGATAAACTAAGCACCACATGAATTTTATTTTAGTCTACACAAACACAAGATGAATTTCAAATTTAAAAGAAGTAGGGTTCTTCATATCATATATTCTACCGGTAAATAATAATAATCATCCTATTATACTTTCATATGATGACGATATAACATATATTTTTCATTTAAGTATGAATATTTTGAAAATAAAAGTATAGAAAACATAAATATTTATAAAATAACATTATTTAAATTTTTTATAATACTAAAAACATAACAAAAAGAAAATCTCAATGTCTGTACTTGTCCAGTGCATTTGGGAACATGGAAACATGAAAACTAGTGCTTAAGTGAGCTACATTATCTCCCACTAGGTTCTTCATTGTTAGGAAAATTATTTGACACATAAAATATAACACATATCTTAATAACATGGGGAACAAAAAATGGGTAAGTTCATATGGATATTAAGGTTAATTAAATGGTACCTGAAAGCATAAATAAGAGCATCAGGGTATGATAACATAATCAAGAAAATAAAAAATCAAACCCTATATATCAAATATCATAAATATGAATTATGGAATAAATATAAATAGGTCAGAAGATATGAATCTCATATAAAAGTATAACATAATCTAAGAAACATTAACATTGGAATAAAGCTTTGAATTATGGTAGACATATAATCATATAATATGATTTCTATAATAGATAAGGCATTGCACCCATGACCATATTGTTAGTATGGGTTCACTCCCCATACCATCTTAGCAGTCTTGGTTCACTCCCATGGCCATCTTAGTATAATTATATCATTCCAAATGCCATCTTTGTGGTTATGGTACACTCCCATGGCTAACTATGTAGTCATGTTTCACTCAAAACTCCCTTCAAATACCATCTTAGGACATCTGATCAGATATGAATCATTACTGAATGCATTGTAAGGATATATTGGTCCCAGAAATATCATAATTAAATCATAAATACATATGAAAAAAGACCATTAAAAATATATCATATCCTATGAAATAAATTGTGTATCTTATACCTGTTAACATATCATAACATATGGAGTAACATACTATTTCATTAATCATTTCATCAAAAGAATAACCCGTTAAAATTACTAGTATTCAAAATAATATAAAATTTTAAAGAAAAATGATTTTCCTAATAATGGTTCTGTCACGACCCGCCTTCAGTAAAAGGAGGGAACGGTCAGCAGGTTCCCAAGCCCTTCCCTCTTTAAGTTGAAGGAGAGATAATGACCCCTGAAACCCGCTTTTTATAGGTCCTAGAGTGGAGACTTGCACCAAGGGTATGGAAATTACACACAAGTGGAATGAATTACCTTTTTTATAGGATCGGGAGATAAGATGATGAAACCCAACAACACCAAGAGTAAAAGAAAAGTAAATCCAAAAGTAAACCATTCCCATATGCATGTTCCAAAAGTAAAAGCCACAGGGTAAAAAAGTGACTACAAGGGTAAGTACCAAAGAATGAAAATAGCAACTGTGATTGCCCCAACGATATGGGATAGTACGGTCCTGCGTGATCCCCAATGTCCACCAGGAAACCTGAAAGCAGTTTTATATACGTAGGGTGAGCATAGAATTTCACTCACTAGGGGAAACCAAATACTCTTGTGCACAAGTGGGGGAACGTACTAATTTCCCGTGAGAAGCCGACAACCTTTACTATGAAGGAGTTCTCCCATCCCACTGACCGGCTACACTCACCAAGTAACGAAAACCAAGTAACATATATAATAAGAGCACATCGATGTGTGGGTACCCCACACCATATTCCCACTAGATATTGAGACATCCTATGCATCGAACCAATCTCGCCATTCTCACCGCAGTCTCACTGCCACACCCTTTCGCACACACATGGGACACAACCGCACGCAGTCCCACTACTGAATCCCACCCAAAAACACCTGGGCCACAACCACATGCAGTCACACTGCCGAATCCCACCTGCAAACACCTGGGCCACAACTGTCACACTTACCATGCCTGCAAACACCTAGGATAGAACAACAACCACCACGCCCGAAGACACCTGGGCTAGCACATCCACTGCCACGCCCGAAGACACCTGGGCCTCATCCCGAAGATACTTGGGAAACTACCTGCCCACACACACCTGGGCCATTACCACCACACAACCTTGCCTGAAAATTCTTGGAATAATAATTGACCTCAGGCCATCACAGCCTGCCCGAAGGTACTTCGGCTATCCGGGAAAGGTAGAAGAAAATGAGCTAATAACCAACCACTAAGAATAGTGTTGAGAAAAACACCCTCCCCCATGAAATGGGGGTGTTCGGAACTATGTTCTAAACATTGGTGGGGTGAGAATAAGAAACACAAAACTACATATATATACATAGGTAACAAGATCTCACCCAAAGTTAGGTTTTTCTTCAGACATCCTACAGATCACAACAGCACTCAAGTCCGAGTCAGGACACTCGCCAACAAAACTCATTTGTCCAATTCTTTTTTTAATGTTCAGTAATAATGTTTAAATAAGGTAATGAACCTACTTGGGAAACTAACACAATAAGAATAACCAAGGAAAGAATCTAGCCAAACGTCAATTTAAACATTCACACCCGGTTCTCTTTTAATGTTACAACAACAAGGGGATAAGTGAGATCCCTCGAAGTACTAGAACCAAAGAAACCCTCGAGACACTACCCTGTGTCCCCCAAAATGTTTTCTCATCAACATAAGATCCCACCCCAATTCGTGATATAAACAAGGTAACCACCCGGTCTTAAAACTCACAACCACTAAATCCATATCAATAGAGGATCCCATCCCCTCCCACATCTCCAGCAATCGGCCGATAATAGAAAACAACCAAACCACTACCACCAACACAAAGCAGGGACATGCCGGTATTTTCAGATTTATAATATTTAACACACTCCATGATTTCAATTTCGTGTACTTTAACCGGGGGTTATCACAGAAGGGATGATCGTGATGATTTCAATTCATTTAGCCAGGTGTACGTGATTATCCAATTTCCCTTTTTATAGTAGGAGTTCACAACCACAAACAAGTCATTTCAAACATCCCCATGGGTTTATTAGTGCACAGAGAAAGACCACCAATGAAAATGATTTTCAGTAGGCGTAAGCCCGCACAATTCAGAAAGATTATCATAACATAAAACAGCATCAATGATCACAGCTCCCCTTCTTTCTTCATATAATCAGTTCATTATCTTTATTTAGGTCTGGTTTAACCAAGTCTACAGAACCAAATGAACGCCCACCCCACATGATACACAAATGAAAGAGACGAAGAAATTCCCTACATGTTGATCAGCGATCGACGCTAAGGCTCGGGGCGGAACATCACAGATAGAGATGTGATTCGCCTAAACGAAAATCTTCTCATCTAGAAGAAGGTTACTCTTAACACAGGGTGATCGAGAAAACAAGAAACCATAGCTGACCCTTAGTTTATAAGATCCACATACGGTTGAGATAAGAACACCAAACCATGTAAGGAGTGGGGGTTATGGATTGACCACGCGGCCCCACATGTTATTAAAGTGGTCGGGTGGTTTAAACCGACACACACACCAGGTTAATTTATTAAATATTTAATTATAACATTTATGGGCGCTACCAGGATTTAACACAATCTTAAATGGGTTCAAAGAAGGGTTTAAAACTCAATTTGTGCACGTCATTGGAAAAACCTCGACAAAGCCGGGGGGACGTCGATCGGTCTTGCCGATCGGTCGTGTCGATCTGACTCACCAATCAGTCTCCCTGGTAGGTCGCGCCGGTCGGTCTCACCGATCGGTCATGCTAGTCGGTCTCACCGATCGGTCGCGCCGGTCGGTCTCATCGATCAGTCCCACCAGTCGGTCTCACCGAGCGGTCGCACCGGTCGGTCTCACCGAGCGGTCACGCCGGTCCATCTCACTGATCGGTCGCGCCGGTCCATCTCACCGATCGGTCGCGCCAGTCAGTCTCAGCAATCGTTATCGCCGATCGGTCGCGCCGATCGGTCTCACCAACCGGTCACGCCGAGACGCTACCCCTTTAGGATCCGGTTTTTTGGCGAAGGAAAGGACTAAGAGAGTCTGGGTCATCACAAGTTCTATCAAAACATAAACCATTCAGTGATATAATATTAATGTAAACATTAAGTAATTTCAATTGAAAGGAATAAAAAACCCCAAAAATCATTTTAGATGAGATATATTTTTAATATTATTTTTCATCGAAATTAGATTATAAAAATAATAAATATAGTATTTATAGCCATATAAAAATTTAAAAATAAAATTTTAATCAAAATTTTATTCAAGGATCAATTGAATAAATTTTTAAATATTTTTGAAAAACATATTTTGGAATTTAAATAGACTTCGGAACAAAGTAAAAAATATTATTAAATTTTACCTAAAAATATATTCTTATTTATCTTTTTCATCAAATAGTGAAAAAATATTACTAATAAAGGAATATAAATTGAATAAACATAGTATAATAAAACTAATGAGTGTTATTGATAGATGAAACATAATATTTCACCAATGGATGTATAATCATTAAAAATCTCAAAAAGAGATTAGAAGGTTTAAATACTCTCTTACCAATTGGTTACATGGGATCACACTCTCAATTTAAGAAAATAAAATTAAATGAAGCATAAAATATCATGATATTAAGTATATTAATGATATAAATTGTAAAAATTAATTATATACATCATGAAAAATGAATTTAGGTGAAAAAAAACATGACTCTCAAAGAATGAGAAATGTGAAAAATCTATCTTAATGATTTGGATGCTTTAAAATAATTGAGAACATGAAAAAAACATAATATAATGGACATAAAATAAAACAATTATGTGTATTAATAATATAATACATCCATGGGAATTATACAAGGCACACAAAAGGAATGGGTGGTGAATAAAGCAAGTATCTCACAGAAATTAAAAGTGAGATGATATTCACTTACCTTCTGTCTTAAAACTATTCATACTCCAAAAATATTATTGATTAATAAATATAAATGTATTATAACTTTTTTAAGGAAAAATATTATAATATCTAATAATATAAATGGTTTTGTTGCGATGTTATACTACAAGATAGTTAACCATCACATGTTAAGGTTTCACTTCAGGAAATATTCCCCTTGTTATTTGATTGTGTCGTAATATGTTATATCATTGGTACTTATACATATATAATTATTTCCAGTTTTTAAAAATATATATATATAATTTATATATATTATATTTTTGTTATAATAATATATATTATTATGAATTATGAAATGGAATACACCATTCATGGAGATGGTAAATCGTACGTACGCATGAATATTGTTTCGAGTTTTACTATTGTATTGAATGAAATAAAGTAAATAGAATATTTTTATATACATGAATATATATAACTATTACATTTTTATCATTATTATATAATTTATATCATATAATTTCACTAATCCCATCCATAATACATTACTTGTAGATTGTGAACGATTCACATAACATTGAGGGGGCGGTAGTCCAAACTTCGTCAAATAGAATTATCATATTTTCAAAAAAATGAAAAGTATAAAGATATTTTTTGTAAACGGACTAAATAATATTTAGTACATAATTAAACTAATATATAACATAAATAAATATATAGTTCATCGTAATTTCCACCATGAGAGGCGGTGAGGATAAATGAACAATCATTGTTTTGTGAGGTGATAGTTCATTGTATACACATATTGTATGTTCGTTACCCATAAGATGGAGGTGTGCTTAATTGTAGTTATAACCATTAAAATATAAATATAATAATATATATATATGATATTTTCTCTATTATAAATGAATTTAATAAATACAGAGGAGGGGTGGAGATATAAAATAATATAAAGGATCTTGAGAGAGGACGTCACATGATTAGTGGGTAACTCATTTTTTATTATTCAAAAATACATCCTTGAAATTATCTATGTCCACTGGGAGAGTTCTTATAGTGTTTTAGGTCGAATGGTTTCTTAATTGATTATATGTCTGGAGTTCCAAATTTTTTAATAGGTGTGATGATGTTGGAGGAGGGGAGGCCATATTATTGTAGAAAAGGCGTGTCACTCTTGTTAATATATGAAGAGATAATTTCACCCACGTTTTTCATGTTGATTATTCATCTAATAATAATATAAATTCTATAAAATATATGTTATGGTTTAAATATATCAATCTGATGGATCTTGGACATTTTTTTGATGTCTCTTAGGGTCTTAAATTTATGATTTAATACATTGTTAAACTAATTTGTCACATAATCATTTTGATTAATTTATATCACCATCACTAAATTTTTTTTCAAGAACAAAGACTATCTTCTTATAAAATATAATTAAATATTATTCCATATAAAGAATCTATTTTTCCAAATTCTAATAACATCATTGTAAAAAATTAATTAAAATTTAATCATGTTTCCGAGAAGTCACTATGGGTTTTTAATGTTAAAATTGATCAAAGGATTGTAATTTTTTTATCCAATTTCAATTTGAAATTGGATCAAATAACCTAATTTGGATAAAATGATAAAACTTTATTATAATTAAACTTTAAATAAAATTATAATTTATCCTTGTAAATAAATTAAACTAAAAGGTAATTTCAGTTAAAAAAATTTTAATTTTAAATATTCTTCTGAAAATGAATTTTCCAAGAAAAATTCCTAAAATTAACACTAATATAATATTGACATTTTAAATTAATTGATAAATTTTATTTTATCAAATTAATGTTCAAAATTTTTCTAAAATTAATATTTTTATATTTCATAGATGGATTTTAAAAACAGTTCATTTGAGAAAATTGAATTTTCAAACATATAAGGGCATTATGAAAAAATTTATCTTTTATTACCAATATAATTTATATATGTTAATAAATAATAAACAATATTTTAAAATTATTTTCTAATATTCATATAACTGCTTTAAAATAATTGTTTATAATTATCTCATTTGAATAATAATAATGGTAAAATGATGTTTCATTGAAAGATCAGTGTGATGGGTATGTAATGCCATGTCGGTGTTACGTGTAACCTAAGAAATGTATGTGTTGCATGTAACGTACGCCACATCAGTTTTGTGTGTAACATACACTAATTTCATGATTCGTGTAACATACACAGAGTCCATGTTATATTATTAATGATCCGAGTTGGTGTTTGGTAATGTAGGCAAACTCAGTAACGTGTGAAAGTAATTTATGAGTTATAACATTTTAAGATATAAATTGAAATTTAATTTATTCCAAGAAATAAGGTCCATAAATACTCATGGTGTTATATTAAATTCCCCATAAAATTAATTTCATCGTCTAAATTTATCACAATGGAAAAAAAATAAGGATACCTATTCTGCAATGTATCATGAAGTTCCCTTGTAGTTTCCCCTAAATGGATATTTCTCCACAAAACTTTTACCATATGATTTTTCTTTATTCATAGAACATTCTGTGTGTGGTCCACAATTTCAACAGGATTCTCATTTTAAGAAGGATTATGCTCCAGCGGTGTCACCTTTATGTTCAGTACACGTGAAGGGTTAGGTATGTATTTTCATAGAAGAGATGCATGGAACACATCCTGGACATGAGAGATATTTAGAGGAATTTCCATTTGATAGGATACCATACCAATTAAATCAACAAATTCAAAGGGACTAATATAACTTGGGATTAGATTACATTTCTTATGGAATCATAAAACTTTATGTCATGGTAATATTCATAGAAATACCATTTCACCAAATGAAAATTGCAGATTATGTCATCAGTTATTAGAATTGGTTTTCTTCTCTCTTAGATCTTCTTGGATATGCTTATGAATGGTAATTTTCTGCTTGACCATTTATTCAGAAATCTCGTATCAAAATATATTTTATTTTCCTACACCATCCCATTATATTGGATCTGTACAATTCTAACAATATTGGGCTTCAAAATTTTCCATCTAAAATATTTATTGAATGATAATATTTTATAAAACTCAAGTAGAGGAAGGTGTTGATACCAACACCTTTTAAATCAAGAAAATAAGATCATGACATATCATATAATGTCTGAATTTTTCTTTTAGACAAACAAGCTACATGAGGATGATAAGTAGTGTTAAAACTTGATTCTCTATCATGTTATTATTGGATAAATCACTATAACTTTGATGTAAACATATGATCCCAATTGGATATTATAGAATGTGGTTCTCCATGAAATATTAACACTTCTTTAATTATATACTGGCTCGCTAATCCAATGATAAATCTAATCTAATAGTGAATAAATTTGATTACATAGTATGGAAATGAACTACCACCTATATAGAATGAAACCCTTTTGATGTTTTTGGTATTATAATGAAAAAATTTATTATGATGTCATCATATTTACATTATGGAATGTGTATTTGTTGAAACATACACTTTGACTGTTGTCTTTATTTTTTATCGTGTTTTCTTACCATGAACCAAGATACCAACTCTGCAATATATCTCTTCATGTTAGCCCACAAGAAGTATTCATTCAATTCCCTAAACATATTCATACAATCTAAGATGATTAGGGAATTAATTACTATGTTTTTCCTCTAACAAAACATACATGAAATGTGGAATATAATGAACATATAAATAGTCCCTAAACCTTATCATTATATCATTATCAAAGTTAAACTCAATAACTTTTATAACATTATTTTGTTTCTCTACATCTTCCTTATTCGCCTCCTTATTATTCAATTGGAGAGAGGGTCAAATATTCATTTTAGAATTATAATATTTTACCCATTTTTCAGAATTTATAGACCCATTCTTCCAAAATCTGGAACTATTTGATCTTTTGTGATCATCATCATGATTAATGTCGCACAATTGTCCAGAGTCAAATCATGGGAACCTTGGTTAATTTCTCATGGTGGTAATGTAATGAGTAGTCATTATCCATTATCAATTGTTATCATATTTTCTAGTAAATGTTCAAATACTTCTCTATGAATATTTATTTCAGACTTTTATGATCAGTATAAATATTATACCTTTCTCTATAAATATAATGCCTCCATATATTTAGTGGAACATTTACCACTACTAACATCAAATAACAAGATTGATAGTTTTTCTCTTGAATCTTCCACTATCGTGAGGCATAAGTGGTATCCACTATATTATTCATAAAAACAAAATTGAATCTCTTAAGGGATTTATTTCTATAGATTACAATACCTTCATTACTATAGGGTAATTTAAGAAAAATATATCTGACTAACCTTATATTTTGTTCCATGAAATATTCTTCATATTCATCTATCTAGAGGAACTTGATACCGTTCTGAGTTGATATGGGCATAGGATTAGAGGGTTTTGATAAATTCATCACAAACTATCAAAAATATCTAGCTAAATCAAGAAAGATATGGATCTCAATTACTATGGTTGATCTCTTCCATCATTAAATAGCCTCAGTCATGGATGGATCTATTACTGTACAATCTCTTGAGATTATGTGACCATAAAATGAATCTTTTTTCATCCAAAAATCACACTTTCCTTATTTGTAATATAGTTTCCCCTTAATCAGGGTCTTTAGTACAATTATCAAGTGATATTCATGATATTCATTAATCATTTATTATATAATTATAGCATCTATATAGACCACAAAAAACTGATCTATGTAATCTCTAAAGACATTATTCATTAAATCTATGATGATAACCAGGGAATTAGTTAGGCAAAAAGGCATCCCATTATATTAAATGTGTACATAAAATGTATAGAATTCTATCTTGGGTTTATCCTTCTTAATGAACCTTAATTAATGATATGAATAATTAATGTCAATCTTGTAAAAGTAATGTGCTCTGTGATATTCATAAAAAAATTCATTAATATATGGAAGATGATATTTTTTTTAATTGAGATATTGTTCAACTATAGATAATCAATATAAAGTATCAATAATGTCTCCTTATTATTGGTCCTAGTGGAATCCCAATAGGGGGTGAATTGGGTTCCTACAGAAAATTTCTATTAAAAACATTATGCTTAAGAACCCCAATTTTTGAAACTGCCCAGTTGATTAAGGAAGTAGAGATATAAATGATTAGTTGGTCAACATGTTTCTCAATGTGTGATTATACCTTAGTTCAATCAGTTAAAAACAATTCATCATCTTTTGAAACATGTTTACTAAATAAAATATATACACAAAATATCAATGTCAATGCTAATAAATTTTCTATTTTATAAATTATAGGCATATTACTATTGATAAAAACTGAGTATTATAAAATATAGTACGTAGTAGAGTTAAACAAGAGGTTTAGTCTCAAACTGATACTTAATCCTCTCTAATTGGGGTTCACCTTCCACCAAGCATTTTATATAAATGATAAACATGATAAAAATCCTGTATCAGTCTTTATAATAATTTTTCAAAAACATTATAGGGTTTACACCCACTACCATAATTATTCATGTGAAAAACAAAAAATACAGACCACACACTGTCTCTTACACATTTGAACATGGGAATCAATGTGTAAGGGATGATTGATGTAAGGATTTTCATTATCCCCTTGTTAAAGCACATAAGACAGTGCGTGTAATAGAAAGAACCACAAAATTCTTATAAATGTAAAATAAAATAACATAAAATAAATAAGATTATAAGATTGAGTTTAGAATGATCTATGTTTTTTCAGTTGATCTCTTGACTCCTTGTTGGGAAGAATTTGCGGTTAGAGTCTTTGTTTATATGTTTTCCTGAAAATAGTGTGTCGCAACTCTAGGTTCTTGCTTTCTGAAACTGATTGATCTACTTCTTGTGTTGATTGAGTGTTGATGAAGCATAGAAGGCACCCTAGAATATTTTATCCCAAAATGATCTTCTTGATACTCTTTGGTTCACAATGTAAGTTCTTGAATGATTCTTCATTATTTTCTTTGATCTAGAAAGTATGGTCCTCCACATACCTCATACTGTCCCCCGAAATGGTCTCTTGATATGTCTACAATCAACATTAATTATTTTTAGAATCATTAAATTTTAAAAAATTGGTTGTTAGAATAATCTTAAGAATATGAAAAATTATGGAAGGGTATGAATCAGTTGACTGGTAAAGGTATCCTTCACAATTGTCGGCTTCAACAGTATGTGTTCATAAGTAGACCTCATCAGTAGCCTTCAACGGTATCCTTCAGTAGTGGCCTTGCATTAGTGAAGTTCATCGTTAACCGTCTCAACAGTATCCTAGCATCGATAACCTTCAACTGTAACCTTCTCATCAGTAAGCTTGCATCGGTAACCTTCTCAAATATAACATTCTACGATAACTTTCATCGGTGGCATTTATAAGTGAACTTTCATCAATTACCTTCATTGATGACCTTTCATTGGCAAACATTCTATAAGTGACCTTCATTTGTGACCCTTAATCGGTGAGCTTTCATCAGTGAAATTTCTATCAGTGACCTTTCTATCGGTGACCTTTCTATCAGTGTCCTTTACTTATATAAATTATGATATGTATGATTAAAAAATATAATAGTGAGATTAATGATACATAGGTATCACTGGATAGAGACTATAAATATTAATGAAGCATGATTATTATTTAGTAGAAACATGATTATCACATAATTGAAACATGATTTGGGATTATCGCAATATTTTAGTCCAATAATCTCTCTATTTTTGATAATCACAAATTATGTTAGAATTTTTTTTATTTAGGGTAAGGAACATTTGCTAATTTCATTATGGGTGTGTATATATACAATTGAACCATTTTAATTGTAAATTTTATTTATATTCTAGGATTCCAGTTATCTTAAAAATGTATCCCCCTTCAGTCGACTTAAAATTAAAAATGAAAACTTATTCCCCTTTGTGATTAACAAAAATACTAGAAGGCATAAAGTGAACAAAGAGAATTTTATTAATAATGAAGGTATAATACAAGACACAAGAAGTGTACAATTATCCCAATCAACTAAGACATCCCACATTCAATCCACATCAGATTTTTCTTAGGGAGCATTTCCATTGTAAGTTGAGGTGTTAGGTCAAGAATATGGAGAAATAACCCTAGAAATGGAAGTGAGAAGTGTCGCAGGGGAAGTTACAGAGGCATCAATAGACCTATATTGAGTAGATATATGAGGAATCATAGGGGTCATGATTATGATGTCCTATGTAGGAGTCTTCATTGGTGTAGTACTGGAAGATCCTGAAGTAGCCGAGGAAGAAGTAAAGGATATAGAAACAATGTTGGAAGTGTGGTCCACATAAAGGAAGGGAAAAAGAATATTTCTAAAATCCATAATAATGCATCTTAATCCATCCATAGCTGATATAAAATCACCCTTATTCTCCATAAATTTATCTAATGTTGGATTCATCTCTCCGAGTCTCTTAACTTGATCCTTAAACACCTAAGTGGCAGTTTGAATCCTCAAGTTCTCCAATAATATATTTAAGTGACCATCCATATGATGCTTAATTTACACCCTTTTTTAATAGAAATCAACTTGATATTTTATGGCCATATGATCTTGAGTATCTTCACTTAGATAATCACCCACATCTTTATGAACTTCTTTGGTAGTGGAAATGACATGAGTCAAAGACTGAGGGTATGAGGTAATACAACAAGAGAATTTCTCCACTTCTTCTTTGAAAAATGATCTAAAAGATTCCATATCAACTGGAGGAAAGGCTACAGAGGAATTAGATGCACATAGAGGTGCCATAGTAATAGCCATTGTCTCTTTAAAAAAATTGGTCATCCTACTGATTAGTCTATTCACATCATCATCCTAGCCACTCACATGTGTCTCAATAGTCTTCTTAATGTCTTAAAACATAGGGACCATATATTGTTACACACTTTTAACATATTTATGATCTATGTCCACTTGCACCCTTCATTCCATAGAGGATTCTAATATGGCAATTAACTACTTCAAGAATCCATAGATTCTTCTATGGTTCTGAGATGATTCTAAAAATACTTCACTTCATGTAGTAGATTATATTGAGAGGTGGAAATAAATATAATTTTCCATATGATAAAAATTCTTGATTTAGGGCCACTATTTTCTCTATCTTTATAGAGCACTCATCAAAAAGACTCTTAAAGCATGACTTCAAAGCTTCCGAGTCATCATTATTCACATTTTTTTAGGAAAAAACACTACAAGATGAACAATAGTAGTCTCTATAATATAAGGAATTGGAGGAATTTTCATAGGTTGGTCATCATTAGAGTCTCCATAATCTAATCCCAAGAATAAAATTCGAGGTTCATCTAACCAATATTCTATCCCAAGAGCAACATCAACAGAACCAATAGCAAAAGGTTCCTCCCCCTCCCTGGGAGCATTATCCTGATCAACTACATTCATATCTGCCATACCTCCTTTATGAAATTCATCAATAGGAGGGTACACAACCATATCCTCTATAGAATCTTCAGCTAATGCCAATGTAATTATAGATTTAACCAAATCCACAACCTCTTCATCTACTCCATCTACAATTTCTGCATGTCCTATCAGAGGACTTAGACATAAACATTCTTCTTCACTTTCACCAGGTGTTGTCTCAAAGTCATCATGACTATATTCAGTGTCTTCTTCCTATTATAAGGTCTATCTATTGTCACATAAGACATTTTTATCTCCTTCTTCGTCACTAGTTTCCTCATAATCATTGTACCTTAGGATAGTCTCTCTTATAGGAAACCTTTTTGGAGATCTAGGCTCACTAAAAGATAAAATATTGGCATGAGGAAGGTCAGAATCACTCCTATCTTCTATAAGATAATCCTCTCATACTTGTATTAAAACATCATTTTATTATTCATCCAAGTATACTGGATCCACATCAATAGGTTTTAGACCAGGTTCTCCCTTATCCTTAGGCCTAGTAGGATGAGTGACTGTGTTAAATTTCTCAGATATCTTAGCCTCATCATTTACCCATAATCTTTTCCAAGGGTTCCAGCTGATCTTCATAAACTTTCAAATCATCTTGGTGGTACAAGAAAGTGTACCTTACAACAAAAGTTTCGTCCTTATTTACAGCAACTCTATTCACTTTCAATATTAAATACTTCAATATGGCAAGAAACAAAGCATTGGTCTTGGAACAAGGCTTTATTATACCCTCAATTTGAATCAACAGTAATCTACACAAATTTATCTTCATTACATGTTTCTACAGATAAAAATGAAAAACATCTTGATATTTCAAGGTAGAAAAGTCCCTTCTCCTGGGACTCAAACGATTCTAAACAAACAGAAATATAAAATTGGTTTCTCCTTCTATTTCAACAAAAATTTCATTCCTAGGAATCTGATTCCCAGTTAGTTGAGCCAAAAAAAATTTATAACAGATTAACTACCTAGTGGGTGGTACCACTCTTGATTATATATCAAACATCCTTTATGTGTCACTCTTAATAAGTTAGCCCATTCAACAGAGTAAATACTTCCACTTAACCCATTCACCTTATAAGTCCTTCAGTTCTCATCCTCATATTTCTCAATCTTTAGAGACTCATAGAACTCCTTCACTATCATCGGGTAATAGGGTCCATTTTTATTAGCAAAGAATTTCACTGAGTCCTGATCATCAAGTGCCTTAGGCCCTAATGACCTGCTTGACATCAGCCATTCAGAGATTAGTTACTTCTCAACGATGATTTCCCTCTTTGAAAATTGTTGGTTTATTAGCATTTTCACTACCTGGCTTCCACTACTCGACCCAGCTCAAGGCCTCTTACGATTCCATGTATCTCCTTCATCACTGACCAAATGTCTCTTCAATCTTTCAATTTCAATCTTGAATGGTTTGAGAGTTCAGTAAAAATTGAGGTTCTAAGGTTAGATTTCAAGAGGCCTGGGAGAGAGTAGAAGTTGATTGAAATGTGGATTGTACATTAATTTTATCATTTAGGGATCCAAAAATAAATCAAGTAAATGAAATAAGTTATATTAAAATCATTTCAGATTCTAGCATAATAACTCGATTTCTTGGAAAAGTTAACTATAGGTATGGTGACAATGGTGAGGATCCTACGGGTGAGGTCCAATGGTGAGGATTATAATGGTGAGGTTCCTAACGGTGAGGTCCAACAGCGAGGTTTCTAACTATGAGGTCAAATGGTGAGGTTCTTAACGGTGATTTACAATGATTATGTTCCTAATGGGGAGGTCCAACGACGTATTTCTTAATAGTGATGTCCAACAGCAAGGTTTCAAATGATGAGATCCAACAGTGATGTTCCTAATGGTGAGGTCCAATGGTGAGGTTCCTAATGGTGAGGTCCAACAGTTAGGTTCTTAACAGTGAGGTCCAATGGTGAGGTAACTAACGATGACGACCATAACATAACAATTTATCATACCTAACTCATGATTGATTTAATTGAACCTCAGATTCTTCTAAGGGTTTGTGAATATATCATCCAATTGGTGTTCAGTGCCAATGAATTCAAGAGTGATATCAACTCTTTGATAATATTCTCTCAAGAAGTGATGTCTCAAATCAATGTTCTTAGACCTGTCATGATATAATGTATTTTTTGAGATGTTAATAACACTTGTATTATCACATTTGATAGAGACATGTTTGAATTGATATCCATAGTCTAGTAATGTGAGTTTCAACCAAATAAATTGATCACAAAAACTACGAGTAGCTTTACATTCAGCTTTGGCAGTAGATAATGCAATATAAATTTGTTTAATACTACACCATGATACTAGTGACTTTACCAAAAAGTGACAAGTTACTATCAATCCCTAGCCTTAAACATTACATAATATTGAGTTATTACAAGATTACACCTTGAGAATCTTTTCAGGTTGAGAGCTTTAGAGAATTAGATCATAAAACATGCATTACATTCCACATTTAAACAAAGTGGTTACATAAAATATAGTATTCATTTTTCACATCAATGGAAACATATTCAAAATAAAAACATGGATTCTTTCTTGACAGTTCCTTGACACAATCATCATATCATGTATCTTTCCCATGACCTGTGAAAAAACATTTCCAAAACTTGGGATGAGCATAAAAAGCTCAGTAAGGGATATAAAAATATGGAAAGGAAACATGGGTACATATATACATTAGAATGAAATCATACTTTACCCATAAAACATAAGCACTTTAACATACCTCATCAAATCATGAATAAATCATAGAAATCATAAGACATAAAGGTAACTTGAGGCATTCATAACATTCTTACGTACGGAGTAACCCTCTTGGTTACGTTTGGAATACCCATCACAGTATATTCCCTAAATCTCTTCGGAGAAACCTTAACGTTTCACTCCTACGCATTACCCAATGCATTGGAGAGATATATCGGGCTCACTCACCCATAGTTTATCACGGAACCACCCGCCTTCATAATAATGCCCAAGAACCTCAACATAATCGTATCACATAAAACATGCATAAATGAAACATAATATTTCCACCTTTCAATCACAAGATATCAATACAACACATTGATATAAAAAAATTATGAAAACCATTTTCAATACCAAAATAAAAGAAAAGTAAAACATAGTATTTATTTTTCTTTTAAAAAAGGTATGGCTTGTAGAGGAAGCCGGAACTCAAATAATGGTCACGGCGGCGGAGAAGTCATTGTCGCCGCATTCGTACGACAAAAACATTTCCATTTGTCATTTAGTAAATTCTTCGTATAAAACATATTCCTTTTGAATAAACGTAAAAGTCAAAGGGGTTTATACACCGTATAAAAGAAGGTTGTGTATAAAACAAAATATGCCTCAATGAAAGGAGATTGAGACGAAGTCCCATAACTCGGGTCCGACTTGACTTCGTCGTTCTTTAATCTCCTGAATAATAAACTTGAGTTAATTTCTAGTTGTTTAAGAACCTTTTTCAAGTTCATTATTCCTTTTATATCACTTATTTCCTTGTCATGAACACTGTGTAATTATTTAAGTTAATAACAGTCGTTTTAACGATCATTGGTACTTGTGTCAAAAATAAACCCTTTATAATTACAAGTTGTTCATGTATCCATTATATTCAGAATGGTATTCATGATGTAGATATCATATATATCATATATATCCAGTACATGCATTCATTTACAATATTACATAACATTTATAGGTAAGAAATGAAATGCACTGTTCATGGAGAAGGTAAGACGTACGTACGCATGAATGCTGCTTCCATTTCTATTTCGTATTTTATGAAATGGAATAATAATGATATATGGGTATATTATAATTCCATTTTAATATCATATTTAATATCATAACTCCATCCTTTATACGTCCCACAAATGGTATTAACGAATCAAATCACTTTGAGGGGGCGGTAGTCCACACTTCCTTAAATGAAGATATCGCGTTTACCCATAATGGAAACCATAAAGGTATGCCCAAAATGAAAAATACATAAGCTTAAGGAAAACATAAACATATTATATATCATATATAAATATAGTGCCATCTTAATGGCCGCCTTTGAAGGTGTTAAAAAAATGTTGAACAATCATCGTTTCGGGAGGCAGAAATTCGCCATCCACGGAAACAGTATATTCTTTAACCATTATATGTAGGTGTGTGTAAGTGTAGCACGAATACTTCTTATAAAAACATCCTAGTATATGGAAGATACTTGTTTTTTTACACAAGAAATGAATAAAAATAGTTTAGGGGGTGGAGAAGAAAAATAAAACAAAAGAACACAAGTTAAGACATTACCTTAAAATCGGGTAACTTCCTTTGGTTTGAGCTCAAAAGCATCCTTGGGAAGAATTATTCCCAAAGTGAGGCTTCAAAGAGTAATATAGGGAAGTGTAGAGACAAAATGGGCAGGGGTTGGCCGAGCCAAAGGCTTTGGATGTGTGGGCAAAGATGTAGAGGTGGGGGCCTTTTATAAGAGGAGAGGAGGGGCACTCTTGGAAAGTAAAGAAATGTTACTTTATTTTAAAATGAGTTTCGGATTAAAAAGGTCCCACATTGATATAATTATAGGGTATGGTGATAAGGGTTATAAATACACCCATCCAATAGGTTTTTGACATGTGTAGGTCATATATATTACATTATCTTTTCATTTTATTTAAATCCTTTATTAAGGAGGTAATCGATGCATCATCATGGTGTCATAAATAATTTAATTTATTTAATGTATAAAAATTATAAATAAAATATCATGATGTATTAAATGAATTTATCTTTCTAATGAATATTTATAGTCAAATTTCTGACTTGTATAACCCCATTTAAAAATTGTTTTAGTAAAACAACTCATGTTTGTTTCATTTTAATTTTAACATTAAATAAAAAGATATTAATGTCATTTTCCGACCAAAGTGGCTCCATGGGGTCCCCAAGTTGACCCATGGCTTGTCTTGGTCGACCATGACACATCCAATTAAGGGTAGGACATGTGTCTAGGTATTTTCATTTAATTATAATAACATTTTTGCCTTAAATTGCACTAATTACCTCTAATCGCGATTAAAAAACTTAAAAGATACTATTCACCAAAAAAATTATTTTAACCCCATTGAACCACATTTGACTTCTTAATGACAACCATGTATGTCGGATTTTTTTAAATTCAAAACACAGAGGTCGAAAATTTTCATTTAAATGAAAAATCAGGTTTTTAAGTACCACTTAGTGGTTTCACTATTCATCAAAAATTGAAGTTTTTTAGAAAAATACCAAAACTTCACCCTAATCTATATTTGATATTTCGAATTCAAAAATGATGTATATATTGAAAAATTAAAATCATATATGTTACATTAATTAATTTAATAATTAATTCCTGTTGTCATGACAAATAGCATGTTTTTATGAAACAATAAGTATCAAAAGATTGACACCAGTTTAAGTCCGATTTCAAAGTGAAATTGATTCCAATGACCACCATTGGATTAAATGGTAAATATATATTATAATTTCACTTCAAAAACAATTCAATAGATAATCTAATAATATAAATAAATTAGATTAAAAAGTGGTTTTGAATTAAAATACATCATTTTTCACTATTCATTAAAAAATGAACTTTGTCGGAAAAATACCAAAAATTCACACAAAGTAAATTTGGATTTCCCAATCATATAGAATAAGTTTATTTTGAAAAACATATCTTAATAAATTGTAAAAAGATAGATTTAAAAATGGTTTTCCATCAAAAGGCGGTAAAACAATCTTTTAAAAAATATTAGTATATTCCATGCTTAAGATTGGATTTATTCTAATTTTAAGCCTCTAAAACACTATCTAATTCACTAATAGACAAAGATAAAAATATATATTATTAATTAATTACTTGGGATGTTAAATCCTTCCCCCATTTAGAAAATTTCATCTCCACAATTTATTTACTTATCGAATAAATGGGGATACTTATCCCTCATTGCATTTTCATATTTCCATGTTGCCTCTTCCATCATGTGGGTTTTCCACAAAACCTTTACCTGATTAATCACCTTATTCCGTAACAATTGCTCTATGTGGTCAAGAATCTGGACCGGTTGTTCTTTATAAGATAGGTTCTCTTCCAGCTGAACTACCTCTGGACTCAAAACATGAGATGTATCTGGAATGTACTTTCTCAACATCGAAACATGAAAAACATTGTGTACCTGAGATAAACTCAGAGGTAAAGCCACTCGGTAAGCAACTGATCCAACTCTCTCCAGAATTTAATATGGTCCAATGAACCTTGGACTCATCTTTCCTTTCTTACCAACTCGCATCACACTTTTCCATGGTGAGACTTTGAGAAAAATATGATCACCTTCCTCAAAAGATAGATCCTTCCTCATGTTGTCTGCATAACTCTTCTACCGGCTCTGAGCTGTTCTCATGTGTTTCTGTATCAGCTGAACTTTTTCTGCCAACTCTTCTACCAATTCTGGTCCCATCAGCTTTCTTTCACCCACTTCATCCCAAAAAGCTGGAGTTCGACACCGCTTCCCATATAATGCCTCAAATGGTGCCATTTGTATACTGGAATGAAAACTGTTATTATATGAAAATTCAAACAAATAAATATGTTGGTCCAAACGTCCCTGATAATCCATAGAGCAAGAACGTAGCATATCCTCCAATGTCTGAATTGTTCGTTCTGACTTCCCATCTGATTGAGGATGAAAAGTTGTACTAATGTTTAATTCAGTACCCAACGACTTCTGATTGCCTTTCCAAAAGTTAGAAGGGAAACTGGGATCTCGGTCAGATACAATGGAGAGGGGAACTCCATGTAACCTAACTATCTCTTTAAGATACAAACGGGATAGTTGATCTAGGGAAAAAGTATCTTGAATAGCAAGGAAATGAGCAGATTTAGTCAAGGGATCTACAATAACCCAGATTTAATTATTACCTCGAGGGGTTTTCTTCAATCCTACAACGAATTCCATGGATATATTCTCTAATTTCCACTCTGGAACTGGTAAAGGCTGAATCATCCCTTTTGGTAACTGCCGCTCTGCATTAACCTGTTGACATGTCAAACAATTCAAAGTAAAATCAGAAATATCTCTTTCTATTCCATCCCACAAGTAATACTCCCGAAGATCTCTGTACATCCTAGTACTGCCAGGATGAACTAAAAACGGAGAACTATGAGCTTCACATAAAAACTCTCCCTTTAACTGTGAATCACAAGGCACACACAATCTCTTCCCAAATCTCAAAACACAATCATTATCAATGTTGAATTCAGGCAACGTACCTTTCTGAACCAGGTCTAACTTTTTCTGAAACTCACTGTCTTGCTTCTGTGCTTTCTTGATTCTGTCTGATAGAGAAGATTTCACTAATACCTGAAACAAAACAGAAGAACATCCTGCACCAACAACTTCTATGCCAAATTTCATCAAATCCTTAACTAAAGGATCACGTTCAAAACACAACATTGCTAATGATGCATTACTTTTTCGACTCAAAGCATCGGCCACTTTATTTTCTATTCCCATATGGTAATGAATTGTACAATCATAATCCTTGATTAATTCTAGCCATCTCCTCTATCTCATGTCCAATTCTTTCTAAGAAAATATATACTTTAAACTTTTGTGATCGGTATATATTTCACACTATACGCCATACAAATGATGCCTCCATATTTTTAAAGAGAAAATAATAGCAGCTAATTCCAAATCATGTGTAGGATAATTTACCTCATGAGTTTTCAACTGTCGTGAAGCATATGCAATTACCTGATCATTCTGCATTAAGATGCTACCAAGTCCTTTCAATGAAGCATCACTATAGATAACAAACTCCCTATTCCTGGAAGGTAGTGCCAAAACTAGAGCATTCACCAATCTTATTTTAAATTCCTGCAAACAATCATCACATTACTTTGTCCAGATAAACTTAACACCCGTCCGAGTTAGCTTAGTCATTAGACTAGATAAACATGAAAAATTTCTATCAAACCTTTGGTAATAGCCTGCCAAACCAAGGAAACTACGAATCACTGTTACATTTGTGGGTCTTGGTCATTCTTCAACAACCTTTGTTTTTGCAGGATCAACGGTTATCCCATCTTTCAAAACAATGTGACCAAGGAAAGAAATTTGTTGCAACCAAAACTCACACTTGATGAATTTCCCATATAATTTCTTTTCATTTAAGGTTTTCAAAAGAACCCTTAAATGTCTTTCATTCTCCTCTTTAATTTTAGAAAACACCAAAATGTCATCAATGAAAACCACCAAAAACTTATCCAAGAACTCATGGAAAATTCTATTAATTAAGTCCATGAATACAGTAGGTGAATTGGTTAGCCCAAAAGGCATTACTAAAAATTCATAATGGCCATATCTTGTATGAAACACAGTCTCCGAAACATCTTCTTCCATTACCTTCAGCTGATGGTACCCCAATCTCTGATCAATCATTGAAACAAACTAATCTCCTTGGAGCTGATCAAACAAATCATCGATATGAGGCAAAGGATATTTGTTCTTAACAGTGATGTTATTCAAGGCTCTATAATCAATGAAAAGTCTCATAGAACCATCTTTCTTTTTAACAAATAAAACAGGAGTACCTCATGGTGATGTGCTAGGTCGAATGAAACCTTTCTCTAATAAATCTTGCAATTGATCCTTCAACTCTAAAAGTTCAATTTGAGCCATTCGATAAGGGGGTTTTGAAATTGGCTTAGCATCCGGAACTAAGTCAACAGTAAATTCAACATCCCGATCTGGTATTATTCCAGGAAACTCATCAGGAAAAACATCAGGATACTCATTTACCACTGGCACATCATTAAACTGAACAGTTCCTTTGTTTTCAACAATATGTGCAAGGTAACATTCATTTCCATATTTTAAAAGTTTCTTGGACTCTTGATAAGTTATCAACAGTAAGGGTTCATTCGTGTACACAAACTGAAAGTCTTTCTGAAAAGAAACTTCTTTAGCTCAATAGTTAATCTTAGCATGGTAAATAGAGAGTCAATCCATACCCAGGATAACATCAAACTATAGTAGAGTTAGAGCAATAATGTTTTCAAGTAGGTTATTTCCACAGATAAGGATAAGAAGATTCTTATAAATTCTTTTTGCCTCAACATTTCCCCAAGGTGTTTTTACCACAAGTTCAGGAGTCATTTCTTGAGATGGTATTCCCATTTTACTAGAAAAGGATTTAGAGATGAAAGAATGCGTGGACCTCGAATCAAACAAAACACTAGCATAATCTGAAAAAACAAACAAAGTACCAAATATAACTTCATTTGATGGCCCGACATCTGCTAAAGTAGTTTAAAAGGATTTCACCACCCCCTTCTACTTGTAGACTAACTACTTCCCATCACTCAAACTCTTTGTTGGACACTCGTTTGAATAGTGACCCATCTCATTGCACTTAAAAAATTTCACTAACTTTAAATAAAATTTGGTCTTACCATCACCCTGATCTTTTTCAGTGTAATCATGAACCTTATGTCCCATCTTACTACATCGGTAGCACATTCCATAATTCATAAGACATTCCCCAGCATGCCTTTTTCCATATTTATCACAAACTGGAAACTTAGTTTTCTTACCATTAGACTTTTTTGAAGAATTCTTTCCTTTCTCCTGCAACGTCGGTCTCTTCTTCTGCTAGTTGTTATAGAACACTTGGTCATTGGCAAACTCCATTTCCACCTTCTCAGCACATCGAACAAGCTTTTCATAACTTTTGAACTCATGAGAAGCTAAAGCCCTTCGATATTTTGGATTTAATCCTGAGTAAAAAGGATTGATTTTACTATCAAGGTCTCGGATAAAATTTGGAGCATACCTTGCCAATCGAGTGAACCTATCTTCATTGGCAACCAATGAGTCTTCCTCTTGCCTCAATTCCAAGAATTGTTTTTTCATCCTAAGTCGAACAACCATAGGAAAATATTTCCCATGAAACATACCTTTGAATTCATCCCAGTCAAGAGCATCAATCTCATCAGCGTCCCTGATATCTTTAACCATCGACCACCACTGATCTGCCTCACCCTCTAAACGATAAATAGAAAGACTAACCTTTGTATTGTCTGAACACCCCATGACATAAAAAATCGTCTCTAGTGCATTAATCCACCCTTCATCTAGCACATGGTCAGTTGATCCTCTGAATTGTGGGGGATGTTGCCTCATGAAATGTTCCACCACTAACATGTTCCTCTGTGGTTGATCAGGCTGATCTCATGCATGGATACTGCCACCATTTATCGCTTGATTCAACTGCGCCATTACTGCAACAAATTGTTCAGTTCCAATTCCGACCATCTCAGGATGCTGATTCGGAAGGTTATTTCCTTTTGTATGCCTTCCTAGCACTGCTTCCCTATTTCCTCTGCGGAAAACCATTATGAACAAACATGTCTTAGATGATGCAACGTGGTAATCTCCAAATGCTATATCATTTCAAAAAAAATATTTATGGATAATCATTTAATAGAATTCTAACTCTTAAAGTTAACTAAACCGACCTCTAATATCAACTATAAGGCCCCAGCCTTAAACATTACTTAATCTTGAGTTATTACAAGATTACACCTTGAGAATCTTTTCAGGTTTAGAGTTTTAGAAAATTAGATCATAAAACATGCATTACATTCCACATTTAAACGAAGTGGTTACATAAAAGATAGTATTCATTTTTCCCATAAATGGAAACATAATTAAAATAAAGCATGGATTATTTCTTGACACTTCCTTGACATAATCATCATAACATGTACATTTCCATTGACCTGTGAAAAACATTTCAAAAACATGGGATGACCATAAAAAGCTCAGTAAGGGATATAAAAATATGGAAAGGAAACATGGGTACATATATACATAAGAATGAAATCATACTTTACCCATAAAAAATATGCACTTTAACATACCTCATCAAATCATTAATAAATCATAGAAATCATAAGACATAAAGTTAACTTGAGGCATTCATAATATTCTTATGTAGGGAGTAACCCTCTTGGTTACGTTTGGAATACACATCACAGTATATTCCATAAATCTCTGGGGAGAAACCTTAACGTTTCACTCCTTCGCATTACCCGATGCATTAGAGAGCTATATCGGGCTCACCAGCCCTTAGTTTATCACGGAACCACCCGTCTTCATAATAATTCCCAAGAATCTCAACATAATCGTATCACATAAAACATGCATAAAGGAAATATAAAATTTCCACCATTAAATCACAAGAAATTAATACAACACATTGATATAAAAGCATTATGAAAACCATTTTCAATACAAAAATAAAATAAAAGTAAAACATGGTATTTATTTTTCCTTTAAAAAAAGCTATGACTTGTAGAGGAAGACGAAACTCAAATAATGGTCACGGCGGCGGTGAAGTCATTGTCGCCGCATACGTATGACAAAAACATTCCCTTTTGTCATTTAGTAAATGATTCGTATAAATAAGATTCCTTTTGAATAAACGTAAAAGTCAAAGGGGTTTATACACCGTATAAAAGAAGGTTGTGTATAAAACAAAATACGCCTCAATGAAAGGAGATTGAGACAAAGTCCCATAACTCGAGTCCAACTTGACTCAGTCATTCTTTAATCTCTTGAATAATAAACTTGAGTAAATTTTTACTTGTTTAAGAAACTTTTTCAAGTTAATTATTCCTTTTATATCACTTATTGCAATGTCATGAACACTATTTAATTATTTAAGTTAATATCGGTCGTTTTAACGATCATTGGTACTTGAGTCAAAAATAAACAATTTATAATTACAAGTTGTTCATGTATCCATTATATCCAGAATGGTATTCATGATTTAGATATCATATATATCATATATATCCAGTAAATGAATTCATTTATAACATTACATAACATTTAGAGGTAAGAAATGAAATGCACTGTTCATGGAGACGGTAAGCCGTACGTACGCATGAACGCTGCTTCCATTTCTATTTCGTATTTTATGAAATGGAATCATAATGATATAAAGGTATATTATAATTCCAGTTTAATATCATATATAATATCATAACTCCATCCTTTATACGTCCCACATATGGTATTAACGAATCAAATCACATTGAGGGGGCGGAAGTCCGCAATTCCTTAAATGAAGATATCGCGTTTACCCATAATAGAAACCATAATGGTATGACCAAAATGAAAAATACAGAATCTTAAGGAAAACATAAACATATAATATATCATATATAAATATAGTGTCATCTAAATGGCCACCTTTGAAGGTGTTAGAAGAATGTTGAACAATCATCGTTTCGGGAGGCAGAAATTCTCCATCCACGGAAATAGTATGTTCTTTAACCATTAGATGTAGGTGTGTGTAAGTGTAGATCGAATACTTCTTATAACAACATCCTAGTATATGGAATATTATGGTGGTGTTACAAAAGAAATGAATAAAAAGAGTTTAGGGGGTTGGAGAAGAAAAATAAAACAAAAGAACACAAGTGAAGACATTACCTTGAAATAGGGTAACTGCCTTTGGTATGAGCTCAAAGGCTTCCTTGGGATGACTTATACCCATAGATAGGCTTAAAGTAGTAAGAGAGGGAAGTGGAGAGACAAAATTGGTAGGGTTTGGCCGAGCAAAAGGCTTTTGAGGTGCGGGTAAGGAGGTAGAGGTGGGGTTCTTTTATAAGAGGAGGGGAGGGGCACTCTTGGAAAGTAAAGAAATGTTACTTTATTTTAAAATGAGTTTCGGATTAAAAAGGTCCCATATTGATATAATTCGAGTGTAAGGTGATAAGGATTCTAAATCCACCCATATAATAGGTTTTGGACATGTATAGGTCATAGATTTTACATTATCTTTTCATTGTATTTAAATACATTATTAATGAGGTAATCACTACATCATCATGATGTCATAAATAATTTAATTTATTTAATGTCTAAAAATCATAAAACAAATATAATGATGTAGGAAATCTTTTTATATTTCTAATTAATATTTATTGTCAAAATTCTGACTTGTATAACCCCATTTAAAAATTGTTTTATTAAAACAACTCTTGTTTGTGTCATTATAAGTTTACATTAAATAAAAAGATATTAATGTCATTTTCCTACCAAAGTGGCTCCATGGGGTCTTCAAGTTGACCCATGGCTTGTCTTGGTCGGCCATGACACATAAAATAAGGGTAGGACATGTGTCTTTGTATTTTCATTTTATTATAATATCATTTTTTCCTTAAATTGGACTAATTACCTCTAATCACGATTAAAAAACTTAAAAGTTACTATTCACCAAAAACTTATTTTAATCCCATTGAACCAAATTTTACATCTTAATGACAACCATGTATGTCGGATTTTTGAAATTCAAAACACAGAGGTGGTAAAATTTCATTTAAACGAAAAATCAGTTTTTAAGTACCACTTAGTTGTTTCACTATTCATCAAAAATTGATGTTTTTCAGAAAAATTCCAAAACATCACCCTAAGATATATTTGATATTCCGAATTCAAAAATGATGTCTATTTTGAAAATTTCAAATCATATAATTTACATTATTTAATTTAATAATTAATTCCCGATGTCATGACAAAGAGCGTGTTTTTATGAAACAATAAGTATCAAAAGATTGACACCAGTTTAAGTCCAATTTCAAAGTGAAATTGATTCCAATGACCACAATTGGATTAAATGGTAAAAATATATTATAATTTCACTTAAAAAACAATTCAAAAGATAATCTAATCATATAAATAAATTAGATTAAAAAGTGGTTTTGAATTAAAATACAACATTTTTCACTATTCATTAAAAAATGAAGTTTATCGGAAAAATACCAAAAATTCACAAAAAGTAAATTTTGATGTCCCAACCATAAAGAATAAGTTTATTTTAAAAAACATAGCTTATAAATTTGTCACAAGATAGGTTTAAAAATGGTTTTCCATCAAAAGGAATTAAAACAATCTTTTAAAAAATATTAGTGTATTCTATGATTAAGATTAGATTTATTCTCATTTTAAGCCTCTAAAACACTATCTAATTCACTAATAGACATAGGTAAAAATATCTATTATTCATTACTTACTTGGGATGTTACAGTTTCAGAGGTTCTATTTCTATCTATCTCACAACCTACAAATTTTTCATCCGAATAACTCATCAAATCTAATGATTTTTTTTCGTGGATAAAATAGTCCTAAGATTGTAGTATACTTTAGATATTTAAAAATAATTTTAATAGCAGTTTATTGAGACTATTTTGGATTGTCTTGAAAGTGATCTGACATTCATACACTGAACATGATATCCGGTCTACTAGAAAAAATATAGAGTAGACGCCCAACCATATCTCTGTAATTTTCTTGATCCACTTGTTTAACATTTTATTCATCATCCAACTTACAGGTGGTACTCATAGGTGTATTATTACCTTTATTGCTATCCTACCCAAAATGTTTCAAAAGATCTCCAGTATTGTTAGACTTATTTATAATAATAATATTTTTATTTTGAACATTTACAAACCCAATAAAATATTTATGTTCTCCCATTAAACAGATTTCAAATTCATCTTGCATAATTTTTTGAGAAATCAGTACATAATGAAATTTTCGAGGATACAAAAATAATGTCATATACATGAATATTTACTATTAAAAATTCACAAAAAAATTCTTTTAATTTAAAGAGTATGATGCTCTATTACTTTAGTAAAACCTTTTAAATAAGAAAAGAACAATGTCTGTCATACCATGTTCTTGGATATTATTTTAGTCTATATAGAGATTTATAATGATTAATGACATTATTTAAAAAATGGAGATTTTTAAAATCAAGGGGTTGTTCAAAAAATACTTCTACAACTATGTACCCATTTAAAAATGCATTTTGACATCCATTTCATAAATTCTAAAAATCAGATGATCTGCATAAGCAAATAATATCATAATGGATTCTACTATAGCTATAGGTGTGAAGTTTTATTCATAGTTTATTCCTTATTCTTGAATATATCCTTCTGGAACTAGTCTAGCCTTGTTTCTAACTATGATTCTAGATTCATCATCCTTATTTCTAGACACCCATTTAGTGCCTATTGTCAGTGGGACTATAGATCTTTCTACCTATTCACAGACATTGTTTCATTCAAACAGATTGAATTCTTCTTTTATTACAATCACCCAAGATTCATCATTGATTTCATCATTGATATTTTTAGGTTCATGTTGGGAAAGAAAGGCATGATTTACAACCTGGTTTCTCAAAGAATCTATCATTTTTTCCTCTATTGAGATCACATACTACCACATAAAAAGGACGATTTTTTAGAGTTCTAGTACCTCTCTTAATGGTTTAACTAGACCTATCATGGTTTCTTGTAGGTTCAGATTCACCATGCTCGAATTCTGGAAAATTTCTAGAACTTTTTGTTTTTACTAAAATTTCACTATCTTTAACATTATGGACCATAATTGACATTTCTTTGTTAAGATGTTCAACAGGGGTTTTAGGCTCATGAGGATCAGTCTCATCAAATTTTACATGAATGGATTCTTCCACAAATAGTTTGTCTTATTGAATATTATATATGCTTTATTAAAGATTGTGTAACCATGAAAAATTACTTAATCACTCATAGAAGAAAATGTGTCAAGATTATCCTTATTTTTAAGGATAAAGACATTACAACCTAAAGATATAATGTAATTAACCATAGGCTTCCTATTACTCTGGAGCACATAAATGGTATTTATGAATAGGTCTAATTAAGACTCTATTGATAATGTAACAATATGTATTAACTGCTTCACCCCAAAAATAGATACGTATATTTTTCTGACATAGCATAGTCCAGGCAATATGTTAAATTATCTTAATTCTTATTTCTATAAATCCATTTATTTGAGGTGTTCTAGGAGGAGAGAAATTGTGATTATAGCCATTTTTTGAGAAAAAAATTCAAATTATTGATTTCAAAAACTCATGGCCATGATAACATCTCATGATCTTATTTCTAAGTCCACTATGATTTTCTATAGAATTGGTTTTTTTAATGATGTAGGAACAAGCTTCACTTTTGTGAGATAGAAAGTATATCCATATATATCTAGAAAAGTCATCTACCAGAACATAAACATAGTTAATCCCATTTAATCCTGAAACTCTAGATGGTCTAAACAAATCAATGTGAACCAACTCAAGTAGTTGAGAAGTTGAAACATCTTATTTGGTTTCAATGAAAATTTGTGTTATTTTTATTTTTGATAGTTATTGAAAACATTGCCTTGTGGGAATTCAAATTTAATTATGTCTCTAACTAAACCATTATTAATTAGTTTCCTAAGTGAGTGCACATTACAATGTCTTATTCTTCTATTTCATAACACTGAGTCCTTATGAAAAGTATTTAAAGAAGAATAATTTTTCATGGATAATGAATTTAAATCAAAAACATATAAATTTAAAATTCTTGGAGGAATTAATATGAAATCATTTTTATAAATAAAAACACTTCATAAAACATTTTACAACATAACAATGAAACCATCACCAAAATGTACATTTGAAATTAATATAGAATTAGGGATATAAATTTCTCATATGCTGATGATCTTCTCTTATGAATTATCGCCGAATATGACATGCCCACCATCCACATTAATTAGGTCCTTTATGTATGAATAGAAACCTATCATATGTCATGAACAACCACTGTCCAATTACAATAGAGTTTTACAGGAGCTCATTAGACATTTTTCCTGCAAAACTGATTAAGTGTAGGGTAACTCTGGTACCCATATTTTCTTGGGTCTAGAGAGGTTAGAAAGTAAAACTTTTGGAACCCATACTTTCCTCACTTGATTACTATAGTCAAAATATATTTTTGGAGCCATTAACACATTGTTACGTACTTTAGAGAATTGTATTTCAAAAGATGGTCCATAACATGAACTATCTTCAAACTGACCAGATTTTGGAACAAATATATTTTTAATAATCCTTCTTTGTCCAGGTTGATATCCTAGATCAATTATATATTTTAGATCAATATAGTTCCCTAGAATGTGAGTCATGGTTTCTCTACCTATAGTAAACTACTGAAGATCGATTTTTAATTTCTCATTTGATAATTTAAGTTCAATATTTTCTTTTATTACCTGAGCACATTTTTCATTATCAATATCCATATCAAACATATAATTTTTATTTAAATCATGTTGTCTTTACAATAATTTATATTTATCCTTGAGTTCATTAAATGTGTCCTCCAGTATTACACAATATTCAAATAGTTCATCCATATTCATATTCTCGTCATTATTTTATTTTTATTCTTTCTCTAAATAATAAGCTTTATGTATAAGAGAATTAGGTGTGACCTCAGACGTTTCATTCATGAAACAAATGTATTTATTTTTTTCTTCTCAATATCAGAAGAGTCAGATCCACTGGAGTTATCTTTTGATGCACTCCATGTAGATTTTATATCCTTTTTATATACCATTCCCTTGTCATCATATTTACGTTTAAACATCAACTTGGGGAAATCATCATTCTTATGGCCTTTTAGTTTATACTCAATGCATTCTATTTGTTTTTGTGTTATGGTTCCATTTTCGATCTTTTTTCCACTGTCCTTCACTATCACACCTTCATTTATAGTTTTTTTAAGTACCTCATTCTTATGATTGAACATCTTGAATCTCTTAGCCATATTAGCTATCTAATAATCACTGTCTGACTCTAAGTGTTCACACGTGGAAGTGTCTACAGGGGATTGAACATTTTTATTATCTTTTCTCTTTGAGGTCGTAGTCTGGAATGCTACATATTTGTTTCATTGTTCTTAAAATGTTTCATGATTTACCTTAATCTATTCTTCATAAATTATTAGTTTATCAATTAGATTATTCACTGGAAGATTGCATAAGTCACATGATTCTCAGATATAAATAGCAGTTCCCATCCATCTATTTGGTTAGCATCGAAGCAACCTCATAATATGATACTTGTTGTCTACTAGTTTCCCATGAAGACTCATGGTGTTTACTGTTTCATTGAACCTGATATACATTTCAGATTTATGTTCATCAGGATTCATTTGAAAATTTTCATTTTTAATAGTATAATTATGTAAACTCATTTCATTGACATTGGTTGTTTCCTCATGAGAAATTTCTAATGTATCCCTAATTTCATGTGTAGTTTTATAGGCAGGTATTCTATTTAATTCTTCATCACCTAAAGAATAGTACAATTCATATATTTTCTTTATTGTTATTATTATATACATCTTTAGTAAACTGATACCATGTGTCCCTAGTAGTAAGAGGAAAAGCATTTTGTTCTTCAATTGTGTCCCAAATTTCATGACAAATGATTTCTAGATAAATTTTAAATTTTAAATTCCACTGAGCATATTTATTACCATTAACGAATGTGGGCCTATTAGTATAAACACCCCCAACACTGTTATAAATTGTTAATTAAAATTTAAAGAAGTGAAAATTTAGATAAGACAAAAATTGTATGATCTTTATGATACAATTAAAATCACAATTGAAAATAATTTAAAATTTCCACAACAATTCAGATAAAAAATACCCTCGGATAACAAATGTTGGTCAAAGTGGAATCTCAATAGAGTATTTGAATTAAGTTCCTTCTTAAAATCACTGTTAAAAAAATTATGCATAAGAACTTCCAATTTTGAAATAGTCCAATTAATTAAGTTAGTATAGATATAAATGTTTAGTTGGTAAATGGGTTTCACAATGGGTGATTATACCTTAGTTGAATTAATGAAAAACACTTCTTCAACATTGGAAACATGTTTTTTGGATTAAATATATCCACACACTAACTAGAACGAACTATCAAAGTCAATGCTAAATAGTTTTTTAATTTTTTTTAAAAAAATTAAAAGCAGAAAATAGTAAAATCAGAGTATTTCAAAATATAGTACATATTTCAGATAAAAGAGAGGTTCAAAATAAAGATGAGACTTAATCCTCTTGATATGGTGATCACCTGCCTCCAAGAAGATTATATAAATTATAAACCTGATACACAACCTATATCAGTATTTACAATAGTTTTTCAGAAGATGTCCATGGATAACACCCTCTACCACAATTCCTTGTAGTAATAACAAACAATATAGTCCACACATAGTCTATTCCACATTTTTATGTGGGAAAAAATTGTAAGTGAAGAATGATGTGAGTATTTTCAGTATACTTCATTTCAAGCACAAAAGACAGTGTGTGTAATAGAAAGACCCACAAACTTATCAAAAAATTAAAATAAAATAACACAATAGATCTAAGATTGTAACATTGGGTTTAGAATGCTCTATGTGTTTGTAGTTCAGCTCTTGACACCTTGTGTGAAGAATTTGCAGTTAGATTCTTTCTCTGGATGTAGTCCTCTAAATAAAGTGTCGCAACTCTGAATTTTATCTTTTAGGAACTAAGTGTTAGACTTTTGGTGTTGATCGAGAGTTGATGAATCACACAAGGTATCTTTGAATATGTTCTCTCGAAATGATATTCTTGAGAATCTTGGGTTCACAGTGTCAGTGCTTGAAGTATTCTTCTATGTTCTCATTGATATACTGATTATGTTCTTTCCCATACATTACTATTTTTTATCACTTCTTCATGTACTTGTTTTCATACATGGCCTTCTCTTTTATTTTTGAGATTTGACAATAAGAATAAGTAAACCACATGAGGTCATCCTTGTACCTCATACTGTCCCCATATATGGTCTCTTAAAATGTCTACAATCAGCATTAATTTATGACAGAAAGATTAAATTTTCCAAATATGACCCTTAAAATAATCTTAATAATTTGGAAAAGTATGGAAGGGTAAGCATTAGTAGACTAGTAACGGTATCCTTCAGAACGATAGGCTTCAACTATAGGTGTGCATATGTGTCCTTCATTAGTATCCTTCAACTGTTGCCTTCAGTAGTATCCTTCCAACTATGACATTCATCTGTAACCTTCTCAATAGTAGCCTTTCATTAGTAACCTTCAACAGTAACCTTCTGATTGGTAACCTTGCATCAGAAACTTTCTCAATAGTAACCTTCAGCGGTAACATTCATCGGTGTCCTTGATCGGTGACCTTTAATCGGTGGCCTTCATTTGTGTCCTTTAATCAATGACCTTTCTATCGGTGAACTTCATCGATGACCATTCATCGGGGACCATTCATCAGTGACCATTCAATCAGTGACCATTATATCAGTGACCTTTCTATCAGTGACCATTCTATCGGTATCCATTTTATCGGTGACCATTCTATCAGTGACATTTCTATCGGTGACCTTTACATTGATAAATTTTGCACTATAAGATTAAACAATAGAATAGTGAGATTAATGATACGTAGGTATCACTAGATAAAGACTATAAATATTAATGAAACATGATTATTCTATAGTAGAATCATTATCATCATATAAATGACACATGATTTTGGAATATCAAAATAAGTAAGTCCAACATTTATTTTTCACAAAATTAATGTGTGCACCCTAAGGTGTTATTGTTGTCCGAAAGAATCACATATCAAGGTATTCATGGGGTTTCTTCTTCCATTATTGAAACACAATTGGGTCCATTATATATGGAAAATTTGATATTGGGGTTTATTGATGTGTGAGTTCTATTAAATACTCAACTTCACATTTTTGTGGATGGCTGGTCAACACTTCCAGAAAGACATCGAAAAATTTCTCTTATAATAATAATATCATCAATGTAGATTATATCTCCAATAATAATAGATATAAACCCATTTTTTATGGGAATAAAGAACAAAAAAATGAATGAAATATACATAGTAATTTCATACATATCAACACATTGATGGATGATCCAAGGAGGGTTTGAAATATCAAACATAACATCCCTTCCTAGAAAATTGATCTAGAATTTATCTGCAGAAATCCAATCCGTTTGTAATATGACATAATAATCATCCAAAGGAAGAATCAAAATGTTGCAGAAATGACATTCCCAAAAATATTAAACAGGGATGAATCATATGCATGAGAAGAAATCTCATTACCATTCATAGGATGATAAATAAATTCCCAATATAATTATTTTGGTATAATCATTTCACACATAAAAAAATTTATATATGAAAGAGTAGGTAGATCTGGAAACATATATAACATTATTTATTATAGAGAGGAATGAATGTGTACATTTTATCATGTCTTTATCTCCCTAGTCATAAAATGTAGATACTGCATGAGAGTCCCCATTCTCCCTCACCATAATAGGTTATTTATGTAGATCATCCTCCCATGCACTTAGGTTCTGGACATGGTTATCATAATGCCCATTCACTGTAAACATGTACCACTGAATCAGGGGAGGCGAGTTCAATACCTATTTTTTCAATTCAAAACATTTATTAACTTTATCCCGTAACTTTGGAATTAAAATGCTTAATGGCCTTCCCATACATTCTTGAACAATTTGTTATACCGCTTAAGGAAATTTCATCCATGATTCTTCCCACAGAATGAGCATAAAGGGACACTCAATTTCTATTATTTGTGTTTCTTATATTTTCCATTAAACTCCATCTTTATATTCATTTATAAACTATAAGGTTGATATGTGACTCCAATATCCATTTCAACCTTGATTTCAAAACTCACAATCTCTTTCTAACTACTATAGTCTGTTATGGATAAATCCTTTCTTACATATAGATTTAATCCACTGAAGAACCAATTACCAGTACCTTCAGTTTAGATGATAATTCATGAAGTATACCTCACATGTTTAATGAAATTATCCTCATAGATACCAATAGATTCATCATCCATTTGGTTCAACTTGAGGAACTCATACTATTTCTTGGTTGGAACAATACAAGGAAAGTACATAATGAAAAAATAAGTCCTTACACTCTCCCTATTCCATGGATTCCATCTCATACTAGTGCCTCATATAATTGAAAAATCCCCAATAATGGTATTCTTCATCTTCAAACCGATTGACACACATAATAACATTCTCATACACCGAACACTAGAGAAAAGAAAATATGTTTGTAGTAGTGTTTATCCATTTTTCATAAAATAGGGGATCATAAGACCCTCTAAAAGGGGGTGGAAATTACCTCACTAAGGAGTCATCATAATGATGTAACCTCCTTTGATCATTTGGGATTCCCACATAATTCATATCTTGAGTAATATATGTTGGAATAGAAATGTGGTTTTGCAGTCCTGTTCCACACCATTCGATTTCTTATGATAAAATTTTTTTATTTTACTTCCCAATCACCATTAATGTGGTTACTTTAGGTTACCAAAATGCACTAAAACCATAATGAAGAAACTGAGAAAGAGTTATCTCATTGGGAAACCACATAATAAAAAACATTTAGCTATAAGATGTCTCATTTAGGTCACCTTATTTAATCTACGAAACCATATGTATATCCTAGTTTATTCACAGGAAACATCTTCTTATACCAGTTCATAATGATTCAAGGATAGTTTGTGAATAATCAAAGAATATCCCTTGGGAGTGTCCAACCTGGTGTGAAGCAAGGCCTATTTTCGTATAGAAAATTACCCTGATTCAAGACTGGAACACAATGATGGTGTTTTTACACCTCGATACATCCCTTCCAGTTCCACATACACTATTAGTATCCTGACATGGATTTATTCGAGGAAACTACTCACTTTATCCATTACCAAAATTCCAGTATATTTTCATATCCCGTTTATTTTACTTATAATTATTACAAGACATGTTATTAGGGTTCTCACTTTTTTTCACATACAATATTCATAAGGATAACTAATATTTTTCTATGATACAATCTACAGTGACGCTCACTTTTCATACATTAACATTACATAACATTTTAGGAATACTTAAGACATAATAAAAACATATTCTTAAAGACTGTACTAGTTTAGTGCCTTAGGAAACATGAAAAAATGAACGCCAGTACATAAGTGAGATAAATTATCTCCCACTATGTTATACTTGTCTAGAACCCTTCTATGACACATCCAACATAATATATATCTATATAACATGGGTGATGAAAAATAAAAACAGGTGAGTTATAATGATCAATAAGGTTAAACAATGTAGACATGTAAGAATTAACATGAGCATAATTGTATTATAACATTATCATAGAAATATAATATCATACACTAGTTCTCAAAGATCAAAAATAAGAATAAGGAAATAAATATTAGAAGCTCATAAGGCATGAATCATACTGAAATGAATAAAAAAATTCATAAAATCATATCATAGGAATAAAATATAAAAATATTGTAGAAACGTAAGAATATAATATTATTTCTATAGTATCTATGTCATCAAATCATAGACCCTTTAGTAGTATGGGTTCACACCCAATATAATATCAGCTTTCATGGTTTACTCTAAAGGCTATCTTAGTTGTATGAGATCACTCCTCAACCAATCCTAGTAGTCATAGTTCACTCCCATGGCCATCAATGTTATCAATGTTCACTACCAAGATCATTAAAAATCACATCATAACCCATTAAAATAAACAGGTATCATAAACATGTAAACATATAATAACACAAAGAAAAAGATATAATACACATAATACTTTCATGTAAATAATTTCCTAGGAAATGAAGCTTGTTTCAAATGAATATAACCGATAAAATAGAAACAGGTTTCATAAACATCATGAAATCACAAAATTGACCATTCATTAAAATAATATGAATGGAAAATTAAATAATTTCACTCTAAAATCATGATAGTCACAAAAATATTTCATCTTATATGGGAAATAATTTTTAAATATCATTTAAATACATTTCGTGAGGAGAAAAATCATTTTGTAGTAAAAAATCATTTTAAAATAGAAAATATTTTTTTAAAAGCATTTTGTTTAAAAATAGGTTTTAAAACTTATATGGGAAACATTGAAAAGCATAAAAATTTTAAATCCTTATTCCCTGAAAATGATCATCATGGGTCACTTTAAATCATTTATGAAAATATTTTTTAAAACATTATTTTTGAAATAAATCCAATTTCCAACCGAATATATTAATTGGTTCATATTTTTCTTAAAGATCTTTTTATAATTTTTAAAATAATCATCAGAGTGTAAAAAATGTTCTAATCCAAAGTTATAACTTAATAAACATAATACGATAAAACTCATGAGTGTTCTTGGGAGAATGATCAAACTCTTGAATCCGCTTCTCTCACATGTTGGTATTCACCTCCCAATTCCGCTCATAGATGACCTCATCCTCATATATGCTCTAATTAGAAGGTGGAACCCCACTATTAATTCGACCCCTCAAGGTAAAACATCCAAAATAATTAATCTTCATGTCTCAGATCCATCAAAAAAGTGTATACTCCAATGGAACAGATAAGAGAATCATCTTATCTGGACTCTCATGAATAACAATGTGTATCTCATCTAGTAAGGTCATCATCTTTATGAAAAATCTAGAATCTTGAACCACTTGAGTTTGGGTTTTCCTAATCAAATTATTTGAAATAATTTTTCCATTTATGGGCATATATTCGAGCTGAAAATCAAAATATTTCATATACTCAAATAATACCCACTAATAAATATTCACATATAACTGTGAAATTATATAATTTATTCTCATGTAATTCATATACATAGTAAACATTTCTCCCCATAGATAATTCCTCTAACACATTAATGGATAATCCAATTCCACCGTCTCGATATCATGTGTATGGTATTTCGATTCATGTGGGATCAATTGCTTATAGCCAGATTCCACAACTCCTCCCTATTTCAATACTACTCCAATCCTGATTATATAACTATCACAATACACCAAATAATACTCACATAGATCCGGGATGAACCAAATTTTTGATGATGTTAAACTCTCATTCAACTCCATGAAATCATTCATAGATGCTTCTGAAAAATCAATGTTTATCTCATTTTTTGGCAATATTAAATGTGATGCATCCAAATGGGAATAATCATGAACTAATATATAAATATATTTCGAAAACATTAAAAAAATAAATTTATATTGAAAAAACACTTTGGATTATCATATTAAACCATTTCCATAACATTATGTGTGTCCATATATACAACATTCTCCAAGATGAGGGGTCCTAATATGTGTATGTGATCAATCCAAAACTATCTCTTATATATATTTAAATATTGAAAATTCTCTCTCTGTGTAATCTGGATGACGTCAAGATGTTGGGAATGATAGTCATGGGTCATGGATTACACAAACATTTCATAAAAAACTACAAATAACTGATCCAGATTTGGATAGAAGATCATATTCATCAAAGACATAAAAAATATTTCTACATTTGTCAACCAAAAATTTATTACGCTAAACACACATAGGCCATAACCACTTTTGAATTCCGACCATAGTATACTAGATGTCTGGAATCTCAAATGATGATATTTCTAATCACATGTCTATCCTAGAAAATACAAATCTACCCTCAACTGTTCAAACATATTTTCAATACATGTAAGAGTATACCAGTTCTCCAAATTAATCTAGTTCAACTCCTTTTAATCAACACATAATCACATAGTCTCATCCCATTTCTTATAAAAAAATCCAGTACACCCCAAGATTACGTACTCCGATAAATTAACCCCTCATCCAAAGCCACTTATAGTTGACTCTTGATCTCATGAAGCTCAATTAGATCTATTCTTTATGGTGGAATAGAAAATATCTCAGCACGTCATATGAGATAAATAATAAATTCCACATATATATCTAGTGGAAACCCTAATAAATTATCATGAAATACATCCAGAAAATAATCTATTATAGGTTTAGGTATATATTTCTCTACAACTTCATTATCCTGCAATTGAAAAGAAACATGGCTTATGAGTACTCACAGTTTCTGCATAATTGCCTCTATAACACTTTCCAATAAATCCCAATCTCCGTGGTGAACAATACTATCACTCATATGAGATATAAATATCACACTTCATTGATATCAGTATATGTGGATTAGGAATTCTACTAACTAGTGAATACTGAGAATTAGGTTGAATCCAACCATTTCAATAATATCGATATCCCATCGAAAATGATACTCTACAACCTCGATAGAACAGACCATGCACAAGGAATTGTCTCCCAATCATACTCTCAAAGGTGTGTCTATCATCAACCCCCCACACATGAACTCAACCTTCAAGATCATCCCATTCACATTTTTTGAAAACAATAATGGAATTATAGGCATCGATATCAAATAATGATCTTTCAAAATTAAAGGCTATTAGAATAATACCTCTCATTATCGAATGTCCAACCTTGCTATCCACAATTATAGGTTGAACCATATGGAACCATCCTTCCACTGTACGATGTGATGTAGTCTCACACTTATGATCTGCAACACTCTCCTAATATGGGTGGTTTTTTTTCAAACCAATTGATTCCACTGCCCCTACCTCCTTGGAATATAGAGCTCTAGATCCCATTCTGATATGGTGAACAAGACCATTTTAGCGAACCTTGGTTCATTCCATTTCCTATATCACTACTCAACAATCGCAGGTTCCTACCAATCATTTGTATATGTTTCATATTTCCATATGGGTAACACTCAACCGGTGGTTAGGGGAACTGTTTATAGAAGTTTTTGAAATAACCAATCTTGTGACAGATCACACATGTATGATTTAGATAAGGAAATCCCACTATCTGTGTACCCCGATCCCAACTAACCTAACTATAATTGTTGTAGTAATGTTTCTTTCCCTCAGAATTCATAAATCTCGATCGTCTATCAAATACTATCTATCATGAACTCCAATCTTCATTGGGGTTTCCTACAATACTGAGTGCAATATCCACCACCTAATAAAACTTCTTTAACTAAAAATGTTTATCCCGGGACATATTATCACATTTAATCCCTTCTTGAATGAGAATAACCATACATATCTCATTCCAATCTAATTCTAGATAAAAGTGTTTCAAATTAATAAATAATCCATAAATGTCCATTTTGAACATACTTCCCCATGTCAACCTCATGAACTCAGTATCTCTTTTATACCTCATCATCTCTGGATGGAACATCTCCAAGAACCTCTCCAAAAATTCCATCAATGACATATCATAATTCTATCCATTTCTGACATGAATATTCAACTCTCACTTCAATGATCCTAATATAATATATGTAGGCAACTTTACCCTCCTCTCAACATGATATTCTAAATTGAAAAGTATCATCTCGATGAACATATCCCATCATTCATAACCCTTAGGTCCAATATATCCAATAATAGTTTGTGGGTTCTACAATTACAACTCCCTCTTAAGATCATAAATATTCTTCACATCCCACCTTTAGTCTCTTTTCATAAATTCATTTAGTGAGTGATGTTCTTTTGGAACATCTCAATGAAATACACACCCGAAACAATCGGTGCAATATGTTCCATCACTAGAGAATCATCCCTGGTCTTTAATTTTGGCCTTAATCGGAATTGTCATTATTTTGGAGGAATACTCTCTATAATGACAAAAAGGCCCCTTAAGTCACATTTGACAAAGTCATCACATTTATCTAAGAGTGAAAAATAAAAAGACACAACCGTCCTTTTAGCTAACCCTCCCCACAAGGAAAAAATAGAGGTGAAATCACTGCACTTAACCATCCTTCCCCTAGGTCTTGTTTATCAAGGGTAAAAACAGTCACATTATTTATGATTCCCATTTAGAATCCCATTAATTCCAATATTCCACCATTTTATAAACTTTCTCAATTTCATGTTACGAACCATTTTCATTTCAATTTCACAAACAATGAGATATATTGTTCATGGTCAATAAGTTACCCCTAACCAATTCTATATTTAGTTCTAAAAATGATGCATGTCACAATACCCTAGAGTTACACAAATGATGTATGAATACTGAAATATCATGGAATACCAGACACATGGAAAATATCATAAAATATCAAGAAAAATAATCACGTGATAGAATAGGTGGGTATCCCAAGGTGAAATAATATTCAAATTTATCATAAATAGGAGTTATAATAATCCCAAACAAGGTTCTTCCCCAAAACCTAGGGTAGCTACTCCCACACACGAGCTCATAACCAAGTTTTGAATCTTCCTAGACTGCTTTTTATGTAGATACCTGAAGCCTGACTTACATGGACTTTACATTACTTTTTCGGAATACTTAGTACATAACAAAAATACACACACAAGGATCGTAATAGTTTAGTGTCTTTGGAAATTCGGAATAAAATCTTCTAATCATGGTGAAAGATCTTCAACATCTCCCATAAAGATCATCCTTTTTTTTCCTAAAACCATTCTTTATATCTTGGGGAAAAGAAAACATAAAAGGGTGAGCTCAAATTCTCAGTAAGGGTAAACAAAAGAAATATCAATCACATCATATACATAAGCACATAACTTTTGGAAATCTTAACGTGCAAAAGAGATCATAATTTCATAACATGGGGTAAATCATGGCAGTGAAATGTAGTCACAATAATCATAACTTAAAACATGAAACTTTGTGGCGTTCACACATAATCATAGAGAATCATTTCTTGATAGTCAAAACTCATTGCCAAGACTATCTTAGTGGACAAAGTCCCTTTCTGAATCGAGTAACCCTCGTTTCAGTCCTGTTTCAATGAACCGGTATAACCTACCGTTCAAGTCCTGTCTATCTCATGAGATATAAAATCTTTACCCAATGCATTGGAGGGAGATATAGGTCCCACCCATCTCATAATGATACAATTCTTATGTGTGCCACAAAATCATAAATCATACATCATTTCATAACCCATGTAATAAAAATGGGATTCTTAAACAACATGACATCATAAAACCATTCATATAAGATAAAGGAATTCATAAACATAATTCCATCACAACATAGTATAATCAATGTAAAAATATGGATAGAAACATAACCCTTTATTATCTTAGATGGAAAATAATTTTGATAAAACACTTGAAATGAATTCTTGAGGAAAATATCCTTTCTTCTTCAAAATCAATTTATTTTCACAAAACATCATGCAATTTTAAAAGAAAGAGATTTTATTAAAAATAGTCATGAAATATTTTGGAGGAAGCTTCATGAAAATAATGCATTATAAAACCATAAAAATCTGTTCGTGCCGTTTAAGTTAAAAAAAACATTCTTCGTACTTTTGTCGGAAAAGTCAAAAAGTTCCTCGTACGAAAAACGACAAATGATTCCTTTCATATCTTTTACAAAAAACTTTTCGAAGGGTAAAATTGGATATAAAATATTGTAGAAGGATGGAAATAATATTACACATTGAGGGAAAATGGATGTGGATAATAAAATACACCCCAGTAATTACCAAAGTAAAAACAATCTCAGATAAAAGTGAGATTGTGATATTTCCCTTACCTTATGTCCGACTTGCTTTGTAAGTGTCCAAACCTCCTGTATAATGATTTAAATCATGTTATTGAATTATTCCAGAATCATATTTATTGTTATTATATCATATATGGTCCACTTATGACTTTATATTACCTGTTCTTTTGTAAATTCATGTTAATGTAGCGTTTTGGGTAAAATCGTCTCATTTGTCGTTCGTGTTTTTAACTTATAATTATTAATATGATTACTTAGATCATGATTACTTAATTCCAGAATATAAAACATGATTTATATATATATATTCAGAATATACATATATAATAAATCAGTAAATGGAAAGAAATACACCGTTCATGGAGACGGTAGTCCGTACGTACGCATGAACGTTGTTTTCGTTTCCTTATTGAATTGAATGGAATTAAGTAGATGAAATACATATAAATATAAATAATTCCAGTATCATTATTAGGTCATATATTTCATTAGTACTTATTATATATACTTTATAATCATTCATGAATGGTTAATTATTAAGAATGAATCTCATCGCGTCGTGGAGACGGTAGTCCGTACGTACGCACGAGCGATGATATCATTTCCATAATTATTGAATTGAATTGGAGTGGATTATAAAATATATCAGAATCAATATGATGTTGTAATAACTATGTATAGTTATTCTTTACACCATTATACCCATCCATGTAAGGTGGTGGTGGAAAATAGATTACACCACGGCGTGGAGACGGTATTCCGTACGTACGCACACGCGGTGATTTCATTTTTCCGTAGGATGGATAGAAGGTGAATTATGGTTGTTTCATATTTATAATAACATATCAGTATGTAAGTAATACTGATGTTATTACTTTATCATGAAACAACTAAAGAAGAGGAAGTTGAAGAAGAAAGAAATTGAAAAGATCGGTAATGGATATTACCTCTTCTTTGGAACGCTTCTTTGAATCCTCCACTTAGGGAACTAATATTGGTCTTTGAAGAAGACCAGGACCTCTAGGATTATTCTAGGGAAGTGGAGAGGAGAAAATGGCAGGGGTTGGCCGAGCTTGAGTGATCAATTTGGTGTGTGGAGGAGGGGGAGGAGGTACCCTTTTATAAGGGATGAGAGGGGCACCTTAGGAATATCTCAAAATATTATTTTATATTAAAGTCAAAATCGGTTTATAATGGTTCCAAAGGGTCTTATTTAGAATCTAATGTGTGGATGGGTCGAAATCCTATCAACCAATAAGATTTAGACAAGTTTAGGATATTATTTTAACCTTATCAATTAGATTTAACTCTAAGTTAAATAATTTAACTTTTACCGTGTCTTTTTGTTTTCTTTCACTATATGGTTAATACACTTACTATAACATGAAAAACGAACCCCAAATTGTTTATTACTAATACATATATCCTTATCTAAGTAATTTTTCCGAACCTTAGATTTTTAGGAATAAAATAACAATTAATAATATAATATTTGATTTAAAAACTATTTTGTGTCAATTTTGACACTATTTGATATATGATTTTTTGGAAAGTCATAACAGAATTATATGTTCGAACCAAGTTTATTAAATCAACACTAATATATCATAGTGACCTAGTAAATTATTGGAATTCATAAAAAGTCTCAAATTAAATTTATTTGAGCATTTATAACATCAATTATGTTAATATTTCCTTAAAAAGGGTAATTACTGCATCATCGATGTGTCATAAATAAATTATTTTATTTAAAGTATAAAAATTATAAATAAAATATCATTATGTAGGAAATCTTTTTAACTTTCTAATTAATATTTACAATCGAATTTATCTTATGTATAACCCTATATTAAAAATGTTTTATTAAATAAACTTTGATTTTAACTCTTTTAACTCTTCTTTGAATTAAATAATAATAAATGTCCTAATCTAATCCAAGTGGGCCTAGATGATAATATTTTACACCTAAGGTTGTTTTCGGTCGAGATAAACTTGTCCAATAGAATTAGGACATGTGTTAGGGTAATATTAATATCATTCTAACCCTTAATTACCTTATTTACTTTTAACCGTGGTAAATAAAAGTAAAAAGTTACTATTCACCAAAAATTATTTTCATCTCATTGAACCACATTTTACTTACTGAAATCAATCGTGTCTCTCGGATTTTTGAAATTCCATTCACAGAAGTGGTAAAATTAAGTTTTATGAAAAATTCAGTTTTTAACCTACCACTTAGTGGTTTCACTATTCATCAAAAATTGAAAGTTTTCAGAAAAATACCAAAATTTCATCCTAAGCTATATTTCATATTCCGAATTCAAAAATGAAGTCTATTTTACCAAATTCATAACATAGAAGTTGAATTAATTAATTTTATAATAAAATCCCGCTGTTAAAACAAATAGCGTGTTTTTAAGAAACAATATCTACCAAAAGATTGACACTTGATTATGTCTGGTTTAAATGTAAAATTACATCCAATGACCAACATCGTATTAAATTGTAAAAATATATTCTAAATATACTTTAAAACCACTAAAATTAATAATTTATCACTATTAATTATTTCGATTAAAAAAGTTGTTTTTAATTATAATTTAGTAATTATCACTATTCATCAGAATATGAAAGTTATCCGAAAAGTACCAAAATTTCACCTTATGCTAAATTCGATACACCGAATCCAAAAATAAAGTCCATTTTGAGAGCTAAATTTTCTAAAATATAAAAAGTGGTTATTACTATTCATAACGGCTAGTTTTAATAATATTTTAATAGCATATCGTTGTTTAGTGAAATTCAGTATTACGTACTACACACGCTATCGAGGAAGGTTGTGATTGCGTGTAATGCAAGGCAAGTCAAGGATGTGTGTTGTGCAAGATCCTTTTTGTGTTGCGTACAACACAAGACATTAATGAAATTAAAAAGAATATTTTTCATAAATTCTTGGACTGTTACATTCTACCCCCCTTAAAATGAATTTCGCCCTCGAAATTCGTCGGGGTTATAAATGGTTTACTATTCGAAAGATTCTTTAATAGAAACCCACATCGTAAAAAGGAATACCAAAACCAATCTTTAAAAATGAAAGTATGAAACGTAACGGTTACCCAAATAAACTAATCACTGGGTTTCCACATAGGAGAAAATATGGATATGGAAGAAAAATCTAACCATCATGTTCTGATGGAGAGTGGTAGAGAACATGGCTATGGAAAATCCAACAATCACAAATCCATAAATTTGTGACGATCTAAGGTACCATCTGATTCATCAGGTATAAGATCACTAGGACAATATTTTTGGTTTTCAAGATCATTTCCCTAAAGATGAAAATTTGAATTAGAATAAATACTTTCTTTATTTTGGTACAATCTCACTATTGTTCATGCCTTGAACAATTTCCACTTCATCTCTTAAATAAATGAAGTTGAATTTGTTATTCGTGAAGTGTTAGCAGATCATGTGATAGAATGACGGGTCATTCCATCTGTCTCAAACAAAAGGTTTGCAAAAATTATATACATAAGTCGATCTATAGTGAGATTAATCACATATGGTTCCTAAAATGGACTTATACTTCATATACCATACTGTTTAATATAATAAAACTAGTTTCTACTAAACAGGGACTTCCTGTAGGCCAGTGGTAGGCGATAAAGGCCAGTCGCACTTCGGTTGTGGGTTCGATTCCCACAGCCTTGTCCGAAGTGATGGGATGTCGCCCATCCAGCAGGTTTTCCTTTTTCTAAAACTATAATACTATAACATCCCATTAATAATATCGAAAATCTTCTATCCTTAAACAATACTAACTTATGTCCAACATAATCCATTCTAATCTTTAGGCTTATCCATAATACTGCAGTCCACTATCATAATATAGTGAAAACGATTACCAGAGATTTAATACTATCGTTAATCCCCATATATATGTCTTGTTGGTCACATTCCAAACATTCAAAGGCCTTAATCATGTATTCTCTTGAATACCCATTGAACCTTAGTGAAAACATGAATGCTGTCAAATGTTAACTCTTTCCACATACCTAAATCCAAAAATTATATATACTCAAACCATGATATCACTTAGTCTTTATATCAATCATGAGCTCATGAATACAATCAAACATCTCATTATCTTCTTATCCCTTCATTATTCTCATATCATCTGTTTACCAAAAACGCCTCAATCACTTTTCATGGTTACCGGTTCCATAAAATTATTGAAAACCACAATAGACCAAAACATAAATATTTCAGTACACCATAAAAGTACCTCAACAACATTATTCTTGAATACCAATACATAAACACTTCAGTTCATCCACTTCAATGATTGTCCTGGAATAAGTCCTACCTTGATTTAGAAGTAACTTTTTAGGTCAGGGCATTGAGTTGGGTAATGCCCATGTTCTCCACAAATAAGACATTGAACTCCATAACAATCTGTCACTCTATGACCCTTTTCTCCACACAGATAACATCGGTCCCTCCATTTGAGGTATTCCTCAAGGTTCTTCTTCCCTTCTTTAGAAATCTCAATCTTCTTTCTTTATGCTCCTCAACATGCGAACATGCATAATAGTTTATCTTCGTCTTCTTTGATGAATTAATCATACCACTAAATTTCACCTTGTTAATCATATACCGCGGTGACTGATTCGGCATAATCACAATATCTTTATCTCTAGGTATTACAAAATTCTGTTGCTCATAGTCACCAATTTGTCCATTGGATTCAACGTTAACCGAATTCCTTCTGGTTCCCTCCATTAACTAAAACACAAAAAGAATTTTGTGAGAGGTGAAATCATGCTATGGAAGACAACATAGTAAAGGGAAAGCACCCTCAATATCTAACATCTTAGGTTAAATTCTAAGATCGTTAGCGCAATTCTAGGACTATAACCTATACGTATACTTAACCTTAGAGACATCCCTAGACATACCATAGAAATATCTCTAGGTATCTCAATAAAGTTCTCGCATCCTAGTTTCCAAAGGTTGACTAAACCATTCCTATGATACCAACTGTAGTGACCCGAAGGCTGACTTACATGGACTTTACATTACTTTTGCGGAATACTTAGTACATAACAAAAATACACACACAAGGATCGTAATAGTTTAGTGTCTTTGGAAACTCAGAATAAAATCTTCTAATCGTGGTGAAAGATCTTCAACATCTCCCATAAAGATCTTCCTTTTTATTACCTAAAACCTTTATTTATATCCTGGGGAAAAGAAAACATAAAAGGGTGAGCTCAAATGCTCAGTAAGGGTAAACAAAATAAATATCAATCACATCATATACATAAGCACATAACTTTTGGAAATCTTAACCTGCAAAAGAGATCATAATTTCATAACATGGGGTAAATCATGGCAGTGAAATGTAGTCACAATAATCATAACCTAAAACATTAAACTTTGTGGTTTTCACACATAATCATAGAGAATCATTTCTTGTTAGTCAAGACTCATTGCCAAGACTATCTTAGTGGACAAAGTCCCTTTCTGAATCGAGTAACCCTAGTTTCAGTCCTGTTTCACTGAACCGGTATAACCTACCGTTCCAGCCCTGTCTATCTAATGAGATATAAAATCTTTACCCAATGCATTGGAGGGAGATATAGGTCCCACCCATCTCATAATGATACCATTCTTATGTGTGCCACAAAATCATAAATCATACATCATTTCATAACCCATGTAATAAAAATGGGATTCTTAAACAACATGACATCATAAAACCATTCATATAAGATAAAGGAATTCATAAACATAATTCCATCACAACATAGTCAAATCAATTTAAAAATATGGATAGAAATAGAACCCTTTATTATCTTAGATGGAAAATAATTTTGATAAAACACTTGAAATGAATTCTTGAGGAAAATATGCTTTCTTCTTCAAAATCAATTTATTTTCACAAAACATCATGCAATTTTAAAAGAAAGAGATTTTATTAAAAATAGTCATGAAATCTTTTGGAGGAAGCATCATGAAAATAAAGCTTTATAAAACCATAAAAATCCGTTCGTGCCGTTTAAGTTAAAAAAAACATTCTTCGTACTTTTGTCGGAAAAGTCAAAAAGTACCTCGTACGAAAAACGACAAAAGATTCCTTTCATATCTTTTACAAAAAACTTACCGAAGGGTAAAATTGGATATAAACTATTGTATAAGGATGGAAATAATATTACACATTGAGGGAAAATGGATGTGGATAATAAAATACACCCCAGTAATTACCAAAGTAAAAACAATCTCGTATAAAAGTGAGATTGTGATATTTCCCTTACCTTATGTCCAACTTGCTTTATAAGTGTCCGAACCTCCTGTATAATGATTTAAATCATGTTATTGAATTATTCCAGAATCATATTCATTGTTATTATATCATATATTGTCCACTTATGACTTTATATTACCCGTTCTTTTGTAAATTCATGTTAATGTAGCGTTTTGGGTAAAATCGTCTCATTTGTCGTTCATGTTTTTAACTTGTAATTATTAATATGATTACTTAGATCATGATTTCTTAATTACAGAATATAAAACATGATATATATATATATATTCAGAATATACATATATAATAAATCAGTAAATGGAAAGAAATACACCGTTCATGGAGGCGGTAGTCCGTACGTACACATGAACGCTGTTTTCGTTTCCTTATTGAATTGAATGGAATTAAGTAGATGACATACATATAAATATAAATAATTCCAGTATCATTATTAGGTCATATATTTCATTAGTACTTATTATATACACTTTATAATCATTCATGAATGGTTAATTATTAAGAATGAATCTCATCGCGTCGTGGAGACGGTAGTCCGTACGTACGCACGAGCGATGATATCATTTCCATAATTATTGAATTGAATCGGAGTGGATTATACAATATATCAGAATCAATATGATGTTTTAATAACTATGTATAGTTATTATTTACACCATTATACCCATCCATGTAAGGTGGTGGTGGAAAATAGATTACACCACGGCGTGGAGACGGTATTCAGTACGTACGCACGCGCGGTGATTTCATTTTTCCGTAGGATGGATAGAAGGTGAATTAGGGTTGTTTCATATTTATAATAACATATCATTATGTAAGTAATACTGATGTTATTACTTTATCATGAATCAACTAAAGAAGAAGAAGTTGAAGAAGAAAGAAATTGAAAAGATCGGTAATGTATATTACCTCTTCTTTGGAACGCTTCATTGAATCCTCCACTTAGGGAACTAATATTGGTCTTTGAAGAAGACCAGGACCTCTAGGATTATTCTAGGGAAGTGGAGAGGAAAAAATGGCAGGGGTTGGCCGAGCTTGAGTGCCCAATTTGGTGTGTGGAGGAGGGGGAGGAGGTACCCTTTTATAAGGGAGGAGAGGGGCACCTTAGGAATATCTCAAAATATTATTTTATATTAAAGTCAAAATCGGTTTATAATGGTTCCAAAGGGTCTTATTTCGAAGATAAAGTGGGGATGGGTCGAAATCATATCAACCAATAAGATTTAGACAAGTTTAGGATATTATTTTAACCTTATCAATTAGATTTAACTCTAAGTTAAATAATTTAACTTTTACCGTGTCTTTTTGTTTTCTTTCACTATATGGTTAATACACTTACTATAACATGAAAAACGAACCCCAAATTGTTTATTACTAATCCATATATCCTTATCTAAGTAATTTGGCCGAGCCTTATATTTTTAGGAATAAAATAACAATTAATAATATCATATTTTATTTAAAAACTATTTTGTGTCAATTTTGACACTATTTGATATATGATTTTTTTGAAAGTCATAACAGAATTATATGTTCGAACCAAGTTTATTAAATCAACACTAATATATCATAGTAACCTATAAAATTATTGGAATTCATAAAAAGTCTCAAATTACATTCATTTGAGCATTTATAACATCAATTATGTTAATATTTCCTTAAAAAGGGTAATTACTGCATCATCGTTGTGTCATAAATAAATTAATTTATTTAAAGTCTAAAAATTATAAATAAAATATCATTATGTAGGAAATCTTTTTAAATTTCTAATGAATATATACAATCGAATTTATCTTATGTATAACCCTATATTAAAAATGTTTTAGTAAATAAACTTTGATTTTAACTCTTTTAACTCTTCTTTGAATTAAATAATAATAAATGTCCTAATCTAATCCAAGTGGGCCTAAATGATAATATTTTACACCTAAGGTTGTTTTTGGTCGAGATAAACTTGTCCAATAGAATTAGGACATGTGTTAGGGTAATATTAATATCATTATTACCCTTAATTACCTTATTTACTTTTAACCGTGGTAAATAAAAGTAAAAAGTTACTATTCACCAAAAATTATTTTCATCTCATTGAACCAAATTTTACTTACTGACATCAACCGTGTCTCTCGGATTTTTGAAATTACATTCACAGAAGCGGTAAAATTATGTTTTATGAAAAATTCAGTTTTTAACCTACCACTTAGTGGTTTCACTATTCATCAAAAATTGAAAGTTTTCTGAAAAATACCAAAATTTCATCCTAAGCTATATTTCATATTCCGAATTCAAAAATGAAGTCTATTTTACCAAATTCCTAACATAGAAGCTTAATTAATTAATTTTATAATTAAATCCCGTCGTTAAAACAAATAGCGTGTTTTTAAGAAACAATATCTACCAAAAGATTGACACTTGATTATGTCTGGTTTAAATGTAAAATTACATCCAATGACCAACATCGTATTAAATTATAAAAATATATTCTAAATATACTTTAAAACCACTAAAATTAATAATTTAACACTAATAATTATTTCGATTAAAAAAGTTTTTTTTAATTATAATTTAGTAATTTTCACTATTCATCAGAATATGAATGTTATCCGAAAAGTACCAAAATTTCACCTTAGGCTAAATTCGATACACCGAATCCAAAAATAAAGTCCATTTTGAGAGCTAAATTTTCTAAAATATAAAAAGTGGTTATTACTATTCGTAACGGCTAGTTTTAATAATATTTTAATAGCATATCGTTGTTTCGTGAAACTCAGTATTACGTACTACACACGCTATCGAGGAAGGTTGCGATTGCGTGTAATTCAAGGCAAGTCAAGGATGCATGTTGTGCAAGATCCTTTTTGTGTTGCGTACAACACAAGACATTAATGAAATTAAAAAGAATATTTTTCATAAATTCTTGGGCTGTTACATTTTAGCTTTTCCAAATAGTATGACACAATGATAAATAAAAGGAAACCTCATTTGAGACTACTTTGTAACATCCAAATCCATGTACCTCACACATGATTCTTCAGGTAGTTCTCTAAATTACCTCCTATGTGCTTCCTAGTATGGTAGAGTCTACAAACTATCAATGAGGGTATAATATCAGTCACAGGGAGACTATAAACATTTTAAGAGTAAAACACCAGTGGGAAATTAATAATAAAAATAACCAAATATATAAACATAACCATAAAGATGAAAATATTACATGATGGCCAAAACTGAGGATACAATATAAAATTGAACAATAAATGCTTCATGCTAATGTACATACAATGTATCAAAATGAAAACTCAAAACGTAACGAAAATGATTAATCCAAAATTGGCTCCGAACCCAATATAGATCTTTTATATACTCTCCATCCAGACTCTTCCACCTAACACATGGATTTTTCCCTTAGAATATACTACAACCATGAAATCTATTTAGGTACCCATCAAGAATCCCGATTATGGTGTGTGTATAACTCTGTATGCCACCACAAACAACATATAAAACAATATCTAGTCAAATAATAGTGTATATAGATGTATAAAGAATAAATTACAATTCATAAATAAATTTTTATCCCATAATAAACTATTATTTATTTATCCATATAAACTCAAAGGATCCCATAGACACCTGTATCTCAATAACAGCTTCGGCCTATATTTGAGTCCCATGTATTCCCAAAGAATATTATGTCTTATTATTCCGTTAATTTCATTCATTAATTCAAACTATTGAATTACAATGTTATCAGTAATTAAATCATTTTTTAATTACCATGATACTATTCATACTTTAAACATTAGAATTAACATGTTTTGAACCAATATTTCTAAACTAAATGACAATTTTTCCATTCACAACATCAAAATAAAATGACCAAGTAACTATTCATCAACACATAATTAATTCAATAATTAATTATCCACATCAATTCCATTTATAATTTATTAATTAGTTAAAAAATTCAGCAGTTAAATCAAACATTATCTAATCACGTCAATAATATTAATTAATTTTGAAATTAATTAATCACCAAAATTTCATTTGTAATAAAAAAATTCGATAAACACAACAATTGTATTAGTTAATTCAATAATAATATTATCACATCAATAAAATTAATTAATTAAATATTTTATGGATAAACTAACTAATATCAATTAATCTGATAATTATTTTATCACATTAATACAATTGATTAATATGAAAATTTACTATTAATATAAAATATAGTAATTAATTTTACTATTAATTAATCTCTTAAATTTTCTTAGTCAATTAAAAAATTATCTAACCACGCTAATTTCATTACTAATTCAATTGTTAGTCTATCACATAAATTACCTTATTTAATTCCACAACTAATTATTTATTTCTATCCCATTAATTAATTCATCAATTAGATAATCAATATCTACAAACTCAAAATCACATAAGTAATTCCTAAATTTATTATCTCAATCATAATATCAATACTTCATTACTAGTTGAAAAAATTATTTATTTCAATTCTCAGATCTCAATATCTCATTATTAATTCTATAATTTACTATCTCAATACTCAAATCACAACAACTCATAATTAATTTTTCAATGAATTATCCCATTATATTATTCCCAAAATAACCAATTTTACAAATACATAATTAATTATTTCTGGAAAGTAATTAATAAAATCAAGAACACTATTTATAAAAATCTAAATCCATTTATACAGTTATATAAACAAAATTTAAATAATTATAGTGGCATTTGAATTCTAGTCCACCTAGCTCATGTTTGATGAAGAATGATCACCAATGGAAATACACCTAATTTGAGAAGCACAATTTTATAGAATGATATCTGATTCTAAAAACCCATATTAATATTGATCAATCCAAAGTATCTAATTTATATATCAAGAAAAACATGTCCAAATCAAGATTCCTAAAATATATATCTAAATTATAAAAAAAGTGGTTAACCCCCCCCCCCCCCAAATGGATGAAGAATATGATACAATGTAGGATGCAATCAAATTCGTAAAGAGATACAAATATTCCAACAACACTTTGAACCACAAAGAATAGATGTCAGATAGACAAGGAATCCCTCCAAAAGGCTCTAGAATTGAGGACGAAATATTTTTGTAATGATAGGGAATTTATGGGTGTTACACAAGGGTTCAGAAAGTTTGGTAAAAAATTTTGGAGAATAAAAATACCTTATGCATGGTTTTCTATTTGGGGCACTTGGTTACCCCCAACCATTTTCCTAACTATGCACCTCTTCTAGGGGTTCACGGTTTCTCCTAACAGGTAGCATAATTTGAAAAAAATGATGAGATAATAATGAAAATCACCATAATCCGGGGTTTCATGATTTTTTGGTAAGGGAAAAACAGTTTGGGAAAATTGTGTGCCAACCATGCACTTTCCCATTTCCTTCCAAAAATTCCAAATTTCTCCAAAAAATAGTCCACGGTAACGAACAAATGAAAATAACTCCACAAAAAGGAAAAAAGAGTCCTTTTAAATGATCAAAAAACACTTCTAGGAATGGAAATTGTTTTAAAAAAGAAAATCTAATCAATGATATTGACATATATTAATGAGTTTTGAATTAAATAACAAAATAATTACAATAATTTATATATATATATATATTGTGCAAGGTTAGGAAATTAAAAATTCATATCTTAAAAATATTATCATGATATAAATGAGAATAAATAGTATTAGAAATGTGTTTAGATGATAATAGTGGAGAAAAATAAAATATATTTATGTTAGTAACAAATTATTTATTGTTAATAAAAGGATATTTATCCAAAATTCATACAATGTGTTTACACTTCATTTATGAAAGTTAGAGAAAGATCAAAGTTATTGGTTTTTAAAATATTAAAAATTATAATATTAGGATAAATTATGATCTAAAATGTTTTTTAGATACGAACATGATATGTAAGAATTTATTTAACAATTTAAATTCTAATTAAATAGTTATTATGAATTTTGAAACATAAATTATGTCAATAAACATGAAAATTACATTAAATATTATTAATGGTAAAAATTATTTATAAATTAATAAAGTCATATAACATTATATTGAGTTGGTATGGAATAGATAATGGTCTATAATATAACTAATTTTTATTTTATAATCCCCATTTAGTTTTAATATTAAATTCTCTCCCATTAATTCTTCAATATTTGAAAACTCATCACCGAATCAAACAATAATAAGGGACCCACTCAAAACATAAATTTCCACAACTACTACAAGGTTTAATCTCCATATTCAACAGAAATAAATTTCAAAACAACTCTTTTAAATTTCATAAGTCTATATCCTTAACAAAAGTCCCTTTTCTAAAGCCTTTAGAATCAATCTGAATAAGCCGAGTCAAAGGGAAATCAGATGGTTTCATACCCTATCTATCATTTAATATATAATATTTTATTTTTACAACGATTTTTAAACTATATTTTTTTAATTGTATTATCTAATAAATATGGTATTATAGTCTTTATAGTCAATAAATTTTGAAAAAATGAATTAATCATCCAATTATTCAATTAATTTTTTATGAGGAATAACTAATAACTAAAATTAATAATAGAAAATAAGGTTATTTATAATATAAATTTATTATAAAATTAAAATATTGTTATCCTTATTTCTATAATATATTTAAATACATGGCAAAATTATTTTTATTCTACATAATTGAATGATATTAGATTCTTGTATATTATAACATTTTAAATCATCTGTCATTTCAAAATGATATTGGCCATTTTTACAAAAAAAAAAATTGGTTTTCAATGGAATATTCTTTGAATGGAAACCATTTTATGAATACAAATATTCATTAATCTAAAATTATTTATATAACACCATGGTTTGTTATATTATTTATATTATGGCTAATTTAAAATAATATAATATTCACATAAGGCTTCTTATATATCTACAATATTTTTTGGATGGTTTTAAAATCTATTTTAATGGTTCATGTTTTACTAATTATTAGTAGAAATTTTGACCATGTCTCTAGGAAAGCATGAAATGTGATTGGGGTTTTCTAGAGAGTTTCCCAATTGGAACATGACTTGTATATACAATGTGGATTTCCATGATATATTGAATTATTTGGGATAGAGTCGATCCAAAAGGTTTATTATCTTTTTTCAACACCTACATATTAATTTTGTGATGAGTAATAATTTTTATGTTCATTTATAAGTGTAACACGTTACTAAAAATACTCATTATTCTTCCATGGAACTATGATCTAGATTTATTGGGTCCCCATGTCGGATTTTAAATGATCATCAATGCTCAGAATCATATTTTTATTATACATAAAGACATTGATTAGAGAAATAAAATGTGAGGACTCTTTATTATTTAACATAATTGATTTTTATAGTCTTTATTGAATGTAACCATTAAACATATATATTACACCCATTTCTAGGATATATGATGTGTTTTAAACATCTTTTTTTGGTATTTCATAATGGAACAAAAGGAAGATGTCAATAATTTGTTTTCACCTAAGAAACATTAATACAATAAAATTCGATATTTATATTTTTACCACATTTCAGTTTTATTAGAATTTGATGGATCCTAGGTTTAATTAAATATCTCTCTTCTTATTTTCAATGATTTTAGCCTTTTGAAACCCTACATGATTTTAACTTATTATTCTGTTCTTTATTCTAGATTATGGTTGTCACCTAAAATGTGTTTGAAAAAAAAATTATTTGAGTTTATTAAAGAGAAATGGTATATGTCATATATTCTTGGCATAATTGGGTTTCATATTTTCATGTCCTAAGGATTTATCATAATAAAAAGTAAAACATTCAAATAGAGGATAATGTTGTAAACCGTTGTCATAATTACCCCGATCATACTAGATCACCATGAAATAACATAGTGAAAGGGTGAATCACCACTCGTTAGTATATGGAGTTCCATCCCAGGCATGTACTTGCTTGTATGAATATGAGATCAAGGATGGGTTATTTGAAATTGAATATATTGAATTATTTCAGCTCATTTATCAAAAAAATAACCATTTCTTATGTAGAATTTGGAAAATCAATTCATTTTAATTATTTTACAGTATGTAAGATTCTTTATCTATATTTCATAGTATTATTATTCTTTTGATAATCCTATAAGAATACATATATATAGTCAAAATAGATACGTGAAAAGTTTCTTGGGGATTTCTTATAAGTCATGTTTACTCACCCCTTGTATATAAACATTGGTTAATATTATTAAGATTTTCCCTAAAACATGATAGGGGATATTTTTTAAATTTTTTAAAGGAAATTATTTCTACCACTGAAGTATTTGGTGGTAATGGAGTAAGGGATTTGTTCATGTGTTTGTATAAAGTCGTTCTACATTTGGTCCAGTTCCTTTTACTCTATCAGAGTCATAATATGTTTTTAATTGTTTTGTGATTACTCAGATATCGTTCAATGATACGTTATTTATTTTATTTTATCTTTTAATAATAATTTACATAGAATAAACTTGTTTGATTTTATCATATTTTCAATTTAAATGTTTTGTGTGTTTATATATATGTTAAATTTTTTCCCTTTTCAAACGTTTTGTTTTGAACCTTGTCATTTATTTTCAGTATTTGGTATTCATGTAATTTCACGTAAGGCTAGTAGCACTACTAAACTAACACAACAGAATGGATTGAGAGGGGATTTTACAAATGGTTTTAGAGATTCATACATACATTGGGATGCTAAAAATGAGATATGACATGTCAGGCATGAAATATATATCATAAAAACATGAATCTATTCTTTTTTTATTGAAATTATTATTATTAGGGTAGTCCATGTACACAATGTGTTGTGAGGAACTTCTAGGTGTGTCATCAACTCATCACCGATTGTTGATTAGGTGAGTTTTAGGTAACACTTTTTTGTAAATAGACAACCCACAAGGATTTCATTACTCATTTTATTTATTTTGCTGATGATGAATTTTGATTTTTTGATATATAAAAAAAACCATGAATAAACAAATAGTAATGTGATTTCATTATTACTTTTTAAATGGATTGTAGAATGAATATTAAACTAGAAAAGATAATGAGAAACAAGAGGTATGTAGAAGTTGATAGTGATGTTTCAATTGAACCATAATTGAACCAACATTTAGATAATAATATTGTGAAATTTTTTAGGTTGTTAAAAAGGTACTTATTTACAAGAACATCATATGGTGAAACACTTGGAAAAATTAATAATGAAGAACTGTTAAAGATTCATGGTGATGTTGGACCAAAGATTACAGAGTTATGGATAACAATGGAACACTAGTATATTCAACATCATAGGGACCCCAAAAGAAATGAACTTCAATAATGGAATTATGGATTCTTAATGAAGAATTAGTAGAATGGTGGGACATTTTGTTTCATGCTATGTTTTATTATGATATAAACTGTAAATGATTTTTATAACTATTAAATAAAAAAATATTTCATGAATCCTTCCAAATATTAAAGAAAAAAGACTTCTTTAAACTCGCACAAGGATGTGTGAGAGTGACTTAATATGACACTGAATACAGTCACCATTTTATTTTTTCCCTAAAAGAAGTATTAGGAAATAGGCATAGATCTCAAATCATTGTGGAAGGTCTCATATAATAGGATCACATAATGGTGGTAATTTACCTTATTAATAATTATATAGTAATGTAAAACATGTTAGTCAATTGGGGGAGATATATCTTTTATAGAATACAAGTTGAGGGGACACCTTCGATCATCTATGTTATAGTGGGACGTCCGAAATTTAGAATAGATGCAAGAGTTGGGGGGAGGTTAAACCATTGGTAACAATGAATCAAATAATCATTTCACCTAATTGTTCTCTTATCCATCACAATGTAGTATGAAAAAATTCTCTTTATATTATGGCTCTCATACACATTAAAATATTTATTTTACATCACAACTGAGTAATTTATATCATATAATATAGAAAGGAGATCTCAATAAGAATATATGATCTTATAAAATAAGAAAATGAGTTAAAATGGCCTATCCACAATATTTTTATGCTCATATGTAATAATCCTAATTTAATATTTGTTATCCAAATAAAAAATGCACTAGGATAAAAATAGAAAAATTTTCATTTTCTAGTTGAAAATTTTATAGTGAATCATAAACTATCATATGGTTTTTCTTCTGTAGTTATACAATGAATAGAATGAAATGATGATCAAGAAACTGGGACAATCAATAGTATGTGTTTCCATACATTTGAAATTAAATCTTTTGTGAATTTTTTTGGATAATGGTGAATCATATTATTTTCATGATTCATATGAGTTTAAAAATTATTATAACAATTGTAAAAAATACCTCACACCATGTGTATTAAAACAAAAATTATAAAGAGTTAGTTTTAAGGATTCAAGTGTCCAAAATATTCCATTACTATTGGTCTTTTGTAGTTTCCTAATGATTTTATTGTCCTAGAAATTCCTAGTTTCGATATGATCTTTAAAATGGAATGAATTAGGGGATTTAAAACTAATGTTGATTGTTATGCACTGAAAGTGACATTCACATCACCAAATTGAACTCTTCATGTATTTATGTGGTTTGAGATATAAATGAATCTATAGTGGGACTTTTAGTGAGAGTTAAAAACCCAATCAATGGTCAGTTGCTAGAAATGTTCTTTGGTGATGTGGAAGAAATTATAAATTAGACTATTTATACCATAAGGGATATATACTAGAATGTATTCCTAATAAATTTCACAAGGTGACCCCCTAAATGGGAAATTAATTTTTTTTATTAATCTACTCCAGGTAACAAGACAAATTTACCTTCCATCATATAGAATGAATGTGGAAATTATTCATTATTAAAAATACAATATAAAAAATTAGCGTTTTATTTATTCATCAGACCTATGACATCACGTTGGTTTTCATTGATTTCCTTCATAAACAATGTGTAAGTTTCCCATAGATTTAGTGTTAGTTATCATAAATGGAATCGAGATATTATTGAAAATAGATACCATATTACTAGAATCAGTGGTATATTTATTGAGTTAATGTATATAAGTTATTCTCCATGAATGATTTATGATTATGATATCATCATATAAAAATTAAAAAAATAGGATATCCAAAATAAATAATTTTATAGTCAATATGGAAGGTTGGAATATGTCGATATGCCCTTTGTATTGAAGAATTAACCTTCAATCTATTTTGAATAGATGAATCGTATCTTACATAGGTACCACAAATCATTTTTTGTGGTATTTTTTATTCTATTATGGTTAATTAATGAATTTGAAAAGTCCATGAAGAGTACATGAAAATTGTATTGATAATATTACATGATCACATATTATTTTCCATATATTAAAAGATTTGGGTTTGGATAAAAAAATTCTATTACATTAGGAGCACCATTTATAATTATTGACTATCAGAAATCCCTAATTATATTGATGAAATTTAATTTCAATGAAATTCCATATTTTTTTTTTAATTTTATTGATTTATTACGAGACTACTAAAATTGGAAGCACATGATTTTGAGGCCCGCAGTGCCTGGATTGATCTGTCAAAAATGACATGATTTAAATAGCACGTGTGAGTAGTTTTTTTTGATATAGTGGAATAACACTTAAAACGGTTCCCAGATCAGAAATCTGATGGAACTATTGCGTTTAAGATGGTGGGTTTACCCTAGGCGTGACTTAGGTTTAGTTGGTCCAGGCCACCAAGGAAAAAACCAAAAATGGAATAACCGTATATAAAATAATTAAATAAATTTATTTTATATTTCAAATATATATAACTCACAAACTGTGGCTCAGATAGAAAATATTTGACCACCAATGAACTCATTATGGTTTACTTTCTTTTGGGAGAACCTAACATTGGCCGGTGCGGGCAAACAGTGGAAGTTAAATTGTGGCCATAAATTAATTAATTAATAACAATTATTTTATTGTTAAAATATCATAACTTCTTAACTATAAATCAGATTCATTATATGAGAGTACCATTGAGTTTGTGGGGGCTTGTTACCCTTAGGGGGAGCCTAACCTAATCCATCATGGGTCTATGGTGACTGTAAATTATTTTTTAACATTTTTAAGGTACCTTCAATTAACGTGCAAGCAGTGATTTCTATCTTTTGAATCAGATCTCAGATGTAAAATTCATGGTAATCGTTGAATCTGCAGCACTGGGATTCTCATAGGAGAAGCTTGAAATTTACTGGAAAGGGTAAGATGAAAGATATAATTTTTGGACTTTACAATGAAATAACTAAAGGATTATTTTTGCCACCATTGGACAAATGGCTATGGGACCGCGGTGCAACGTCAGACCATTAATGGATTGACCCTTATATTCAGTAACCACATCATTGAGATTTCATTAAAGAATATGAAACCGCACCATTGAGATAATTTAATAGGATCATTAATTATTCTCATTAATGAACCTCATTAATTTTGTGATGTGTTGATCATCTCATCCACTCTATTTAATCTGATATGGGGCTTGAGTTTTGGGAGAGCTACGAGAGAAAGCTCAGGTGAAGTGCTAATGATATTCCCCTATGATGAAGAACGTGATCGAGTGACAGACATTGGGGAATCAATGGGTTATGGAAGGCATCGAAGAACACCTTCAGATATGTACACCCCCTCCACTTCTGCAAAAGCATCCAACTGATATAAGTTATGGGGTTATGTTTTTAATTCCCCCCCTTTACTCTGTTCTTGAATATTATTAAGAACATGGATCAACCATCCAATGATTTGGTCCATGTTTCATTCTATAATTCGGGAGGATAATGTGGAGTTTTATTTAATGGTATTTTATAAATATATAACCCTTACCATGTAAATATGCTAACGCGGAGGGTGAGGTCTGATTGAAAAAGGCTGAGACCCTCCACCACTATTGGTCCTGAATTTTTTTTCATGTTTGAATGATTAAAGTGGTGGTAATGTGAAACCAATAGCAGTATAATGTAGGTACCATCAAGAGAGGCCTATAGGTGTCGAATGGAACAAAATTGGACCACCAGAGCTTCACCGGTGGCCTGTGAATGATTCCCCAGTGTGATGACAATGTTGAGTGTGGAAGTCAGCAATCAGCTCCTGCTAGATATGAGGGGATGTAATCGACCAATGGTGATGTGATGGATAAGTGGGAGGTCGACTATTACTAGTCGTGATAGAGCTGAGCGACACACCATGGTGGAAGGTCACAAATTCGGGCTACGGAAGGGGGCGAACCTGCAGTTTGTGGGTCTCACGCATGACCGGTTAAGCGAGACCAGCTGGGAGAGGCTGCGCCAACCAGCGCCACTGCCTTGAATGCCGGAATGGATTTTCCCATTAGAGAGGGGAGTGGACCCCCCGCACTCGGCTGAGCGATTCCGCAACCCAATGTTCTACACCCAGTCGGGTGGGTCGGGCCTCACACTTGGCCTAGTAGGCCGGACCATGCCCAGCCAAACTAGGCTAAGCCCAACCCCTTTGGGATGGGCTATGCCTAGTGGGCCGGGTCATGTCAGTATGACAGTGTCAGACAGAACTCGGACCCTTTTCATCCCAGTTACACATAAATGGGATATCTCCCAAATGAGATGTATATTTGATGAACCATCTATGGTGCAATAACCCTTAGGATGAGATATTCCTCTTTATATACTACCCTTTAGTTTTGGAGAATGTTTTAGTTTTTCCCTATTGTATTTTAATTGAATCCAACTAGGCCCTCAGCATTAAAATTCCTATAACTTATAGAATGGGCATATGTCTGATGCTTCATCTATTACGTCGGAACCCATATGACATGGAGGATCATCAGGTTACATCTTCATGGGTCTTTATTCCAGTATAAGTATGACGGATTACATGAGGAGAAAATTCTCCCTGAATCATGTGTACTGTGTGAGAGAATCTAGTGATTGGATATGAGGTGGAGATTGGTGGCATACTTGTACAGGTAAGTACCTACATATCCTATGTGGGTCAGTAGTGAGGGATTCTATGTGGGTCATCAGATAGCAATATTTTGTGGGTCAGTACCTAGCGATTTGGTGTGGGTCAGAACAAGTGATCATGTGTAGGTCAGTAACTAGAGATCATGTGTGGGTTATCACCAATCTAGTGTGGGTCAGATCCCATGAGGGTTAGCTCTTAGCGATCCTTTGTGGGTTAGTGCATACCAATCATGTTTGGGTCAGATCATGTGTGGGTCAGTAACTAGAGATCATGTGTGGGTTAGAACCAATCTAGTGTGGGTCAGATCCAGTGTGGGATAGCTCTTAGCGATCCTGTCTGGGTCAGTGCATACCAATCATGTTTGGGCCAGATCATGGGTGGGTCAGTGGGGGTTAGTACCTTTCGATCCAGGGAAGGTTAGATCCTATGTGGGTCAGTGGGGGTTAGTACCTACCGATCATGTGCGGGTTAGTATAAGTGATTCTTGATATAATAATATGATCTAGATTTACATATAATCATATGTAATTTTGTAATTATGTTATACCTGGTGTGAGCTGTCATTTTCTTCGTCCTTGGTGATTGAGATCATGTTTCGTGGTAATTCATTTGTGGAATTCTGAGAGACCTTCAGGGGTATCGTGGTCCATACTGAGTATTGTTAAAATCACTCGTGCACGGGTTTCACCCGCCCTTTGTTGAGTCTTGTAAAGATGGTAGGTAGAGTAGACTGAGTCTCAAGGAGCTAAGACATTTCAATGCACAGAGGTGATTGGCCAATGATGCATGGAGGTGAACATTTGACAAGGAGAGCCGAAGGGATGATATGTACCTAACCTTCTTGTAGGATCCTTGGAGGATGACCTTTGTGTTGTTTCCCCTTTTTTCTGTACTTCCATTTCAATTGGGATTTTATTCTAGATACATTCTTTCAGTACATACTTTTACACTCAGTTGTGGTTTTTAGTGATGGTGGTACCTTTCTTCATCAGTTGTGTTATACTTGTTCATAGTGTGCCATGTTTATGTGTGTACATGTTTTGAGGTAATGCCTTCCCATTTAAGGGATATTCCATTCCATTGCAAGTCACCATCCCCAGGAATATGGAATTCAATATTGGGGTAATAATGACACAGGCCTTAGGGGATGTGTCATGACAAAGTGGTATCAAAGGGTGGTCAGTACTACCAGAAGAAGAAAGATTCTATGTTTTCAATGGAGCGATAGTGTTATGTATATTGTGTTCGGGCATCAGTTTGGGGGGTCCATTTTGGGTGTTGCAACTGACGTATCCATGCACCAGGACCCAAAATTTTGAATTCCGAATTGGTACACGAATACACTAGTTGCTGGTGTTTTGAAAATGTATCTTTATTTTTTAAATCATTGAGTCAGCACACCAGGTATAACTTATTGATCATGGTTCATCTTGCTTATCATTCACGATGCCTCTACAAAGACATTCATCAAGGATTCCAATGAGTGACCACGAGTATGGTCCACAACGTGATGAGGCATTAGTAAAATGACTTTTTCCACAGATGGTACCTTATGGTTGTGTCCTAGAGAAACCACTGCTCATTGTTCAAATGTTACTATAGATTCTACCAAAAGATGACATGTATGGACTCAGTGCCATACATTAATTTTAGTGACAGATGCCCCTCATGTTCTATGGAGATCCCAAATCATAGGTGATTAAGTACTGGATTGAGGTTGTGATCGAGTTTCCATATATCCAGGGAACCATTAGATTAGATAGTTTTCCTAGAAGTGAGCATTCTATGTGGATCAGTAGGGAGATGGATGAGTTTATATTTACCCTATATTACAAAGAGGGGACACTTTTGTGGATAGAGCATGAGATCCTTCCTATGATAAGGGGTCTCTTTATATAAAAATCTATGTGGTGTGTGTTTCCAAGAGCTTCTATATCTTCAGATGGACATCGTGTTAGTAGCAATGTATTTGTCGAGGTCTAACGACCATTCTCGGTACTCGATGAATATTATAAGACCAGTTTTTTAGGGCTCAGACCTCTGAGAGAGATGCGTATAGGGACATACGGGCAAGCATTAGTCCTCTGTGCATTCATACATATGTTCGATTGCTAGAGAGAACCTTTTTGGTTTAAAAATTTGTGGATGAGTAGATACAACCAATGAATGTCAATAGTTTGAAAGAAAGAAACCAACGTCAGTATCTGAGACATGGATGTGTAAAATGTTTCAGGAAGAGTAAGTGATAGAAATACATGAATATGTAGTGCAATAGACATGGAAGTGGAGCTAGGAGAGCAGCATTAGGTAGTATACATTTCAACATGTTACAGTCGGCACCCCAATGTGGTACTCACAAGGCTCAGGGAACAGTAGGACAAGGGAAGGGTAGTATATGCATTTTGTCAAGGAGTGGGTCCCAAGGGCTCCAATAATGATTCGAGGTATGGTCTATGTCTACTACTACTTGTTTTAATTAATAGACCTAGGTACTAATCATTCCTTCTTGTCATGATTCTTGATCAAGACCTATAGTTTCTGGTAAAATCATTGAATTGACTCATACATTTGGAGATACCTATGAAAGGAGACTCGATAATCACATTTATGCCAACAATGTGATCTGACCCATGAGGTGAGAGTTTCAGTTGGAACCTCTTAGTGGTAGTGTCGAGGCCTTATGACATTAGTTTGGGTCTGAAATGTTTATCCACAGTTCATTCATTGATTGGATATTTTAGGGAAAAATTGATTTGGTATATAAAATTCGTTGGGAAGATGTTTTCTTTGGTCATTTAAATAAATAATACCTTGGAAGCATCGGATAAACTCATCCATAAGAGGGTGCAGTCAATCACTCTTGAGTCGGCCAGCTTTACCCTCTTTGTAGTAGGAGTTTTGAATTTTTAATTCCCAATAGTAATGGTAGAGTGCATAAGCATCATTTATAATGATGTTTCCATGATTATCTCCCCACAAGTTTAGGTAATTCTATATTGTCTTGTACATAAGGACAACACAGATATCTAAAAATGCATGTTAGATGGCTCCTACCGAGCTCCAAGAGCTGAGAGTATAATTGGAAGAGTTGCAGATGAAGGGATTACTATTATGTTATGGTTGAGGATATGTGTGATTTATCAGAACATTAACCATGTATCTATAGTGAATAAGTACCCAAAACCAACGTGTCAATGGAACACTAATCAATTAAAAGGGGTAACCTTTTGTGAGGATACAAAGGAGTCCATATGATTTTTGGCAATTGAGATAGCGATGATGGTTGGAGTTTCTCCAAGATTATGAATTTGAAATATTCTACACAACTGGGAAGGGGAAAATGGTGGAAGATGCACTAAGTAAGAGGTTTGGATTACAGTTTCTAAGTGACGAAACATAGCAGCTAGCCATGTTGCAGTTTTACTTCATGGATAATAATGGTGCATCTTACATCCAATATATGACTATCACTCCCCCAATACATCAGTGTACTCGGAAGGAACAACTTGAAGACGTTGACTAGAAGGCATGACATGATTAGATATCCTCAGGACTGTCTTCTGAATGATTTTATGAAGGTGGGGCGCACATCATTTTCTTCATGGGATGCACCATGTTACCAATTATGCTACGAGTGGAGGTATTGAGGGATTTCCACTCATCCCATTTTGTGGTACATACAAGAGTGGAAAATATTTACCAAGACCTTTGGCATCAGTACTGGTGGGTAGAGATAATTAAAGTAGTTGCAAAGTACTTATCACGATTCCTCATTTGTATAGAAGTGAAGGATGAGCATCAAGTTCACGCATGCTTAACATAGCCACATGAGGTTCCAGAGTGGAAGTGGTATGGTATCTTAATAGACATCATTCCAGGGATACCACGTACATCCAGGGGAAAAGATTCCATCTTGGTGATCATTGATAGACTCACCATGTCAGCCCACTTCTTACCCATCCGAGAGTAGGGATCAGTTGAGGTATTTGGAAGACTCTACGTATAAAAGATTTATGAATTCACAGGGTGCCATCGACGATCGTCTCATATCGCGACACATGTTTTATATCCCGGTTGTGGAAGAGATATTAGGAGGTGTTCCAGACTCACCTATGCTTGAGCACCACCTTCCATCCTCAAATAGATGGTCAAATGGATCATACCATACAGACACATGACAGAATTCTTCGTGCTTGTGCCTAATATTTTGGTCGTTGTTGGGAGGACCACATTCCACTGGTGGAGTTCTCTTACAACAATAGCTATATCCCCACCATCGTTATGGCTCCGTTTGAGGACATTTATGGGCGACAATGCAGATCAACTCTATAATGGACAGACATAGGGGTGTCAGCACTTATGGGTCCGAAGTTGGTTTGGGCTACCACTAAAATGGTTCAGATCATCTAAGGGAAAATGAAGACTGAACAGATTTGGAATGAGTCTTATTCCAATAGTATATCAAGACCCTTGGAGTTTGAGGAGGGATATTAAGTCTTCATATGGGTCTCACCCCGACGAGGATTATAGAAAATTGGTCGGGGCGACAAGCTATCTCCAAGGTTCACCGGACCATTCCAAATTCTCAATAGAGTTGGTGAGGTGGAGTACCCTCAAGCTTATACCCCATAGATGAACCATATGCATAATGTTTCCCATCTGTCAATTATGAGGAGATGTGTGTGTGATCCAACACACATCATCTACTAGGGTGAGTTCGATATTAATGAATGTGAAGTTTTTACAGAGTTCCTGTCGGAGATAGAGGGTTGATAAGAGCTAGTTTTTCACGGATGGTCGAACCCTCCGGTGTGTGTTTGGTGTCAAAAGAATAATGTAGTAGAAGGAACATGGAATCTGGATGCTCAAATTAATGCTCACTACCCTCATTGGTTTGATTTTCAATTATTTTGGCTTCCAAAAACATTAATCTCTAGGGTGGGGAGAATGTAATGTCCCATAAATTCCAGATAGTTTTGTTTAATTATATGGAATTATTGTAAGACTAAAAAATTTGACGGTACATGATTTTGAGGCCCGGATTGCCCTTAATGATCCATCGAAAATTGTTATGCTTTAAATAGAACTTTTGAGTAGTTCTGCTGAAAAAGTGTGATAACTATTAAACGGCTGCCCGAATCAAAAATTTGAGGGCACAGTTGAGTTTTGGATGGATATTTTACTCTAGGTGTGACTTATGGTTAGTTGGATAGGCCTCTAATTAAAAAACCAAAAAATTCCATCACTGTTAATAAAATTATAAAATGAAATTATTTTATTTTTCAAATACATATTACATACAAACAATGACTAAGATTAAAAATATGATACCACCACTGAGATCATGATGGTATGATTTATTTATGAATGACCTCACATTGGCCAGTGTGGGATACCAATTGAAGTTAGTTTTTCACGATAAATAAATAATTAATAACAATTATTTTTTTTGTTTAACTTTATAACATCTAAACTGTAACTTAGATTAAAAATATGAGAGTAACATTGAGTTCGTAGAGGTGTTTACCCTTGGGAGAAGCCCATACTCGATTGGCATGGGTCGAGGGTGACTCTAAATAATTTTTGAACTCTTATAACATAAGTTCAATAAACGTGATAGTGGCGATATCTATATTTTGATCTGGTGCATGGTTCAAAAATCTGAGGGCAGCGTCGAATTTTTAGAACCAGGATTATCTTAAGAGAAACATAACTTTTAATGGAAAGGGTCAGACAAAAATTATTATTTTTTGAATTTAAAAAAATAATAAAATAATTGTAGGTTGTTTTATTTTTCAATTTGAAACCATTGGAAAAATGGTGGCGGCTCCGCTGTGAAATGTAAGACCATAAATGGAATGAACATTAAGTTCTATAACCAAACCATTGGGAGTTCCTAAAATAATGTGTAACTGAACCATTGAGTGAATTAAATAGGTAACTTAATTATACTAATTAATGAATGTCATTAATTGTGCGGTGTGTTGATCCTATCATCCCATCAATTTAATGTGAGATTGGACATGGGTTTTGGGAGAGCTACGAGAGAAAGCTCAGGTGAAGCACAAATGACTTTCCAATCCGATGAATAATGTGATCGAGCGACAGATGTTTGGGGAATCTACTTGAAATTCCAAGTGCTGATGAACACCTTCGGACATGTACACTCCCTCCCCTTCTGTAGCACCTTCCAACGAAAACATGGTAGGGGATTTTGTGCTTAACTCATCCCTTTTACCTTGGTCATGAATATTATGAAGAACACAGATCAATTGTCCAATGGTTTGTCCTATGTTTCCTTATTTAATGAGGGAGTATGATGTAGGGTTTTATTTATCAGAGTTTTATAATTAAATGACCCTTCTGTTGTTATAATGATAACATGGAGGGCACTAGCCAAACGAACAAGGCCCGGACACTCCGTTGCTATCGGTCTTGATACATTCATCATGGGAAAATGATCAACTTAGCGGAAATGTGGAACCGTGGGCCACACATCATAAGTATCATATTGGAAGGCCTCTAGGTAGAGGAAAGAACAAAATCGAACCACCATAGCTTCACATGTGTCCTGCTAAAGTTTCACCAGCGTCACGACACTGATAACCATGGAAGGTGGTGGCCGGCGGCCCCCAAAGTCGCTATGGTGGACAAGAGGGCAGCTGGCCTTTGTTGTCTATGAGGGAGTCGAGCAGTGCACAATGACAGAACTCCTCATAGGAAGGCGACATCTTTGTTCCATGATGGAGGGTGGACTCGTGGTCCGCTTGTCCCATACGGGAATGATTCTATGGGAGAGAACAACAGAAGCGGTGCCAACCCGTGCAACTACTTTGAAGGCCCGAAGGGATTCAGCTGTTTGGAAGAGGTGAATACCTTCATGATTAGCCGAGTGGTTCCATGGCCTGATGGGCCGCACCTATTTGGGTGGACCAGATCGCACCCCTGGCCTAGCAGAAAGGACCTGGCCTAGTTGAACAGAGCTGAGCCCACCCCCTTTGATCTATGCCCAACCGGCTGGGTTGAATCTGTCCCACCAGGCCAGACTGGACCCGTACCCTTCTCAGCCCAGTTATGCTTAACTGGGCATTTCTATTAAACCAAACGTCTATTTGACTAGTTGTCTACAGTGATGGAACCCTTAGGACGAGACATTTTTTAGATACTCTGCTTGAGTTTTGGATAATGTTGGAGTTTGACGGGGTTGGATCATACCCAAATCCAACTGTGCCCTCCGCACTAAAATTCCTATAACATAAAGACCAGGCATCAGGTTGACACACTGTTTATTGTGTTGGAACCCTTATGACATTGAGATTCATTGGGTTACTTCATCGTGGGAACTTGTTCTACATAATATATGCTTGATGTCTTGAGAAGAGGATTCTCTCTGAATCAAGAGTGCTTTGTGTGGGAATCCAGTGGTTTTCTGAGTGGTGGATATTAGAGGAATATCTAGTAGAGGTTAGTAGCTAGCGATTCATTTGGTATAGAATAGAGAGGTCTCGTGTGGTTCCACACCTAGTGATCTTATGTGGGTTAGCACTTAATGATCTGGGGTGGGTCAGCACCATGCAATTCTATGTGGGTTAGAGCCTACCGATCCTTTGTTGTTCTACTCCAATCCTGTGTGGTTCAACACTTAGCATTCTGACGTGGGTCTATACATACTGATCCTGTGTGAGTTAGATCCTATATGGTCAGTGGGGGTTAACTCCTATCAATCATGGGTGAGTTAGATCCTTTGTGGTTTAGTGGTGGTTAGTACCTACCGATCCTATGTGGGTGATCAGCGATTTATGTTGACATTATAATATGATCTATCTTTACAAGTGATCATATGTAATTCTTAACTTATGTTATACTGGGTGTGATATATATTTTTATTTGTGATTTGTGATTGATATCACGCTTTTTGGTTATTCATTTGAGGAATTCTGAGAGTCCTTCAAGGGTCTCGGGGTACCTACTAATTATTGTTATAATCACCCCTGCACGGGCTTCACCCGCACCTTATTATGTCTTGTATATATGACATAAATCTTTGATTGAGTCTTGAGGAGGACAGAAATGACGATGCACAAGGGCGATTAATCGATGGTGCATGGAGGTGACCTGTTGACATGGAGAGTTGCGGTGACAAGGTGAACCTACCATTAAGTTAGTATCCTTGAAATATGACATCATGAGAAGTTTTCCCTTTTGTTGTACATCCATTTCTGATGGGCTTATATTCTGGCCCCACACTTTCATTACATTTTTTACACTCAGCTGTGGTTTTTAGTTCTGGTTTTACTTTTCATCTTTAATTGTGTTATATTTGCGTACAGTGTTCCTTAGTTTTGTGTGTACAGGTTATGAGGCAATGCCTCCCCATTTTTGTGATATGCCATTCTAGTGCTAGTCATCGTCCCCTAGCCTATGGAAGGTGGGATTTGGGTAATGACAACATGAGCCCTGGGTGTAACACCCCTAGTAAATAAAGAATATGACATTTTTATATTTATCTATATTTGTGAATAAAATATTAATATTACTTTAAAGGGGAATCTATGCTCGGTGGCGTACCCAATACGCAACAATGAGTTTCTTGGGAATCTTACGTTGCAATCTAATAATAAAATAATATTATTTGAAATGGTAGTTAACGCCTAGCCGTTGTAATGGCGGGAAATAACAAAACTAACTAGAAAATGATCATATATGTTTTTCAAATATTTTTACTCTTTACAATAAATGTTAGAGGATTAAAAATGTGAATGAATCCAATTTTTAAGCATAAACATTCTAATATTCTTTAAAAGGTCGATTAACCGTCTTTCGATGGAGAACCTCTTTTAAATCCACTTTTTAACAATTTTATGTGTTATATTTGACAAAATAAAATTCTTCTTTATAATCGTGACATCAAAATTTACTTTGTGTAAATTTATGGTATTTCTCCGATAAAGTTCATTTTATAATGAATAGTAAAAAATATTGTATTTTAATTCAAAACCACTTTTTAATCTAATTTATTTATATGATTAGATTATATTTTGAATTGATTTTAATGTTCAATTAGAATATATTTTTACCATTTAATACAATTGTGCTCATTGGAATTAATTTTACATTGAAATCGGACTTAAACTAGTGTCAATCTTTTGATGCTTATTGTTTCATAAAAACACGCTATTTGCTCTGACAATGGGAATTAATTAATAAATTAATTAATGTAACTTATATGTTTTGAATTTTTTAAAATATAATTCATTTTTGAATTTGGAATATCAAATATATCTTAGTGTGAAGTTTTGGTATTTTTCTGAAAAACTTCAATTATTGATGAATAGTGAAACCACTAAGTGGAACTTATAAAAACTGATTTTCTGTTTAAATGAAAATTTACCACCTCTGTGTTTTGAATTTCAAAAATCCAACATACATTGTTTTCATTAAGAATTAAAATGTGGTTAAATGGAATTAATATAAATTTTTTGTGAATAGTAACTTTTAAGTTTTTAATCGTGATTAGAGGTAATTAGTGTAGTTTAAGGTAAAAATATTGTTTTAATAATATGAGATGAGCTTGACACATGTCCTACCCTTATTGGATGTTTCATGGCCGACCATGAAAATCCATGGGTCAACTTGGGGACCCCATGGAGCCACTTTGGTTGGGAATTGACATAAATAACTTTTTATTTAATGTAAAATTAAAATGACACAAACATGAGTTGTTCTACTAAAATAATTTTTACAATGGGTTATACAAGTCATATTTTTTACTATAAATAGTCATTGGAAATATAAAAAGATTTCCTACCTCATGATAGTTTTTCTATAATATTTAGACATTATAAAAATAAAATTATTTTTGACATCATAATGATGCAGCGATTACCTCATTAACAAAGGATTTAAATAAAATGAAAAGATAATGTAAAATCTATGACCTACACATGTCCAAAACCTATTGTATAGGTGGATTTAAAAACCATATCACCTTATCCTTGAATTATATCAATGTGGGAACTTTTGAATCCGAAACTCATTTTCAAATAATGTAACATTTCCTTACTTTCCAAGAGTGTCCTCCTCTCCACTTATAAAAGGCCCCCACCTCTACCTCCTTACCCACACTTCCAAAGCCTTTGGCTCGGCCAAAACATGCCCATTTTGTCTCTACACATCCCTCTCTTACTCCAACAAGCCTCACATTGGGCAGAAGTCTTCCCAAGGAAGCCTTTGAGCTCAAATAAAAAATAGTTATCCGATTTTAAGGTAATGTCTTCACTTGTGTTCTTTTGTTTTATTTTGCATATAAACCCCCTAAACTCTTTTTATTCATTTCTTTTGTAACACCAAAAGTATATTCAATATACTAGGATGTTGTTATAAGAATCATTATAGCTACACTTACACACACCTACATCAAATATTTAAAGAACATACTGTTTCTGTGGATGGCGAATTTATGCCTCACGAAACGATGATTGTTCAATACTCATATAAAACCTTAAAATATGTCCATTAAGATGTCACTATATTTATATATGATATATAATATGTTTCTATTTCTGTATTTTTCTTTTTTGGCATACATTTATGGTTTCCATTGTGGGTATACACGATAATTTCATTTTAGGAAGTGTGGACTACCGCCCCCTCAAAGTGATTTGATTCGTTAATGCCATATGTGGGATGTATAAAGGATGTATTTAAAGTTATTATATATGATTTATGTTACATATAAATGATTAATATAATTCTATAATTAAAATATACATACCTCTCATTTGGTTTTAATTCCATTAATATGACATAGAAATGAAAGTAGCGTTCATGCGTACGTACGGCTTACCGTCTCCATGAACGGTGCATTTCATTTATTACATCTAAATGATTATGTAATATTATAAATACAGGTATATTATGGATATATATGATATATATGATATCCAAATCATTAATATCATTTTGTATATAATGAACCTTGTACCACACGAACAACATGTAGTTGTAAGAAGTCCACTTTCGACTTAAGAACCAAATATCGACAAAACAAGCATTATTAACATAAATGATTACATAATGTTTATAACATGGAAATAAGTGATATAAAAGGAATAATTAACTTGAAAAAGTTTCTTAATAAAGTGGAAATTAACTCAAGATTATTATTCAGGACGTTAAAGAACGATCAAGTCAAGTCGGACCCGAGGCAAGGGATCCTACTCATCTCTTTCTTTTTAAGTACACTCTTTTATGTCATTCCTTTTAAGATCATAGTTCTTGTGATTGGGATGTTATTTTATATTACTCTTAATGTAATTTTTATGTTCATATGATGATAGACCCTATTCTCTCTCATCAATCCATTTTGGAAGTTTGGAGTGGCGCCGTTAGGCTGCCAAATTTTCTTATGAGATCTAACCTCTCTCTTTCTTTTTAAGTACTCTCCTTTATGTCACTTGTTTTAAGCTCTTATTTGTTATGTTGGGGGATGTTATTTTATATTCCTGTTTCTATAAATTTTATTTTAATAGGATGAGAGACCCTATTTTATCTCATCAATCCAATTTTGGAAGTTTTAAGTGGCGCCGTTAGGCTGCCGAGTTTTCATAAGGGATTTTTCATCTCACTTTCATTCCCATGAGATTTGTGCTAAATTTTCCACAATTTCCTTTGATTGGTGTATGTACTACCCATTATTTTACTCATTGTGTAATATAAATTCATTTATGAGTATTTACATCAATGTTGTATTGTCCTTCTTTCACGGGGTGTATGTTTCGAAAGATACCCATGTCGGTAAGGGAACCTTTCACCCTCCACTTTTTAAAAGACTTCTTTTGTTATGTCTTTTAATTCACATAAAATTATTTTGGGATATGTACTTCTATATCTTTAGTGATTTTAATTTTCTGTCCAAGTGATGAGATACCCTTTTTATCTCTAATCAACTCATTTTCTGAATTTTGTAGTGACGCCGTTAGGCTGTCAAATTTTTGCAAGGGATCTTCTTAACCCAATTTTGATTCCATGGGATAAGATTGTAATCCTTGAATATGTCGTTCTATGAATATGTGTGAGTATCCTTTGATTGTTTTACACTTAATATCCACTTATATTTGGTGTGTTAGTTTTTCACACATAATTATGTAATTGATTTATCCTTAATCCATGGATACCGTCTATGTATGGGACATCATCTCAATCTCCTTTCATTGAGGCATATTTTGTTTTATACACAACCTTATTTTATATGGGGTATAAACCCATTTGTCTTTTATATTTATCCAAAAGCAATATTTTTTATACAAAGCATTTTACTAAACGACAAAAGGGATTGTTTTTGTCGTACGTATGTGGCGACAACGACTTCACCACCGCCATGACCATTATTTCAGCTTCGGCTTCCTCTACATGCCATAAAATTTTATTAAAAGAAAAATTAATCCCATGTTTTAATTTTCTTTTATTTCGGTTTTGAAAATGGTTTTCATAATGTTTTTATATCAACGTGTTGTATTGATATCTTGTGATTGAAAACTGGAAATGTTATGTTTCCTTTATTCATGTTTCGTGTGATACGATTATGTTATGGTTCTTGGGCATTATTATGAAGACGGGTGGTTCCGTGATAAACTAAGGGTGGGTGAGCCCGATATAGCTCTTTAATGCATTAGGTAACGCGAAGGGGTTAAACGTTAAGGTTTCTCCAAATAGATTTAGGAAATATACTGTGATGGGTATTCCAAATGTAACCAAGAGGGTTACTTCCTACGTAAGAATGTTATGAATGCCTCAAGTTACCTTTATGTCTTATGATTTCAATGATTTATTCCTGATTTTATGAGGTATGTTAAAGTGCTTATGTTTAATGGGTAAAGTATGATTTCATTCTTATGTATACATGTACTCATGTTTCCTTTCCATGTTATTATATCCCATACTGAGCTTTTTATGCTCATCCCATGTTTTTGAAATGTTTTTCATAGGTCAGGGGAAGGGTACATGATATGATGATAGTTTCAAGGAAGTGTCAAGAAGGAATCCATGTTTTATTTTAAATATGATTCCGTTGATGGGAAAAATGAATACTATCTTTTATGTAACCAAATTGTTTAAATGTGGAATGTAATGCAAGTTTTATGATCTAATTCTCTAAAACTCTAAACCTGAAAAGATCATCATTGTGTAATCTTGTAATAACTCAAGATTAAGTAAGGTTTAAGGATGTGGCCTTATACCGGGGGATGGGTCGTGATATGAAATAATCACATGGAATAAACCAAAGAATTATTTCAAGATAAAAAATATTTCTAGGATTAACATGTTATTATAATAAATTTGATTAATATTTATCAATTATTTCAGCTCTCATGGATACTCTAATGAGAAAAGGTGTTAAATTAAAATTAATTGATTAAAAGTAGATATTATTTTTTGAGATTAAATATTCTTACCCCCCATTACCCACGCTAAAATTTATATAAATAAATCAGTTTATATGTGGTATATTTTGATGGATCTTGATATATTCTAGTTTTTATTAAAATGAAAGAAGATCATGTTGTGGAATATGGTTCATTAATGTTTTGAATTTATAAGAATAATAATATTATGAATGACATTTAATTAGTTTTATTTATCATTACATTAAGTCATGTAATTAATATTTTTTAGAGTAATTTTCACAGTCCTCGCTGTTCATAATGACTCTAAATATACCCACTCAATGATAGAATTTATCTTGAGGAAATTGAGATTGATAGAGTTTCTATACATTTTAGCATCATCTTAGTGTACACAAATTGGAAAGAAAATTTTGAGGATGATGATTTGTGTTGAGAGATGTAGAAAGTAAACATAAATAAGGCTTATGAACACTTTCAATTGATGTGTTTAATTTCTCAAATGCATATGTACTATACCAAGTAAAATGAGAATGATGTTTTCTTCCTGTTAAAACATTTTCCAATAATTAATGGATATTAATATAGAATATTAAATATCATATTCCAATTTTACCCACATTAGTTTCAAACTAAATATATGGGAGAAATATGATGTAGGGATAAATGATGTAATCATATTGATACAATTTCATAACATGATTGTATCCCCTATGTATTATTACTAACCCTTACATTTGTGTATAACCATTTGAAATGTTCCATTCATTTTTGTATTCAGAAAATGTATAGGATAATGAAATACCATTTTATTTATACGAGTATAAAATGAATGATTGAAAATGTTGTTATGGAATATTTACATATTATTATGTAAAGACTAATAATCAACATATCGATGTTATTATACAATCTATACAAATACCTATATTTAATTGGGAACATATTTATATGTACATTGTCACTGGTTTACTGAGGATTATTTTGATATATGATTCTATTTCTATGATTTGGGATCAACATACCAATTCATTACACTTCCTCCAAATCAAAGAGACTAACACAATTAATGAATTATCAATGTCATATATTATATTAGTGAATCATCATACATTTCAACATTTTTATCATCCCTGATTGATATCCTTGATTCACATATTGATTCGGGAAATCTATGTAAATCGTCACTCTGATTGAAATTATCTATTAGAAAAACATACTAACCTCATAAGGATGGATATCAAGAATTTATATTGTAAAAATTGGATGAAATTCTCTTAGATTATTTTATGGAAATTATTATATAATAGTAGGATCATATCAATTTGTGGGAATTATACTATAATAAAACCTACAAACAAAGATATATATGGCCTCATTTGAAGAAATTCAAGACCATCCTCACCATTCTCCTTGATATATGGTGAAAATAGAAGAATACTCATAGATATTACTGAGTCATATCCATGAGAAAATGGTAAAGATCCAAATGATTCATAAGTTGATGTCCATGACTAAGAGACAATAAAAATAATATAATGAACATCATCACCAACAATTGTTTTTAAATGCGAGTGATCATATATTCATGAATGTTTTCTAATAGTTTTTACCAACTCTTAGTATGTTAAAGGATGTTATCCCCATCATATATATTACATTTTTAAATTTTTGAACAAATTTTAATTTTTTGTATTCACTCTTCATATTTAGTGTTGTGCATATTGTGTTTTACATCTATCAACTAAAACAGTATCAACTAGATCTATGCCAATTGATAATTTGGGATGAATTTTCTCTAGAAGCAGATTATATTCATAATCAGATAAATCATTTTATTTTAGATAGATATTAGATGTTTGTATAAGAAAAAATTAATATCTTTACTATATATACTATGGTAGAATATTAATGTTAAACAAGACACATGGGAATGAGGGATGTCTATGTGGTATTTATGGAAAAACATATTATATAATTATATGGATGATTAACTAAATGTTGAGGAGGAATTTAAGAACCTATTTTAATGTATTCCACTATTTTATATATTATATAATTTAATAGATTTATTTTACTATGACATATGATGTTTTTGTAATATATTTGAATCTATAAAATTTGTATGATATTAGTTGGGTCATTAAAATTCAGGATCATGTGTCTACGATACCGTGAATGGTGATTCTTAGTCACTAGGTGGGAAAAATAATGATCTTAATCATGATTCTTATAAATCTAAAAAAGATAGATGGTTTTCCTTTCTATCACAAATTTGTCAAACTAGGAGTCATAAACATTTTTTGGAAACTAATTTGTACTATTTTTTTAAAACCCCATACAACCCATTAACACCTCATTAAAACACTGATGACCTAGGTTCTTGATTTCTAGGGTTCCCTTACGTGATTTTATATGATCAATGACATATGGACTCCAATTACAATGATTCATTGTTTGTTTTATTATGAAAATCAATTATTAAGACCATATTCATCATTATCATATTGAGTATCCTTTGATTTTTTAATAGATACCATTGATTCAAGTTGTAATATTATGTATTTTTGGATTAAATGATTATTTTTTTGGGTTTCATTGAGGATTTATTGTTGAAAAAATTGATGAGGTTAGATAACTGGGATCAAATTAAAAAAATTGTGTAAAAAACCCCATGGATGGTTGTTTTCTCTTTTTTAATGTTTATTGAAATATAAATAAACCTAAGATTTATTAAAAAAATATACTTTATTCAAATAATTTTAAACTATTAATAATATAATGGATTTTGTATTACTAGTTGGTTACATAATTTTTGGAAGGTTGTGTGCCCCCAAACATGTTTGAAAATATGATGAAATGATTTTTCAAAGAAAAATGGATTACAATATGTATTCATGGAATATCTATTTTTTGTGTGATCATGTGTAGGAGAAATATAATTGTCTAAAATAGCTCTATAATGTAGAGGAACATGTAAGGAATTTGGGTATAATGAACCACCATCAAACTGGCCACTAAAGAATGTCTTATTAAATGGATTACTCGCCACTAATGAGCAAAGGGATGTCCATGTATTTCTTGTATATGTGTGAGAGTGTGAAAACATGGTTGGGTTATTCAAAATTTAATTTTGTATTCATTTATCCAACATTAAATGAAGATATATATTTAGTAATTCATGATTTGTAAAACCATTTTGTGAAATTTTTTTAACTGTGTTGAAGCCTCTTTATTTTATTTTTATATTCTTCATGTCAATTTTATAATATTTTGAGATTAAAATTTCCTAATCTAGTATGTGGGGAAATTACATTTGGGATTTCATACTATGTATGAGTACTCATCCATTGAATAATCACTTTTGTGTGTATTAAGATACTTTTTTCCAATCATATGAGAATAGGGAAGTTTCTCACATATATAGTAGTTATATATGATTTAATTGTCAAATGTTATGGAGATGGTTCTTTTTGAGTGGTTCACAACTTGTCCGGGAGTGGTTCCTCCTTGGTTCAAGTGTCATTTACTATGTTGGTTTCTTAGTGTTAATTTATTACACTACTCTCTTATTACAATAATTTATGTATTTGATAATTTATTTACCATTTTTTTGACTTTTGAATGAATAATTTTTACAAAAATACATTGTTTTACTAATTTCATCATCATCTGGTCATGTTTTTACATCTTCACAAATAGGTTAAATCTAACCCCTAAAAAACATTGTGTTTATACCATTGTAATTTTTTACCCACCTTTTGTTTCCATGGGATTCCACCAAAATATGGAATATCCTATGACCTAAAACAAGATAATGGGTTGGCAGAGGATTTTTAAATGTATATTATACCTTGGTTCATATAGATATTACATAACATTGGGGATCTTTCCTTTGAAAATTATAGTTATACAATAGAAATCTTTGTTCTTATGAAATGAATGACCACAAAAATATTAATGTGAAGACAAGTTTTTTTATTGGAAGAAATATAATAATAAATGAATCAAATATATAGATAAAAAAATTAACATGAAATAGGATCTTAATCATGTAAAAAATGATATAATTTTATTATTCATTTGGTTAATTAATGTATTGGCTGAGTCCCGACTCGATGTAAGGGGATTTAAAAATCAATTTACCTTGATTGAGTTATATCCCTCTTTCATTGTTATTGTTAATATATATTTATTTGGATAAAAAGATATTATATTTTTATGATTTACTTCAACATGTTTTATTTTGACATTTATTTATATTAAATTTTTTTTTATAGATTCATACATCAAATTTTACAATATTTATATGGATTTATATTCCAATATCTATTTTTTTAAACTTTTTAAGCCTATGTAGTGATTTGTGTGAATTTTATGTTATTTATCCCTAATACCCCAACATATTTTTTATCTGCTAGTTTTTTTAGTTCTTTACATTTATTCATACAAATTCACATACCCTTGTGCTCACAAATTAATTGAAACATTTTCTATATGTAGATCCAATATTATCTCATATTTTTGGAGTTGAATAATTTTATTCTCTTTACATATCTTTTATATTGTTTTTAAATGTTTTTTTATATTCAAAAAGTAATTTTAAGGATATTTTCAACTAAATATTACATTCTATAGAAAAATTTATGTAATATGTTTATTGTTTTCTATAATGGTCATTTTTTAATGTCTTCACAGATGTATTATAGAACTGTTCTTTTTAACTATTTCTCAATGTAAATTTTTTTCCAATTTCTTATAATGTTTTTAATGACTCATAACTTAAAAGTGGTATTTTTTTATAAATATAATCATATTCCTCATTTTGTAAAAATATTTACTTTCAATTAATTTTATGAAAATTGGTGAATATTTCATCATATTTTATTAAGAGAGTTTTTTAAAATTTTATAAAAGGGTTATTAATCTATTTCAAAATCCCTTATTATACTTGTGATTAATAATTAAGATTCACTAACGATCCCATACAATACATTTCTATGGATGTATTATGATCATATTTTATGTAAAATTTCTTGAAACCTAAACATTTCCATATTTAAATAATCTTTTGGATATAAATTTTTTCATTTTTATGTGGAACACATATATGTTGTTATTTGAAATTACATATGATGAAGGGTGATAATGAAAAGTTTTTATATTTATTGTATATGTATGTAATAACACTATGTATACATTATGTTTCAATTTAGATGATTATTTATTATCTAATTATGATGAATATATATATAAATATATATTCATTCCCTTCCTATGATAAACTCGTTTGAATTATTTAGTGAAGTTTATGAACTTTAATTATATATCCTCTTAGTTTAGTGTTGGATATCATGATACATACATGTTTTTTATTTGGTGTATGTCTGCACATTTATCTTTAACATCTTGGAATGAGGATACTATTTTTTAAATTAAATATTAGAAATTATGCATTCCCTCATAATCAAATGAAAATTAATTACCATGTTAATAATTAATTTTTTCTATTATGTCATGATATATTTATCAATAATATTATTAGATATATATAACTATATGATTATTATTTATTCGTGTTATATTATTCATGACATTTTTATTCCTTGATATCAAATATTCCACACCACCCCTTACAAATCATATAATACCACACCTCTATATCATTTTCATTTTCTTAATGAGCATAGAATATTAATTTTAATGATTCATGTATATAATAGGACAAATAATGAAGTATGAAAATATTCTAGATGAAAAATTTATACTTAGTGGAAATTGTTGATTTTATTTTTAATGAGATTCCTAATTTTTTTAAACTCTAAACGTACAAATATCATGGGTATATAATTGTTTTAATTTTTTATATAACTCATGTAATTGTGGGATGTTTAAATTTATGTTATTATATTATTTTTCATAGAAAGTTATATATAGTATTAATGGTTATTAAGTTATTAATAAACAGTGATTTTATAAGTTTATATACTATAATGTGATAATTTCTTTAAGGTTTTTTATAAATTCCAAATCATAAATACCATTTTGAGTTAATATGTGACATGATTTTTAGTGTATTTGTGATATTTTTGGATACATTCATAGTACATTATGTGTAAAAAAAGTTTAATGACAAGTTATTCCTTAGGATAAATATGTTATTGATTGTGAGAATATATTGAGTTTTTTTAATAATGATATTATATTATTTTGAACATAAACACAAAGTGATACCCAAAACACAATGTTTGTATTTGATTTATTGTTGATGTGTTTGTGGTTATTTACTAGAAATGTTATTTTATTTGATATATTAAATTGAGTAGTATTAATGATATAAGGTAATGAAAATTTAAAGGATGATAAATTGAACAATGATTTTTAGAATCAATTTTACTATACTGTTGGGAACATTACATGGTTTCATATACTATGTTGTTTTATTCCCTGATTGAAGATATTATTTGAGGGATGATTATTTTATAATTTAATTGGAATAATATATAGTTTTATTATTGTTTTTTCATGGATATTAATTTTATTTCATGAAAATATGAATATATATTTTTTAAAAAATAATACGCAATATCTATGTATATATTAAAAATTTAAGACATATAAAAAATATAGTTAAGTTGATTTTTTGAAATAATGTGATCCTAAAGTTTTATAATTTTAGACATTATAATATTTTAGAATTAAGAAATGAGGATTTATAATTTTAAACATGGAATAATATTGGTTTAACTAGCAGTAATTTTTTATGAACATTTTGAAGGAAAAATAATTTCATTGGGTGTTTTCACTACTCATATTCAAAATTTTAGATTTTAGTAAATGTATAGAAAAAATAGTAATAACATGACATAAAATTACTAATATAACAAATAAAACTATCATATATTGGATTTTATAAACTATTAATAGTTTATTTTGTTTCTTTAATCATGAAATGTTTTTCTTTAGCTTTCATATTTGATAATATGATGTGAAGCAGTATTCTCCACTTATCTAAATATAATAAAAATGATAAAATTTTGTTTATAGAATAAATATAAATCATGTATGTATATTTTTCTTAAAATTTATCTTGAAGGATAAATGTTTACTAAAAAATAAAAAAAGTGAAGATAAATATATTGGGCATTGTGTGGAAAACATCACCCAAATATCAAGGTATTCCTTTCAAATCCCATTCTAAGGTGTGTGTCTTATAAAAGTACATAATATGTTAATGAAATATTTATTTTTGAAATAAATTATTTCCAATCATGAAAATAGAAATTAATTTTCTTAATAAAATAAATATATGATATTAGGCTTTTAATATAATATACTCCTTTATATTTGAAAAAAGTTTAAATTGTGAGGAAACAATATTTTTACCACGGGAGAACGTGACAACCCATTTATATTATGCATTATATTATTCTTATGATTTAGTAATATTCTGGAATATGAATCTATATACTTATGTTAAAAATATTTTTTTTATATCAGGTATTAATTTATTTTTTATAATTATATATACAATCATTATATTTTTAAATTTATTATGTTTACTTTATCTTCTATGGGTTGTTTTAAATTAAGATATAATAATATTCTTTGACATAATATATTATTTTTAACTATTTATATAATTATTGAATTATTAGATATGTTATGAATATAAAATAATTTTTAAAATATAAATTTATATTGATATTATTTATTTTTAAAGTATTAGAATGAAATTCAATAAATTTTTGAGGCCTGAATATGAATATTTATTTGAGAAATTATTTTCTAAAACCTGTTTTCTAATATTTAATGTGGTTTAATTCCAAAAGATAGTAAATATTGTTAATTTGTTAAAATAAATTTTAATATATTTTATAATATTGTATAAAATTTCTTATGGTAGTTCTTTTGAATTTTTTAATACAATTTTATGTTTTCCTGAATATTTAAAAAATATCATTTATGAATACCATACCATTTATCACATCATAGTGATAGGAATTTGTAAAAATGTTTTTTCAAATTATTTATTAGATACCTGATAATATGGTGAAAATATTATATAAATATTATTAAATTAATATAAATTAGTTTTTATAAAATGATTAATGTTGGACTCACCTGTTTTGATAATATCAATTATGAATAATTATGTTTTGAGAATCACAAATGATATTTATCGATTAAATGTTTCATTAATATAGTTATTGTTTAAGTTCATAATTTTAAAATATAAATACTGTTTAATATGTTCAAATGATATATCATTCATTCAATAAAATTTGGTTAATTAAATGTTCTTTACTTTGTAATATTTTATTCTAACTTATTTTTTGGATAGATTTCTTAAACAGATAAATAGATACCATGATAGATTGGTCACCGGTATGAAGATGTGCTAGTGATAGAGAAAGGTCACCAATATGTAGATGATCTACCGATATAGAAAGGTCACCAGTATGCAGACAGTTACCGTTACATCTGAGCTACTGATAGAGTAAGTCTATCGGTATGCACAAGTTGACCGATATAGAGTGTCATCTGCTTTTATGAAGTCTACCATTACAAGCACACTGGTATGGGTCAATGGTACATAAGTCAACTGCTACCGATAGCTACTGCTAAAGTATTTCCCTACTAAATATTGTCACTAGTACTTAGAGTTACTGCTAGAAGGATCTATAGTTATAGATACCACCAGACACCTTACATTGTGTCACTTCATTAACTTTTTTTTATTATAAGCCATGGTGATATTTGACCAACTTAATGCACCTGCAATTAATTAATGATAGTTGTTTGAATGTAAGGAACCGTACCTCGTAAAAATCATTCATATTATTGTAGCTCAAGGATTATAAATGGAGAACCTCGACCTACTAGAGAAGATGACTTTAACGCACATATGAAATAAGTTTCTGGATATACACAAAGACAAACATTCATAGAAGAAGAAAGAAGAACGCATTATAAACCTGTAGAACCTGAACATTCAAAGAGACAAGAGCTTCAACGACTACACCTACACTCAAGCTGATCAAGTTTATCAAGATTGACATGGATTTCAAAGAAAAAAATGACTCCATTTTGAAAAAAAACCATGAAGGACTCATAACAAATTCTGATCAAAACAAGGAGTACAGAGTTTCACTGAAAACACATAGAGCATTCTAAACTCATCTAAATTTTTTTAGATCAATTGTGATTCATTTATTTAAATTTTTGAGTAATTTGTGTACTCTATACTTTAAGCACCCACTTTCTCATGTGCTGAACGGGAGGATTTCTAAATCCTCGCTCAATATTTCCCTTACTCTCTTATGTGTCACTATGGATAGTTATAGAGGACCAGTGTGGCCTGGACATGCTATGTGTTGTTGATTAGTTTTCCTATGAATAACTGTGGTAGACGTCTGAGGACCTGGATAGTCTGCGCACTATTGTAAAACCCCGATCTAGGGGGTGGATCATAGTTTATATAAAACTGTTCGAGAGGACTATGTCACTGCATGAGACTAAATATCTTGTCTAATTCTGAGGTGCATTTTTATTTTAATTAAAACTATTTTGAATATTCTGCTGCTAAGTACATTAAATATAAATTTATTGTAAAGTTACTGTGATAGTTAAACTAGCATGTGTTTGTATTTATTATAATGATTAGGTTAGTTTCAAAAGATAATCTAATATTCATATTAGATTAACATATAACTAATCAATCTCTTGAGAACCTAACATAACCATTACTGTATAACATGTTCAATACAGTTTAGCATGTTATTTAAATAGGAGATTTTAATAGAAATATTTTAAATCAGAAATTTTTAATAGGAACTCAATTCACCCCCCTCTTGCGTATTATTCTCTGACCAACATTTGGTATCATAGGGTTGGATAATAGTTTTTTAAAACACACTATTTGTGAAATGTTTTCAACTGTGATTTTAGTTGTATCTTAACAATCTCAAAATTTCTGTTAATTAAAAATTTTCATATCGTTATATATCGTTTTAAATTCTAATTATGGATAACAGATTAGAAGTTACAGCTACCAATAGGCCACAATTATTTATTGGTGTAAATTATTCCCAATGGAAAATAAAAATTAATATTCATTTAGAAAATATGGATTTGACATCTAGTCTGCCATAGAGACTCGGTATAAGATTATAGAAACTATTAGAACTAAGTGGGATACACATACTAATGCGGCTTACAATAATAATTATAATGAAATGAATTCCTTGTATTGTGCATTAGGAGATGAATAATTTAATCAAATATCTTCTTGTAATATTTCTTATAAAAAATGGGATACTCTGGCTAGTTCGAATGAGAGAACAACCAATGTTAAATAAATGAACCTAAACACACACACTATTATGTATGATAATTTTAAAATTAAAATTGATGAATCTATTTCTGTTATGTATATCAGGTTTAATGATATAGTCAATACAATGAGCTCACATGGAAAAGTTGTTTTAGTAATAGAGAAAATCATGAGAATACTTAGATGTCTACAAGTAAGATGCAGAGGGACAACAGTTTCAATAATAGAATCATGTGACATAAGTTCACTACAAGTTAAAGAGCTGATTGGTAATTTTATGATGTCTGAAGAAGAGATGAAGGTAAAAAAAGAATAAGATGATGATCCAAGATAGATATCAGTATCCCCCAAGACCTCTACATAAAAAATCAAGGACAAAGAGAAAATTCAAGCCGCAGGTGATTTCTCATGTATTGAAGAGAGTGCATCTGAAATTGATGCTAAAATGACCAAGATAGGCAGACTATTTAAGAACATTTATAGTAAAAATAATTTTTTCATAACATTCAATTACGAGGGAATGTATGAAAATAAAGGTCATTTGAAGAAGTATTGGAAAAGGACTAATAAAAGTGATGACATAGTCCACTACAAATGCAAGAGGAAAGGACAGGTGAATGCTGACTGTCCGAAGTTAAATTACAGAAAGAAATATGAGTACTAGGACAACAGATGTAAGAAAGCTATAAAATCAACTTTGAGTGCTTTAGAATCCAGTTCAAGTGATTTTGATTCCAATTAGGATGAAAAATCATAAAAACTAATATGTGTTTCATGAAAAACACATCATTGGTAACATTGGTTACTTCTTCATTAAACTCTTATTATTCATGAGATGATTTTGAATATTATTTTGAAAACATGTCTACTGAAGAATTATTTGAATATTGTAACATGCTAGAGGATACCTTCAATGATCTAAAAGAGAAGTATAATGCCTTAAAAACAGCATGCATTAAAAGTAGCACTACCAAATCTACTGTAGAAGTAGAAAAGGAAAACAATTCTCAACTAGTCAAAGAAAATACTGAACTCAAATTGACTAATGTGAAACATATAAAATTCATATATAAGATCACAAATGGAAAGAATACTCTAACTAAAATTCTTGGAAAACAAGTAGGACCAAATTATACTACTAGTTTAGGTTATCAGCCTAGATAGAGAAAAATTACAAAGAATAGATTTATTCCTAAATCTGGATAGTATGCAACTAGTTCTTGTTCTGGAAATTCTTATGTCTCAACAACCTACTCACATTGTTATAGATCAAACAATGTTTATCATTAAAAATATTTTAAATCTATTGATCATATGAAACCCATTAGACAAATCTGGATACCAAAAGTTTTGTTTTCTAACCTGTCTGGACACAAGATAGTCTGGGTACCAAAATAATTTTCAATCTAATATTGTGTTGTAGGAATATTAATTAAAAAGTTACTTTAGGAAGACATTGTACATGGAATGTGGATGTTCAAGACATATATCATGTGACTTTTCATGTTTTAAAAGCTTAGTCATAATTGATGGAGAATATGCAACCTTTGGGGATAACTCTGAAGGAAGGATCATCGATTTAGGCCACCTTGGTAACACTGATTCAATTTTAATTTCTAATGTTTTATTTTTTGATGGACTAAAATACAATCTGTTATGTATTTAATAGTTGTGTGATGATGGTTTCAATGTTATGTTTGAAAATGATTCATGCAATGTATTTAATTCTAAAAATATTTTGGTATTTACTGCATTAAGAAATGAAAAGGTTTTCTCTGTAGATTTGAAATCTTTAGATATGAAAATTATTACCTGTTTAAATGGTTTTCATAAAGAATCTTGGATTTGGAATAGAATATTAAGACACTGTAATATACACTCACCTAGAAAACTGTATAGGTTGAACATCGTTATAGACCTACCGAAACATAAATTCCAAGCTGACAAAGTTTGTAATCCCTGTCAAAATGGAAATTAACATAATGTTTATTTTAAATCACTGAAAGAAGTCTCAACATCTCAACTTATCGAGTTGGTTCACATGTATTTTTTTGGACCATCCAAGGTTTGTAGTTTTAATGGAATGCACTATATCTATGTCATTTTAGATGACTTTTATAGATATAATTGTGTATATTTTCTAGCTCAAAAAAGTGAATCTTCCTCTTACATTATTAAATACTCTAACTCTGTAGAAAACCTTAGTGTACTTAATATTAAAACCTTGAAAAGTTATCATGACCATGACTTTTAAAATCATGAATTTGATTCATACTGCTCGCACAATGGCTACAATCAAATCTTCCTTTCCCGTAGGACAACTCAGCAGATTGGTGTAGTAGAATGAGAATTATAACTCTTCATGAAATTGCCTGAACTACGCTTAATGAATATGATTTACCTGTTTATTTTTGGGATGAAGCAATAAATATAGATAGTTACATTATAAATAGAGTATTGATTAGACTGGTACATAAGAAGACCCCTTATGAATTATGGAATAATAGAAAACCTAAAGTTAGTTATTCTAATTGTTTTGGTTGTAATGTTTTTAATTTTGAACACTAAAGATAATATTGAAAAAATTTCATCTAAAAGTGATGAAGGAGTTTTTATTGGTTATTCATTATCTATAAAATCCTATATAGTTTTTAATAAAAGAACCAAATGTGTGGAAGAATCTGTTCACATCAAATTAGATGAAGCTGATCCACATGAACATAAACCTTCTCTTGAAAATCTTGAAGAATATTTATTTATTATGAACCTTAATGATAAAATCATTGAACCTATTGTAAAGACAACTAGTTCTCAAAATATTTCAGAATCTACTTCTGGTGAACCTGAAACTAGAGAAGAACATGAAATTTCTAGTCCTACATTTACTAGATCAACTAAGATTCTAAAGAATCATCCTTTAGAGGATATTGTAGGTAATATTCATAGAGGGACATAGACTATAGATTCTATAATAGACCAGGTTGAACGTCATTCCTTTCATTCAAAGTCAGAACCTAGAAATACCAATGATGCTATCAACGATGAATTTTGGGTAATGGCTATGCAAGAATAGTTAAATCAATTTGAAAGAAACAGTGTCTAGAAAATAGAATAAATACCTAAGGGCACATTGACCATAGGAACAAAATGGGGTTTTAAAAATAAGGTTGATGAATCTGGAAACATCATTAGAAACAAAGCTATGTTAGTTTCACATTTTTACACTCACAAAGAAGAAATTGATAATGAAGAAAAATTTTCTCTAGTAGCTAGATTAGAAGGCATTAGGATCTTACATACTGATGCAGCTCATCTGAATTTCATGTTATATCAAATGGATGTTAAAAGTGATTTTCTAAAAGGATATATAATAGAACAAGTTTTTGTTGAATAACCACCTGGATTTACAAATATCCATTTTCAAAATCATGTTTTTAAACTTTCTAAAACATTATATGGTCTAATACAAGCTCCAAGAGCATGGTATGATAGACTTATTAATTTTCTTATTTCAAAAGTTTTTACTAAAGGAATTGCTGATCCCGCTCTTTTTATCAAAAAAATTTCCAAGGATGTTTTGATAATACAAATATATGTTGATGATATTATTTTTGGATATTCTAAAAAGTCTTTATGTACTGATTTTTTAATGATTATTCCAAATGAATTTGAAATGATCTTAATGGGAGAACTCAAATATTTTCATGGATTTCAAATTTTTTAAAATAGGGATGGTATTATTCTAAATAAAAGAAAATACAAAAAGGATTTATTAAAACTTTTTGGTTTGGATAGTAATAAGGGAAATGATACACCTATGAGTACCACTTGTAAATTGGATATTGATGATTCTGGGATACCAGTAGATTAAACCAACTATAGAGGTATGATTAGAAGCTTAATTTACCTTACTGCTAGTCGAACTGATATTATGTTTAGTTTATTTATATGTGCATGATATCAAGATAATACAAAATAATCACACTTACATGCTTTAAAAAGTATTTTCAAATACCCTAAACATACTAATAATATAGGTTTATATTACCCTAAAGGAAAATATTTTGATTTAAAATGTTATTCAGATGTTGAATTTGTTGGTTTCAAGTTAAATAGAAAAACAACATCTAGAATGTGTCATTTATTTGGAAAATCCTTAGTGTCATAGTGTAGTAAGAAATAGAATTCAGTTCCATTGTCTACTGCTGAAGGATAATATATAGCTGCTGGAAGTTGTTGTGCATAGATTCTATCGATCAAACACACATTGTTGGACTATAGATATGATTTTATACATGTTTCTATTAATTGTGATATTAGTAGTGCAATAAATATCTCGAAGAACCTTGTATATCACTATAGAACTAGGAACATTGATGTAAGGAACCAATTTCAAGTAGATCACTATCAAAAGAGTGATATAACTCTTGAATTTATATGAACTGGATGGAAAGTAGCTAATATATTTACAAAGCCTTTATGTTTGGATAGATTAATTTACATTAGACATGAATTATGAATGATCAAATACCCACACACCTCCCCGTTAGAAAAACCTCACCATTCGGGAAACCTCACAGTTAGACCAACATCACCTTTAGACAAACCTCACCATTAAACAAACCTCACCGTTAGACACCCCTCACCATTAGACAATCCTCACAGATAGACAAACCTCACCATTAGAAAAACCTCAAAGATATAAACACCTCATCGTTATTGAAACCTCACTCTTACAATACTTCACTTGTACTTTTTACAGTTATAATCCTCCATGGAAGAATGGTTACAGATATATCACGATGTTTTAATTTTTTTGTTTTAAGCTAAGGCACTTTATCATTTTAATGTACATATATATATATATATATATTATGTTTCAATTCCTAAATGATATAAGTTGAGTCTAAATCACATTAAATCCACCATGAACTCCACCCTTCTAAGTCCTCACCTACCCATGCCTCTGAAATCTTGAGAAACCATATGTTTATCTATTTGGAAACTTCCCGAGTTAAGCGACCAATAATTGACGAAGGTAATGAGCCATGTATGAAGTGAAAAAAAATCGGTTCTGGAGCCACTAAAGTACTAGTGGTACTAGTAAAGAGAAGATAACGTCTGATAATCTGCATTTATCGAAGAGGGAAATAGTTATTCAGAAGGAGATTTTTTCTATGTGGCCAATGTCAAGAAACTCTTTGAATTTGAGTATTTTAGAAGAGAAAGGATGGTTAGATTTTTTTTCGAACAACAATGGGCCTTATTACATGAATATGGTTAATGAATTTTATGAGTTTGATAGATTTGAAATGAATGAAGGTGAGAACATGATGATTTCTTTGGTAAATGATAAGGAGATATCTTTTTCATCTACTGAATGGGATGGAAGCCTGAAACTACCTCATGATAGAGATTATGGTTTTTCATCTAAATCAGTACCTACAGATAGTGACCATTTTTTGAGTATGAGTCTCCTTTGCAAGAGTTAAGATGGAATGGATCACCTAGAAATGTGATTTGTGATGAAATGGAAGGAGAAAACATATTTCTATTTAAGTTAATTCAACATGTGATTAGTCCCAGGAGAGGATATTTTGCGACCCTAAAGTTTCAGGATATATATTTGATGTACTTGATTAGGAATGGAGTAAAGGTCAATCTATGTAGATTGTTGATGATTCAGATAAATGATATGACCAGACCAAAATCAATGAAAAATACTTTATTTTTTTCTAAGCTGATTTCCATTAGGATAAAATTCAAAGGAATTTCTGAATATGGGTATGAAACTATTACTGTTAAAGACAATTTTTTCATTACTAAGACTATCTGGAAGTATATGAATGTAAGATATAACCCTTGGAAGATACAATGTGTTAATGATGATGGTAAACTGTGTGATAAATTTAACCAGGTTTACCATCCTTCTAGGCCTACAGATGAAAGGGATCCAGGTCTAGGACCTGATGAAGATTAACCTGTTATAGTGATGATGAGGATTAATAGAAATTAATAGAATAAGGAGGAGATCCTGAAATGCCTCCTATCCCTACACCTTAGAGTATTTATTATGGAGAGGGTAGTCCTCCAGCTACTTTACCCAGAAGACAATATAATTCTGATAGCTCAGATGAGTGTAATTTGAGTTTGAGTCCTGTAATTGGGAGTTCTTCCATGCTTGTAGAGGCTATTTTTGTTGAGATGACAAAACCTACACCTATCCCTGATGATCCACCTATTATTGAAATGGAGATGGAAGTAGATGATTCGTTTGAGGAAGACCTGTCTGTTGAGGCTGCTATTGATGTACATGTACAGGAGAATGCACAAATTGTGGGGTAGCATCTTACCAGACTCGGTACTATATCAATAACTCATGGATTGAAGACTAGGTTGAAGACCTAGGTTTTGTAGTTTTTGGGTCGGACTATACTGATTTTGAAGATGAGACACTCATCAAAAGACCAAATTTTAGTTATAATATCCATTCAATGTCTTTACCTGAGGATTCAGAGAGAAAATCTGACCCAGACCAGTTGAAGTTGGATCTCAAGACCTGTTTTGTGGATGAAATTAGATGAATGGAAACCTCTTTAATATCATCCATTCAATAAATTTTGACTGAATCTATATCTATTATTTTGGATGAAGTCAAGACATGGAAGTGTAGGATCGAAATAGTGATGTAGATTCTCAATATACAAGAGGGGGGGTGAATTGTACACTTTAAAAATTCCTTTGGAACCTTTAAAGTTAGTTACGATTAACTAAGTTTTCCTTAAGAAAAGGAAAGGGATAAGTTTAACAAAGTTAAACTAAGAAAATTCATAACACCTCTAACACCAATTGCAAACTTGGAATGAGATTTTGAAATAGGGTTCCGGAAATATGGTTCCGGAAATTGAAACTTAACAAAAGATTATAATATGAGATTCTACCTTAAAGCATATAGAATCTAAAAGAAACAGAGTACGAGTAAGGAAGTATAAGAAAGTTATACTTTCCTTATAAAACAAAATGCAGCGGAAATAAAAACAAGTAGTAGAAATACTAGTAACAAGATATAAGTCTTTTAACCCAAAGAGAAGGGTATCCAACAACCTTGGATAAAGGTCCCTTGATTTATACTTTCAAGCAAGTCTGTCTTACCCACACCAGGGTAAGTCCTCGATACAATGATCGGAGTCTCTGTCTTGCTATCCTCGCAAGCCCTCAACTTCAAGGTAGTTGGTGACCTCTGTCTTCCTCAGCAAGGAAGCCCTCAAACTTCAAGGTAGTCGGCACCTCTGTCTTCCTATCCCCGGAATCCCTCGAATGTAATCACCAACATTCGGAGTCGCACGAAGCTTTGAGAGTTAATAAGAGCCTCTCTCTCTAGAAATCACTTCAAGCATGTAATCACATGAGTCGAAGATCAGTCAGCCTTTCAGCACTTTAATAGCACCGAGCTCTTTCAAATGAGCTCCTATTCATAGGTAAGGTTGGCTCCTTCTCCAATGGTCATATTTTCCATAAAGATCGGAGGGACCTGTACACGTGTCATTTAGACAATGGTTAGTTTATAACAAAATAGATGACATCGTTTTATAGCAAAACAAGTATAACAGAATGTACGACATCGTTTTAAAATTTAACTCAAAAGTTCAGAATGAAAGATTCGGAGTGAAGGTTCGGAGTGTAATGGAAATAATAAAGAGTAGTCAAATTATAGAAGTGTAAGCAGAATAAATGTTCGGAGTCTGACTAAAATATTTTTCGGAGTCTGAATTAATTCAGAGTGTATAAAAAAAGATAATCAGATTCTGTTTAATAGGTGAATTCGAAATGCGAATTCGGAATGGGAATTCGTCATCAGAATTCGTAATGAGAATTCATCATCAGGATTCGTAATGAGAATTTTTCATCAGAATTCGTAATGAGAATTTTTCATCAGAATTCGTAATGAGAATTCGTCATCAGAATTCGTAATGAGAATTTTTCATCAGAATTCGTAATGAGAATTCTTCATCAGAATTCGTAATGAGAATTCGTCATCAGAATTCGTAATGATAATTCTTCTTCAGAATTCGTAATGAGAATTCATCATCATAATTCTTAATGAGAATTAATCATTAGAATTAGTATTGAGAATTCGTTATTGAACTTCATAAGAATTCATAACCTAAATCTGGAATAGAACTTAGTCAGAGTTCATATCTAGAATTCGAAATGAAACTTTCTTATAGTTCTTATCCAGAATCCGAATCCTAAAACAGAATGATTCATATCAATGTTTCAACGATTCCGAGAAAATAGAAATGAATCCGAATCTCATACTTATGAAAAATATGGATGAAAATAAGATAAGGATAATTTTTCTTATAAAAGAGATTTTTCTTATAAGAGAAATTTTCCTTAAGAAATCAATTTTCCTTAAGAAAGAAATTTTCCTTATAAAAGCAATTTTCCTAAAGGTAAGGTGTTTGTGATTTTTAAAACAAGAAGGAATGGAAAAGTCATAAGGAAAACCTTATTGACTCAACTGGAACAGTCAAGTTTCAAGCTTGGAAGAGGATGTTAAATCTCTAATGATATTAGTTTTCTCTATAGAGTCTTGTATGAATTCTAAATCTCAAGCAGACAAGGGTTTTACATTTGCAAAAAGTGTAGTTAGCCATATGGTATCAGTTTTTGAGGAATTTAAGAATTTCGTGAAGCCTCATGTCAGCACCGATGACCTTGTTATGAAATATCTCAATAGTGGGATGACTAAATATTATAAAGAAATATTAGCTTTTACTATTTCACCTCAGAGTGCTCTGAGGCCTTCATTAGATGTTGATCAGATTAGAGTTGTGATGAGAGAAGAGCTTGGATAGTCTTCCACCAATGGCTCTGTAGACTCTTCTATCTTAACCCTAGTGGTGACTACCACTAGGGGTATAGGGAAAATTGTTCAGGATTTTATAAGGGAGGCCACTGATTCCCAGAAATATGCAAAGGAAAATGTGTATTACTATTTCCAATGGGTCTACACTAAACATCAGGTTAACAATCACTTCAAACTCTAGTATGAAAATTTGAAATTACCTACTATGACTCAAGATTTCAAAGTGAAAGTGAGTATGATTAGGGAGTTGACTCTAGCTTTGAAAAAATTCCTAGAGAACAAGGATGAGTTCATTTCATCTATTGAGAAATAAGGATGGATTATCATGGATTTCAGAAATCTCTTGCTACCCTTTTTGTATGTTAATTCTCAACCAGTGATTGTACCTCCAGATTTACCTACATCTGGCTATCCAACTTCTACATTTTAGATGACCCCACCTCAATCTATCAGATGCCTGACACCAATGATTACTCAGAGGAGTACCCACTATAGGCCATGAATAGTTTCAGTTGCTCAACCTCTAGTGATCATTTCTGGAGTTCCCAAACCATCAACCAAATCTACCTAGCCATATTCTACCTCAGATGCCAAAGGAAATTCCAAAGCGGACATTCAATAAGTAGATTGAGTGGGTCTAGATGAATTTTATAGGGGACATTTTTAACTTGTATATGGTTTTTGTAATCCTTATGTACTATTGACTCCTTAATATATACCTCTTATTCAATCTATTTGTCTCAGTTTATACCTATGATACCTACTTACTTTATTTCCCCATTACATTACAAATTTTTTACCTCTGGTCCATACATGTATTGTCGAATTTTCCTTTGATAAACAACTTTATCACTTTTCTTCTACCTTAGATTTCCCCTTTTTTCTATTCCCTGATACATTCCTTACATCCCTTGTTTTTTCTATTCCCAAAGGGGGGTAATCATTTCCCAAGTGGGAGAAATGATAAAGGGGGAGGATTATTTAATAACAGAGGGAAATATGTTAGTCAAGGATATTAATATTTTATTTCTCTTATAACTCAATTTTCTCTAATACATTCGAACATGAGAATTTATATTTATCTCTAACACAAATATTACATGTGTTGGAAAACACTGATAAATAAGAACAATTTTATTTTAGTCTGAAACATTTGGATTTCCTGCCATAATTTGTGATGATCAAAAAGAGAGAGATTGTTGGACTCACCTATTTTGATAATATCAATTATGATTAATTTTATTTTGATAATACCAAATGATGTATACTGATTAAATTATTCATTACTTTAGTTACTGTTTAAGTGCTTAATTTCAATATATAAATACTATTTAATATGTTCAAATGATATATCATTCATTCCAGAACATTCGGTTAATCAAATGTTCATTTACAATGTAATATTTTATTCTAACATATTCTATGGATATATTGCATAAACAGACAATAAGCTACTGATATAGAAAGGTCACTGATATGAAGATGAGCCACCGATAGTGAATGGTCACCGGTATGCAGATGAGCTACCGATACATGAAGGTCACTAGTATATAAATAGTTACCATTACACCTGAGCTACTGATATAGTAAGTCTACCGGTATGCACAAGTCGACCGATATAGAGTGACAACTGCTATTATGAAGACTACTATTTCAAACTCACCAATATGGGTCACTGGTACATATGTCTACCACTACCAGGAGCTACCAATAAAAAATGTCACCACTACATATAGTCACCGGTACATGGAGATACCGCTAGAAGGGGCTACCACTACATACAACTACCATTACAAAGACCACGAGACACCAGACACTGTTTCACGTCTTTACCTTTGTTTATTGTAAGCAATGATCATATTTGACTAACTTAATGCATCTTCTATTAATTAATCATAGTTGTTGTCATGTCCGGAACCGTACCTCGTAAAAATCATTCCTATTGTTGGTGCACAAGGAATATAAAAATATAACCTCGACCTACTAGAGAATATGTCTTTAACACACATACAAAATAAGTTTCTGGATATACACAAGGACATACATTCATAGAAGAAGAAGGAAGAACACATGCTGAACCTCTATAACCTGAATATTCAATGATTAAAGAGCTTCAACGACTACACCTACACTCTAGCTGATCAAGCTGGACCTGGATGTCAAAGAAAACAAATGAAACCTTTTTTAGAAAAACCAGAGAAGGACTTAGAACAAATTCTGATCAGACCAATGACTCCTTAATTTCATTGAAAAAACATAGATCATTCTAAAATCATCTCTATTTGTTTAGATCTATTGTGTTTTATTTATTTACATTTTTTAGCAATGTGTGTGCTCTGCACATTATGCACCCACTGTATCGTGTGTTGAACTGGTGAATTTCTAATTCATCACTAATACATTCCCCTACACTCTTGTATCCCATTGTGGATAGAGGTAGAGGTCATGTGTGATCTGGACAACAAGTGTGCTGTTAATTTGTTTTCCCACGAAGAATTGTGGTTATGTTTTGAGGACCTGGATAGTCTATTCACTGTTGTAAAACCTCAATCCATGTTACGAATCACAGTTTATATAAAACTATTTGAGAGTAATATGTCTCTGCTTGAGACTGAACCTCTTACGTAAAGCTTTTGTAAATTTTTTTTTAGGTAAAAATATATTAAATATTCTGTTGTTAAGTACTTTAAATATAAATCTAATGCAATGTTACTCTGATAGTTAAACTAGGAAGTGTTTGTATTTATTGTAAACCAGTAGTTTAGTTTCAAAAGTTGATATATTTTTTAGATTATATAAACTGAGAACTAATAAATCTTGTGAGAACCAAACTGAACCTTTACTGTATTACAAATTCACTACAGTTTATCTTGTTATTTAAATTCGGGGATTTTTAAAGGTAAACATTTAAATCATAAATTTTTTATAGTAACTCAATTCACCCCCCTCTTGAGTATTCCACTTCGACCAAAAATTAATATGAAATCATTTATTGGAGATGATGCAATCTGAACATATATTTTTAAAATTAAAATATATATCTCTAAGATAATTTCCCAAAAAGTATAATTCAATGTTAGAACATAATAAATAATTATTATGACTAGTAAAAAAATTTTGAAATATATTGTTGATTTTTGGACTAAAATATCAATATTATTATCTTAATTCATACATGACACATGCAAAAGGTATGACACTTAAAAGAATTAATTATATGAATTTTTATGAGGATATAAATTAGAATAAAGAGTATTATTGATACATTTATATGATAAATGTTATTGACAGTAAAATATATTATTTAATAATTTTTTTTATATTTAATAATATAATTATTATTCAAATTTCATACATTGCATCGATATAACCCGTGTAATAGAAGGAGAAAAATCATTATGATTGGTCTAAAATATTTAAAATAAATATACAGTGACAAAATATGGTGTTTCGTTGTTTTTTTTGGAATTAAAATAATCTCAATAGAACCATTTAAGTGACAAAATTTAAATCACATAGTAATCTGGATTTTTCTAATGAAACATATTATAAATAACGTCGAAAATGACATTAATGATTAATTAAAGTTAAAATTGTTTTATAAAATAAAAAATTGTCATTTCATCTTTATTCAAGTGGAAATGTATAATGTTCTAGAATAAAATTTAATCTCCTTCATTGATAAACCATTCATTTTAATGATACATTATTTATCCATAATGATCAAATAATTTGGAATAGTACATCAAGTCATGCTTATATAATGGAACTCACTCTAACCTTTCAAAACACATCTCATATTCCATCTACACACCATATTCTTCCAAAATTATTCTATAAACATCCATTTATACATTAATAAGTATATGAATTCTCAAAAAATTCTATATCAAAATACATTACACTCAATCCAATAGAGGCAATTTTATAAAAAGTTATGTCTTTCCAAACCACTATGACATTTAGTGTTTATGATTCTTTACATTAACAAAAATTTAAAAATATAACAATTTAATTAAAAGATTTAATTTTTATATCTTTGGAATAATTTATTCTATAAATTATGTGATATTAAATATTACTTTTCATCGATCAGTGTTTTATATTCCAATACTATGTCAAAATAATAGTTTCTAAATCTGTGAAAATTTATTCCAATACTAATTTTACACTTTTCAATAGTATTATTACTATTTTAAAGTGACCATAAAATAATTTATTAATTATATAACAACATTTTATGAAAAAAATATATTATTGATTTCCATGTTAATATAATATTTATATATATATTGATATTTCACTTGTTTTACACTACCTATGTGATCGATGTTGTTTTTTTAAACATAAGTCCTACATTTGTTACCATAGAAATTAATTTTATGTTTTAATATTAAATTTTTAGTGAATTAATTTAATTATTATGAATCAATAATATTTAATTAACCATCATAACATTGAAATTAAAACTAAACAATCATAGATATTCTTAACTATTAAAAGATGGCATATCATGGAAGCTTCAACGAATGGTAAAAATTTTCTAAACTAATGAAATCCCAGGATTCTGTAATTATAATGATTATACACCTTGACACTTATGATGATTATATAATAATTGAAATATTATGTTGTACCATTATAATTATAACACAACCACCATGGTTATTATAAACTAAATGACTTTAAAATTACTAACATGAATAATTCCATCTTAGTAATTGAATGAAATATTTTAAAAAGAAAATAAATTGGAATATAATAATGGAATTTATCTTAAATAAATTTTATGGCATATAAAAAATAAATATAATTTTATTATTCAGGTTTTCTAGGGGGATACAAGGTCTGTAAGTACACACGGTTATTGGGTTCCTTAATAATTTTCTTTTCATTGAGTAATACCCTTTCATTATTAATTATGTTATTATAATTTTATTTAAATTATAATATATGATATTTTTAATTTTCTATTTCCCATTTATTAATTTATATTTATATTTATTTCACATAATCCTTTCCATTATAGATTCATAAATTAAAATTTACATTATTTTAAGGGGGTTTTTTCGATCTTCCATTGAATTTTACATTATTTATGACTACGATTTTATTTTTTTACATTTTTATGTTCTCAATAAATAAATCACCATTTATTTTCTTCTATTATACTAATTTTATGGATAAAATTTCTTTTGCAAATTTCACTTCCCATTTCTTCACAACTCAACTGATTTTTTTACTATAAGTACAACTGAACTTATCTAATAATTTTGGCAACAAATATTTTTCTTCAATGTCTATATTAGCTATATTTTTTTAAAGTTATACATTTTGTATTTATATAATTACATAAGGTCATTTAAACCAATAATAATTGTTTTTACAAAAAAAAAATTAAATATTTTTGATATTTTCCAAATAGAACAACTTTATAATTTCATTACCAAATAGTGAATAGAATATTGAATTTTAAATATTTCCACATAAATACTATTTACCACTATTGAATTTTATTTGATCATATCTTGAAAAAAATTTATGTGATTACAATCATAAATTTTTTTCTTCATGATTAAAAAAAACATTCAAATAAATTTATTAAAAATAAATTATATTTCTTCTTATTTTTAAAATAAATTTTTTAATATACCTCTAAAATTGTTTTTCATCTTTGTTGACATATTTTATTTTTACTTTTCTTAATTGGGTAAATTATCATATTATTCAATCTACATTATTTCTTTAGATAGATTATGGTCCTGTTTTGATAAAATATTTATGAAACCCAATAATTTCTCATGGATCAATTAAAATGTGATTATAAATTTTTTCACACTTATTTGGAACACTTATATATAGTTATTGGATATTATATATTATAATGGGTGAGTTTTGGATGTTATTAAATTTATTTATTGTAAAAATATTGACATTACATTTAGATTCCTTTTCATTACAGATGATTCATTTTGGGGATTGCCGGACATATGTGGTCACATATAATCTAGCATCATACCGGAGTTCGAATCTAGACAGCTTATAATTTTTATGATCCAATAGTTAAATGATAGAATTTTAGTAGTATAAGTGTTGAATCATGTATTGTATCATGGTATAATTTCTTTTGTATCGTTTTTTAAATGTTGGGATTTCTGGTCAATTATCATGGTATTCGGGACTATAAAACTTCAGTCCACCCATTTACACATTTTATCCATTATCTAGTCTTACAACAATGAAATTTAGGAGGAGTGTGGATAATATATGTTTAATGATTCAAAATGATGGTATAATATTGATGTATCTATGATATTGTGACTAGTTATTGGAAAACGTGTATGACTCTGTAGAGAACCCAAAAATTCAATTTTGGCAATCACGTGGTTAGGGAGGTTGTGAGGTGATAGGGAAAGATGATTTTCTTATTGGATGGGTTATTATAGATTGTTATTATGCTATAGGCACATATTCCTTTTGGTATTTGGAATATATTTCAATCCGTTATCACCATTTGTATTTATATTCTTATAATTGATCCATCTCAATCATATTAAATGGTTAGATTTTTATCTTTTATAAAAAAATCTAGTCCTTCAGGGAGGGGGAAATATGATTGATTATAATTAAATATGTTATGTTGACTATGTAATTTAATTATTATTCCTTATTTTTACATGATGAATTCATTATAATTATTCAGTGAAATATTTTCTAGTAATTATAAATGAAATCTATGTATTAGTAGTTCTAATGAGAAAAAATACTTTGTGTATTTTGTGTATCCCCTCCCATTTATATATAATGACATTGTATGAGCATGTGACAAGTTTATTTTAATGTATTTAATTATGAATTCCATAATAATGAAAGGATTTATTATTTAACATTTGATTAAATAAATATTTATGATATCAATGGATATATTTTATGCTCATAATTTTAGTTATATATAATAATTTTATTATTATTTATTCTTGTAATATTATTACTTCCTTGTTTATTCCATGATATTTTCTATTATAATTTACCCCTTAATAATCATCATAGATCACTCCTCTATGTTTTTCCTTCCCCAAGGAAACATGAATAGTAATATGAATGATTCAATGATTCATAAAGTGTATTATGTTCTAAATTATCCCATTCATGTGAAAAAATCTACACTAAGTTAAAAAGTGTGGATTTTATGTAATGATTTTAATAATGGAATAAAACTATGAACCTAAAATTGATATTGGATATATAAGTGATGAAATAGTTGAAAAACATTAAATAATAATGGAATGTTTAAATTTGATGTGTTTCAAATTACCATTTCAATTTTATTCCTTACATACATAAACCATGATACTAAACTTATATATAGGTAGTTGGGTATACTTTTAGTTATGTGGTAGGGTTTTATTAAACATGTGGATATTTTCTCCACTTGTATAATTTGTATCTCATATTGTACCAAAAATTTTTATTTTTGAGGATGTTTATGGTCATACAATGAAATTTTATTTATAAATTTTTTTATCTATTTAGTTGAGGAACAAGTGATGTACTCATTTACGTGGGTAGATTTCAATGTATTTTTTCAAATAACATAGTTATTTTTTAAATATATTAATGATAATTTTTATGTTATCATATATGATTTCAAAATCCCTTATTTATCATTTTAACTTGACATATTGGGAAAAGGTATTATTTTATTAAACATGATGTATGTGATATTTCAAGTAGATAAATGTATATAAATACAATTGTTTTAATGGATATCATGCTAAATCAATATATATATATTTAGATTCACTAACAGCGTATAATGTTTGACTCTTTAATTAAAATTATACATTTAAAAGTTGATATTTTTCTCAATGCTTTAAATTATTATGCTTCAATAAATATAAGTATATTGATTTATTATAGGTTTTGTAACATGTTATTGGTACTTTAATCATAGAGAACAATGAAGCATCACTAACATTATTTTTTCAGACATTCCAAATTTAGTTTTGAATATACGTTCTAATGTAGATAGATATGATATGATATGAAATAATATGATAGACCACATAGAATATGTGAAATTATATTGAGTGTATTTTGGAATATTTTTGTAAAAAACAAAACCATGACATGATGAATGTCAGAAGTTCATCATTTCCACAGAATATAACAATGTAGTGGTGAGTTTAACTATGTATTAATTATATTAATAGAAATTATTTATGGGATAATTCTTGACTATATCATTTTTTTAAATTAATATATCACATTTTGGTTAATATAAGATATGATTATGTTTAAAAGAGTTGTGTGATAGTAATTGAACTGTCAACAGAGTTAAATGTTCAATTAATGTTCAGTTAGGCATTGAGATTTTTTAAAATATATTCTAAATTTGTTAATATATAGAGATACATTTTAATTTTTATGAAAAAGTTAAGAATACAAGGATTATACATTGAGAACCATGAGTGATAATCAGTCACAAATTAATAATACATATTAAAGGGGATTAAATAACAACTATTGAGAGAACCCCAACCTTTGAGCCTATATCATGAGGACCAAGTATGGATTTTTAAATCGAGTCTTTAAAACCCATTGATATTAATATGTATTTTACATTAAATATTTTAATACCATTGTTATATAATGATAAAAAACACAAAATTTAATATATATCTGATTTATGATGGTATAATTATATAATAAAAACGAAATATATTTCATGATAAAAAAATAAATAAATATATAAATAAATTTCCAATGTAATAAAACTAAACATGAATATGTTTTCACCATAATTTCTTCGTAAAAATACACTTTAGAATATTATATTGATTCTAATGAAAATATTTTTAGGAATAATATATTGTTGAAGTTTTTAAACTATGATATAAATAATTAATATTGATACAATTTGTGGGATAATTAATCGAATGAATTATAAAATTACAAGAAATAATTAAGTTATTATAATGGATATTAAATTAATTATTAATTACTAAAAAATTTGATTTGTTTTAAACTATTTGTTTTATTATATTTTATATATTGTTATTTAAAATTTATACTTCTTTATTTTGAAGTTTACAATTAAATTATTTTTTTATATAAAATATGCATTATAATCGATTATTTCATCATTAATTTGATTGATATAAGCACTTTATCATTTAAAATAAAAAATATTCTAATTTGAAAAAATATATATATTGTTTTATATGTTGTGTATTTTTAATTCTGAAAATTTAAATAACGACTATTATAAAATTATTTTCTTGGATATATATATATATATATATGTGTGTGTTTTTGTTTTTGTTTCTGTATATAATAATTAACATTATTATATTTCATAATTATTTTGTATGGAATAATAAAATTCTAAATTCTGGAATAAAAAATTATTCTTTAAAAATTCTGTTTATATGTTACATGTACCTCTATTTAAATTAAATAGTATAAAATTTAAAAATAAAATAATATAAAATGGTGTTAAAATATGGAATTATCATTCCTAGATTAAGCTAAAACAAAAATCTCATTTTTAGTAATATTTACTAGTTACTAAGGTAAAAGCTATCTTCCATATAAAAGGAAAAAATGTGGTTTAAGGGGTGACCTAAAGAATAATTTCTTAAATGTTGCATTAAAATATGTCTGCATTAATTCCTGATGGAATAGTTGAAATCCTATTATGCTATTTCCTATATTTTTTTTCTTTTTATCTTCATTTAAAAGAAATTACATACATTTGGTATTAACAAATTATTATTTATAAAAATACATATCCTTATGACCTATAAAAGGACCACTCCTCTACACACCATAAAAAAATTTCCCACACAGTTATATTTTAATTCAATGCCCTGTTAATCTCACTAAAAATATTCTAAAATAATTTTTAACCACTTTTAAAAAGAAATATTCACAAATATATCTTTTCCAATAGACATTGTAAGAGGTGATTTATGTAATCAATGTAATTATTATATTCTATTTGACCACTCTTATTTGTTTTACTCCTAATACTCCTCTACAATAGATTTATATATTAAAAAAAATTATTAACCTTAATGAAATGTGATATTATCACCAAAGAATGAAATGTTCTTATTCATTCAACCATTATAATGAGTGTTTTTGTGATATTTTTCAACCGACATGAAAGATGTATCATTATTTATATCATGAATGATGAATAAAAAATAAATAGTCATATTATTATTAAATATTAATTAATTTATGATTGATTTATCATTTTATAATAGTAATATGTTAAATTATATTCTACAATAAAATACATATTTTATAATTTATATCATCTTGATAAATATTTTTATTTAAACATTCCATGAGAACTATCTAAATAATTTCATTGAAATTACTATGGAACTATAGAAATATATCAAACAAATGTACTCTATTTGAATAAAAATTCTGCATAATATAATCCCTATAAAAATAAGAAGCTACCATAACTACCAATTAATTGTGTAAGGGATTTTACCTTTGACACCCTTTTAATTTTGTGTTTTGGGCATTTTATGTGCTCTAAGACGGTTCTACAGAGGGTTCATGTTTTTTAGAGTGATAAAGGACTAATTTTTTTTAAAAAACCCTATGCTCCAAAGAGAGTTATAATGTAACGTGTGGTATGTGGAATCTATATAGAGGTGATGTATATATTGAAGTGCCTCAAGGATAAACATCTAAATATTGAATGGTTGCAGCATGGTCTCCCCTACCTTAGTGTGTTGTCCTAAGAGGTTGGTTTTTGAAACTAATTCCAAAATACAAGTATCTACACCATGATGGATTCCAACTGAGGTTACCCTTCCCAGTGGTCTACCACTAAAATATAGAGAGAGTAGGGATCGATATATGGGTTATTGGACATTATTCTGTTGAAGGGGAAGATACATTGCATGCTGTATATTTTTTCATATTCCATTTCCATAGGTAAATATGATCTAGAAAAATGTATTATGTATTCCCCAAACACACTCTTTGAACAAGATGGTTATGGAATGGGACCTTAAATTGTGACATATTATACCCTATGTCAAATAGTTTAATAGTCTGGTCCTAGAGGTTTCATGGTGCTCTTATGGAAATCAGTCATACCATAAATAAACCCAAGGCCCTTGAACCCACTTCTCTCCCACTCATTTCTATAAATTCCTGGGATATAGAAGTTATTTTTGAAGTCTATGAATCTGATTTTTATTAGTATTAATCCCAATTTTTGAGAGATAAGTCTATGTTGTTTTCATTTTGGGTCTTCCACTTTTTCTTAATGGGTTTTCTTTATTTGATCTCATTTTACTCCTATTATTTCTCCCATGATATATATTTTTATTTCCATAATTATAATAGAGTTTTATTTTCCTATTTTTGATGTTTTTGTTGGATTAGCTCCTTTGGTGGTCATAGATTAATTTTGGGAGATGTAACAGGAGATATGATTGGGAATTCAATTTAAATTTTATGAACATTGAATGTAATGGTAGGGGAAAAGTTATCCTCTTATTTATTAATGTGATATCATAATGTTATCATTTTATATTCCTTTAGGTCACAATGTAATTAACCTATTAAATATCAAAAAAATTTCATATAAATTGTTTATGTTTATATTGATAATAAGTATTTGATGTTTCCCCCATGATAACTATCCAGCTATTGATTTTAAATATAGTTTTTTTTCGAAATAATTAAAATTTTCAACTTTGTTACTAATGGATTATGATGTTTAATTGGATAAATTGTTACTGAATTTAAATATGATAATAATGTTTTTGATGGTTATATAATGAAAAAGGAGTCATGTTTAATGAATATGTAATTTTATGTAACACAATGTTAATAATATTGATGATAAATTATTTTTTAATTGGATATGTTATTCCATTTGTTAATAAAATATGGAAAATAAACTGAAACAGGGATTTGGATTGATGGGATTAATTGTAGAAGGTTTTTTAATTGGGTAATGTTATCTTTATATCTTTTGAATGCTAAAAACTTTTTGAATGCATGATGATAAAATTTAATATATGTTTTAGATGATGGATTTAATTACCTATTTTTGGGTCCTTTGATAATTGAATATGTTAATTAAATTGGGAATAAAACTGGTTTATTGAAAAAGATAATTTTTTTCAGAAAAAAATGTGTGAAATTTTAGAAAGGATGCATACCTTGTATTTGGGTTCATTTATCCCTCTTTGTATATAAAGGCTAAGTGAATTGTTTTTAGGGACTATTTTCCCTATTGAGATTCTTATTTCTTTCTCCCCTCTATGTTTATTTAGATGTGATACATTATATGGTATGTGTTATGATCCTAGGATGAATAATGAGATATGTGTGGGGAGGCCGATTTTTATTGTTGATATTGAAGCCAGTGACAGTGAGATGCCTAGTGATGTGAATCTTTGTGTCATGGATGTAACCAGAATAATGGAATGGGTTAATATTAGAATTATCTGTCGTTATGTTGGCATCAATGATAATTGTTTGTTAATGTTACTCTTAATGTATTCTTGTCTGAGTTTCTTATTTATCTATATTTATTTTACTAATCATTAAGATAATTGTATTTCCCTATTTATTTATCCCTTATTGATGGCATTGTATATTTACTAGAATACATATAATTATGTACTGGTAAATTACTAATAAAATTTTTAATATACGAGAAGATTTATAATTGGAATGAAAAAGATAATTTTAATCTTTTGAAATTTCATACTCTGTTGGATTATTCATGAAGGTAATGGATTTCACTTTAGGATAATAGAGTGTACTTCAATCAATATTAATTAATCATTCATGAAATGTAGATTTTAATATAGTTAATTATTAGATTATTAATTAATTCACATATATAAAACATGAATAAAGTTCAAAGTATTTTATTGTATCTCTATTAAATTATTATCTTCTTATTGGATATCTAGTCCCCCACATTGAATGTCAGGTTTTCGAGTGCTGAGAAATTCAATAGAGCTTAGGACTATGTTAATTCCAACAATGTTTGATTGATCTATATTATATCAATTATTTTTTTTTGATTTGATATGCTACCCAATCCAATATAGTTTGCGTGACGCACACCCATTGGTCTCTATGATAGTGTATTCAACAACATCTAGTTTTTATAGGTATGTATTGATATAAACCTCCACTAGTGCCTCTCTCTTATTCTAGTGGTATTATGTGCTGCAATGCATAGTGGTCAGGTTCCCCATTTATGGGTGTAGAGGTATGTATGGTCTTGGGGATATTTTGTACACATGTATCATCAAATTCAGTACACAATATATTATTATAGTTATGGAATGTAAATGATGTGGTGGATTGAGGTACCTAACATTATGTTTGGGTTGTGATTGCTAGAGGTAAAATTCCTTATATATGATATATATAATTTGGGTTTTAGTGGATCCCAAAATCTTATAGTTTAATATTTGTATATGAGATAAGTGATAGTGAGATGATGTGATAAACGATATACATGCTATCATACATGATACCAGGTTTCTTCTCATAAGATTATTTTAGATATAGATTGTTCTTGATGTACCATGTTATGGTAGAGTTGAAAACTTGATTGGATGTATTTATAGGGTGCCTTCATTTGATATTGTATTATATTATCTCATCTATGAGTTACATGGTTGTATACATCCATGGTGAGACAAGGATACCAGTATACCTAATTAAGTGATGAGTTTACATCACCTGTTCTTTAGTGGGATTTAGTATGATTTCTTTCTCTTTTGTAAAATATTCTCAGAGGATAATATTACATCGTGTTTTATTATTCTCATCCCACACACACACACACATAAATATATATTAAATTAAATATGAATAGGTTAGATATCTGGTTTAATATTAGTAACTCATGGTTCTGTCATAACTGGTGGGATTTTCTAGTCACTATAAATTTTACCATATTTTTTGTAATGTAGTTCCATATTAATTGTATTAGTTATTTATGACATTACATGTATGAAATTTATATTTTTTTTTACATAGGATTTGATTTTCTTATCTATATTATCTCCATATTCAACTTGTTCTATTAGATGGTAATTCCTCAAAATTGTCTGTTCATTATAATCTCTATGCTTTTCACTAACTCATAACATATTACAGGTAGGCTTCAAGCTTTCACTACATCATTTCCCACATTTTTATCCAAATTGGGGTACTAATTATTGGTATGGTGTCATGATAGAGTGGTATTAATCATTGTGGTTGAGGTAATGGATATAGTTTGGAGTTATGAACCTAAAAGAAGGTATGGGTTGATGGGGAAATAGTTTCAGTTAAATTTACTAGGTGATGTAAAAGAAGGGACACCTACTGGGACTTTTGGGTTCAGGTTCCCTATGATCTAAATCACTCACCATTAGTATTTTCAAACCTACTAAACAATGTAATAATAGTCATGGGGTAGACACGTATGAGATGATAAAGCATCATTTTTCTATGCGCTTGTTTATGAAATGCGTAGACCATTGGTTTATTTTATCCTTATTTAGGTAACATAAATAATTAAAAAAACTAATTATAAATATACCATATTCTTGTTTTTGGGGTCTCTAAATGTTTTTTCTTCAACAGGTTTGGAAAAAGGTTGATGCACTCTTTTGTTTTGTGTTGAATTTGTTTAGTATTTCATTCCAGTGGATCACTACATAGTAGAAGTTAATAATGACCAAAAGTGGAGATGTAAATTTTTATAGTTTCAGTTCAATGCCATATGAGGGTATGTGTTTAATAACACCAACACTAGAATCTCATATATGGTATAAAACTTTTTGAAATGTCAAATAACCATTGGATCTAGTCCCAAATGGTAAATATGTTTATTAATATTGAAGAACTAGATACGTACATTTTATCCATTATATATCTAGTTATAAAATATAATCATAATAAAATAGAAATTTCTGAATCCTTTAAATCATTAATTGATTATTAATTAAATACATTTGAAGGAAAAAATGACGGGTCATCTCAGATTATATTTAATGGTTTTGTATAAAATAATAGATATTATTTAATAATTCATAATCAATATATCAATGTAAATAACTGAAAAAAGCTTCAATTTATTCAATTACATGAGAAAGAAATGAATCCCTGAATAATAATAATGTTTTAATATCACTGATAATAATAACTAAATTCTATGTTAATGGAATTCATTTTATTGGACATCATTGTATCAGTTATCATGATATCACTACCATTATGACCTTATTCTAAGATAATTTAATAATATATTGGATGAATCGGTTAAATTTTTAAACTAATTTGTCTCATGAGGATTGTTGATGCATGGAGGGGATATTTAACTTCAATTCCCATCCATCAATAGATGTCCAATTCATTCCTCATATATATAATGATCATTTAAAATCATTAAAAATATACATTATTCAAAAATATCAACAATGAGTAAATAATATAGAATATAAATATTTCTCCATTGAATCATGTTGAATTAAATGTAATACACCATATATGAAAATGGTATATGGATCTTGAAATAATCATATCCTTGAAAAAGAAATGTAAAATTAAGGGAAGATGAATGTTCAATGATAACAAATATGTTAATGTATCTAGTAAATTTTAACATCTAAAATATTCATTAGAGATTAAATATAACCTTAAATTAATCATAAATATATGTTTCAAAATTAAATAATTTTGTTTAGAAAAAAAAAATTAATGAGACAAATATTCGCAAAAATATTTTAATTTCAAATACCTTTTAAATAATGTATAATATAATAAAGACTGTAAAATGATTATGTTGGGGGGTGGATTTTTTTACCGTATAAGTTAAACAAATACCCTTATTAATATTTATTAGGAATGTATAAAATGATTCCTTTTTGGATAAAATATAATATTAAATTTAATACATTTTCAAAATTAAAAAATTAAATTAAATAATCTTAGAAAATTTTTTAAATGAAAACAATATTTTCATAAAACAATATTTTAAAATAATTATTGGAAGAAATATATACCCGATTGAGAAGTAATATATAATAAAAATTTATTTTAAACATTCCTCCGGAATGTGAAACATTGGTAGAATCATTAACCGTCATTAATAAATAGATATTAATATTTAACATCTAAAACTGTCATGTTATAGAACACAAAAATGTAAATAGGTTCATATTACCAAATTTGGCTCAATGGAGTGAAAATTATGATGAAATACCTTACCTCAGGTCTAAAACATCACATGCATTATTTATCATTGAAAATAGAAAATTAATTATATACATTATTATGAATAATTTTCAATTTTATTATTTCATTTATTTTATTTGTTATTGTGTTTTTATTTAAAATGTCAATAATTATTACATTAGTTGTTTTTATGATATTCATTTCATATTTTCAAAATTGATTTAGTAGGTTGAATGTTGTAAAAAATTTTATTTTTTATCTTATAAATAAAACTAATAACAACTTAATAATAATTTTTACAAGAATTATAATTTTAATAACAATATATGATAACAATTGTGATAAATGTAAAATGTTGTAATCATAGAGAATGTAAGCCGTATATGTGCATGAGTGGTGTTTTCTATTTTAAATGATCATGATTGAAAGAATGAAAGTATTAATTCATCTTTATAGGATTATAATTATATATTCCATACCATTTTATTTATTTTTATATAACATACATACTATCCATGTGATTCACTACTGAAAATTGAATCAAATATCATAGGGGAGGTTCTAGTCAACACATACTCACAAACAATGCTATCATTTTTCAGTTAATGTAAATGTAAAAAATAATAAGATATTTTACATTACTATAATATTAAATATATCATGAGTATCATATATATATATTTTTGATCAATATTTATATATTTTCATTGGTGGGGGTTATGTGAATCATATTATATAGGTTCGTGAGGCAATAATGCATCATACATAGAAATAAAGGGTTCATTTTCGATTTTATAAAAGATGAGATGGATATAGGAAATGAAAAAAACCTAATAAAATATAATTTTATGTCATATACCAAGGTTATTATATTTTCATGGTTCCATTATCATTTATATAGGTTTAAGAAAAAATAAAACCAAAATTATCTGTCATAAAAATATGTATCTTCTTCAGACAACTATTTTTTTATTATTTTGAAAGTCTTCTGAAATACATCCTTGATTGGATTTTCCCAAAGTAACTTTTAAGTTAAAGATGTTCGATTCCTAAACAATTTTATTAGAGTTTCATAAATATGGATTGGATCTTCATTGTAAGAAGGATTATATTCTTGTTCTATTTCATTATAGGTGAGAACTTGTTATTGGTCTTCAATATACATCCTTTGCAAAGATATATGAAATATATCTTGTACATTATAAATGTTTGTTACATTCCAAATTGATAATCCACAATTCTAATTAACTCCATAATATTAAAATATAAGTTACACATAAGTATATATTTTACCTAATTAAATAATTATATAACACCTTCTTATAAAGATACTTTCACGTAAATATGTTTTCACACTTGAAATTATAAATCCTTAATTTATTTATTGATATTACATTTTTACCTAATTTTTTCCTCTTTTATAAGTGTTTTTATAGTCATTAAATTTTTCATTGTCTTGCAAATTGTTTTCCCCCCAACAAGATTTCATTCACAAACTCAATTTACATAAGTTAGAGTGTTACATCTCATTCAATTTAATTTTAAATATGGGTCTATTTGAATACATGTATGGATGCTATTTTTATATAAAACACTACCATAGCTAAATAATGATGAAAAAACTGGAATGTTTTTTTTGAATTTCCATCAATTGTTAAATTTTCCTTTTAGAGTAACCAAAAATTTCAGTGTGATAAGCTATGTTAGAATGAATCTTAGTATCATCAACATTATAATAAATTTTATAGAATTATGATGTCAATTTAGGATCAAGAAAAGATATAATGGAATGTGTGTCCACATGAAATCATAAAAATTCATTAAAAATATTTTTTCAAGGATCTCAGGCTGTAAATATTCTCTTATATTGTGAATGATGCTAATTTGTTTGGACTATCCACAACAAACAAAATTGCATCATACATTCTAGGTGTCTTCGATAATCCCATGGTAACGATCATAGTAATTTCAAATGATTCCAAACAAGAATTTTTATTGGTTCCATGAATCCTATATGATGCTATCTCCCAACCGTAACAATTTAATAAAAATTCCTTCAAAAAAATTATATACCATTAAAAAAATTCCTTCAAATCTATATATATCTTGGTGCTATCAGGGTGGCTAGAGGAATTTGAGAAATGAGAGTCATCTAATAATTAACTTCTAAGCTCATTTTTGAATGGTACACATACCCTATTTCTTATTTTCAAGTGATCATCTCCATATATGATGTATACCTATTTTCTATCACCGAATGTTTTACTTTTCATTATAAAATTTACATCATCCGGATGAGAAGATATTACCTTTTCTAATAAATATGGTTTTGAAATAATTTGAAAATTTAGTGATTAATCCCCTTTATTAAAATTTCTTATATCAGTCTTAAAAAAATCCATGAACAAAGGATCATTTTCAATTGCCCTTTTTTTCAAGCCTCCCTGAACTTTCCTGCCCAATATATTCACTCTCTATTTTTCCTTTCCTGGGAAATAATTTATTTTGAAATCATATTTCTTTAGTAGCTCATGCCAACACAATTTGTGCATATTGTGATCCATGTAAGAAAAGATATATTATTTCCTTATATGGTTAGTTTAAATCTTAGATCATTCATCATAGAAACAATGTCTCCAAAAAATCAATGGAATGATTGTTGCTTCCTATAAAATACCATGGGTTGGATAGTTTTATTCAGGATTTTTTAACTTTTGTGATATATAAAAAATAACGTAATAATTATTCCTAAAGACACAATCATGAACCTTATTCAATGTCTCACTATATCTCATAATTCCATAATATCCTGATGGTAGTGTTGAAATATGAGCATTGAACAATTTTCACTTTAATTTATCAAATAATTATATACATTTCTCTTTCTACACGAACATAACCCCCTAAATGTATGCTTGGTTAATAGTTTTTATCATTGGGGAATTTTTTTAACATATCACTTCGTGTAACATTCCAAACGAATGAGAATACATATATAAGTTCATCTAATTGGTGTATGAATTTATCTGAATCACTTATTCTTCATATGATAAGCCGAGATTATATAATTAGAGACAACATAGATTAAAAAATAAGAATTCTAAAGGAAAAAATTAAAATTTTAATTTTTAAATATAACTTCATTCCTCTAGGATGCTTATGAATGATTCTCAAGTGATTATTATGATCCAAAATGATTTTATTGTATACCAACATGTCATTAACAAATTTAAATTGTATAACTATATTCGTTCAATATGCTATTAATTATTAAAAAAATAGGATACATTAGTCAATCCAAATGACATAACCATATATTTTAAATGATTGTACATCATATAAAAATACATATCAATAATAATTGGCATGTTATGTAGTAGTTAATGATATCTAGAGTGATGTTTAGTATTTTGAAATTATTAATCTCTATGAATTTGATTGAATATCCCATTAATGTGATGTAGTGGATACTTCTTCATTCTCATAATAACATGTCATTACCTATAAGAAATTCATAGCATCATATATCTCGTTTTATTATGAAATTATTATAGATAAAACATTTTAATAAATTAAAAATTATAAATTAAAAAAATGAAAATTTATTCTTTCTAATTGGGTTAAGGGAAAACCCATTACATGCTTGAAATCCTAGAGGCACATAGCGTAAATTTTAGTGGCATGAAATCTCAAGAAAAAGACCTAAAGGACCAATAAAATAAGGTCCAACAATTTTCATATTCCTAGTGTCATGATTAGGTAGCTTTGGTTAAATGAAGCACTCATCTAGGACCTATGCCGCCGTTCGATGATTTGAGCCAACATGAAGCCATCCATCAGTGACAAAATGTGACGTTTCGTTGTGAAGAAAATCATTTTCGTCCATATATTTGACAAACCAAATACATAAATTCTATGATCCATATAGGATTCGAGACCACCTTCTAACATTTTGAAGCACTGCAATGCCAAATATTGGTCCTCCATTTGATGACCAATATGAAATGCTGGATCAATTAATGCACCACTCTATATCCATAGATACAATGTGTAAATGAAGTCCTCAGTGAGCCCACCACTATCACCCCATCCACCATCAGCCATCTCACCTTGTCATCCATTATCCTTCCAAACATAGTCGATGAATGGATCACACAGAGTACAGGGAGACCAGATCTTAAGAGTTCAGGGTTGGAGTAGTTGCAAGACCAAAAATATAAACAATATAATTAGAAACACTAGGGTGTATGAATACATTTTCACACACATATTGTAACTATTTTATAGAGAGTACATGATATAGAACATGCATCAAAATTTAAATTAGTGGATAAATCATCAGCACATTCTTGTGAATGCCTTTGTAAATACTCATGATATACATCAATGTCTTCTTAAAAAATATCTATATACTCAATTAAATGATTATATTTATTTCCATGTATATTTTCTTCACTTCCTTCACAGAAATATCAACTATACGATATACTGTAGGTGGATCTTGACCTAATTCATATGAGGAAGTCTCCCATATGATAATAAATAATTTTATATCATCATTGAAAATAATATTTTTTTCTATTTAATATAAATTTTATCATTATATTTTTATTTTCAGTCCTAATAAAAAATTATATCAAAATATTCCCATTGTATGATAATATATAATCGAAATTTGGAAACTTTTAGTGGATTAAATGTGAACTTCTCGACACATCATTATTATCGAGATATTTCAACAAAGATTTTTGACAGACAACTCCTCTCTTACGGTTCATGGGATATATCTGATTTTCATGGAATCATGTAAGATGAAAAGGGTGAAAATTACAATAATCAAATAAATAATTTGTTAAATTTGATTTTATGATTAATATACCTTCTATAACCTCTTTTAGTACTTTTCCCTTAGTTATAAAAATCAAAAAAATATTGACTTTTTCACCTTAACCACTTATGTTGTATGTTCCCCAGACAGATGGAAATTTTGACTAAATAAGCCCCATTTATATAAATTTGATGCATTTGAAATAAGTGATTTGTTTCATCCCATTGAATATATTTTATTCAATACCCTCATTTCACCCTTGTTACAAAATCCCATTCACTTCATGCGTTTTAATGGATGTTTCCTTTCAAATTATTCACATGATGGGAATTTAATTGTTCCCGTATTCAATTTTAATGATTTAACTTTTTCATGGTTATCATATCACCTCTTATTCTCTTTAATTATCATGAATATATATCGTATATAAAATTAATTACATATTATGAATGAATGTAATAATGTCTTATCAAAAGATTAAAATGACTTTGAAAATATATCCTTTCAAAAATTTGGCATATGGAATTAAATTAAATTGACAATATTTGTTTTTGGATTATATTTATAATATATATAATACCATACTATTATTGTAAATTTTTCATTATACTTAACAGTACTTTTCTCCCCCTTTTCATTATTGCAAGGAACATTGTCATTATTCCAATTCATTTCCCAAGAGGGAAATAATTATTGACGAATATAATATTAAAAGTTATCAAATCTATGTTTTATATTTCTTCATCATTTTTGAAAGTCTATATAAATGACCATGATTGATAATAAATACCTATATGTCAATACAATTTCAATTTAACCGTATCCCTTTCATTTCATCCTAAGTCTATAAATATTTTTTCAGGAGATTTGATGCACTAGTCATCTACTACTTTATTAGAAGTTACACTAATATATGGAGGATTTTGTCACATGAAACGATCAAATATATGTATATAATGTAATGGAAAAATATTTTTATCAATATATGCAGGGATATTAGATATAAACTGTTTCTGATTCACTAATATAGTTATGATATAAAAATCATTAACATATAATATATTGGCTTCTTCAATGGGGAAACCACTAAATTTACCATAAACATAAATTTTATTTATTCCATTATGCGCCACCAATAAATAATGAGAAAAACTAATTTAGAACATATCATAAGAAAAAAGAATACAGAACAAGAATAAATTTACCTGAAATGTTAACTAGTTTCAAATATGATAAGGGATAATCATAATTTTAATTTTAGATCGGGATACTTAAAATCCAATTCCCATGGTTTCTATAAAACCTTATATAATACCAACTATACCAACCCTATCCCTAGTAACCCAATGTTGGAATCATAATTATTACAATGGAATATATACAAGGGACATATTAAAAAAATGATCAGTCTATTTAGCAGTCTTGGAGAACATATTCATACATGTTACCCATTATAAATTCGGAATAACTTATAAACATAAAAAAATAGAATGTTTGTCAACATTAAATGTTGTCAATGAATTAATCATCATATAATATGTAAATTAAATCCAATAAATGGTGAAATTATATTATCTATTATGGTTACATATTACCTATGATATAATGAGTTAATAATGAACAATCAATATATCAAGGTACATAACTGGAAACACATTCCATTTAATCAATAACATGAGAATAAAACGAATCCCTATATAACATCTATATAGTAATGTCATGGATAATAATAACTGTATTCTCAAGGAATGAAATTCTTAATTATTTATGTACTTATCTTAGAACTAATAATATCTCTACATGCAAGACCTCATTCTTGGAAAATTTAAAACTATTTGTTAGGACCAAATTAATTTGGAAATTTTATTTTTCTCATGAGTTTTTTAGTTTAATAAAGTGTATATATAATTCTACGATCAACCCATTACTAAATTTCCATTGTATTACCAATATGTCAAATTATCTATTGAATTCATGAATAATATGTCTTATCAAAAAATATAAAGATTTAGTAAACAATATATATTATCAACATCTCCCTTGTTAAACAAATAGAAATCAATGTAAGTCACAATAAATATAAATGGTATGTGATTTATGAAATATTAATATTTATGAAATAAGTAAGGTTTATATTTAGGGGGAAATGTGATTTTAAATGATCACAAAAAAATAAATGTTTCAGGAGAATGATAAAATCAAAAACAATTAATAATACATAAAATATGACCATCAAGTATTGAAAAATAATGGTTTTGAAATAAATTAATTTATTTTGGAGATTAAAATAAAATAAATGATAAATAAATGATAAATAGAATTTCTATTAGAATACCTTTTAAATAATGTATTAATAGATAAAAAGTGTATAACATATAGAGAAGAAAGATGTTTTGTTAAAGATATATGAGATAAAAAATTATTTATCATGAAATTTTTATAAAAAAGATGAAAATATACATTTTGGGGAATCATTAGAAATATTCATATCATGAAAAGTAAAAAAATCAAGGATAACTTAAAATACCATTTATAATTAATTTGTGTAAATAAAAATAATTTTCATTACATAATTTAAAAAAAAATTGGAATAATAATATACCCAATCAAAAAGGGAAATATGATAAAATATTATGTTAAACATTCATCTTGAAAGAGTTAATTGAATTGAATCATTAATATTAATGAATAAATAGATATTTACTTTAAAATTTTTTTTTAAATATATAAACAATATAAAATTAAATATCTATAGATTACTAAATATGTCTTAAAAGAGTTTAAATTGAGACAATCTCCCATTAATTGGACCCGATACATCATATATGGTCTGTATAATACTAAATAATATGATAAGTTTATTTAGAAATATTATGAAGAAACCTTTTTATTTTTATTTTTACTTTAATTTAATTTACTAACATGATATATTTATTTAATTAATGTTCTGAGTTCCAGAATGATGTTTTGAGGATATTCGGTTCAAATGTCAGAAAGTGGCTTCTATTAGATGACTATAGTAAAATAAGTCATTGTTTCACAATATCTTGAAAAATTATAATTATATATTTATCATTTTTTATATATAAATTTAAATTTTATGACAAAACAGTAATTATGGTTGTGAAATTTAAACTATGTTAAAATTCATGGAGACAATAGGCAGTAAGTAGGCAAGAGTGTAATTTTCCATTTATAAAAGATGATTATTGAATAAACATAATTATTAAATTATCCTTATAGGATAGAAAATAATGAATAACATATTATTTATTTATATATTCACACACATATATATATATATCATTCATATGACGTGGTACAGAAAATGTAATTGTATCCTTTTATGGAGGTTACAGTACACTGAAATGCACAAACTATATAATCATTTTTCAATGAATGGAAATGTAATAAATTATATGATATATTAATTTTAAATCATGTTAATTAAGAAAATTAATATTTTATATACTTTTTAAATTTATAATTTTAACCAAAAAGTAGTGGGATATATGGAAAAATAATTAACTAAGTTTTGGAGGCCTACTCCACCATGCACATGAATGATAATTTTGTCACCCATTTAATGGAAGATATCAAGGATATGTATTATACCATTAACATAATTAAATTTTATTATTTTTTGGATAATAATGTTACTATAATATCATGGATCATTAATATTTGATGTATGTGGATGATTAAATAATGATAAAACAAAAATTTATGAAGCATACCGCTTCTTCATATAAACACTTTTTGATTATAACAAAATCCATCATAGATTATATTTATGATAAAAAATAGGGCCTCAATAATTATTCAAGAAATATATTTATTGTATTATTTATGTTATTAGCTATTCCAAGAATATTTTGACATGTTATGAAAATATGAGAGGAGGCTCCATTTAATAAGAATGGAGTGGGGAACCTCTGAAATTTTTTAAAAGTGATAAATTAATATAGAACTCGTTTTTAATTAAAATTAATGAAAAATTATATAACTATAATATAAGAGGGGGATGATTATAAATACTATTATAATAATATTTTTATAGTGTTGTTTAGGTTTTTTCCATTATATAATCCGCTAGTTAACTATATTTACAATTAGTACAATATTGATGTTTTTTATGTTTTAAAGGTAAATAATTTTACTACAAATTGATAAATGACCTATAAATTGGAAATTTTTGTATTTTAAACCATATGCCATTCATTTATAATAGTAAAATATTTTTTTGGATTTAAAATTATTTAATAAAAAATTATATATGATAATATATCAATAATTTCATTTCTGAAACTATTAATTTAATTTGACTTTAAATAAACCATTAAATTGTGTGAAATTGAATATAATCATTTCCAAATTCAAATTTTTTTTATAATTATCAATAAATTTTTTTCAATGTAATAATTATAACAAATTATATTAATTTTCTTATTTTTAAAATCATTAATTTCAATTTTTTAATTAATTAAATATTTATTCTATCAAAGTTACCAATTATATGGGGTAAATATTTAAATATTATAATTAATAAATAAATAATAATGAAATAAATTTATTTATCTTTTAAATTATTATTCCTAACCTAATACTTGTTTCCTTATAATAATATATTATTGATATTAAAAAATAAAAGTGACATTTTTCTTTTTTTCACATTTAAATATTATAAAGGTAAAAATAAAATCTAAATTGAAAAAGATCATATTTTAGATTTTTAAAATATTAGGTAAGAAAGATACTCATTTAAGTAAATTAATTCTTATTTTGAGTTGAATTTTCAATCCTTATAAAATTTTTCATAAGATTAATTACCAAATTTACCCTCACTATGGTGAGATTTTTTAACTACGGTTAATAATCATAGTTACCTTCAACAAATGGGAAATATTTACCAAACATGATTATATTGATTCTAGACAACAATTCTATTTTTTATGAAACAACTAAATTATTCTCAAGAAATTATTTATTGACTAAAAGGGGAAATGAAACAAAAAAAAAACTGTTTTTCATAATAATACCCTTTTATCTAATCAAATTAATAAATACCAAAATTAAGTTTGAAATTAATATAAATATATTTATTTTATTGTTATAAATATTATAGAATTATTTTTTACTTTAAATTATTTTAATAAAAAAATCACCTTTTTATTTTTTTCAAAAAAATATTATTTTCAATAAAATTTAGTATATTTATTTATTCATTGAAAAATAAACCTTTTAATAAAAAAACTATTAATTCACATTGATATATTATTCATATTATGATTTTATTAATTATGGACATTTTATCACATAAATTTTTAGTAAACTAGAAAAAATATGTTATATTATTTTCTCATTGAATGAAATAAAACTCATTTTCATTGAAAACTTCTTTTTGAATAATAAAATGACAGTAAAATAATAGGGTAAATTTCAAAATAATTAAAAAATAATTTTATGTTATGTATGACCCAAATATATATTTCATGATGTTTTTATTTCTATTTGTACTTTCCCATTTAATGTCTATGTTATAATGGTCATATTTAAATAATTTTATTTCATGATATGTTTAAGCTTGTTGTTGTGTGTTATATACACTATTGAACACAATTTTATTGAAATAATGGTTTATTACATTTTTCCCTCCCACATAAATTTAATCCTTTATATCTTCAATTATAATATATTAAATAATAATGATGGTGGTTTTTTCGTAAAATCATTAGGTTAAAATGTTGGTACCTTTATTTTTGGATTTGTTATATGTTCCCTTTCCAGTCAAGACATCTCATTCGTTAACAAATTGTTTCATTATTCAAGAATCTTGATAGGTTTTTCATATTATGATAGGCTATGTTCTAGTTCTTTTTCATCAGTTGTGATAACAATGGTTAGGTCTAGAATATAAATTTTAGCATTGTGATATGGAATATATATTTTTTGCATTAGAGAGGATTGGTGTGAATTACATTATGTAATCTATAGTTCCAATTATTTCTAGAATTTTTAATAATATGATCCACATGGGAATCATATTTACCTTTTAACGAGTCATATAGCACCATTCTATGGAGAAACAAAGAATAATTAATGATCACCCACATGATATTCATAGAAATCCTTACGTTATTGGGATATTTATTTTAATTTATTTTACTATGATTAATAATTTTTAGAATAGTATTGAAGTCTATTGTTTTATCCAAAACATATTTTGTGATAACAAGATTCCTTTTAGCAACCTCATTCTAAAAAGTTACACATTTAGAACTGCTTCAATTTAATTCTTCATATAATGCCATTTAAAACCCTGAATGGAATCTATTATTATAGAACAATTCTAAAAATTGAAAATAAATGTTCTACATACATTGAAAATCATGAGATAAAGAACTAAACATTTATTGTTGTTCACAAAGAGTTATTTATGACTATTTATTTGTTTTAGGGTGAAAGGTAATAGAAAAATTGACCCTCAGTATCAAGAGGCTTCAGAAATATTTCTATATTTTTTATGTAAATATTGGATCAATACAAAAAAACATTGATATAGGTTCTCCTTCAAGTCATAAAACATCAATAATATAGAGTCATTAATGGTTTTCAAGAGAAAAATTTTCTATTATTGAAAATAAATTTAAATATTTTGTAATTCGATCGATAATAATCGATATTAAATTAATATTTATTTATAGTATTTGTAATCTAGTTATAATTTCTGTTGTAATGTTGTCCCATTTCAATCTATGAATTGGTTTTGGTTTCTCAAAACCTCTATGATGATGTCTCTCAACCTTCACCTTATGAAAACCCAAACTTCCTGACTGATAATCCTTAATTTCCTACTTCTTACAATCTAATAAAAATATTCCTTTTAATCTATTTACAACTTTTTTCTAAGAGGGTGTATATAGATATTAGATAAATGATAATAATATAATCATTCCATTTTTTAACTTAATTATAGAAGTTACCAATATCTTCATTCCATAGTTATGAATTCCACCTTCGTATTCAATGTCTTCTTATTTCCCACCTTCCACAGTTTTATGTTTGAAGAAACAATTCTCATCATCATGTTGATAAATTATTATTTTTTCATGTAATGATTGTTTTAAATTTATTTGAAAGGGTAGTGATGTTTATCAATACTTAATAATTCCCATATCCATATTATAGAAATCTGGGAACATAGGATCCCTATCAATACTGATTTTGGAATATATTCCATGATCTATCATGCCCAATGAATGTGATATCATAGTTTCCTTTCTGGGGAGGTATAGTTATTAGAGATTATAATCCTTTTGTATCTAAAACCATCACCATTGGCAAACATTGATCTCCATATAGGAAAGGTTTTATTCTATAATTTTATGATATATATGTATATCTCACATATTTCACCATAAGGATAGTGTCACCATACCATGAAATAAAATATTATAGAATCCAAATCAATATAATGGATTTGATAGTTCAATTCATGAATCATTAATTATGATGATTAATAAGAAATAAGATAGATGTTTTTCATAAGGTTAGATAATGATCATCATTTGATGAATTATTATATATCAAAAATCCATAATTTTATAATGGTATATTAAATATTGGATTATTGATAAATATCATCAATAACCTATCAAAAAATTCTTTATATTTTATTTTCTAGATTAAATTTTCACCATTAAGGGTAATAATGGTAAATATGTTAGAAAATCTATATTTTTTTTGAATAAAAAATGCATAAAATATCCAAGAAAACCAATGTAATTGTGTGACTCAATTATTCTCATTCGTGTAAGACATTCATTGAATAGCATTTCCTTTATAGTACCAACCATAATTCCTACCTAAGATACAATATTTTCAAAAAAAACAATCATTGTGAATATATAATTCACTTCTTTAAAATTTCAAATATAACTCATTTCTTTAATAGTATCATGAATGACTTACAAGTGATTCTAATGATCATCATATCATAAAGAGTATACTTATATATCATCAATAAATTCCAAAAAATATTTCTTATAATTCTATGAATACATTGTTCATTAAATCCATAAAAAGAGAGAGAACATTAATAAATCCAAATGGAATTATCATAAATTCATAATGTTCATACATCATTTGAAATATTTTATTTAAAGTATCATATGTCTTCCAATTTAATTACGATTTCAAGAATGTCGTTCAGTCATTGAAAAGTATTTATCTCCAAAAAGATGATCAAGTATGTCATAAATTAAAGGTACAAGAATGTTTTTTTTATTATAATAATATTGATTTCAATATAATCAATGAAAACAACAAAGATCCATATTTATTCTCACCAAAAATAATTAATGATAGATAAAGTGAAACACTATGGCATATAAATCCCTTTTTACACAACTATTATAGTGTTTTCTTGAACACAATTAATTATACTGTTTTCATTCTATATTGATTCTTCGATTTTCCTCATTCATTGGGGATTTAATAGATGGAAAAATCAACATAACATTTAATGGATGTCCCAGTAATTCCCCAATAAATGAAACAATTTATTCATGTATAATTTGGTTATAATCAATTTGAATATTATATTTTTCATCCACATATAATGTCTACTCCTCCTCTCAAGAAATATCTTTTAGAAGGTCTACTGGCATTGGATCTAGAAAGGATTGATATGATGAAATATTCTCTCTTAAATAATGATTTATACATCTTCATCATGAATTTTAATTTCCATATGTTGGTTATTTTTTTCAATGTATTTTGAAACCCAATCAATAAAAATAATTTTTTTAAAATCTACCATAGATATAAAAATCCTATCTATAAATAGGGAAACGTATAAGGTCTTAATGTAACTGACTAACACATATATGTTGTGGTAGTATTTCCAAAATGTGTTTTAACAAAAACTGAATTTTTATGGTTTAAGGAAACATAAAAGTTTCGTGGAAAATATAGAAGATATAAAGGAGAGAAAAAAAATTAATATGATAAAAAAATTAGATAAAAACAAGGATATGATTAATATACTTACAACCAGTTCATTGGGAACTTCAAACCTATTTATAATGAAGAAAAATTATTGGCCTTATCCCCTAGGACTGTATTATGCATTGTTTTCTAGATGCTTGGGGAATTTGATTGAATAGTTCCCTATTTCTATATAGATTAAGATATCACCTTTATATATTTATTTCTTCCATTTGTAATAAATATATCGATATATCCAATCCATTTTCTTTTAACAAATTATATCCATCACAACCAATTAACCAGGTTCCAAGTTGTTACTACCCCGTGCTCGCCTCCCAAAGCCCTAGGGCTGGTGACTAGATATGAAGGAATCGACCTACAAGTGGGAGGAATTTTCATAAGTAACTGTACACACATGCACACACCCAACCACATCCAAACACTCTAAAAGGGGGAAAAATTTACCACTAAAACAAAGCATAGTTCAAGTACCACTGAAAGTAAGTGGGTTAAAATAAGAAACCAACAAAGAACTGAAAACAACAAGTACAAAAAGAAATATATGATGGCCATTTTTAGTAAACCCAACGTGATCACTAGAGTAGTGAACTGCTAGAAACCAAAGTAGTATGTCCTATCACCCTGGTCCTTCCAGTCCCTTCCTGGTCCAAGTCCACCAAGTCCACCATTGAATCACCATTATTCCCATCTCTCTTAGCACCCCTCTCGAAACCTAGGTCATCTACACCAAACACGACATGTGTTGGCAAAGCCCGTGCAAGGGTGAATAACACAGTACTCCTTAGGGATCCCAAAATAAAAATAAAATACCACACATCAATTCCTGAAGGTAAACCATGAAACACAAGACAACTCGCACTAGGTATATTCAAGGGTAGTTACAGTAGCATCGTCAGTCACAAACATTGAACTCCTCAGCCACTAAAGAAGTCCTCCTATATCGAGTATAGTGGGTCTGTCGTGTCACACAGATCTACTTCCCACTAATATATAAATGTTTTGGTACTCATTCCTGATTAGTACCATGGGTGTGCTGGGTCACAAAGAGATACACCCCATTGTGGGACTACTGGGTCACAAAGAGCTACTTCCCACCTTGGTCGAACTACGATTTTCATCCTGTTGATTACCAAGGTTCTTCTGGGTCCAGTATGACTTCTCCCCTCTATGGTCCTAATGGTTCACACTGATCCACTTCACACTAGTCTATCATTTAGTGGTCTTCAGGTCTCATCCAACCGCATCGTTCTATACGTATAGTGTTTGGGAGATCCGCTCCATAATCGATTTTTCACCTCTAGACATCAAATAAAGTCACCAGAAAACATACCAAAAGACATTTCTCATCGAGAGGGTCCCAATCCCTAATTTTTTCATCAATCAGACACATTATTTTCCTGATATGTGTGTTTTACTAGCCATGGGACCGATAGCAACGAGGCCCAGTTCGACCCAGTCTGACCGACCCGACCATCCCGCACTGGGGGTTCCACATACCCTACTTCATTTACAAAGACATAACCATACCTGGTCTGGGTTGAGGTCGGTCATGTTTGGAAAGGCTAGTGGGCTTGTCCCAATAGACAATGCTAGATCCGACCCAATTTGGATGAGGGTCCAGCCCATCGGGTCACCCGGTGACCCGATCTACTCTGTTCTGGCCCGAAGGGGTGCGGGTCCAGTCTGCTTGTACCAGGGTCTTTCTCACCGGCATGAGTCCAGCCCACTGGGCTGAGGTCTATCCCTCTGGTGGGTGTGACCCACAGGTCTGATGACCATCCATGTTAATGACTAATGGGGTTTCCTTGGACGTGGAAGACCGCCGCGTCACTCCCGATTCGAGCACGATCTGAATGTAGTGGTCTGCTCTGCCTTGCACCTGTGACTAGTGATGAGTGGCCATCCTGCATGTCACCTGTGGAATCCATTTGTAGGTTGACCTCATTCAAAACAGTTCCATTCTGGTTCCATGGGTCTCCAGCACCGCGACCTGATCAGCCGTCGTATCCACCTCATTGGCGAGCTGCCAGGGCACACCGCTCCACCTCGCTGACGGCACTGCCGGCGGTATACTCCTTCTGTCCGACAGGCGGTTTGTGCATGCCATCACTGCTACCACTAGGGACCACTGCTGGCACCATTGCACCGATAGCTACACTAGTGGTCCACCAAACGCACTCCAGTGGTCTGTTCATCATGTCTACTGCACCTCTGACCTCTCGTAAGAATCCTATTTACTATGAACCATTCAAGGTCTCATTTCACTCACATTATTCAAATATTTCACCAGGGGCCCAAAAATGGAGGGGTCTAGGACTTTTTTCATGTTAGCGTGCACCCTCCAAATTATAAGGTTCAATGATGGGGGATGTTTCATAAGTATTTTTTCTATCATTACATTCCTTGATTTTACCCTTTAAAAACACCGAGAATAAAACACCCTCCCGCATAAACGCATGAATCACGGGTCAATCAGTTCATGGGTTGACCCATATTTTTCATTTCTAGAAATGGATGGGGAATAACCACAAATAAAAAATCAATTACCTCTTTAAATTTCATTGTCTCATGTTCATCCTCGATGGGTTAAGATGTTAGCATTGCTTCTCGGCTCCAATCTTCAAAATACAAGATGAAGAAGTTGAAGTCCCACTGATGTTATTCTTTCATTACTGGGGTTGATATCTGTCATAGGTACCTGAGAGTATCCTTCAAATTTGGTATCCATATTCTCCCCATCACGTCAATATATACATTATATCACGTTGTATTGTTCCCATTTCGATGAAACATCGCATCATTGCACTATTTTATTTAAGAAATAGTGTCTCTGTTACGTGTCATTAATGTGTCATTATGCTGTGAGTTTGAAGAGCCATTAATGAGATTCATTAATTCATATCGTTGATACCCTGTGACCTCCCCACAAAGTCTTCATCTACCACAAAAATGTTAGAAAGAAATAAAATTATTCTTTAAAATTATTTAATTATTTTTCTCAAAAAAGTCTATAAAATAACATTTTCACTCAGCCCTTTCCGACCAAAGATAACTGATTTCTAGGAAAATACCAACATTTAGAATTCAACAGTGCCCTGTGATTTTTGATCTGAAAATGATTCCAAATATTGAAAATATCACTCACACGTTTACTGAACATACCATAAAAAAGTTTAAAATTATTATCCAGGCTCTCGGGACTTCAAAATAAACTTCCATTGGATTTTGTAGTCTCGAAATAATTCTATATAAAAAAATATTTACATGGAAATTAAAAGATGTTAAATTCTCCCTACCTTAGGGATTTACGACCCTGAAATCCAAAACAACATCTACACAAAAAAGATTATGGTATTGAGAACAAATTTAAACGTCTTTCTCTTGTGTGCTCTACAGGAAATTCACATGCTGCCATCAGACGCGTAATAGGAGAATTGACCGTCCAAGTAGGACCTGATCCAGTCGATCCTCAATATCCACTGGGAAATCCACAAACATCTCCCCATCGTCAATGTTCATGTCACCCCAATCCATCACATGTGATGGTTCATTCACGTACCTCCTCAACTACGACACATGGAAACATCTAGCACCTAGTGCATCAATGGGGGGAAGAACTAGGTGGTACACCACCTATAAAACTCCTCTTAGGATTTTAAAATTACTGATGATCCTTGGAGATAACATACCGCGCAAGCCAAATATCTTCAACATTTTTCAGGGAGAGACCCGAATGAACACATGATCTCCCTCCAAAACCCCTAGGGTCACCTTCTCTTGTAAGAATAAAACTTATTCTAACTCTGTGTAGTCCTAATCCAAACCTGGATGATTTTCACCTTCTTGGTGGTATCCAGTACCAACTTTGGACCAATGACTACCAACTCCCATTGGTCTATCTAGCATATAGGTGATATGCAAGGCAACCTGCACAAGTCCTCAAATAGTTCTATTCCAATGGTGGAGTGATATATTTTTATGTTTGAAAAAAAATAGTGGAAGGTTGTCCCCCAACTACGACCAAAGTCAAATTGGAAACAACAAAGCTTGTCCTCCAAGGTCTGCATGGTCCGCTCTGTCTGACACTCTAACTGGGGATGACAACATGTGCTCCAATGCAGCAATGTCTTGATCGCTTATAGTAATAACTTCCACAACAAGGATATAAAGAGTGTTTCATGATCTGACACTATTATTGAAGTCATTATGTGATGCTGCACTATCATTTAGACGTAGAGGCGTCCCAATCCATTAACAGTTCCATACTATTAGATGTGTAAGATGTGTGCTGATGTGGTTGGTCATTCAATGATCACCCAAATAATTTCAATACCTCTAGACGTACATAGTAAACCTATCACAACATCTATTTAGATATCATCCCATTTCCACTCGGGTACATCAATTGGCTGAGTCAAGCCTACCAGAACATGGTTCTTAGCTTTCAATTACAAACAACTAAGGCATCATGAAATAAACATGACCAATTTTTTCCTTACCCCAGGACACATGTACTGATGCTGAAGATCCTGGTACTTATTTTCCACTCCAGGAAGTACCCCTAGAGGGGAATTATGGAACTCCCTCAACACCTCCCCCTGCAATGTCACTGGTACTAAGATGCAACCTTTGAAAAGTATTAAATGCTCCCTACCTATCGAAAATTCATCATAATCCCAAACTGATGGTATATGAGCACGTCTGAACTCACAATTAACACCCCCATATATTCCTCCCTAACTCATTATATGAATGGGGGAGTAAAAACCATCGAATAGTGGAAAAAAAAACATCACCATCATCCATGATGGATATCTGCATCGCAGCTAACTACTATGTCTAGTCACTCAGTAGCTGCAACCTCGTCCTCCTGTTGAGCCCGTCTGCCGACACGTTGCCCTTTACCTGAGTACATAATATCACAATGTCATAGTCATTGAAGAATTATAGCCATTTCCAATGTATCACGTTTAGGTCCTTCTGGGAGAACAAATACACATGACTCTTGTGGTCTGAGTAAATGGTGAAACGCTCACAACTAAATTAGTGCATCCACGTATTAAATGAATAGTCCACTACAGTAACTATAACTTAGGGGTTTTGTATCTATGATCATGCTGACTCATTTGTCATGATCTATATGCAATCAATTCTCACTCCTACTTCAGGACATAACCCAGTCTGGTCACTGATGCATCGTATTAAACTACATACACCACGCCCTCCTTAGTTAGTCTCAAGATGGGGGCAATGGTCATTCTATACATTAGCTACTAGAACCTATATTGTAATTTCTCCATCCATGTGATGGGTTTTTCATTAAATGTAATAGAATACAATGGTGTTTCTACTCTATAGAAGTTTGGCGCAACCTCATATAGTAACTAGCCAGCCCCAAGAAGATCCACTCCTCAGTCACTCTTCTGGGTGGCTCCGAAGCAAGAACTGCCTCTATCTTTAATGGATCTCCTAGAAATCCAGCCTCTGAGATGATGTGTCCTAGAATTAAGACCTCTTGTATCCATAAATGATACTTTAAGATCTTGAAATAAAGCTGGTGCTCTTGGAATGTTTATTGGATTATCCTCAGGTGTGTAGTGTGCTACTCCTCTAACCCATAATACATCAACAAATCATCGATGAAGACCACAATGAAACGCTCAAGCTAGGGCTATATGATCCTGTTCATGAGGCCCATGAACACTGGTGGGGCATTTTTCATATTGAAAGGCATCACTAGGAACTCATTGTGGTTATAACGGAACCTGAATGACGTCTTTACTAAATCTTCATCCCGTATCTGAAACTGGTGATAGCCTGATCTAATGTTTATCATTGAGAACCACTCCTCCCCCTTTAGTTGGTTGTAGATGTAATCAATTCAAGACAATGGGTACCTATTCTTCATGGTATCCTGGTTCAGGTGCCGAATTTCTACACACTAACATAAACTCCCATCTGCATTCTTGGAATAAATCACATGCTTTTCCCTTGGTTAATCACTGGGTCATACACATCCCTTATAATGCAAGTACTCCAGCTGTAACCTCAGCCCCCAAAGGTTTTTGGGATCCCTTCGATACTATAGTGTAGATATCAGTGTCATCTCAGGGTATAGGTCGATAAAAAAGTCTACCTCTCTATGTGGAGGCCTTTCGGGAACCCCATGAGGAAAAAAATCATTGTACTTTTCCACCACTACAAAAAAACATGGACTCCTCTCATCCATTACACCAAGGGTTGGGATAGACACCTGGTGAGTGATCATCTTTATCCTCCTCCAATAGAGTCTATCTGGTGATTTAAGGCTTTCCTTTTCACCAGTGATGGAAAACATAGTTCCATCTGTGTGGAAACATTGCACCGTACGCCTAAAACAGTCAATCTGTGCATGGATTGTGGATTACTAGTCCATACCCAAGATGACATTGTAAGGCCTTAATGCTTATACTAGGTGATCCTAGCCAAATATCTCGCCTCATAGAGTATAGTCAATCTACCGACAACTATGTTTAATATTGAATCGCCTTCTGTATAATTCTCTAGGCATTGAGATAGAGCCAACGACCCCACCCGAATATCTGATCTCCGAAAGAGAGTTGTGAAAAAAAGTGACTAGAACTTGTTTTTATAAGTACTGCATCTAAGATGGAGAAGAAACATATCGTACCTCGGATCTTATATGGAGTTTCGTGGTTATAAGCCTCTCCGGTCAGAAGCTGATCTCACCCCTATCTTTCTGCTCCATGATGTCGGGGTGGACCACATAGGGGTGATGCTGGTAACATCTCAAACTATCTCCCCCTGCTGCCCGCTTGGCCGGCTCCCCTTCAATGTCTATTTCCCTACATAACTTCTGCCTCAAATAGTTGTCACTTCCTCGGCTTCCCCACGAACATTCGTCGGTCATTTTTATGGTGGGATAAGAAATAATGTGTCATGGGTCCCTACCAACCACTTGTGTTGAACTAACTGGCTCCCTACCGACTCCCTCCTTACTGGGAGCCCACCACCACCGACCCTGAGTCCTGGGGTCATCCTATAAACGTTCTAGCTTTCTTGGGCCCACACATCTACAATTTTCTCCCCGTCAAAGACTCAACATCCTTGGGTATACTAACATCTCTAGATTTCGGAACCTACTCCACCAAGAAGTTATCCACATGAATGGATCTCTCCCACACCCTAACGTTTTTTGGGATGCTGATTGACAAAGATGATTACCTTATCTACCGCCTGAGTCCCTATACAAAGGCTCAAGTCCTGATGAAAGGGCCTCGCACCATTTTCGTGGAGTAGCGGGAAAGCTTTGTTAACCTAGAAGAAAACATGGCCACTATCATGATGTCATACTATTGTTGAAGAAGCTTCTGAATGGGCACAGAGAGCAACAATATTGGGAAAACACCTCCAAAAAAATCCTATCGAATTTGACCAAAGTGAGGGTCTCCACATAATGAGTCTATATGGTCAAGATCTACAATATTCCTATATATCCTTACTGAAGGCTGGCCACAAAGGTCACCATCTAGTTAGGTTGTGTCCTAAATATATGGAAGACTCGTGTCATAGTCTCCATCATGTCCTCAGCAACCTGAGTATCCATATATCCCCTAATCCATGGAGGTATCTATCTTTGAAACACATTTAGGGCACATAGCCTATGAACGTCCTATGCTAGAACTGTCGGAATTATATGCAGAACATTGGGTGGTGGTTGAAATGGTGCACCACCCGTTCTGGCCATCTCTAGAACAAGTCCCTAAATGAACGTTGCATCGCTTGGTAGTCTTTAATCATGTCATCGTATTGGAATCCTGGCTGGTCATCCATGTGGAGGCATACTATGATAGTTCAATATATATCACAGATTAAATGTAACAACTGGTGAGATGAATCTTATTAAAAAAATAAGGATATACTTATGCAACCATTGTTTTCATGTATTGAGATGATAAAAAAATTCATCGTCTGGGTGTATGGATATGTCATCTAATGCACCAACACTAGACTACCAAAATATAAAAGTCTAACTATAAAAAATTAACATTGTTTCCCAAAAAACATTAGACTCCAGGGCATTGAGGTGGAACAAACCACCCTCTTATACCACTTTGTCACAACATTTCTCTTAGGGACGTGACATGAATACCCCAAGCCTGCCTCTTAAAGGCCATGGGATGGTGACTGGTGTCGAAGGCGTTAACCTAATAGTGGGTGGAATTTTTCCTAAGTACATGAACATACACGCACACACCCAACCAAATCCCAACACACTAAAAAGTGTATAAAAGTTCATCTAAGACAAATCTATGTGCCTGTACAACTGAATGCATGTGAGCCAGGATACAAAACCAACATGGAATGGAAAACAATATGTATAAAAAAACTATAATTTCTATCTACTATAAACCCCACCTGATTGTGAGAGTAGTGAACTAATGGATGGCGAAGAAATATGTCATGTTCACTCGGTCATATTGGGCCCTGCCTGGTCATAGGCCACCAAGTACACTATCGAATCGACCATTAGTCCCATCTCCATGAGTAACCCTATTGAAACATCAGTCATCTTCCCTTCACACAACACATGTAGCAAAGACCATGAATGGTTGTGTAATACAATAATCTATAGGGACCCCAACCCAAAATGAAAAAACCATATAGAAATTCATCAATGTAATGCATAAAAAACAAGACAACTAACACCAGGTATATTCTGGGGTAGTAACAGTAGAATCATATGTCGCAAATTAAAAAATCATTGGTTGAGGGAGAACTCATCCTTTATCGAGTATAGTTGGCCTTCTGGGTCACACAAGACTGAAACCAACTAACCTTGGACCATTGTGGTACTCATCCCTGATTACTACCATGGGTATGTTGGGTCACGCAAAGCCTATCCCCACTGTGGGCCTTCTGTGTCACACAGATCCACTTCCCACTGTGATAGAACTGAGCCACTCCTCCTATCAAGTACTGTGGGTATTCCATGTCACATAGAGCCGCTCCCCAACGTGGGCCTTCTAGTTCACAAAGAGCTTCTTTCTATAGGGCCTTCATCGAGTAGTCTTCAGGTCTTATCCAAATTCAGGGTTTATTATGCAGTATACATGAGATAACCACTCCTCATGCCATTTTTCGCATATTGACATCCTGAAATTCACCAAAAAACATCTCAATAGATCACCCACCTCGATAGGTTCCCAATGATGAAAACGGATCATCAATCAGGCGCACAATTTACAAGATACATAGTTTTTGTAGCTAAGGGCGGTTGCGATGGGGCTCGGTCTGACCCAGTCAGATAGAGCCAACGAACGCGGTATGGGGGTTCCACATACCCCGATTCATTTAGACGGTCCCAACATGTCATCGTATAGGTCATGTTTAATTCGGTTCGGCTTTGCCAATGGGCCAGGACTAATAGGCCTTACTAGACCTGGCCTGATTTGGCCAAGGATCAAACCTTCCAGGTCGCCCAGAATCCCGGTCTAGTCCAGTCAGGCCTGCCGGTGCAGGTCTGGCCCACTAGAGAGGGTCCATCCCACAGGCTCAAGTCCAACCGGATGGCTCACGTCAGGGCCGGTGGGGAGTGTTCATCCCACCGGCGCGGGTTCGGACCGCCGGTGCAGGTCCGACACACTATGGGGCATGACCCACTAGGGGGAATGACCAAGTGGTATAAAGTCTGACCATGTTAGCATCCGGTGGGGTGTTCCTTGGATGTGGTCGACCGCTTCATCTCTCCTTATTGTATGACCTCGGGACACCCTGAGAGGGGAGGGGTGAATCATGGTGACAAATTTTTCTTCTAAATTGATGGATCTTGTTCCCACATTGGTAAAAACTAGATTAAACTATATGATGGATATGAGAATAAATAAAACATTCACATACAAAGAGATGACACAACACTTTTTTATTGGTTCACCATAAGGGATATTACCAAGGAGCATACACCGACAGGTTGTCGGTCATACCAAATTCAAATATTCATCACTCTTTGTGGATTACAAAGGTTTGAGAATAGTCACTCTCTCCTAGGCTAACTGCCATAACAATTTTTCAGGGATATCCTACTGCGTCCCTCAGGTCACTCCCATTGACTCCCACTAGGTCACTACTGTTGGTGATGTCCCACTCAGTTTATAGACATGAAGGTCTCTTCATCATTTAAAAATAATGCATCCTCTGTTGTATGTTGATGATCTTTTGAAGTCCAACTCTCACTCGCAGACTAATCTCTCTTTGCACCGAAGGTATCGTACAATCTTCCAGCTTTTGTGCAGCTCAAAAAAAACCGGCATGCTTTAAAAACACCTAGCGTGCTTCTCCAATCCCGGTATGCAAGTTTCAAGGTCGCACACAAGGCTCGGCGCGCAAGTCCAAACTGGCATGCAAGTTCACCTCAAACACTTTCATGACACTCACTTCTTCAACTTAAAACATGCACAACTCACATCCTTTTATGCCCAAACCGATTTTGGCGTGCACCTAACAACTGTCGCACAACTTCAACCTGCGCGACCCACCACCACTTGCGGGACCACAACACTTGCGTGGCTAGAGCTATGATTTTCTCTATATCTGAACTTCATACTGAATGAGTAGGGGTTGACCTGTATTTATATGCATTTGGACACCCTGCGCGATGGCGTGCAAGTCTCCCATCGACGCGCAAGTTTCTGCGTGAAAGTCTCTGCCCCCGAAAATCACTTGTGAGACCAACTTCCAAACATGGCGCACTTCTCCCTTTGCAATATTTTCATTTTATGATCTTGAAAAACATTAGGCATGGAATTTTCCTCTCCTTCAAGTACACGGATTACAAGTCCCATTTCCACAACCACTTTTCTCTGTTTCACATTCTTGAGGTCAATAAATTTTGCAAACAATGGAAAATGGTTCCAACTTTAAATCTATTTCCTGCTAGAATTGTAAAAACAATTTGCGAGCACATATTCTGAACATCCACTAAGGATTGACAACAAACACAAAACATACTCCAAATCATGAAATGACAACCATGGTTCCAAAAATCTCCCCCATTGGGTTTTTTTGCAATCAGTAAATAAATTCAATAGATTACCAACCACATGTAAACAAGAAACACAAGAATCAACTCATCCAACACTCTATGACTATGTGAGTAAATCTCGGTGTAGAAAAAAAGAGTGGAATCTTGAATTGGTATCTCATCCAATGTGTTCCTACCCAACCTATCACCGACATTGAATTTATTCCTTTCTCCCCCATTGACAACAAATCCAAAGACTGGTAATTGTTAATTGTTAAGCTCAATCCTCACTCCCCCGAGATAGTATATCCCCCAGAAACCAACATCACATCCATAAACAGATTAAAAACAATTAACATAACTAGGGAGAGGGGAACTTCATATCCCCCTTATGCACTAGGAGGTGGATGAACACCGAGGTTCAACCGATGCTTCTCAAACATAGCTGCTGACTATGGCTTGGTCATGATATCTGCCACTTTCTTATCAGTTCCCACATGATCCATTCTAATCACGCCTTACTCAACTTTTTCTCTGATAAAGTGATACCTAATTTCAATATGTTTTGTACGAGCATGCTGAACAAGATTCTTCATAATATCAATTGCGCTCTTGTTATCAGTGTAAATTTCCATTGGTTGCTTTACCTCCTCACCAATATCTGTTAGTTGTTGCTTCATCCATAGCAGTTGAGTGCATGCCTTTGTGGCAGATATATACTCAGCTTCAACAATACTAAGATAAGTACATTCTTGTTTCTTTCTCAACCATACAACACATTTATTCCAAATATAGAATGCACAACCACTGGTGGACTTTCTATCCACAACATTGCCAGCTCAGTCAGCATAAGAAAATGCTTATAATTCACTGTCCCTTCCTGCGGAAAAGTATAAGCCACAATTGTGAGTACATTGAATATACCTCATGATTCTTTTTGCTGTTGTCATATGATCCTCCATTGGATTACCCTGAAAACAGGCTACAAGACATGTGGAAAAGATAATATCTGTATTTGTCGCTGTTAGGTACAGTAGGCTCCCAATGATCCTCCTGTACATGGGTGGGGGGGGGGTACAAATTCCTCATCCTCATTCTTTCCAAGTTTGGTTCCAACTTCAATTATAGTTTATATTGGTTTGGAATCTTTCATATTAAACTTCTTCAGCAGATCTCTTGAATACGTTTCTTGCGAAATGAAAGGGTAATCCTTCATTTGAATCATCTGTAACCCCATAAAATATGAGAGCTCTGCAATCATAGAAATTTAAAATTATTATTTCATGTGATTGGAAAATTTATCCATTGATTTCTGCCTACTACCACCAAAAATAATGTCATCAACGTAGACTAGAACCATGAAATGATCTTTTGGAGAATTCTTCACATATAGATTGTGGTCTACTCCTCCTCTTTTAATTTCCATCTTCTTGAGATATGAGTGTAGCCAAGAATACCATGCTCGTAGTGCCTTCTTGAAACCATATAGAGCTTTCTTCAGTTTACAGAACTTTTTTTAATCAGTACGAAGAACAAAACCCACTGATTGTTCGATGTTGACTTCTTCTTCGAGTATACCATTCAAGAATCCTGTATTTACATCCATTTGATATGCTTAATATCCTCTTTAGAGTTCCATGGCAAAGAAAACCTTGATTGACTTCAGTCTAGCCACTAGAGCAAATGTTTCTTCAACATCAACACCTTCAATCTGGGAGTATCCTTTACATAACATTCATGCCTTCTTTCTAATAACACTTCCATTCTCATCAAACATGTTCTTTAAGATCCATTTTGTACCAATCACATTGTGACCTTTGGGTCTATGGACAAGATACCATGTCTGATTCTTGTCAATCTGATCTAACTCTTCATTCATGGCTTTCACCCGTGATTCATGCTTTGCATCTTTTTCAAATGAGGATGGCTCCATAACTGAAAGAAATGTATATTTCTTATTATTCTTCATCCTCCTTGTTTGAGTGGGTGCACTCATGTCCCCAATTATGTTAGACGTGTCAATCTCAGCTCTTCGATTTTTCATGAGAGGTTCAGTTGCATTATCTCCAGCCATAGTTTCATCTTTAGATTCTTCTTCTAACTCAACCTCATGATGTGACTGCTGAGTTTTTTCTACAACTTCTTCTATTCCTGTAATTGTGTTTTCTCCACCCTCACTTTCTTCCTCACTTTATATCACATCACCGTATGACTTTCCTGAAGCATTTTTGGGTTTCTCTTCAATTATCTAAACATAAATGCTTTCCACAATCCTTCCTAATCGCTTGTTTAAACACTTGTAGGATTTGTTGTTCATTGAGTATCCGAGGAAAATTCCTTCATCTGCATTGTCACCATACTTCCCATGATTTCCTTCTTTGTTTCTGATGAATCATTTACTTCCAGAAACACGAAAGTATTTCAAAGAGGTATTCCTTCCATGCCATAATTCATATGGTGTCTTCATCTCACCAATATAAATTCCTTTTCGATTTTGAATATACATTGCATCTTGAACAACCTCTTTCCAGTAATGTCATGGAATACAACTCTCAACTAGAATTGTTTGTGCCATGTTCACCTGTCAATTCCTATGGTAAACAACTTTATTTTGTTGTGGAGTTCTCACAGAAACTACCTCATGTTGTATCCCAGACTTCTCCAGGTAATTTTCAAATTCAATGGATATGTATTGTCCTCCATTTTCAGATCACAACACATTGATTGTTCATCCAGTATCATTCTCTCTGATTCGTTGATATGTTTTCATCTAGTCATGAACATTTTGTTTCCTTTGAATGACCATAACACATGCCATTATACTATAATAATCTATGAAAAGGATGATGTATCGTTCTCCATGAGTTCTGACAACATTTATCATCCCACATACATCTGTATGAATTAGATAAATAATATGAGATGCCCTTTTATTCTTTGGCCGAGATGAACTGCAGACCAGCTTTCAAAAAATTCAAGCATCACAAGACTTTTCATGATCACACTTCATGTTGGGAATGTCCATGACAATCCTCAATTTTGATATTATATTTAAGTCTTATTGATTGATGTTTCCTAGTCTCTAATTCATCAATATGTTTTCTTCTTCAACTATCATGTAACAAAAAAATTTTTACTATCAACCTGATAGAAGTTGCCTTCTGTTCTGCATACCTTCATATGTGAATTTCATGTCTTTCCCTTGATAGTGAAACCTTTCTGATTAAAAGTAACTATAAGCCTTTAGTCACAGAGTTAACTCACACTGAGTATATTATGACATAGTCCATCCACATAATGGACTTCAACATTCTTTATCTCTCCATTAGAGAATTCAGTACTTCCACTACCTTTGATTTTTCAGATCTCCATCATTACCAAATCGTACTGTACCATCATCCTTCCTTTTGATATCCATTAATAGGCCAGAATTACCAGTCATATGAGATGAACAACCGCTATCCAAAATCTGGGTAGTGTTGATTTTTGTAGCTTTGAGGGCCACCTCTACAAGGTTCGATTTCTCAATTTGCTTCCTTTCATTCCATGGAAAATTGGATCGAGTATAGAGAACTGATGGCCTTTCAATTATCTCATCTCTGTACATTGGTTCTTCATAATCGATGTCTTCTTCAAGAGGAGAAATACTTTTTGTAAGAGCAACACTATCTTGTTGACAAGATTTGACTTTCTTTGAACTCTAGAATGAGGTTTTCATGTCCCTTCTCTGCCTGCAATTAATAGCCTTATGACCAAAGTTATAACAACAAAAATAGTATCCATAGGAACTATATCTTCTATAATATGAAGGATATAAATTCAGTCTTCTTTATTGATGTCCCAGATCTTCCCCATTCATGTAGCTACTTGCCTCTTCGTAATATGACATGGTATTTCCCAGATAGCCACTGAACTGACACATCATGAGAGGAAACGTCTTCTCTCATGAATTTCTCCTCATAACATCTTTCTTTGGAGAATAGTTGGACTTACTGTCATTCCTAAATGCTTGGGGATAATTTTAATTTCTCTTTTTAGTTTTGATTGAGGGTTTCTTTTTCAGCACTTCAGGAAACATTTCAACATGTCCAACTTTCATCTTGTCTTTCTTATGGATTTCTTTAGTTCCAGTAATTGATGTCTCTGCTTCACAGCCAATTCCACTCTTTCCCATGAAAGCGGGTCTTTGATCACTCAAGAGTTTCCCAACCCCATCTGAACCACACATGGCTCTTGCCAGTAATTCTGCATCTGAGAATATTCCAAACTGTATTTTCATACTTGATTCTTTTGATATTGATTCAGTCTGATGTTTAATCCAAAGAGTAACAACTTCTTCCTCAAGACCCTCAGCAGTCTTGGATTTTTCATCCAGTATGGATGTGAAGTCCTTGATGACATTTCCCTACTCTTCAATTCTCAGCTTCAGATCCACTACATCATCATTTCTTTCAATTATTAGAGATTATACAATAACAAATTCTTTCACTCGTTCAATTTCAGCTTCAAGATGATCAACATATTCAGTTGATTCCTCTACAATTTATTTCCACTTATTTCAACTCTTACATTTATTATTATGATTTCTAACAACATCCTTAAGATGAAACTTAGGATTACCACTAGTTATTAACTGATTGTCTCCACCATTATCATCTGATTTTTCTATAGTGGCCATCATGGAAGCATGGTTTCTAGATTTGAACTTTGGTTTTTCTTCTTCACAGAATTCATTATCATCATCTTCCTCTTCACAGACAAAACTCTTCTTTAGTACTTTCATTCTAGATTCGAAGTCTCTTTTCAGGAAAAACATTTTCTGAGGATTCTCAATGTTTTCATCATCTCTATCATCATCATCGATCTTTCTTAAGCACGGAGAAGTAATGTGCCTGGATTTTCCACAACAAAAGAAAGCTAGAGGTAAAATTCCTTTGAATTTACCTTTTCCCTTCTGGAACTTCTTGGAAATGAGAGAAATAATTTCTTTTTCTTCATTGACTTCACCAATACTATATTTTTAAATGTTTAGTTTCTCCATAGATTTGAATGCCATTTCCTTGCTTACTCATGTAGTAGAATCTTCTGGTTTGACTCTCATTTCATATCGAACTAGGCTTCTGTAAAGATCATCCAAAGAAAGTTTGGAAATATCTCTTTCCTCAAGGGTTGAAACCGTTGCACTATAAAGGGGTGTAAGTCTTCTTTATATTTTATTCCCAATGTCTATGCCTTTGATTTCATCACCTAGACCCTGAATTTCTCCAAGAACTTCATTAATTCGATTGAAGAAAGAGCCTACATTCTCATTAGGATGCATCTTCAGATCATCGAACCTATTACGCAAGACTTGTAGTTTCATCTCCTTCACTTATATATCTCCATCATAAATATTTTCATGTTTATCCTACATGAACTTTGCTGAGGTTCAACTCATCACTTTTAGATAGATCTGAATAGAACGTGTTGCGGTGAAGCATTCTATGCTTTAGCATCATCATCAAGAATTTTACTGTTTTCATCAGTCATAGCCAACCTTGTTGGATCAGTAACATGTATACCATGCATAGTGGAAAATAGAACATCCATTCCAAGGGATCTTAGATGATATCTCATTATTTTCTTCCAAATCTGAAAATTACTTCCATAAAAGAGTGGAACTCTCCTAACACTGGATGAATTTTCCATGGTGGTATAAAATAGATCAAACACCAGTAACCTCCCTATGATACCACTTGTAAGACCCCGGGACACCCTGAGAGGGGAGGGGAGAATTAGGATGATGACGTTTTCTTTTAAACTAACGAATCTTGTTCCCACGTTGGTAGAAACTCATTTAACCTATATGATGGATACAAGAATAAATAAAACATTCACATAAAAGAGATGGCACAACACTTTTGACTTGGTTCACCACTAAAGGGTACATCCAAGGAAGATATGCCGATAGGTTGTCGGTCATACCAAATTCTACTATTCTTCACTTGTTGTGGATTACAATGGTTCAAGAACAGTCACTCTGTCCCAGACTTACTGCCTTTAAAATTGTTCAGTAATAGCCCACTGCATCCCTTGGGTCACTCCCATTGACTCCCCCTGGCTCCCTACCCTTGGTGAAGTTTCACTTAGTTTATAGACATGAATTTCTCTTCATCATTGTAAAAGAATGAATCCTCTATTGTTTGTAGATTCTATTTTGAAGTCCAATTCTCACCCGTAGACTAAACTCAATTTGCGCCAACGGTAACAGGAAATTTTCCACCTTTCGTGCAGCTCCAAAAAGACCGGTGTGCTTCAACAACACATGGCACGCTTCTACAATCCCGATGCGCAAGTTTCAAGATGGCATGAAAGTCTCGGTGCGCAAGTCCAAACTGTCACGCATGTTCACCTCAATCACTTCTGCGACACTCGCTTCCTTAACTTCATACTTGCACAACTCACATCTTTTTATGCCAAAACCGATTTTGGCGCACAACTAATAACTGTCATGAAACATCAAATGGCGCGACCCACCACCACATGGACGACCATATCACTTGTGCAATTGGAGCTCTGAATTTCTCTAAGTTGGAACTTCCTACCGAATGAGGAGGGGTCGACCTTTATTTATAGGTATTTGGACACCCTGCGCGATGGTGTGAATGTCCTCCCTCAGCACGCTAGTCTCTTCCCCCACAAACCACTTGCGTGACCAACATCAATCTTCGACACCCTTCTCCCTTTTCTATATTTTCATGTTCTGATCTAGAAAAACATTAGGCGCGAAAGTTTCCTCTCCTTCAAGTACTCGGTGCCCAATTCCTGTTGGGAAAAAATTCCTCAAGGTATCATTGAAGTATTTTTGAGGTGATTGTGTTTGTTGACAAAGTGGACATCTGTGTAGTGATTGTTGAAAAAGCAAAATGATGACATACAACTTTGTTGAGAAAGAGGATTTCATGGTGAAATGTCGAGTTCAAGAGATGAGGTCAACGATCCATGTTTGATTCAAGAACGTCGATAAAAGGAAAGGATGATCTGAAGGTGGTACAAAAGATCAGATACAAGGTGGAACCGTTTTCCAGTGTTTGCCAAATTTTTGGGCCTGAAAATCAGCAAATGAAGAAAAGTGTTTTTTGCAAAGGGACTTTCGCGCCGCGGACTTGGAGTATAGGAAACTTGTGTGCCATATGTTTTTGAAGATCAGAATATCAAAATATGGAAAAGGAAGTAGGTTCGCGCAAGTTTGGGAGTTGGTCGTGCAAGTGTCCAAAAGGACAGAAGACTTGCGCGCCGAAACTGGGTCGCGCAGGTGACTTGCGCGCCCTCACGCAGGGTGGTCAGATTGCCTATAAATACTGGACCACCCCTCCTCATCCTCAAACGGAGGTTAACACTTTGAGAAATCAGAGCTCCCGTCGCGCAGGTGTGGTGGTCGCGCAAGTGGTGAGTGTGGGTCGCGCAGGTGAATTTGCGCGCCAGTAGTTGAAGTTGTGTGCTGGTGTTTGAAGTTGCGCGTCGGTTGGCAGTTGCACGCCAATATTGGTTTGGGCGTAAAAGGAAGAGAGTCGCGCAAGTTTGGAGTTGAGGAAGCTTGAGTCGCGCAAGTGTCTGAGGAGGACTTGCGCGCCCGTTGTGACTTGCGCGCCGAGACTGACTTGCGCGCCAAGTAATTTTTTGTTCCAGCGGTGCTTCTCGGACTTCGTGGAAGCTGGTATGTTGCACGATACCTTCGGTGCAAAGAGATATTCATCTATGGGTGAAGGTTTTACTTCAACAGAGCATCTACACACAGAGGAAGATGCATTCATTCATGAAAATGAAGAGACCTACATGTCTATAAACTGTGAGTGGATTCCTTCCAAGAGCAGTGAGCTTAGGAAGAGGAAGAAGGTGATCCTCTCCAACGGTAGTGAGATAGAGAGAGAGAAACAGGGAGTGACCCTTGGGAAAGCAGTGAGCTGACCCTATACATTTTAAAGGCAGTGAGCCTGGGTATAGAAGTGATCTAGCCCGAACATTGTATCCACAGCTAGTGAAGATTAGTGGAATTTGGTACGACTGACAACTTGTCAGCGTATGCTCCTTGGACGTAGCCCAGTGATGGTGAACCAAGTAAAAATCTCTATGTCTATCTGTCTACTTCCCTGCATTGCATTCAAAGCATCATCATTAGATAAAGAAGTAAAGAAGTGATCACAGTTTACACACAAGAGAAAACAATGTGACCCTTGTAATAAAGAGGTCAAGATTCAGTGGGGTAGGAAGATCTTTGAAAAATAATATCTTTACCATGATTCACCCCCCACCCTCTCAGGGTATATAGGCCCCTATTGGCCCTAACAATTGGTATTAGAGGGTGGTTTGCTATTATCAGATTTGTTTTCTCCAACTTGGTGTAGTCGATCTGTGTGGATAAAGAATGAGTCTGCTCTTATCTCAATCTACCATGGAAAAGGGAAAAACATCCAAGAATAATCAGAAGTCAGGTGGTACTCCTCAGTGTGGAAGTGTATATGGAAAATGTGTTATTCAGCTAAAGGAATCAAATAGCTTGCTGAAGGAAGGCTTGGATGAATCATAAAGGGAAAAGATTGATTCACTCAATCATGATGTTGGAATGAGTAAAGTACATGAGAATCAGAGTGATACTGAAAGAGAAGAAGAAATTGAAGGAAGAATAGATATGAAGCTGAGTCAGAGGCTGCTCTTGAAGAGATAGATGTATGGAGAGCCAAAACCAAGAATGCTAACAAAGTTGTTCGTGATGCCAAACTCTATATGCAGCAGCAGGAAGAAGAGAAGTCTGAGTTGATAAATAAAATTGAGAAACTCAAGTTATCATCACCAGAGAACTCAGAATCAGTTAGCGAGTATAAGCTTAAGATTGAAGAACAGAAAAGGGAGATCGATGGCTTGAATAGAAAAGTGAAAGATCAATTCAAGAGCATCGAAGAACCTAATATTCCAAGTGACGTTGGAAACACTGAAGAATCCAAATCTAAAGATATCCAGATCAATTCATTAGATTGAGGTCAACAAGATAAAAGGCTTTAATCAAAGGCTTATTGATATAGTTACTGAACTAACAGAGAAGAATGACTCTCATGTCGAAGAACTACAAAAGATGGATAAAATGAATGGAAAACAAAAGGCTGATGATTATGAAGAGAATCAAAAGTCAGATAATGTTCAGAATCTGAAAGCTAGAAATGATGATCTAGTAGCACAATTTTCTGAAGATGTTCAGAAGAATCGAAGGCTACAACAAGAGAATGAACCTATCTCTAAATTTGTTTCTGAGGAAAAATTGAAAGTAGTGAAACAAAGTGCAATGGTGGAAAAGCTGACACGTGAGTTGGAAGATGAGATGAGAAGAGGGAAGCTTCTCAAGAGAGAACTTGATGACCAACTTGAATCAAGGGATACAGAGATTCAAAAGTTGGAATAAGATCTAGAATCAGTTAAGAAGGAATTAGAGAGTTCCAATGATAGAGGACAGCCTAAAATTATGGATGCCTTGCATTTACTATTTTATCATCCTTCGACAAGTGATGATAAAATGAAGATCAGATATTCTGTTTCGGAAGAGAAACAACAGAATATTTTCTCATCTCGAAGACCAACATGTTTTGGAAAAGCTAGTATTGGATTTGATGAATCACCTCCCATGCATGATAAGAAGAGAGCCATGAACAACTCCAGAAATGGAGAAAATCATGTTGGTGAGGGAGATAGGCCGAAGAGGATAGCTAAAAGAAGAAGTGATGACATGTGCTATTTCTCTGGGATTCAGGGCCACACGTCAAAATTCTGTCTAGAGGCACAAGAATACATCTCAGGATGTGAAAATAGAAATATTACTAGATCTGAGAAGAAGAAGTGTCACGAGAAATCAGAGAAGAGAGTCTCTCTGAGGAAAACATTCATCAGATGCTATTTCTGTGGAAGAAAGGGACACACAATGAGTATGTGTCACGAAGAACAGGAGCCCAATATCAGAAGAGGATCTCAAGGTGCATCAACATCTCGACAGAGAAGTGATGAAATGAGGTATTCCTTTAATAAGAAATGTTTTATATGTTCTGATTATGGGAATTTGGAAAGACATTTCTATAAGAAGAAAGTAGGAAAGGGAAAGGAACATGAAAGGAGATTCCTGACACCAGTGGTGTATAATGAGAAATCGTACACTGGGAGACAAAGTGGAAAGTTGGATAATAGGTTTAGAGCCTCAGGGGAATTACATGGAGCTTAACGAAAGGTGTATCAGTCACCATCTTTGTCACACTCACAACCGCTCTCTAAGAAAGAACATGACCATATTTGGAAGAAAAAGAGAGGAAACACTACAGCTGTGAGTAAGGAGAAAGTACATTCAGTGGAGGACCCACCGCTAATGAAAAATATGGTGGCGACTCTTAAATATGATAAAAGTCAGATAAACAAAGAATCTATTGAAAAATCCACATGTCGTGTTTCTCAGCGAGAAGTGAAGGAAAGGAGAAGACCCCTAAGATGGGAGAAGAAGAAAGGGATGATGCCAAACAGAGAGGTTCCTACTCAAAGAAATAATCAAGAAAAATGGAATTTTGGTAGAACCTCAAAGAAGGAAATGTGTACTAGCGGGTTTATACCCCAAGCGGTGAGAAAGGCCAAGCCTACCAAATCTACATATCAAAAAAACGGCTCAGAATGCAGGCAATGAATGCCTAGTCATATGGCCAGAACAGTTGAAGTTGTCTAGGCAGCTTGAGGAAGCATGAAAGGAGTGTGATTCCCTCCAAGAAAAAATCAAAGGGTTGACCCATCAGGATCAACCACTATCCTCGTTTTGAGGAATCGAGGAAAACCCCATCTCCTTATGTATATAAATGCTATTAACTGATGATCCATGTGTTTCAGGTTTTAGGGAGATACAATCCAAGGGTAAGTGGCATCTAAGGATGCAAAGTGGAGAAGTGATATTCTCCAGAGTTTAAATTGATTCAAATTAGGTACTAGAGTTGAAAAAGAAAGGGATCAATAGAGCACAATAGAATGTGATTGAGTTATTAACTTTGTCTCTTGTTTCCTACACCGAGTTCTAACTCAGTAGGCATAGAGATTTGGTTAATGGCTCGATGCTGAGTGCCAGATTAGTATAAATGGTGCACGTGGAGAAGAATGGTTATGGGTATCTACCGTTGGGCCTAACAGATAGAAGTGTTGTGTAACACAGTGGGAGCATTTAATAACAAAATCAGATGCCAGATCCGTCAAGGAAATAATCAGATGACCCAGCTCAGGTGTTGTCAATTGAGATAAGACGTACTGTGGGAGAAGCAGCAATGATCAAGAATTTCATGATTATTTATGTTGATCTAACATTATGGTATCAGCTGACTATTTTAATGATACCAAGAAGCTGCTGAAAGGAATGATTCCACTGAACAATGAAGTAGTGAGAAATTTTCTGATAAACGTGATGAGGAGGAAAGAAACAAAGGGGGAGAATAAGTGAATAATTCTGATTTAGAAATGAAAAATAATCATCTGCACAATAGTCAAAGAGATGAGCTGAAATTGACATGCATAATATCATTGGTGATTTTTCAGCTCTAGCTCAGACAAGAGAATGGAATCACTGCAGAAAACAACTTTTATATCTCAGGTTGAGCTGAAATGCTCTTCTGATGCAGCTGGAAATGAAAACATGGTTCAAGGTATGAATGAATAGCTTGATCAGATTGAGAAGAACCATATGTGGGAGATTGTTTCGATACCAGAAGACAAGAATGTCATTGGGAATAAATGGGTCTATCGCAACAAGATGAATGAAGATGGAACTGTGATTCGAAACAAAGCACGACTAGTGTGCAAGGGGTACTCCCAGATTAAAGGAATAGATGTTGGTGAGACATTTTCACCAATTTCAAGGCAGGAGACAATCAGATTATTCTTGGCCATAGTAGTGCAAAGAAAGTTTAAAGTGTTGCAGATGGATGTCAAATCTGCGTTCTTGAATGGTGTTCTTGAAGAAGAGGTGTAAATTGAGCATCAAGATGGTTTTCTCATTCATGAGGATGAGAACAAAGTTTGCAGGGTAAAGAAGGTGTTATATGGGCTGGAACAAGAACCAAGAGCATTGTACTGAAGGCTATATCAGTATTTGAAGAAGCTTGGTTTTTAGGTTACACAAGGCCGGAATGACCCAATCATTTCTCATTACAAATATGCTAAGGATGTTTCGAATTGAGATTTGGAATTGAAGATTCCAAGGAGAAGAAGACTCTGGTTGCTACCCAGATGAGATTATCAAAATATGAGGATGGCAAGGCAGTTAATATCATAGAATATAGGCAAATTATCGGAAGTCTGTTGTACTTGACGGCGACAAGGCCTGATATTGTTTTCGCCACATGCCAAGCAGCGAGATATCAAAGTAATCCCAAGGAAAGTCACATTCTTGCAGTGAAAATAATACTTCAGTATATCAAGGGCATAGTGGAATTTGGGCTGACATATAACGACAAGTCTCAAATAGAATTATTGGGATATACTGATGCAGACTGGGCCGGTTCAGCAGATGACAGGAAATCAACATCTGGAGGTGAATTTTATCTTGGCGGACTATGTATTTCTTGGTTGAGCAAGAAGCATAATTTCATTTCATTAAGCACCGCAAGAAGCTGAGTTTATTGCATCCACTCAGGCATGCACATAGTTATTGTGGATGAAGCAGCTGCTTGAAGATATGGGAGTTGAAGTGAATTCTCCGATCGGAATCCAGTGTTACAACTCAAGTACTATAAATCTTAGCAAAAATCATGTCCATCATTCCAGGACAAAGAACATTGAGATCAATTATCATTTCATCAAGGAGAAGGTTGAGCAGGGAATCTTGAAGTTGGAGTATGTGCCTACAGAGCTACAGGTTGCAGACATTCTGACAAAGGCCTTACTCAAGGAAGCTTTTGAGAGGCATCAACTGGCTCTGGGAGTTCAGTCAATTCCCCGCACTTGAAATAGTGTGGATGTGGGACCCCCCCTCTCCCCGAGGTATGATGTGTTTTCCCTAATATGCTGATATGTGTTCTCTACTATGTTACAGACTACAAAGGAGTGACCTTTGGGTTCGTTGACAAAGGGGGAGAAAAGTGTTTGTTAAATGAGGAGAAAATAGTGATTGTTAAAGGGGGAGACAGTGCAAAGTTTTGATAAATCATAATTGATACGAGGAGAAGATGACAGATGGAGCAGCCAGAAAGGGGGAGCAATGAGAAAGGGGGAGTGTATTAAATCTGACGATGCTAGAAGTGATCGATCAAAGAATTGATATCACGACAGCTGAGGTTCGTGATAAAAGTAGAAGAGTGGTGTTGGACAGTGGTAAGAATATTTCCAAACCAAACATTGGTCTTCCAACAAGCCCATCAACAATTGGTATTATTTTAGTACAAATTGATATCAGTTTGGTGTCAACAGTGGATGTCAGAGATAATGTGATTCATTGATGAGCTTTTCATTTACTCTTGTTTCTCACGCCGATCATTGCTCATGTGGGCTTAGAGTATGTGTTGAGTAAATACTTGATCACTATCAGAATCGCAATGAGGCGAATGGAGGCTGAAGAAGCAATGAAGTATCTTTATTTTGGAAGATTTGTCAACAAACCCAAAGGGGGTGATTGTTGGGAAAAAATACCTCAAGGTATCATTGAATTATTTTTGAGGTGATTGTGTTTGTTGACAAAGTGGACATCTGAGTAGTGATTGTTGACAAAGCAAAACGATGACATACAACGTTGTTGACAAAGAGGATTTCATGGTGAAATGTCGAGTTCAAGAGATGAGGTCAACGATCCATGTTTGATTCAAGAACGTCGATAAAAGGAATGGATTATCTGGAGGCGGTACAAAAGAACAGATACAAGGTGGCGCCGTTTTCCAGTGTTTGCCAAATTTTTGGGCCTGAAAATCGGCAAATGAAGAAAAGTGTTTTTGACAAAGGGACTTGTGCACTGCAGACTTGGAGTATAGGAAACTTGTGTGCCATATGTTTTTGAAGATCATAATATCAAAATATGGCAAAGGAAGTAGGTTCGCGCAAGTTTGGGAGTTGGTCGTGCAAGTTTCCAAAAGGACAGAAGACTTGCGCGCCGAAACTGGGTCGCGCAGGTGACTTGCGCGCCCTCGCGCAGGGTGGTCAGATTGCCTATAAATACTGGACCACCCCTACTCATCCTCAAACGGAGTTCAACACTTTGAGAAATCGGAGCTCCCGTCGCGCATGTGTGGTGGTCGCGCAAGTGGTGAGTGTGGGTCGCACAGGTGAATTTGCGCGCCAGTAGTTGAAGTTGTGCGCCGGTGTTTGAAGTTGCGCGTCGGTTGGCAGTTGCGCGCCAATATTGGTTTGGGCGTAAAAGGAAGAGAGTCTCGCAAGTTTGGAGTTGAGGAAGCTTGAGTCACGCAAGTGTCTGAGGAGGACTTGTGTGCCCGTTGTGACTTGCGCGCCGATACTTGCGCACCGAGATTGACTTGCGCGCCAAGTAAGGTTTTGTTCCAGCGGTGCTTCTCGGACTGCGTGGAAGCTGGTACGTTGCCCGATACCTTCGGTGCAAAGAGATATTCATCTACGGGTGAAAGTTGTACTTCAACAGAGCATATACACAGAGAGGAAGATGCATTCAATCATGCAAATGAAGAGACCTACATGTCTATAAACTGTGATTGGATTCCTTCCAAGAGCAGTGAGATTAGGAAGAGGAAGAAGGTGATCCTCTCCACCGGCAGTGAGCTAGAGAGAGAGAAACAGGGAGTGACCCTTGGGAAAGAAGTGAGCTGACCCTAAACATTGTAAAGGCAGTGAGCCTGGGTATAGAAGTGATCTAGCCCGAACATTGTATCCACAGCTAGTGAAGATTAGTGTAATTTGGTATGACCGACAACTTGTCGGCGTATGCTCCTTAGACGTAGCCCAGTGAGGGTGAACAAATTAAAAAATCTCTGTGTCTATCTGTTTGCTTCCCTGCATTGCATTCAAAGCATCATCATTAGATAAAGAAGTAAAGAAGTGATCACAGTTTACACACAAAAGAAAACAAAGTGACCCTTGTAATAAAGAGATCAAGATCTAGTGTGGTAGGAAGAACATTGAAAAAGAATATCCTTACCCGGATTCACCCCCCCCCCCCTCTCAGGGTATATAGGCCCCTATTGGCCCTAACAATTCCCTTTACCAAAAACACTTTCCTCTATTTTACAATTTTGAGGTCCAGAAATTGTGAAAACACTAGAAAATAGTGCCCCCTTAAACATTTTTATCTTCTTGAATTGTAAGATCACTTTGCTGGCACATATTCTGAACATCCACTGAGAATTGACAAAAAACAGAAAACATACTCTAAATCATGAAAAGACAACCATGGATCCAACACTTCTATGAGCAAAACCTGCAAGGAACTTTCCCCACCTTCAAGACCCCACGACCAGTTATGAATGGCCTCTAATAACATCACCCGTTGACTCAGACTGCCGGATGACCCAGTCAACGCGAAACTATGCTGGCATCGCAGGTATCCACCATTGATGCCCGATCTGTTGCGGATTCCTCCACACAAATGCACCGCTAATGCACACTACTCTACTCAGCCATAGGCATGGTCGGTGTCCTGTTCCTACCATCTAGCACAGGGTTGGTGAATTCTGACACTGTCGTGTGTTGCCGAAATTGACACCGGTGCGCCGACAGATCTTTCAGTGAACAACTGGATGCACTCGGTGGTCCATTCTTTACACCTTATGGCCCTATGGCCTCTAGGGAGGATCCTCTTTTTGTGAATCCATCGAGGCCACCTTGACATCACTTCATATAAATCATTCAACATGTGCCCAAAAATGAAGGTGTTCAGGCCTTTGTTTGTGTCATCCCACACCATACGTGTTAGAAGGTTTAATTATAGTAGAGGATTGCAAAGTCTCTATTCAATCGTTAGATGACATGATTTGAACCACAAAAATAAAATACCAAGATTGTAACAGTACCCTCCCTAAAAGTATAATCACAGGTGAACCTGCTTGTGGGTTTACCCCTATTTTTTTGTTCTAAAAATATACGAGGAAGAAAAAAACCTCTACCTCATTGATGATCATTCCCACATGTTCATCCTTGATGGTGTAAGAAATTGGCCTCACTTATCATCTCCAATCATCGAATGTCTTGATGAAGACATTGATGTTTTTCTCGTGTTCTTCATTATTCACTGGGGAGGAAGTCCCTGAGAGGATCACAACAAAATCCTCCAAATTTTTAATTCATATTTTCTACAGCATGTCAAACAATAAATACGAGTAAATTGTATAGTTCACATTCTGATGTGATGTTGTTTCATTAAACTTATTTATTTAATAAAAAACATCGTTGTAAGGAATCATTAACACTTCGTTATACTGTGAGTTACCGATCCATTAATAAGCCTCGTTGATGCGCATCATCGTTGCCCTATCACCACCCCACATTGTCTCTGTCCACCACTCAAAAGTGAGAATGAAAATAAAATGAAACTTTTAAATTATATTATTATTATTTTCGAAAAATTATGAAAAATAACATTTCCACGCAGCCCATTTGATTGAAGTTATGTAATTTCTAAGTTAATCCCGAAATTATTACTTCAACTCTGCCCATGGGTTTTTTATCTTAGAGATAGTTCTAATGTTAAAAAATCCCACTCTCATGCTTATTTAATGTACTGTAAAAAATTTCAACATTCCATTCTGGGCTCCCAAGATTTCAGAATCAGGTGCCTTCTAATTTAATTGTCTCGAAATAATTACATATAAAAAATATGGACACAGAAATTATGAGATGTTACAATCATACCTTATAATCATTTTTATGGATATATCATTCCTCAATTTTTACATTATGGTAATTTCTCTATTTCTCTATAATTATTTGATTATTAACATTTTTCATTGTTCTCATACAACCTCTTTTTATCTTGATTTCATTAGAATATATATTATCTTGAAAAGTATATCTTAGTTTTGATAGTATATAATACTATATCATTATATGAAAAATCAGTTTGAAAAAATAGTTGCCTTTGGAGGGATTTCATTGGTTTATAAAATATATGATCAATATTTATCTCTATATTACATATATAAACAATATACACGTGGAATAACCTTCAATGGTAGCATCATGCTCAAATACAATTTTATCCACATTTTTCATTAATATGGGGAGGTTTTTCTTCATTTTATTTCATTTCACTAATGTGATATATTTATCAATGATTATTTGATTAAAATACATCCACTAAATTTATTCTATTTCTTCTAAATTTTCTATATTTAGATTAGTGACTACAATAGATCAACATATTCTATAGAAGAAGACATCACTAGGATAACCATTTCTATCACATTTCATCCTAAAGTGACAAATATATTTTCAAGAGACTCGATCCATTTCTAAACTAACAATGTATTATTACTTCTACTAAAATATGGTTCATCTTATATCATAAAATGATGAAATACATGTGAGTCTTGTAGTGTAACATAATGTTGCTCTATTTATGAATGGAAATTAAAGATTATCTATGTTAGCTACCCTAATATGTATATGATCTTCTCTACTCCAACATCAATAGTATTGTGTTTCTCAGTCGCTAAATCCTGACATTGAAAATAGGTATTGATTATCATTCTTCCATTTGGAATGATCAATAAATAATAAAACACAATTTTTTAGTTCATTTCATAATCATCATTGATATTGACCCAAAATTAAAATATCACCATTGGTAAAATATATCAAATATTATAACGGATAATCATAATTACCATGTAAGATATATTTATATAAAATATTGTTCTTGGGGGTTCATCTAAAATTATTTAACTACTATGTGTAAGGACCCCAAATCGTGTAACCCATAATCGGTGCTAACATTATGATAATTACCTAGATAGATGGAATATATACCCAAAGGATCACTTAGTTTATTACTCTTGGAGATACAGATGAGTACATGATACCAATTTAAAATTAGGGATACAATGTATTCATCAAAAAAATAGAATGTTCATCATCATTGAACTCATTCAAATAATTTTTCATTATATCTTGGGGAAAGAAAATCAAATAAAGTTTGAGCTCAATTTCTTAGTAACGTTTTTGTGTTAAATATTCTACCATTATTAAATATTTTATAATTTAAATATAAACATAAATAAATAAAAACTCATTCCATTTAATCAATTACTTGAGAAACCAAAATGATCATTGGATAATAAAAATGTAGTAATTTCATGGATAAAAATAACTAAATTTTCAATGAAAGATGTTAATTTTATTTGATGTAATGATCCCAAAAATCATGATATTTGTACTATCTTGGCATTTCTCTAATGTAGTTTAATACTATGGGTAACAACTCTTTTAATTTAGCCCATAAATTTGTCTCACGAGACCAATCAATGAATCAAAGAGATATATAATCCACTTCCCCACTTCAATGCATGTAAATTAAATTACTTATATATATATAATGAACTATTTAATTCATGTTCAATATCCCTTATCAATAAATATCCATATTGATTAAAGAATGTAGAATAACAATACATCCCTTATAAAAGAAATAAATTTCAAACTAAAACACCATATGTAGAAATGATATCTGTTGTTGGAGAAATATAATGTTCAACTATTAAATTACAGTTATTGTTTTAAGAGAAATATCATAACCACATAATTAATAAGATATAAATTATGACCTTCAATTCATTTTATATAAAGGTTTAGAAATAAATTCATATAATATGGATTGTTAATATAAATATAGAATATGAAATTTATCAAGAGGGTATTAGTATTAATAAATTTTCAATATTTGAGAATAATATTATGTGTATAAATAATTATGATTGAAGGAATGTATGTTAATAGAGTATATGTTGAAAACAAATTCCTCATGTCTTTTGTGTATTGTTGAATATAACCAATTTTTGGAAATAATTATCATGATTCCTTTAATATATTGTAATATTTCATGGATAGAATAAAATGTCCTTTATAAAAAAATATTTTAAATAAAAATTATTTTCAAAAATCTATTTTGAAAAATATGGTGTTGGAAAAAAAATATACCTCATCCAGAAGAGAAAACAGATCAAATTGACTTTTAAAAATTCCTTTGGAATTATTATCTTCAATTAAATAATAAATCATCATTAGTAAATATATATTAATGTTAAATTAATAAAATGGTAAATATATATGCCATGAAAATGTAAATAGTTTCATATTACCAAATGTGTCGCAAAGCAGTGGAAATTAAGAATGGTCGACTCATCACATAAAATATTTATCATTAATTATATAAGAATCATATTAATTATTTACATTAATAAGAAAATTATTGTGTTTGTATTTCATTCTATTATATTTATTAATATTTTATTTTCATTTACTTAATTAATTAAGTTCCCATTAAAAATTTAATGATATTCTCTTCCTAATTTGAAAAATTGATTTAGAAGTTTTACATTGGTAAAATAATAATTTCCCAATCAATTACATATCAATATTAAAAAATATTTATATTTTTAATACATAATTAATAATATAAAAACCAATAAATAAAAATAGTTATCAAAAAAGAACTATGTTACAATCATGGATAAGGAACACCATATGTAAAAAAGTGTAATGTTTTCTATTTTTTAATATTCATGATTAAAAGAATATAAGAAATAAATTATCTTTTAAAAATTATAATTATATAACCAATTAAATATATTTTTTTCAAAGACATATTTATACCACCCAGGTGATGTAGTTCAGAAAATTGAATCACATCGCTTCTTATATGTGGTACTGAATGCATACGCATGAATGACGTATTCATTTTTCAATGAATGAGTATGTGAGATTTTATATAATATACTAAATTTAGATAATATGTCATTAATAAAATATATATTCCTCAAATCCATAATTATTACAAAACATGAGTGGTAGTGAAGGAAAACTAAATACATCAGTTAATGAGGGGCTAGTCTTCCTTACATATGAACAACTATTTTGTTTCCCATTTCATAGAAGAAAATATATATGTAGGTTACGAAATAAACACTATATCATTTAATAATTTCTTAGATACTAATTTATAATATAATAATATATTTATAATATCTCATAGAGGTGGAAGAAGAAATTAAATAAGGATTCTTTATTTAATATGATACATGTTCTTTAGACATCCTCTTCATGATTATAGGAGAATCTTTCATAGACTGGTCTATGATGAAACCAAACCGTTTAAATTGTTGGTTCATATGTAATTATGGTATTGTGGTGGTATTAATTGTAACAAAGGGTTTTAATATAGTTAACAAATGATGAAAATATGGTTCATTTTATAAGTGAATGTAGGGGTACTGATTGAAATTAATACATTATTAAATTAATGTAAAATAACAATCACATTCAAATATATGATACATGGTATAATTTGAATATATAAGGATTATGTGTCCAAATAATACCATTCAACTATATTTATAAAATACTTTGTGAATCATTTCCCTTGATTTTTCATTTTATTCCCTCCCCCTATTAGAACATTTGAAAATTACAGTATTATTAATGTTTATTACACATCAATGGTCAATAATGATATTGTAAAATGAAAAAAGACCCAAACATTTACCATTACTATTTTTTTAAACTTATGCTATTAATTTTCATAAGTATAAAATTAATATGAATTCTAAATTTTTTAATAAAATTTTATTTACTTGAAAATATAATTTATGTAATTTTTAAGATAATTCATTTCATTTCTATTTAAATAGATCAAGAAAAATAAGGAAAAATAATGTAATATTTTATAAAATAAATAATATTTAAAAAAGTTCTACAAAATCCATCAAACACAATAATTATTTCAAATAATATTATTTTTACTTAATTTATATTCATTTATTTTAATTTTATGTTTATTAAATAAAATTTATACTGTCATTTCACATGAATTCAATGAAGTTATTTAATCATTAAAATTTATTATTTAATTACTGAGATAAAAAATAATATATATTTCAAAATTAATATTTATAACAAATCTAATGTTATATTTACCACTACCAAAAATTATTATAAATTTTAAAAGACTAAAATAAACATTTATTATCTCTCACTTAAATAATATAAAGGTCAAAATTATAGCTAAATAGAAACAAAATGTTATATTTTAGAATTTTTTATAGATTAAATTAACTCATATAATTGAATAATGTTATGTGTGGAGATGATTTTTAATGAATTATCACATTATTTATAAATCTGTTTAAAAAATTTAGCCTTATGATGTTGAAATCTTTTTATTATGGTTACTATTCATAATGTCCTGAAATTGAAGGTACCCATTTACAAAATTTGTATATATTTATTCCAAATATCAAATAAATTTCACAATATTCAACGTCAACAATAAACAAAAAATAATTTATGACCAATAATGAAAATATAATGAAAAACAATTTTTTTCAGTCATAAGACTTTTTACGTCTCAAAATGTGTCTATAAAAATAATATTATAAAATAAATTCAAAAAACCAAAATTTAATTATTTAAATTTTATTTATCTTTTTTTTATTTTAAATCATTTTAACATAAAATGAATCTTTTTAAATTTTTTAAACATGTATAATGTTTCCAATAAAATTCATTATTTTTCGTTATTCAATAAAAATAAAAATTTCCAGAACAGACCTAAAATTTCATAATAATATAGAATTAATTTTCTGATTTAAAAAATGATGGTCAATTTATAAAATAAATTTTATAAAATTGAGTTATGTAATTATTTTATTTTTCTAAAATACTGCAACAAAGATCATTATTGAGGAATGAATATTTTTTAATAACTAAAGGGAAATTATAAAATTATTGATGGTCTATTTTCTATGATTTATTCAATAAAATTATATTTATTGTAAATTTTTATTTCTTTAATAATTTCATTATTTCGATTCATTCCCTTCGATTCAACTACTATGATATAATTATCACATTTCAATAATAAATTTTTTTGGTTCTTTTAAGCTCTGTATTTCATATGGTATAAACAAGAGAACATATAGTAATTAAGATAATCGGTTATTGTATTGAGTGATCAATTCGAGATTCATTTATAGATGAATAGTTTTAAGATGTTGGTATATCTTTTGTTTTGATCTGTACTTGGAACTATAACTTTTTTTTCAATAGTTGTGATGTTGATTAATAGAGAAGCAAAGTAGATGTAGATATAATTCCATTAGGATCATGAAGAGTGTTTGGTCCCATTTTAAATTGTTAAGGAACACATTGTTTTAGAGTTTCATTCGTCAACTATGATAGTGGGAATTTGATAAGATCTTCTTACACATTCTTTGGGGTGTTCCGACATATGGGTGTTTAGGATCTGTTTTTTGAAACTTCATTTTCATGATTCACACAAGTAACTATATGTAGATGCTAGGGAGAGTCATTTTTTGGACGCATTTAATATAGAGGTTGTGTGTCAGGTAACCCCATTTACTCAGCCTACATATCAATGGGTATTATAAAAGATAAAGGTTTTTTGTAGGACAATGGATAAAACAAGATTATCCTGAGATGGGAGTTGTTAGGATTCTTCATGATGTAGATTTTTCATTTCGGGTTCCTACTATCCTAGAAAAATAATAATTCATCTATATGGGGGTAGGTAGTAGACCTCATATTCTCAAATCTATATGGGCGGTGGATCTCCCCCTATTATTTATGATATGACACTTGTTTTTCATGTTTAGGTTGTATTCATTAGGGGTGATTGATCTCGAACATTGGAAACATCCAGTGTGCGCTGTGTAAACAACAAGAAGTTGATCAATTGATGTTTTTTTAGCCAAGGTTGAATTGGTATGGTGCTCAAGACTTGGATCATTAGAGAGTATATAAATATGGAAGAATATATCTTTAATACGTTCCTCATAATCAGATAGAATCATTTTCCAAGGATTTGGCAATCATTAGTGTTAGTGACGTCATGGATCATGTATTAGTCAAATTCATGCCATAGAGTTGGATGTGTATGGAATGATATACATTATATGAGGTACCCACAATTTTAATTATACATGGTATCCTTCTTTTTTTGACTTGGTATTGAAAAACTAAATCATATAACATAACCTAGTCCATTTATTGAGAAATGAGGTGAAGAGACTTCCAGTTCCATTTGGAATTGTCTATACTAGTTAGTGGTCGAGCAGAATTTTGTGAATTATGTTAACTATGAACCTGTGGTTGGGTAGTACCACTCTTGTGTATAATTCATATATTTATAGATACATGATAGGACATAATTCTCAGTACAGACTATATATATACACAGAAGGATATTGTGGATTATGTAAGGAGGTAGGATGTATTCTATGGTCTAGATGAATATTTTATCATGTTTTTTGGTGAGATAGGACCTCAGTTTGGTAAGATATATGTTATTACATTTTATTACATGTGTTATGAGATAATTATGGGTTCATTGGAGGTTCAAATATTTTTGTTTGTTAGGTATGAGAAAGAGTACCCTAATTTTATTCCTCAGAAGGATTTAGCTTTGTCACCATTATGAGAGTTCAAGATTGGGATATAACTACAACTGGTTATTTCCTAGATTTTGTGGAATCCCTATAGGATATTTTATTATATATTTTGACACATGTGTGTATATTTAATTTCACATTTATATTTAGGTTTTCATAGGCGGAATTTTTTTTTCATATGGTTATTCAATTGTGTTTTTGAAAAATTATGATATTAATCTGCAACCATTTATCAATTATTATCCCTTGAATGTTGTGAAAGTCAATAAATTCATTATTATCCCATGTATTAATGACTCATTTCATTATTTTAATGGAATATGGTGGTTTTTAGAGATTGATAAGTATTTAGGTTACAAATAGATGTATTAGAAGTACGATGATATTCCAAAAATATCTTTCTTCCATTATCTTGGTTATCCTTCAAGAGAGTTAGAGAGGTGAGAAGTATGCTTGTCCATATTTTCAATTATAAGAGGTTCATTGATGATTTATATAGTGTCTCGGGTACTATAATATCCTTGAACAGGGTGGATCATATGTTATCTTTGATAGAACAATATAAATAATATTTTTCTTACATAACAGAGAAGTTGGATAATTCAATAGTCCCTTGTTTTCCATCAGAGAGAGTTCATTTTGATGCTTCAAGTATTGAACTAGGATTTGTTTTGACGTAATAGCGATTTTTTTTTCATATAGGAATCAATAGTTTCAACCCTGTGATCATTCAATTTTCACCCACTATCTTGAGTTGGTGGATGTTTGGTTTTCTTTTATTTTTTGCAAACATTACCTCATTAGTGAATGTTTAGTAATTTATATATATAATAAGACTTTCAGGAATGGTTTATCCTAGTGAGTCATAATCATTAAAAATAGATGGTGTCTATAATTATTATAGGATTTTTAATTCATTATTTAATATATACATCTAAAGGGAAAAATTTTAGTTCATTCACTAAATTAGAATTCATGTACTAATGTAGTGATTTAATTTGAATACTTTTAGAGAGTGATGTAAGAGCTCAAAATATTAAATCCTAATTGGGGTGAGTTTATAGTTAGTGGTTTCCTTTTTTAGGTGAAATTATTTTCATATTTGGTGCAATAGTTATTGGGGTCACAAATATGGGTATTGAGGTGGTCTAGATAGAAAAAAATGTTTTTGGTGATTCCCCTATTTGGTATTTTGAGGATGAACAACACCAGGTATTATTAAACTGGAGGATTTTTATCCCATTGGTGATGTGTTAGATGGTTCAATATGAGTTTCAAAACTCCCATTTAAGGAAAATTGTGTAATAAAAATGATGTACTGTTATATATGACATTTTTGTGTGGACTAGTCTATAAAATAAAGTTGTAGATTTTGTGTCTCGATGTTTGGTTTACCATAACGTGAAGGCTGAACACTATTTTTTGTGGTTTCCTCAGGCTATTATATCATCTTAAATGGATGTGGGAGGACATATCAAGGGAATTTTAATCATTTTCCATCAATATAAGGGATTTTTTGATGATATATGAGTGATAGTGGAGCATTTTATGTAATCCTAAATCATTATACTGATCAAGGAGTCATGTTCAGTGGAGGTTTCTTTATGAATAAACATTGAAGAGGTAGTGAGTTTCTATAGTTTCATGGATGATCATCTATAATCTTGATCATTATTTCATCTCAAGGGTATGAAGAAGCCTCTCTTATTTATTTATCACTCAATTATTCCATTAAATATATTTTATTCAATAGACTGCTAGTTAGACAGAGTAGACATTCTATACTCATGAAGACATAAACTTTTCTTATATATGGGATTTTGGGGGTTCATAGACGAAGAACCTAACATTGGTCTTGTTTAGATAAAAATATAGTTTCAAAAATTCATCTTTATAGAACCATTTAATGATATTTATTTCCAATATTTTAATTATTCTTTATAATGTAATATGATCAAAGTGTTTAAAGTCTTGGCATGAGGCTAGTGAAGATCACGAAAATGATTGTTGAGGTAACTTGCAGAAGGATTAAAGAAGCATAGTACTTTCCAAAGTCCAATGTTTATCTTTGGGAGAAAATAATAGAGTTCTATATTGATTATAATATGTTCTAGAAGGTGAGTTCTCATTATGGGATGAAATTTTTTGTCCTTGGAGTATGCTTTATCACTATATTTTTGGGCCTTTAAAGGTGTTAGATTGTATTTATTTCATTAAATATCTGATAGTACATCCATTGTATACGATATGGATAAATTATGTCTATAATATACTTGTTTTTACTAGATCTACTAATTATTTTTAATTTGTTTTGACCTTTTTTATGTTTTCCTTTTTGACTTATAACCTGGCGATTTGGCCTTTTGGCTGGTCGGTTTTCTTCTCAGAAGGAAGTAGTAGGTGGGCTAGAGGGTGGATATAGGCCAAATACATGACATGTATTAAATAAATTATGTTTATTTAAATTACATGGTATGTATTGAATAAAATATGTGTAATGGGTTGTAAATCCCTTTACATGTTGTGAATTATGATTTAACCTGGAGGGAAAACTCGAGATTTACAATGCGTGTAGTGTTTACACACCATGTAAATAACCATGATCATTTTTGAAAATGGTATTGGGGAACATTTTTAACAAATCCCCATTTCTTCTTCCATGTAATGAGAGATGTGTGAGAGAGTTACCATATACCGTACATAATATCTTCTCCTTCTCCTTAATTCAAGCTCTATTATATTACTTATAATCCACACTATATCTGAACTGGTAACACCCTTGTTACTCTTATATCATTCTTGTATATGTCTAAACAAATTTTTCACTATTCTGGTGCGAGATGATATGCCAAATTTTACATGGTTTTGAAATATTCATCTAATTTGTTCAATTCTAGCTCGATTCAATGGTCGATCCAGGATGAGGATGGTACTAGTTGAGTATAGAAGTTGATTTAGACCTTTCCCACTAATCATCTCATTACATTTTATTATTTTCTATTGGGTTGTGGGATAGACTTCTTTTGTAAGACCTATAAATTTTCAATCAAATTACATTAAATGGAATAAATGACTGGCCCTATTCCCTAGGGGAGATACCACAGATAGGCTCGGAGGGAGAAATGGCTTTACTTGACCTAGATTTGTACCTGATCCTTTATATGGTATACCTGGGATGAGATCATGGTGACATGATTACACCATGATTATAGTAATGCTCTAGATTCATTTTATTAATCTCCTTTGATAGACTCTTATATTGAAGGGTATTTATAATTATACTATAGTGATTCTTTGGTTCTTTATTTTAGAAGACCCTAGATGGGAGAAAGATTTAATTTTATTAAATTATACATAATAATTTTATATTAGACTCTAAGAAAGAAAAACTATAAAATTTGTTGACATTCCTGCCTATCCAAATAACATTATTGGGTTCTATTAAACATTGATACTTTATTATTAATGAAAATTTATACACTTGTATCATACATGGAAAATTATTCTTCGGTACATAGATATCCATAATTGGTTGAAGAATGTTGTGTCATTCGGGTATACAAGATGATATTGATCACATGTTGTTTATTTATTTATTTCCATAAATTTATTATGTACCCACACACTACTCATATTTTATGAAATGACTCAATATTTCTGGAAACTATTGGTTGTGTCATATAGAGTATATTTCATCTCATTATTATCCCACCAATGGAACATATAAAATATTTATGATTGATGGAATAGAAAAAGGGAAGAGGAAAGATTTCTATGATTTATAATCTCTATAAGGATGGATTACATGAGCAGAGGGTCAAGCTTATGTTCGTGATGAAAATAGTGGTATTTTTTTCATTTTTTATTTTGTCTTAATGTTTAATACACATGGATCCATATATATTTTTTATTTATCAACTTTATATCATCCTAGAACGATCACTACTTTTTTATATGATTTTGATTGAACTTATTCATATTGGTTAAATTGGATGATTAATTATTATTATACTTTTTCTTGATATTTATTTATAATTATGATTATTATAATTGATACGTACTATTGGGATGAACTATGATGAAGAGGTTCTATTATCTATATGGGGACACATAATGCCATCAATGCTAGTCGGAATGCTCTAGAATATAGGGAGGAGCACTTTGGGTCAGGTGGACAACCATCTCAGTGAACCACTTAGTAGCATCTGGTTCCAGATTCTACAATGTGGTATAATGAGCTATTTTTCATTTTATATAAATGTTTTAGTTATATATAACAATCTAGTAATGCATTGACAATTTGTAATAATAATTTTATTTGGATTAGATAAACCCCAAAATGGAAAAATCCAAATTAATGAGGATGGTTTGTTTCTGTTTTTCATTAGGTCTATAAAACATGAATTGATTTCACTATTATGAGATAGAAATATGTTTTTTGATGTTATTATTATTAATATTATTATTATGGACTTCATTCATACTTTTTCTTATACAGAAAAGAAGTCATGATCACATGAATCATTATAGGTACATTTGGATTCACATTTCATGAATTATTTCATGCTATGTTTATATTACGGTTGGTATTTTATGTGTTTCCTATGATTGTTGTGAGTTCATGGATTATTATGTATATAAATATTCTAATGATACATATACAGATAACATTATTTGATTAATTAACTTTCATTAATTAATATAAATGTTTTCTCACATATATATTCTTGATGAAGCCTTAATTATCCAATTATTACATTTTGGATCCATGTATGAAAATTTTAATTTAGGAAACATGGACTTATATAAAATGGTAATGTGTATTAATTTAATGAATTCATTATATTTGACAAAATATATTCTGATACATGGGGTAATTTCAAGGTTTTGGATACATGATGTTGCAACTGCAATTTATATAGTGTATGAGAATTTATAAATTGTAAATGGTGGAACATTTGACTGGACTATGATATCCATATTCATATTAATATTTATGATAATAAACAAATATAAATTTTAAAATTAATAGGTTCCTTTTAATGGGATTTCCATTTTAAATGTAAAGGGGATTTTTTTCTTTATTCAATGAAATTGAAAATATATATAACATAAAATCGGTTGTGTGCTGTGAGAACTTGAACCTAACCCGAACATAGTAGTGGGATGTAGGAAGTATATATTTTGATCCCATGGGATCATTATTACCCTATAGACCTAGATTTAGGAGATGGTATAGAGTTTTGACTCACATATATGATGTTTTTTTTACAAATTTCATTCATGTAATCATTGATTCTATCTATTTTTGATTTCTATCAGGGACATGAGCTTACAAATTATAGTGATATACTGCCATGAAACCATCATGTTCTGCACTAAGAGAGTTGGGATAATAATTATCTAAAGGTGTTGGAACTTATTATACCAATATTACCTCATATTGTTGAACTAGTGGAATATCTTAATGTTCCTCCACAGGATGTTTATGCTATATTTTAAGATAAACTCATTAAAATCAAGCAGTTTGTATTTAGATCATTGTGACCAACATATACATTGGAAGAGTTGATGCTTGAACTGTAAAAATAAGGTCATATCATATTTCTTGGGGGGTGCATATTATATAGATAAATGGATGGAGTCAATGTTTTCAATCTATGTTCATTAGAACATGACTACATAGCAGAGAGTAAATATGTCTACTTATATGCTCCATGACTCCTCCAAGTGTTCGTGGAACATCATTGCTCAAGTTTATTGCCATCAGGGCATGATCTAGGTGTTATTAAAGATATTAACTTATGACTAATTCATTCTTAATATGTTGAGAGTTGATAGTTTTAGTGAATTTATTAACCTACAATAGTGTGCTATGTCTTTTATGGAGTATTTGGCATGTTTTACCAAGAATAAAATTTTTTACCAACACTCACAGCTGATGAGTTAATCACTAAGAGACACATTTAATATGGGGTCATGTACTCTATCTAATAAAAGGTGAATGTATTTTTGTGTAACATTATTTAATTTATTATAAACTAGGGCCTCATTTATTATAAAAACCATGAAAAACTTGGAAGTGTGAGTCGTGGAGGATCATTTATAAGTTTGGGAGATACTTTGTCTAGTGGGAGAAAGCATTGTTTCATTTGGATTCATGGGGGAGAAATAATCCAGATGACACATAATTAAATTTATGTAGGGTTACATCAGTGTAGGATGACATGACATATGAAACCCTAGTGTTTGAGGAACCCAATCAAGTATCTATGTTGTGGTATGGTGGTTCAAATTATTCATTTCTATGAAACATTTCCTTAAATTCCTAATCATAATAGATCATCACTGACACCCCCATTAAGTTATAAGAAAATTACCTCTTCATCTGGAAGGGAGCTTCTATACTACTAGTCAATCATGTTGAGTCGGTGGACCTGGTCATGGTTTTCAAACTGTATAGGTACAATGCTTACAGGGCGGACCATCCCAAATTAGTCATGTTGCATCTTAGGGGTGTGGATTAAGATAATTTTATGATGTGAAATATAATCATGGGAAAAAGTGCCTATGGACTTCTATAATTTGATGTACTATTATATTTATAAATACATTAATTATTTCCTTTTTCTTGAATATTGGATTCACACAATTTTATATCAGAGATAATTATGGAATATTTGATCCAAGAAATTGAGAACATTTTTGGGGTGACCAATCACAACATGCTATTATGGGTTCATTCAAGTAATATATTCTAGTGAATTAGTTACCCTCTTGAGGTGGGAGGATATATCTTCATAGAGAATCTTTGTTTCCACAAGATGAAATGATTTTAATTCTATCATGGGATGGACTAGTTGGTTCCATAATATGATATTTTTTATTTCTATCATCATAGGATGAAATTAACATCACTAGATGGAATTTATTTTTATTTCTAATGGTTCATGGGATATACAATTTAGTTGAGCTAGACAGGGTATTATGGTTGGTGAAGATTGAAATATCAGATAGATAGTCCTTTTATGACTAATTAGGGAATGAGATGTATAGAATTCCCTGTTTTTGTAAATATTTTAGGGTCATATTTCCTAATGCATTTTTTGGGATACTTCCATTGATATTGGTATAGTTCACCATTTTTGTAGTTCCATGTAAGGCACCATTTTTCATCCCTCGCCATAGGATGGAACCTACAATGCCTTAAGAACTCAAGAAGTTGTTGTAAGACATAGAAGCGATGTGTTGTATGTTAATCAATTCGATTCATGTTTTTTACCTATACTTTTCTCTAATAGGGCCATTATTCCCCTAAAAATTTGTGTATATTACCATATTTAGAACCATATTATAGTAATGAACAAGTATCCACTATAGAATAAAGAAAAGAAACACGACCACCACTGAGGTGAAATAGTTTTATCTAAGATTGATTTCAGTCAGGATACCATGAGGTGTTTATGAAACCATAAAATATACCCCATAGACCATTATAGTATAGATATTGAATGCATGAGTATCAGTTCATTCCTATTAAACATTAAAAATGTAGAATCAAATTTGATTTCCTAAATATATCAGTTTTAGATCATTTTTTGGACTCATTCATTATTGTTTTCATGGCTGATATCTTTTTGTATTCCTATACCTGATATGACCCTTAAAGACACCTTGAGATAATGAATTATAAATTTAGAGACAACTATTGGAATGATAATATCACAAAAAACCAATCTTGGATCAATAATATTCATGTATTTTGTGAAAACATTTTAGAGGGATGATTACATATTAGCATAGACAAGGTGAGAAATGTAGATTCCTAGGTTTGTTTGAAGAATGTATTTAAAATATAATGTTTCCTAAGGATGGTTAACTACTACATAAATTTGATTAATTAATTTGTATCCCTTTAATAGACTATCATGGGATTTACTAATATGGATGTTAAATTTTATTAGTTAGATTGATGTCAAACCGAATTTTAGGAGTTGAAAGAGAGACTAACTTCAGAACTAATCTTATTATTCTATACTGATAAGAAGTAATATAGTTTATTGTGAAATGACATGAATCATCCTAGAATGTGTTATATTTCAGAGATATCAAGTTATAGTGTACTATTCCTACTAGTTAATAACTCATTAGTAGAATAGACCTACACACATCCATGAGTTAGATGTTATTGTTCATGCATACCAATGTTGTATCCATTATCTTCCTAGTGAGAGATTCATTGTCTACATGAAAAAAACTAACAAATAAATTTTCTAATAATCAGTATTGAATATTAGGAAATTCATGTTGGTTGAAAGGGTGAATAAATTCAGAACCTATTTTGATTCATACAGAGCCAGGAACAAGTAATATAGTTTTATTTTACATGACAAGAATCATCCTTGAATGTGTTATAATTCATAGAAATCAAGTTATAGAGAACTATTCCTACGAGTTAATACCTTATCATCCAAATTAACCTACACACTTAATTGGGTGAGAAGTCCAAGTTCATGCATTACACTATTGGATCCATTATCTTTTTGGTGAGAGATTAATTGTTTACATGAAAAAAAATCACAAATAAATTTCCTTATAGTGTGACTCGAATATTAGGTAGTGTATGATAGATGATTATATTCAATAATTTGAATTTGTTAATTCTTATACAATCTGTATGGGAAATTCAGTAGTTGATACCATGGGCCAGAAGAAACTAACACTATCCATCAAATAGGCCCATAGTGAGTGGGTGTTAACGAATCTATTTTTAATATGTTCATGGATGTTTAATGTTATAATGAGAATCTTTTTTTAGAATCTATAGATGTTAAATCATTCGTTTTTGAATTTCTAATTATGAGACAACTTTATGATCCAAAGGTCTTGGTCCTGAGGGAGAGTGTTAAAAAAGAGGACCCACCTCCAACATGGGGTATCAATGATTATGTAACTATTCACATCCATGGATATATAAGGTCCCCCTTAAGCATTAAAAAAATTAATGTATAAATATCATGCATCTATTTGGTAAAATCACACAAGGATTTCCATGATATACATATACATATATCCTCATTATTAGTGGATAGAGATGAATAGGTAGATTGCAGATTTCATCAATAGGTGATCCACTTTTAATTTGGTCAAGGAATAGAACATTCATTCTTATAGAAATTTATAGCCAAATCTATTCAATAGTAGAAATGGGATGGCATCAAAATGGATTTAATAACAGGTTTTCCCTGATCTACTCAAGGAAGTGATTCAGTATGAGGGATCATCGATATGTTATCTAACACCTCAAGAAAATCAAATATTTTTTCATTTAATATAAATTTAATTTAGTTTCAATCTTATATAAAATATCAGGGTAATCTTAATCTACCTTCAACACTATGTTATTTACATTTCAAGCATAAATGAGTTTTACAATGTTTTAATGGCGCACATATTTTTAAACTAAATTTGGTAAATTTAATTATTTTTTAGTTTCAAAATAAATATCATTAGTGAATTTGGAATGTTAAATTTTTCTTTGGGTGAATTGTTTGAATTATTCAATGAAGAATAATTTTTTATAGATAATGAAATATTCTGTATTTTAGTAAAACCAATACAATTTCTTTTAAATAATTATTAAAATTAATTATATTTTGAATTTTTTTAATGAGATAATCGATAAATTATATAACTAGTAATACAATATAGGTCATGGTATAATTTTTATATAAAACTAATATTTTAAAACTTGTTGAACTTTTGAATGATTATACTTTAAAACCCCTCTTTCATACCACAAGTGTGGGATTAGATTTAAAAATAATATTCAATCATATAGGATTTAAACTTTGAAAAATAGAAATACACCGTTTTAATTAGTATAATATTTTTTCCCTAATAAGATGAAATTAATATTTTTCCAAAAATATTTGTGAAATTGGTTAAAATTAATTATGGTGATTAAGGTAAAATGATGTTTAATAAGGTATTGATACTTAATCATAACGACCCAAATGACGTGGAAGAATGTCCAAAAGAAATTTAATGCTAATAATTCGACCATATACCAATTTTTTTATAATTTAATGTGTTATTGGTATATTATAAAAAAGAAGGGTCCAATATAGAAAGTTAAGTAAGGAAAAAAGAACAAAAGTAAACTTTCCTTACCTTTAACATTTATAAATCATTAATATATGTACATAACATCATATTTTTTATTATAAATGAAATTTTTAAAGATAAATGGGTTATTTTAATCATAATAATTTATCAATGGTTTTTATAGATGGTTTAGTTTCATATAATTCTTATGAAACTCCAACATAGGGATTATGTAGCAAATAATTTACTAAAATAAATGATACTATAAATATTAGAGTAAAGTATATCTTCTCAATTATTTCCTGTAATTATTTTTTAGATTACTATATCATTTAAAAAAATATGAACTTAATATATTTTAAATCCAATATTTTTTTATATTTTTTTTTTAAAAATAAAAAAGTTATATCAAAATAAACAATGATTTTTTATGATAAATAATATTTTATGAAATGACATAGAACTAATTAAAATCCATTATTCTATAAATTTATATTTAAAACATAATAAATAATTCATATGATATTTTAATAGACCAATTTATCTTTTATAATTCTCATATTGATCCATTAATTGAAAACACATTCTTAACATAGTCTTGGATTAAGTATTGTTTGAGTACGTCCCATGGGCTTGTTTTAAAATTAATTTCCAAAACACATGAATGTATTATTATATAAATTTGATATCTTATTAATAATTTAGACTCTCAATATATTATAATAAATCTCACATATTTTCATTATTAATTCATAAAATATATAGGTTTGAAAACTAGATTCTTTAATGAAATATAAATGATAAATTTGGGGAATCATAGAATTTAATAAACCAAATAATTAAAAATAATATATTTTTTTTCTAGTAGAGGTTTTAATTTACAATTCATAGCTCAAATTATATTTTTTTTCTATTTTGGAGTAACTATTTTTAATTTAGACAATACATTAATGAATGCTTATTGTATTTACAATAGCGCAACTCCCCCTACACTTTTAAAGGCCACTAATTATATCTATTACTCACACAACTAATACCACAAAGAATCATGAAATCTATGCCCAATTAGCTTCCAAAAATCTATATACTCGACTGTTAGGTCATCTTTGGGCTTAAATCATTCCATGAAATCCCTTTGTTATAATCTAAAAGGAGTTTCCCTGTTAAAATTTAACATCTTCCCTCAAACACTTTTAATTTATTCATTCCTCAACCCCTTCATTTATTGTCATTCCATTATTGTATAAAAAAAATAGAATCATCATTATTCTATTTTTATTTTATAATAATAATATTTCTTTCACATGCACACAATTCCATTTAATGGTTAATGACCTAAATGTTTCTATGTATGATGAAGTATAGCCTCACGAAATAATGAGTGATAAATTTTTCATTACCACCTCCCATGGTGGAAATTATGATTGAAACTATATATATGTTAAATATGTTATATTTAATGGATATTTATAACAATTTAATCTTTTTATAACACATACCTTTAATACATCCCATTTTTGGTTTATACGATAAGGTCATTTGAGGAAGTGTGGACTACCGGCCCCAAAGAGCAATGTGATTCACCCATAATATACATGAACCATATTCAAATTTATTTTAATAAAAGATTATAACAAATATTACATAAATATTATTCATGATTTATAATATAAATTTGTATCATTTATATTTCATTCATTTAATATAATAAATAAATGAACATAGCATTTTCACACATTACAGGCTACCCTCTCCATGAACGGTGCATTTTATTTCATATCTCCAAATTTTTTGTAAAATTAAAAGTAAATATGTAAATAATATATAATAATATATAATTAAGGGTTTAAATAATGGAGAGTATTAAATCATGATCATATTAATTGGAATAACAAGTATCAATTCAAAACATACATGAGAAAACTGTGCAATTAACACTTGAAATAGTAAAAATAAGGAAACAGTGTTCACAAACATGTAATAAAATAATAAAAAAGTTAATATATGATATTATAGAATTATTATGGTTTTGGTATAAGTTATTAACATATTTTAAAACACAATTCATGTTGATAAAGTCCAAACAACAAAAGGGATGTTAATGTAAGGGATTTTGTCTAAATTTACATTCTAATGAGACTTATTCTTGGTATTCAACAATTCACATTTACATGTTGTATGTACTACCCTTTTTCATGTTATATAATAAATCTATTTATTCTCATAATATTAAAATTTTCATTTAATTCATGGGTAACTATTATTTAAATTTATCAAAGTGGAATGTGACATTTTACATTGTTTAATGATTATTTTTGCTGAAGAATATTTTAATGTCATCATCCATCATTGATAATTATCCTCCTATGTTGTATTATTGATAAATTAATATAATTTATTCTATATTTTTATTTAATAAGGAATTTTTTTCGATTAAATAAATTATTTTATTCTACTAATACATTGGATAGGTAAGATAAGGGTTTGGGTCTGTTTAAGGTAAGCCTTGTAGGTTGGGTACTGGTTATTGAATGCCCCTTGATGCATTGTTAGTTTCATAAGAAGAAATTAGGTTGGAAAAAACCTTATTATTTGTAGCCAATATGATGTAAATTTTTTTGTCAAAGGTATTCAAAGAATATTTACTCTTGGAAATCCCATATAGTTTTTTAAGAAGTACGTTATAAACTGTCCTTAGAAAGGACTTTATGGTAATGGTTCCATGTACCTATAAACATAGAATGAAATATACTTGAATTTACATTACTAAATTTTTAGTTATTATCATTATTCATCCATGGTATTTTTTTAAATATCATTGGAATCAATTATTTTTTAGTTTATTGATTAATGTCATGTGTTTTAGTTTCTTACATTTCTATATTGTTATTTCCATATCTAGTTATTTGATTGATATGTATTTTCATTATTTTATAATGGAATATATATTATTCAAATTTATTCATAATTTTTTTCACTTTAATTAACCTTACTGAGAATTTTAGGACACCTATTATATGTTTCCACTCTCCAAGATAAGAAGTATAACACATTGAATACGATTTTATAGATGCAATTTAATTTATTTTATTATTTGTTATGTTTTATTTTATATATTCCAATGTTTTATTGGAATAATTTATGTAATCTGGATTTCAAAATTTTCTATATAGATCGGTACTTTTGGATTCTATTCCACATAATCATGCCATTACAAAAAAAACGCACATTCTCCATGATTCTGGGTTCATGTCTTTATAGTTGATATAAATGAAGGTTAACAACATCCATTGTATTTATATTCAGAAAAAATATATTAGGAAACATAGCCCTATGATATAATTTGGGGAGAAATATTGTGTAATATCTTATAATTGTTGTAACATAGATATTCTTTTGTATTGCTATATATACATCCCTATATGGACATAACAAGGGGCCATGGTTCGAGGACAAAGGTTCTTAAGATTAATAACCATGATAAAGTTTTTCAAGCCTATCATGGGGTAACATGGTACTTGAAAATGATCCTTTATACGCTCTTGGTTTGACACTCCCAGGGGATATTCTTATGATTGTTGGATTTTTCTTTACAAACCATCAATGAGTATTTGTGTTGACGATGACTATAAATTACCAAGGATAAAACATGTTTGTCATAGATTAAATAATGAGTATCCATGATTTATGAATCCCATATTTGTTTTTCATGATTATGTGGTTTCCTATTTTGATAAATATTTCTCACAATATGATTCTATGTTTTATTAATTGGATACAACTAGAAAGAACTAGGTTAACATTGGATTTAATGGAAAATTTACTAATCTTATATTAAATGGAATTATCACTTGAGTTAAGAATTTTGTGATCATACCTAATCATATTTTCTGGTACATGTTTAAAAATCTATACCTTAACCATATATCAAAATCACCAAACATGATAAAGAATGTGTTTACTGAGAGTTCTTGAAATAGAGACCAATGTGGAAAGAATATTCAATTTACTGTGTCTGAATAATGTGGAAATAATCACCCAATTGAATGTATAATAGGGTCAAGAAGGCGTTTTGACTATATAAAATAATGACATAAATCAAGTAACTAGAAGGGAAAATGAAGAGTTGTATTGATTCAATGGATGGGAATATTTTCCTCCATAAGAAATCATCAACAGTTAAATGATTTTAGTGGGTAATTAATGCAAATTATGGAAATATATGTTCCAATTGGAAATCACATCAAGAGAATAGAATATGAGGTATTACTAAGGGTAATATTGCTGATAATGATGACAATAATAGTGAATTGTGAAATAAAATGGTTGTTGAGTAATAGGATGAGGAATCATTATTAATGGGTTAAGGATGAAGTGTAATAATAGATGTCTTTATATATTTGTATTCATGAACTAAAAAATAGGAATATTCTATCAGTGATGTACATGACATAAGAATTGTGAAATTGATTATGATGGTTCTTCATTAATTTTTCCTTAAATATTTGAGATCAAATTGTGAATGGAACCCAAAAAAGATATTCAGTATAATGATTTTTTAGGGAACTCATGATTGAGGGAAATAATACCCTTAACATGTTCTTATATTTAGATGGTGATGATGAAATGAATAATTTGGACATGTTCTAAATACCTTTGAACTAATTAATGAATTGTTTAAAAGTAGTCTATGATATCATTGATTGATTTTAGATTAATTTTCCATTCAATTAATATTTACAATTACATGAGTATTACATACGGAATAATGTAGAATTTGGGGTTCCAATAAGTTTTTTTGTGATTCGAGTTATTAAAACATTTCAAGTGGAGAAATGAGGAGGGTATTCACATGTTTTTAATATAAAAATTTAAATATGGTTTGTGTTGAATAAAGGATATTGAGATGTTCATTGTGGAAATTTAGTTGTCATCTTTATGAACAATTGTATCACAATATTTAAGAAATGTAAGCAAATTACAAAATGGTTTACGTTGAACAATGGATGTGGTCTTATGAATTGATATATTACAACACTATGTGATGAGTATTGTTCTAATATATGAATTAGAAATAGTTTAAGGAATAACCAAAGTATAAGAATGTGCTTATATAAATAGACCAGGTAAGTATATTTACTTATATTCTTAGAGAATGAAATAATTCTTCCACTCTAGCAAAAAAAATTATCCTAGTAACTTCATTTCGATGAATCAAATCTCCCCTAAAATATTCACAAATTTATAGCCTTGTAATTTTTATATTTTTCTATCCATGTTCTCTAGAACTCTTCATTAGAACAATATTGCTAGATTTTTCTTTTGTTTATATATTTACATTAACCACCAACATTATCCTACTAGAGAACCTTGTTTTATAACCATTTTACTTTCTTTTATCTCTTGTAAAGAATATTTTTTATTCATTATACTCACGATGTGGGGTTTCAATAATTTTATTTCAATATATCATTACATTGATTATTGGGATGAGGTTTAAACTGTATAGAGTCATATTATTTATGGTGGGGAAAATGATACACTACAAGACAATAAATTTTTTTTATTTTAAAATAATTTTTTTGTTTTAATCATGGTAATATACCATGCCAATATAATCTTCCTCTACTAGTATCACTATTTTAGTTCTGTTTCATGAAAAATTGATTTTGTTTCCTTTTAATAGTGCACTTATTAAAAAAAATTCATAAATTTTATAAATTATAAATTAAAAAATAAACGTCATTATTCAATTTGTAATATCAAAATTATCTTACAGTTATTTTGTGTTTGTTTTTAGAGTTGTTTCATTTTTTGATGAATATTGAAAAATACTATATCTTAATTAAAAACTTCTTTTTGTTGAAATAATGATTAATGTCAACTAATATATTAAATATTTTATAATTTCAAAATATATCATATATATATGAATATAATTCTAAATTAGTTCACTGGTATAAATTTTAAAATAAAATTATATATAAAATCATATGAAACTTTTTCAGGTTTTCACTTAAAAAACCAACCTTTCTCGCCAAGTGTGTGAGATTCTCCTTAACTTTATTTCTCCTAAACCAATTATATTAATTTTGAAATATATAAATTCATATTTTTAATCCTTAAAATAATTTTAGTCTTATAATATCAACTTTATTTTTGACCAACATGGTTTGTGAACTTGGTTACAATTAATTACTGTGATTGAAGTAAGATTAAAAAGAACAATGGATTAAACCTTATAAATAATGAAAATATTGACCTAGAAACTAGTCCAACATCAATTGGATGCCAATAAATCGACCTTATAGCCACTATTGTAAATTATTATGGGTCATTGGGATATTATTAAATGTAATTTTCTTATATTAAAGGTTAAGTGAGGAAAAAGAAAAAAGAGAACATTTCTTACCTTTAACATTTTAAAACATTGGGATATGTACAAAAATTATATTTTCAGTTATACATGTCATTTGGAAATAAAAATGTGTTAATTTTGTCATAAAAATTTGAATATAATTTTTAGGGATGGTTTACTTACCTAAAACTCTTAAGATACACTAATGTATTGATTATTTAGATAATAATTTACCAAAATAAATGATACTATAAATATTAAAAGTGAAGTATAATAATTGAATAATTGAATTTAATTACATCTCTATCTGAATACATCATGTTACACAACTTTCAACATAATATATTTTATCTCCAATATTGTTTATATATTTTAAAATTAAAATTTGTTAAATAATGTAACAATTGACATTAATCTAATTTTTTAATAAATAATATTTTATTAAAAGATATAATTTAAATAAAAAATCTATATTATAAAAAGTAATTTTATGTGTTAATAAATAATAAATATGGAATATTAATGGCCCAATTTATAATTTACAAATAAAATATTTACCAGTATATTTTTAATAAATTTTAAACGTGGTCCAGGTTTAACCAGTGTTTTAGTGCGTCACAATTCATTGTTTTAAAATTAATTTCCGAATAACATTGGATTTTTATTTAATAATTTATTAATCATAATAAAAATTATTTTGAAATATATATTATAATAAATATTTATTTTTTTATTTCTGAATTGTTAAATTAATTTGGTTAGAAAACTAGATGCTTTAATAAGAATATAAATGTTAAAATTGGTGAATCATAGAAGTCAAGGAGCCGATATTATAAAATACCAATATTTTTTTAAGGAGGGTTGATTTTACAATTATCTCTAATTATTATATTATTTTTACTATTTTTAGGCTATTTATGTTGGGCATTCCTCTCATTAATGAAAACCTTTTAATTTTTAAAAGAGTTCCATTCCTCCACCACAATAAATAACCACCAATTTTCCTCATTACTCATACCTATAAAACCACATAAGATCAGTAAATATATGCCCAAATTGCTTCCCAAAATACCTCCACTGGATCTTGAATCATCCATTTGGATATAAATACTTCCAAGGTATCCCATTGTTATAAATGAAAAGGTGTTACCTTGTTAAGAGGAAACATCTTCACTCAAATTCTTTTAATTTAATTATTTCTCCACCCATTAATTTACAAATATTGAACAAATTTAAATCAAAAAAATTATCCCAAATAAACTATTATACTAATAATTTGAACTATAGTTTCACATAATTCTATCTAACGGTCAACTGACATTCTGTTTCTATGTACGGTGAACTACTGCGTTACAAAAGGATAATTGTCCATTTATCCATTACCACCTCTCATAGTGTAAATATTGATGTCAAACATGTTTATAGATGCTATATGTGATATTTATTATGAATTTATTTTTCTTAAATAGTATTATAACACATACTATTAACACATCCCATTTTTCTTAATACGATGACATCCTTTGAGGATGTGTGGACTACCAACCCCTTAAAGTGATGTGATTCATCCATAATACACATGGAATATTTTAATAATGGGTTTTTAAAAAAAATTAACCATATTTAACTTATATATTATAATGGTATATTATTATACATATGTATCATTTATTTTTTACTCTTTTAATACGTAAAAAAAATCACAGTAGCATTCATGCGTACATAGAGACGACTATCTCCATGAACTGTTCATTTAGTTTCTCGTATCAAAAACATTATAGATTACTATAAATACATAATTTATGAATATAAAAAATAATTAATTCATGTATTTCAGAATTTAGATTATTAATAATGATCTATAAAATGAGAACAACATGTAACAAGTCAAAACGTAGTTGAGAAAAATAGGAAATTAACACAAGACTTATTCAAAATAAAGAATGAGTGTTAACAAAAGGGTAAAAGAAATATTTAATGAAGTAGATATATGTTATTATATAATGATAATGGTTATGGAATAATATATGAAAAAATTTTAAACCACTATATTGGGGGATAAATAAAAAACTACCAATTGATGGCTAGGTTATGGGATTTCATCTCTATTCATTTTCCATTGAGACATTTTTTTTGTTCCAAAATTCACCTTTATATGATATATGTAAATCCATTTGACAATTATTAACATGAATATCCTTATTATAATTATATTAAATGTTTCATTTAATTGAGATCGATATTAAATAATTTTTTCAGAGTGTTTTGGGACACATTACAATGTTTAATGAATAAGTTTCCTCAATAATGTTTTATATTAACAACCCTTGTTGTTACATGTCTTCATATAAGTTACTATTGGTAAATAAGTATTTATTAATTAATAATGATATATTTTTAGGTTCAGTTTTTATAAATTTATTTTATTCTATAATTTTTTTTCTTTGGAATGGTAAGACATTGGTTGGGGATTGTTTAAGGTAAGTCGAACATGTAGGAAACAGTAAATAAAATCCCCTTGATGAATCAGAAGTCTCATGGGATAAAATTCTTTTGGAAAAAATTCTTATCTTTTCTAACCAGTAATATATATACAATATTCTGAATGTTATTGATAGTAATGATAATGTGGGATAAACAAAATTGTTTTTTAACCAGTATGCATTAAATTGTCAAATGAAATTTTATGATGGTGATGGTTCCATGTACCTAGGAAAAATATTGTCCAACAATTAAGAATTTATATTAATAAGAATTTAGTTATTATCATTATTTATCCATGATATTTTTAATCAACATAACTATGGATTCACTTCATTACAAATATATTCTATAATAGAATGTGTTTCAATTTCATACCTTGACTTATTAGTACTTCCATATCTAGTTATTAAAATGGTATGTGTTATCATTTATTTATCATTCAATTAATATTATTTTTATTTATCCATTATTCCATTCAACTTATTTACCCTTAGAATTTTATATCACACTTTTTTGTATGAATTACATAGGTTGAGAAGAATAAATCATTGAATAATCTTTCATGGATGTACTTAATATAATTTTATTGTGTATCATTTTTTATTTTCTATTTCCTAGTGTATTATTTGTATCATGTATGTAATATGGATGTCCAAGACTGTGAAACTGATTGGCCCTTAAGGATTTGATTCCATGTTGTCCAAACAATGTAATCGAAAAATGAACCAGCTTTGGGCTTCTTGGGTATGGTTGTCACATGTTTACCAAGGTCATACAATTCCAGCCAAACTGAGAGACTTTCTTATATAATTAAATCGTATGGATTTATATTTGGGAGATTGTATGATATCAGGGTGTTCCCCATTCATCCATCTAAGATGGATATTCCCAGTTCACATCCATATTTGGGAAAGGGATTCCAAAAGCACTGGGTAGATATGATCTCTTGATTATATCTTATCACCATCATATCGATGGGTAGTAAAAGAAGAAGAAATGATTTATATGGTAAATTCACCATGAATATGGACTTCTTCAATGGATTTTCATGGTAGAAACACATATCCCTCATCATTTTTTACTATAAATTATTTTAATGAAATGATTCTGATGGCTACTTATGTGGTATTTAAATGTAGTTCATGCTATCCACACATATGATAGTTTTAGGTAGGTGGGGAAACAATGTCTACTCCTCATATACTATAAGAGAATTCAGATTATTTATATATGATTCATAATCATATGGAAACAACTCAGTCCATGAAGAATTATTATTTCCTTCGAAATTTTCAACCAACAGAGTTTGAGGTCGGGCATCACAAATTTTTTTAATTTTCTCATAGATTGAGTCATAGAAATGTTTAGTGACACAAAAATATATCCCACCATTACATCAGTCCTTTTGTGATCATATATATTGATTAATCGGTAGCCTATTAGTTGCATTTACCTTATTTATACATTATCCACTATGAAATCTTCTTTATATCACTTCTTTTCCTCTATCATTCTGACCCAGCTCAATAATATAACCACGAGGATGTGTATATAGATGTTGATGCATCCTTTGTGAAGAATCCTATAATTATCATTTATTTTAGAATAAATTATCTTTGATTTATTAATTATTCATTTTAATGGGTGATTTGGAATAACATCTTTGTATAAGGAAAGAAAAAGGAGAGAGAGGATATTGTACATGACTTGTGCTCAAAACATTTCTCAGAAGATGATATACCACCCCTAGAATGGTATCATGGTTATGATTTTTTAGGGTGTGGATGTTGTAACATCCTATCATTTCTAAGAGATATGTATTATATTAAATTTAGTTTATCCCTGGTTATGTTATCCTTTTTGTCATTGACCATATGGACATGGCCTTCATGATGGTTGGTTTGCTTCTGAGAATAAATATAAGATGTGATCGAGGATAATTTCAGTCCATATACAAAATTATTATTGAATACATGAAATGTATATAAATTAAAAGGTTCATAATGAATAAAACATGTGTTCAGAGTTCACTAGAGACCTACACATCGTGGATTGGGTTTTCCCTGTGATGAAAAACCCTTATATTTTCATAGTTTGAAATGTTTGCGTGGATTGAAAATAAACTGGATAATATTTTTTAATGGTCGATGAGGAACTATTTTTTTTAACATAACCCTCCTTCTCATTCGATATAGATGGATCCAAATGAGATATATCATCCTTTCGAACCTAGGTTATTCAGCTTCTATTTCATCTGAGTTATTTTCTCTTCATTGTTGGTCATTGAAGATCATTAATGAAAAGATCCTTGTTTGAATTTCATCCTTACATCATTTATCTCTACCTCATTTTCACTATTTTTCAGTTAGTTCTTTTACCCTATTTTCAGTTACTTTTTCTATTCATTCAATTTATTCCAATCATGGTCTATTCAAGGGATAATATTATATTCGTGTATTCATGCTAGTTATTTTCCCAAATATGTTTTTAAAGGGGTGAAATTTCATGTCGTTACATAACACACATGTGTCTCTATATATATTTTCCAGTGGATTATTATAGATGTGGAACGTATAACATTTGATGGATTGATGTACGTACGTTAGTGTATGGGTTGTTAAGACATGAAGAATAATAACCAATGTGTGACACATGTCATATATGAATTATTTTCCTGAAGTTCCTATTGGATTGAAAGTTCATTATTTTCTCAAGGGTTACCCTAACCTCAAGTTATCAGGCATAGAGTTCTTAGAAAACTCGTTTCTTTTGATGAAAACATTAATTGCTAGGTTTTTCTAGTAGAGACTGTCGAAGGATGCATTTGATCGGAAAGTCGTTGATGCCTAGGATTTGCAGGATAGGGCGACAGTGGGTCTGTTGGATAGTCGACACATTGTGATACACTTCTCCTCAGAGGCTGATCTATTCAAGGAATGGTGAAGTGCTCCTCATAACTTCAGCGACTTCAAATTTTTTCTTCTTCTATTGTCCTTCGATTGGAATATGATGTGCGATCCTTCAACTATACCGACTTGGGTATGTTTCCCAAATCTTCCCCTGCCATTTCAAAATCCTTCGGTTATGTGTATGCTAGGAAATTTTCTCAGTAGGTACATGTTCTCGGATGGCCGAATTGATGCTCTCTGTAATCCGATAAATCCACGAGTCTGCGTCGATGTGGATGCTTCCAGGGTACCATTTGAATATGTCTGGATCACTGTTGGTGAGGAATACCCCTACAAGAAAAGGGTGTTATACGAAAAATGGACTGATTTATGTTCTGGATGAAATCGTTTGGGTCACTCTCTGAACGTTTGCGAAGGGGGTATCATGGAATTCGTAGGAGGGGTATCTTCTGTGGGAAGGAATATGGGGGACAAGGAATGTGGGAGACATTTAAATAGAGGTCTGTCGTGGAGGAAAGAAGTATGGGTTGGGAGATCCTCTTGGAAGTTTGCAATTGGAGGAGGTAGCGGTTATCAGTGTAGCTATGTGTGAGGGAGAGTTTGTGGCAGGGTCCAGTCGACCTTCTCAAGCTCTGTCTCCTATGAAGAAGACTTTGGTAGCTCAAGCCAATCCATCGGTCGCTGATGTGTTCAACAGATTGAGGTAGGACCTGGATCGTTCTTAAAATTCTCATGTTGTGGAAAAGGGTAGTCTTGTGAAACAAGACTTGGTTAGTGTGGAAGTTCAAGATCCGGGAAGCCAAGAAGTTGTGGTGTAGATGGCGGACCAATGGGAGGATGATCTGGCCCTGCCAATGGAACCGTTTAGTGGTTTTTTGCAGCTGGGGTTGCATGGTACTTCTTTGGAGGAGGACTTTCAATCGGGTAAGGGGAAGACTGGGGGGCCTGCTCCCAATCCTTAGCTCTTAATTCCCCTAAACAACATATATTGGAGGCTTGCTGAAACCGAATTGAGTTCTTCCCTCCGCTACTCACCGAAGGAAGTTCAGGGATGTGAGCTTGAGTGCAAGGAAGATGAGCACTGCCATTCAGAAGATGAAACACCGAACCAGAATACAAGGAGGTGGAAGGGGAAAAGGATTACTCCTCTCTCCCTCCTCCTGTGAAGACTCGATCGGCAAAGAGGATGAGTGAGATGAGGACGACTATGGATTTTTTTGATCCACAAGAGGACAGGGGAGAAGAATTTCCAGTCCTTGGTTTATCTTTTAAGATATGAAGAAGAAGTGATAGAACAGGTCATATTGATCAATTCTAATGAGGAGGAGGCTGCTAGAATGATGAGAAGGCCTATAGATGTGACCCTTAATGTGGAGAAATATTCTTGGATCAATAAACAAGACTCGATTTTGGTAGGGGGTTTCAACCACGGGAAGATAATTGTTAAGGAGTACATTCAGAAATGGGATCAACTTGTGTCTGTTTTTTGAGAAGCGTATTTTGGAAGACATTGTCTTAAACTAATCTTCCCTAACATGGAAATTATTTAGGGAAGAAGACTCGAGTAATATTATGTTTTTATTTAGCAACTTAGTTTAAGCTGGTGGTCATGGTTGGCTGGTGTGAGTGCTTGGGTTGTGTGAGCTAGAGTTGTTTCGGGTAAATTATCTTTGATGTTTTGTTTTTTCTTGTTTTAGCATGCTTCTTGGACTAGTCCAGGAAGGGGTTTTGAGATTCAATTCATCATTAATGTAGGTCTCTTGGAATTGGATTCTTGATAGGGTATGGCTTCACCATCAGTTCTGTGCTCGTACTTCTGCATGGGACTTCTTATCGAGGGAACCTTTGTTGTTGAAGGCCTGTTTTTTGGTTTAATTGCTGGGATGGGGTGGTCCAATCATTTTTCTTTGTTTGTATGTGGTTCTCACTTTTCCCCTAAATAGTTTTTTATAATAAAAAAGTAATTTTCATCAATAATATAGGATTTATAATGATGCGGTAGTGGGGAAAACTAGCATAGAAGTGGTGGATCAGTACCTTCTTTTGATAATAAATTATATGATCTATTGTATTCCCTGTGTTGTGAGATATAGTCATGCTGAGGTGATAATCCTATTAAACTTGTTTACAATATGAGTAGTCTCTACTTTTTATTCGCATGGATTTAGTATGGCTTCATTATCTTTTTCATGAGAGGATCTAAGTAGGATCCTACTCATCAACATGTTCCCTTTTATGGAAATGAATTTCATTGAGACCTAATTTATACCTTAAATGGTACTCACAAACCCATGTAAAATTAATGGTGGCATTTGGGTGGTCACCATCTTCATTCCCTCATTTAATTCATGGGAGGTGTACTCATTTGTAACGACTCGAATCCGGAGCACCTCAACTGGTGCCCTGTGCCCTGTTTTCCACATGACCTCATGAGCATTTCCCCAATCGCCAGAGGCTGTCGACTAGAATTGAAGGCCTGGGTAAGTTATTGGGGAAACTATGCCCTCATTTGGTAAGGTATACAAGGTACATAAAACAATAGTCAATAGAGAAAGCAGTAAACATCATACAACAACGGAAACTAAACAGCGGAAGAAATGTATAATATAATAATGATGCAACAAGGTACATTTATCTATGGAAATCAGAAAATACAACAATGTGCTGAAATAAAACTGAGAACAAAGAACTAAAAGTAAACTGTAACTCCAGTAGCATCGCAAGCCTAAGCTCGGTCCAATGCTCTCTAGCTCCAACCAGCAATCAAGTACCTGAAGTATAAGGGCCATAATCCATATCCATACCGGAAACCATATAACCTATTTGGGCCGAAAAGCAGGATCCAAATAGGGTGTGAGACTAATCTCAATAGGCAATCACCACAAGATTTGTTCCCTACTATTAGTGAGGAATATCACAAAAGTAAATGAAATAAATGTAGTAGAGAAACAAGATTACTATATAGTAAACAATACTACTAATCTCCATTCACAAATATATATTAATTTAATTCACTCATTAAATTATCATCCCAGGAATCTAGCATGCATCTCTATACTCTCAAGGCATAGCAAGTAACACAGCAGGTATCTCAACAAAACACCTAAACAGCAAGCAGTAAAAAACCCAAGAGTGTTCCTTGGCTTGGTGGACCCATCACAACCAACCAAAGAATATTCATGGTGACTCTCTGGGTGGCTCACATTAACATACCCCTCTAGTCATGTAAACATTCAAAGGCACAGACACTCTGGGATGCTCTCACCAAAAATTCCCATGTGGTCTTGCAACGATAACTATATACTCTATAAGGAAGAACATATGTATAATTCCCCATATATTCTCAATAAATAACTAAGGAAACTCTAAGGAAGCATAAATCCCCATTCCTATTGGTCCTACGAACGATTCTAATTTATAACAGACTATCCAGGGAAGCCCTTAATCATCAATTCACTCTTTAGTCTATCACACCAGGTTCCCACAACCCTGAGTAGTGTAGTCATGTGTAATAGACTTTTAGCATCCCAATGTAATCTCAAAAAACTATTTGAATAATAGCTACAGTGCATCAAAATATTATAAATAGAAGGAAATTCATGCAATCAATTATATCAATGTAGGCAATCAGTGCAACATGGTATGCCTCACATGAAACCTAAACCAAATGGCGATAATCAGCCAAAACTGGGGGAACACCCATGGGGTGATCCTCAAACATGATAACATGTAATTATCAATCATCTAATAACCTCAAGCATACATTCAATCTAAGGCAGATAAAAAAAGGATCAAAACCCTAACCCGAGATACTAGATACATGGGTATCTGACAGTTTTGCACCAGAAAACTAAATGACATTCAACGTAGGGAAACAAACCACCTACCTCCATCATAGGAGATAGATATACTAGAACCTCGACCTTTGAATCAGCCTAGAATATAGAAGATCTGCAAAAACTTCGAAAACATTCAACCTCAAATAACTCTCACAAGAGAAGGAATCAGGAAACGTGGTTGAGGAAGAACCAATAACTCACCGCTGCAATTATTTTGAAACAGATGACATTCGATTTGGATAACCGGTGACGTATTGGTGTCTCATAGAATATTGGGCCTCTTCGGATACTCTAGATGTAATTAGGAGGAGAATAAGATGAAAAAATATTTATGACGCGACCCCAGTCTAATTAGTGAAATAAAATGAAAAGTACATGGTGTGTACTTCATGAGTACACGGAGTGTACTCGCCCTTTCTGTACACCGCATTAAGTGGCATCCACATCACCACCACACACTTTGTGTGTGTCCCGGACACGTCCAGCACACGACCTCATGCTGGAGAAAAGTAAACGATGTGTTCTCATAAAGTACATGGCGTGTACTTTGAGATTTTCCAGATTCTTGTAGTTTTCCTCTTTTTCTCAAAAACGACCATAAAAAAAAATATACCGTAAAAAGGTCTAGGTTCATAAAAACTTCCCCCCTTAAAGAAATACATCCCCGAATTTCCCTAAAAAGGTGGAAAAAAAGATTCCTCGAACAAATCTGGCAATTGTCATCGCATTTCGGCCTCCCTCTCCCTAGTCTCGTCCTATACACGGTCATGCTGCCATAACACCCGTACTAGAGGAACAGACCGGCCATGGAGTGTCTATGCACTACGATCAAAAATCCTGATAAGATGCTCCTCGAACGATGCATCCTACTCTACCTAAACTTTACCGGGATGAAAAACATGATACGGGTCTGAGAAAAAGCAGTGAAGATGGGAAACATGGAAGACGTCATGCAAAACATGGTACTTTTGAGGTAACTGCAACCTATAATCAACCAGCCCAACTCTCTCCAGAACCTCAAACGGCCTGACGTATCTCGGTTAAAGATTGACCTGTCTCATGATCCTCTTGTGTCCCAACCTCAGGGTAATATGTAAGAAAACCCAATCCCCAACCCTAAACTCCAAAGGTCATCTCCGGTGATCAACATAATATTTCTACTGAGACTGTGCATTAGTAATCCTTTTTAAAATCAACTCTACCTGCTCGGTGGTCTCCTGAAGAAGACGAGATCCTAGCATAGCTACCTCTCTGACCTCTAGCCAACACATGGGTGTTCAGCACAGCCTACCGTACAAAGCTTCATAAGGTTCCATCTGAATAGTTGATTGAAAACGATTATTATAGGAAAACTCTACTAGAGGTATATGTCTCTCCCAAGAACCTCTAAAGTCAAGGATATATGCTCATAGCATGTCCTCTAGCACCTGAATCATGCGCTCTGACTGGAAATATGTCGAGGGATGGTAAGTTGTACTCAGAAGTACCTGTGTACCCAAAGCCCTCTATATCCCTTGCTATAAATTTGACGTGAAGCGGTCATCCCTATCTGAAATGATAGTACTAGGAACCCCATGCAAGCGTACTATATCATGGATGAACAACCGTCCAAGCACATCAATACAAAAGGTCTCCTTAATCATCAAGAAGTGATCAACCTTCGTGAGCCTATCAATGACCACCCATACTACGTCATTACATTGAGGCGATCTCGGTAACCCTGTCACGAATTCCATCACTATATCATTCCACATCTACTTGAGAATTTGTAGCTACTGTAAAAGCCCTTCCAGTCACTAGTGCTCTGCCTTCACCTACTGACAGGTTAAACATATCATGACAAAACCAGAAACATCTTTCATTATAATTGGACACCAATACTTGCATTGTAGATCATGATACAAATTTTTGACGCCAAGATGAACTACACAGACTGAGGAATGAAAGTCTCACATCAGTTCCTCAGGTATATCATCTGGCACCCATACGCATCCCTAGAAACGAAAGATCTCATCCTCAGCTATGGTCCATCCGGGAAGAGGGTCCTTTCCTGACACGCATTCCCGTAGGACTAGGCCTTCAGAATCTGATAAATCCATCATCCGAACTCGTTCGAGAAGCATAGAGGTAACAGCTACAGAAGATAGGAAAGTCTTCCCCTGTCTGTCTTGCACCACCAAATGCATCTCAGAGAACAGAGCCATAAGCTTCTATTCAATGTTGGCCTCAAGAAATGCATGTATCTGAGTCCTCCTACTCAGTACATCATCCACTGCATTTCCCTTCCCAAGCATATAGGCAAGCTCGAAATTGAAAGACTGCAGGTACTCAACCCACCTATACTGTCCCAGATTCAAGTCACACTGCGTGAAGATGTACTTCGGGCTCTTGTGGTCAGTATACAACACAAAATGATCCCCGAGAAGATAATGTATCCAACAACGCAATGCATGAACAACTGTGGCCAACTCCAGGTAGTGCGTAGGGTAGTTCCTCTCATGTGGCCTCAACTTCTGAGATCCGTATGCAAGAACATAATCCTCCTACATGAGAAATTCTCCAAGCTCGATGCCAGATGCATAAAAAATAGTATAACTCTATCCTGGCTTTAGAAAAACTATAATTGGTGCTGATGTCAATATCCCTTTCAGCTCCTGGAAGGATGAATTGTTGGCTTCTGACCAAACATACTTCACCCCTTTCATAGTCAAGCCTGTAAATGGTTATTCTAGGTGAGAGAAGTACTATATAAACCATATGTAGTAACCATCAAGCCCTAATAAAATCCTTACCTCGATGATGTTCTTCGGCTACTCCTAGGTGACTACTGCTCTCACATTCTATGGGTATACTGATACTCCTGTCTCTGAGATGACATGACCCTGGAATTGAACCTCGTATATCCAAAAGTTTCACTTTGAGAGATTAGAATATCACTGATTCTTCCTTAGTGTACTCAAAACGATCTCAAGATAGGTAGAATGATCGTGTCGAGTGTGAGAGTACACTAAGATGTCGTCCACAAAAACCACCACGAATGAATCCATGTATGGATGGAAAACTATGTTCATCAGTGCCATGAAAACTGATGGCGTGTTGGTGAGACCGAACGGCATAAAAAAATATTCTTACAGACCATAGCTGCTTCGGAAGGCTGTAAGAGGTATATCAGATGGTCTCACATGAAACTGATGGTAACCGCATCTCAAGTCGATTTTCGAGAACACACTAGCTCCTCGAAGCTGATCAAAGAGATCCTCTATCTGTGGCAATGGATATCGGTTTTTGACCATCAACTAGGTCATCATTCGATAATCCACAGAAATCCTAACGGTTCAGTCTGCCTTCTTCGCAAATAGGACACACAAACACCATGTAGAAGTACTTGGTCGGATGAAACCCCTTGTCTACAACTCCTCCAACTTCTTATTGATATCCTGCTACTCATGTGTAGCTATCCTATAAGGAGTAATGGAAAATAGTTTCTCTCTTGGCACAAGATAAATAGATATGTATACCTCTCTCTTCGGAAGAAAACCTGAAAATTATTTTGGAAAGTCATCTGGAAAGCGATCAACCCCTGGAATAAAATTTACCTAAGAAGTCTCATGGTCATCCATATATAAGCAAGAAATCGGGTCCATAACACCGCCAAACCCATGATGCTCTGGTCTATCTCTGTTCACCTAGACATACCATTATCCCTTGTGAAGATAAGATCAGCCATATTGTGATGTGAAACTCACCCTGCGGTGATAGAAATCGACAAAGGCCTGGAAGGGAACTCACCAGTCCATCCCGAGAATGACATCATAACCTGCCATCTCCAAAACATAAGGTATCCATGAAAAACAACTCCCACCAACCTCGGGGTGGCAGTCTAAGCACTGATGCATGCTTGCAATTCTAATTCCCAAGGGAGTGTCTAGCGTCATCATATCCTCAGAAGTATAAACAGTATGTCTATGGATTTCCACAATATGCATAGAAATAAAGCTATGTAATTCTCTTGTATTGATAAGTGAATAGGATAAAATTGAGGCTACTAAAATCATACCTCGAACTGTAGAAGCTCTAGGATCCTGCTCCTTATGAATCTGCTCTATTGCAAATGTCTAGCATGTACTGTCGCCCTACATACTAGCCAGAGATCCCTGTGCTGCTCCTCCCTTAGCCTGACCTCTGCATCCATGGCCTCTACCCTAGCCTAAATGACCTGAATAACTCCAGCCCACATTCTGCTGTGGAACTGGTAATCCTGCTCCTATACGCAGATTTGAAATTGATCCTCCTTCACTAGTCACTGGCAGAAGAACCTTGCAGAAGCACTGCAGATAACACATCTTGCCTCAAGATCGGCAATCCACTGGGTCCCATAGGCACTTGGCTTCTCATTCCCACTTGTTCTACACAGATATCACACCAATTGGTTTATATAGGGAAGATCATGTCTACTAGAAGGAATACCTTGCTTCATCGAGTCACCTCATATAGACTCTCGGTGGCGCTTACAGTTGTCTGCCTGAAATGGATCAGCCCAGGAATTTGAACCACCCTGGTCCACAGCTCCAGTCTCCCTCCAGTTTAAATCTGTGATAAGCACATGGTTGACTATCAGAGTAATATAAGTCAACATAAAGTCTTTCACCTGCGATCTGATGTCCGGTCTAAGGCCTTCCACAAACTTCCTCTCTAAAAACAGCTCATCATTCCCCATAATGGGAGTGAAACACCGTAACTCTTTTAATAAAGAGGAATATTCTATAACTTTGAGAGTAACCTACTGCAGGTTCATGAACTCTTTGACTGTGTCAGCCCTCAACGTCTCTATGTAGAATTAGTCATAGAATGTACGCTGAAACTCATCCCAATCCATAGCCTGTTGGTGCTCTGTCTGCGAAACCAGATCCCACCATCTCTTGGAAGAATCTCGCAGCATATAAGTCATGAGCTTCATTATCTTCTATGGAGGTGTATCTGAATGATCGAGGATGGACAACATGGATTCAGCCATGACTCTGCAGCATGTGGTCTTCCATCCCCTATGAAAGTGGTACAGTGCTTCTGCTAAAAAACCCACGCCAGCACTGCCATAGACGGGGAAGGATGCTGAGCTCCATGGATGGTATACATTAATCTCATGAAACCCTCTCTGAACTGAGCGTCGGCACCCGTGTCTAGAATTACTGAAGGTTCCATGGCCAGACTGATAGGCGGAACTACTGGTAGTCCCTAATCATTCGTATCAGGTGTACCATCACTGCCTAGTTGCTGATGTACAACGGGATGACATCTTGGTGCCATATCTCGGAAAGGTCAAAAGCAAAACTTCATTAATGATGAACATAGATGAATCTTTAGAGAGAAAAATGGAATATGAGAGAAAAACTTTAAAATTTGGGAAAACATGACTACACGATGTGTAGTACTACTATATGGAGTGTTTCTTAAAAGTTTACCCTAGGCGTGTACCTTTTCCATACATGTCCATGCAAACCGCCCAACTACATGGCATGTTCATAATCTACACTACTTGTACTAAAACTTTTCGTCCCTGCCCATTCACTCCTACATGGCTGGGAACAAGGAATATCCCAACAGGAAACTACACGGCGTGCTTGTCCACTACACAACATGTCTTTATAATCTCTCCACTTTCCGTGTTGTTAGTCACACAGACTGGTATATAGACCACTACTATACGACGTGTCAAAGGAGACATGACGTGTAGTTGTCATGCCATACCAGACCCGTGTTTTTAGTGACACTACCTGAGACACGGTCGATACTACATTGCATGTTCCATATGGACACGACGTGTATGCTTAAGGATAAGACCAACCCGTGCTGTTGGATACACAACCGACTATATAGTCAACTATACATGGAGTGTTCCTAAGGGACATGAAATGCACTTGAAGGAAAACCTCGGCCCGTTTTTTTCATGACACGACCAGAAACCTATTCCAGACTACACCACGTGCTAAGCTGGTACACGACGTGTTCCTACAAGAAACATTACAACCCTGTGTCCTTGCCAAACACAGTCAGGGATACGGCCAAAAACTACACGGCGTGTATGCATAAAGTACTCGTTGTGTATTCTGGTTTTTTCCAAACAATAGCCTCAGAACTGCACGGAAGCCCAGAAAAGACAGAAAAAAAGTGTTAAAGTGCCAAATTCTGATCCCTAGGGGCCCATAGTCACTACAAATCAAAGAGTGGCATCACAAAAATGAATATGAAAATTAAAAAGTATAATAACTCATGATCCACCGAATTCCAATACTCGAGGGACCATAACACCTCTAAGACCAAAGTTTGGAATCTGTGATAAAGAATCTCTAATCAAACAATGCCCTATCAACAAAGCAGGTATTCTATCACAGTAGTTATCACAACAACATGGATCTTCTATCTCAAATTCTATCACAACAGCATGAAAATTATCATATAATCTAAATGTCTTGGTAAAATGCATGACATGTTATTTTATAACAAGTTCCTATATGATTCATGAGATGGAATACCCTCATCTCATCGGGTTGAAACAAAATAGAACCACAATCATACAAAAAGTAATAGCACAAAACATGTTCACCACCCAACGGTGAAATCAATTAAACTGTTACATTTGAAAAAACTAGAAAATTGCAATATTCGAGGTAATCTGGCTTTTTCCCTATACATGTGTTCTAGAATGCCTGAGCACATCTATTTACCATTTACCTCTTCTGTCATATCCCTGTCTAATGTCACTAAACAGTAAATCAATAGAAAAGAAAAGAAACTCCTCTGATACCACTTTGTAACGACCTGAATCTGGAGCCCCTCAACTGGTGCCTGGTGCCCGGTTCGCCACATGACCTCAAGGGAATTTCCCAAAATTCCATAGGCTGCCGAGTAGCAGTGAGGGACTTCGTAAGTTATTGGGGAAACTATTCCCTCATTTGGTAAGGTATATAAGGTACAAGAAATAACAGTCAATAGCGGACACATTAAACAACATACAAATAATAAAAACAAATAGTGGAAGAAATGTATAATATAATAATGATGCAACATGGTACATGTATCTAAGGAAAGCAGTAAACACAAAAACGTGCTGAAATACAACTGAGAACAAATAACTAAAAGTAAACAGCAACTCTAGCAGCATCGCAAGCCTAATCTCGGTCCTATGATCTCCAGCTCCAACTAGCAATCATGTACCTGAAGTAGAATGGCCACAATCCCTATGCACAGCTACAACCATATAGCCTATTTGGGCCAAAGAGCAGGACCCAAATAGGGTGTTAGACTAATCCTACTAGGCAATCACTATAAGATCTGTGCCCTACTGTTAGTGAGTAATATAGAAAAATTAAATGAAATAAATTTAGTAGAGAAATAGGAGTACACTAAAGTAATCAATCCTACCAATATCCATTCACATTTATTTATTAATTTAATTCACTCATTAAATTATCAACCATGGAATCTAGAAATCATCTCTATACTCTCAAGGAATAAAATGTAACACAACAGGTATCTCAGCAGACTCCCTAAACAACAAGAAGTTCAAAACCCATGCTTGTTATTTGTCTTGGTGGACTCATCACAACCAACTGAACAATATCCATGGTGACTCTCTAGGTGGCGCACATAGGCAGACCCCTCTAGTCAAGTAAACATACAAAGGCACAAACACTCTGGGAGGCTCTCACAGTCAATTCCCATGCGGTCTTGAAACAATCACTATAGACTATTTGATGAAGCACTTATGTCTAATTCCCCCTATAGTCTCGATTCGTAACTAAGGAAACTCTATGGAAGCACATAGTCTCATTCTCGTAGGTCCTTCAGATGGTTCTAATTAATAACAGACTCTCCAGGGAAGCCATTAATCGTCAATTCCCTCTTCAGTCTACCACACCAGGTTCCCACATCACTAAGTAGTGTACTTGTGCGTAATTGACTTTTAGCAGCCCAATGTAATCTCAACAAACTACTTGGATAATAGATACAATGCATCAAAAGCATATAAACAGTAGGTAATACATGCAATAAATTATATCAAGGTAGGAAAACAATGAAACCAAGTATGACTCATAGGAAACCTAATCCAAATGGCTATAAACAGCCAAAAAAGGGGGATCACCCATGGGGTGATCCAAAAACATGATGACAAGAAATTATCAATCATCTAATAACCTCATTAATACATGAAATCTAAGGTAGATAACCAAACATGGTCGAAACCCTAACCCGATATACCTGATACATGGGTATCTGGCACTTTTGCACCAATAACTCAAATACATTCATCGTAGGGCAACAAACCACCTACCTCTATCATAAGAGATCCATATACTTGAAACTCGGTCTGTGAATCATCCTTTAATGGATAAGATCTACAAAAAAGTCTAAAACATTCAACCTCAGATAACTCTCACAAGAGAAGGAATCCACAAATGTGGTCAATGAAGAACCAGGAACTCACCGCTGTGATTCTATTTCAACTGACGACATTCGATTTGGATAAACGGTGACAGATCGGTGGCTCAGAGAAGATTCGGCCTCCTCAGATGCTCTGGACATAATTAGGTGGAGAAGAAGATGAAAAAAGGTTTATGACGCGAACCCGGCCCGATTAATTAAATAAAAAAGAAAAGTACACGGCGTATACTTCATGAGTACACAGTTTGTACTCTCCCTTTCTATACACCGCATTAAGTGGCCTCCACATCACCGCTACACACCGAGTTTGTGGACCATACATGGCTATCACATGGCCTCGCGCTGGAGAAAATTACACTGCGTGTACTTAGAAAATTTCCAGATTCTTCTATTTTTCCTCTTTTTCTAAAAAATTACCATAAAAGTAAAAACATACCTGAAAAGAAGGGTCAGGTTCTTACATCATTGGGGGTGGGAGAGGTTTTCATGAAAAAAATATATATTGAAAATTTAATAGTTAAAAAAAATTTAAATTTTGACAGTAATAATATTATAAAATGGTAATAAGTAATTATGAATTAATATTTATTATGTAATATATATAAAAATTAGTTTCTTATACATATGAATAATAGTCATATATTTATTATACTATGATTTAAATAATGCTCTACCATGAAGAAATCTATGGTCGGATTTTCTACTCCAATCTAACATTCAAATAGAAAATGTCTCTGTATAAATTTTTATGTTAGAAAATGATTATTAATTACGTCTAAACCACATATGTTTTCTTCACAAGAAGATATTTTTTGGATTTACATTTCATTTTACCATTTTAACTATATTTTTGTCCGCACTCAATCAAAAATTTTATATTATGTGGAACAAAAAATATCAATTATTTTTTGTTGGGTATCTTTCTCATAAATTTCGTTATTATCTAAATTTTCATATAGATTTAAATATTTTTACATTTATTTTTTGGGGGAATTTTTATATTTAATTTGACTATATATAAAATTTTGTGAAACGAATCTATTTTTAATGATTTTTTATTTGGTCATTTACTCTGTAATTGGACATTGGTTACAATGTTTTGAAATGAATATTTTTCTTTTTGTTTTCCATATTATAATTTTTTCTAAAATTTTCATTCATATTTTCTCGTAATAATCATTTATATTTTTCATGATTATCCAATTTATTTTTTTATTCTTATTTATTAAAAATTAATACATATAATATAAAAGTTATTAAAATTTTCAAGAAAATTTCATCTTAATTTTCAGGTAAATTTTTCATTGATCATATAATTTGTGTTTTATCAAGGAACATATCTTTAAATGTTTATTTTACCTCCTTGTGAATAAAATCCACTAATATCATTGAATTTTTTTATTAGACTTAATAGAGTAATGTTTTTTCTGGAAATCAAAATAGATCCTTCTTTTTTCTAACAGGATAATTAAGATATGATATGACTATAAATTGTTTCATGTTCATGTGACACACACACATATGGTTTACAATTTGGTGATGGGTGGGTCCAATATTTTCCTCTAATCCATTTATCAATTATATATGTGGAATGAAATTAAAATGGGACATGAGTGGTCATACCATGAAAAAAATGTCATTGGGAACACATGTTCACCCAGGTCCACTATATTATTTTATGATGGTTTACAAAGTCCGTTACAATATAAATTACTTGGAGGATAACATTGATATATTAAATTCGTTGAATTTTTATGTGTGTTTAGAAGAATAATGTTATAAAATATATATATCTTATGTTTCATCATTTTTTATTTTTAACTCATATTCCCACAATCTTGTGACTCATATACTATGTTACATCTGAATGATTAAGTCTTGTTTCATGATATATAATTCATTTTCTATTTATTATGATCTAATTATCTAATTTTCAAGTACCTTGATAATTTTATCATTTTTATATATTTATATTATACTAGTTTATGATTTTCAAATGGAATATTTTATCGTCACCTCTTATTTGGAATTAGATCTCACATTTTCATATCGCTTTTTATCCCCAACTAATAAAAAATATTATATATGATATAATTTTATTGGAATCATGTGTGAATAATATTATGATTGATAATAAATTTTTTTCAATTTTTCTATTATTTATCTATTCTTCCAATATTCTAAACTTATATGTTTTGGGAATTTTTATTATGGGTTATAAGGAAAAATCAGTTAAATGTTTTTATTATATATATTCATATTGGGACTTCTAAGACGCTATTAAAGAACTGTTTAATTAATCATTAGGGATTAATTTTAGGATATGTAGAATATATAACCTAATATATAATTTGTAAATAAAAAATTAATAAATGAAGAACATAGAATTTCATTGGTTGAAATGAAGGTTACATTATTTATTATAACTTAGTATTTATTTTTCTTATCATATTATTTTTTTATAGTTATTATTACTCTTCACCCACACTAAGCATTTTTAGTAAATGGTTAGTGCATATGGGAATTGGTAATAAACAAGTTCAATATAAAATGTATTGATTCACACTATTAGTAACTAAATTCAACAGGGAATGGAATATAAAATCCCATGAATATTTTGACCCAACAATCTCAACAAATGACATATAACATGAAAAAAAATTTACTCTTAAATATCAAATGAATAAATAACACATCACTTTTCCATTCATTCAATTACAACCAACCTACATTTGTTGTACTTCTGATCCACTAATTTTGTAGTAGTGAATCAATATAACAGAAAATATAGTTTCAATTCTCTAGTTCTAATAGAAATAAATAGAGAATTTAATTATTTAACATTTTGATGGTCAGACCAATCAATTGTATTGACCCATGATCTCATTGGAAATTTTATTTAAATATTAATTTTTTTTAATAACTGTATCCAAACACAACACCAAAACGAAAAAAAATATAATCCATTTTAGTGTATCCATAAAATTGTTAGGTAAAAATTGTGTGAATGGAATTATGGTATATTTAAAAAAACAAAATAATTTTAGCATTAAATGAAGACTCTACTGTTTTTACTATGAAACTATTAAAAAATTATTTCTAATAAATATTTATTTTCTTTTTTAATATATTTTTATAGGAATAATTAATTAAAATTAGGATATTTTTTTATTTATTACAAACGGTAATACAAATATATAGTATATGATACTCATTTTCCAATAATAGTGTTTTTATACTATATTTTATGTTTTCAATAAAAAATTTAAAATAAAAAGTTTAGCATGAGTGTAACGCCCCGACCCCAGCTACCCAGAGTCGGTGCATTAATTTGTAACATTGGCATGATCACAAAAGATCAAGTCTCGAAAGGCTGATTAGTTTTGTAGCCTTGGAAACACTAGATACATTCATAAGTCTTACATTACATCAGAAAGTGAAAAACTAATAACAAAGTCTTCATAGTCCACACTCATATCCACTTCTGACTATCCCTGCAGGTCATTCCTAAAATACTTCTTCACATCCTGGAAAATATTAAAAAATTGAAACGGGTGAGCTCAGATGCTCAGTAAGGATAACAATATAGCGGAAGCTTTCATCAATAAACATAAACATTTAAGGCAATGTATAACTAAAACAAAAGCCTTTTAAACATGAACTTCAACATAATATGGCAAAAGTAAAATGAGATAATTCCATTCACTTCTTCGCATGGATATTCTACTGGTCGAATAATCACACGCAATATCAATAACCACATTCATAATGAGGGAATGTATAATGCCAGATATTCTGAAACATTTTTTCAAGGCCTCAGCCAAGGCGTCTAAAATGATTAAGGCCTCATCCAAAACCATAAATCAAATTGGGAAAGGGCCTCGGCCAATTCCACGTCTAGTTGTCTCATGAGACCTACTGATGCATCGAGGATCTATAGCGGGCTCCACCCGTCACTTATTAAGTCCAATACATTCCTCAAATGAATAGGTTTAAACATATCATAAACCATAACATAATTGTATCACATAAAACATGCATAAAGGAAACATAACATTTCCACATTTCAATCAAAATATATCAATACAACACATTGATATAATAAAAACACTTTCAAAACCATTTTCAATACCAAAATAAAAGAAAGTTAAAACTTTGTATTTATTTTTCATTAAAAAAAATGATGGCTTGTAGAGGAAGCCGAAACTCAAATAATGGTCACGACGAAAGAGAAATCGTTGTCACCGCATAAGTACAGAAAGAAAAACATTCCCTTTTATCGTTTAGCAAAATGCTTCGTATAAAAATATTCCTTTTGAATAAACGTAAAAGTCAAAGGGGTTTATACACCGTATAAAAGAATGTTGTGTATAAAACCAAATATGCCTCAATGAAAGGGGATTGGGACGAAGTCCTTAAAAAGATCAATTTTTTAAATAAAGTACATCTATAATATGTATTCACTATAAGTACACATAAATAATGTAAAAATACAAGATATGATATAATAATATCATCACATAATTTGAAAGTAGGAGATTAACCCAAAGAATATAAATTGGGTTAAGAAGTTCCCTTACCTCGTGTCCGACTTGACTCAACCGTTCTTTAACATACTGAATAATAAACTAGAGTTAATATCTACCTTATTAAGAACCATTTTCAATTTCATTATCCTTTTTATATCACTTATTACAATGATATGAACATTATGTAATTATTTAAGTTAATAACGGTTGTTTTGTCGATCTTTGGTACTTGAGTCAACAATAAACTTCTTATAATTACAAGTTGTTTATGTGGTAGAATATCAATTATCTCCAAAATTATGTTCATTATTTAGATGTCATATATATAATATATATCCAGTATATACTTTCATTTATAATATTATGTAACATTTAGAGGTAAGAAATGAAATGCACCGTTCATGGAGACGGTAAGCCGTACGTACGCATGAACGCTACTTTCATTTCTATTTCATATTTAATGGAATGTAATCATAATGATATAAATGTATAATACAATTCCAGTATAATATAGTGTATAATACCATTTACTCTATCCTTTATACATCCCACATATGGCATTAACGATTGAAATCACTTTAAGGGGGCAGTAGTCCGCACTTCCTAAAATGAAATTATCGCGTTTACCCATAATTGAAATCATAAAGTATGCCAAAAATGAGAAATACAGAAGAATAAGTATAACATAAACATATTATATATCATATATAAATATAGTGACATCTTAATGTCCACCTTTGAAGGTGTTATATGAGTGTTGAACAATCATCGTTTTGTGAGGCAGAAATTTCCCATCCAAAGAAACTGTATGTTATTTAACCATTAGATGTAGTTGTGTGTAAGTGTTGCTCTAATCCTTCTTATAAAAACATCCTAGTATATTGAGGATACTGTTTTTGTTACAAAAGAAATGAATAAAAAGAGTTTATGGGGTTGGAGAAGAAAATAAAACAAAATAACATTAGAGAAGACATTACCTCAAAATCGGGTAACTCTTTTTGATTTGAGCCAAAGGCTTCCTTGGGAAGTGTTCTGCACAAAGTGAGGCTTCTAGGAGTAATAGGGGGAAGTTTGGAGAGTATTTGGGCAGAGGTTGGCCGAGCCAAAAGGCTTGAAAGTGTGAATGAGGTGGTAGATGTGGGGGCCATTTATAAGAGGAGAGGAGGGGCACTCTTGGAAAGTAAGGAAAGTTTACATTATTATAGAATGATTTTCGGATTCTAACGGTCCCACACTTATATAATTCTAGGCTAAGGTGATAAGGGTTCTAAATCTACCCATACAATAGTCTTTGGACAAGTGTAAGCCTTGGATTTTACATTATATTTTCATTTTATTAAAATCGTTAAATAATGAGGACATCGCTGCATCATAATGATGTCATAAATAATTTAATTTATTTAATGTCTACAAATTATAAAAAAAATACTATAATGTAGAAAATCTTTTTATATTTTCAATGACTTTTTATAGTCAAAAATATGACTTGTATATCCCTGTGTAAATTTTTTTTAGTAAATCATTTCATGTTTGTGTCATTTTTTACATTAACATTAAATAAAAGGTATTTATGTCATTTTCCAACTAAAGTGGCTCCATGGGGTCCCCAAGTTGACCCATGGATTGTATTGGTCGTCCATGGCACATCCAATGAGGGTAGGACATGTGTCAAGCTCATCTCATATTATTAAAACATTATTTTTATCTTAAACTACACTAACTACCTCTAATCGCGATTAAGAACTTAAAAGTTACTATTCACCAAAAATTATTTTAATCTCATTGAACCACATTTTACTTCTTAATGACAACCATGTATGTAAGATTTTTAAAAATCAAATCACAGAGGTGGTAATATTTCATTTAAACAAAAAATTAGTTATTTAACTACCACTTAGTGGTTTCACTATTCATCAAAAATTGAAGTTTTTCAGAATAATGCCAAAAATTTCACCCTAAGCTATAATTGATATTAAGAATTCAAAAATGATGTCTATTTTACAAAATTCCAAACATATAAGTTGCATTAATTAATTTTATAATTAATTCCCACTGTCACGACAGATAGCGTGTTTTTAAGAAACAATTTATATCAAAAGATTGGCAATCGTTTATGTCCAATTTCAATGTTAAATTAATTATAAGGATCACCATTGGATAAAATGGTAAAACTATATTCTAATTATACATTAAAACCACTAAATAGTATAATTTATCACTATAAATTATTTTGATTAAAAAAGTTTTTTTTAATTATTTTTCACTATTCAGAAGAAATTAGAAGTTTTCAGAAAAATACCCAAAATTCAACATAGGCTAATTTCGATATTCCGAATCCAAAAATGAAGTCCATTTTGAAATATAAAATGTCTATAATTTTAAAAAGTGGTTATTACTATTCATAATGGCTACTTTGATTAGTCACGGTGTTTTAGAACTCGAAGTTGCACACAATGCAAGCTATTGCATTATTGAATGAGAAGCATATCATGGAAGCTCGGGGTGTTACATTCTCCCCTCCTTCAATAAATTGCGTTCTCGCAATTTGATATTTTTCTTTGAATATAAAAGGTTGAAAATAGAAAATACCTTTGTGGAAAACCCACATCGGAAATAAGGTTAATAAAATTTAGCCTTAATAAGAAGGAAATGGAAATAAGAAAGTCACCACCAAATTATGATCTCGATAAGGAGAACATTGGTGGCAATTAGAGACGTATAATTGGTGGAAAACGTAAATATATATAGGGAGTCATTGTGGTCATCAATCACAATCAACTGTCAAATTGAGGGCCTCAAAGCCTTCAATCTCTGTTGATTTAAAATATCATTAGTTCAACAAGACATAAGGTATTAGGATAACACATTTTTTTGTTTTAATATCCCTTTAAAAAAGTTTAGGAATTAATTTATTCATTGAATAAGAGATAGTTATATATATATTTATGCTTGACAATTAGAGTTTCAACCTTCAACTCATCTTTCACTCAAAAAGATAATAGAACTCAAAAATATTCTATTTATCCTATTTGTACAAGGTTCCAAATATTAACACATACAATCTAGATTAGTAAAATTATTTTGTAATAACCAGGGAATTCCAGTAGGCTAGTGGTAGGAAATAAAGGCCTATCATACTATGGTTGTGGGTTCGATTCCTGCAGCTTTGTCTGACGCGATGGGTTATACCCCACCATGCAGGTTGTCCTTTTCCTAAAACTATAGTATTATTATATTCCAAAAATAATCTTCAGAAATGTTTTTACCTTAAACAATACTATCCAAAGATCAACTTAATCCATCCCAACCTTTATAGTTATCCAAAATACCTCTGTCCAAACTTTCTCTAAAAGGTCTCTTAATTCCAAAATCAATTTATCAGATTCCCAAAACAAAGTAAAGTTTCTATTATTGTCACATATAAAAATATGATTATCTTCATCATATTAAAACCTTAATGAAATCAACAAATACTTTAGTACAATCCTTATATATATAACACATTATTTTTATAACCAGAATATAGTCCATGAGTCCAAAAGCACCAATACATTAGTTATTCTGCTTCAACTGTAGTAACAGCATAAGATTGTCCTTGATCCCTTGGCCTTTTCTGAGGTAAGTTTCCCTGACGCTTAGGACATTAATTTTCATAATTCCCCATTTACCTAAAATTGTAGCATTCAACATTGATAGCCTCTTTCTTTCCCTTGCAATCACGCGCCTGGTGACCTTTTTCTCCACATTTATAACAAACTTCCATTCCTTTTAGGCAAGTACCAGGGTGATTCTTCCCACAATTATCACATAATGGAAAATCCTTATTTCCCTTTTTCCCTTTATCCATCTCTTGTTCCATCGTTCTCTTCTTCCCTTGCTTTACTTTGTTGTCATAAGACTTAGATAATTCCTTTTCTGTCTTGATAGCACATGAGACAATATCTTCGTATGTTGAGAAAGATTGTGATACTAGAGCTCGACGAAGAAATGGTTTTAACCCATCAAAGAAACGATAAATCTTACCTCTTGGGTTACATATATAATCTACAGCATACCTCACTAACCTTGTAAATTTGGCCTCATACTTTGCGACATTCTCATCCTCCTTTTGTTTTAGACTCAGAAATTGCCTTTCCATATCTGCTCGATGGTAATGAGGAAAGTATTTTTCTAGGAAAAGCTCTTTGAACTCTCTCCATTCCATACTTGATACTTCTTCATCTTCCTTTGTATTTTGAATCAATGACCACCATTGATCAGCATCTCCAGTGAGGCGGTAAACTGCCATGATAACCTTCTCCCTTTTGCTACTCCCCAAGGCGTGGAATATTTTCTCTAAGGAGTTTATCCATTGCTCAGCTACTAACGGATTTGTACCCCCATTAAATTTTGGTGGTTGTTGTCTCATGAAGCGGTCTAACATTGATCCTCCACGTTGCGGATCAGGGTGCTCCATACGAGTAAGGATATTATTCATAACCTGAGTGAGTTGTCCCGGTATGGTAATAAGTTGATCAGCATCAATTGTATCTCCAGATCCACAATAATTATCATGATCAGGAGCGAAATTCCTACACGGAGTGCGTGCATTGATACTGTTTCCATTCCTTCCACTAGGCGCCATTTCTAAACAATGGCATAAACTAGATTAGTTTATGAAATAAAATAAATAATTCCATATTTGTAAAACACTTTACATAAATTGAACTATTTATGAATATAATCCATAATCATAAAATGAAATGTTTTTTTCGAGGAAGTATATACTCATAACCCTTCATAGTGGTTTGTAAAGAAAATGAGAATTATCCTAAGCATATCCCCCAGGAGTATCGTAACCAAGAGTGCAGCAAGGCCCGTTGTCGTGCACCAGTTCCCGTTCGAGTCTAGCTCAAAGCGGTGTTTTAAGGTTTTACCCCTAGGTACATCTGTGCCAGAGCCGCCTCTACCTGCCCGTATCCATACAGGGATGTATTTCTCAGAAAACTCAAAAAATCTATATAATACCAAAATTCTAGGAAGCTCGTCTATACTAATCCTCAAAGTCTATCTTCGGACTATGTTCTCTAATCTGAGTTTATCTAAATCTAGCTTCCAAGGTTAGTACTAAACTGCCTCTGATACCAACTGTAACGCCCCGACCCCAGCAACCCAGAGTCGGTGTATTACTTCGTAACATTGGCATGATCACAAAAGATCATGTCTTGAAAGACTGATTAGTTTAGTATCCTTGGAAACATTAGATACATTCATAAGTCTTACATTACATCATAAAGTGAAAAACTAATAACAAAGTCTTCATAGTCCACACTCATATCCACTTCTGACTATCCCTACAGGTCATTCCTAAAATACTTCTTCACATCCTGGAAAATATTAAAACATTGAAAGGGGTGAGCTCAGATGCTCAGTAAGGATAACAATATAGCAGAAGCTTTCATCAATAAACATAAACATTTAAGGCAATGTATAACTAAAACAAAATCCTTTTAAACATGAACTTCAACATAATATGGAATAAATAAAATGAGATAATTCCATTCACTTCTTCACATGGATATTCTACTTGTCGAATAATCACATGCAATATCAATAACCACTTTCATAATGAGGGAATGTATAATGTCAGACATTCTGAAACATTTTGTCAAAGCCTCGGCCAAGACGTCTAAAATGATTAAGGCCTCGGCCAAAACCATAAATCAAATTGCGAAAGGGCCTCGACCAATTCCACGTCTAGTTGTCTCATGAGACCTACCAATGCATCGAGGAGCTATATCAGGATCCACCCGTCACTTATTAAGTCCAATACATTTCTCATATGAATAGGTTTAAACATATCATAAACCATAACATAATCGTATCACATAAAACATGCATAAAGGAAAAATAACAATTCCACATTTCAAACACAATATATCAATACAACACATTGATATAATAAAAAGGCTTTCAAAACCATTTTCAATAGCAAAATAAACGAAAGTTAAAACTTTGTATTTATTTTTCATTAAAAAAAATGATGGCTTGTAGAGGAAGCCGAAACTCAAATAATGGTCACGGCGGCGGAGAAGTCGTTGTCACCGCATAAGTACGGAAAGAAAAACATTCCCTTTTTTCATTTAGTAAATCTCTTCATATAAAAAGATTCCTTTTGAATAAATGTAAAAGTCAAAGGGGTTTATACACCATATAAAAGAAAGTTGTGTATAAAACCAAATATGCCTCAATGAAAGGGGATTGAGACGAAGTCCTTAAAAAGATCATTTTTTTAAATAAAGTATATCTATAATGTGTATTCACTATAAGTACACATAAATAATGTAAAAATACAAGATAGGACATAATAATATCATGACATAATTTGAAAGTAGGAGATTAACCCAAAGAATAGAAATTGGGTTAAGAAGTTCCCTTACCTCGTGTCCGACTTAACTCAACCGTTCATTAACCTCCTGAATAATAAACTAGAGTTAATATCTACCTTATTAAGAACCATTTTCAATTTCATTATCCTTTTTATATCACTTATTACAATGATATGAACATTATGTAATTATTTAAGTTAATAACGGTTGTTTTGTCGATCTTTGGTACTTGAGTCAACAATAAACTTCTTATAATTACAAGTTGTTTATGTGGTAGAATATAAATTATCTCCAAAATTATGTTCATTATTTAGATGTCATATATATAATATATATCCAGTATATACATTCATTTATAATATTATTTAACATTTAGAGGTAAGAAATGAAATGCACCGTTCATGGAGACGGTAAGCCGTACGTACGCATGAACGCTACTTTCATTTCTATTTCATATTTAATGGAATGTAATCATAATGATATAAATGTATAATACAATTCCAGTATAATATAGTGTATAATACCATTTACTCTATCCTTTATACATCCCACATATGGCATTAACGATTCAAATCACTTTAAGGGGGCAGTAGTCCGCACTTCCTAAAATGAAATTATCGCGTTTACCCATAATTGAAATCATAAAGTATACCAAAAATGAGAAATACAGAAGAATACGTATAACATAAACATATTATATATCATATATAAATATAGTGACATCTTAATGTCCACCTTTGAAGGTGTTATATGAGTGTTGAACAATCATCGTTTTGTGAGGCAGAAATTTCCCATCCACAGAAACTATATGTTATTTAACCATTAGATGTAGTTGTGTGTAAGTGTTGCTCTAATCCTTCTTATAAAAACATCCTAGTATATTTAGGATACTGTTTTTGTTACAAAATAAATGAATAAAAAGATTTTATGGGGTTGGAGAAGAAAATAAAACAAAATAACATTAGAGAAGACATTACCTCAAAATCGGGTAACTCTTTTTGATTTGAGCCAAAGGCTTCCTTGGGAAGTATTCTGCACAATGTGAGGCTTCTAGGAGTAATAGGGGGAAGTTTGGAGAGTATTTGGGCAGAGGTTGGCCGAGCCAAAAGGCTTGAAAGTGTGAATGAGGTGGTAGATGTGGGGGCCATTTATAAGAGGAGAGGAGGGGCACTCTTGGAAAGTAAGGAAAGTTTACATTATTATAGAATGATTTTCGGATTCTAACGGTCCCACACTTATATAATTCGAGGCTAAGGTGATAAGGGTTCTAAATCTACCCATACAATAGTCTTTGGACAAGTGTAAGCCTTGGATTTTACATTATATTTTCATTTTATTAAAATCGTTAAATAATGAGGCCATCGCTGCATCATAATGATGTCATAAATAATTTAATTTATTTAATGTCTACAAATTATAAAAAAATACTATAATGTAGAAAATCTTTTTATATTTTCAATGACTATTTATAGTCAAAAATATGACTTGTATAACCCTGTGTAATTTTTTTTAGTAAATCATTTCATGTTTGTGTCATTTTTTACATTAACATTAAATAAAAGGTATTTATGTCATTTTCCAACTAAAGTGGCGCCATGGGGTCCCCAAGTTGTCCCATGGATTGTATTGGTCGTCCATGGCACATCCAATGAGGGTAGGACATGTGTCAAGCTCATCTCATATTATTAAAACATTATTTTTATCTTAAACTACACTAACTACCTCTAATCGCGATTAAGAACTTAAAAGTTACTATTCACCAAAAATTATTTTAATCTCATTGAACCACATTTTAATTCTTAATGACAACCATGTATGTAAGATTTTTAAAAATCAAATCACAGAGGTGGTAATATTTCATTTAAACAAAAAATTAGTTATTTAACTACCACTTAGTGGTTTCACTATTCATCAAAAATTGAAGTTTTTCAGAATAATGCCAAAAATTTCACCCTAAGCTATAATTGATATTCAGAATTAAAAAATGATGTCTATTTTACAAAATTCCAAACATATAAGTTGCATTAATTAATTTTATAATTAATTCCCACTGTCACGACAGATAGCGTGTTTTTAAGAAACAATTTATATCAAAAGACTGGCAATCGTTTATGTCCAATTTCAATGTTAAATTAATTCTAAGGATCACCATTGGATAAAATGGTAAAACTATATTCTAATTATACATTAAAACCACTAAATAGTATAATTTATCACTATAAATTATTTTGATTAAAAAAGTTTTTTTAATTATTTTTCACTATTCAGAAGAAATTAGAAGTTTTCAGAAAAATACCCAAAATTCAACATAGGCTAATTTCGATATTCCGAATCCAAAAATGAAGTCCATTTTGAAATATAAAATGTCTATAATTTTAAAAAGTGGTTATTACTATTCATAATGGCTACTTTGATTAGTCGCGGTGTTTTAGAACTCGAAGTTGCATACAATGCAAGCTATTACATTATTGAATGTGAAGCGTATCATGGAAGCTCGGGGTGTTACATTCTCCCCTCCTTCAATAAATTGCGTTCTCGCAATTTGATATTTTTCTTTGAATATAAAAGGTTGAAAATAGAAAATACCTTTGTGGAAAACCCACATCGGAAATAAGGTTAATAAAATTTAGCCTTAATAAGAAGGAAATGGAAATAAGAAAGTCACCACCAAATTATGATCTCGATAAGGAGAACATTGGTGGCAATTAGAGACGTATAATTGGGGGAAAACGTAAATATATATAGGGAGTGATTGTGGTCATCAATCACAATCAACTGTCAAATTGAGGGCCTCAAAGCCTTCAATCTATGTTGATTTAAAATATCATTAGTTCAACAAGACATAAGGTATTAGGATAACACATTTTTTTGTTTTAATATCCCTTTAAAAAAGTTTAGGAATTAATTTATTCATTGAATAAGAGATAGGTATATATATATTTATGCTTGACAATTAGAGTTTCAACCTTCAACTCATCTTTCACTCAAAAAGATAATAGAACTCAAAAATATTCTATTTATCCTATTTGTACAAGGTTCCAAATATTAACACATACAATCTAGATTAGTAAAATTATTTTGTAATAACCAGGGAATTCCAGTAGGCTAGTGGTAGGAAATAAAGGCCTATCATACTATGGTTGTGGGTTCGATTCCTGCAGCTTTGTCCGACGCGATGGGTTATGCCCCACCATGCAGGTTGTCCTTTTCCTAAAACTATAGTATTATTATATTCCAAAAATAATCTTCAGAAATGTTTTTACCTTAAACAATACTATCCAAAGATCAACTTAATCCATCCCAACCTTTATAGTTATCCAAAATACCTCTGTCCAAACTTTCTCTAAAAGCTCTCTTAATTCCAAAATCAATTTATCAGATTCCCCAAACAAAGTAAAGTTTCTATTATTGTCACATATAAAAATATGATTATCTTCATCATATTAAAACCTTAATGAAATCAACAAATACTTTAGTACAATCCTTATATATATAACACATTATTTTTATAACCAGAATATAGCCCATGAGTCCAAAAGCACCAATACATTAGTTATTCTGCTTCAACTGTAGTAACAGCATAAGATTGTCCTTGATCCCTTGGCCTTTTCTGAGGTAAGTTTCCCTGACGCTTAGGACATTAATTTGCATAATTCCCCATTTACCTACAGTTGTAGCATTCAACATTGATAGCCTCTTTCTTTCCCTTGCAATCACGCGCCTGGTGACCTTTTTCTCCACATTTATAACAAACTTCCATTCCTTTTAGGCAAGTACCAGGGTGATTCTTCCCACAATTATCACATAATGGAAAATCCTTCTTTCCATTTTTCCCTTTATCCATCTCTTGTTCCATCGTTCTCTTCTTCCCTTGCTTTACTTTGTTGTCATAAGACATAGAGAATTCCTTTTCTGTCTTGATAGCACATGAGACAATATCTTCGTATGTTGAGAAAGATTGTGATACTAGAGCTCGACGAAGAAATGGTTTTAACCCATCAAAGAAACGATCAATCTTACCTCTTGGGTTACGTATATAATCTACAGCATACCTCACTAACCTTGTAAAGTTGGCCTCATACTTTGCGACATTCTCATCCTCCTTTTGTTTCAGACTCAGAAATTGCCTTTCCATATCTGCTCGATGGTAATGAGGAAAGTATTTTTCTAGGAAAAGCTCTTTGAACTCTCTCCATTCCATTCTTGATACTTCTTCATCTTCCTTTGTATTTTGAATCAATGACCACCATTGATCAGCATCTCCAGTGAGGCGGTAAACTGCCATGATAACCTTCTCCCTTTTGCTACTCCCCAAGGCGTGGAATATTTTCTCTAAGGAGTTTATCCATTGCTCAGCTACTAACGGATTTGTACCCCAATTAAATTTTTGTGGTTGTTGTCTCATGAAGCGGTCTAACATTGATCCTCCACGTTGTGGATCAGGGTGCTCCATACGAGTAAGGATATTATTCATAACCTGAGTGAGTTGTCCCGGTATGGTAATAAGTTGATCAGCAACAATTGTATCTCCAGATCCACAATAATTATCATGATCAGGAGGGAAATTCCTACACGGAGTGCGTGCATTGATACTGTTTCCATTCCTTCCACTAGGCGCCATTTCTAAACAATGGCATAAACTAGATTAGTTTATGATATAAAATAAGTAATTCCATATTTGTAAAACACTTTACATAAATTGAACTATTTATGGATATAATCCATAATCATAAAATGAAATGTTTTCTTCGAGGAAGTATATACTCATAACCCTTCATAGTGGTTTGTAAAGAAAATGAGAATTATCCTAAGCATATCCCCCAGGAGTGTCGTAACCAAGAGTGCAGCAAGGCCCGTTGTCGTGCACCAGTTCCCGTTCGAGTCTAGCTCAAAGCGGTGTTTTCAGGTTTTACCCCTAGGTACATCTGTGCCAGAGCCGCCTCTACCTGCCCGTATCCAGACAGGGATGTATTTCTCAGAAAACTCAAAAAATCTATATAATACCAAAATTCTAGGAAGCTCTTCTATACTAATCCTCAAATTCTATCTTCGGACTATGTGCTCTAATCTGAGTTTATCTAAATCTAGCTTCCAGGGTTAGTACTAAACTGCCTCTGATACCAACTGTAACGCCCCGACCCCAGCTACCCAGAGTCGGTGTATTACTTTGTAACATTGGCATGATCACAAAAGATCATGTCTTGAAAGACCGATTAGTTTAGTATCCTTGGAAACACTAGATACATTCATAAGTCTTACATTACATCATAAAGTGAAAAACTAATAACAAAGTCTTCATAGTCCACACTCATATCCACTTCTGACTATCCCTACAGGTCATTCCTAAAATACTTCTTCACATCCTGGAAAATATTAAAACATTGAAAGGGGTGAGCTCAGATGCTCAGTAAGGATAACAATATAGCAGAAGATTTCATCAATAAACATAAACATTTAAGGCAATGTATAACTAAAACAAAATCCTTTTAAACATGAACTTCAACATAATATGGAATAAGTAAAATGAGATAATTCCATTCACTTCTTCACATGGATATTCTACTTGTCGAATAATCACATGCAATATCAATAACCACTTTCATAATGAGGGAATGTATAATGTCAGAAATTCTGAAACATTTTGTCAAAGCCTCGGCCAAGACGTCTAAAATGATTAAGGCCTCGGCCAAAACCATAAATCAAATTGCGAAAGGGCCTCGACCAATTCCACGTCTAGTTGTCTCATGAGACCTACCGATGCATCGAGGAGCTATATCAGGCTCCACCCGTCACTTATTAAGTCCAATACATTTCTCATATGAATAGGTTTAAACATATCATAAACCATAACATAATCGTATCACATAAAACATGCATAAAGGAAAAATAACAATTCCACATTTCAATCACAATATATCAATACAACACATTGATATAATAAAAACGCTTTCAAAACCATTTTCAATAGCAAAATAAACGAAAGTTAAAACTTTGTATTTATTTTTCATTAAAAAAAATGATGGCTTGTAGAGGAAGCCGAAACTCAAATAATGGTCACGGCGGAGGAGAAGTCGTTGTCACCGCATAAGTACGGAAAGAAAAACATTCCCTTTTTTCATTTAGTAAAGATCTTCATATAAAAAGATTCCTTTTGAATAAATGTAAAAGTCAAAGGGGTTTATACACCATATAAAAGAAAGTTGTGTATAAAACCAAATATGCCTCAATGAAAGGGGATTGAGACGAAGTCCTTAAAAAGATCATTTTTTAAATAAAGTACATCTATAATGTGTATTCACTATAAGTACACATAAATAATGTAAAAATACAAGATAGGACATAATAATATCATGACATAATTTGAAAGTAGGAGATTAACCCAAAGAATAGAAATTGGGTTAAGAAGTTCCCTTACCTCGTGTCCGACTTAACTCAACCGTTCATTAACCTCCTGAATAATAAACTAGAGTTAATATCTACCTTATTAAGAACCATTTTCAATTTCATTATCCTTTTTATATCACTTATTACAATGATATTAACATTATGTAATTATTTAAGTTAATAACGGTCGTTTTGTCGATCTTAGGTACTTGAGTCAACAATAAACTTCTTATAATTACAAGTTGTTTATATGGTAGAATATCCATTATCTCCAAATTATATTCATGATTTTGATGGCATGTATATCATATATATCTAGTATATACATTAATTTATAATATTACGTAACATTTAGAGGTAAGAAATGAAATGCACCGTTCATGGAGACGGTAAGCCGTACGTACGCATGAACGCTACATTCATTTATATTTCGTATTTAATGGAATGAAATCATAGTGATATAAATGTATAATATAATTCCAGTATAATATAGTGTATAATACCATTTACTCCATCCTTTATACATCCCACATATTGCATTAACGATTCAAATCACTTTGAGGGGGCGGTAGTCCGCACTTCCTAAAATGAAATTATCGCCTTTACCCATAATGGAAATCATAAATTATGCCATAAATGAGAAATACATAAGCATAAATAAACATAAACATATTATATGTCATATATAAATATAGTGACATCTTAATGGCCACCTTTGAAGGTGTTATATGAGTGTTGAACAATCATCGTTTCGTGAGGCAGAAATTCGCCAACCACAGAAACCATATGTTCATTAACCATTAGATGTAGATGTGTGTAAGTGTAGCTCGGATACTTCTTATAAAAACATCCTAGTATATTGAGGATACTGGTGTCATTACAAAAGAAATGAATAAAAAGAGTTTATGGGGTTGGAGAAGAAAAATAAAACAAAATAACATTAGAGAAGACATTACCTCAAAATCGGGTAACTCTTTTTTATTTGAGCCAAAGGATTCCTTGAGAAGTGTTATGCCCAAAGTGAGGCTTCTATGAGTAAGAGGGGGAAGTTGGGAGAGTATTTGGCCAGAGGTTGAACGATCCAAAACGCTTGAAAGTGTAAATGAGGTGGTAGAGGTGGGGGCCTTTTATAAGAGGAGAGGAGGGGCACTCTTGGAAAGTAAGGAAAGTTTACATTATTATAGAATTATTTTCGGATTCTAAAGGTCCCAAACTTCTATAATTCTAGACTAAGGTGATAAGGGTTCTAAATATACCCATAAAATAGTCTTTGGACAAGTGTAAGCCTTAGATTTTACATGATATTTTCATTTTATTAAAATCGTTAAATAATGAGGTCATCGCTGCATCATAATGATGTCATAAATAATTTAATTTATTTATTGTCTAAAAATTATTAAAAAAATAATATGATGTAGGAAATCTCTTTAGCTTTCCAATGACTATTTATAGTCAAAAATATGACTTGTATAACCCCATGTGAATTTTTTTTTGTAAAACATTTCATGTTTGTGTAATTTTTTACATTAACATTAAATAAAAGGTATTTATGTCATTTTCCAACTAAAGTGGCTCCATGGGGTCCCCAAGATGACCCATGGATTTTCATTGTCGGCCATGGCACATCCAATGAGGTTAGGACATGTGTCAAGCTCATCTCATATTATTAAAACATTATTTTTACCTTAAACTACACTAATTACCTCTAATCACGATTAAGAACTTAAACGTTACTATTGACCAAAAATTATTCTAATCTCATTGAACCACATTTTAATTATTAATGACAACCATGTATGTCGGATTTTTAAAAATCAAATCACAGAGGTTGTAATATTTCATTTAAATGAAAAATCAGTTATTTAACTACCACTTAGTGGTTTCACTATTCATCAAAAATTGAAGTTTTTCAGAACAATGCCAAAATTTCACCCTAAGCTATAAATGATATTCCGAATTCAAAAATGATATATATTTTACAAAATTCCAAACATATAAGTTGCATTAATTAATTTTATAATTAATTTCCGCTGTCACGACAGATAGCGTGTTTTTATGAAACAGTTTATATCAAAAGATTGGCAATTGTTTATGTCCAATTTCAATGTTAAATTAATTTTAATGACCACCATTGGATAAAATGGTAAAACTATATTCTAATTATACTTTAAAACCACTAAATCGTATAATTTATCACTATAAATCATTTTTAAAAAAAAATTGTTTTTAAGTATTTTTCACTATTAATAAAAAATTAGATGTTCTCAGAAAAATACCCAAAATTCAACATAGGCTAATTTCGATATTCCGAATCCATAAATGAAGTCCATTTTGAAATATAAAATGTCTATAATTTTAAAAAGTGGTTATTACTATTCATAATGGCTACTTTGATTAGTCGCGGTGTTTTAGAACTCGATGTTTCGTACAATGCAAGCTATTGCATTATTGAATGAGAAGCATATCATGGAAGCTCGGGGTGTTACAATGAGAGTTTGAGAAAATTAACTTCAATTTTTTATTTACCATTGAGGTTTTAACAATATATTCTTTATTTGGTTAATTCATAAATGATTGATTTTTATGTGAATAGTTAAAATTGAATTTTCAAAAAAATAAACTTAAAACATTATTAGTTTATCTGTAAGAATGTTTATTTAATGAATCATTTTTATGACCAAGTATGAATATTATATAAAACATGAAACTTTTTAAAATGGAAGCTATAAAATAAAAACAGATATTTAACATTATATAATGAAGGTTCAATTTTCAAAAATAATGTTTTACAACATTATACATTTAGTGTTATAAAGGTAATATCTATCACATTTATTAATAGAATAAAATGAAATATATCAAAAAAATTATTATTTATTTCCAAATTATGAAATAATTTAAACATTATTTCTATTCATAATTAATTAATTACCTAGTTAAAAATAGATATCGTGGTGGGATCCAATTGTTAAATATGAATAACCTAAGAATAATAATTCATATAATATTTTTTCAATTTATTCATTGATGTATTGATAGAACTTATGTATTCCCTAATAATTTTTTTTCAATTTGAATCTACATTCCTTTGGAGTTACTACCCATCAATTTTTTTTGATATTTAAAAATATTTCCTCCCTTTTCAATTATAAATAGGGAACTACTCTCCTCTTATACCCTTACACCATAAACTCTATAGTTTAAATCAAAATATAATTATACCTCTCATAAACATTCCTATACAACATCAATAGGTTTTTGTCTTCTAAAAACACAATACCTCAAAGGATTAACCAATTTAAAAATGTAGATAATCCATAAAGTAATGTATAAATTAAAAACTTTTACATCCACTTTTCTATTTCGTTATGTGTACTATTTTTTACAAAAGAAATTTGTAAACCATATTCAAATTCTAAAATTATTATAAATAGTATACATGTATGTTATTATAATTATAGTGAATGAATTAACCTATATCACGAATGATCTTGGCTCAACCGTGAACCAGTCAACCTACCTAGTCGGCGGCATGGCCGGATGGGTGTTCCCAATCCCCATATGATGTAAACTAGTGTAGGGCATCAAAAAAGACACATTTGAATGATTTAAGCAAAAAAATAATAACCAGTACTATTTAAACTGAACTATATAATCCACGATAGCATACAATAAAACATAAATAATAAAAACAAAACCATCTACAAGATACATTTTAAAATGATGATAACTAAAATACAGAAATGAAACTAAATGAGAAAATTGAACTGCCACCAAATGTTCTCCATGTGACCTCTTAGTCACCTCCAGCCTCTAGAACATAACCTCTCCTTGATTACCACTAACTAGGAAACCTAAACAAAATATGAACCTTCAATAATGCTCGGGTCTACCGACACCTTGTAATATAGGTAGGGTGTGATCTAATATCCTAGTAGGTAAATAATAATGAAACCCTACCATTTCATTCCCAAGAAAATTCCATTAAAACTAGTTTGAAATAAATTTATAAAAATATATTTTTATAAAATCAATTCATTTAAAAATAAACAACATGCTTAATTTCCCACATGATTTAAAACTATAAAAAATATGGAAAAAGTAATATTGAGACTTAGGTTTCACAATAACTACATAGAAATAATTTTTTAGACAAATAAAACATTCATAGTTTTTCCAAAGAAAACAAAACATGTTAAAAATTAAAATATTTTATGCAATGAGGGAAACATACATAATAGTACTCATAACAGGAAAACATGTGAAATCCTAGGAACTAGAATGATAACCAGAACATGATATACATGTGACTCATCGGGAAGGATTTACCTACTCAGTGAAATCATTACACCCTAACACCAAACTATCGCCCTATCTAGCTTGGCTGAGGAGACCAATCTGATATCAATAAACCCTAGTATCAACCGGTTATGGGCCACTATGTAGAACAATAACCTAAACTATGGAATAAATAGTTTTCAGTAAACCTCTTTGATTTAATAGGATATAATTTATATTTATAAAAGGGGGTGTACATAATTTTCAAAAAAAATTAACATACATGCTATATGCACATCACCTAGTAGAAACCACCCCTTCAACCTTAGGGGTGGTCCCCTCCCATAATACATTTATTACCCATGGAAGGTCCCATATAGAGGTCCATTTAATCACATGGATCAAAAATTAAGCATGGATACCAACCCATGAAGGGTTTTTGGAAAGCCATTTCATAATGATAAATAGGTTGTTAGTTCTACCCATCAAGGGTTATTTTATAAAAGATAGAGAAAGTCCTTAAAATCCAATTTCAATAATAAGAAATTACATTTCCACAATTCATTCACCAAACGGTCATAAGAATTCAATCCCACATGAAAAAATTTTAGACATTCCAAATGGGACATCATTTCAAATCTAATTTACCTAAAGTATGTGGAAAATGTACACAACACACTCAAAGGTGAAAATTGAGCTTTCCACCATTTTAACAAACAATCTAATTTTATCAACACCAACCATGTCATAACGTTCCCCAATGAAATTTGAAAACACAATAAATAATATTAGAATCCAATGATGTATTTACAACAATATAGGGAAAGAGGATATATAAGTTATATTTTTTAAAAAACCAAGGTTAAAAAAAACAAATACATATTTATTCATCATTTGATTGTCCATCCATGGGCGCACTCCATGAATCCATGGGTGTGCCAACATCTAACGGCATTTCACAAGTGGTCTTTTCGAAAAAAAATTCTATGAAACCACACACTCACCTTTCATAATCAAATTAAAAAATTTCCTAAAACACCATGTTCCATAAAACCAACCAATTAATGGAAAATAAGTTATATAAAATGTTTCATCTACCAAAAACCATTTAAAACATCCAAAAAAAAAATTTCAAAATAAATTAAATCTAAAAAAATTTATAGGAATATTCATGGGAGTGAATAGGGATATGTCTTAGAACCTATTTATAGTTGAATCCATCTACAAGAAAACAACACTAAAGATTAACATTGAATATATTGATGGTGTGAAACCTGTTTTATGAATTAATTAAAAAACCCATGAATAACATGGATTGAAATTGGAAGATAGGTATTGGAAACGCCTACCTCGAAACATACGAATGCGACAGAACCTCAATGAAAGGATGAAAAACTACCCACAGACCAGCTGGACAACCTAAACAATGAGTAAAATAAATATATTATTAAAAAAGGAATTAGATGTATGTGAAATGAATGAAAAAACAAACTGAAATGTATAAACTATAATCAAACCGAAACAGGGGAGGGATTATAGAAAAGGGAATCAAGAATACACCAGAGCATGGTAGAGGTGATGCACATTGGGGTTTAGGCCACACCGAAAGGCTGGGGTATTTAAGAGGGGTGCGAGCAAGGCTTCATGGAAGGGAGTTCTGATCCATGTGGATTTGTGGCTCCAGAGGAGATGGGTTCACTGGGGGAAGGGCGAGCAGGTAGGGGAGTTGGTCGGTGAAGGAAGGAGGGGTTTTGGCTGGGGAAAACATGAACAGAGGAAACCGAGGGGTGTCGGGCCACTATGAACAAGGTGGAGTAGGGAGGTTGGGTCTCTGAAGCGTGGTAGACTTGGGAGGTTATGCGACCAAATTAGGTGCCACAAGAGAAAGATTATGTAGGTTGGAAGAAGCAATTTACAGGTGGAAGTGGGATGGGTGTGCCATGCATGAAGATGATTGGGATGGGAGGAAAACATAAAACCCTAATGAGTAAATATAAAAAAATTAATAATAATAATAATAGTTTTATTAATAATAATAATTTTTTTAATAAAATAAATAAAAATAAAATTAATAATAATAATAATACTGCTACTGTTAATAATCCCAATGAAATAATAATTATTATTATAAATATAATTTTATTCTATTAAATAATAATAGTATTAATAACAATTTAAAAATTATAATATTAATAATAACATAAAAATAAAAGCATTAATAACATTTATATTAATAATAATATTTTCATCTACCACAATAATATTATTACAATTATATTTTATTAATTTATTTTATTTTATATTCTTAAGAATTTATTTATTTCAGTCATGAGAAAACAACACAATCACTGGGCCGACTGCATGGTTACTACCAATAATGTGGTGCATGTGAACCAGTACGAACCCCATCAACATTTATATGTTTCAAAAATTTATACCCATGTCCCAAACCCAACTTCATCCAAAATATGTGTGCCCACGAAAACAATAGATTAAATGAGTGGTTGTGGTCAGCGTCTGACTACCACCTTTACATTTTATATTATGAACAATGATAATATCATTTGTGCATATCTATGGAAAACCACCTCCATGAATAAAAATGTTTCATTTTCCATGACACCCATAAAATTATGCTATAAAGGGTAAATTAATAACAATGTATTATATATATTAAATATTTTAAATTCGTAAATATTGAACCATATTCATCCATCCTACCGCTATTTTAGAAGATAATCATCCCCCGTAAAAATTTGATGACTACCACATCCATGGATCTTTGATTCCTATTTTTATTCCCACCCTTAGTTGATGATCATAACAATAGTTTTAAAAGATAAATATGATTTTCATAATATTATTCTGTTTCTAGTAACAACTTTTTATAAACTATAAATATTATGAATGATAAATAATTATTACAAAATTTACAATCCTCAACAAAAAAACTATTTAGTAAAAATTATTTATTTATTCCAATTAATTGATATGTAACCATAATTTATTCTCATGAATAATTATAATTAAGATATATCACTATAATAAACCATGTATCTCACCATTATTAAACTATTAAAATTGAAAATACCCAAATAATCCCATAATCATCCATTAATCATGGTATGTTTATTTTTTGGTCGGTTTGACAACCTATTTGAACAAGGATACAAAATAATATGACGGATGACTATAATTTTTTTTTGAATTGTGTAAAATAATATAAATATGTAAAATATTATTCTATTTCATTATATAAATTAAACATACATATTTAACTCAATAACTAAAAAATTATTTCTGTTGGTTAATAAAAACACTGAAGTTTGTTAATTATCAATTTCATCTTCAAGAATAATGAATGAAACCATCATTATAAGATAATAGAACATAACGAATAATAATAATTCAAAATTTATTTTTTATTTAATTATTATATAATGATGAAATATTCCACAATAACAAACATTAACTGTAGTTCAAAAAAAAATGTAAAATTGGTCCAAAATATAAACACCCCATGTGAGAGTTTGGGTGAAAAATAAGTAATATAAAAGTACATAATTATTAAAAATAAAAATTATAATTAATCTTTGGGATGAATATGGTTTTCATGTTAGTTATTTTTGTAGTACTGTTTTTCATACATGATATTAAAGAACAGCCTTGGGAATCAAGCTTTACAGTGAGCATTTATTTGACTAATTTTCAACTCCATAGGGAATTATTGGTTTTTTATAAAATAATATATTTTATATGTTCTATTATATTCCGAATTTATTTTACAATTAAAAATATCTTCCATTTAAGGATTTTTTTGTGTCCATTTCGTGAATTTGCTCTCAGTTTCCTTTGATTGTTATTTTATAAATTTAGTAAATGTTTCATCAACTCAATTTCTGATTCATTGGTCAAGAATATTTCAAAATTTTATATATCTCTCAATATTTTATTTATCCTACCATTACCATGTTTTATAAGTAATTTACATATATTCTTTATTAAAATAATGTCTCATCATAAATAAAAAAAATTAAAACAAAAAATGTCCAAAAGTGTGAAATTAATAAGTATGCATCCAATTCATATCAATGAATCTATTTTACCAAATCAGTAATTTATTTCCATCTAATGTTCTATTGTTTTATTGTGAAATAAATTGTGAATTATCATATACGATTCTAATAATTTCTATTATCACTTTTCAAATGGAGTAATTATTTCTATTTTGATGGTGATTTATTTTATAAAAATGCATTTCGAAATATTTAAATTGTGTTAACATCAATTAAAAATAAAAAATATTATTGTCCAAAAGACATTTCATTTGATAAACATTATTTCTATTTATTATTAGATCATAGACGTTTCTTTTTCAATATTTATTTTCCCATGTATAAAATAAACCCTTTTAAAATAATTTGAGCTAGTGAATCATAAAAAAGTTGTTTTTAAATGTTAAAAATTATCTATAAAATATTATTAATATACCATTCCAGTTAAAACATCATACCATCATCTTTTTATTATTTATGAAACATCCTCAAGAAATTGTTTTTAAAATAAATTATTTTTCTAATGTTTTTATAAAAAATATTTTCTAAAACTATTTCAATAGATAATGGATATTTTTAATTTCCAATGTAGTATCTCCGAAACCTATAACAATTATTTTCATCCATGTCATTATTATTTAATACAAATCATTATTGATTAAGTATATTATTCAAATGATTTGACACACCTTTTTTTCATTTACCTTACGAATACCCTATTCTATATTTTATGTGATCCATGCTTTATATTTTCCTTCCAAGTAATTGATGGTTTTTAAATATCTTTTTATATCTAATTTCATGCCCATATTAATATTCTATTTCTTAATCCTATTTTTAATAGATGTTTCCATAGATTCTATAAATTGATTTTTTAGGGAAGCTATTGTATTTAATATATATCTTTTATATTCAAGGTGTAAAAACTATATTAATTCCATTATTGAGTGAATTTTATTTACCATAAAATTCTCTCAATATCATTGGATACCAAATTTTTATCCATTACATTATCAGGTTATGATTATTTATTTAATTTTTAATAGTTTCCTAACATAATTATATTTAAAATTTATATGAACCTCAATTTAATTAATAAGGTTATTTATAATATAATGAAATATTATAAATTTCACACACATATATATATATATGATGATAGGTGGTTCCCTATATCACATAAAAATATAATAGTTAAGTGTATATATCTCACGAGATCAGTATTATGGAGTAATGTATAGATTCTTGGATCCATTGGGAAATGATAATGTTTCATATCTATGTAATGTCCCTTATACAAATTTTAATTCAATTTTAGAATGATTTTTCAAAATTATATTCTAACGTTCATGGATATGTTATTCGCTCATGGATCATGTATATTGATTCTAACTATTGATTCCTGTATTATTTTATATCAAACATTATTACATGATTATTTCCTTTGTTTTTTTGGTAATGCTCTATATCATGATTATACACAAATGTTAATCTTTTGCTCACTTGTGATTTTAATTTTTTTTTTATTTTTATTACCATTATTGAGCATCTTACTTCACCCAATTATTATTATTATATTTCCCCTGGACATAAATATAAGAAATGTACAAAATGTATGTAAGAGTAGCTTATGTTAACAGTAAGGGTGTTATGTTGATGATTTGTTATTTATTATGTAGTTTCTTATATTGTATGAAATATATCAATTGGATTAAAATTGTATAATTTTTGTCAGTTAATTATTTCCCTTAATTATCTAAAACTCTAAACATAAAATACCTTTTGGATAGAGAAGAATTAAATAATTTCTTTTTGTCTTGTAATTACAAGAAAATTTGTTCTGGGATATCATATTACTAGTATTACTAAATCATGAACATAAAACAACAATAAAAAATATACTCAATACAATGGAAGGAGATAATGAGGACATTTTCCAATAACTATTTTCCATAAATTATTCCAACTAAAATGCAGATTGAATTATCAGACTTAATAAATAAAATCCACGAGATCTATGATAAGGTTTTTATATTAAATATTAATTTAAAATGGTGACAACATGTTAATTTTAATGAGAACAATGTCTGATAAATGAATCTCTTACTTGGGTATTATGAATATAAAAAGATCAGGATCAATAAAACAATATCATATACCATATATTACTGAATTTTTTAAAATTTTGTAAAGCTTCACAGTAAAAATTAAACATATAACATTAGTAAACATATAATCACTTAATGTTGAAAATGTATGTTATACACAAAAAACGATTCATATAAAATATATAAACCATGATTTCAACATGTTGATATCTATAATTTAAAATTCCAATTTTAAGATAACAAAACTGGAAAATAGAGTCATTAAAAATTAAATAAATCAATTTGTGGGAGTATTTATTGAATATATTCACATATATTGTAGAATCAAAAAATATAATGAAGTTTATATTAGTGATATAATCAATACCTTCAGAAAGGATAAACTAAAAACAAAATTTAGAACCTGTGAAATCTATATAAATAATGTAGAATTATTTGGACATTTAATACCATGTAAGGGTATATATATGGGTCCTTTAATGATATAAGTAGTAAAAGAATGCCCCATTCTGAAAATTATAACAAATATTTATTGATTTAAAGTATTGGAATAATATTATGATGCTTTGTTATAATTTTCATGAAATTAAAAAATTCTATTATGTTAACATAAAAGGCTATCATGTTCCATTAAATGTATTAATTTGATGAATATTTTAGATAATATGATAATATTTTATCATTTTAATTTTATACATGCTACACTATAATAGAGAAACGGTTCTAATTTATAGTGACTCATCAATAAGGGGATTGAGAAGAATCATCATTGAAAATGAAATAGTTGTATCTTAAGCCACTCGTAAATTAATGGTTCATTAAAAAAAATTCAACATGATATTTAGAGTTATCAATGGAAATATTTTGATTTAAAATGTATAGGTAATATATCTATTATGAAATGAGGGAATTATATACTAATCCTAAGATCATAAGTTATATATTCATAGAAAAGGTTTTAGATATTCACTTATATAGATGGAATCAGTTAATCATGGATGATTACTACTCAAAACATTACAAATTTAACAACTTGAACATGATTATTAATTTTATATACAGGGATGATCATAATACTATATCTATGAACACGTTTCAAATAGGGCCATTACTCTTTGATTTTTTAATTATACATTATAAAGTAAAATGGGAATGGAATAAATTATATATTTGAGAAATTATTACTGAACCATCCATCCATGTGGTGAACAAGGAATAATGAAAGGAGGATATGGACATTCTGATGAAGGGAATGAATATTATAAATCTTATACATGAAAATTATGGTATTATATGATTTGGGAAATTAATATTTGTCTAATAAATAATAGAAATGAAGAATGGTATATTGATTGATACATATATACCAAAATTACATATAGAATAACAAATATCCATAGTGATATCAAGAATTATTTCTAGTGAGACAAAATGATTTCTGAGATTACAAAGTCTATATCTCAATTTTTAGTCTACCAATATGTTATACTATAATATAATAAGTCTTACATTATTTTGTAAATAATGTCTATAATTGTATAGTTTAAGGATAATTTCTCCATGTATTTCATCACAAGATATACAGATAATTATAATGGGCATAGTTCCATTTGGGATAAAGTATCTCTCTATAATATTGTAACACCCCAATATTTTGTGATTTTTTTTTTCAAATTAATTTATTTGTTTTGATATTTTTTATTTCACGTTTGACTGAAAATAGATATATATATATATATATATTATAAAAAGAAGTAAAAAATTCCAATCACATGGCACCAATGTGGATTCTTATACATAAACTCTGACTTATATTTCATTACTTACAACACAAAAATGGCATGCGCTGCATGCAACATTAACATAGTTTCTGTTACACGCAATACTGAGTTTATACAAGACATAATTTTATTGTTATAATTATTTAAACCAGATTGTTATAACCGAGACATTAAAACATGATAATATGAATAGTAATAAATATTTTTAAAATGTTTTCATATTGGATTTATATAAGTAAAACATATTGATAATGAAAAATATAATATTTATTAATGCCATTATTTGTTTAAAAATATTATTTTCTAGAGTGAACTATTATTTATGTCCTTCATTGAATAATAAAATTCTTAATTTCATACACATCTAAAAAGTTAATTAGATAATATGAAAAATTGTTATTATCTTAGAATCACAAAACTATATTTCGGTGAATTGTTTAGTTTTTTATGAGAAACATCAATTTTTTATGAATAGTGAAATATACTAAATTTTTATTAATAACATCCTTTTAGATTAAATAATATTTAATGTTAAATTTTAATTTTATCTTTTTATGATAACATGAGATCAATTATAAATAAATTTATAATATTTAAGTCCTTATAATCAATTTAATACTGAAATTATATATAAAAACATAAAAAAATTATACAGTTTTCTAATTTTAAAAACATTTATTTCATCCGATCTACATGATTATAATTAATCATATGTTTTCCAATATTATGAATTGAAATTAAGAAAATTGGCATAAAAAATTGCTATCAGTATGATACTTAGAATCTAATTAGATAATAAGAAATTTTCCATAAAAAATATAACTAAAACTCATTAAAAATAATCATAGTGGTTGAGGTCAAACAAAGCTTAATTAAGGACCAAACCATATCCATAAGGGTCTAAATGACTTATCCATTTGTCCAAAACCCATTGTATGGAAATATTTTGGCCATTATCCATTTATTATTGATTTTATTTGTTTTAATGGCTAGTTTTTGGTATGAACAAGTTTACACCTAATATTTTTTTCAAAAATTCCAAGTGAGTACTTTTCCATCCCTATAAATGGCCACCCCCTCTCCCTATTCATTACTATTATAAATCCTATTATGTTCTTAAATGATAATCCTAATCTAAATATAAACATCTCTCACATCATACTATAATACTATACTTGGGATGAATGAAATCAATGGAATCTTTTTGATACAAACCAAAAGAAGTTACCAAATTATTAGGTAACCTCTTCTCTCAAACTCATTATTTTAATTTTCCTTCTCCACCACTCCACTATATTTATTTAATTATTATATATAAAAAATTTATATTCAGTATACTATGATTTTTTGATTCTAATGTTCCTAACTACACCAACAAACACATAAATCTAAAGGGTAATGAACATATTGTTTATGTGTATTGTGATTTTATGACTCACAGAATGATGATTGACTATTTTTCCTTTAACACCTCTTATGGTTGAAATTAATATGGAGAATATATTTATATATTTCATATATTAAATTTATTATGTATTTATTTTTTTTATTCCTTATAAAACTCAATCATTTTTTGCTTTTTATTTGGTGTAAATACAATAATTTCATTTAAGGATGTGTTGACTACTACCCCCACAAAATGATGTGATTCGATCACACACTACATGGAATGTATTAAATATGGATTAAATGAAAATATATAATATATATTCTATAATAAATCTAATTTAATAATTATATATACAAATATATATACATAAATTTCATTTTCATTATTATTTTAAAAATGATAAATAAGTGGAAATAGTGTTCATGCATACCTACAGATTACCATATCAAAGAATGGGGTATTATATTTGAAACTAGTATATTCTATAGATTATTATAAATTTTTTTTGAATATAAATTATATTTAAATCATGGTTTACAATATTTAAATCCTAATATATGTATATGGAGCAAGGATATTACAAATTAAGATACATGTTAAAAATAAAGTTGATATTTACCAAAGAGAAATATGAACATTGAATTGATATGAAGATTTTAATATAAATACATAATCAAACAATATTTTTTAAACTAATAATAAGGTTTTTTGAATGATTTATAATAAATATATATTTATTATAGAAGATTTTTTAATGAGTACGATGAGATTCAAGACACAATGTATGGGAATCTAATACAATTTTTTTATCTTTGTGAGATACATATTTTTTTCATCACCAATTTATTTTTTGGTGGTGCGTAAACTTACCATGGTTGTATTCTGTGATTATTAAATATATATTTATTTTTATATAAATATCAATTTTAATATATCAATTTCATGTGGTCTATGTTTCAAAAGTATCCAAATAGGTAAAATTATTTTGTCAAAATTTTCATTCATTGAGACACATTCTAGGTTATGTTCTTGTATTTTCTATGAGAAGTATATACTGCCTTTGAAATGTTATATCATGAATATATTAATAATAATAATATTTTAAGATTAATTTAATTTCATTACTTTAAATTGGGTTTCAATGCAACACACCAAGCTTCCATTGTAAGTTTCCCTTTGAATAATATAGTAGCACGCATTGTATGCAACTTTGAGTTTTAACACACCATGACCAATCAAACAAGTAATTTTGGATACTAATACCCACATTTATAAATTTTTTAAATAATATTTTTCAAAATGGGCTTTATTTTTGAATTCGGAATATTGAAGTTAGATTACGATGAATTTTTGGTACTTTTCTGAAAACTTACAATTTTTGAGGAATTGTTAAACATACTAAATTTTAATTAAAAACAACATTTTTATTCGAACAAATATATAGTATTAAATTATAAATTTGAGTGTTTTTAAATTATAATTATATTTTATTTTTATTTTTTAATATAAAATACCTCATTTTATGTAATTTCACATTTAAACTGGATAAAAAAGTGTCAATCTCTTTATAGTTATTATTTCTTAAAAACGTGTTTTTTATTTTAACAAAAAAAAATTAATTTTTAATTAATTTTTTTCTAATTCAGTGTTTTGAATTTGGAAAAATGGATTCTATATTTGGAATCAGGTGGTCCAAATAGTATAAATATGTAACTTTTATTTTTAGGAATTTTGAATAATTACTTCGTTAAATATTTTATTTAACATGGTTAAAGGGTAAATCCAGTAAATAATATAATAAAAATAATATGATAATAATATTAAATTACCATAACATGTTTTTTAATCCTATTTTTTTTATACATGACCGACCATGTGCATCCTTGGGAGGATTTTGGGACCCCTTGAAGCAACATGAGAGTTATAATGAACATTATATTAATTAATTAAATGTAAAGTCAAAAAATGACATAAAAATATATCTTTTAGTAAAACAATTTATATATGGGGTTAAATAATTGGTATATTATAATATAAATATTCATTAGAAATCTAAATATATTTCCCAAATTTTTATATTTTATTTATAATTTTTACACAGAAAATAAATATATATATTTATGACACAATAATGATTATGTATTTTTCTTATTAATAAATGAATCAAAAAAATGATATTGTAAATATTAAAATAAATATAATTTGAATGTTTTTATGACATAAACGAATATTTTAGTTGAATTTTACATGTTATGATTGATTTAATTTATTTTTCTCTATGTAATAAAGTATTTATGACTTTAAAAAAAACCAAATACTTAATAGTTTCAAAATTGACATAAATGAGTTTTTAAAATTAATATTAAATTATTAAATTATTTAATAATCATAAAAATCTATGGTTCTGCCAAATAATGTATATAATGATTGGTATACTAATAATGAACCACATGGGGTTTTCTAGTATTGTTATAGTATGTTTATTAACCATATAATATTAAAATATAAAGAGACATGGTAAATGGAAAACTATTTAACTATGGGTAAAATCTAAAAGATAATGATAATATGGTGAAATGAACCAGTATAAAATATATTTTTTGAAATTATTTCGACCCTTACCCAACTTATTTTCTAAAAAAAATTATTTTTTATCCATTAGAAACCTAAAATGATTTAAATATAAAATAATATTTTAATATTTTCAAAAAGTGACCCTCACTTATCTAATAAAAGGGTACTTCCCTTCTCTTAATTTCGCACTTCCAAAGCCATTTTGTTTTACCAAAACCTATCCAAATATCCTCTAAACTATCCTAAATTAATCCCAGAGGTCTTACATTGATCAGAAAGCCAACCTATGGAGTCCTTTTGATCAACTCAAAAGGAAACGCCAGAAGAAGAGGTAATAATAGCACCACCTTCTTTCAAGTTCTTTTCTTCATCCACTTATCCTTCTTGGTTGTTTCCATACCAAAATAACAAATACAGTACCTTATACATACTATGATGTTATTATGAATATGGTACAACCATATTCGTTATCTTATCCCTCCAATAAATGACCAAGTCACCATACGTGCATACGTACGGCTTACCATCTCCATGTCGTGGTATAGTTTGTTATTCAAACACATCTTCATTTGGATGGGTATAATAATGAGTATAAATTATATAAATATAAAATATTACATGAAAATTATGATATATATATGATATTTTATCCAATTACATATGATTTCACCATTAATATACTGATATTGTCGATCGTGCGTACGTACAGATTACCATCTCCACGAACGTGATAAGATTAATTCTGCATCGTAATCATTAAAGAATAATTTTCAGTTTATGATTAAAAACATGTTAATGAACATAATATCATTATTTATATTAATCAAATACATCATATCCATAATAATCATTGCTTGTGTAACCAAGCATATAAAGGAAAACAAATCAGTTAACATCTAAAACGACTATACAACTAAAATATTATTAACAATGGAATATTAGAATATCATATTTGATATCATATTTATTTATATGATTCTTTTATACTTTAAAAATAATGATTTATCTATTTTACAGGAGGTTATCATTCCATCGACTATAGAAAAGTACAAGGTAAGAGTTAATTTCACAATCTCTTTATTATCTGATGTTGTTTTTACATAAGTATCTACTGGGAGCTCTTTTTCATACACATCCATGTTAACTTAAATGTATTTCAAATATTTTTTTTGATTTAATAGGCTATAGGTTAAATTCATTTATAACCATGTGTTACATTTTATAAAATGGAGTTAATGGAATATTTCCGTCATTTTCCAAACAATGTACTTTATGACCTTTGGGACAAAAATATGGTAAAAATTTTTATTTAACATATACCGCGGGTGTGGCTATTTTCTTTCGTTATATCATCATCAAAGCATCACATACAGGTTTATAAAAATATTTTCAAAATAAATGTTTTCTTTTATAATTATGTGACTTTTAAATGAATTCAATATAGAACGAGGTATTTATTTTAAATAGTTTTCATTTCATCTATGTCAACATAATTTGATGGATTTTAAACATGTTTGAAGTTGATTTATTGAGATAAAAATCTTCCTTTTTGTATTGATGGTTTTGTGATATGCTTGACTTTGGATGTGTTATTTTCATACCATTTATGATTTATTGATAAATTATTCACATTTCGTATGCTTGTTTTAATAATAATGATTATGTTATCTTTAAACCTTTTCATGTGAAAAATGAATTGGACTTAGTATGTGATGGGTGGAGCTCGCTATAGCACCTCAATGCATAGATAGGTCTCATGAGAAAAACTAGTGTCTTTGCATATGGCCTTGACAAAATATTATTTTTAGTCCTGGCTCAAGGCCATGACTATGTTGTTATAATGCTTGTCATTATTCATTCCATCATTATAAAAGTGGATGTTGATATAGCATGTGATTATTCAACATGTATAATATCCATGTAAATATGTAAATGAAATTATTTGATTTTATCTTTTCCTTATTATGTGGAATTTTATGTTTAAAAGGCTTTTGTTTTAGTCTTATACATTTCCTTAAATGTTTATTCTTATTTATAAAAGATTCTTCTATATTATTATTCTTATCGACCATCTGAGATCACCACATTATATGTTTAATATTTTCTAGGATGTCAAGAAATATTTTATGGCTAACCTGTATGGATAGGATAAGGATATATGTGTGGAGAATGAGGAAAAAACATTGTTGATGTTTTTATTTCATGATGTAGTGTCAAACTTATGAATGTATCTAGAACTTCCAAGGATACTAAATTGATATGTCTTTCAGGACAGGATTACTTGTATCATGCCAATGTAATGTAATAATAAGTTACACTGGGTAACTGGGGTTGGGGCATTATAGTTGGAATGAGAAGAAGTTTAGTACAAAACATGGAAACTAGATTTAGATAAATACTGATTAAAACACATTACCCAAAGAGGGACATTTATGTTTGGTATAGAAGAACTTCCTAAAATTTTGGTAATGTAGATATTTTGTGTATTTTCTATAAAACAACCCTATCTAGATATGTGAAGGTAGAGGTGGCTCTGGAACAGACGTACCTATAAGTTAAAACTCTGTAAAGAAGATTCAGTCTTGACACGAGGTATCCTAGTACATGACAACAGGCTTTGATGCACTCTTTGTTATGACACTCCTGGGGGATATTATTAGGATAATTCACATTTTTTCATTACAATCCATTATGAAGGATTTATAAGTATATACCACCTAAAAGAAAACACTTTTATAATTATGTATTTTATCCATAAATTGTTCAATTTATTTTAATTGTTTTAGTGGTTTGGAATTATGTATTTTCATTCATAAACTAATCTAGAGTATTCCATTGTTTAGATATGGTTCCTAGTGGAAGAAATGGAATCCGTATAAACACACGTAATGTATGTAGGGATTTCCCTCCTACTGAAGATAATTATAGTGAAGCTGGTGATGCAACTGGTGCTGATCAGCTTTTCACCATATTGAGACAACTCACTCAGGTTGTAAATAATAACCATACCCGTATGGAGAACCCAGATCCACAACACGGAGGATCAATGTTAGACCGCTTCCTGAGGAAACAATGAAAAAAATTCAATAGGAGTACAAATCCATTAGTTTCTGATCAATGGATAAGTTTCTTATACAATATATTTCATGCTTTGGGGTGTACCGAATCTGAAAAGTTTCCATGGCTCTTTATTGCCTCACAACAGATGCAGATCAATGGACGTCATTTATCCAAAACACAATGGAAGATGAATAATTATCCAACATGGAATGGAGGGAGATTAATGAGATTTTCATAGAAAAATACTTTCCTTGTGACCATCAATAAGATATGGAAAGAAAATTTCTGAGACTGAGGAAAATGGTGGATAAGATTGTCGCAAAGTATGATGAAAACATTACAAGGATAGTAAGGCATGCAACAGATTATATACGTAACCCAAGGAGTAATATTGATCGATTCGTAGATGGGTTAGAACCATTTCTTCATTACACATTTATCTCACAATCCTTCTCATTGTATGAAGATATTGTCTCATGCACTATCAAGAAAAAAACAATAATTCCCTAACTCTTACAACATTAAAGCCAATAAAGAGAAGAAGAGATCTACTAAACACTCTGGAAATCGAAATAAGGAGATGAAGGGAAAAGATGAATATCAATCATGTGGTAAATGTGTAAGGAAACACCCCAGTACTTTCCTAAAGGGAATGGGAATCTGTTACAAGTGTGGTGAAAAAGGCCACCAAGCATGTGATTGAAAGGAGGAGGAAGAGGCTATCAGGGTTGAATGCTACAATTTTATAGAAAATATTAATTATGAAAATTAATGTCCTATGAAACAAGGGGACATACCACATAAAATCCCAAGAGAAAAGGCCATTTTATGTGATCACTACTACTAAGGTTGAAGCTCCTAAAGACATGGTGACAGGTAATTTAATGGTTTCACCCAGTTTATCCAATTCATTATTTGATTCTTTATCATCGCATTGTTTCGTATCTTCCAATTTTTCTATGAAAAGTAGTTATTTTAAATTTTACATAACAAGTGAATTTACATTTAAGTTTCCTAAGTAAAGTGTCATTGCAACAACATTTTGTGAATTGGTTCCCATTAGGGCATATAAATGTTCTTTATCTGCATATCTCATCGTCATACCCATGATTTAATTTGATATAATCCTCATAATGGATTGGATTTCAGAACATGATACGAAAATTTATTTTAAGAAGAAGGACGTTACAATTTTCAATGATGATAAGGAGTACCTTATCATTGGAGCAGAAATGTAGCCACCTAATTCTTATCTAGATCCACCCCCAATAGATCTACTACAATCAATTATTTTGGAAGAACAGAATGAAATAATTATGGGTGAGGAAAAAATGATTGAATAGAGGACATAACTATTGTGAAAAAATATATTGATGTGTTTCTAGAGGATTTACCAAGACATCACCCAAAATGAGAAATTGTGTTTTCCTTTTAATTCCCCATTCAATGCCCAAAAAAATACCCCTTATAGATTTGTCACTTGGAAAGTAGTGGAACTAAAGAAACAACTATAGTAATTGAGAAATAAGGGATTTATTCGCCCTGGTGTTTATTAATGGTGATCCCATGTTCTTTTTATTAAAAAGAAATATGGATCAATGAAGTTTTGAATTGACAACAGTGAGACCAATTCTATAAAAATAAACAACAACTACACCCTACCTCGCATTGATAATTTATTTAACCATCTTCTGGGGGCATAATATTTTTCAAATATTAACCTTTGATCTGGATATCATCAGTTGTGTGTGAATAAGGAAGACATTTCAAAAACAGCATTTTGATCCAGGTACAAGCATTAGAAGTTTACAATAATTCATTTTGGATTGACTAATGCACCCTCTATATTCATAGATTTAATGTATAGAGTTTTCGAGGAATATATTAATGAATTTTTAGTGGTATTTATTGATAATATCTTTTTATAATAAAAAAGATACAAAGATCATTAAAATCACTGGGGCACTATTCTGAAAACCCATAGAAGATATGAATTATATCTGGAAGTTTAGAAAGTGTGAATTCTAGATTTTAGATATTTCTTTTCTTGGCCATATTTTCTCTAAGGATGGAATCTATATTGATACTTCAATGACCAAGGCAATCAAATAATGGACAGCAGAGATGAGTTTAACTAAGGTACATATTTTTATTGGTTTAGAAGGTTATTATCAACGTTTCATCCAGAATTTTTCCTTGTTGGATAACCCATTAACAAAGCTCAAACATAAAGGGTTTAATTTTTTTTGGAAACATAGTGCGAATAATGTTTTGAAGAATAATAGTGAAGATTAGTCAATGCTCTTATCTTGACTCTACCATCCGGGAACAATGGGTTTTCTATTTATAGTGATGCTTCAATGAAAGGACATGGTTGTTTCTTTATGCGGAATGATAGAATTATTGCCTATGAATCATGAAAAACAAAATTCATGAGAAACTCTATCTCATACATGATCTTAAGTTAGATGTTTTAATTTAAGATCTAAATATATGGATACACTATCTCTATGGTGAAAAATGTTCGATTTATACTCATCACAAGAGTTTGAATAATATTTTTCCAAAAATGAACATAACCTGAGGCAAAGGAGATAACTTTAACTACTCATGGATTAAGATTTCACTATAAACTACCCCCTAGGGAAGGAAAATAGGGTGGGAAATGATTTTATTAGAAAAGAGAATGGAGTTTTAAAATGGATGAGAGTTGAATGTGATCCTGATTTCATGGATCTAGGTATGATGGAAATGATAGTAACAATTAAAGGTGAAACAAAATTACTTTTTCAAATGTTTTCCAAGCCATATTTACTAGAAATGATCAATGTTCTCAGACTAAAGATGAGGAGTATCAATATAATATTAAATCTTTGAATGATCATTGATTGATTGACTTCATGAATGAAGATGGAATTTTAAAATTTCGAAAGAGAATTTGAGTTCATAACATACTTGATCTAAAAAGGGAATTTTTGGATGATGCTCATAGCTCCAATTTCTTTATAAACCATGGGAGACCCAAAATGTATAACTATTTTAATGAAAATTTTTTGTGGAAGAACATGAAGAGGTATATTTCTGATTTGGTTTCAATATGTATGGTTTTTCATCAATTGAAAGCTGGAAGGAAACAGCGTGGGGGATCCATGAAATGTCTTCCCATACTTGAGTGTAAATGGTATAATATTTCGATGGACATTGTCACTGGGCTACCAAAGAATTTTTGAAGGAATAATGCAATATGGTTCATTATTGATCGTCTTTCAAAGTCGGAACATTTATTTCTATAAGAGGATATTTAAAACATGAACGTCTAGAAAACGATATATTAATGAAGTTGTAACACTCCATGGTGTACCCCTATAGATTTTTTCTGATCGTGATCCTCATTTTACATCATGATTTTGGAAAAGTCTTTAGAACGACTTTGATACCGAACTTCATTTGAGCAATACCTATTACCCTCAAATCGATGGAAAATCAGAACAGACTATTCAAACCATTGAAGACATGTTGAGATCTTGCTCACTTGATTATCAAGGTATGTGTGATCAATATTTACATCTGGTAGAATTTTCCTATAACAATATGTTCCATTCAAGTATTTATATGGAAACATATAAAGTGTTATATAAAAAGAGATGGCACCAACCAACTTGTTGGGATGATGTTGGTGAAAGAAAAATCATAGGCCATAACTTTTTGAGGAAACAATGAAAAAGGTGATTGATATCCATACCCACCTTAATGTACCTCAATCTATGAAAAAGATATATGCCGATAATCGGATGAAGGATTTGGTATTTCATGTTGGAGATCATGTTTTCTTGAATGTTTCTTTAAGGAAGGGAGTCATAAGAATCGATAAGAAAGGTAAATTGATTCCAAGGTACATCAGACTTTTTAAAATTCAAGAACGAATTGGGGCTATAGTTTACTATTTGGAAATGCAACCAAGTCTCTCGAGAGTTCATGACGTGTTCCACATATCCCTGTAGAGAAAATACATGCCTGACCTGATGAGTGTACTCACCTATGATGAAATTAAACTAGAACATGATCTGTCTTATTATGAAGAGCCTATCAAGATTCTTGATACCATAGAACATGTGTTATGAAACCAGATGACTCGTCCGGTAAAAGTTCTATTGATAAATCATAAGATGGAAGAAGAAACGTGGGAACCCAAGGAACATATGATGAAAAATCACACAAATCATTTTATGTATTGATATTCTTGAAATTTCGAGGATAAAATTATTTTAATGAAGGTAGAATATTACACCCAAAGCTTCCACGTTACATTTCCCTTTGAAAAATGTAGTATCTTTCATTTTAAGCAACTTAGAGTTTTAACACATCACGACCAATCAAACTAGCCATTACGAATTATAATACACACCTTTTGAAATTCTATAAATTATATTTTTTAAAATGGAATTATTTTATTATTCATAATATCAAAATTAGAAATATTGGAATTTTTGGCACATTTTTGAAAACTTTCAATTTTTATGAATTGTGAAGGTACAAAATTTTAATTTAAACAATTTTTTTATTAAAACTAATTTATAGTTTTTAAATTATAAATTTGATTGGTTTTAAAGTATAATTAGATTATATTTTTATCATTTTAAATAATTTAGGTCATTTTATGTAACACCACATTTAATCTGGACATAAACATGTGTCAATATTTTGATAGTTATTATTTCATAAAAATATGTTTTTTGTATTGACAACGAGAAATAATTTTAAATTAATTTTTTCAACTTATATGTTTTGAATTTGGAAAAATTGATTTCATATTTGGAATCAGGAGATCCAAATTGTGTAAATATGTATCTTTTTTTAGACATTATGAATAATTATTTCCGTAAATATTTTATTTACCATGTTTAATTGGTGTATCTTGAAAATAAGGGTGAAAAATAATATTATAATAATATTAAATTACCCAAACATGTGCCCTATTCCTATTGGATGATACATGTCTGACCATGGGAATCCTTGGGTCAGTTTTGGGACCCCATGGAGCCACTTTAGTGTGATAATGACACAGTATATTAATTAATTTAAGGTAAAGAAAAAAATGCCATACCCATATATCTTTTAGTAAAACAATTTTTTATATGGGGTTATATAATTTATCTCTTCAACTATAAATATTAATTTTAAATATAAAAATATTTTCTACATGATGTTATTTTTTTTTAATTATTAGACATAAATTAAAAATATTTATTTTTGACACAATAATGAGGTTGTATTTTCATTGTTAATAAAAATAATAAAATAAATGATACAATAAATATTAAATTAAATATAATTTGAATGTTTTGATTCCATACACGAATTTTATAGGTGAATTTAAAATGTTAGGATTGATTCAACGTATTATTTCAATGTTATCAAGTTTTTATGACTTTTAGAAAACCCAAATACTAAATAGTGTATAATTGACATAAATGATTTTTTAAAACAAATGTTATATTATTAAATTATATAATATTCCTATGAATGAATTGTTTTGATTAAGAATTTATATAATGATATATAAATTAATAATTAACCACATGGGGTTCTCTTGTCTTGTTATATTAAGTTTATTAACCATATAATATAAAAATACAATGAGAAATGGTAAATGTCAAACTATTTAACTAGGAGTTAAATATAATAGATAAGGATAATATGGTGACTTAAACATGTCTAAAACCAATTTTTTGAGAATATTTAGACCCATCCCCATATTATCCTCTAAATATATTATTTTAGATCCATTAAAAACCGAAAATTATTTTATAAAAAAATATTATTTTATGATTTTCTAAAAGTGACCCTTACCTCTCTTACAAAAGGTTACTTCACCTCCTCTTAAATTCACTCCTCTGGTGACATTTGGTTCAGCCAACCCCTTCCCAAGTATCCTCTCAACTTTCCTCCCTTCAATATAGAGTCCGTTCTTTGATTAGAAATCCATCCTATGTAGACTTTTTTATCAACTTTAATGGAAACACCTAGAAGATGAGGTAATAATTTCACCACTCTCTTTCATGTTATTTTCTTCTTCCACTTCCACATTCTTTGTTGCGTCCATTACAAAATAATAAAACCAATAACTTATAATTACTGTGATGTTATTATAAATATGGTATAACCATATTTGTTATTTTATCCCTCCTATAAATGATAATGTTTCCATTTATGCGTACGTACACCTTACCATCTCCACGTCACGGTGTAGGTTGTAATTCAAACACTTCATTAATTGGGTGGGTATAATACTAAATATATCAAATGTCAATAATAAATATAACATGATAATTATTATTTAAATATTCTATAGCATCCAATTACATATTATTTCACCATTAATATAATGATATTATCGCTCGTGTGTACATACGGATTACTGTCTCCAAGAACACAATGAGATTCATTCCCCATAATAATCACTCAAGAATAATTTTAATGTTATGATTAAAAATTACGTTTAGGAATATAATATCATTATATATATTAATAAAATACATCATATCCATTACAAACATGGCTTACTTTACCAAGCATATAAAGGAAAGTGAATCAGTTAACTTATGAAATGAGGATACTACTAAAATATTATTAACGAAAAAAATATTAGAAGATCATATATGATATAATAATTATGTATATGATTCATGAATAATATAATAACAATTATTTAACTATTATATAGGAGTTAACATAATATTGACTAATGAAAATTAAATAGTAATGGTTAATTTCTCCATCTATTTATTATTCGAGGTTGTTTTTTCATAACTATCTACAAAGACCTCTTTATCATCCACAAACATGATAATTAAAAATTTATTTCAAATAATATTTATTATTTACTAGAATATGGGTTAAATTCATTTATTCCTTTTTTTTATAAAATTTTTTGAAATGAATATTTCTATCGATTTTCGAACATTGTACATTATGACCTTTTGGAAAAAATTAAGGTAAGAATGTTTTTTAACTTATACGGCATGTGTGACTATTTTCCATTGTTATGTCATCTTTAATTATTTCCATACATGCTTATAAGAATATTTTCCAAATAAATGTTTCCTTTTATAATTATGTGAATTTTAATTGATTTCAAAATAGAAAAAGTTATTTTTATCAAATACTTTTCATTTCATTAATGTCAACATCTTTTGATGGATTTTAAACTTGGTTGAAGTTGATTTATTATTATAAAAATATTCCATATTATATTGAAGGTTTTATGATATGTTTGACTATGGATGTCTTATTTTTATACAGTTCATGGTTTATGGATAATGTATTGACATTTTGTATTCTAGTTTCAATACGAATGTTTATGTTATGTTTAATACTTTTCATATAAATAATGCATTGGACCTAGTAAGTGATTGGTGTATCCCACTATATCTCCTCGTTGCATCGGTAGGTCTCATAAGAAAAAATAGTTACTTGGAAATGGGCCTTGACACAATCTTATTTGTAGTCTGGGCACTAGGCCTTGACTATGTGGTTATGAAGTCTGAAATTATGCATTCCATCATTATGAAAGTGGCTATTGATATTGCGTGTGATTATTCGACTAGTAGAATATCCATGTGAATAAGTAAATGGAATTATTTGATTTTATTTTTTCCATATTATACCGAATTTTATGTTTAAAAGTATTTTGTTTTAGTATTATAAATTACCTTAAATGTTTAATATTATTTATGAATATTTCTGTTGTATTGTTATTCTTAGTGAGCATCTGATCTCTCCCCTTTCGATGTTTTATTTTTTACCACGATGAGAAAAAATATTTTATGGTTGACCAGCATGGATATGCTAACGATATAAGTGTGTTCAGTGGGGAAAAATTTTGTTGATGTTTTTATTTCATTATGTAATGTAAAACTTATGAATGTATCTAGTACATCAAAGGCTATGAAACTGATTATTCATTCAGGACATGATTCCTTGTGTCATGCCAATGTTATGTAATAATGCAATTGATCTTGGTAACTTAGTTCGGGGAGTTACATTCTGGATCGAGGTTACCCTCTTGTGAGAGTTTATTGAAACAATCACATCACATTTAATGATTATTTATGATTATGTTTCCATTGATAAAATATTATGATCCATCTCTCAATAAAACTCATGAATTTTATTTTCCATTAGTTATTAATGATATCTTCATATATTGGTTCCATTTTTATAATATTTGTTATATAATATAGTTATGAATGTGATTTGAAGGATGTCTAAATTTACCAATCTATTTGGTCGGAATTTGAGTCCCTTCAAAATAATGTTTTCTAAAAATGGTAATCAAAAATATGCTACCATTATTCCATAATAATAAAATTGAATTTTTACACTTTTTTCTTTTAACATTTTTTTCAATGGAATCTTATTGTCACTTTCCGAACATGACATTTTTCTTACCATTATACTGTGCAATATATATATATATATATATATTTACCTTATATTACATTTAATGATTTACCCTCTATCATTTATGTGAATTTTCTACTCTATTTTTATAACATTAACTTTTAAGAAACATTTTTTCAATGTAATATTCAGGGGATATTGTTTTCAAAAATTTTAAGATTTGTTCAAATGCTTTCATGTAAAATGGTTTTCAAAATGTTTTAATGATTTATTTATAAGTTTTCATTATATTTTAAATGTAATGGTATTCAAATTTTTTTCAAGAATTCTGTTTATGATTTCACTATGTTTTCATTGTAAAACTTTTTTATTATATTTTTATGCTTATACTATACGTTTTCAAGGAGGAAGGATTTAAAATTTATTTATAGTAATTTTTAAAATAATTCAATGTATTTTTAATGAAAATTATTTTTATTAGGGTTTTTTCATTAAACATCCATTTTCATAGAAGAATGGATATTTTTATTCAAGGCAATTTTTTAAAGATATTTCCAAATTATTTTCCATCTAAGATTACATATGTTGATGTTACTCAATCCTTTTTATGAAAGTATCTAAATGTTACTTTTATATTCTTTCTTGGAATTTTCTATGCTTGATGTCATGGTCTTTATGAAACCTATTTCTCATTTCTAGGTTATATGTTTACAAATCCCATTTCCCTATTAAGATATATATATTTATAAAACTCATTTCTCTTTCATAGGTTAAATCTATAGTGAACATGTTACCATTAACATCATATTCTATAATTAAATGATTTTCAACCCATCTACTTTCCAAAGTTTATGATATGATGTTTTGGAAACACATCTATTTTGATTGTTCATTTTATGTTGATAGTTTTATAATATCATGTAACATATTTAAATAATTTTATCATTTTATGGGTTGGACCTATATCTATCTCAAATGAGTTGGGTAATACAAATTGTTTTCTGAGTTAATGGGGTACATGAGAGGCCATACCAATCCTGAAAAGTAGGGTATATAATATGATATCCCAATACTGAAACAAGAGGGTACACAAGAGGGAATATCAAGATTTAACAGACTAGTTGTATAGGAGGTCATTCCATACCTAAAACAAGGGGGTACATGGGAGAACATACCATTTCATAAAAAATAGTTTACATGGGAGGGAATCCCAAGCCTATATCAAGTACATAGGTGATTAACCAATACAAAACTAGTTTCAAAGGTGTTTGTAGGACACCTTGAAAATGGTTTTTATATGCTTATTTTTTTTCCACAATTACATATTTTATTCCTATTTTATGACTTCTTGTATTATGATCATAATGTACTTATGATTAATGTCTTGTGACCTTCAAATATTTATTATAATCTCTAATATATAGGGTATTTTCTTTAAATTTTGTTTCACATCCCATGACATTTTTTCATGTTATGCATACAGATTTACTTTCATTACCCTTAATGAGCATCAGAGCTCTCCCAATTTTTATGTTTCTATTCCCCCAGTGATGATGAAAGGTTTTTGATAGAATTAAGTTAGATGGAGATCATTATAAGCTATATTAATGATATTTCACCGTGATAAATGACATTGTTTCCAAAATACAAATTCCATAAACTATTACAGTACATGGTCATGTATTTTTGTAACAAATTGAGTATTCATATAGAATTATATAATATCCAATTATGTTAATCCAGAGTCACTATAGTTACAATTAATAAAATGTTTTAGTTAAACATTTTAGAATATAATTAATAAACATTAGTGATATCCCTATGTATATTTCTATGTATATGTCTATTGATTTCCCATTGTAAATGCATAAGGATGATTCATGAGTTAGGAAAATGTCATGGAATTTTGGTAAATGATAGAGTGAGTGGTTTCCTTGAAATAAATCCTTATCTGGATACTAAATGTGGATGTGGCTCTGGTGCAGATTTACCTAGGGGAAAAAACATAGTTAAAATATCCCTAGCCCGAATCATTGTAATCTACTGCATGAAAACATACCTTAGTGAACACCTGGTATGACACTCTTAAGGGATATGATTTGGAAATTCATAGACTCTTCATGAAGCATTATCATGTATATAAATATAATATTACTATGAATAAATAAGGATAAAACTAGTGTCTCATCAATTAAAATTTATGTTACATGATTTATACATCCTATAAGTAATTTATCATGATTAGATGGATTACATATAAGATATGTGTTTATCACCCCATGCTTTCTGGATTTATTTAATTGATGGAACTAGAAGGAAAAAAGTGAGAATTGGATTTTTGATATTTGGAATGTATGCTCTTTATGAAAATTCATTAACCAAGTAAATATAGAATCCTGAAGGTGGTACATTTGTTGTTTATACTTCTGAAGACAAAGAGAACAGAAAATAATTTGAATGTTATCTGATGTTTTTCTAGTTTTTTTTATATTTATCATGAGAAGTATGATTATATTTTGGTTAAGGAACCTTACGACATGGTTAATATTTAATATTATAAGAAATATGTATTAAGGAATAAGTTGATGATTCCTAAGTAATGGTTTATGAATAATGTTGGATTAATGAAGTATTTTTGTTTTGGAATTCAAATATTATGCTATACGAATCATGAAATGTATAGTTATTTCTATTATATATTTTTATTATGGATAAAAAATGATTTTTTGATTGGTGATGAAGACATAAAAAGTGATTTCATGGAAAGGTATGGTTTATATTATGGTAAGGTGGCTCCTAATTAATGCCTAAAATTGAGGTAATGTTTTTTGGATAATTATATGTTTTGATATAAATAATAAAATTGGAAGTTTCAGATTACCCAGGAATTTATTATTGAAAAAATGGTACTTTTCATCAAGAATTATGTTTACTAATTCCAGAATTTTAATAATATATCCAATAATAATTGGAATAATAAAGAATTGATTTTTAAAAAATTCATTTGCGGTAATTAAAGTTATTATTATGTTTTAAGGGATTATAAATGAGTTTTTTCACATGTTTGTAATGTGACAACCATGTATTACAATGTTATATATGGGGGAAAATGTTAATTGAATTTCATAGAATTTTTTCTAATGATTTTAATTTTCATCTATTAGAAGGTTTATAAGGTTATCCATTAATGAAAATTTAATGTTTAATATATGAGGAAGTATTTCTGTACTGGGATTGTATTGAAATCATTGGTTTAAAGGCCAATTTGTTACTAAAATTATTTTATTAATTTGAATTATATTTTGTAAATTATAATAGTTTGTTTTTATAATATGACATCATGTATGTTGAGTGAAAACCAATCACGTCTAGAATTGACATGGGTCTTGATCCCATGAATGAAAGATGATAAGGGTTTCATGCCTACCATTGAAATCTGCATTCTTTTATGGGCCTTATGATATGATAAAATTTTATTTTATCACTTCAAGCATCAAAGTCAATATTTGTACATGCATTACACAATGTAATGGATGAATTAAAAATTTATAACAGAAATAATAAAAATAAAATTTTGTTTATAGAAATATATCATTATTGTATATTTCCATATATTGTTGCTCAATAAAAAATTACTCAGCATTAGTTTAATGTTAAATAGAAAATGTGTTGTCCTAATACAATAATTTTTAATGAACCAATGGCCTTTAGAATCATCACAGATTAGTTACATTGAGGCCCTTAAATTTTTCATTATCTTTCACTTGTTGTGATTGATTCCCCCAATAACTCCCTATAAATAATTCTGCTTTTCCTCCATTTCTAATCTCTACTCCCAACTTATGTTCTTATATGTGGAAACCTAGTTATATATAACCTTGGGTAACTATTATAGTTCACACATTACCCTTTTAAGGGATGTTTTAATATCCATTTTTAAAATATGGATTTCTATGAGTAACAAATTCATGAATTAAACAATTGATAACCCATATGAATATAAACGGAATAATTTATTCAAACGGTGTAGAATGTAACACATAATGTTTTTTTATTTATATTTTTTCAAATTAGAATAATATTTTTGATATTTTTCATTTCACAAGACACTCTAAATAGTCATATACATATAAATATTAAAAAACTAATTCAAACATTAGTTTCATATAGAACCAAATAGGATTTTTCCTCTTGATACACTGAAATGTCTTATGAAACACGAAACACTGACATGACATGCGCTAAATAGAACACTAATTTGGAATATATTAAATGCAATACTATGTTTCTGAGAAACATAATTTTATTGTTATAATTATTTAAACAATTTAGTTATAACCTAGGAATTAAAACATAGCAATATTAATTATAATTGCATAATTAAATTATTTTTTATAACGATTTTATATAAATAAAACAAATTTACAATGAAATAAATAATTGTTTGTAATGTTTTTATATGTTTAAAAATATTATTCTCTCAAATAAACTATTTTTCATGTCCTTCTGTGGAGAAAAAAAAATTAATATTAGACAGATCTATAAAATTAATTTTAAAGAATAATTTTTTTAATTTAAAATTCTGAAACAAAATTATGTTGAATTTATGGGCTCTTTCTCAGAAACATCATTTTTTGACAAATAGTGAAAAATACTACATTTTAGTTACTAACTACCATGTCGTTTAAATAATTATTAATGTATAATTATTCATTATATTTTATATAAGGTTTAATTATGTCAATTATAAATCTATAATAAAATTTAGGATGCTATAATTAATTTTACAAAGACATTAAATATAAAAACGTAATGAAAATTTGAATATTGTTCTACTTGAAAATCCTATTTTTGTATCCATTTAGCGGGATTACAATTAATATAAATTTTAACACATTTGATGGCTGGATTAAAAAAATATTGTTTTGAACCATTTTAATCAGTATAATGTTTGTATTCGAAATAGATAATATTTAATTTTAAGCAAAATAATAGTAAAAGTTATAAAATTAATCATAGCGCTTAAGGTCATATTAATCGTAATTAATGGCTAAACCTTAATCTTAGGGCACAAAATAACATATCCATTTTTCCAACACCCCCTTTATAGAAATATATCTTAAATAAAACATCCATTATTGACTTAGGTATGTTTTATGACTTTTTCCATGAAAATAACATGTTTACATGAAAACTTTTCCTACAATTTCAACTGAGTCCTTTTCCATTAGTATAAAAATACACCATCAATCCCACTTTTTCACACCACTCGAACCTCATATTATTGGCCAATATCATCCCAATAAAATTATAAAAACAATTACATACTCTTAGAGTCATCTCATTAGGAATTAATAAATCGATGGTATATTTTTTCCACAATCTAAAGGGAGATACAAGATGAATAGGTATCCTCTTCTATCAAAGTCCATTGTTTTATTTTCCTTCTCCACTACCTGAAATATCATTACTTTTTATTGTAATAGAAACAATAATATCACTAATATAATATTTTTTCATTATTACAAGTGTTAAATATAAACTTACACAAATTCAACTAATGGGTAACATACATATATTTGTTGTGTACATTGAACTATATCGTCACTAAACGATGAATATTAATTTTTCCCTTACCACCCTTCATGGTTGAAATTATTATGGACCCTCCATTTAAATATGTTTTATATTATATTTATTATGTATTTAATCTTATTTATTCCTTTTACAATACATACCTATTTTACTTTCCATTTTTTATAAATATAATAATTTAATTTTAGGATGTGTGGACTACCACCCCCTCAAAGTGATATTATTCATTCACACACTACATGGAATGTATTAATGATGGGTTTAGTAAAATTATATGGTTTTTTAATAAAGGTACTTTAATTATTATAAATATAAACACACATATATACATATATTTATTTTACATTGTTTTTTTAACATCACAGTAAAACAGATATAGCGTTCATTCGTACGTGTGGCATACCTTCTCCATAGAAGGTGTATTCAATTGTGCAAATATATATTATATGGAATATTATGATACAAATATTCTGAATAAACAATTATATTTAAATATTGGATTAAAATATTTAAATCATGATATAAGTATAAGGAAAAATGATATAAAAAATTAATACACATTTGAAAAAAGATGATATTTCCCTAAGTGCAACATTAGCAAATAATTGTTAACAAGAGGGTAATATAAATCCATAATAAAACATTATATGGTATTATATGTATTAATATAGTAATTTGATATATGTCTAATAAATTTATATTTATTATACAGGATATTTGAACAAGTATGATTAGATTAAAGACACAAGGTATGAGAATCACATCTCAGTTTTCATTTCAGTGAGACACATGATTATTCACAACCAAATAATTTTTTATAGAAGGTATACATCCCATGGATGTATTATATGATTTTTATAATTCAATTAATGGGTATTTACATATCCATTATGTTATATTTATTTCATTTGAACTATGGATCAAAATTTATGAAATTGAAAAAATGATTTTGTCTTAGTTTTCCTTCTTTGAGACACATTCCTTGATGTGAAACTATTTTTTCTTTGTATTTTTTATAAATAAATTGAAATTTTATTTCATGAATAAATTTATATTAATGATATTTTAGTATTTATTTTTTTAATTTTCCAAAACGATGAGTATGGTTCATGTTTACCAAGATTTATGAGTTAACTGAATGAATTTCACCATTTTTCGATATTTTTTTTGATTATGTTTTCCTTAATGAAATATTACACACAATATCTAAAAAACACTCAATAAATTTATTCTATACTAGTTATTCAATATATATAGATCTATTGGTACCATTTTTCAAGTCATTGTAACACAAGATAGTAAAGAATGTGTTTTTATAGAGTTCCCAATTTACCTCTCTCATCAGTTTGAAATATGAGTTCCTCCTAAACCATGTATTCTAAAAAGGCTTACCATAAAAATTATAATATTATCCTATAATCATTCATAGAAATTTTTACAGTTTTTTATTTTACCAATATTTTTAATGGAATATTTCGGACGCTTTAAGAACAATGAATTTTTCTTACTGTTATACCTTGTAATTGGAATACTATTTTAACCTTATACGACATGTATAGATTTACTAGCCTTAATTTCTATGGATATTCCTTTCTAGGTTTATAAAGTTAATTTTTATGAAAATGTTTTTAAATTTAATTATTAGGGATATTTTTGTCAAAAAAAATTTCAATCATCTCCTAGTTGTTTTCCATTACAAATATTGTCAGTACATTTTCAAGAATTATTTAAATTTTTTAAAATTAGTTTCAATGAAATAGTTTTCAAAATATTTTAAATAAATATTTTGATTTTTTCCACATGATTTCAACGATTTTTTTTTAATATTTCGAAACATAATCGATATGTTTTCATGGGAAAAGTATTTTAATTTTTTTCAAGACTTCGTTAAAAGAAATGAATTTAATATCTATGAAAATTATTTTCAACTGGAGTTATGCATTAAAAAATAATTTTTCATTAAAAAAAGCATATTTTACTATAGGAATAATTTTTAAAATATATTTCTATATTATTTTCCATCTAATATCACATCTGTTGATGTTTCTCATTCCATTTTAGGAAATGATCAAATGGTTCCATTCATATTCTTTATCTGAATGGGTAATGCTTAATGTTATTGTCTTTATGAAACCAATTTCTATATTATGGGTTATAGGATTATGAAACCATTTTCACTTTCGTGGGTTAGGTATTTAAGAAAATTATCAATATTTAATAGGATAAATGCTTATGAAACATGTTTCAATTCATGGGAAATTATAGAATTAAAATATAATGAATCCCATATATTTTCTCTTAGTTATGATATGACTTTTAGCAAACCAATATCTAATAATGGGTCATGGTATGATGCATGTTTTATTTTATTTGTTCACATGTATATATGATTTTATCATGTGTAGGGTGGGACCTATATCTCCATCCAATCATTTGAGTAATAATAATTGTTTTTTGAGCTTAGAAGACACACATGAGGGATTCCCGATCCCAAAACAAGTGTATATTGGAGTTCATCCCATGACCGAAACTAGAGGGTACATTACAAATAATCCCAATCAATAAACAAGATGGTATACGGGAGGACGTCCCAATCCCGAAATAGTAGGGTTTATGAGAGGACATACTAAGAAAGAAAAAATAGGGCCCACCTTAGGTTTCTGAAGCCATATTTGTATATACATGTGATTATGCCAGGCCTAAAATGTAATAATGTTCTTGATAGGATTCCTAGATAAAGGATATTTTTATGCTTATTTGTTTTTCCAAATTATATGTTCTATTCTGATGTTATGTTTTCATTGATTATGTTCAAAATTTATTTATGATTCTTGTACATTAAAAATACAATATTTATTATGATCTATAATATAATGTGTATGATCTTAAAATTTTATTCTCAACATTCATATCCTTTTGTTCATGTTATGCTTACAATTTTCCTTCATTTATCATTACTAATTATCTGAGCTCACCTCTTTTTTATGTTTCATTTCCCCATGTTATATAGAATGGTTCTAAGATGAGGTGGTAATGGTAGTGATCTCTATGGGAGATGTCATGGATCATTCAACATGATAAAATATTTCATTTACATGATTCCAATGACACTAATCTATTATGGTCTTAGGGCATGTATATTTATAATTTACTATATAATCATTTAAAATGTTTTAATATTAATGTATGTTTAGCCAAGGGGACTATATAAATTAAAATATATAATGAATGTAAGTTGTAAGGGTGAATAGAGTTCTAATTTCTATGGTATCATATCATGATATGAGTTTTACCAAAATTCGTAATAATATTATTGAACAAGAATTGTAAAGAGAGTTCCAATTTTTCACCAATTTTCTTCTAAAGACAGATAATCAACCAAAATTGACCAATAAACTTTTACAAGATATAATAAGATCATTTAAATAGATTATAATGGATTTTATGATCAATATAAACCCCTAGTTAGGTTTTCGTATAATATAATTTTCCATTCAAGAATTCAAATAACACCAAATGATGATCTACATTTGAAGAGGATAAAATTTCCTATATGATGTGATGGATTTTTATAACATAATCTGATGAGGCCAGATCATTATAAAAAAATTGAGATTATTAAAAAGATAAAAATGTATATTATAAATTTATAACATCTAGAGAAAATCTTTGCTAATAATCATTAGTCATATTTTTAGATTAATCATGGAGACAACATATTTTTTTGAGTATTACTATGGGAGAGGGTAAAGTGATTCATACAGTATGTAAATTCGATCCCATGTTACATTTAGCTTTTGAAAATTTTAATATTGTTAGTATTTTAACTTATCAACTTAAACGTAAAATGATCATCTACTAAGTGCATGATGTTTTCCATGAATCAATATTGAGTAATTACATCAATGAAATGTCATATCGCCTAAACATAGAGTTATTTTAACTAGATCATGATATCTTTTATAAGAAACATACATTGTAAATCATGATTCATAGTGATAAAATAGTGTTAAATAATACCCCCAACCTATTTAATGTTCACTGGTGAAATCATAAGACTGTGGAAGAAAAATAACATCCAAAAGATATAATGATGTGGAAATAAAATATTTTTTTCATCTATATAATGAAATTTCATGGGAGAAATTATTATGAGGGTGGTAGATTGTAAGACCGTATTATTTAATTATGTAATTACCATTAGATAAATATTTTACCTCTTTTATATTATTATACATGTAGGATATATGATTGGTTAAAAATAATTTATTATGTTACAATATAAAAATAAAAAAATGAAATAATTATATAATGACCCAAGAACTTCATAACTGGGTGTTACATATTTCTAGATGAATATTCATTACATTGAACAAAAACATGCCTAAGTATAGTAATTTTATAGTTTATATTGGAAACATGGAATAGAAATGTATTTTCTACTAAATGATATAAATTTTTCGCATCATATCCTTCCCATTAATATACGTACTTAATACATTTATTTATAACTTGCTGATATGAAACTTAAGGATAATGTGAGATTATATGATTAGTAAATGGTAAAAATAAACATATATATTTATGATTTTATATAATAATAAGGTATGAATAAGGGTATGTGATCATAATAATAACATAAAATGTTAATTCCAAACCTATCATAGATCATAATCATTATCCATGTCATAAATGATTAACATTTCAAAAATCATGAATCATAAAAATAAAAATTCATGATAACTCAATTTTTATTAATAATTTTAGATAATAAATTTGTGTGGGCTCATCAATAGTAAACAAAACTAATTTCATATGTTAATTATAACTAATAATAATCTCAGATAATGTCTTTTCTTCTTTTTCATATAATGGATCAATAACCTAGACTAGTTTCCTATAACAGATCAAGCACATCGACTTGTTTCCCATAACCGATAGAAGACATTTCCTTCATTCCCATTAATATATCTTGAGATATAATTCATTAACAATTTCATCGAAGGGAGCTGTAGGTATCACCATCCACATACTGAAGACTATACATACGAATTCCACAAAAACCATAATCATTCATAATATCCTAAATCATGAATAAAAATGGGTTTCATAAACATTTCATCATAACACAACACAAGGAAAATAAATCGATACCATAAATATCTATCCATCATAATCATAATCCACCCATGGAAACATTATGGATTCTATATTTGAATCAAAACCTGAGTAATTAATAAGAAATATAAAATAATTTTTTCCTAGTAGGGAAATTGTTTTGAAATATTATATGATCTAATTTTTGGGGAATGTATCCTTTTTCATTTTGATAAAAAAAATTAAAATACCTAAAAAATACAAAGTAACATATTTTCATTGAAATAAACCATGTTAAATTATAAAGGAAGCTTCAAATAACATAGATTTCATAACGGGGGTAAATACACTCATTTTTTATAAATTCCAAAAAACATTACTTGCATATTTATCATTAGAAAAGTCAAAATGCACTTTGTTTAGAAAATGACAAAACAATTCTTTTAAAACCATATTGTAAAAATATTAAAAATGAGTGAGCATGAATGTTAAAAAAAATTCATGTTTTTTATAACTTTGACAAGTAAGATAAATATTCACCAATAGATACATGAAAAAAAATATATTCAATAATTATTGGATTTTTAAATAAACCATGAAGACTTTATAATATTTCAAATTTTATTCCTCATGAATGAAAGAACAGTTCATAGATATATGAATGAGTGAATATTTTTTATAAGACACATAATATACACTCATCTATTTTATATAGACAACACCAATAAATAATTTTTGTATAAGGAATCTTCTACATAAAAATATATGTGAGAAAAAATCACTTAACTTATTCCATGACTTCCATCGTTCAGGTTCAAACCTCTTATTCTTTAGGTATCTCATTTTTATTCCCACAAAAATACATCCTTACTTGTATTTATGCACAAATGATGGAATATTGGATGAAGGGGAGAAATTATAGAGGATATTATGATAGTGTATAGTTGATCCCATTATATTTTTATGTGTTAATAAAATAGAAAAAGATGCGACCTTTTATAATTAAAAAGGGAATACATTAAGAAATAATAAAATATAAATTTATAATACTTTTAACCTATATTAAAAAACATACAAAAGGAAATGTATTTAAAGTTAATGTAATGAAATATTTCAGTCTCATCAACCAATTGTGTTTTAATTTTAGTGTTTATTTTATGCTAAATCATTTGGATTTACCCTTAGTTATCATTTTTTAATTTTAACTATAGAAATAAATTTTTTGATATTAAAAAGTTGAAATTTATATCTTATACAATTTCAATTGTCCATTAATTCATAATTTATGAAATTAATGACCTTACCAAAATAAATTTCTATTTTTTAAATATTTTCATGACTCTAATATAATTTTAAAAAAATTCCAAACATATTATTTGTCTCAATTTTAGATTATTCATTACATTTACATTATGAATATCCATACAATAACCTAAATTTTTTAAAAAAAAATTAACACAAAACTAATATAGAATATTTACCCAGAAATGTTTTTTGAGAACTTTAATTATTTATTATAGTTCATTTAGTATTCCTAATTTCCTTTAATTGATTTTATCATCAATTAAATAATTATTGCAACATCATTGGGTAATTATATTAGATAAATATATTTTTAACTAAAAAAATAATTATTGATGTTGATAAACATTTTTTAAACCATAATTATATTTATATTTAATCAGATCTTCTATTAAGACCCATATTAAAAATATTTTATATAATGAATGTTATAGTGTGACACTTTTTTACTCTTATTTATCTTAATATTACCCAAATCGTTTTTAAGGAAAAATTTCCTTTAAAAATTATATTTATATAATTAACAATTAGGGGATGAATTTACTTCATCTAATAAAATAAGGAATGTCTTGGGTAAATTCTATAATATATATAATATTATTTTTTCCCTTACGTACTTGATTTACATATAATTGTGGTTATAAAATAAATAAGTATACTATTCATACTGCCCAAAAAATTGGAATATTTACTAAATTTAGACAATATAATTCTATATTTTTAATCTAATTTTAAAATTTATAGATATAAATTAAAAAAATTACATTAAATGTAATCTCATATATGAGGAATGGAAGGATATTTTTAATGAGAAAATGTTATAAAATTCACTATGTTTTTATATCAAACATCAAAATAAAAATGATTCCAATAAACAAAAATTTATTAATGGATGAATATGTGAACTATTATAATTTTAAAACAAATTTAAAAAATAATTTAATGTCATATATTATTTCTATAATATTGAATATTTAAAATAAAATCCATTAATATTAATTATTCATCAGAAATTTCATTTTATTAGAAAAATATTGAAAACTCACCGTAAGATAATTTTAATGTTCCATTTAAAAAAAATTTAATAATTTATAATACCGTCAAATTTTATTTTTTAAATAATTGGGTTATTAAAAGGTGATAAAACTCATTTATAGAAAAAATGGGGTTCAATCATAAAAATGGATTTATTTTTATATAATTTATAGAAAACACATATGATGAATGTTAAACATTATATTGAATTATATATATATATAACTCAAATAATCCTAATGTGTGTTAATTTTTTGGGTATAAAACACACTTTTGTGAATTTGAATAATTTTTCAAAAATGGTTGGCTTTTATTATCAAAAGTTTTTACATGTAAAAACCATACTTTCAAGATTCAATTAATCAATTTAATAATAGAAATTATAAAAAATGGATATAATTTTATTTCTTGTATAATTACAATAATTAGATTTTGTTTTATTGAAACACAGTTGTTTTTGAAATACATGATAAGATAGTGTTGTGTGCAATACAATATATAAAATAAATAATATTATTTCAAAAAACAATATTTCCAAAAAATCAATGGGTTCTTATATTTTACCCCCATTAAAATGAATTTTTCCCACAGAATTCATTAACATCATCAATTATTTGATATATGAAATTTACATTCATAGGATCCCACATCAAAAAAATGAATAACAAAACATCCACAAATAAAGAATTTAGAAAACATAATAGTACCCAATGTATCTCATAACTCAGATTCCAAGTACGAGAGAATAAGTGGAATGTTAGAACATGGACATAAAAGAGAAAAATGACCATCGAGTTCTTATGGAGGGCTATTGAGAAAAAATTGAAGACCTGGTTAATGATTACTAAACAATATGCCAAATTATTATAAAAAGATAATTTATATCACAAAAAAATATGAAAATATGACAACCATTTATTTCAAAATATTTTGAGAAAATATACATATTAGATTTCATCTCATAAATTAAATCCCTTCTATGGTTATACCTTGATCAATTTTATCGTCCTCTCACAATCTAAAAAGCGTAATGTTTAAATTTTAATATTTTAATAAAATTTGCATCATAAGATCTATAATGTAACACTTAAATTTTTATTTGAAAATATTTTCTTTAAATAATTTTTGTTATTAAATTTCGTTTGTTTCACAAAATCATGAGTTTAATGAACCACAAGATTCCCATATTATAAAATGACCATTATAACCTAGCCATTAGGTTACGTTCAATAAATAGATCACATATTAAAATTTAGGGAGGAATCATTGGCTAAGAGTAAATAATAAAAAACAAACCAATTAAATGAAAAAATTGTATTTTTTGTATTAATAAGTGAATTAAAATTATCAAATTAAATTAATGAAACATATGTGTTATTGATTTAATAAAATAATTTTTTTATTTAAACAAAAGATATTTTAGTCATTTTGTATGAATAACCCATATTTAAGGTATTGAAAACTATATATTTTTAAAAGGTTAATTTTACCACAATTTAGAGGAGAACCATTTTTAAATTAAACATTTGACACAGAAATAACTTTTATATAATAAAATAAAACTCTTCTTTTGAAGGGAGACAAAAAATTGACATTGGATGAATTTTTGATATTTTTCAAATTACTTTCGATTTTTATGAATTATAAAAATATACTAAATTTTAAATTAAAACCATTTTTTAATCAAAATAATTTATATGGTCAAATAATATAATTTAAAGGATTAAAAGTATTAATAAATTATATTTTTAGCAGATCATATATTATAGTTAATTTTCCATTAATTTTAAATTTATTTTGTATTTCAACACATTTCTATCCTTTGTAATGTTGTACCATTTAAAAAATCATTTCATCATTTCTAAAATGAGGATAATAATATATTTTTTGCTATAAAATCTATGTTTTGAATTTTGAAAAATTAATTCCATATTTAGAATTATTTTTTTCAAATATTGATAATTTCATTATTTTATTTATGGGAATTATTAATAGTATCATTGATAATTATTATTAATATTGTAAAAGGGTAAATTGGGTAATTAAGGGTTTAAATAATGTCATAAAATTACACCAACACTTGTACAAATATTATTGGATGAGTTTTTTTCTACCTAAATCATCTTCGGTTCGAAATGGTATCCTTTATAAGCCACATAGATCATATTAGAACACTTTAAATATTTTATTTGAATAAAAGTTAAATATATATCATTCAAATTTTAAAAAATATATCAAAATTTAAAAATATATATCAATTTAAAAAATGGGATAAATAATATAAATTTGAATATGAATAATAACTTTACTTCTAATTTTTTTTCATTATCATAGTAATTTTTTTGTAATTTTTAGGATATAAATAATTAACTTCAAGGATTATATATTGCTGATGTATAAATTATTTAATTGGTTAAAAATAAATAAATTTTTTTTTATCAAAATGATAATAAACATCAGAAGTCACAAAATGTAACCAAATTATATTGGTACAGTATATATTTACCATAATAACTTATTGGTAGAGTTATTGAAAGATTGTATCCGTATGAAAAATATAATGACACTTCGAGTTTTTTATTTAATCTGTGGTTAAGGTTGTCACATGTATGTTTAAATAAATATCACATATTTAATATAGAATTTTCTAGATGAAATATTCTAATATAAATCTTATTATGAAATATATAATAATTAAAATAATTAAAATATATTATTTGTAAATTTTATTCAAAAAATAAGTTTCATAAATAATCACACCACTCTAATGTTGAGATTATTTATATAATGAAGATAATAAATAAATGATATTAAAAATATTAAAATAAATAAAATTTGGGAAAATGAATTTATCGAATTTATTTTATTGACGACTTTGAAATCCTATAAATATAGTAAAATTCTTTTTTTGATGTTAACTCATTATAATTATATTTCTGATAATTATTTAATTGTAATGTATCAAAATTGACACTGTAGATAGTTTGTCAATATACAGTATTATTAAATTATTATAAAATCGAAAAAATAATAAAAATATAAAATAAATATTAAATGGTTTATAATGTTCTAAATTATTAATTTATAGTCTAATTCATATCAAATAAGTAAATATTTCCCCATTTCAATATTAAAATATTTGTTACAAAAGTTAAAATTAAATGGAATAACTAAGCATGAAGTGATAATGATAAGGTTAAAATTTATATAAAAACTTCCCTAGATATTATTTTTCATGGAATTAGGACTTTATATAATAAAATCAGAGAAACTATGAACTGTTTGATTTCGTGGATGTGGTTTGAATTTATTATAAATTAAGAATTTTTTTCATTTTCAAAGGTTCCACCAAACTCCACAATAAATCGGAACCTTTTACCTCATTTCATCATAAGTCATTGAGCCTTCAAGATTATAAATACCATACCAATTTTTTTATTAACATCCCTAGTCACATTATAGAGGTGTTGGTATTTTCCAAAGACCAACATTATTGCATCTATTAGAATATATAGAGGGAGCTCACCAAAGAAGAGGCAATCTCCTTCACCAGCTCTCTCATAATCATTTCTAATTAAACTTACAATTCCTTTTTTGTTTCCAATATTAAGTAATTGATTCACTATCACATATATAATGAAATTTTTTTATGGTTATGTAATAAACTTATTCATTCTCTTATCCATCAAACAAAAAATGAAATCTCTATTCGTACATACGGAGGAATTACCGTCTCCATGTCATGGTGTAATATGTTTTTCACCACCACATAACATGGATGGATATAATGATTGTAATAATAATTATATATTATTATTATAACAATATATGTATTCTCAAGGAATATATATAGAACACATTTCCATAACTTTCTATAATTAAATGAATGATATCATCGGTCATGTGTACGTAAGACCTATCGTCTCCATGATGCGATGCTATTCATTCTATAGGATATTCATTTGAGATTAAATTTATAGAAATAACAAACATGATATATATTATGTATTATTATTCTTTAAATGATTTATCCATATCCTATGATGAATAATTGTAACTTATTTGACAAAACATGCCTATTAAAATAAATCTATTTATACTCGAATATAGAGTAATAATTAAATGTTATTTACAAATGGATTATAATGTGATCATATGTGTTTTAATTAAAATTATTATGAATATGGAATAATTTAATGACATTATTTAATTCATTATGCTAGAGGTTAGTATAGATACAAATGATATAAGACCTATGGTTTTAGATGATTTTGAAATCTAAATATTATTTGGGATAGTTTATACATATTTATTGCTGGGGTTTATTTATCATCCTTTTCCATGATTCCTAAATACGTATTCTATTATTATACAATATTTAAAAACAATTTTACCCAATTTTTAATTTTTATTATATATGATAATGGGAAATGTTTTTCATTTTTGTTAGGATATTTTTTTTACTTTCCTATAAAAGTATAGGAAGAGTGTTTTATTTTAACTTATACATCAATTACATAATTTTAATTTTTCACAATGTCTTATTTCCATGAAAAATTCATTATAATATTGGAATTTTACTTTCTAATAAATAATTTAATTTCAAAATATCATGGAATTTTATAAAATGATAACAATTATGAAGAAGACTGGATATTTGCCTCAAGAATTATTTTCAGGTGACATATCACATTTTTTCCCATCTACGATATAATTCTTTAATTAGTGTATGATTCAACTATATTATCCATGTTTATCTAGTTCCTTCATTATTTTTATAACATAATATTATTTATGAAATACATTTTATTTAGATGGATTACCATAGGATGGAATGTTGTATTAGAATCCCATTGTGTTTCTTCTATTATGCTATAATGAAGGATTTATGTTTTTTATATAACACGTAAGAATTTATTCATTATGAGTAGGTTGGGACATAAATATCTCTCTCATTTATTAGTAAATTATTTATATCTCATGATATAGATATAAATGTAAGGTGAAATGATCTTGGATTTGAAATACAGGGCTAGAACGAGGAGTGAACTCAGTTCAGTAATGGACTTTGTCCGCTATAAAGGACTTTCCAATAAACATTGGCCAATATGAAAAGATTTTCTATGTTTTTTTATATTTCACAAATTACATTTCTTATATTATGACTTCTAGGAGTATGTTCATTGATTCCTTATAAACGTTTAGGATTTATCTCATTCATTAATATCATGATCTTTTATATTAAGGATAGGATTTTCAACTGTAATGTTCTTATGTCTTATAATTATGTTATAATTGACATCTCACTTATTGAAATATACTGATCATCCTTGATCAACCATTCTAAAAATTATTTTGCACAGGTCAAGGAGAATGGTTTTATGTAGGATATGTCAAAAAGTTTTCTTGTTATGAAGTAATATGTTAGAGACAATAAAGATGTCTTGTGAACCAGTTGTTTATTTTTCCTAATTTTTATAAACATTATACCTATAAAATCTTGTATAGGAATTATCATATTTTCTAATTAATATTCTTCAATTTAATATACTATCAATATATGTAATTTATGTGTCCTATAATTTTGTATAAGATTAGTGGTATAGTTATCCATTCAAACATGTATGATAAAACCAATGAAATAACACTAAGGATATGTTGAAGTATAGGTTGTAAACATAGTGTTTTATAAATGACCATGAATAAACTAGGATAAAACCATATATTTTATAAATTTGAATTTTACTCTTTATAATGTGTATTTCTAATTATTATTAGTGTTATTCATACTGTGATACTTGGTTTTAGTCAAAGGATTGAAACCAAAGGAACCACATTAATGTTTAATGTGGTGGGAAATGGAATGATTATATTCTTAAAAAACTGAATGCTATGGGAGATGAAATGGAATAACATGTAGTTATTCTCACACTCCATTATTAAGATATGAATCATGCAGGACATCCAAAATAACAATGGAAGGAAGTACATATTATCGAGACATTCTTGAGGCAGTGTCAACCTTCTTTCAGTTTTCTTATGATCAACAAATAGATGAACAATGGATGAGTACAATTGAAAATATATATTAAGTTCTCCAATTTTCATAACCAAATAAAATTTTCTTATAAGTATATCATTAGAAAGGTGAGGCTGATCAATGGTGGAATGTAATCAAGAATACAAGTAAAACGGATGAAATTAAATCTATGAAAAGGGAAAAGTTCATGAACATATTTATAAAAAGTACATTTCTAGTATTCTTCTAAAAAATTTAGATTAGGATTTCATTTAAATTAAGAAAAATAAAATTTAATTTATTTCAACCTATGATGAACATTTTACAAGACTTCCAATTTACACTTCTAGAATTATAATCCTACTTGAGTGTAAATTTGATTGATTATTTCAGGGCATAAAACCATGTCTCTTAAGGTAATTAGAAATAAGTGATTTCAATATATATGAGGAAATCATTTTATGTTTTCTTAATATTTAAATAGAGATTTAAGTAACCCATCATTATTATATGTTTGATAATAAAGAAAACATTGAATTGAAGGGAACTTTTAAAGACCACACTAAAAAGATGATGATGTTTCCCTTATGCAAAAATTTTAGAAAAAACCTGGATTAAATTGTCTTAATGCGAGAATAATATTTTTATGTCTTGGAGAGATGGTCATAAGACAGTAGAATTCTATTTTTATGGAAAATATATATCAAAGGATGAAAATAGGGGAAAAACTATACTAAATTCACAACATAAACATCAATTTGACATGTGCTTGTAAATGGGGTATTATTCCTATAAATTACCTAATTAAAGGGTTATCAATGATAATCGATGACAAAAAAAACTTTAAGACAATATTAAAATCCATGTCACATGAGATAACTACCGGCGATGTCGAAAAATGATAACAATCTCGTTAAAGGAACACTTACCTTCCACAAAATAGTAGAATTTTTTTTATTTTATTCTAGATCATCCCACTCTTTTATTTGTGACTCAATTTATAAGGGTATCACCACATTACCTCAACAATTTGATGTTTAATTAGTTGTTACAACTTCTAATTTCATAACTCACACATCAAGTGTTAATACTTCTTCTCTAGTTAATTTTTATGGTAAAATTCTTCTTATAAATCTTGTAATCGATCATATAGTGGAATTTGATGTGATTATTGGAATGTATTTTATTTACTAATATGGATCTCATGAAAATTTCCAAGGAAGGAAAGTCACATTTAATAATTGAGATCAATCTATGATAATCTATTGATGCAAGGTTGATTATGGCCTTTCATTGAAAATTCCATCCATCTTGTAGGTCTTGATTTATATAAATAAATGATATATATCTCAAACTGTTTGGGAGAAACTCACCATTATGAATAAACCCATTGAACGGGAGTCTGTTGATGTATTTACAGAATAATTTCTAGGTATTCCACCCAATCATGAAGCTTCGTTTTTAGTATAACTCATATTTTTTGCTATTCCTATTTCAAATACACCTTATAGAATGGATATAATTGAGTTTTAGGAATCTAAGAAGAAACTCTAACAGAATATCAAAATGGGATTCATACTCCCAAGTTAGTAACCTTTGGGTGCACATATTCTATTTGTTAAGAAGAAAATCGTATCAATAAGACTCTGTATTTATTGTTGAGAACATTAGAAGATCACTATCAAAAACAAATATCTCAATTCCCACATCTATGAATTATTTGAGCAACTACACGGTGATCTTTAGTTTTCCAAGATTGATTTTCATTCATGATATGATTAATTAATGTTCAATAAAGAGGCTATTCCAAGGACTAAATTCCTTATGAGGTATGGACACTATGAATATATAAGCATTCCTTTTTTGTCTTACAATGACACTTATATTGTTATGGATCTAATGTATAGAGTCTTTAAATACTATCAGGACCAATTTGTGATAGTCTTTATAAACGATATTCTTGTTCATTCAACGATCAAATAATAACATGAAGATCATATGAGAGATGATATGAATACCACAGGAAAGGAGAATAATTATGAAAATTTTAAAATCTGTGAATTTCGGATTTAGAATGTTTCATTTTTTAGTAACATAATCTTAGGAGAGGTGATTTCAATGGATCCACCAAGAAGATTAGTTATTGAAAGATTTCTTAGACCGACAGCATTAATCGAGATTCAACGTTTTCTTGGTTTGTATGGATATGATCAATTTTTTTGCAAGGAAAAAAAGTCACAATGAACTAATCCACACACCAAGTTGACTCATAATGGAGTTAAGATCATGTGGATGGATGAATGTGATGACAATTTTAAAGTGGTAAAAATATTTTTATCCATTGCACCTTTACCCAAAATACCTTATAGTGGAGAAAGGTTTTTTATCAATAGTGATGCATACAAGAAGGGGCATAGATGAGATCTAATGAAAAATGATATGGTGCTAGCTTAGGCCTCACGATAATTAAAAATCCATGTGAAAAATTACCCAAATCATTAATTAATGTTCTCTACGGTAACATTTTCATTAATGATACAGAGGTATTATATTAATGGAGAAAGGTGTGATATTTATTATGATCATCAAAATATATAGCATGTTTTCTCACAATTGTAGGTAAATATAATGAAAGTAATATGGTTGTAGTTGTTTAATGATTATGACTACTCAAAAAATTACTACCCTAGGAAAGTAAACAAGGTGGAAGCCTATTTGAGTCTAAAGAAAAATTCTTTCCTATCCATGATTAGGAACAAAAAATATTTAATATTTATGGATTTTGTAAAGAATTAAAAGTGAATTTCTCAAGTAAGGGGATAAATCTTATCTTTTAAAACTTATTTTTCAACCTTATATAGAAGATAATATTATAGAGGAACAAAAAGAAGGTGTGGATCTATAAAAGAATTTTTTAAATGATCCTGAATACAACCTTGATTGCAATAGAATAATAAAGGTTAGGAACCATGCTTCTATTCCTCGTATACAATAATTAAAGAAGGATTTGTTGGATAATCCTCATAATTAATGATTCTCTATTCATCATAGATGCAAAAATATGTATAGGGACGTGAAAGAGAATTATTTGGAGGGATGGAAGAAAAATAAAAGTTACTAAATATATCTCTCGATGCATGGTTTTTCAAAATGATATGGATGAGTGTTTGATGTCTAACTGGATCTTCGAACCATTACTCATTCTAGAATGAAAATTAGAAAACATCACTTAGAACATTGTCATCAAACTTCCCAAAACATATAATTTTCATAATTATTTATAGGTTATGTATGATAGACTTACGATGTTGGGAGACTAACTTTATATTAGAGAGTATTAAAATCATGATCCTTTATCAAGGATATATATAATGGAAGTTGTTTCAATTCAGAGTGTACCACTTTCCCTTATATATGATCAGGATCCAAGGTTTACCTCAATGTTCAGGAATAGTCTTCAATGGTACAAGGCATCCTTGGATAGATGGTCATCTTGATATGACAATTCAAACAATATAATAAATGTTGATATATTTCTCACTGTAGTTATATGGTGGTTTAGATCAACACATACCTTTGGTGCATTTTTAATACAACAATAAATTTAAATATAGTATTCAATTGGATCCTTATAATGCTCGTAATGGATATAAGTTTAGTACTTCAAAATTCTATGATGAATTTAGAGATTTATATAAATTCTGACTATATCTTTTTTATGAAATGGTAGTTATGGTCAGATATATTCCACAATACATAAGTTCATCCTGGAGTCGAAAAAAAAACGTTATAATGACAACCGATGAAATGACATTGAGATTTAATTGGGTGAAAAGGAATTTCTATGAATATCTCCCTATAAAAGTGTATTTATTTTTTCAAATAAGGTAATGTAGATCCCACGTTATATCGGTCCTTTTGCAATTCGATATTGTGTTGGGATGGTAGCTTACATATTGTTGCTTCAACTGAACCTCTCTCAGGTTCATGATGTGTTCTATTTATCGCTCATGAAAAATTACATAAATTATCCTTGAAATATATTAAAATTATATTTTGTACCTCTAGAGAAAGATCATTATTATGAACAACAATTGATATAGATTATGTATTGTAGTGGAAAAGTTTGGTGAAACAAGACCACTCTCTTGATTAATGTTTTATTGTGAAACCACCAATTTCTGTAATATATGTGGGAACATGAGGACATGATTTGGTAGAGTAATAATATTTTTTTTATCTAATTGAAGAATTTATATTTCTAAATTTAGTTTATGGGGCTTATAATGTAACACCGAGTTGTTTTTAAGAAAAGTTTCTTTAAATAATTTATTTCTCCAATAGCTTGCATTGCACGAAATCATGATTTTAAATGAACTACCACATTCACATGGTAAAAATAACAATAATAACCTACCTATTAGTTTATCGGGAATAAATGACTATGTTATGAAAACAAATGGTGAATTATGGGGTGACCAATTGTTTAGAAGATTGGTAAACCAATTAATACTAGTGGAAATAATTTTTTATATATTAATAAATTATGTGAATTTCAATTAGTAAATGAAATTAAGAAAATATATATCTTATATATTTACAGAAATATTTTTTATATTAATCCAATAGATTTTTGAGTCATTATTTTTGTATAATCCCTATTTATTTATAAAACCTATATTTATGAAAGGGGTAATTTTACCACCTTTTAATAGTTTACAATTTTTGAATCAAAATCTTGCCAATTTTTTAATTTTTATATGAAAATATATATATATAATTTAGAATGGAGATATAAACATGTACTTTGGATAAATATCATTATTTTTATGATAACTATAATGTATTCATGAATAGTATAAATATATGAAATTTTAATTAAAAACAAATTTTTATCATAAAAATAATTTATATGGTCAAATTTTATTGACGAATGAATTAAAAGTATAAGTATAATATATTTTTATTTTTTAATATAATGTAGGAAATTGGAATTAAATTTATATTGAATTTAACTGTAAAAATATTTCAATCACTGGAAATGTATTAATTTTTTAAAAGCCCATATTATCATTTCAACAATGAGATTAATTTTATATTAGTTTCTGAAACATATGTGTTTTGAATTTTTAAATATGTACTCCATATCATTAATTAGCATGTACTAATTATGGAAATATCTTTCTTTTATTAGTAATTATTAATAGAAAATTCAGTAATTTTTATTAATACGGTAAAAGGGTATAGCGAGTAATTACTGTTAAAAATAATGTTATAAAATTACACAAAAACTTGAACTAATATAATTGGATGAGTTATTTTTGACCTAAATCATCCATGGGTTGAAATGGTATCCTTTTTCATCCACATGGAAGGGATTAGAATTTTTAATTATTTTATTTAAAGAAATCATGAATAGGTATGACTCAATTTTAATAAATATATCCGTTTTTATTTAAGGATATACTTAAAATAATTTATATTATAAATAATTATTTTAAATATAATTTATTTTTATTTATCCTCTTAATATATTGGTAAATTTTCTGCAAAAAAAATTTCCCCTAAATGAATATACATTGATGACGCCAAAATTATAGAAATAATGAAAAATCATTAAACTAGTTTTTAATAAAAGGATAATGACCATTACAAACACAAAAACATAATCATATATTATTGGTTGATTATACCTCTACCAAAAAAATCCAATTGCTATGTTATTTATCATTTGGTGCCATATGGAAAAGATTATGTCACATATATTTTTTAATTTTAAAGGAATGTATTAGTTTCCACATTAATGATTTAATAAATTAAATTTTTTTATATTGGATCACCCAAAATATATATTTTATGATATATATTTACAATAAAAATCAAGGAATTATATTCATGATATTTTTTTATATTTAATTATTTTTCAATGAATAAGTATGTTAAAAAATTACAAAAAAAATGATGGTTTAATTATTTTATTATTAGTGTTAATAAGTAAATATTTTTAAAAAATTTAAAATAAATATATTATGGAATATTGATTTTATACAATAATTTTTTTCACATCGTTGACCTTATATTATTATAATAAAATATTATCTTCAAAGTTAACTTGTTATAGTTATATATATAAAAATCAATTAATTGTATAGTATTAAAATTGACACAATTTATAATTTATCAAAATAATGTATTATTATATTATTATAAAATCAAAAATGTTTTTTAAAAATTTATAATTGTTATGAATTTTCTTAAAATGTTCTAAGTTATTCATTTATGGTCTAATCGATATCTAATAAACAAATATTTCACCATTTTAATTTTGAAATATTTGTTACCTTAATTAAAATTAAATACCACAACTTAGTTTAAAATGAAGATGATAAGGATTAAATAGACATAAAAACATGTATATAAATTATCGGTTATTGATATTACAACACTATCTGTAATAATCTTTGACAAATCCATATAAGATTCATTATTCTATAAAACTATAATATTTATTATGGAATTTCAATAAATAAACACGCATTCATTCCACCACGTACTCTTTATACTCTACATCACCAATAGTGATAAAAAAAGATTCCCATTTTTCTATGGATATAAGTGGGTTCTAATGTGTATCATCATTATTAAACCATGTATTTGGTAACTTGTTAACATAATTCCCATTTTCCATTCAAATAAATAAATGATGTGAGAGGGTCCAGTCTATGTAGCATTATCTCTATTTGCATCATTAGAATACTTTTTCCCATTACATCAATGTTAGATTTCAAGATGAACTACATTTAAAAACATGTAAAATTTATAAATCCCCACAATACAATTTATTCTATTTTTCTTCCCACACATCAAACATAATGTAAAACTCATCTTATTTTGACCATTTTATTTATATATTTCCCTAACTCCATGTAAATTTTCTTATCGATTCCATCAGATTAATATGTGACAACATCATACATTTCCACCTTGATAGCACATTTGAATAATTATTGATATCTATTGAAGTATCTTATAGATAACGTCATTTGGATACTTGTTTTTTTCACTTAAGAATAACTCAACCATATATTCAGGATTGATGATTACTCTAATGTATACCTCACATTTCATAAAAAACATGTTCTTTAACTCATTCCATTCCATAGAGTCAATATTATCATGTTTAATCAAATTATTTCGAAATTATTCAATTGATCCTCTTCACCTTCCAAATAATAGAAATCCAAAATAAAATCCAGATGTTTTTAAAATTTTATAATAAAAAATATATTTCTACTCATATTGATCCATTTCCCATCCACAAGTGTATCAGAAGACCCACTGAAAGATTTTGGATGCTACCTCATGAAGTAATGAAAAAAAATTTGTTCTCTCCTTTTCTTATTTGGTAGTCCGTCGTGATTAATATATTGAGAATGATGTTTGAGTATAGCGATGAGATTTTTTATTCCTTCTCAAATAAAATTTTATTTCTAGGAAGAAAAATCAATTCATTTCCCATTCCATTCAACATTAACATAATTATTTCATGTTTCATCGATTGAAAAAAACTAGAAATCAATGTTTTAAGTACAATAATCATAGTTTTAGAATCACATAACCAGAAAAAATTGCCTATAATATTTTAATATGTGAAGTCATGGGTTTAATTATGTGTTATTAGTGATAATTAAGAAAATACTTGGTCTGTGACATATAATTTAAATTATCCCTAAAGATATTCCCATTGTTTTATCATTATAGTTACAAAACATTAACTAGTCCTTTCCTATGATACCAATTATAATAAACTAGACTCTTCATACAAGGATATTTCAACTTTTAAGAAAAATATTAGTTACATTACACAATCACATTACCATGTACTATAGTAGTTTTGTTCCTTTGGAAACATGGTACACAAATAACAAAAATAGTTAAATATCACTTATATTTTCGAAAATGTTCATCAAATTTAGTATCTAGACTAAAAACCTTTTAATATAACATATGGAAATGAAAAGTAAATCATAAAAGGGTGAGCACATATAACGAGTAAGATAAATCATTGAAAATAAAAATTTATCAATATATGTAATAAAAAGATAAATAGATGGGTATATGATCATGATAATAACATCAAATTTGCATAACATAAATTTCATATAATATAATCATGAATCATGGCATAAAACATTATCATTTCAAAATATGTGAATCATATGCATGAATATTCATCATATCTAAATCACTAAACATATATTCATATAGTCAATATTTGTGAAACATCATAAGTATATAAACCATTTCATATGTCAATATTAACTAACAAGGCTCTCATATTTGGACATATAACAAGAATAACATAACAAAGGAAGAAAATTGACATGTTTCCCCTAATGAAACAATCAAATTGACTTGTTTCCCATGATGAATCAAGTACATATACATGTTTACCATAACAACATCATTATAAATCATGAATTACCTAACAAATTTGAGTGATATAATTATACCTACAGTCAAAACAAGAACACTATAGACATGCATTTCACATGAACATATATCATTCATCACATCATTACCCATGACATGATATTTGTTAAATTAACATTTTATCTTACCACTGCCAATGGAAAAGAAATGGGATTCATAAATATCACTCATTCATAAACATATTAAATCCATAGAATAAATATGGATTTTATCTTTTATTCATAACCAAGGTAATGTATAATGCATATTTAATAATGTTGTCTTATATGGAAAATAGTTTTCAAATATTACTTGTAATAATTAATGAGTAATATATCATTCCCATTTTGAAAAATTTTTATGGACAAAAAGTTAAATGAAAAATATTTTCTTTGAAAAGAACCTTGTAAAATTATAAATTAATCAATAAAGCTCTATGATTTCATAATGGGGGATAAATATACTAATTTTTTATAATCAAAAAAAATATTCATTTCTTTTTTTTTAGAAAATTCATGAAGATCCTTGTATTTGGAATGGCCATAAAAAATTCATTTAAATCCATTTTATAAAAAAATAATACATGAGAAAAATTATTGCTAAAAATGGTATTGAAGTAATTTTAAGAAAAAATTTATATGGTGGATAAATATTCTTAAAATGGGGAGTGAATCATAAATGATCTCAAATAATGATGATATTGTGAAATAAACCGTTATCATTTCTTTATTTATCCAACTATATGTATTTTAAATGATGGAAAATTTTATAGATGTTTAAATACCATAATCATCATCATAATACTCATATTCGAAATAATTGGGATGTATATACAAAACAAATAAGAACCAATAATTTTATAAGGAAATTATTCCATATAAAATAATGTGAAACAAAAATACTTTACTATAAGACATCACTTCCTTTGTACACTTTCAGACCTCCTCTACGTTAGGTATCTCCTTTTGGTTTTAACCAATAGACTTCATTGGATGTATTAATTCCCAATTTAAGGGTTCAATGATGATGTCTAGGATTTTGGGAGGCGATTAAAATAAGAACCCCATGAAAAAGCATATAAAATTCCTTTTTTTTATAAAAATGACTTTTTTAATAATAAAACTGGGTTTATTTTTAAATCATGTCTAGAAAACACAAATGAAGAATATCGAAAATCAGATTGAATATTTTTTATATAAATATATATCATTATTATAATACATCAATTTTGTATTTTTATTTTTATTTTGGAATAATATAAACTTGTGTTCGTTTAAATTTTTTTATACAAAAATATTCCATTTAATTTTTTGAAGGCATTTACATTTATAAACAATACTAGAATAAATTACATAATAATGGTCATACTATCTATTATAATGACTAATTCATAAATTTATTTCTTATATAATTACAAAAATATAAAAAAATCATATAAATTAATTGTTTCATGATTAAAGAAAGAAAATTATTTAATATATAAATATTTAATAAAAATGTTAGTTTGTTAAAAATTTCATGAGAACAAAATGAAATAATAATATAAAATTTACAAAAGTACTAAAAACATATGTAATATAATTTCTATTAGAATTAACAAGTAAAATTTAGTTACAAAAATAAAAATGATTATAATGAAACTACTTTTTAATATTATATATTTTTGTTAAACTAAAATAATAATATAAATACATTTTATAGTTTCATTTCAAATTATTATTAATAATTTTAATCAATAACATCAAATATTTAATTTTTTAAGTATATGAAAAACTAATTTAATTATTGATGAATAAACAAAATGTTATGTTTAATAATATATACAATAACCACAAACAATCCTCAATGTTAAATAAATGGGCTCTCCTAAAATGATCAAAAAAGTCCTACCACCATTATTGATGTGAATATTTTCATTTTAACCATTTAGATCGAGCTCATCATGAATAATGTTTTTAAGGTTCCTTTTCTTCCAACATATAAATATTTTATTATGTAATTTGTTTTTTTATGAAGTCATTACTTTCTTCCATTTATCATATTCTAACATGTCCAATAACATTAGAATATTGTCTAAATAAATTTTGTTTCAATTGGTTCAACTCTTTATTTTTGAAAAATATATTAAATTATAATCTTATTCATTATATTATTTACCCATCTAAATAATGAAATTTTCGTTTCTAATTCCATAATTTTTTGCTGAAAAATTCCGATCATAGGCTAACACAGACCAACACATTGAATTTTTTGTCTAATAAAGGATATATACAAAGTAACCTTAAATTTTTAATTAATTTTATGAAAAATACCCCCAATACTTTCCCCATTATATCCATATTTTTTAATAGTATAATATAGATAGTAATTAATATTCACAGAACATTACTAAAATGAACCGTAATATCAGAAATAAAAATCTTTTTAATGATTTTGGTCTCCTACTCTCACATCCATAACAATTCCATAATAATGTTTTCTAAGAAAACATACCATATTAATTTTATTATCCCCTTTATATTGGAATCCCTTTGATTATAATTATTGTCTAAAAAATTCTATTATTAAATTGATAGACTATTATAATTCTAAAATGAGAAATATTTTTTCATAATAAATAATTTAATTTTGTATTTCATAGTGAATATTCATTATACGTTCATCTAATAATACCTATGAATAATATTATGTGTTCAATGATGAACCATAGTAATTTTTTGACATGATAGAGAATTTTTTAGCATCACAAACAACTGTACTATCATGATTTAAACTCCCATCATAAATGACTTCTCTAAAACTTGTACCCATGTTCATTCTAGTGATTTCCATAATAACAATATATGAACATTATCATATTACTTTTTTAATTTAATGAATACCATATTAAAATCATTGATTTTTTTTATACTACCCCATCAAGATTATAATAAAAAAATAATTCTATTATTGAACATCCAATAATTAATAAAAATCAATTATCAAAATTTTTTATTTCCCTTATGATTTTTGATAAATATCTATTTCCAAAACCATCATGGTATAAATATTATTTGTATCACTTCAATAATTCCCAAATCAAATAATTTATATTTTGTTTTTATACATAGGCACTAAAGACCCCTTCTTATAATATTGATTAATATTATTTTATTTCATAATTACAATAAATAACATATTTATTTAGTTAATTCCAAAATCTCATGATAATTTAGATACTTCTACATGGTTTTTATATTTCCCACCTATATTATAATTTTAATTCCTTCTATAATAATAATAACCTCAAAAGTATAGACATTTTCTCAACATCTAACATTGAATTTACATTTAATAATAAAATAATATAGTCTAATCTATCAAACCTCCCGACATTGATGTTATTATTAATGCAGCATTCCCATATTGTAATAATGTCATAATAATAAAAAATTATAAATCAATATTAATTTATTATTAATTCAATTTGATATAAATAACTATATTTTTTTCTCATCTTAAATCTAAACTACAACTTTCTCATTCACCATTCATAATATATAATTACTTGTAAAAGTCCCCATAAAAATCATTTTTACCCTCACTATTTTTGTTTTTATACTCTCCATGAGAAACACAATATTTATTAAAATATCCTTAATCATAAAAAATAGATTAATGGTTTAAAGAACTACCATTTCTAATTAAAATATAATTTTAAAATACCATTCAACTGCCATGATTATTTCTTATTTGGTAAAAATACATTTGATATATAAATAATTGAAGTAGAAATGAAATGAATATAGATAATTTCTCATCCAAGAGGTATAAAATGGTTTCTTAAATACCCCAATCCACTTATTTAAAATAATTTTTCTTAAATACCAATATAATTTTACAATTTATCCACCCCCAATGGATTCTATGATTTATTAATTATTTAATATTTCATTTAGAAATCTCAAATTATAGGTCTACGAATAGTAAATTTTGTTTTATGGTCATACTTTTATCAGTTATAAATATATAACCGTTAATAATCCTTTCCTCCAACAATTTTATAAGCACTTAATCAATTTTGGATCGTGCGATCCTATTTTTATAAGTAATAATATATTTATTTCGTATAATAAATAAAATATTTTTTACTATTAAATAACAAATGATTGAATGGTCTAATATATATATTTGTTTAGAAATTACTACAAAACAACCAAAAAATCCTTGAAAATCTATTCTTTCTATATAATCATTTATTACATTCCTATTTATGCCAGAAACTATCAAAATCATTTCATATTTTGGATAATAGTTCGTCAATGGCTATAAATTAACCCGAAATGTAGAATTTAATTTTACATATAGACATATTTGAGTTTTATAAACCCTAAAGAAGGTTACAGTTTAATTTACAATGAAAATCCAAAGTGTTATGCTTTTATCCCCAAATATTATGATTTTAACAATGAATCTCATAATGTTTTACCTAGTACCAAACCAAAAAAATTACTTTTTTTTATTTTAATCAGGTACAAATGTTTTGAACATGAGCTATCTAATTATTTTTCCTTAACTATCACTCATTCAGTGTATTGTAAACAAAATGAAGTAATATTTATGTTAATCACAATATCCACTAATTCCATTTAATTACATGTAAATGTTCTAATATTCCAACAAGATATTCCCTGACTATGATTTTGGACTAGCTTACTTAACCCCAACAACCATCACTTGTATTGTCAAGACCCTTTACCATTTAAACCTACACATGTGCATCGACATAGCATCTATAGTGCTTTTGAAACCACCCAAGAGAAACACAGTGCACTAAATTTGAGAAATATCCTAGAAATATTATACAGATAAATTTTATCCATGTAAGGAAAATGTTTGATAGTGTTTTTTATAGGATATTGAGTAACTAATACTATCCTCCAACTATATCCTAGACATGGAAAGATTGTGCATGATATAAAACACAAACTAAAATATTTGTTTTTAATATTATATATTATATATTTTTATTTAAATGTAAAATTTCTCAAATTTATATTTTGATTGTCAATGACATTTAATGTTTATATATTTAAAAAACAGAAACAATTATTCATTAATATTTAATTAGTTATTAAGAAAGATAAAATAAATTAATTTTAAATGTACCCAATTAGTAACAAATTTTTTATTTAATTTATTTATTATTGAAATTTATATAAATTAATTTGATCTCTATTAAAGAATTATATTATTGAAATTAAATTTATTTATAAATAAATATTCATATTCTAAAATATTATCAATAAATTATTTCTTATTATATTGTATAAAAAAAATTAATTATTACGCTTACAAATACTTTTTTATATATTTTATATGTCATATTTATAAATATATTGAATATATTTTTTATCACCTTTGAATTCTAAATCTAGTTAAAAATATCATATTTGGATCTAACATTTCAGAATTAAGTAATAAAAAAATATATATTTAGTTATAAAAATAAGTTACATGGGTAAAAGTTAGTAATAGTGGTAAATTATAATTTTTTTTGAAATGGATAAATTAATATATAAAGTCCTTATATATCAAAATATATATAAATGTGTAGATAAGGTAATGATGAACCTCAATTTTTCTTATCTATAATGTTTGTCAACTTATGATCTGCATTTTCATGAAAATGATATTCATTTTAGACCGAGGAATAAGTATTTAAAAAAATAATCCATTATACCTAATGAAAGGAACCCACCTCCACCAACCTCAAAATGAAACAATATGTTTCATATCTCATTAATACATTCCCAATGTTTATCCCGGAAATAACTCTAATATATATTGAAACATAACAACCTAAATTTTTAACATATTTTTTTATCATTAATGAATCTGAAGTGTCCAATAGCTAACTATACATACAATAGTAAAATTATGTGAATAATTTTTATATATTATAAAATAAATCACATTATATAACATTTAAAAAAAATATTATTATCAAAAATATTTTATAATTCACTTAAGAAGTTTTATTTATCCAAGATAACAATTTTGAAATATTTTGTTAAGGATAGTTGTATTATTAGGTATAATTTATTTAAATAATTATTTTATTTTATTTTATTTTTAAATCATAATTATATGAATATAATTTTTTAAATTTTTTATTAAAATAATTCATTATTTACAAATTTTTTAGAAATTAAAATAAAATTATTTGATGGTAGACAACGTTCTCAATCAGAAAATTGTTTTAATATTTGTGTAATGTCATTAAATATTATTAAATTAAAAACATCAATATTTATTAATGATTTTAATTAAATTTATTGAATATAAATTGAATTATTCATTTTAACATTCAAATAACAGGTTTTGAATGAATTTTATTTAATTGATTTTTTGTTATATGGTTTAAAATATATATTTTTTAAAATGATCATAATAAATTTTGTGAACAAATATTAAATTCATCTCCAACCAACTATATAATATGAATCATTTTAAATAGACTCTATGTTTTGATCTCGAAAATTAATATAATTTTAGTGGTTGAAATTAATTTTTTATCCTAATGTGTAGTAAAAAAAACTAGAATTTTTTTTACATGGTTGTGGTTTAGGGGTGTCAAAATAAGAGATTAGGGGAAGTATTTCACAAAAACTAGAATAAATGTTATTAGTAGAATATATTTCATTGTAATATTATACTAAATCTGATTTCATGGATATTTTCTTTCACATTCAAATAAATTTTAAAATATATTATTTAAATATCTATATAATTCCATCTTTTTCACTCCCATCACTTATAAAATTGAACCTCTTCTCTACACATATTCAAATCATTTGAGTCTTCAAACATGACAAATACATACCTGAACACCTTATTATTATCAGTCCATTCACCCTGGGGAACTTATTTCATACCCTATGGAAATCCTAATAAGGCATAATTTGTATAGAAAATGTGGGTTTTCCAATTATATTTTGTTTGAATTTGTATGTAGTTTGACAATACTTGAGATAATGGGTTCTCATCTAAATTTTATATCTGTGAGACAAATTCATAATTACTGATTTATTTTTTGTATGGTGTGTATACTTCTCATGAATTAATTTTATAATTTATTTTAATATAAATTATTTTCATTTAAAATTATATCAAATGTTCTCTCTTTCATGTAGTATTGATTTGGAGATTTTCCAAGCGGTAAGGGTTAATATTAAAATCTATTTTCTTTTCAATGTTGTCAACATAATTTAATATTTTTGGACGTTTTATTAATATAATCTAATAAAAAACATATTTTCTTATCCATGGGTCATTTATATTTTCACGACCCAACCCTACCTGGGATCGACCCACAACTACCCCAAGCCCACCTCTATAGGCCTGGGGATGGCGACAAGCTCTGAAGGCTAAACAACTTGAGGAGGCCATTTCCTAAGAACCTGTACACACACATGCAGCCCACTAAATACAGAAGTGCAGAGTAAAAAGAAAAGTAATCTACTAACTCTTATAAACAAATCACAAAGTGAATCGACTTCTAAATAGTACCAATCAAGTGCATAAGGTAAACATAAAAGGAAAGGGGAAAAAGACGCGCCCAACTAGTAATGTGACACAACCCGAAAACACATAGACAATATTAAAATAACTGGGAGAGTACCACACATTGAACCTAACTATGACCACTGCACGTGATCCAAGCTCCGAAACTCCTAAGCTCCTCTGACGTCATGACAAACGAGTCCGTCGTCTCCAAGGTCACACCAAGTGCAGGCAAAGCCCAAGCAGGGGTGAGTATAAAAATACTTATTAGGATTCCCCGAAAGATCGAGGGAGAAACAAATAAGGTAATGAATAGGTGAGCAGTAGATCAAATAGTGAAAAGTAATGGAGTACCATAGAGAGTGCAGTATAGATTACAGTAGAGTAACAGCTCAACCCTACAAGAGGAAGTATGTACAGTCATCCAAATACAAGGAGCTAGAAACAGTGAAAAGATGAAATTCTTGTCTATTTTCACTACCAATCGTAGGAGAGTAGACTCATCCAACCACAAAAATCTATACATGGAAAGCATGTGGCATACCCCACGCGTCTTCACCTCTCATGGAAGGGGAGTACCCAAAAACCATGGAGTACATAGTGGAGAAAGTTATACATATATATATATACATTGCCAAGAAACCCAAAGAAGATCGTAAGTGGATCTACATCTCATAGCTCAGCCTAAGCAAGTGATTCACCAAAAGTCCCTTAAGAAAACACCCTAGATTCCCATCATCCCACACATCAGCCCTGAACTACAAGTCAAGGGGCTCAAATCACCGCACCTTGATACTATTCGCTTTGGGCGGCACCGACTCGCCCTCACAGTTTTAGGTCGCGTCACAAGGAGGCGTCTCGGTGGGGAAAGTACCCCTCCTCTTTGAGAGTTCAAGGGTATGCCAAACCACAACATGTCACTGCCAAAACTGTCAAATCACTGAGCCATACAACCAAGGGTCTCGTTCTGGTAGTCATGGATAAAAGCCACAGACTAGCCTAGTAGAAAGGACTGAGTCTGAAAGAATTCATCGGGTAACCCACTGCCCATCCCCGCTAGAGGGTAAACCCAAAATTGTCATCAGGTAACCCACTACCCAGTATCTACTGGAGGTGAAACCCTAAGAGGTCATCAGGTAACTCACTGCCCAGTCTTTGTTGGAGGGTAAACCCTAAGAGAACATAAAAGGTCGTCAGGTAACCCACTTCCCATTCTCTGATAGAGGGTAAACCCTAAGAGTTCATCGGGTAACCCACTGCCCAGTCTCTGCTGGATGGTAAACCCTAAGAGGTCGTTGGGTAACCCACTTCCCAGTCTCTACTGGAAGGTAAACCCTAAGAGGACGTCGGGTAACCCACTGGCCATTCTCTTCTTGAGGGTAATCCCTAAGAGGTCAATGAGAAACCCACTAGCTAGTCTCTGGTGGAGGTTAAACCCAAAGCGGTTAACGAGAAACCCACTACCCAGCCCTGCTAGATGGTAAACCCGGAACTGATCTTGCCATCCCTACTATACACAACCTCCTAGGTAGAGGACTGTTGCCCTCGTGATGTATTGGTCACATTGAATCCTCCAAATTAAACTAGGGAACACGAAGGGATGTGATACTGAAAGCCCACACGACTAAAGGGAAAAGGGGAACCCAAAAAACTCCTATGATCACACCACTGAGAACAGAACTAGGGGAAACCACTCAACCCTAAAGGTCTAATCCATCGTGAATAGAGGGACCCTCTACTTCGCGAGAGATCGAATGTACGAAAAGCAGAACACGACACGCACAAGGGGCCAACACAACATGTGGCCCTATCTCATCTGCAAACCATGTCCACAAACATTATCAGGTACAAACTACAATATGTACCTCCAAGAATCTCCTTATACTCCCAGAGTATACCACATCTCTATCCCAAAGGCTATTGTGCACACAACACTCAACGTCAGCGTGAAGGGTGAAAAAATAATTTCTCCAACCTTCTTTCTCCATGGCCCTAGCATGGCCAACCATATCTATCCAATCATAAAATTCACTCACACGGGAGAGAACACGATAACACGCCAAAGGTTCTCTTCCAAAAACAACAAGAAGAACCACCACCGGATCCCTTTTCACTCTTATACATTTAATAAGAACTCAGATGAGAACCTGAACATCCTAACAAATCGTATCGTTGTAATCCTAGTGGAAAAACATCCGAGATAAAATATTTATTTTCCTCCAATGGACATCTGATGTAAATTTGTTCAACACTGCTTTACGCCCGAACGACGTCCCGTGGTCCCGAGCCTCTGTCACGAAAAGAGTCGGGTGCATCGCACAATTGAGATCCCCTTGAAAAAACATGTCAAATTGACTTCCCAATTAAGAGGAATGGATATTCTTAGAAAAAAATTCATATAGCCAAACCGCACACGAGCGATGATATGTGGGACCCACATCCCAGTCTCGAAGTACTACGAATAGATTTAACCACTGCGATCTTCTCAAAAAATTACACAATATTGACTATCAATTTATCTGAAATGGGCACTGAGTGATAAAGATGGAAGTCACCAGCAACTCTCAAAACGGGCCTCGTGGGGCCCGTGCCATCATCCATAATTAAACCGGGTGGATTACGCCACATCAATTCAATTGTAAAAACACCCAGAATCGACTGCTCGCACGCCCTGAACGGATGTCCGATGAACAAGTTACAAAACATTGCTCACATCATAAAATATGGGTCGTGAGGGAAATTCCTCAACTCCGGCTTCAATGCCTGAAACCCCCTTGGCAATATTTTTCTCGATATCAGGGTGACAACGCCACTGATAGCGCTCAAAACAGACTCCGGATGTGTCTGTGCGGCCCAGAACAAGAACCCTGGGAAAAACTCCAAACCACATAACAGACGTGTCCCGCCACTGATCCCTTCGTCTCGGGAATTAAAAAACCCCATGTCTATCTCAACACGTTCCTCTCGATCCAAGGATCATGTCGCCATAGACAGCATACGATTCCGATTAATGTTTTGAAAATTAGGCATGTTTTTGTATTTAGTGACCAAAACTGGTGTGCCAAGATAGTTCGGCTCGCCCCCCTTCTACCTGGACTGGCCTGTGGTTCACCGCGTGGGTCGGTCTACCTCGCCCGGGCCGGCTCAGCCGGTCCACTTCCCCTCTTCCATGGGACCCGTGTGTTGTGGTTCTGAGTCTGCCGACCAGGGTTACAAGACCCCGGTCCTCCGCATCATCTCCCCAAGATCACCCGCGTTGTCGCTCCCAGCTCGCCAGCGTCGCCTCCCCTAGCTCTCCCAGAAAATAGCCACCTCGCCCGACCACTCCCCCTCATGCCACTCGCTCATCCTCGACCACAGATGCCTTCGCTCGCATGCCCTCGAGGAAGCAGGGCCGTAACCTCCTGAAAACTGCCGCTCCACTTCCATGAACCGCCGGACCACCGCGTGGAGCCGCCGGACCACCAGGGAGATCACTAGACCACCAGAAAACCTCCAAAACAATCTTGAACTTTGGTCGGACCGCTGCGGATGCCTCGGTACTCGGAATTCCAATCCAAAACTTGCATTGGAATGATCATAACATATACTAAGCAAATATGGGCTTCACTCGATGGAACAACAACAATTTAATGCATATATATAGAAATTTATTGTGGGATGTTTGAAATTGAAATACGCAACAAAAAAATCCCGACCCTTTCGGTGCAGCCCGAAGCTTCACGAGCGATCCGCTTTTGCCGGATCCGCAATCACCATAGAGGAAGGGTGGATATTAGGGCATGAGTGTGAGAGCACTTTCCTCCAAAGGAAGAACAAGGGGAGGAGGGGAGGTGGATAAGTGTTTAATAAAGAAAAATAATTAACATTTAATTAATTTTTTTAAAACCCACCAGAAGACCTGTGTTCGAACCTCCCGACGGGGTCAAGGATAAGCCTCCCCTCACGTAAACACCACCTCCCGAGAACAACGGCAGTTTTAGAATTTTAATCCGAGGCCCTATTCAAAAGTTATAAAATTTAACGTCAGAAGCCTTTAAATTATGAAAATGCCCCCATTGTATTTTTTACAGGAGGCCCGCACCCGTGAAAATTACACCCCTCCGAGGGTAAATGGAACACTCCGAACTCATAGTATAGAATGTTTTCCCTTCCGTGATATCGTTTACGAGTTATTCTTCTTAGTTGGCGTTCCTAGAGTGAACGCATTGAAAATTTAATTTCGGCCGCACCAGGGCTCGGAATCGCACGCTGTTTGAAGGCATGGCTCTGGAATAACATCAAGAAAACTCCCAAATACATTTATTGCAAAATTAGGGTTCTTACATCATTACCTCCTTAAATATTTTCATCCCTGAAAATAAATACCATGGAACAAATGAGGGTACAAAGCCCAAACCTAGATCTCCCGTACCCAGAAGGACTCTTGCACAGTCCTGTGTCACCACAGACAGACCAAATGATTTGATATGTTCATACAATGTCTGCCCTTGCCGATGACATTTACAGGATCATGCACGCATCTCCTCATGTATGTCATGTGGGAGGAGTCATGCAACAACTCTAGATTTTGGTGGGTTAGGGAAAAGTGTTAGACATCCTCGCCATCCCTTCACACAATCTCAAATGGCCCAACGGCCCTCAGGGGAACTCGCCTCCCCGATCGAACCCCAACATCGCACGCCATGACTGGAATCACCGTTTGGACCTAGGAAAAATACCGGTGATTCAGTCCTTTAAAATATCCATGTAGTGAAACCCCCAAGGATATATGGTCGCGCATGATTTCACAGTCGATGTCACACGACCAAGACTCTCTTACATGCTCGAAATGCTGAGGAGTCGCTACCATAGACAATAGAGAAATGTTCCACGCCTTCTATTCCACTAACACAGGGTTACACCGACGCCCTACGGAACCCTGGTAAAATCTCAATCAAGTAGCAAAGAGAAAATCATTTGAAACACAGAGTCTAACAATTCTACTATAAAAAGTAGAAGAGATGTAGAGCATACCTCTTAACACCTCATGTTGTGCAGGATCGTAGACATCCGAAGCTCACGGCTGTCTCTGGTCCCAACTATCATCTCCCGGATCCTGAAGTGGACCACCTGGTGGTGATGTGAAGACCTCATAATGTCGTCCACCACTACCACCCCCCCCCCCCGCTCCTATGCTAGCACCACCTCTCTGGGAACTACTCTGATCACGGTGTTGCCTATGACGTGGTGGTGCACCCTCTACCTGCCCTGATATTCTCAGCGTGGCTGGTCGGGCAGTCTCCCGTTAGGTAACCTTGACCATCTCTAGCATATCACCAACGCTCTTTGGGCTGCCCTAGTGACCTCTGGCGCCACTATGGTGTAGGAACATGGCCCAGAGTCCACTCACAGAAGGGTCTCCTCGGATGAGGCCATGCATTCTACCACCATAGTGGTGCATGTACATGTCTCTGAAACTGGTGGTAGGGAGGCCGCCTGTGTTGTGGTTCTGTCTGCTAATGCTTTCTAGCTACTACAGACGTCTCGGATCTATCACACCTACTGCCACCACCAACTGTTAATCATGACCAGAATCTCTATGTCACCAGTGCATTCCCTATAACCTCGGAATAAGTGGGAATGCACAAGGGTACTATGATTTCATGAATCACTCTGTGGAGACCGAGCTTGAACTTCCGCGCTCGGAAGTTTCCATCACGGACCATGTCCGGGTAAAAATGTGCACGGGCCGCGATCCTAGTCGCATAATCAGTCACCGTCATCCCACCCTACTGAAAGTACAGGATCTCCTGGATCCGAACGGAGCATAAGTAGGAAGGGTAAAACTCTTCACGAAATAGAAACTGAAAGTCATCCCACAAAAGTGAGGACTCATCGAGTAACTGAGTCACCAGATTCCACCAATGCCCAGTTGCTCTATGGAAAAGGCTGGTGGCCAAAGCCACCATAAGATATGCCGGTATCTGCACATGCTTGAAGAGGAGAACCACTGCCTCTAGAAAAACCTCTGCTGCTTGAGGGTCTAGCTCACCACTGAACCTCAGCGGTCTCTGTCGTTGGAACTCACGGTGCACCATCAACCTACACTCAAGCCTCGTCTGCTCTGCAGGAGCTGTCTCCTGCACACTAGGTGGAGGTGCTCCTACGGGACCACTCAGAGAAAGGGACTCACATGATCAGTCCTAGACTGAGGCCTCATCGCTAATATGGTCATCATCACGAACCAAATCGGGTATCCTGTCTGGCTGTCTTTGTGGTGGAATCCTGAATGTTATCATAGATCACCGCGGTCAGAAGAGAATATATATATATGACAGTAACGACAATGGGGATCTGACTCAAGAAGGATAGTAAAAGACTCAATCATATGTGATGAACAAACCAATTTTCCCTACAACGAGTGTCTCAGCATGCTGAGTTGACAAGCGGGTTATCAGGGTCCTGGTAAATGGATACGTCGGCCACCGCACCATCACTGGATTATCTGGCCTGATATCTGTTCTCGAGACACATCGACATTGTTTCCCTAAATCCATACTAATTCTTTTTTAGGTATGTCGGCACAATGTCCCAATTATTGAACCACCTCTGATACCACTTATCACGACCCGACCCTACCCGGGATCGAGTCACAACTACCCCAAGCCCGCCTCCACAGGCCAGGGGCTGCCGATAAGCATAAAAAGCTAAACAACTCATGGAGGCCTTTTCCTGAGTTCCTATACACACACATACATCCCACTAAACTCAAAATTGAAGAGTAAAAAGAAATGTAATGTACCAAATGCTATAAATAATCCACAAAGTGAATCAACCTCTAAATAGTACAAAGAATGTGATGAAGGTAAACTGGAAAGGAATGGCGAAAATCATGCACCCAACCAGTAAAGTGACATAACAAGACAAAAGGTAGTCAAAAATAAAATAGTTGGGAGAGTCCCACAACTGGAACCTGACTAAAACCACCGCATTTGATCGAAGCTCTCGAAATCTTAAGAACCTTTGACGTCACGACCAACTAATCCGTCATCTGCAAGGGCACACCAAGTGTGGGCAATTCCCACATAGGTGTGAGTATATAAATACTCAATAGGATTCCCTAAAGGCTCGAGGGAGAAAAAATGAGGTACTGAAGAGGTGAGCATTAGATCTAATAGGGAAAAGTAAAGGAGTACCACAGAGCTTGCAGTATAGAGTACAATAGAGTAAGAACTCAACCCAACAAGAGGAAGTAAGTACACTCATCCAAACACTAACAGATAGAAATGGTGAGAAGATGAACTTCTCATCGAGTCTTCGCTACCTATATTAGGAGAGTAGACTCTTCCAACCACAAGAAGCTAGACATGGAAAGAACGTGACATACCCCACGTGTCTTCTCCTCTCTTGTAAGGGGAGTAACCAAAACACAAAGAGTTGGTACTAGAACAAGGTATACATGTAAATATTCTCTGCCTAGAAACAAAAACAAGATTGTAAGGGGATCTACATCTCAAAGAACCTCCCATGAATTTTAGTCATGACCTTTCCTAGAAGAAAATACCATTGATGCCCATCATCCCACATGTCGGCCCTGAAGTCCAAGTCAAGGGGCTCAAATCACCACACCTTGATACTATTCACTTTGGGCGACACTGAATCACCCTTAAGGTTTCAGGTCACATCACAAGAATTCATTTTAGTGGGGAAAAGAACCCATAATACATGAGAGTTCAAGGGTAATTCAAACCACACCACTTCACTACCAAAGGTGTCACATAACTGACCCGTACAACCAAGGGTCCCCCTTCGGTAGTCATAGAGAAATGCCACAAACTAGCCTAGTAGAAAGGACTGAGTCTAAATGAAGTCGTTGGGTAACCCACTGCCTAACCCCACTAGAGGTTAAACCCTAAAAGGTTGTTGGGTAACCCACATCCAAATCTCTGCTAGAGGGTAAACCCTATGAGGTCCTCAGGTATCCCACTGACCAGTCTCTGCTGAAGGGTAAACCCTAAGAGTTCATCGGTTAACCCACTGCCCAGTCTCTGTGGGAGGGTAAACCCAAAGAGGTCATCGGGTAACCCACTGCACAGTCTCTACATGAAGGTAAACCCTAAGAGGTTAATGAGAAACCCACTGCCCAGTCTCTGCTGGAGGGTAATCCCAAAGAGGTCAACGAGCAACCCACTGACCAGCCCCGCTGGAGGGTAAACTATGAACTCCTCTGGCCATCCCTACTGGAAACAACCTCCTGGGTAGAGGATCAGTGCCTGCGTGATGTATTGGTCACATCAAATCCTCAAAATTCTACCTGGGAACAGAAAGGGATGTGATACTGAAATCCCACATGGCTAAAGGAAAAAGGGGAACCAGAAAAACTCTACTGATCACACCGTTGAGAACTGAATTAGTGGAAACCACTCAACCCTATTGGTCTAAACCATCATGAATAGAGGGACCTTCTACGTCACAAGAGATCAGAGGTACGTAAAGAAGAACATGGAATGAACAAGGGGCCCACATAACGCGTGGCCCTATCTCATCTCCAAACCAAGTACACAATCATTATCGGGTACAAACTACAACACATACCTCCAAGCTTCCCTGTATACTAAAATAGTATACCACATCTCTATCCCAAAGTCTATCTTTCACACAACACTCAACGTCAGCGCGAAAGAAGAAAACATAATTTCGACAACCTGGTTCCTCCGTGGCCCTAGAACGACAAACCATATATCTTCAAACATGAACATCACTAACACAGGAGTGAACGCAATCACATGCCAAGGGTTCTCTTCCAAAATCAGCAAGAAGAACTACCACCAGGGCACCTTTCATACTTCATCATTTAATATGATCTCGGACGAGACTCCGCACATCCAAACGGATCATACCATTTTATTCCACGCAGAAAAACATGTGAGATAGACTATTTACTCACCTCCAACGGACATCCGATGTAAAAGTCGTTAAACACTACTTTACACCCGAACGACGTCCCATGGTCCTAAGCCTTGGTCCTGAAAATAGTCGGGCACATCAAACCATTTATCTCTCCTCAAGAAAACACATCAAATTTACTAATCACTTGAGTGTAATGGATATTCGGATAAAAAGATGCATATTTCCATACCACACACGAGCGGTGCTACGTGGGACCTACATCCCGGTCCTGAATCTCTACGAGCGGATTGAACCATTGAGATCCACTCAAAAATGTACAAAAGATTGACTATCCATTTATCTGAAATAGACACCCGGTGATAATGATGGAAATCACAGCCATCTCCAAAAACGGCCCTCATGGGGCCCGCGCCATCATGAAGAATTAAAGTGGGATGATTGAACCACTGAAAGTCCCATGAAAAACACCCATAATCGACTACTCACACGCCTTAAATGGTCATCCGATGAACATGATACAAAATGTGGCTCACAACATAAAAGATGGGTCATGGGGCCCAAACCTCATCTTCGACTTAAACGTATGAAAACAACTTAGAAATATTCATCGTTACTCCATTGCCACAACGCCACTGATGGCACTCAAAACGGACATTGGATGTGTCTGCACCACCCAAAACAAGAACCACAGGAAAAACACTAATCCACTTAACGGGCGTGTCTCACCACCAAGCCCTTTGACTCAGGGAATAAAAAATCCCCGGGACTATCTCAACACGTTATTCTTGATCCAAGGAGCGTGTCTCCATAGACGGCAAATGAATCCGATTTATGGTTTGGAAATTAGGCATGTTTTAGTATTAAGAGACAGAAATTGGTGGGCCGGGCCAGTTCAGTCGGCCCCCATCTACAAGGACTGGTTAGCGGTTCACCACGCGGGCACGCCCACCTCGCCCTGACCATCTCAGCCGGTCCAGTTCTCCTATTCCACGGGACCTACGTGTTGCGCGTCTATCTCTACCGTCCGGGGTCCCATGACCCTGGTCCTCAGTGTCCTCACCCCCATATCGTCCACATTGACGCCCCCAGTTTTCCCGCCTCGCTGCCTCTCGCTCCTCCGGCCGAGAGCCGCCTCGCCCGACCGGTCCCCCGCTGGCCACTCACCCGCCCTCGACCTCGGAAGCCTCAGCTTGCCCACCCTCAAGGAAGCCGGACCGCCACCACCTGAAGATATCTGTATCACCACCATGATTCTTCGGACCATCGCGCGGAGCTGCCAGACCACCTGGGAGCTCACCGGACTGCATTTCAGACCACTAAAAAACCTACAAAACAACCTCAAACCTTTTCCGGACCCCTGTGGATGCCTCAGGACTTGAAATTCAAATCTGAAACATGAGTCTGAAGGATCATAACATATACTATGCAAACATGGGTATCAATCCGTAGAACAAAAACAATTCGATGCACATATATAGCAATTCAAAGAGGGATGTTTGAAATTGAAATACGCGACAACAAAAATCTCTACGCTTTGGGCACAGCCCATAGCTTCACAAGCGATCTTCCTTTACCAGATCTACAATCGCCTTGGCGAAAGAGGGGATATTGGTGCTTGAGGATGAGAGCTCTTTGGTTGGGATCTCCTTCCACCAGAGGAAGAACAAGCAGAGGGTGGGGGAGGTGGTTAAGAGTTTAAATAATAAAAATTTATTTACATTTAATTAATTTTTTTAACCCACTAGGAGACTTGCATCTGAACCTCATGACGGGGTCATGGTTAAGCCTCCCCTAGGTTAAACACCACATCTCAAGCACAACGGCGGTTTTAGAATTTTAATCCGAGGCCCCGTTCAAAAGTAATCAAATTTAACGTCGGATGCCGCTAAATTACGAAAACACCCCAGGTGGCATTCTTCAAATGAGGCCCGCGCCCGTGAAAATTACACCCCTCCAAGGGTAAACGGCATGCTCCAGACACTACGGTGCCATTGGTTTTCCCCTACAAGCTACCGTTTAAGAGTTATTCCGCTTCCTTGTCATGACCAAGGTGAACACACTAAAAATTTAATTTCGGCCACACCGGGGCTCTAAATCGCACACCGTCTGAAGGCACGGGTCTGAAATAACATCAAAGAAACTCCCAAAGTATTTTAGGGAAAAAACAGAGTTCTAAAATATATAATTTTTATGTTATATTATTTTTTCCATTCTTTATTACTTATAATTATGAAGGAATATTTTTTAATGTGAAGGAAACCTTATTTCATCTTTGTTTGAGGATATTTTTCTTCCTTATCAATACTCCTAAAAACAATATAGATTTTATTAGCTATAGAATAAATTTTTTAAAATTTATACATTCACATACGTTTACTTTATATAATGTATTAAAAGGTAAATATTAAAAAAAATCATAATATGCCAATTTTACATTCAACAACATTTTTAAAAGAATGTAATATTTCTACATACATGATATGTGTAGATGTTACATATTTCAAGACTATTATTTTATTTGGAAATTATTTTTAATATTTTCAAGGTAATTTGTGATGAAAATGTTTTCTCATCATTCTACTATTTTTTCATTTTAATGACACATAAACAATAGTGTATTTTATATATTTCTAATGAAAAATACAAATTATATAATAAATGTTCCTTTCATATATGTAAATATCCAAAATATATTTTTATGATTCATTATTTATACAATCATATGATACCATACACTTCATTTATTATAGATTTATTATGATAATGGTTATTTAGGTTTGGATTTATGAAATTGTTTACTTACGATGGGATAATTAGTTTATGATGAAATCATTATGAAAACCATTTATGTTCACCAATTTATTCTCTCATGAAGAGATAAAATTTTTATGAATCCAGTTTCATTTACATTGATTATTATAAAATTAATTTATGAATTATCTATGAACTTTTGTAACACCTATTTATGTGTTTCATTATGTGATGGTGGGGCCTAAAATTATATAACCCTCAAATGAATCGGGTAGAGAATGATATATCATTAGATAATATGGATTGAAATATGGATTGACCCAAATTCAATATAAAAGTATTCTCAATATAATAAAATTAAGAGTAAATAATGAAATAGTGAATGATGGAATTAGGATTAAATCTAATCATCATGGGTAGTCTTATTAGTGATTTGCGACTAATAAAATAATTTCTTTTCATATGTGTATGAAACAATAAAATTTCTTATTTTTGTGATATTTTCTCATATGTAATGATTGATTATTGGTGATTCTAAAATATTTTTAATAATTTATTTTATTATCACCAAACAGTATGATATGATTCATGATTAATGATCTTTTACTGATTGGGAGTAACATTATTATGTTATGGTCATTTTCTCAAAATTTATTCTTTATGCTCACATATGATAGTTAATTGAGTTAGTTTATGTTTACCCATAATAGGAATATGTTTTCATAGTTTCTTATGTTTGATTTCCCCTAGTTATGATGAAATCTATTCACTGTACATTATCTTGGAGGTGTAATATGTGAGAAAAACATTGTGAGGGTTGTTGAAAATCATGACGTTGAATGATGATTATGTATATTATCTTAAATTCACTAAAACCTTATTATATTACATTACCTATTACTCAGATGTGTATTAAATATTATTCTAAAATGGTCTAACATTTATGTGTGAAATGATCTTGTCTCTATAGTTGAAATCATATATGGGATTAGTTATTTTTATAGATGGGTATTTGGGAACATATTTCAAACCCATAGGGAAATGTCTATGTATTGTGTAACATAAATTTTTTTTGGTAATGGATGATGCATGGATTTCCTAGAATTTAAATCCATTTTTAGATATTGGAAATTTATAGTAGCTATGGAACCAATTATCATATGGTTAATAACACTGAAACAAGAGTATTTTGTATTACCTCAATCGTTACCTTCACATGATTAGTTGGATAAGACATTACATATGGATAGACTCTCAGAGTGGATATGATATGGATAATTTACATTTTATTTATGAACAATTATTGTGGTTTTCAAAAGATAGTGATAATTTATTTTTTTGGATAATCCTACTTAATCATAAATTTAATATAATGGGTTATATATTGAGAAAAAAGACTAAACAAATTATGACATGTTATGAATTATGTTTTGAATATATGATTAATCACTTTGATTACTGATGAATAGTGATCAATCAAACTTTATTGATTAATGTAATGGGGTAAAGTTAAAATAACAAATTAGAGGTGGTGAAAGGTATTCTAAAATAGTATAGTATATATTAGGAGCCTATTAATATGAATTCCTTTACATCATTATATTTATCCAGAGATATAAAATTAAGATCCTAAAAGATTATATGTTGAATTATTAGCGAACACATCTAATGGTTTGATGATCAAATTTCTAGTCATGACCTATCATATGATTAATGATTTTGGGAATGATCTCCTTTATAATAAAATTTTTCCTTTATATGAATTTTATGTGATTTTGGGAAAATAATTATTCATTATATATAGGGTCCATAAAAAATCAATGGAGTTGTATTCGTGATTCATATACTAATTGAACATTTTTATAATTTATAGATGTTAGGAAGAATATTAGTGTCAATTAGAAATTAATTACATATTATTGTAATTAATTCCTATTAATCAGGATTATTTATCTCTGATGGATAGCAAGAAACTCAACATCTGATATAATTCGATTCATGGGAGTTTGTTTATGTATATCTATATTGTTTTCCTAGTGGTTCTCTTAATCACGATGATAAGTATTAAATAACACGAAATGATAAGCATAATATATTGACACTATATTGAATGGTCCAGTTTGAGATTAGGGAATTAATGAAGAAACCCTACGAGAATCTTGATAATGGATTCATTCATAAAAGGGTTTCACCAGGGTGTTTATTTGTTCTTTTTTATTATTTAGAATGATTTATCTAAGAAAATATATATTGAATATCAAGAACAAGACAAGATCATGACCATTAATAGGTATAATATACCAATATTGGTGATTTGTGTGATGAATTTTGAATATATCACATCTTCTAAAAGATTAAAACTCTTTCAATTTATTATATTTTAGGATAGAAATAAATGACATAGCTAAGTCATCCTTGCATGTGAGTCATTGACACTATGAATTTATAGTGATTCCATTTTGACTAAACAATTCCATTAATTTATTTATGTATTTGATGAATACATACTTTAAATGTTACCTAAATTAATATTTTTTTATCTTTATAGATGATATTATTATAAACACCCAGAGAATGGCAGAGTATGAATATCACATGAAAATTTTATTTATGACACTGTGGAAGGAGAAAATATTAAATAACTTCAGAAAGTGTGAATTATTGTTTCATAAATGTTCATTATTGTTTAATATAATCTCAAAAGATTGTATATCAGTATAGACTACACTATAGCCTAGAGTAGTGTGAGATCGCCGAAAGTGGGATGGACTAAATATATGACCCCTTTTATTTTTTTTCCAATTTTTATATTTTAATTCAATCTCTATGGATGGTTAATGACTATGTCCAGGATTATTCTATGTCTTATACAATCATTTAATTATGTTTTATATTAGAGTCACAAAACCCAAGGATTTCAATGGTTTGGTATAAATACATACTCTTGCTTATGTTGGTTATTCACCCAACCATGAATTATATAATATATTATTTTTATCCATTATAGTGATTCACGCAGAATAAAACATTAAATAATTTTAAAACCAAATAGGATGTTTTTTATACTTTATTCCACAATGTTACCAAAATTCACAGTATCCAATAGATGATTCCAAATAAGTTACTTCTTCTAGTCTGGCTCTAACTTGGATATTCCATCTTATTCAAGCTCCTACAAAAAGACTTCAAATAGTCTCAGCTCTTATTGAGATATATCACAATTATTCGAGGACTTGTAAACTAAAAAATTTCATGATCTTACTCAATGATATTATTGTACATTATTTTCCAATGTAACTTTTAACATATCTTCATCTTCCTCTGATCGATTCTATCGATCTTTCTAAAAAAATTTGATCACTAGTGATATATAATTTTCCATAGTGAAACAATAATACAGATTTTGTTTCTTTATTTAGTTCTATGAATTCCAAAACTCACATAACAAGCGGAAGAGGTTCACACATTATTATTTAATATTTTTTAAAATAATAATACATACATAATCTCTAACCTCTAAAGTACACATCATGAATGAATATTACGGGGTTTTCACGAATAACCATAGTAGAAAAAAAATATTATTTCTTATTTTTTTATATTTTCACATTAAATTTCTCTTTGGGTTGTATCAATAGGTTATTGTGATTTAAAGTCTTCATATTCACATTAAATTTCTTCCATAAAACTCTAATCAATATTTCACATACACCTCATGTATTCATCTATACAACCTAAAAATCCTTTAAGCAAACATGTTCTTCCTCTAATTAACCCTTCACATAAGTGTTGTTATTTATTAACAAGAATACAAAATGCCTCATATTGTTTCATGGAAAATTGTAGTTTTATATACAATCTGAAATTATATGATGTAGTTCTTTGAAAGGAAAATGAATCATTAAATTCATAATATCATTTTCATAACAAGTTTGTGTATACGGGACATTGGTTTCTTCACAAAACTCTTGACTGTGGTTTTATAAGTCAAGAGTAAATGATATATTTTTGTCAATTTATCAAGATAAATAAATCTTGGAAACTATTCAATTTTTTTTATTGATTATATAATTTTCACTGAAAAAATGTGCTCTCTCAATATCAACAGCACCTGTCATCGGCTTTGTGCCTCTCATATTATAGGTCAGTCGCTGCCTCCTTATTTACATTCTCATTTATAATTTTCAAGATGTATCAAAGACTAATATAACTAATATAGAAATATATTTGTAGATATATAATTTTGTATGATATGTTGAATATATTTTTATAAATACATGTAATTTCTTCATTGTATTACGTTCCACACAACACTGAGTTTTAGTGAATCAAAATATATTATTAATATTAATATTTAAAATAGATCATAATAATTCTCAAATATTAATTAGTGGTTATGATTATGAGAAAATAAATTAATAACATTAGATTTTTAAAAAATGTAAAATGTGAATTAATTTTTAACGATTTATTATGAAAGAATTAGTAACTCATTTGAATGTATTTGAATTTTTTTCCTGGTAAATCTATTTTTTTTAAGTATTTATTTATGTTAATAAATAATATTATTAACTATTCACAAATTATTTTAATAAAATTTAAATATTATATATTCAATCATTTTTCATCATTCATCTAATATATTTTTATAAATGAGTTAAAAATAAATCCAATCTTATTTTTTAAAAAAATATTTTAATAAAAAGAAGTTTCTTCGCGTTCCATGTATATGTTTTAAAAATATAACATCCACTATTTAAAAATTTATTTCAAAAAATAAATTTATTTTTTAATACTTAATGTAGAATTTTCATTAAGTATATTGTTTAAAATTTTACAAAACTAATTTTTTTGGATGAAGAGTACAACATCATGTTTTTTAGTAAAAATATAATTTTTTGAAGAATTTATATGATCAATGTTATTTTAGGAAGAATTTAAATAATAATTATAAAAATATATATTTATTAATTCAATTTAGGTCATTTGAATAAATTTAATATTGTTATTTAATATTTAAATATTATATAATTGTAAAATGTTTCTCTTTAGAAAACACCCTTTTGTCACATCTAAGAGATTAGTTTAAAATAAAATGTTTCCAATTAAATTAATTGAATTTGGGAAAATAGATTGCATATTTTTAGTCAGAATAAATAATAATATATAATACATTCAACTTAATTTCTCATCCAAAATTAATAGTACAAATTTAGAAATTTGGTATTGAGGTTTAGGATAAAATGAGTTATAAGAGGGATAAACTAAAAATATAAGGGGTAATCTGACTGATGTATTTTCCCAGAACCCATTTTATGAACATATATTTACCTTAAAAAATATATTGTTTCATAATGTAATATTTTTATGTCTTATGAACTATGAAAAATGAGGGCACAAATTATTATTTCCACGAATTGTAAATGTATCCTCTCCCCGACGTATTAATGGCTACACCTCTCATCTCTACATCACACATTAAAAACAATTTAGTTAGGAAACCATGTCCCAAGTATATTCAATAATTCAATAAACATATATATTAGGTCTTATTATGATATGTAAACCCTCTTATGAAGTATTTAGATATAAAAATAACGAGTATCTCTAAAAAAGTGGTGAGATTCATAACCTTGTGTATTGTTTTATTTCTTTTTCCATTTCATTTGAACAATTATAAAATTAAATGACATGATAAAAATAGTTTATAACATATAATTATAGTTTATTATGATAATGGAATCACTGATATCAATTTCCACTTCAATTAATTGGTAAATGAAACCATCGATCTTTTGTACGACAGACTACGGGCTCATGAACCGACGTTATTATTTTTCCATCACCATTATTCATAGATGGATATAACGATGTATATAATGTTTTTATATGATATTTATGATATTAGTATACTTCTAGATTTATAATATCTAATATACCCTATTACATTCCATTATGTAGTAATACGGTATTGTCACTCATGTGTACAGAATACTACCAACTTGTGAAGCGATGTTATTCGTTTTTACCAAACACTATACATTAAAGGTAACAGGATAATTTCAATGAAAATATTTGATTTATGTGAAATCATAATTATTAATTATAGGAGATGTATTGGTTACCTTATTTTATACCCATTTTTCTAGAAAATTCATCAAGGTTCATGCATATGCATGGCCTATTGTCTTCATGAACAGTGTAATTAAATTTTTATCATAAAATTTTATGAATTAATCTAAATAAAATTATACTCAATATATATCATATTTATATAATTTATAATAATATATCGATTATGTATCACTGATAAAATTAAATGTACTAAAAATAAAAAAAATACCATACATGAAAAAGTAGTAACTACATGAAACCTGACTTTAACAATGAATTTTTTATAAACAAGAAATAGTAGGTCATCATTAATTCATAAATTTTAAATGATATATATTATTATGGTAATATAATAAAAATATATAAACCTTAATTTATTATATAGGGTGTTTTTTCATTTATTAAGCAAGTCAAGACTTGTGTTAATTTATTTTTGTCACAATTAGTTTTCTTTGAGACATATGTTATGTTGCACACCAATATTATTTTATCATTTGTACATAATAAAATTATTACATGTAATATAAATAATAAAATTATATTTATGATAATTATATTTTCTTTTTTTATTCAATAATTGTCATTATGATTCAAATGATCTCTAAAGAAATAATGGTTTTTTTCTCAATTTTCCATCATTAAGACATATGTAATGTTATGAGCCTATATTATTTTATAATATATATACATATACCTTATTTGAAATGATATATCAAGAGTTTTATTATTTTAATAATATTTAATGGTTTATTTGATTTAATTATTTCATGTGAATTGGAATTAAAAAGATTTTAATGTAGTAAGGGTTTGATGTTACAATGTCAATATTTATTAGGATTATTTATGAAAATGTGTTTTGAGATGAAATATTATGATATATTACCTAATAACATAATTAAATTTATTATACTCTGTAATTATCTTTATATTACATTTTTTGTCTCATTTTAATATACTTATGCAATTAATATTCCAAGAGAATGTAATTAATGAAAACTACATTTATTCCTCTCTCTTGTCGATAACCCTTTTTCTTCTATATCCAGGGTTACTAGAAACGTGTTCAATAATTATATAATGTTTTTATGATTTTTAAAGTCATTTTTACCCTTTTTTTATTTTTTTGTGAAAATATTTAAAATGAATCTTCATGTTGTTTTCTAAAAAACGATTTTTTGTCTTTTACTATGTATGTGAATGAAATCATTGTTTTAACATGTACAACATTAATATAATTTCACACAATTAATAAAAAAATATTTTTTAATAATAAATTATATTTTTCAAACATTATTCTCAATGAAATGTGTTTACACATATTTTTATGGAATTTTAGTTTTACTTATTTACTTTTTAAAGTGAAAATGTTATTTTCCTCAAGAAATCATAAATTGGGTTTTTTTAAAATATAATTTCCACTCAAAGATGAAATCCCATGATTTTACATATGATATTCAAGGTGTATGATACAATCATACCTAATTTATTATTTAACTATTTTTTTAAAAATTAAAATATGTTTATATATACATTTTGTTTTCCATGTGTTAGGAAACGATGAAATTATTATGAAACACATTTATTTTCTTGTGTTAAAAAATGATAGATATGTTATAATGATCATTTCATTTATTGTGTGATAATATTATAAATATTTAATGACCTTTTAGAGGAAAACATATCGATAATGTGATAAGTGGGACCTCTATGTCCCTACAATTCACTAGGTATTGATTGATATCACATAAGTTAGTTTTGCTACGCATGAACCTATTTTGATGATCACACTATTATGTATGGAATTTCATTAATGTCCATACGAATATTCCGTGGATTGTTTTTCATATCCATAAGAATAAAATTGCGAGAAGATACATTTCTATAAGTGTATATGGAGGATTGATTTCATTTCCAAATCTTAATTGATGAATTTATTTTTATTTTAACATTTTCATAAGGCTATAATCTTATTTGAATGCCGAAATTCTATATCATATGAAAATGTTATTCACTCATGGATCATGTTAATTAAAAACATTATGGCTAATATTTTCTGAACCTACAATATTTAATACATGAATAATGATTATTATTATTCATTTAAAATATTTTCTTATATAGTATGATCTGAGTATCTTACCCTTATAACCATGATATGGTTATGTAATCATTATTATCTACCAATTCTACCCTTATTGAGCATCTATACTCAACATTTCATATCTTTACTATCCCTTGGTTATGAAGAAAATTTTAATTATGGTATGTTAATGAATAGTAAAAACGAGGTCAATATTTATTGACGATGATAAAGATATTTCATTAAATATGTATATTATTTACATAATCTCTTGATAAAATAAAAATTTATGTTTCATAGGCATGTATTTGAGAAAAAAATTGAATATTCTTGTAAAGAAATTTTAATATTAATGCGTGAGAATCCTAGGTTGTTAATGTTGTTAATATAAAAAAGGATAAGTTATCCATTAGAAACCTGGATGATAATCCTCTATTGATATCCATTGGTATCTCTATATGTATATTTATATGTATATTTCTAAGCATAAGTATATTAATAAATATATGAATGGAAAAATTTCAGGTAATTTTGGTGAATGATAGTGTGAGTGGATTCCAAGACATTTTATCCATATCCAAAAAATATATGTGGATGTGTCTCTATCATAATTAAACCCAGGGATAATAAATCCAAAAATGGTGTGTTAATATGTACTATATCATCACATGGATCATGAAAACATGAATCTTTTAACATCTAGTTTTATACTCCTAAGGTAATTTCTTTTGAACATAAAAATTTAATTACAAAATGTAATAACGGTTTTGAATTTACGACACTGACTTTCTAAGGTATAACCATTGGTTTCATTGATTTAATATAATGATTCATCATTTAGGACATCATATAATATATTTTTACTAATTATGTTGTTTCCAATAATGATTATTATTTCGCAAGATATTTTTTTAGTAAATACTAGGGACTAAAAACAAAATTAATGTTGAAATTTATAGGGAATATATTAATGGGAAACCCAATGGGGTGGTGACTGTAGTGAATGGTATTATTATTATCCCAAATCATTTACAATGACATATAATTAACAATTTCAAAATTAACCAACTCTAAAACTAACCATATAATAAAAGGATATAGTTCAATTATAGTTTTTGGTAGTAGATACCATATATAAAAGATGATTTACCTTCATTTAAGTAATTAATTTCATATGAATAACTCAATGGAATGGCTCAATATAAGGAGAATATTCTTTTTGGTACTGAAGGAGTGAACAGAGGTATTTATTGAGAAAAAATTAATTGTTCTTTTAAAACCATGGACATGAATATTAGTCTTACTAATGGATTATCAACAACAAAATGTTTTAAGTGCAGATAATATGGGAATTATGAAAAATATATGACCAAAGGAGAAATATCATGTCGAATATAAGATATGATATATGAGTAATGGGTTTTTACCTAATTATTAATATAATATAAATGACCTAATATTGAAAGAAGGTATTATAGAATAAGATAATGAATACATGTTATTTGTTGAAGAGTGGAGTGAAGTTACTGAATTTTTTATGTATTATAATTCAAGAGTTATATTATGAAAATCATGATTTATATATAAGTATTGTTCATGTGGATTCATTGTTCTAATGATTCGTAAAAACATTTTGTATGGTATTGATGAACCAATAAATTATTTCATAGAAATGTGATATTTTATATAAATTAGAGGATTATGGGAAGACAACCCTTAATATGTTCCTAATGATAGGAAAACTATTGTTAGTTTGGATAAATAAATAACTGATATGTAAAATATAAATTGGATAATATTTATGACCGCATAACTTAATAATTCATTGTTGCAAATGTGTTTTATGTTATAATATATAGTGCTTACAACCTTTTTGGATTTATAGAGTACATTTAGTAACTTGTTATTCATTTTAATGAAAAGGGAGAAATCTTTCATTCCATTGGTTTTTTTGTAATTAAATATATCAACAACATTTATGAGAGGATATATTAAAGGTATTCACACATTTTTAATTTGAACATTATGATATTATTTTTGATATGTTAGGGAATAATATTTTTTTATTTTGGAAAATTTTATGAACAAATTTAGAAACATTTAATTTGAAACGGGTCATAAGTTTAACCATTTATTTAATGGATTAATTTTATCTTTAGATACAGTTTTTGATAAGAAAGGATTATTTAACCATATAAATATTAACATCTATAGTTCATCATATTTTAATAATTTTTTTATGAAATCCATAAAAATAAGGAATGAAAAATTCTTTATTATTGATCTTATTATATATTATTTTATACGGAAGGAAGAATTATTCTTTTATAGTAGAACTAGAAGTGAAAAATTATTGAACATAAACCAAAGTATGATATTGTTCTTATAAAATAGAATGAAATCAATTATGTATATAATATCTTGAAAATTTGTCAAATCTAGGAAAAGGATCTTGAAATAAAATTTTATGCATATTCATTAATTTTTGACGACTAAATTATATTGCCACAATCAAAGTTTTATGGGTTTTTTGTCGTTATATTTCTCATAACCATGTTCTATATCAATATATATTTTTTTATTAGGGATTAAAATTTATATTAAATGTCTATATTTCCAATTTCCACTAATTTTCCCATATTTTGGATCCTAGTTATGTGATGGCATTCTTAATTTCTTTTTTCCTCCTTTCATAAGGATGTTTTATAGACCTATCTTATGAAGTGGGGTTTCCTAAAAAAATTTGGAATATCAGAACATTAATTATTGATTTCATGTCCATATTTTTATGACAAAATTTATTTATGGGGTAATAATATAACACCCTGTTATATTATGAATTTTTTATCAAATAAATTTAATTTATTCTATGTATTTTATTACACACAACACCATATTTTTTGTGAACCGTAATATAATATTAATAATTCTATTTAAACCAATAAATTATAAATGATATGATTAATTTATATGTGTAAATGTGACTAAATAAACGATTATGTACATATATATTTATATTGCATACATGATTAAAGTAAAATCATTCTGTATCAAATGATAAGGAATTAATATTACATGTCATTTACAAATTAGAGAAATGTATTTCTGAAAAACAAATTCTATGCTCATTATGTGTTTTTATCTTCATAAATTATTTTTTTGACTATTGGTGAATGATTTAAATTAAATTTATATATTTTATATTCAATAATTTTTTTATCATTAACCTAATATGTGTTCTAATAATGGGGTTTAAAATATATTCAATTTTATGTGTAAGACAACGTTTTTCATTAAAAAGTTGTATCATTACGTTATTCAAAAATATATTAAATCAAATAGTTACACATTTAGATAATTTATTGCGAAATATATACTTAATATTTGTAATATACATATCAAAATTATATTGTCAATAATATCTATGAATTCTATGAAATGATTAATTTTTCGATGAATATTAAAGAAATAATGATTTTTTTAAAACAAACCATTCATTTAATGTATTTAAAAGATTAAATTTATGTTAAGGGTTATTGAAAATAAAAATTAATTAATTTAAATATTTTTAAATAATATCTTCCGTACTAAAATCAAATTTAAAATTTTGTTTTATTTTAAAACATTCTATACATATGAAAATATTTTCTCTAGAAACTTCTTTCTAAACATATCTATAGGTTTAGTATTATAAAAAATGTTTTCATTTATATGAAGGGAATTTTGAAAAGTGGATTACATATTTATATTAATAATAATTCATAATATATAATATGAAAAATATATTTTTTGGAATAAATGAATAATAAACACTCTATAAATTAATTACTGCACCAATGGGTAAAAAAGTATTAAACGAGGGTTAAATTTTTAATATAATGTGTAATATGACATAGATAATCTAATAATACACATTATTTGAACAATTTCCAACCTTATAACCTATGAGGGTATATAATCACTAATTTTAGATCATTTTGGAATGTGAGAAACATGGGTACACATTAATTTAAAAAAAATTATGTGTGTCTTGTCCCCCATTTATAAATATACACCTATATCCTCTCCTCTTCACACTTATGAAATAATGTTTTTCATCCAATAAATTCCAAAATATAATATATACACTACCAAAACCTATTGGCCTTATTTTTATTATTAATGAAACCTAACAAGGACTCATGTACAAACTTAATGTGGTTCTCCAAAGAAGAGGTAAAGTTATTTTTCATTCATTTTGTTTTATTTTGTCATCCACCACTGTATAATATCATTCAATGATTGTGATAAAAAATATACATCTCATATACTGTTATATTATTATTTTTAATGAAATAATCTATATCCCTCTCCACTTATATTAAATGTAAAAGGAAACTCTCAATTTTGTATACAATGAACAACTTCCTCACGAACAGGTCATATTTATTTTCCCTCACTACATCTCACAGATTTCTATAAATATTTATTTAATGTTATATATTATATTAATGATATTATAATATTTTTTAAATTAAAATATCACATATAACATATTTCTATCCACTATGTGGGAATACGATAACATCCCTCTTGTGTATGACGAACTACTACCTCACAATGTGATGTGATTTCTTTTTCACTTAGAATATACATGGAAGGTATCATGGATCAAATTAATTAATATATGAAATATATATAACATTATAATGAATATTTATGGCTGATATATTTATTTTCTTTCTTTTATTATATATTTCGTGAAACATGGAAACGATGTTCATGCGTGCATATGGCTTATCATCTCAATGAACTGTGTATTCCATTTTATAAATATGACATTTCAATATTACTATAAATATATATATAATAGATATATATGATATTTACATCAATTAAAAAATTATTATTCTATCATGATAAATGTAAAATAAGAATTAAATATGAAATAAAAATATATATGGAAAGAAAGTAGTTTTAGCCAAAACATTATTTTAACAAATAATTGTAAATATATTTGTAATAAATGTCATAATTAAATATTATATAATATTATATATGTAATTATGGTCATATAAATATTTTATAATATTATTATATTTATTATATAAGAATATTTATCATGTACAAATTATGTCAAGACTCACATTAAGAGATTTATGTCTAAATTTGCCTATATTGGGAGAGATGTTTTGTTAAAAACCAATATTATTTTATTATGTGTATATACTACCTCGTTTACATGATATATAATGAATATAATTATTTTCATTATATTTTATATTTCATTATATTTTATTATTTAATGGTGCTTATGATTCAAATGCTCACTATAGCAGTACATAATTTTTGTTGCAATTTTTCTTATTTGAGACAAATGTATTGTTATGAACCTATCTTATTTTTTGAGTATATAAATATAAAATGAAATTTTATAACATTAATTTTTTATCATTGTATTAAAAGTCTATTTTTGTGATATTCTTTCATGCATATTAGTATTCAATTATTACCAAGTGATCAGGGTATGATGTTACAATCTAATTTTTTATTGGGATTTTTTTTATTATGATTTATGTAATGAAATATTATGATCTATTTCCCAAGTCATCATTATTTTTAATTATTTATATATTTTTTAGTAAATTATGTTCTTTCAATTTATTATTTTATCTTTATGTAACATATATTTCTATAGAAGTATTTTTAATGCAAATAATTTTTTTAATATCGGTAAAAACCCATTTTTCTTTCAAATCCTTATTTTTTAAAAAAAAGGTTTAAATAATTTCATATTTTTAATCTATTTCTATTTAATTTTATTTTTACCATTTTTATAGTTTTAACAAAAAAATAAATATAATCATCCTGGATTTTTCATAAACCTGCATGTATTGATTTTTACAGTAATTTTACATTTTTATTTGTTTTTACATGTAAGAAACATAAAGAATATTCTGATGACAGGATCCCACAATACCATAAAGATAATTTTATAATTTCATTTTTTTCTTGTTAAATGGTTTTAAATATAATTCTAGATCTCTTACTTTTAATAATGTGATAGTCAAACTGAATTCATATTTTCCTCAAAAATGTTCCATGTGACTTTATTTTCAAATTCATTTTACATCTTAGATAAAACTCATTGATGTTACATAACATTTTCAATAGTTATGATCCAATTATACCATTTTTAATATTTAATTGGATGTTTTATGTTTATAATTATGTTTTTCTTTATGAAACTCACTTCTTTTCCACATGTTATGAAACAATGAACTATTTGTGAAACTTATTTGTTTTCATGGGTTTTTTATGATAAATGTTTAATGAAGCCCATTTATTTTCATTGATTCTAATATGATACATGTTTTATTATCTTGTTGCATCCAAATATATATATTGTGTTGTCAGTGGGGCCAATATATCTCTCTAATGCAATGAGAGTTCACGGATAAATCTTTTTTTAATTATATTTTATGTGGAAATGTTCTAATGATCACAATGTTATCCATGGGCCTACATTCCAATATATATGATTTTTTTGGTCCATTTTTTCATGTCTATAAGAATAATTATGGGTATTGTTACATGTCCTTAAGAGTTTTTGGGGGCCTAATTTCATGTCATTAATGTATGAGTGATCCAATTTCAATTTAAAAATATAAAAAATATATATAGGCTTATGTGTATATAAAAATTCCTTGTATTATACCATGCTTATTCTCTTATGGATGACTTTCATGGAATCCAGTGTGATAAATATCTTACAATATATCATGATTTGTTCTATGACTCAATATCATATTATATGATATGAATGTAACGGTTTTAAAATTTAATAATCATGTGCTCAAAACCCTTATACTAATGATATGCTTACGTGATAATTGTATTTTCCCTGTCCACCCTTACTGAGCATTTAAGCCTACCATTTATTATGGTTCCATTCCTCTGGTCATGAATAAAGGATTAAATTATGGTATGTTTATACATATTTTAAATGGGTAAGATCATAATAGAATTTGTTAATGATAATTCATTAAATTATATGATTTTGTAACTAGTCCCAAATATGTTAAACCGCTATGGTTCTTAGGCATGTATTAGTGAAATATATATAATATTATTATATAAATATGAAATATTTATGTATGAAAATAATGGGTCATTATAACATCAAAAGTATTAATATTTCCTTTATTTCATTTTAATATTAAATATTCCAAAAATATGTTTTCACATTCATTCATGATGAACTCATCACATAAATTATTATTGTTGGATGCTCCCAGTTATTGCAAGATAAAAAACTCATCATGCATCTAAATGGCGTACTATAATTGTATTTTCATTAAGACATGTTGATAACATCGAGTTGTTGACATGCATCAAAGGAATTGATATCATTCCTTCCATTAGATCGATCACTAGAACCTAATTACTTTAGTTCAATAATATAATATGTATATAATGCAGGGGATTAATGATTAACGATTGACTTGAGTGTGTACATGTTCATTGAAATTATGGACGTTGCATATGATTTCATGATATATATTAGTTGAATCTAAATTTTTGGAACAGATGGTCATGTTTTTATTCCTATTATTTTTTATATTGATTAATAATATAGTGGTTCCCAAGTCCAAAATTTGACATTCACTTTTCCTGGCCTCTTTTGTATCAATAATCTTTTTCCTCTTGTTGTTATTTACATGTAATTAGGGGATTGGAACTAATAAAATTACATCCACCCACATGGCCCCCACGACAATTAAATAGTGATCACTATCCCATATGGGTATATAAATGGACCATTCATAAACTCCTACCAATGTTTTGGATCATTGAACTGAATCCCAGACATGGTTGACCCATGAGTCCACCATGTGTTTTTATGTTATGAACCTTGTGTTCTTGAAATTGATCACCCATATTATTTGGTAAGGATTTAATCATGTACATAATTAGATAAAAATAATGGAATATAATAACAAGACTATACAAAAATCTATTCATCATATATATCAACTATAAATATACATTTTCCATATAATTATTTTTAAAAATAGTGAAATAATAGAACTATTGAAAATCCATCACTCATTTCTCTATTTATTTTTGGAAAATGTGTCCTTAAAACGTGTCTTGTAATATAAATAACAACATCAAATGTCATCACAATTAAGTATGATTAATAACAATTCTACATCATTATTCACTTCATCTCTTCTTATAAGTCCCGCGCATATTGACCCATATTAAAAACCAATACATTCCATGTTTGTTGGTCCAAAAATTCTCCACCTTTTTATTTTTTTATATATCATTTACTATATTGAAATGTAAATAATTGAATAAAAAATCCCCCTTGTTATCAAGTAAATTAAAAGGATAAGTCATTTCTTCTCATATCTTCTCCTCAATGTATGTAACCACATTATTTCAGAACGAAATTGTTATCTAGATTGTTATATCTATGTCTATGTGGTATAAAAAAGTAAAAAATCGTATTGATGTTACTAAATCATCAATGTTATGAAAAATGTATATTAAAATGTGACACCATTAACAATATCATATGTATTATTCATTATAGGGTATATCAATGAAATATATTCTTGATATATCATATAAAATACATAAAAAACATGTCCAAACATTTCAATTTTATAAAATATTACTCCCCATTCCTGTCATCATTCTTGTAATCCACCACCCCCCTTATATGTATGTTAACATAATAAATTATTATATTCAAGGATTATGATCATTCCTCATATTTATTCTTTTTATGCAATAAGGTACACACTCCATTTATCATTCTATATAGATATATTCTCTATGATGAATAATTATTCATCTTCAATTTCCTAAATTTTAGGAAAGATAAATTGAGTAATATAATAAGGAGGGACCTGAAATTTTTTTACAATACACATTCACATAGAGATTATCATTTCACTATAGACATCCTATTATTTTTTGACGTAGCATTAGATGAGCCTTATTTTTTATATATACTTGAATGGATGATTTACAATTCAATAAAAATTGACACTTATGATTTTGATGTAAGTTTCTCTTATATAATAGAATAATTTCTTAATTATTTTCACATATTTTTATTTCCCTCTTCTTGGTATGGTATATTTTTCAAACAATGTTATGTACCATTCCCAGTACATTCATTACATAAAATTTTCATGTCATCATTTGTTGATTATTAATCAAAAACATATACTTATTTTACTATCACTGGTTAATTTCAATTTTTAATGAAAACACTCAACTATATTTCAATTTTTTGAGTTTCTCACACATTATACTGGTGGTTTATTCATTCTTCACAACTATAATTCTCATTTCATTTACATTTTTAGAAATACCACATTTTAATGAAACTCTATATTACTCATTCTTTTTGCCTTGTTGACCACATATATCACATACATTAATCATTATTTTAAATTTGTTATATATTTATAGTTTATATTGTTTATTATAATGAGAATAACATTATAATAATCTAATCTCTTCTATTTAGACTTTCTACACCTTGACTTATGCCATTATCTTGGTAGTAACATTTTATACCACCACATATAATATTTCAAAAAAAACTACACATATACTCTAGTAGCCACTGAAAATTGATCCTTGAAACTTATAATAGTTATACTATAATTATTTTTAATTCTATATATTTATATATTGTCAATGTTTCTACATAGTAGGAATCCTTCTATCATTGTTTTTTCTGCTATTAATTTTTGGAATTTATTATATCATTTTTCTTTTTCTCAAGACGAATTTATTTTTTTCAATTATGATAACAATTTCATAAACAAAATATTTAAATATAGATTATTTTTATATATAATCAAAAATTTTCAATGGATATTTATTCTCAGTGCTTTGGAAGATCCATCCTTATGTCAAAAAACTGTTGTTATGTCATCACTCATATTCCTTATCTCATTTTGAGTTGAAATACAAATTGATTTTGTCTTAGATAATTATTTTGATTCATTAATAAGTTTATATTTAATATCATTAACCACGTTTTATGTTAAACTATTTTTAAATTGTTTTGATTGTTTTTTTAATAGGAATCAATTTCAGCCTTATTGAGTTATTCTCTTCCAGGTGATTTTATTCAGAAGTATTAGTGTACTTTCAAGCATAAAAAAATCTTAATATAGTCCATTATCACATTAATATGTTTCTACCAATTCATTACACTCTAATAATCCACATTAATCAATTCTACTTCCCCCATTTTTTATTCATGTTATTATAATTTATATCTTCTAGATTATCTTTTAGGAATCATTCTAGCTCATTTATCAATATTCCATCTGCAACTTCTAGATTATCTCATGGTTATTTGTATTTTATCATGAGTAAGTCCTTCTATTGGATGTTATTTTATATTCTTTATCAATTTTATCTTTATACTAGTCAATACTTTCACAATTCATTAAATTATATATATAATTAACTGAATACATTTTATCTTCCTTATCATGGTAAAAGATTATTCTATTCTTAGATTTTATCTTGATGTATTATTTTTATTTATCTCACTTACTGACATTGGCTGTCTTATTTGGACATTGATATGAATAATGTATAAACCTGTGATAGTTTAAGAACATTAGTAACATAATTCCTTTTACTCTTCTTACTCTATTAAACATTCTAATAACAATTTCTCTAATTTTATTATAGTCCGACTAAACTCCCCCATCCTCAAAATCATGTGATTTAGGTTGATCATCAACTCTAGAATGAACATTCAACATTTCTTCACTATCCATATCACCATTTCAGTATTCATAAAAATATGTATTTTCTGCAGTCACATTGTATTAAAATATTATGAATTTCATCCAATGATAGATATTCTCTATCATCAAGTATATAATTCATTGGATCAAATCTATCTATAATCCTTCTCATAAACATCATAATAATTGTATACTCATCCATCATTTCATCAGAAAATCATATGATGATGAGAATATAATTTTTTCTTGTAAAGTATTCCACAATTCCTTAATCATCACAAATTTCTTTTATTCAAATATGAATATTTATATTTTCATCTTGGCTTATTAACATTAATATTTCTGTCATAACGTTTTTCAATTTATCTCAAAATTACATCAAAGATTGGAGGACCATATCTTTACTGTAGACCTCTTCAGATAAAGATATCAAGATTTAATTTTAAGCCATTACATCCCTATCCATGTTCATATTATCTACAAATATAACATAAACATTACCATTAATGGGTATAAATCCCACTCTTACTAAATATACTATATATAACCCATATTAATGGAGAAATGGTATCGTTTAAAATATAATGTGTTGATAATTATCACTATTGAAAATGAGAATAACCTTCTATTTAATAAATTTATGATCTCTATATTGATAATTATATTGGTAATTTCAAAGGAAACATTTACTATGATCCCACATGTATATCCAAAATCAATTTTAGATCATTGATACGGGGAGGGATGAATCAATGATCCCATTTATTTTTACCAATTATTTATTTTCAATTTAATCTATATATCCAACTGAATAATCAATCCCCAATTCATGTGTCTTTAATCTCCACATTGAATAATGTTTTAAATTAATGGAACAAAACATAAGTATTTACATGGTTTGGTATAAATACCTACTCAATTCGATGTTAATTTTTTCCCGCAACATGAATTCTACTCTATAATATTTTTATCAATTATAGTGGTCTATATAGAATCACATCATATTTTCTGAAGATTCTATATATAATGTTTATTATAATGAATATCATCATGTTACCTAAATCCACATTGGCCTACACCTAAATCAACATTAGAGAATTATTCTATAATAGCTTCTATAGAGATACACCATTATATTTCCAGTTCAATAGAAATACATAATATTATCTTAGATACAATGTATAGATTTTTCCTTTCTTCAATTATTGATATACCACATCATGATCTCCTAATAGTCCTACACAGTTATGTATGATCTATCTTTCTTATTGAAGTATTCATGTATCTTCAGCAACCCCATATGAAATTTTCTTTGTTTTTACCAAAATTTCTGATCAACAATAAATATTCAATTTCCTCATTGAATGTATGGAGATAATTTTATTAAATCATTAGGAATTATGAATTCTCAGCTCTAATTAATGTTATTAATAGGGTCGCAAAATATTATTCTGTATTTTATTCAAAAATAAAACATTAAAAATCTAAATACTCACACATACTCTTCATCCATTAATTTCAATGGATTATAGAGGAAAATAATGTCCTAAGAAATTCTTCATCATTATTATTTTTTATTTCAGAAAATTCATTTTGGGTTTAGTAATACCATTAGGTGAATTCTCTTTCAGGATTTAATGGGAAAATTAAATTTATGACATCAATATCGTATAAACAAATCACTTACACCATATTCATACATGTACATTTCCTTTTAATTCTTCATGAAAAAAAGATTCTTCACTACCATATTCCATAATGTAATGGTTTTTTACTCTTAAAATATCATTATATCTAAATGTGTTGATTTCACATATATTTTTAGTTTAATATATAATATAATGAAAATTATTTCTTTTCTTCCATTATGAATAACTCATACCATGAATTCTATTTATTACAGACCAACCATTATTTAAAAATAGAAACTCATCAGACAGCCTAATGACATACTAAAACTATTTTTTTATTTTTCCATGTTAATATAATATATATATATGCATGAATTTAATACATACACTTCATGAATGACAACTTATCATTCAAAAGATACTCATTCCTTAATCATCATAATTAAAGATGGTTAGAATCTAAAAGATAGGTGATTTCCAGTGTCCTTTATCATGATTTGGTTCATTAATGGATGAGAGAATAAAGAAGATTAATTTGTAATGATCGGATGTGTGACATGTATATGATCATACAAATTTTGATTTATCTTTATTTTTTTAATAATAATGAATAATGAACTAGATCGTTATTCCCATATCAGACATATACTTTTTTGGCCCATACAATATCAATAATCCCTTTCAACTTGAAGTTTATTTCATTTCAGTAGTGGATAAACACCTAAATTGTTTTCCCACACTTGGGGCTAACTAGGCCCATGATCTCATGAGAACTATCTTCTACAATAATATTCATGACCCACTCACATACCCTTACATCAATGGGATGTCTTCATCCCATATTTTCTCAGAGGATGAACAATGGGTACCTCTTGTGTGAGGGATGGGTTGGATCTTTTCGTCCTATCATAGTTGGAAAATATTTTCTAAAATGTTCTTCTTCATAAAATTTCTAAAATAATAAGCATGGAATACAATAATAGTCCTTTCTCAATAATTATTATTCAAATAGATCAAATAAAAATTTAAATTATTTCTCATGGAACTCTTTTTCATGACCCGTCCCCCAGGGCACCTGTCATGACTTCCCCAAGCCTGCCTTTCAATGGTTAGAGGCTAGCGTATAACACCGAAGGCATCAACCTGCTAGTGTATGATATTTTTTGGAGAACATGAATACAAACACATTCCCATCCAAGTTCCCACATAATTAAAGTAAAAAACCAAAATACTAAATCATGTTGAGTAACAAGTACAATTGAAAGCAAGTGGGCCAGAACACCAACTCCAAAAAAGAACACGAACAGAAAAGAACAAAATTTTCTCTGATGGATGTCCATGAGAAAACACACCTAATTTTAAGAGAAGTGATGCTATTGGATGTCTATGTAGTATTCCCTTTACACATAGTCCTACATGACCCCACCTATTCCTTGGAAACCATGTCTACCGTCATAGTGTCTGTCAGTCCCGTCCCCCTGATAACCACTCTCGAAACGTCAATCGTCTGCACCAGACACAACACATGTGGGTGAATCCCATGAAGGAGTGAGTATAAATATACTTAGTAGGGACCTTGAGACCCCCCAAATATTATTCAGTAATCCAAATAATGACTACACCACAAAGGTAAATACGATAGAGGTAATTCTACCAAGAAAGATATCAAACACATAGCACAATGTAAAATACACATCTCGCACCAGGTATATTATAGGGTAGTGATAGTAGCATCCTCAGTGATGTCATTTAACTCCTAAAATAGTGTAGATCTCCACCTATATCGAGTAATGTGGGAATAACGGGTTACACAGATATTCTTCCCACAATCCTTGGATTGATGTGGAAGACCTATCTAATGATTATTGTGGGTATGTGGGGTCACACAGAGCCGCTCCCCACTTTGGGTCTGCCAGGTCACACAAAGCCACTTCTCGCCATGGAAGAACTGAGGTACTCCTCCTATAGAGTACTATGGGTCTTCCGGAATCACATAGAGCCACTCCCCACCATGGGCATGCCGAGTCACACATATCTACTTCCCACTGAGCAATCATCGTGCAGTCTTCAGGACTCAGCCAACCACATTGTTCCATACGTATATCACTTGGGTGTACCTATTATCTATCAATTAGTATCATATATATGTTCAATAGAGTTACCAGTAATCATTCCACAATATCCGCATTAACATGAGGGTACTAACTTGATAAACAGATCGCCAATCGGATGCATGATTTTTTAGATACCATCATTTTAGTAACCATGGGGATGGTTCTGAGGGGGACTAGTCCTACCCAGTTAGAGAAAACCAACCACCCCACCCCTAGGGTGCCACATTCCACTATACATTTAGATGGACTTGGCCTATCCTTGTTTGGGTTAGGGTTTTTCTGGTCTGTCCTAGTGAGTGGGCCAGGCCTAATGGGTCTCGTTGGACTCGGCCCAGTTTAGCCGGTGGTCCAGCCAGCTGGGTTGCCCGACGACCCGATCCAGTCTGGACCGATGACCTGCTATAGTCTGGACCAGCCCGATGGGTGCCGATCTATCCTACTAGGCTACAGGAAAGGCACACGAGGTCATAGTTCTGTCCCACTGGTGTAGGTTCGGCCCGTTGGGGGCTCATTCTCTTAACTAAGGACTGGCAGCTGGAGTGGCCAGTGGTGTGCCATCCTACCTAGACACAGTAGCAGCTCCGTGTCTAGCCCCAGATGGCCCCGTAGATGCGAGTCCCCTCCAGCCTCCATCTTCGGTCGATGGACCATGGCCAGCCCCACTCGGGTGGCCTGGATGAGGGCCACCCTCTCAATGTGGTGCCCGCCTAGTGTCACAATTCCTACTACTACAGCGCGCCGACATGCGTCTTCCTATCCTATAGTGTAGTTAGTGAGGGTTGGATGCCTATGTATCCATCGCAGCACTATTTAGAGCCACATTATTCATGCAGCTCGTTTGGAATGGCTGCTACCTATTGTCTTTGGCACCATCGCGCTAGTGGTGCCTCACCGAAGGCACCTTCTATTGTCCACTTGAGTTGTTCTAGAGGTCCTTTATTCGACCAATATTAACCAATGGGTCCCTCAGGTATCCTCTATACATTCTCAGGACCCTGAATCAATCTACTACCACATCGAGAATGTGTCCACCAAGAACTCATAAGAAGAAGTTCACATGCCTTGTTCATGGTGGCCCAGGCCCTCCACATTAGAGGATTAAATTAGGGGGGAGGTTCATGGATTGAAGTTTAATCGTTTCATAAAATATTTGAGTCCCAAATAATAATCCTCCTTGAAAATTCACCCTAACGCATAAAAAAATAAATTGTGGATCATCTTCTTCTTGAGTTGGTCCATGTTTGTTGTTTCTAGAAAAAAAGAAGATCAGGGAAGAACAATGAAATAAAAAAACCCTACCTCTATGATGTTCGATGTAGAGGAATTCATCCTTGAGAGATTAATTCATCTAGGTCGTAACTTCTGGCTCAGTTCTTCGAGGTTCTTTGAGGTTGGTGAAGATAAACCGACATGCACCATTCTTTGTTGGATGTGATTTTCAACAGAGTTTCACAAGATATTTCTCCATGTTTTAATTCACCATTCACCAACGTGATAGAAATTAAAAATTAAGTCAAGACACAACATTTTAGTTATGCTACAACATCGCGTGAGTACACTATTTCATTTATGAAATAGCATCACTATTACACTTACATTATTGAATCATTACACTACATGATATTGTCCATTAAGAAGCATCATTAATTCACAATATCTCTACATGGTCACCACACTATAGCCTCTCCATGGTTCCACTAATCAGATTGCAAATGAAAATTAAACAACTTTTTAATGTCATTTTATTATTTTTTTAAAAGTCTGAATATAAAATATATCATTCGTCACTTATCGGCTGATGTAAATTTCATTTTACATGAATCCCAGAGTCCCAACTTCAACAGTGTCCTCTAATTTTTTATCCGAGCACCTGTTGAAAAGGAATAAATTCTCTCTCTTGCGTTTGTTGAATGTACCTTAAAAAAGATGAAAATTACATTTTGGGCTCTCTAGGACTCGAAATCACGTGTTGTTAGAGTGCGTGGTCTTAGAAAAATTAATTATAAAAAATCATTATATTGAAATTCCATGTTTTTACATTCTCCTCACACCGTGTCATTACATCCCTGAAAGGAAAAAAAACTAGACAAACAAATGGGGGTATTAAGCACAAATCTAAGACACCCGCTCCCATGCGCTCTTGTGGAGATTCATGTGCTTCCAGAGATGTCATAGCAAGGGATTCAGCCACACACATAAGACCCACTTATGTTGATTCTCTATCTTTATAGGGAACTCTGAAAACATCTCCCCATCATTAATGTCCATCTATCCCGAGTCGATGATTTGGGATGGGTCTTGCATGTACTTACTCAACTACAACACATGGAAAACATTATGCACCTGATGGATCTATGGGGGAAGATATAGGTGGTATGAAACCTCTCCAACTCTTCCCATTATTTGAAAAGGTCGGATGAACCTCTGAGATAGCTTGTCACCCCATCCAAATCTCTAGAATCGTCGATGGGGCAAGACCTGAAGGAATACATTATTTCCCTCCTCAAAATCCAGGGGTCTTCATATCCTGTCATAATAATAATTATTCCATCTCTGTGCAGTCCTCATCTACTCTTGGATGATCTAGACCATTGTAGTTGTATCCCATACCAACTCCAGACCCATGAATTCTGACTTCCTTGAGTCTGTCCATCATAATGTTGATAGGAAAGGCCTCTCGAACAAGGCCTCAAATAGTTCCACGCTAATGGTGGAGTGGTAGCTGTTGTGGTACACAAACTCCACCAGTGGTAGAATGTTTTCCCAAATACAACCAAATTAATGTACATAGGAATGACTCATGTCCTCTAGGGTCTGTATGGTCCTCTCTATCTGACAATCTGTATGTGGATGAAATGTTTTTCTCGAATGCGGCTGCATTATGTACGTCTCCTGTAATCCCTTCCACAAACAATATTTAATAGGGTGTCATGATCAGAGATGATCATAATATTCACCATATGGATCCGCACTATATTATAGGCATAGAGGCCTCCTATTCCCTCAGCTGGTCTCTTCTCTTCGATGGGTAGGAAGTGATCTAACATAGTAAGTCGGTCTATAATCTCCCAAATAAAATCATGGATTATGGACGTATGTGGTATCCCCATCATGAAGTTCATCGAGAGACCAACCCGTTTCTACTCTAATACCTCAACTGTTTGGGCCATTTCTACTAAAACCTAATACGTATCCTTCACTTTCATACAAGTGAGGCATCGTGAAATGAACTCGGACACTACTTTCTTCATCCCTAACCACCGGTACTGACTTAGATTATCCTAATACATCTTCACCACTCCAAGATATAACTCCTAAAGATATTTGTGGAACCCCCTCAACATTTCCTCCCACAATGTCACTAGTACCATAGTAAACCCTCTAACAAGGATGAGGAGGTCCAACATAAAAAAAATTCATCAGGGGCACACCTTGGGGAAATATGAGCACATCGAGCCTCACAGTCAACATCCACAAGTTGTTCCACCATAACTTGTTGTATGATTTGTTTAGTGATGTTCATAAACTGGAGGTATGCTTCTTCATCACTATCCACTATGAATATCTACATCGTGGAAAGATTATCTGTCCCCAGACATAGAAGTTGTAAACCATACCTCTTGCTGAGTGTATATACCACCACGATCCCTTTACTAGGATTATAGATCATCTCAAAGTCCTAGTCCTAGAGGAACTCATTCAATCTCCGCGGTCTCAAGAAATGTTACTTCATTAAGAATATATACCTATGAATATTGTGGGTAGTGTAGATGTAAACCCATTCACTCATCATGTAGTTCCACCACATCATCAAAGAAAAGACCACCGCTACTAAATCTAGGTTGTGGGTCACATAGTTCTTCCCATGCTACCTCAACATTCATGAGACATAGGTAATCACCACTCTCTCCTACATCAAGAAAGAACTTATTATGGTCCCTGATGTTTCACATAAAACAACATACCCAACACCCTTCTATGGTAATCTCAAGATAGGGGTACTAGTCAGTCTCTGCCACAACTCCTGGAAACTCAGCTGGAATTTTTCTATCCACACAAATGTTTTTCCTTTTAGTGTAAAGGGTGATATGGGTGTTTCTACACTAGAAAACTCATTTACAAACCTAAAATAGTAACCAACTATCCCTAGGAATCTTCGCGCCTCAGTCACTCTCTTGGGTGGCACCCATGCAAGAACTTCCTCAATCTTCGCGGGATATATGCAACTCCAGCCTCTAAGATGATGTGTCTGAGAATGTGGACCTCCTAAACTCAAAACTAGAACATCGAATTCTTAATATATAGCTGGTTCTCTCAGAGATTATCCATGAATATCCGTATGTATTTATCATTCTCCTCATCCAACATTTAGTACACCAAGATGTCATCAATGAAGACCATGCGGAATCGATCAATGTAGGGATGGAAGATCTTGTTAATGAGGTCCTTGAACACTTCTGGGGAGTTGGTTATTCCATATATCATCAGCAGGAACTCAGATTGGTTGTACCAGATCCTAGATACTATCTCTTGTACATCCTCATCTCATACCCAATGCTGGTGATAGCTAGATATGATGCCCATCTATGAGAACCACTCCGATCCCATTAGATGGTCTTGTTGTACCTCTCGTTCCCCTCGTTGTTTGATTTTCATGATCACAATCACCTTATTATTTGTCTAACATTATTTTTAAGTGTTGTGGATGATAGGCAAAAAATTGTCAAAGGATTGGCCCAAGAATGGACATCAAGTGGACTGAAATTCAGTCCACCGGCCAACCGGTGTGATGGCACCGGCCAGCCGGTGGACCTGGCAGAGGCATTGCCCACTGCCAGGTTCCACCGGTCAGCCGGTGGCTCTGTCACCGGCCAGCCGGTGGCACCCAGATGAATAGTGTGAGCTACTGTCTTCCCACCGGCCAGCCGGTGGCTCTGGCACCGGTCAGCCGGTGCTGCCTGGACCAAACTCCTTCTCAACTTCCAAGGCACCGGCCAGCCGGTGGAGCTGTACCGGCCAGCCGGTAGCCAAGTCAAACTAGCCATTGGCTTTGACCAGTCAACCCTCTATTGGCCTCCAACGGCTCCGAGGCCTTTTCCAACGGCTCCGAAGACTCCCCAAGGGTTCCATGCCTATAAATAAAGGCCAAGGAAGCCCCGGACACTAACCAGAACTATACGGAAGCCCACAGACACCTTGTTGATCATTTGGCCAATATCCGGCGACTTCCTTCAAAGGAACCTCAAGTGCTCCAACAACTTCCACATCCAAGGAGCTCCACCAAAGAATCTTGGAAGCGGCCTTCAACATCTCCAATCAATCAAAGGCGCCCAAGGCTTCTCCCAATTACGGTTTTTAGTGTTTTATTTATTTTGAGCTTAAAATTGGCTTTGTGCCTACAAACCCCAAACTCTTTCTTCATCCCTCTTTCTTTTGGGTTTCACATCACCACTAAGGTGTGAAGAGGTTGTCAAGCTTTCCTTTAAATAGCTTGAGCAATAGGTAAGCTATCCTTCACCTGTAAGAAGGATAGTGGGTTCTTGCTAAACCATTAAAAGCAAGTGGGTTCTTGCTTAACCACCAAAAGAAAGCTGTAATAGGTCCTAGTGCTACCCCAAAGCCTAGTGGGTTTCTTGCTAAAACCATTGAAAAGCAAGCGGTAGGAATCTCTCAACGGTTGAGTTGGGAGCGGAGACGTAGGCCGGGTTTTTGGCCGAACTCCGTTATCAATTGCATGTCTTGCCTCTTTTATTTCCGCTGCACTTTCACTTTGATTTTAATTTGTTAATTAATTTTTAAAAGGCAATTCACCCCCCCTCTTGCCATCCTTCCCGTTTTGTTCCGACCCAACAATTGGTATCAAAGGGAACTTTGAGTAATACCCTAACCCGGTTTCAAATTTAAGATCCATTTAGATGGCATCAACCTCTTTCACCCCCGAGGGCTACTCATTGGGTCGTGCTCCATTTTTGGATGGAACCGACTATAATTATTGGAAAACCCGCATGACCACTTTTCTTAGAAGTATAGGATATCCAATTTATAAAATTGTCATGCAAGGTTATTCTTTGTCTTCCCCCGATGAATCCAAATGTACCCAAGCCGATATTAGAAATTTCGAGCTTGGTGGCAAAGCCATGAATTCTCTACATTGCGGCCTTGACCGAAATGAATTCAATCGAGTTTCCACATGCACCTCCTCACATGAAATCTGGAAACTTTTGGAGGTTACCCATGAGGGGACCAACAAAGTAAAGGATACTCGATTAGATATGTATAGACAAGACTTTGAATCTTTTTCAATGCATCCAAATGAATCTATTTCTGAAATGTTTACACGATTTACTGACGTGTGCAATGGGAGAAAGTCCCTTGGTGATGATGTTTCAGCTGAAGCAATGGTCAAGAAGATTCTATGGGTCCTTCCGAGCTCATGGGCACCAAAGGTGACGGCGATCCAAGAAGCTAAGGACGTCAAAAATATGCTGGTAGAGGAGCTCATCGGATCTCTCATGACGTATGAGATCACGATGAGGAGGCAAGCTCAAAAGGAGGGCACACCAATCAAGACACCAAAGAACATTGCCCTCAAGGTACAAAAGGAAGTAAGCTCCTCCTCATCTTCTTCCTCATCTCCTTCCTCATCTTCCTCATCATCAAGCGGCGATTCGGAAATGGAGAATCTCGCCCGCCAAATGCACAAATTTATGAAGAAGCACAAGAAGAAGAAATCCCGCAAGGCGCGAAAGCAAGAACCCACCGCAAGATCCGAGCCCAAGGTAAAATGCTACGGGTGCGGCCAAAAAGGGCATTACAAGCCCGATTGCCCACTCAACAAAAAACGGGCCACGCAAAAGGAAAAAGGAAAGAAAAAGGTCCTCAAGGAGACATGGAGTGACACCTCCTCCTCATCCTTCTCCTCCTCCTCCTCAAGCGACAACGGTAACAAATGCCTAATGGCATTCCATGAGGTAACTTCTTCCGATTCCTCTTCCTTATGTTCTTCAAATTAAAATTCTTTAAATCATCTTTCTTATGAGGATCTCCAATATGCTAGAGATCGATTGGAGGAAGGTTTTCACGAACTTTCTTCCAAATTTGTTGCTTTAAAAAAGAATTTTAAAAAACTCTCTTCCGAAAAATAACAACTTCTCAAAGAGAAGGAAGAGTTGACCCTCAAAATTCAAAATTTTCCAAATGTTGATTCTATGGAATCAACCATCAAAGACCTAAGGGAGACCCTAGCAAAGTTCACCCAAGGGGAACAAAATTTGAATAATTTGCTTGGTTCCCAACGTATATCTAGAACCACCCAAGGGCTAGGATATACCAATATAGCTTCCTCCTCCCATGCTCCAACTGTTTTTGTAAGGGGGAGCTCTAGTTTTAAATTTTGTAATTATTGTAAAAAACCCGGGCACATGATATATGAATGTAATTGCAAAAACGCCCGGTATGGTAGGCCCAAATCGATTTTTTATTCGTATGAATTCTATAGGAGAAGACCCGCTACAAGGAAAGTGTGGATTGAAAAATCCCTCTTAGCGAGTCTCTCCGGGCCTAAAATTGTCTCTTTTCAAAATCCCTCTCCCCGGTGACTTTTTGTTTTTATTTAGGGGGAGTTAGGTTTGTTTAAGCTTTTTGTTTCAATTCAAACTTTCAATTTCAAATTAAGCCCTTTTGATTTCAATTTCAAATTTTTCGATTCCAACTTTCAATTTCAACACTTGGTATCAAATTTTTTCAATTCAAAATTTTCTATTAAATTCTCATTTCAAATTTTTCAACTCTTGGTATCGAATTTTTATTTCCAAAATTTCATTTGGTTTCAAATTTCAAATTTCAAATTGGTTTTTTGATTCAAAACATTCAATTCAAACTGTTATTCAAATTTTTTAATTCAATTTTCAAAAATTCCAATTGATTTAAAAATCTTGATTTTCAATTTTCCCTCAATCAAGTTTTATGCCCCATTCTATTTTGATAATCACAAAGGGGGAGAAATTTCTTGATTGATTGGGGGAGAATCCTTTTCATCATGCTTAGAATTTCCTTTCAATTTCAGTATTTTACATTAATTGTTTTGGTGATTGTGATCATCAAAATAGGGGGAGATTGTTGTACCTCTCGTTCCCCTCATTGTTTGATTTTCATGATCACAATCACCTTATTATTTGTCTAACATTATTTTTAAGTGTTGTGGATGATAGGCAAAAGATTGCCAAAGGATTGGCCCAAGAATGGACATCAAGTGGACTGAAATTCAGTCCACCGGCCAACCGGTGTGATGGTACCGGCCAGCCGGTGGACCTGGCAGAGGCATTGCCCACTGCCAGGTTCCACCGGTCAGCCGGTGGCTCTGTCACCGGCCAGCCGGTGGCACCCAGATGAATAGTGTGAGCTACTGTCTGCCCACCGGCTAGCCGGTGGCTCTGGCACCGGTCAACCGGTGCTGCCTGGACCAAACTCCTTCTCAACTTCCAAGGCACCGGCCAGCCGGTGGAGCTGTACCGGCCAGCCGGTAGCCCAGTCAAACTAGCTGTTGGCTTTGACCAGTCAACCCTCTTTTGGCCTCCAACGGCTCCGAGGCCTTTTCCAATGGCTCCGAAGACTCCCCAAGGGTTCCATGCCTATAAATAAAGGCCATGGAAGCCCCGGACACTAACCGGAACTATACGGAAGCCCACAGACACCTTGTTGATCATTTGGCCAACATCCGGCGACTTCCTTCAAAGGAACCTCAAGTGCTCCAACAACTTCCACATCCAAGGAGCTCCACCAAAGAAGCTTGGAAGCGGCCTTCAACATCTCCAATCAATCAAAGGTGCCCAAGGCTTCTCCCAATTACGGTTTTTAGTGTTTTATTTATTTTGAGCTTAAAATTGGGTTTGTGCCTAAAAACCCCAAACTCTTTCTTCATCCCTCTTTCTTTTGGGTTTCACATCACCACTAAGGTGTGAAGAGGTTGTCAAGCTTTCCTTTAAATAGCTTGAGCAATAGGTAAGCTATCCTTCACTTGTAAGAAGGATAGTGGGTTCTTGCTAAACCATTAAAAGCAAGTGGGTTCTTGCTTAACCACCAAAAGCAAGCTGTAATAGGTCCTAGTGCTACCTCAAAGCCTAGTGGGTTTCTTGCTAAAACCATTGAAAAGCAAGCGGTAGGAATCTTTCAACGGTTGAGTTAGGAGCGGAGACGTAGGCCGGGTTTTTGGCCGAACTCCGTTATTAATTGCGTGTCTTGCCTCTTTTATTTCCGCTGCACTTTCACTTTGATTTTAATTTGTTAATTAATTTTTAAAAGGAAATTCACCCCCCCTCTTTCCATCCTTCACGTTTTGTTCCGACCCAACAGGTCTGAGGGTTTATCAATTCCGGGAAGGTCATACTTGTTCATCCCAATCACAAGTTCAGGCACCAGAAGTCCATGCACAACATCCAACACTCGGATGAATTCTTTAAAAAAATTCACCAGGTTTTCCAAAGGTGAAACGATGGGCCTTACGGACACCTTGTCATGCAACTCCTCTAGTTATACCCTCAACACGTGAATCTTTGAGGGAGAAATCTGATATTTCTATGTGGATATATATGTAATCCAGGGGTATATGTCAATAAAAAAGTCTACCTCTCTGTGAGGATTTATTCCCGACACATTCTCAAAAAAAACATCCATATATTCATCTACCACTACATGAAATATCAGATATCTCTCATCCATTTTACTGAGGGTGAGGCTGGACAACTACTGATGGATTGGATAGACCATCATCCTAGAGCATCCGTCTGGTGTAGTAAGGGTTTCCATCATGCAGACAAAGGATAACCTGGTCCCGTCTCTGTGGACACACTACCTTATAATCCTAAAACAATCCACCTAAGAATATACTATTTATAAATAGTCTTTACACAAGATGACGTCGTAAGGTCTCGACACTACTATTAAGAGATACCAGCCAAAGAAATTTCATACTAGAGTGAGCTCACACTGCCAGAACTACTGTGTAATAATTGATTCATCTAACATAGGTGTCTATATCCATAATGATTGACCTGATGACTCCAACAGAATCCCTGAGATCTAAAAGATAACCTTGGAAAGGAAGGAGTGACTTGAACATGTGTCTATATGAAATTTATAAAGGGTGGATACGACACATATCGTTCCATGGATCATCTCTGGAGAAATTTAGTCATAATAATCTACTTCCTAGAGCTGATATCGCCCCAATCTACATTATATCTGAGGTCGGGGTGGGCCACATGGAGGTGTTGGTAGTATTACCTCAAATTTATGCCCACTGCCTAGTGATCGTCCATCTCTAATGCCACATCTACAACCAAGTGTACCTCTTCGCTCGAACCGCTACAACATTGTCGGTGACATCCCAACCATCTATTGGTTATTTGTATAGAGGTTTGGGATGTTACATGCCATGTGTCTCTACTCACCACACACATGCACTGTCTGGTACCCTACTAACACCACCTGGATTAGGGCCCCCGAACTGCTGAGCTTTAGTCCTGGGTTTGTCCTCTGATACAACAAGTCCGCATTGGCCCATGTGTTTTCAATCTGCCTCCCGCTAAATAATCTTCCTGATGGGGTCTTCTAGTAGCTCTAGTTACCATATCCTAGTTGTCTAGGAAGCCCTAGACATGAAGGGCTCACTAGAACACCCCGACCTGGGAAGGGATGATGAAAGACAACACAGATGCATTGATAGTCCACCTGAGACACTTCATGAAGGCTCAATACCTAATGAAATGGTCTCTCACCGTGTCTGTGGAGTATTGAGATAGCTAAGTGAACCTCACTGGGTACTCTCCATCCATCATGTTTCCCTGATAAAGGTGAAACATCTCATGAATGCACATAGAGTTCAAGGTCACAGTAAAAAACTCATTCTAGAAATTCCAGTTGAAGTATGACTAGGAATGTGTCACCTCATCATGTGTCGTGGTGGTCAAGCTCTACTACCTCCCTTTTGAGCCCTACAGATGGTTCGATGGCCAGAACTATATCTAGTCAAGTAGTGTCCTCACTAAGCGGATGACCCATGTCACAACCTCCATCCAGTCCATAGCATCAATAGGATTCATCTCTCCCCTGAAACTATGAGGTCTTTGTGACTGAAACTCATGTAGGGCACAGAGCCTATGGACGTCCTTTATAAAAACTGCCAGTAGTAGATAGTGTTAACTGGGTGGTGGTAGAATTGGTGCATAACCCAGTGGGGCCATCTCAAGAGCTTCTCCATGAATGAATGCCTCCTCTCTTGAAGGGCTATCCTTACCAACTCGTATCAGGATCATGACTTGTCTTACACATTGAGGAATCTTAAAATAGATCAATATGTACCACTATAAGAATGTTAAAACTTGTGAGATTATTTTTATTCAAAATAACCAAAGAAGACACTTAGGAAACCAATAATTTGGTGTATTCATCCAAAAAGTAGAATTCAAGGTCCTGGTGTTTGGATATGTCTGTCGCAACACCAACACTGGACTCCTCGAATCTAAATATCGGACTCGCAACACCTAACATTTTTCCCCAAAACAAAACATAGACTCTTGATCATTAGGGTTGGACGTACTACCCTCTGATACCACATTTTCATGACACTTCCCCCGAGGCCCAGGTCGTGACTTCCCCAAACCCTTCTATTATAGGCCAGGGGCTGGAGACTAGCACCGAATGTGTCAACATACATGTGGGAGGGATTTTCCTCCGTACTTTTATGCACACACATGCCCAACCATCCCAACACATTTTAAGGGTAATAAAAAGTATACATAAACAATATGAGTACAAATTATAGATGAAATCAAGTGGTAAAGAATAAAAACCCATAAAAAGAACATGAACAACAAAGTAATAAAGGATCTCTATTGGCCGTTTGCGAAAAACATCACATGATCGTAAAAGAAATGAAGGAAATGCATGCTGAATTATTTTCTACACTCCACATAGTCATAGTGAGCCCCACCAAGTCATAGGACCCCATGTCCATTGTTGTAGTGTCAGTTAGTCCTGTCCCCCTGAGCACCTATGTCGAAACATCGATCATCTACACAAGACACAACACCTGCAAAAAAAGCCTATGCATTGTTGAGTATAACAATAATCTGTAGATACCCCAAGACCCTATACGATATCTCAATAATCCAAGATGAAAAAAACCATAATTGGAAAAACCATAGTGGAAATTCCATCAAGAAATAAATCAATAACATAGGAAAAACAAAATGATGAATATCACGACAAGTATATTCTACGGTAGTGATAGTAGCATCATCATTCTTGTCATCAAACTCCTCAGATACTGGCGAACTCCTCCTCTATTGAGTTCAATGGGCATGCTGGGTCAGAATGAGCCACTTCCAACTAACCATGGACTTTTGTGGTACTAATCCCTATTAGGTACCGTGTGTAAGCTAGGTAACATAGAGCTACATCCCACCGTGGGCCTACTGGGTCACACATAGCTGCTTCCCACTGTTGCCTGATAGAGTTACTCCTCCTTTTGAGTACCATGGGTCTTCTGAGTCACACAGATCTACTTCACACTGTGGGAATTCTGGGTAACAAAAAAGCTACTTCCCACTAGGCCATCGTCGAGCAGTCGTCAACTCTCATCCAACTGTAGGGTTTCATATGTGGCTTGTTTGGGAGAACCGTTGATCAAGCTATTCGTTGCATTTCAATGTCCATTAAAGTGACCAAAAATAATTAAAAATGATAAACCTCATATACAGGTTTTTAATGCCATAAATGTCTCATTAATAGAGACCATTGTTTTCAGGATACAATCATTTTAGTAACAAGGGGACCAGTTGCGATGGGGCCTGGTCTGACCCAGTTAGACCGACCCAAACAACCCGGCCCTAGTGTACCACATACCATGGTTCATTTAGATAGACCAGACATGTCTTGGATTAGGTCAGAGTCAGTCCGGTCTAGCCTAGCCAGTGGGATAGGCCTAATGCGTCTCACTGGGCCCAGCTCGAATTAGACAATGGTCCATCCCGCCAGGTCCCTCGGTGAGCTGGTCTAGTCTCGACCGACCCTAGTTCATCCAGAAGGGTGTGTGTCTATCCCGCTGGCACACATCCCACCCTTTAGTGCAGTTCTAGCCTGTCGGGCATAGGACTGGCCCACTATTCCTTGGGACCAGCCTAGATTGTTGGTGGCTCAACCCGCCGGCTTATGACCAGCCACTAGAGAGGCTCATGGTGTATCTTCCCACCCGAACGTTTCTGTCATACCATGTCCGTCCCTATCTAGCCTCGTGGAAGTGGGGCCCCTCCAGCTTCCAACTATGGTTGATGAATTGTGGCACACAACGCCTAGGTGACCCGATTGTGTGCCACCCTTTACATGAAATTCCCATCTGCCGCTATGATTCCCACCACTGTAGTTCATCGATTGGCATGCCACCATCATCCAGTCTAGCCGGAGAGGGTTACCCGCCTTCGCATCTACCGCGGTGTCGCCACCCAAGTGGTTTCGCACCGATTGCACATTTTTCAGTCCACCTGAGTTTCTCTGGTGGACTACCCTCTAACCAGTCTATTCCATAAGATCCCTCAAGATACATCCATCCCCACTCAGGCCCCGAAATCAAACTGCTTCAACTTCTAAAATGTGTCCACCAAGAATGCAAGAGCATAGATGCTCAGGAATTTTTTGTGTCATCCCAAGCCCTCAGAGTTAGAGGTTTATATTTGGGGAAGGTTCTTGGTTTCATGTTCAATCATTTCATGAAAGGATTGAATCTCGAATAATAAACCCCCAAGAAAAATCTCAATCCTATAAAAATGCATGAATCTAAAATAAAATTTTTCATGATTTAGTCTGTTTTCATCATTTATAGAAAATGAAAAGATCGGGGAACAACATTGAAATTAAATTCATACCCCTACCTCATTGATGTTCGATGTTGAATAATTCACCCTGGAGAGTTCAAGGCATCGATATCGAAAATTCAGGCTCCATTCTCGGAGGTTTGTAAAATTTAGTGAAGATCCACTAGAATATTTAATTCTTCATTAGAGACTATATTCATCTGATTTTCATCAGAGATTCCTTCATGTTTTAAATCTCCATCATCTAATGTAGTAGGTAATAAAAAGGAATGAACAATGCAATGTTTCAGATACACTGTTTTATTTATGAAATAATGTCGATGTTATGCTTGTTTTACTACATCATTACGATGTGTGATATAGGCCATTAATGAGCCTCATTAATGTGCACTCTTTATTCATAATCATCGCACCGTAGAGTCTATTTTTCACCTCTCATCGAATGAAAAAAGAAAATAAAATTAGTTTTTAATGTAATTTGAATATTTTCCAAAAAGAATGAAATTAATCGTTTCCATTCAGCCATTGTCGGCCGAAGTTATGTTCTTTTTAAGTGAATCCTGGTTTTCTAGGTTTAATGGTGTCCATGGTTTTTCGAACTAAGCACTAGTTAAACCATTAGAAAAACCCATAAGCGCATATACTAAATGTACTTTAATAAAATTTCAAAATTTTGTTATAGGAACTCTAGGACATTGAATCACTTTCCATTGGATGGAATATTCTCAGAATAATTCCATATAATAAAAAACTTTATAATAAAATTATGTGTTTTTCACCCTTTTTTAAAATCAGGGAATACTTGAAATATTTCCTGACCTTCCCTCTTTTTTCTATTGTTGTAAACGACATGTACTAAACACATTTTCTATATGATTAAGATATGATTCAACAACTGTAAAAAAAATTTATGAGGAATATAAAATCTATACCACTATCTACATTATATGTTTTTAAAAACTAAAGTCATATTTACCATTCATGAAAAAAATTTATCCAAATCCATTTGTCCCAACACATTCTAGGATGGAAGACCTTGAAACTATCCCTAAGATATGCATTATGAATATGATCCATAATTTTTTGTATTGAATTGATATTATTAATGCACCATAAATATTTATCATAGTATTCTATTTATCTAGCCAATTTTACTAGAGTTTTATTCATGTTCTTATGGATTCAAAATTTTGTTGAAAACTTCATAGAGCTGGAGTTATGGTTGGTTGGTGAATCTATGATCACACTACCCTATATTGGTGAATGGTTTATGGTATATATTGATTCATTAGATAAATAATTATAATTTTTCCTATTGAATAATGGTATGGGGATATATTATTCCTCATTCAAATTGAAAATTCGTGATCAAAATTAAACAAATCTTGATTTGGAGTTGGTAGCAGTAACTTTTACATTAATATATATAGAAATTTTCATTATTGTGAAATATGTGACATATATAATTATCATAATATATTAAATAAAATATTATTTAAAAAAATTTTGGATTTGAAAAAAATGGATACTTATAGTTGATTCACGATTATGACTGTAAGACCCTGATATTTTTGTGATATATAATTTTTTCAAATTAATTTAATCACTTTGATATTTTACATTTCATGCCACTCTGAAAGTAAATTATTTTATAGCACTTTTTATGGACTGTATAATAGTAAATATCAAGTAAATAATTCATTAAAATAAATAAACATGTTATATTTCACTTCATATAGTGCATTGGTTAGCATACATTTCATGCAAGACAAATTTACTCGATGACTTGCGTCACACACAAGACTGAGTATTACTGAACAATAATATACTATTAAAATATTTTTATTTAATTGGATATGACATAAAAATAAAATTTAATATTATTTGATTGAATAACATAGAAATACATATTTTTCAATTTTTAATCTAAATATTAATTAGAAAATAATATTGATACCAACTGTTTATAAGGGGATTTATTTTATAATAATATATTTTTTTTTGTGAAAATGATGATTTCTATTTAATAGTTAAATTAATTACTAATATCGAATGATATTAATAAAATATATATGTTAATTATTGATTTTTTTTTGGATAATTGTCCAATATATTTGATAGATATAAGATATACACAAACACAATTTTATGCATGAAAACCTATATTTTGATAAAGGTAGTTTTACCACCTTTCAAAACAAAAACCATTTTAAATCAAATTTTTAGTTCATTAAAAATTTCAATATTTTAAAATAAACTTATGAATTGAAATATAAATATAAATATTACTTTAGTATATTTTTGGGGTTTTTATGTGAGGTTTTATTTTTTAATGAATTTTTAATATACTAAACTTTCATTTAAAATGATTTATAATATAACTCCTTTATATGGTTATATTGTTTTGTAAATTAGTTTTCATGTTTAAATAAATAATGATTTTATACATTATTCCAATTTAGTTCACTAGAATAAATAAATATTTGAAATTTTTAATTAAGACTTCCCAAACTATTGGAATTTTTATCTTTAAAAATATGTAAAATCGTCCCATCAAGGTGATTGTTTTTAATTTAATTTCTTAAAAATATGTAATTAGAATTTGGAAATTTGGATTCCATATTTTTAATCATGAAAATTAAAATTTTATATTATGGTTACTAATGTTTTTACCAAAAATTATTAACAAAACTAAATAAATTTAATTACTATAATTTAAAGAAAACTTATTTTAACAATGTACTATAGAGAAATATTTAAGTCCCAAAACGACTAAATGACTATAATAACACCATTTTAAGAACATTATTCATCCTAGAAACATCCATTATTTAGTTTTGTGGTTCAGGTGTGACTTTTATTAGGTAATAACATGGGTACACCAAACTTGATTTCACAAATGCCAAGTGTGTCCTTTCCCTTCCCTATAAAAGGCCAACACCTCTCCACTTATTCACCACATTGGTGTAGACATAATCATCCCATTTAACATCCCAACATCACTCCCTTAATCTTATAGTTATTATATTGGGTTTAAAAAAACAAGGATTAATTTTTTTCACAAACCCAAAGTAGTTACCCGATTATGAGGTAGTCACTTCTCTCAACCTCATTTCTTTTATTTTTTATTTTCAACCCCTACAATATATTTATTCCAATATAATATAAAAAAGTTTATTCAATATAATATGTTGTTATTATTATATTTTTTTAACTAATCATACACAAAAATTCATATAATGGGAAATAAACATTTTGATTATGTGTACAATGAACTGCCGCCTCTCAAAACGATGATTGTTCAGTTTTCCTTATCACCTCTCTTAGTTGACATTAAGATGGGAAAGATATTTATATACGTAATATATTAAATTTTATATATATTTACACTTAGGAAATAATTATAAAACATGTTTCGATATAAATTCCCATGGGTGTAAATAAGATAATTTCCTTTGAGGAAGTGTGTACTACCTCCCCCTATGAGATACGTGATTCGTTCACAAACAACGTGGAATGTATTAAGGATGGGTTTGGTGAAATTATATGTTATATAAGATATAATAATTCTATCCTAAAAATAATATATAGATAAATACTTATATTTAATCATATGTAATTTAGCATATTTCATTCATTATGACAATAAAAATGAAAATAGTGTTTGTATGTATGTACGGCTTACCATCTCCATGAACTATGTTTTCCATTACATACATATAAAATATAAAGATTATTATAACACACATATACATAATAAAAATTAAATTTATATCATTATTTACATTCTAGAAATCATGATATGATTATACGGACCAAATAAGATTCATGTTAAGAAACATGCAATGAACAAAGAGACTATTACCTGAAGTAAAGCCTTAATATAGGATTGTTAAGAAGAGGGTAATATAAGGTCATTATCAAAACATATGTTGAATTAGATATTAAAATATTTTTATGGGATAGCTATATGAGAAAAAAATATTTATTATATCATCTTTTTTAAGAGTATGACAAGACTCAAGACAAAAGGTATGAGGATTTCATCTCACTTTTCAATTCCATGAGATATATGCTTTATTTACAACCCATTACTTCTGTGTGGTGCGCATACTTCCCCTAGATGTTTTATATTATTATTATACTAAAATGTTTGGGTATATACATATCAATTTTATGAAATTTCATCAATTGGTGTTTAGTTTAAAAATATTTCAAATCAATAAAGTAATTTTTTATCAATTTTACTTCTTTGATTCAAAGGCCATGTTATGAAACTATATTTTTCCATGATGTGTATATTTTTACTATGAAAATTTTTAACATGTATCTCCTTCATTTCATAATATTTTATGATTCATTAAATTTCATTTTCATAAATGGTGATTATGGGTCAATGTTTTATTGTGGTGAGAGTTTATTGAAAAAATCTCATCACTTTTGGAGATTGATTATGGTTTTGCTTCCATTGATGAAATATTATTTTCAATATATTAATAACATTCATGAAATTAATTCTTCATTGGTTATTGATGATATATTCTTGTATTCATAAAAAAATTTCACTCTTTGTTACATAATATAGTTTAAATTCTGTTTAAAAAATGACCAATTTTACCATCTCATCAGTTGGAAATTTCTGTTCATTAAAAAAAATCTAAAAAGGGTTACCAAAAATATAATACTAATATATTATCATCATTAAAATTAGTTTTTACCCTTTTTTCCTTTTTCGAATTTTTTCAGATTAATCATCTCTTCCATTTTTGAATAAGGCATCTTTTATTCATTTTTACCATGCCAAGGGAATGCTCTTTTTAAGTCGTACGACATGAAAAATTTACCTATCTTAAATTATTTGAAGATATATTTTCATTTTTATAGGGATAATTTTTAAGAAAATTTATTTAAATAATATTTTCAACCAAATGGTTTTCAAATTGTTTTTTCTTTTATCTCTTAATATTTTTCCAAGTAAAATGGGTTTCTTAAGGTTTTCAATATCTTCTACATGTATTCCATGGAAAAGGATTTCAAAATTCTTTTAATGTTTCTATTTTGGGGGTTTATTTTTATTTTGAGGAAAATGGTTTTCAAAAGGTTTTAGGTTTTAAGAATATTTTTTTAATGGTGAACGGAAAATTTTCTCATAATTTTTTTAAAAGGACTTCAATTATTTCCCATCTATGATAACATCTATTGGTGTTACTCATGTATTTTGAGGGAAATGATTCAATGATTCAATTCATATTATTTCTCTGAATGTTTTACTTTTTATGGCACGTTTTTTACAATATATGTATCTCTTTAATGGTATATATTTCTATTAAATGCACATCTTTTAAAATATTATGCTTTGATGAAAGGATTGTGAAACTTATATCATTTTCCAAATAATAATGTATGATTTGACGTTTATGAATCCCATTTCATTTCATGGGATAGGATATGATTGATTATTATTGAGTGTAACATGTATGTTTTATTTAATTATGTGATGAGTGGGACCTATATCTCCCAATAAATAATTGGGTAATAATAATTGTTTTTGTATTTCCATGGGTACACGAGAGGTGATTCCAATACCAAAAAAAGGGTACATGGAAGGACATTAGAAGCCCGAAATAAGAGGGAACTTGAGATGACATCCCAAACCCACAACAAGATGATACAATGGAGAAAATCCCACACCTGAAATAATAGTTTAAAAAATATTTCATCCTAATAACAAATCAATTACACTTGTGATTAAACAAAGACAAACATGTTATAAAGGCAATGCTAGGCCACCTTGATGCATTCTTTATATATGGTTACAAGTCTACCACAACTAAAAATATTATTCTTATATTATGATTTCATAAATCATATTCTTTATTTCTTTATGATTCATGTATTATGATTTAAAATTATTTATTCCATTATTCGCATTTAGGATTTATGATATTATAATGATCATGATCAGATTCTCATACACTTATGTTAATGATATTTAAAGGCATTTCCTTTATTTTACCTTATTTGGAAATTGAGCTCACCCATTTCCTGTGATTCACTTCACATGGTTATGAATAATTTTTTTAGGTATAAATTAAATGTGGAAAGCCCTTTTTGGAAAACAATTGAAGATATTCACTGTGTTAGAATATTTTTTCCAAAATATTTAAATGGAACTAAAAATGACTTTGGTCATCAATTTTTGTAATTATATTGTTTATTCTAAAAAAGTGATGAAATGTATATATATATTAATACCCAGTCATTATAGATTGTATCATAGAAAAGGTTTTGTTATAATTTGGAAACTAGGTTATGAAAATTTTGTGATATCCCAAGGTATATTTTTAAGGATATGTCTAGGTATATCACTAATGATTAATATAAGGATGATTTAACGATTAAAAAATGTCATCGAATTTTATTAAAGGGTATAATAAGTGTTTTCATAGAGATACTTCCTAGTATTGATACTACATGTGGATGGGGCTCTAGAATAGATGTAACTTACGGTAAAAAAATTGACAATATGTACCATGCCTGTATCGATAAAATTGGGTAAGTGACAACGGGTCTCACACACACATCATTTGACACTCTTCAGGGATATGATTTTTGAATTCACAAACTCTTTATTTATGATCATGAAATATTAAATAGATGATGGGAACAAATAACATAGGATAATCTTAATATGTCAAAACTTAAAAAGGGTGTCATAATATAGACATCATATTTGTGTTTTTCATGATTATGTGGTTCCCCGCAATGTTAACAATTTCTAACTCTATAATTTTGGTTTTAGACAATAGCTGGAACCCGAAAGAACCCTATTAATAGTGATTGAAAAGAAAAATTTAGTGATTATCCTCCTGAACAACCAAATTCTATAAGAGTTGGAATACAAATAATAATTTCTATACTCACCAAAATTTCTCTTTATATAAACAATGATGTACTCCCAATTGATAAATGGAGGGAACAACATTTTTTTAATTCCTTATTTAGTAATTGTACAACTTATTTTAGTGGGTCTACAAATACACTTATTTATATAAAATGGATCAGTACCATTGAAAATATAGTTTCTATTCTCTAATGTTTGGAACATGATGAAGTAATTTTGGCCATTTTTCAGTTAGAATCAGAAGAGGATTCGGGTTGGACACTAATCAAGAACAAGAAGTTGGATGAAAAAATTTAATCAATAAAATGGGAAGGGTTTAATAACATATTTTTTAATAAATAAATTACATAGACTCTTCATTTCTAGATGGAATAGGAATACTTTAAGAATATGAATGAGGATGATGAATTTTTGTGTGCTTATGATTAAAATTTTACAAGGATGGAAATGTACCCTTTGGGTATAATCATTCAAACTAATAGAAAAATTGGTAGAATCTATGGTGGTTTGGATCATAGCCATCAAAATGGAATTTTATAGATGAGTCTATATAGACAATGAATAAGTGTTTAGATGTTTTATAAAGGTGTAAATTAAGGTTACAGTTTTGAATCAATCTCCTGGTTTTAAAAATAAATGGATCATGTATTTAAAATGAAAATAAAAAACCATGGAGAAATGAAAATGGCCCTTTTATAATGTATATATTTTTGGAAAAAAGAAGCGGGGAATTGTATTAAGGGTAATAAAAAATGTTTATTGTGTTAATGGTAAGTTTTTCATGTGGTTAATTGTTGATGTTGTGTGTAGAAGTTTGAGAATTATGAAAATAATGGGAAATCCCAATAGAATTAATCTCTTACACATTAGTGATTCAATTTCATTGAATTTGGCCATTATACTTACATGTTACCCAATCAAATGACTATTCGGAATGATAAGTCACAAAAAACTCAAAAGACAAATGAAAAAATAGAAATATTATGTGATCATAATGGATGAAGTGAATTAATGTAATTAATACATTCTAATCCATCGATCCTTAGTTAAGAATTTCTTGTTTTATTTCTTAAGAATAATCCATATGAAAGTATTATTGATCATCCATTAGTGATATTTAAAGTGATACCATTTCCTACATTGGTTATGGAAAAAAAATTCTTTTTGTACGTGGATAGAACCATGTTTTTGATGAAAATGGTTTCTGTTTAAGATAAGAGATTATTTAATGTCTTAAGGGGGAATTTTATTTTGGAATGGAAACATGTTTAAATATTTATGAAAATTTTATGTTAAACATACAAATAAGTATTTATGTACTGAGTTTGTATTGAATACCTTAGTGAATAATATATTCAGTGATGAATATAATTTGAATGATGTATATCTTATTTATTTTAGAAATTAAAATATTTTGGTTTTAGAAAATGAAAACACGTATGTTAGGTAAAAGCCAATAAATTATGACATGGCCTCATGTAATTTCCTCAAAATTCCATGTAATATTTTTATTATATGGGACTACATTGAGACCAGATACTCTAATGACACTTGATTTCAAGGCCCAATGAGCCCAAGATAAGTTCTTGACCTATTTTAAGGTTTATTTATAATAGGAATTCTGAGCGTATTTGGAAAAATATAAACTAGTATTTGGATTAAAAAATTGAGGGCACTGTTTCATTTGTAATGATGACATTAATTAAGGAAATTCTGAATCTCTACAAACATGGGTTGAAGGAAAAAATTTTAATTTCATTCTTCTTATGAAAATTGAATAAAATAATTGTCATAAGTAAAACTAAAATAATCTTATAGTTTATTTTATTTTGAATTTTGAATTTGTAGTAGCATAACTAAAATGATGAAATGTGTTTTCTACATTTAATGAGTTAATAGAAATCCAGATAATTGACACAATCTATTATTTCTTTAAATATAAAAATTTGTCATTGGCGAGAAATGATTGAAAAATCACCTATGACGATGAGCACCATTCTTCAATATTTCTTCCATCCTTTGAAGGATTTCCAATAACAATATCATGTTATGGATCAATGAACAATGAACAATAGTGGGGTGATATTCTCCACTGAATGATCAATCCTCGAGGTATGTGTTTGCTTCTAAGGGAATTTCCATTTCCCTTATCCAAGATTTGAGCGACAAATGTGGGTCAACTTACGAACCAGTGACACGTGGATTGATCACTTAAGCAGGAGGGAATTAAATTTTGGGGTTTGAATCAGATTTATCCATGTGAGAATATTTAATCTCATTCCACAATATTTTAATATTCTATCATGAAGGGATCGCGAAAATATGAACAAAGCCTAGATACCTCAATTCAGGGAGTTCAGGTGTTCATTGTGACCAGACCCTCAGATATACAATGAGATATAATATAACTTGTATCAATTATGATGATGAAACGATGATCCCAAAGGGGCTAAAAAATCGTTGAATAGTACACCGGATAATGTTCGGTTCCCCACCGAAGAAATCGCTGGAACCAGAGACGGCCAGCGGTGGCAAGTGGAGGCTGTTACGTGCGGGTGGTGGTGCGAACAATTAGTGCACCATTTCATTGGAGGTCCCGGTGGAATTTTCCACTGGGTAGAGTACATGGGACACTAGAAACAGTCAATGTTTTGGTCTTCGGTGGATGATGCATCGAGCTGCATCATGTCGCTGGAGGGTCATGGTCCCACGAGACTTTGGTAGGAGGGCCGCATAGCGACCCACAGGGCTATAATGACACGAACAATCCACATTGATCGAGAGTGGGGGCATTGCATACCATCACGTTCGAGCATAAAATATCATCCCACTCACAGTATTCTAGGATGGAGAAGTCGGGTTGGACCCAGACCGATGTTGGATCTGGTTCAGGTTGGAACAAGACACACCCAACACTTTTTTATTAGAAACGAGCGTATCATCCAAACTTTTGGTCTAATTGACGAGCTGTTTGAGGTGTTGGGATTCTTAATAATAGAAGGTATATTTAAAATAATACATTTGAGTTTATGGGGTGGTTGAGATATGACTGATGGCTTCATGATTAGATTCTCATGGAATAATGTGCGCTATGAGCAGAAATCATAAGGTGGACTGTGACTAGAATGAAGTGGTGGGTAGACATTAGTGGCCCACGAGACGAGAATACCTCAGTAGCCCGAGAGATGGGAGTACCTCAGTTTACATACAGAAAAGTGGACTTCAATGGTTCATAGATGAGAATTCCCCAGTGGTCCAGTGGATGAGGGGACCTCAATGTCATGACAGATGAGTAAACCTCAATGTCCTGGTAAACCCCAGTGACGGTGAGAAAACATTAGTTTCCTGAAAAAAATGGTTCCTCAGTGGCTCGACATACCTCAGTTACTCATCATAGATGATTCCATCAGTAGTACATGATATTTATCATTAAGGATGAAAATCATACTTTCTCTAATTTAGGTTATTCCTATGTATGATGACTCTAGTGACACTCTCTCTCAACTCTACTTCTTAGAGTCTACACATCGTGTACCTATTTGGTAGTCTAATTTGTGCATACATTATATAGTGGTATTACCATTGGGTGTTAGGGTCCATAATGAGTATTGTGTTACTCACCCCTACACAGGATCCACCTGCATGTGTTGTGTCTTGTGCAGATGACACACACATCGATAGAGAGCACGGTGGTCTAGCACACAGTGGATCCCGGTGTGATCCGACATATAGTGAATAATTCTCCATCATCAGGTGGTACCATATTCACATACCCTTCATGTAGGGTCTACTTCATACATACTTCACGATCATATACTTGTCTTATTGTTGGGCTTGTATTCTATCCCCTTTACTTCCTTTTTTTACCTGTACACTCAGTGGATGCCTTATTGGCATGCTTGTTTACCTTTCAACATTATGGTTTATATTATGTGTGTGTGTGTGTGTGCTTGCATAAAGGTTCTTATGAAAATTCCTCCCAAATATAGGATAATGTTTTTAGTGCTAGTTTCCACCCCCTAGCCATTGGGAGGCGGGTCTGTGGTAGACATTGCATGGGACTCATGGGTTGGGTTGGACGATGTTGTATCAGAGGCAGTCAGTTATACCGAAATTGTATTGGGTCTGTGGGATTGTTTTGGGGAAACAATGTAGATTGTTTTGAGTTTGAATTTTATACTTGGGGAGGCCCTTGTTTATGTGGAGGACAATATATTGGCACACAAGAACCTTGAATCATTCATTTCATCATGGTACATGAATACACTAGTTTCATGAATCATATAAGAATTGAGGGTGTTCATATGTGTTTTTATAAGCCAGATTCATCTCATTAGGTTTAACCTATTGACCTTGGTTCATTATGACCTATTTCAGGATGGTGCTGCACAGACATCCATCAATGATTCTAGTGCATGACAATGAGAATGGTATGCCCAGCAATGAGGCATCAATACAAGGACTGGTTCTTGAGATGGATCAACCAGGAGGTGCCCCAGTGTTACCCCCACCTTTTGATCATAAGTTGATACCGATGCTACCGGTAGAGGATGCATGTAGACTTAGTACCTTTCAAAAGTTCTTAAGGAAGATACCTCCATGTTTCATGGGTGATAATGACACCCATGTGGCCATGTATTAGCTCAAGGCAGTTACATGTGTCTTCTCTCTAGTGATGAAGCCCCTCGACACGATTTGTATCTTAGGCATTATCCATCTTTAGAAATCCGATGGGATATTGTGGATCTTGACAATCCATACACACTAAGAGAAAACCTTCCCTTCGATAGTCTTCAAGCACAACTTTAAATATCAGTTAATTCAAGAAATGTTGCGCTCAGTGCACATACAGAATCTACTACCCCTACAATAGGGTATCATTATTTTAGAGGTTTACTTAGTGAGATTCACCCAGCTTTCTTGTTACACCATGTACATGGTGTGTGACCTGTTATTCAGGGATTTATCCTTAGAGACGGGACAATGATATGAAATTAGTGCCTACATGGTATCACATTGCATCCCTACTCATGCTAGGAAGCTAGATAGAGTCCTACTCCTGGAGAACATCCTAGTGGAGTATGTGCCACCAGCAGGAGCTACTAGTAGAAATCGAGCGACAGATTCTTCCGCATTGGTTAGTAGGAAGTAGACATGAGAGCCCAAGTGGGCCATGAATTTTTAGGTATTCTCCCAGATACAGGATCAGTGGTATGAGACCCCCATGGTAGAGGCATTAATCAGATGAACAAGGTTTTCTACTCATGCAGTGAGAAGGGGTACTTGGATCTTGTTAGCCCTACTCACCGCATAGATGACCAGAAAACTGTAATGGGACTGCCGAGGCAAAGGAAATGGTTTGAGAAGTGTGTTCTATAGGGCATTGAATGTGGTAGGGGAGACATAAGAGCAGTTGGCAGTGGGTAATGGTTCATGGTGCTCCACCACCACCCCGAAGTGGTCCGTCACTTCCTTCGGGAGCTAGTGGACATTGGAAAGGATAACTTTAGGTGATGGAGTCCTATGACCACTGTGCCTCAAATATGATTAGATGTATGATCTGTATCTACTCAATCTTAGCTTAAATTCTTATAATCCCAGGTGTTCTACACTATTTCCTTATTACTAACCTTGTTCGGATCTTCGAGATTCTGGTAGATTCATTACCTCAATACTTATGATAATTGACTCCAAAGGGAGAAATTTTAATGACAACACACTAGCTCTAAAAATCTGATCTTACTCTTGGTGGTGATATATTCAGATCAGATATTCTTGTAGTAGCATCGATTCCTTATGATTTCATCATGGGTAAGGACTATTAATCAATAATTCAATCATTGATCGACTATTTTAGGTGTGGAGTGCGATGTTTCTAGGATGATGGAACAATGTATTCCTTCACCGGTGAAAAAACGCTCTTGCAGCACATGACATACATCTCTAGAGGGTGGTGTAGCCGATCAGTCACTAGTTGGATAGCCTCACCCTCATTGTGGTGGATATGATGATTTATAAATTTCTTATAGTGTTAGATGAGTATGATGGAATTTTTCTAGTGGATGTTTTTGGATTAACCCCTCATATGTAGGTTTACGTATAAATAAATTATTACCTCAAGATAACACTGATATGCACACATGCATATCATATGGCTCCTGTGGGGCTTCATTAGTTAAGGATACAACAAGAGTACCTACAATGGAAAACATTTTTAAAGCCCATTGTTTCGCCTTTGGTGACCTAGTATTGTTACCCAAGAAGGAAGACAAGAGTTTGAGGATATCTATATACATATGATGCCTAAACCGGGTGACTGTAAAAATCCTGTATCCACTTCCATTGATTAAAGACCTATTCGATCAGGTAAAGGGAGTGAGACAGTTCTTAATGATTGTCCACAAATTATGCTATCATTATATTTGTGTATAGTATGTAGATGTGCTGAAGAGAACCATCAGGTGTCTGTATGGACACATTGAGTTTTTGTTGAATCCTTTTTTCAAGAACAAGTACCCAGTAGTGTTCATGAGTCCCTTATAAAGAAACTTCCTTCCCTACCTTGACTGATTCTTCAAGGTCTTCATTGATGACGTCGTGGTGTACTCGGCATATAAAGAGGAGAACCTAACACACCTATGGATAGTGTCAGATAAATTCTAAAATAAAATTATTTATGGGAAGATCGGGTTATTCCAGTTCTAGATTCAGGAGGTCGACATTCTAGGGAACATAATTTTAGAGGCTGGAGTTGTAGTAGATCCAGTAGAGATAGAGCTGGTTGTTTCTTGTGAGTCTCCTTGGAGTATGATTGAGGTGAAGGGTTTCTTGTATTTGGATAGATACTACAAGAAGTTTGTTCCTAACTTCTCTAGGGTAGTATCACCCTTATCCTCTTTTACATGGATGGGAAATACTTTCTTGCTGATAGAGGAGAGCCAGAAGTGTTTTTAGATTCAATGGTAGAGACAGATGACTACACCCATTATGAGTTTACTAGATGAGGGAATTGGGTGTAAAGTATATTATGAAACATCTAGGACTGGACTGGGTTGTCTGCTAATGTAGCGTAAATAAGGGATCTCATATATTTTACGGTATTTTAGGCAGTAAAATAAGCATTACGCAACCACTGACCTAGACCTAGCCGAAATGGTCTTTGTATTTAGGATGTTGAGACACTAATTGATGAGTGAGCAGTTTACCGACTCCTATGACCACTAAAATCTTGGGTATATCTTCTCACTAAATGACATAAACAAGATGAAACAGTGGTGGAAAGAGTTCCCTCCAGACTATGACATCGATAAAGTATATTCTATTGTGAAGGGGAACATGGAAGAGGACCCTCTCAGTAAGAGATTTGGTTTTCTATTGTTGAGTGAGGAATCAGATTAGTTAGTTGGGATGTAGACATACTTCATGGATGATGATGGAGAAGATTTTCTTTAGTTGATGGTTGTCACTCCCCCACTCTTACAATGATATAGGAAAGAATTAATTTTGGATGATGAATACAAGGCCCAATGCGCTCAATAATCATTCAGAAAGGCTCCTCATTGATATTTAATAGGGCAGAGCACATCACTCTTTTTAGATGAATCACCATTGTTCTTGTGGCATAACATGAGGATGTTTTGATGGATTTCCACGCATCCCCATTAGGGTTACATCCAAGAGTGGAAAAAGTGTACTAGGACCCCCTGTGTTAGTTTTGTGGTTGGGGATAAGGAATGTAGTAGAAGAGTTCGTTTCAAGATGCCTAAATTGTCAGTAAGTGAAGGAAATGCATCAGGGTCCACCAAGATTGACCCTGATGCATTAAGTAATAGAGTGGAAGTGGGATAGCATCTCAATTGACATTGTGACAGTTTTATCTCACATATCCAGGGGGAACAATAAAATTTTTATGGTTGTTGACTATCTCACCATGTCGGCATACTTCCTACCCAATCCGAGAGCAGGGTTCAATTGAGAGCATGGTATTCCTCTACATACTAGAGATAGATCGACTCCCCAAATTCTCATTAATGATATTATCATACTGAGACACACAAATTTCATCTTATATTAAGAAGATATTGGAGGAGAAATTTGGGACTTAGCAACCCTAGAGCACAACTTTTCACACCCGATTGATGGTTCGAATGAGACGACAATCCAGGTTTTAGAGGAATTGCTATGTGCCTATATATTGGACTTTGGGAACTGTTGGGAGGACCACCTACCACTATTGGAGTTCACATACAACAATGAAAACCACTCTACCATTTCTATGGAACCATTTGAGGACCTATATGGGAGACCATGTAGGTCACAGTTTAGCTGGACATACCTAGGGTAGTCAACAATCATGGGTCCAGAGATGGTATGGGATACCATTAAGAAGGTGCAGGTCTTCTAGGAGAAGATGAGGACTACATAGAGTAGGCATAAATCTTTTTCTGATATGATATGGCGTTTATTGGAGTTCGATGAGGAAGACCATGGGTTTCTTTTGGTCTCACCTCGAGGGGGATTGTAGAGATTTGGCTAGGGCATCATGTTATGTATGAGGTTCATCAGGCCAATTCAGATTCTGAGGAGAGTAGGCGAGGTATCATACCACCTAGCTCCCCCCCACAGATGCACTAAGAGCCTAATGTATACCACATATCACAGTTGAGGAGGTATGTGCATGACCCATCACACATCATCGACTGGGGGGAGCTGGGCAATGATGATGGGGCAACGTTCGTAGATTTCTCAGTAGTCATTGAGGATCGATGGTAGACAGTCCTTCATGGATGGTCAATTATTATAGTGCACATTCATTGGTTGGACAAGAACCTCTAAGAGGGAATATGGATGTAGGGGGCTCATATTAGTGCCCAATACCCCCCAAATGTTTATTTATACCTTCTTTCGGCTTATGGGGACGTAAATCCCTAATGTTGGGTGTAATGTAATTTCCTGGAAAATCCATGTATTATTTTTATTATATGGTATTATTTTAGACTAGGATCTCAGAATACACTTGATTCTGAGGCCCTATGAGCCAGGAATATATGTTTTATCTTTTTAATGTTTATTTAAAATAATGAACGTGAGAGGTTTTGGAAGCATCTTAATGGTTTCTTAGATTAATAATCTCACTCACTGTTGTTTCCGCAACCACAACATTACCTATAGAAGGACCTAACCTTTATCCTTACGAGTAGATAGAAGAAAATAATTTTTAGTCATTTTTTTAAATTTTATTAAATGTAATTTATTAAGGAAATATAAAAAATTGGTTACATTATTTTGAATTTTTAATTTCATTGCAGTGTAACAGAAACATTGTTATATAAATGAAACCGTATAATGATGCTTCGATGCATCATAACAGAAACATTGAAATGTGTTTTATCAATTTTATGGGGTAATCAAATACATTATTTTTGACGCTGCCTAGTATTTCACTTTACATAGTGATTTGGAATTGGAATGAGACAATCGACGAATCACCCACAACAAAGAGAACCATTCTACCTCAAATATTTCTCCTTTAATGGATTTACAACAACAACATCATGATGTGGATCAAGGAACGACGATCGAAAATGGTGTGATATTCACCAAAATAAAATCTAACCTCAAGTTTGGGGGTTGATTCTATGTTATTTTTGATTTTTCCCATTAATGGATTTGAGTGACAACGGCAGGTCAACCCACAAATAGGTGTCCCTAAAATAGGTCACTTATGGGTGTGGGTTTAAAATTTTTTTTATAAATATTTGTTATCCATGTTATATGCCTAAATATTCTTCTCCTTGCTTTAAAATTCAAATGTGGAGGGATCTTCGTAACACAAACAAACCTCGTATCCCTCTGTTGGGGAATTCTTGTGCATACATTCTTTTGTGGTATTACCATTTTTTTTTGGGGTCGTTGCTGAGTTTTTTTACTCACCCCTACACAAGATCCACCGACATGTGTTATTTCTTCTATAGATGATAGAATATTCTATAGAGAAATTGGTGGTCGAGTACCCAGCCGAGCCCAATGAGACTCGATAGATGGTGAATACTTCTACGACTTGAGTAATCACCCCCTTAACCAACCCTCTATATAGGGTGTACCGAAGATGGACATAAAGATATTGAAATTGAATTTTTCTGGGGATTTTATTATATCTCCTTTACTTATATTTTTGTACTTTTACTCTCACCAGTTTTTTAGTGTATTGATTATTTAATTTTAAACATTGTGTGTTTGGATGTGTGTGTGTTCATTACTATAGGTTCTTAGGGAAATTACTCACACTTACAAAATAATTCTTCTGGCGCTAGTCGACAATGCTTGTCCATCAAGTGGTGGGCTGGGGTTAGTCACAAAATGGGCCTCAGGGGATGGGTTGTGAAACTATAGGTCTTGAACCCATGACTAATGGATTATATGGGTTTCATTCCTACCATTGGCCTATGTGATTTCCGGGTCAATGTGTAATTATTAATTTTGAATACTTTTTAATAATGTACCAGTAGTGTTAATTTTTATCTTTATAGATTAATGCATTAAACATATGTATTTATAGTTAGTGCCAAAAAGTTATTAATGTTTTTCATTAATGGGCCATACGATCATGCTAAAAGTATATTTTAACTATTCAGGAATCAATGTAAATTTTCGGACAACCATTTCAAGAAGAAATGAATGAATTAGAAATTCATAAATTTCATCAAATAATTAAGAAAAATTTCATTAAAATATATCAATTATATATATTTACTTATATTCCTTGTCCATAAAACATTTAATCACCGTTAGGATAATAATAAAAACAATTAGGTTTCCTTAATAACAAATGTATTATTGAAACAAAGTACTTTTAAATCAGCACATGTTTTTGAATATGATGCCCTCAACATTTCTGGATAAATCAAATGTTCATGATTGATTATTCCAATCACTCCCTATAAATATTTATTCTTTTACTCCATTTCCATTCTTCACTACCAACCTATGTTCCCCTATATCAAAACCCATTTATATGTTACATTGTGTAATAACTATGGTTCTAACATTCTATTTTTAATGGAAGTTTTAGAAGTCATTTTTATGATGTGGGTTTCTATCAATGCATCTTTTATCCACTAAACATTTAAATAACTAGATTAATTTTGAGGTAGAAATTCATTTTAAGTGTTCTAGAATTTTACAACCTATGATTTTGTGGAATATATTTTTTGAATTAATTTAATAACTTTGATATTTTTCATTTCAAGCCGAACATGAAGTGGATTATTTTATAGAACAATGTATGGCATAAATTATAAGAAATTGAAAGGTAACCATACACTATTGAAAACATTGATTTATAATTTATCTATGTGGAACAATATGATTATATTACATTACATAGAAGGCTGACTTTCTTCAGTGGATTGCGTAATAGGAAAGACTATGTGTGACCAAATAATAATTAATTTTTAAAATATTATTATTCAATTGGATATTACAAGAAAATTAAATTTTTTATTATATGATTAAGTAACATATAAAAATATATAGATGAATTCATTGGTTATGTATTTATTAGAAAAGAATTTTAAAACTAAATAAACATAAAGGGACTTGTTTTATAAAATTATATTTTTATTGGATCAAGACAACTTATATTAACAAGGATAATTAATTCCAAATAGTGAACTATATTAATTAAATTTTTAATTATATATTGAGGATAATATTTTTTAAAATCATCAAAAAAATTTGGTTGATATAAGATAAGAACAAACCCAATTTTATTCTTAAAAACCTATATTTTAATAAAGGTATTTTTACCACCATTAAATAAAGAACCCATTTTAAATCAATTTTTCCAAATTTTTATAGATTAAAATGTCAAAATAACCTTCATATTTGAATGAAAAAAATAGTTTTGGATAAATTTTTGTTATTTTTATATAATGTTTCATTTATTAATGAAATTATACAAATACAAACTTATAATTAAAAAATCATTTTTCGTGTAATTAATTTATATGGTAAGGTTATATTATAAAATTACTATCATGTTCAAATAGATTATAATTATATAAATTAATCCAATTAATTTCATTTGAATCAATTTAACATTGAAATTAGGTATAAAAACAAAACAATCTTAAAGATGTTTTTTCTTAAATACGTTATATTGACCTCCCATCAGCGGGATGATTTCTAAATAAATTTAAAAAACCTATATGAATAGAATTTGAAAAATTCAATTTAATATTTTGAATAAGAATAATTTAAATTGTCCTATAAAGTCATCGTTTTTTTTCGATAATTATTAGTGAAGGTGATTAAAATTAATTATAATGATTAAGAATAAATTTAAGTTAAAAACGTTCTAAACCTAAAATTGAAGACCCAAAAAGACCTATAAACAAGTACAAGACCCTTTTTATAAGAATTATTTGTTAATTTAACTTTCATTGTTGATTATTTTGTAACTATTGTTTTGTAAAAATATGGGTACACCAAAATATTTTTTAAATACTCTAACATTATCATTTTCATTCCCTATAAAAGGCCACCACATATCACTCTTAATCACACCACTCAAACCACATAGGATCTAAAATGTTCTTCCCAATACACCTCCCATCATAACATCCATCCTCCTAAAAGAATCACATTTGGATTAAAGCAATCCAAGGAAGAATTTACGAACAAACCAATAGGAGTTACCTAATTGTGTGGCAACGACTTCTCTCCTGATTATTTATTTTCTTTTCTTTTCCTCCCCATACACTATATTTATTCCATGCTCCTATTAAAAAAATTATTCAATATACTAGGTTTTTTAATTTTAATTTTTTTACATATATTAACACACACATCCATCTAATGGGTAACAAACATTCTATTTATATGTATGGTGAACTAAAACCTCACAAAACAATGACTGTACATTTTTTCTTACTGACTCTCATGGATTAAATTATGAAGGAAAAAATATTTTTATATTTATATATTATATTAATTATGTATTTATGCTTATTTAATATTTTTATTACACATATAATTATACTTTACCTTTTGTGTAAATACGATAATTTCATTGAGGATTTTTGGACTACCGCCCCCTCAATGTGATGTGATTAATTCACACACTACATGAAATGTATTAAAGATGGGTATATAGAACATATATGAAATATATTATATTTTAATTATAATTTAACAATGATACACACACAGAGAGACACACATATTTCATTTATCACATTACTTTCAATATGATAATAAAAACAGAAACATCGTTCACACATAGATATGACTTGTTGTCTACATGCATGGTGTATTCCATTAAATAAATATATATTAAAAATATTATTATAAAAAAAATATACAGAATATAAATTATATTTATATAAATATTTATATTATATAAATAAATATATACTTATAATGTTTATGTATATAACAAATTAAGAAATAAGTAAAGAACAAAGCGAATATCACCCGAAGTGAAACCTTAATATAAGATTTTTAATAATAGGGTAATATTAGATCATAATAAAACCTTATAAGGTATTACATATAAAATATGGTTCTGTGATAGATTTATAATAAACATATATTTATTATAAAATAATTTTTTATGAGTATGATTATAGTTGAGAAACTATTTAAGATGATTTATTCTCACTTTTAATTTTTTTGGGATATAATAGTAAATAACCACATATTTATTTTTGGTGGTTTGTATACTACCCATGGATGTATTATATGATTAACTTAAATAAATTTATTTGTATTTATGTATCTAGTTGAAGGAATTTCTTTTATGGGGTATATTTTTTAAATGTTTCAAAATTAGTAAAGTAATATTGTATGAATTTTCTTTATTTGAGACACATGCCATGTTATGAACACAAATTTTTCTATAAGGAGTATATGAGGATATTTAAATGTAATAAAATGAATATATTTATTTTCATGTTATTCTATGATTCATGTAAATTCATTTTCTTACATGGGAAGTATGGTTCAAAGGTACCATGTGGTAAGAGGTTATTTAAACAATATCATCTCTTTTCAAGATTGTTGTTCCTCGTTTTCTAAAATATTATAATCCAAATATTAAAAAAATTCATTATTTTTATTATATTATTGTTATTCAAGATATATATATTTATTTGTAACATTTTCCCACTATTTGGTATGTTTGATAGTTTAGAAGATTTTTCAAAGATTGCTCGACTTAACCCTCTCTTAAGTAAAAAATATGTGTTCCATAAAATTATTATTTTCTAAAAAGTGTCTACAAAAATTTTATAATAATATCCAATGATAATTAAAATATATATTTACCCTTTTATGTTTTACAATTTTTTCAAAAGATAATTCTTTTAACATTCCATATGAGTCATTTTTAAACTTTATATCATGAAGAATGAATTTTCATTTTCCATCGTAAGACATATATTGTCTTACCAACAATCAATTCATTGAAACATTTATTTTTTAAGGGATAGATGTTGTTCCAATTTTATTATAAATAAAAAAACATTGTAACTAAAGATTTTATTGGAAAAAATTGAATATTTACCAAAAAAATTATTTAACTATCTTTTCCGTCGACTTCTAACAGAGTTTTCTTTAAACATCTTAAATTGTAGTCTATAAATTCATTCTGTGACCATTCCCTTGTCCACCCGATAAAACACAACTTGAAGAAAGGTATAAAATACATTCTTTTACGGTCTCAATATCATTTATTTTAGTTTCAGAACTATCCATTTCTTTCTCTTTCCAATTTTATAAAGAATAATCATATGACGTTGGAGTAACCATCCCCTCAGCTTCCATTCTAGCATGAGGTACAAACATATTGTTTTTTCTATCTTCATGAATTTTATCAGAAGAACCAAGAATATTATCTCACATATTAGTGGATTAATAATTTTTTTTTATAAAAAGTGAAGGGTTACATATATTTTGATTATCTATCCCCACATGAGGCACAATCGTAGAACTTTTCTTCTTAATGGAAATAAGATAAAATCCCATAACATTAACAATGGGTTTTGTAGAATCAATGAAAATTTTATAAATTCATGGTGAATAAGATTCATGGAAATATGTGTTTCAGAAGGCATTGAACCTCCTCTATATGTTTTCTAAGGAAACATCTTTCGAAATATTTTCAATTATTCCTTTATAAGTTTTAAATATTAATTTAATGAAATTGGGATTCAAAAATAATTACATTTTCAAAATCATTTTTAAGTATAATAGATAATTTTCTCCTAAACTATTTTTTAATGATCTTTAAAAATTATTTCTATATAAATTAAGATATGTTAGTGTGACTCATTCCTTTCTATGTTAATGATTCAATGTTTCTATTCATATTATTTCTCTGAATTGTTAACTTTTTATGGAATTGTGTTTACAAAATCTATTTATTTTTCACATGTTATATGTCTATAAAACCCACTTCTTTTCACGAGTTATTAATTGATGAAATTATTATGAAACCTATTACTTTTTGCACATGTTATAGGATTATTTCATGTTTATGAGACCCATTTTATTTCATGTGTAATAATATGACTATTTATGATTTCTTGGCATAAGTATAAGTTTTCATTGAGATATTCATGGTACCTATATCACTCTTGAATGAATTAGGAAATGATAAATTATTAATGATATCAAATAGAAAATTAGTGGATATCACAATCCTGAATTACAAGGGTAAATGGGAGGACATCGCAAGACCAAAAAAAGATGGTACACGTGAGGAAGTTCCTTGATTAAAACAAGAGGGAACTAGGGAGGGTATCTCAAGCCCTAAACAAGAGGGTACACCGGTGGGAATACAAATACTATAGTTGGTACACAAGTGATTAACACAAGAATAACAAGTTACAAGATCCATGGTAGGTTTTACTGACATAGGGTTTTTATATACGTATGCGTCTACAACAATTATAAGTCTTAATGTTGTTTTTTCGTGATTCATGAATATGGTTTTTATATGTAGTGTACGATTTTCCAATGATCATGATCATGTTCTCAATCCCTTATGTACATTACATTCATACTCTCTTCTAATACTTACCCATACTGGGAATTTGATCTCATCAATTTTTTATGATTTACATCCATTGGTTGTGAAGTAAGATTTTAATGTAGAAATAATAAGGTGGAATCTCTTTATGGGAATCACTGATGATATTTCGATGAGTTAGAATATTTGTGTTCCATATTTAAAATGGTACTAAACTAATATAGTGTTTTTCGATCTATTATTTGTAATTACTTTTGTATTTTACAAAGGTGATGGAATATATATGTACATTAAAGCTGGTTTTCTATAATGAATTCTCAATACATTTTCACCATGAGAAGGGGAAAAGGGTGGATAATTATATGATTCCTAATGAAAATGATATTTCATTCACAATGACGATTTAAATAGATCCAATACATATATATTTTGTGAAAATATATCTTGAAATAATGAGAATGGAATTGATTTTAATCTTTCAAACACAAATATTCAACCATCAATCGAAGTGAGGGTTGTGGATGTGTTATATTAATATGTGGAAGTAAAAAATAAATTGAGTAATATTATTTAGTTTATCCATTATTTTGAGGGATTAATAAGGTTTTGGAATTCATTATGTGACCCATCAATACCATATTTTATAGAGATATTGGACGAAGCTCATTTTTCATAATTATCTATTGGTCTGGGAAGTAAAAAGATCAAATTTAATCTTAAGTATTATTTCATATAGGGAAATATGAAAAGAGATATTCCATAGATTGAATCATGCATCTAGGTATGTCATCATGTTAATGTTTATTGATAAAAATATAGGGGTATATTATGATCATTTACCAATTGAATAATGTAAATTGGAAAATATAAATAAGATATATCCTGAAACTCTAAAAAATATCATCAATTTAATTTGGGTTAAAGTACATATCCTCAGGAATTAAGAACATTTAATTTCAATTAGATTTAATTAATCACATTATTATATTTATTATATATATATTACGGAAGTTGTAAGTATATATATATATTATCCCATTCTATTGTATCTGATAAGAATCTGAGGTTTCCCTAAAATATTTGTTTAAGTCAATAAAATGTTTTGAAAATAGACATTTTATTTATCATTACATATCATATATTATAATTAATTCAGTCTGAGCTAGACGAGGTAGTGGAATATAATGTTTGATTCATCCACCAGCTCAATAGGGCATCTTAGAGTCCACAATGGAGTCATTAAAAAATATAAGTGACATACAGAGTGCCATGTTTATGAAATGTTTTTCTTATCAATATATCCATTTATGAAGTATAAAATATTTATAAACAATGGATAATTGATCAATATATATATATATATTCCCCATTGATCTTCATTATAATGTCTAGAAATTTGATTATAAATGTGTTCATCCACTAAATTTATCTCTTGTTCATGATTTTATCTAGTTTTCTATCATCAATAATTATAAACCTGAACCATGACATCTATTGAACATAGAGTTCATTCTTCTAGAGAATGATCTTTCCAACGTGGAATAACCAATATAGATTTTTCATTGAAGTAAGAATGTATTGGAGAAAAATTCAACCCACTTGGTAACATTGTTTTAGTGAATATATAGATTTGGGGAATCTATGAGGGAATATTAGGATGATATGTGGTATTCAAATACTCTATTATTATTATTGGAGTGACATATTTTCAATGGTGAAATTCTAATTTTGTGGGTAGAATGTAACTCACTAATATTTTATGATTATTTTTCCACCTTAAAAACATTTATGTTTTATATCGGTTTCATAACATGAATCATTGAACATACATGATTAATGATTACTTTTTTTAAAATAAATAAAAATAAATGGTATTAAAATTAAACAAAATTACCTTAAATAATATCGAATTCATTTAAGATATTATTGACCCTAAATAACTTTTTTGTAATATGTTATTTAAGATTATTATTTCTATAGATGTTTTATTAAAATAAATTTTCAAATATTGAATAATGAATTTAGAATATGAATTTTATAAAAAAAATAGCTTTTTCATATATTATATGTATTCATCAGTTTATAATTTCTAAGAAATTAAATTCAAATCATTCCATTTTAAAAAGTGTTTTCATACGAAAGATATTTTTTTTCTATGTTATGTGTTTTAATCTTTATAAATTAATAATAAGAATTGATTAATTATTTCAATTAAATATGTAGAATATATTTTCGAAAAAATATGTTATCACTAATATAATATATTTAAAATGTAAATTAATGATTCTAAACAGAATTTTACACATAAAAGGATTTTTTAAA